>OV743716.1:141882171-146682171 GCA_928272305.1 Volucella inflata | reverse complement strand
ATCTTAGAACAACTTATTCGACATGACTGCATGGACAAGGGTTCGCTTCAACGACTCAATATTTGAGTGCCGAGTAGAGCAAGCCATGCCCTCTGATACGGACTAAAACTTGTAATCCAACGGGTTGAGGTAGAGCCTACCAGCTGGCCAATCATCCGTTTATATGAAGTCCGGAACGTTGTTTTTGAGCCACAGTTGAGTCGTTTTTGCTTTGTGAGCTGGAGCAGAGTCTTGCTGGATGGCTTGTTGTTGAATATTGATTGGTTGAGAGACTTCACAATTGGTTCCAAGACGGTCGATTGATATACTTTGGCCGATGTTTTCACTCCTTTCTCGCCAAAATGAAGCCTGGTAACGCCATCGTAGCACACTCCCCACCATACCATTAGAGACGCGGGATGGTGGCCTCTTTGAACCCTCGCGATGAGTTGGGATGCTACTCTGGATGATCGAGCATACACACAATCTTTCTGCTTATTGAACGATTCTTCTTCGGTGAAGATTTTCTCGTCAGTAAACAGAATTTGTCTGTGAGCGTTCTTCGAGTACCGGCTGAGTAACGCTTTCGATCTTCGCTTGAGTTTTTCCTTCAATGCGGCCGTGAGCAGATATCCAGTGTGTCGCTTCTACGCGCTGAGTTCTTAATCTTCTTTGATAATGCGAGACATGGATTTTTGCGAAATTTGCATATCCCGCGACAAGATTTTCTATTTTCGCAGCGGTTTTCGGTCGATTCGTTTCTTCACGACTTTGATCGTTTTCGGAGTTCTCACAGTGCACGGACTCTTTGGTTTCGTACTCCACCAGTATCCTCAAACAACTTCACAGCACGATACACAAAATTGCGAGTGATTACAAGCTGTCGCAACGTCCTAAAGATATTGCCTTTTTGCATGTTGCATTTAAGTAGTCCAACTACAATACGATTTTCGATGTCGCCCCATTCCATGATTGTAAGCAATAAATGACAAAATATCAACTGTCAAATCGCAATCAATACGAAGTGTGTTCAGTTGTGCACCAGTATTTATGACTTGACCAGGTAACAACGTAAGGCAAACTCTTCCGAGGTTCAGGGGTATCTTTCATTATTTCGTCAGTACACTGAAGCTTTTTGTCGCCTCTTTCCAGAATATTTTCATTTAAAGTTGCCTGACTGGAAGTTAAATAACTTCCCTGAAATCCGTTGTTTCCGGTGTCGTAAGACTTTCACACCCAGTTCTCTAAGAAATCAAGCGGTATTAATAGTTCCTGCACAAATGCAATATATGGCTCGGTCCGAAGAGGTTGGATTTTCCAATAAAGCTGGTCTGGCACTTGTGGACTAGCCGTTGCATATTTTGTATTTTGTACTAGCGAATGTTTGGGTATGAAGTCTTTGGCGAAAGCAAATGTATTTATTTCGAACTTTGTTTTTGTTTTTTGGGTCACTCAATGACTGGAAATTGTGAAACAGTTTTCGAAATGGCTTTAATATGCTTTCCAACAACGACGAAGTCGATCAAGCCACTCATCGATTGAAGAAGGCACGTCATGGATTAAAAATTTTCCACTGCTCGGACAAGGGCGATTTCAAAGATATATTTAATCTTGGATATTCTCCAGTAGTAGTTTCTTGTAAAATAAATTGAGGTCTGGGCTACCAAATAGCAAATCGTCAGTGGAAACGTGGTTTCGAGCCATGTTTGAGTCGTTTTTGCCTAATGAATTAGAGAGGAGTATTTAAATGTCCACGATTTATTTGGGCATAGTGCTTTGTTGAACCCTCCTACGTTCTCTAAACCGTCCATTTAAAACACTTTTGCCAAGGTTTTGACAGCTTTTCTTGCAGAGCTCGGTGACAAAGCACACTCTAGCTAGCGTTCTGTTTGTTTAAATTTGTTCCACAGTGAAAAGAATTCGTCTGTAACTGCCGTTCTTCGCTTACTGACAAAGCGAGGTTTTCAATTTTGCCTTGCGTTTCTATTTCAAAGCTTCTGTAAGTAGCCTGTGTGCTGATTCCCAATAAACATTTTAAGATGAGCTGTCCTTGTTGATGTCCCGCTCCCGGGACATTTTGCCATTACAACGAAGTTCGACGAATTCAATTTTACATGGCTTTGATCACTTGTGGTATTCGCACAGTGCACAGTATCCTCTAATAATTTCTTGGTACGATATACAAAGTTTTGTGTGATTTTCGGTGGCCGCCACCTCCTAAAAATGTCGCCTTCTTATAGCTGTATTTTTGCAGACCATGTACGATAGCACGATTTTTGAGCGAGATCCATTCCATGATTACAAACAACTGACATCCAAAACTTTTTAAGCAGGAATTTTGTATAAATGTCACTTGTCAAACTGTCAAGTTGAAGTGGATGCGTTCACTGATTCTTGAGGACGTATTCATTTCCTGTATCAAAACATTTGCTAGTACTAAGTATTAGCAATAGTAATGCTCGGTGTGTGGAAGGTTGATTTTAGCTCCCTCTTATGACAGCTATGCCTACCTCGTGCATACTCAGATTCTAACCCCTGCCGATCAAATGGGTTCGACGATGACTAGTTATGTAAAGCAGAACTAATTTTTTTTTTAATCTTACACATACCATATGTCTTACATGCGGCTTTTATGAACCATAAATTGGCGCATATCCTCGTTCCATTTTCAACCGTAATTATCTATGATACTCGTATATTTCAATAACGCAATTTTGTGGCAAATATTTTCTGACTTTCAATGAAGCAAAACAATGATACTAGGTACCAGCTATAAGCCTAGATGTTTGTTATTATTGTAAAAACCAAAACAGTTTGTGAATTTAGTAATAGGAGCCTAATCCTCTTTCCAGTTCAAGTGACAAAACCGAACCATAATTTACCAGCTCCGAGTGCGATAAGCTTATTTGAGATAGGTAAAAACCAAAACCATGACTAGTGAACAATTTCTCAATGCAACATCGCAAACAATAGTGACAAAAAACAGCAATAAATCATTTTACCGCTAAAACTAAATAGCGCAGATTTTAAATAATTACAAAAAAAAAAAATACTAACACTAACGCGTACACCAAAGACGTAGCACAGGGGTTATAAATGAAGCCTTTTCGAACATAGAACGATTATAAATCATTCAGTGGTTGGAGGTATCTAACAGATTAAGTAAAACAATTGTATGCACGTGTCGCGTATTTGACACAGATTAAGCTATAATCTGCAAACTCTGATACCAACTTATTTGTAGATAGATACTCGTTTGTACGGGCATGAATAGGCTCCCCTTTTACACATTTGTGTGAAATAGTTTTTAGTTTTCAACACGTGCTGCGTGCTGCTTTGTCAGTTAATTTGTTACGCGTTGTTTTTTTCCTTTGTTTGTTCCCACAGCATTAGAACGGCGTCTGATTCAGGCCTCATTAATATTCATATTAATTTGCAACTATAGAAACAATGTTTTGCTATCCAATAGTTACTAATATGCTTAGCATATTAGCCATTCTAGTGGTGCGATTTTTGGCGGCTTCATTATGATTTATGTAATTAGTCATTTTTGACAACTTCAATCTGTTTCATGGAACGACCAGGTTTCCATACGTCAGTTAGTGTTTTGCTTCCTCACTTGTCACTCTGTGCAATGTTTACGCTGACTCTAACGTAGTTGAACGATTTTTATTTTTTGACAGCTCATACTGTGCTATTCCATTTTAAAATGTATGCCCAACGACTCACGTAGAGTGTCAATACTGCTGAATCATTTGAGTATAGTCTAAAGGACGAGCCGTCAAGCCAGGGTATCAGTAATAATCTTCTCTTTGATTAAGCATTAATCACTAATTACCTTCTTCGTGCAATATGAGTGGAAAAAAACACACTCTTGAAGGGAAGAACAGTTCGAACGTGATTTATAAATTAGATACTCAGACGCCCTTATAAAACAGAAAAGTTATCAATTAATACCACAAGCACCAAATGGAAATGTTTTCTACAGACGACAAGACCTAAATTGAAAGAAACTTAGTATTACATTTTCCCGAAATATATATTGTGAAATGGATCGATTTACGCCTGAACAACGTTGGGAAATATTGTAAAGTGAGTTCCAAAATGTTGTTGAAACATTGTGAATTTTGAAAAGGAATGGAGCTGGTGTACGCAAGTTTGTGAAAAAAGTTCGAAAGACTGATTTTGGTGATTGATAACCAAACATATTTCTGTGTTTGTCTTGTGCACTCAGCCGAGAATATTGCAGCTGTAGCCGAAAGTGTTTGTCTACACCCGAGAACATCAACTTACCAAAGATCTGAGAAACTGAACATCAGTCGCACCAGCCTGAGGAGAAATTTTCATAACGATCTCGGATTATTCGCTTAAAAGATCCAATTGACACAGGAATTGAGCATAGTCGGGCTTTAGAGCAGCACAAAATGGACGAAAATTTTGCTCAAAAAACAATCTTTTCAGATGAGAACCATTTCTATCTCGGCGGCAACATAATCAAACAATATTGCCGTGTTTGGGGCTCGGAAATTCTACACATAACCATAGAGTCATAGAAAATCCAATGCATCCCAAACGTTTGACTGTTTAGTGTGAATTTTGAAGTGGCGGCATCATAGGCTGAAAACCCTACCGAGGCACAAAGCCAAGATTTGACTCCTTTGAACCTTTTTTTGTGGGATGGCATTAAGGATCGATGCTGTGTGAACAATCCAAACCATTCAGATATTCAAGGACAATATTGTTCATGCTAATAGTGAGATAGGGTCCCAAACCATCGAAAATGTATTGAAAAATTGGGTTGACAGGGTAGCCACCTGCCAAGCCAGCGGGTGCAGTCATTCGAATGAAATACTATTCCATTATTAGGAAAGGTATTGTGGGTGGTGGTTGAGTGTTGCAGGCAGGATAGGTGTTAAGCTGGCGATAATCAGTATTGCAAATGTTTCTACACATCAACTGTGCTTATTTTACCTTCAATTGGCAGCCATTGGGTATTTGTTGATGTCCATCCAAACTCAACTTGCCAAACTTATAAGAGCGAGTGCTGATTGATATATTTAAAGCTCAGGCTGGTAAGGATTTTCGAAACTTGGCCAGGGTCTTGTAAACGAGGTGTTTGCGGATAAGCCCTTATGGACTCACATCCCTGAACGGGTTAATAGCTTCAGTCTACCTGACCCCTCGTCCTAGAACAATATGTAATGAAATTGGCCCACTAGAATGAATCTTTGGAAGCTATAGCCTGCACAACACCACTTCTGAAAACGGATTCCGGCTAATCGTCATTGTTATGGGACGAAACATTGTCGTAGATATGAGATGCCTTCGCTGATCTACTTGGTTTCATTCGACCACTACAACAAAACCCCTGGTTTGACAACGAGGGCCGCCAATCACTTGTAGCTAACCAATGTGTATATAAAGCGGCGCTGCATAAAAGCACTGGAGACATTCTCGAACTCTACGAGCAGAAGTGGAGAGACAAACATCAGCTTCTCAGAATGAAAAGGAAGAAGCACGGTTAAAAAAATTAAGGAATGCTACTGGATGATGTAGACCAATAATCCCGTCCACCCGACCAGGATGAAGTATAGATAGCCAGTAGATACCAATTTGCCAACTACGATATAAACATTTGTTTTATCTCAAATTAGTTGCAAAAACTGTCGGAAGCAAAATTGAAGGGTCTATCATGGCAACAATCTGTACAGAAAAATTTTGAAAAAATTAAGCTCTATTCCCACTGATGGCGCGTATGGGGTAAAATGGAAAATTAAATGAAATCGATTGGTAGCGTTTTGAAAATTCTAAAAATTTGGTGCGCTGCACGCAGGAGTGAGTTGGCATGGAAAGTGTTAGCAACATTATCCCAGAAGTGGAAGAAATTTTCACGAAACTAGTTGCGTTAGGGTCCCATTTCCACACGTCAGCCATGCGCCAAGCGGAACTAAAGCAGATCGCAGATTAAGATAATTTGAACTTGAAACTTTTACCTAAACTCTACTCTATTCGTTGGACGGACTTTTCAGTCACTCTACTCGATTCGTATTTGAAATCTTGGCATGCAATCGTACTTTATTTGAAAAAATTTGCTGAACGGGCTTATGGCTTTCGGTCCAACCGACCCCTCGTCCTAGAAACATCAAAAACTGGAACTGGCCCTCCAGATTGGGGGTTGTGCCGCCGGAGTAACTGCCCGGCCACCGAAAAAAATTACAAAGTTATGAAGCAACAACAAGCCTCGGATACGTACGGATCTACTGTAACGAATTAAGGACAACGAACTTCGGATATGCTCGCGAAATGTTAGGTCCCTTAACAGGCCACGTTCAGCCAAACAACAGGCAGAGGCCCTAGACTGCTGCAGAGCAGACCTAACCGCCATCCACGAAATGTAGTGAATTAAGGACAACGAACTTCGGATATGCTCGCGAAATGTTAGGTCCCTTAACAGGCCACGTTCAGCCAAACAACAGGCAGAGGCCCTAGACTGCTGCAGAGCAGACCTAACCGCCATCCAAGAAATGCGTTGGGATGGGTCGGCAATTGCTATCGACGGCAAAAGCACCGCTTATTTGGATGTGGATTTGTTGTCGGAGGCAGACTAAGACAAGAAGTCCTCAGCTTCCGGCATGTGAACGAACGCCTCGTAACAATCCGCATCAAGGCTAAATTCACCAACATTAGCCTTATATGCGCGCATGCCCCCACAGAGGAGAAAGATGACGAAACCAAGGATGCCTTCCATGAGCTCCTTAACAAGACCTACGAGCAATGCCCTAGCTATGACATTAAAATTGTCCTCGGTGATTTTAATGCAAAGCTAGGAAGAGAGGGTATCTTTGGTGGAACAATTGGAAAATATAGCCTGCACAACACCACCACCGTTAACGAATTCAGGCTAATCGACTTTGCGGCGGGGCGAAACATTGTCGTGGCTAGCACGCAGTTCCCACATCTCGACATACACAAGGGGACTTGGAGAACTCCTGATCAATCAACAGTCAACCAGATTGATCACATTCCGATCGACGCAAGACACTCCTCCAGTATTATGGATGTCCGTACGTTCCGAGGAGGCAACATCGACTCGGGCCATTACCTTGTTGTAGCCAAGGTACGGTTGCGGATATCCCAAACTACGCCAAGACAAACTAATGCTGTGAGAAAATTCGACGTCAGACGGCTACAATCACAAGAGATCGCCAAGTCCTTTCCCGATCGAGTGTCGCTTAATCTCTTAAGAGGTCCAATGCCGCCAGCATCAAGCATCGAAGACCACTGGAAACACTGCCAAAACGCCATCAGAGATGCCGCTTCTGATGTGCTGGGTTTCACTCGACCACCACAACGGAACCCCTGGTTTGATGATGAATGCCGGCTAGCACATGCAGTTTAGCAAAACGCACGCAATGCGGCACTGCTCACGAGCTCTATGAGCAAAAGAGGAGAGACGAACACTGGCTTTTCAGGAGGAAGAAGAAAGAGCATGAGAAGCGCGCGGTCGAGGAAATTGAGAGTTGGGCGGCCGTTTCTCAAGTGGTAGTGTATTGAATTCCTTATCGGAGGGTTCGGTGTTGAATCCCAACCGCGACCGAAAGACATTAATTTTTTCAAGCAACCGAAATCATGTAAGGTAAGATGAGTGGTTGTCTAACAAACAATAGCGACAAGTCAATTTACACTTATAATAAGCCTCCCAATAAAATGTTGGATGCCACCCATGGAGCGAAATAAACACTGAGTCCAAAGATCTTCCTTTTTCTCTATCCCATTTTCCGAAAAACTTGACACGTGCTCCGGAATTTTGAGAGTATTCATACCCTCTTGAGTGTTAAGTTTTTTAAAAAATAGGCAGAATGAACATTTCAACCTGGACGGTGATGACCAACAATTCCGTCCACCCGACCGGGAAGCTGAAGTCCAACAAAGCTACTGGAGCGGATGGCCTGTCCCCCGAGCTTTTCAAAGTGGCAGGCGATCACTTGGTAAGGAGCATACACCAACTCATATGTAAAATATGGTCAATTACTATACTATACTATCTTTCAAAAGTCCGTCCAATTACTCGCATATGCCGACGATACTGACATAATTGGAAAAAAGCAGCGTGATGTCAGTAGCGCCTTTGAAAGCATTGAGACGAAAGCAGCGAACATGGGCAGTCAGGCAAGACTATGTATATGTTGTCAAGCAAAAAGGATACTGAACACCGACGTCTCGAACAGAACGTCAACCTTTGTCAGGTATAACTTTGAGGTAGCAAAGGATTTTGGTTACCTAAGCTCCGCTATGAACTCAGATAACTTCGCCAGTGCTGAGATCAAATGAAGAATAACTCTTGCCAATCACTGCTTCTTTGGCCTAAGAAGGAAATTGACTTGTAAAGCCCTCTCTCGAACAACTAAAGTTACCCTATGTTAGGTCTTAATGATCCCAGTCCTGCTCTATGGCGCAAAGGCATGGACATTATCAAAAATGGATGAGAGTGCTCTTGGCTGCTTCGAGAGAAAAGTTCTTCGAGTGATTTTCGATCCCGTCTGCATTGACGATGAGTGGAGGAGGAGTTTCAACGACGAACTGTATGGACTGTATAGCGACATCGAACTAGCCAGAAGATTAAAGATCCAGCGACTAAGATGGCTGGGTCATCTAAGGCGGATGAACACCAATGCTCCGGTCTGAAAAGTCTTAGAATCCTCCCCCGAAGGACAGCGCAGTGGAGGAAGACCGAGACTCAAGTGGCGCACGCAAATGGAAGGGCCAACTTACCATGCGAAACTGAAGGCAGCTAGCACAAGATCGAGACCGCGGACTGTTGAGCCGCCTTAAGTAAAGTTAGTAAGTTTTACGTAATTCTTTGAACAGAAAACAGTCATCTTTACGTTCATTTTAATATGCCACAGTTATTTGAATGGGAGCCGAGAGAAGCTGTCTTTAACTCGATATGGAAAAAATAAAGACGCCAACATGATTTGCTTATTGAAAATGGCAAGCATAAGGCCCAAGGCCAACCACATTTTGTTGGTGTTTTCCGCCAAGCAGAAGAGGCTAAAAAGAGAAAAGTGGTAGAAGACGAAAAAATGGAGAGATCGTGCCTCTGTATAGAAAAAGTAAGTCCGTACGACCTTGATTTTAATTAACATTATTTTCATTAAAAAAAATTATAATCAAATTTTCCTTTTAAAAATAAAAAAACCTGCAGTTTTAAATTACACTAAAACAGGCTCTGTAATATTTTACGAGTAAGTTGTTACCATTTGTCTTCAGATTCTGATATTAGGTTTATTTACGTTTGAGGAGTCCTTTCTTTTTTTATTCCGAGCTTCTTGCTGAGTCTTATGTTAGTGTCTTAGGTTCTAGGTTAATGTTGCTTTCATCTTAACATGGGCTCGTAAGAGACGCCCCCGCAGTTTATTAAGAATGCAGTGATATTGAGCCGGATGTGACTATAGCAGATAAGGCTGTTATGTTTGGCTGTTTTGCGAATTTTCTAAAACTATAAACTAAGATGCAATTTAAGTGGTCATGTTCTCGCTATTGTATTATTTGGTGCAGTGTTTAGGTTGTACATGCTCCAACACAGTTCCAAGTAGTAAGAGCACTCAAGAGCTTTCCTAATTTGTTCAAGGCTACCATCGCAATCAGTAATCCTATACAAGTCCAAAAACATGTTCACTTAGTTGCCTACACAGTGCATAAGCTTCTCACAATAATCGAATTAATATAAAAATTTGATTACTAATTGTCGATTGGCATTAGCCGAAATTTCCCAGTGAAAGTAAGTCATAAATTTGACTCATGTGACAATTGCAACAGCAATCAAATAATACTTTGACAGTTGCAAGTTCACTCAATCAGTCTTTGGCTGAAAGACCTCATTCACATAATGATTTAATCGTTAGATTAAAACGCCCATCGATGTTTTTCACTGTTCACATCTTTTCAACATTGAACTAAATTCGAAAGCCAAACAAACGAATCAATTGTCTCCATTTGACCGTCATTATTTGTTGATTAATTAAGCTTTGCCTTAACTGATGGCCGATGTTACGTAACATGTATCACCATGTGTAATAGGTGAGTAACTAGTTAAAAAGTAAAAGAATATTCTCGTATACTCGTAGTATGATTTTCACATGAAAAGTTAAAAAGCAAATAAAATTTAATAGCTCAAAGGCAGCGTTGCTGCCTCTGAACTTTTGCGTGTATCTCTTTTAGCTCGTTTTACTCTTTTCATATTTAAATAGGTGAACGTCCCCTTGGCCAGAAATTTGATTGATTAGGCTTGGAGTCAAATCGGACGACACGAGTATCTAAGAACTTGTTAGCTGACACTAGCATTTAGTCAAGATGATTTGAGGGAAGGAGTCTATCATTCGATGATCAATTTGCGGGTTAAAAGTGCTAAGTTGAAGCTTACATGTGTAAATTAGCCAAAGACAAGTTCTATAGGAAGAGATTTTGTAGATTCTGTGATTAAGATGCCAAGTATTGATGTTAATGTTAGCAAATGGTTTCAGATGAATGTTAAAAACAGGAACGTATTGAGAATGTATTTTTTTTAAATATTTTCTAAAGCATCCCAAGCATAGAGACACTGTGGAAGAAAGCAGCTCTGTAAATTTAACATATTCTACTCATACATCCCATCTTCTCACTGTGCTACTCGGAAATTCTTCTGATTTAAGAGACGGCGAAGGATTGAACTGTCTGCCACAGGATAAGTGATTAGTGTTGAATAATCCATGTCGAAATAAATATGGTTGGCTCTTTATTAAAGTCGGCTACAAGTTGGCAGGTCTGTAAATATAAAACCGGAGATTTCCCATAGATGGCCCAAGCTGTCATTGTAACAGCATTGCCGAAACTTCCGATGAGCATGCTCCCGGTAAATCACAGTGGCGATTTTGACGTGAGAATCGAAGATCGAAAAGGATGACTTTCAAATGCAACAACAACTCGCGGATTAATTAAACTTGACACAAAAAGCCGTCTCCATACGTTTGAGGGCCATGGTATGAAAGGAAGTCATTTCTCCGTCGAATTGTGATTGGCGCCGAAAAGTTAATATATTCTGAGAATCTCAAACGTCAAATGATATGGGTAACTCGACGAACCATCAACATTAACTGCAAGGTCAAATCGCTATGAAGGGAAGACAGTACTCTATATTTGGTGGGACGAGGGGGCGGGTAGACATACTATATTTACTTACTTTACGGGACCAGTGAATAGTCTCTACCTGGAGAGTGGAGCCCTCAATCCTCTGCGATTCTTGTCACTCAGCTTTCATTTGTCTGCAAATGGCTTGACCCGTGATGGATTGATCTTTTAACAGAGGTTTGGAAGTGCTATTCCCAAACTGCACATTGCACCTCGTTTTTTTCTGTGTCCCGCGAAACAATTGGATCAGTTTTGTCGAGAGACCCTGCCGATGGATGCTATCATATGCGGTCTTAAAGTCGATGAAACAGTGATGAGTTTGGACTTCAAATTCGTTGGTCTTTTCCAGGATTTGACTCATTGTGAAAATTTGGCTTGTTTTCCATCTGGCGGAACAGAAGCCACACTGGTACATTTCAACTTGTGAGTAGGATCGCCTTTCTCGTAGATGGAGCATAAAGGGCTGGTAGTCCAATTTTCGGGCATACTCTTCTCCAGCTATACTGGGTTGATAAATAGAAGCATGCGCCCTTCCAAAACATCGCCCACTTATTTGATGATCTCTGCTGTTATACCATCAGAGCCGGCGACCTCGTTAGCTTACCTCTTCTATACTAGGTTGTGATACCGGATCTTCATTGACTAGACGTGGGTTCTATTTTTTACTTATCACTTATCATTAGGTTAATTTAGCAGCTGCTGGTATTGCTGCCTAAATACATCCACTGCTCCAATACATCTCTATGCTTCGGTGACTAGGATTCCATCGCTATATAGAGGAGCCTGCGTTTCGGGCTTGAAGCTAGCCGCCAGTTAACTTTGTTGTAAAACATTCCGATTTTGTCTTGATGGCGAAATTCTTCGATGTCCTTAAGCAACAAATCTACACCAAATATTTCAACAATATCGATAGGACCTGAAATGTTCTAGTGCGCCACCAACTCAAGAGGAATTTTGCAACTCAGAGAGATGAAATATACTTTAGCAGCAGGCAGGAGAGTTTAAAGTCAAGGTTCTGACAAAAACTTAAGTGAGACGTCCAACTAAATGTCAAACGTTTTACGAAAATAAGACTGCAAGTGACAGTATGGCACCTAACAGGTAGGGTAGAAGACTTCCAGGCATAAAGTACATATCAGGAGTGGTTTCCACACGAAATATTTTGACCTAACGTGTTCAACCAGGGAAAATACATGGAGATCATCAGTTGAATGCTGGAACGAAGCTTAATGTTTGGACAAGGAAACAAGGAAGACTCCTTAACAAGGCACCACAAACTAATTTGGAGAAAGACAGTTTTCAGTCTTACAAAACGAAGCCAAAAAAAAGAAAGAAAGGAATATAAGAACTTAGATTCGGAAGAATGTCCCTTACATTGTGTAGACTTTGCAAAACATTGAAAATTACCTACGAAACTTGTAGATTGGTCCCCATAAGTGGCAGATTGGCCAGATTGGAAATACTAGGAAAATCTGCTAACACCTAGATATGTATATTCTGAGCAAAACTTTCGATTGTTAAGTAACTACACATTCAGCTTCTATTACCAAAGCTCCAAGACGCCGTAGATAGTATCTACAATATCATCAGTTGTTGTGTCAGTTGAGACCATCAAAAACGATATTACTTCATTTGATGCATGCAAAACCAACTGGCACCCAGGGCATATATATACGAGTTTCATATCATGCTACAGAAAACATGTATATTCGTAGATGTTTTACAATACCTTGAGACCTAGCTGTTTGGTGCCTATTGAACATGCACAAAAGGGTCCAAATTCGGCCATGTGATTTCGGTTGCAAAGAGAGTGTGCGCTCGGCGCCTATCACAAATGTTATGAAACTTGTAAGTACAATATATTCACTGCTAAATGCCTTCAATGTCTTCAAGTCTATGCTCGACGACTGTTTGCCTTGGGCAAGCAGGCTAAGAGGTTGCACTTTTACGAGAAGGAAAACGTTGACAAATACTGATCGGCATTATCATCTATTTCGTCAGTGAAGCTAATATTTGGGCGTTGTCCTGGACGACAATCTTTTTTGGATTAAACATGTCACATCTAAAACTTCCAAGGCACTGTCAGTTTTGAGACAGTGTGCCGTTGAATTTGATTTACATGACTATCATAATACTAAGCGTTGTTTGGTGAAACAATCTTTCAGGAAAATACGTTGGTCATGAATTTACCAGATTCTAAAGTCTGCATGCCGGCTTTGCTTAACACGCCTAACTTTGCTCTTGAAGGAGTAGCGAATCTCCCTCCCCTTGATATTCATATCGTGAGCGGACCCTGGTATAACACGCAGTTGTAATGACCTTGTACCCGACCTTCTTTTGGTCTTGATATTGTGAACGTATTGTTTGATGCCATGACACCAGAACTACTGCCGCGGAAAAAACATGAAATCAACTTTTCTTGTGAAGATGAGAGTTTTTCAGTACCCGATATTTAGGTGGGACTTTCTGCATCCTCGGTTAGAGTTTCATTTGATAGTCGGATTATAGTACATATTAGTAATAACGCATATGGCATATGACCCCAGGATGTCGGAAGATCAAAAAAATGATTTTCAATTACTTGGAGAGGTCAGGGGCATACTACAATATATAAAACTAAGTTTGAGCATAAGTGCACTTGTCTAGCTTCTTCTTGAAGCGTGTCCAGTTGGTTTTTGCGGGATTTTCATTGGACCGGTACCGTCATTTAAAATCCGATGTTGCTATGGTCTGACGTCAAAGACCCCCAGAGAACCCTTCATATGGTAATTTCTTTAGTGCGATGTCACTATCTTACTTTCGTACTCTACTGATATCCAGCTTAGACGATAGTACTGCATTTGTGCTGGGCCAAAAAGTATGGCAAAATCACAGTATTTAGTGCATTTGGCCACTGCTTCACTTATTTCAAAGTAAAGTGGAAAGTAATACTTTCAATCTCTAGTTAATCATTGGTTTAATGAGTTCCACAATTTAGGCTTACAACAAAAGAAGAGTCATCCTTGTATCATAATTCTTGCTCGCTCTGTAAGAATAGATTTTCCACTTTAACTACCGAGTTCTAGGCTTTCAGTATGAAGACATATCTCTCTGAATTATGCCAGATTTCAGAAAACTAAGTGCGTAAGCTCCGGCAGTCAGAAACCCTCAAACGTTTAAGAACTTACTTCATGAGACTTTTCGCATCCGTACAAGTAACCGCGCTTGTCACCTTTTCGCGCCATACGTTTGCCTTATGTTCTGTTGTCCTGTTTAACCTATGCAAAGATCCTTCAACTTCAACTTACATATGTGATTAAATCGGCGTTTTCTTTATTAACTTTGTTGGTTGGTGCCATTTCCAGAAAGTGATTATGTTTGTGCGTCTTTTGCGACGTGAATCTTTGACTTTTATGTTTTCCTGCCAAAACAAAGCTGTTAAAGAAAAGGAGGAAGAAATGTTTAAAACTGTTTTGTAATCAATGGCTTTTGTAATCCAATACAGAGCTTCAAAATTTGTCTGTATAGTACTTGTTTAGAACTGCAACTTTGTTTATATTTTCGGGTTGGCAATTAAATAGTTGCCGATTTCACACATATGTAGATGTCTTTGGTCATATTTATTATTAGCTTCTGTCAATGACATATTTTTTTCTTTTTGACATTTGTTAGCTGTCAGTTTTACTTTGGTTTAAAAGTAAATTGCGCGTATTTTTGTAAACACGTATTGGTTTGACGTAATTTTTAATATGAAGTGCATAACCGAGCACGTTGTTATATCCGTAAAGGAAAGAACGTAGCGTAAGCGGCTAAAAAGTTGCGTATGTATATGGTGAAGAAGCCTTAAAACAGAGACAGAGCCGGAATCGGTTTGACATATTTCGTTCCGGATATTTTTCACTGAAAGGTGAACAACAATCAGGTCGGGGAGATGCGCTTGATAATGATCAAATTAAAGTCATTATCGAGTCGGATCATCATGAAACCGTATCGTGGGATAGCGAAACAGTTAAATGTGTCACATACAGCTTATGAAACGTATGAAACTTGATAAAAAGATTGACATTTGGGTTTGGGATGATTTGAAAGAAATTCATTTAGAGCTGCGCATCAAAGCTTGCGATTCGTATCTCAGACACAATGAATCCTATTGTTTACAGTAACGTCAATCGAAAACGATCATGGTCCTAGCTTGATTAGCCAGCACAATCCACTTCGAAAGCTGATATCCACTAAAACAAGATCTTGCTCTCGATTTGGTGGGATTGGAAAGACATGGTGTATTTTGAGGTGCTTCCAAGAAATCAAACAATAAATTCAGATGTGTACTGTCAACAACTGGACAGATAAAATACTGCGAACAACGAAAAACGATGTCACTTTTCACCAGGACGATGTTAGACCAGGACAAAGGAGCTTGGTTGGGAACTGATGTTACATCCACCATATAGCCCTGATCTTGCTCTATCAGATTACCATTTATTATGATGCTGTGAAATCGCACTTGGTTCATTTTTTTGCTGATAAGTATCAGAGATTCTACGAACGTGAAATTATGAAGTTGCTAAAAAGATGACAAAAGGTCATCGAATAAAATGAAAAATATACTATTGATTAAAATTAATTCATTGTATTTAAAAAAATGTGTTTTATTTATATGAAAAAAATCGGTAATTACTTAGTTGCCGACCAATATATTTGCCATCTCGTCGTGATTTTTTAATTATATATTTTTTTATTTTGTGTTTGGATTTACACCTTTCATTTTTTCATCAGGTGATTACCTATATACTCGTACGTCAGCGTATAATTAAGAGAATTTATTTTTAAAAATATTTTGCAAATACTGGATTTGAAATATGCACTCTCGAATGACATCTCCCAAAATGATCGGGTAAGTGTTAAAGTGCTGAAAAGTTGATTGTCCTTTTTATTTCTAATTCATTACTCAAATAATTTAGAATTAAAACACAAAAGCTATACAAAGATACATAACAAAAGCAGTTCCATTTCTGAAATGAAAAATTGGCCAGTAGGTCATTCGTACACAACAACTTCGCTTTTTTATTTTCGTATTTTGTTGGGTCATGACTTCTTTATAGTTAATGCCAAGAGGGTTCAACGCCATTCAATAATTTATCTTTCTTTGAACTTGCGATGAAACTGAAACCTGACAAATCGAAAGGCACGAGGAACAATTTAACACCCAGAAAAGTGTTATTAATACGAGTACACCACCTAAAAATGTAACACTTAAAGAGCATCTAGAGAAATAATTCTGTTCTTGTCTTTAGTTTTTATGGGTTCAGTAGTCTGTCTATATTGCAAGAACAACAACTTTTCCAGTTCAGAAAATAATATTTTCATGTCAAAAAGCTTTTATAAGAAATCGTAATTAATTTCTTCTTATGTTTGACAAAGTCTTCAAATAGACTTTTGAAAGAAAAAGAAGAGAATAATTTAGCATACAGATCACTTAGAAATCCTTGTTACTTTCGCGTAGAGGGCTTCCGATTGCTCACCAAAGGCTTTAACACTCGATGATCCTGTAGTCAGATCGAACCCAAAGAGGATCATCCAAGCTCATGCAGCTCGGTCTTATGAAAACATTGCAGCAGTTTGTGAAAGTATTGAGCAAAATCCTTCCACCTTATGGGCTGCTGAAGATCCAATAGTGATCACTCTTCTCCTTTGAAAATGTAGTTAGCAATGCGGTCAAAGTCAACAGCATTCGTTATCGTGAAATGATAATCAACTTCCTCTGTCTTCAAATTGCTTGAATGGATCTCGAAGACATGTGGACACTGACCGAAACTATGGAATTGCCGAAAATGATATTTTAACCCTTTGACGCATATGGGACACCGGTGTCCCCGCATTTTTTCTTAAACAACGCATTATTTTGACATCACATTCAACAAGTATCAATTGTTTGACAACTACTTTTGTGTTTGCTTAAGGTTGGTAGCTCAGCGCACGAAAAAAAAAACAACAAACAATTGCAGATAACTTTTTGATAGTCTTCCGCGCTTCTGCAACATTTTATTTAAGTGAATTATAATAAATTTTTGCAGCTTTCAAAGCTCTTTTGTAACTGTAACTGATTAAAATGGTAAGTAATAATTATTAGTTTATTTCACATAATGTGTTTCATGATTATACTTTACACTGATTTTCATTGTTTTAGGCCCGTAAAGGGAGTAGAATATATCATTTGATTGAAATTGTAGTGGAAAAGTTCCTCATGGCTAATAAAAGTGACACTGAAGATGCTCTCATTTTGAACGACGAAGACCAGTCACTCTTACAGCAAGATATCCAAGCTGGGGTTTCCGAAGTGCCAATTGAGAAACCTTCGAATCAAAAAGAGTCTGCTCAAGATCAAGTTCCAGCTTCAAGGCTTTCATCGACAACCTCCCTTGATTCACCATTACGTGGTCCGGTTCCTGAGTTCAAGTGGAAATAAAATACTTATTATCCTTATAACTTTTTTGACAGTGATTATGAATTTAGTAAGATAAATATCTCTCAGCAATCAGACTCGCTTAAATCTACAGACATCCTTGAGGAAGTCGCAAATATCGAAACATTGACTCAGAAAATAATAATACCAGAGTCCTTGCGTAATGCTCATCAAAATGGCTGTGTTCACTACAGACCTTGAAGAAATAACAGCTTTCATCGGTATGAACTATGTTATGGACTACAATGTATTACCTTCTCTAAGAAGCTACTGGTTGGTCATGTTGATCGTTTTTCGATTTATTAGACATTGGAAAAAATAATGCATACGAGTATATGGTATACGAAAAAATGCATGCAGATCATCGCATTGAAGGTCATTCACTAACGTCGATTAAATACTGACAAGTTGTGGCAAGGACCATGATTGGTAACTTTTCTATAAGAAAACACGACCTCCTACATTGACTTCTTTGACAAAAAAACAGATTCAAACTATAGGACGAAACAATCTCCACCGTTTCACAGCAACCAGAAATTGTTTTTCAGACTTTCATTCTTAAGGTTATAAATATATTCATATC
The DNA here is from genome assembly GCA_928272305.1 of Volucella inflata. Lineage (NCBI taxonomy): Eukaryota > Metazoa > Arthropoda > Insecta > Diptera > Syrphidae > Volucella > Volucella inflata. The sequence continues at coordinate 146,664,001 of OV743716.1, read as the reverse complement.
ATTTCATTAATTTTCGTTGTTTATTATTAGAAAAACACAAATTGTAAGTACCTCACAATCCTATGAATACCGCCCCTTATCGTATATTAGGACACATCCCAAGCGATTTCCAAAAATCGAATGGAATTTTTTTTTTTGATACATGTTTTTAAAACACCCCTTAACACACTCCAAAACACCCTTATATTCATAAAAACGTAAGCGTACATGTTTTGTGCGCGAAAGAGTTAAGGGATAGTTATCTCGGGCCAGGCGATGTTGATTGGCCACCAATATCATGCAACTTGAATTTATTGGATTTCTTTATTTAAAGTTTTTTTTTGAAAAGAAAAGTGTTTGTTAATAACACAAGAACTAGTCATAAATTTAAAGACGATATTCGACGTGCCTTTTATGAATTTGAACTGACATTATGCCGAAATAAAAGCATTAAATGAACCTTGAGCAGGAACACCACTATATAGGTACCAGATCCATCAATGAATTTTCCAACATCCTTGTAAAAGAACGTGAAAGTTCTGTAGTAAAATGAAAGCCCTATCGAAACGCGGTGATTCTTGATGTTGGATTTGAAGTCCTGTTTTAGCTATAGCTAGGTCATATGTTACAAATATAGATTTTTGGTTACATTAGCTGTGTTTTATTGGTAAGTGACTACCCAGTAAAATATCTCTTGGCAAACAACAACTAAAATTAAAAGTGTCGATAATTAAGTCAGCAATATAAGTGAATATAGAACTTAGGAATTCTGAAATCCAGGGAGCTTTAAGGTTGCCAGACTTCGTAAGCATATTCAAATTTCAACAAGTAATTTTTTTAGATTGATCGAAAGTATATATGGAAAAAAGTTAAACAAAAATATTTAACCGAATTTTATATTTTAATTAAAATAAGTATTTATAACTTATAGAAGTGCAAGCTGACAAAGGATCTCCTCCACTTTTATCCAGGTCGGAAGAAGGAATTTGATTTGCTACAGAAGAGGCGGCTTGCATGTAGTTAAGGATTTTATCGGCTCGGCCGGCTTTGTAAGTATTTTTAAATTATTTCTTCAAGGCAAACATTCAAAAATTTTAAATATATTTCAGGTCACAGAAATCACAGCACGCCAGTGCGAAATAAAAATGCAAACGCTATTGAGGGCGTATAAAAGTGGCAAGGCAACTGGTGCATCTCCATGCACACCCTCATTTTATAATTCGGGGATAAACCCGAAAATATGGAATAAATATAAACTTTTAACTCTTTTGTTTCGTTTCATTTTAATTTTTTTTTTCTTCTTATCCTTTTATTAACCCTTTCCTCGCTATACGAACTTATGCGTAACGAGTTTCCCATTTTTACTGCATCGCTGCTGATCCGCTTATGGGGTTGGCTAATGTCGCAGACCGCAGAACGCGTCTACATAATGCTCGGTCTTGGATCGCTTCAGTGGTTAGCCCCAGGCGTTGTTGCGCATTTGCCATCTGAGAAATCCAGGAATCGACCTCGTTTTCTTACAGTTGGAGTGACCGTAGTTGATAGTGCCTTTTTAACCGGATTTTCCGCAGATCTTCTTTGAACGTGGCAATCCCAGCTTATTCTATTCGCCTCAAGCTGTTCGGTTACCGAATTCTTTATATGTAGACTTCCTCTTATACGCGTAGATCTAATGGAATCGCTTTTAGTGACTCCACTAGACATCCTTAACATTTTCATTTCCGCTGCCGTCATTTTGTTTTTAAACGCTTCATACATTGTCCAGCACTGTGAACCGTATATAAAAGCTGGTCTAACAACCGTGGTGTAGAGTTTCCCCTTTAATTTAAGTGGAAATTTTCGGTCGCAAAAGATTCCCGAATTTTCCCGCCATTTCATCCATCCCACACTCACTCTGTGGTTTACGTCGTCGTCACATTTCGCTTCCATGTTAACGATTGATCCTAAGTACTTAAAGATAGTGCTTTTCGGAAGAACTATTCCGTCTAACATTATATCCGGAACAGGTCGCAACGGATGCGTAGATGGGCACGTCAAATGCTCCGTCTTTGAACGACTTATTTTAAACCCGTTTCTCTCTAGCGCATTTTTCCATGAATCTAAGGCGTTCTACAAATCTTCGACGCTATCGCTTAGTATAACTGCGTCGTTAGCGAAGAGAATTGGCGTTACATTTGCTTCGCGCATGCAGTCTTTTAAAAGATAGTCGAATACTACGTTAAAAAGAAAAAGGTACGCTTCCTTGATGCACTCCGACATTAACTGGATATTCTCTCGTTAGTCCGGCAGAGCTTTTAACCGCAGATTTCACGTTTCCGTACATGTCTTGTATTATTCTAACATACGTTTCCGGTACGTTTTGAGACCTCAGCGCGGCCCATATGAGATCCCTAGGCACTCGATCGAATGCTTTCTCGAGGTCGATAAATACCATGTGTAAATCCTTAAACGAATCTCAGTGCTTTTCCATTATTATTCGTAGGCTTTGGATAGCGTCCATCGTCGATCTTCCTTCAACAAATCTACACTGGCTATTATCGAGCTTTATTATTTGCCGAAGACGTTCGTTTAAGACTCTTTCGACGATTTTCATTGTGTGTGACATAAGCTTGATTGAACGGTAGTTGTTGCATTCTCGAGTGTCGCCTTTTCCTTTGTATAATGGAACCAAGAAGCTACTTCTCCATTGATTCGACATAGGTTGTCCACATTTTAATTTATTCAAAAGTTTCGATAGCCAAACGTTGCCGATCCCCTCCATCTTCGACCAAAACTCTGATGGATCGCTGTCTGGTCCCGCCGCTTTCCCCCGCTTCATTTTTCCGATTGCTATACTTATTATACTCGAATAGACCAGCTGTCGGCACGATATCACGTGGAAACTGTTTGTTAAGCAACTCCTTGCAGTATTCAAGCCACCGATCACAAATTTCCTTTTCATTTGTTAGTAAACGACCGTCTGCGTTTTTGATGTATTTCGGCGAGGTTATTTCCATTGAATTTTTTCGCCTCTGTGCAGCGAGCTTAAAAATATTTGGCATTTTAGTATTTAAGTTTTTTTATGAATGACACTTTTGAGATAATATTTTGACATCTGCTAATAGCACGGGTACCAACTTTGAAATGTAGATTGAAAGTGAGTGTGCTAGTGAGAAAAGCGTTTTATTGGGGTTCGATTGCTGTTGATTAGCGATTTCAATGGATCTTTTAAGCGTCTCCAAAACAACAGAATGACTTGTTGGCAAGGTGGAGTGGATACCCCACCGTATCATTAAACGCATTTTTGCCATTGCTTGTTTCAACGAAGCGATCATAAGAGGGTTGTCTGAAAAGTTTCTGACCTAACAATGATAGAAGACATTTTTTCTCAAATTTTATTTTTTTATCTGTCTACATAGGTCTCCTTGTAACTCTACACACTTCTCTCAGCGATGCTCCCATCTCTCGAACCTGTCCAAATAGTACTTGGCGTTTTTCTCTGCAAAATAATTGTTCACGAAGGTGATTGCCTCCTCATTTGACGAAAATTTCTGTCCTTCGAGCGCAGTTTTTAGATGAGGGAACAAAAAGAAGTAGCTTGGGGTTATATCTGGTGAATAAGGTGGATGGTCAAGCAGTTCAAACCGTAATTCATGGATTTTCGCCATGGCTACCGCTAAGGTGTGAGATGGCCGTTGTATTGGTGAAATAGGATTTTCTTTTTTGGAAATGTGGCCTTTTATCCGCGATTTCTGCCTTCAGCTTGACAAGTAATGATGCGTAGCATGCTCCTGTAATGGTTTTTCCTTTTTGAAGATAATCGATTAAGATAACTCTTTTACTATTCCAAAAAATAGTCGCCATCACTTTCTTACCCGAGAAAACAGTTTTTCTTTTTTTGGAGCCGACTCGTCCTTTACAGTCCACTGTTTTGACTGAATTTTTGTTTCGGTCGTATAATGGTGTATCCAAGTTACATCTACAGTAATTAATCGGCGCCAAAACTCGGATTTATTGCGCCAACAGAGCGTTGGAAATGTTCATTCGAACTCGTTTTTGGTTTAACGTAAGCAAACGCGGCACTCAACGCGCGGACAGCTTTCTTATGTCTAAATCATGATTTAATATGTAACAAACACATTCTTTGGACATTTTCAGAACCTCTACTAGCTCTCACTTTAATTCGGGGGTCGTCTAACAACATTTGGTGAACTTTAGCAATGTTATCGTCAGTTTAAATTCAGCTGTCCAAAATTTCACTGTGGTAAATGATGGTGCAGAGTCCCTATACACAGAGTCCAAATCATTTTTGATTTGCGTAGGCGTATTGCCTTTCAAAAACAAGAATTTAATAACAGCTCGATACTAAATTTTTTCCGTTTTCACAAAAAACACTCACATTGACTCATTCAAACGACTGTCAACTAAAAACTGCGCATCCAATATGACTGAAACTTCGGTAAGTAACTGCCAAAAGATGCACAACTAGCATTCACTAGCTTTTATTGACGAGTGCCGCTATCTTTACGTTGCGGTCGGAAACTTTTCAGACAACCCTCATAGTTATCGAAGGCTATAGTATTCTGGTACAAACATTTTCTGTATTCAACAATCCTTGTGACAAAAATTAGGATTGCAAAGTATCGCTGGAGAAAGTAAATGCAGTTGGTAATTTACGCAATATCCAAATTTGTCAATTACGCTTCTGCTGCTTTTAATTGCTAGACCTGTGATGGAGATTTTGAACATACATATACACACATATCTTGATTCACTCTATGTTATGATAAGCTTTATTCATACAAATATTTACATGAATAACCTAATCGAACTTGCTTTGTTGGTTTTAACCCATCCCTGGTGGTGCTATATATTGTGGCATTACAAAGAGACGGTATTCTTCTCTCCTAAAACTATCATAGAATATAAAATATAATACTTGGCGTACATCATAGCCGATTTCAAATTGTCAGCTTTAAGCTTATCGGTTATTTCAATTTATATACTCGTATTTAATACTTTTACCACAAAATAAACATGTTTTATTCAATGACGCTGCAACTACAAGGGCGAAAGTGGGAATAATAAGGGTAGAGTCCTCATTGTTGGCGTTTTCAGGCATTAAAAAATTAGAAGGTATTGGCACAATTACCAAAATTTAATGAGGTGCTTTAAATTAGAATACAAGTACTTACCACTTTTGAAATTTACCGCTATCGAAAGTACTATTCGAATTTAGCACGCACTATTATAACCACTGAATTTATCGACTGGGAAGGTGGCGCTATAGTTAGCTCATTTGACTATCACGCAGAGTCTGGGTGTGATTCCTGGCTGGGTCACCAACAATTTTTCAAATCGCCATCACCCTTTCGGCGGGCAATGGCAAACTCCCGAAAGTAAAATTGGCTACGAAAAAGATTCTAAAGACTGCTATTCGGAATAGGCGATAAACCGCAGACCCCGCTTAGATGTGACAAAAATGACAACATGAGCAACACAAATGGGTGTCAAGAAGCTAGGCCATGCCCATACTGGGCTGCCAGCGCCACAGTGTTTTTTTTTTTTTATTGGGAAGGTTAACATCACTAAACTCATAATTGTTAAGCTTCCGAATTTGCAGAATCTTAGAGCATTTTTCTAAACTCTTTTCAGTAAACAGCAATAGTTCCGAAATTTCGCGAAATTTCACCGCCAAGAAGAATACAAATTGCACTTGAATGAAACTCCAAAGTCAGCCATATTCGCAGAACAAAAAACACTTTGCAGCTACATCCTAGAGCTACCATGATATCGCAATAGACCATCTAGTTGATTCTTAAAATAGATTCTCTTAAACGTGAGCTAATACAATCAATTATTGAATCAAACTCATGATAATAGTTTTAGAGAAACTGCATAAATAATTTTTAAGCTTGACAATCATTGTACCATAGGTGCTTATCGATTTTCGATCTTTGAATGCGACTTAGCGACAAGTAAAACGCATTGGACTCATATATTCATGTTCCTGGTATTTTATTCTATGTTTGAGAGAAGTTTCGTGTGGTTGCACCAATTATTTCAGATCCAGTTAAGTTTTGTGTTTATAAGTAGAGTACGCACTTTTAGCGATTTTTGATCCTTTGGAAGCGTCTAGAGACGACTTGGCGACAAGTAAAACATTTCGGAGTTATACAAGGTGGCGCAAAATCAATCATCCAATTCTCTTTCTGAATTACTTGCTTACTAAATAATAAAAATGATTTTGAGTGAAGAAAGTGTTTCTTTGGACAAATGTTGATTATGAGGACTGCCATGGCAATAAAGGCTTTGGAACCAGAAATTCAGCTGGCGAAGACATCCTTGTAGCATGTAGGACTTACGGCTTAACCGTCTTAAATACAATGTTTAATAAACATCAACGACATCTTATCACCTATAGCAGCGGAGGCCACGAAACGCAAATAGATTATCACCTCTGCAAAATGTCAATGAGAAACCGTGTTAAGGACTGTAAAGTAATACTTGGAGAATCGCTAGTAAGCCAACACCGTCTGCTCATTACAGAATTTTTGACAGCGGAGCCACCGAAAACACGGGCATCGTTTGGAAAGCCAAAAATCCGGTGGTATAATCTATCGAAGGAACGAAGCGCAAGATTTATCGCACTGGCTTAAGAAGTACTTCAAAATATAAATGGTATAGCAGACTCACTTAGCCCGCAAGAAATGTGGAACAGCATGCACGAGGAATGCATAACACTCGCAAAGTCCCATCTGGGGACTATATCGAAATACCATCACGTCGGCAAAGAAACATGGTGGTGGAATGACGAAACCAAACGAGCTGTGGCCGACAAGAAGAGTGCATTCCAAGCGTGGACAAAATGCGATCGGAGCGACAATATTAAAAAGCTCGACTGGCTCTTGAATACGAGCGTCTTAAAAAGATCGCAAAGAAAGTCCTGGCTCGAACTCGAGCGGCAGAAGCGGAAAACCTGTACCAGGAGTTGGAACAAATATCCTCACGATCAGCAGATAGAAGACAAGCTATCCAAGGAGTTCAAACGTCGTACAGTACTAAAATGCCAAATATTTTTAAGCTCGCTGCACAGAGGAGAAAAAATTCAATGGAAATAACCTCGCCGAAATACATCAAAAACGCAGACGGTCGTTTACTAACAAATGAAAAGGAAATTTGTGATCGGTGGCTTGAATACTGCAAGGAGTTGCTTAACAAACAGTTTCCACGTGATATCGTGCCGACAGCTGGTCTATTCGAGGAGGAAGTTTCGGACTTTTCAATCGAAGAAATAAGTATAGCAATCGGAAAAATGAAGCGGGGGAAAGCGGCGGGACCAGACAGCGATCCATCAGAGTTTTGGTCGAAGATGGAGGGGATCGGCAACGTTTGGCTATCGAAACTTTTGAATAAATTAAAATGTGGACAACCTATGTCGAATCAATGGAGAAGTAGCTTCTTGGTTCCATTATACAAAGGAAAAGGCGACACTCGAGAATGCAACAACTACCGTTCAATCAAGCTTATGTCACACACAATGAAAATCGTCGAAAGAGTCTTAAACGAACGTCTTCGGCAAATAATAAAGCTCGATAATAGCCAGTGTAGATTTGTTGAAGGAAGATCGACGATGGACGCTATCCAAAGCCTACGAATAATAATGGAAAAGCACTGAGATTCGTTTAAGGATTTACACATGGTATTTATCGACCTCGAGAAAGCATTCGATCGAGTGCCTAGGGATCTCATATGGGCCGCGCTGAGGTCTCAAAACGTACCGGAAACGTATGTTAGAATAATACAAGACATGTACGGAAACGTGAAAACTGCGGTTAAAAGCTCTGCTGGACTAACTAGAGAATTTCCAGTTAATGTCGGAGTGCACCAAGGAAGCGTACTTAGCCCTTTCCCCTTTAACGTAGTATTCGACTGTCTTTTAAAAGACTGCATGCGCGAAGCAAATGTAACGCCAATTCTCTTCGCTCACGACGCAGTTGTACTTAGCGATAACGTCGACGATTTACAGAACGCCTTAGATTCATGGAAAAATGCGCTAGAGAAAAACAGGTTTAAAATAAGTCTTCGAAGACGGAGCATTTGACGTGCCCATTTGCGCATCCGTTGCGACATGTTTCGGATATAATGTTAGACGGAATAATTCTTTCAAAAAGCACTATCTATGAGTACTTAGGATCAATCGTTAACATGGAAGCGAAATGTGACGACGACGTAAACCGCGGAGTGAGTGTGGGATGGATAAAATGGCGGGAAAATTTGGAAATCTTTTGCGACCGAAAATTTCCACTTAAATTGAAGGGGAAACTCTACACCACGGTTGTTAGACCAGCTTTTATATACGGTTCACAGTGCTGGACAATGTATGAAGCGTTTAAAAACAAAATGACGGCAGCGGAAATGAAAATGTTAAGGATGTCTAGTGGAGTCACTAAAAGCGATTGCATTAGATCTACGCGTATAAGAGGAAGTCTACATCTTAAGAATTCGGTAACCGAACAGCTTGAGGCGAATAGAATAAGCTGGTATTGCCACGTTCAAAGAAGATCTGCGGAAAATCCGGTTAAAAAGGCACTATCAACTACGGTCACTCCAACTGTAAGAAAACGAGGTCGGAAAAAGAATCCCTGGATTTCTCAGATGGCAAATGCACAACAACGCCTGGGGCTAACCACTGAAGAGATCCAGGACCGAGCATTATGTAGACGCTTTCTGCGGTCTGCGACATTAGCCAACCCCATAAGCGGAGCAGCAGCGATGCAGTAAAAATGTGAAACTCGTTACGCATAAGTTCGTATAACGAGGAAAGGGTTAATAAAAGGATAAGAAGAAGAAGGAAGCGTCTGCAAAGGACTTGGCGACAAGTAAAACATTTCGGAGTTATGCAAAGTGGCGCAAAATTAATCATCCAATATTGTTATTGAGTTACTTTTTTTAATTAAATAAAAAAAAAAATGATATCCGCCAAGTGGCTACCACCAGTGTTGATACACATTTGTGTCAGTTTAATCGCATTTTCCATGACTTTCCGCAAGATTTTCGGTGATTACTGTTCGCATTCCTGTCGAATGTTCTCCTTAAGGGCTGCGATTGTCTGAGGCTTGTTGGCATAAACCCGCGACTTTGAGTAGCCCCAAAGAAAGAATTCTGGCATGGTTAAATTGGGCGATCTTGCCGGCCATGCCAGATAGCCGAAACGGGAGATTACGCGACCAGGAAACGCTTCGTTCACAATATCCATTGTGGCTCATGCTGTGTGTGTGGTTGCACCGTCTTGTTGAAAGTATATGTTCACCAAGCCCCAAATTTAGGCCGCAAGAAGTCGTTTATCATGGCACTGTAGCGTTCGCCAGTAACAGTGACCGTATTGCCCATGACGTCCTCAAAAAAAATACGGCACAATCACTTCTCCCGCGTGAACGTTACACCACACAGTGGTTTTGAGTAGACGTAACCGTTTAAGTGGACATTCGCCTTGTCGCTCATGATGATTTTCGATAAAAAATTGTCCTCTTCGTTGTTGAGATTGAGGATGGCTTGACAGTAGTTCACACGCGTCTGACGGTCAGGTTGGTCAGGCAGACACAGTCGCAATATTCTAAGCCGAACGACCTGTGCGGTGGTGGCCAAGCCCAGCACGGTCTCCTGTGGTTCCAGTCTATTCCAGTCGAATATCTAAGTGCCGGAATATTTGCCCAGTTGACGCGACACGATTAGGAAATCGACGTCGAAATTCACGGTACGTTAACACCACCGACCGATTATTGGTCAAAACAATCGACACAATTATTCCGCGCTTTTGCGCAGTATAGCACTCTATTGCTTGTCTGCTTGTATATTGCAGCTGCCTAGTTCACAAATGTCAAATATGATTGACGTACGACGCCATTTGCAAAAAGTCTTCCCATAGGATGGTTAATTTTGCGCCACCTTGAATGTTTTTAATCATGGAGTTGAGTTTCAGGTTCTGAAAAAAATATTGCTCATTTATTTGAAGACTGTCATAACTCAAAAAATGCGATTTTGCAGGAAACGAGTTTAAAGCTTTCAATTGACTATTGGTACATATAAAATGAATAACGGGATATTCTCTTCTAACGATTAGAGTATACAAGATATAAATATGAAATTTTTACACAATGTGAAGCATGATAAAGCGAATAATTCATCATTAGCTCGAAATTCGCGTTTTTTGAGTTACGACAGTCTTCAAGTTAATGAGCGATATTATGTGATTGCATCAATACCTAATTCTAAATTGACATTTTGTCAATATTTTGTATTTTGACTCTGTCTGGTAAGCCTTCAGCGGCAACCAAAACGTCTTGGACCTTCATATTTGTACTCATGTTGTAATATTCTATTGTATTCGGTTTCATTTATTATTCAAAATTTGGAATTTTAACGCACTTCTTCCGCATCTGGCAGAGTCTTGGCTACACCTAAAACGTCTTCGCTACATGCCTTTGTACTGAGGGGGCTTACTTATAGTTTCAAGTGGTTGGACCAATTATTCCTGTTTTGAATAATAGCGATTTTCGATATAGAGTTACACCCTTTAGCTGCCACTATGTGCTTCCAGACGGTCATATTTGAAATCACAGACTTCAGAGCAACATATTTAGGTAGGATTCATGCGGTTGCCCTTCACATCCAAAATTTACTGCAGGCTGTTACACCATTAGATAAACAGTCTTACTTCCTGTACTGCAATTGCAACAATTCAGGCTTAAATATTCATTCCGTCGAAACTAGTGTACGTTAAAGTTTCAGTGCTCGTAAACATTATAATTAATTATGTTTTAACATACCCAGCACGTAATGCCAATTTGATACTCGTATTATTTTGCAGGTAGGTATCCGAATCAAATGCAGGATGAATTGGAAATTTTCTAAATTCATTGCACACAATTTAATTAAGTTCGGCTAAACATAAACATAGTAACGAAAATAATGAACAAGAATTCAAATCTCTAAATAGAATACATTTCGAGTAAACTAATTGCGATGTGATTTATTTTGATTTGAAAATTTCAATTTATAAGGCCAGATTTTCTATTTTCAATTATTTTATTTTATAAAGTAGCGCTACTCTGCCACAGGCATTTTGCTACCTATTTGGATTTGTATTTTGAATTTGAAAAAAAATATCTAATTTCGACTGATCCGATTTTGACAGGTTTTAGCAATTACAAACTTCCGTTTGAGAGTTAAACAAATATATTCTTTGAAACAATCATATACGAGCAGTTGAATAAAAAATCATTATCCTTTAGCTTTCCCTTGTAGAGCGAAACCTTTTGATTGATTTGTTAGAGGAGTAGGTGGTAATATTAGCGGGCCAATTTGTTTTCCAGCTATAAAAAATATATTTCTGAATTTTTTGACAAGAAATTTACTTCAAAAGGTAATTTACTTAATTTAATGATATACAAAATGTCATTTGGGTGGTTGGGTATTCTAGAAAAAGGTTAGGGGCTGAGAGCTGTCTACATTGTGATACCCACTGCTGAAACTGTTCATACACATCACTTGTGCTTATTCGACATCTGAGCGGTAACTATTGGCTATTGGTTGATGTCCATCAGGATTCGACTTGCCAAACTTATAACGGGGTCCTGACCAGCAGAGAAAAACGGAACAGTGTATGAATTCTTTAGATAGAATCACGGGGAAGTGAATGTTACGAAGCCGAAAGATAATCCCTGCAAATAATTCAAGGGCAACGAACTTCGGATATTCACACTGAATGCAAGGTCTCTTTATAGACCACGTGCAGCAAAATAAGCAGCGGAAGCCCTGAACTGCTGCAAGGCAGATAATACCACCAACCAAGGAATGCGATGGTAAGGGCCGCCCAAAAAGAAGATATAGAACTGCGATATCTATTACGAATTGTTATCGATGGCAAAACCACTAAGGCAAGAAGTCTTGAGGAGAACTGTCGGATGGTGTAGCGTTCACGACACCACCTTCGATAACAGATTCAGGCTAATCGATTTTTCGGCGGGGCGAAACATCGTCGCAGCTAGCACGCGATTCCCACATCTCGATATTCACAAGGGAACTTGGAAAACTTATCAATCAACCATCAATCAGATTGACCACATTGCGATTGACTCAAGACACTCCTCCAGTATTATCGACTTGGAGCATTACCTTCTCAAGCCGAGAATCGGTGGCGAATATCCTAAACATCGCCAAGACAAGCTTATACTGTGCGGAACTTTGATGTCAGACGGCTACAATCGCAAATGATCGCCAAATCATTTTCCGATCGAGTCTCTAGTAAGAGGTCCGCTGCTCCCAAGCATCAAGCATCGAAGGCCAGTGGCAACGCTGCCAAAAAGTCATTAGAGATGCCGCTTCTGATGTGCTGGATTTTACCCGACCACCACAACAAAATCCCTGGTACGGTGATAAACGTTGGCAAGCATATGCAGCTAAGCTAGATGCATACAAATCGGTGCTGCATAGATGGAATAGAGATGCATACGGGCTCTATGAGCAGGAGAGATGAACACCGGCTACTCAGGAGGAAAAATAAAAAGCATGAGAAGCGTCTGGTTGAGAACATTTAGAGATGCTACTTCAGTAATGAGATTCGGAAGACTTACCAAAAGGTAAATACGAGTAAACACGGACACAAACCCCAAACCGAAGCCTGTAGAGACGAACAAGGGAACATCGTAGTAGAGTGGCAGTAGATGATGAGGATTTTGAAAAATCATTTCTGTAGACTGAATAACGACGATGACGAAACAAATACCGCTATCAGGCAGAATGAACCCTTCAATCTGGCAATTCCCAAACAATTCCGTCCACCCGACCTGGATGAAGTGAAGATAGCAATGTCAAGGCTGAAGTCCAACATAGCTGCTGGAGTGGACGGCCTGACTGCCAAGCTCTTCAAAGCGGCATGCGATGACTTGGTAAGGAGCATATACCAACTCATCTATAAAATATGGTCGGACGAAAGTACGCCCGATGAATGGAACCTCAGAATTGTTTGTCCGATTCTCAAGAAAGGAAGCCCTCTAAACTACGCCAATTACAGAGGCATCAGTCTTCTTAACATCGCATACAAGATCTTATCTGCCGTATTGTGTCAACGCTTGAAGCCATTCGTCAACAACCTGATAGGTCCATATCAGTTTGGCTCCAGGCCAGGAAACTCCACCATCGACCAAATATTTACGTAACGGCGGATCTTGGAGAAAACTCACGAGCTTCAGATCGATACACGCCATCTATTTATCGATTCTAAGGCGGCGTATGACAGCTTCTATGGAGAAAACCTGTACACAGCAATCTCCAGTTTTGGCAACTCCGCCAAACTCCTCCGTCTGTGCAGGATGACGATGGAGAATGCACGCTGCTCCATCAAGGTCGGTAAAGATCTCACCGAGACCTTGGATGTCCAGAAAGGATTTAGACAAGGCGATGCGCTGTCATGCGATTTTCTCAACATCGTACTTGAAAGAATAGTGCAAAACTCACGAGCAAACACAAGAGGCACTATCTTTCAAAAGTCCGTCCAACTACTCGCATACGCCGACGATATTGACATAATCGGGAGAAAGCAGCGTGATGTCAGTGGCGCTTTCGCGAGTATTGAGAAGTAGAGGAACACTGAGACTCAGGTGGCGCGTGCAAATAGAAAGGTAGTAGTAGGGCCTTTCCATCCCATCCAAACATTGGGAATGCCATCATTTTTGCTTTATTTCGGACTAAGACTTCTGCGAGCGGTATGTTTAGAATTTTAGCTTTCCATGCGCAAAGCCGAAATTCGTTTTCGCTTAAACGTTTTGCTGGAGTTGTGTTGTCTAAGCAGTTGTCCTTTATAATGTGGGAAAGTTACCACCTTGTGCAACCCTCAACCACGAGGGCCAAATCTTGAATAAGACTTCTGTACAAAGGTACCGACTAAGCAGTCCGCTGGGAGTTGAGATTCCGATTCAATGTTGTCACAAACAATTCATCAAAATACTGTACATCTACTAAGAAGATACATTGACGGGCTTTATAGAATTTTCCGCGGTCAAGACCCATAAAGATGGTAAATATATCTGTCATCGAACCGTCTTTATTTCCTTGAGTCATGCCATTTTATTTAAATTTATTTACAAAAAATACGAAGTAATTTGTGCAGTGTAGTGCTCGGATATGGAATTCAAAAGGGGCCTGCTCTCCACCAGTCCAAGTCATAAAACAAAAATGCTTTATGGTTATGGATTATTAAGAGATGGCTATGACAGCTATTATGGAAGCCTTCGTCGCACATTCATTAAGAATTGCTAAATGATTTTCTAGAATTCATTTCACTTATGAAACGATTTTGACTTGACTCAAGTTATAAATCTTAGACAAGCTCTCTGGGTTCCAGTATTTTCAATTAGCTGCAGTTGCACTTCAACCTGTTTTGTCAAACAATGAAAATGCAGTAAATTCTACAGTTTACTGACGATTTTTCTAATTACCAACTAAAAGTGTTCAGTAATTCATTCATAGAATGATGGGTTTTTACATTTCACTTTAGGAAACTCGGTTCATTAAAAAGCTATCTATTTTGTTTTATATGGATAGATGCTCCTAAAGGTTCAATAACCCTAACGTCTTAACAAACAAATAGCGGTTGAGCTATTTGCTTTGGGGAAAAACGTTAGGCTACGCGAAATGGTAGAGTAGGTTACCTGAAAGTTAAGCATTTGCAGAAGAAGACAGGTCGAAATGGAGTTGATTTGCACACAGAATTGTTCAAAATGTTAGTATTCTTATGACTGAACTGTTACCTGTTCAAAAAGACCACGAAACAGTCAAGTTAAGGAATGCCTGGAACCGATCCGAAATGTTTACCATACGCCCCATTAAAGGCGCCAATAGAGATTCTCTGACTAACGGATGCTGATAGTTTTTGACAATCAAATGATAAAAAGGTTTCTGTCTTGCCAAAATTGTCATTCAATTACATGAACTCAATTTTTTGGCTAATACAATTGTCCCGATAAGCGAGCAACTAAGCGATGTTGTTTTGTCATAATACAGGTAAAACTATGGCTGTACGCAAGTCGATAAGAAAAGTCTGCAATCAAGAAACGTTCCCAGCCCGCATCTTAGTAAAGCCCCTGACACATATGATAGTTTTCATCACCAGGAGCTCTATACGGCAATTGCCGAATTCGGAATCCCGGCAAAACTGATCCAAATGTGTCGCATGACGCTAGAAAACACGCCCTGCAATGTGCAATTTGGGAGAAGCTCATCCAAACTATTTTACACGTGCAACGGATTTCTTTAAGGAGATGCATTATCTTCAACAGGTTCTTTCAGCTACTGGAATAAGCGGGCGATATTAACAGCATAGGTCGTTCTCAGCATGCGGTGATAGAGGCTTTCATGGCGATTAAAAAATCGTCGAAATTATTTGAACTAAACAAGGACAAGACCTAGGGTAAAACGTCACTATTGACAGCAACAATTTCGAGGTTTAAGAAGTTTGCCTACCCCGGAGTAAAGTTAACTACACAAATGACACCCTAGTGGATATTTAAGGAAGAATTACCATACTGGTCCTACTTCGGTCTGGCAAAACAATTTGCCTCAAAAAAAGTATTCTTTGCAAAGCCCTTATCCTTCCAGTTCTGTTGTATGGTGCCGAGTGCTGAGCCATACATATGCAGAAAGAGAGAACCGATGCTAGACTTCTTCTAAAGAAAAATTCTTTGACGGATTCTTGGTCCTGTGTGCGAGGAAGGCGAATGAAAAAAAATATATAACCGCGAACTCTTTGAGCTGTATCAAGATGTGGATGTAGTCCAAAAATCCAAAACAAGTTGAGTACATTGGCTCAACCGCACCAAGCGAGTGGACAATAATTCTCGAACTAAAAGGATGTTTGATTCCTAGCCCCTAGGTTCGATAAGGAAGGCCGAACTTTCATTTTAAATACCAAACCATCGCGGATGCCAGAGCGCTTGGTCTGGATAACTCGAAACACTGTTCCCGGGATCGCAAAGATGGAAGGATGCAGTGTCTCAGGCAGAGACTCTTCACGCATTTTAATGTTACTTCAGTATGGATTTTATGGAATAGTTTGGGCGCTGAAACAGAAAATTTTTGGAGGCTAATTCAATCAGTCACATCGGCATCTCCTATATTCCCAAGGCACGTTACTGGGCCAGAAGCAACTAACCCCCTCGTGGGCGGCCTACTTCTCGTACATGACATTAAAACCGTAACCATAAGTGAGACCCCACTGTTGCAAACATAAGCAAAACTCGAAGAAGAAGGAAAAAGGGACAAACGCCTTTGGATTTGCACATGATATACTCGCATGTGTATTTGGACCTTAAACAAGGGGAATCCAGTTAAATGAGTAGCGGAGGCGGTGGAATACCATGTAGCACATACCTATGTAGGTACATAGAGAACTAAAGCAAGTCTTGAGAGTAATTCGTTCGCTCAACAGACGTTATTGTAAGGAAAATAGCAATAATATAAATCATATAGTAAATACCAAATCAATCTTATCAAGTTCCCATTAGTATAAGGTGCTCTTGCGGTGTGATAGATCTTCAACCATTCGATCGGTATATGAGACGCAAAGCATTACGTCGTTGTTACTGCGTTCACGTATGTCTCAGAAGCCACAACAACAGAGAACTATAATCCTGAATTACACTTGTTAATTAGTGCCCCATCAACAGTCTTACAACTTTGCATTAAGTCCTTAAAATCAGTGGCATCGATACAAACAAACCGCCAGAAATATGCCAATTGATGCTTTGGTTTCCATCCGAGAACCAGAAAAGTTTAATCCTTCACCCGCATGTTTATTTCTCACTGTCAGAGCTGAAATCGGGTCAAAAGTGTCATAAGTGGCCTAAATTATAACCGATGTCAATAGAGGCATATACATATGTATATCAGGAATAGTTGAATTGCGCTTACTGTTCAAACTTAAAAAGGATCCAAATTTACGGAAATCTCAATATTGCAGAACTCAATCCTTCCACGGTTATTGCTTCAATAATTGCCAGAAACAATATTGACAAACAAAGTTCACATTTTTCAAGATTCAACATTTTTCTCATCCTAATGTTCCGATTGTAGTTTCCATTGCAAACTAAATCCAAATAAATACTAAATACACTGTTTACAAACCTATTTATTAAAAACTAAAAAATTAATAATTTTAAACAAGAATTTCAATAGATTTCACCTTTACTGTTCCATGAAGTAAATATTTTTTTGAGCAGTACTTCTAGTAAGGGATTCGGTCCAATTGACAAGATTTCTTCCCGCACATCATTTCGTAGTTTTTCCAAAGTATCTTCGGTATACTTCAGGCTTCCACTTTTTTCTAAAAGCCTCAAAAACTGTTTTTTACTCTCTAAATCACTTGGTCGCTGTTGCAGTAGGTTAAGGACATCTTCCCTGGTATCCTCGTTTCGAATAGCATGAATGATGGGGAAGTTGAAATAGCCCTCAGTGAGATCTTTACAGAAGAGATCGCCATCTGACCTCATATCACATTGATCATTCCATATTTGGAAATACAAGGCCAATAGGGCCAGTAATCTTGATAAATCTGTCTTGTTATTGCTGAACAGTTGCAGAAGCCTCAGAGCAGTAAGGAACAGTCCTCCGGTTTTTCGCACTGCCATCATCTTGTAGTCAAACTCTGTTGGAATATGAAATTGGTCTCTCCAAACGATTTCAATACCTTGGCCACGATGTACTTCGAGGCTCTGTTCGATGTACACTTTGACAGCTTCAGGGTAGTTCAGAGATTGGACTTTTTCTAGGGCAAGATGGAGAGCGAGACAGGCTGTGTTTAATGTCAGTCCAACTCCATAAATGGAATGTGCAACTGGGACTCCTTCACGATGGGTTGCATTGTCCTGGATATCGTCTATCAAAAGAGTGGCACTATGAAGCCATCGAATTATTTCACAAATTTTCTTGAACTTATCCACGGGAACTTTAAGCCAATAATTAAAAACATGGCATAGCTCGATTGGGATGGGTTTCACTGGAGTCTTATCACGAACGTGGAAGAGCGGAGGCAACAGGAGTTTGTCTTCAGCTTCTTGCAATGATTTATCCTCTAGGGTTTGGATAAATTCCGTAATTTCGTCTTGTTTTTGTCTCTCCATCTTCGGAGATACTCTTAAATTTCCGCGGATTAAAAGATTTATGAGCGTGTTTTCAACAATCCCAACTGACTGGCAACAACTGTCAACTCGGTCTTGTTGCCTGAAAAAAAATGCGAGTGCACGTCAGCAAACGGTTGTCACATGCTCTCAATGTATTATACGTAATAACGCTATTCAGCATGACATTTTTTATTTGTCAGCGATTATCAGAGAATTACGCTGTTTCACATACTATATATCTATTGATCCCATTATCAGATTATGGGATTATTTTGTGTCTCCATCTTCACTCACTTCGGGACAAAATACAACTTTTCTGCATGACAAAATGTTTTATTGCGTCAGAATGAAGATTTGTTCCGGAGCTTCGACCAATCCTGATATATTTTGGTGTACTCGTATACTGGTATTTTTTGGGTTTAGGCTGACCCAAATTTTAGAGTAATTTCCACTGCAAATGAGTAAATAAAATCGTGAGTTCAATGAACTTCAATGCTTTGAACAAGAGCAATTGATCCATAAATATCAAATGAGATACGAGTATTTTAACAGTTTTTTCTATCTAGGAATTTTCAAAAACAAAATTAATTGAAACCAGCTGGCATGTTGCTAGATAAAATATGTTTTTTTTGCTAATTTACTATGCAATGATAGATTCTTGCAACGTAAGTCTCAAACGCTAAAGCTTTCCTTTTAGCCCTATTCATTGGTTTGTTACTCTATTTCCAAGATTGGCTCGTTTGAGCTGACACTTAGAAATTAGAACAAAAAAGTGACCAGTGGAGAAATTTTACAGAACAGGATGAGAAATTTGTTTCAAAAGGAACGACTGAGGATCAGAGAACCTTGTAAGTTACCCAAAAAGTAAAGAAAGCCTCAGAAGCTTTATTCTCTTGCACAAAAGCCATCGGGAACAAATGGACCTCCAACCTTGCATCAACCATTGGCTTTACATCTTGGTTATAAGACCGATACTCGCCTTCGGGGTGGTTGTTTGGTGGATGGCCTTACGCGGCCTACAGACGATCAATGTTACTTTTCAATATTAATTGCATGAGTCATCATTCAAGTAATATTGATTGTTTGTGTGCTATTCAATGTTCTTGTCAAGTAACCTTGCTACATTGATGAAAACCAAAACTGATTTGATTTTCGTCAAATTTCATTGACATTACATTCATCATTTGTAGGCTAAATCAATTTTACGTGTCAATGTTTTCATTTGGGAAATAGTATTCGCAGCGGCAAAATGTCTGTGAATTTATCCAAATATGTAACGGGATGGCAACGATTAGTATAAGGCCTCGTAGAAGTAGCATCTTCCGACAGGTGCTGGTTCTTTAAATGACGAGAATGAGCCTCTGCAGCCGAACATCTTGCAGCTCTGCTAATAAGTCCTACTTCACGCCTCCCCGTGGCGCCATCTGGGAATCTCACTAGAGGTTGCGAAGTGAAGGGGGCAAATGGCGAGTTTCCTGCGCCATTAACCAGGATTAGTGTCGGAAAAACAAAACAAGACCTTATCCGGGCTACTCCGACATATTTGGAGCTCAGGCCGGAAAGGATTTCCAGGACTTAGTCAGGGTCTTGGAAAAGAGATGGTGGCGGACGAGCCCTATAAGGGCCAACGGCAGCGCTCACATCCCGGAACGGGTTACTGGCTTCGGTGTAACCGACCCCTCGTCCTAGGAGCATTCAAAATGGAACTGGTCCTCCAGGTTGGGGGTTGTGCCGCCGGGGTAACTGCCCGGCCATTTAAAAAAGATTAAGTTACGAAGCATCAACAAGCCTCGGATATGGACGGATCTACTGTTGACAATGAGCTTTGGATATGCACGTGGAATGTAAGATTCCTTAATAGACCACGTGCAGCCGCGCAACTAGCGGAGGCCCTAGACTGCTGCAAAGCAGACATAACCGCCATCCAAGAAATGCGATGGGATAGGCCGGACGAAAAGAAGATGAAAAACTGCGACATCTACTACGGCAATTGCTATCGCCGGCAAAAGCAGCGCTTATTTGGATGGGGATTTGTTGTCGGAGGCAGACTAAGACAAGAAGTCCTCAGCTTCCGGCATGTGAGCAAGCGCCTCGTAGCAATCCGCAACAAGGCTAAATTCGCCAACATAAGCCTTATATGCGTGCATGCCCCCACAGAGGAGAAAGATGACGACACCAAGGATGCCTTCTACGAGCTCCTCAACAAGACCTACGAGCAATGCCCTAGCTATGACATTAAAATTGTCCTCGGTGATTTTAATGCAAAGCTAGGAAGAGAGGGTATCTTTTGTGGAACAATCGGAAAATATAGCCTGCACAACACTACCTCCGATAACGGGTTCAGGCTAATCGACTTTGCGGCGGGGCAAAACATTGTCGTGGCAAGCACGCGGTTCCCACATCTTGCGATCGACGCAAGACACTCCTCCAGTATTATGGATGTCCGTACGTCCCGAGGAGCTAACATCGACTCGGGCTATTACCTTGTTGTAACCAAGGTACGGTTGCGGATATCCCAAAAATACGCCAAGACAAACTAATGCTGTGAGAAAATTCAACGTCAGACGGCTACAATCGCAAGAGATCGCAAGGTCCTTTTCCGATCGAGTGTCTCTTAATCCCTTAAGAGGTCCAATGCCGCCAGGATCAAGCATCGAAGACCATTGGAAAAACTGCCAAAACGCCATCAGAGATGCCGCTTCTGATGTGCTGGGTTCCACTCGTCCACCACAACGAAACCCCTGGTTCGATGATGAATGCCGGGAAGCACGTGCAGCTAAGCAAAAAGCACGCAATGCGGCACTGCAAAATAAAACTAGAGCTGCTCACGAGCTCTATGAGCAGAAGAGGAGAGACGAATACCGGGTTCTCAGGAGGAAAAAGAAAGAGCATGAGAAGCGCGCGATCGAGGAAATTGAGAGATGCTACTCCAGGAATGAGGTTCGGAAGTTTAACCAAAAGGTAAAAATAAAATGCCGTGGAAATAAACACCGAACCGAAGCCTGTAGAGATGAACAAGGGAACATCGTAGTAGAATCGCAGTCGATGCTGAGGATTTGGAAAAACCATTTCTGTAGACTGAATAACGACGATGAAGAAACAAATACCGCTGTCAGTCAGAATGAACCCTTCAATCTGACAATTCCTAAACAATTCCGTCCTCCCTCGAACTGGATGAAGTGAAGATAGCAATATCAAAGCTGAAGTCCAACAATGCTACTGGAGCGGATAGCCTGACTGTCGAGCTCTTCAAAGAGGCAGGCGATGACTTGGTAAGGAGCAGACACCAACTCATCTGTAAAATATGGTCGGACGGAAGTACGCCTGATGAATGGAACCTCAGAATTGTTTGTTCGATTCTCAAGAAAGGAAGCCCTCTGAACTGCGCCAATTACAGAGGCGTCAGTCTTCTTAACATCGCATACAAGATCTTATCTGCCGTATTGTGTCAACGCCTGATGCCATTCGTCAACAACCTGATAGGTCCATATCAGTGTGACTTCAGGCCAAGAAAGCCCACCATTGACCAAGTATTCATGTTACGGCAGATCTTGGAGAAAACTCGCGAGCTTCAGATCGATACACACCATTTATTTATCGCGTATGACAGCATCGATTGAGACGAGCTATACAGAGCAATGTCTACTTTTGCCATCCCTGCAAACTCGTCCGTCTGTGCAACTCAAGAGGCACTATCTTTCAAAAGTCCGTCCAACTACTCGCATACGCCGACGATATTGACATAATCGGGAGAAAGCAGCGTGATTTAAGTGGCGCTTTCGCGAGTATTGAGACGGAAGCGGCGAAAATGGGTTTAGCGGTCAATGAGGGCAAGACCAAGTACTCGTATATGCTGTCAAGCAAAAAGGACAACCAACACCGACGTCTCGGACAGAACGTCACCCTCGACAGATATAACTTTGAGGTAGTTAAGGACTTTGTCTACCTAGGCTCCGCTATAAATACAGACAACGACACCAGCGCTGAGATCAAGCGAAGAATAACTCTTGCCAACCGCTGTTTCTTTGGGTTAAGAAGGCAATTGAGTAGCAAAGCCCTCTCTCGGACGACAAAAGTCACCATTTATAAGACTTTAATAATCCCGGTCCTGCTCTATGGCGCAGAGGCATGGACATTATCAAAAATGGATGAGGGTGTTCTTGGTTGCTTCGAGAGAAAAATTCTTCGGGCGATCTTCGGTCCCGTCTGCATTGACGGTGAGTGGAGGAGGAGATACAACTACGAAATGTATGGACTGTACAGCGACATGGACCTAGCCAGAAGAGTGAAGATCCAAAGACTGAGATGGCTGGGTCATGTAGAACGCATTGACACCAATGCTCCGGTTCGAAATGTCTTCAAATCCGCCCCCGAGGGACAGCGCAGTAGAGGAAGGCCAAGACTCAGGTGGCGCACGCAAGTGGAAGAGGACCTCAGCCAACTTAGCGTGCGAAACTGGAGGCAGCTAGCCAGGGATCGAGATGCTTGCTGACTGAGGCCCAGGTCCACCCCGGACTGAAGCGCCACCTAAAGTGTGAAATAATCTGAATAGATGAACAAAGATTTGAAACAAAAGTCATATGAGAAATTGCGGGCGAAATTATTAGAAATTGATAAAAATGCCACAGTTGGAACCGTTGAAAACAAAATTAATAGTATGAGAACAAATTTTCGAGCGGAATTAAAGAAAATCAAGAACTCCAAAAAGTCAGGAGCAGGGGAGGATGGTATTTACCAGCCATCTTTATGGTATTTCAGTGAGTTGCTGTTCTCGACAGATCAAGAAATGCCGAGAAGTGGATTGAGCAGCAGAAGTTCAGCTTCTGTTGGTTCTAATTTACCAGATTTGGTGTCCGAAGAAAGCGTAAGTTTTTTTTTTTTGTGTACAAATTTTAAATACCACAAAATTTCAGTTATATGCTGACGTTAGCAGTCCTTCAATTACGCTAGAAACTGAGCAAAGGACACCATTTTCCCGTAAAAGGCGAGCTAAGAATACGGGTGTAGAGCAAGCCCAAGCTGTATTGCAACAAGTGCAAGAAAAATTGAATTCAAATACATATGGTAAAAATGTTGCTTATGAATTAAGGTCCTTGCCGGAAGATGCCAAAATTTATGTTAAAAAAATAATAAACGACGCAATTTTTGAAGCTAAAGTTGGGAGAGCAAAACAAATTCGCCTTATATTGGAAGTCGAACAAGAGAGAAACATTCAGCAAGAAATGCAAGACATGAATCCGGACATCCGGATACAACAATGTCTTTCTAAATGGCAATAAAAAAAGATTAAGTGTTTTTTTTATTATCATATGAATTGAATTTTATTTTAGTTGAGTTAATTATTTCTTGTTTGAATAAAATATGTTAAAAATTGGTCACGAACAGTTTTTCCTTCCGAACCAACCCCTCGGTTATGTGTACTACATATCCGCCAATGTAGTTTGGGGTTCGCCTCCTGATGTAGTTGTGCAATGCACAGCTTGCTCAAACGACATAGTCGATGGTTTTTAAGTACAAATTAATATTTGTATGGAAGCCCCTGAATCGCGTCGAGAGAATGCTAAATGCGTTTTCTACAACTTGCCGTGCCCCGAAAATCTTTTTATTAAAATATTCCCTATCTTCATTTAAATCTTGTCTTTGTGAAGGTTTAACATATCTTTTTGCAGCCGAAACGCTTCGTCGCTAATAAATACGTATTGGTTTGTAGAATCGTAATTGTTGGGGCTTTTCGGTGGTGGTATTTTAAGACGATTGTTAACAAGATCTTCATAAAAATCTGTATATGTACTCTATTACTCCTCCGTCGGAAACTCTGCCGTTAGTTCCAATGTTGCAGTATATAAATTCGTATTGAGCATTTACAATAGCCAATAGGACAATGCTGTAGTATCCTTACCGGATTCTACCGGATGCACAATTGATCTACCTAAGCTTGTATGGGCTCAGACTGACCAGTCCTACTTTACTGCAACAAATCCCACCTCTGATAAAGAAAACCTTTTCATCGACTGCCTTACTGACTCTGGTCTGTATCAATTAAGTGGTGTCACCAATAACATTGGCAGACAACTCGACCTAGTCTTCGCCACTGATACAGATAACTGCATCGTTTTAGAAAGCAGACATCTTCTTTCTAAGTTGGATAGTTACCATCCTCCCCTTTCTCTTACATTGGCGTATGACAATGGTCTTAATCGCGCTTCTTATGAGTCTTCTTACAGTTTTAATTTTCATAGGGCTAACTATGCCGAACTGAATAACCTTCTCAGTATGGCCAATTTTGACTTTCTTTACGATAATCCCAACCTCACGGTTAACGATGCTCTCGCATCCTTCTATACCGAAATTTTCAAATGTCTCTCCCAATCCGTACCTTTTTTACCCAAAAAGAATCCCTCATCATCGCCACCCTGGTATAATAAAGAGTTGCGATCTATTCGTAATAAGAGAAATAAGCTCTGGCGTACTTACTTAATATCGCGTTCCGACATCGATTTCTTTCACTACCAGTCTGCCCAAATAAATTTCTCTGTACTTTGTCAAACTCTATATGACAACTATTTGAACCAAATGGACCGCACACTCATTACCGACCCCAAGCGGTTCTTTCAGTTCATCAAAACTAAAAGTAAATCGGATAACTATCCATCATCTCTGAATTTTCTAGATAAGTCATCGGGCGATCCCCAAATTATAGCAAATCTCTTCGCAATTTTTTTTAGCCAAGCGTTCGCCACCCATTCCCAAGAGCCAGACCACTCTTACTTTTCCTACTTAAATTGCTGTCCACAAACAACTTTAGAATCTGTGTCTATAACTTTAGAGCAAGTCAAAGAAAAAATTATAAACCTCAAAGATGATTATTCTGCTGGCCCTGATGATCTTCCCCCTATATTTTTAAAGAAATGTGAAATGCACCTAGCCCAACCTCTTACAGCTCTCTTTCAGCTTTCTATCACCCAGGGATTATTTCCCTCGACCTGGAAAAGGTCATTTATTATTCCCCTACATAAAAAAGGCCGAAAAGATGATATTTCCAACTATCGACCAATTGCTAAGCTGTCCTGCATACCCAAGCTTTTCGAGAGCATTATTTATGACACGATGCTTTTTCATTGTAAACCTATTGTTTCCCAAAACCAGCACGGATTTCTCAAAGGTAGATCTACGACTACCAACTTAACGGAATTCATATCAAGCACTTTATGTGCACTGGAATCTGGAAATGAAAATGATGTGATTACCACCGATTTCAGCAAAGCCTTTGATAGGATTTCACATGATATAATCGTTCTGAAATTAAAAGCTCTTGGTTTCCAAATAAACTTTATAACATGGGTTCGATCATATTTAAATGAAAGACAGTACTATGTTTTATTCAGGTCCATGATTTCTGACCCAATTAAAGCCTCCTCTGGTGTCCCTCAATGCAGCCACCTTGGCCCCTTACTATTCATTCTGGCCATTAATGATGTTGATTGCATCATAAAAAAATCATACATATCTGTTTACGCAGACGATATGAAAATCTTTAGATGTATATCTTCTTCCTCAGACAGCCTACCACTGCAGGAAGATCTTGACAGATTTTGTACTTGGTGTCAGAAGAATTTTCTTGAGCTTAACGTCAATAAGTGTCAGGCTATAACGTATTCCCGTAAGCGGCCCCCGACTTCACCTCGCTGCTATCTAATCTTTAATCTTCCTGTTCCCTTAGTGAATGAGTTGCGGGTATTAGGTGTTATCTGTGATAAGGAGCTCAATTTCCGTTCTCACATTGATAATATAATAAAGAAAGCCAACTCTGCCCTCGGCTTCATCAAGCGCTGGTCTAAGGAGTTTTCCAATCCTTATGTTACTAAATCTCTTAACATAACCTTTGTTAGGCCTCTTCTTGAATATGCAAGCCAGGTGTGGTCACCCTACTACAGAACACACATTCTCCGAATAGAAGCTGTTCAACGCATGTTTTTACGATTCGCTTTACGTGGTCTTCCCTGGGATGATAGCCAAAACTTACCACCTTATACTGATCGGCTGAAACTTATAAATTTACAACCCCTTTCTATACGTCGAAAAATTGCCGACATTCTCTTTATTCATCAAATTTTAGTTGGTAATATCGATTGTCCTTCCTTACTTCGACTTATTTCTTTTAATACAAACCCTCGCAATCTTAGGTCTGTGCCACTTTTCCGGCTAAATCTTCACCGAACCAATTACGGACACTTGAAGCCAATGTCTAGAATGCTTCGTGAAGTTAACGATATTCTGCCTCTCTTCGACTACCATCTCACCAAACTCTCTCTTAAAAACACTCTTATTTCCACCTATGCCTCACATCCTAACTTTTTTTTAACCGCTCCTACCCTTTAGTTTTTATCTTTAGTTTTAAGTGAAAATTGTTAGTTCTAAGAATTAGCTTGCAATAAGCATTAATAAATCTGTCCGGGTTTGACCCGGGCCGCAAATCAAAAATCAAAAGCGAAATGGGTTTGCCTTCCACAGCCCCCAAACAATTATGGAAATCCCATTTGTAATAAAAATGTCGAGCGATTTCTTCCCACTTTTCTTCAGATCTTGGAAACTGTGAAATAAATAAATTATCCATGTTGTTTATTTTACTTTTATTTTATATATATGCAGTACTTTTAGCTCACCTTTAAGTAATCGTCTTTTGAAACATTGCACCGCAGGTCTCTGGAATTATAGAGGATAACGATTAAGCGGAGATTCTTGTTGAAAAATTTGAGGACTTCAAAACTTCTGCCTGTAGCTAAACGGAGAGTAGATGACAATCGCTCAGATTGTTTAATACACTCCCTCATCACTGTATCTTTTTTTTTTTAATCAGGGGTGTTACCAGCCCGAGCGATTCAATGAATACATTTTCATCCATTCTAAGAAAATTTCTATAGTCTTCATCAAAATTAGAAAGTTCTCTCAACAACGAACAATCTCCATGAAATTTCCTTTTCAGCAACCACTTTTTTTTATCCACGCTTTAGATTTTTTTTATTTATTATTATTGCACTTGCTGCAGCACCGGTTGCAAGGAGATACAAATTGTTGTCCATTCTCGTTGACAAATATGAAACGACTAAACAGAATTTACGCAAAATTATTCATAATTTTCATTGATACGTGTGGTGGCGATTTTTCATCAATGTTACTTGCCAAAAAAACAAGTCAATAATACTTGTTAAGTAACATTGATCATGTGTAGGGCGGTTTTGACAAAGCAGTAAGCTGCATAAAGCTAAGTAAGGTCCAAAGAACAGCATATCTGCGCATAAGTGGAGCCCTACGCGCTACTCCCTCCGCTGCTCTGGACGTTCTGGTTCACCTGACAACCCTCGACATTTATAGCAGACAAGTAGCCGCCAACGCATCTACTCGCCTTAAGGCGACTTACCAGTGGAAAAATAAACATTTTGGCCACACAAATATTCTTAAAACATTAGGAATTTTACCAGAAAACATCGACTACACCATACCATACCATAACAATGGTTTGACAAGAGCTTCCACATAAGCATACCCTCCAGATCCGGATGGGAGGAAAATTCCCTCCTGGTTGACAACTCAATGCACTTTTACACCGATGATCCGAGGACTGTAAGTGGGGTCGGTTGTGGCGTTTTTGCCGAAAAACTTAACCTTAGCCTCTCCTTCCGCCTCCCCTAACCCTGTAGCGCATTCCAGACGGAAATTCTGGCAAATAAGGAAGCCCTGTCCTGTCTGAAAAATAATGTATTTAATATCTGCATGGATATCCGCATATTTTCCGATTGTCAGGCCGCTATCAAATCCCTAGATTCATGCTCTCTAAATTCAAAAACCGTCATGGACTGCTGATCATCTCTAATGGAGATGGCGGAGCAGCTTAACATTCACCTTTGTTGTGTGTCGGGACTTAGACATTCCAGGGTATTGTAGGGTCGACGAACTTGCCAAAATGGGAACCACTACACCTGAAAAGGATAACATACTCCTAGGTATACGTATTACTACGTGCAAACTATAATCAAAGGGTTTCATGGTCCACCACCAAGGGCCGGTTACTTTAATTTCTTATATTTGTTAAGGTGTCCTTGAGTCTGCCATATATTGTATGTGGCCGAACCACTTAACTTGAAATTTTCCACCTGTCTGATAATCGATTTTTCTTATCCTAGATTTCTCGTTTCTCCTTTCTCCTACTGTCCCTTCTCGTTTTTCTCCCAACTCTTCTCAAAAATTTCGTCTCCATCGCTTGAAAACGGCTCATATACTTATCGAGTAGCGGTAGGGATTCCACTCCGTAGAGGGGTATTGGGGCGATCACACTGTTGTATATCTTTAGTTTCATGTCAGTTGAAATATCTCTTTTATTTAATAGTGTAAGCGCGATTCAACACTTCTTGGTCGCATCTACCGTCGTGTGAAATTATCGCACCAACGTGTTCACAGGTTGATACTGTTTTGATGTTCCTTACGTTACTGACGATGTTATGTTCTATATATGGGTGGTCTCCGTTCGATATTCACATTACTTTGATTTTGACTCCATTGAGTATCATCCCCTTCGTTTCGAATTCTTCACTACAGATGTCAAGCGTTTGTGGTAGTATGCCCCTATAGTGTTGGTTATGATGATTATGTCGTCTGGGTAGAGTAAGAACAGCAGGTAAATGGGACTTAATCTTCTTATACCGAGTGTTGTTCTGTCTGTTCGACTTTTGCAATTTTTCGCTGTCTCGTGCATTAAGTTAATCAATAATAGGGACTTAGACTGTCGCCCTGTCTAAGTCTTTATCTAAAATTAAAGGATCTTTAATTATTTCTTGCCATCCATGGATAAATGGTCCGTTCCGGCTGCTTTTCCTGATTTAAGCGACATGATTGCTTCCTCTCCTTCTTCCTCGATAATCGGTCCTTCGATTTGTATATTCTCAACTCGGGAGAAAAGTTCATGAGAATGATTTGCTGATTGATAACCGAACATATTCCCGTGTTCATCCTGTGCAATCAACGGAGAAGATTGCTGCTGTTGTCGAAAATCTGCTCATAAGCCAGAGAATTTTAACCCGTCACAGTACTGAGCAACCGAACATAAGTCGTTCTAGCCTGAGGAGAATTTCGCACAAAGATCTCCGATTATTCGCTTACAAGGTGCAATTGACTCAGTAATTAAGGCACAGATACAAACAGGGTCATACTCGATACAAATATAGAGTCTTGCAAACCTTAAAAAGCATTCGGAACTCTCTTATGAAGCCAACATTTTTTTTTGCCTAGGGGATGGTGGCGAAGCCAATAATGACATGAAGCAATCCCGATCTGCTTCAAGTACAAATATGACTTTCTGCTGCCTCCATGCTTGCCGTTTTCATTCATTTCACGATCTGTCCCTTTGTCGAAAACGTATTTTATTTGTGCTCCTCGAAAATCGATATGAGTCTGCTTGCATAGGGCTTCGTATCTCTGCATCGCTGTCATTTGTTTGCTCTTTTCTTGCCGATGTGCGTTTGCACAGACCTCACAATCATATATAAGAATAGCTTGTGTGATTTACATTAATAGCCTGGGTGATCCCAAAACAGGGTGGAGACCACTTCCTTCATAACGTGCAATTCTATAGGACACACCAAGCTACAATATCCCTGGCCCCACGTGTCCCTATCTACTTTGGCAATAAGCAGTTTGCCGTTTGCCCATTCTGATCGCCCTCACCAAGTTTTTCTTGGCTGCCAAAGACCCTGCCACTGCCAATTTCGCATCACCGCGCCTTCTGTGTCTCTTTTCTTTGTCTTGTGGGGAAGTTGAGAAGCAGCCGGTCTTTTCTCCGCCTCTCTGGCTCATCCCTGACGAGCTCCTCAATGGTGTTTGATACTGCCTCTATACCCGATTTCTGCGTGTTTCCATAGTTATTTAAGAATCCACAGAGGGTTATTCTCGCAGGTTTCTTCAATATCTCGTCCTCAGTCACGCTACACGAAAACGAGCACCGGAAATTGTTTTTTTTTTTATGACCAGTAGCAATAACATTAACTTAAATGACCTGGGAACCCACCATTTCGTCGAGGAGGAGGCCAGATATTGTGGACCTTAGGTTTGATAGTAAAAGTTGGCTCTCCCCAAATTCAAAGCCAACCTAGCTCACTGGGGTTTTTACGAGGGCTGGTGAAAGACATTGCCTTAATTTCTTTAAATTATCAAGAGGAGGCTTAAGCTGGTGCAGCAATCGTAATAGAAGTGCTGCTGGTTCGAGTTAGCCGAAGGCTCCATTTTCTGTCAGTCCACCATGGAAAAGTCTGCGCTGACTACCACTTTTCGGACATTAACGACTTCAGTTTTGTTATTACTGACTTTAACGAAGAAGGGTGTATTCTCCATTGTCTTCCTGCATAGTCGAATAAAATCGACACAGAAACCAAAACTAGTCATGGCTCCTTATAGTTCGTTTCTACAGATGCTCTTTTATATGGATTTGATATCGATGTAGTGGTGATGTGTATCGTTTAAGAACTTCTGGGAGACCATGCTACCATGGAATACTTCCACAAACTTCTTCACAAAACCAACGAATAACATTTGAAGTTATTTTGGGACCAAAATAAGAAGAAGACGCTTTCGATTGTAAAGTGGAAAAGCATTATCTAAGCCGCACAATGGCCATAGCCGTTAACGATTTCCTTATCTTAGACAAAATGCCTCCTCTAATGAGCAGTACAGGCAAGCACATGAAGCAAAACAATTTGTCCATAAAGTGGAGCTACAAACAAATCGAAGGACAAGACCGCATCAGGGGTTCTACCACCAAGGACATAAGAATGAACTTCGACTTCTCGGGAAAGAATTAAAGAGCATAAGAGGCCAGCATTCGAAGAAATAGAGAGGAGCTACTTCAGCTTCGGAGAATGTCAAAGGCAAAACTGTCCGCACAACAGCTACTCTAGATAAACAAGAAAATGTAATGATGAGTCACTGTCGCCGATGAAGATATGGAAAAATCACTGTCACTCAGGAATAATCATCCAACTTGGCTAATGACAGCCAAAATAATGTCCATTCGACCAAATTGTGATAAAGATTTTGGAAAAACGTAAGAACTAGTTGAAAAAAGGCTGGCGGAACTGACGGCAGCGAGAAATGAGTGTTAGAAAGAATACAAACAAACTAATTTCTTATGCTTTTGTCAGAGGAATTTGCCCATTTTATAAGAAAAGATACTCTATAACCTGTGCCAACTATTCAAGCATGTGTCTTCTTAATATGTACAAAATATTGTCAGCTATATATTATTGTGTGAATGACTGATATTTTAGGTTCCTTTACTCCATAACTTGTTGACTTAATGTCAACATTAGGCGAGGTCTTAGAACAAAATACCAAAACGATCATAGCGATCACTTCTTTAGAAATTTCGAGATCGCATGTTGCAACATCTGTGGAGCAGTGCTTCGAACTTGAGTTGCACAGAAAGACGATGTAAAAATAATGGATACACACACACAAGATGCTCTGCAGAGGTACAATCTACCGAAAATCTTTCCAACAGATTGACAAAGTTCACAGAACGCAGCTGCATTTTCGAACGAAAAATGTGAATGAGGACAAAACCAGGAATATGCTCTCAACAGGAAGGGATGCACATCATCGAAAACTTTAACGCTGTTGGGTATTTTCGCTATCTATTCGTTATTATCTTTCATCATGATATAATTCTTGCCAATCACTGTTTGCTTGCCATAATAGGCCAATTGAGTAACAAGGCTTTGCCACAAAACAGTAAGACACACTTTATTAGACCCTTACCGCCCAAGGTTGGGAGAACAAATTGTAGTGAAGGAAAAACATTAGTATTAGTGGTTTGGAACATTTATTTTTTCGTGTGGTTTTTGTTTAATTTAACGAGCCACAGCAACTCCAAGCTGGTCAAAAAAGTGCTCATCAGTCGACCAAGGTATTTACATCATTCAAAACAAAAACGCTTCGACCAAAAAAGTCTGCGACGTAGGAAAACTTCACTTTGACTGGCGTTTACAACGAGTTGGCCTAAGACCACCCTAGAGTTACTAAGTTAGTTACTAAGAATGTTTGTCTTTTCCCTGGTCTCGAATATCGAGGATTCAGAGTTCGATCTAGGGGTATTAGGGACAAAATTAGTGTCAAAACCTGGATAAGCTGATAAAGTTATAAACAAGAGTGTAAACGAATAAGATTGAACACATTGTATCTAGAATAAACGAAACGCTCAGTAAATCACCTTAAACGTAGCACAGTTCGAGCTGAAAAATCTATACAATTTTAAGAAGTCTGAAAATGTCAGTGGTCAACTTGTCGTTCAATCCTTGGCCAGTCTGTAGCCCAATAATTAATGAATTAAACACAATCTTCTAGTCTTAAGTTTCACTTGTGGTTCACATATATTAAATTCTAAAAAATACACAATTTTTATAAAGATTTCTTACTGTTGCAGTTTCACCTTTACTGTTTCACAAAGTAAATATTTTTTAATCAATATTTCTAGTAAGGGATTTGGTCCAATTGACAAGATTTCTTCCCGCACATCACTTCGTAGTTTCTCCAAAGTATCTTCGGTATACTTCAGGCTTCCACTTTTTTCTAAAAGCCTCAGAAACTGTTTTTTACTCTCTAAATCACTTGGTCGCTGTTGCAGTAGCTTAAGGACATCTTCCCTGGTATCCTCGTTTTGTATAGCATGAATGATAGGAAAGTTGAAATAACCCTCAGTAAGATCTTTGCAGAAGAGGTCGCCAGCTGACCTCATATCACATTGATCATTCCATATTTGGAAATACAAGGCCAATAGGGCCAATAATCTGGAGAAATCTTTCTTGTTAGAGCTGAACAGTTGCAGAAGCCTCAGAGCGGTAAGGAACAATCCTCCGGTTTTTCGCACTGCCATCATCTTGTAGTCAAACTCTGTTGGAATTTGAAATTGGTCCTTCCAGATGATTTCAATGCCTTGACCACGATTCAGTTCGAGTGTCTGTTCGATGTACACTTTGACAGCTTCAGGATGGTTCAGAGATTGGACTTTTTCTTGGGCAAGATGGAGAGCGAGACAGGCTGTGTTTAATGTCAGTCCAACTCCATAAATGGAATGTGCAACTGGGACTCCTTCACGATGGGTTGCATTGTCCTGGATATCGTCTATCAAAAGAGTGGCACTATGAAGCCATTGGATTATTTCACAAATTTTCTTGAACTTATTCGTGGGAACTTTAAGCCAATAATTAAAGACATGGCATAGCTCAATTGGGATGGGCTTCACTGGAGTCTTATCGCGGATGTGGAAGAGCGGAGGCATCATTAGTTTTTCTTCAGCATCCTGAAATGATTTGTCCTTAAGGGTTTGGATGATCTCTGTAATTTCGTCTAGTTTTTGTCTCTCCATCTTCAGAGATACTCGACAACTTCAACAACGGATTAAAAGACTTGTGACCGCGTTATCGACTGTCTGAATTGAATGAAAACTGACTGACAACTGACTGACAACAACTGTCAACTGACTGATGAGAACTGGGCTTTGCTTCCTGTAAATAAGTATATTTGAGTACAGGTAAGCAATCGGTTGCAACATACATTTAACTTAATGAGGCTATTCAGCATCGCGTTTCGTGCTAACCAGTTTTTTTCTTTATTTATTCCAATCGATGATCAGCAAATTACCCTGTTTTTGTTGTTTTTATTAACCTTCGTCTTTTGATCTCATTATCAGATGATGGGATTTTTTTTTCTCGATCTCCCGCTTCGGGGTGAAATACAACTTTCATGCAAGCAAATTATCTTTCTTGGTTAGAAGTTAGATTTCTTCCAGAGTTTCCACCAATCTTGATACGTTTTGGTGTATTTTGTGATTCTTCACTGATTTGAATTTCAGTAAGATGGTTTAGTATATTGACTATTGTTTTTGTCGTTGATTTTGAAATGACTTGTGCGCTTACAGAAATCATATCTCTCAAAGGAATAAATATAGATATCGTGATAGTTTTTTTTCTGCTTAAGGAAAGTTCCCAGAGCTACGAAGTTAGAGGCTTTTGGGAAAAATCCTTTGCAGGGTGTTTTAGAATCTTCTGCTGAAATGAGTATTCAAAAATCCATGATTGAAGTAACATGAGAGTGTCTTAAAGTTTATTCGAGGAAAACAGTGGTGAATTAAAGATTGGGGGTGCACCTGGGCTTTAGTCAGATCTATATCTGCATGTTGAGATCTTTTCGGTTTTGATAAATATTATCGAAAAAATGGGTGATTCCGATGAGCCTGCAAGCAAGTGGAACAGGTCTTCATCCTACCGCATCCTTAATACCTTGCACGTATTTTAATTTTTATATCACTTGTAGTCGGTTGGGTGCTGTTGAGGAATTTTGAGGTCTCTTGCCGCCAGCATCAAGCATCGAAGACGATAAGCAACGTTGCCAAAAAGCCATCAGAGATACCACTTCTGATGCGCTGGGTTTCACTCGACTACCACAACGAAACCTCTGGTTTGATGGCGAATTCCGGCAAGCACACATGCATCTAAGCAAAACGCAGCCAATGCGGCACTGCAACTAGACTAAAGCTGCTTAGAGCTCTATGAGCAGAACTTTTACCGAAACGTAAAAAGAGCATGTCAATGCAATAAGAAACGTAGAGTAGAACTACAACAGGCACTAAGGATATTTTGAAACCACTTCCGCAGACGATGATGGTGAAAGTAAAAACATCCATTTATCCAACTAAAATTAAATGATTATAGCAATATCCACACTTAAAAACAATAAGGCTACTCAAGGCTACTTAGGGCAGCAGGGGATGAATTGGTGGAGAACCTGCACTAACTCATTTTCAAGACTGTGCAAAATCCGCAACTACCTGCATACGCTGACGACATTGACAATATTGGCAGAGCTCTCCGCGTTCCATCTTTTGCGTTCACTATCAAAAATGGGTTTGATCGTAAATGGTAGCAAAATAAAATATGCGTTGCCAACAAAATCGGCCCCACAACACTGACGAGTTGGGCAAGAAGCCATAATGTTCAACCTCAACTTTGAGATAGTTGGGGAATTTGTTTATCTCGGTTTGGCTTTAAATATAATAATGACATCTCACTAGAAATTAAACGAAGAGTTACACTTGCCACTTGTTGTTCCTTTGGCGGAAGAATACAAATGAGCTTTAAGATTTTGTCGAAAAACACTTACAAACTTAAAAGCTATCCCAGTTACCTCGATCTCTCGCTACTTAACTGCCTACAGTTGCGCATATCAAGTCGGTTCAGTTAGCCTTCTACTTGTGTGCGTCCCCTTAGGTGAGATCTTCCTGGGCTGCGTTGTTCCCGTGGGCTATATTCGTGAACTCTGCGGGCCGGAGCATTGGTGTTCATTCGCTCTACATGTCCTAGCTTTCTCAGATGATTGATGCGCAGTTTTTTGACTAGGTCAATGTCGCTGTATGTCTCGTATAGTTTGCTGTTGAATCTTCTCTTTCAAAGCTTGCCAGTAGGACATCTACCGAGCATTCTCAATAGTTAGAGCCAATACTAAACATGGTCCGTTGCTTTAAATCCTGTCAAATTTACTAACTTAATATTTACTTTAGGTGGCGCCACAGTCCGGGTGGTCATGGGCCTCAGTCAACAAGCGTCTCCAGCTAGCTCGATCATTTGCTAGCTGCCTCCAGTTTCGAATGCTAAGTCGGCTGAGGTCCCCATCCACGTGCGTGCGTAAGTCTCGGTCTTCTTCTACTTCCGCTCTACATGACCCAGTCATCTCAGTCGTTCTATCTTCATATCCTATCGTATGCAGCCCTTATTTCGGTGAAAAGATGGTTGGTATCGCCCAGTATATTATGATATATTTTTCCAGGATCTGTTGAAATGTAAGCATTCAATCAATGTGGCAGATAATATCTTATACATAATGTTAAGGTGACTTATACCTGTGTAATTGGCGCAGTTGAGGTGTATTCATTTCTGTGGACCAGGCAAACGATACTGAGATTCCATTCATCTCACATACTTCTTACTTCTGATCAGATTTGAGAATTGAGTTGGTGTATGCTTTCCAAATATCATTTCCAGCCGCTTAGGTCAGTAAGCTGTTATGATGGTCAGATGGAGCTGTTATGCTTGGTTTCAGCAAAGAAACTTCCTCCTGTGGATGAAACTTCCATACGTTATTCCTGGAGAACAACTTCTCACTATCTTTTGCCGCGAACTTCTTGTGCTGTGTTTTTCTTTTTTTTGAGAAGCCGATTGTCTTTCCTCCTCTACTGCTCCTAAGGCTTACGGGCGGCTCTCGTCCTTCGCTGAAGCGTCACTTATTATGCTTCTCTCTTACCTGCATTATCTCGCCGGCATTCTCCTTCATTCGGCATTCGGACGACACCCAGGTAATCAATTGGGGTCTTTGATGGCACATTGGCAGCGAAGCCACCCTTCTTGGGTACTTGCTACTGGTGGCATAGGAGTTATTGAGGGATTTCAGGATGCAATTTCGTGCAATGTTGTCGCAGTCTCTTGCGATTGCAGCGTTTTCACGTTATACATATCTTCTCACAGTTGGTCTTCATTATCTGCATCCGTCATTCGTTCTGGACTTCTAACCTAAATCTACCGCATCTACGTCTTTATAACAATCACAATAGTACGAGTATAAATCATCCTCCTTATGCCATACTCATCCCATTGTACTTCCTGGATGAAACTGATATTTACATGATAGTAGTCAAGAGGCTCGACTTCTCTGAAGTACCCTGCCAAGGGTACGAGTATCAACCGTGCACCCTGCATGAGTAAGAACTTTACTACGAACTTGATTGTTGCACTACAGGGCCGATGCAAGATATAAAACAGTCAACAGTTTACCAATCTATCACTTTGCAAGTCGGGAAATGCTTGGGAGACTTAATATAACTTAAACGACTTGACGACGAACTGTACGAGTTGTAGACTTAAATTGACCTGGTCGAAAGAGTTTACATTGGACTTCTTCGATGACTATAAAATGTGGAGGGAATTGAACAAAAACGCATTTTCCCGAAGAATGTTCAATTTCAATCCGGAGTGACAACGCAGTAGATGAAACCGACTTAAAGTGGGCAACTGGAGGAAGTCGACTAGGGTCGACTGTATAGTCTCTTACAATGCACAAAAACAAATGTTATATAGACTGGTGTAAATAAGCCAGTTGAAAATGCGAACAATGGGACATCTAACTCTCAGACAGACACTACCAGATTCTTGTAGGATTATGTGATTTGCACTTGAAGAATTGTTGAAACAATCTCTTCCGCTTATGGGTCAACAGATTTTGTAAGTTTTGTGAATCTTTTAGACGTTTTACCTTGTCATTCTCAAATGTCAAAACTTTTCGTTTAGATGTCATTTCCAACGACTGGTCTAAAGGGGCAATGTCACACCCGCGATAAAGGGACCAAAAATACTGGGAATTTCGCTGAGTACTAATAAAAACGAGTGAATGCAGGAGAATGCATAGTGCATGAGAAAAGAGACATGCTACAGCTAATAAACAGATGACTGCGTAGTGGAATGCCCAATACTCGGATTAAACAAACAGCCAACTGAAGCTACAGCTTGGAGATGATTACAAATAAAAGCCAGGGGAGAGGAGTAGTTAATTTGTTTATCACAAAAACCTGTTTTAAAGAAAAGCCTTCAAAGCCGATTAAAGTGACACATAAAAATGAAGACAAACAAATCGAATAGTTGAACCATCTTTGCTGGCACTTTTCGACCTTTTATTCCTGTATCTCACATCAACCAGAAAACAATTCCAAAACAATAATAATTTATATTTTATTAATATACTCGTAAATGAGAACAATATCAAAATTCACTAGTCTCTGCCGAGAATGGTATTTCCTTTAGCACACTGTCGAATAGAGGATTTTCTCCAAATTTCGATATTTCATCTTGAATTCCCTTCTCCAGATTAATCAGAGTCTTCCTGGTGAAGTGGAAGATCCCATTTTCTTTCAAGAGCCCAACGAATGACTTTTTCGCCTCCACATCCACAGTTTTCTGCTTTAATAATCTAAGTGTAAGCTCTTTCGTAGCTTCGTTGTGAATAGCATTGACGATGACAAAATTGAAATAACCCTCTGTGAGATCTTTGCAGAAATTGTCATTATCTGGACTGACAATCATGTCACTTTGATCATTCCAAATTTGAAATCGCAGTGCCATCAAAGTCGACAATTTGGAAAAGTCCATTTTTTTCGTACTGAACAATTGCAATAGCCTGGGTACGAGATTAAACAGTCCTCCGGTCTTTCTTGCCGCCATCATTTTATACTCCAACTCTGTCGGAATTTGAAAATTATCCTTCCAATAGATTTCAACACCCTGACCACGATGTAGCTCCAGCATTTGTTCATTTAATACTCGGATAGCTTCTGGATTTTTAAGTGACTGGGCCTTCTCCAGGGCAAGGAAGAACAAGAAGCTGGCTGTGTTCAGGGTTAGTCCGATACCATAAATGGAATGAGCAACTGGAACTCCGTCGCGATGGGTCGCATTATCTTCGATATCGTCCATTAGTAGAATAGCCGCATGAGCTAGCTTAACTACTTCACAAACCACATGGAACTTATCCGAGGGAATCTGCAGCCAATAGTTGTATGCATGGCAAAGTTTGATGGAAATCTGCCTGACTGGAGTCTTATTTTGAAGATGATCGAAGGGTTTCAGTAGTAGTTTATCCTCATGTTCTTGAAAGGATTTAAGTTTTGGAGTTTTGATAATTTTTGTGATATCATCGATCCCTTGGCGGTCCATTTCTTTTACAAAACTAATGTGCTTTCTGACGAACGATCTTAACACTTTAATTCACTTGCTGTACTTTCAATAGTTAAAGGCTAGAACCAAACTGACTGAGAAAACAATCTTGACTGGTAGGCTTATTTAACTGCACTGACATAATGTATTTTTGTTGTTTTTGTTTCGATTCGAGGTGGAGATCAGTTCTAAATAGATTTAAAAAAAAATTATGTGGTTTTTGTGAATATTGCTATCGTAAGCTGAGGCATAAGCTGCAAAGGCCGAATGGATTTTATGTAAAGGAGGGTAAGGTGCATGCTTTCATGATGTATACATAAGTCACTTAGAGGCATGCAAAAAAGGTAACAAAGTCATATATAGTGGGACCAGAGAAGTTTGAAAGTAAATTTGCTTTTGCTGCCTCCAGTTTCTCTAGATAAGTTGGCTGAGGTCACATTCCACTTACGTGAACCACCTGAGTCTCGGTCTTCCTCTACTGCGCTGCCTCTTGAGGGGCAGATTCGTAGACTTTTGAAAACGAAGCGTTGTTGTCCATCCGCTCGACATGGTCCTGCCATCTTAATCGATCGACCTTTACTCTTCTGGCTAAGTAGATGTTCGTCCTTGTATCTCCTTCTCCACTCAACTCACCAATGCCAATGCAGACGGGACCGGCGTTTTGTCCGAGATGTCGATGTTTAGTGAGTTTTTGAAACAAGAACGGAAACAAAAAAGAGATGATTTTGTTCGTTTATTCGGGACATATTCATCGCACATCTTACACACATTTTGACATTTTAAAATGTCCAGAAAAGATTTAACATTAGCTGATAAAATAACTTTGCTTGATAAATTAAAAAGCCAAGCCCCGAACACTTCCTATCGTGATCTGGAGGGATCACTGATGTTCCTAAGTCTACAATAGCAGGTGTCAAAAGCTAAGAAGTGGAAAGGAAAATCAAGAAAGCGGAAACGAGCAGGAAAGGACCCAGATGTTGATAAGGCACTGAACCAATGGTTTTCTATTGTAACTGGAAGAGGAGTTTGTGTTAGTGGCCCAATGTTGAAAGCTAATTCAGACGAGCTTGCGGCAAAGTTGGGTCATGCCAATTTCAATACTAAGGATGGTTGGCTATCGCGATGGAAAATCAGACACGAGATCAAGTTTAAGAAAGCACATGGGGAGAAAGCTAGTGCAGATTCTTCAAGCGCAAATCACTGGAAATTGTGTAAGCTTCCGGAACTACTACAGATGTGGAGTCCTAATGAGATTTATAACGCCGATGAAACGGGGCTATTTTACCGTGCCACGCCAGATGGTTCTTTAAGCTATAAACAACATGAACTTACAGGTTCAAAAAAAGCAATGGATCGTGTCACTGTATTTTGCTGCTGTAATATGTCGGGAAGTGATAAACGGAAGCTGTTAGTTATTGGAAAAGCCGTTAAACCTATGTGCTTTTAAGGTCTTAGAATTGACAGTCTACCAGTACTATATTACGCCAATAAGAATGCGTGGATGACAGCCAACATTTTTACCAAATGGCTTTCCGATTGGGATGCGGAGTTGCAACTTACTTCAAGGAGAATTCTGCTACTCATTGACAACTCGGCTGCACATCCTCCTTCAGTCAATTTAAAAAATATTAAAATAGAATTTCTTCGACCAAACACCACATCTTTGATACAACCACTGGACATGGGAATCATAAAAAACTTAAAGACTTTTTATCGATGAAGATTGGTGCAGTTCTTCCTTGAAGCAACTGAAGAAAATCCCTGGCAACATCTACAAATGCTAGAGAAGTTAACGCAAAGGTGAATGTTCTACAGGCTATACAATTTGTTGCGGATAGTTCTCACTGCGGGTTCAAAAATTCAAATCAAGAAATCATACCAGGTCCAAGTAATATTGAAAGCAACTATCCACTGGAGCGCGTTACAAATCATCAAGAGTTCTTATCCATTGATAGCGACCTGCAATGCCACTGTGAATACGAAGATGTTGAGGATGACATTATTGAGGAAATTGCAGGAAAAAATAACGCAGAAAATCTTGGAAGTTATGTGGAGATTGATGAACCTGCTAGGAACGACCATATTTCGCCCCGCAGCAAATTCGATTAGCCTGAATCCATTATCAGAGGCTTAGCCGTGTAAATCTGCAAGCTGATGTCACACTTTTACATGCTCTTTTTGTGCTGTATGGGTGGAATGTCAACTCTGTTGCAGTCTAGGGCCTCCGCTAGTTGTTCGGCTACGCGTGGCCTTTTGTTCTTGATTCGTTTGCAGGGGTTGTTAATATAAGAGTAGTAATATATTCGAGGCTTGTTTCTGATTCGTAGCTTTCGTATACCCCCAGGCGTTGGGATTGGATAAGACCGGCGGCAGTAACCCGTTCGTGAATGTGAGAGCTGCCATTAGTCCATTAAGTGCTCATCCGCCAACATCTATTTTTGAAATCTCTGACCTAGTCTCGGAGATCGTTATTGGCCTAAGCTCCAAATATGTGGGAATAGCATTGACAGGGTCTTACTTGTGTTATTCTGGGATTTCACCTCACCGTGGATTCCATCTGGGGAATTCGTGTGCACTCCTGTTTATTTTTATTTAATTATTGGGCCGGGTCTAAAGCAACAACTTGAACCTACGCTAAAAAACTAACAAAACAACATTCTTTGCCTAATGGGGCGAGAGAAAATATTGGTTGGGGGAGATGTTAAGGGCGTGACATATCGAGCAGGGCTTTTTTGATTTCATGTTTGATGCTATTTAGGTCGAAGACTTCGGCGTAGTTGTTTATTATACGCAACATTCTTGGCAATGGTTCGAAGTGACCGTAATTGGTGCGGTGAATTTGGATACAGAGAAGTGGGACAGGTCTTTGATTACAGGGATTGGAAGTGAATAAAATATTTTGTGTTATCCTCGGGCAGTCGATGTTTCTAGTCAATAACTGGTGGATAAAAAGTACACCAGCGACTTCACGACGTTTTTTTAAGGTCCTTTCACAGCCAGCGAATCGGTCCAGTTTTCGCAAATTTCGACGTTTCTTTCACAGCCGCCTTTTTTTTGGTCGTAGAAGTGTGCGACTGTCGATTGCAGCTGATTGAGAAATAAGCAAACGATTTGAGGTTAAACACGCGCGACCTGTTTGGTCGTGCGAACTGTGGATTCAATTCGTGGCATGTGGAACGTGAATAAATCTTGACAGTTCGCACCGAAATTCAACTAGTCGTGGGTAAATTTTAAGAATGTGATTTTCTTAATAAAACTCGGTGAAATACTTCCTACTTCGTTTCCCGTGTTGTAATTTAGATTTTGGACTTATTAAATGTGGTAAAATTGACTAGGTCGCAGTTCGCCCGGTTGCAAGTTCGCTGTCTGTGAATGGACCTTTAGGGTATGCATGCCAATTAGTTTTAGCCTATTTTCGTAAGGTGGTAGTCCATATGGATCGGCCGAAGGTAGACCACGAAGTGCAAAACGGATAAACCTGCATTGGACTGCTTCAATTCTGTGAATGCGGATTTGTTTATAGGGTGACCAAACTTGGCTGCAATGTTCCAAAAGAGGCCTTGCAAGAGTAATGTTCAGAGACCTTGTAACGTAAGGGTTGGATCAGCGTTTTATGAAGCCAAGTGCGGAGTTCCTTTATTTATAATACTGTCAATATTGGAGCCGGAATTCAATTCTCTGTCACATAGTGGTAGTGGGAAATAGGCTCATCGCAGATGAAGTAGTTTCATGGAGGGGGAGGAAGACGTTTGCGGGAATATCTTATCGCTTGCAAGCAATGGGAGTCAGAAGACATTGAAATGACTTTGAAAATTTTCAGGTCATCAGCGAAAATAGAAAGATTGTAATAATTTAAAACGTGACTTATGTCGTTAATCGTTACGATAAAGATGGTTGGTTCAAGGTGACTACCCTGAGGGACACCAGATGTTGCTTTAATGGCGTCGGATATCGAAGATCTGAAGATGACTCTGTATTCTCGGTCCTCTAAATAGGATTTGATCCATGCCACGAACGGAGGGGAAAATCCAAGTTTTCTTAGTGTGAAAATGATAAGTTGATGGGAAATTTTATCGAACGCCTTGCTGAAATCTGTGGAAATTAAATCGACTTCATCACCAGCACAAAGCGTCCTAGATACGAACTCAGTTAGGTTATTGGTGATTGATTTACCTTTCATGACACCGTGCTGGTTTATACAGATACATGGCCTACAGTACGGAAGCAATTGTTGATAGATTATGCTTTCGAAAAGTTTGGGTAGAGAGTTTTACTATGGGCCTTTAATTATCGACTTCGGCCTTGCTTCCTTTTCAATGAAGAGGGATGATATAACTTTCCTTTTATATGAGCGAGCGGAACACAGAGATGGCTTAGACACTTTTGAATTACAATAGCCCGAATTACTTTAGGGCCGGACGAAATTTATTAAAATAACAGGCAAAGAAATAAGCAATAGCTTTTGGGTCGGCAGAAGATTCACTAGGAAATTTCGGAGTAGATGGATAGCCGTCTGATTTTGTCCTGCGAAATCAGATCTGATATTCGGGGAAATCGCAACTCCTTGCTATACCAAGGAGGAGCTGACATGCAATCTTTTCGGAAGGAATATGGAACCGATTGGTCATAGCAGGAGAGAATTAACGAATAGAAAGTTGATAGGGCAAGATCAATGTTAGTTGTCTCAGCAATAAAATCAAAGTTAATGTTGCTGATAAGGCTTTTAAGTTTGTTTAAGTCGGTTCTTAGAAAGATAAATGAGAACGAATTTTCCGAATCGACACATTTGTTGCCGTTTTCATATGAATATATAATTGACAAGGGGGAATGAAGGCTGTCTAGGGTAGAAAGAAGATGATAACACCTATAAACGATACAGTTATCCAAATGGAATGTGAAAACAAGGTCGAGTTCTCTG
The DNA here is from genome assembly GCA_928272305.1 of Volucella inflata. Classification (NCBI taxonomy): domain Eukaryota; kingdom Metazoa; phylum Arthropoda; class Insecta; order Diptera; family Syrphidae; genus Volucella; species Volucella inflata. The sequence goes on along the minus strand of OV743716.1, from coordinate 146,620,151 downwards.
TTCGTTGTATAACGAGGATTGTCTGAAAAGTTTCCGACCGCAACGTAAAGATAGCGGCACTCGTCAATAAAAGCTAGTGAATGCTAGTTGTGCATCTTTTGACAGTTACTTGACGAAGCTTCATTCATTTTGGATGCTCAGTTTTTAGTTGGCAGTCGTTTGAGTGAGTCGATTTGAGTGTTTTTTGTGAAAATGGAAAAAGTTTAGTATCGAGCTGTTATTAAATTCCTGTTTCAGAAAGGCAATACTTTACGCCAACGCAAATCAAAAATGAGATGGACTCTTTTTATGGAGACTCTGTACCATCATTTACCACAGGGAAACTTTGGGCAGCTGAATTTAAACGTGACCGTAAGAGCTGAACGTTCGGGACGTCCAAAAACTGCAACCACTGACGATAACATTGCTAAAGTTCACCAAATGGTGTTAGACGACCGCCGAATAGATATTAGAGGTTATGACAATGTCCAAAGAACGTGTTTGTTACATATTAAATCATGATTTAGACATGACAAAGCTGTCCGCGTGTTGGGTGCCGCGTTTGCTTACGTTAGACCAAGAACGAGTTCGAATGAACATTTCCAACACTTTTGGCCCCGAACTATTACTGTAGATGAAACTTGGATACGCCATTATACGCCACAAAAATTCAGTCAAAACAGTGCACTGGAAAGGGCGAGCCGGCTCCAAAAAAAAGAAGCAAAAACTGTTTTTTCGGCTGGGAAAGTGATGGCGACTGTTTTTTGCGATAGTAAAGGAGTTATTTTAATTGATTATCTTCAAAAAGGAAAAACCATTACAGAAGCATACTACGCATCATTACTTGCCAAGCTGAAGGCAGGAATTGGGGGAAAACGGCCACATTTGCAGGAAAAGAAAATCTTGTTTCACCAAGACAACGCGCCGTCTCACACCTCAGCGGTTGCCATGGCGAAAATCCATGAATTACGGTTTCAACTGCTTGACCATCTGCCTTATTCACTAGATCTATTCCCAAGCGATTTCTTTTTGTTTCCTCATCTAAAACCTGCGCTCTAAGGACAGAGATTTTCTTCAAATGAGGAGGCAATCACCTTCATGAACAATTATTTTGCGGAGAAAAATGCCAAGTACTATTTGGACGGGTTAGAGAGATGGGAGCATCGCTGGGAAAAGTGTGTAGAGTTACAAGGAGATTATGTAGAAATATAGGTATTCCACTAATCCGATATAGACTTGAGCTTGTTAGGCAGTCAACCATCAATATTTCTATTTCAGATGACGAATTAAGAGAGACGAAATGAGACGAATCGTCGGAAGGCGCCCACTTCAGGTGAGGAAGGTTAAAATCCCCTACTAAAATAATACTATCTTCAGGTTGTGCATCATCGGTCAAAAAATCCACTGTGTGAACCACAGGTCGAAAACACTCAATTGGTTGAGATGGGTGAATGTAACAGCAAAGAACGTAAAGGACACAAAAAAAACACTTTGACGCGGCAGCCCGGTATGAGCCATGGCCTAGCTTCTTGACACTCATTTGTGTTGCTCATGTTGTCATTTTTTGTCACATTTGAGCGGGGCCTACGGTATATTGCCGAATTCGAACGGCGTTCCTAGGAAGCTTTTTCATAGGCAATTTTTCTTTCGGGAGTTTGCCATTGTCCGCCGAAAGGGTGATGACGGTTTGAAAAATTGTTGGTGATGCCGGGAATCGAACCACGGACCATCTGCGTGATAGTCCAATGAGTTAACCATCGCGCCATCGCCACCACACATATTAACTCAAAATTATTAGGATGAGGAATGTCAACAGGAGTTGAAAACAATTTCGGATTGCAAGTAAAACCTCTCGGCCATCGGTACTAACAGCTCTTTCAAATCCATCTTTTCGAAAAACGTTGAAGTTAAAAGGAGACAGCTTTTGATTTGTAATATCAGAAATTAAATTTGCTTCAGTAAGAACAAATAGGTCATAGGGAGGCTTTTGAGAATTGAGATATACGTCGGAGATTTTAGAGGGCAAACCTCTTACGTTTTGGTAGTAAATGGACTGGCATATTGGGCTGGAGGATACAGAACTCAGTTTATTAGGAACAATAATAGTTCTTAAAATTTGAAAAAGTTTTTTTGTAAGTGGGAAAGACGTTTAGAATTGACATGCGAAGTCAGAGCGGAAAGATCTTTTTTCGGAAGAAATGTCGAAGCTGTCTGTCGAATGAAAATTTACATCAATTCCTCTGGCTTTATTGGAGGGCCTTCTCGTTGAATCGAAACCATAATATTGGTTTTGGTTATGCCATCAATGAAAACAGAGTTGGGTTTGCGGTGGTCACTCAAACGAGATACTACATAACGACTGTCATCATTCATATCTGAAAATTGTTTTGTTAGTTTGACAATGGATGGAAAGAGTTGGTCAAGGTATTTCAGGTGAGTTAAAAGTTAAAAGAACGAGGGAATGAAGAAGGTGCAGATTGGTCGTATCTATAATCTTGACTAGTAAGGAGAATTTGGTTAGGGGGATTGGTTGATGGTGATGAGGAAGAGGTGGCTGGGTTTAGTATATGGGAGCTAATAAAATTAGGATATTTGTTCAATGGCACAGCGTCGCCGTTTGAAAGCACCGGAACAAGGCGAAGTATTGGTTTTGGGACTCTGGTGTTCTTTTTAGATGGATGTAAAGGGCGAAGGTGTGAAGAATATCTTGGAAAGATTTGAGTCTTAAGTGACCAGTTTGAGTCGGGATGTTGGTGAGGTAGAGCAGAGTTGTAGGTGCTACCCTTTCCTTTGTTAATAAGATTATTAACTGCCTTGTCCTTCCGTTGGGTTATGACCATGTTTTCCGAGATGAGTATGCCGTCCGATAATTTGGACATCCAATCGTACTTAATGGGCATACGTATTTCATATTTATTTGTCTGCTGGTCAGAACTTCCGATTTTAAGTTTGACAAGTCGAGTTCGATTGGACAGCGACAGCGACCAGTACCCGATGTGGGTGAAATCATTGCAATCAAATTGCTTCTCTTAGAACCTAGGCAATACTATATAACTTGCTTGTGGCTACACTTTGCAGGCTTAAAGTTCATGAGTCGTACATAAATATAACGATATGTAGTCGTTGATTTACTTGACTTCCGAATTAGAGCTCGAGACAGAAGAGGATCCGGATCCTCCCATTTCGAAACAATTCTTTTCTGTAGAGGGAGAGTAGAAATGCTAACTCATTTAAATCTTTCCGAATCATTCGTTCCACTTTCCCCACGATTGGTAAAATCCAAAAACTGTCGTAATCTAAAAAAAACGACAGTGCCTTATCCTGGAAATCTCTTCGATCATTTGATGAAGACCTTACTACATTCTGTTTCTGACTTAGAATCTAGGTGAACCAAGTATTGAGTACATGGAAAATTGACTTCACAGATAAGAAATAATCGGTAAGATGGTACTGAGAATACAGTTCATTATTTAAGATGCATTAGGGCATCTAGACGTGCTGGAAAAATGCCCTATTAAGCCGAAACAAAACCAGATTTCAATACACCAAAAAACTTAAATATACAAAGTCATCTCAAGGAGAAGGTGGCTACATCTGAAACACCTATCAACAGCGTCTGGAACAATTGTATTAGTGACAAATAATTGCTCATAGCAGACACTATAAGGCACTCTTCTCTGTACGTGAGACGATATTGTTTAGTGCAGCACAAGTTTGCACTCGTTTTAAAAGCCGCATATGGCAGCATTTATAAAAATGATCTACGAGTATACAAAGGCAGGAGAAGTTTCGGCTTTTCTAGCAAGGCCATTCGGCTATGCGGGCCTGCGATGGCAAACGCATGGTGCTTCGCTCGACAAAACCGAGACTTTCAATGTCAGAAAAAGACATAAATAAGGCAATGTGTGGCCTTGTGATTTATTTAACATTGTTCTTGGAAGTGACGTGAACTTCAGAGCCATCATATGCAGAGAACACTGACATAATTGGAAGAACTCAGCGAGCTGTCATTGAACAGTTTGCGACTATTGTGACAGAGGCGGGTAAGGTGGTTCAAGAGGTCATTGACGGAAAAACAAGGTACATGCATGACAATTCAAGAGACATACAGCATCCACGCTTTAGGAAAAAAGCAACGAAACGGAGCTACCTACTAATTCAAGGTAGTAAGGGACTTATCTGACTTCTCTCCTTTATCAACCAACAGCACGGAAATCATGTGGAGAATCGTTCTTGCTAATGCTGCTTCCGTGGGCTTTCGTGGTAATACCCTCTCTGTAGCAACCAAAAAGACGCTACATTTGCAAGATTATCCCGCTCCTACCATCGAAGCTTGAACACTGACCAAAGTGGATAAAAATGCTCACAGATGCTTCGAGAGATTGATTTTCAGACCCATTTGCATCAGTGTAGATTGAGAAGGGTTTCAAAGGCGAATCATGCGTGATCTACTGGTCAGAAAAGCTCAAATACCCCAGCTTAGATGGTTAGGTTGCTATAGACATCACCGTCCTGGCCTGGAAAGTTTTGACTCTAATTCAGATCGACAACGCATTACAAAACGACATCATCTATGGTGGCTCAAGCAAGTGTCATAGAAAGGGATCTCCGCAAACTTCTACTGAGCAACTGAAGGTAGCTGACAGTAGACGCCGCTATTTGGAGACACATGTGAGCTGTATTCCTGATATACCGCCGAATGTAGCTCCAAATAAATATTTGAATCTTTTGCTTCTGTGGGGCATCTCAGTACATTTCAGACTTATATTGAAGGAGGAATGCTTACAATTCACTTGCCTATAATAGACTGTACCTTGGGTTTCTGAACCAGTTTCTCATTCAGCTTTTGACTGACCTAAATCTTCGTTTTCCACGTTGCCGGGCTATTAACCAACACACAATTCTTACCCTTGAGGATGTGGCTCTTTCTGGGACCTTTTGACTGATAAACTTCAATCGGAAACGCTCTCAGGGAATATCGAAGGTCATTAAGGTTTTATCCACAGAAAAATCCGTATCGACCTAAGCTCTAAATGCGTTGAAGTGGTTCATGAAAGGGATCCGATGAAATTCTAAGAATTCATTCATTTTCGATAAAGTTGTTTGTAGCATTCGAAGCTTCACCCAGTTGATAGTAACTATGTGAAGAGGGTGTTCACATTCAACCCTTGAATGAGTGCTTATTAAAAAGAGAAACTAGAAGGCGGCTTACAGAGATAAAAAAACCACCGAGTGTCCCGACTATTTCACATATCTTTGTGACTAAATCTGGTTGCTGGACGAGCAAGCAGTATGAACCCAGCAGCGTCCCTCATCAGGTGTCTCTAAAAGCAGTTATGAGCAAATCTGGCCACTTTATTCACAACTAAGACTTCGAAAATATTACAGCTTCATGATAAATTTTTTAATTTATATTTATTACAATCAAATAGAAATCAAATTCACTATTTTACTGGATGCTCCTTAAGTAAACTTTCAAAAAGAGGATTTGCTCCTAAGTTAGATGTTTCACCTCGAATTTGCTCCTCCAATTTTAGAAGGGTATTCCTGGTATACTCGAGGATTCCGTGTTTGTTTAAGAGTTGAACAAATGACTTTTTCGCCTTTAAATCGTCAGTCCGCTGCTTTAGTAATGTACGCGCTTCTTCTTTCGTATTTTCATTATGAATTGCATTGACAAGGACAAAATTGAAATAACCCTCTGTGAGATCTTTACAGAAATTTTCACTATCCGGATTAACAATCATGTCACTTTGATCATTCCAAATCTGAAATCGGAGTGCCATTAAAGCGGACAATCTGGAAAAATTCGTTTTATTCGTACTGAACAATTGCAATAGTCTGGGTATGAGATGAAATAGTCCTCCGATTTTTCGAGCTGCCATCATTTTATACTCGGTTTCTGTTGGCACTTGAAAGTGATCCTTCCAATAGATTTCGATGCCTTTACCACGATGCATTTCTAACTCTTGTTCAGTCCATACGCGAACAGCGTCAGGGTGATTTAACTTTCGAATATTTTCCAAACCAAGAAATGAAATGAGATTTACTGTGTTGAGAGTATGGCCGACACCGTAAATGGAATGGGCAACTGGAACACCGTCGCGATGTGTCGCATTATCCCCGATATCTTCCATAAGAATAATTGCGCTAGTTGCTAACTTGACAATTTCACAAATCACTTGGAATTTATCTGTGGGAATTTGAAGCCAGTGATTGTATGCGAAACAGAGTTTCATGGAATATTGGCTGAATGAAATTTTATTCGAATCTTTATAATAATTGAAAGGCAGCATCAGGAGTTTATCTTCGTTTTCTTGAAAACGTCTGGTTTTTGGGGTTTGGTTGATATAAGCAATTTCGTCATCCATTGCTGTCGAAAAGTTGAAATCTCTAATCGAGTTGAATTCCTCCGACCTAGTCACTGAAGAGACTTTTAATAATATCGAGACTTGGAGGCTCGAGCTAGACTGACACTGATTAAGATTAAACTCATTACTTAAAGCAAATATTTAAGTGTCAGCGGGATTGGTCTAAGTTTAGATAATAGATTTTTTTTTCTACAAATTCAGCCTTGAATGGAACCTATAGGTAGTTAAGCAATTGAAAACACTGCCGTTTTTGTGCAAGTTTTCTTATTTAATGATCGCGGACCGTTTTTCTCCCGAGGTCAAATGGATAAAGTACACATCTATTGGGTAACGATTTTTCAATTGGTTTTTGTCTGTGGTTTTTCGAGTAGTGAAGAGATTTATAGGGATGGGGTAATGAATGCATATTTCTCTTCTGCTTTGCGAACAAAAGGATTCTTCGAAAGCTGAATTTAAGTACAACGAGAACCGACCAGAAAGAACGATTTTAGGGTAAATTGCTTCTTGGGAAGAGTTTTAATCAGCACAATTTTGTTTCAAGAATACCTTCTGATCAAAAGTACTAGAAATTTCTCATTCAAACAAACCGCCCTTGAGATTTTGGCGTAATTTTTTGGGTAAACAATCCGGTGTTTGTAGGGTTCGAAATGTCAAATTTAGCTGAGCAAAGAGTTTGCCTGAATTCTTGTGTTTCTAACAAAATTTCATGTCCCAAAGCGATGGCAACGATCAGTATAAGGCCTCGTAGAAGTAGCATCTTCCGACAGGTGCTGGTTCTCTTTAAATAATGAGAATGAGCCTCTTCAGCCGAACATCTTGCAGCTCCCCAACTTCACGCCTCCCCGTGCCTCCATCTGGGATTCTCACTAGCGATTGCGAAATCAGGGTTAGTGTCGGAAAAACAAAACAAGACCTTATCCGGGCTACTCCGACATATTTGGAGCTCAGGCCGGTAAGGATTTCCAGGACTTAGTAAGAGTCTTGAAAAAGAGATGGTGGCGAACGAGCACTATATGGGCCAACGGCAGCGCTCACATCCCGGAACGGGTTACTGGCTTCGGTGTAACCGACCCCTCGTCCTAGGGGCATTAAAAATAGAACTGGTCCTCCAGGTTTGGGGTTGTACCGCCAGGGTAACTGCGCGGCCGTTTAAAAAAAACAAGAAGTTACGAAGCATCAACCAGCCTCAGATATAGACGGATCTACTGTTGACCACCCACGCAAACGATTTAAGGACAATGAGCTTCGGATATGCACGTGGAATGTTAGATCCCTTAATAGACCATGTGCAGCCGAGCAATTAGAGGAGGCCCTAGACTGCTGCAAAGCAGACATAACCGCCATTCAAGAAATGCGATGTGATGGGCCGGACAGAAAGAAGATGAAAAACTGCTACATCTACTACGGCAATTGCTTTCGACGACAAAAGCAGAGCTTATTTGGATGCGGATTTGTTGTCGGAGGCAGACTAACACAAGAAGTCCTGAGCTTCCGGCATGTGAGCGAGCGCCTCGTAGCAGTACGCATCAAGGCTAAATTTGCCAACATAAGCCTTCTATGCGCGCATGCCCCCACAGAGGATAAGGATGACGACATCAAGGATGCCTTCTATGAGCTCCTTAACAAGACCTACGGGTTATGCCCTAGCTATGACATTAAAATTGTCCTCGGTGATTTTAATGCAAAGCTAGGAAGAGAAGGTATCTGAGGTGGAACAATCGGAAAATATAGCCTGCACAACACCACCTCCGATAACGGATTCAGGCCAATCGCCTTTGCGGCGGGGCGAAACATTGTCGTGGCTAGCACGCGGTTCCCACATCGCGACATACACAAGGGGGCTTGGAGAACTCCTGATCAATTAATAGTCAACCAGATTGATCACATTGTGATCAACGCAAGACACTCCTCCAGTATAATGGATGTCCGTACGTTCCCAGGAGCCAACATCGACTCGGACCATTACCTTGTTGTAGCCAAGGTACGAGTGCGGATATCCCAAACTACGCCAAGACAAACTAATGCTGTGAGAAAATACGACGTCAGACGGCTACAATCGCAAGAGATCGCCAAGTCATCTTAATCCCTCAAGAGGTCCAATGCCGCCAGCATCAAGCATCGAAGACCATTGGAAGAACTGCCAAAACGCCATCAGAGATGCCGCTTCTGATGTGCTGGGTTCCACTCGTCCACCACAACGAAACCCCTAGTTCGATGATGAATGCCGGGAAGCACATGCAGCTAAGCAAGGTGCATATAACGCGGCGCTGCTAAGAAGGACCAGAGCTGCTCATGAGCTCTATGAGCGGAAGAGGAGAGACGAACACCGGCTTCTCAGGAAGAAGAAGAAAGAGCATGAGAAGCGCGCGATCGAGGAAATTGAGGGATGCTACTCCAGGAAGGAAGTTCGGGAGTTTTACCAAAAGGTAAAAAACATGCCACGGACATAAGCCTCGAACCGAAGCCTGTAGAGATGAACAAAGGAACATCGTAGTAGAATCGCAGTCGATGCTGAGGATTTGGAAAGACCATTTCTGCAGACTGTAGAACGGCGATGACGAACCAAATAACACTGTCAGGCAAAATCAACCGAATCAACCTTTCAACCTGGACGATGATGACCAACAATTCCATCCACCCGACCTGGATGAAGTGAAGATAGCTATATCTAAGCTGAAGTCGAACAAAGCTGCTGGAGCGGACAGGCGATGACTTGGTAAGGAGCATACACCAACTCATCTGTAAAATATGGTCGTACGAAAGTATGCCCGATGAATGGAACCTCAGCATTGTTTGTCCGATTCTCAAGAAAGGAGACCCTCTGAACTGCGCCAACTACAGAGGCATCAGACTTCTTAACATCGCATATATCAGTGTGACTTCAGGCCAGGAAAGTCCACCATCGACCAAATATTCACACTACGGCAGATTTTGGAGAAGACCCATGCGTGCGAAACTGGAAGCAGCTGGCCAGGGATCGAACTGGCTAGTGAAGCTTGTTGACTGGCTTGGAGGCCAATCAACTTCTTCTCTAACCGAAATAATGAGATTTTCAAATTTCGTAAGCAATAAGTTGATTGATTGGTGGCTTGTGTCGGCGGTGGTGCCATTCTCTTGCCACTAGAGATCGTCCAGATTCTCTATTCACTGTAACTGTCCCTTCAGCCTCATCTAGGAAAAAGTATGGGCCAATGATGCCGCCAACCCATAAATGCACCATATAGTGTTTTTTTTTGTAGACGTGCGAATAAAGATAAACTCTTAAAATTTGCCGTAAAGTGCCATAAGTGAGGCCCAATTGTTGTCTTCAGCAACGAATTAAAGGGCCAGGCTGGTTTTGAACACTTTCCCTCACACTAATAATGTTTCAGAATGTATGTGCAGGTCGAGTATGCTAATACGGAGTTCGACCCAATACTGAACCAGTTTCTTGAAAACTGTTCACCATAGCACTTACTCCGAACTCACTCACATCTAGTTATTCTACATATAAGGAGACCTTTAAGTAACTTGACCCTACCTCAAGCCACAAATGCTTGGCCAGCAGCGAAAAGTTTTGAGTCTAAATGGACAACGGTATGGTCGATAGTACTACCCTGCATATTGTGTACTGTGCAAGCCTGGCATACTATAATTGGCAACATTCTTCATTCAGCAGTGCCAGGATATTCCCTCTCCTAGACTGGTTACAAGCCAATGCTAATGTCGCCCATCTCACCAAATTACACAAGTCATGGTATAAAGCCAGCCAAGGTGCACTATTCGAGTTATGCCAGATTTTAAAATGAGCTATCACAATTGAATGCACAATTTTGTGACTATGCTGTTCACCATTGAGAACTTCCCTCACTGAGAATCAACCCTGAGTCCAGGAGCCATCAGAAAGCAAGAAAATCAATTCGCTATATGGGAGCTGTAGCCATATTGAATCTAGTGTGATGTCACTTATGTACTTTATCGTTTTCTACTCTTCAAGCCCTTTAATTTTTTAAACATATTAAGAGGGTTGACAAAAAAAACATCAGCCACCATCTCGTCGATGATTTCCTCGCGTGAGCTAAATTTTTTAATGTTGAGCCAACTTTTGAGGTTTGGGAAGAGATAATAGTCAGAGGGAGCCAAATCAGGCGAATACCGTGGATGCGGCAGCAATTGGAGCCGTAAGTCATTAATTTTAGTCGGCGCATTATCGTTGGGTTGATGTGAGGCCGTTTTGCAGCGATTTAGGCCTTCAACCGCTCCAATAATGCACAGTAATACTCGCTGTTGATGGTTTTTCCTTTTTCGAGGTAGTCCACGAAGAGTATGCCATGACAATCCCAGAAAACCGACGCCATAACCTTTCCGACCTATTAAGCCTCCCTGGGCCGATTCGGAGCAATCGTGCCGGCTTCATTCCATTGCCGGGCTCTCATTCTGTTCTTTAGTGTGTAATAGTGGATCCAGGTTTCACCAACAGTTACCAATGGACGCCAAAAGTCTAAAAACGCGTTCGTGTTTTTGATCATACGTGATCCACCATATAGAATTCAGTCAATGACAGTAATTGACAGCCAACATCCACACCATCTGTTGGCTCACCCTTTATATATAAATTGCTGTTGAAACCGCGTTTTTCTCAAAACTGTGTTTAAAAAGTCGGTAAGCAAGATTTCTCAGAAACTGCTGAACCGATCAGTCTCAAATCTTAACAAAAGCTTCTTAAATATATTTTTTAGTAACTGATTGACGTTTTTTCTCATCAATAAATATTTTCTATTTAATAAACAATTAAACGCCTAAATTTGTGTCAAAAATTGTTTTTTTTTTGAATTTTTTGCATTGCCACCATTTTTTCAAAAATTATTATTTTGTCCTCGCGGAGTATCAGGGAGATAGCAGTCGATCTTGGCATCTCGTTCGGATAGGTACAAAGCGCTATTCATGATGTTTTAAGGCACGGCTTGTGCATCGCGTTGATGTCGCTAAAGAAATAGTTTCTTTGGATAAAAATGTTATCGATGGCATCATTACCGGTAACGAGACATTGATCTATAAATATGACATCGAAACTAACCAACAATCTTCGGAATGGCGCTTCTTAGACGAGCCAAAACCCGAAAAACTACGACAGAGTAAAACCAAAATCATGGCTTTGTTGACCTTTTTCCTTGATTGGCGTGGTGTGGTTCACTTCAAATTTCTTTCGCCAGCCAGAACATTAATTTAGAAGTATAGTGTCATTGATGAGGGGAAATGTTCGTCGCAAGAGGCCAGGATTGCGGAAAAATAACTTGTGGTTGCTACACCACCACAAAACACCGGCTAACGCATCTCATCTTGTATGCGGCTATTTAATCAGAAACAGGATTCAAACAGTTCCGCAAGCTCCGTATTCACCTGACATGGCTCATTCTCACGACTTAAGTTACCACTTCGCGGAAAGCGTTTTGAGAAGATCTAGGCGAATGAAAAGTGTTTTGAAGATTGGAGGAAGCATTGGAATATGCATTTAGTTTGCTATGGAGACTACTTTGGGGCGAATAAAATGAATACCGATAACTATAGGTAAATGAACCGCTTTCGTTTTATTGAAGAATTCCGGATACTTTTTAATGAAAAAAAAATATTTTTTTTTTACGGTGATCTCCTTTGTTCCCGCAGATGATTTCAAACTGGATCTAATTTAATTGCTCCGATTTACACTTTACGTTGACTTTTGGAGTAGAACCCGTAAAATCTGGTAAGCCACAAACAATTATGACTCAAAATTTTATCGACATACCAGCGCCTTTCTTGACACCATCGTAGTGTTAACTGGTATTGAGTGACGATATTGAATTGACCCAAATTTTAATTTCGGTTTTTTTCTGGTCAGAAGTACCGCTTAAGAGTCTGTTGAATCCGGTTAAATTATGATATTATCAAGTTCTAACTTATTAAAATTCAATGTCATATCACGGCCATATTTTATCCAAACGTGATGAACTTGCGTCAAATCCTTTTATAAACAGGAACAGGTTATAAAGTAATTTTTTGTTTGTGAATATTCGGAGATAACGAGCACTTTGCTTTAAGATGCTGGTATGAATGATGCTTGCGGTTGATGTGAAAGCCAACAAATTTTAGGAGAGCTCGAGATCAAACTATCCATTCGAATCTTTACAGTTAAAAATAATGCGAGTGATCCATATTTTATCTGACGAATTAGATTTAAATCGACAAGATGGATGCCGCATTTGTTAACCAAAGAATAAAAATTCAATCGGGTTGACATTTCTAGAGAGAATCTGACGCTATTTTCAAGGAATACTAGGGATTTTTTGAGATGATCACATAACAACCGATGAAACCTGGATTCATCACTATATTCCTGAAACAAAAGAACAGTCGATACAATTGAAACATAGAGGTTCTCCTCCGAAGAAGAAATCTAAGACGTGCTCCGACCGGTAAAAGTGATGGCGGAGCAGAGCATTTTTTTTCGTCCCCAAACATGCTTTCATTGCCAGTGTTTCAACCATCCACTCCTACGCCCTCCCGAAATAACATTCCTCTAACCATCTACTATCGAAACGTAAATAAGAGGACTGCGATCTTAAACCCGAGCTATCTTGCACCAATCTCACGCTCTCCCATTTGTGGTCTATGCTCTGACTGAAACTAATCTGATTCCCGATATACTCGTAAAGAACCAGGAATTATTCCCCCCTAGTTTCAATGTTTTTCGAGACTATGATCTTACCCTTCCACTGTCTTCGAGGTGTCCTGTTAGCCATCCACAATGACCTTAACTCTTCTCCAATCGCTGTTTCTACTTCTTCTAAGATTGACTACGTTTCAATAAAGATAACACTTCCCTGCAGGTCGCTGTACGTTATGTGTTTTTACATCCTACCGGCACAACCTATCGAACGCTCCCAACTCGCTATCGATGTAATTTATCAAATAATTAACTTTTCTGATCTTCTCGATGATATCATCGTATTCGGCGATTTCAATCTAAATCAACTGCACTGGACTTAATCAGATGATGAATCTTTTTTTATCGCAAGCCCTAACTCGAGTAAGGAATGCCTGTTCTTGAAGGAGCTTACAGACTCTAGCTTTTGCCAAGTTAGTGGGGTCTCCAACTATATACTAAGTCAAGTCATAAGTACTGGTACACAACTGAACTCACTTATTACGAATGCAACACTGGGCGCATCCATTTCGTATTGATTGCGATTTGACAGTTGATATTTATGCTTCATTGTGACGTAAAAAGTTGTTGTCATTAATTGCTTACAACCATGGAATGGGGCGACGTCGAAAATTGTATTTTTGTAGTTGGCCTACTTAAATACAACATGGAAAAAGGTGATATCTTTAGGACGTTGTGTCCGATTGGAATCACTCGCAATTTTGTGTATCATGCTGTTATTTGAGGATATTGGTGAAGTACGAGACCGTCAAAGATCCGACCGTCCGCGTTCTGTGAGAACTCCGAAAGCGATCAAAGCTGTGAAGAAACGAATCGACGAAAACCGCTGCGAAAACAGAAAATCTTGTCGCGGGAAATGCAAACTTCGCAAAAATCCATGTCTCACATTGTCAAAGAAGACTTAGGACTCAGCACGTCACACACAAGCGACACACTGGACACATGCTCACGGCCGCATTGAAGGAAAAACGCAAGCGAAGATCGAAAGCGTTACTCAGCCGTTCAAAAAGCAGAACCATAGTGTGTATGCTCGGTCATCCAGAGAAGCATCCCAACTCATCCCGAGGGTTCAAAGAGGCTATCATCCCGCGTTTGTAATGGTATGGTGGGGAGTGTGCTACGATGGCGTTACCAAGCTCCATTTTTGCGAGAAAGGAGTGAAAACATGGGCCAAAGTATATCAATCCACCGTCTTGGAACCCATTGTGAAGTCTCTCAACCAATCAATATTCAACAACAAGCCCTGGACTTTCCAGCAAGACTCTGCTCCAGCTCACAAAGCAAAAACAACTTATTCAATATTATTTCTCGCAATAAAACTGCATCTACGAAACCCCCGTGGTGTAATCGTAGACTTCGCTCCTTACGTTACAAGAAAAACAAATTATGGGCAGTTTTCCTTCGATCCAATTCTTTTGCTGACTATTCCAACTATCTCGGGTCATACCGTCAGTTCGCCTAACTTTTCATCGTTCTCTACCAGCGGTATTGTGCGCAATCAAAGCTTATAAACGATCTTAAGTCTTTCTACCTTTACAAATTCGTCAACTACAAAAAAAGTCTGACGATTTTCCCCCATCCCTCACCAACCGATCCGCATACCATGGCCTACGTTTTTGCTAATTTTTTAAAGCAATCTTTTGCTGATAATTCCTTCCTACGTGAACCCTCTTATTTCTAATACCTATTGGCCTCTCAATTTCTCAAAGTTTGATCATACGGTAATAGAAAATAAATTGCCACAAATTAATGATGAATACTTACCCGGCCCAGATGGCCTTCCATTCATATTTCGTAAAAAGTTTTCAACAACACTTTCCCACCCTCTTTCAAATTTTTTCCGGTTATCGCCCTCTTAAGGTGTATTTCCACAAATATGGAAGTCTTCTTTCATAACACCGATACACAAAAAGGGATTAAAGAGCGAAGTCACTAATTACCTTCCTCTAGCTTCGCTTCCACATTGTCTGCCCTTGGCTTTGAACCCATTTTTCTGAAATGGATATCTTCTTCTGGATAATCGTTTTTATAGTGTTTGTTTCAGGTCTGTCCTATCAGCCCCTTTCTTGGCCACCTCAGATGTTTCTCAAGGTAGTCACCTAAGTCCACTCTCTTAATCCTAACCATTAACGATCTTGAAAGGGTCATCCAACACTCAGCACTTTCTCTCTATGCAGACGATACCAAATTTTGTAAACCCATTTCCTCACAACATGACTCCAGCCTACGTAGAAATGACTTTCCCCAGAATGCTTGGCTCCTGTGGTCTGAATGCATTTGTGGATTCCCCTTTCCTTATTATAATGCGGACTGCGTTCACAAAGTCATTTTCCGTCGAAAGAGATGTGGTTGAATGAATGTTTGATGAGCACCGACTGTCTTTGACTCTGGTCTTATGGGTATGACGTCAAATTCAATGACACCAGAACCCCTGCAGCGAAAAAAGTACAAAATCGTGCCCAGGATTGTTTTGTGTCAGCATCTGCGCCAGGAAAGGTATAAAGTCGAGTCTTCGCGGCTCCAAAACCATTCTAGGATGCAGTGCTGCTATTATCAGGACCTGGACCTTGTTAAGGAATGTCTGTATTTTTTTGTTGAAGCTTTGACGAAGAGTTGTGTTTTGTATGGTCAATACTTCAGGTGACAACTTCAGTACTACGATTTTGTTGGGAACCAGACAGTTATTAGGGTGCAGGTATGCGGCACTGATGTGGCTGCTGATACTGTAGGCACTTTTGAATGAAACGTCTATTAACCATCCGACGAATAATTGATTAATTCCAGTAAATGTTAGATACAAGGAGTATAAGTTGTTGGAGGCAGACTTAGGTAAGAAGACTTAACTTTAGACAAGTCAAAGAGCGCCTCGTAGCAATATGCATCAAGGCTAAATTAACCAAAATTAACCTGATATGCGCCCACGCTCACACAGAGGAGAGAGATGACGACACTAAAGTTGCTTTCTATGACTTACGAGTAATGCCCTAGCATTGCCCTTGGCGATTTTAATCTAAAGCTAGGACGAGAGGGCATATTTGGTAGCACTGTCGGAAGATATAGCCTGCCCGACACCACCTCCTATAACGGATTCAGGCTAATCGACTAAACATTGTCGTAGCTAGCAAGCGGTTTCCACATCTTGATATTCACAAGGGGACTTGGAGAACTCTTGATCAATCAACCATCAACCAGAATGCCCATATTGCGATCGACGTAAGACACTCCAAACGTTCCGATGAGAAAACATCAACTCGGACCACAACCTTGTTGTAACCAAGGTACGGTTGCGAATATCCAGAACAACGCCAAGACAAGCATATATTGTGAGGAACTTCGACGTCAGATGGCGACAATCGCAAGAGATCGCCTAATCCTTTTTATATCGAGTCTTCCTCATGATGTCCTTTGCCGCCAGCATTAAGCATAGAAGACCATCGAACCAAAGAGGGGCTGCAAAAAAAGACAAGAACTGCTCACGAGCTCTATGAGCAGAAGAGGAGAGACGAATACCAGCTTCTAAGGAGGACAAAAAAAAGAACATAAGGGCCCCGCGGGGTCGAGAAAATAGAGATATGCTACTCCAGGAATGAGATTCGATTCGACACAAACTCTAAGCCGAAGCCTGTAGAGACGAAGAAGGGAACATCGTAGTAGAGTCGAAGTCGATGCTGAGAATCTGGAACAATCATTTCTGTAGAATGTATAACGGCGACGATGAAACAAATAGCGCTGTTGGCAGAATGAACCTTTCAACGTGAACGACGTAGACCAACAATTCCGTCCATCCGACCTGGATGAAGTGAAGATAACAATATCTATGCTGAAGTCCAACAAAGCTGCTGGAGCGGACGACCTGACCGCCGAGCGATGACTTGGTAAAGCGCATACAACAATTCATCTGTAATCGGACGAAAGTATGCCCGATGAATGGAACCTCAGTTTTTTTTGTCCGATTCTCAAAAAAGGAGACCCTCTGAACTGCGCCAACTACAGAGGCATTAGTCTTCTTAACATCGCATACAAGATCTTATCTGCCGTATTGGGTGAACCCCTGAAACCGTTCGCCAACAACCTGACAGGTCCATATCAGAGTGGCTTCAGGCCAGGAAAGTCCACCATCGACCAAATATTCGCACTACGGCAGATCTTGGAGAAGACCCATGAGCTTCAGATCGATACCCACCACCTATTCATCGGTTTTAAGGCCGCGTATGACAGCACCTATAGAGATGAGCCATACAGAGCAATGTCTAGTTTCTTGAAAGAATAGTGTACTTGAAGGAATAGTGCAAAATTCACGAGCAAACACAAGAGGCACTATCTTTCGTCCAACTACTTGCATACGCCGAAGATATTGACATAATCGGAAGAAAGCAGCATGATGTCAGTGGCGCTTTCGCAAGTATTGAGACGGAAGCGGCGAAAATGGGTTTAGCGGTCAACGAGGGCAAGACCAAGTATATGTTGTCAAGCAAAAAGGACACTGAACACCGACAACTCGGACAGAACGTCACCCTTGACAGCGCTGAGATCAAAGGAAGAATAACTCTTGCCACTCGCTGCTCCTCCCTCGAACAACAAAAGTTACTCTATTTGAAATCTGTACAATCCCAGTCCTTCTATATGGCGCAGAGGTACGGATAAGGGTGCTCATATTTGCTTCGAAAGTAAAATTCTTCGAGTGATTTTTGGTCCCATCTGGATTGACGGTGAGTGGAGGAATAGATGCAACGATGAATTGTACTAACTATACAGCGACATCGGCTTAGCCAGATGTGAGATGGCTGGGTCATGTAGATGGAAAGCGCAGTATAGAAAGACCGAGACTCAGGTGGCGCACTTAAGTGGAAGGGGATCTCAGCCAACTTTGCGTGAAAAACTGGAGGCAGCTTGAACAAGATCGAGCAATCTACAGACGCTTGTTGACTGAGGCCCAGACTAATGGGTAGACTAATGCAGTAGACTAACACCAATAAGGTGCATGCTAGACGCACTGAAATGGCTGAAAATAAAACAAAGATTAGAACTCAAAATAATAATTTTTTTTTTCAAATGAAACATTGAGCCGCACCGAGATACCTTACAAGTGGTATGAGATAGGTAGGGGAATCACAGCCTTACTATTTGCGCAACATGAACGACTATAAACTACTTCGCCAAAGCTAAACAGCTGCCCAAAACAGACTTCTGTAGAAGGGAATATTATTATTTAATAATGATATAAAAAACCGAAAAGAATTTTGGATTAATTATAACTAAATGCATAAAGTTTGTTAAGCTTAATTATTAATTTATTTTAAGTAGTGCAATCAAAAACTGATTTATGTAATAATGTTGCTTAAATTATATTTAGACTTACATTTATAAGACTTATAAAGAATGTTATTGTAATACTAATAAATTAAATAACTACTACTTCTTCTACATCCGAAGCTTGTCCGGATTATATATGCTGAAGACATTTTCGGCGAGTTGACCTGGTCGAGTAAGAAGATCATAGACAACCTCGCTTTCAAAGCTGTGCAACAATTAAAGTATATTTTTTATTTTTAAATTTATATCTTAAACTATTCAGCAAAATGATGTTAATGTTGATAATAGGAATACGAATGGATAATAACCTTCAACTACGAAAAGTTATTCCAGGGCCATTTCTTCTAGTAATTTCTCCAACAGAGGATTTGATCCCAACCGAGCGATTTCCTTTAAGGCAAGCTTTTTCAATGTCTGTAGAACATTCTTTGTATATTCCAAGCTCCCAGATTTATGTATCCGACCTAAGCAATATCTTTTCGCTACAACATCATCTGTCCTCGTTTTCAAAATATCCAAAATCTCGGTGTTGGGACTTGCCTTTCGAATAGCATGAATAATTGGAAAACTGAAATTTCCTTCAGTGATGTCCTTGCAAAACTGTTTCTCTCCATTGTATTCCTTAATATTCAAATCGGAGTAGTCATTCAAAATTTGGAAATATATTCCCAGAATTGCGTTGAGTTTTGAAAAGTTTTCCTTATTCATGCTGAATATTTGTAAAAGTCTTAGGGACAACTGATAGAGTGCACCCGTTTTCTTTATGGCATTCGACTTGTATTCAAACTCTGTTGGGATTTGGGCAACTTCTCTCAAATATATATCCATTTCCTGACCGTAATTGAGCAGTAGCATTTGCTCTTCAAGAATCCGATTAGCTTTTTGGCTTTCCAGTGAATGCAGTTTTCTGATAATGGTAACTAGGCTTGAGACAATCGCACTTAAGGTCCTTGGGATACCGTATACGTAATGGGCCACTGGTAGTTCGCCTCGATATCCTGAAACATCCTGAATATCATCAATTATCAAGCTGGCAATGTACACATGTTCCGTTATTTCAAAAATCAATTTAAATTTGTCTTCTGGAACGTTGAGCCAGTAGTTATACGCCTGACAAATTATCTGTGGAATTTCTTTAATCGAGATTCTTAAATGTTCTTCCAAAGGCTCAAGGTGATGTACGAATTTCTTTTGCTCCGATTGGTCCTCTGTATGTCTCAGCAATTCATCGATTTCTTCCATTTTTGTACTTCAGATGCGCGACAGATTATTCAAAACAATGCCAAGACCTAAAGCTTACTGGTTCAGATGAAACGTTGCATACTGACTTTAAATAGTCCGTTGAAGTGATTAAACGAGTTTTTTTTAAATACCATAATAATTAATTGCAAAAAGTGGTTAAGAGTTAAACTAATTAATACTCGTATATACACGTCAGACGAGATACATTTATGTATTTATTACAAGGTAGTTAGCCGTGAGAACAGTGAATTTATGAATCCAGTTTCGTTTTATTTTTGCTTCGGAATAAAAAACAATTGAAACTTTTTATCTACTTAATGAGAATTATCTTTTATCAACGAAATTTAAGAGTCACAATATTTTTGAGTACGAAAACCTGTTTCATAAAAGTCATGGGCTCTTTAGAATTTACGTCCGTGGTTTATAGGTATAATACACACTCATCGGCTGCGACGCAAACGCCCATCACCAAATTTGGGGCAGCCGGGACTCCAATAAAAGGGGTGAGTCACTCAAAACATTGTCGAAGACCGGTAGGTGCTCGATGGGGCAGCTCTATCAGATCACATGCACATAATTATTATTATTTGTTTTTTTTTTAAAAAACGCAATATAATTTATAGTCCAAATCGTAGTTGTTAATTTGACGCATTTTTCTTTCGTCTTCAACCTAACTCCTTTGCTACCCGCTTCGGATCGGATTTCCACCGAGTCTTCTTGATTTATTTGTTGTATCCGACCGCTCTAATGTGTTGCTGCAAGACCAATTGTCTTTTGAGGGAATGTCAGATCATGATATGCTCTTTTGTAAATATGATATCGATTTTTCTTGCGAAGTCCTGCGAGATTCTTTTGAATTTCGAGACTTTGCCTCCATTAACCTCAACAGCCTCCATTACCATGCTGGCATACTCCCCTGGAGTTCTTTTTATCTCCTGTCGGACATTGATGAGAAAGTTGACTTTGTCCAAACATTGATAAATGAGCTCTTAAATATGCTTGTTCCTCTCAGAAAAGTAACCATTCGGCACAAAAAAAATGCCCCTGGTTTACAGATGAGGTGCTTGACGCAATACGGAATAGAAGAAAGGTTTATGCAAAATGGAAAATTTAACCTACAAGACATAACAGAGAGGTTTTCTGTAGAGCCAGACTAAAAGAACAAAGAAAAGATATTTCTTCTCCAAAATTAGTGCCGACCAACCACCAAAACAACTTTGGAGAAAATTGCGCTCAATTGTCATAACCAAAAACCAAAATTTAACGAATATTCCAAACATCAATGACTTAAATAAGGCATTCCTATCACGCCCCAATAATAATACCTCTTTTTACCCGAACAACAACCTTATGTCTAGGTCTCTGCATTGCTTCGACTTTAAAGTGGTCACCGAAAACGAGGTGATTCTTGTATTTCAAATCATTAAATGCAATCCTAAATGGCAACAATTAGTATAAGGCCTCGTAAAAGTAGCATTTGCCGACAGGTGCTGGTTCTTTAAATGACGAGAATGAGCCTCTGCAGCCGAACATCTTGCAGCCCTACCTCAAGCCTCCCCGTGTTGCCATCTGGGAATTTCACAAGAGATTGAAGAGGGCAAATGGCGCCATAAACCAGGACTAGTGTCGGAAAAACAAAACAAGACCTTATCAGGGCTACTCCGACATATTTGGAGATCAGGCCGGAAAGGATTTCCAGGATTTAATCAGAGTCTTGGAAAAGAGATGTTGGCGAACGAACCCGATATGGGCCAACAGCAGCGCTCACATCCCGGAACGGGTTACTGGCTTCGGTGTAACCGACCCCTCGTCCTAGTGGCATTAAAAATTGAACTGGTCCTCCAGGTTGGGGGTTGTGCCGCCGGGGTAACTGCCCGGCTATTTAAAAAAAAAGGAAGTTACGAAGCATCAACAAGCCTCGGATATGGACGGATCTATTGTTGACAACCCACGCAAACGATTTAAGGACAATGAGCTTCGGATATGCACGTGGAATGTTAAATCCTTTAATAGACCACGTGCAGCTGAGCAACTTGCGGAGACCCTAGACTGCTGCAAAGTAGACAAAACCGCCATTCAAGAAATGCGATGGGATGGGCCGGACAAAAAGACGATGAAAAACTGCGACATCTACTACGGAAATTGCTATCGCTTATTTGGATGCGGATTTGTTGTCGGAGGTAGACTAAGACAAGAAGTCTTCAGCTTTTGGCATGTGAGCGAGCGCCTCGTAGCAATCCGCATCAAGGCTTAATTCGCCAACATAAGCCTTATTTGCGCGCATGCCCCCACAGAGGAGAAAGATGACGACACCAAGGATGCCTTCTAACAAGACCTACGAGCAATGCCCTAGCTATGACATTAAAATTGTCCTCGGCGATTTTAATGCAAAGCAGGCAGAGATGCCTGGTGGAACAATCGAAAAATATAGCCTGCACGACACAACTTCCGATAACGGTTCCGCTATAAGTACAGACAATGACACCAGCGCTGAGATCAAGCGACGAATAACTCTAGCCAATCGCTGTTCTTTGAGCTAAGAAAGCAATTGAGTAGCAAAGCCCTCTCTCGAACAACAAAAGTTTATAAGACCTTAATAATCCCGGTCCTGCTCTATGGCGTAGAGGCATGGACATTATCAAAAATGGATGACGGTGTTCTTGGTTGCTTCGAGAGAGGAGACAACGACGAACTGTACGGACTGTACAGCGACATGGACCTAGCCAGAAGAGTGAAGATCCAAAGACTGAGATGGCTGGCTCATGTAGAGTGTATGGACACCAATGCTCTGGTCTGAAAAGTCTTCGAATCCGCTCCCGAGATGTCAGCGCAGTAGAGGAAGGCCAAGACTCAGTGGAAGCATGCAAGTGGAGGAGGACCTCAGCCAACTTAGCGTGCGAAACTGGAGGCAGCTAGCCAGGAGTCGAGCTGGCTGGAGAAGCTTGTTAACTGAGGCACAGGTCCAACCCGGACTGTAGCGCCACTTCAAGTAAGTAAGTAAGTAAATCCAATGCGGTTGGTGAGGATAGAGTACAATTGCGTTTTGTGAAAATGCTACTGCCCTACATAATTAGTTGCTTCACCCATATTTTCAATTTTTGCATAGCTTCTTCAACTTTCTCTAATTTGTGGAAAAAGCCAAGATTGTTCCTGTTCCTAAAAAAGAAAATTGCAATCAGATTTCCGTCGCATAAGCATCTTACCTTGTTTGTCTAGGATTCTCGAAAAAATCCTTGCAAAACAAATAACATGTCATCTAAGTGGTTTAAATTTGCTGACGTCAGTGCAATGGGTCTTTTGCGCTTACCACAGATGTTCAACAGCTATGATTAATGTACGTGAAGACATCAGATTAAACTTTGATAAAGACTATCTAACGCTGCTTTGCTTACCTGATTTTTCAAAAGCTTTTGATTGTGTCAATCATGAAATTGTATGCACTAAATTACTTTACTTTGGATCTCATGAACGTTCAGTTAATTTAGTAGGGGACTCTCTTCACAAAGGGTAGTAGCCAACGCCGATCAATATAACCGCTGGTGTACCTCAGGCCTCGATCCGTGGTCCTATTTTATTTTGCATGTTTATAAATGACCTACCACAAGTCTGCCGAAATGCTACGGTCCATCTTTATGCTGATGACGCACAAATTTATTATTCCCTCCCTATTGGACTTGTGGAAGATCTTGTGGCTAGATTTAACTTAGATCTAGCCTCAATTGATACTTGGTCCCAGAATAATGGTTTATTATTAAATCCTGGCAAAAGTCAACTGGTACTCATATCAAAAAAACATTTTTGTAATGAATGGCTTGAACATATTTATCTCCATTCAACAAGACATACTTTCTCCAATACTGTGACTTATCTTGGCTGCAAAATAAATAGTACACTTTCTGCTTCAGACCATGTTAACTTCATTGTCTGCCGCATTTACTCAGGATTGCGAAAACTCTGGATTTTTTCTTGCTTTACACCAAGAAGCACCAAGTTGAGATTGATCAAGACTCTATTTATTCCGATTTTTAACTACGCCATTCCTGTCTTTTGTAAGCTTGATTCGATCTCTCAGCACAAACTACTCGTTGCCTTCAACGATATGGTAAGATATATATATATGGAATAAGAAGATACGAACACATATCCCACCTCCATGAGTTTGTGCTGGGTTGCATATTTCAAAATTATTGGGAATAAAGGTGCTGTATATTCCTGCACAAAACAATCCGAACCAATTCACCAGCGTACATACTCGTATATCAAAAACTTCAGTTTACTCAGTCACAGAGAAACTTTTTAACTTCTTAAAACTTAACACTCAAATGGGTACGAATAAACTTATTATGCCTCAGTATGTGTTAAGTTTTTGAAAAATTGGACAGAAGGAGAAGAAAGATGTTTGAGCGCAGTGGTTCTTTTGCTCCATGGATGACATCCAACATTTAATGGGGAGAACTTAATTGATAGTTAGAGCTGGCTTGTTGTTGTATTCAAGTCAACTACACATCTTACTTGATTTTTCTTGACTGGAAAAATGCAAGTCTTTCGGGCATGGCTGGGATTCGAACACCGAACCTTCCGGTTTGGAAGCCAGTTCACTACCACTTGAGTCACGGCCACCCACATTATTTTCAAAATGAGATGCAACACCGAACACGGATCAGTTAGATACGACAACAAACTTACAAACTGGTCAAATCCTTCATCACCATGGTGGAATGAAAACCGTTAAGCTATTCGGAAACACATATCCCTCCTAACTTCCTACAACTTAGAATTGAGAAGATCTAAGAGAGCCTCCTGGCGTGCAAACTTCGAGAAGCTGAAAACCCTCCTGGTAATGGCACGTCTCCATAGAGCCCTCTCCAAAGATCAGAACAACTGCATAGGCTTGCTAATCAAAACAGATGCCAAGATCAGACACGACCGAGAAGAAACCCTGAATATCTTTCTTCAGGTTCACCTCCCAGGGTCTTACCAAATCGACATGTCAAATGGCCAGTCAGCTGAGTTTTCAATACTGAGAAACCTCAGCAAAGTTTATCCGGAAAACAATTTATCCCGGATAAGGTAAGATGGGCTTTAAGCTCATTAGAACCAAACAAGGCAACAAGGCGCCTGGTACGAAAGGCATATTTCCAGCTCCGTTGCAAAGAGGAATGGACTTTCTTATACCCATCCTTATAGCCTTATTTAGTATCAGCATCAACTGGAGCTACATGCTACGTATTCAGAGCGAGGTAAACGTAGTATTTATACCCCCACCAGGCAATAAACCTAATGAGCTACCTACATCATACCGTCCTATAAGCTTGACATCATTTTATTTGAAAACAACGGAACGAATTATTGACATACAAATCAGACAAAGCATAGAAAACAGCTTGCCTCTTTACCCATGTCAATACGCTTATCAGAAAAGCAAATTGACAGAAGGAACTCTGCTTAAACTGACAGCAGAAATAAAAAGCTCCTTCCATGGTAATGAAATTGCACTCTGCGCGATTCTGGACATAGAGAGTGCCTTTGATAACACTGGATATGACTGGATATCTAAAGCTTTGCTCCATAGAAAGATCGACCAACCGACCATAAACTGGATCAAGGCGATGCTAGAGAGCCGGGTAATAACTACTAGGAGACTAGGACCGACCTCGGCATCTGTATCAACCGTAAGAGACTGCTCACAGTGAGGTGTACTCGCACCCCTCCTGTGGTCCCTGGTATACTCGTATTAAGCAACCAAGGCTACAATACCTATATAATTGGTTATGCCGATGACATGGTCATCATTATTAGAGGCATTAATCCAAACAAGGCTATCATAGTCCCCTTCACAAAAAGGAGAAAATTAAACCTGGGTTCAGTTTCACTTAACGGCACAACCGTTGAGTATTCTGATAAAATCCAATATCTGGGAGTAATCCTGGATAAAAGATAAAAATTGCAACTCTCACCTTAATAACAAAATAACTAAAGCAACCAACGCTTTATGGGCCTCCCGCCGCATATATGGAACCATATGAGGCATATCACCAAAGATTACTCTCTGGATCTATACAATAATGGTAAGACCCATCCTAACAGATGCTTCTGTAGAATGGTGGACTAAAATTACACAAAAGACCGCCATTTCTAAGCTTAAAAAAGTACAATGTGTAGTATCTCTGAGCATTTTCGGAGCATTTCGGACCAGCCAAATAATGAAAGTTGCTCTTCGCAGCTCAACTTGTATGTTACAAGCCAAAGAACTGGATCTTCATGTACACCCGGACCTAAAGATCCTACTCTCAAATATACCAGAACTAGAAACGATCTGCGCAGTTACAGACCTCCTTCAAAAGACTTTATTCTTCGACAAAGGATTCTCTACGTCATAAAGTGGTATACGGATGGTTCTAAAATGGAAACGGGAGTGGAAGCTGAAATACAGGGACAAAGAACTAACATATCAATTGTTGTCTGATATGATCTGATCTACAACTCTGGTAGCAAAGGCCTAAGTATCTATATTCACGGATAGTCATAAATGTCTTTAACTGGCACATCATTGTCTCCAAATCAGCCATGTTTTGCTTCAAAACCCTCCAAAAACTTAACCCCGGGAACAAGGCCAGACTATGGTGGGTTCCTATGAATGAGGGTATTGATAACAATGAAAGGGCGATGAACTGACCAGAAAAGAAGCAGATATCCCTTTCAAGAGCCTCTAAAAGAGAAGTCAATCTAGCCACAAAATGCTGGGAGCCCTCAAAATGCATCTCATACTGGAAGGAGTCTAAGACATGCCAAACGAGCCATCCTACCCTTCAACGAAAATGCTAATAGATGTAGGAGTCTAAGCCGGCACGATATCCGAAACCTAGTGGGATACCTTACATAACATCAGGGTATAAGATATCATCTAAGCAAAATAGGACTTGTCAATTCCCCGGAGTGCCGACTTTGTCTTGAAGATGAAGAAACAGCTGAACACATTTTATGTGACTGCCCAACCCTAAACTTAATACTGACAAATCAGCAGAAAAGATCTTCTTAGGTCGAAATGCGAAGTCCTATAGAGATGATGAAAGGAACCTAGTAATAAGGGCGCATAGTAGTCAATACTAAGAATATGAAAATACTTATTCTGTAGACAGTTTAATGATCACAGCTCTTGGTAATGAAGATTAGCGGATGAAGGTGCTGGACCTTCATTGGAACTCTTAGAACGATGTTTTTTTTAGTTTTCGCTTCAACTTTATTTCGAACAAATTCATTTGCAAGCGTTATCGAGTTGATTTATTTTGTCAAGATAGGCCCCGCAACACTCTTATGCTATCCTTTTTCCATTCTTTAAAATACTTTTTAGAAATACTTTCGACTACGGCCTTTAACCGGTTTCGCGAACCCGTTAATTAATTTGGTGAATACGGTGGTTGATCAATGGTATTTTTTGTTTATAATCTTGGCTATAAACTTTGTGGCAATTGTCGCTCTATGCGGTTGCTCATCATCGTCGTGTAAAATTGACAAATTGTTCTTCCGCAAACCTGGCCGTTTCTGACGGATTTTCTCTCACAAATGCTTCAAAACATTTTCGAAAGTCAAAAATTGTCAAGGACAACTGAGCCGATTAATTTTTTGTTTTGTTTTACAGAATGCAGCATGATGACTGTACACAGTTCTGGTGAACACTTGATGTAATCTCCTCAAGGAGTCATAATACTTGTCTCACTCCACCGCCGTAAGGCATAACTTCGTAAGGTAGGGAAGTAGCTTCGTAGCGTAGTAGCTTAGAAATCAAGGTTTGTTTGCAATTATTGACTTCTTTTGCCGAAGACTATCGGTAGTTCACTTGAGGCTGGACTCGTATTGTGGATGATAGTGTGGGTGTTCGCCTACGTACTTACCCACAGCCCTCACATTTCCACGTGTTTCTTCGCGGGGCGATTTATGACTTTCTTTTACTGTTTGCCGTTCTTTGTTCCAAATCTCTACGATCTATACGAAAGTTCATATGAAATATGTGTAGTGCATCCTCTCAGCCATTCTCCAATTTAAAAAGATAGGCGATTCATCAAGTCCAAATCTGTTTGGAAAAGCTATAAGGTAGCCATGTCTGGTAAGGAGCTGCCTGAGATAGAAATTCATTTCTCCATGGTGCCGGTACGTCTATTTTTTGATATCCGGCATAAATTGAGGAATGATTCCATCTTTCCTACCATATGCTTATGCTTTGATACCTTTATTCCAACTTGATATCTTTGTGTGACAGTAGGGGTTCCTGGATGTACGGAAACGTGAAAACTACGGTTAAAAGCTCTTGCTGGACTAACAAGAGAATATCCAGTTAATATCGGAGTGCACCAAGGAAGCGTACTTAGCCCTTTCCTCTTTAACGTAATATTTGACTATCTTTTAAAAGACTGCATGCGCAAAGCAAATGTAACGCCAATTCTCTTCGCTCACGACGCAGTTACACTTAGCGATAACGTCGACGATTTACAGAACGCCTTAGATTCATGGAAAAATGCGCTAAAGAAAAACGGGTTTAAAATAAATCGTTCAAAGACGGAGCATTTGACGTGCCCATTTGGGCATCCGTTGCGACCTGTTCCGGATATAATGTACGGAATAGTTCTTCCAAAAAGCACTATATATGAGTACTTAGGATCAATCGTTAACATGGAAGCGAAATGTGACGACGACGTAAACCGCGGAGTGAGTGTGGGATGGATAAAATGGCGGGAATCTTTTGTGACCGAAAATTTCCACTTAAATTAAAGGGGAAACTCTACACCATGGTTGTTAGACAAGCTCTTATGTACGGTTCTCAGTGCTGGATAATGTACGAAGCGTTTAAAAACAAAATGACGGCAGTGGAAATGAAAATGTTAAGGATGTCTAGTGGAGTCACTAAAAGCGATTGCATTAGATCTACGCGTATAACAGGAAGTATACATATATAGTAAAGAATTCGGAAACCGAACAATAGCGAATAGAATAAGCTGATATTGCCACGTTCAAAGAAGATCTACTAAAAAGGCATTATCAACTACGGTCACTCCAACTGTAAGAAAACGAGGTCGGAAAAAGAATTCCTGGATTTCTCAGATGGCAAATGCGCAACAACGCCTGGGGCTTACCACTGAAGCGATCCAGGACCGTGCATTATGTAGACGCGTACTGCGGTCTGCGACATTAGCCAACCCCATAAGCGGAGCAGCAGCGATGCAGTAAAAATGGGAAACTCGTTACGCATAAGTTCGTATAACGAGGAAAGGGTTAATAAAAGGATAAGAAGAAGGGGCTCCTGGATTTTGACATCCTAGGTCTGGCGGTAGACGCTTTTGGGTGTGAGGTCCAGGTACACTCCGGACTGTAGCGCCACCTTTACTAAGAAAGTAAAGTCATTTGTAGTTCCGTAGCCAGGATGTTCGCTGGTAAGCTGATTACATTCCCGTTAACATTAACTGGCACCATCCACTAGGCACAGCACACTCTCTCCGCACATAGATGGTTAACATGGTTAATCCTACTGTTCTCACTGCTTTGGTCCTTATTGGTGACAGAATTAATCATTTTTGTTGTCTGTATACTCGAATATTCGCCATAATTCTGGATAAGACAGCACTAACCCAAGCAGCTCTGTCGATCGTTCTTTCAAGCTGTTCCTTATAAGCGAACCAAGCGTCGATCATCACATCTAGGCATCTGATTACCAGTTTTGACATTATATAACTGTTTTCGATGTTTATTCGGCGAGCTGTAACCCGACAGCTGCCATCCACCATCACACTATTTGGAGACATCCGTTCCCAATGTCTTCTATTTCTCCCGGAAGTTTCCACGTTGCAACAATTGCAATGCCATCGTCAAAGCCTATCATTGATCCCTTTGGTACTCCATCAGATATGCGGTACTGCTTTCCTCCATTGAAGAGCGAAAACCATTTCTCAAAATAATATGGTATTGTTGTGGCATCACCATTGCATTAAGAGAGTACACTATACATCTCCAGATTGCAATTTTGATATCTATTTCCAGTGCTATTACAGCACCATATTTCTTTGCTCGTTTTTTTCATCTCCTGCCCTGAATAGCTAATTCGAAGACTGTAGTTACCCTCTGGGTAGCATCTATTGTAGAACGAACTTTTCTAAATCTAAATTGTTGGTTTGAGAGTCCCCCGGCTTCAATAATTGACACCTTCAATCAGTTATATATGATTCTCTGCAGTATTTTACCCATTGTGTCTAACAGGCATATGGGACTCATTTGCTGTTTTGTAACCTTTAGGTAGCAGCACCTGGTCTGGAAAAATGCTACTGTTAGGTACTTGTTATATAATTCCATGAATGGTTCTGTGTTTAGCTTTGATGGCTAGCTTAAGAGCCTGATTCGGTGAACCTTCCAATCCAGCAGGGTTCCATTCCTATACCTACTATCTTTCCTGAAGTATTTCTGCACATCCTGCTGATTATTGGCGCGGAGGAAATAGTCTCGATACCCCAAAGATCAATGGTTTAAACAGCACAAGACTCTTACCTTGTATAGACTTCAATTGATGGCCCATTTTTATTTGGTCAAGGCCATTACGTAATTCGGAATACACGATAATTCAGTGGGTGATGTGTTAACTATCATAATATATAGTAATTGTCCAATCAACTTTGCATGCGAAATCGAATTTGATGCCTGTCATCATATCACCCGCATCTACAAGTTCATGACAGAACCTACTCATTTAGTCTCCACGTGTTTCTCGCCCCTGCCTTTTCAAAATCAAACTCAATTAGCACTTCATCTTGCCGTTGTTTTTTGTGTCGTTTTCTATATCACTTAAGTGGTTTCGTTTTGTGTATCTTCTTAAAGTTTATCTTGATTTGAGCCTACGACACTGGGCTTACTATGCTTGCGTGCAAAACAACGGTTCGTAATGAAAACCAAACGTCTAAAATGGTGCGTATTTGTATTTAGGAAAGATTCTATCAATGTACATACAGATGCCGGTAAACCGCAAAGCCGGTTAGAAGACGTTTCGTCTGACCGACTATCCACCGCACCTTAAATTATGTACATAATTGGTCACTGACAAAATGACTCTAAATACGAAGCTTTTGTCATTATCGAAGGTTTGTTGTTATGTTTTTGGTTTTTTTTTTTTTTTTTTAATCTGGGTGACGTCTAGCCAACGCAATCTTATCTGTTTTCCGATGAACTTGTATTTTTTGAACTATACTCGTATCTCAACAGATGTGGATTTTAGCTAAATTTTATGAATGAAGCCAGATGTTGTGAATGAAAAAGCATACGGAAACGGCTTAATGTGATTCAAATGACATGGGTATGACGGTCATTTTCGCTTCATATGAGTTCTTATGCTGTACTTTCTCATGAAATTTCGTCACTGACTTAGTTGATAGTGAAGGTGCTGTCATCAGCCAAAAGCATTCTCCATGTTGCAACCCAATACTCTCGAGTCTAATATATTAACTATTTCATTCTGACCAAATAATGGTATTTTAGAAGGAACCAGCAAACTGCTGCCATAAGGTCGATGATACGAGTATGCAACAACGTTCACAAGTTAATCGGCGGCATGCTGATCAGTATAAATGAGGACAGCACATCCAAATGATGTCATAAAAATAAGTCAGATTACGTCTTTAAATCGTCTGGCTTTATACGCTGCAAAAATGAGCCTTAAACTCACGTCTCCCACGTGGCTTCATATTTAAGTCGTGTTGAGTTGAAGACTTCTATAGCACTGTCGATGACTACGTAGCCGTGAACCCTGCCGCGGAACTCAGTGCGAAATATATTTTAGAATTTCGAAGCGGAAGTGAATGTCACGGTAATATCATGCACTTTCGTCCCTTCTTTCAAAGCTCATCGAAACGCTGTTAAACATAGATGGGGGTTGTAAATATAGGTATAGGCCCACATCCCTGAATGGATTCTTAGCTTCGACCTAGCCGACCTCTCGCACTTTGGGTATCTTTAATATAATGGAATGGAATGATATAGGGGCCATCAATGGTAGTGGTGCCAGTTTATGGATACAAAGAATGTTAAAAACCAGTAACAAGACTCGGATGCGGACGTATTAAGAAGTGGAAACAGCTGCAAACGAAACAGGAAATCGAACTTCGGATTTGCACGTAGAATGTTAGGTCCATTAAACGGGCCCCGAGCAGCGAACAACTAGCGGAGTCCCTGGACTGCTGTATAACAGATATAAACACCATCCAAGAAATGCGATGGAATGGGCCGGGTAAAAATAGTATGAAAAACTGCGACATCAACTACGGCGATTGTTATCGACTGCAAAACCAGCGGCTATTTGGATGCGGATTTGTTGTTCGAGGCAGACTTAGGCAAGAAGTCTTGAGTTTCCAGCATGTGAACGGGCGCCTCGTAGCAATCCGCATCGAGACTAAATTTACCAACATTAGCCTGATATGCGCGCACGCCCCCACAGAGGAGAAAGATGACGACACCAAAGATGCCTCCTTCTATGAGCTCTTGAATAAGACCTACGAGCAATACCCTAGCTATTACATTAAAATTGTGCTCTGTGATTTTAATGCAAAGCTAGGAAGAAAGGGGAATCTTTGGTGGAACGATCAGAAAATATAGCCCGCACGACAGCACCTCTGAGAACGGATTCAGGCTTATCGTCTTTGCTGCGGGACGAGCCATTGTCGTAGCTAGCACGGGGTTGCCCCACCTCGATATTCAAAAGGGGGCTTGGAGAACTCCTGATCAATCAACCAGATTTACCACATTGCGATCGACGCAAGACACTCCTCCAGTATTTTGGAGATCCGAACATTCCCGCGGAGCCAACACCGACTCGGACCACTAGCTTGTTGTAGCCAAGGTACGGTTGCGGATATCCCGAACAAGGCCAAGACACGCTAAAATTGTGAGGAATTTTGACGCCAGACGGCTACAATCACAAAAGATCGCCAAGTTCTTTTTCGATCGAGTCTCCCATTATTTCTTAAGAGGTCCTTTGCCGCCAGCATCAAGCATCGAAGTCCAGAGGCAACACTGTCAGAAGGCCATCAAAGATACTGCTTCTGATGTGCTGGGTTTTACTCCAACACCACAATGAAACCCCTGGTTTGATGACGAATGCCAGCTAGCATATACAGCTGAGCAAAAAGCATGCAATATGGCACTGCAAAAAAAGACTAGAGCTGCTCACGAATCCGAGTGAGCCAAATCGGGCAAATACGGTGGATGCGACAGCAATTGGAGCCGTAAGTCATTGATTTTAGTCGGCGCATTGTCTTTGGGTTCATGTGAGGCCGTTTTGCAGTGATTTCGGCCTTCAATTGCTCCAATAACGCACAGTAATACTCGCTGTTGATGGTTTTTCCTTTTTCGAGGTAGTCCACGAAGAGTATGCCATGACAATCCCAGAAAACCGACGCCATAGCCTTCCCGACCCATTGAGCATCCTTCGGCCGCTTCGGAGCACTCGTGCCGACTTCAGTCCATTGCCGGGCACTAATTCTGTTCTCTGGTGTGTAATAGTGGATCCAGGTTTCATCAACAGTTACCAATCGACGTCAAAAGACCTCCCGATTCCGCATCAGCAAATCCAAACACTCTTTCGAAGTGCTCTCGCGTTCGTGTTTTTGGTCAGGAGTGAGCATGCGCGGCACCTAGCGGCAGGATAACTTTTTCATATACAGAATATTGCCCAAAATATGGCGTGTGTGCTCAGTACTAATCTTTGTGGTATCTGCTAGGTCGCGCACCTTCACTTTCCGATCAGCCAACACCATTTCATGTATTTTTTTGACATTGTCCTCTGTAACCGCGTCAGAGGGCCTGCCGCTGCGGACTTGATCGGTAGTGGAGTTGCGGCCACCACGGTGTACTATAATCTGACGGATAATGAATAATATTTATCCAACTTTTCTTTTGTTTCCTTCGCCGTTTTGCCTCTCAAAAAATAATGTTTTATGAGAGAACGAAAATCATTTTTGTCCATACTCAACATGATGCCAAACACGTCAACAACAATAAGCTGTCAAAACAAAGCTAAAGACGGTATCGCACTGAAATTTGGCCTAAATATGAACGGACTTCAAGGCACCATAACCATTCTGGCGGTCAAGGAGGTTACTTTTCACCCCACATAGTATGAGCACAAGAGGAGAGACGAAGACCCGCTTCTCAGGAGGAGAAAAAAACAAGAAAGAGGAGCGCTCGGTCGAGGAAATTGAGAGGTCCTACTCCAGGAATGAGATTCGGAAGTCGGACATAAGCCCCGAAGCGAAGCCTGTAGAGACGTACAAGGGAACATCGTAGTATAGCCGCAGTTGATGCTGAGAATCTGGAAAGATTAGTTTTGTAGACTGTAAAACGGCGACGTCGAAACAAATACCACTGTCAGGCCGAATGAACCTTTCAACCTAGACGATGATGACTAACAATTCCGTCCATCCGACTTAAATGAAGTGAAGATAGCAATATCTAAGCTGATGCACTGTTATCCGATCCTCAAGAAAGGAGACCCTCTGAACTGCGCCAACTACAGAGGCATCAGCCTTCTTAACATCGCATGCAAGGTCTTATCTGCCGTATTGTGTGAACGCCTGAAGCCGTTCGTCAACAACCTAAGATCCAGCAGATCTTGAAGAAAACACATGAGCTTTAGATCAGTACACACCACCTATTCATCGATTTTAAGGCCGCGTATGACAGCATCTACAGAGACGAGCTATACAGAGCAATGTCTAGTTTTTACATCCCCGCCCGTGGAGGATAACGATGGAGAATGCACGCTGCTCCATCAAAGTCGGTAAGCACCTCACCGAGACCTTTAATGACTCGGAAGCGCAGAAAATGGGTTTAGCGGTTAATGGGGGCAAGACTAAGTATATGTTGTCAAGCAAAAAGCACAACCAACACCGACGTCTCGGACAGAACGTCACCCTTGACAGGTATAACTTTGAGACAATGACACCAGCGCTGATATCAAACGAAGAATAACTCTTGCCAACCGCTGTTTCTTTGGGCTAAGAAGGCAATTGAGTAACAAAGCCCTCTCTCGGACAACAAAAGTCACTCTTTATAAGAGCTTAATAATCCCAGTCCTGTTCTATAGCGCAGAGGCTGCTTTGAGAGGAAAATTCTTCGTGAGATGTTCGGTTCCGTCCCAATTCACGGTGAGCGAAGAAGGAGATAAAACGACGAACTGTACAGGTTGTACAGCGACATCGATTAAATGCGAACGCATGAAATATCTCGATATACTCGTACTTAAACTTCTCAATGTACAATGTACAGTTTCGAAACAATAGACCGAAATACTGAATCCGTTACCTACGAGTACAGGTGAGCGAATTAGAAAAACACCGATTGGACTCTGTTCTAAAGTTACATAACGAATGCTTTGAAGTATCGCCAACATATAATAATCTACGTTTTTGAATCACCTTGCGTATTATGCTAAATATCAATAAATAAATACTTATTTTGAATAATTACACTATCTCACCTCGCTTGAGGTGAAAAGTCAATGGCATATCGTAAATTCTTTTAATCAACAGTGAATTATGAACAATAACTTACTTAGGTACGTACTTGCTTTCGCAAGATTGTTGCACGTAATTCATACTTCAAAAGGATTTGACAGGGTTAATCATTAGGACCCCTTGTCGAAAATGCATAAATTTAGCATCGATGAATATCTTCTCCGACGGTTTTTATTCAACTCAAGTTACTTTGGACGGTTCCAAGTCTGATAACCACAAGATAAATGTTACTGTATTCCAGAGCTCAGTTCGGTATCTAGCACTCTTCCGATCTTTTGTCTGATCGGATAGGAACAATGTATTCATTATCTTAAGACAGTACTCTCTGCGTAAGAAGCTCAACAAGTTCCGATGTTAACAGCATTATTATCGCAATTTGGAAACCACCACCACAAGCTGCATCCTGCAAACCGAAAATCTTTGGCGTTTTCGTTGGTGTGTTAATTACAATTGATGGAAACTATTGGCTGTCATATAACTTGGATTGGGCCAGCAGGTTAAGAATTACTTTCGTAGCGGGTGACTAATCTCATCTGACCGGGGTAGTTCCTGATAACAACATGAGTCAGCCCTTCCTCCATATTCGGAAGACTTAGGCAAGAAATCTCGAGTTTTCGACACTTGAGCTAGTGTCTGATGACAATATGGAATAAGGCTAAATATGGGCCAATGTCCTTATGGAACACGATGCCACCAAAGAATTTCTCTACGAGCTTAACTATGAGTACCGTTTAAGGTAGGTTAAGTACTATACGTTAAATTCGTATTTTTTAACGCCACGATAGGAAAAGCGGATATTTTTGATAAGACGCTAAATCAAGATAGTCATATTGCGATCGATGTAGGGAAGCCTTCTAGTATTTTGGACGTCCGAAGGTGAATTGGATCACCATCTTATGGTAGCCAAGGTGTGAATGCAAGTGCTAAGACAAACAAGAACTAGAGTGTGAAAACATAACGTAGAAAAGTTCCTGATCCAAGAGACCGATTCTTGAATCTTTGACGAACCCGTATCCCGAAATGACTCAACAACTCATAAGCTGCCAGTATTATTGTAAGTACAGAAGACCAGTGCTCCCGCCGTCAAATCTCCAAGTGATGTGCTGTATTTTACCCGACCAACATTAAGGAAGTTAAGAATGTCGGCAAGAAGTCTACAAAGCGGCGCTGTAACGAAGGACGGAGAAGTGAACAGAATCAGCATAAGCGGCAGAATCGACCATTCGACTTTGACCATGTTAGCCGAAATCTCCATTAACCTAACCAAGTTGATGTAAGGATAGCAATATATAGACTGACTTCCAACAGAGCAACTGAACCTGATGGCTAACCAGTCGAGGTATTCAATGCTGCTAAAAATAATTTTGTGGAGAGCATGCACACACTCATTTCACAAATCTGATCGGAGGAGTGTGGGCCTGCGACAATGATGCAAAATTCATTCATTTGGTCACTTCGTGTGGCTGATTTGACACGTCGGTATGCCAATGACTTCGAAATAGACATGCCACTTACATCCACTTCTAGATGTTATGGTTTAGAGACTCCCCAGATCCTTCCTTACATGTTCACTTTATCTGCCTCAATTTGGCATGATTTTTGAAGTCAGCCACACTGAAATACATAGTCCGAATTTTGAAAGGAAATTTCGGCCAAAATAATGGAAGTTCGTTAGACTAGCTTGCTGATTGATAACCGAATTTATTTCCCTCTTCGTTCTGTGCGCTCAAGAGGAATACTGCAACTGTTGCCGAAAGTGTGCCTAAACACATGAAAGATTTGAAATTATTCGCCCAATTGATTCAGAAATTGAAGTAAAACTGCCACCTGCTTTGTAATCGCTCCACTGTTTGGGTTTTAGAGCAGCTCGCAATTGACAACATTGTGACTTTGTGGTGTGCTTTTTGGAGTGGAGTCATTATTGGCTCATTTTCCTTTAAAGACGACAATGAAAGAATCGTTACGGTCAATGAAGTGCACTTCCGAGGCATGATAACCGGTTTTTTATGGCCAGAAATTGAGGATTTAAACTTGGGCGAGCTATGGTTCTACCAAGATGGGTATACGTGCCACACAAACTGCCTTACTTTTATTGCACTCTAAGTTCAATAGTCGCTTAAACAGTCATTTTAGCGATCTGAAGCCGTTGTACTTTTTTTTTGTGGGGTGCAATTAAAGATCAATGCTGTCCAAAGGATCCAAAGACGATTCAGATACTGAAAAAAAAAATTGTGAAGCTATTCGAAAAAAAAAGGGATCGAAACAATTGAAAAACTAAGTTGACAGCATGACCTACTGGAAGTCTGTCTGCGTTGCATTTGAGTATGTTGCCACAGATGCTATTAACAGAAAGATGATTTCCTACTTTAACTACTATTAGCTCTAACTTCTATTCTGCTAGGGATAACTTTTTTGCAATGCACGATTCCCATGATATGAATTTTGTTAGTGCTACTGGTTGGAGTCTCAGTTCAATTCCGGACTCAGAAACAAGTGTTTTGCGAGAAAAGAATGAGGAATCGTCCCCTGTTAGCAAATTATCTACTTTTGTTTGGACCCAAAATGTAAATCCTAAGGATATGAGGTATCTCTACTTAATTGTTGTTAGATCTCTGGGAACAGTTTTTAAGTTCCTGTTTTCGATCAGTGTCTGTATGGGATATCAACAGATATCATTAAACCAGGGACGGCCCACGTACCACAATAAATTGTCTATTTTAAAGTTTGGCCTGTTGTCCGAGCTATTAAGGCTGGATATCCTGTCAAAAGCTTTAACATGATTTATCTTTACAGCTCCTACTTCAAAGCCCACAAACGCAACAGTAACAGTTCACTGCGTCATGTTGTTGATCTCAACGTCATGCTTTACAGTTTGGTATACGAACTCGTATTTCTTGGCAAAGTAATTTTTTTTCCCATTCGGAGCGTGAAAGAAATTCACGCGTATGCTGTTGAACTACATAAGTCCTAATATGTCACAATTTTCCTTCGTTCTTTTGAATTGCCCATTCTATGGGACGTCTAGGTTGGCAGTAGTTTCCTTTTTGTATCACATTAGGACTACTGCAGTAAAGGATCCAAAGATTTCAAGTGGATAGCCAAATGTTGTTGTCCGTTTTCTATTTATTGGATTTTCTACGGCTAATCTGACAACATGATCTCCAATCTGGAGGCCAGATTCTTCAAAAGATAGTGCCAGTTGCCCGCTATGGAAGTGTGAGCGATGTCGTTGGTTTGTTTGAAACTTTTCCGTCAAGATCTTTATTTCGAGTATCTATCAAGAAACCGAGAGTTTCTGATATATAGTAACTTGAGATCTGGCCTCGCAGTTGACTCCATTATGGGTATTTCTCCATCACTAAGGCTAGGCAATAGGCAATCACATATCTTAATGTACTACCTTGATCAAAAATAGCACACAGAGATAGATGTACTCTTTGCTACGTAACTTTTGTAAATGTCAAGCTATGACGCTATGATTTAGAGGAAATATCAACAACAGATGTACCAACTTAACAAAAAACAGAACTGAAATCGAAACAATGGGAGCGGCACACGGTTCCGGGAACTTTTTGATCAAGGTAGTATGTTGTTTGTCCATGCAAAGACGATATTCAGTTTAATGAATAAAACCTATTTTCTGTTATTGATATTGAAGGTGACAGTGCCCGGTTAGAAATCCAACCAAATCCCTGATACGACCGCTTTTGAGTTGTAGGAATTCCTTAGATTTCTTATGGAAGGGTTTGAGGCTCTTTAAAAATGACAAAGCTCTGTGATCGTCTCCCAATTCTTTATTGGCGAATTCGGGATATTAAAGAACGGCTCAAGGCCAATAAAAAAAATTCGCCGAATCGTTTCTAGCAAACTTTTCATTTCGGACAATACATGAACAGGCACCCACCAAAGTTTTATTTTGTTCTTATAGGAGAGGTCTTATAGTGGGTTGAAGCAGTGTAAGAGGGATTTTGAGTCAATTAGGATGAGATTGGTGCACATCTTAATGGCATACACATATTTCGCTTGAAATACACTGGGACTTTTGATTGGAAAATTCTGGTATATGGACCAAATATGCAGCATCCACCCCTTCGTCCATTTCTGAGTCATTTGCATATTGCTTAAAATCTTAAAGATTTGCAGTTTCATGCTTCTTGGCTTGGGATGACTATATAAAGTAGAGAATCTTAGGTATGAGGTCATTTACCATGAACATCAGGTTTGTCTGGTTTGGGAGCAAAGATGACGTACATTTCACCCCAGGCTTTCGAGATGTATCCAGATCTTTTTGAGTAGGTGCTGCAAAGATTCTCTGTGGTACAAGTACGGAGTTAATGGCCCATTGAACTATCTATACCGAACACATTCCCTGATAAGCTGTTGGTTATGGTATTGTAATTAAATACTCTCGAGTGCTCACTGTATTCTGAATCGAGAAGCCTAGTATGACCGCGTTTTTCCCCCTCGCGCTATTTGCGAATATGTTCAGCATATTTTCACTTCTTCTTCTTTTTAGGTGGCGCTACAGTCTGAGGTGGACCTGGCCCTCAAACAATATTCCTCTCCAGTTAGCCCGGTCTTTAGCTAACTGCCTCATTGTTTCGCACGCAAAGTTTTTTGAGGTCATCTTCCACTTATGTGCGCCACCTAAGGTGAGGTCTTCCTTTGCTGCGTTGTCCCACCGGATTGGATTGAGGCCCCGACCGTCGGTGTCCATTCGCTCTTCTTGTCCTAGCCACCTTAGACGTCCAATGTGAAACCTTCTGACTAGGTCCATGCCACTGTAAAGCTCGTATAATTCGTCATTGAATCTTCTCCTCGAAAGTCCATCAACGGAAATGGCAAGAAGAAAATCTTGCGAAGGACTTTTCTCTCGAATCGACCAAGGATGTCTTCATTTGCTTTTAATAAGGTCCATGCTTCCGCTCTATACAGCAGGACTGGGACGATGAGTTTATTATCGAGTGTCTCCTTAAAGAGGGCTTTACTACTCAATTGCCTTCCAAGCCTAAAGAAACAGTGATTGGCAAGAGTAATCCTTCGTTTGATATCCGATGAGATGTTTTTGTCAGAGTAAATAGCATAGCCGAGGTAGGTAAAGTCGCTCACCAGCTCAAAGTTATAGCTGCCTATTGTGACTCTCTGTCCAATTCGTCGGTGTTGTTTGTCCTTTTTTGCTGACAGCAAATACTTAGTTTTACCTTCGTTTATCGCCAGACCTGGTGTTCTTCCCTTCTCTTTCACTCGTAGAGCTCACGAGCCGATCTCGTTCTTTTTTGCAGCGCCGCTGTATAAGCTTGTTGTTTTTCTGCGTTTGCTAGTCGACATTCTTCATCGAACTAGGGGTTTCTCAATGGTGGTCGTTTGAAACCCAGCACATCATTCGCGACCTTTGTGATAGCTTGTTGTTAATGCCGCCACTGGTGATCTGCACTAGCTGTTGTTGTGGTAGAACTGATCTCGAGAAGCCGAGATACGAGCTCTCTAAAGATCCTGGCAGTCTCTTGCGATTGTAGCTTTTCGACATCATACTTTTTCACTGAACTTCGTTGCTGTGGCCTTGGGATCGCGTGTCGATCGCAATGTGATCCATTTGATTTATGGATTGTTGATCCGGAGACCGATGGATATTGAGATGAGGAAATCGTGTACTACGAGGCTATAGAGACATCGCGCGCCGCGGCAGAGTCCAAAAGCCTGAGTCCGTTGCCAGACCTGATGTCATTTAGGCTATGTTTCCCGATCGTGCTACCGAAGAAGTCCTCCTTTCCTATTTTGATTTTAACGTCACATTTAGGACATTTGCACTATTTATTCGAAAACGAATACAATTCTTTGTGAAGTAGTTGGTACTATTTCATTTCAAAAAAAATTTAAGTAATTTTGACATAAATCTTAAAGAATTCGTATTAACCTCGTTTTTAGACCAAAAGTTCAGTATCCCCAAGCCATGCGCTCCGAGAAGTACGGCTCTAGAATTACAAGTGGCCAAATATAAGTAGCTACGCACGTTTGTATGCAAAATATCGACATTTGTTTAACAGCAGTTGTTTAAAATTTTGCTCCATAGTTTGAAATGGTAGTAATTTCTATTCCGAACTGTGATCGATTAGGTGCTTTGAAATTCCACCCATATACATGTGTCTCGTCCAACAGGCAATTACATTATAATGGAGTATGAAAATCATAACATTTTAAGATAGGCGACGCACCTGACAAGAGGAATATACATATATGCATTTCTTATTTGATTTACAGGGTGTTTTTGAATAACAATTTATTTTTCGCAAAATTGATGAATATGTTATTTTTATTCCAACACGAGTTGGAAGTTTGAAAGCATTTTTAACAGGGTTGTGCTACTTCTCTTGAATAGCGTAGTAAACTAACTTACTTTACTTTAGGTGGCGCTATAGTCCGGAGTGGACTTAAGATTCAACCAACAAGCGTCTTCACACAGTTCTATTCTTCGCTGCGGCCTCAGTCGGCCAAGGCCCCTTTCACCTTGCATGCGCCACCAGAGTTGCTGTATTCCTCTTCTGAGCTATAACCTGGGGGCGGATTCAAAGACTTTTCAGACCGTAGCTGGTGTCCATCCCATATAAATGACACTGCCATCTCATCCGCTGGATCGTCACTTTTCTGGCTAGTTCGATTTTGCCTAACAGTCCGTACAGTTCGTCGTATATTCCCTCCTCCACTCACTAGAACAATTTTCCTGCCATCTATTTTTGACAATGTCTCTGCTCCATAGATCAGGACTGGGATTATTAGGGTAACTTTCGTTGTTCGAGAGAGGGCTTAGCTAGTCAGTTGACGATGCTAAGAAGATTGATGCCTCTGTAGATGGCGCAGTTCAGAGGGTTTCCTTTCTTGATGATCGGACAAATAATGCTGAGTTTCCATTCATCGGGCATACTTTCGTCCGACCATATTTTAGGGATGAGTTGGTGTATGCTCCTAATCAAGTCATCGCCTACCGCATTGAAGAGCTCGGCAGTCAGGCCGTCCGCTTCAGCAGCTTTTTTGGATTTTAGCTTAAATGTGGCTATCTTCACTGCATCCAGGTTGGGTGGACGGAATTTTAAGTATACTTATAGCATCTTTTTTTTCCTCGACCACGCTCTTCTCAGTTTTTTTCTTTTTTCTCCTGAGAAGCCCGTGTTGGGCTCTTCTCGTCTGAACATAGAGCTCGTGAGCTTACAGCATAGCCTTGCCTTTGAGCTGTATCCGCACCAACCGTACCTTGGGTGCAACGAAGTAATGATCCGAGTCGATGTTGGCTCCTCGAAACGTTCGGACGTCCATATACTGGTGGAGTGTCTTGTGCCGATTACGATGTGCTCAATTTTATTGACGGTTGATTGATCAGGGGCTCTCCAAGCCCCCTTGTGTATATCGAGATGTGGGAACCGCTAGCTGTGACAACCTTTCGCCCCACCGCAAAGTCGATTAGCCTGAATCCACTATCGGAGGTGTTGTCATTCAGGCTATGTCGTCTCACAGTATTACCAAAGGTGCCCTCTCTCCCCAGCTTGCCCTAGCGGTGACATTTAAATTGTGCTCAGCCCTCTCTTCCCAGTTTTGTACCAAATTGTGCTCAGCTGGGGTACTTCTCGTTGATCTTGTTCAAGAGCTCGTAGAAGCTATCTTTGGTTTCGCCATCTTTTTCTCTGTGGGTGAGTGCGCGCATATAATGCTCTTATATTGCTAAACTTAGCCTTGATACGGAT
The DNA here is from genome assembly GCA_928272305.1 of Volucella inflata. NCBI lineage: Eukaryota > Metazoa > Arthropoda > Insecta > Diptera > Syrphidae > Volucella > Volucella inflata. The sequence continues at coordinate 146,577,289 of OV743716.1, read as the reverse complement.
TGCTAAGAGGCACTTGTTCACAAGCCGGAAACTAAAGACTTCTTGCCTAAGCCTGTCACTAACAACAAGTCCGCATCTAAGTAGGTGCTGCTTTTGCCGTAGATTACGATCGCCTTAATAGATATCGCTTTTTTGTAAGGTCCATCTCATCACATTTCTTTAATGCGGGTAATGTCTGCTTTGTAGCAGTCTAGGATTTCCGTATAGGGCTTCGGTTGCATATGGCCTATTAAGGGCCCTAACATTTCAATTGCATATCCAAAGCTCGTTGTCCTTAATTCGTTTGCATGGGTTGTCAACAGTAAGTCCTTTCGTATCCGAGAGGCTTGTTTGAGTTTCTGAACTTAGGTATTTTTTTTACGGCCGGGCAGTTATTCCGGTGGCGGTACAACCCCCAACCTGGATGGCCAGTTCTATTTTTGATAACCCTAGGATGATGGATTAGACCGAAACCAGTAACCCGTTCTGTGAGCGCTGCCGCTGGTCCATAAAGGGCTCTTTTGCAAGACTCTGACCTAGTCTTGGAAATCCTAACCGTCCTGAGTTCCAAATGTGTCGGAATAGCCCCGATAAGGTCTCATTTGTTTCGGGATTGTTTCCACTGTTGATCCCATCTAGGGAGTTCATCCGCTGGTCAGCACTCGCACCTATAAGTCTTGTAGGTCCAGCCTGGATGGACACTGACCAGTACCCGACGGTTACCACGTGGAGGTATTATAAGCACAATTGATGTGTAGAAAATAGTTGCAACACTGAATATTGCCAGGTTGACACCTGTCTGTGCCTATTCTTTTTCTTCAGCACTCAACCATTGAAGGGACAATTTAGATGTGGACCTATCAGCCTAAAGGGCTTTAGTCTGGTTTTGAATCGTGGAGCTCCAAATCATTTTGCCATTCCGGAGCTTAAGAAGTTACCAAACCTCTCGGAATCTTGTCGATTGTTTGAGAGAAATAGTGACTGGTGTCCCAAAGTGTCAGTTTGTCGATATTTAAATGTTGCTCTAGCAACTCGCTTCCAGTTGTACTCGTAGATTTGGTAGAAGAGTCTAAGTCTGTATCTCGATCCAGGTCCAGGATTTAATTTTTCATCTGAGTTATGTGGTCCCACGAGTAGAACGAAATAGTACAATAGTACCCGGCATAGTCGATATACCAGGGTATAGCTAGAATACGACAGAATCTGCCTGTGCATCCGAAGGAGCTTGTTCGTGACTGGTGTTACCCCCAACCTTGTATTTTTGAGCTTACTTTTATGGATTAAATCGGATCACACTATTACTGAAGTTAGGCACCTCTTCTAATGGGCAGGGAACAAGTCACATGGTGTAAGCTATTGAAGATTTCAGGAACTCTGAAATATTTTCTTCCAGCCTAAGCTAACCATCTTCTTATACTAGCGCACGACAGCTGTAGTGGTTATATCTGACTGCAAATAAATGACAATTTCGCATTGGATTGTTCATAAACTTACTGAAAGTATCTTTCATGGCAAATTCGTAGAACTAAAACACGAACCTGATGTGAAAATGCAATTTTGTTCTTCTACCCAATGTAGTATAGTGTAGTACAATTAATCGGGTTAGTTGCTCAAGAAAGAGGATCTGCTCCCGAATAGATTCATAACCTATTCGTTTGATTAAGGTCACCTACTCCGAATTGAAGCCAACTCCCCACTTAGTCACAGATAGAAATCTCAAATTCGTCACTAGGCCATTGATCTCGCCACACGTCAATCATGCCATCGCTTGATAGACCTGTCTTCTTGTTCTCCTGGCTTAATTTATGCAAACCATACCACAAACAGTGTGAAGGTATCGCTCTTCAAGAATTCGAATAGCGATTCATCTAATTCTGTTGGATTTAAATTTGCAAACTCATTAAGCAGATCCCGACTAACATTATGGTTAGATACAATAGAAACGAGAACTTCCGCCGCAAGTCTCAGAGTTGCTATCTGAGAACAAGTTTCAAAGTCTGGCTTTTTTGTTTGAGGTCCAACAAATGTCAATTCGACTTGCAAAGTCTACGAGTAAGTGAAAAAAAAGAAGTTTTCTTCGGAATAAACATCTTTTATTGTAAGCGTTTCTAAGCACAAGCCAATTATTAGATTTAAACGTCCATAAAACGACATTTTCTTTTGTTCTACTGGGAGGGAAATATATGCAACACGCGCGTAACATATTAGCATCACTTCGTTGGTTTGAACTTTTAATAAACAGAGTTTTGAGAGGCAACACAGCCAAAACAAACAATATTAAAACCAAAAAGGGGAATGGCATAAATAATAACTCAGAAATTCACTTCAGATACATCCGTTCATCCATTCAATTGCTTAAGCATGCCATCCATGGACTTCACCTCAAATTGTTTGATATTTAAACGTCGCGAATGTTTATGCAAAACTTTGGAACTTCCCGTAATTTTGTGGATCGCCACAAGTGCTAATGTCGTCAAAAAAATGTTTGGATCGGATGAGACATGAACGATGCCACATGGTTCCTTTAGTGACAATAAAAGAAGATTGATTGCAAGTTATTCGAAGAGTTTGTATAATTTGTTCCTCATCCGATTAGTTGTGTGATGTGTGAGTGCTTGAGTCTTGTGAATGATGTTAACTATATTTTGGCTGAATATTTCAGTAGTTTCAACCGATTGACACGAGTTCTTAGATGTTAACGATTGCTGAGTGATCATTCCCTGTAATGAAGCTACATAAGCCCAATTTAGAAAATCATAGAATCCAAATATCCACTTCAGTTCTGATGAGTTATATGCTCCGGTTGCGTATGTGGAACATCCTGACGTGTAAGTAAGCATCGAATACCAAAGACATTATGTGTTGCTTTCATGTCTGCGTTCGCTTCCCTAAGATGAAATTTTTGGTTCCAATCAAAAGGACCAGAACGTGGTGGAGCTGAAGCCAACCCATACAACCTGATCGCATGAGTCACCATTAAAAATGTTAATGCTTTCGGTGTCTGCAATAAATTAAGTTCTCAGCATGTTAGCGCTCATGTTGGGATGCAATGGTGATTTTATCATTATCTAATCTGAAACGGAGCACCAGAACTCATTTTCAGCATTCTAGTAGAACCTGATCGCCTTGAATCAATAATGGTGAGGCATAATTAGTGGTCAACATCAATTACTACAACCATTGCATTAGTTTTGCGGGTTTTAAAATATGTTCCGCACTATTCTTGCTAAATTCGTTCAAAACTTATTAAAGGCATCACCCTGCTTTATGTAATCTGCCCAAAAAATCCAATTCTCACCCCTTCCCATTTTGCTGTGTATCCAGTCCAAATCACTTAGTCAAACGAATGGTACCAATCATTAGCCTAGCTGAGGGCCGATTTAAAAAAGAGCTCAATCGCATATGATGAGTCTTACAACCATATACATTTTTTGAAAAACCAATCTTGTCTAATTGACGCGGATCTTCGCGCAAAACGTCCGCTTTTTCGCTTGCTACTAGTGGGGACAAAATTTCACTAATACAAAAGTCTCTGAGAAAAACCGAACCAGGTCTTTGCCATCTTCGGCAACTAATATGCACTTTTCTGACTAGGTCAGTGTCACTGTACAGGTATATTGTTCCTCCTTAAATCTCATCCTCCAAACCCCGCTAACGCAAGTAGGACCAACAAATATTCATAAAATTTTACATTCGAACCTCCACGTTCATGTTTTTGCACAACAGGACTAAGATGATTAGGCTTTTCTTGACAAGGCCATTTGTCTTCTTAAGCCGAAAAAAAACAGCGATTGCGTAACTCATCGTTTGATAAGGTGCCATTATCAGAATTAATAGTGCAGCCAAGGTATACAAAGGTAAGGTAAGGGACTACTGCAAAGTGTCAAACGTAACTTGTCCGATTAAACTATGTTGTATGTCCGTTCTTTTCGACATTCACATTCAAATCTTTACTGATTCTGTTCGGATTCTTGTTTCGCCAATGATGTCAATGTCATCAGTATATGCAAATAGTTGCATTGAATTTTAGAAGACTGTGCCTCTATTGTTGATTTTGATGTTGCGCACAATTTTTGAACTATAATGAAAAGTTACATGACAGCGCATCAACTCGCCTTTAACCATTTTTGACATTGGAGAGATTGTTTTCAACATTTACGGGATTTGACTTTCTAAAGTACCAAAATAGTCTCTGGATTGTTCGCAAAGGCTCCACAAAAAAAAAAGAAGTCCAGCGGCATCAAATCGCGGCCAAACAAAATCAACAGAACGACTGATTACACGATTATTGATCTTAGCATCCAATAAATCAGCTTGTGTGGCATGTAGGCCCATCTTGCCGAACCATAACTCGCCCAGGTCCAAGTCCTCAATTTCTGGTCATAAATAATCGGTTATCATGCCATAATGGCGCTCTCCACTGACTGTTACATTTCTACCATTGTCGACTTGAAAGAAAAATGTGCATTCGGCCTTAAGTAATGCCACCCATGGGAATATGTTATCAATCAGCAAACCAGTCTCACGAACTTTCACCAGCAGTGAAATGCAGTTGTTGCATTATTTCGACCGTCTTTTAAGGTTAAATCAATCCATTTCGTACCACGAAAACATATGGTAATACTGAGTTGCTGTCTATTTTTTTTAACGTATAAGAGTCGTCAATGTCAAAAAGAAACCGATAGATGGCGCACCCTTTATAATTGGCGTATTAAAGAAAATCTTCTTTATTAAGGATCCGACAAGGGAGGCTTGGGTTCCATTCTTCATATGCATTTTGTCGACAAAATCTTGGAAATGAGGTAAATGGATGGATATAGCTACCTGCATTTCTTTTTTGTGGGTCCAATGGATCTAATGACTTTTACCGTTCATGTTTAAAAGTTCGTTCAGCCTGATAGGGAAGTTGGGGTTGCCCTCGTTGTTTAAAAGTCTGCAGAAATAGTTTTTCCACATCTACAGTCACTCTACTTCTATGCATGTTTCCTAGTTTATCTCTACGAGTCTATGTTCGAGTCTTGTTGCCCTGACATATTCTTTTGTATCTCGAGTACCACCTTTTTATGTCCTGATCTAGCGCTTTTCGTTACATTTCATTTTACTTCGTCAAAGTGGATGTGGAACTCACGGATCACTGCCGTTTTTTCTTTACAGAGCAGCTTCGTGGTTTCTTCTAATTTATAACGCTGCTCTTCAGCATTTTATGTTGCTTGCATTGGACATGTCAAAAAGTTAAGAGATTTGCGATAGACAAAGATCCGGACGGATTGCGACGAATGCTGCCATTCAACGTTTACTATCCGCAGTATTTCTTCGTTATTGTGGAAATTGAGATATGCGAATACGTACCTTTTCGAGTTGGTGATCCAAATTTTTGTTCATTGCTTGGATATTTTTAACATTGAGGGAGCCCTGCATCGATCGTAATATGATCAAGCTGGTTTACGATTTGATAATCAGGTGACTGTCATGTCACTTTGTGGATATAAAGGTAATTGCTCCAGCAGCAAAGTCAGTTGCCTTCAGACCAGACATGCTTTTATATACGCAATACTTCAACATTGCACTGCCAAATATTATCCCATTCTTCCATTCCCATTTCGGTGTTTAAACCATCTAAGGCCATTTTAATGTCATTCTTTGGATTTTGCTAAGTCACGCTCTTTTATGACCATTTGGGCGAAAGGGGACGCAAATTCTAAATACAGTAACCCACTGTGAGGGTGTTAGAGCTGCAACTGACTCATTTAGGACTTGTCGGCCACTATCCCTATTTTGCGTGCCATCGTTGATGCAATGATGTAAATTCACCCTTAGTCATTTTTGTCGCCTTTTTAGAGGTTCTTAATACCGCCACGATAGTGCAGCTATCAGTTCAACTGAAGATTACCTTTATAACCCTGCAAAAATTCACAGGAGAAAAAATCGATCATTCCGGCGAAAAATACATTTTAAGCGGCGAAGAAGGAACTCTTTTCGATCTCCACTATTGGGACTCGCACAAAAGAAAGCCTTTATACTTATTGCAGACTATTACGATGCCAACACCGGATACGAAGATGGGTATAAGAGAAGCTGAAACTGTCAAATTTGAAGATTAAGATAACTAATGTTGCACAAATTATGGTGGAAATCGAACGACGCGTGCAATTTATTCAATTTAGCTATCGAATTCGAATTCTGTCTGTAGTCGTTGAAATGTGAGGCCGTTGAGGAAATTAAGATAAGCAACAGAGGTGCTGTAGCTGACTGAGCTCGGAAGCAGTTGAATATAGACTCTGATTTCCAATGAAATATCGTTTTTAGCAACAAGGATGAAAACCTATCTCAACAAGCAAAATTGTCGCATTTGGAAAGAGAAAAATTTAAGAAAGATCCATCACTAATTAATGAAGCGATGTTCGATATGGACATGACAAATTTTATATTTTAACACGAACCCAATACTTACATATGTGTTATGATGACGCTCGCGAACGAACAACGTTTGGCAATTACTATGGAAATTTTAATAGCGATGGCGCGATAGTTAGCTCATCAAGCAGAGAGTCTGGATTCGATTCCTGGCTGGGTCACCAACAACTTTTTTAAATCGCCATCCCCGGGAAATGGCAAAATTCCGAAAGTAAAATTGCCTACGAAAAAGCTTCTAAGGAATGCCGTTCGAACTCGGCGATAAACTATAGGCCCCATTCAGATGTGACAAAAATGACGACATGAGCAAAACAAATCAGTGTCAAGAAGTTAGGCCATGGCCCATACCGGGCTGCCAGCGCGACAGTGTTTTTTTTTTAATCAAATTATCGGACATAATAATCATCCCACTAGACAGGCTGTGCATGCTGCAGTAAAATCCTGTGCCAATGAGGCAACGTAGTCGTCGAAGTACCGAAAATGTCGTAGCCACAAGTGCTACCGTTCAAAATGAGCCAAATCAGCTGATTCCACGCGTCCACAGAAGTGGGGAATCTCTCAATCCACATTGTGGTAAATTATGCGTAAGGATCCTTACCTATACTCCTCCAATATCAAATTGGCTCAAGAACCAAAGCCTTTTGATCGATTGGGCTCTGCAAAAAGTTTGAAGATCATCCTGAATTTTATCGAAAGATCAGTAAGCTAAATATGTACTCGTATTATGTGAGAGTAACAAAAAGAGACTCTATTGCATCCACATAAAGTGACCGTGTGAAGTGGATTCGATGTAATTGGACCGTATCATTTCGTCGATGGAAATGATCGCTATGTTATAATCAATCGAGTGCGCTATTGAGGCATGTTAGAAGATTATTTTCCGCCAGTATTGGATGGACTCGACATTCGTGATATAAGACTCCAGCAAGAAAGCTAAATGCCACACAACTGGTCAATCAATTGGTCTATTGAAGGGGAAGTTAGGTAATCGTGTAATCTCGAGAAATGACTACGTCGAATGGCCACCTCGCTCATGTGATTTAACGCTGATAGAATTTTTTTTATGGAGTTATGTTAAGTCTTTGGCTTATGCTTACAAACCAACAACGTTAGAACAGCTCGGGAATAATATCTAAAGCCAAATTTCCGATATGAGTAAAAGGGTGGTGAAAATCGGCCCCAAAGAATCGATTGGATTAAATCGAACTTCTTACTAAAGCCTAGAATCTGAACTACACCTGGAATCAAATTTAGCAGGATATCTCAATTATCTGTATTTTATTTTATTACTAAATTGCTATTTCCTTATGGAAAAACGCTTTACATCCAGAAAAAGTGACTGATGCAGATGTTGGTCGGGCTAGCATGGCCATTACTATCACCGGTGATAACCAATTTTTAGTGGCCTCAATTGGAAAGCATGGAATTCAATAACATTTCGTTGTTACAATGGTGCTAAGTGCCACATAATTTGCAGCAATGGATCTTCTGAACGACAATTTCGTAAATTCGACGGCACTGGCACCATGGTCGTTCGCTTAGAAGTATTCTTGTAGGGCTTCTGTAAATCATGGGTATATGCATAAAAGTCGCAGTCGATTCATGTCTTTAAGTTAACATAGCGATGTCTAGCCCGATATAGGTGTGTCATAAAAAATTTAACTTTTCGGTTTCATACGAGGGCTGTTTGAAAAGTCCTCGGCAACAAAACATTGAAAATGTGATAACTTTTTTGCAATTTGTTTCCTACTCTTACTTCAATTTATTTATTCCATCTATGTTTCTGGGTCTCTAGTCATTTTTCATAAGCCGATTTCCTCAACTTCTCAAGAAACAGCTTTATCTCAGCTATCACCTCTTGGTTGGTTGAAAATTTGTGTCCAGCCAAGTGCTTATTTAAATTAGGAAAAAGGTATTAGTCTGATAGTACCAAGCCAGGGGAATAAGGTTGACGGTTCAATACTCCAAATCGGAGCTCATGGAGCTTAGCGATGGCAACAACTGACTTGTGCACCGGTGCATTATCCTGGTGAAAAAGAATTTTCTTTTTGGCCAAACTCAGTCATTTTTCGCGAATTTTTTCAGTTTATTTACCTAAAAGATAATATTATAATATTGACCCGTAACAGTTTGCCCTTTGGGGAGGTAATCAATAAAAACAATTCCCTTGTTATCCCAGAACACTAATGCCATCAAGTTTCCGGTAGATGCACATTGCTGCATTGACAGAAAAGTGTCACAACTCGAAATCATTAACTTTTCAAAACAGCGGTGTAAGAATTTCAACGAATGTTTAAGGTTCTAAGGAAACAAAAATCACTTTTGCTCCCTCGAGCCCCTACAGTTGCGAGGTTTTTCCACAATGTTTTGCCTACCATTAGAGCAATTTGTGACCCCATAACTCAAAAACGCCAAATTTTGATATGTATTGGCTTTCTTCGGCGGAGGAGAACCGGTATGTTTCCATTGTCTCAATTGTTCTTTTGTTTCAGAAATGTAGTGATGAATCCAGGTTTTCTCTTCTCAAAAATTGGTAGTATTCCTTCAAAATAATGCCAGATTCTCTCTAGAAATGTCAGCCCGATTGAATTTTTGTTCTTCGGTTAACAAACACTGCACCCATCCTGCTGAAATTTTTTTTCAATCCCATCTCTTCAGTTAAAATATTGAAGACCCGCTCAGTTGAGATCTCTACAGCATCACTTATTTCTGGCAATCTTCGGTCTTCTAAAACCACGGCTCTGATTTCAGTTTTCTCCAATTTTTTTTAAAGAAAGAAGCAGATTCGTCCAAACAAAAAATCGTAGAAAAATAATTTCACCCTATTTTATGGGTTATTTAAATGTTCTTTTAAATAAAAAAAACATTAGTATCTCACACAGTGTGGCAAATAATATCCCGGACACGAGCCATATCTTGTTTTTGAGTGGCATAAACGTTTTAAACGGTTAGGTTAGTTAGTCAACTAGAAAATTATTTGAACTATTATTCATGAGGATTTGGACAAAGAATTTGATCCAATTGGTGAAACAGTTACTACCACTTATTATCTTGAAGTTTCTGAAGAGTTTGATGAAAATCTCGATTCAAAAAGTTGACTTTTGCTCCGTGATAATGCACACAGCGCTCATTTTAAGCTCAAAATCAATCCTCCACTGTATTTACCTGATCTCACACCGTACGAGTTCTCTTTGTTTCCGAAACTGAAACTGAAGTTGAAAGGATGCTTTTGTGACGACATTCCCGGCCATTTAAGTAGCTTCGACACGGGCACTGAAGGTAACAACGTCGGAGCCAGAGCAGCCATTTGAATCGCTATTGAAGCGCTGCAATAAGTGTATTGAATCGGGAGCAGAATAATTCGAAAAAAGCACAGCAAAATAAACAAAAATCGTCCGGGATACTATATGAATTTGAAGTTCAAGCGCCCTTATTGGATAACCTCTTATTTACTTACTTACTTTAGGTGGCGCTACAGTCCGGGGTGGACCTGGGCCTCAGTCAATAAGCTTCTCCAGCCACCTCGATCCCTGGCTAGCTGCCTCCAGTTTCGCACGCTAAGTTGGCTGAGGTCTTCTTCCAACTGCGTGCGCCACCTGAGTCTTGGCTTTCCTCTACTGCGCTGTCCCTCGAGGGCGGATTCGAAGTCTTTTCGGACCGGAGCATTGGTGTCCATGCGCTCTACATGACCCAGCCATCTCAGTCTTTGATTCTTCACTCTTCTGGCTAGGTCCATGTCGCTGTACAGTCTGTACAGTTCGTCGTTGTATCTCCTCCTCCACTCACCGTCAATGCAGACGGGACCGAAGATCGCTTGAAGAATTTTTCTCTCAAAGCAACCAAGAACACCCTCATCCATTTTTGATAATGTCCATGCCTCTGCGCCATAGAGCAGGACCGGGATTATTAAGGTCTTATAAATGGTGACTTTTGTCGTCCGAGAGAGGGCTTTGCTACTCAATTGCCTTCTTAGCCCAAAGAAACAGCGGTTGCCAAGAGTTATTCTTCGCTTGATCTCAGCGCTGGTGTCGTTGTCTGTATTTATAGCAGAGCCTAGGTAGACAAAGTCCTTAACTACCTCAAAGTTATATCTGTCGAGGGTGACGTTCTGCCCGAGACGTCGGTGTTGGTTGTCCTTTTTGCTTGACAGCATATACTTGGTCTTGCCCTCATTGACCGCTAAACCCATTTTCGCCGCTTCCGTCTCAATACTCGCGAAAGCGCCACTGTCATCACGCTGCTTTCTCCCGATTATGTCAATATCGTCGGCGTATGCGAGTAGTTGGACGGACTTTTGATAGATAGTGCCTCTTGTGTTTGCTCGTGAGTTTTGCACTATTCTTTCAAGTACGATGTTGAAAAAATCGCATGACAGCGCATCGCCTTGTCTTAATCCTTTCTGGACATGAAAGGTCTCGGTGAGATCTTTACCGACCTTGATGGAGCAGCGTGCATTCTCCATCGTCATCCTGCACAGACGGACGAGTTTGGCAGGGATGCCAAAAATAGACATTGCTCTATACAGCTCGTCTCTATAGATGCTGTCATACGCGGCCTTAAAATCGATGAATAGGTGGTGGGTATCGATCTGAATCTCATGGGTCTTCTCCAAGATCTGCCGTAGTGTGAATATCTGGTCGATGGTGGACTTTCCTGGCCTGAAGCCACACTGATATGGACCTCTTATTTAGGCACAACTAATTTTTTTCAAATGCCGTCATACGTGGCGTTGAAATCGGCAGAGTGTTAGTATCTGGATAGCTGTGTTTCAAATTTTTTGTCAGATCAATGTGTCGACTAAGATATTCTGTAAATGAATGCAATCACTAAAGAGTTACTTACCTCACTCAAGAATTAATTCATAGGCCTCCAACTTCGATGACTTTGATATTCAAATTTGAAATTCCACCAAAAACGAGGATTTGCTATAAAACGCTCAATATATGCTAACGGGTCATCAACGGTCTTTGAATTTTAAAATGTTAATTCAGTTATACCACTCACGTGCTGGCTTAAACTATTCAATCACCGCAACTGCCGAATATCAACTACAAATGCCCATAAAGCAGGCACGCAACAATGTTAAAATTCTTCAAAACACCTCAAGCATATTGAACAGATATTTTCCATTTATTTTTGCTAAAAAAAATTTTTATTTTTATTCTGATTAAATAATCCTACAAATTTAACATTGAAAATCGAATTGTATATTATTCACAAAAAAAAAAATAAAAAAAAAAATATACAAACAGAAAAAAGGAAATAAATTGATCGCCATACTTCTGTGGCAAACGCAGAAAAATGCGCTACAGCGATTCTCTTAGAACGTTGTCTGCATACAGATTTACGATACAAAAATCCGCATAATTTTAAATCGGCCCACATCACCAGCATGAACATGACCCCCATCATTATGACTTTCTGGTATCTGGAGATTCATAAATTCTTATCAACGATTAATTCGATTCAACGATGCGTGCTGTCAAATTTTGACTATTACGAATGCGTTACGACTATTGGGTATCAAGGAATTGAGTATCTATCGTGCTCTGCCGATTTGTCGATTTTTAAAAATCCATTGGAATTTTGTCTACAGATATGAAGATTTGTAAAAGATACAGATACTCCAATGATTCAAGTCGGATTATATGATTTGAGAAGAACCTTCGACTGACCGAATTCCATACTCTACCTCTACCTTGCTCAGCTACCATCTAACCGCCTTCTTTCGACTATGGCGTAAGCCTTCTCGTTTGATTTGATTTATCGATTGTGGTTAATTCTTTTTTTTTACATACACATATACGAGTATATCAATATTTTTTTCATTTTGCAATTAGATTAAGATTGTTTCTAAGAAGCGCAACCAATACTGATCATTTAAAAATTCTGTGAATACGATTCGATTCGATGAGGTGACGATATTGACGTTTTGTTGGCGCACTGACTCAATAACGTATTGACGTGTTGATGTTAAAGACAAGACTTCGACGTGTTTTCTCCCTCTTTGACTGGAAGGACGGTTTTGAATTGAGAAATGATTTTTTTGTTTTGTTTTTTGTTTGTGTGCTGATTTTATGTTTACAATAAATAATTGCTGTTCAATGGTAGTTGTCGCAATTGTTGACAGACGTAGGTCGCTGAAGGTTTATTTAACCATTGAAGAACCACATCTTGATGTATGCATAAATAAGCTCCAAGTAGTGATGAACGATGTCAACGAATGCTGAAAAGAAAGGAAAAGATTTAGATTATAATATAGGTATACTCGTATAGCTAAAGTTGTTTTCTTTTTTTCAACAAGGACTTAGGCAGAAGATTTTCTGCCTGATTGATATTCAGGGAGCATTGGAAGAGAGGAAGCTTCATCAGTAGATTGGACATGGACATGAACATGAACACCCACGAATTCAATTCGCAAGGCTTGTGCATATTTATTGAGTGATTATTTAATTACAAATATCTGTTGGTGCTTATGAATTTTTATTGAATGAAGAAGAAGATTACCCAAAAGAGTAATTCAGTGTATTGGTGTATTATGTCATTAGCAAATAGTTCCATAATTGGATCAGATAAATCGTATTGTTATTAACATATAATTTAGAAAAATCAATATTTTTACTTCACTCAAAAGCTTTTCAAGGCAGTAACAACTTGTAATTGAGACAGATAAGTCTATTTGACTCCACATAGTCTTAGTTGCCTGAATGATTCAGTTCACTGTCCAATTGTAGCCAACAAACTGCCATATCATGGCGTCTTTGGGTGCCTAATTATATATGAATATGAATTTCAGTTTTTAACTTAGCTTTACCCAACTAGACTTAATATTTTAATAGATTTCATTTCGAAGTAATTTCAAATAACTATAGGAGTACATTTAAGGCGTTGAACTTAGTGTCAAAGACGTCCAGACTAGCGGCCAGTGTTGAGGAGACATTACAGGACAATATTCTGTGTGGTACGCCCAATAGAAATAACAGGTGTTTTTTTTTTTAGCTGCATTAGAAGTTTCGATGGTTGTTGTCTATGGTTTGACAGCTGTCAATGTCAAACGGTGTTGACATTTCTATTCAGTAAGGCTTGCCAATTTATCACGAATCATTTAACGCTAGAACAACGCTTCCAAATTGTGGAAATTTACTTTGAAAAACAATAAATCTCTTCGTGAAGTGCATAAAGCACTTCGTCAATTTTACTGTCAACATAATCGGCTTAGTGAGCAAGCAATTCGTGCAGTTATTGATCGTTTTTGCGGAGATAATCCTCAAACTGTTAATGAATCACCATTACATCCATTAAAATTTACTGTTTGGTGCGGTTTACACGCTGGCGGCATCATCGGTCCTTATTTCTTTCGAAATGAGGAAGGAGCTTCTGTTACGGTGAATGGCGAGCGCTATCGGGCCATGTTGACTGATTTTTTGTTTCCAAAAATGAATCAACTAAACATCGACGACGTCCAACAAGACAGCGCAACTTGCCATACAGCGCGCTTAACTATCAATTTATTGCAAAATATATTTGTCAACTTTATTTCCAGAAGTCGTCCTGTTTACTTGCCCCATCGTTCGTGCGACTTAACGCCTCTCGATTACTTTTTATGGGCCTATGTTAAGTCATTGGCTTATGCCGGCAAACCAGCAACTCTTGAAGCATTGGAAGCAAATGATTAGCTTTTTAAATAACGGCGCGTCGACTTAAGCACAGCTTCATGTGTTGCTATTAAACAACCCTCCGGCTTTTCAATGCCATGCTCAGTTGGTTTAGCTTGAATAGAAGACATAATGCCGGTGGGACTCAGCCTATTACCGCTAAACTCCATCAGAAACGATACACTCTTGGTGGTGTACTTCCATTTCCGCAATACATTCACCAATGAGGTTTGACCCAATTCCCACGTTAACCAGATAGAACATGGCTACGAAACAATATCGATAAGAGTGCAGGGTAAGTGGAAACTGTGCGAAACCAATTTTCGTTCGTTATGTGTTCTAATATGTATCCGTTTCTTCTTGTTGCAAAAAACTGAAAAGGTCGTACGAACTGTTGAAGAGCTATACTACGAAGCGGTACCAACGAGCAGTCAAAGGGAAGCTGCAGAGAGACTGCTGTGCGACATTTAAAATTCACAATTTTCGAATGACGACCGACAAGAGAAACAGATCGGGGATAGTTACAGCACTCTAAGCTGAAGCTGCATTCTTTTCTCGTAAAAGGGGAGAAACAAACCTTCTGGAACTGCTTCTGCCAATGGAGGAAGTACATATATCATACCAGGTTTACACAGATGCTACAACTATCACAACAACCAGCTGCAGTTCTAATTGATGGAAATCGGGCAATGCAGTCAAACTTACTTATAAAAATGAAACTAGCAATGGCTTTAGCTGCACATGATATCGGTGTGGTGGACGGTCATTTGGATCAAATTGACTCTGAGAAACAATCATGGTGGTAACTTTCCTAGATACAAAATCAGGCTGAAACCAGAACTGCAACCGGAATTGGTTTCGGCATTGTATACAATGGTTTCGGCTAGAATAGACGGAGTAAGGTTACAGCGGGTAGATATCGAAGTAAACTTTGAAACGCCAAAAGGGACAAGACCAGTGCGCCCATGCCGCTGTAACCTCTCAGATGCTTCAAATTGGGAAGGCTAGCAATGTCAAAAGTGTAAACGATGCAGAGTGAAAAGATTAAACGAGGAAAAATGCATTCGAATAGAGAAAGTGTGAAAACTTCCTGCAAAAGAAGTGATTTTGTAGTAGACGTTTCGCTGAATATGATCAACATACGAATAATCGTCAAGTTGAGCATACTACTATATATGCAAAATTATATAGAAATTCGAAGAGACTAGTTCTGTTGCAGATGCTCAAAGACCTATTCAATATCGAAAAGCACGTTCTACAGAAAATATTTGGGCTTGCCTTACTGCACATGACAATGTACTTGCATTTAGACTTGCATCTACACCATTATAAAGTTTAAAGCAAGAGATCGCTGATGCACACAATCCGCAAACTCTTGGAAATAAATATTCGTCAAGTTATCGCCGAATAATTGACCGGTATTTCTTGAGAATTCATCGAAATTACAGTCGTGGGTTTTTTGCGAATCCGCTATGCGCTTAAAAAGTAATTTGCATGTTAATTACAACAATAATATAGCGATCAACGCTAAGTCAATTTATTCCCGCTATCTATTATAAAACAATGTTCCCAGATCATATTATCTTCGTTTCGGATGAGTTTTTCCGATAAATTAGCAAAAATGTCAACCATTCGCCTACATTCAAAACAATTTAAGTTTGTTCACCAACCGACAGATGAGCTTCCACTAAATGCCATAGGGATGTCTGTGCTACCAAGTTTTTACGATGAACTCTTAAGCAGGAAAGGATAGTTTTTTTTGCGAAGATAGCTAACATGCGTGCAAAAAAACACACCTTACATTTTCAGAATCAAGCCCTACAAGAAATCCTGTGCAGGCCATTTGAATAATGTGTATATTTGGTAGGAATGAGAACAGGTTGTAAAGTATATTTTATACCGCTAGGTGATTAGGGTGACCCCACCGAGTAATTTTCTTTTTTTTCTTCATAAAATACATTTGCAAGTATGTGAATAGAGGCAGCCATATGGCTGTGTTTCAAATTCAGAATACCGATGGGCACGGTCCTCGATTGAATGACAACGACGAAATAGTGCGCTACCATATTGGACGGTACATCCGCTCAAATGAAGCTGTCTGGCGTATCTTTGATTTCCCAATTCATGAACGGGACCCAGCCGTTATACATTAAGCCGTCCATCTTGAAAACGGCTAGCGCGTATTTTTCACCAACGAGCCAGCAATTGAGCGTGCTATGAATCTAACACAAACTACACTCACCGAATTTATCGAATTGTGTTATCGTGCGGATAATTTCGGTGCCTTTTTACGAACACAATTCTATTCCGAAGTACCACGCTATTTCACATGGAATCCAACAAAACAAGGGATGCCCCGTAAGCAAGGCACACCAATTGATGCGTGCCCCGGCCTATTCAAATCAAACACTATGGGCCGAGTGTATACCGTCAATCCAAGGCAGACTGAGTGCTTCTATCTGTGACTGTTGTTGGTTAATGTCACCGGCTCATTGTCATTTCAAGATATTCGCAAAGCATATTTATGCGCAAATATATAAAGATGCACGCCCTGCACTCGGCTTGCTCGAAGACGACAATCATTAGGTCGATATCTTTTCCCAAGCAGCATTTGGTTGTACAGCAACACAAAATCGTCTACTACTCGCTATAGTGTTGACTACATGTTTCGCGGGATAAGCAGACACGTTGTGGGACAAACACGAAAATTCAATGACTGACGATATATTGCATCGAGTTCGTACACGCTGCAATGATCTAACGATTGCATTCAGCAACGCTATGTACAATGAAGAATTGATTGCTATCGATGATCTTTTATCGAAAAACGATTGTTCTATTTTATCGATAGTTAAAGCAATCAAACACACTTACAGTACATTCGCTAATTTTTATTTAACAACCAGAATATTTAGGGTCAGCTAGTATTGAAATAAAAATTTGATCGAAATCTGAATCAAAAATGTATTTAAATTAAATTGAATTTCGGAGCAGCAAAATGGTTGACCCTGTGTAAGTTGGGTCAGACTCAACACCGCCTATCTGTTTCATTGAGAACCTAAGGGCTTTTATGGTCAACGTTTTGAAGATTTTAAGCCGCATATTATCGAGTCGAGTTATATACCATACTCGTACGATTTTTAAGAATGACGATGGTAATGCCCGCAGCTTTGTCTAGCTCGAAAGACACATCATCCAGACCTTCGGTATCAAAAAAGGATTTAGACAAGGAAAAAGGCTTTAATGCGGATTATCCGACACCCTCCTTGATTAAACTCTTTTAGCTTATACCAGACCTTCAAATTTCTATTCCAAAACTCGTTTAAAAGAGGCGAAATGTCTACAAACATTCGTCGCTATTGCTTTGGAAGCTGAGAAAACGCGTCAACTTCAAAAGAAGACTTACTTACTTACTTTAGGTGGCGCTACAGTCCGGGATGGACCTGGGCCTCAGTCAACAAGCTTATCCAGCCAGCTCGATCCCTGGCTAGCTGCCTCCAGTTTCGCATGCTAAGTTGGCTGAGGTCTTCTTCCACTTGCGTGCGCCACCTGAGTCTTGGCGGACGAGTTTGGCAGGGATGCAAAAACTAAACATTGCTCTGTATAGCTCGTCTCTATAGATGCTGTCATACGCGGCCTTAAAATCGATGAATAGGTGGTGGGTATCGATCTGAAGCTCATGGGTCTTCTCCAAGATCTGCCGTAGTGTGAATATCTGGTCGATGGTGGACTTTCCTGGCCTGAAGCCACACTGATATGGACCTATCAGGTTGTTGACGAACGGCTTCAGGCGTTCACACAATACGGCAGAGAAGATCTTATATGCGATGTTAAGAAGACTGATGCCTCTGTAGTTGGCGCAGTTCAGAGGGTCTCCTTTCTTGAGAATCGGACAAAAAATGCTGAGGCTTCATTCATCGGGCATGCCTTCGTCCGACCATATTTTACAAATGAGTTGGTGTATGCTCCTTACCAAGTCATCGCCTGCCGCTTTGAAGAGCTCGGCAGTTAGGCCATCCGCTCCAGCAGCTTTGTTGGACCTAAGCTTCGATATGGCTATCTTTACTTCATCCAGGTCGGGTGGATGGAATTGTTGGTCATCATCGTCCAAGCTGAAAGGTTGATTCTGCTTTATAGCGGTATTTGGTCCGTCATCGTCGTTATACAGTCTGCAGAAATGATCTTTCCAAATCCTCAGCATCGACTGCGATTCTGCTACGATGTTCCCTTGTTCATCTCTACTGGCTTCGTTTCGGGGTTTGTTTCCGCGGCATGTTATTTTTACCTTTTGGTAAAACTTCCGAACCTCATTCCTGGAGTAGCATCTCTCAACTTCCTCGATCGCGCGCTTCTCATGCTCTTTCTTCTTCCTCCTGAGAAGCCGGTGTTCGTCTCTCCTCTTCCACCCATAGAGCTCATGAGCAGTTCTGGTCCTTCTTAGCAACGCCGCGTTATATGCACCTTGCTTAGCTGCATGTGCTTGCCGGCATTCATCATCGAATCAGGGGTTTCGTTGTGGTGGACGAGTGAAACCCAGCACATCAGAAGCGGCATCTCTGATGGCGTTTTGTCAGTGTTTCCAATGGTATTCGATGCTTGATGCTGGCGGCATTGGACCTCTTAAGAGATCAAGAGACACTCGATCGGAAAAGGACTTGGCGATCTCCTGCGAGGACAATTTTAATGTCATAGCTAGGGTATTGCTCGTAGGTCTTGTTAAGGAGCTCGTAGAAGGCATCCTTGGTGTCATAATCTTCCTCCTCTATGGGGGCATGCGCGCATATGAGGCTAATGTTGGCGAATTTAGCATTGATGCGGCCCATCCCATCGCATTTCTTGAATGGCGGTTATATCTGCTTTGCAGCAGTCTAGGGCCCCCGCTAATTGCTCGGCTGCACGTGGTCTATTAAGGGATCTAACATTCCACGTGCACATCCGAAGCTCATTGTCCTTAAATCGTTTGCGTGGCTTGTCAACATTAGATCCCTCCATATCCGAGGCTTGTTGATGCTTCGTAACTTAATTTTTTTTAAATGGCCGGGCAGTTACCCCGGCGGCACAACTCCCAACCTGGAGGACCAGTTCCATTTTGAGTGCCCCTAGGACGAGGGGTCGGTTACACCGAAGCCAGCAACCCGTTCCGGGATGTGAGCGCTGCCGTTGGCCCTTATAGGGCTCGTCCGCCACCATCTCTTTTCCAAGACCCTGATTAAGTCCTAGAAATCCTTTCCGGCTTAAGCTCCAAATATGTTGGAGTAGCCCGGATATGGTCTTGTTTTGTTTTTCCGACACTAATCCTGGTTAATGGCGCAGGAAAGTCGCCATTTGCCCCCTTCACTTCGCAGTCTCTAGTGAGATTCCCAGATGGCGCCACGGGGAGGCGTGAAGTAGGACTTATTAGCAGAGCTGCAAGAAGTTCGACTGCAGAAGCTCATTCTCGTCATTTAAGGAACCAGCAACTGTCGGAAGATGCTACTTCTACGAGGCCTTATACTAATCATTGCCATCCTCAAAAGAAGACATTCAACACAATTACGCTTCGGACTGATTAAACCTAGAGTTTTCCGCGCCGCTTTATTAAATTTATCAACGGCGCCAATGCAGAGCTTAAAACCGAATATCTCTTGATAATAATGGTCTCTTTGAAAAAAAACTAAATTTGCGCAACACTTATCACCAAAGCCCTGTACTACGGTGTTAAAGCATAGACTATGGTAAAAAAATCCATAAGGCCACCCAAGATAGTGAACGGAGGAAAAAATACAAGACGACATACAACAGTAAAGTGAAGTCGACTTAATCAGAAGAATCTGAAGACAAGTATAGTACAATATATTGGAGTTACTATATTGTATGTAGACCGCATTTACATCAGAATTTTGGTTCGGAAATCCTTCTAATCCCCCTCGGAGTGTAGTCATAATAAGGAAAACCTACTTTTAGATGGCTTCCACCAATAAAAAGAACCTTAACAAACTCGATGTACCTAGCTATCCCAAGAGAGCATACGTTTGATTTCACAGTCTACACCATCGCAGGTAATTGCCATAGTATATGGCAATGAGTATACTGAACACACCACCCCGCTAAGGCCCCCTATGCAGGAACGCATTAAAGTAGCCATGCCCAGTTAACAGAAAGACTAGACTGAGGCTGTAACCCGCTTATGGTCGTCACATACTGAGGAAAATTATAAGTAACTTTCCCTTTATCGCTCTCTGTCGAGGAGACCCAATCACCAGTGGTCAGCCTGGTCAGCACCTGTAATGCAGTTCTATATACCGTTTTACAAACAGGTAAGCAGCCAAGCAAGGCCACTTTCTGGTAAGCGAAGATACTCGTAAGCTGAAAATTGCACCTTAGAATAACCCTCTCGTACCAAGCCGATCCACTAAATGTTGCAATCAGTCAGTAGAAAACGCCTTACCCGGACGACAACATAAGTAGTCGTTCGTGTTGCTGGATTAGTTAAGGTAGGAAATCCATAACATACCAATTAAAAACACTATTCAGTTGTATTTTGGAAAGAACGACTGACTGCTTTCAGTGTGCCATGAAGTAGCATTTGCACAATCTTCTCTTGAGATACACTGATGGCAGCACTCTCTCTCCTATTCTTTCGAGTTCAGCACGAGACTGACCTTCCAGAAGAAGAAACAAATTATCTGCATAAACAAAGCATATACAATGCTTTGCCTCTGGAGTAGATTCATTCTGAGATTCCATATACATAAATGAACCACAAATGGACCCCTGAGGGCTACCTATGGTATTTTTGCAAGCACCGGAAGAAGTCTAATGCACCAATAAGATCTAGTATCCCACCTAACCTTATAAGAGGACTTTAGTAGCACTTCATAGGACAGATGAACATTCGAATGTCGTTCCTAGTGATCCATAATTTGTTTCATGTGCCCATATGAACTCGAATTTCAGAAGTTAAAACGTCAGCTAGGCTTATTGGTACATGTCTCTGTCAACTCTGAGCTACCACACATTTTTAAATGATGATTCTCGTATCTTACATCCTGAATCGTGATCACAGACTAAGAACAGCGTTTTTAAATATTAATTCTAAAATAAATCCGCTCCAATGACTCGCATACACAAAATAAAAAGGAAAAAGACTCACTCTTCAAACAATCTATCGGGTAAACTCTGTAACAAACTGTGCAACTATACGAGTACTCCAATTCGAAGCAATTTGTACGAGTCATTCATCATTCGCAAAAATCGATACTTGGAAAACTCTTGGATCACTGGGTTAACCCAAGGAGAAATAAATTGTTCAAACAAAATGTCAAATTTTACAAATGATAATGGTAGCAATCCTTTACCCTGACCCCAAATGGACGTATTGTACGTATTATTGAAACAGTTTTTCTTTTCATTTTTTATTGTAGATACATTTTCTATTTTATTCTTCCGGGACAAAATAAACAATGCATTAAGCGATCCATCAAGTGGAAAATCAATTGATGTGGCAGAAGAATAATATCTACTAGATATCATAAAAAGTAGAAGATATTGTTGGAAGGTCTTTCCGGAGTGGTTTAAGCGCAATTACTTAAAGAGGCGACTGACAAATGAAACAAACGTGTTTCAAAATTAAAATTTGTCATAAATAATTTGTATTCCAGAGAAATCTATTGATTGACGTATTGAGATATAAATTTTTGTTGCAATAAAAATAAGTCAACACATGAAGTTGTTTGCTTGAGACGTTAGAGATCAGAATCTAACGATTTGGTTGTTGTTCTATATATTTTTGGTTCAATAACGTGAAACTAGAATAAGTCGGAAAAAGGAGTTTGATCAAAAATATACGAGTTTTGCTTTTCCACGTCATGCGACTTCAGAGGATAAGAATGACAGCGGCAAGAATTCGCCCTGGGCAACGCCGATAAAAAATTCAACCCCCCTGTCATACAGTAGAGTAAGATTACAATATCTTTTCCAAACTTCTCAGATTCTGCAGAATTTCTATGGATAATTCTCGCTACTTCATCAAGGTTGGCAATGAATTAGCTGAGACCTTCACTCTTAAGAAAGGTTGCGTCCGTAGACTTTTTTTTACAATAACATCGCTCTGGAAATGATAGTAGAAGACTCACCGACCAACAAAAGTCCTGCCACTTAGATGCCTACGCAGATCAAATTAATGACAGTGAGTCGTTAATGAAGCGTTCGTATGTGTCCAGCCGAAAGCAGCAAAAATGAATTTAGACATAAGGTTGTGCAGTTATAACACACTGCACGACATCAATACAAATATGAGACGCCCACCGCTGTTTGTCTAGGTTCACAAGGCAATTAAGAAACAGAGTCGCTTCATGTGAGACCAATCTTGCTTTATAAAATACCCTTACCACACCGATCCTGCTCCAGGGTGCAAAGGCTTGAATCTAGTCGAAATCGAATAAAGGCGCACTTGGCCGGTTCGGGACAACGTTACTGCATGTGTTTATCTCTCACATTTGTACTGTAGCAGACAATTTAACCACAAACTGTACTGGATAGACAGCCGCATCGCTCTATTTTCGCGACTACATATCCATCGTCTGAAATAGCTGGCCGTTTTGGCGAATAGATCATGATGTTGCCTTCGAATATAAGTCCGATGGGAGGCGTGGCAGAGCATCTAGGGTGGCAAGGAGACCTCAATCAACTTGGAGCGTGGCACTAGAGGCAGCTGGCGAGAGATCATCCTAGGTAGATAGGTTCGTTGCTTGAGCATCAAGTTCACATCAGACACTGCTTGGGTTGTTTGTCATCCAGTGTATCGATATTCACAGCTTGACTACAACAAGGTAGTGGTCCGAGCAAATATTAGCTTTTCGGAAAATACGGGCATCAAGAACATTGGATCTGTATTAAGATTTGAACCCAATTTGGCTGACGAAGATATTTTTTTTTGTTTGCGTGGAAAGGTGGAAACCTTGCATAGGCACCAATGGTCCGACGTCCATTGGTAGTGTCAGATTCTTACTGACTAAAACCACCTCCCGGGGAATCTTTCCGTTTATTCCCCCCCGGAAGTACCTAATCGGGAAAAAGCAGCTTGATGTCAGTGGCGCTTTCACGGGTATTGAGACGGAAGCGGCGAAAATGGGTTTAGCGGTCAATGAGGGCAAGACCAAGTATATGCTGTCAAGCAAAAAGGACAACCAACACCGACGTCTCGGACAGAACGTCACCCTCGACAGATATAACTTTGAGGTAGTTAAGGACTTTGTCTACCTAGGTTCCGCTATAAATACAGACAACGACACCAGCGCTGAGATCAAGCGAAGAATAACTCTTGCCAACCGCTGTTTCTTTGGGTTAAGAAGGCAATTGAGTAGCAAAGCTCTCTCTCGGACAACAAAAGTCACCCTTTATAAGACTTTAATAATCCCGGTCCTGCTCTATGGCGCATGGACATTATCAAAAACGGATGAGGGTGTTCTTGGTTGCTTCGAGAGAAAAATTCTTCGGGCGATCTTCGGTCCCGTCTGCATTGACGGTGAGTGGAGGAGGAGATACAACGACGAACTGTATGGACTGTACAGCGACATGGACCTAGCCAGAAGAGTGAAGATCCAAAGACTGAGATGGCTGGGTCATGTAGAGCGCATGGACACCAATGCTCCGGTCCGAAAAGTCTTCGAATCCGCCCCGAGGGACAGCGCAGTAGAGGAAGGCCAAGACTCAGGTGGCGCACGCAAGTGGAAGAGGACCTCAGCCAACTTAGCATGCGAAACTGGAGGCAGCTAGCCAGGGATCGAGCTGGCTCGAGAAGCTTATTGACTGAGGCCCAGGTCCATCCCGGACTGTAGCGCCACCTAAAGTAAGTAAGTAAAGAAGTACCTAAGTATTACTTGGCGAGGGACGGATTTGAGCTTTTTGCTTAGTCACAGGGTGCTTAGCGAATTCGCGTTTCGTTGCTGTTCTAAATTCCTTATATCGCACATTATTCGTACTGCTGCATGGTTCACAACAGCTCAAAGATTTTCGTATTTCAACATTTATTGAACTATGTTTTTCGGTGTCGGCCGTTCACCAAATTCTTCGTTAGCATAAATTCTTAGTTTGCATACCGCGCATATTCAAAGAGAACGTGCTCCACGTTCTCTACTGCATTTACGCAGCGAGGACAGGACGGACTCGAATCACGATTTCACTTGAATAGATATTCCCAAAAACAACCGTGACCCGTCAAGAACTGTGTGAAATAGTAATTCAGTTCGCCGTGATTTCGTTGTACCCAACTTTCAATCCTTGGGATTAGTCGGTACGTCCATCTCCCTTTTTGGGACTCGGTCCATTGTTGTTGCCACGCTTCTATACTGCAGTTTCTTTCGAATTTCTTCGTCTAAATTCGTCTAGCTTCTAATGCTAGGATCGGTACCATAGAGGATAGTACCAATATCGCGTCGTGGGATACCGTTCGAAATGCACTGCTACCTCGCAGTTTTTTTATTCGTGACGTCAGACCATATTTGTGCCCCGTACAGCTGTTTGGAGGCTACAACTCTCGCAAACATTAATCGTTTGCCTTGTTTAGGGCCGCCGATATTCGACATGAGTCTCGAAAGAACGCCTATCGCTTTCGACGATTTCTTGCTAGCGTATACGAGGTGGTATTTTATAATTGGTCTGAAAATAATTATGTGCTCACCGACCTTTATAGTTATCGTCTCTAGCACCCTTCTACTCGTAATGAGGACGGATTCCGTTTTATGTTCCGCGAGGTCTAAACTCATATCACGTAGCCAGTTTTTTATCAGTGCTATTTCTTCGTTGCAATACAACTCGATTTCTTCAAGTCGTTTCGCAACGACTACAACAGCAATATCGTCCGCGAAACCTTTAATGGCTGCTTCCCTGGGGACTGGGAGTCGTAGAATGTCGTCATACATCACGTTCCACAGTAAGGGACCTAACACTGATCCTTGGGGCACGCCCCCTGTAATTTTATATAATTTCGTCCCATCGTCGGAGTCGTAGAGGAGCAACCTATCGGTAAAGTAGCTCCTGATCAATCTCAATATGTACTTCGGTACATTTAATCTTTCGAGGCATTGTAAATTACGCGACCAGTTCGCCGAGTTAAAAGCATTTTTCACGTCAAGTGTAACCACGGCGCAGTACTCTTAACCGCCTCCTTTCCATCGTCTACCTTCTATGGCCGATAGAGCTTTGTCTATTACGACTTTAATCGCGTCTATTGTCGATCGGCCCTTTCTAAAGTCGTACTGATATTCCGCGAGTCCATCATTGGGTTCAATGATAGGCTGTAGTCTGTTGCATGTAATTCGCTCTAATATTTTGCCCAAAGTGTCGAGCATACAGAGCGGCCGATAAGATGAGGGCTCCCCCGGTGGTTTATTTACTTTTGGTAATAATACCAACCGTTGGTATTTCCATTGTTCCGGAAATATCCCTTCGCTTAAGCGTGCATTTTACATGCTAACGAAAACGTCTAGGTGGGCCTTTATCGCTATTTTTTAAGCCCTATTTGGTATGCCGTCTGGACCGGAGGATTTCCGATCTTCGACCCTCTCGATTGCAGCGGTGAGTTCATCGGTTGTTAAGGCAGGAATGTGTTCACGTAGTTCTCCGATCTCGCTTAGTAGAACTGCGTCATGTTGAGAGGGGGACAGAGTTTCTACGATTGTGCTGAGAAATAGCGGGCAAGTTGGTGCCTGCCTCTGAGTCGTTTTGAGCTTCGCGGTTACCCCATACATTGTAGTATAATTGCGTACAAACATCCTTTAAGCACTGTCTTTTGCTAGACTTAATAGCGGTTTGAGTGCGGCTCGTGCTTCTTTATACGCTGTCCTAAATATCAAATGGCTAGCCGTATTGCGTCTAGACCGTTGGTATTTTCTTCGTGCCTTAAGACAGGCTGATCGAAGTTCCTTAATGTAGTCGTTCCACCAATACGTTGGACGCCGGCGGTTTTGTGTCCCCGTTCGAGCCATTGATATATCGCAGGCAGCGTGCAGATGTCGCGTTACTTGACGTACGACTTCGTTAGCTGTTCTCCCTTCAACTAAAGCTTCAGCGATTGCGTACTCTAAAAGCTCCTCATCTAAGGTTTCACGTTCCATTTCGCCTTTCTAATTTGAGACTGAGTGTTTCGAGGTTGTGTAAGTCTATGGAGATCGATTATAATTGCGTTATGGTCACTGTGGGTGTAGTATGCTTAGATGAGCTACTACTTACGAACGTAATATCAACAATCGAGCCTGCACCCGCTCTACTAAATGTGTTCGCATTTTATTCGTTAGCACGCTTCTCCATTCTACTGTCCATGTGTTAATATCACCGGCTTTAATAGTTGGCGTATGATCCTTGGCATCGAGAACTATGACGAAGATATGCACGTTCGGTTTTAGGTGCGGCAATGAAGGCCTTTGGCGTGATCAATCTAAGTCCATTCTCAGAACTGATAAGGATTATGACGCTGAATTTTATGCTGATACATCTTGATTGACCCTCAGATGTCTGATGCTCAATTTTGTTTTTGCAAAGTCTTTGTGTGATGCCAAATCATTATCAACTACAGGTATATTGTTGCTTCTCCCCTCTATAGCATTCACCATAGTACGAGTACATGTGAATACTTTTATACTTCGTTGGCCTGATTCAACTCTTCGCACTTGGATGGCGGTAATATCCGCTCTGTAGGGCCTGGACCCCGTTTGGATTCGTCAAAAATAATATCATCTATATGAGAGGCTGCTTGTCGCTTCACAATACTGACCATTTTAGGTGGTTAGTTAACCCGATGGCACAATCACCACTCTGGAAGGCTAAATCCTTTTAAGAACAGCACCAATATAGCACTCCGGGATATTATCCCTGCCTTTGGTTCACTGAAACCTCCTTCGTCACCATCCCAATTTCAATATCAAGGCTAGCTGCCGAATACAAATGACCAAAGCTTCGAATTTGTTGAAGAAGCTTAAATAAGATTATTGGCGGATCGCAGTTGATTCTATCTTAAGAATTTCTCTGCCGAAATGTCCGTTTTGTGCTCTGCCTTGCATTGAAGTTCACCCAGTTGGGCTTACTTAGGTCAGAATATTAAGAAACATTTGCACTATTGAACTTATCACACAAAGTAATGATATTTTAGCTTCTAGCCTCTTCTCAACCAGCAATTGTTACCGGCTGTAGCGAAGTTTTATGTGTCCAAATGTGTTAAATCACTTTGCGGGTCTTAGGTCTTAGCACAAAAGTGTCTTCAGTCCTTCACTAGCTGCCTCCAGGTCCGCACGCTAAATTGGCTGAGGTCCCCTTTCACTTGCGTGCATCATGTATAAGAAGGCTTTCGCAGAAGATTTGTAGAATCACATATGTTCCGTGGTCAAAGGGTAGACAATCTGGAATGCAAATATGAAATTTGTCAAAAAACGACATGCGTAAGTTCAGGGCATTTCTACTGAAGTCTCCCAATCCCCCTTCTTTGTTCCAAAACTGTTGTACCAACCTTGCGAAAGTAGATTTGTCCTTGTATCCTTTGTCCATCTTAGTTTAGAATTTAAATGTTGTGTTTACATTATAAGTAATAAATAATAAATTTGGCCGGCATAAGCCTCTCTCACTTTCATTGAGTTTGTAAAGTGAAAAACGAACTTTCTTCAGATTTCGCAGCCATGAGTTACGGGCTCCATCCATCTCATAACTACCTATATTGTATGCTCATTCCTTGAGTAGTTATACAAACATGAGTAAGATATTAAAAATAAAATTTATAATAAATTTTCCTTAATTTTCAACATCTAGATACACAATTTGATGGGACATTAAATACTATATTTATTAAGCACACCTCATCAATTTTATTTGATGAGCAATGGTAGAACCGAATCACCTACTCCTATTCCAAGGCAACATATGATACAATGACCATTAATATCATCACTAATAATGTTCAATATCATAACGGCTTCTCTCCGTGTAATGGATGCGCGTGTTTGTCTCTCAGGCTAATTCCATCATTATTAACGACAGGGATTAGTTTCCATTCTAAGTGACGACTACCGAAGTATACATTTTCGAACACTCATTGGAGTTCCGGATCACATACTCGTAGCATCAAATGCCACCTGAACCTAATGCAATAGCCCAAGGTGGTGCGAGCACATATTGTCGTAAATATGTTACGGGTGTATCTGAGTCTATAGATATCTAATTTAACAGGTGATTAATGGACTTAATCGTGCCTACGAGGAGTAAAATTTAAATGGATACTGGAAAGATGAAGCTCTGTTGCAATAGAACTGATATTTCGATGGTGAAGCTGTTGTCATAATTTCTGTGCATCATGAAATTTAACTGCATGGATTCGTACTCATGTCCATATGTCTAGGTATATTTAGAGGACTGCGAATGTATTATACCCAACCAGTGATTCTATTTTTCTCGGAACAAAGTAGTCGGAGAAGGAATTAATTTTTTGAAAATGAAGTGATGAAGAGCTAACAGTATCTGTACCCTGACACTCACAAAAATTGTGCGCTCCAATGCCGTCTTTACTTCCAAAGGAAGCGTGATAGGTAATTGAGTGACTTTCGCAGTGTTCATTTGCGATGCCAATATCAATTCAAGAGTCTTTTCTACTGAGGGACAATAGACTTTGTAATCATTCCTTTGATTCTTCGGCAAAATGGCGAGTCATGTCATCTGCGTTTATGCTCAAATAATCGCCAACTATCAATGAACACTTTACTGAAGAACTAAGTAGTTCCAGCGCAGATCTGAGTTCTGAGGACGTATGTATGTATCTTCGTGAAAGTTTGTTCCACCAGGCAACCGAAACATACGATTTTACCCTCGCCCTAAAAGATGCTCTTCGATCTCTTACCGAAACTCTTTTTACTGCCAGAAAGCCGACAGAACTCTTAGGTTTTCTCTATGAGGTTCAGTCTAAAGATGTTGGGCATCCCGGTACTTAGCCTCCGCGCAGAAACTAATAGCAGTCCTCTAAAGCACTAGATGACCAAATCGAGTCATCTTCCATTTTTTTCGCGAACTGAACAACCTCATCTTTGACGGGATTGAAACCCCATTTATATTGGGCCAGCTGTCGATCACGTATAGAGGTGCCTTAACTACAGCAGTTGCTAGGCATGATCCGAAAGACAGTTCAACCACTTCATTTGCGTACGCATGGGCATTCGAATATCGAGCGAGTCAAATTACATGCATTGGATCGCAATGTAGAGGTCTAATGTTGGCCGCAGCCAGCAATCTAAATCAGATTCATTTTTATTAACATGGCTCTTATCCAAAAAGCTGGTGATTCAGTCAACCAGCCAAAAGGTGCGCCTCAATGGCGACGAAAATACCGAGTTCGCTTCAATTCCGCCCTCAAAAATTTGAAGCTCCAGTCTCGGATGATCTTTCACTTTGGTAGTTACGATACCACCCTGATCAAAAAGTTTCCGGAATAACCGTGTTA
This sequence comes from Volucella inflata, assembly GCA_928272305.1. Classification (NCBI taxonomy): domain Eukaryota; kingdom Metazoa; phylum Arthropoda; class Insecta; order Diptera; family Syrphidae; genus Volucella; species Volucella inflata. The sequence goes on along the minus strand of OV743716.1, from coordinate 146,547,787 downwards.
ACCGCAAATTAACCATCAGAGAGAAGGCGGAGGACTTGAACATTGCCTGCGTTTCAGCAGCCGAGAGGAAGTAATGGAAAAATCGCAGGAAGCACTGATTGACATACCAAAAACCGAATATAAAAAATGTTTCGAGGATTGGATCAAGCGCTGGCATAAGTGTGTTGCAGTCGATGGGGATTACTTTGAAGTATAATAAGGATAAACTTGTATTTTGAATTTTCTGAATAAATTCCGGGAACTTTTTGATCACGGATAAAGATCTTCGTGCAACATGTTCGAAGGACGCATAGAAAGAGGGGCTATGTCGAAAGTTGCCCTGGAACCTCGACGGGGTTCTACACCTGAAAATGCCACAGGAGTTTAGACTGATCGGTTTGCGAAAGATGTCACATGTCTCGTGACGCTAATATCCCAAGGGAGACCATCGCGGAATACAGTGGGCGTTCGCGAGATTGGCTGGTTGGCTTTAGGGGTCAAGGCTTTTATCTAGCGCCGAAAACCCCAACAGATTATATTCATCATACGATGGTTTGGTTGACTACCATGTCAATTTTGTTGATGCACTGGTACGCAGGATCCTAGTATTTTGGTGTGAACTCACAACTCACCTTTTGAGTTGATCGGGAAACTGTTGACTGTCCTTTAACTTAGATAAGAAAAGTAGCACAACAATTAAGTTTGTAGCAGAAGGCTTGCTTTACCTCCCCGTGATGGTCCCTGGTAAATATAAAAGTTATAGGTATCCATGTAGGCTGAAATAGAATGGGCGTGCTCAGTCAGTGGCAATATACACATACTTACGACGCGACGCTTACTAACTCTTAATTGTTTTGATCTGATCTTCAAAAGACTTCTACCTCGGGACCTCGACTTATACGTGTGATGAGCCCATGGTTGAGGCGAAGTGATGGTGAAGTGAATTACTACCTTACCCAGCTTCCCTCCGGATGCATATCTCCATCGCACCCCCACTCAAATTCGATTATTGGCTTGGGTTGGATGCTACCACTTCGGTTGCACTAGATGGCATCAAAGGCGACAGATGTTAAGGAATCGGCAATGCCTTTTACTCACGAAAACATAGTCCCGGTGATGTAAGGTTGCGTGACAAAGCCTTGTTGGTAGTAAGGCTTCCCTGTTGAATAGCATTGAGGGATGAAACAGACACAGCCAACTATAAAAAAACGAATTTGATTGCAACCTAGATAGATCATTCAATGTTAGTGTTTGGAAAAGTTCACCATCTTTACAAGAGTAACATTGTTAAATTAAAAACTGAATCCACATAAACAGTAACAGAGGTAGTGAGCCCACTTTGCTTACGTAGTATGTATTGTATACTCGTTACTGGGTAAATAAATTCGCACAAAATTATTGAAGCGCATAAATGCCAACTCAAATACTTATTTGTGTTCAGTTATGTACAATACAAAACCATAACATACTCGTACCTATAGCAGCGTAATCGGCTTAATTTAAATTTTCTATTTACACAAGTTAAACCAGTGAACAAGGATCTGACAAAGCAGTCTATAGTAAACACTGAATTAAACAAAATTGTATGCGGTGTCTCCAGAACACGGTTGAACAAAAACATCGAATAAATTTTCGGTAGATAGTTAAAATCTGAATAACTTTTTTGGGAAAACAAAAAACCTTTTAAAGGATAATAGGTTGAATTATTAGCGTTGTACTTGCATAAGCCAATCCTGCAGACAGGATTCTACATGGGATACCATGTAGACAGATACAATTTAAGAGGACACGAGGCGTGACAAATTATTCATGCTTACATAAATAGATGTAAAAAAATGCATTGTCTGAGAGTTAAGAAGGAAAAGGCAGTGCACCCCTATTCCATGTTGATTACATGAACACGACTTACAAGAACTGCTGCAGGATTATGAGTACGACATTTTGAATTACAAGTATGTCTGCAGATTAAGGATGCATAAGGAATCAGGTTCGTTAGTATTAAAACGTATTAGCACATCGCGTGTATTCAATTTGCCGTTTTTCTCAATTGCTTATTCAATGCAATATTTGCAAGTCTCGCCAAAAATATTAGCTCTTCAACGGTATATCAGAGATTCGTCGAAAGACAACTTTAGGGAGATGTCGCATCTGCTGTGTTAAGTCTCACCAGACTATCACCACAAATCTACTGTTTTACTGAAAAGATCGGCAAGCACATATAGAGAACTATTTTTTTTTGTCTTTTGTCACTCCACTTGGGAGCATTGGGCTTCCACTTGGCATCTCCATCTTACTCGGTTGGTTGCAGTTATCTTAACACTGTTCCAAGTGAGATTAAGTTTTCCTAGTTCCAGGAGAATCGATCGTCTCCAGGTGTTCTTGATCTGTTGCGCAATTGTTTCCTCTCTTGTTATTTCCAACAGATCCACGTTCCTGATGATGTTTGGCCAGAATATTCGACATATGGTACGGAGACATGAATACCTGAAGTCTCTGTATGATACTGTTGGAAATCAACCAGGTTTCGCTGCCATGTATCAGTACTGGCTTGACACATGAGTTGAATATTCTGAGCTTCGTGTTTCTGGAAATCTAGGAACTCCTCCATATAGGTTGCAATTGGCCGAATGTTGCTCTTGCTTTCCGAAGTCTGATATCAACGTCTGTTTCTGCGCCGCCGTCTGTTATTATTATATTACCTAGATAGCAGAAGCTATCGACGGGGTTTCCTTCGGTGGTAATGTCTCCTCTGTCGCAGGTGTTGATCCTCATGGCATTAGTCTTCTTTCTCCAATCCGGCGCAACGTGCTAATCTTGCGAGGTGATCTAATTTAGCTTGGATATCACTGAGCTTGTGTGATAGAAGAAAAATATCGTCCACATTGTCTAAGTCCTCGAGTTGTCGTGTGAGACTCCAAGTTATTCCACGTCTCTGCGCGCAGACTTCTCTCATAATTACATCCAGGACAATTGTGAATAGTTGAGGTGAGAGTGCGCATCCTTGCTTTACTCCTGTATTTGAAGTGAAAGAGTCACTGATGATTCCTTTATGCAGTACAGTGGGATCCGAATCTTCGTATGATTTACGATGATGTTATTTATTTTTTGGGGTACCCCATTCTTACTTAGTGCTCTCCATATTGCACCTCTTTTGATGGCGTCAAAGGCCTTCTCGAAATCGATGAACAGCAGGTGTAGAAGTGTACGCAATTCTATAGACTGCTCAACTATTATGCGCAGAGCGTTGGCTTAGTCTACGCAGCTTCTATGTGGGCGGAAGCCAGCCAGTTCATCTCGTAGATTTCCTTCGATTTTCTTTTGATGTCTCCTTTGAATGATTGTTGCAAGTATCTTGTATATGGAGTTAAGAACAGTTATTCCTCTCCAGTTGCTGCATTCTTTCAGGTCGCCCTTCTTTTTGAACTTCACGATGATGCCTTTCTTCCAAGATGAGGGTAGTCTTTCTTCTTCCCAAGTCTATCTGATGTGAGGGTATACAAGTTCTGCTGATATTCTGCTGTCAGCGCGTAGCAATTCGGCTGTGATACCATCCTCGCCCGCTGCTTTGTTACACTTTATTTTCATTATAGCCTCCTTTATATCATTGACACTGGCTGTCTGTGTGGCTGGCGAACTATAAGGAACCATAAAACGCGGCGCTGCTAAGAAGAAAGAAAGCTGCTCCCGAATTGTGAGAAGAAGAACGAAGGGAGGAGTTGTGGTTTATCAAAAAGGAACAGAGAGAAACAAAAAGCGCAACATCTATGCATTAGATGCCACTTCTAGAATGATGCTCGGAAGTTCTATCAAAGAGTCAAGGGCAAAGATCCGTACTAGAGGCATGCAGTGATAATAAAGGGCACCAAATAGAGTTGCAGAAGGTGTTGAAAATACAATGACCGATAACAACTCCGTCCACCCAACCAAGATGAGGTTTGTATAACGACGATGGACTCTCTGTCGAACTATTTAAGACTATGGGAGTTGACTTGCTAAAGAGCATGTACCATAACATCTGTAAAATTTCGTTTCCACTGCTCTTACTACAGACAAATTTGTCTTCTTAACATCACGTAGTACAGGGTCATTCATTTCTTAGTATCAAGTTGGTAGCACTGGCATTTGACACCTGCCAAACTCAGCTGTCATTTGAAGTATCATAATATTAGCTGAATATTTGCCATTTAAAATAATGGATCGCTAACAATCGAACAAGGCGTTAAAATTATTAAAACTTACTACAAAAGTGATAATTCAAACGTAGCCACTTTTCGCGCATTATACGATGATTATGGTCATCATAGTCGACCTACTACGCAAGCAATAGGTAAAATTGTAAAGAAATTTGAAGAGAGAGGAAGCGTTACTGATGTTTTAAGGCCTATGCACCATCGTAGTGCTGTAAGTAAAAAAAGTGTTGCTGATGATCCGAATTTATCGATTTCCCGGCGTTCGCATCAATTGAACGTGTCGTACACCTCACTATGGCGTATTTTGCATTTGGATTTGCATCCCCATCCTTTTAATGTTCAACTTATGCAACAATTAAAGCCTGCTAACCATTCACAACGCCGTAGATACTCTTCTTGGGTGTTGAAACAACAGACAATAAACACCTATTTTTCGAACCACATTTTCTTCAGTGATGGGGCACATATCTGACTCTGTGGGTATGTAAACAAACAAAATTGCCGCATATGGGGCTCAGAAAACCCACAAGTGATCGAAGAGTTGCCGTTGCATCCAGACAAAGGGACTGTTTGGTGTGCTCTATAGTCGAAAAGTGTCATTGGTCCGTATTTCTTCGAAGATGCCAATGGGAGGACGGTTACAGTCCATTCGGAGCGATATGGTCGAATGATAACCGTTTTTTTTTTTTTTTGGCTGGCGATTGAAGATCATGACTTGGACGATATGTGGTTCCAACAAGACGGGGCAAAAAGCCACACAGCTCGACCAATTATGGCTTTATTGCATGAGAAGTTTCCTGGTCGCCTAATTTCACGTTCTGGCGACAAAGATCATGCGATTTGATATTGTTCGTAGTCTGTGGAGCTACGTAAAAGATCATGTTTATCCGAATATGAATTCTAGAAGCATGGCCGAGATATCGCCCGAATTGTGCGAGAAAGTGGTTCAAAATTACCTCAAAAGAATCGCTTTGTGTGTTTTATTTAGATTTACTTTCGAAAGCGAAAAATGAATGACCCCTTAAAATCTTTTAGAAAGTACAATCTTTTTGCAGGTGCGTGAGGGAATTGGTTGAGGGCTCTTTCTACATTCTTGAGGCTATGCTGCACAACCTTACTAGTTCAAAACGACGACAAAATTAGACATGTTTCGCTTAGATATAGAGAGTGAGTGTCGATCTTATATAGACTTTACTGGCCGTAAACGTACTGGTATCGACAAATAGTATTGGTAATGAATGGCTTTAGAGGTTGGCTTTAGAGGTTGGTTATTGGGATATACAATTATTCTACTATAGTTGGAACAATCTTAATAGTCTCCTTTCTTGTTGATCGGTCACACCGAGGTTCCATGTTGTGCGCATGCTTTCCTTTGATCGTTATTTACAGATGAGCTGGTGCATGACACAATCACAAAAATATAGCTCAGGAGGCAGTCCGTCTGCGCCAACAACCTTATCAGACTTAACCTTGCTATTTCAACTTTGTCATGGTCAGCGCGGCGCAAGTCCGTCTCGTTTTCAACTAGGGAAAACTGCTCATACCGCCCGCCAGCGTTATTTTGACCAAAATCGCCGTAACATAGTTGCAAAAGTACTTTTTTCATTTTCTCAGCATTGGCTGGGACTCTACTGCCAGTTCTTCATATTCATATCTGCATGTTTCCATTTTGGTTTTGCCTGTTCGCTTTGTTCTATGATTGAACTTTCGAGCGCTCTTCATGTAGTAACATCTATCCATTCCCCCAAATTCTATTTCTTTTGGAGGAGTCTGTGCTCTTTTTTTCTACTGTTCGCAGAGTAGAGCAGTTCTATACCTTTGATTCGATGCAGCTTTATATGCCCCTTGTTTGGTTGCAAGTACCTGACTATATTTGCAATCGAACCAGAATGCTCATTCTGGCGGCGTTGGTCTCTTACAGTCGCATCTTTTCAACGCCGAATTTTAATGAACCGGCCTGTGATTTCAAGATTCATACCTTCGTCTGCAACAAGATAATGATCTTATGTGATGTTGAACTGATCGCAATGTGATTAATCCGGTTGAAAGTAAATGGCATAGCCAAGTCTTTTTATACATGTTCAAGTGTAAGAACCGCATAATGGCTACCTTTAGAAAATCTAAGAACCCAAATCAATGTCGGACATGGTGCTATGCAAGATGAATTTTCGCTTAAACGTGGTTTCCATATCCAGACTTGCGTTGAAAATTCCTGGCGCAGTTTCGGTGTCATATCTAAGGCGCTGAGCACATGTTCTGCCTGAAGGTCATAAAAGTCTTCTTTTATTCTATCTTCTGAAGAGATATAAATGCAAGACAGGCATTTATTTCCTGTTTTGGGCTTTTTTCGGAAGCTTAAGTCTTCTTGGATTGCTTTGTAGCACTCTTTGGCCTCGGAAAAATGGACAGCAGCACGTAATCTGTTAAGGCGCTTAATATTTTACATTTGTGCAAAGCGGATATGATTTATCCATTTTATATCACTATCACTCCGCTTATGGTTACCCTGAACTGTTCGTTCTTACCGACTCAACCTCCAAGTTCAAGAGCCAGATTCTTAATAACACTCCCGAACAAATGGTCCTACTAAACCGCCTAAGGCCATATATTAATTAATTAATTAATTTCTCTCGTTGCCAGTATAAAATATCGAAGACAAGTGGCACTTCAAAGATCAATCAAAGGGGCTGCAAATGATATGCTGAGTTTTGCCAGACCTCTACTAAGAAATCATTGAATTATTTAAGAATCCAGCCAAGCGACTAACAAGAACTAGAGGCCTTCAAAGTAGCTCTTCAACGTCGGATGAGAGCTGCTCTTCAGCTCTAACAGCAGAAAAGAACATTGGCCAGAAGTAGAAAAATGGCAAACTTTATAAGTGGCCTAAAATAGCATCGCCCGTCTGCGTTGAACGACGGTTGTGAACGCTTGTTGATAGCTGAAAGACTTTAGATAAAGCAACACGTATTCCTGTAACTTTTTTGACACAACACTTAAAAAAGTTTTGCAGAACTCTCAAGCGAAAACTGAGAGTAAAATCTTTCAACAGTCTGTGCAACTACTAGAGTACGACAATGTTATGAACTTTAATGGAAAAACTATGGCCTGTTACCGATACATTAGCAAGTATTAATCCGGGAACTGCAAAAATTGCGTAAGGGGTAAATGGCAGTAAAACCGAACACACAACATCGACAAATTGACATATGGCTTTATCTACCTTGGCTCTGCTATAAATTCTGACAACAACCTATTAGCAGAAATAAAATGAGGAATCACTCTTGCCAATTGATGTTACTGAGAAGGCATCCCAGTTGTACTTTATGACGCTGAAGCATGAACTCCATCGAAAGCATATGAAGGTCGCCGCAGTCCTTTTGAGAAGAAAATGCTTCGAAATATAATGCATACAATATATTCGTCCCGACAACGCTTCCGAAAAGAAAATTCAATGACAAACTGTACGACATATACAGCGACATAAGCCCAGTCAGAAAACTGCACATCTGTAGCATGAAATGGAATATGTAGAACGAATGGACACCAATGGCCCAGCCGGCAGAGTCTTCGAACCAGAGTGACAGCGTAACAGAAAGAAGGTTTCAGTTTAAGTGGCTTGGGGTGTGTAATTGAAGGTAGTTTTCTCTCTGCTGCTGACTTATCAATTGCTTTGTCATGATGCAGGAACATGAGACGCAATAGTAACATCATTCTGAAGGCTAAACGGAGAAGAATTCATTTCTTATCCTCGTTTATTTGCAAATTTTTCGATGAATGTGTTTCTTAGATTTGAAAACAGGTATGAACCCACAGGCTGTTTTCGGCGAATATTTCTAGGTTCAGGATTTAAACGTTTAGCTTTAACCAAAGCTATTAAGTTCAAACTGTATTCGACTGGTTTTGAGAGGATGTACACCTTTTCCGACAAAAGGAAAGTTTTCCGTTCTCCTTCTTGGTACAAATGGCTCGAAACTGAGTCTGTCATATATTATGTAACTCTATTGGCTGTGGATTCTACAATAATGTGATCTTCATCAATCTCAGCAGAATTACCACACTTGGGGCATAGAAAATCAGATAACGTTTTTGTTGACCAGAGTTTTGGAGAAGAAAGCGTCATTCGATCACAATTTGCCGAAAATAAAACGAGTGAAGCTGTGGTGTGGATGGACATGGATGTGATTATTTAACGAAATACACATAGTATGTGACTTGTTTCTTCGAGGTCATATAAAAGGGAACTTTTTCGGAAGCGCTCTCCCGTTAATTGGCGTACGAGGGTTGTCTGAAAAGTTTCCGACCGCAACGTAAAGATAGCGGCACTCGTCAATAAAAGCTAGTAAATGCTAGTTGTGCATCCTTTAACAGTCACTTACCGAAGTTTCAGTTATATTGGACGCGCAGTTTTCAGTTGACAGTCGTTTGAGTGAGTCGATGTGAGTGTTTTTTGTGAAAATGGAAAAAGTTTAGTATCGAGCTGTTATTAAATTCTTGTTTCAGAAAGGCAATACTATACGCCTACGCAAATCAAATATGAGATGGATTCTTTTTATGGGGACTCTGCACCATCATTTACCACAGGGTAAATGGCAGAATTTAAACGTGGCCGTAAGAGCTGAACGTTCGGGACGTCCAAAAACTGCAACCACTGACGATAACATTTCTAAAGTTCACCAAATGGTGTTAGACGACCGCCGAATAGATTTTAGAGGTTATGACAATGTCCAAAGAACGTGTTTGTTACATAACAAACATGAGAAAGCTGTCCGCGCGTTGGGTGCCGCGTTTGCTTACGTTAGACCAAAAACGAGTTCGAATGAACATTTCCAACACTCTGTTGGCGCAGTTTAGGCGCAATAAATCCGAGTTTTGGCCCCGAACTATTACTGTAGATGAAACTTGGATACGCCATTATACGCCACAAAAATTCAGTCAAAACAGTGCACTGGAAAGGGCGAGCCGGCTCCAAAAAAAGCAAAAACTGTTTTTTCGGCTGGGAAAGTGATGGCGACTATTTTTTGGGATAGTAAAGGAGTTATCTCAATCGATTATCTTCAAAAAGGAAAAACCATTACAGAAGCATACTACGCATTACTACTTGCCAAGCTGGAGGCAGAAATTGCGGAAAAACTGCCACATTTGCAGAAAGAGAAAATCCTGTTTTACCAAGACAACGGACGTCTCACACCTCAGCGGTAGCCATGGCGAAAATCCATGAATTACGGTTTGAACTGCTTGACCATCCGCCTTATTCACCAGATATAGCCCCAAGCGACTTTTTTTTTGTTCCCTCATCTAAACACTGCGCTCGGAGGATAGAGATTTTCGTCAAATAAGGAGGCAATCACCTTCATGAACAATTATTTTGCGGAGAAAAACGCCAAATACTCGTACTTGGACAGGTTCGAGAGATGGGAGCATCGCTGAGAGAAGTGTGTAGAGTTACAAGGAGACTATGTAGAAAAATAAAAAATAAAATTTGAGAAAAAATGTCTTGTATCATTTTTCGGCCGGAAACTTTTCAGACAACCCTCGTATTCCAAGCTAGTGTCCGTACAATTATCGATGAAATGTTGTTTGAAGTAAACACGGTGCTGGTCTAAGGATCCACAATATCTCTATTCAAGGAAGGGAGAAATTGAACCCATCTTAGCTCCAAAGAAAATAGAACAAAGGTGTGTCATCACACAAACCTATCGCGATCCCTGTGGGACCAGTTGAATTTAACTTCAAGTGGCAACAACTTAAAAATCACCCAATTTCTTTACAAAAGCCAAAAAGGCATTTGAAAACCATACCGTATATTTGTTCTGTGTTTTCAAATAAATATTTTCATAAGAATTTCCTTCGACTATGCGATATTGCCTCACATTCACACAGTATGTGTGTAATGATGTTGGTAACCTCACTATTATTGAGTAGCCCTCCTCTTCTTGCAAGTTCATCTGCTTGTTTATTTCCTCTATACCGCAGTGCCCTGGCTCCCTGCACAGTCTCATCCGGTTCTCGCTGCATAATGCTTTTAGAATTTTGCGACAGCCCCTGACTACTCGTATATCAGAGTGGATGTTAGTCGATTCCATTGGCTTAAGTGCGACCATGGCGATGGCGCGATAGTTAGCTCATTGGATTATCACGCAGAGAGCGTGGGTTCGATTCCTGGCTGGGTCACCAACAATTTTTCAATCGCCATCAAAGTGAAAGTAAAATTGCCTACGAAAACGCTTCTAAGGAGTGCCGTTCGGACTCGGCGATACACCGTAGACCCCGCTCAGATGTGACAAAAATGAGAATATGAGCAACACAAATGAGTGTCAAGAAGCTAGGCCATGGCTCATACCGGGCTGCCAGTGCCACAGTGTTTTTTTTTTTTTAATGCGGCCAAATACCTTCCAGATACCGATCCCATCTGCATTAGCTCAGACCCCTTGAGGACAGCCAGAAAATCTGATTGAAAGACACTGCTTGCGTCTGGTTGTCTTATAGACACTCTTCCTCTGTTTCGAACCATCCGTGAAAATTGCGAAAATCATACGGAATGTCGAAGGTCTTTGATCTATAAGTCAAGCGATATTAGCCGTATGAATGGTATGGAGCGAACTTTTAATGGCTATAGAAGCCTTTATTTGAACCGCTGTTAATTTTCTGCAAGTCTTGTTCGTTTCTTTCCGCCATACTAGTGCGCCATATGTAAGTATGGGTCTAACCACCACAGTATAAAACCAGTGCACAATAGCAGGTTTAAAGCCCCAAATTGTTCCAACCGTTCATTTGCATATAAAAGGAGCAATGTATGCCTATCTGATTCTTTCCGCTACGTTGAGATACTCGTACCAATTAGGTTTTTTTTTATCCAGAACTACACCCAGATACTTCGCGCTGACCGAGAGGGACAGTTCCATTCTGTTGAGTTTTGGGAGTGTGAATTGCGGCATCTTGCACTTGCACTTGGAGGGGTTGACATTAAGACTACAGATGTTTGCCCAAATGCTGATCTTTTTAATGGCAACCTCCACAATCTCACTTAAAGTATTTAAGTATTTCGCTACACTATTATGACAACGTCATCTGCGTATGCCGTCGAATTTATACCCATTGCATTAAGCTTTTTAAAGATACCATTGAAGACCAGCACACACAAGAGTGGCGATATGACTCCCCCTTGAGGGGTTCCCCTGGCTACTGGCATTCTAGCCGAGCTTTGTCCAATGGAATAGTTTATTACCCTACTTGCAAGCATGTTGCAAATCCAATCTGTAATAACCGGTTCAATATTTGCGTCTACTAGAGCGCTTTTGATGGCACTGCACTTCACATTATTGAAGGCTTCTTCTACATCAAGGAAGGCCCCAACCGCAAACTCACCGAAGTGTAGATTCCTTTCTATTTTCCCCACCATCTATGACGATTTGCCTTTTATATATGCATGCTGCGACTCAGTCAAAAAGCCATTACTCCATCTGTACCTGATATGAATTTCCAATTGACGCTTTAAGGATTTAAGCATAAATGATGACAGACTTATGGTCTGAAATCTTTTGCTGTTCTATGCCCTTGTTTGGAAGCTCTAGGTTTATAAACCACCTTAACTTCCCTCCCAGCTATCGGAATCTATCCTATTTTAAGAATATATCTAAGAATTTCCGTGATATTTTGGATTGCTAACACCGGTACTCTCTGAAGCATAATCGGTAGATAACCGTCCGGATCGGGAAACGGCTTAAAGGACTGAATTGGCCACCGTTGTCTTCTCCTATTAATAAGAACACCTATTTCCTCTTCGGAGAGGGAGATAGATTAATGTCCTCATTGTGTAGTAGCACACCAGAGTCAACTGATAATGTGGATCCTGGGAAGTGTGTTTCCACTAATGTTAACAGAACTACTTGCCTGCTTTCAGCCCAGGTTCCATCATTTTTCCTGAGATAGCTAAAAAGTCTAGCTTCCTTTGAAAATATTTTGCTTAACCTCGAAGCCTCGTCTGTTGCCGCAATAAATTCGCAGTACTTCTGCAATAAAGCCCTTTTTGACTTTCTAACTACGAGTAGGTACGTATGTATCACTCATTCCATGTTCTGTTTCCTAACCTCATTCCTTTTTTTTTTTGTAAGATTTAAATCACTGCCCGAAAGAAGGCAGGTTGACCCCAAATCAGGACGTTCTTCCGACTTCTTTCATGATGCCCACCAATGAAATAATTCCCCATGGATACTTACATTTGTCATCGTAAGTAGGTCGTCATTATTTGAATGCATACTCTGTTATAAAAAAGGCATTCAAATTCAAACAAATTGCCATCCATGAAGTAAACGTACATCTTAAATTATATAACTGAACATCCGATTACCATTCTTTGTGTAATGCTACGACAAGATTTCTTGGAATTCCCATCGGCGGCGGCAGTCGACACCGTCCAGATACTCGTACTTGTAAGTTTTCATCATTTATATTCTTAAGGTGTGGTGTTTTGTTAAGTGCCCTAAAGGTGGTGACAAATGCTCTCATCTGTTAAATGCATTACTTCCGCGTGAGAAACAATAAAATGAATAAGCACCTCTTTGTTACGAGTGCATTTGGAATGGTGAGTATTCGATTTTTCTTGGATCCTTTTACCATATATACCTAGTGTCTGTTCCTTTTGAGAAGGGCAGAGTCGGGAGGAAGTGTATGCTTAATTTATTCCGAGGGGTAGAGTCATTAGCATTCTGTCTACAGATACCTCATCACCTTATTGATTTTAAACAAAAAAAAAAGTGCCAATGAAACAGTGTAAAGTTTCAACAATCTCACAATCACTGCAGAATTCATAAATGTTTATTAGAAAGATACTCCGAAGTATTTAATTTTTAAGTTGTTTTTAATTAGACTTTAATGTGAATGCTTTTTGCGGTTTTGCAGATGAATTTAAGCCTTCTTAGGAAATAAGCTGCTTAAAACTGAATTTAAAAAGGCAAGCGTTACATGCAGATCAAAGGTTTATATGACTTGAGTTTGTCTGATTATAATGAAGCAAAATGTATACCATTGTTGATACAGTCTTGGCCTTTGCCAAGTTGTGAAACGAAAACTTATTTGATTTGCATTTGATAGATTTTTGTTTAAAGATGCACCTTTTACTGCATAATCTTCCAAAACGGAGTTAAACTAACTAATTTTGGTGCGGTCAAGTTTAGTCATTACAGAGTTGTATCCATGACCTGGGAAGCATTAGTGTCGTTTGCTACTTCTTGAAGAGACGTGCCATTTGCAGTTATGCCGCACATCAAGTTCAAAATTCAACAAAAGTCCTTGCCAGGGATGCAGGCAGTTCGATTCCTGAAGGAACTTCCTACCCAGCCTTTCGTATTTAGGTTATTCGGGATCTCATTTCACGTAATCCTGAATCATATAAACAGGTGAACTCAACCTTCCGAATGCCTTCAGAATCAACTTACGTTCTCGTGCTTGCTTAGAAGTGGTGAGAAGAATTTAAAAGACCTTAAGCTTGTCTATCGCTACAGAGGATTTGTTTACTGTCATCAAAAATGTAAAGGATGGGCCATCTGTTGGTATCTTTTTGTAACATAATAAATTATGACAAAGAAACCCACTTGGTGTTTGACAACCAAATACTAAGTGTTATGAATTAAAAACGTTTGCCAAAGTTCTCTCTCAAACATCATCTTGATGGGAAATGTCTAAGCTCGAACTGGCGTAAGCACTAGATATCTACATTCGTTGCGAAGATATTCTCATGTTCGTCCTATGTGCTTAACGGAGAATATTGAAGTTGTTGCTGAAATTGTGCGTCTATACCCAATAACCCAAAAATCAAAAGATATCAGCAACTTCACAGCAGTCGCACTAGCCTAAAGGGAATGGTGCATAAGGACCTCGGATAATTCGTTTACAAGATTCAATTGACTTAGGAATTGCAGCAAAATGATTACCCGCTTTGCTATCGCTTTTCTGCTTGAGCTAAAGAGCAGCTCGAAATTGACGAAAATTTTGTTTAAAAAATCCCCTTTTCTGACAAGGGGCACTTCCATCTCAGTGGCTACATCAAGAAGCAAAATTGCCATTATTGGGGCTCGGAAAATCCACACGTAGCCATAGCATCATATAGAATTTAATGCATTCTAAAAATGTGATGGTTTGATGTATTGGCATTCTTCCAAGACGACAATGTTACAGTCAATAAAAAGCTCTACATGGCATAGTATCCGAATTTGTATGGTATGAATTGAAATTTAAGTTTGAGAGAGTTATGGATCCCGCAAGATGGGGCGACGTCTCACGCAACCCGTCTAACAATGGATTTATTGCACACTAAGTTTTATAATCGTATATTCAGCGGTTTTGTGTGATATTACTTGGCCGATACGAAGCTGCGATTTAACGCCGTTGGGCTTTTTATTGTGGGCTATCATTTAATCGATCAAAAATAAAACTGGACAGGGTCATATGGGCCGAAACTATACAAAATGTATTCAAAAATTGAGTTGACAGGATGGTCAACTGCCACTCCAGCCGATTCGGCGCCGTTCTCGAAAGCAATTTCATTCAGTGATGAGGCCCATTTCTATCTTAACGACTACGTTGCGGTATTTGAGGTGCGAAGCAGCTCAAAGAGGTTCAAGAATTACCTGAAATCTAGAAAAAACAACAGTTTTGCGTAATTTTGGGCTGGTAGAATCGTCGGTCCGTATTTCTTTATAATTGACGCCGACAGGAAAGTGACTGCGGAGGGTAACAAGTATTGCGTCTAATTAACGTAGAATTTACTACCTGAAATTGAAACCCATAGTCTCGATGATATTTTGCTCTAACACGATGGTGCCACTTGCCACATATAACGTAAAAATTGTGCTTATAACACCTCCACGTGACAACCGCCGGTCAATGTCCATCCGGACTGGACCTGCAAAACTTATAAGTGCGAGTGCTGACCAGCAGGCAAAAGTAGCACCACTATAAACGGGACAGCGGATGAATTTCCCAGACGGAATCAACGGTGGATACGATTCAGAAACAAATGAGGCCTTATCCAGGCTACTGCAACATATTTCGAGCTCAGGCCGGTAAAGATTTCCAAGAATAAGTCCTGTTTTTGGAAAAGAGATGGTGGCGGAAGAGCCCCTAATGGACAAACGGCAGTACTGATTTCCCAGAAGGGGTGACTGGCTTTCGGTTTATTAAAAATGGAGCCGGCCCTCCAGGTTAAGGGATGTGCCGCCGGGGTAACTGCTCGGCCATGCAAAAAAAATACAAAAGTTACGAAGTAACAATAAGCCTCGGATACGGACGGATATTCTGTTGACAACTCATGCAAACGAATTAAGGACAAAGAACTTCGGATATACACGTGGAATGTTATGTCCCTTAACAGGCCAAGTTCAGTCAAACAACTGGTAGAGGCGTTAGACTGCTGCAAAGCAGACACAACCGCCATTCAAGAAATGCGATGGGATGGGCCGGACAAAAAGAAGATGAAAAACTACTACGGCGATTGTCATCGATAGCGAAAGCAGCACCTATTTGGATGCGGATTTGTTGTTGGAGTTAGTAAGAAGTCTTGAGTTTACGGCATGTGAAAAGAAGGAAGAGAGAGCATATTTGGTAGTACTGCCGGTAGATAAAGCCTGCACGATACCACGCCAAGACAAGCTAATACTGTGAGGAATTTCGACGTCCAATGGCTACAATCGCAGAGATCGTCAAATCCTGGGAGCTGCTCAAGTGTTTTATCAGCAGAAGAGAGGAGACAAACACCGGCTTCTCAGGAGGAAAACAAATAGCTTACCCATCTATCCAATATGACGATGGAGAATGCTAGCTGCAAGGTCTCACCGAGACCTTTGATGTCAAAAAAAGAATCTAGACAAGGCGATGCGCTGTCATACGATATCGTCCACATCATACTTGAGAGAATAGTGCAAAACTCATGATCAAACACAAGCGGCACTATCTTCAAAAAGTCCCTTCAACTACTCGCATACGCCGACGATGTTGACATAATCGGGAGAAAGCCCCGTGATGTCAGTGGCGCTTTCGAGTCTTTGAGGTATTATTCCACAAAATTGTAGAATAGTTTGCGGAAAGGAGCTAGAGGGGCTCAGTATTTGAGTTATGAGTAGTTCTTGCGCAGGCAAAAAGCAAATATGCTTCCAGACTTCTCTAGTCGCACTATATATGACATAATTTCTCTCTTAGTGGCTTATGTATTCATCATGTAAGATACACCTTACCCTGCTTTACAAAAAATGCATTCGGCCTTTGCAGCTTACGCCTGAGCTTACGAAAGCAATATTCACAAAAACAGCTTTTTTTTTTTTAATTTATTTAGAACTGATCTCCATCTCGAATGGAAACAAAAACAACAACAAAACATTATGTCAGTGCAGTTAAATTAGCCTACCAGTTAAGATTGTTTTCTCAGCAAACGTGACTGTTGCCACTGTCAGTTTAGTTCTAGCCTTCAACTATTGAAAGTGCAACGAGCGCCTGAATTAGTTTTGTAAAAGCAATGGACCGGCGGGAGATCGACGATATTACAAAAATTATTAAAACTCCAAAACTTAAATCCTTTCAAGAACATGAGGACAAACTACTACTGGAACCCTACGATCATCTTCAAAATAAGACTCCAGTGAAGCAGGTACCCATCAAACTTTGCTACGCATACAACTATTGGCTGCAGATTCCCTCGGATAAGTTCCATGTGGTTTGTGAAGTCGTTAAGCTGGCTCATGCGGCTACTCTACTAATGGACGATATCGAGGATAATGCGACCCATCGCGATGGAGTTCCAGTTGCGAATTCTATTTATGGTATCGGACCAACCGTGAACACAGGTAGCTTCGTTTTCTATCTTGCCCTAGAGAAGGCCCAGTTATTAAAAAATCCAGAAGCTGTCCGAATATTAAATGAACAAATGTTGGAACTACATCGTGGTCAGGGTATTGAAATCTATTGGAAGGATAACTTTCAAATCCCGACAGAGTTGGATTACAAAATAATGGCCGCAAGAAAGACCGGAGCACTGTTTCATCTCATCCCCAGGCTTA
Organism: Volucella inflata; assembly: GCA_928272305.1. Taxonomy (NCBI): domain Eukaryota; kingdom Metazoa; phylum Arthropoda; class Insecta; order Diptera; family Syrphidae; genus Volucella; species Volucella inflata. Next base: position 146,530,572 of record OV743716.1, on the reverse strand, counting down.
TGCAATTGTTCAGTACGAAGAAAATGGATTTTTCCAAATTTTCAACTTTGGTGGCACTGAGAGTTCAGATTTGGAATGATCTAAGTGACATGATTGTCAGTGCAGATAATGAAAATTTCTGTAAAGACCTCACAGAGGGTTATTTCAATTTTGTCATTGTTAATGCAATTCATAACGAAGCTACGAAAGGGCTTTCACTTAGATTGTTAAAGCAGAAAACTGCTGATGTGGAGGCAAAAAAGTCATTCGCTGGACTCTTGAAAGAACATGGGATCTTCCACTACACTAGGAAAACTCTGACTAATCTGGAAAAGGGAATTCAAGATGAAATATCGAAATTTGGAGAAAATCCTCTATTCGACAGTGTGCTAAAGGAAATACCATTCTCGGCAGAGACTAGTGAATTTTGATATTGTTCTCAATATACTCGTATATTAATAAAATATGAATTGCTGTAGTTTTGGAATTATTTTCTGGTTGATGTGTGGTACTGGAATAAAAGGTAGAAAAGTGTACTCAAAGATGGTTCAACTAATAGTACCTTCTTTTCTATTTCAGTCTGCTTTTTCAAACTCATACTCTTCATTCGAAAAATCTACTACATTGTCACTCCGTCCAATGTAAACTCTTTCGACCAAGTCAGTCTCAGTTCATCGTTAAGTCGTCTATATTATATTTAGTCTCCTAAGTATTTCCTGACTTGCAAAGTAATAGCTGTTAACTGTTCTATATCTTGGATCGTTCGTAGCAAAGTAATTGCCTTATCACCCCGTGGTGAACCCCAGTAACTGCAAGAATAAGTCCTCACTCATGCCTCAGCTTGCACGGTTAATACTCGTACCTTTAACAAGTCTGCCAGAGAAGGCAGAAGTTGTCGGAGGCAGACTAAGACAAGAAGTCCTCAGCTTCCCGCATGTGAGCGAGCGCCTCGTAGCAATCCGCATGTTATTCAATTTCATTACGAAAAGGGGCTATCTGTAAAAGTAACATTTCGAACTCCTTAGTGAGTCAGTAATTCATGCAATGTGGAAGCTTTTTGAAGAGAAGAAGAAATCCTCCAGGGTCATGCGATTTGACATCTATAGACATCTTCCTGTGGGGCTTTTTGAGGAGTTAGGTCAATGGAAATAACCCAGCGACAATTCAGGATCTCAAATATAACACCCAAACAGAAATTGATGCCATTGAGCCACTTATTCTTCAAAAAGTCATCGATAATCTTGACCTTTGGATGGTCGCTTGTTATAAGAAGATGAACAATATATATTGTATTCTATTCTTAATTGCCAAGGATCAAGTTTTTAAGTCACAATAAACGTGTGTTTAGTTTAATAAAAACTTCAACACTAGCTGTTGGCTCACCCATTATTGAGTTAAAATCTTTTTGTGTGATTTTAATGCAAATATACGAAAATAGCGAGCATGTTATCCACCGATTTGTAACTAAGAGTCAGTGTTTCTCTTAACATCTATGCAAGTTGTTCAAGAGTTAAAAGCAGCGGCCGATAAAACCCAGGGTTCGGACAGTGAAGCCCGCGTTGCACAACAACTCAAAATATCGACTTCGCCTGATGAAAAAGACAAAGTACCGGGAATACCCGCGGGACATAGTAGGTAGTTAGTATTCCTGGAATAATATTAAAAAGTTTGAACAAGCGGTTAAAAAGAACTTCCAACATTTGTTCGAGGAAAAGTTTATAGGTGAATTGAACTTCAGCATCGTTCGTCCGATCAACAAAGAACAAGAATCTATAAACAGCGCCAACTATGTATATTAGTTCATTGCAAAAAAGATCTGACCTATTACACTGTGGAAACACTCGAAACCATTTTCAACGCATTCAACATACTAATGCTATATATCGAGACATGATATACAAAGATACGCATATATGTCTAATGAGCATCGGCAGATTGTGCAGAGTGAGGATGAAGAGCATTCGCTACTCCGAAAGATCAGAGGCATTGATTCTAAAAAAAAGTGTTTGGAGAATCTGACGCGCTATCACGCGAATGTTCTATGGTATATCAGGAGCACAACTTCCAAAAAATCTGTGCAACTACTTGCATATGGTGATTTGATGCCATTGGCAGAACGAGAAGATTCGCTGGTGTGTTGGCAAGTATCGATACTAAAGCGAAAATTGATTACGTAATGCTTACTCGTAGATATGCCGTCAATTAGAAGGGATTTATCGACGAATTGGACAGAACCTCGCAAATGCGAATGAAATTTCTTCGGTTGATTTTTGATTGTCGAATTTTACGGGCTGTAGAGTGACATCAGTTTAGTTAAAACATGTGAGCAGTAGCAATAGGAACTTGACAACTTTGAATTTAATTTGTGAACGCACTCTTTCACTAATCATCAAACTGTCACTGTCAATTTATTCAGTAAACTCAACATTTTCATCATGGTAAAGTACACGAACGAGCAACGTCTGCAAATTATAAAAATTTTCTACCAAAATTCGGAGTCGGTGACTGCAACTTTAAGAACGTTAATTCCAATTTTCGGTCGTAATTCTCGCCCTAGTAGACAGGCAATAACAAATTTAGTGCAAAAATTTGAGTCTACATATTCGCTGTGTGATGTTGCCGTGTCAGTGAGACATTGGGTTGGTCGAAGTGTCGAAAATATCGCTGCGTTCAAGCGTCCATAGCAAACGATCCAAATACAAATCAATCAATTCCACGGCGTTCTCAAGAATTGGGCATCGCTCAGACCACATTATGGCGTATTTTGCGTAAGGATCTTGGTTAACACCCATTCAAGATCAAGCTGAATCAAGAATTGAAGCCGATGGACCATTTAAAGCGACGTACGTTCTCCGATTGGGTTCTGGAGAAGATGCGTCAAGATGGTGAATTTCATCGCAAAATCATCTTCAGTGACGAAGCTAATTTTTGTCTCAATGGGTTCGTCAATAAGCAAAATATGCGTTATTGGTCGGGTGGAAATCCACATGTGCTTCATGAATCACCACTTCATCCACAAAGAATAACTGTTTGATGCGGTTTGCATGCCAGCGGCGTTATTGGGCCATATTTTTTCGTATTCACATTACTGTGAATGGTCAGCGTTATCGCGCCATGATCGCCGATTATTTTTGGCCCGAATTGGAAGATATGGACTTGGACGACATGTGGTTTCAACAGGATGTTGCCACAAGCCACACAGCACACGTTACAATCGATTGAAGAGTAAGTATGGTGAGCGTGTTATCTCAAGAAATGGGTCAGTCAAGAAATGGGTAACGCCGCTTGACTATTTTCTGTAGGGCTTCGTTAAGTCATTGGTTTATGCCAACAAGGCGAAGACGTTGGAAGAGCTCAGAGCCAACATTGAACGCGAAATAGCGGCCGAAATGTGTGGCCGAGTCGTTGAAAATTGAGTCAAATGAATCGACCGCTGCAAACGTGCCCACGGTAGCCATATGAACGAAGTCGAGTTCCATTCATAAATGTTTTGATTGTCTTTCAAGCCGATAATAAAGTTTTTGAAATATCTCAAATGGTTTGCGTTTTATTTAAAAAAATAAGTTGTCAAATCCTTATTGGAAAACCCTTTATATTCACAACATATTCCAGGTATGACGAGTTGCTTAATTCAAAGCGAATTATGTTGTCAGCTATATTCAGTTAAACTACTTAATTACCTGGCCCAAAAAATGGGTACACCCAGACGTTATAAAGAAAAACAAATGCATCCTAATTTTTTTTGAATTTAATTTGAAAGCAATTAATACTTGGTTACATAACCTTTATTTGTAATTACTGATTCCACTCAACGACTCATGGAGTTTACTAATGTTTGGCATTTTTCAGGAGTTATTGAATGCCAAACCTCTGAGATGACTCTCCATAGATCCGCTTTATTTGAAGGGTGTCGTTTGCCTACTTCAATCTAAAGCTCGTTCCAGAGGTTCTCGATCGGATTTAAATCTGGAGATTGAGAAGGCCACGGCAAAACATCAACATTGTTTTGCTGACACCACATTTTTTTCAGTTTTGCCGAATGTTTGGGGTCATTATCTTGTTGGTACCGCCATTTTAGGGGCATATTTTCTTCCGCTCACGGTAGCATGATATTTTGCATTATATCCACGTAGGCTTCTTTGGTCAATATGCCTTCGATAAGGTATATTGGACCTTCGCCCCACCAAGAAAAACAACCCCATATCATTACACTACCACCCCCATGCTTCACAGTGGGTTTGATGTACCGTGGATTGTACGCCTCACCTTCTTTGCCGTCCATCCCAAACAAATTTATTTTGGTTTCGTCGCTCCATAATACATTTCTCCACTGCTTTGATGCCTGGAGGGGTTCGTGTGGCATGTGGTAAAGCTTAGCAAAAGCAATGAGCTCCTGTACATGTATTTGTTTTAAAAATGGTACTTTTCTTAGCGCTCGAACGTACAGCTTTGCATCCACTAGCACTCGACGAATCATCCTGGCACTCACTTTAATTTTTGCTTCATCCTTTTTGTCTTTAGTGGACATTTTAGGCAGACGTCCTCTGGTTTCAGGAAGTTTTTTACCTTGCAAAGCAATGAATACCGTCGTCGAAGAGCACTTCATTGCTTTTGCAATTTTTCGGATGGGTTTACCCTGTTCGCGTAAGACCACAATGCTTGCACGTTGGGCTTCAGTACAGTGTTTATTTCTACCCATAATACTTTATTCCAAATTGAAATATCTAAATAAACAATGGTAAAATATCAGGGCACTGTTTAGCAAATTCAACTTACTAATATTTTAACTAACAACAGCTTCAAAAATTGTTTTCTTGAAATTTACTCACACTGTTCCTATATTTTTGTCCAGACAGACCAGTAGATATTTACAGAATAGTTGCAAACTGATCGCAATTTTCTTTGTTTATGACAGATCTACATACGAGGAACTGTAGCTCATATAAAGGACCGTTACTTTGAACACATTGGGCCAGGGCACACTGGACTAATTACCCCGGGGTAAAACTGATTTTATAGAAGAGGGAGATGAAGTGCGATGAGAAAACCAGAATTTGGGGTAAAACATATACACGCATAAATCGTCAATTTTAAGGGTGAGAAAATTATCAGAAATACCACCACAAAGAAAATCGGTTAATATGTATACACAATTTTACCCCGAAATATTCATCCCTTGTGCGATTGAAGTAAAAGTTACCCCGGTTTAACCCCGGAGTAAAAGTAGTCCAGTATGCGCTCTCCCATTGTTTTTATTTCATTCAAACGAAGCAGTCGCTACGTTCCTTATCATTGTAAACTGTTCCAATTATTTTGGCCATAGCTGTATGTCAAATGTCAAGCGAGCATCTTTGGGTATTTCGTCAGATTGTGCAGAGTGAGGATTTTTTTTTTGTTTATAACTTACCCGCGCCTCAAAGGGTTTTCATGATACCCTTTTACTGTCGCCAGGGCGTGGGCGGAAAGATAGAAGGAGGAGAAAGGAAAGTTGTTGTGGTGTAGTGGTTTGAAACTCAGGTGTGTTTGGTTTCGATATTGACTTTTCAGGGGTGGGAGTCCGAATAGGACGGAGAGTTTTTTTCACTCGGAATGATTCAGGTTGTGAATTTTAACGGTTGTTTTTGTGCTTGAAACTCTACATCAGGATTCGAACCTTGACCGTCCGAATGAGAAGCGATGGCTAGTTCCACTACACCACGGCCACCCCGTGGATGAAGAACATTCGTTACTCCGAAAGATCAGAGGCATTAATTCTAAAACAGTGTTTGAAGAATTTGACGCGCTGTCACGTGAGTGACACACAACTTCCAAGAAATCTGTGAAACAACTTGCATGTCGTGACTTAGTATCATTGGCAGAATGAGAATATTCGGTGGTGTGTTGACAGTATCGAAACCAAAGCAAAAGTTGGTTATGTAATGAATGCGTACAAATTCAATAACTTAGATATGCCGTCAATTAGAAGGGATTTATCGACGAATTGGACAGATCCTCGCGAATGCGAATGAAGTTTCTTCGTTTGATTTTTGATTGGCAAATTCTACGTGCTATACAGTGACATCAGTTTGATCCAAAAATGTGAGCAGAAATAGCCTCACATGTAATATATACATATATAAAGCGAATAAATACCAAAATATTGAGCCAAAGTGTCATCGATTCCAATCTAAAGAGAAAGAACGCAGCGCCTTAGATCGCGCACAAATAAAAACGTACCCAAGTCATCTAGAAGTACACAACTCGTGGTCAAAGATCACGCTAGCTGTAGAAGTTTATTAGTGGAAGCCTAGGTCTGCCGTCTAGTCTAGTCTGTGGTGTATCACATGTATCGACTTGTATTCATTTTAGAGATAGAACTACAAGTTTAAGATACATATGCATGTTATAAAAATGAAGTTTCCTCAACACAATAAACACAATTATACATGTTCCATATCATAGGCGACGACGTATCACCTTGCCTTGTAATGATGTTATTTTAAACATAAATATCATCCAATAATCCTTGAAGTTCATTATCATACTGCTTGGGTGTCAAACGATATTGCAAACAGTGTAAAACTTTTGACAAATTAGACAAAGCATCTCTATTAGTATTCAGCATTCAGATACACCAATGAAAAGCCATTCATTCGCACACTCGACACTTTGACTACGAGCATCAACTAAGTTCGACTAGACACAGACGACGACGTTAAATTCAATTGACCAGCAAGGTTCATAAATAGAAAATGAGAAACCAGAAAATCAATTTACACATGCCTTCGATAAAAAAAAAAAAATAATAATAACAATCCGATAGACGTTTATAATTATTATCTAATACAATATAATGTCGTATCAAATTGAAATCTCATCAATACCCGTATTGAGAGAGTAGTTGGCTATACCATCATAAAGCAGAGGTCTGCCTGTCTCGTTGAGCATAATGTATGGCCGACGACAGGCACTACCGTGATGGTAATCTCTTCATAAATGATTCGCTTTTAGCTGCTGCATATTAAATTACGGTCAACTTAGTGAGAATGCGACGATAGTCTGGATATGTACGAATCTAAAATTAATATCTGAGCCAACTTAATTAATTCATGTAATAAATTTGTCACATCAACCACATTGCCTAGGGCATTTGAATAATGTCCTCAGTACGTCGTCAAGTTCTCATCTCTCAACATTATGATGCACACTACACGTATCTATGTAAATTACCTTTTCACAGATTGCCCTTATTGAATGGATCACTTAAATGCACAGTGGAGTCAATATACCGAAAAGGGAACAGGTTATCTACTTATTCTCTGTTGAAGAAGTATTAGCTATTATTTACACAATATGTAGCCAGATGCCTTATAATCACTCCATTATCTAGCCTTTGTTGTATATAGAAGCCCTCTTTGAAGCATGAGATGATAATTCAATAAATGTAGAAACCGACTTCTAATATGGTCCTACAACTAAAAACTTATCGAACTTAGCCACCTCTAAGGCCTTGCCCTCTGTCGTGAGTAACAGATGACAAAATTTTAAAATCTTTCCTCAGCAACTAAGCCGTTCCAGCAGTTACGAAGACAAGCTTTTCTGTAAGCCTTTCTATTGTATTAATGCGTTGTATCTCCGTTCAGTGTGATCTATCTATCGCAGCCCCTGTATTTTTAAGCCCAATACTATGTCAAGGCATATTGAGTTTACACAAATTTAGCCGTAGACATAGGCAAGAAGTCTTGAGCTTCCGGCATGTGAACAGAGACACCAAGGATAGCTTCTCCGAGCTCTTGAACAAGACCTATGAGCAATGCCCTAGCCATGACATTATAATAATCCACGGCGACTTACGCGGGACGAAACATTGTTGCAGCTAGCACGAGATTCCCTCATCTCGATATTCACAAGGAGACTTGTAGTACTCCTGATCAATCAACCATCAACAAGATTAACTACACTTCGACCGACGCAAGTCAGTTCTCCACTATTATGGATGTCCAAACGTTCCGAAGAGCCAACTTCGACTCGGGCCGTTACCTTGTAGTGAGGAATTTCGATGTCAGACGGCTGCAATCACAAGAGATCGCCAAATCCTTTTCCGATCAAGTCTCTCTTAATCTCTAGAGTGGTCCACTGCCGCCAGCATTAAGCAGCGAAGTCCAGTGTCAACACTGCCAAAAAAACATCAAAGCTCCCGCTTCTGTTGACTGCAACGAAACCCCTGATTTGATGACGAATGCCGGCATGGACATGCAGCTAGGCAAGATGCATAAAAAGCGGCCCTGCATAGAAGAACGAGCTGCTGACGTGCTCTATAAGCAGAGGAGGTAGGAGAGACGACCACCGGCTTCTCAGGAGGAAAAAAAAGACAAAAAATATGCGTGCGGTCGAAGAAATAAAGAGATGCTACGCCTGAAATGAAATTCGGAAGTTTTACCAAAAGGTAAAAAAAGCATGCTGCAGACACAAGCACCGAACCGAACCCAGTAGAGATGAATAAGGGGACATTGTAGTAGAGGCGCAATCGGTATCCTGAGAACTTGGAAAGATCATTTCTGTAGACTATATAACGGCGATTACGAAACAAATACCGCTGTCAGACAGAATTAACATTTCGACTTGGACGATGTAAACCAACAATTCCGTCCAACCGACATAGATGCAATATTTAAGCTGATGGAGTAGACGGCCTGACTGCCGAGCTCTTCAAAGCAGAATGCGATGACTTGGTAAAGAGCATACACCAACTCATCTCTAAAATGTCGTCGGATGTATGCCCAATTAATTGAACATCAGCATTGTTTGTCCTATCGTCAAGAAGGGAGACCCATTGAACTGCGACAACGGCAGCTACTTCGCATACAAAATCCTATCTGCCGTATTGTGTGAACGGCTGAATCCGTCCGTCAACAATCTGATTTGCCCATATCAGTGTGGCTACAGGCCGGTCAAACAGGGCAAGACCAAGTATATGCTGTCAAGCAAAGAGGACACTCAACACCGACATCAGAAGTGACGTAAGTCATTCTCGACTGATATAACTTTGAGTTAGTTAAGGAATTTGTCTACTTAGGCTCAACTATTAATTCAGACAACGACAGATCAAACGTATTGACTAGCAAGGCAACCTTCGAACAACAAAAGTGTATATGACCTTAATAATCCAAGTACTGCTCTATTGTGCAGAGATATGGACATTATCAAAAATGGAGGAGGGTGCTCTTGGCTGCTTTGATTTTCGGTTACGTCTGCATTGACGGTGAGTAGAGAAGGAGATACAACGACAAACTGTACGGATTATATAGCGACATCGACTTAGCCAGGGGAGGGAAGATCCAACGACTGAGATGGCTGAGTCATGTAGGGCGGATGGACACCAACACTCCGGTCCGAAAAGTCTTCAAATCCACCCCAGAGCGACAGGGCAGTAGAGGAAGGCCGGGACTCAGGTGGCGCATGCAAGTGGAAGGGAACCTCAGCCAGCTAATTATGCGAAATGTTGAATACAAGATGGACCAAATCCTTGACCACATCATAATGTCGAAGTAATCAAAGCTCTATCAAAGGACTACACAAATGAAACCCAAAACTATCGATAAGGTTCTCAAGTAAGATGAAATCGAATAATGTGTAAGCCGGCGGTATCAAATTGTAAGCTATTGCTTTCAAGGCAGCTACCAAAGGAGTTAGTGAGAATTATTGTTTCCTAGAAAGAGCACGCTTATAATACAATATCTTGCTATCCAGTGGCACTTTCAACCACTTGCTTCAAAAACTGTTATCAAAAAACACACAAATCTGTGTCTTTGGTGGTTTTGAGGAGCGAAATAACTCACTGAACATTGTTCGAAAAACCTTTTTCTAAGGCTGAATTCGTAAATCTTCGAATGGAGATATGCCGTAGTTTTGAAACATGTTCTTTCTATATCGTAAATTTGCCTTGAACCACTCCGTTTCTGTCATTGCCAAAATGAACTGTTTTTCAAAGAATAATGCTGCTTCCATTGCTGCATTGCTGCAAAGTCGACCACTTTTTGTGGTACGGTATTCTTGTTTCTTCGGTAAAAGTGAAGGAGCACTGCTACAAAAATTAGGTAATTGGAGGCAATGTTAGCAACATTTTACATCAAAAAAACAAAAAATTTTCCTTAAGGCTGTTGAAACGTGCATTTTGTTAATTACTTACTTAGACAGCATTACAAACTGAGCATCAACCAATTGGCTTCTTCAGTTTTACACTTCAAGTTCGCTGAAGAACCCCTGTATTCGGGATCACACTCTAGTGCGTCGTTCTTTCGGGTTAGAATCGTAGACTCTTATGGCTGAAGCATTGGCGTTTGGTTTCTCGATATGACCTAGCCATCTAAGGCGACTTGTGTGCACTTTTCTAAACTTGTCAACGGAAATTGTTTTTTTTTTCGTATCCTCAGTACAGACTCTGGCTTCAGTACGTTGTTTTCTTAGTCATCTTTACAGCAACCTGCTCAGGTCTATTCATTTTGACACCTTCCATTAACTTTTCAAATTCCGAACACTGGGATTCTCATGCTTTGAAGGAGCCAACGTTCTTCCTTTTCCTCTTTGCTCTTTGAACTAATTAGCTTCTTTCGTTTTTCTATATAATGTAGCTTCATAGAAGAACTGTTCTCCTACATCAGGACTAACCTAGCACATCGATTACAAGATTTCAAATAGCTCCTTCACTTCGATACCCCTGGACGTAAGGGCATATACGATTGATACTGACTAATAGAGTCTTGTTGGGCAGTGTTAAAACGCAATCGCTTACATGCCAAAAACTCGAGACTTCTAGGCTAAGTCAGCGACTTGCAAAAAATCCGCATCCAAATAGACGCTGTTGGTTTTCTGTCTAGCAAACTCCGTAATCTGGGTCACAGTTTGTCATTCTTCTTTTGCCCGGGCAACCCCTCCGGACTTTTGGAATTGCAGTGATATCTATTCATAAAGGGCTTACGCTTGTTGTTCGGCTGCAGGCGGTCTATTCAAAGTTTGCTCATTCTCTAAGCAGATTCGAACTTCGTTATTCTTATATTGTTTTACAGGGTCGTCAACATTAGATGGATATAGTCGGGACCATATCAGACCACGAAAACACACAATGATAGCAGCCACTTATAGATGGATGGTTGATATCCAGTTTTTCTGGTAGGGGTGAGGTGTCTTGAACAGGAGCAACCTTTGACTTGTGACTTAGGCAGACAAAAGACGAATGTTGACTCTGTGCTTGATTCTCTTAACTTTTATTGTATTCTGGACTGATTTGGAAGACTTATCTAATCGAATCGTCATGGAAGCCTTCAAGACCAATCCAATGGAAGATGCTATTATAACCAAACCATTTTTGGATGGCGTTAAATTATTATAATTCAAGGAGAGGTGAATGCGCAGCTTTGGGTGCGAAAAGGAGAAGAGCAATGCCCAGGCTTGTAGAACAAATAAAATTGTGCTGTTTACGGGGATAAACAAAAAATCATTTTTAAAATCAACGATAAGCCACGCTCTGCTGGTCCTATCACCCAAAACCTGATGAAATTCTCTTAAAAATCTAGCAAGTCAGGCATATCAGCACTTCCAAAAACAGTATGGTTAGATCCATGTATGCTTAGATGCATTCACCGACAAATTATCTTAAACTGTTTACATTAATCTAGATACAGAGAGAAGCTCGATGTATAAGTTCTTCATATATTGAGTGCGAAAAGCCCAATGGACGGGATTAAAACATAACCGATGATGAAAAATGGGCCACGTACGAGTGCGAAACCAGAATTGACAGCTCAGAAGTTGATGCTGTGTGTGTGGTAATATTGAAAGAGAATGTTCCACTAAGGTTCTTCCAAATGGTCAAAAAGTTAATTCTCAACTCAAGACCAATTTACCAATACCACGCACTTCTCTGATCTACCGTGAGAACTCCTTCAACGAAATTAAGCTTTATTTTCTTGTTACGGACTTACTCAGTCTCACTCACCCGAACTCGTGTATATTCGCACTACAGCGGTTACTCAGTCAAAGTTAGAATTTAGCTACAGCTATGGTCACCCACAAACTAAAGGTGCTTTCGTTGCGATACGATGATTGATTTTTGCTGCTCTAATACCCAGATACATATATCGAGTACCAAGACGGAGATAGACCCTTGCTATCTCTCAACATGAATCCTCCATTGTGAACTTCTGAACGTGCTTCACAAGAAATTAATTCTGCTCTAATCCTTGATGTTTGATTGGCTTCCCATATCACTTCATCCACAGATATTAGTCTTTTTACAACTTCGATTAGAGCTCTGAGAGTTATGTATTAACAGATTACGAATATGTATCTAAATGCACAAACCTAAACAACATTTCTAAGGCGTTTTTCCATGACGAAACGTCTTTATTGAACATGAAAATTATAATGCAAATTTTTATTGAATTATGATGGCGTTCTATGCTTGAGACACAAGCGCTTCCTGGATTCAGGTGTCAAGACCAAAACAAGCTGTTGTTAACTCGCCAACCGCAGAACATTCATGTGCCTACATACTCATGTATACCACACTCTCATCCGACAAAACATTGATTTATCGTCAGTATCAACTGGGTGGCAATCAAAATGACGTATGACAATCGAACAAACATTAGAAGATAGAGTATCAGCAAAAGCCGCATTGTTACTCGACTACTGCTGGAGGGTCAGTAAGATTATACTCGTAACTTCTAGTCGAATGTCTACTACAGTGTGCGAAGCGTGTTTTAACTAATGTTAGTGGCATGTACGAGTAAGTGCAACATGTTATTATGACACTTAAGGCAATTACGATAAATGACGATCTAAGCGGCCAACCGGACAATGCGTAAATACATTAGTTTCATTGAGAACAAATTACAAACGATTAATATTGAGATAAGCATTTACTTGGCACCCAATTGTGAGATACAATAAAATGAAGATTTCAATTTAATTGCAATCATGCTGATGACATTGAAATTGCTTTTTTTATGGCAAGAACATCATCAATCAGTTCATTTTATTGCAGACAGCATTCTGGTGGAAAAGGTCAAAAGTTAAACGAATTGATGTTCAAAAACAAGCGACAAATTGATTTTTTTATATCCTATACAAGTGATTGTTGCACATGTAAATCTTGCGAGTTGCTGTTCATTTATAAATTGTCGCAATGCTTAGAAGTGGCTTAAGGGTCGACAATTTGTCGTTTAAACGAAGGAGATGTGTTAGAAGTAGGGCTGAAATATAATTGAAACTTCGATATGTAACGCCTCTCAATAATTCGTATCAAGGCTGAATTCGGAAATATAACCCTAATTTGCATACATGCCTCTAAAGTGGAAAAAGGGGATGGTCAAACCTCTAACGAATACTCAATCATTGTCAATACAGTCCGTCACTTCAAGACATCATGCAAAACACTATGGTCGATAAAATATTCCGGCTGTTAGGATTTCCAGTGGAACATATCCTTAAGTAGACAACATGCGGTTCCCACATCTTTACATTCATAATTAAGCTTGGCTTACCCCTATTTAATCACATTACGTTCGACGCCAGACATCACTCCAACATTCCGGATGTCCAAAGGCCACCAAAATTCGACGTTGAAAACTGCAATCAAAAAACCGCTCAATTTCTGCCGAAATACCAGCTTTCATACATAAAGTGTAGAAATTCAATAAGAAGGTTGCAAGTTGCATGCTTGAAGGGTGGAATCTTAAAATCATTTGCTCAATCCAAAAGGGAAATAAGTCTGTTAAGCAAAGCCTATAAAAAAATAAAAAACAAAGATATACAAGGACAATCTGATTGGATCACATTAGCCCGATTTCAGGCCAGGAATGCAACGGGTGTGTCATTTGTTGGTTTATTTTTACATCAAAAATTATTATTTTAACACTGAAAGGTTTTATTTGCGTAAAAAATTGACAGAAATTCCATATTCTATTTGCATTACCAAATGGATCGATTTACGCTTGCACAACGTTGGAAAATATTGCAAAGTTACTTCCAAAGTAAATGCTGTCTTGTGTGAATTTTGAAAATAAATCTTGTTCGAAATTATCCACCAACTGGAGCTGGTATACCCATATTTGTGAAGAAAGTTCATGAGAATGGTTTGCTGTTGTTGTTGAAAGCGTGCGCCTTAACCCGAGAGCCTCAACGTACCATAGATTCCAGACACTGAACATCAGTCGCACCAGCCTGCGGAAAAATGTTCACAAAGATCTCGGATTATTCGACTGACTCTAAAATTAAAGAAAAATAAGCACCCAATTCTCTGATTAAGCTTTAAAGCAACTCGGACTTTAACGACAATTTAGCTCTATCCCGGAGGCTACGTAAACAAGCTAAATTGCCGTATTTGGGAATCGGAAAATCCAGCGTAATCATGCGTTTGATGAACAACTATGTGAACAATCCAGAAATTTCGGTCAAGCTATTCATGAAATAGGGGCGGAAATTATTGAAAATATATTGAAAAATTGGGTTGACAGGATGTTCCACTATTACACCAATCGCGGCAGTCATTTGAATTAAATATTATTCCATAATTGAGATAGAATTGCGGGATGACGATTGAGAATGCACGCTGCTCCATCAAGGTCGGTAAAGATCTCACCGAGATCTTTGATGTTCAAAAAGGATTTAGACAAGGCGATGCGCTGTCATGCGATTTTTTCAACATCGTACTTGAAAGAATAGTGCAAAACTCACGAGCAAACACAAGAGGCACTATCTTTCAAAAGTCCGTCCAACTACTCCCATACGCCGACGATATTGACATAATCGGGAGAAAGCAGCGTGATGTCTGTAGCGTCTTTGCAAGTATTGAGACGGAAGCGGCGAAAATGAGGGCAAGACCAAGTATATGCTGTCAAGTAAAAAGGACAACCAACACCGACGTCTCAGACAGAACGTCATCCTCGACAGATATAAATGTAGTTAAGAACTCTGTCTACATATGTAGGCTCCGCTATAAGTACAAACAACGACACCAGCGCTGAGATCAAGCGAAGAATAACTCTTGCCAACCGCTGTTTCTTTGGGCTTAGAAGGCAATTGAATAGCAAAGCCCTCTCTCGGACAACAAAAGTCACCCTTTCTAAGACCTTAATAATCCCGGTCCTTCTCTATGGCGCAGAGGCATTGAAAATTGCCAAAAATGAATGAGGGTGCTCTTGATTGCTTCGAGAAAAATTCTTCGGGCGATCTTCGGTCCCGTCTGCATTGACGGTGAATGGAGGAGGAGATACAACAATGAACTCTACGGACTGTACAGCGACATCGACCTAACCAGAAGAGTGAAAATTCAAAGACTGAGGTCGCTGAGTCATGTAGAGCGTATGGACACCTATGCTCCGGTCCGAAAAATCTTCCAATCCGTTCCCGATGGACGGTGCAGTAGAGGAAGGCCAAGACTCAGGTGGCGCACGCAAGTGGAAGAGGACCTCAGCCAACTTAGCGTGCGAAACTGGAGGCAACTAGCCAGAGATCGAGCTGCCTGGAGACAGACGCTTGTTGACTAAGGCCCAGGTTCACCCCGAACTGTAGCGCCACTTAAAGTAAGTAAATAAGTAAGTAATTGAGGAAGATGTTCTATTTTCAACAAAGCAGCAAAATACCAACAGATGGTCCACCCTTTGTAATATTGACAAGACAACACGCAGATCTTGAAATTTCAGACCAGCACTCATCATCCATTTGTCGACTTTAAAACCAAATCGAATCGACTAGATAGCAGAGCTGAAAAAGAATGCAATCATTTTAACATTTAACTCTTTTGACTTCACGTGGATTTGTTTCAATTCAATCACTTCAATAATGACTTCAATTTCAAAAAAAATTAATCACCATTCATTCTGAAGTCATGATTTAGCAATCATTTTTTGCAATCTTTTTGAATACTTTTGAAGTCAAAATGAATGCAAGCATTTTGAATGCTCTCCATTCACAGAAGTCACCCCGAAGTCACTAGCATTCATTGCATTCACTTGAAGTCAGTGAAGTCCTTGAACCGAACCGAACCAACTTGAAGTGCGGCACGAATTCGGCCGAATTTTTCTTTCGCAAAGAAACAATATGAAGGTTTTAATCGCCCGAGCAGGGTGGGCTATTAACTGGGCTATTTCTGCCGATAAGACGATCAGCTAACTAACCTCAAGCACCAATCTTTAAAGCCTTCCAGCTGTAATTTATCCCAAAGAATGACTTTTAAACATGGAGGGGAAGAGATCCATTACCAACTTGTCGGCATCATCACTAAAGAAGTGCTGCTTCTGCTAGTCTATTGGTTACTGTCGGAACACTCCTGACTACTCGCCTGATAAAATGCGGTAATTTTGCCAGTAAAGCATCAATGTGGCTCGTCACTGAGAATGATTTTTGGGTAAAAATCTGAATCTTCCGTCATATTTCATAGAGCTATTAGATCTAGGGTCAGTACAGACGTAAATCTTGTAGCGTATGACTGTTTCACAGCAAGGCAATACCAAGCTGTTAATAAGTTGAATCGAATTTGTACATTTTCTCGCTTATCGGGACGATTGTAACATAGTGGGTGATTTGAAGACGTTGGGGACATCTGATGAAAGACCCTTTATTATGAAAAATGGATTTTTACCAGCCCAGTGGATGATGAGTTATCGAAATAAATGTTATGCCTGGAGCAGAACACCGAACCAACAACAAATAAATCGCCAAGAAAATAAAACTACCTTAAGCATCTAAGCCAGAGAGGAAGGCAGTAATCGTTTTGAGGCTGCCTGTACGGCAGTGGCAATTTTTAGTTTTGCAACTGAAATAAATCAAAATTGAGGCAATTTTGCGACGTTTTCAGTAAATTGTCTGTTAGAATATTACAAAAAATTCGGAAAAAACGAAACCAACAAAAATGAGTTTAGACAAGTTGACACATCTCGAGGAAGATTGTCCCCCTATACATGAAAGTTTTTCATTTATTTTGCGTGCCCGACAGTCTTTGGCTAGAAATCTTTCACAATATGCAATCTACCCATTTATGAATGTAATTTCCATAGTCGTCTTTGACGAAAGGTAACGAAAGGTATAGTTTTTTTCTTCCTGAAATCATCTTGATTGGTAGATGTAGCCCAAGTAGACTGGGATATCACACACTGAGCTCCATAATTTGTTAAGAATCACTTCTTACCTCACCCTAAGGGCAAAGGTAATTGCAATCAACCATTCGAATAAGTCCATGTGATGCTTATCAAGGCAGTTTTTTTTACTGGAGTCTTCACGGATAAGATACGAGTATGTAAATCGAATATCGATTATCATATATACATATATCCCATATCAGTGGGGGGCGAAATATTTGCATCAGTAGCGACATTCAAGATAAAGTCAGAGCCTTGCTGAACACTCTCAATTTCATTATAGTTAGAGAAAGAGTCTTGTTTAGATTGGTTACAATGGAATCATAAAAAATCACATTAATTGTCGTGGTGGGAAAGGATCAGGGAAGTGTTTTCAGGACCCAAGCCTATTCCTAGACTGTCCATGACCTCGATTTAGACTTTCAATAGATTGATTGATGGCGGTAGTACCATCATGTTGAAACCAGAGATGGTCCAGACCCAATAGAGAAAAATAGCTGGTCATCATATTGGGGCAACGTTCTTCATTCACTGTAACTGTCTCTCCAGCCTCATCTTCGAAAAAGTACGGCCTAATGATGCCGCCAACCCATAATATGCACCATACAGTGATGCATTGGTTTTTCGTGAATCTCGTTTGGGTTTTCCAATCCCCAGAAATGACAATTTTGTTTATTTACGTAACCATCCATCCAAAAATGGGCTTCATCGGAAAAGATCAAATTCGATGACAAATTGTCCTGGCCATCCAACACCCAGGTAACAAATCGGCGACATCGTAGATGGTTCAAAGTTCTAAGTGGGGTTGTCGTGCAGTCTTAACTGAGTTTACTTGTATGTAGGGATGCTTGAAAGGCATATTCCCACCTACTACGAGTATTCGTACGACAACACCTCTCCTTTTTTTATGTGAAACGCCGATTTACACATTCATCCTTGAGTTTTTCAATCGTTCCTCTTTCCACAAATGATGGAGTATTGTAAGATCCACCGAATCCCAAAATGTGTGTTGACAACTGGTCGGGTAAGGGCCTGTTAAGACAACTCTTGTCGATTGTCTTGAGATAATAAGAAGAAAATAGCAGCTCCTGAAATTTTTAGTATAAATTCAGGTGAAGGGCAAGTTAAGCAGAAACTACAGAAGGTAGTTCTAATCCGGAAACCCACAATGGAGTAATATAGTGCGAATTAACAATAATGTTTCAACTCTTAACCCTCCGATTAGCGAAAAGGTCCCTGGGGACCTTTTGATTTTTTGAATACTTACAAATATTTTTATACAAGTGCTAAAGCTTGATGCTTACTGTATTTTATAAAAAAAAACAATTCTAAAGCGATTAAAACTTATTCCGAAACGATGTGTGCACTACATTTCGAGTTTTTTTCATTTTAAAGACATTTAGTAGGGTAATTAGCAACAAGGTCCCTAGGGACCTGAGTGTATTATAGAGAAGACATTATGGAAAATAAGGGAGAAGGGTTAACAAAGATATACATATATACATAGGAATTGGGTAAGAAAATAATTCTTTTATGGTTCTTCTTCACATACCATCCTTATCTATGTCGTATGACCAATAAAATGATTAGGAGGAAATCAGTCGAAACGTTGATGGTTATTCTACGAAAATTACCCCCGTTCATTTCGAAGGAAGAACTTCAAACGATCTTCGACACAATTAGAAGAAAGAAATCAGTGGGAACCGATGGAATACCGAACATTGTGCTTCGACATCTCCCACTCCCACTAGAAGCGGTGGAAATTTATACCACCCTGTTTAACAATGCAATGAATAATGCACATTATCCATCGCATTGGAAAACTATGGTGGTACATCCCATCCAAAAAAGGGATAAAGACATCTCCAATCCGGCGAATCTCCGGTCGATCAGTCTCCTTCCAAACATCAGTAAGGTTTACGAAAAAGTTATCAATAGAGTCCTGACTAAGTGGGTTGAGGACGGAAATATAGTTCCGGATAATTAATGCGGTTTCAAGGCGGGGCATGATGTCATTCATGCCGCGTCTAAGCTGGTTTCTGATATCCAGCGGAACAAGAAACAGTGCACGGTTGCCTGCCTTATTGATTTGGAGAAGGCTTTCGATACCGTATGGTTAGAGGGACTCTTCTACAAGTTGAACAGACTGGGCATTAGTAAACCACTACTGTATATTCTTTTCAATATGCTCACCGATAGACAGTTCATCTGGCTACTGGTATATTCAACATTAAAAACGGTCTGCAACAAGGTGCGGTCAATTCGCCAATCCTTTTCAACATTTACACAAGTGATCTGATAGGTTCACTTCACCATGCCATAGCGTACGCAGACGACTTAATCGCGTACAGATCAGCTCCAAAGATTGAGGTTATAAACATTCTTTTGCAACGTGACTTCGATAAAATTAAACAATATTGCGACGACTGGAAGTTGAAGATCAACTTTCAAAAGTCGGAAACCATTCTGTTTAGGACGCCTTTGTCTGGGGCCTCTGCGGATACCAGAAAGAATTGGCGAAAGTTTCAGATCGTGGGACAAAATGGGCAGCCACTTGTTTGTCGAAGTGTAGTCCCAGATA
Organism: Volucella inflata; assembly: GCA_928272305.1. Lineage (NCBI taxonomy): Eukaryota > Metazoa > Arthropoda > Insecta > Diptera > Syrphidae > Volucella > Volucella inflata. Next base: position 146,510,895 of record OV743716.1, on the reverse strand, counting down.
CCTTGGGATCTGGCTAGATCAATATCTTTATTTTAACAAATATATAACTGTTGCTCTGGCCAGAGCCAAAGGTGCTTTTGCCCTTACAAAGAGACTGTTTTATAGCAGGCAACTCGATGCGAGGGTAAATGTGATCGGCTACATCGCCGTTACCCGCCCTATGCTTGTATTTGGTTGTCCTGTGTTGTTCACCATGAGAGCAAGACTTTTGGAAAATATTCGGGTGTTTGTGAGGGCTTGTCTTCGCCTATATAGAACACCAGAGTCTCAGTACAATAGGGCTTACCTAATAAGAGTGGACAATTTTGTTATTAAGTTGATTCGAATGCACATTGCAAGAGCAATGACCTCGTCGAATAACCTGATCTCTGGGGATTACTACCCCAATAATATGTATCACGAGAGAGTTCGCTTTGACGTCTTTATTCCTCCAGAAGCTTTCCTCTACCTCGACAGAAAAGGTCTGATCCAGGATAGATTAGCGGTGCCGTTAATCTTCCATGTCGCTCGAACAGCTGCGGACAGGCGACTCAACTACGACAGAGACGTCGCACTCGGCAGTGCAAAGCGTCTCCGGTTTAGTAGGGCGGTAGGGAGTCGTGACATTAGGGATGTTGCTCGGCGGCACCAACAATTTTGGTGGCTTGCGGAAGAAGGGGAGGCTCCTTTGTCGAATTCCTCGAATACTTATTCTTTAGGGAGCAGAGTCGGTCTGCCTTATTTTTAGTCATGGCCGGCTTACATAGTGAGAAACCGTGTTAAGGACTGTAAAGTAATACTTGGAGAATCGCTAGTAAGCCAACACCGTCTGCTCATTACAGAATTTTTCACAGCGGAACCACCGAAAACACGGGCATCGTTTGGAAAGCCAATAATCCGGTGGTATAATCTATCAAAGGAACGAAGCGCAAGATTTATCGCACTGGCTAAAGAAGTACTTCACAATATAAACGGTATCGCAGACTCACTTAGCCCGCAAGAAATGTGGAACAGCATGCACGAGGAATGCATAACACTCGCAAAGTCCCATCTGTGGACTATATCGAAATACCATCACGTCGGCAAAGAAACATGGTGGTGGAATGACGAAACCAAACGAGCTGTGGCCGACAAGATGAGTGCATTCCAAGCGTGGACAAAATGCGATCGGAGCGACGATATCGAAAAAGCTCGACTGTCTCTTGAATACGAGAGTCTTAAAAAGATCGCAAAGAAAGTCCTGGCTCGAACTCGAGCGGCAGAAGCGGAAAACCTGTACCAGGAGTTGGAACAAATATCCTCACGATCGGCGGATAGAAGACAAGCTATCCAAGAAGTTCAAACGTCGTACAGTACTAAAATGCCAAATAATTTTAAGCTCGCTGCACAGAGGAGAAAAAATTCAACGGAAATAACCTCGCCGAAATACATCAAAAACGCAGACGGTCGCTTGCTAACAAATGAAAAGGAAATTTGTGACCGGTGGCTTGAATACTGCAAGGAGTTGCTTAACAAACAGTTTCCACGTGATATCGTGCCGACAGCTGGTCTATTCGAGGAGGAAGTTTCGGACTTTTCAATCGAAGAAATAAGTATAGCAATTGGAAAAATGAAGCGGGGGAAAGCGGCGGGACCAGACAGCATTCCATCAGAGTTTTGGTCGAAGATAGAGGGGATCGGGAGTGTATGGCGAAGTAGCTTCTTGGTTCCATTATACAAAGGAAAAGGCGACACTCGAGAATGCAACAACTACCGTTCAATCAAGCTTATGTCACGCTGGACTAACGAGAGAATTTCCAGTTAATGTCGGAGTGCATCAAGGAAGCGTACTTAGCCCTTTCCTCTTTAACGTAGTATTCGACTATGTTTTAAAAGACTGCATGCGCGAAGTAAATGTAACGCCAATTCTCTTCGCTAACGACGCAGTTATACTTAGCGATAACGTCGAAGATTTACAGAACGCCTTAGATTCATGGAGAAATGCGCTAGAGAGAAACGGGTTTAAAATAAGTCGTTCAAAGACGGAGCATTTGACGTGCCCATTTGCGCATCCGTTGCGACCTGTTCCGGATATAATGTTAGACGGAATAGTTCTTCCGAAAAACACTATCTTTAAGTACTTTGGATCAATCGTTAACATGGAAGCGAAATGTGACGACGACGTAAACCGCGGAGTGAGTGTGGGATGGATAAAATGCCGGGAAAATTCGGGAATCTTTTGTGACCGAAAATTTCCACTTAAATTGAAGGGGAAACTCTACACCACGGTTGTTAGATCAGCTCTTATATACGGTTCACAGTGCTGGATAATGTACGAAGCGTTTAAAAACAAAATGACGGCAGTGGAAATGAAAATGTTAAGGATGTCTAGTGGAGTCACTAAAGGCGATTGCATTAGATCTACGCCTATAACAGGAAGTCTACATATATAGTAAAGAAATCGGAAACCGAACAATAGCGAATAGAATAAGCTGATATTACCACGTTCACTATCAACTACGGTCACTCCAACTGTAAGAAAACGAGGTCGGAAAAAGAATTCCTGAATTTCTCAGATGGCAAATGCGCAACAACGCCTGGGGCTAACCACTGAAGCGATCCAGGACCGTGCATTATGTAGACGCGTTCTGCGGTCTGCGACATTAGCCAACCCCATAAGCGGAGCAGCAGCGATGCAGTAAAAATGGGAAACTCGTTACGCATAAGTTCGTACTCGTATAACGAGTAAAGGGTTAATAAAAGTATAAGAAGTTGCAGACTAATTTTGCAATCCGCACGAATTGATGACCGTAAACGAACAACTTTTTCCTTATTGAGGAAGAGCACGTTTCACACAATACATTCCATTTAAGCCAGTCAAGTACGGTATTAAAGTATGATAGTTGTGTGATTCGAAAGGTATGATTTATGGTGGAATATGATCGATATTGCTCTATTGGCCCCAATCATAATATAAGATGAAATTAATCCTGTCCAAAAAATCGGACAAACGACTATTATTTTGAAATTGTTGACGAGAAAATTGGCAATTTCAAACATTGAAGAATGAGCCACCAATCTACGAATAACGTGCTATCCCAAAATTCGAAATGCTATGGAAGCACATTTGATGTTGTGGTAAGTTGAACTGAAAGCCACGTTAAAAAGAAATTAAGTAACAACACCAACACCAGTACCTGTTCCTTCGTTTATACCGCGTTCAAATCGGTCATCATGATACTTACATACATACGAGTATGTCGTGTGGAGTACAAAAACCAGCGGGAAACCCGAGTGTATTGCTGCGATAATGCGGTTTATGCTGAACACTTAGCGCTTTTATATCGGCGCCAAACCTGCACTGCTGCCCTAGCTACACAGACGAAATAAGTACGAGGGCGGGTCAATAAGTCCGTGACTTTTGGATTAAAACACAGATTTTTTGATAAAAAAATAATTTTATTTTTCAACGTAGTCTCCCTTGAGCTCTATACACTTTGTCCAACGCTTCTCCAATTTTTATATCCCTTCCAAAAAAAATGATTTGTCGAGGTCCTCAAAATAGGCCTTTGTTTGCGAGATGACTTCATCATTGAAGTCAAATCTTTTTCCACCAAGCCATTTCTTCAGGTTTGGGAACAAGAAGTAGTCGCTCGGAGCCAAATCTGGAGAATAGGGTGGATGAGGGAGCAATTCATAGCCCAATTCATGGATTTTTGCCATGGCAACTGCACATGCGTTTGTGGTCGACTGTGAGCAAACGCGGCACCCATCTTGCGGAAAGCTTTCTCATGCCCAAGTGATCATTCAAAATTGAAACCACTGAGCCATGCGAGATCCCTACGGCTTCCACAATCTCTCGCACTTTCAATCTTCGGTCGGCCAACACCATATCGTGAATTTTTCCGATTGTTTCGGGTGTAGAGACCTCAACTGGGCGTCCAGGACGTTCGGCATCTTCAGTGCTTGTACGGCCACAACGAAATTCAGTAAACCACTTTTTTACCATTGAAATCGATGGTGCAGGATCCCCATAGTATTTATCAAGCTTGGCCTTGGTCTCGGTAATGGTTTTCTTTCGCAAGAAATAATGCTTAATAAGCACACGAAATTCACTTTTTTACATTTTCTCCTCAAATTAGTGAGTAGTCTGATAAAAATAGCTGTCAAACACAAACTAACTGACGCAGCAAGTTTAAATTTTGACAGGAGTCAACTGACAGATGCCTGTTGACAGGAGCAGTGTTGCTGTTTCAGTAAAGAGGTCAGAAATTCAAAAAGTCACGGACTTATTGACCCGCCCTCGTATTTAATTAATATATAAAAGTATAAAATGAAAAAAGAACCGGACGTGCAAGCTAAAAATGGCTAGGTCAGGGTGTTTGTAGTGCGCGACTGAAAACGGAGTGTCCGATATGGACAGACGTGAACCAAGGTATACTCTATTTAAGAAAGACAGAACTTGATTTAAATAAAAAAAAAATAATAAAACAAGAATAATTGTTATATTTATTTATTTTATTTCAATTAGTTGTAATACTCATTTATTTGTTTTATTAGATGATCCCTACAATGTTTATATTTTTCAATTTCACTTTGTTTTTGCATTTCATTTATATTTTCTTATATTTACTTAATTAATTCATTTGAATTACATAACTGTTGCTGCCTTTTAAAAAATAAATTATAACGCTGAACACTAAGCAAACAAAAAGTGTTTTATTTTTTTTTACTCTCATATAATAACTTATGTATATATATTTCATAATAATTGTTATTTTTTGCTTCATCTTGTATATGGCTATTGCTAAAATAAGATTGGAATATTTCATTCATTATTTTTTTGTTAATTTTCTTAAAAGTAATAGCGATATCAGTACAAATAAGTGTTTTCTGTTTTTGTATTTTTTTTTTTTTTTTATTTATTTTCCTTACATATATGTATACTGTATTACCTACAATTGATCTACATTTATAATTGTTACTTGCACATAATATATTAAAATACACAAACCTATTTGTTTGATATACATTTTTGTTTTTTTGTTTTTTTTTATTTTTTTTTAAATTTAAATTTAAATTTTATTTTTAAAATTAAAAATTCTTTTTTATTCACCATCTGTATCCACCTTGTTGAAATAAGAATTTAATATGAAATAAGCAATGAAAAGTATATAGGAAATAAATTTCTATTTAATTTTAGTGATTTTCATTAATAATAGACTCTGCTAGTTTTTTTTTTTAATTTTTGTTTTTTTTTTGTTTTTAAATATCTATGTACTTTAACGGAGAATATAATATATTACGTCAAATGACACATGTACACATGTCTTTGTCAAATAATTTAGTTGAACAAACATTGGAAATTAAACATTATCACAATGAAATAATGTATCTTTTCGTTTTTGTTTTTTTTTTGTTTATTTTATTTTTCGTTTATTTAAGCGTATAATTTAAAATCTACTATCATATTGGTAAAGAACATTGTTTTTTGTATTACTCTTTAAATCTAAACTTTCAGTTGTTTTCCTTTTATTTGTTTATTTTAAATTTAAACTATATCTGTGTAGAAATAAGTAAAACTTAACATACGTATATATTTGTTTTATTTAATATTTATCTATTGATTTTTTATTTTTCATATTTTTTTGCTTTAAATGGAACACATGCAATCATTGTTTATGTTTATGTTTAAAAAATATTCTTTTTTTTTAATTTATATAGTTTTTTTTGTATATATTGTAACTACAAACAATAAAAGCAAATTAATAATTTTTTTTTTTATTTTCTTGAAAACATTAAATAATTTTTTATTTTTTATTTTATATATCTTATAGGCCATATAATGATATGTATTGATATTATTATACATTAAAACCTTTTGACAGTTATGAGTTTTTTTTATTTTCTTTTTAATTAATGTTGGTTTTATGGTTTCTTGTTTTGTTTAAGAATAAATTTGCCTCAGATGACTTTTTCGATCTGTTTTTGTGTTTATTTTATTTTTTCCAAACTTGTGTGTTTGTTGTTTAAGATTTAAGTTATGTTTGGTTTTTTGTTTTTATTATCAGATGTCATAGCTGATACTTTTGTTCTAATAAAAGATAATAATTTTCTTCTTTCTTCTATAAGCCTATTTACAATGTTTTTTTTTTTCATTTAATTGTGAATTAGATGATAGGAAACAATGTTAGAAAAATACTCATTATTTTAAATAGGGGTCATTTTAAAAACTTTCTATTAAAATGAGGAATTCAAGATCAATCAGGCTGATAATGCACTTTTCACGATTTGATTTCGCACAAATTTTCAGAATAAGATCGAAAGAACATTTAGAAATATATGCATAGGAAGAAGCAATGAAAGAGTAATAGTGGACTCTTTAAGGCTTGGAATTGTCTGCCACCTTCAAGTATGTATTTGCAATTTTATTGCAAATGGCTCTTGCTTTGTCAGGGAATTAATAATAAATATAGTATTTTAAGGAGCTTATTTTATGGAAGTGTTTTACAGAGACTAATATTACTAATATATTCAAAACACATTTAACAAATTAACTTTTCGAATGTGCAACTGTTTTTAGAATGAATTAATTATTAATCAAGGAGCAATCAGTAGAACCAAAAAGATCGGGCAGTAGACAGTTCAAAATCTGACAAGGATTTTATTATTTACTGCTTGTTCTCTAGTATTTTAAGACCAAATTTTCAGTAGAGTAACAAAGTAAACTAGCTCTAATTTCGCGTTTAGCTCTAAAGATATGAATGCCCCATTTCAGCAGACTGTTAAGCGACGATGACGACCAATATGTCGCCGTCAGGCAGAAGCGAACAATTTAATCTGCACACTTACGGCCAAAAATGTATTTTACCCGAACTCGACTGAATAAAGAAAGCTATCAAAGCTTAAGTGCAAAAATGCAAATGAGAAATGACTTCGTAAAAAGAGTGCACCAATTCATCTGCAACCTCTACACTAACTTTACACACATCAAGCTTCACAACATGCCCTTATTCTAAATGCCCATGGAGAATGATGTTTAAAAAAGTTCCTGAAAAGACAATTTCTTTTACATCGTAATAAGAAGTATTGTGGGCCCCCATACGATTATCAAGGATTCGCCCATCAATAACATCTTCAAACCTTGACGCCACAGAAGCACGGTGTAAGTAAGTTAAACACGATACCATGGAAATCAAAAGCCTCCCGGACTTCAGTCCCGGCCAGACTTGAAAAAGAAAGGCCCACAGTGGGTGTGATTTAAACCCTAAACGCAGGGATGGTGCACCTCGCAGTCTCACCCAATGTACAGTTGCAAAAAGAACTGGGTGCTGAGACCCTTAGTTTGGTAAGAGATCGGCTTCGCCTCATACGAGTACCAAGGGTGAAAACTATGTCCTCAACACGGGTTGGTATCAAATAAATTGACAAAGAGCGATGGTAAGTCGTACCCTTTTCCCATGGATACAAAGGACTTCCGTGAAATTAAGCCCACTGAGACAAGTGTTCACGAAAAATACAAGAGACGTTAGAAGCATTGCTCCGCTCTCCATCCACATATCATACGGGCAATCTTTCAAAAGTCTGTTCAATTATTTGGCTATTCAGATGGCACAGCTGTTATTAGCGGAACACAGCAAACCCTTTGTAGGGCATTTGAGAGGAAAAATCCGGGGAAGCAATTGGTCTATTCATCTACGGTTTACGATCCTGTCTACATTGACAGAGAGTGGAAAAGAAAAATTTGCCAAGAATTTACTGTGCGACAACTTGGATTTGACTAAAATAGTCAGAAACTATCGGCTTAGATGTTTTAGACATATAGAGCGGATGGACGCTATTATTTTTTCAGTTTGGAAAAAAAAAGTCAATGAAATAACTTATTTCAGGCAGCAATCGCAAATTGAGATGAACTTCAAACAAACTTGGCAAAACTAATCAAATACCTAAAAGAGAACAGGGCGTACTAGAAAATAATATTAGTTGATGTTCAGTTGATAATAAGACAACCATTTCTTTGACTCTTTCGTTGAACTTTAAATAGTGGAGAACGAGAAAAATATCGGATATTTAGAAAAGTCATTGGAAATATAAAAATTTACACAGCGCCTCACTGCTTAGTTAAAATGTTTGGATCGGATCTCCACACAAAAACCTTGGAGGAAAGACCTCTATACAAATAGCTACTTGGGATCAAAAATCCAAAACGTACTATATTAAATCAAAACAGATACTGATAAATTTTAAACAGAGTTCAATTTCAAGGCAGCTCTGAGGAGCCGTGGAACTTAAACAGCCCATAAATCCGAGCAGAGAAAGTATGTAAAACATTATGGTAGTTCTGAACAGAATTCACTAAAGTTGGTGATGTTCTTTTCTGTTGACATTGCAGTTGCAACCAAGACCAGTCTTCATCACTTAAGTGTCTTTGGTTGCGTAGGCGAATCTTAACAAAAATAATACCCATTATTAAACCTCATTAAAATATCAATTTCGCAGATCGGCAGTACTAAGGTATGTCAAGCAACATTTTCAGAACAGAGTAGAATTATGTTCGTTTTACATACGGCCTATGAGACACGAACATTATCCATTTCTATCCATTAGAAAAGTGGCTGATCGATTCACTGTTTTTGCAGCGCCCGTTATTGCTATCCAAGGGGCAGGCACGCCAGCATGACATCAATAAAATAACTGAGACAATTTAGAGCTGTCAACTGACTGAGAATGAAGTCTACATTATAGACCAAGCCTTCAAAACTACTTATAAAAGTTTTGAAAAATCAATTTGGAGTTGCCGACTTCATTGGCATTTTTTTCATAGGTTAAAATCTAATTTCATAATTCGATGGCTGTTTTCAAGATCCACATCGGCAGTGTAATGACAAGAATACTTAGTGATGATCGAGGAGTGGTGATGGTTCTAAATCGGTCGCACCAAATCAGCCGATTAAAATGCATTTAAGTGACTTCAGATAAAAATAAATATATCTATGATAGTTTTTTTTATATTCCTACAACGCTAAATTTATATATATATATATATTTATTGTATAAGCTAAACGCAAAGAGAATGTAAAAGCTTGAGAAAATTGTCGGTCTTTTTTTGAAATTTTTGACGTGAAACATGCACCTCACTCAGGTCGCCCTAACACTAAAAATGTTGATAAAATCATGGGAAAAATTAAGCAACACGCATAAAAGCAGTCACAATATAGTTCAGAAACCTAAAATCGACTATAGGATAATTTTCAGTCACTTGGAACGAGCTGATTACAAGAAGAAGCTCGGTAACTAATTGAATTTCCGTATGCGAATCTCTGTTGAAATAAAACGAAATCGAATAGGTGATGAAAAATTGGTCATATACGACAATGTTGTGTAAAAGCGATCTTAGTCGATACCCAAAACAGTACCAAGGACTCCGTTGATGGCAAAAATGGTGATAGTGGGTGTGTCGGGGGATTGGAAGGGTATTGTGTATTATGTCTGTCAGCACTAAGGAAGCAATTGAGAAACTAATGACAGAATTGATCAACGGGAAAGATGTTGTGTTATCATAACAACGCCATATCATACACAATTTTGATGCAATCACAATATAAATTGCCCCGCTGGATTTTAACTCATTTCAATCTTTGCACCACTCTCTTGCTGATGTAAAAATAAAGGAGGCATGTAAAAATCACTTCACTCCATTTTCCAAAAAGAAACTACACAAATTCTACTCAGATGAAGGATGTAGACGAAATGGTGATCAACCAAAATATACAATTCTTGGTTTAAAATAGATTTACCTGAAATTAGACTATAAAAGGCCCAACCTTAAATTTAGGTCTTAAAACTAGCCACTCGACCTTAAAAAAAGGGAAAATTAAACTTTGGGCTTTGGAATATGTTTAAAATTAAGATTGTAATGAGCTAATAGGGCGTTAAACTGCAAAAGGCGCACCACCTCAGACAACGTGTCTTTGGATGTATAAACAGACTCTTTCAGAACAAATTTGTAATGGTATACCTTTTTTTGATTTTAAATATGGACGACTCCTTTCAAATTGTTTAGTATATTTCAAAAATTTCGAAATATATAAATCTTTCAATAAATATGTCCCGAATGAGCCTTGAATTCACCCACCTAATAAAAATTAAATTAAAAATATATAATCATTTAATTGAAAAGAAGATACAAATTAAAATATTATAAGGAAAAGAGGACTCACAAATAAATACATAAATTAAATAATTTTACTACGGGAAATGCTTTGCGATTTTGAGGTATGGAAATGTTTAGGTTTAGGTTTCACATCATTGTCGTTTATTTAGTTGTGATAGTAGTAGTGTGTGTAGTAGTAGTAGTAATAGTAGTAGTTTCTTTTTTTTTTGTATGGATAAAACAGCTTAAATTTTAATTTGTTTTTAAAATTTCTGTTGTGTTGACAATACAGTGATCTGTAAATATACATTTAATATAATACCATTAATTCTCTGTTACAAAACACACACATTTAATTTATATTATTATTATTATTTTTGTTTTTAAATATAAATTTAATTCTTAGCACTGGCATTTTTGTTTTAAATTTTTAATTTTATTTTTACATAAACTCAGAAAGCAAATATGTACCTAAACATATACTATTTATACACATATAAGCAGTGTACTTTGTTTTTGTGAACATATATATATATATATTGTATTTTAAACCTAATATTACAAATTGTCCCTAAAATCATTTCTTGCGATTTTTATTCAGTTTTTATTATAATTGATTTTTACCTATCGGCATGCACTTGATTTCGATAGCAAAATTCATTAATTCATTTTATTTTAATAGATACTTTTTTTTCAATAAAATATCTTGTTAAATTTAAAAGTGTTGATATTTTATTTTTTTGTGGATTTTTTTGTTTTTCTTGTAAAGCACTTTTACATAAATTATGAAATTTTCTTAATAACGTTGTTTGTATGTCCTTGTCATTGTTGAAAAAGGGATACGAATTTTGAGATGAGATGAAGAAAAGAGGGAAAAATAAAACTAAGAAAGAACAAGAGTGGATATAAGGGTGTGTAAGGAAAGAAAGGAAATAAGAAAATCAAAGGTGAATTGAATAATAAGTGTATATTTGTTTTTTTTTTCTTTTTTTTTTAAATCCTAATATACATATGTATACATATACTTATAAGCGTTTTGTTTATACATTTACTGGATTCCCTTACTTAGTTAATAATTTTTTTCTAATTTGCATTTCTTGTATATAGGATAGGGTATATTTGTTTTATTTTCTCTTTGTTCTAACGCTTTTTATTTTTCTAATATATAACACGATACAGTTTTATTATAATTAGTATATTTTTCAGCTTAAATACAAAATTTTATTTTTAAACTATTTCAACGTTGGTACCTTAAAATCGGTACAGTAGGACATAGGGATTCTTTAATTTTTTTCTTATTATTTTTATTATATTTCTTAGAGATATATATTTTTATTTTTATTTTTGTTTATAAGAAAAGAAAGGGAAAATATGGAAAGGCATTTTTTTCACATTACTGGAAGCAAAAATATTGTTATTGAATATTTTTATTTATTTTTTTTTTTCACTTTGGTTTCGGAAAAGTGCAAAAATTAAATTAAACAATCCAAGAACACAAAAAGAATGAGGACAATTCTCAGATTTGGTCCACAAAAGGAATGAAAACAAAAACAAAAGAAAACAAAGAGAAGAAAATATGAAATAAAAATTTTATTTAAAAATGAAATATACGAGTATGTATTATAAAAGAAAATAAATAAATTTACTTAATATATGATTCATTTTTATTAAAGATACAAGATCATTATTTGTTTAGATTTTCTTTGTATAAAAATATAAATTGATATATATATATATATATTTATTTTTTATTTTTTTAAATATACACGATTACGTCATATATTCATACATATATGTTTCTTCATTTAGCAATAGATTGCTTTTTTTATATATATATATTTATTTCATTTTTTTCGTAAAGGAATTTTGGTTTTATTATTGTTTTTATTAATATTTAAAATTTAGAACTTTCGAGTATGAAAGTATGTTGTATATATTTTATAATTAATTTCTTTTATGAAAAAATATAAAAGGAAAGGCCGTTTTTATTAATTGCATGAATGCGCGTACATATTTCTCATATATATATTTTTTTTTTATTTATTTATCTTATGTGTCACTTTTTATTTTTTTGTTCAAATAGTAATTTTTATTATACCAATTGTCTGGTCTTGTTCTAGAAGCTGTTCTGGGAACTATACATTAAAATCTTACATAGTACTAATTATTATTTTATATATATATATATATATTTGTTTTTTTTTTTTTTTAATTTTAATTGTAATTTTAAAGCGAACATCGCTCATATTTATGTGTGAATAACTAAAGGTTTCACTAAGTTTAAAACTCTACGTGTTGTTGAATACATACATATATAAATGTATATATATATTTCTAAATATTTGTTCCATTTTCAAATAATAATGGTATATAGTTATATTGATATGCATTAATATATATACATATAAATATATGTATTTGCTTTTCAGTTTACACAATGAGTTAAGTTGTTGTCTCTTGTAATTTTCTTTTCATTTTTGTTAATGAAAACATATACTTAGCTAAGTTGATAGGTCATATGTAATTTATTGTGTTCTTTTTTTTTGACTTAAAAACAATAATATATGTATATAATATTAGTAATGATATATTTTGATATGTTAGTATTTTTTTTTTATCATTATTTTGCTTTCACCTTTTTGTTGGGATTTATTTGAGAGTCGTTTATATTTCACTAACAATTATAAATAATTTTTTCTTTAGACACAAATTTTATTTAATTATTTTCCATTTACCATAAGAATAGGTTACAGTTGTAAATGTGTATATATGCGATTTCGTATAAATGAATGAGTGTTTCTTTTCTTTCTTTTTTCTTTTTTTGGGGTAAAAAGTGATTTCCTTACCAATTGTTTTTATTTTTATTTTATTTTGTGTTTTTCATTTTAATTTTAATTTTAATTCAAAGAGTGGGATTTTATTTCAAATATCTACTGTGCTTCGTAAATTGTTTTAAAATATAGTTCGATAGAGTTTTTATACAATATATAATTAAAGAGAGTTAAAACTTAAATAAAAAAATATTGTAAAGATATGTTTAGTTAGCGCGTATTAGATTTAAATTAAAATATTCATCAAAACGAAAACAAAAGACCTTGGAAAAATATGATAAAAGTAACTGCCAACAGAAATCGAAATCGAATCGAAACTTAAATAAAAGTGAACATGATTTAAATTATTAACATCAGTAGTACACCCTGCGGCGATTAATATATATTGTTATCCATTTCAAGTCGCTATTACTGTCAAAATGCAAATGATTGTATGTAATTCATTTTATTGTTGACAAGCGTGCGGAAGCATTCTTTTATGAAATTTTCAGATTTTGTTTGTTTGTCGACGGGTAGCTTCAGTGTGATTGCGCTTCGTTAAGCCAGCAAATTGGAACCAGCTTTTGTTCGTTAACTGCTATAATTTAAAGTGAAACACATGCTTGTAAACTACAACTGAACCTATGCAAAATATGAAAAAGAGTATACTAGGGTAAGCCATACAATAGTAGCATGCTGGTGTTCTGAGTATCGGAAATGAGTTTGAGGAAAGGAGCAAAAATTACCCTGGGAACGTAATAATTCAGATCAACACCATCTATGTGCATACAAAAATGTACTAGGGCTCACAAGACCAAGTTGAACCAGGAATGAATAAATACAACTCTCCGCACTTTATTTCTGCCGAACCTTTACCAAACGCTGGACGTTTGTTGAAGGTCAGGGTTAGCACAGAAAACTTTGGAGGCGCTAAAAACTGATCTTTGAAAGAAGTTAATCAGAATGCAAGACCACTGGGCAACATTGAGTGAAAAATATTTAAATGTTTAAATTGTACGATATTTTCAATTTGTTACAGTTAGAAGACCATATTTACGTATTTTCTTTAATTTTTGTGACATTTTTCCAAATAATTCGGTTGATTGATTTTAAGAACGGATAATTTCAGGATTAGTTTCTCTAAATAATAAAATTTAAGAGCAACCTTAGGCAATTTAAAAAAAAGCACTTAGCATATTTTATCAGCTTTCCTATGTTCAATGCGAATGGTTAGACATATAGGTACTTATATCATTTCAAATTATCCTTTAAAATCCTAAGAATTTAGTCCGATTCAAATAGCTTTTCAAATAAATTTCTATTTCTGTATTCCTGGTATAAAAGACAAAATTTTAAGGAATACTGCACTAGGTGATAGCTTCCACCCTTCCACGTGGAAGAACTCATTCTCGTTCATAAAAACTCGTAGCCTTTACCTGTGACCTAATGTCTTTGATACCAAAATACTGGCAGAAGGCGGCAAATATTATATACGAGTTTTTGTTTAACATGTGAGTCATTAACTTTCATGGAATAAGCTCTTTGAATTATTTCCTACTTACCAGAAAAAAAATTTCAAACGAGGTGGTGATATTTGGCATGAAAGCATGCATGTAATATTAAATGTGATATGGACTCACGGGAACATGTCTGTATAGCCACTGTATCCTGTGCTTGACTAGGAAGGAAAAAAATATATCTATGCAAATATTTTCACAACAACTGATAAATAGCTTAAAAGAATTGATCAACATCGTTTCAACGTTAATGGCAAAATGGTTCACCTAAAAGTCAACATTACTCCATCTACAATATGATTTCAGACTTGACTCTTGGGGTGTGGCACTCATTAGTTTTCTTGAAAAAAAAAGTAGGAATGAAACAGGAAGTACTGATCTTGGTTTCTATCTCTCGTGGCAAGTGGTAAATACAAAGCTGAAAAAATTAGACACTTGAACTTAAGCAGTAATGCATTCAAACCTTAATGATGCAAAACGAAATGCTCAATAATGCGAAATTGGTTGGTAGACATTTTTGATGCCCTTACCCTTAGCCTACATTTCAATGCTGAAGACAGAGCTTCATCTTGAGCATTAATTTGTTTTAAAATGAAATTGACTCAATCAGACAACCCCGATAAAACCAGAGTTAAGCATGCTAGAACCATTGAACTTCTTAACTGAAAACGATGTAACTAATAAAAAAGACGTTGAAGTGGTTCCGAAATTGAGTAATTATCATATTAAATTCACCGATTTGTGAAATAATCGCAGCCGAGATATTTCAATGAGGAATAGTTAAAAATGCCAAACATTGAGCGTCAGCTAAAACTCATTTTAAAGACGGAACTACCAAGTATGCCAAAAGTCTAGGGCTGCATAACTAGAGGCGACGTGACAATGATTTAAGAAGTAACAGCTAGTCACCATCAGACATGACACTTGGAGCCGAGGGCAAACGTATAAAATACTTGAAGACGTATAGAAAGTATTTGCATAGGACTACGTTGTTAGAATGACATTTCAATTAGTGAAATCGTGTGACGAAATTGTATGATGGTTCAACTCAGTTAAGTGGCAACCAAATTTTATATAATAATAAATCATAGAGCACTTCTAGAACATTGAATTTGATACTGTTATTGCTGCCAGAGATATGGTTTCGGATATCAATCTGTGAGACAGCGAAAATGAGTCTAAGAATAGAAATGCTTTCGCACAAAAGAGTGTTGATGTGGTATGATGCCAAGCAACCAACATTTCGATCAAGTCGATTAGCAAGTAAGCAGTCACTGCAATCAATTATTACATTTTTGTAAAAGGTTGGAGGGATGCCTTCTTTTTTAAACTAGCATGTGCTCAAGGGATTTTGGATATCTTTTAAATGATTCCACAAACATACTTTTTATCAAAGCAAATCTTAATATATCATAAGCGATTAACTTCATAATTTGAGATTCGACTATATTGAAATTTTGCCTTTAAAATGCGTCCTCCTTCACCTTTCAGGACCAGTCAAATATGTCAATATATCATACAAACCAATACATTATTTAAACAATGTAAATTTAATAAAAACAAAATCAATTCCGCTTCTCAAATATCAACAATAAAAACAAATTCATACAAAACAAAATTAAAATATTTCCCGAAAACGATCGAATTTCGGTTCTTATTTTCTTTTTATTTTTGTCTCAATTTTTTTTTTATTAAAATTTTCAGTTCAATATGTGTAAAAAAAAATGGTACAGAAATAAATATTAAATTACAAAAAAACAATCATTCAAGTTAGATGGGTAAAACATGGTTAAATGATAAAAATAATGTGACGGGTAAATTTGAAACGTTTCCTTTTTAAATATTAAATATTCACAACAAAATATTAAATCCATTTAAAGTTTTTACGAATCAATTTAATAATTTAAAAAAAAATACAACTCTTTTCACAATCAAAATAAATATAGTATTCAACGATAATAACCTTGAAATGAAGATAGATATGAACAGATAAGTTTTGTTCGTTAGTTTTTCGGCAAAACGATCACTGTAGGTAGTATCACAATAAATATAATTTTTATTTTGTCTTATACTTTTAAATTTGTTTCTAAGGGATAACACATTTTTTTTTAAACAAACAGTGTACGATTTGTGTAAGAAGTCATTTAAAAAGTTTTCTGTTCGAGAAAGAAAATAGATTTCAAAGCTTAGGAAGCCATTTAAAAATGATCCAAATACAGGCACAAATTTTAACAAGACCTGTGTGGATTGTGAAAAAAGTCTGATAAACACAAATGTTTTCTGAATATATATATGAATATATGCGAACACAAGATACTCGTACATCTTTGGGAGTTAACAAAAATATTTGAAATTTTGAGTAACAAAATAAAAAGTGCGTTCTTATTGATTCTCATACTTTGTTATAGACAGTGTCTTCGAATCTGAGTCAGGAAAATCATTTTTGTTTTTTCATTTACATTAATTTTCGTTTTGTGGATGTTTATAAATGTGAACAGATAATAAGATACACAAAAGCTTATTAACAATTTCTTACACAATCTTGATTAAATTTTTTTTTCCGGGGGCAAAAGTGCACGCAATTATTTTATTATTTTTTTATTTTACTAGTTAAATCCTTTCTTCATTATACAATGCCAAACGTATGGAAATTGAATTTTTCCAAATTTTCGAAAAATAGAAAACAATTTTTTTAGGAATATTAATTTCCAAAACGATCCAATCCAATTTTTGTGTTTGTCCTTTCATAAGGAACCTTATAAAAAATTTTATAAATATTTTTGTTTTGTTTTTTTCTTTTCGCATTTTGGTTTTATTGATTGCATTTTCAATTGGGTTTACAAAATTGTTTATTTTGGTTCGTATATAAATTTTACTCTATTTGTTGTTGTTGATAAATTATTATATTTGTTCATTCATCATTGTTCAAGATCCACAATTTTATTTTTGTTCGTTTATTAAAATTTTATTTTCTAAAATCCCAAATATAAATTCCTTAGATCTTTTATTTAATATTTATATTTACGAGTCTTTGTTAATTTTGTTTATTCGTTCATAAAAATGTATAAAATGAGAAAAAAGATTGGTAATGCACTTGCTAAATGTTTTTCTTTGAGTGAAATTTCACTAATAGGTTTTATGTAAGAGTGAAAAGCTACTTGGACGTTTGAAGGCTTTACATTTTATATTTTAGAGTTTTTTTTATTTTTTAAATATCATATGTGGTATAAGAGTTTAAAGTCACAACTTGAGATTCTCATTTTGAAGTAAATGTCATGTTTGGATCGGATATCCCTGAACAACTAAACCTATATGAGTTAATAAAGGTAAAAGGAACCTAGGAAAAATTGGAATATGTCATGGTTGATATTCGTAAGATCCCATCCATGGATAAGATTGTCAGAAACAAAGAAATAAATAATGTTGTATAGACATTTTTCTATCTGAGAGCAATGTACCCATAATCACTTATTACTTAACATGATCATTATTTTGATTCGCAAAAATTTTCAGGAAGGTTCTAATGCCAGTTTAAAATCAAAACAACGTCATGTCATCTCTATGGCAAATTATCACTTAAATGTCCCTGGCCAGTGATCGATTGCCGTCGTCTCAAATGTGATTAGTGCTGCATAATAATTTATAAGCGGAGAGAAATAACCAGTTCATGATCAGTGGTTTTAATTCGATGAATCACAATCTCAACGTTGATTAGTTACCACTGAACAGTGACTCATGATCACTATTGAAATGATAGATTGATGCGCTCACTGTTAAAAACGATTGATTTCTTAAATGTCTTCTTTTAACATACTCGTATATTTGAGTTTTAGTGTTGATGAGATTGAAAAATACCGATGAGGTCAAACCACAGTTCATTTTCTAATATTGTATATCGGCTGCAATATGAAAAACAGTATATAAGCCACTTTCGCAAAGGGGTTGTCCCAAAACACTTCTTAAATAATCAACTTCACGGTCACTCGGATAAAAGCAAAATTGAATCGGGGTTATTGAGAGAAAGGCCCTTAATTTTAGATCAATAAGATCAAATCAATTTAGAGCTTCAACTGAGATAAATGTGCGATAACTGATGGGCAAGCAAAAAAATACGACAAGTCAGGTAAGTGTAGCTGAAAGTCTTTGGTTTTTTTATCTGATTTGTTCAACCAACTTACACGTAATACATTAACCTTGCTTCGAGACAAAGTTTCATGCCAATAAGACGTTGAAGCTTGTTCATGATAGCTCTTGATTTAAAATCATAATGATGAGACGTGATGAGGCCCCTTTTTAGGTTTTCCTTACGCCTATTAAACGTCGAAGTATAGTGGTCCGGAGGAATCATTGGAGTTTGTATGAGATGAATTAGAGAAAGTTACTTAACCAATAACCGCACAAGCGGTACCATTAGGTCGCTCAGGATATTTTGATCACAAGAAAAAATTATCAACCGCACACCTCATAATTTTTGTGATTCTGTTCTATACACAATAAGCTAAAATTAACACCTGAAATAAGTAGGTACTGAGATAAATACAAGAAACACCAGAAATGTAAAGGATACATTTACAACCATTCGAGAAATTTGGAACATTATCCAAAAGGACTTTTTTTTGTATGTGCCTGGGGCAAATTTGAACAATAAATCCTTCGGAAAATATAGAAGGGAGTTTTGAAAGATTGGTAAGAGCAGTAAAAGCTACACTTAAAAGAAGGATGTTGTTCCAGAAAGATGGTGCAACTTCGCATACAGCCAATGTTACAATTTGAGGTCTGTTTCCACAAAAAATTATCTCAGGGAAAAATGATGTCGATTAGGCTCAAAAGTTTTCTGATTTAGCAGCTCCGGACTTCACTTTGTGGATATACAAGAGTAGGCTAAGAATAAAGAGTGAAAGTTACTTTAGAGACAGAATAAAACACAGAGAAGATGAATAGGGAAAATTAACAATAGAATCGCAGTCAGTGCTGCTAAGATGAAAGGACTACTTATGCAGATTCTGTTATAACCATGATATTTAAAATATTGCTATCATTGAGAATGAACCAATAATGCTGTACGATGATGATAAATAATTCAAGTTAAGGCAGCAACATCGAAACTAAATTCTAATAAAAATGTTTGCTGATCGATCACAACACTTGAAGATCAGTTAGATGAGAATATGGATCGGCAAATCTATAAGATATGGTCAGAGGAAAGCTTGCCTGAAGCATAAAATTATTTTTCAGGTCCACAAGACAGAAGAGCCTTGACAGAAGACTGTGCCAACACCTATAGACAAATTTGCTTTTGCATTTTTTTCTGAGTATTTTTTAAGCACCTTTAATGGACAATCTAATTTAATGGGCATTCTGGTATGGATTCAGGCCAGGAAAGTTCATTATCGATCAGGTATTCGACTTCAAATTAGGACAGCGTGTATAAGAACTAGTAATTCAACACCCTGTCTAATTTTGATATCCCTGCAAACTCGGTAGGTTGTGGAGGATTTTTACTGCCCCGTCAAAGTCGGTAATGAAAAACTTCCAATGTAAAAACAGTTTTAGAAAAGAAAACGAGCTTTCATGTGACTTTTCTATAAAGAACGTGCCAACAATTATTTACGTACGCCAACATGGGCAAAACAAAATTCAAGCTGCCATCAGTATATGACGCACACCACTAACGAAGGCTTAACCAGAATATCACTATTGAAAGTTATAATTTTAAGGTAGCTTAAAACTTCGTCTACCTTGGCTCCGCAGCAACGACATCAACGGAGAAATCAGTCGTAGAATTATTGTTACCAATCGCTGATTCTTTGGGCACAGGAGGCGTTTAAATAACAGAGCGCTTTCTCGTTAAACTAAATTGGCTATACGAAGCACTTGGAAGATGTATTAGATTTTCGATAACATTTATATTAACGGGGAATAGACGACGAGATATAGAATCAGGCATTTACGGATCCAACGTCTGAGATAGATGGATAATATTGAGGACCTCAGGCCCAAAGGATCTTCGGATCTAACCCCAGGGGATGGCGCAACAGAATATGATGGCATCTTCGGTGATCCAGCTAAGTAAAAGAGGATCCTTCATCCAGATTTATTATTTGTAGCACTGGCTAATGAAATAAAATCAACGATCAAGTTCATCAACGTACACGCGAGCCGATAAGATCACTGATCGTTATAAGGAATTCATTTTATGTCAATAAAAAGCCAAATAATTTATTTGTATACCAAAGTCGGGTTTTTAAATTATGTGATTGAGGGTACAGAGGTTTTTTGATATATTACAAAAATATTGATCTTTTGACCGGTGATTAACTATCACCAACTGAAGTTTCCAAATTAGTTGCCTGCGATCATATTAAGTAATGTAAGTAATTTGTTTGATATGAGTTCACAAAGCAATGTCAGATCAATTAATTTCGTTTTGTGATCACAGGATATTGAACTCTAAGTCTAAGTATGATGAATTCAATTGTTCTGCAGGTTTAAACGGGCATCGTAATTAAGATTAGCGATCATGATGAGTGATCACAGAACCGATGAAATAGGTTTGAAATTTCTAAGCAAATAAGCTTGCTTAATAATGAATGGGAATGGATGGTGGGATTAGAAAAATTCATATATTTATTAGGAACCCCTAGCTCACTACCCTTAAACATATGCATACATATTTTATGTGTCACAGGAGGCTTTTAGGACAACATATGTAAGCACATGTTTTTCTAATTGAGTAGAAAGGCAAGGTTCCTCCTTTTTTAAATTATAAAATATAAGGAATATCGTTGAACGTTGATACCTTCAAAACTCCATTCAGTAGCTTCCATGAGTACAAACATTTATTTTTTATTTTTTTCTTTACTACTAATTTATATATAATAGTTTTGGTTTTATTTTTTAAATATATTACTTATTCCCAAATGGAATTTAATATCATAAAGCGTTAAGCTTTCTCCTTTGATTAGTGTGAGGAAGAAGGCAAAACTTTGTTTAAAAAATTGGGGGTCTTCTATCAAGCAATCAAAAAATTGTTTTTTTTTTTTCGTTTTCTTTTTAACTTTTTTCCATGATCTGTTGTTTTTTTTATTAAAATTGTTCTCTTGCTACAAATATTATGTAAAATAAATTAGGAAAAATATAAGAATGCGATGAAATTGATTTTGTGTTTGGAAATGAGTAAACATTTTTTCATGGATTCTTGCAATTTGTTTTTGTTTTTGTTTTTAGAAATTACAATTCTTACATTTTAATATCATGGGGTGTTGCGTGTACTCGTATGTTGCTTGCTAATATTTTTTTTATACATATTTCTAAAAATGTATGAATATTTTGTTGATTTGTTGTTTTTTGTTTTTTTTATTTTATTTTAATTTTAATGTTCTATGATATGTTTTAATTAAATTTCATTTAAGTTCCCTTAGCAATACATCATGTACTTATTTTATATATATTATTTAATTTTTACTTTAATTTATTTTCTCCATTTGTGTCTATTTTAGGGTATGTGATCATTCTGCTTATTTTCCCATTTTTTCTATATATTTTGCATATAATTGTTATAACTTCGTTTTTTCTTCTTTTATTTTTCTTTTAAAAACTTTTTTTTCACAACTTTGCTTTAAAAGTAACAAATTAAAAATAACTGTTTACATAAAAACAATTTTCTGTATATTTTCTTGTTCATACTTTGTCAATTAAATTAATTTAAAAAAAACTGTTGTGGCTTCAAGCTTAAATAAAGTGTTTGCTGGGTTTTTGTGTTTCTTTGTTTTATATTAATTGTAGAATGTATTTTGTCTAGTTGTAAAAACTAATAATACTTTTTAATATAAGCGTATTTAATATGATCCCAATATTTGGTAGAAGTTTTCCTGATGACGATGATATCCTGTTGAACTGCTCATTGTCACTGCACGAACCCGCTGAAAAACAGAAAATTTGGTTATCTATTGCTTTTTGTATTTGAATATTATTGTAGCAATGAATTTTTAATAAAAACAAAGGCTGATGAAAGGCATGATGAGAAACATATTGGCACTGTTGACAAAATGGTTATGGAGGAGGCATTATTGTTTAATGGGAAATTAGTTTTTCTCTGGATTACATTATCCAACCTTTCAAATACCCTGATTAGCTCTACTTCATGTAGCTGAGTAGTTGTTCAGGCCGACTATTGCTTTGGGGGTACATTTCTCCAAAATATGTCCTAAATCGACTAACCAGACCTTTGTTTTAAGTAATCCTCTACATTCTACCTAGACCCAAGACTTAGGGCTGTGCGCTGGCTGAACCTGCGTACCAAGGAAAAACCGAACAGTTTCGAAACAATAACAAGCCTTAACTCCCTAAGGACCTAGGAAATGAAACACGGACAGCGACTTCCAGATCTGCAATGGTCGTCAACTGCTATTATGCAAATATCAAAAATAAACAAAAAGTGTTTTGGGATGACCTGACAAAAGAAAGATAAAAAACTGTGACATTTACTACGGCGATTCCTATCTTGAACAGAAATTGCGCTTATGCACTTGGAAGAGACTCTTTTTCACGGCGCAGACTCAGGCAAAAACGCTTGAGTTTATGACAATCCGCGCCAAGTTAGCTCATCCGCTCAGGGAAAGTAAGAACAAAGTCACAAAACAAGGTTACGACGATCTGTTTGATAAGGCACACAAGCAATGCCTTAAATTTGTACTAGGTGAAAAAGAAAGGAGAGCAGTTGGTAAGCGTAACCTACGAGACTAAACATCTTGCAATAGCCTTAGGCTTATAAACTTTGCGGCGAGATGTAATAAGGGGACAAAGCAATCTGTGGATCAAAACTACGCCGAAATGCCAGTATTATGGAGGTCCAAACCTTTCGGCCAGACTCCGGTCACTGACTTATTTTAGAAAAGACGCAAATGCTGACCACCGAGAAGAAATCTTCGGTTTGATGAAGAACGTCGGCAAGTGTATGCACCTTAATCAAGCCGGGCTGCAAAAAAAGACATGCGATGAACATCGACTTCTCCAGAAGAAGAAGAAAGACGAGCACGAGAAGTTGAGAGTTTGTGATTAAGGAACAACGTACAAAAATGTTACCAAAGGTTCAGCGTAAGAATCAGCGTAAGAATCAAGCCAACAAAACCTATACACAAACCTGTAGAGATGAAAAAGGAAACCATTTACATAGTAAAGTCCTAAGTGTCACTGAGAATATGGAAAAACTTCTGCAGCAGACTTTTAAGACAGCGACCAAGAGCAATATCCCGCCGTCATAGGCAGAATAAATTTTCAACTTAGACGATAGTAGCCAAAACTTCGATTGATCTGATCAAAACAAAATGAAGATGGCAGTATCTAGCTTAAATCCATCAAAGCTGCTGAACCTGACGTCTTCCTGTCTAAGGAACTTAAAGCTGCTAAAATTGTTATGTGTATACTTATATGTGAAAAGCTTATACCAGCTCATTTCTAAGATCATGTCAGAACAGTATCTACTCGTATGTGCTGATGAATAAAATCTCAGCATAGTCACAATTCACAGGAAAGGAGACCCGCTTTACTGCACCTACTTAAAAGTGTATGTCTGTTTAACATTGCATACAAGACCTTATCTGCCATATTGTGTGAACGTCTTAAATCTCTCCTCAATAGCCTGATTTGCTCCGATCAGTATGATTTTGGACCAGAAAAGTTTACATTACGCCAATTATTTTTTACTTCTGCTGATTCTATAAGAAACTCAAAAAGTTCAATGATTTCAATGCCGCATATTACAGTATTTATGTAGAGACAAGCTATACAGACTCATGTATAGTTTTAACATACTAACTAAACTCGTCTGTCTACGCAGAATGATTATTGAGTACGCTCGCTGCGCTGTCAAGGTCAGTAACGACTTAACCCAAAATTGAAGATTTAAAAAAGTTTAAGGCAAGGTCAAGGAATTTGTCCAACCACTAATGTAGGCTTCCATCGAAAGCGTATATATGTTAGATATCCTCTGTCGTTTTGAGAGAAAATTTCTTAATAAATACGACGATGGTAGAATGAATGGACACCAATTCTTCGGACCGCGAAATAAGTAAGGATCAGTTATAGTGGAGTTGTTAGAAGTTTCCCATTGCCTACTGCGATAACGTCACAAATTATTAATTTTTATTTTTCCATGATTAGCCCGCATGGATCACCCAAAAGTAGGCCAAAAAGGTGTGGTAGGTACTATCATATTTGAAAAAGTCTTTCTCAATCCAAAGTTGTACCTGCACTATCATTCAATCGTCGTTAAGATAAGCTTAGTGATTGCAAAAGATGTCAGAGAAAACCGTAAAGATAAAACAAAAGGTGACAGAGCAAAACCTTGGTCGTTGATTTCTGGAGTTTGAAATCGTGACGAAATTGATCTAAATCCTAATGTCGTACCTCAACAAATATTGCTTTGGATGGATGGATATATATGCTAAATTTTGTAGAAAAACAAAATTTCTACTTTGCTATCTATCGCCTAATATCTCCTTGAATATTCTGTGCGGGATGGTTCCATCTTAGAGCTGGTTATATGCTTGCGAAAACAAAAATTTGAAGAATGGTGTAGTTGTTGGTGTTATGTTTTTAAACAAGAGCTGCAGGAATAAATCGTTGTGTCAATTTGTATTGAAGCAAGTACAAGATCAGCTTAAGTACAGCTTAAGTACACCGAAATACAAGTTAAGTGCGTATTGGATCAGTTATTGTATAAAATAGATTCAAAGTCGAATATACGAGTATTTTTGAGGAATCTTAGGAAAAATTCAAGCCCTGAGGCAATCGAACCGACTATTATGATTGAACTCTGAAAAATTTTCTGAACAACACGAAATCATCACTAGACATCTTATCCGTATTCACCGTACAGGAACAAGCTGACGGAACGCATTAACCACACCATAGTTGAACTCGCAAAATGTATGTCACTGGATGCAGGCAAAATAAGTCATAATGGGCTTCGGCATAGAACATAGCATGATATATGATGAAACGTTCGAGGAATTCACTCAAATAATCGTAGTCATCTGAGGGTTTTTGGATCATCTGCCATAGTCCATCTGTATTAGTGGAATGTAATGTTATTCTTCTGTCAACTCACTGATCTGTAACCCAAAAAAAAAACAGATTATCACGATCCAAGATGTGGGTCGCTTTTATGAAACTGAATCGAAGTGACAAAGTAATTGTCGATGATATCGTTTAGTTGGAGGCCATAATCATACTGGTTATCAAAAAGCTAAATTAAGCACGGATTTGGTGGATTTTGTGAAAGGGCCATAGCCTGGGACAAACGTTTTTACTCGTAACTGAAAACCACAGAATAGTTTTACTGACTTGATGGAAAAAGAGGAACTATAGAATACGAATCATGCCATGAAATGCAAGGAAACAAATTTAAATCTGCTCCAACCTTAGTAGCTCAAAGTTTTACCTGGCAGCGTCTAGAGTGACTATGCAGGCATCACGATAGTAGATGGGATAAATAAAGTGGTGAACTATACTACGATGCGAATTCCCACCACTTATGCGGCAAAAGTGAAATTGGGAGAAGACCAGATGATTAAAGTGCTCATCTGCTCTAAGTTAATCTCGAAGTAGAAATTCTTATCCGGCAACTTATGTGGTATGGCAACACTCGCAAAAGAAGATATTTTTAAAACGATAAACGCGTTAAAACATTGTGGTGGGAAAAGGGCCGGAACGTTGAAAGAATGTAAAGAAAATGAACGTTAAGTTCTTCCAATTTACAGCAGTCTTAACTGGAATCCTTTATCTGCCATATGAAGGATTCACTGTTGGTTTTTATAATTTATATTGACACAACACATCTCCTGGCGAAATGCTGATTTTCGAGGTAGTCTGGGAGTATCTGTGTGCAATATCGAGGATATGGGAACAACAAAATTGAGCAGTATTAAGCATAACATAAACTAGAATCCCGTGCCCCCTATTGTTGCTACTGGTTTCAGCAAAACCTTAGATGAAATCTCCCAGAAAATAGTATTTTCCAAACTTCAAGCTGACGGCTTTTGGTAGAACTTATCCTCTTAGAAAGTTGACATATTATCTCCAGACAATGCAAGATGACTTACAAAAAAATAGTGGATGTCTTAGAGGTGGTAATTCAAGGCAATGGTTCCGTGGAAATTTTTAGAATGAAAAGAAACATTTTAAAGAAACCCAACTAAAGAGTAATATGCTGTGAATAACGTCATTGCTTAAACCAGCATAAGTCCGAGTTCTGTCAAAATTGTGAAACTCTTCTGTACCAACCTAAAACTTCTTACATAATCTTTGTTAGGTCTATTCTTGAATGTCCAGCATGTTCTTCCCACTATGATATCTACATAATGAGGTGAAGATCCATCCTCTACGCAGACTATCCCGGGCCGATCTCAACATTAAATCAATCTATTCCAACTGGCTATTAACAATTTATAACTTGTCGGCGTTATATTTTCTTCAATCCGTTGTTGCAGTCAATATCGGTTGTCCATTTCTATTATAAAATACGAAAAAATACTAGAGAGTCGACGGCGCAATATTATAAAACTCAACAGCAGACTATGCGGTCTTGGATAGCGATGTAGAGGCGTCATGACGTTTCGAAAGATCTTTTTACCGTTTTCATGGATTTCATTAAAGTATTCCATACTTCGAAGACATACCATATAATACGCAACAGTATGAATGTACAACGGAAATAACCAGAGAATTCAAAATTCAGTTGCAACCCAAAAGAATGGTACAATGTCATCTGCTTTTGAATGTTATGTAGAAACAAGTGCGCATTGATTTCTCCTCTTTCCCTACATAAGCAACGATATGACTTTTCTTAAGGCAACTCCTAACAAATGGATAAAGGCGCTAAACCTAAGATCCTGACATTGGTCGAGACATCAGAAGTCATTTTATCGTTAGGCCGCGTTGAGTTAAGTCAAATTGTGTTTTAAAAAACAAATTCTAAAATAAATAACGAAAAGTTACATCTTTCCCGTGTTATGCTGTACGACTTTCAAAAAGGAGTCGGTATTGGAACTGCAACAAAAAACATTCAGAGCATTTTTCGGAATTGTGCTTTTGCTCTTATGACCATTAAAAAGTGATGTGGCTCAACGATTAACCCTGTTCTGAACGGCCTTCCGAGATTGATGACGACATTGTGCGAGCCTTAGTGAAAAATAAACCGAAGATTTCAACTTATGAATATTGGCCTTTTCTCAGCATATCGCCATTTAAAGAGCTTCCAAGCTCGACAAGTGGATGCCACATTGTTTGAGGGTAAAAAAACAACATTTTTTGGATCAAGTCGTAATAGGTGACGAAAAATGGGTTCTTTACATCAACATGCAACGAAAAAGTAGCTGAAAACAAGCAAGTTAAGGCGCAGAACCCTTCGAAAAGGTACTGTTATCTATTTGGTGGGACTCCAAGAGCATGGTTTTTTTTTTCAAGCTTATTTTACCTAGCAAATAAATTCTGTGAGCAACTCTCTAACCTTAATCGCTCGCCCCAGGTCCAGGCCACATGTCACCCGACAAACGCTGCAAAAACTAAAGAAATTAAAATGGTAGATTTCCCAGATCATGCTCCTTCAGATTTTCATCTGTTTCGCTGCCTTCAGAACTGTTTGAATGGAAAGAATTACGTTCCGTCGATGGCTGCCTAACGACATTTTACGAAGGAAAATCGTGCAGTTTCTATGAAAACGGAATCCTCAAGCTTGTAAAACGTCAGGAGGCAGTGGTAGATAGTAACAGCGACCACATTATTGATTAATAAAATTGTGTCCTCTAAAGCGGTTACTTTTCAAATCTGGGACAAATTTTTGAAATGATCCAGCATTTAGAAGGAATCGTTGTGCTAAAGTGCGAAGAATTCAAAAACTCAGGCTCAAGATGTCGCACAAAGATTAAGGACTTCAAGTCGCCATGAAAGAGAGCGACAACACCACAGTATTTTGAGACAAAAACTGCCGCTCAAATTTAAAGATAAACGATATTTCTTCATCCAGCAATGTTGAACGTGATATAAAAAGAAAACCGGACAAAGGGGGAAATGAAAATATTTCAAACATTAGCAAGTTTGACAAAGCTGGATCTTCTGGGAAGTACCTGCATTTGCTTAAGTCTCTACAAATCCGCTAGCTAGTTTTACCGTGTTCAACGAATATGGTTGGAAAAGTTGGTCACAAAAACAATAGAGTCTCAGACATGGTCTTTAAAATAAACCAAAAGAGAAATAAAGAGATTTTTAGTTATACCAACGAGGTGATCCAAAACAAAGCGACCTGCAAAGTGGTTAGTCCACCTATTTAGACAACATTACAAGTAGCACAGTAGCTAACAACCTTTTCCTAGATGGTCCTACATTGCTCGTTAAAAGTCCCCCTAAAACCAAGTCTACTCTCGTATTTAAGGACAAACACAAATTTATTTACAAGCGGATATTTTTGAAAGCGAATAATTTTTTTACATAATTTGTATCTGTACAGTAAAATTATGTACTATACCATATACAATGTGTTAAAAATAGTTATAATTGATTTCGGTTTTCTTACAGGACAACACAATAGTGTACGAGCAAATGAAAACAAAATAAGCATGCAAAGTGTGCGTAGCATTCAGTTACTCACCTTTTCAATCTAAGATTCTCAAAAAGCAAATTTCAATAAGAAACTCAATAACATCGTCTTTGCCCTCACATTCGACTGACTGTCTTCTCTACGGAAATTTGTTTTTTAAATTTTCTCTTTTTTTTCATTTTAAATGTTTATTAGGAGAAATATTTTTTTATTTAAATTTAAGAATTTATCTGCAATTATAACTCACTTTGGCAGTCTCAAATGCGATGGAATTCGACATGTTGTTATTCTTTTTCTTGTTGAAAATATTTATTTTATATTTTTATTTGTTTGCTTTATGTATTTTTTTGATTTTGGATCTTGTTTTCAATTTAAAGTGCATCACACAAAACTAAACACAAATACAGATTGTCATGTTATTAATCGACTTATTATTATTATGATAATTTATTTTACAAACTTAATTGAAAGTAAAAGTTATCTGTTATTTATCGCGAACCGAAAATGATCGTTTTTGCGGTCGTTAAATTGTATAGCGGTTCTGTGACTCTTTTTTTTCTTTATGGTTAGTACTCGTAGTACGTCAAAATGACTTGTTTGATTAATTTAGAAAGGCAATTAAATCAAAAATAAATTGCGAGTGCATATGATAATAAAAATCAAAAAATAAAAAATAAAAAATGTTAATCAGATATTCACAAAAATGAATCAAGTGTGAGAACTTGCTTTGGTTTATATACGAGTACTCTTGTATTTTATTTTCAATGTCTATGGATGAGGGAATTTCAATTTCTTGAAATCGGTGAGTTAGCAAAAAAAATCAAATCAAAATTGTACATTCTAACTTGAATGGAAGTTTAATTTGGATTAGGTGAACCTTGAACTTAATAAAAATTCCAGACCATATCGATCACTGTGCAAATTTACAGCAATATCGACATTACGCAGCAAACCAATTAGAGAGACTGTTTGAGAAGAATCTGCAAGAAGTTAAGAAGGAAGTTCGGACCAGTCGTGATATGTTTTCTTTTTTATATATAATTTATTGAGCTAGAAAAAAAAGAGGTACCCATATACTTTTTAAATGTTTGAAAGTTATAATGACTAGAAAATAGAGAGATCGGCAGAACATTCCATAAGCGAGTTGTTCAGCATAGGAAAGAATCTCAATACTTTAGAGTACGTCAAAAAGTGGGTTTGAGTTTGTACTGATGAGTATTCAATTCAAAATGAGAGGGGTTATACGGATGAAAGTTTGAAATACTGGAATGCTACTGTCGATTTATATGGAGCATTGATGGTGGAAATAGCAATAAAATAAAGTGAAATAGGAGACATTATGTCGATGTTCGAGGGTGTCAATTAACTGAGTCACCTATAAGATTTATTGCACTGTTTTGGACCCTACCTGGCAGTTGCAAGATGTTTTTAAAGCATCTGACCAAATGAGGGCATAATATTGGAGTCCAATTGTTGGCAGAAGAATCCCTTACATCTTGAGGCCATTTCAGAGAAAGTGAAATATTCCTAAGATCGTTTTGGGAAACCTCGATATAACCGCACATTTTAGCTGCATCGAGTACGTGGTCATTCTAACGAAGTTTGTCATTGATGCGCATATCGAGAATGGAAAGTTTTATGTTTTTTTCACGATGCAGGGTCCGTTCATGGATAATGGCTGGATTCAATTCCACCCTGTTAATGGTTACCAAATTGGCTATGCTGTTAATATCGGAATTTAATGAGCTAGCATACCCTTCCGTCCCCTTTCTAAACCATTTTTAAAGCAGGGATGTGAGTCTGGGAATGAATATAAAAAGCAAAGAATACTGTCATCAGCAAAGGAATATCTTCGATAAGAAGTCGGAGAAAGAAAGTTTATTTTGTAATATCGGACTTTGAATTGAGCGTTTCAAAAGGTAGTTTCTAATCCATTTAAGAAGAGAGTCATCGATCCAAAATGCACCCATTTCGAACGGATTGGTTTACACACTGATTCCAGACATGTCACCAAATCGCCAGTAGACCTGTTGCTACGAAAACCGTAACGCCAGTAGTTAAGATGTTTTCGTGTTTCGTGATATTTCATTTTCTGCAGTTTATGAGCATTTTCATGACCTTGGAAAAAGGGACGTTTGAGTTTTTTGCTGGACAAATGCTGTTTTCCATCTGCTAGGAAAGACTCCTGAAAAAGAGAATTGATGACAAAGGTTACCCACTAGACATGCAAACCATCTGTACCAGCATTTTAATACAAAGATCTTTATGTACCCTTGCTGCTACGCAAACGTGAAAGCAGATTCGTCGCATTGAAGATTCAATGCACTCAAGTATAGGCAGAGACAAAAGCACAATCTGCAAGTGTTGAGATAGGCGGAAAGTATGCAGCAAGCAGATTACCCTTGTCCAGGCAGCTGACAGCTGGAATGTCATTATATATGAGCACTGGGATGAAAGACGAGGCAGATGTTTACTATATTTGAGACATTGTATTGAGTTTTGCACTTTAGTTTTCAGTCGTATTGAAATTTCACACGCTTAAATGAGCCATTGCAGTCATTTCTGCCCCGTTTGAACATTTTTGGTTTTCCTTTTATTTTTCTAACCATGATAGCCTCTTTACAGCTCCAGTCGTAACAGGCATTTGCTTTTGGTCTCATCATTCCATGAAGAATCAATTCCAAGGATAATAGTGTCTGTAATCATATCAAAAGCGGACGTACGGTATACAACTTTGGGGTTGTACTAAACCTGCCCCACGCGAACGTTATTTGAAACGGAAACTACTTGATAAGGTTACTTACTTAGTAGTAGTCGATAAGAAGGGAGGCGTGTTTTTAGTGAGTAAGAATCTCACACTACTATGAGCAACGGGTTCATAGTGTCTATGAAGATTTTCACACCTACCCACAAAAAAAAAAAAAAAAAAAAAATATCAAAAGCAGCATCCATGTCTTCACCGACGAAACATGACAACCAGTTAAGTTTCCTTAAGAAGGTCTGAAGTTTCTTAGAATTATTTATCTCGTATTGCCTCACCATTTTTTTTAGAAATTTTTTTTCTAACTATGTGATCAGTGTGCAAGAACTTCGCTGATGAAACACAATAGTTCAACAGTTTAGAAGGGAAAGCACACCAAAGGGGAACTGATCAGGGTTTGAAGTTAGGAAAAAGTCCATGGTGTTGTTGGTATGATTTTTCATTAACGTCTGGTATTCGTCTGAGCCCATTTGCAAGCTATTTCAAGTTGTTTTCCTCGGTGAAGGTCTCAAAATAGTGTTCTTCAGGTGCTGTTTCTCCAGAATAGGATCATAACGGCCTAAAGCACCAGATAAAGCAAATCCGCTTCCCCTATTCATGCAGAAAATATCCTTAGATCCCAAACAATTGACTGGAACCTCTTATGTAGTATCTTCCTTGTTCTTGTCAATCACGTCTTAACATAACTTGAATCGACAGTACAACATCTATGTAACGTCATCGTCACATCGGCTTGAAGAGTTTTTTTTTTCGAGCTATGGTCTTCTTCGAAATCAGAATTAAGTGACCTGTTAAGATTGTCTTTGATTTCCTTATGTACTCAGAAACCGCACTCCACCATAGAATCGGCGACCTGCAGAAATTTGTACTAGAATGAAACCGTTTAGAACCTGTAAAGCTTACTATACTTATGGTCATGTTCTTAGATTAGGGAAAGTTTTGATGGATTTGTCAACTTGCTCCTTATAGCGTTTCCATGTCCAGTTGCTTACCAATGGTTTGACTCGGAAACCTCAATATTACTTTCCAGCTGTTAATTTGTTCAACAATGGGGTTAAATCGATACCTGCCGCCTTTCTATTGAGAAAAATGTTAGCTGGGAGCATACTGGATAGATCAAGCGGTTTCTGTCTACCAGAACAACCACCTTTGGCGAGAGAAGAAATGGTGAAGTGTGACACCACGCGAATTAGGCACAGTTATAGCAGAACGCAATTTAGGTGGTAGACATCCATCCAAAAGCATCATAGAAAACGCTTCACGTAACCCAGATACTAAAAATAAAGTCTAAAGATTCATTTTTTTGCTGCGCTTTACTAAAGATAAGCTCAGATTGAACTTACGGTACTATATGGACGAACTTAAAGTGACAGTCAGGATCTTTTTCAGAGACCCCAAAGCAAAAAGGTACTCCCGAGGACTATAGAACTTGCAGAAACTAGGGACATACGTTCCCCTTGATAACTTCCCAGAACCGTGCTCACTTTATGCACAGAATTACTAATAACAAACCGAAGAATCTGTACTGAGTGGTCATTTTAAACAATTATTAAACTCAATCTGTAGTATGTACGAACGATGTGCAATATGCAATTTTTTCCAACGTATTAAACCGTACCATTGCAGAATGCTTGTAGAGTTGAACAACAATGTACATAACTTTATGTAATCAATCACCAGGAGAAGATCGTTTTACCTACGATTTCTCCAAATATGCACCCACGAATAACTGAAAATGCTTTCAAAGGTCTATAATTTCATTTTTGACGTCGGTCCGTTGTCAGTTGTCTAAAAATTTTAGATCCTGAACACCTAAGTAACTACAGATGAATATCTTTCCTGATCTCAGTAATGGAAATTTGACCGAGAACTTTTCTATAACGTCTAACAAAATAGGTACCGCCCAATGACTTACTAAGTGAGTTCAGGTGGACAATATTTCGACACTGTCATGCACTTTTAAGGCTTACTTGGGCAAGAAACTGGTGTCTTCTTCGTAGACTTTAAGTCATCATTTTATTCTGTTGACAAAAGGACGCTCTTTTGCGATGTAAGTGATCTGCCAGTGTCATTTAGGGTACTGAAAGTTATGCAAAGCCTTTCCGAAAATTATACGAACGCAGTATGAAATGAAGTCAACATGTCAGACTGTTTTGGTTAAAAAATGAGTGTCATGTAGTGTTGTTCCATGAGTCTTCTTCTTCGCTGTTCATGGATGATTTTACCAACTTTTTTACCCGGTAGAATTGGGTTCGCTGAGAATGGAATATGTTGAAGCTGCTCCTATTGTAATTACTTTGACATACGGTCGGAAACTCCAACAATAATGCAAATTGTCATTAATAATTAAGATCAATATTGGGCTTTGTGGAACCTAGAAGTCAACACCACCAAGTCAAAAATAAATAAAAATTAAGGCAGTAAATAGCAGCTAGAATGGCATAAGTTGGAAAAAGAGCATTAGATTCGCCACAAAGCTCAAAGTGTATTCAGTATTGAGATCTACTCGTATAATGCGCCTAAGTATGGAAAAACATCCAACTGATGGAGTCATCGGAGCATATCTTCTCAAAAATGAATCTAATCAGCGTGCTAAAGCAAAGGATATTCGCCATAAAGCCATGAATAAAGAATAATTTTCATTCCCCATAACCATCTTATTGAAGCAGACATTCGATGAACGATGAACAAGCCTCGGATATGGACGGATCTACTGTTGACAACCCACGCAAACGATTTAAGGACAATGAGCTTCGGAAATGCACGTGGAATGTTAGATCCCTTTATAGACCACGTGCAGCCGAGCAACTAGCGGAGGCCCTTGACTGCTGCAAAGCAGACATAACCGCCATCCAAGAAATGCGATGGGATGGGCCGGACAAAAGGAAGATGAAAAACTGCGACATCTACTACGGCAATTGCTATCGACGGCAAAAGCAGCGCTTATTTGGATGCGGATTTGTTGTCGGAGGCAGACTAAGACGAGAAGTCCTCAGCTTCCGGCATGTGAGCGAGCGCCTCGTAGCAATCCGCATCAAGGCTAAATTCGCCAACATAAGCCTCATATGCGCGCATGCCCCCACAGAGGAGAAAGATGACGACACCAAGGATGCCTTCTACGAGCTCCTTAACAAGACCTACGAGCAATGCCCTAGCTATGACATTAAAATTGTCCTCGGTGATTTTAATGCAAAGCTAGGAAGAGAGGGTATCTTTGTTGGAACAATCGGAAAATATAGCTTGCACAACACCACCTCCGATAACGGATTCAGCCTAATCGACTTTGCGGCGGGGCGAAACATTGTCTTGGCTAGCAAGCGGTTCCCACATCTCGACATACACAAGGGGACTTGGAGAACTCCTGATCAATCAATAGTCAACCAGATTGCTCACATTGCGATCGACGCAAGACACTCCTCCAGCATTATGGATGTCCGTACGTTCCGAGGAGCCAACATCGACTCGGACCATTACCTTGTTGTAGCCAAGGTACGGGTACGGATATCCCAAACTGCGCCAAGACAAACTAATGCTGTGAGAAAATTCGACGTCAGATGGCTACAATCGCAAGAGATCGCCAAGTCCTTTTCCGATCGAGTGCCTCTTAATCCCTTAAGAGGTCCAATGCCGCCAGCATCAAGCATCGAAGACCATTGGAAACACTGCCAAAACGCCATCAGAGATTCCGCTTCTGATGTGCTGGGTTTCACTCGTCCACCACAACGAAACCCCTGATTCGATGATGAATGCCGGCAAGCACATGCAGCTAAGCAAGATGCATACAACGCGGCGCTGCTTAGAAAGACCAGAGCTGCTCATGAGCTCTATGAGCGGATGAGGAGAGACGAGCACCGGCTTCTCAGGAGGAAGAAGAAAGAGCATGAGAAGCGCGCGATCGAGGAAATTGAGAGATGCTACTCCAGGAATGAGGTTCGGAAGTTTTACCAAAAGATAAAAATAACATGCCGCGGAAACAAACCCCGAACCGAAGCCTGTAGGGATGAACAAGGGAACATCGTAGTAGAATCGCAGTCGATGCTGAGGATTTGGAAAGATCATTTCTGCAGACTGTATAACGGCGATGACGGACCAAATACCGCTGTCAGGCAAAATCAACCTTTCAACCTGGACGATGATGACCAACAATTCCATCCACCCGACCTGGATGAAGTGAAGATAGCCATATCGAAGCTTAAGTCCAACAAAGCTGCTGGAACGGATGGCCTGACTGCCGAGCTCTTCAAAGCGGCAGGCGATGACTTGGTAAGGAGCATACACCAACTCATCTGTAAAATATGGTCGGACGAAAGTATGCCCGATGAATGGAACCTCAGCATTGTTTGTCCAATTCTTAAGAAAGGAGACCCTCTGAACTGCGCCAACTACAGAGACATCAGTCTCCTTAACATCGCATATAAGATCTTATCCGCCGTATTGTGTGAACGCCGTTCGTCAACAACCTGATAGGTCCATATCAGTGTGGCTTCAGGCCAGGAAAGTCCACCATCGACCAGATATTCACACTACGGCAGATCTTGGAGAAGACCCATGAGCTCCAAATCGATACCCACCACCTATTCATCGATTTTAAGGCCGCGTATGACAGCATCTATAGAGACGGGCTATATAGAGCATTGTCTAGTTTTGGCATCCCTGCCAAACTCGTCCGTCTGTGCAGCATGACGATGGAGAATGCACGCTGCTCCATCAAGGTCGGTAAAGATCTCACCGAGACCTTTGATGTCCAGAAAGGATTTAGACAAGGCGATGCGCTGTCATGCGATTTTTTCAACATCGTACTTGAAAGAATAGTGCAAAACTCACGAGTAAACACAAGAGGTACTATCTTTCAAAAGCCCGTCCAACTACTCGCATACGCCGACGATATTGACATAATCGGGAGAAAGCAGCGTGATGTCAGTGGCGCTTTCGCGAGTATTGAGACGGAAGTGGCGAAAATGGGTTTAGCGGTCAATGAGGGCAAGACCAAGTATATGCTGTCAAGCAAAAAGGACAACCAACACCGACGTCTCGGACAGAACGTCACCCTCGACAGATATAACTTTGAGGTAGTTAAGGACTTTGTCTACCTAGGCTCCCCTATAAATACAGACAACGACATCAGCGCTAAGATCAAGCGAAGAATAACTCTTGCCAACCGCTGTTTCTTTGGGCTAAGAAGGCAATTGAGTAGCAAAGCCCTCTCTCGGACAAGAAAAGTCACTCTTTATAAGACTTTAATAATCCCGGTCCTGCTCTATGGCGCAGAGGCATGGACATTATCAAAAATGGATGAGGGTGTTCTTGGTTGCTTCGAGAGAAAAATTCTTCGGGCGATCTTCGGTCCCGTCTGCATTGACGGTGAGTGGAGGAGGAGATACAACGACGAACTGTATGGACAGTACAGCGACATGGACCTAGCCAGAAGAGTGAAGATCCAAAGACTGAGATGGCTGGGTCATGTAGAGCGCATGGACACCAATGCTCCGGTCCGAAAAGTCTTCGAATCCACCCCCGAGGGACAGCGCAGTAGAGGAAGGCCAAGACTCAGGTGGCGCACGCAAGTGGAAGAGGACCTCAGCCAACTTAGCGTGCGAAATTGGAGGCAGCTAGCCAGGGATCGAGCTGGCTGGAGAAGCTTGTTGACTGAGGCCCAGGTCCACCCCGGACTGTAGCGCCACGTAAAGTAAAGTAAGTATTCGATGAACGAATAGTTTTGCATAACGAACCTACACAAATAAATGGACCACCACTAGCACAGCTTAAGTCTTTTTCTTAAGGTGGTGCTACAATTTCAATTTTCAATTTAAATTTATTAGTACAAATATTGCTTACAGTAGTTAAATAACAACGTTCTTTAAAATTGTGCAAGCCTTAGGATTATATTAAGTAATTATGCGCAAAAGTGATATTGAGAACATAGATATGTTATATGTTATAGATAGTTATATTTACATATATAGTACATTCCGAAAAGTGCAAAAAAAAATTATTAATTACTACGAATTGTTTTTGTTTCAGTGACCAGATATCGTTTAAGGGAGGACTTAAAATTATTAGTGCTTCTAATTCTTCTAATGTTGATGGGTAGCGAGTTCCACAACCGAGTAGTATTAACAAAAAACTGACGTTCGGAAGTTAGGCAGGCAGAACTTGTATGTAAGAGCATACACAATCTACCTGACTGAAGAGGACATAGTTTTTTGTACAAGTTTTCGGGCTCTTTGGTTTGCATGATATTGTGCAAGAGGCACATTTTTAATGTTCTATTGTCGAAGGTACAATCTCAGATCTGCTTCGAGTAGTAGGAAACGTGATCAAGTCTTTTTAGGCTTAAAACGAAGCGAGCAATATTATTGTAAGCGACATTAAGTTTTCTTCTTGAGTCATAGTCTGGACTTCAGAATATCTCAATAAAAGAAGGGTTTTGACCAAAAAGAGTTTTGTGCGGGTAGGAATAAAATACTGTGGAACCCAAAGAGAACGTAGTCCACCATAAACCTTACCAATAGTGGCATTAATATGTGTAGACCAAGTAAGAGTCCGATTAAAGATTACACCAAGGTTTTGGACGTATTCAATATACTCTATTGGGTTTTGCGCCAGTTTGATTGTTGGGAAATAGAAATAGAAACATAGCGGCTGCGTCAACACGATTTAAAGGCCGGCTCGAGTGAATTTGTGTGTCATCAGCAAACATAGCTATTGAGCAATGCTTGAGAAATCTAGGCAGTTCGTTAACATAGTTGGAAAAAAAGGAGTGGTGCAAGGATCGATCCTTGCGGCACTCCACATTTAATTGGCAAAAAAGACGAAGAACGTTCGCCAACTACAACTCGTTGCAGCCTCCCTTGTAAGTAGGAACATAATAGCCTCGTCGAAGATATTGAAAATTTATACTCTTTGCTTAGTTTTGAACAAAGACTGGAGTGGTTGACTGTGTCGAATGCCTTTGAAAAATCATCAACAGCTTTTCTGACATCATCAATGATCAATAGCAAAACAGTCTTGCAGCTGCATTAAGGCCGGAAGCCAGACTGGTTTCCACATAGCAGCTTTTTACTAATTAGATATTTTGCATCTGCGATAAGACAGTTTTCTCAAAGACTTTCGAGAGAAATGACAAAATCAATATTGGTCTATACGAACTACCTTGGCCTGCTTCCATTGCGAGGGAAAGGAAAATGGAATTAAAAACAAATGTTATATATGGTAATATATATGGAAGCAGCAGTTTGAAGAAGTTTGAGTGCACTTCGTCCAGTCCCATGGCGTTAGATTTGATAGACAGCAGAGCTTCAGCAAAATCTTCCTCGCTAAGTCTGCAGACATCAAATTTCGCTCCCCGATATCTTCACTTGACTGGTCGAAGGCAAGCAAGTTAGTAGACACGGTACTCCCATTACTTGGAACAAGGAATTTCAGATTCAGCTGGTCCTAGCTGATATTATCAGGAGTTCTCGGCTTTTGTTTTCCAAGACCAAGCTGTCGAATCTGTTGCCACACTTCTTTGTCTGACGAGCAACTGCTAAATTTCCTGCTATAAAACGCCAGCTTTGCGGTTCTTACTACTTCATTACGAAGTGCTCGATATCCGTAAATATATACTTCAATTCCGTTTTTGTTCTAGCTTTTTAAACCACCATCGCGCTTTTTTATGAGCCACAGAATATTCGGAGTCAGCCACTGAGGTGAAGACAATTTAAATCTTTTTGATTTGAGGGGAACGTGTTTATTGAAAAGTGTGACGATATTTCCTTGTAAGAATGTCTTGTCTCAATTTGCGCTTACAGCATCTTGTTGTAGTAAGGTGTACCTGGGCCTCAGTCAGGAAGCGTCTCCAGCCAGTTCGATCTCTTGCTAGCTGCCTCCAGTTTCACACGTGCGTCGGTCCCCTTACCACCTGAGTCTCCGTTTTCCTCTACTGCGCTGTCATTCGGGGATGGTTCGAAGACTTTTCGGACCGGACCGTTGGTGTTCATCCGCTCTATATGACCCAGCTTAGGTACAATCTTATTTATTTTAAAGCATAGAGGTTAATTGGGAGCCGGTTTAGGTGATAAAGAAGATACTTATCACTTCATTGGAATATGTAAAAAAGTAGCCTGTCTTCAAATGAAGTTATTTCATTCTAAACGCCTAAAACTGGAGTGTGCTATTCAAAAATTTCTTAAAATATCGGCAGCGAATGTAGGATGAAGCACTTTAGATTTTAAGTCTATCTAGTTGGGCTGGTGGGAGATGCCAATGCTATGCTTGGTGAATTTGAATCTATATTCCAACTACACTACTCCTAAGCCCTTAGTCTTTGATGTACAAAAACAAACAGAGATAAACAGTTTTCGTATCCCTCCCATTAGGTTAGTATTATATGTAGATAGTCCCATCCATCGGAAGAACTATGTTGGGCTACTCAGTCTCTTGAGACCTACAAATTTCCAGTAACCCAGTGGTATTCTGCGAGTCAAATAACAAAACAGGGAACGAACCAAACAAAAATCACTGAAATTCTTTGGCTTAGTTCTAAAATGGGAAGTTAACAAAGCTTTTATCCGTAAATCAAATTTTAACAAATTACAAAAAATTAAACAGGTACAAGAAATCTTTGTATGCTTGGGAAATGTGTATAAAGCGATAAAGATACATTTCCCCATTCAAACAACTTAAAGCAAGAGGACAGTGGTTAAAAGTTTTTTACAAGACATTACAATTTTCAATTTGTTGTTTCCGATTTTCTTCGTTTTTGTTAAAGTAAAAGTAAGAAATTGCTTCAGCGCCTAGCTGTCTGCCAAAATGTGTATATCTTTTTTCTAGATTCAAAAAAATGTTACTCTCAAGAACCACTTAGAAAAGGCAACCCCATAAAATTTATCAGATTGAGTTGGAAAAAAACCATTAGTCAAATGACGAATGAACATAAAAATACGAATCGAATGCTATAAATTTTAATAAATTCTGATCATCCGGATTGAGAACTCAAACATTTTATGAGTTCGTAGAAAGATATTGAAACAAACAGGTGTTAGTTACATAGATATGTATAGTTAGGGGCACAGCAAACTTCTGTTACTATTCAAAATTCAGTTTTCTTTAAATCGAAGTGGAGAAATCATGTTGATAGGTTAGCACTAAAAATTGAGTAAGGTCGATATGCCGTTTGTACTCGTATGTGGGTTGATGAGTTCTGAGCTAATGACCACACATTCCTGGTGATGAGCCAATAATAAATCATAAAAGGAAACAGGAAGGTAAATGGATAGGATAGCTTAGTAAACCTTTATATTTTGTAAAATAAGACAATTCTTCCTCTTCTTAAAAAAACCGATGTTTTGACTTGACATAACCATAAAGAAGACATGTGGCAGTTATACAGGGTGAGTTTTTTAACTTGAGACATCCAAATTACGAGTACTCGAAAAATATATGTTAGTCACAAAGTTCAGATGGGGACATAAGATGGTGACCACGAGTTTGACCTTGAGCCCCATTTTTAAGGTCAAACGAAGGTCACTTTTGATTCTTCAAATGATAATTCCTGATTTTCATTGCTCAGTCGTATTCCTCAATGGGTCTTATTCATTCAGTGCTAAATACCACTGCGCTGGCACGCCTAAATCATTAATCGGTTTCCAACGTTATTAGGGTGTTAGAAGTTCGATATTTGTTTTGAGGAACTGATTATTATTAGTAACGTTTTCCAGATTAATAATGCAGGCTATTTCAATTCAAGAGAAAATTGAAATGATATTGATTTTTGGAGAAGGTGGAAGGAACATCGATGGTGCTGTTGCTCTTTACGCCAAACGTTTCCCAGAAGAGATACGATCGCGCGCTTGCTTTTATCGGGTCATCCAACAATTCACTGGTGAAGGAAGTGTGCAACCAAAGAAAAGGAATCGGTCAGATAGACTGGCTGTTGAGGACAATGAAATAGCAGTGTTAGCTGCCGTTACACACGATCCTCACATAAGCACTCGCCAAATAGGTCGTGAATCAGGAATTTCTCAAACGATTGTCTGTAAGATATTACATCGGCATAAATACCATCCTTATCATGTTTTAATGCATCAAGAACTTTCTAGTGAGGATTTTCGCAACCGGGTTTCCTTTTGTCAATGGGCACTTCAGCAAATTGAACGAGACCCCCTTTTCTTCGTCAAGGTGTTATTCTCTGATGAGTCGACTTCACCAATCACGGTACGGTCAATAGACATAATATGCATTACTGGACTACCGAAAACCCTTTTTGGTTGCGACAAGTTGAACGCCAGCACCCTTGGAATGTTAATATTATATAATATAATACTGCTACGTCCACGTCGTTCAGAAACGTTATGCTAAACGCAGTATGTAAATGCAATGAAAATCAGGAATTATCATTTGAAAAATCAAAAGTGACCTTCGTTCGACCTTGAAAATGGGTCTCAAGGTCAAACTCGTGGTCACCATCTTATGTTCCCTTCAGAGCCTTGTGACTTTTGTCTGAAACATTTTTAGCGATATCGCGTATTTTTCGAGTAATTTGGATGTCTCAAGTTAAAAGACTCACCCTGTATATGGAATAGCACAACGGATTCATGCCTTCCTCAGTTTTTTTTTGGCGGACTTGCGTTCTTTTGATGAAGTATTCATTCATGATTTGGCATCAATGTGGCTGGATTTCAGTGATAAAATGTCAGAATTTCAAGGCTTGCCTTTGGTGGGCCTGTTGTAATGATGTTTGAATTACAGATGAGCCACAGCCAATATGGGCAGCCAATTCTGATTATCCAAACAGCAGATTACACAACCATGAAATATGCGATTGTTTCATATGATATGTAAGAATGCATTATTTTGTTGGAACCATATGTCCTCAAGATCCCCACCATCCATCTAAGGCAACACAAAAACACTGGGTAATCATTTCCCGATAAAGCATTCGACTATTCCCGACTTCGAAAACAAATTTTTATCCGAAATCCACACCAAAAAGGCGGGATGCATTTCCTTTTTATGGAACTCAAATAATTGTTGTTCATTTTGCTTGTTAACGTACTCGTAGCTATCAAACTTAAAACCACCGCCACTGTCGATTTTATTGAAAATTTACAATTCGACGAACTGAATGACGGACTCTCTATATAATTGACTCAGGTGGATTTTCAAGGCATGAAAATACAAATCGTACAAGAAAATACGCTGCTAGGTACCTCTTTCAAACGTTCAATTCTCTTGGCCACATGCTAATGAACAGTCGCGATGTACTTAACTGAACAACCTGAAAGATCGCCTGCCAATGGTTCGGTACTTATTGTTTATTCGGTCTTCTCGACGTTTTCGCTTTTCCTTTAAAAGTTGGCTCAATTGGAACATTTCGGTTAGAGTTTACGAATTGGACCAACTTTCACCTTTTTCTGTCAAATATTGGACTGTTAAAGCGAAACAGTAAAACAGGCACCAAAGCATGTGGTTCATATAATTTCGAAAAAATTTAATCCTGGATATTTCTCTGAGACATGCGTATCTGCATTACTAAAGCATTTTACAGGATGCTCTAATCTGCATCACCTCACTAGTGAGGCCTTGATTTTTTTAATATCTCTTTTTTGTCGATGGCGCGATAGTTAGCTGATTGGACTATCACGCAGAGTCTGGGTTCGATTCCTGGCTGGGTCACAAACAATTTTTCAAATCGCCATCACCCTTTCGGCGGACAATAACAAACTCTCGAAAGTAAAATTGCATACGAAAAAGCATCTAAGGAGTGCCGTTCGGACTCGGCGATAAACCGTAGGCCCCGCTCAGATGTGACTAAAATGACAACAAGAGCAAAGTACCATTTTCTTAAAATAAAGGCCTCCGGATGTGGGAATATTTCAATTAAGTCACATTTTGTGACAACTGCTGGTTGTCTGCTGGAACAATATCGATTCGTGGCCGTCTTTTTGCCTTTAAACATGCCTTGCATCATTCAACATTGTGGTGTGTATGACAAAGTCGGATGACATTTTTCTGTAACAAAATACTGTCATTTTCGTATCATTCAAGCCACCTCAAGTTTACACCAAGGAGTATTTCAATTTTTCGAATTTTGGCTTAATGACATAGTAGTACGATTGATTCGAAACCCGCTGTCTTCTGGTGCCTTAATCCAATTATTAAGAGTTGCTACTGATCGGAAGGTGTTGCAGTCTCTCGTGACATATTTCCCTTAATACAGTAAAAGTCCAAGGCTCTTCCTCCTTTGGATAGGCATCCAATTCCGATTGATACACATAATCGGACACTAGCACGGTTTGAGCATCTCAAATTTGTTTTCGTTTGTGCGGCAGTCCTAAAAATAATAACACATTTGTTTGAGCTTCTACGTTGAACTTCTTTTATTGCTTGTCGCCTGTTTGTGGGCTGTGATAGAATTCAGTCATCTTCCTGTCAACTATAACTACCGCTTTCTTTGCTTTATTTGCTCATCATTAGACGAAATTCATCTGATTTGCTAATAGTTTTGCATTTTTCCATTCATCTCTATCTCCATCTCACCGGTCTTTCTAAACAACGTGCAGGATTTTTGCATTGTTTCAATTGTTTTTCTTCAAAGTTGTCCTTGCATACCTCGATGGTTAGCTCTTCCTCTTGGTTTATGTCGTTTTTGAACCACTTTCCCAAATTAACCGCCAAGAATTTACTTCTCGCTTAGTTTACGTTGTGCCGGCTTACTCGGTCGACAAATGCAGATTCTCGTTAATTTTCATGGTTTTATCATGCTAACCACTATTGCACTAGCAAGTAGTTGTAGATTTGCAAGTGATATGTTCAAGATGCGTCATAGATGGTGATCTATTTCAGTTTGTTGTCCCCCGATACAGTATCTAATCAAGCTTGCTTTCATTACACCAAAAGCGTACTGTATAAAGTCAAACAACTGAGTTTCTCATTTCGCTTCTTACATTGTCCGATTGCACACTGGCTACTTGCGCTGCTAACTCGCTAACTTTTTCAAATTTAACTTTCAATTACTCGTTTTACTGCTTACGATAGTATCAATCGACTCAGCAGTTAAGGCCCCAAAAGTGTGCCCCGTCTTCGGCATTTCGGCAAAGGAATACTTTTTTATGAGCCT
Organism: Volucella inflata; assembly: GCA_928272305.1. Lineage (NCBI taxonomy): Eukaryota > Metazoa > Arthropoda > Insecta > Diptera > Syrphidae > Volucella > Volucella inflata. The sequence continues at coordinate 146,465,998 of OV743716.1, read as the reverse complement.
TCAACGTCCTTTGTTTTGATTACATTCTCGGCAATAAAATGAATTCGTCAGTCGTTCACCGGCGGTGGAAAGTGCCTCTGAATAAGTATCCTGTATGTGTTTAATCAGCACCTAATGTCAATTTTTTTTTAATAGTTCGAGACACAAGGAAAGAGCATAATCTAACTTTGGGCCACTTAAAAGGTAAAGTATTGTACATTGCGCGATTTAAGCTCACCTACTGTCTAAAACAGCAGAGGAAATGGAATCTTTTCTGGAGATCCAGACCTGGAAGCAGTGCCTTATAAAAATGAGAACTTATAGCTGGACTATCACATCTACTCAGATAGTAGTGCGCCACTCTAAGAACTAAAATGTATGCTCAATTCTGAAACAATAGTAAGCTGTCGCAAAATATTCAAAGTATTTATCATGTATAGTAGGCAGATACATGTGAAATTGCGCTAGCTGATGTGATTAAGAGATTCATAAAGAAGACCAACTTGAGATGGTGAAATTTAGGAGGACATTCAAGGTACTGTGACCACTTTTTGATTACAGAACATCTGCAGAGATCCTTTCAATGAATTCTCATAGGAACAGGATCGTGCCTTTTTGTATATCTGATGCTGTCAGATGCTTTTAAACTCCTATGACAAATGCCAAGTAATTAGATGATTAAAATGATGCTGTCTAGAAGTAGTCGAAAGAGATATATCGGTTAATTAAGAATTTTAAATGACTCAGGTGTTTACTTGCCTGTCACAAAGTATAACTCATGTTGAAACGGAAATCAGTGAGTGTTGACTTTTTCTTTGCAAAACAATTACAAGGAATTATAAGCCTTTTGGATTGGCATAATAATGACCTACAAATCTAACAATAAACCCCAGCATCATCACTCAAAATCCGTAGACGTCTGAATCGCATCTGACAATTAACCGTAAATCTCAAATGACACCAGCAAACAACTAAACACCTCAACACCGGATTCAACAAACCATCACGCTGTCGTCACTTTTTGAAAGAAAAAAACACTCCTCTGATCTGTTTTTCGTATTAATTGACAAGAAGTTCCGGTGAATAGTAATTTTTCAAAACAAACCTTTCTGTCATACTCGTAGACATGATTTCTCTTAAAGGATTGACGTCTACTTCTGTTTGCATATTCAGTCAAACAAAAACATTTACCCAACAAAGTACATAGATAATTTTTCGCACCATTAACATTCAAGTGTCAAGACTACGTCTTTTAATTCATTCATATCTCAGTCGAAGTGACAATAGTTTTCGAAAAAAAAAATCCCCTCCAGAGCTTGATTAGAGACAATCCACACACTCGCAATACTCGTATTCACATACATTATTGTGTTGAGGTTTTCCTTCGAATCCATTAATCTCGAAAATCCATAAGCCTGACGCATTAACATCTTCTCGAATGGGGCGTATCTAAGAGGTGTTCTGAGTTTTATAGATATCCACTTCTGGTTTTCCGTCAAATGAATTTTAATTTCTTCAAACCACTGGGTGCGGAAATAAAAAAAATTAAACAAAAATTGATGAAGAAACTTTCCCACTAAAGACGACGGCAGACGGACAGACACTCCCTAATTTAAGCACGAGTTAAAGATTTTGATAATTGCCGGAACCGGCTTAGGTCTACATAGATTTTCGAATATCGGTCTTTACTATGGAAACATGGTTATTAGTTTTTACAGCCACATGGATGCCATGGGCTATACGATGTAAATCAATATTTTAATGTGTTTTTCTTTTTTTCGGTTAATTTGCATATTTTAAATGTTGTTAACTGTGAGAAAAATTGGAATATCGATATACGTACGTAGCTCTCCCAACTAGACTGTTGTTTAATATGAAATAGACTTATGGACAATAGTTAAGCAAAGGTTTAGGGGTAAACATTATTATATCTAAAGGCGTAGCTAGCGATAACTCTAGCAAATCTATATCGACATGTTTGGGACACAATCGTGACTACTAGAAGACCGAGTAGATTGGTTTGGGAATTATTTATTTTAAATTAAGATGATACGCATATAATGAGTCATTCAGACTTTTCGGAAAAGTGGCTATTCAAAATTAAGAGGTCCACGTTGTTTGAGGTACGTCTATCTTTTCTATAGCCAGTCACCATAGCGATAACAACAAAAGGTTCTGTGTTGATGTGGAAGCACCATTCACGAGAACTCAACTTCTAAAGTTTGGGTGTTTCCTTAGCTAACTTCAGACATTTATATCTTTTAAACAAGCTCCCGGCTTGCAAACTATCAGTGTGATTTTTATTCGGCTGTCTTTGCAATTTTGTGGTGATGAAATAGACATTTCAACAGCGTTACCAGATGTGCTTAACTTAAAGAGTACTTGCACCATATTACACCCAACATAAACAACCATCTGGGACTGCTATTCGTCTTATTGTCGACCGTTTTCACACAAAATTTCCTTTAGAAGATGCAGTGGCACCGAGAAGCATAAGATGCAGTGCATACTGAAGCGAATATCTTATCCGTCCAGGAGAGTGTTGAAAAAGATCCAAATTTAGCGATTCGACGTCGTTCACAACAGCTTGGTCATTGTCCGTCCACTTTATGGACGCCGAAATTACGGTGAATGGACCCAAAATCAAATAGCATTGGGTTCGTCGTTTTATCGAAAAATTGTGTGCAGCGATGAGGCTCAGTTTGATGCGGCCTGTGCGTTGGCGGAGTCATCGGGCAATATTTTCTCGAAAATAGAGCTATTCAACGTGTTACGGGCAGAGGAATTCGACATTATGGTGGCATGAATGTGGAAGAGATGTAGTGCTAGTATCGACGGAATCATTCGATGGACGCATAACATTGCGCAATGGTCCTTTTAGCCTACAAGTTCTTGTGATTTGAGGTCCCTTAAGAATTTTTTTTTGGGATACGTAAAGTCGCTGATATACGCTCACAATCCTACAACAACCGAGGATTGGAAGACAACATTATTCGTGTTATTGATGACATACGGGCACAGATGCTTGAAAAAGTGACCAATTTATCAGATCCAACCGTGTTTGTATTTTAAAATTAATTGCAGAATCTTTTCTCTCGATTAAACACAAATAAATGTCTACAGTATATACAGTAATAAAATTGCTTGTTTTTTAATGAAATTCATAGTTCGTACTGGCTTTAAAAAACACCCTTTTCCTTTGTATGGCTACAGTACGAGGGTTGTCTGAAAACCGCAACCAACCGCAGCGTAAAGATAGCGGCACTCGTCAATAAAAGCTAGTGAATGCTAGTTGTGCATCTTTTGACAGTTACTTACCGAAGTTTCAGTCATTTTGGACGCGCAGTTTTTGGTTGACAGTCGTCTGAGTGAGTCGATGTGAATTTTTTTGTAAAAATGGAAAAAATTGAGAATCGTTAGTAAATTCTTGTTTTTGAAAGTCAATACACCTACGCAAATCAAAAATGAGTTGAACTCTGTGTATGGGGACTCTGCACCATCATTTACCATAGTGAAATTTTGGGCAGCTGAAAATAAACGTGGCCGTAAGAGCTTGGGAGATGATGAACGTTCCAGATGTCCAAAAACAATTATTTTGTAGAGAAAAACAGCAAGTACTATTTAGACGGGTTAGAGAGATGGGAGCATAGCTACGAGAAGTGTGTAGAGTTACAAGGAGACGATGTAGAAAAATAAAAAAACAAAGATATGAGAAAAAATGTCTTGTATCATTGTTCGGTCGGAAACTTTTTAGACAACCCTCGTACACTCAAGATTTCACCTTGAAGCAACTGTTCAACTATGAAGACTTGTCGAAACAAAGAATTCATGGATGCAAATGTGTTGCGATACGATAAACGTAACGGAATGGAACTTAAGGAAAAGTTACCCACGTGGCTAAGCAAGCATATGCCGAAATTCAGACTTTTCTTCTTTTGTCGAACAATTTCTTACCATCTGAACTTGGGCAATTTCGCACCAAGTTGCGATCGGCATATTCTACGGAGAATGGCACAAAAGGTTTTTCTCTAAGCTGGAAGGAAGCTGACTGGTCTGACTCATCTAGTGCCTGAAGGCGTCGTCATCCATTTTTCCAGTGAAGCTTAGTATTTGTGGATGTTGTCCTGGGTAACAAACTCTTAAGAATCAAAAATGTCACATCCACATCCTAAAAGCTGCAGTCGACTTCTGGTAAGGTAAAACATTTTTCAACAAGAAATGGGGCATGTCACGTAAAGGGCTCATTTTAGCCAGTACGCTTAAAAAAATGATCTGCATCGGTTACACCGAAGCTTTAATTGCAGACTGCTCTTAATAAATTGACGAACGACTATCCTCCCATTTTCTGCTTCAAAAAGGTGGTATATAGTGAAACTTGGACTAAAGTTTTGATGACTTTGGACGCACATTGTTTTTTGTTTTTTTTTTTTTTTAGGTCTGGCATGGTGCAGTGATACCAAAACTCATGCTGTTGCGAACAAACGAAATCGACCTTTCTTATGCTGAATAACGCTCCCGCCAAAATCTAAACCAGTACTGAAGCAACGCAGTTTCCTACCCAACAACTGCTAAATTGTTTCGTAAGAACACCTCCGAATATTGCTGCTGTAGCTCAAAGAGTGGCCTTAGGCCCGGATTTCTCGATTCCACGTTCATATCAAGAATTGGGTATATCACGAACAAAAGCAAAAGCCTAAGTCGACCAACTACTAGTAAAAAATTATTTTGAGTGATTCAAGACTTTGTAAGTAAGCGATAGTGTCACGTCGGTGGCCTGAAATGACCGGGATGGAGGCATCATTACACTTTATATCTTCGAAAATGAAGCTGTTTTGTCTTTTATCGTATATGGAATGAGCTATCAAACAATAGTCAATGAATGTGGTGATACCTTACCTATATCCTATAGAACGAGGAGGAATCTATGTGTCACACGAATGGCGAAATCGTTGCTCTTTCTTGAGAAAAGTTTTCCGACTGGGTCATTTCTCACATCGGCCATTTCTTTATTTGTGTTAAGTGGGAAAGGGGGTAAAGGGAAGGTGGATTGCAACATCAACCCCGTAATCGGTGAAATAAGGTAGAGAATTTGATGAACAGATTGTGGAGGTCAGGTGGAGGTCTTGTCGCACACACAGTAGATAATGGTTGGCATTGCGTTGTTCTGTAGCATAAAATCATTGATGACCCCTGTTGTTCTGCTAGTCTTTCTAAAAATAAATGGATATTCGACAAAACTAGGTGCTTGTAAGGCATTCTCTATCCACCATAAGCTAGGGCAAATATTGGGTTACTCAATAAGTTCTGAAGTAGTGATCAACGCTTTAGAAAATCTCTGCGCATACCGCAGTTAGCGTTCACAGGCATTTGAAGACACGGAAGATCGATCAGCGGCTTAACATCACCCATACAACCTTTTCGCAGATACTTAAAAGGCTTGGAATGTCGAAAAAGATAGACGTTTTGGCTTTCTCACGAACTCAGTGAAAGAAACATTATGGATCGCATAATGTTCTGTGAGTCTTTCTTGAGGTAGAACTCACTTGAAGCTTTCCAAAAAAGACTGGTAGTTTACAACAAAATTCGGTGTAAGAGGTCATGTTGCGATTCTGATGAAATACCACAATCGGTTGATAAACAAGATTTACATCCCTAAGAGGTCATGCGGAGCATTTGGTGATATTGACAAGGTGCCTTTTACTTCGAGTTGTTTCCACGGAATCAGACAATAAATGCCATTTAATATTGTTCTCAGCTCGGAACTTTGAAGCAGGCAGTGGAAGAAAAACGGTCAGAGTCAGCAAACCAAGAAGGCGATGTTTTCCATCACGACAACGCCAGACCACACATAGCCTTAGTGACAAAACAAAAGCTGAGTTTGTTTGGATGGCGAGGTATGCAGCTTCTACCGTACTCTTTAGCCCATGCCCCTTCCAACTACCATCTGTTCCGCTCTCTCCAAAACAATTTAGATAGAGGGCGATTTAATTCCGAAGATGAGATCAAAACTTACATGGATAACTTTTTTACCCATAAGTCTGCCGAATTTTACAAAAGAGGCACTATGTCTCCTTCAGAACGTTGGAAGAAAAATATAGAGCATGATGGATAACGTCTGTTAGGCCTAATATAAGCTTTTATACCAAAAATGTGTGTTTAACTCAAACCCTACAACTTAATTTCATTTCACAACACCTAAAAGCCTTTCTGTTCATAACACCTAATATTTATTCAATTCCGCGTTGAATAAAAGAGTATCGGTATCTGTATTTTCATAGATTCATATACATATTAAACATTTTTGTACATTCTAATTTACAGTTGCAGTTCTTTTTTTATACCCACTAACTGAGTCACAGAATCACAGAGTCACACATAACTCAAGCGTTAAAGTCTTTCCGCATATATCCACCTGCTAATGGTCCTCCTTTCTACCAAGCCATTGATCATAATGGAAACGATATACAGCGTAAGACACTAATGGGCAAAAAATTGTATTTGGTTAAAATATACAAACATACTCGTAAATATATGCACATTCAAGCTATCTCTTAGTATGACATCTTAAGTTAAAGCTACCGACAGCGGCGGCGGCGCACCGTTGGGTCAAAAATCTACCAAAAGTCTATGGATATGGATGATAAGCGAAAAAATACGCGTGCTGAAGCGTTAACCCAATTAGTGTCACAGTCAAGAGACATTAACTAACGTATCAACAGATTAAAATATATAATTGGTAATAGATTTAGCAACACGTGTTGCCGGCTCAACCCTCCCCATCCCAAACGATGGCCCATCATCTAGGTCTGAATACACTAGTTCATCTTTTTTTTATTTTTTGGTTTTTTGGCTTTTTGAACAACAATGACGACCCAATGTCTGGTTTGGTGGATTGTGGTTGCAAAAACAAAGACAAAAACACGACAGCGACACCAACAACAACTAGAAATAAGTTTTGCGGTTTGTGTCAATCGATTTGTATCTGTTCCTTGACTCGCAATTCGACTCTCTCCTTTTCGTGTTTTTTTTTCTGAATTTAATCAGATAAACAAATTAATTTATCTTTTCTATTGACTAATCAGAACAGGTGTAGCGGAATTAATTCTCTTAAATACGCTGCCACTAAGTCAAGCGGTCGGTCAGCCTTAGGTGGTCTTTTGGAGAGTAGCTCGCCATACAAAGTTTGACTTTCTGTTGAAAAACTTAAGTTTTGGGACACTAATTCTAATTCTATTGATGAATCTCGTTCATTAGTAATGACATCGCCAAAACTTCGATGGATATGGGAAAGAGAAACAATCACAAGATTTTTTTTTAATTGTTTGAATAAATTATCAGAGCAGTCAACAGCCGTATCAAAAATAAATGGTTTCACAAGCTTAATCTGGTTAACCTCTGCCCGGGCTATTGGACGCATTCAAAAACATTTGACGTCAAAAACGGATAATAAGTCGTAAAAGAATTATGTGTCTATATTGAGATTAGACGACTTGAATTTGACACCTGAAAACAAAACATTTAACTGATAATCCGAACCTGATTGAGAGGTTTAGCATGGTGTTATTGTGTTAACGAGTTTTTGGAGGTAGAACGGGGTATTATGAATAAGATCTGTCAATAAAATCGAAGCTTAGCTCTAAGCAGATATTTTCTTTTCAAGACACTTTACTCCAACACTTTACCTTACTATTCAACTCTTTCATTTCGTATTCAGCTGTCTTTAGATATTTTGAAGATTCATGGAGTTGAAACTATTGATATTTCTCTTAGCTTCATTCTGAGAAATACATTTTTTTCATCTGGCCCTTGTGGATTTGTGAGATTTGAATACATTTATTCTTCAATTTTAAAGAGGGCAGACAGAATTCTGAAGTAAACTTTCAGAATAGACCTTTTCCTAGTATCATCAGTAAAACATACACACACATACAGTCCATTTGATAAGATCGTATACGGTTTATTTTGTTTATTTACTTGAATGCTGTTCAATTAATATGTTGTCCACTCTCCTCCATTATCAATAATTGCTTGGAGTCTTCGAGGCATGCTTTTTACTAATCTTATTGCATAATCTTGAGACAAAGATCTCCATAAAACTCGTATTTTTCGTGATAATTGTTTGACAGCCGAGATCTTCTTTCCTTGGAGCTTTAGCTTCATGAATGCCCAAACATTTTCAATTAAATTTGCATCCGGCGACTGTGATGGCCAATCTGAAACATCGACGTCATTTTCTTGTTTCTACTCACTGCCAAACGACTGCGATGTTTCGGGTCATTATCTTCTTGCAGTAACCAATTCTCATTTCTTCTTTTAAACCACCATTGGGCAGATGGTAATAAGGCCTTCTTATAAATTTTGACCATGTTGGGTGCGTTTAAGTTATTTTTAAACATGAACAAATTGCCAAATCCTTGTTTTGAGAAACATCCCCAAACGTGCACCTTTGCCGGGTGTTTGACGGTCCGCTGGATTAATTTATTGGATTGTGTACACCAGGTATGAATGATAGGAGACCTTTGCCCAAAAAGAAGCTTCATCCGAAAAAATAACGTTGTTCCAATCTCTGTCCAAATTCTCCTTGGCCCAACTGAGTCGTTTTTCTACGTGTTTTTTTGACAGTAGTGGTTTCTTTGTTGTGCTTCGAAATTTTACATTATTGGCTAGTAAACGTCTTCGTATCGTATCATAACACACATTTAGACCCCCTTTTCGTAAAATCCCTTGTCCTCCACGTAACTATAGAAGAGGATTTTTTCAAACACGCGTAGAATCATTTTGTCCTTCTTTTTTATTGTTTTTGGCGTAGACCCACGATCCGGCAAATCATGCACATTTTTAACTTGGGAATAACGGTGCACCCACTTGCTAACAAATGCTTTTGATTTTTCATGTATTTAGCAGCTGCTCCGTATGACATTTTCGGTCCTTTTGGATGCGTGCACAAGAATACTGCTTCATAACGTGATGCAAAAGCGACACTCATTTTAAAATATTTCCGTCTCTGACAAAAATTGAGCACTCTTTAAATTTTTTTATTCAAACCATCTTAGCAGACGTATTTTTTTATCTGCTAATGCAAATACCACTTCCAAACCGGTTTTCATAAACGATTTTTTCCGTATACGATCTTATCAAACGGACTGTATATTGTCCAGAAGATAGTAAATGAGGCTCCTAAAATACTCAAAATTAGCTCTCTTAAAGATAGGAGAAAGTACATTTACATATTTAAAAATAAAGTCTCATCAAAATGGCTTAAATGTTATTCAAAATACTTTGCATGAAGATCAATACACTTTTGCACGCGTTTGAACCAATTTTCGAAACATTTTATCCACTCCGAATGGGAAAAGTTCGGGCAGGTTTTACTCATATTTACGAGTAAACACTTATATAGTTGACTGCTGTCATGCATAGATCCATGACTCGTTGTCTACCACGATCTTATCGGCGTCTTTTGAAGTATAGCGATCGATTTTTTTTTTTAAGTTTCTATGGACCAATCCCAACGATAATTTTTTGAGCAATTGTTAAATTATTATCATTTCATCCACAGCCTCAATGTTTTCAGGCTCTCCAAACAATTTTGAACAAAATTTCCGAGATTCGTCCTGGGGCCAACGATACTCTGGGATGGTACTAAATCACCAAAGTCGAAGCAAGTTGGTAGGCACACTTGCTCAGTGGATCCACTTCAGGAATCATAAAAATATATTCTACAAAAATATTAGGAACTTCAGAATATTTGGAAGGAGTATAGGTAGTTTCCAATAATAGTAGACCACCAACACTAACCTTAACGTGAAGAACCATGAAATAATAACGAACTATTTCCCGAATAAATCCTCCTCTATACCCCTGACGACGGGGTTAAAGCGGATGAAGTACTTTTCGATGTGCCACAAGGCACTCCTGAACGTTATGAAAAATGGAACTCTATACCATCGATTATGCACTAAGTTGATCTCTACAGAAACTGCACATCGTTGGTTAACTAGAACTTGCTTCCAACTCGCGGACCATAAAACTAAAGCCCTAATCATTTCAAATAGAAAAATCGCGAAACGATATTGGTTTGAGTTGGAGGATATAAAATGGTTTGTCAACCTTTTCATTAGTATTTTGGAGTTATTGTTCACAGTTGTAAGTCTAAGTCACCTTGGTATACGCGAAATCATCGAATGCTGCAAGCGTACTCTCATTTTCAAAGCTGGTGTGTTTAATTGGAGAGGAAGAGCCTTTTTGTTACAATCGGGGAGTCAATCTGTCCACTAAAAGTAGGCAAAACGTTTCAAAATGTTTCAAGCCGTTTCTCATGACGCTATACTCGTCGTATCTTCAATGCTACAAATCATCATTACTGGAGAAATAGTAGGACTCTAAAATGAGCGAATCCAAAATAGCATGGTTACCTCTCAATCTCCCTAGCAAATTCATCAGCATTTTCATTTTCCGTGGTCCCATTTGAATACCGAATAAGACTCATACATTTAAAGTTAGATTCGAAGTCTTGAGAGGACTCTCAAAGCTTTACGACGAATCCTCATATATATCTCAGCTTGAGAGACAATTACAAATTTTCGTAATGAGGAGTGAAATCTTACGTTATTGTTCTCCAAGAAGTCGCCAGAAATACCTTCCAAGTCGGATTACATTGTCAAGTTAGCTGACAGTTTTTTTAAGTATCCAGAGTTTATACGTTCACAGATTGGCACATTTTACGAAAGCAACTTGTCCTTACCCCGTGGGATCATGGCATGTCTTGGACTTTTACGGATGAACTTTGGCTTAACATATACGTCAATAGGCTAATAGTCACAATAAGAGTAATCTGCAAGTGACGCCACACAAATGTATGGTATGGTATGCTGGTATTATGAGGTCTTTTTTCTTAAAAAATATGGTAAAATTATCAATCTGGGAAATTTAATTTTTCTTTTCTAAATTGAGAGCGCTACAATTGCGAGAAGAAGACAACTACATCCTTCTCTTAACCTTCCTTATTTCCAAATACTCTTCGGACAAAAACATCGATATCCGCTCTATATGTCATATTTTTCTTAAACTGATTCAGATATATGGTATTCTTAATATTTAATTTTTGAATATTCTTTGACTTGACTGGTTGATGCCACGGAATTTTAAGCCTCATTCCGTATTATTCAAAACGCGACCAAAATGCGAGCAAATAGTCCATAGAACCAGCAGTTGTTGTAGTCAGAACAAAATGTATTGTCTAAGTAATAGATACTCGTATGTGAATTTAAAATACCGACTTCTACTTAAAACAAACTCCTTTATCTAAACAACATAATGAATGAATTCAATAATAAAAGGATTGGGCATCGTTAGCAATAGTTTTTGGCCATCTTTCCTGTTGGCTCGTCTTTTGAAGATAACCATACTTCAAGTTAATTTTTAAATACTTCGTAAGAATAAAGTTCCGAAAGTCCGAGCGACATCGATCGAAACAAGATGTTATCAGAAGGGGCGAAGTATGGCGCCTAGGATTGCAACATATGTACGAGCATTGACATGACGAAAAATAACTGATGCGTGCCTTTAGGCATATTTTAATCATTCCTGCTTCAATGTTCGATTAAATTTGACCAGTTATTGACGGTATTGAACCCAAGTAATCGTTTAACTAGGCTTAAGCTGTTTATAGTACACCATTCCCCTCTGGTCCTACGGAAAAAACATCATAACGTTCTTTCTGTCGACATTACGTAGTGGTTGCGAGGTTGATGGTTAGCCCGGGTCTGATTTGCTTGGGATTTTCGAAATACGTCCACTTTTCATCACTAGTAACAATTCGATGCAAATGAACTTTTCCTTTTGTGCCAATCAAGCAGAATTTCTTTTTTGCCTTTCGGTGTCTATTTCTTTCGATCGATATGCAACTCATTTTTCTGCGTTTTGGAATTTTCCAGCCCTTTCAAACGTTTAGAAACAATTGTACGATACTGCATCTTCGAATTTAATCTCTGGTCTTCCAGTCTTTGTTGTCGATACCAAAATCAGCGCTTTTAAAACAAACTAACAAACATTGACAAGTCCTTTGAATTAAAGCATGATCATCATTAATTTCCATCCACAATTGATGACACATAGCAGCGGTTTTCTTTGGAAAAAAATGTAATAGAGCTGCCCACAACTTACGACATTTACTCGTATATCTGTCAAACTAATTGCTTGATTGCAAACTGTCTGTGCAATTTTTATTCAATTGTATTGGCCGTTTTACCGGGATGACATATATGCTTCAGCAACGTTACTAAATTTAAGAAATTTGATTCTAACATTATCGTTCTTTACGCTAAAGTAACGTGTTACACCCAATACGTGTGTTGTGCCATTTGCCGTATTGTTTTCGTTTTCGTCCAACAATTTCTTTGGAAGATGCAGTAGCACCGAGATAAGAGGAGTGCGTACTGAAGAGGATATCGCATCGGTTCAGGAAAGTGTTGAAAAATATCCAAATTAAGTGATTCGGCGTTGTTCACAACAGCTTGGTCTTTGCCTGCCACTTTATGGAAATTGTACGCAAAGATCGCAGTTTGAAGGCTTGCAAGATACAGCTTGTGCAAGAATTAAAGCACATTTTGTGGAAATTTTGGGCGAATGAGCCTAAAATTAAATGGAATTGAATCCGTTTTTTTTTCCAAAAAGTGTTCATCGTTAAGGCTCATTTAAGGCCCAAACCCATAGAATCCGTCGCGTGCGTTGCGTTTACAATCCACTAAAATCGTATTTGACGGATTGCAAAGAGGTGCCCAATGAATACGTACGTTGCGTCCGAAATCCATCTGAAACATCCATCCATATGAAACACAGAAGAGCACCCGAATGAATTTCCATGGAAACATCTGTCAGACGCACAAAAAGTTAAAACTTGACCAATTTCATCCGAAGTAATGCATTCCACTTGTGGGCTGCATTTGGTGTCTCTCTTCCTCTCATTAGGGCTTATGAGTTTTGACATGACGCAAGGTACGCAACGTATTCTATGAGCTTGGGCCTTAGAGTTAAGATAATCTACATAAGATGATCGGAATGCCGTTATATTCCGAAAAATGCACAGCTGGTGAAACACCATAATTTTCCAAAAATGAAGCTAATCACCGTGTTACGGTCAAGGGTTCTAGCTATAGAGCCATGATTAATGATTTTTTCGTTCCACAATTGAATGACATAAATGAGAAAGAGATGTTGTGCTAGTTACTTGCCATAAAGGAATCATTCGATGGATGCATAACCTTGCGTAATGGACCTTTTGGCCTACAAGTTCTTGTGATTTCATGTCTCTTGATTATTTTCTTTGGGGATACGTAAAGTTACTCATCTACGCTGACAATTCAACAACAGCCTACGAATTGAAAGGCAACATTATTCATGTTATTGAGGACAAGCGGTCACAAATGCCTGAAAAATTAGTCGAAAACTTTGTCTCTCGGATGACATTCATCAGATTCAGCCATGATGGGAATTTGTCCCAAGTTGTAGTTTAAAATTAATTTCAGAATATATACTCTCGATTGAATGCAAATATATGGTTATGTAACAAATCTTCATGTCTTTTGTTAGTACAAGCTTAAGAAACATGCTTTGCAACCACATCCTCTGACAACTGCATTTCATTGACAGATGTTTGCGCTCGAAAATACATTATTTGTTATTATTGACACAAACCTTTTGTAGTGGTTACGCCATCTATTAGTCACACACCTAAAAAGTTAAATCTTGTACAACTTCAACTTTCAATGTTATACTGGCTTGGATAAGGTTATCTTGCCTAACAATCTATTTGTGAATGATGTTAAAAAAAATATTATTCAGGAGCTTTCTCGACAAAATACGCTTTGACAGATTTAGATCAGTTAATTGAACGACGACTGATGCTTTTTTAAACGATTGAGTTTAAAGAGTCTTCTTTTTGTTGATGCGACTCTTCAGTCAAATTTGTAACTTTAGCTATTCCATAGACTTGTCAGCAGAAATTCCAACAATACTCACAACACGGAATATTTGTGGCCGACAATTTCAAAGGTTTCATGTCAAAGTTGTACTCTCGATGAAACAAATTCCTGATAAATATTTCCTGCACCGAAGAGTAAGATTCTAATGGCTTGGTAGCTTGATGAGAATGGCCAGTAAATTTTCCAGTTCCCCTACATTTTCATGAGTCGAAACTTAAGTAAATGATATTTTCTTTACAATAAAACAATTTTATTTATGTATAATATTTAAGAGTTTAACAAAATATTAAATCAGAAACAGAAACTCTTCCATGCAAATAATATACTACTCGTACAAAGCATAAAGCACATTTCAACAAATATAAGAAATTGAAATGTGGTAAAATATAAAAATGTGTATCTAGAAAAATTTCAACGTTTTAATACACACTTTCAAGTTTAGTTAGATAGTTAGAATTTTTTATGAGTAAATACAATAATAGAAGCTGAATATATAACAAGCAAACTGATTCTGTGGCATAGAGACAAGTATGTTAGCACTTTAAAAAATAATTAACATTTTTTTAAACTTTGTCGCAAAAAGAATACAACATTTAGATATCCGATTTAATTATGAAGCAGACATGTATGGAGCAAGAGATTTAATTAATGTCCTCGTTGGATTTGCTGGCACATTTTCAATCGCGGTTGCCATACTGATCAAAAAGTGCCAGAAATTTCCCATTCCAAGAAACCGCGCTTGAGATATATTTTTTTTTAGGTTGGTACATCTGTCATCTGGGGCTCAAATATCTGTTTGAGTGCCATTTGTCGGAAATTTTTGCGTGATACCGTTGAGCAAAGTTTGAATGAAATTTTGTGTTTCTAAAAAAATTTCAGATGCCAAAGCGTTGAAAATGTTAACGTTAGCGTACGGGACGTACGGACAATGTCGAAAGCACAAGCGTATGAGTGGTACAAAGAGTTTAAAGCGGGCCATACTGTGGTTGATAATTTGTTGGCTAGTTCCGTTCTTCCATCGCTGAGACCATCAGGGAGATAGCAGCCGATCTTGGTGTCTCGTTCGGGTTGGTACAGAGAGTTATGCACGATGTTTTGGGCATGAGACGAGTTGAAGCGCGGCTTGTACCGAGAGGGCTGAATCAATGTAGAAACAATATCGTATTAGTTTTCTTGCTATCGATTGCATTATTACCGGTGACGGGACATGGGTCTATAAATATGGCATCGGAACTAACCAATAATCATTGAAATGACGCATCTCGGACGAGCCAAAACCGAAAAAACCACGTTAGATTCCATCCAAAATCGAGGCTTTGTTGACCGTTTACTTTGATTGCCGTTGTGTGGGCCCATCCGAACTTCTTCCGCCAAGCCAGACAGTAAATAAGGAGTATTATGTGAGCCCATTAAAGCGTTTGAAGAAAAACGTTCGTCGCAAGAGGATTGTGGAGAAACAACATGTGATTTCTTAATCACGATAACGCACCGGTTCACACATCTCATCTTGTACGCGATCATTAGATCAAAAACAACCTTCACACCATTCCGCAAACTCCTTGTGACGTTTTTCTATTCCCACGACTCAAGTTACTACTTCGCAGAAAATGGCTTGGGGCGATAAAGGAGAATTCGCAGAAGGAGCTAGAGGCGATTCCAAAAACGGTCTATATAAAGTGTTTTGAAGATATTACTTGCCATGGAGATTGAAGACAATAAAATGAATATCAAAGAATAACTGATACGTTTTCATTTTATTGAAGAACTACAGGTACTTTTTGATCAGAAGGTAAATGTGGCTGAATTTCGTTGATATAGCGTCTAATTTTCTCTTTCAGGCCTTGGGTGTTCCTCGGCTATTTTACATAATCTTTCGGTATCAAAAAATACTTGGAAAAGAAGCCCAAATATGTTAGTTAAGCGTTTGTAAAATCCCGGTATCGTCCTTAAGGAAAAACGGTCTATTGATACACATTTGGTATGCATTTTGTCCTCTGAAACTTGCTTTTTAACGTAGCTCACTTAACTCCTTAGGTGGGACTACAGTTCAGGCTGAATGTGGGTCTCAACTAATTAGCCTCTCTAGTTAGCCCGATCTTTAGCTAACTGCCGCCAGTTACGCATTCCAAGTCAGTTTAAGTCCCCTTCTACTTGTAAGATCTTCCTCTACTGCGTTGTTTCTTCTGGGTTAGATTTGAAAACTCTGCGGGCCAGAGCATTGGCGTCCATTTGTTAATCATGCCCTAGTTATAGCAGGCGGCTGAAGCGACATTTTGTAACTATATAGGTCAATATCACTGTATAGCTCGTATAATGCGTCACTGAATCTTATCCTCTAAAGTCCGTCAACACAAACTGATCTGAATACTTTTCACGGGAATTTTTTCTCGAAACGCCAGAGAATATCTTCATCCGGTATTGCTGGAATGCATGCTTTAGAGTAATAAAGTAGGCCTGCTCAAAGTCTCGCCTCTATAATTTATCGGGATAAAGCCTTACTTTCTTAGCCCAGAGTAGTTCTTCGTTTCATTTCTATTTGTTGGCAGAATTTTCAACAGAGACAAGGTAGACAAAGGCCCTTACTACCTAGAAATTATCGACTATCGACTGTGGCGTTCTGTTCATTTCGTCGATGTTGTATGTGCCTTGTCTTCATTTATTCCTGAGCCCAGCTTTCATTATCTAACGTATTAGAGACAGCCCGCTGAGCTACGACAATTATGTCGATATCATCGGCATACGCTGGTAGTTGCACAGACTTTTCCAGTGTTCGCTTGAGAGTCCCCCAAAAATCTTTCGAGTTTTATCCTAAAAAAGGTCATATGACAGCATGTCACGTGGCATAAAACCTTCTTCGACAACAAATGTGCCGATTAAGTTGTTATCAACTTTGACGGAGCAGCTAGCATTCTCAATTGTCATTCTGCAGAGATAGAAGATGCTACCATTGGACTTCTTGAGTTTCTTCTAAGATCGGAAGAAATCTTTTGTGGAATTTTGTAGCCGAAACCATACTTATAGGAACCAATTAGATTGTTGACGAATAGATCTTATGAGTAATGTTAAGGAAATTTATACCTCTATACCTGATACTGAGATTTCATTCACGAGGCATCCACTCTTCTGATCAGATTTGAGAAATGAGTCGGTGTACGAGCATGCCCTCTACAAAGTCATTTCCAACAGCGTTATCTATCTCGACCAGTAAACCATTAGGTCCAGCTACTTTCTCCGATTTCAATTTCGATATTGCTATCCTTACTTCATCTTGGCCAAGTAGATGGAAGTTTCAGCTAACATGGTCTAAGTCGAATGGTATATTCTCCCTGATGGCGGGATGCTGCAATTCGTCGTCGTTATCGAGTCTTTAAAATAAAATTCTCCATATTCTCAGCATCGACCGTGACTCTACGAGTATCACAAGGTTTATTCTTCATCTTCCACGCATCCGTACGGGTCTGCTGGTCTTGACACGTTCTTTTATATGTTAGTAAAACATCTGTATATTTTTTCCCGGAGTACAGCGTTTCAATAGTTTGGAACACGCAAGTCTCGTGTCCTTTAATTTAGTTTTCTTGAGAAGCCGATTTTATTTCCGTCACTTCTGCTCTTAGAGCTCACGAGCTATTCTCGTCGTCCGTTGCATCGCCGCTTTGTAGGCTTTTTGTTTGGATGTATGTGCTTTCCAGGATTCTTCTTCTTTAAACCGGGGATTTATTGGAGGTAGTCAGGTGAAACCCAGCACATTAATTGCAGCGTCTCTGATGACACGTTAGCAGCGTTATGACTTGTGTTTGGTTTTTAATGCTGGCGGCATAGAAGTTGTCAAGAGATTTCGGTATTCAGGTTCTTTATTGTAATACAATAGGTTAATATTGGCTGTCCAGAACTTTCGGACGTCGAGAATACTGTGGGCATGCTCACGTCTATCCCAATGTGATCATTTTGGTCAAGGATTTCATTATTAATATGAGGAAACCATGTGCTTGCTATAACAATACATTATATCATTCCACCGAAAAGTCAATAGACCCACGTCCTTCGTCATATATTCTTTACTTACCAACTGTCCTACTAAACATGTCCTCCTTTCCTATCCTGGCTCTAAAATCGTACAATTCTAACCTCATACTGGACATTTTATCAAATGTCTTGATGAGGATTTTATAGAAACATTCCTTGGTAGTGCCATCTTCCGTAGGGGCATGGGCGCATATTAGACATGGGCAGCAAATTAAGCCGTGATGCAGATTTTCGTAAGAAGTTCGTTCAAGTGTCGGAAGCCCAAGACTTCTTGCCTTCGGCCGCATATAGCAAATCCGAGTCCGAATAAACATCGTTTCTTTTCCATATAAGCAATCACCATAGTGTATGAGTTTCATTGCAGTTTCTCAGTAGTAGTAGTAACTACATGATTGCAATAGGGGGCCTGTTTAGGGTCCTTTCTACGTTTGCAAGGGCTGTCAACAGTGATACTATTTTAAGTCGAGTTCACATTAACGTAGCTACGAGTATTTGTCTCATTGCTGAAGATAAATTTGTTGAAATGCTCACAGTCTACTTGTTCTCGAAAGAACCAAATTTTGGATTGAAAAGGCATCCAGACTAAAATCTTTCATAAGAACGCGTTGCATAGTGTTATTTGACTGGTTCAATTCTTAACCAAAATGATGAATTGATGTTCCCGGAATACTTAGTCATATTCTGGTGAGTTTTCGATTTCTTCTTTCTACAGTGGATTTCCGTGAATCATTCTGACTATCAATAATTGGACACATCCGTGATCGTGCCGTATTTTTGATACTTACTGCTTAGCAATAGGAAATGATTGTGATCTGTTTTTTCATAAGGTGAACTTCAAACACAGCACAGTCGATTGTAATGTTTTGACTATTAAAGTACAAATTAAATAAGATGTCAAATTTGCATTTTTGCGATAACCTTTACCTTACATCAAACCTGGAACATGCATAAATAAGGATTAGATTTGAAAACTCTGCGGGCCAGAGCATTGGCGTCCATTTGTTAATCATGCCCTAGTTATAGCAGGCGGCTGAAGCGACATTTTGTAACTATATAGGTCAATATCACTGTATAGCTCGTATAATGCGTCACTGAATCTTATCCTCTAAAGTCCGTCAACACAAACTGATCTGAATACTTTTCACGGGAATTTTTTCTCGAAACGCCAGAGAATATCTTCATCCGGTATTGCTGGAATGCATGCTTTAGAGTAATAAAGTAGGCCTGCTCAAAGTCTCGCCTCTATAATTTATCGGGATAAAGCCTTACTTTCTTAGCCCAGAGTAGTTCTTCGTTTCATTTCTATTTGTTGGCAGAATTTTCAACAGAGACAAGGTAGACAAAGGCCCTTACTACCTAGAAATTATCGACTATCGACTGTGGCGTTCTGTTCATTTCGTCGATGTTGTATGTGCCTTGTCTTCATTTATTCCTGAGCCCAGCTTTCATTATCTAACGTATTAGAGACAGCCCGCTGAGCTACGACAATTATGTCGATATCATCGGCATACGCTGGTAGTTGCACAGACTTTTCCAGTGTTCGCTTGAGAGTCCCCCAAAAATCTTTCGAGTTTTATCCTAAAAAAGGTCATATGACAGCATGTCACGTGGCATAAAACCTTCTTCGACAACAAATGTGCCGATTAAGTTGTTATCAACTTTGACGGAGCAGCTAGCATTCTCAATTGTCATTCTGCAGAGATAGAAGATGCTACCATTGGACTTCTTGAGTTTCTTCTAAGATCGGAAGAAATCTTTTGTGGAATTTTGTAGCCGAAACCATACTTATAGGAACCAATTAGATTGTTGACGAATAGATCTTATGAGTAATGTTAAGGAAATTTATACCTCTATACCTGATACTGAGATTTCATTCACGAGGCATCCACTCTTCTGATCAGATTTGAGAAATGAGTCGGTGTACGAGCATGCCCTCTACAAAGTCATTTCCAACAGCGTTATCTATCTCGACCAGTAAACCATTAGGTCCAGCTACTTTCTCCGATTTCAATTTCGATATTGCTATCCTTACTTCATCTTGGCCAAGTAGATGGAAGTTTCAGCTAACATGGTCTAAGTCGAATGGTATATTCTCCCTGATGGCGGGATGCTGCAATTCGTCGTCGTTATCGAGTCTTTAAAATAAAATTCTCCATATTCTCAGCATCGACCGTGACTCTACGAGTATCACAAGGTTTATTCTTCATCTTCCACGCATCCGTACGGGTCTGCTGGTCTTGACACGTTCTTTTATATGTTAGTAAAACATCTGTATATTTTTTCCCGGAGTACAGCGTTTCAATAGTTTGGAACACGCAAGTCTCGTGTCCTTTAATTTAGTTTTCTTGAGAAGCCGATTTTATTTCCGTCACTTCTGCTCTTAGAGCTCACGAGCTATTCTCGTCGTCCGTTGCATCGCCGCTTTGTAGGCTTTTTGTTTGGATGTATGTGCTTTCCAGGATTCTTCTTCTTTAAACCGGGGATTTATTGGAGGTAGTCAGGTGAAACCCAGCACATTAATTGCAGCGTCTCTGATGACACGTTAGCAGCGTTATGACTTGTGTTTGGTTTTTAATGCTGGCGGCATAGAAGTTGTCAAGAGATTTCGGTATTCAGGTTCTTTATTGTAATACAATAGGTTAATATTGGCTGTCCAGAACTTTCGGACGTCGAGAATACTGTGGGCATGCTCACGTCTATCCCAATGTGATCATTTTGGTCAAGGATTTCATTATTAATATGAGGAAACCATGTGCTTGCTATAACAATACATTATATCATTCCACCGAAAAGTCAATAGACCCACGTCCTTCGTCATATATTCTTTACTTACCAACTGTCCTACTAAACATGTCCTCCTTTCCTATCCTGGCTCTAAAATCGTACAATTCTAACCTCATACTGGACATTTTATCAAATGTCTTGATGAGGATTTTATAGAAACATTCCTTGGTAGTGCCATCTTCCGTAGGGGCATGGGCGCATATTAGACATGGGCAGCAAATTAAGCCGTGATGCAGATTTTCGTAAGAAGTTCGTTCAAGTGTCGGAAGCCCAAGACTTCTTGCCTTCGGCCGCATATAGCAAATCCGAGTCCGAATAAACATCGTTTCTTTTCCATATAAGCAATCACCATAGTGTATGAGTTTCATTGCAGTTTCTCAGTAGTAGTAGTAACTACATGATTGCAATAGGGGGCCTGTTTAGGGTCCTTTCTACGTTTGCAAGGGCTGTCAACAGTGATACTATTTTAAGTCGAGTTCACATTAACGTAGCTACGAGTATTTGTCTCATTGCTGAAGATAAATTTGTTGAAATGCTCACAGTCTACTTGTTCTCGAAAGAACCAAATTTTGGATTGAAAAGGCATCCAGACTAAAATCTTTCATAAGAACGCGTTGCATAGTGTTATTTGACTGGTTCAATTCTTAACCAAAATGATGAATTGATGTTCCCGGAATACTTAGTCATATTCTGGTGAGTTTTCGATTTCTTCTTTCTACAGTGGATTTCCGTGAATCATTCTGACTATCAATAATTGGACACATCCGTGATCGTGCCGTATTTTTGATACTTACTGCTTAGCAATAGGAAATGATTGTGATCTGTTTTTTCATAAGGTGAACTTCAAACACAGCACAGTCGATTGTAATGTTTTGACTATTAAAGTACAAATTAAATAAGATGTCAAATTTGCATTTTTGCGATAACCTTTACCTTACATCAAACCTGGAACATGCATAAATAAGGAAAAATTTAAATATAAAAATCAGTTCGTTCAAAAACGAATAACAACTTGGTAACAGGTGTTTCAACAAGTGATGAACGATTTGAAACCCTATTATCTTACAGTTGATGAGAGCTAAGGCGATGGCGATGGCGCGATAGTTAGCTCATGGACTATCACGCAGACAGTCTGGGTTCGATTCCTGGCTGGGTCACCAACAATTTTCAAATCGCCATCACCTTTTCGGCGGGCAATGGCGAACTCCCGAAAGTAAAATTGCCTACGAAAAAAATTCTAAGGAGTGCCGTTCGGACTCGGCGATAAACCGTAGGGCCCCGCTCAGATGTGACAAAAATGACAACATGCGCAACACAAATGAGTGTCAAGAAGCTCGGTCATGGCCCATACCGGGCTGCCAGCGCCACAGTGTTTTCTTTTTTTTTTTTTTGATGCGAGCTTAGTTAAGATATAAGGCCAACTATAAATTTAGAAGATGGAACGCTGCACAGTGAAAGAAAAATCGCAGCAACGATGCGAATAATTCTTGTCAATTTTACACATAACAATGTGCTTTCTGAGATATGAGTGCGCAACATAATCAGTTAATTCCGAAGGACGAGGGCTATACAAGAATTAAAAATGTCGAAACGTGTTCGCCATGCAAGTTTAATGAAGCATTTTAAGAAACTAGTTCGGTATCGGGTCAAACTCCATATCATCATGCACCACTGTGAGCGAAAGTGTTTAGAACTAGCCACGCAATTCGGCAATCAATTCGTCGAAGAAGTCAACCATCGAGCTTGTGGCACTTTACGGCGAATTTTAAAAGTTGATCTTCATTTGCACGCCTAAAAACCATCTACGAGGTCGTCGATTTGTCAACTAGATGTTGGATTGCCAAGACAATTTGTCATCGAATTTGATCTTTCCAGTGAAGCCCATTTTTGGATGGATGAGTACGTTAACAAGATTCCCGAAAAACCAATGCATCACTGTATCATGGGTTGGCGGCATCATTAGGCTTTACTTTTTCGAATATGAGGCTGGTGAGGTAGTTACAGTGAATGGAAAACGTTGCCGCAGCATGTTTTTTTTTTCTAAAATTTATTAAATTGGGTCTGGACGATCTCTGGTTTCAACAAGATGGTGCTACCACGCACTCAAAAGACATCAATCAATGAGTTTATTGCTTAAAAAATTTGAAAATCTCATTATTTTAGTTAGAAGAAAAGTTGATAGACCTCCAAGGTAATGCGATTTGACACCATTCGACTTTTCCTGTTGGGTTTTTTGAAAAGTAAGGTCTATGACGATAACGACGCTATATTCACATACTTTTTCTTCAAAAAGTCATCAATAGTTTTGACCTCCAGATGGTCACTTACAACAGAAGCCGTGCTGTGGGTTCATACTTCCACACTAGCTGTTGGCTAACCCTTTACGAAAAAGTTTAAGTGAACGTTCGCAGTAAATTTGAAATCATGGAAAAAATCGATCATCGTTATGTGATTCAATACTGTCATCTGAAAGGTTGTGTTTTAACCAATGTC
This sequence comes from Volucella inflata, assembly GCA_928272305.1. Lineage (NCBI taxonomy): Eukaryota > Metazoa > Arthropoda > Insecta > Diptera > Syrphidae > Volucella > Volucella inflata. Next base: position 146,442,737 of record OV743716.1, on the reverse strand, counting down.
AAAGCCGAGCTCCCTAATTTACAACAATACAATATTGAGTAGCTGAGTTTAAGCGAGGACTTACGAACTGCCAAGACGAACACCAAAGTGATCAACCAAGTGAGGTTACTTGGAAATTGTTAAGCAAATCAACAAAATCACTTCGGGTGACTGTCGACTAAAAGTGCGCGAGGCATTATGAGCAAACATTACAGACATTTGAAAAGTACTGTGCATCGAACATTCACCAAAAATTTGGACATGACAAAATGGAGCAAGATAGTTGCCACCTTTACTCACAATGGAGCATAAGCTGCGTCGTGAGGATGTTTCCGTCGATTAAATGTCTCGCAGAAATAAGGCCGAGTTTTTGCGGCGATTCGTAACCATGGATGAAACATGGGTCGACGATTTCACACCTGACATGAGGGAACAGTCAAAACGGGGTGAGAACATAGGAAGAACTGGCTCCAAGGATGGCGAAGACAGTTAATTCCGTTTTCTGGGATTCGCATGGGATAATTTTTATTGATTATCGTGAAAAAGGCAAGACAATCAATTGCGAATATTATGCAGCCTTACTGCCGCGTTTGAGAGATGAAATCAAAGAAAAACGGCCGTATCTGGTGAAAAAGAAACATTTGTTTCCTCAGGACAACGCACCAGTCAACACGTTCGTCATTGCGATGGCTAAAATCAATGAGTTGAAGTTGGAATTGTTTCCTAACGCACCTTATTCGCCAGATCCCTCCGGTTATTGTCTTTTTCCAAATCTAAAAAATGTCTTGGTGGTAAAAGATTTGCCAACAATGAAGAAATTTTTTTTTTCTCTTTCCAAATTCAGGGTGATCCATTTTGTTGTTTCGAAAGTAAATATAAATAAAACACATTTATGATTTAGCTTTCGAGCAAATTTCTATGGCAATATATTGTTTGGATATTGCCATTATGAATGGACTTTAACATTATGCAAATGTCTTCTGTGGTAGTTTTAACAGGCCTTGATTCTGACAAGGTATTTTTCGCTGACTTTTCGACACATGTTGGGCAATAACTCGGCCATAACTTGACGTGCATTCATTTTCAAAGCATCAAGAGCTTGTGGATTGTGTGTATAAACACCATCTTTTGCAAAGCCCCACAAAAACAAATCCAAAGGTTACACATCACCGTTCACATCACCAAAACGGGAAATAATTCTTCGAGAAAATGTATCTTGCAATTCAGTCAAAACGGGTCGTATTGTGTGAGGTGTGGCACCGTCTTGTTAAAACCACATTTTTTTCCACAACCGATATCTTCGATTTGAGGGCAAAATAGTTCATATAACATTTAGCCATCGATGAGAACTGACGATGACGGTTACATTTTCCTCATTCTCGAAGAATATGGACTAGGGATGTTGCGGATGTAGATTTTTTGACATCCGCGGTAGCGGATGCGGATACGGATATTAAAAGGCTCACATCTCGCACCACTAAACAATTGTTGACTAGAAACACTGGCTGGGGGAGGTGACAAATTTCTTCGTGCTATTTCAGATAACAGCTTAAACTCTTTATTATCTTTCCACCAGATAAGAGGACTTTCCGATGAATTTGTCCTTTTTTTGCTGCGATATGACACTAACTCCTTTTTAAGGTCTGTGCCGGGACTGTCTGATCTTTGGACAAGGTCGTCATCTTCACTTGACGAATCTAGCATCGCTTCTTTCAGATCACTTTTTAAACAGGGTTTCCTAGTGGTACCGGAAGTGCTAGGTTTTTCTGATGAATGGTCAATCAATTGCACCAAATCCAATGAATCTTCCATTCTCATTCTTTTATTGTAGATTGGTTGTAGTTTGGAAAAAATGTGCTATCATGATCATGAAGATGATTTTTGTGAGCTCTCAGTATTTCGCCTTTAACCTTTCTTCTGTCGAAATAAGTGGATATAGAAAATAAATGATTTTCATCCAAGGCCGAGAATTTAAAAAACATTTCCGTTTTTAAAGTTGTGACTGCCAGTCTAATCGGATCAGAGTCCTGTGATCTAGTTGAATGGTCATCCAGTTTTGTCATAAGCATTTGAGTTATTGGAATTACAGATGATATGAGCGTCTCAGAGCTGCTTAATTCTCGTGTCGCTTCTTCAAAAGGTTTCAGCAACTGAACACAGCATTCGATTATTTTCCAGTCTCCTGGCATAATTGGGTGCATTTCGCTGTCATTTATGTAGAGACTTGATGCGTCTTTTACTTTCAACCGCTCGAACATATAAACAGTACTGTTCCATCTGGTTATGCACTCTTGGAATACTTTGAGATGCGCTAAGTCGCTACTGTACCGACTTGTGCAACACCCGCATCCTCATAAGCTGCGCATTGATTTTTTTCGGATGCGATGTTGAACTTAATGCGGAAGTTCTGCTGTTGCGGATGCGGATGCGAACATCTGCAACACCCCTGATATGGACCAATGACACCACCACACCAAATTGCACATCATAGAGTAACTGTTTGTGGATGCAATGGTCTTTTGGCAATGACGTGTGGATATTCACTTCTCTATATTGGTGAAATTTGTTTGCAATCGTATTCAGCGGGTGAAAAATGAGCAACATCGCTAAGGCGTTGAAAATATTGCATAAAATTTGGTCATCCTAACGCTGATGTTCAGGCACCAAATCGGCGAATGTACTACGCATTCCTTGCGTTAGGTGAACTTTATAATGGTATAGATGCAAATTCAAATGGATAATACATTGTAATATGCCGTAAGACAAGCCCAAATGCTGTGCTCGAGGTGATCTTCTTTTTTGGATCTTCTTCAACACTTTCACTTACAGCAACTATATATTCTGTAGAGAGTACATGTCGATGATGGATAGACCCTAAGATACCTGTAAAAGAGCCAATTTCTTCAAATGTTTTTGCAATTTCACTCGTAGTACGCCCAGTTGGACGATTATTTCGACCACAATCTGCTCATAATGCACGAAACGTACCTACAACCGAATCAAATTTTTTGTTGTAAATTTTAATAATTTTCACACGATTATTAAAAATGGCAAATATTTACCTAAATTTATACAGTCTCGGATTACAGTTCGGTTTGACTAATATGACCAAAATAGGGATGTCAAATCCGGACCATGAATTGGATGACCCTATACATACAGACAAAGCAGACAGATGGTCACGTCTCAGAAGTGATATGAAAGTCTCAGATGTAGGTTGACTTAACAAATGCTTTCCGACATATCTATAACGCAGCTGAATTCTTACTGACATCTAACTCGTAACAGGACTGTTCTCCATGTGATGCATTGCGCCGACGACACTTTAACATTTCCTCTAGCTTTCCAGTTTATTCCTACTTGGTGGCACTGAAAAAATGCCTTATCTTCTACGTAAAAGTGTATACACACAGTGTATCTTTGAAATACATTAAATTTTTTCCATTGTATCTCATCTGGAACAAGATTACCTTAACATTTTCAATTAGGATATCTTTTTTTAGACACTGTATATCGTGTATCTAGAACCTTATTGCTAATTATAGGAACATCACATTTTCAAATATTATCTGCTATTGATTGTAAAAATAAAAATCTTCGTGCATGCAGTGCTTTACAAGCCAACAACTGTGTGCAATTCACAAAAAAAAAAGAAAAAATTACTCAATGCATTTGTTAGGTTAGTTTGATAATAGTTTCTGTATTTACCTGCCCAACTTCGGACCTTCGGCAGATAGTCATTCCAGAACGCGCATCTTGAAGCCATTGGAGCGCGTGCCAGTTTCTCAGTTTTGTCTTTATTTTTCTCCTCAACGCTGAAGATGTAATAGACTGGATCTTCCTTGCTGTAGTTTGGCCATTCCTCGCCATCTGTTGATGGATTTCTGTAAAACAAATGGTGTAAGTATTGAATAACGTGGTCTTTTTCGGAGTTAAGTGAGATGGCAAATACAAACTTCAATTTATCATGGTTATCAACCAATGTGTGCCACTGCCAGTGTTTATGGTTCATGTTTAAACTAGTTTCGAAAAAGCTCTAACAAAGCAAGCATACCTTTTCGAAAAAGTTTCAATATGACAGTTACACTTTTGAATATTACCGTCATGCTAAAAACGGGTCAACAGAAATTGTTCTAAATTGTATTTTAGCTTTTTTGATGTCCACTACCACCACTGCTCTAATTTATTCGCAAACGTCACAGGATTTTCGAAAAAGAGGCCATAGCATCTAATCATGTATTTATCAAGGGTGGTCAAAGGAAAAGGAGCACAATGCCATAGGTAAAGTTGTGTGTACGTATCTGTACACTCGTACTGATGACATCACAATATTGTAGTACAGCACAAGTACTTTGGACTAATGGCAGTGAGCCAGCTGACCTGGAAGCCGAGGAATACCCACAATAGATGCATTTAGATTCGTGGTTATTTCAGTTGTCCTTTAGATTTTTTATTTTCCTTTTTCATTTGAAAATGCAGTGACCAGCAGTGAATTCCCATGGTAGGCCCCTTTTATCTGTGCCTCTGTCGCCGTCTGCAGTCAATTAATAATGCATTGTAATTGATTTTTCGATTAAAAGCATTTAGTGGTAACTTTTTGCGAATTTTATTGCTGTCACATACGAGTAGGCCAGGTAAATTATTAAGGAACTCTCATCATCATGTCATAGTATAGAGCGAATACTTAATTTAACTCCTAAGGTTTCTTCCGTGTTCCTTTGAACTTGTTGAAATGGATAGTTCATGGTAACTGACGATGAACGAATGGAGGAAGGAGGTGGGTATTAGTTATTGATGGATTAGTGAAAGAGTGTGACGTTGAGTAAGATTTAATAAAGCAGTTAGTGAATGTTTGTAAAAGAATGACACGGTGAGAGCTTAAATGACAGAGACACACAGACAGTTCCATATTCGAAATGGCATGGGAATTGACTAGAAGCTAAGTAGACGGCATAGGGCTCTATTTGACGGCATAAACAAGTTTCGCAAGGTAAAAGTGCAGTACCCCACGACTTTGCACTTGTCGATGATTTTCTCGCGTGAGCTGAATTTTTTATTGATGAGCCATCTTTTGAGGTTTGGGAAGAGATAATAGTCCGAGGGAACCAAATCGGACAAATACGGTGGATGCGACAGCGATTGGAGCCGTAAGTCATTGATTTTAGCCGTGGTTGCGGTGCTCTTATGCACCGGCGCATTGTCTTGCAGAAACAAAATTTTTTTTCGCTTAATATGAGGCCGTTTTGCAGCGATTTCGACCTTCAATCGCTCCAATAATGCACAGTAATACTTGCTGTTGATGGTTTTTCTTTGTTGTCCATACTCAAGCAGCTGTCAAAACAAAACTAAAGACAGTATCGCACTGAAATTTGGCATGTCTGCCTAAATATGAATGGAATTCAAGGCACCATAACCTTTTTTGCAGTAGCAGCGCATTCTGGCGGTCAAGGAGGTTACTTTTCACCCCACGCAGTACTCGTGCTCTACAGCATAAATAACGTTTGAATAACCTGTGTAACCTGCTAAAAGAGACGATTTAAAACTTCAAGAACTTTGCAGTTGACACGTGTCTAGAATGGCTGACAGCAAAAATTATTCGCTATGGAAAGCACTTAAAGGGTAATAAACGATCTAAAGACTCCTGAGCGAATGGATATAAGAAAAAAATGGAAATCGTTCTTAAAATGCTGTCAAAAAAAGAAGTAGCCAAGCTTCTTTATATAATTAACGCGGCACTGATGTAAAAATATGCTCCGAGTTATTGGGAAATTATTGAAGTCATAACGGTCATAAGACAAGCAAAACCGAATCAACAGTTTTGATTCAGGAGTAAGCTAGAACAAGGTGAGGCAGGAGACAGTACATCGGTGGTCGAGGGTGTCAATCGACTGGGTAATATAGGCATAACCTATAAGCTCCATCGCATGATTTTGACCAGATGTGAGCATTTTACTCCAATTTTGACCGAATGAAAGCCTTATATATTGAAGTCAGATCAGAAGAGGTGAAATATTTCTTACATCGCTTGAGGAAACCTAGATATTTCGCAGCATTTTTAGCGAACATGTGGTCATTCCAACGTAAGTTGTCATTGACACACATACCGAGAATGGAAAGTTTTTCGGTTTCAACGATGCAAGTGACATTCATGGATAATGGCTGGGTATTTGAATTTCGCTTTAGCGACAGCAGACAGCATTGTGTTCTGGTAGCTTAAAATTCCACTCTGTTGATAGTTCCCCAATTGGTTATGCTATTAATATCGGAATTGAATGAGCTTAACATACGCTGCCGTTCCCGTTGTACAGCCGTAGAACAGGGAAGTGAGTCCGGAAACGAATATTAAAAGCAGAGAGTACTGTAGTCAGCACTTTTGATTAGAGATAGGAGACAAGAGATCATTAGTGAAAATTAAAAAAAGTATCGGAGACAGAACGGAGCCCTGGAGCGCACCAGCATTTTGTGAATATCACACTTGAAACCATCCAAGGCAACTTGAGTTGAACGTTCCGAAAGGCAATTTCTAATCCATTGAAGAAGAGAGTCGTCGATCCCAAGTACACGCATTTTCGACAAAAGAGCCTGATGCCAAACTCTGTCAAATGCCTTAGAAATATCAAGTGCAACTATCTTGCTTTCGCCAGATTGATGTTAACTTTGATTCCACTTTTCGGTGAGACATGCCATCAAATCACCAGTGGACCTGTTGCTACGAAAACCGTACTACCGGTCATTAAGAAGTTTTCGTGTTTCGAGATATTTCATGAGCTGACGATTTATCAGCGTTTCCATGACTTTGGAAAGAAGGTACGTAAGTGCAATGGGTCTGTAAGAGGAGAGAGAAGAAGATTCGCCTTTTTTAGGGACGGGCTGGATAAATGCCGTTTACCATCTGCCCGGAAAGAGTCCTAAAGAGTAGGATTGATGAAAAAGCTTACACAGTGGTTTTGCCGGCGTAGAAGAACACATCTTTAGAAGAAGACGAGATATACCATCTGAACCAGCGGATTTGTGAATGTTAAGATCTTTAAGTACTCTTGCTACTTGTGAATTCGACGCACTCAAGTATAAGCGGAGACAAAGCACAATCTGGAAGCATTGAGCTAGCTGCAAAGTGTGCAGCAAGCAGATTGGCTTTGTCCAAAGAGGTGACAGCTGGGTTGTCATTGTAAATGAGCGTTGGGATGGAGGATGAAACAGAATTTCTAATATTTTTGACGAACAACCAACAATATTTACTCCCTTTGGGACATTGCAGTATTTTTTGCCTCAGTTTTTGGTCGTATATAAATTTCACACGCTTAAGGAAGACGTTGCAGTCATTCCTGGCTCGTTTGAATTTTTTCGGTTTTCCTCTGTGAGGTTGGTCTTATAGGACCGAAAAAACATTTCTCTCAACCTGACAGCCTCTTTACGGCTCGAGTCGTACCACGCTGAGGGATAAAGGATCTCATTCCAAAGAGAATAGTATTACTGATCATATCAGCAGCGGAATCCACGTCGTTATCGAGGAAACATAACGACCAGTTAAAATTCCTGTTAAGTCCGCTCCAATTGACTATCTCGTATTGCCATACTGTTGTTTTAGGAATTTTTTCTTTAACTGTGTGCCAATGTACGAGAATTTACCAGATATGACACAATGGTCCGACGAGCCTAGAGGTGAAAGCACATCAACAGTGTACTTATGAGGGTGAGAGGTTAGAAACAAGTCTATTGTATTGGCGGTATGACTAGCAACGTCTTGGATTCGCGTGGGCTCCTTTTTCAAGCTGGATCAAGCTGTTTTCCGCGGCGAAGATCTCAACGCACCGGACATCGGGTGTTGTCTGTCCAGAATGTCGAAGCCACCCAGTATTGTGTATATTGAAATCGCCCATAATAACGATTTCAGTATGAGGATACAGGGGTACAATTTTTTGTATGGAGTCAGAAAGCGCGTCAAACTCGTTAAAAGTTTAATTGCTGTCTAGTTTGGGGCTTCTGTAAATTAAGCAGTAGTGGATAACTTGCTAACGGAGATGTAATTTTAACCACATGAAATTGAGTTCCGGATTGGAACAGGAACTACATTGTGGTGGAGTTTGGTAAGCTACATCATTATGCACATAAATGGCGAGACCGCGGTGAGAAAAGAATAATGGCACAAGTTCGTAGCCAGTTAGCTTCAGATCAGAGTGATCTGAGATGTGTGGGCTAGGATCTACCAGTGTTTCACTAAGTGCCAAAACAGCTGGTCTGTATTTGCAGACGTGGATGTACGCAGAAAAATGATTACTCTTTAGCCCTCTTATATTGGCTACTTTCTACTCTATATTCCCAAAAAACACAAAAACACAAACACCGACGATACTAAGCAAGGCCGTGGAATGAAAATTGTTAGTCATTGGTTTACCGAATCGAATTGCTGTAGGTGTTGTGCACTTATAGCAATACGAAACAGTCGTTGTCTGTGCCTTGTCACTTGCATTCGTCGTAACACGTTGAGTCATTTATATCCGAGACTCTTGTTGTTTACATTAAAATCATTTTTCCTACGCAAAGGTTTGTGGGGTCAAAGACGTCGTATTATGCGAGGATCAGAATCTGCGTTTATTTCTATCAATACGCCCTATTAATCCCACCGAAGTGCCCTTGTTAAGACTTCTGATAGGCATATTACTTCCCATCAGGTCAATAACGTATCCCTTCCTTCCCTTCCCTTAATATACATTTTCATTTACGGTTAAAGCCAAAGAACATCTTAAGCAAATGTTTAGTGTCTGAAAAGCAGTGCCTTAGGACCTATCTCCGACTGCACAGAACATCACAGTCTGAGCTCATTGAACAATTTCCCACCAGACCTTGTTGAGCTCCTCGTCGATTACATAGGAATGAGAATTTTCTCATTAAGTTATTAACATCAAAGACTAAGTGCAGAATTGTGATGATATCCTGGTATTATACCACCGATGCGAGAGGAAAGCACCTCCCGCAATCGAGGACTAGGAGAGATCGAAGCTGAAAGTACACCGAATTGTATAGTACACCTCCGAATATGGACAGATTTTTGACGACTCTCTTTGATCGGAGTATCAACAAGGTATTACACTCCTCTTAGCCATAAGTCACTTTAGATATTGCAGACAGTGGAGATACCTAATTCGTCAACATGAAGAGATGACTTACAGTACTAAAAGGGTCTCCCGGCCTTGGTTAAGTCGAACTTTCCAAAGGCACCAACAACAGCCTCTGCAAGGCAAGTAACAAAATCACAGGCAATCACATCAGCGAATGCGTCAATGAATATCAACAAATATCTGGTGAGATCAATTTGATCCTGAAAAATTATGTCAGATTCGTTGAGTTAACAACAACAACAACAACAAATATGAGATTTTAAAGAAACAACATGAAGATAACAAAACAACAATAGAGAGTTATTGAGCGAGAAAAAAATACAAACAGAAATAGACGGTGACAATGCCGTCCAAATGGTAAGGCAACATGTTCTACTAACATGTAAATACTAACTAGCATTCAATATACTCGAAAAAATAAACAAATGAACAATTTTGTTCTACGTTTTAGAAAAACCAACAAAAACTACGCTCCTGGAGAAAGCAAAACAAAAGAGAATTCTCAAGTTGGTAGAACTGTGCCCAACCTTAAGAACAGAAGCAAGCCCTTTGTACGCAAATCAAAGCATTTATGTAGACGAACAATTAATCGCACATTTTAAAAAATTACTGCGGCAAGCAAAAACCAAAGCAAAGATTGTCATTAACGGGAGGTTTGTTTGGTTAAAAAACAATTAAATCCTTCCAAGGAAAAGTGAAGGCTATCATATCGTAGAAATAGGGAGTTTTTCAATGAGGACATAACAATTTCGTATTCAAATAAAACCCAGATGTCGAGGTAAAACTTATTAGTAGACTTGTGAGTATCCAATTCTATCTCGGTTATGTGACTAGCAAGAGTACGTTTGAAGCGATCGAATCGATGGGGTAAATTTCCAACACCCTTTCACATATATCGACCGGAACGTTGGCAACTTCGGGATTGACATTTTTCCTGAGAGTCCTCTAACATTGTTGAGTTGTTGACATTAACCAACGACTAAACACAACCCCATAAAAAGAAATCCAATGGCGTTAAATCGCAAGAGTGAGGTGCCCATTCGACATGCCCAAGATTACACCATTACCAAAATGTCCCTTCAATAGACCGATTATTTGGCCAGCTGTGTGCAGCGCTCAAATGATCATGAGGTTACAGTTCTTGGGTAAATGCGATTTTGTGGCAGTGTAGGCCACGATCTTTACACAAAATTTGCTGCAGTGTGGACAAAGGGATTATCCAATTCCCGTAAATGGCGTAGAGTCGACTGATTTGGCTCATTGTGAACTGAAGCAATAACGGCTGCAATATTTTCAGTGCTTCGATCGGTGCGTTGTTTCACTGGCACATATTGAATTGAATTTATTAAATTTAGGGTAGACCTAAGCCTCAGTCAAGAAGCGTCTCCAGTTAGCTCGATCTTTTGCTAGCTGCCTCCAGTTTCGCACGCTAAGTTGGGTGAGGTCCCCTTCCACTTGCGGGCGCCACCTTAGTCTAGATTTAACTCTACAACGCTATCCCTCGTGGGCGGATTCCAAGACTTTCGGACCGGAGCATTAATATCCATCCACTCTACCTGACCTAGACATCTGAGTCGTTGGATCATCACTCTTCTGGCTAGGTCCATGTCGCTTTATAGACCATACAGTTCGTCATTATATCTCCTCCTCCACTTACCATCAATGCAGACAGGACCGAAAATCACTCGAAGAATGCCAAGAGAACCCTCATCTATTTTTGATAATGTCCATGCCTCTGCGCCATAGAGCTGGACTGGGATTATTTAGGTCTTATAAAGGGTGACTTTTGTTGTCAGAGAGAGGGCTTTGCTACTCAATTGCCTTCTTAACCCAAAGAAACAGCGGTTGGCAAGAGTCTTTCTTCGCTTGATCTCAGCGCTGGTGTCGTTGTCTGTATTTATAGCAGAGGCTAGGTAGACAAAGTCCTTAACTGCCTCAAAGTTATATCTGTCGGGGGACACGTTCTGCCGGAGACGTCGGTGTTGGTTGTCCCGTTTGCTTGGCAGCATATACTTGGTCTTGCCCTCATTGACCGCTAAACCCATTTTCGCCGCTTCCGTCTCAATACTCGCGAAAGCGCCACTGACATCACGCTGCTTTCTCCCGATTATGTCAATATCGTCGGCGTATGCGAGTAGTTGGACGCACTTTTGAAAGAAAGTGCCTCTTGTGTTTGCTCGTGAGTTTTGCACTATTCTTTCAAGTACGATGTTGAAAAAACCGCATGACAACGCATCGCCTTGTCTAAATCCTTTCTGGGCATCAAAGGTCTCGCTGAGATCTTTATCGACCTTTGTGGAGCAGCGACGGACAAGTTTGGCAGGGATGCCGAAAATAGACATTGCGCTTTATAGCTCGTTTCTATAGATGCTGTCATACGCGGCTTTAAAATCGATAAATAGGTGGTGTGTAGCGATCTGAAACCCATCGGCCTTTTCCAAGATCTGCCGTAGTGTGATGGTGGACTTTCATGGCCTGAAGCCACACTGAAGCCATGGATCGATCAGATTGTTGACGAACGGCTTCAGACGTTCACACAATACGGCAGATAAAATCTTGTATGCGATGTTACGAAGACTGATGCCTCTGTAGTTGTTGCAGTTCAAAGGGTCTCCTTTCTTAAGGGTTGGGCAAACAATGGTGAGATTCGATTCAACGGGCATTCTTTCGTCCGACCATATTTGGTATTTGGTTACCAAGTCATCGTCTGCCGCCTCTTTAAAGTCCGCTCCAGCAGTTTAACTTGTTCTCTATGTTTGGAAACACTAAGTAGTTGCAGGGAGCTAAATCTGGATATTGTGGCCAAAAACTGATCGGAATTTTTGGATAAATCAAAAAATCTTTATTTATTCTTCCAAATCAATTTCGTCCCCTTCAAAATAGTCCCCTCCCGATATAATACACTTATGCCACCGTTTTTTTCAGTCCTCGAAGCATGCCAAAAAGTCTTCTTCCGGTATAGCCTTCAGAGCGCGCGCCGATTCACGTTGAATGTCTTCAATCGACTCAAAACGGTTTCCTCGGAGTGGTCTTTTGAGTTTTGCAAATAGAAAGAAGTCACACGTAGCCAAATCAGGTGAACAAAGTGGTTGCGGAACGATTGGTTGCATTTTTGGCGAAAAAGTCACGAAGAATCAATGCAGTGTGAGATGGCGCATTATAGTGGTGTAAAAACCAAGAGTTGTTTTTCCATAAATCCGCCCTCTTTTTACTAATAGCGACGCATAGCACTCAAATAGTATTTCTTGTTGACAGTTTGACCGGGCGGAAGGAATTCATAATGCACTACACCACGAAAATCGAAGAAAACAGCCAACATTACCTTGATTTTTGAGCGACTTTGACGCGATCTTGTCGGTCTTGCCTCACCTTTGGCACGATATTCACTCGATTGGTCGGTTGCTTCGGGGTCGTAACCGCCTGATAGTCAGAGAGCATTGTTTCACACACATCAACACGACGCTGTTTTTCAAGAAAATTCAGCATTTTTGGTACCAATCAAGACTTGACACGTTTGAGGCCCAAAACATATTTCAAAATGGTATTAATTGATCCTTTTGATACGCAAATTTCATCAGCAATGTCTCTTATAGTTAATCGACGGTTTGCAAGCACTAATTCTTTTACTTTTTGGATGTGAGCATCGTCAGTTGAGGTCGATGGTCGATCAGAGCGCTCTTCGTCTTCAACGCGTTCTCTACCTTCTTTGAACAATTTATACTATATTTCTTGATTTTGGTAGAGCTCGGTCAACAACAACAAACATTTTCAACGTTTCTGTAGCATTTTGTGTTCCGGTACCATCTCCTGGTGCGTTCTATTATGCTTGAAATCGGCGTCGAATCAATCCAACTATTAGCGATGATAATCGTTTTACCCTTTTAGAGTAATCGATATGAAGGCACCGCGCGCATCCCAAAAACTCATCACAATGACCTCTTTGGCTGACTTACGCACCTTCTGCTTCGATTCACCAGGAGACTTCCACTGTCTCGACTAGTTCTTGGTCTCCGATGTATTGTGATAAATCTATGCTTCGTCTACGGTTACGAAACATCGACTATGTCCTGCTTACACAGAAGTGGAAGCCATGAGTTGATAAGGGACGACAAACTAAGTGGACGACAACCTAATGTGAAGCTTGTTTACAGAGGAACTTTACAAGAAGCTGCGGCAAGCCACATATGTTTTCGCTGGTTTGATGAAACTCTGCTTCCATCTATACTTAGGCAGTGTTATTTCGGATTCGTTGAGATTTGGGATACTCTCTTCGGGAAGAGCGACGGGAATGCAACCTCTTCAGAAGGAACAGACACGAATAGAAAATACTATTCACAGAGAGGCGTTAGGGCACAACTATGAAAGACAACAAATAACTACCAACATCATTCTAGAACGAGTGTGGAAGGAAAAGAAGAAATAAGGACACTAAGGTACCAACTAGATCCCATAAAATAAACTTCGTCGAGTTGAGTATCGAGTCAAGGTCTTAAAAACACCAAAACAATTTTATTTAAACCCGATGGCTAGTGCTTGCTAAACTAACTACATTCCTTATGTTACCTAGTGGGAGACTTTAATGCGAAACACACTGGGGATCTGGGGATCAAGATGCATTTCGACAAACGGCAGATTATTGCTCAAAGTCAGCATGAAACGTGGGGTGAACTTTCTTTCGACAGGAAAGCCAACTTATTGGCCAGTTGACAAAAATATAATCCCTGACCTCGTCGACTTTTTTATCACAACAGGGTTAGTTAAAAATTTGACGAAAGTCGAAGAATGCTATGATCTGTACTCAGGTCACTTAGCAGTCACTCAGAAAACAGGTGGAAGTCTAGTAAAAAATAAGGACCGCCTAGGTTAACTAGTAACAAAACTAACTGGGACGCTTTCAGAAGAGACTACAAGGAAAATGTTGCTTTAAATGTAAAGCTAAAGACACCATTCGAAATAGAAGAAGAAATCGACAAACTCGTCGAAGCCATTTAGAGCTCAGCGTGAAAAAACACTCCTTTGCGGAAGACAGAAGCACGGAACAATAAAGTCAAATACCAGCCTGAAATCGAAGGCCCCATATGAGAAAAGAGGAGAACGCGCAAGAAATGGCAACAATCCCGCACCGGATAAAACTTATCTGAACCACCTTTGTAACAAACAAAGAAAATTCGCTGCAGGTCCTAAAAAATCACAAGATTTCTACTTACCTCGAGGGTCTGACCGCTGATAAGTATTCAAACTACTCTCTATGGAAAGCCTTGAAGTCCATAAGGAACCCTGTAATGCAGTCGCCGCCAATTAGGAAAACTAATGGGGAATGGGCAAAAGAAGACAAAAAGATTTGCCGATCACTTAGAGGAAACGTTTAAGCCGTTCGATGGACAACCGTTGATCGAAGATCCGAATGATAGTATGGCACCCGACAACTTTAAGGTAAAAACCGTATCCCTGTGCATGACTGTGAATGACAATAAAAAAATTGAAAAATAACCGGGGATGTGATTTAATCACAGGCGAAGTTTTGAAAGAGCTACCGAAGAAAGTGCTGGTTAAGTTGCTCTTAACTATAAATTCTTCTTTAAGACTATTACATGTTCCCAGGCATTGGAAAGTCGCCGAAGTTATTATGGTTCCGAAACCGGAACAATGTGCAAATGACAAGAAAACCTATAGACCCATTTCACTTCTGCCAATAATATCTAACTTCTGCTGAAACGATTGCAACCAGTAATTAAAGAAAGACACTTGTCCCCGGATCATAAATTCGGCTTTCGGGTCAAACATTCCACAATCGATCAGGTGTATCGAATAACGAACGAAATTGAAAAAGCTCTAGAAGGGGGAAAAAATATGCTCTAGCGCTTTTCTCGACGTATCGCAAGCCTTCGACAAGGTATGGCACGAAGGCTTAAGGTATAAGCTAAGCGTAATCTTACCGCAAAAATTGTACAGAATATTGGAATCTTATCTTAAAAACAGACTTGTCCGCGAATTTCAAAGAAATCTACGCCGGAGTGTTCTCGGTTCAATCCTGTTCCTGCTCTACACAAGAGATATACCACAAGGTGAAGGGACCATTGTAGCAACGTCCGCAGACGACACGGCTATCCTTGTAACGGATGGGTCAGTCGAATCATCAACGGGAAAACTCCAACGAGCTTTGAACAAAGTATACGAATGGGCAAAAACCTGGCAAATAGTCCTCAGTGAGACAAAATCAACGCATGCCAATTTTACATTAAGAAAGATAAGCAACTTACCTATTTCCATTAACTCGGTGCAAATACCGTACGCAAACGAGACAAAGTATCTAGGAATGTCCCTAGACGTAAAACTTAAGTGGACACCACACGTTAAAAAGAATCTCAAAATCAGATCTAGAAAAATGTATTGACTACTCGGAAGATACTCGAAGTTAAGCGTATACAACAAACTGCTTCTGTATAAGCAAGTGCTAAAACCGTCTTGGACATATGGTATACAACTTTCGGGTTGTACCAAACCAAGCAATATGGCTCTACTGCAAGCATTTCAAAACAATATCCTAAGAGCAATCATGGATGCTCCTTGGTCTATAAGGAATAGTATTATTCACAGAGATCGAGGAATTGTTACCGTGAGGGACGAAGTAAAAAAACTTTGCTCGCAAACTTCGTACCCGCCATCATGTCCACTGCAAGACCCTTCGACCTGGCGCCATAAGGAAAAACCGCATGTAATGACGGTATTAGTAGGTGCCTTCACTGGAAAGCTACCTACCTATCGCGATTATCACTACAGAAGCGTAAACTACTTGTTAAGGCAACTTAGTCGTAGTCATCACAAAAATGAGAGGGACGAATTTACTACTACTATGAGTACCCGCAGCCGCAGGTTCTTATAGTGCCTATCTGAGGGGTGAAGTTAAGCCCGTAGGCATATACTGACTAGCACTGATGGCATTGCCAGATATATAAATCGGGAATAACCAATTGCATGGACCATTGGTATCTTTTGAAGATTCCTGCACCTCCAGACGCAACCAAAAAAAAAAACTATTACTTGGTATAGCCAGGCTTAGTACGATGGGCAGTTCAGGACTACAATAATCATAATAATATATTTCTATGTTTTTTTTCTGAGACACAAAAATGCAAAATTGAAAAATGTCCACTTACCCGCTTTTGGCGAATTCGATAATTGAATTTAGCATCCGTTTTCCAAGGTCCCTCTCGACTTGTCTGTATTGAAGTGATTGGTTCAATGGCTGCCCGAAGAAGTACTCAATCTCATAACCGTGTATCACGCCCATCCATTCGCCCCACAACGAAGTGCTTGTCCTCTGAAGTGGAAGAAAACAAAAAAAACATTAAAAATCAATCACACACCTAGCAACAATTCATAGAAACAAAAATATTGAAATATGCTTCAAGGGACGACTAGAAGAAGCATACTTGCCCCCGAGACCCTTCCATCTGAAAGAGTTTCAATTTGCAAATCAAAATTTAACAAGTATCGAGCACTTGCCAACCGAAAGCTACATAGGAGTTCAATATGGCAAATAGATTTAAATTCACCTCTTTGGACACTCAACAATAAAGAGATTACTTCAAGTTGTTAAGGTGGATACCAACCAACTGTCTTGTGGGTCGGAGCTATGTTAATTTGAAGGGAATCACAATAATCAATTAAAGCAAACGTTCGTCGTAGTCAAAGTTTTGAAGGAGGTTGGGTAAGGGTATCATTATCGATATCTCCTCGGTGACAGGTCGTCTGGTTAAGAGTGTATCCGTAAATGTATATGTTCTGGTTTTACATGGATTTCTACTTAAACCTTATCTCCGATGCCGCCGCCCCCCCCCCCCCCTCCAATTTGAAGGACCTCACATCCAAACACACCAGGTAAACATTTAAAATGAGATAGACGAAAGCAAATAAAGCTAATGAACGTACTCGTAGGTATGGATACCAACGATTCCAACAGTTTTCGACATATTTCGGTTGACAACATTAATTTGATATAACTTAATGCTGGGATATGGAAACAGATAGATACATTAGTTAGTTATGGACGGAAATTTTGCCATCAAAGTGACAAAACAACTTTAAAGTCAAGTGAAGGAAATTAACGAAAATGATTTGTGCCTGAGCGAGGTTTCATCCCTTTGAGAGTTATTTTTCGCTAAAATTTAAAATACTTTTTGAAAAAATTGGATAAATGGAAAGCCTAAGAAAAAGTTGAACAACTCAAAGGTTAATTCCTAACAAGCAAATTTGTGGCGTTTTTGCCAACAGACCTGACTATGGAATCAGTTGACAAACTTTCTAAGTTTGAGTGTTTCTGAAAAAACGTCACATCCACGTCGCTAGTTTTGGTGTTCTGGAGGGGTTTCCGGCAATACTCGTGAATACGTTGAAAACACAATTCTAGAATTGCATTCAAGAATTTCAAAAAAATTCTAAAGACGAATACTTATTGGAAAGGGTACGGATACGAAGGCTCATGACATAATCTGTGAACCACGTATCAACAATTTGGTGCATCACTGGCATTGATTTGAGTACGCTTGTAGTGCCTGCCACAACGTCCTTTAAACTAACATACTACTGGAGCTTAAGTTCAGATCTGCGGTGGAGTTCTCATATGCTCGTGAATCCGTATTTAGCTATTTGCTAAAAGCCGTATACGATTTTTTACGTCTTATCGACATTATCACAGATCTTCATAGCATTGTACACGGAAATAGGGCGCGTGAGTGACGTTCGACTTCAGTTTCGAATAGCCAACTGCTTTAGATGTCGATAAAGCTACTTCCAATTCGTTGACTTACCACAGTTTGGTGGTGGTTCGGCGTGTGCTACTTATATAGGAAAGTTAAGATTCAATTGGTCTTGTGACAGGTCTCTAGTCTCAAATAATGCGCCTTTGATTGCTGGATGGTGATGCCGTCACGATGCCATCAAGACATGCGTCGGAACTGGTGTTGCAATCGCACGCGTGCCAGTACCCAGCTTTTGCGATGGTTTGTAGGTGGTCGCCTACGAAAAGGTTGCCGATCTCCATTTATGCTGGATAGCTCTTGGATGTGTGTCAAACGAACGTTTAAGGGAACGTTGTGGAGTCTCTCAGCAAAACATCATTCGCCAATAAACTGTGGACCTTTCAATAAGACTCCGTTTCAGCTCATACTACGAGGGCGGGTCAATAAGTCCGTGACTTTTTGAATTTCTGACCTCTTTACTGAAACAGCAACACTGCTCCTGTCAACAGGCATCTGTCAGTTGACTCCTGTCAAAATTTAAACTTGCTGCGTCAGTTAGTTTGTGTTTGACAGCTATTTTTATCAGACTACTCACTAATTTGAGGAGAAAATGGAAAAAAGTGAATTTCGTGTGCTTATTAAGCATTATTTCTTGCGAAAAAAAACCATTACCGAGACCAAGGCTAAGCTTGATAAATACTATGGGGACTCTGCACCATCGATTTCAATGGTAAAAAAGTGGTTTACTGAATTTCGTTGTGGCCGTACAAGCACTGAAGATGCCGAACGTCCTGGACGCCCAGTTGAGGTCTCTACACCCGAAACAATCGAAAAAATTCACGATATGGTGTTGGCCGACCGAAGATTGAAAGTGCGAGAGATTGTGGAAGCCGTAGGGATCTCGCATGGCTCAGTGGTTTGAATTTTGAATGATCACTTGGGCATGAGAAAGCTTTCCGCAAGATGGGTGCCGCGTTTGCTCACAGTCGACCACAAACGCATGTGCAGTTGCCATGGCAAAAATCCATTAATTGGGCTATGAATTGCTCCCTCATCCACCCTATTCTCCGAGTGACTACTTCTTGTTCCCAAATCTGAAGAAATGGCTTGGTGGAAAAAGATTTGACTCCAATGATGAAGTCATCTCGCAAACAAAGGCCTATTTTGAGGACCTCGACAAATCATTTTTTTTGGAAGGGATAAAAAAATTGGAGAAGCGTTGGACAAAGTGTATAGAGCTCAAGGGAGACTACGTTAAAAAATAAAATTATTTTTTTATCAAAAAATCTGTGTTTTAATCCAAAAGTCACGGACTTATTGACCCGCCCTCGTACAAAACGCCTCAAACATGGCTCCAAAACCACGTTCCGTACGTCAATTTCTACGGATGATTGGCCATCTGATAGTCCAGATGTCAATCTACGAAATTATGACCTTCACTACTTGACATTTAAGTTCTGAATCCTTGTACTAACGGTGGAAAATTTTCAATTGCATGAGGTGCATATTGCCTCGCCGTTGCTGAAAGGCAAAGGGGGATCTTTACCATTAGCTTAATCTACAACTTATAACCATTGAATGAGCCAATAAGTAGAGTTTGGAAAATATTGATTCGTTCTCATTTTTAAGCCAAAAACAGTGGAACAGAGCTACTGCCAAGCAATTCAATTCACACGGATGAAATTCCTTCCTCGATCGACTTCCTACATTTCGTGTGATATAATATATCCGAAGAGGGAGGACTGGCAAGAAAATGCAATAATCAGGCCAAATGAAATTTCAGTTTTTACAGATGGTTTGAAAACAGAGAAAGGAACAGGTTCTGGTATATTCTCAGAAGACCCAGAACTAAAAATGTCTATAAGACTACCGGACGCAAGCAGTGTCTTAGAATCAGAGGTTCTGGCTGTCCTTAGGGCGGCTGAGCTAATGCAAATGAGATCGGTATCTGAAGGAAATATCGCTATTTACATCAACAGCAGGTCGCACTTAAGGCAATGTAATCGACCAAAAACAACTCAGAGGCTGCCGCACAATGGTCAAAGCATTATGTAGACTGAATCGGGTGAGACTGCGCTGGGTGCCAGGACACTGTAGTATTGAGGAAAATAAACAAACGGATGAGCTTGCACGAAGAGAAGGGCTACTCGATAAAAGTGAGGCTGCTAACATTAAGCCACCCCTTTGTATAATAAGGGGCACCATTGACGAAAAAATCATAAAGACTGCTAGTCTTGAAAGATACAGGATATCTAAAGCTCTATGATCACTTCTCGACGCTAAAATATCTAGGGAGTTAATAAAATTAAACATGAATAAGCTAAGGACAATAATAGGAATCCTGACAGCACACTCTTTCCTGCTGAAACACGCAAAGAAACTCAAATTGTCGGATATAGATATCTGCAGAACATAACACACATGCTGTCTGGGAGTATCGCGTAGTCGAAGGAAATGTTTAGGAAATTACTTTTCAAAAACCTAGAGGAAAAAGACGGCACTAACTTCAAAGGCTTTCTTTTAACAGGTAGATTGTTTAGATTGTTGCCCTTTATTTAGAAATTCTTGTGGTTCCACAGTGGCTAGTGTTTGTGTGATGACACAGCCCTGTTTTAACCTTACCTAACCTATAGCCTGTTTCTCATATTTTAACCAATGTTACTTTATTGAAAAGAGTAAACCTTCCGACTAAACTACGAGTATTTCATTCAAATGAGTGTCCCGGCTAGCTTGGCAGTATGCCATCCTGTCAACAAAATATTTTTACGCATTTTCGATGACTTCGGCCCCTTTTTCAAGAATCGCAGCTCCATAACATCTAAGCAACATCACCGGATTACACGATTTTTGAACTAAGTGTGTAATCAATAAGGCCTCGTAGAAGTAGCATCTTCCGACAGGTGCTGGTTCCTTAAATGACGAGAATTAGCCTCTGCAGCCGAACATCTTGCAGCTCTGCTAATAAGTCCTACTTCACGCCTCCCCGTGGCGCCATCTGGGAATCTCACTAGAGGTTGCGAAGTGAAGGGGGCAAATGGCGAGTTTCCTGCGCCATTAACCAGGATTAGTGTCGGAAAAACAAAACAAGACCTTATCCCGACTACTCCGACATATTTGGAGCTCAGGCCGGAAAGGATTTCCAGGACTTAGTCAGGGTCTTGGAGAGATGGTGGCGGACGAGCCCTATAAGGGCCAACGGGAGCGCTCACATCCCGGAACGGGTTACTAGCTTCGGTGTAACCGACCCCTCGTCCTAGGGGCACTCAAAATGGAACTGGTCCTCCAGGTTGGGGGTTGTGCCGCCGGGGTAACTGCCCGGCCATTTAAAAAAGATTAAGTTACGAAGCATCAACAAGCCTCGGATATGGACGGATCTACTGTTGACAACCCACGCAAACGATTTAAGGACAATGAGCTTCGGATATGCACGTGGAATGTTAGATCCCTTAATAGACCACGCGCAGCCGAGCAACTAGCGGAGGCCCTAGACTGCTGCAAAGCAGACATAACCGCCATCCAAGAAATGCGATGGGATGGGCCGGACAAAAAGAAGATGAAACACTGCGACAATTACTACGGCAATTGCTATCGACGGCAAAAGCAGCGCTTATTTGGATGCGGATTTGTTGTCGGAGGCAGACTAAGACAAGAAGTCCTCAGCTTCCGGCATGTGAGCGAGCGCCTCGTAGCAATCCGCATCAAGGCTAAATTCGCCAACATAAGCCTTATATGCGCGCATGCCCCCACAGAGGAGAAAGATGACGACACCAAGGATGCCTTCTACGGCCTCCTCAACAAGACCTACGAGCAATGCCCTAGCTATGACATTAAAATTGTCCTTGGTGATTTTAATGCAAAGGTAGGAAGAGAGGGTATCTTTGGTGGAACGATCGGAAAATATAGCCTGCACGACACCACCTCCGATAACGGATTCAGGCTAATTGACTTTGCCGCGGGGTGAAACATTGTCGTAGCTAGCACGCGGTTCCCATATCTTACACAAGGAGGCTTGGAGAACTCCTGATCAATCAATAGTCAACTAGATTGATCACATTGCGATCGACGCAAGACACACATCCAGTGTTATTTATGGATCCGTACGTTCCGAGGAGTCAACATCGACTCGGACCATTACCTTGTTATAGCCAAGGTACGGGTGCGGATTTTCCGATCGAGTGTCTCTTAATCTCTTAAGAGGTCCGATGCCGCGAGCATCAAGCATCGAAGACCATTGGAAACACTGCCAAAACGCCATCAGAGATGCCGCTTCTGATGTGCTGGGTTTCACTAGTCCACCACAGCGAAACCCCTGGTTCGATGATGAATGCTGGCAAGCACATGCAGCCTAGCAAGATGCATATAACGCGGCGCTGCTCAGAAAGATCAGAGCTGCTCCTGAGCTCTATGAGCAGAAGAGGAGAGACGAACATCGGCTGCTCAGGAGGAAGAAAAGCATGAGAAGCGCGCGTTCGAGGAAATTGAGAGATGCTACTCCAATAATGAGGTTCGGAAGTTTTACCAAAAGGTAAAAATAACATGCCGCGGAAACAAACCCCGAAACGAAGCCAGTAGAGATGAACAAGGGAACATCGTAGCAGAATCGCAGTCGATGCTGAGGATTTGGAAAGATCATTTCTGCAGACTGTATAACGACGATGACGGACCAAATACCGCTATCAAGCAGAATCAACCTTTCAACTTGGACGATGATGACCAACAATTCCATCCACCCGACCTGGATGAAGTAAAGATAGCCATATCGAAGCTTAGGTCCAACAAAGCTGCTGGAGCGGATGGCCTAACTGCCGAGCTCTTCAAAGCGGCAGGCGATGACTTGGTAAGGAGCATACACCAACTCATTTGTAAAATATGGTCGGACGAAGGCATGCCCGATGAATGAAGCCTCAGCATTTTTTGTCCGATTCTCAAGAAAGGAGACCCTCTGAACTGCGCCAACTACAGAGGCATCAGTCTTCTTAACATCGCATATAAGATCTTATCTGCCGTATTGTGTGAACGCCTGAAGCCGTTCGTCAACAACCTGATAGGTCCATATCAGTGTGGCTTCAGGCCAGGAAAGTCCACCATCGACCAGATATTCACACTACGGCAGATCTTGGAGAAGACCCATGAGCTTCAGATCGATACCCACCACCTATTCATCGATTTTAAGGCCGCGTATGACAGCATCTATAGAGACGAGCTATATAGAGCAATGTCTAGTTTTGGCATCCCTGCCAAACTCGTCCGTCTGTGCAGGATGACGATGGAGAATGCACGCTGCTTCATCAAGGTCGGTAAAGATCTCACCGAGACCTTTGATGTCCAGAAAGGATTTAGACAAGGCGATGCGCTGTCATGCAATTTTTTCAACATCGTACTTGAAAGAATAGTGCAAAACTCACGAGTAAACACAAGAGGTACTATCTTTCAAAAGTCCGTCCAACTACTCGCATACGCCGACGATATTGACATAATCGGGAGAAAGCAGCGTGATGTCAGTGGCGCTTTCGCGAGTATTGAGACGGAAGCGGCGAAAATGGGTCAATGAGGGCAAGACCAAGTATATGCTGTCAAGCAAAAAAGACAACCAACACCGACGTCTCCCTCGACAGATATAACTTTGAGGTAGTTAAGGACTTTGTCTACCTAGGCTCCCCTATAAATACAGACAACGACATCAGCGCTGAGATCAAGCGAAGAATAACTCTTGCCAACCGCTGTTTCTTTGGGCTAAGAAGGCAATTGAGTAGCAACAAAAGTCACCCTTTATAAGACTTTAATAATCCCGGTCCTGCTCTATGGCGCAGAGGCATGGACATTATCAAAAATGGATGAGGGTGTTCTTGGTTGCTTCGAGAGAAAAATTCTTCGGGCGATCTTCGGTCCCGTCTGCATTGACGGTGAGTGGAGGAGGAGATACAACGACGAACTGTATGGACTGTACAGCGACATGGACCTAGCCAGAAGAGTGAAGATCTAAAGACTGAGATGGCTGGGTCATGTAGAGCGCATGGACACCAATGCTACGGTCCGAAAAGTCTTCGAATCCGCCCACGAGGGACAGCGCAATAGAGGAAGGCCAAGACTCAGGTGGCGCACGCAAGTGGAAGAAGACCTCAGCCAACTTAGCGAAACTGGAGGCAGCTAGCCAGGGATCGAGCTGGCTGGAGAAGCTTGTTGACTGAGGCCCAGGTCCACCCCGGACTTTAGCGCCACCTAAAGTAAGTGTAATCAATCCATTGTTTGTAGGCAGCCATTCCAAAAACCGACAAATTTCCTTGTAGCCGCCGAGATGGAAATGCGCCTTGTGCGACTATATTAGATTTTGAGTAAATTTGTCGCCAATATGAGATGCATCTCGAGTGCTCGCAGCTATTGATACCTTAATTGACTGCTGATTTAGGGGTGCAGCAGAAGGCTTTAAGTCCGATAAAGGGAGTTGCTAAACTCTTTCTGGCCAGTTCGTCAGCCCCTTTACTACCATCAATGCCCTCATGACCTGGAACCCACCATATTATAGGTATGGTCTTGTTCCTTGAGCTAGGATTTTGGAGGCTTTTGAAGCAGTTCATAATTGATTTGGAGTCAAAGTTATGCGGGCATTTATAGCCGCTTTTCTGTCCGTGAATATTGTAAACGAATGTTTGTACCGTTAATACCAGAGTTGTAGATATGGTTGGCACATTCTTGGATGACGCGTAGTTCTGCCTGAAATACACTTGGACTTTTTCCCATTGCTATTGATATGTTTGTGTTTTGTCCCCACTCCTGATTCAATTTTAGAACCATCCGTATACCATTTTATGCCATTTTGACTGTTTGGTGGGTTATTGCAAGCTCATGCTTCTTTTCTGTGGGGAATCCTTTATCATAGCATAATATTTTTTGAAGGCGATCTATAACCGCGCAGATCATGTCAAGTTCCAGTACTGCAGAGAGAAGGGTCTTTAGGTCCGGATGATAGCTAAGAGCTAACTGTTTGGTTTGTACCATACTTTCTTAGCTGCGTAATCCACTTTGTTGATATAAAAGTTTAAGAGCGTTAGTTAGATTATTGCTTCTATGGCATTTTTTGAGCATAAAAGCTGTCTGCGTCAAAATAACATATGATTCAAATAGATGCCAACAGATGGTCCAGACTTTATAAGTGACACTACATCCCGCAACGCTTGCTGTGAGAGTGATGATAACATAGCGGCCTAGGCTTGTTTAAGGATGCAACTACTTGACACCGATTTGATGGGGGCTGGTGCTGTGGATGCTTTATCAACTCATTATCATTTGATGTGAGACATGTACAGTGTGGCAAAAACATATACCGGACTGGCTCTCGAAAACATAATTAAAACACGACTTCTGTTTATTGTTCGGTATTTTGATTCGATCAAAGAGAAGTCGCATGATACCAAATCAGATTAATCCGGTGGATGATTTAACACACACACTTGATTTCTAGCCAAAAATTGACGAACAATGAGCAATGTGTGACTGTTCATTATCGGGCAACGGAGACCAACTTTGTTTTGCCCAAATCCTCGTTAAGAGTCATTCGCATAGTCTCTTTTTTTATGTTTAAGGCCTCACCCATCATTCCAATGAAGCATAAGGGTCTTCTGCAACAAAACCACGTACTTTTTGGATCATTTCAGGCGTCCGAACTGAAATTTACCTTTCTGTGTGTCTGTCATACTCCACCGTTCAAAAAATCATCACGGTACACTTGATGCATCAACTGGAATGTTTCTGATGCATTTTTACCAAGTTTTGGGTGAAATTTATTGACCACTCTTTGTTCCATATTAAAACTTCAACGTCAAATAAAAGGGTGTTCAGAAAAAATAATTTTCATAATTGTTATACAAGGTGGAAAATGTTATAATTTTTGCACTTGGCGTCATTGACATTTAAGAACTCGACAGCTGCAGTATGCAAACAGACAAGCAATGGAATGCTTTACTCCGCTGTCAAGCCATCCTCAATCTCAATAACGAAGAGGACGATTTTTGTCGAAAATCATCAAGAGCGACGAGGCGCATTTCCACTCAAGCGGTTACATCATCATCAATACAGCCATTACATCCACTAAAAGCCATTGTGTGGTACGCCGTTCACGCGGGGGGAGTGATTGGGCCGCAGTTTTTCGAGGAACCCATCGGCAATATGGTCACTATTAGTGACGAACGCTACAGGGCCATGATAAACGACTTCTTACTGCCGGAATCGGGTAAGCGGGTGGTTTTAACAAGACGGTGCAACCGCACACACAGCACGAGCCACAATAGATATTGTGAAGGAAGGGTTTCCTGGTCGCGTAATTTCCCGTTTTGGCGATTTGGCATGGCCAGCATTATCGCCCGATTTAACCATGCCAGACTTTTTCCTTTGGGGCTACTTGCAGTCGCGGGTTTGTGCCAACAAGCCTCACACATTAGCAACCCTGAATGGAAAATGCGATTAAACGGGCACAAATGTGAATCAACACAACCACCTGGAGGACACCATCTTTTCCACTTAACAGAAAAGCTTGTAAAGGTTCAAATAAAGATTTCCATCGAAAATTATTATTCGAAAACAAAATTGGATGATTAATTCTGCGCCACCTTGTACGGGTATGTATGTCAACCAAATGTTATAAAATTTTGACAGATAGAACAGTGAATCTTTCCATTTTAAGACGCATATTCGCAAATAGATGGCGCTTTTGATAGCTTTAAAAACGAAAAAAAAACACTGTGGCGCTGGCAGCCCGGGATGGGTCATGGCCTAGCTTCTTCTCACTCATTTATGTTGCTCATGTTGTTGTTTTTGTCACATCTGAGCGGGGCCTACGGTTTATCGCCGAGTCCGAACGGCACTCCTTAGAAGCTTTTTCGTAGGCAATTTTACACTCGGGAGTTTGCCATTGCCCGCCGGTGATGGTGATTTGAAAAATTGTTGGTGACCCAGCCAGGAATCAAACCCAGACTCTCTGCATGATAGTCCAATGAGCTAATTATCGCGCCATCGGCACTTTTTTTTTTCTAAATGGCAGTTAAATACTTATGGAACAATAAACCGTATTCTTTTTACTTTGTTGTGTGCACACTTACGCTAGAATTAGCCGGAAGATATTTATCGCGTAAATTCAATTGTTGTTAGCAGTTTACTGCAAAGCGCGACGGTTATTAAACTTTTCCAAACCAAGTGATCAATTCTTAAATTTGGACTATTTAGCTGCTGTTATGTGCCCGTATTTCATGCTGCGTTGATGTTGATTTTATATTTACAGGTATGCCAGATATTTGCAACAGAACGCAAAAATTGTTTTCATTCCTTTTTTGTTAGGTTCCATATTTCCTCGTCAAATCTTTGAAAACCCTCGCTCCTAAGCTACGGTCCACAGCACCCGGAATATTTCCTATGTATTGGTTTGAAATTGAGAAACAAATGCATTGCCCTCCACTCTAGCCCACATTTTGTAGGCTGTTTTTATGGGCTTCTGGGGCAAATATTGACTTGCATTTTTTAGTAAGAACCCGACGAACATCCAACACAACAGATATTGATACAATGTATTTCAATTCGTCAAACTTCTGTGCAAGTTCGATTCAGTTGCATCTCTCTACGCTCTACGCCAGACATATTGTTACAAAATTTTTCGAATCCACTTAAAGATATTTTTTCTTAAAGTCATTTGTGAATACTACTTTCATTCCCACGTCAGACATCTTACCCTTCCACACACTCAATTCTATTTATATCCTTTTCATTGTCCCGATTGCTCTGACAAGACATTTTGAATGAGTATCGAAAGGTCTTTACCCAAAAAGGTCACCAAAGGATGGATTTACTGAGGGTTGAGAGAACTTTTCGTTTACAATGCGTAATGAATTATAATTGGCATTTCCCTTGTCAATCTACCATAAATGCTCTGAGAGTTTCGATAACCGATTGCTGTCATTAGCTGTCACTATTTAATGCCAGCAGGGAAGCCTCATGATACAATTTGAAAGGTTTACCAAATCCAAACTGATATAAAAAGTCACGTGTTCGAACGTACTTCCCTTACAATAGTGTAGGTGTGAATTTATACTCGTATTTCAGAAAGCCTTAAGGAATTTGTGCCTACAGAGGTATGTACCTCGTCAAATTTTACAATATGTTGTAAGCAGACAGCGTCTTATCGTCTTAGCAACCAAACCAGGGACATTGACATTCTGTTATGCAAGTACAGCGTTTGGAATTTTTTGCAAAATGATAGGAATACATGTCAAGTCGACATGACATGACAGGGTCCTGTCGAAATTAGCAAGAAAATAAGTAGTAGGACCAAAGGAAGAAAAAATGAGGTTGAGGTACACGTTGTTCTTAAATGTTTGAAGATTGTAATGACTAGAATACCATCTTGATCCCGGAATAACCACCGTGTGGCGCTCCCATTGTTCCGATTTGAGTTCTGTTTTTTTTTTGTTAAGTTGGTACATCTGTTGTTGATATTCGCTATAAATCATAGCGTCATAGCTTGACATTTGCAAAAGTTACGTAGCCAAGAGTACATCTATTTCTGTGTGTGTTGGCGATTTTTTACAATTAACAACAACGAACTTGTATTAAATTTTGCGTAAAAAACGGATTTAATGGTGCGCGAACGTTGGATATGTTGGAAAAGTGTTTCGGCGATTCTCGATTCTCTAAAGAAAACGGTTGTTTAACAGTGACACGAGCGGTTCAGGTGGTCGTGAGTCAATCGAAGATGATGAACGCAGTGGCAAACCATCGAAATCGAAAACCGACGAAAACATTGATGAAGTAAAAGAAATGTTGGTCAATAACCGCAAATTAACCATCAGAGAGATAGCGGAGGACTTGAACATTGCCTATGGATCCGTCCAAGACATTTTGGTTAATGATTTGGGTTTCCGTCGTGTAGCAACAAAGTTGGTGCCAAAAGACCTCAATTTCATGCAAAAAAGAGACCGTGTTGACGTCGCAAAAGAGATGATTTGCGAGACTGAATCCGATCCCACATTCATCAAAAGGATCCTTACTGGAGACGAGACGTGGGTTTAAGAGTACGACACGCAATTCAGACATCAGGCAAGTGTCGTTTTCAGTCAAAAAAAAAGGCAATATTCAGGGTTTTCTTTGATTACAACGGTGTAGTGCATCATGAATTTTCGCCAAAAGGAGTTATGAGATGTTTGCGTGAAGCAATTCGCCGAAAGAGACCAGAATTGTGGGCAAAAAACTCGTGGATTTTGTACCATGATAACGCACCGTTGCACAGTGTCGTAATTTGTTGACGAAAAATGCAACAAATACCATCCAACAGCCCCGGAATTCATCTGATTTGGCTCCCTGTGACTTCTTTCTGGTCAATCGAGTTAAAAAACCACTACAGAAGCACTGATTGACATACCGAAAACCGATATGAAAAATGTTTCGAGGATTGGATCAAGCGCTGGCATAAGTTTGTTACAGTCGATAGGGATTACTTTGAAGGGGACAATATAGATCAACTTTTTGATCAAGGTGGTATATAAAGAGCTCGGCAGGGTACTCCATGAACAAGTTGTACGGCTTAGAAAAGAATCATGATATTTTAGAATATGTCCATAACATAACAGTTAAAAGTTTAAAGGGGCAAAATACTACTGGCAATCTCGGTGAAGCCCTGGTGATAAGAATAGCGATAAAACAAGGCGAAGCAAAAGACGTTACGTCAGTATTTAAGTATGTCAATTGACTCTGCAATATTGGCGTCACCTATTATCGCACGGTTTTAAATCTTATTTAACAAGTATAAAGAGATAGGACGAGTTGCTTTCGCTTAAAATACAGCAGACAGGATTGTGTTTTGGAAGCATTCAATTCCATTCTGTTGATAGTTCTCCAATTGGTTATGCTGTTAATATTGGAACTGAATGAGCTTAGCATAACCTGCCCGTTATGCACCCCGAGGTGCTATAATTAGCAAAGAAATTTAATGGAATAGAAGAAGCAAATAGAGCGCACCAGCATTTATTTTGTGAATATCGGACTTGAAGTCATCCAAGATAACTAGAATTGGGCGTTTCAAAAGGTAGTTTCTAATCCATTCAAAAAGCGAGTCATCAATCCAAAATGCACCCATTTCAAACAGATTGGTTTACACCTTGATTCCAGTTTTTGGTGAGACATGTCATCAAATCACCAGTGGAGCTGTTGCTACGAAAACCGTAGCTGCAGTTTATGAGAATTTTCATGACATAGGTAAAAGGGACATTAGAGACGTCTGTAGAAGGGCCTTTTTTGTGCTGGATAAATGCTGTTTTCCATCTGCTCGGAAAGATTCCTGAAAAGTAGAATTGATGAAAAAGGTTATAACCTAGTTTTGGAAGAAGAACCCTTTAAAAAAGTAGGAGATATGTAAACCATCTGTTCCAGCATGTAAATATGCCGATCTCTATGTACCCTTGCTGCTACGCAAGCGCGAAAGCAGATTCGTCACATTGCCCCGGGCGGCAAGTAGTCAGAAAGTTGTATTAGTGGAATCTTTTATTGATTTTATCGAAACAAAGATAAAACAGCTGAATGCATTTCTGACATGATTTTAAGTAATAGTACCTTTACTTACTTTACTTTAGGTGGGCCTACAGTACGGGGTGGACCTGGGCCTCAGTCAACAAAATAGTACCTTTACACCGACCCGAAATTCAGCATTTCGGACAAATTGAACATTTCAGCCGAAATCCTCCATACAATTTCCAACATTTCGAAATGTTGAATTTCAGAGAAATGCTGCATTTCGTCTCTGCATCTAGAAGGTTGTCATATCGAACAAACCTTTTTAATTATTCTGCACGTCATTCAGCGCACTTCATATCGCTTTCAAAAACAACTTTGAAAGAAGTCAGCTGTTCCAATATTTACAATCACTAAGGTTTATGTGCCTCAACCAAAACAAGTATTAAAAAATGAGGAAGTGGGAGACGGCCGCTGTCATATAAATGTTTTTCGTTCAATGTAAACGGTGTAAACGTACATAGGTATAAGCTAAAAGCTGATGGTCTGGATATAATGGATTGCAGAGGTCAAGCATATGAAAATGCTGCTGTCATGGCTGGAAAATATACAGGAGTGCAGCAAAGACTGAAATACATAAGCCACAAAGCAGAATTTATAACCTGCTCCAATCACTCTTTCAACTTAGTTTGTTTACATGCTGCTGCTGTTGAGCCAAATTCGGTGTATCCACACAACGTTGGGAAGTTCTGCTTGGTACTCCCGGCAAAGCATTGAAGAGGATGCAAGAAACAAGATGGAACACATGAGCTGATGCAGTCAAGTATACCTGGAACCATTACAAGGGAATTTTTAATACCTTGGAAGAACTGACGGAGCCAAACGAAAGCCTAAATACACGGACGGATGCAGGGGCATTGGTAATAGCATTGCAATCGTTTTCATTTCTGTATTTTTTGGGCTTTTGGAAACCAGTACTGCACGAAGTTATTGATGCCCATATATACTTGCAAACAGGAGGACTGAATCTTCATCAATGTGCTGAAGAAATAAATGCATTACAGATCTTCCTTAGAGAAAAAGAAGATGATTTGGTAGACGGTGCGTTTACTTATGATTAAAATGAATGTCAAAAGCTTGGAACTTTAATGGAACGTCCCAAGAAAATAAGAAAAAAACATATTTTTGGTGACGGAAATATAAGGGTTGTCTAAAAGGTTTCCAAGTTTTTTTTATTTTTCTACATAGTCTCCTTGTAACTCTGCACACTTCTCCCAGCGAAGCTCCCATCTCTCTAATCCGCCCAAATAGTACTTTGCGTTTTTCTCTGCAAAACAATTGTTCACGAAGGTGATTGCCTCCTCATTTGACGAAAATCTATGTCCTCCGAGCGCAGTTTTTAGATGACGGAACAAAAATAAGTCGTTTGGGGCTAGATCTGGTGAATAAGGTGGATGGTCAAGCAGTTCAAACCGTAATTCATGGATTTTCACCATGGCTACCGCTAAAGTGTGAGACGGAAGTTTTTTCGGCAGGATTTTCTCTTTCTGCAAATGTGGCCGTTTTCCGTAATTTCTGCATTCAGCTTGTAATGATGCGTAGTATGCTCCTGTAATGGTTTTTACTTTTTGAAGATAATCGATTAAGATAACTCCTTTACTATCCCAAAAAACAGTCGCCATCACTTTCCCAGCCGGAAAAAATAGTTTTTGCTTTTTTTTGGAGCCGGCTCGCCCGCCACTGTTTTGACTGATTTTTGTTTCGGGCGTATAATGTTGTATCCAAGTTTCATCTACAATAATTAATCGGCGCCAAAACTCGGATTTATTGCGCCTAATCTGCGCCAACAGAACCTTGGAAATGTTAATTCAAACACGTTTTTAGTCGAACGTAAGCAAACGCGGCTGATAGCCTCTTTATATACAGCCCGAGTCGTAACGTGTTACAGTGTCTGTCCAGAATGTCAAAATCACCCAGAATTGCGTAATATCGACCGAAATAATGATTTCAGTATGAGTGTACTGGGACACAATCCTTTGAATGGCGTCTAAGAGCGAATCAAACTCGATAAAGGTCGAATTGCTGTAAAGTTTCGGGCTTATATAAACGAAGCAATAGTGAATAATTTGTCGCAAAGAAAAAAATTCTGATGTTGGCTTACCGAATCAAATTGTTGAAGTTGTAATGCCCTTACAACAAAATGCATACTCAACCCGCTATCTATCAGTTGTTACATACACTATGAGCTTGAAAGGGGGAGAGGCTACCGCCTAGAAATTTGATTTAATTGGGGACCATTTCTAATGGAGTATGTAGTTGAGGACGTCACTTTAAAAATTTACAAGGAGTACTGCTTTAATGTCTGGTCTCTTAAGGGCCCCTCAACAGCTTGGCACTCGAACTTAGAAAAGTAACTATGCACTAGTTTACGGCATTATTCCATCACGTGGAGCAATGACGTAATCCTTTGTATTACAATTGTCGAAAGATTGATTCTCTGGCCTTGAAGCCATAAGTAAAATTATATGAACAATGTGTGGCACTTCGCCTAGACTGAATCTTTAATATAAAGAGGAAAACATGGCAGTAGAGGCTGTGTATTTCTTTCCTCCTTATCGTACAGCTCTCCGCGCCATAAAGTAGCACTGGAATGATCAACGTTGTATGGAGCTTTCACTTAGTCTTCTATGATAATAGTTTTGAACTCATTTGATTAGCTAATTAATTAAGTAATTCTTTGTCGGATCTTCACTTAGGTGTTATTCGTGGAGTTGATGTTGACTCCGAGGTAGTTGAACTACTCCTTAACTACCTCTAAGTTATTCCTATCAATAGTGGCGTTTTGTCCTAAACGGTGGACAGATGTTTTTCTGTTTGTTCATAGCATGTAATTCGTCTTGTCCTTTTTCACTACAAAACCCACCAACTTTGCCCATACTTCAATCGCCGTGAAAGCCTCTAAAACGACACGTAAGGAGCGGCCGATGATGTCGATATCGTTCGCATTCCGCCATAGTCCCTTCTGTGTTGACACCTTCCCTGAGCACTATCTGCTTCAGAGTAAGATTAACGAAAACACATGACAGCGGGTCTCTTTTTGTTCGTACCCTGCCATGTCGAACTCCTGACGATAAATGCTATCATATGTGGCTTTTAGGTCGATGAAAGGGTGGTGAATCTTGACCACCAGGATTTGCCTTCAGAAAATTTGTCTTCAGATGTTCAAATAATGGATAGAATCTTATAGGATCCTTATACTATAGGATAGAGATATGTCTTGATAGTTTCTACAGGGCATAGAATCGTCTAGACATCTGTCATACGCCATACCCCCACTTACCTTACCTCTTACCTCTTCTACACTGGGTGGTGGCACCGGTTCCTCATTTACTGAACGCGTATTCTTTTTCAACCCTATCACTCTCTCTTCGTTAGTTGATGATGCTGCTTAAATACATTTTCCATTCCCTGCAATTCGGTAACTAAATTTCCATAGCTATTCCGAAGAGCCTCCGTTCCGGACTTTAAGCCAGCCGCCAGCTTTACTAGCCATATTTTAACTGCAGCGAACTAGGCGTGTACAATCACCATATTTGTATAAAAAAAATGCATAAGTCGTTAGCCATCCCCGCGAAGCTGGGGTAAGTATCATTTTCACGAGAAAAGTAAGTCAAGTTATTCCATTTAAACCTATGTGCACTGGATTTGTTTTATATCGTTTGTTAATCTCCAGAAACTCAAATAGCAACTTCCTGGCCAATGGATAGTTCCCATACTTACCTCCACAACTCGTACTAATCTACTACTCGTACTAAAAGGCCACATCAACCTTATGAAACTTAGCAGCGCTATACCGGAAAATGAAAATTAAGGTACAATATAAACTAAGTACCTCAAACCATAGAAACCATGTCAACCTATCCTTGCTTTTCACAAACTCAAGCACGAAAATTCCTCTTTAATTAGGGTGATGTCCGCAAGGATATCAAACTACTTTGGTAAACTTTAAATTATTTCCTAGAGCTGATTATTCCTTAATGACAATATTGTCGTCCATCCATGTCAATGGCAGATTTTATAATCGGATTTCAAAGCAACTACCATAGGCTATGACATCAAATAGCTCTGGTATATATCCGCCAGTTACGCACAACATACATCCGTGAAAGCTGACTAGAAATCCCAATTACCGCCTAATCTATGTAGGATGCATCCTGTTCCGCAAAGTTTCACACTGAAGTTTGTTCAATTGACCTGACCAACTTCCTCAAAGCCTCTGGTCAATTGCAATGATTCCGATTGGCCACAACTTTTCCAATTGACATACTCATACCGTATCACACAGATAATACCATTACGTGGTGCACATCCTATTCTCAATCTGTACCAGAATCCACCTGCGGATAACCCATAAAACGGCAGCTCATCGGATTCACGTGAGCTACGATAAGTACATCATACTCGTATCGAGAAGAGCAAGCCGTACGAACGGACATGTGAAGGTGACATACGGTTCACATGTCACACATTTGCGTGACAAATCAAAGGATGTCCGACAGAATGTGTTAACAGAATGAGAAAATTTCACCGGTTTGGCCTTGCACAATTCCCCAGTCTATTAAGGGGTGACAACGACAAGCCAACACTTAAAATAAGTCCATTTCTCTGGCATATCCCTGTCAGTAACCCTCAGCTCTCTTCTAGTCATACATGGATATGACATTGTGTTCCATGTGAATGGGTCCGATTTGAGTCTCTGTTTATAATTAAAGCTTTGCGGTTAGATACCAGTGAACAGTGGAAAGTGGCTAATGGCCAGAGGGTAGCGGAAATGGAAGTGTATGGCAAAAATGTCAAATGAACCAATTAATGCTGGTATCAACCGCAGGCCCATTTTTACAACCACCCACCACAAGGATCAGCCATCAGGAATTGCGATATGGCAAACCATTTACGAGTACAAGGCGTGCCGTCGGAAGATAGAGGGGTTGCATTTGATGGAGTATGCCTGATTAATATCAAAAGCTTAAGTGAAAGCAATTATTTCGAAATGAGTGAATACATTAAGTGTCATAAGCCACAAGGCGCGTGAACTAGAACCTTCTGACCCATAGGGCGGGTGTAGGTTTCGACAGTGCAACATCCTAGTGCTCTATGGACGGAGGGGATTGGAACTTTTTGT
Organism: Volucella inflata; assembly: GCA_928272305.1. Taxonomy (NCBI): domain Eukaryota; kingdom Metazoa; phylum Arthropoda; class Insecta; order Diptera; family Syrphidae; genus Volucella; species Volucella inflata. The sequence goes on along the minus strand of OV743716.1, from coordinate 146,407,230 downwards.
TTTTATTCTTTTTCAAGTATGTGCTTGTGTCTGATATTATCAGATGATAATAAGTAATTGATGACGATTACTAAGCGCATGTTCATTAACCGATACAGATGGTAATTTAAGATTTCATTCAGTATCGACCGCGCATTAATCAACTCAGCGACGGTTTAGGTGATAAAATCTACGTTTATGTGTAGGATTATGATGTTGAGGGAGATTTATGACAAGTGAGGATTTAATATCTTTAAACAGAATCTATAAGAACGAATTTGAAGGTCTTTTTAGAATTCGTTGTCTTAAGAAAGTATTTAAACTATCCTTATGAGTTTCTACTCAGTGTATGCGGTCAAGGGGGTGCAAAAGCTGAAAGACATTGCTTCACTTTACTATGAGTACATAATCTAGAACAGGATTCTTGTGAGCTGAACTGACGAATCTAAATCAAATCAAATAAAATCCATGACAGACATTGCAAATCAATTCTCTTTCAATGCAATAGCTAATCACGTTTCTACACACGGACACCCTTGGGCATTAAATATACCTTCTCTTTCACATGCTCCTATGAAAAGAAGCCGCAGGGTATTACATCGGCAGCCAATTTGCCCACATCAAAACCGTAGAATTTCGACCCAAACGGATTGCGAGGGTAACAGGCGTACCACTTCACTTTCAAAAAATGCCTTATATCCAAAATTGCATCAAACAGTAACACACTGCAGATAGAGAGGCTTTATGATAATATCTTTAGATTTTCTAAGCTCAAGTGCAATAATCCTGACCATTTACGATACCTTGAAGATGAAAATCTACCTTTTCGCTCAAGACGATGCTTCAATCAGACTCTTAATCTATTCTACGCAGCTTAAGCTCCAAATTCCTTTCTTTCGGTGCCTGTAGCAGGAAGGCTTGAATGTTAAGGATTCTAAGTGGGACATCGAACTTACTGCCAAAGACGTCCAAACTAGACGAAAAGAGGTTAACGTAATAAAGATGAACACTACTTCATGTGATACTCGCATTAGCTACATTCCATTCGTGGTCTTTCCGAACGTCGCCAATGTAAGAATTCTGGAGGACGAAACTGAAATATTCAAAAAAAAAAACCCCACCGATTAAGGTGTCGAGCGAGGAGTTTCGAGCTGAATCGCATGACCCTTGCAGCTCTTTTTACGGTGATCTTGGTACGAGTAGTTTGGGCTCGAAAAATGATTAAACCCCACCGGAGTAGGCAAAGTTCAAACGGAAGAAGAAGAGGCAGACTCAGAATGACTGCCATCTAAGGGCCACCTGAAAACAAAAAGACGCGACGTAAGAGCAAGGCATATAAAGGCAGCAAGTGCTGTCGAAATCGCGAGTGCTAACAATATCACTGCTCGAGCGGCGGGAGAATGACGTCACTGAAGGTAGTTACGATTTGGCCAGTAACAAGCTGCCGGTCGTAGATCCTTTTAAGTGGCAGGATCAACGGTATTCCACATGAGGATTTTAAACACGATACTGTAAGAGCTAAGACCCCCCAAACTTTGCCCGGACCTGACTTGTTAGAAGTAGGCCTGCTAATGGAAGAGTCACTTAAACCATAAGTTGCAGGATGCACTGTAGCAAAAAGTACTGAGTGCTGTGGTCCTCAGATTGATAAGAGGTTTTAGGTCAGGCTTGTGCCTTCAACACAGTTCTGCTTTTATATTATTAGAAATATCAGTAAACTATAGATGTACGGGCATTCAGTGAAATTAAGTCTTTACACATGAAACGTTCCTCCACTTACACTCCCTGCAACCAACCAAACTCTCGTAAAGAAACAAATTTTTGGCATTCACACTTTCAATGGATCTATCCGCACACGATGGCCGGATGAAATTGGTGCTGTAACCAACTGCAGTTCCAGTGGCCAAAGATCGAATGAATTGGCTGAATCTATTGGCAATAGCCGGTGCAGTAACTAGCAAAGAACATAGTTCTGATCGAAGGACGTTGAGTGATCCGATGAAACTCACACTTAAAAACAAAGAGATCTGGCCTAATCTGTTGCTGAAACCAACAAAAGTTAAATTTCAGGTAGACAGTTTCCAAGGAAACTCCGAAACAACTGAGAGGACGAGAACGGCGCTCTTATTAGATTGTGATGGTGAATGCAAACACTGTTGTTATCAGCTAAGAACACATATCCTTTACGCAGCAAACCCTTGAATAGTTGAACAAGTCCGTCCCCTTCTAAGCTAAGGTTTTTGAAGATTTAGGGCCACCAACACTGACGCACGAATAAGGGATTTCATAATAATCAAGCGAATGCTTCTAAGAAGTCAGCGGCTTTCCTGCTGCCTCTCAGTAGAATGTAGAATTATGACGTCGCGAATGGGCATAAGTGATACAAAATCCTGCAATACTTGCAGTTACTGTTAATGTCCAGCTGTGGTTCCGAACTGAGGTAATACGAAGATAAAAGAAGTTTCTTCTACTGCCCTAATTTACCAAAATGATTGATGCTGCCATGCCACATATTACAACTGCCTACCACCGTGCTGAAGAAAACATGAAAAACTAGAGACATTCCTAAACTGCCTTGGATCAGCCTCCTCCCTTCTTGATAAAAATTGTGCAAAAATAGATTGGGTTTGGTATCTTAAGGCGCATATACAGACATAACTACAAGACACATGCCTTAAGCATCTAGAGCCTATGCACTACGCAGCAGAACATTCTCTTAAATTTCAAGCCTGTCCTAACACAAATTACCACCCACCTTCTATATTGCATCTTTGGAACCTCATTTCTCTATTTTGGTTATCAAATCCGCATCAGGGACTTCGTCTTTGAGTTATGTTAATAGTGTGACAAGAATCTTTAAAGTTCGCTCCGCCATGTTCATACCCATTTCGACTGAAGATCCATTAAGCCCATGGGCACCTTATAGATCTTATCTGTTATCTTGTATCTGACGTTGTAGCTTAGCTATCTGCACCTAAATACAGAACAAGATAACCACCATGTAAGGTGCAGCTTCCTGCGCTCTAGATGCTGCTGTCTTTTTGTATAAGTAATTTGCCGACTAAGGGCTTGCCTTCGAGTATATTTAGATGGCTATGTAAGAACTTTTTTGAAACAACTTGATAGTACCTGAGCTGAATCCAAGGGAAAATCCCTAAATTTGCCTATGAACACTTATTTCCTGGTTGAGCCCTCGGCAACGTACTTCGAACCTATTTTGAAAAAAATATATGAACCTACAGACCAACCTGGATATGACAAGTGTGTAGCTACAAACACTACAGGGCACCAGGACCCACATCTTCTCCACACCTATACAATGCTTTTTAGAATGCTAATGACACCATGCTTAAGACTCCATATGGAAACCTTGATATTCATATCAATAACAGTCACAATCTCAGAAGCCGAATTGTTAGACAATAGTATACAATAATGGTGTTCTTTGGTTTCACCTCTAATGGTGTCTCTGTTTTATTAATTTAATTTTCCGCAGCATAGCAATGATTTTAACCTGCGATGACTGCTTTACAAAGAAGCAACTACTATGAGGAACAGTGTAAGGGATTTTCCCCTTTCATTTTCTTTGGACTAGCTTCCAATCGGCTATTTTTCAAATTAGGGAGAGCTGGATATGATGTACTAGCAAGCGATGTAATTCTTTATATGGTCGGAAAACATCCAGGCATTCTCTACCTTCCTTCAGTACTTACATCTAAGTCATATTCTGCTTTTCACACCTGGCTGTTACTAACACTCAAATTCATATACTGTGCCTAAACCACCGTGGTGGGACAAATTCTTACTTATCACTTTACTGCATTCGCTGCATACATTAGTTTGGTATGCAGATAGCAATTAACTCTGCTCTTGTACATGCCAATCTAGCCATGTCTTCCTTAATCAAGCAACCTTCAGCTGCAATAACCTGATTCAATAAAGAAACGAGGCATCCTCATCTCTATATCCAGAAAAGGCTTTAAGACAGCCGATAGCTCAGCACATCTTTGCATCAGGCCGGGGGAGCAGATCCCTAACTAGGCTAGGTTAGGTTAATATGTTGAAAAATAAAACTAATCTACTTAGGCCTATTGGCCCATTGTGATGCCACGTGGATCTGTGATCCTCCCGAAACCATTTGGAGCTTTTGATAAAGAGTAGAAGACTTTTGATGTCTGTGTTGCTTAAGTCACTTAAGTCAGAAGGCTCCTTGGTGGAGATTTGTTTGGTCGCTAAAAATGTCGATCCAACCGTCCACATATAGTTTGTTCTTCTGTTTGCATCCAGCTTTGATCAAGTTTGCACGCAGCGATAGGTATACCTATGTTATCCTTTTCAGGTGTCATAGGTATAGTGGTTCGAATTTTGGCAAGTTCGTCGGCTCCACAATACCCTGGAATGTTTCTATGTCCCGGCGCCCAATAAAGGTGAATGTTAAACTGCTCCTATGATCGGCAGTCCATGACTGTTTTTGAATTTAGGGAGCATGAGTCTGGGGATTTGATAGCGGCCTGACTATCAGAAAAAGAGGCGGATATCCACTACAGATATTACATTATTCTTCAACCAGGACAGGGTTTCCTTAATTGCCAGAATTTCCGTCTGGAACACTCTGCAGTCGTTGGCAAGGCGGAAGGGAAGACAGCAACTAACCCCATTAACAGTTTTTGAACCGTCGGTGTGGAAGTGGATTGAGTTGCCAGGAAGGCATTTTCCTCCCACAAGGCTCTGGAGGGAATGCTTACGTGGAAGCTCTTGACAAACCATTGTTTGGGTATGGTGTAGTCGACGTTTTCTGGCAGAATTCCTAATGTGTTTAGAATATTATTAGTCGCTTTAAGGCGAATAGCTGCATACATTGGTGGCTACTTGTCTGCTATAAATGTCGAGGGGTGTCAGGTAAAACAGAACGTCCAGAGTAGCGGAGGGATTAGTGCATAGGGCTCCACTTATGCTCAGACATGTTGTTCTTTGGACTTTACTGAGCTTCATGCAGTTTACTGCTTTGTCTAAGGCCGTCCACCAAACAACCACCCCGAAGGTGAGAATCGGTCTTATAACCGAGATATATAGCCAATGAGTGATGCGAAGTTGGAGGCGCTATGGCTTCTTGCAAGAAAATAAAGCAACTGAGGCTTTCTTAACTCTTTCTTGAACGTTAGATGTCCAGCCTAGCTTCCTGTCGAAAATTAGACTCAGATATTTCGCTGTATCAGAGAAGACCAAGCTGGTACCGTTGACTGAGGGAGGGTCTGTAGTCGGAATTTTGTATTTCCTAGAGAAGAGGACAAGATCGGTTTTATGGGGGTTTATTCCCGGTCCACAACGACCCGCCCAACTTGTAAATATGTTGAAGTATGTAGATGTTTTCCTGAGATGGCTGTAGCAACCACCTTGCTACCACCCTCTTCCAGGTACATCAGCAGTTCGAAGGGGGTGAGAGGCAGTTCCAGAGAAGGGATGAGAGGTCACGGAGTGCGGCGTACTTCTGCTGGCACTTCTTTTGACAGAGGATCCACCCAGTTTGGAGTTAATTATCCTGCTCTTAAGCAAGTCCCCAAGTGAGTTATTTACCTTCAGAGCTGACTGCGCCGACGTGATTGCGAATGTGTTGACGTTGTTAAAGTCGCCTTCTATGTCGAGGAAAGCTACCATTGTGTAGTCTCTATCGTTCGATGTGGCTAGTAAGTAAATGCAGAGCCATTCCACCGACTTTCCTTTACAGAAGGTATGTTGTGACCTGGATAGGAGTCTAGGATTAAGGCTAGATTGTATACGGATATCAATCAGCCGTTCTATAGTTTTTAGAAGGGGACAGCCTGAGAACATTTTTCTCTTTTGGAGTTGAATACTACGCTTACTTCTCTCCATGACAGAGGTACGTAGGATAGTTCTACGCACTACCTCTTGATATTTTCAAGCGATGAAAAAAGTATCAGAGGATCTTTGTAGCTCGGCTGCAATTATACTGTCCGGCCCGGCAGACTTGTATAGTTTGAAGCTATGCAGTGCCCAGAGCAGTTTGTCTCTTGTGATAAGGCCAATAATTTTTGTTGCGGCTGCAGCAACTCTGTTGTGATTGTTGCTAGCCGTGAAAAGGAAGCTACTTGGTAAATGAGTATCCGAGTAGGAGATTGAGTGATTTGTCACTTGAGGTCGTCTAAGAGCCGTCGCTTTTCTTCAAGCACCAAGGCATCGACGGACTTGTTGAGAGGATTTCTCTAGGGCGTGATGCCTCAGAGGTTTCTGTAATTTTATCACAAAAAGACCTCCAGGATCCACGCTTTGCCGTCGACAATTCTTTTTTATATGTTTTGAGGGATTCTTTGTATGAGTCCCAATCTGACGTTTTTCTTGGTGATTTCGCTTTGTTAGAGACGCCTAACTAAAAAAACTGAAATTCGTAAGAGATTGCTGCAAATCTCTTAATGAAACAGGTAGGCAACAAAAGATCACACTCTGTTGAGTCCCAGGGCAAATGATACATCTTCATGCGTCAGCCAGCCAAAAGTGGACTTGCATGTATGACACAGCCTTGAGACATCTCGACAGACATTGCGTACACACTCGATATTAAACTATTAAACTATCTTTCAATAAACTCGAAGAGATATTATACTCGTATTTAGCGAGGAATCGGATATATGGTCTATTTTTAAGGGGCCGCGACCCCATTATGATGGCTTCACCAATTAATGGCAGTGTCAAATAAAAAGCGGCGACAGAGCAATATTTGGCTAATCGATAACACCTTTAAATCTGCTCTTTTTCAACTTTGGGAGGAGGGGAATCTCAGAAAACACAACAATAATCGCGGGACACTGTGACATTAGAAATCATAAAAGGAAGAGAAATCTATGACACACTGTTGCAACTGTCCTGCCTAAGCAAGCACAAGCATCAGGATGCAATCCGTAGGCGGTTGTCACTTACAAAATCTAAAGCATCCGTGCTGAATGAAGATTTTGACAAATTTGTAAAAATTTTGTTGATTTCAGGATTAGCTAGAACATCGTCCTTTGACGTTCCTCTAGTTGCATTACAAATGACAATCCAAGTACACTTGAAGGAACTTCACTCTAACCTCCTCCAACCTCTGCCGCATATAGGGCCGAGTTGTCTTGAAAACTAAAGAACGTGTCGAGTGATGATGAATTACGAGTAATATCAGATTGAAAAATCATTATTTACAATACATGGACAACCAGTCTGTAGCTAAACACAGGAGATAGCTGCTTTACAAAACTCAATGCATAATGTGCGCAGAACTACACCTAGCCTTCTTAGAAAGGCTGAGAGAAATCATCTCACCCATGAATTAAATAAAGGCGATGAAGTTTTAGCAAGAGAGGCTATCCTTGTCATTAAGCAACCGCCTTTCGTTGGTAAGACTGTTATCCTAGATTTTGTAGTGCGGCAAATTGTTGTTTCAAGTAAGGTTTGTTCCATGAGCTACTTAAGAAACTAACAGACAATTGAATTTAAGTCCAAAACTCATCTAAAAGACATTCTGTCGCACGAATAAAAAAATATTTAATTCATAACCTAATATCTGACAGTGTTTTCAAGGACTACTTATCCTCACTCCACTAATTCCATTTGAATAAGGAGATAATACCAAAACTATATCAAGATACAAGTGAGTTGGCTTTCCTAAATAAATTAACGAAAATCCTTCCTCGCTCACTGTTCTTATGGTGGCATGAGTATCCTTCCTGTTCTCATTCCGCTCCGGCATTTATTATTCCGCAATGATACGAAAATTAATGACTCGCATCCGTAAGTGGAATAAGAAAGCCAACTAAATCCACATATTCGTGTCTGTTTCTGTTTCTGTATTTGTATCTATGGTATGTATATATTCAAAAGATAGCATGTCAGCAACAACAAAAACAACCATCACAAGGACAACGACGAAAGAAGTTTTTGTCTTTTAATTAAAACGTTTCGGTAAATACTTGGATCTTCACTGTGAGAACGAAGTGTTAACAGTCCCACTCCACGGTATTACGTCAGGAACAAAAACAGTCCTAGACAAAAACCAAATTTATCGTTTTGACTTTCCTATGTGTGACAGGCACGAATAATCTATAATGACGTCATAGACTTGTCGTCTTCGTCGTTTGTTCAGGGTGAACGGAGAACTTTTCAAGAAAGGATGTGAATTTCTTAATCACAGGTTGAGGGTGTAAGAGCTTAATGATATCGTCAGATATGGCTTCGTCGACTTCAAGTTCGTACACAGTTGTGAGGTAATGGGTGAAATCAAATGACAATTAGGTGGATGGATACGGACTAAGAGGATTTGTATGAGCACTTGGTGTGTGATTGGGAAGATCTTCGAGTATGTAAGTGTTTCAAAAAGTTTGTGTCTTTTTTTTGTAAGCGGCAAAATATAACGTAATCAAAGAAGAGAGGTGAACACTTTAGCATAACTCCAGGTTACATTCTCAAATATTTTAAAGATTTCTCTTCACCAGGAGTGGGGAAATGCTATCCACGCATCAAAGAACTTCATATACCTATAGGGTTTGTTTTTTTGATTTGAAGATACTTCGATATCGGGACTTTTATGTTCAGTATTTCGTTTCATTCAAACTTATTTTGATGATCGGCCCTCATAAAAGACCAGCTATTGTTCGTGTTGTAGCACCGCATATACTCTACATGATCCAAAGATATTGTCACGTCAACGTACAATACGAGTAATATGCGTTTAGAATAAACTGTAGACGCTGTGAGTCAAAGTCTGGTGGCAGACTCGTAATTTTCTTCTACTTTGTGGAAAGTTTTGTTAAAAAAAAGAACTCGGAAGCATATGTTCCCACTGGTGGAGGATTCTAGAAAATTGGATTTATCATATGCTACGATGCTAGTGCCCAGAAAACTCTCTGGGGTAATAAAAACTGCAACGTGAGAGGCAATTATCTCCTAGATTTCATATTATTGTCTGACATGGTTGTTACAGAAGTAGGACAGCAAAAAAATCGACTTAATGATATTGCTTTGTTGATGACCATCTGGTAAGTACTACCGGGTTTGCATCCAAATGGGCATGTTTAAGAAATAGCTTGGTCAGTCCAATACTGCCCGCAGTAAAACAGATAGTATACAAAAGCTAGAGGAGGAAGCTATTCAGAACGGCCCCCTTGCCAAATGCTTAGAACTATGGTCTTTTCTTTGGTGAACCAAGTAAAGTCACTAAAAAATATTTAAATGAATTACTTGAGCCTGGAGTCTTTACAGATCGAAGGGAAAGAATATCAAAAGATAATTAAGATCTTGAAGAGTGACTCTTAAAAGGAATTTGCGAACGAATCAAAAGCAAGTAGGTCGTAAGTCTCATGCTTGAAACTCACTTCCCGTGTCACCTAATCAGAACCAACTAGAAGCCAGCTAGTATTAACGAAGCTGCTTACTAATATACTTAGGGGACGCTACAGTTTGTTGTAGATCTGACCCTCAGTTAAGAAGCCTCTGTGGTCCTCAATTGCATGCATCATCTAAGATGAGGTTTTCCTCCATTGTGTTGTTTCTCTGGCTTAGATTCAACGGTTCTGTGGCCGAGGGTATTGGTATATGTCCTTACCACATTAGTCGACTGATGTTCTGGTTTCTTACTTAGTATTTATCGCCGTACAGATCGTATAGTTCTTCTTTAGAATAGTATGAGGCCTTTTAGCTCTTGCTGGGTCTCGTGTTATTTCAGTCTCTAAGAGTGGGACCCGGGCGGCTAAAAAAACGGGCAGATTTTGTCTGAAAGCTGTCTGCATAGCAAAAAGAACTGATGAAATTGTTCTATTGTGGGACAATAAGGAGGCCCCATACCTAACGAAACGTGGTCAGCTACCTGTGAAAAAGCTTTTTTGGAAAATAGTTTAGTGTTTGAGATGTTTTGTCTCTGCTTGTACAGAACACTAGATTGTGAGGGCATATCATTTTATACTTATCAGGTACTGTACAACAGGGCGAACCTGACACGAGCTGATAATAATTGAAATATAAAGCGGAACATGTCCAGTTTAATTTGGTTTCTTGGAAGCGCAGTCGGATACAGAGCCCCTGAAGGTTATTTAAAAGTTTAGAGTTGTGTATATGGGAACAACAATCTCAACGAACTTATGTTAGAGCGCCCACATGCAACCATTAAGTGGATAGTTGATTAAGTTAAAAAAAAATTTAATTACAAAAGTGCAGTTACTGAGATTTATTTATTTATTTTATTATAATTATTATGTACTAATAACATGTACTAATAATAATCTAACACAGTAAGAATACACTTTTAAGTCTGTGAGAGATAAACAATTGGTATTGATTAATTAGAATTAAATTTAAGTAATTAAGATAAAGATACATTTGATAGAATTGAATTGAATGGATTGAAGATAATAAAAATTCAAATGATTAGTAATTAAAGTAGTATTTACATTTTATAATTTCTGTATTTATTAAAGATTTTTACTTTCTCCGTGCGGCATCGGATAAAGAATAGTGCCGCAGTGCGTCCCAGCTTGTCGTAACAGGCGACTAAATGGGACACCAATCATATACAGGCAACTATGACACCAAAAATGAGCCTGTGACACTTTAACACCTTAAAACTTTCCCACAAGTTTGTATGCAATCAGTGGGTTCCCACGTCTGGAGACTACCGGTGGGGTAGTGTATCAAACTTTAGATACACTTCATGGAAATGATCGCAATTAATAGCACTACCCCGATGGGCACCACGATTGCAACGCACTCGGGTGATCCCAGAGCAAGCAGAAGTGCTTGTATCAGAGCCCGACGGATTCCGGGGGCGGACAAAATGAAGCTTCCAAAATATCTTCCTAAACTTCGGTTGGCAAGTTGGAACCTCGGATCGATGACCTCAAAAAGTTAAGAACTGGAAGCGATTATGCGTCGCAGAACTCTACAAATCGAAAACGAAGTGGTGTAATATAGGAAATAAAGCGCGTTTTCTAGATTTAAAAACTAAGGCATTTAAGATGTTCTACCATGGAACGGTCAATGGACGAAACGGTATTGAAATCGTTGTTGCAGCGGATCTTCTAAAAAACATCGTTGGTATCTTGAAAATAAGCGACCGCTTGATGGGTGTTAAACTCGTCACACACAATGAAACGTGGAACATTGTTAGCGCGTACGCCCCACAAAATGGATGCGACTATTCGGAAAAAGATACATTTTGGTCAGAGTTCGGTAATTTGCTTAGAAATATACCTATCGATGAGATGCTCTTCGTAGGCGGAGATTTAAATGGCCACGTCGGAGAAACAAATGTTGATTATGAGGACTGCCACGGCGGTAAAGGCTTTGGAACCAGAAATTCCGCTGGCGAAGACATCCTTGTAGCGTGTAGGGGTTACGGCTTAACCATCTTAAAAACAATGTTTATTAAACATCAACGACATCACAGCGGAGACCACGAAACGCAAATAGATTATCACCTCTGCAAAATGTCGATGAGAAACCGTGTTGAGGACTGTAAAGTAATACTTGGAGAATCGCTAGTAAGCCAACACCGTCTGCTCATTACAGAATTCTTCACAGCGGAACCACCGAAAACACGGGCATCGTTTGGAAAGCCAAAAATCCGGTGGTATAATCTATCGAAGGAACGAAGCGCAAGATTTATCGCACTGGCTAAAGAAGTACTTCACAATATAAACGGTATCGCAGACTCACTTAGCCCGCAAGAAATGTGGAACAGCATGCACGAGGAATGCATAACACTCGCAAAGCCCCATCTGGAGACTATATCGAAATACCATCACGTCGGCAAAGAAACATGGTGGTGGAATGACGAAACCAAACGAGCTGTGGCCGACAAGAAGAGTGCATTCCAAGCGTGGACAAAATGCGATCGGAGCGACGATATCGAGAAAACTCGACTGGCTCTTGATCGAGAGAAAGTCCTGGCTCGAACTCGAGTGGCAGAAGAGGAAAACCTGTACCAGGAGTTGGAACAAATATCCTCACGATCGGCAGATAGAAGACAAGCTATCCAAGAAGTTCAAACGTCGTACAATACTAAAATGCCAAATATTTTTAAGCTCGCTGCAGAGGGGAGAAAAAATTCGATGGAAATAACCTCGCCGAAATACATCAAAAACCCAGACGGTCGCTTACTAACAAATGAAAAGGAAATTTGTGACCGGTGGCTTGAATACTGCAAGGAGTTGCTAAACAAACAGTTTCCACGTGATATCGTGCCGACAGCTGGTCTATTCGAGGAAGAAGTTTCGAACTATTCAATCGAAGAAATAAGTATAGCAATTGGAAAAATTAAGCGGGGGAAAACGGCGGGACCAGACAGCATTCCATCAGAGTTTTGGTCGAAGATGGAGGGGATCGGCAGCGTTTGGCTATCAAAACTATGCCGAATCAATGGAGAAGTAGCTTCTTGGTTCCATTATACAAAGGAAAAGGCGATACTCGAGAATGCAACAACTGCCGTTCAATCAAGCTTATGTCATACACAATGTAAATCGTCGAAAGAGTTTTAAACAAACGTCTTCGGCAAATAATAAAGCTCGATAATAGCCAGTGTGGATTTGTTGAAGGAAGATCGACGGTGGACGCTATCCAAAGCCTACGAATAATAATGGAAAAGCACCGAGATTCGTCTAAGGATTTAAACATGGTATTTATCGACCTCGAGAAAGCATTCGATCGAGTGCCTAGGGATCTCATATGGGCCGCGCTGAGGTCTCAAAACGTACCGGAAACGTATGTTAGAATAATACAAGACATGTACGGAAACGTGAAAACTGCGGTAAAAAAACTCTGCTGGACTAACGAGAGAATTTCCAGTTAATGTCGGAGTGCACCAAGGAAGCGTCCTTAGTCCTTTCCTCTTTAACGTAGTATTTGACTATCTTTTAAAAGACTGCATGCGCGAAGCAAATGTAACGCCAATCCTCTTCTCTAACGACGCAGTTATACTAAGCGATAACGTCGAAGATTTGCAGAACGCCTTAGATTCTTGGAAAAATGCGCTAGAGAGGAACGGGTTTAAAATAAGTCGTTCAAAGACGGAGCATTTGACGTGCCCATTTGCGCATCCGTTGCGACCTGTTCCGGATATAATGTTAGACGGAATAGTTCTTCCGAAAAGCACTATCTTTAAGTAATTAGGATCAATCGTTAACATGGAAGCGAAATGTGACGACGACGTAAACCACAGAGTGAGTGTGGGATGGATGAAATGGCGGAAAAATTCGGGAATCTTTTGCGACCGAAAATTTCCACTTAAATTAAAGGGGAAACTCCACACCACGGTTGTTAGACCAGCTCTTATATACGGTTCACAGTGCTGGACAATGTACGAAGCGTTTAAAAACAAAATGACGGCAGCGGAAATGAAAATGTTAAGGATGTCTAGTGGAGTCACTAAACGCGATTGTATTAGATCTACGCGTATAAGAGGAAGTCTACATATAAAGAATTCGGTAACCGAACAGCTTGAGGCGAATAGAATAAGCTGGTATTGCCACGTTCAAAGAATATCTGCGGAAAATCCGGTTAAAAAGGCACTATCAACTACGGTCATTCCAACTGTAAGAAAACGAGGTCGGAAAAAGAATTCCTGGATTTCTCAGATGGCAAATGCGCAACAACGCCTGGGGCTAACCACTGAAGCGATCCAGGACCGTGCATTATGTAGACGCGTTCTGCGGTCTGCGACATTAGCCAACCCCATAAGCGGAGCAGCAGCGATGCAGTAAAAATGGGAAACTCGTTACGCATAAGTTCGTATAACGAGGAAAGGGTTAATAAAAGGATAAGAAGAAGAAGATTAAACATTTTTACTTTAACATATGACGTTTTTAAGTTGTATTTGCTTGAAAGTTATAAAGGTATAAAGGTATGTCGGTTGCCTTGTTTTAATAATGCTAAACAGAATACCAAGAGTACGAAACTTGACGTTTCCCAACAAGTTTTTTGCCAAATGTGAGATGTGGTCGAACCTTCTGAGTCTGTAGATATAACAGATAGTGCTGTTGAACGCTGACTGAAGCTTCCTTTTGCTCTCAGCATCACCGTTATAGAATATTTCACATCCATAAATTATCACAGGAATAACCAGAGATTTAGCAAAAACTAACCTTGTCCTTCTTCTTTTTTTTTGAAATAACTAAGCATTTCCATTTGATTGGATTGAGTGCCAGTCTATTTTCCAAAGACCAGTTCGAGATCCTGTGAAGATCTACATTGAAATCACTGGCACAGTTTTCGATAAGTCCAAGAGTAAATTTGAATATCGTGGACGTAAAAGTGCTTTGATGAATTCAAAATAACGATTTCTATATCATTGATGTAGAGCGAGAATAAGAGAGGTCCCAAAATCGATCCTTGGGGAACACCTCGCACTAAAGGAAGAAATTCTGACCGAGCAACCTACAGAGACACCACCTGCTTTCTTGTTTTCTTTCACTGAGATACGACGAAAGTGACTTTATGGCAAAGTGAGACATCTTAAAGTAATGACGTTATTTATCCATAAGAGTGGGGTGGTGGTACAGCTATGTTTTGCACGAAATCCAGATTGAACTGGAACTATAAGATTATTACGTGTGAGATACTCACTTATTTGCTTATGAATAATTCGTTCATACACTTTGGAAAGAAAATGTAAGATTGATATGGGTCTGAATTCATCACCTGTCGAGTTCTTAGGGATTGGTATTATTTTAGCCATTTTCCACTGTTGGGGAAAGATGCCGGTCATAAAAATTGTATACATCACATACGCAATATATGGCAGTAGTAATGGCAATATCGCTTTAATGAAAACAGGATGCACTCCATCCACTCCTACAGCATTTGATTTTACGGACAAAAAACTTTCGACTATATCTGTGCTTTCTATTCTTGTTTTAAAAAAACGGTGTAGCTGTTGAGACAGCGGAGCCACGATAAGTCCTATTTTGAGCTACTGCTTAGGCTATAGGATGAACTGGGGCAGCTTAATTTTTGTTTACCAATCCCTAGCTCACGAAGGTTACTCCATAATTTGCGGCCATCTAACTTGGTATTCAAGCGATTTAAATAAAACTGTGACTTGGCAGCTCCTATTTCACGAACAACACTATTTCTTAACTGTTTGTAGACTTGGTGGAGCTTGTTTATCCGAAAGCGTTTCCATCGGCGGTAAGCCTGATCACATTGTAACATTAAGAGTCAGATTTCGTTCGTAAACCATGCCCTTTACCGTTCCAGTTATTATTGGGACGTGTATATCAAAGAGATGGATTATATTTCTGTGGATAAACTCAACTTGGTCAACAACAAATATCAACGTCAAATGTAGAGAAGATGAGGTCATGTTTTGAAAAAGCAGATGTAGATATTTGATCATAAAGTAATACTTTATCAGTACTGTTTACAAAAAAACAAGTCCAACAAGGTACTTGAGGACCTTCCGAAATAGGTAGGAACTTGGGTATTTATTGGGTGGTGTAGATCAATTTGATTAGGTACGCTTAATGGACGGAGAAGGCAAACAAGAGCATCATTCCGAAGTGAAATAAAGGACCATCGTTGCAACTCGGGCCAATCATTAAAGCGTACAAATTCGACCGTTATCAGAAGGAAAGTACCATACTTCATACATATGGATCTTAGACAATGAGTAAGTTCTAACTTTGTAGTACATTGGCGGAAGAAAGGAATGGAAAAGATAACAAGTAGTGCAAGCAAATATAATTCGATTGGCACAACCAAAGTATCTTTAAGTGCCAAATTTTAAGCAGCAAGGGTTATTATAGCAAGAACAAATACTAACAGGTATAGTTTGGTTTTAGTAAGGGATAACTGAGAAGATTTTAAAACAGGGTCACAACTGTCGCAGACTACAGAGTCGTGTATCCAGAATTTGGAGCTCTCGCGCTCGTCATGCAATTTGACAATATTGTGCGAAGTCAATGTCTGTAGGTAAGGTAAATCAAGGATCTCGAAAGTCCGAGTTTTTACAAAGGTGAAAGTGTCACGGAATATATCATAACTAGGCCACTATCACAACACGAAATTTATTATAACGTAGAAGCACGACTGAGTGATGTCAAATTAGCTGGGTTTGGATGGTTAGTAGCGAAAATATCTGCACGTGGGACCTTATCTTTTACAAGCATCACTTAGGCAACATTTTTGGATATTTGAGGCTCGAAATGCTATAATCTACCATTTCATCGACTACAGATTTTTAAATTCTGGAGTTGATTACACTCGACCGAAAATTGCATCTCCATGGCACAAGAGAGTTTGTCGATGGTAGAAAGTGTACATAGCAATTTTTATACTTACCATAGATATGGTATCAAGTTTATCAGGTGTATCAAAACATATACATATCCACAGATAAAATTTAAATATAAATTTCAACAAAAGGTCTTTTTAATTAAAAAAAAAAAAGAAACACATCCCAACTTATATATTCCTAAGCTTTCTCTCCATTTTTCAAAGAACAGATGCGTAGGTATGTGTATATCGCTGGTTTGCATTTATAATACAAAGTCCTAGGAAACCGTTTAATCAATAAATGACCGTCTACCGTCACATACTTACATCTGCCCTTGAAATTATCCAACTGAATCCACCCTACCATTTTAGGATAGAGAACTTCACCCTCCAGACTTTCTTTATCTTTACCACAAGGGCCTATGTAGGTTAAACGCATTAAAGTAATTTTCATTTTGATGTCTGACATTAAGCGACTCAATAACAATCAAACAATCCAAATCCAAATTACTCGTATTTCAATAAATAAGTGTCATTCCATCTACACTCACGTATGAATGTACCTTCAAGTGATTGATAGATTTTGAATTGTGAACTGTGAACCTCGAGATTCAGTGTGACCAAGCGTTGTTTCTTAAGACCTTTGAATCCAATATCCAATTATTTCCGACCTGATGCTGTAGCATATATGTGTATGTTTCTTTTCTTTTAAATTTTAAAGCACTTTTGTGTTCAAGATAGTTTAAACAATAATTGAGTTTGATTACTTTTGCTTACTCAAATAAACTCATCACTATAAGAAGTAAATCTGGACCTCCGTAGCAATTGATCGGGAAACTAGTGGCTGTCCTATAATAGTCACACACACTTCTCTACGAAAGACAAGGATGATGCCATCAATGAATGTTTCTGAAGCTCCTCGACAAGACTTATGATTGAGTGATGTCCAAAGTAGGAGGTTGTAATCGTACTAGACGAAATAACATTTGACTCAGATCACGAATGCGGATTACCCAAGGGCCACGAAAAAAATAAGAAGCTATAACGTGAGATGGTATGACGTAGAAGAGTTGCAATCGTGAGTGACCACCAGAATTTTCACTACACGAGCATCCTAAAATCTCTCAATAATTCATATACCGCCGGCATCAAGTACCGAAAGGCATCGCTTCCAATGTGCCATTAGAAACGCCGCAACCGATATGCTGTGTTTCTACAGACTGTATAACAGCAAAGGAGACCAGCTGGAGCAGCTGGACCTGGCTCTACTAAAAGTTCTGGAAATGAATTTGTAGAGACCATACGCTAACTCATTTCTCAGGTCTGATCAAAAGAGTGTATGCCTGATGAATGAGATCCTGGAATAAACTTAGCAAGAACAAATCGATACAGCCGAATATGGCAGCATTAATAGGGACGAGTTGTATAGATTTATATCCAGTTTTGGAGACCCTGTCTAGCCAATTCGTCTGTACGGAATACCAATAGAGAAAGCTCGCTGCTTCATCAAAGTCAGTGACAACTAAACCGAGACCTTTGATGTCAAAAAGGTTTTAGATGAGAAGACGTCCTGTCATAGACTGAACAGGAAATACAATCTTTTTAAAGTCTGTACCACGACTAACGTACGCCGATAGTAGTGACATAATTAGTCTGACAGCGCTGCTTCCACTAGTGTTAGCCCGCAAGGTGTCAAAATGGGTTGAGCGATAAGTCAGAGTAAAGCCGACGACTTGGACAAAACGCCACAGTTGGCAGCTATAATTTAGAATTACTATGGGGCTTTGTCTACCTTGGTTCTACCAACAACCCCTCAGCAGAAATGAAACGAAGTATCACTCTTGCCAATCGCGGTTTTATGGAGCTAAGAAGGCAATTGAGTAGTAAGGCCGTATCTTAAAAACCTAAACTAAACATTAAACTTGTAAAAAATCGTGCCTCGGCCGCCTGAGATGGCTAGAACATGTAGAGCGAATAGACATCAATGTTCCGGCTCGCATTGTCTTCGAATCTAACAGGAGGGACAACGCAGTAAAGGCGACCTCACTCTGGTTGAAGTGTGGAACTGGAGGCATTAGCTAAAGACCGGGCTAATTGGGTAGAATTATTAGTTGAGGCACCGGTTCATCTCGAACTGTGCCACAATCTAAGTAAGGTGTTGAATCGTGTACGAACCGCGGATTGGCAGCTCTGATGTGGCTAAGAGCGGTGTTTTGCAAGCATGTTGTACTTTCAGCAAAGTTGTTTAGCATGTTGTGCGTCTGAAGCGTTGCCCCATTGAAGTATACCATACCTCAACTTTGATTCAAATAGAACGTAATAGACTTGCTTTAGGATACTATGTGTTGGAAAGTACCCCAAGTGGTTAGGACCATTAAAAAAAAGTTTCTGGCATATGTCCATCATGGCTGCCTTGTACAAAGTATTTTCTAGCGAATCATTCCGATAGCTATAAGAGCAATTGAGGGTGTACTTTATATTACTAGAACTATGTTTTGCACAAAAGCAATCGCTGCTGATGTATCGGCGTAAAAATATAATAACGCGACGTAGGCCAACACATATAATCAAATGGCATTAAAAGCCAGTCGATTTAAAGCCCAATGATTGAACACCAAAGTAATAAATAGTCACGCGGGTTTAGATCTTGCTTGGGTTCGGTATTTTACACCTTGAGACCAAGTACAATGGTATGCATCGATTGAAGCCTACCATAGGATGAGGAGAACATATAATGAAAGATTTCAGCCTCTATAAGTACCTGTTATAATACCAATAGATTTCGTATCCCACAGAACGCCTGTTTTCAGAAAAGTTGCAGCAGATCTCAAATGCAAACAATCTCTGAAGATCAATAGAAAGGGTTCTCGCAACGGAAAGACAAAGCCATCTTCGCAACAAGCAGAGTGACATAAGTGGCAACACATAAATATCAGCAGATACCTTAAGCGAATCAAGGCCTCAGTCTCAAAGAACATATCCGAACTTAGAACCCCTTTCTGTGGGAACGAAAGTAAAACTTCAACACTTAAGCTGCATAGGCTAAAGGTACGACAGGTGCTTGGGTATCGGGCTTACGAAAAAACCCAACTAAAAACAATATCATCTAAAGAACCCAGATGAGCTTGAGCATACGAGGAGAGGGGGAAATCACTTTGCTGTTGTTTAGCAATCTGAATGGCCGTCCAGCGATTCCGAAAATAATTTCGGGGGACAAGATTCTCAAATACGCATCACTTCCAATATCATCGACATTCCTATGAACTGCGGCAGTGACATTGATTTGTCCTGCAATAACCAGTGCATATGAAAATTAGCGTTTCGCTGAAAAGTTGAATGAAAAGATGATCGTCAAACTACCAAAGAGAAGCATCATAATGATGACTGATACAGATTTCAATTTCGACCCTCCTCCAGTGAATCCACTGAGAAAGGATCCTTAGAGGGCAATTCCTCGAGTAAAGTTCTCTTTGTTACTCATTAAGACAGCTCATTCGGAGGTAGACCTGGGCCTCAACCAATAGACCATTAAATCCTGAAAGTTATCGTGTTTAACAACTGCTCCACTCCACTTAAATTGTTATCATTCCAACAATTTTCAGACCGGAGCTCTTCATATGCTTATAGTCTAAGACAACTGATGCTCTCTCTTTGCTCTGATGGAGTGGATTTTGCTAAAAGATCGCTGTTATACGTTTATGCCCTGTGCGTCCTCCACAAAGTCAATTTCCGGTGTCCTAAAGAGCTCAGCAGGTAGGTCGTTAAGTTTGGCAGATGGAAAATGCTTGAAGAGAGTATTTCAGCTAAGAAGCGGAAGTATCTTATCGTAGATCTGAGTACTTACTGTAACTCGCCACTGCTTAGGCGAGTTGCCTCGCTAGATCCGAGGTTTCATGCAAAGGAGTGTGAAAAGCCAACACTTCAATTACTGTGTCTCTTATGGCGTTCGGTGCCACAGATCGTGAGGACTTAATGTAGGTTGTATAGACGTTTTCAAGGGTTTGAAGAATACGCGATCGTCAAAGGTCTGGAGGATTTGATGTGATTGACACGTAAAATTTTCGTAGATGTATCTTTGATGCAAGGAGATAGTGGTCTAAGTCTACAATGGTAACTCGGAATAGCCGACTATTTTTCAGCATTATTAATAGTAAATCCGTCTTTACCCTTGATTCCTGCACAACAGTAGGATTTTTACATGACCTGATAGTAATTTAGGTCACCGAGAGGTTGTCGTACGCGCATGAAGCACGTATGAACGAGTTCTATAAGAAAAAACTCTTCGGCTCTGAAAGACATCACAAAGCGAGTGACGTGAGGTCGTACGCCATTCAATGGAATCCGCTAACACAGATCAGCTGAAGGAAGGTTCATCCTTAGTAGACACGAGGGAGATTAACTGAGGAGCAACCAAGGGCACCTGAGAAAATTTGCGGAGAACTATTTACTTAATCATCTCCGTAAGCCATAATGGAAGTGGTCATAAATACAGTGTCTGACCATTCCCGGCTTAATAGTTCAATTCTTGGACTCAAAACGATCTTTTAAGATTGTAAGCTTACTTAACAAGAAGCTAGACTGATACGTGTCAGTTATAAGACTTCAATAGAGCTTTAAATTAAAAAAGGGAGAAAGGACAATGAGTTTTTGGTTATGCAGGTGCAAAGGCCATTTCAGAGGGACCAAGTTCAGAAATCAACCCATTGGGTTTTCGATTACCATAAGGCTACAAAAAAAAGTAGTAGAAGGATGAAAAACTGTGCTAGAAGGATGTAAAAATGTACTGTCTTTTCGAAAGCTGATTACAAGTGCTAGAGTATGACAAAAAGTCACGAACATTCGTCACGCAAGCAAACAGATTGTAATAGTCCGCACCGAGGCAAAATATTGCTGCAACTTTTCTGTTATGAGGCAAATCAAGAAACTTTACCTTAGCCACACTGATGTACTACAATAGTTGAATGCAACTAGCACTACTCATACACAAAGTCTTAATCACATTGAATCGAATCGATCCGTATACTCGTACACCAGAAGTTGCTACAATTAATAATTCGTCCACATATAGCCCACCCATATGTTTTATTTGAACATTACCGACACGCACGTGGATCTTTAATTATTAATCATAACCGCTACCACACAGTTACCAATCTGGCGTTGAGATTGTGGGTGGTTAGTTATTGCACTTATCCCCACCAGTACTTCATACTTATAACTTCCCTTACACAACAACTTCAGCCTATGTAACGACTGTACAGTGCCAACACATTGACATTTTCGTCCAAAACGAAAATGGAATTCCTTGTCGAAAGATTTCACTCCACATTTATATTAAACTTGACAGGATTCCGTCACAAATTGTTCAAGACATCAGGCCATGGTAACGCCTACGCTAATCCCAATGCCAAGCTAACTAATCAATGAGCTGCTAAAGCTGCTAAAAATACCAACTCATGGTATTTATGTCTTTCCTCAGAAATATTGTAATTTCTGGACTCGCAAATAGCTATCGCCAAACAACAACAATACCAAATGGCAAAACAATATAAATAAATAATTGTCGAGGGAGAACAGAAAAATATAGGAGTGATGGCACAAAGGCCAAAGGATGTATAGACAAAACAACCAACAACCACCCAGCAACATCATGTGATGTTCCATTCGAATATTGAAATCTCTGGTTAATAATTTATCACCACATGACTGACGGTGTGTGTGTGTATGTTTCCTCGCCAGCATAACACTGTTCAGATGCCCTTCTATTCTTTCAGCCTTCGTGTAGAAGAGACATATGGAAAACTTCTGCCTTTCTGCTTTGAATGGCTCATGACGGGAGATACCACACTAGCCGTGGACGAATATAAAGCAAAACGCCAAAGGTCGCTTATGCCCCCGTAAGTGAATATGTATCTATGCATACTCACTATTACAGAAAGGGACATGAGAATGAATACACATGAATAGAGGCGAGGACATCTTATCTTCCCAGATTGGGGACTTAGTTGGTGTCCATAGAAAACCTTCAGGTCCTAACCCCTTTACCCCTTCAATGGTACTTTCGCTGCTGTCGTTTAGAGTTGTAGAAAGGATGAATAAATTATTATCCAGCAAATTCATATATACGTAGCGCATTGACGTAAAAATAAAAGCTTTAGCGCAAGAGAACTTTCATTTAAAGCAGAAAATATGGAAAAAGTGGTTCGGGGGCATACAACTTTTTAAAAAAATAAATAAAAAATAAAATAATTAAAACAATGACAATGTTGAAAATAACTCACGTGTGTGAAGTAGTAATAATGCACAGAGGCACCTCGTTCGGCTAAAGCCTGAGCATACTGATTGGTTGGGCAGGTGAAGAAATGCTCTCCAACAGCACGTGCGATTTGATGTTGATTTTGAAATCCTTGATTGCCGCCATCCCAACTAGTGTACTGAAATAAAAAAAAACAAAAATATTCATTATATTTAGATGTAAAGATATTTTGGTCAATCGAAGTCCTCGCATCCCCCACTTGAAAGGCCAAGAGGCACCCTTAAAAACAGCCTTCCTCTCAACAAATGAAGTTCATTTCTTATTAATACAGTGTCATCATAATCAAGTCAGAAAGGACGTACTAATTATGAATTGATGGATCGATTCCAGTCTGGACTAATTCGGCTTGACCCTGAAAGTGTTATAATGGCATGTTGAACAGAAAATGGGATTTCTTTAACTATCCTAGACATCGTAGCAAACTACATCTGACCTTTACAGGGATTCGTATCATTCTCGTCTAAAAAGCCTTCTGGTATTGCTTCTACATTTTAAGCCTGAGGACAAATAAATGTTCCTGCCTGAAGCGTCATCATCAATTTAGTCATTCTGGTGATTCACTTCCATAGGTGGGGAGAACAACACCAAGACAAGCTTATATTGTGAGGAATTTCGACGTCAGACGGCTACAATCGCAAGAGATCGCCAAATCCTTTTCCGATCGATTCTCCCTTAATTTCTCAAGAGGTCCCTTACCGCCAGCATCAAGCATCGAAAATCAGTGGCAACACTGCCATAAGGCCATCAGAGGTGCCACTTCTGATGTGGTGTGTTTTTCTCAACCATGCTACTCTAGGAATCAGAGTAGTTAATTGAGGCCTAAAATAAGTAAAGTAAGATGGCGCGAAAGTTCGGGGTAAACCTGAGCCTCAACAAGCAGCCCCCTCCAGTTAGCTTAATCCTTAGCTAACTGCCTCTAATTATACAAATCATTTCTGTTGAGGTCTCATTCTAAGTGTGCTGCATCAAGAACAGGTAATTCAAGGACTCTACAGGCCGATTGATAGGGGAAGCTAAGGTAGACAAAGTTCTAACTACCGCGAAGTTATAGACCTTGAGTTTGACATTCTGTCGACGTTGTGTGTCCCTCTTTGTTGACTACATACGCACATATTAGGCAGCGTACGCTTCAATAGTAATGAACGCAGCGATTCTTAAGGTCTGCCAACATTATTGGAGTCTTGGCAGACAAGTTTTTGAAAGGTTCTGCCTCCAGTTTTACCTCGTGAGAGGTCTGCACAATTCTCTCAGCTATGTATGATGGCAAGGAAGTCACATGGCAGCACGTCACCTCAAAGGCAAGATGTAAGCTACCTCGTCGTTGCGCTATCCGCCCACTGTGGCCTAGCACTAATTCAAAGTCGCCTTCTACAACTCTATACGTTTCTTTACGGGTTTTGTTGCATTAACGCGTTCCTTTTATCTCATGGTAACACTTCCGTGCTTTATTCCTGAATTACAATCTTGTTCTTCTATTGAAAAAGGCGATCTGCTTTCTGCCGAGAGAGCCGTGAGCCGGTAAAGCTCACGAATGGCTCTCGTCTTTATATGCAGCGGCCGTTGTAGTGATTGATTCATAAAAAATAGTATAGTACTTTAATACTTTGACCTTTTGGACCACACTCTCATCCTGCTCGAGCTCGATGTTTGGCAAAATGTCGTTTACACTGTCAGAAATCTGTTAGGGCCTTAGAAATTTCGACATGACAGTTTCAGCAAAAGTAGTTCGTTTACCAGGATGACACCTAATTGTTTGTGAGGGGAAATGAATTGTGACACCCTTAAACAGTTAAGGGATCAGGTAAGTCAACTTGAACCTTGTCTTAAAGAAAACAGAGGATTGAATTGAATCGCATTTGCGGATGGCCTTTAGGCATAATCCAACAGACAGTACACCAATATCATCAGCATATTCTTACATATAGACGCCAGATCTATTGAGAACATTAAACTGTGATTCTCCAAGTATGCACCATAGCAATGGTGACAAGAAGCCCCCTTGTCGGCAAGCCCAGTTTACTATAAAAATCAGATATCGGTCGTAGTCAGCATCCGTAATTAGGGTCCTATTTACTAATTTTGCGTTGGCGATCTTCCGCGGTGCTAGACGTGTAGCATTTAAGACAAAGCATTCACAAAGCTCGACCATTCTCTTTATCAACATGATGATGAGGATTACTCGGCCATCACCTTATAGGACATCTGATGATGAATGATGTCACGCGCGTCCTTAATATCGATAGATAGTTGATTTTCTTCCATTTGAGAATCGACATTTTTATCAAGAGTTACCTAATTTGGTAGGTATTGCAAAGTAGATGGCGAGAAGCAATAACAATTCGTGTTATTATTTGGGTGCTGATTGCCTTCTGAACTACAACCCGGCCGCGATCGCTTTTTATCTAAACGATGACGACAAATGAAATCAAACACAACCAATGAATTTATCGACCTTCTCAAGAAAAAGTTAGAACACTTCATAAACTAAGTCAAGGAGTCTTGACGCTTTGCCACATGAGTGAACATCTTCTAACAAATTAGTCAACCAAATTCATCGTGATGCAATTAACGATCTTCGAATATTCCGAGAGGCCAATCAAGACTCAGACTGTTACCAGGTTGCAGTCTGATTGCATCTATGACTATCTCCGAAGCTTCAATGACAGAAAAAAGCTGTGAGAAGGTTAAATGTGGAATGCCTGCAGTCGCATCAAAATGCCGGAACAGATCCGAATGTGAAGATCGATACCATCTATGCTATAATCCATGCGATCGTCGCGACCGATGAGGAAGGTTTCACCATGATACATCATGATTTGTTTAAGTGCTGGCAACCACATGTACTCATAGCCATACAACACAGTGGATCTACATAGATTGTGATCGCCTAAAACTAAAGACATTCAGTATCAAAGGGTTACAATTGCAAAATTCTTGAAAAATCCCACTCTGACGCACCGACAACATCAATTATGAAAGACAGATTGTACAGATTCAAAACGCAGTGCTATCATCTGATCTCCACAACAAAGACCATGTTCCGGTGATGAATACCGACGAACAATAAAGGAAAGTTGAGATGCTATGACGGTTCTGAGAAAAACCCGAGTAAAACGCCGACCCTGATGTTATTTAAAAAATCCATTCTCACAGCAAGAGCACGAATACAAATTGCTGCAGATATTTGCTACAAAGTCACGAAACAAGCTTTTCATTACGTCAGCTTATATCTTGCCCTCATGTTTGAAGGTTATAATGACCAAGAAATAAAGAGCTGGGTGGGGCATCCTATAGGCGAGTTGTACGGCTTAGGAAAAAATCGCGATATTTCAGAGTACGTCCGAAAGTGGCCTAAAGGGTAGATATATTGATGAGTATTCGAAGTGAGACTGGTATTTCGGTTGGAGATTTGAAGAGGAGAAATGCTACCGGGGATTTTTATAGACTGGTTGTGGAAATAGCGATAGAACAAAGGGTGTCAGGAGGCATTACGTCTGTTGGTATATTTTCGAATCATGTGTTAGAATATTTTGACAAAAGGTCCACCCGATTCGTTATCGACTTTCTGTTTGGGTTTTAGACCTACTCGAAATTGATGACAATTTTGTTAAGAGAAAATTATATTTATTAGATACAAACAAACAATTTACTGTAATTAAGGCTTACACGACACATTTTCATAGAGAAGCCAATGCATCCTATTTGGTAAGAGCGGCGCCCAATTTCGTATGACAATGAAAAAAAAAAAACGTTACTCTCAATGAGGAGCACTACCGAGGCATGATAGTCGGTATATCATCGCCAGAAATTGAAATTGAGCATTTGCACAGCAAACTACCTATGGTTCCATCAAAATAGAACTCCGTGCCACACAAACCGACCATCAATCGAGTTATTGCATACTAAGTTCAATCAATAGTTTTGGTAATGTTGCATAGCTATCACGGAGCTGCAATTTGACGATGTTGGACCGTTTTTTGTAAAGTGCCATTAAATATCGATGGTATGCGAAAGATGCAGAGACAATTCAGGCACAATATTGTCCAAAATATTCATGAGAATGGGGCCGAAACCATCAAAAATGTATTGCAAAAGATAGCCTTCTGCCAAGTCAGCCTTTATGCCGAGGCCAAGTCAGAAGATATTGTGCAGTATTTTGAGATATCAAATAGCTGCTCATTCCACACCGAGAGTGCGTTTTTTGATTTCGATCATGCAAATACCATTCAAATGCCTGGATGGCTAAATTTCACTTCACCGGCATCAGTCAGCATCGTGATTTATTGTAAAAGCACTAAGTTAAGTTCCACTCTGTTGGTGGTTCCCCATTATGTATTTTTCTTTATATCGGAATTTAATAAACTTAGCATACGCTGCCGTTCCCATACTTCAGCCAAAAAGCAGCGTAGTGAATAGCAGAGAGTACTGTCGTCAGATCGTTAGAGAATATGAAAAGTGTGTCGGAGACAGAACAGAACCCTGGGCTTCACCAGAATTTATTTTGTGAAAATCAGACTTTTCCTTTGTTTTACTAATTGAAGTGAACTATCGTGTACTGATCGATGCAAAACATGCATCCAATATCGTTGACGCAGACACCTTTTGAACGCAAAAATGAACTCTGCCAACTATTTAAAACCAACCAGATCCAGAGCTGCTTTGCACACTTCTTCACTCCAAAAGGCTAACTCCACGCATTTAAAGAACCGATCTATCGACATCAAAGAGGTGGCCGAAGAAATTGTAGGAAGCAATCGTATCATGCTATGAGGGCATCATACATACTACTGTGATCAAAAAATAAAATGTTCTGGAAGAACCAATGTTGTGTGCGATAGTACATCATCGTGGTGCAAGAACCAAGAGTTTTCTTACCATAACTCTACCCTCTTTTTGTGAATAGCTTCACGAAAACGGACCATCATAACGCTCAAATAATATTCAGTTTGGACCAGCGGAAGAAATTCATAATGCGCCACACCATAATAATAGAAAAATTGTGTTTGTAGAACCAAACGAGATTTGATTTTTTTTTTCAGTCACAGAACATCTTTCAAAATGGTCTGAACTGATCCAAATGAAATGCAATCAGTATCAATGAGGTCTGTTATTTCCAATCGAAGATTTGTGAGTACCAAATCTTTGATTTCCTCGACGTGTTGTTCATCAGTTGATGTTGATGACCGTCCAGGACGATTTTTATCTTCGACACTTTCTCTGCCTTGTTTGAAGTGTTTGTACCACTTGTAAGCATTTTTTGTGACATAACCTAATCACCAAAGTGCCTTTATGCAACTTCTTTACTCAAAACAATCAATGTCTGTTTTAAAAAAATAATAAATCGTAAAAATCGCTAAATTCACATTTTGTGGTTCACAAAACACGAGCGTAAATATAGGGCGAATGCAGATTACAACATGAAATTTCAAACAAATATCAGTGACAGTACTAACCTAAAACAAAAATATTTAAATACATATTAGAGTCAAAGAGCTGAATTTTTGATCATAGTGGTACATACTACACTGTGGCAATTAATATCCCAGACACGATCCATACTTCAGCGCCATCTATTTACCTGAAACTTGCGTTTTAAAGCCTGAATCTTTCTATACTATCTGTCGAAATTTCATGACATTTGGTTGACATTTGACAATTATAAAAATTATTTTTCCAAAAAACCTTTTCATTTGATGTTGAAATTTTATTATGGAACCAAGAGCGGTCATTCAACTCCACCCAAAACTTGGTAAAAATGAATCAGAAACATTACGATTGATGCAAAAAAGTACTATGATGTTTGCTAGAGGAAAACAGTTGATTTTGAGTGGCATCAACTTTTTTTTGGCGGCAGAAAGACGCTGGAGGATGACAAACGTACAGAAAGGCCAATTTTAGTTCGGACGCCGGAAATGATCCAAAAGGTATATGATTTTGCTGCAGAAGGCCACAATGATTCACTGAAAATAATAGAAAAGGCCTTGAATATCAACAAGAACCTTTCTTTACGAGGATTTGAGCAAAACAAAGATCTATGCTAAATTTGTTCCACATAGATTGAATGCTAATCGAAAATTGATGAAGGTCTGGAGAGTCCACAGGCGCCATTGCGGCCTCAAGAAATGATCCAAACTTCATAAAAACAATTTTTAAGAGTGATGGAATATGGTGTTTCCAATACGACCCAGAAACCAAGCGTCAAGCGTGAAATGGAAGTCAAAACATTCACCACAAGCTAAAAAAAAAAAAGAAAAGTTCTTTCAAAAATAACGACAATGCTCATCGCATTCTTATCCATCGCAAAGAAATTATCCACAAACAGTTCGTTCCAACTGATGAATCAGTAACTACCGCATGTTATCTGGAAGTTTTGAAGCCAAAATCCATCGTATTTGACCCAAATTTCGCGATCGAAAAAGTTCGTCACACAGCACACCTTGTCAGTCAATTTTTAGCTCGAAATCAAGTGTGTATGTTGAATTATTCACCGTATTCACCTGATTTGCCATCGTACAACTTCTCTTTGTTTCCGAAATTGAAATTAAAATTGAAAGGCTCCTTTTCTGACGACATTCCAACCATTCAAGCGGCTTCGACACGGGCACTGGTGATATACGTATATTTCCAAGAACCAACACCATAGTATACAAAATCATTGAAAAGGTACAGTCAAAGTACGGCCATTTAAAGATTTAAAACTTCTTCCAGCAACGAACAAATCATTCTGTAAATTTCATAAATGGAAAATAATTTAAAAAAACACAACCCGGGACACAAGTGTGTTCTAGTTTTCCTGAATCTATTTCAATTTATAGATTAATTTACTCGGGATATCACTAATGAACCTGAATAAAACCAGATGCTATCTCTTCTAAGGGACAACAGACAGAGAAGGAGGGAAAAAAATTGAATAAAACTCAATATCCTCATCAATAACGGTCAATTTAAAGCATTCAAAAGGGCCATTATAGCTTCATTGGAGTTCGTTAATTAGTTTATTCCCAGAAGCAGAGGCAATTGATGTTACATCAACAGAATCCATCTCGACCAGATGAGGCCATTTCCGGCTATTCTGCAATGGCTAGCCTATACGAATATATAGTAAGTTGCCTGGGAGGGCTGGGGGGCCTGAAGCAATGTCACATGAGGTGTGAGAAGTGTCAGTAGCAAGAGAAAATCGATTACGTACGAGTACGTAAGCCATATGTTGCAGGGAGGCCTAGTTTATTTTATTGTGTGCGTGTGTATGAAGGATACGATATAACAGAATTGTACTCGTAATCTGCATCTGGTCCTTGGTACTGAGTTGAATTTTACCCACCGACCAACGTCATGCAGCCGCACCAGCTCTATTTTATATCAACGATTGTGTGGTATGGTACTACAGATATCCTGCTAGTAGATGCATCTACCATTGTTGCATACGAAAAAGGAACAATAAAACTGATGGCCCCGTGATTGGCCGTGGGAGGATTACAAAAATATATAAATTAATTCTCACGTGTACGTGTAAATGTACAAGCCCGACCGAACTATAAATAGCGTCTATCATTGAACGAGTTGGCCCCATTGCACCGATTTTCTGGGCTCAACACCGCACTCGTAAATAACGAATTTTTTATTAACTAAAAAATAGAAATAGAATTGCATACAGATACGAGTACATCCAATGGTTGGAAGAGGTTTTTCGGATTCAGTCGTTTCGTAGGAAATGCTTATATAACCGTTGTCATGTGGCGTAATGGAATTATTAATAAATCAAGAAACTTTGCCCGAAATATGCTCGTAACATGAAATGTCAGTTAAAAAACTTTCCGCCAATGTGCCTTTGTATGTCAAAATTAAAGTTAATGGTTTCTGTGATTGAATTCTGCATTATGAGATGTAGGCCAAGAGCAGGGTTTACGTTTCAATCCGTAGTAGAACAACAGCAAACAATTATTGCTTTAGGATGTTCAATTCCTCGCACTGATGCCGCAATAGAAACAACGAGTTTAATTATCATGACAGATAGACCAAACAATGGGGGGCGATACACCAATTTAAGGAACGCCAACTCGCAAAGTCATCATCATTCAGCGTTACGCTCCGACAAAGGATGCAGACGAGGAGGACTAAACCACTTTCTATGCTCACCTAAATTCAGTGTATAGCAACGTGCCGAGAGGTGACGTCGTCATCTTCATGGTGGACCTTAATGCAAAGGTTTGTCCGGACAAAGTAGGCCTCGAGCGCGTTATGGGTAGACATGGATTGGGCCAGCGAAATATCAATGGCGATATACTTGACATTTGTAACGCTCGTCAGCTTCAGTAGTAGGTGGAACCGTGTTTCCAAACAAGACCTTCCATAAATTAACCTGGGTCATCCCCTGGTAGTCGAACACAAAACCACAAAAACGATGAAGGAAGCCACTTTGCGATGTAAGGAATGAGAGAAATGCGGATGCGGATGCGGATGCGGATGTGATCATCATCTGTTATTAGCAACGCTCAGGCTTAGAACAGCTGCTGTCCGGCGACGTTCAGAGAGTACAGCTAGCAGAACCAAAATGGAATATGAACGCTCTCAGTGACAAGGGATGGAGATCTCTGGATATCCCAAGACACATGGGAGAAAATTACACGCCGCAGAGTTCTCAAAATTAGAATCAACAATGAAACTGATGTTCATCGAAAGTGGGATCTACAGAACGAGGATAGAGCAGCTCATAAGACAGTGCGGCGCTGTGTGAGACGTGTTAGGAGGGCAAGATTGGGCAAGATTGGGCAAGTTGGCGGAAAGTGCAGAAAAAGCTGCAAGAAGAGGAAACGTAAGAGGGCTGTACAAAATCCCTAAGGACAAAAAGTAGTACCAACCACCTTGATGGATACGAAGGGCAGCCTTTTAGTGTCACAGTGTCACTAGAAGGCCAACTACAAAGGTAGAAGGAGCATTTTGTCTATGATGACCAGAATGCAAATCATCTGCTGGGCATAAGTAGGTCTTGCAGGGGAATTGACACCAACGCTCCAACAAGTTCAGAAATAAGAACCGCAATCTTGCTTCTAAAAAACGACAAGGCTGCTGGACTGGATACCATACCTACCGAGTTCCTGAAAGCGGATCCAGACACAGCGGCCTCTATTTTGTTTCCACTTGTTCAGGCTGTTTGGGAGAATGAAACCTTTCCGAGCGAATGGAAGAACGGAGTTATTGTCAAGATACCGACGAATGACGATCTTAAGAACTTCAGAAACTGGCGTGGTATCACCATTTTGTCCGTATTCCCAAAGCTAATGACAACTATCACTCTCGAGAGGATAAGGGCCGGGATTGAATCTACGCTCAAAAGGAACCAAGTGGGATTTCGCAGTGGTGAATCATGCGTCGATCATATTAACACCATGCGAATCATCCTTAAACAATCGTCGTAGTTCCAATAACCGCTCTTCCTTATATTCGACGACTTTAAGACGGCGCGTTAATAGTGACTTTATCAAGAGATCGCTTGCTATGAGAGGCTACAACGCAAGGTGTTTCGTTTTGCACAGTGGATAGCTTTCAAGTGCGACAAGGAGTGAAACAAAGATATGTACCGTCACAGATTTTATTCTTACTTTCCATCTGTGATGTAATGACTGCCACGGTGGGTACAAACGGGAGACTAAGCCATTTGAACTACGCTGATTAAATTTTTGTACCTGGCAAACAACATTAGTGCCCTTAACCAAATGTGTCATTCACTGCAACAGAATAGGAAGGTGGCTGGCTTAGGGATGAACGCTAACAAGACAAAAGAACCCTCAGGGTGAAAGGCGAGTTGGTAGGCCCAAAACAACATGGAGGACAACTTTTTTAACGGAAGCTCAGTACCAAAATTTGCGATCGTGGACACAGCTGAAGTATCGAGTAGAAAACAGAGAGTGGTGGAAGGACCTGGTTGTCACCCTATGCTCCAGGAGAAGTAAAAGTGTTACTGCAAATAGTAGCTTCTAAAAAAGAAGAAGAACTGGATGGAAATGAGCATTTTGTGACAAAATTAAACCGGCTGATCAAATGATGATGATTAGCAATGGTGTTAACAGAATCGTAAGTGTGATGTCGTCTTGCGGCCATTCTTTCCTGTGTAAAATGTTTCTTTTTGATACCCTCTTGGGCCAGTAGGTATTTCCAATATCCAAGATCAGATCGACGAGAAACAGTGTGATATTGACTAAACAACATCCAACAGATACGCTAAGAAGACTAAAAGCTGGGAAAAGGAGGTTTCCATGTCAGACTATAGACACATCGCAAAGTTTCAACCATACTGAAGAGACTAAATAAAAACCGACTGGATATGCTTTAAGGAGGAACTTGGCAAGTCCGTCAAAACTCACATGGTGCACTAACCAAATGTTTTGAAGTGACATTCCTGGTCTAGGATAAATGCATGCATATCACTCGTTCCACGGTGGATTGCAGATACGTAGGAGCAATGAAATACTTGTAACCAGGTTACTTTACACTTGTTTAAAAGATGACTGTAATCTCTACACAGAAAAGTGAAAGGACCATCAATATCAGGTTAAGTCCTCAAAGAACAAATAACACAGTTGATACGCTTAGAGAATTTGACACCACCTTTATATATGCTGAATCAAGAACAATCCATTTAATCCCATAGTTGAAACAGATCAGAACACGCATAAAACATAATTTTGTGACCGGAACTGCAAGTAAGACAGGTTATATTATCCGACGTACATAGGTATTTAAGTATGGGTCATCAGCAGATTGTGCAAAAGGACGTGGAAACGGTAGAACACATACTATGTGACTGCGATGGTTTAATCAAAACACGTCAACTTTACCTAGGTAATTTCTATCTCGGAGCAGCGGACATAGCTGCCAGCTCACCTAAAGACTTAGTCGCCTTTCTCACAAACTGCGATAGCATAGATAACATCACAATAGGCCTATCTGTGGCCGCAGTGATCTGGGATACACAATAGCACCTCCCTTAGCAATCTAATATATTGTAATGGGTCATCTGCTTTAGTGACCGATGAGCATAACACACACGCTGATTCTGCCTTTGATGGCTTCAAGTCGCCTACGATGGCATGTATTCAAATTAGATGAACTCTTGGCAACTCTGAAGAACATCTTTACTGCACGCTTAGTACTGACTCATAGTAAAAAATGCACTAAAAATCGAAAAAGATACTTAGAAAGCTTCAGACCTTTTGGTCTGAATTTCCTTACAATTCTGGTGAAGAGATCTCTTATTGCGGATGCTGACCCCCACAAAATGATATAATTTTGGTAAACAATGGTTTCCCAAAAGTGGGCGTTATCCCACTACTTCTATAGTGTATGCAGGCCCGCTTAGTGTTTAGTGTTATCAATGGCAATAACCTTCACGCTAAGTTATACCTATGTAGGTGATGTGATGTACTTTCACTGTCCGTTTGTTCAATCAAAATGGGTATTTAACTGTCATCCCTGATAAATATAAAATTCTTACTGCCAAATACGTTGGCCCGAAAACGTTCAATGTGGTGTGCCTTTAGAGCAGTGCAAGTGAGTTTTTGGCAAAACATCGGGCACATCATCTGTATCAACACGTTAGGATAAGACCAATTCGGTACCATGTGTCAGTAGTGTAGAAGGATACGCCTTCAGACCCCAAAGAACTGTTAATCTTGGCTGGTTGAGAACTTTTTAAAGCATGCCATGTTCATCTTTAAATCTACTGATGAACGCCTTTCCTTTGGATGTTTATGTTTTCAACTGCAATCTCAAGGTATGCTTCTGTTAAAAAGAAGTGGTATTTTGGACAATCTACTGTCATTTGACTTCGAAACCAAATTAAATTTATATGGATCCGACAAGAATCTGAGACAAGAAAGCTCTACACGAATGGCTTTAACACAGATCCAGGATGTGGCACTAGCTGATAGCCAAAATTGCGTTTATCTCCAAGCAACGATATATGCAACTCTGATTGCAATAAAATCTATTGCGAGAATGAGGGGGCAAAGTACATATCTGCTTAGTGACAATCTTTCTGAGTTGAGGTCATTCTAAAGTTTTTCACTACCTTAAGACTGCTTTAAGAATGGAACGGTGCTTTGATAGCAGTTGAAATTTATTCATTTTGTCTAGGTCCCGAATCATGATAGGATTTGGGAAACAAGATCGTCATAACACTTGCTTAGTAAAGCTCGTAGGACCCAAACCAGCATTGAGAAAGTAACTAATTGCTCTCTAATCTTACAGTTTTCAGGTGGCAAACACATCAAATGAATACTTTCCAACGGGAATACTAATAAGGGAACCGGGACATCTCCTGACTATTGATCATATCACGATAGATGCAAAGTGAGACTCAAGTGGTCTGCATGTCCGAATTTTATGAAACGCCAACTTTGAACTGGCCCACAAGGTAGTGTCCACGGTACGAATGCCTAGATCCGTAGTACTGTTAAGAAGAAAAAATCCTATAAGGAAGACTAAGTGGCAAAGAAAGAATAAAACTCAGAATAAGGGAGCCATCTGATGGATTCACAGTCAATCTTATAGGGATGGGGGAAGAAATTCTGTATACCATCGACCTTGACGATGATGGGCAACAATTCCACCCGACCTCGATGAAGTGGAAGAGATAAACATATTCAAACGACTACAAAACGAAATACTTGCTGCTACCACGAGATGGCACATAATGTCGTACACTCGGACAAAATGTATTTTAAGCTTCGAAATAGTCAAAAGCTATGTCTGCCTAGGTTCCGAAGTTAATATGTAAAACGGCCCCACCTTAGAGAACAGTAACCCGTGTCGGGGCAATTGACAATAGCGATATGTAGACAACAAAATAACGCTTTACGAAACATTAATAAGGAGTGCCATCGAAAAAATGTACCCACTCTCATTTCGAATTTACTTCCAAAAATTACAGAAAAATCGATTAAATTCTTCTTTTTTGTAATGCTGGGAATGCTTCTATTATTTTAAAATTTTTAAATTGTATGTCATTTCTGTTTGGTAGTTAAACACGGAATCTGAATTTGATGTAAGAAATAATATTATTAAGTGTCACTTGGCACACAGTCACTTGGTGGACGTACATATATAAAAATCGCAAAGTAACTTAAAGTTGGTAGGAAAACAGTTGCTACTGCTATTAAGAATTATAAAGAGAACCTGTCAGTTGAAAGAAAAGAGGGGTCTGGTCGAAAAGCCGGTCTTATGAACCCAAAAAAGATTACTGAAATTTTGAGCCTTGTTGAAAAAAATCCGAACATTTCTGAACGTAATTTGGCAAAGAAAGCAGAATGTTCTAATTTTTTAGTTCATAAAGTGAAGAGGAATACGGGCTTGAAAACATACAAAGTCCAAAAGGTTCCAGATCAGAACGCCAAAAAAAGATTTTATGCGAAACAACGGGCAAAACTTTTGCAATCAAATTTGCTGACCAAATTTTCATTCATTGTAATGGACGATGATTCGTATGTTTTTGCTGATTTCAACCAGCTTCTGGAGCAGGCATTCTACCTATATATCGCCAAAGGTAAAAGAATTGTTGAAGCAAAGTTTCGAACCCAACCTAAAGCGAAATTTCCAAAAAAAAAACTCCTTGTTTGGCAAGCAATTTATTCTTGCGGGCTCAGAAGCCAAACTTTCATCAACGACTGGCTCAATAAATGGCGAAATTTATGTAAATGAGTGCCTTTTACAACAGTCATCGAGAACTCCCCTTATATTGGCCCGATCTTGCGTCATGTCACTATGGAGATAGAGCGATGGATTGGAATGAGCTAAACAACGTTTCGGTGGTGCTCAGAAAGGCCAATCCTCCGAATTCGCCAGAGCTTAGGCCAATTGAAAGATATTGTGCCCTGGTCAAAAAAAAATTAAAGGCCACCAATAAAGCTGTCAACACTCTGGAAGAATTAAAAAAATGTTGAAAGAATAGCTCTAAAAGATGGGACCATAAAAACAATGATGGAAGCTGTTTCTGAAAATTATTAAAAATAAAGATTAATTTTTTTTTGTTAATTTTTGCAGATTTAGAGACATGAAATAAATAATTTTCACTTTTCTTAATTTTTTAAGTTCTATTTTTACTAAATTTTTTATTATTTTTCGGTGGGTAAATTTTTTCGATGGCACTTCTTAATCGCCAACTCCTATTGAAGCGCTTGCAACCGATCATTGAAGAGAGGCGTCTAATTCCTGATCATCTATTCGGTTTTAGAACTAAGCACTCCACAATTGACCAGGTCTTTAGAATTACGAATGAAATTGAGAAAGCCCTAGAGGGGAAAAAGATATGTTCTAGCGTGTTTCTTGACGTGTCTCAAGCCTTCGATAAGGTATGGCATGAAGGCTTAAATTTAAAGCTAAGTCAGGTTCTTCCGAGAGAGCTGCATACGATTCTGAAATCGTACCTGGAAAACAGAATTTTTCGTGTTAAACATGGCACCGAATACTCGGAATTTAAAGAGATCGCTGTTGGAGTTCCGCAAGGAAGTGTACTTGGTCCGGTATTGTTTTTACTCTATACTCGAGACATACCGGAAGAATCAGGTACCATAGTAGCCACGTTCGCGGACGACACGGCGATACTAGCTACAGATACTTCAGTCGAGTTAGCTACTGGAAAGCTACAAACGGCTTTGTATAAAATCTACGAATGGACAAAGATATGGCGAATTGTTCTCAATGAGACCAAATCTACTCATGTTAATTTTACTTACCGAAAATTAAACAACCTTCCCATTTTCATTAACTCGGTACAAATACCATATGCAAATGAAGCAAAGTATCTAGGAATGACACTAGATGTAAAACTGAAATGGAAGCCGCATGTTAAGAAGAAACGTGATGAACTTGAAAATAAATTCAGACAAATGTACTGGCTACTAGGAAGACATTCCAAGTTAAGCATACATAACAAACTGCTCATCTATAAGCAAGTGCTTAAACCTGTTTGGACGTTCGGTATACAACTTTGGGGTTGTACTAAACCAAGCAACCGAAATATTCTCCAAGGCTATCAAAACAAAGTTCTAAGACAAATCGTGAACGCCCCATGGTATATCAGAAACAGTGATATCCACAGAGACTTAGGAATAGTTACCGTCGAGGACGAAATAATGAACTTTGCTTGCAAACTCCATGTTCGTCTTCATGGTCATTGTAATAATAAAATACTCCAAATTCTGGACGAGACAAACTTAGTGCGTCGATTACAAAGAATGAGACCATTCGATCTGGCGCGATAAGAACTATCCGCATATAATAGCGGTACTAAGTGCTTTTGCTGGAAAGCTACCTGCCCCACGCGAACGTTATTTAAAACGGAAACTACTTGATAAGGTAACTTAGTTGTAGTCGTTAAGAAGGGAGGCGTGTTTTTAGTAAGTAAGAATCTCACACTACTATGAGCAACGGGTTCATAGTGTCTATGAAGATTTTCACACCTACCCACCAAAAAAAAAAAAAAAAAAAAAAAAAAAAAAAAAAAAAAAAAAAATTCTTAATCGCAATAGAGGAACGATGGAGCAGAGGCTTGAACTTCATCAAATTGAGTTGACGACACGCTTGGTCGTTTCGAGTAGATACAAGATGCTCAAAGTAACCTATTGCCCTGTTTTTATAGTCGAAGAGTTAAGGATAAAAGAAGTCGTCGAGAGGCCTCTAAAACAGTCGGCTGGTGACACACACCAGCCCTCCAGCTCGGAAATCAACTGAATATGCGAATTTAGATGCAGCTACCAAATAACAAATTTGACTAACAGAAGCCTTATTATTGTTTCTGTTGTAAGTGACCTTACTTATTTACAACCCTTAAATAACACCGTCCAATCGCGCAGTTCAAGTCTGTTAAAGTCCCCTTCTATTTGTGCGCACCTAAAGGCGAGATTTTCCTCTCTTTGGTTGTAGTTCCTGTTAGATTTTAAGTGCTAGTTAGATTCGCTGACCCTGCAGGTCGGAGTATTGGTCTCCATTCGCTCGATGTGTCTAACCTATCTCAAACGACCAATGTCGCCGTCCAGGTTGTATAGTTCGACTTGAGCCAATTATGTCAATATCAACTGCACACGCTAGTAGTTGGACGGACTTTAGAATAATTTTGCCTCCAGTGGTGGCTTGTAAAGTCGGTACAATTTTTTCAAGTATGGTGTTGAAGAAGTCATAGGACACCTTGTCTAAAACATTTTCTACATTAATGGCCGCGGTTTAGTCTTTAGAGACATTGGAGGAGCTGCAAGCGTTCTCCTTTGTCATTCC
The DNA here is from genome assembly GCA_928272305.1 of Volucella inflata. NCBI lineage: Eukaryota > Metazoa > Arthropoda > Insecta > Diptera > Syrphidae > Volucella > Volucella inflata. The sequence continues at coordinate 146,368,421 of OV743716.1, read as the reverse complement.
GAATAGACAAACTTTTTTGGCAGGGATGCCAACGCTATGCATTACTTCATGAGTATATAGCTCGTCTCTATAATTGTTGGCATACTCAGTCTGTGATTGTTGCCCTAAAATCGCTGGTGGTGGTTTGTCTTATCAGTTGTTGACGAAAGTCTTAAACAATTTACACAATATGGCAGATAACATTGTGTAAGCAATGTCTAAGTTACTAAGACCTCAATAGATGAAACAGTTCGTGGGGTTCCCTTTCTTATGAATCAGACAAACCATACTGTTATTCTCTGACCAGATTTCAGAAATTAATTTGTAATTGATGCTCTGCATAAAGTTCATTTCAGCAGCTTTGAATACCTCGGCCGGTAGGCCGTCATGGGCAGCAGCTTAGTTGGGTTATAGTTTAGGTGTTTCCATCCTTACTTAAAACTGATGGAAGTTTCGGTTACAATCGTGTAACAGTTAATTCTGCCTGACGGCAAGATATTGCACTTCGTTGCTGTTATAATGTTCATAACTAACTAGCAGTGCCAACTGTGGCTGTACCACAAGGTTTCCTTCTTCATGTCTTAACAGATTTGTTGATATTTGTCCATCTCTCTTGCTTGTGGAGTTTACAATCGACTCTTGTCCTTCGTCTCAGCTGCGCTTTGTCTGCTTTTTGTATGGTCCAAGTGCTTGTCGGCATTCTTCATCAAACTAGGAGTTTCTTGGTACTGGTCAGGTGGAACCCAGTACATAAGTTCGGGAGTCTCTGATGGCACGTTGGTATCGTTGCCATTAGATTTCCGTACTAGATGCTGGCAGCATATAGTTTGGGATAATTGTTCGGTTAAAGTCTGGCTCTCTTTTACGATAGCAGCATTGCAAATTTTCCACGCTATATCTGAGGCTGTTAGCCGAAATGAGACATGTATTGAAGTGTAGGCTAGTTTTATGCCACTTGTTGGACACGCATTTGTCGATTTAACCTGCATGAGAAAGGATTTACTTATTTCGATGCGAAGAGGTTCAATTCGGATTCCCTTTTTCTCTCGTCAATAGCGTTCGCCATTCACTCTGCTAAGTGTTAAGGCCTTTTAAATCGAATATTGTCTTATTAGTTTACAGCTTTATATGGAATACCATCCTGTCTTTTTTTGAATATTTTTCAATCTGTCAAAAAAAAGTTGTACCAACAACAACGAAATAGAGTCTCAACTACTAGTTCTACAACTACTAACAGGCACGTTGGCGACTCACTGAAATAATTCGAAAAGCTGTACCTTAAGCATTGTGAGGAGTTTGTTGGCAAAGATCTCTAAAATAAAAGTCCACAACTATACTTTATTAGTTCCTTGCTTCTCAATGTAAATAGTGTCATAGAGTTGTTCATGCAGTTCTTTATATCAAAAAACAAAATAACCAGTATCCGTATCTTACCTGAAAGATGATTGCCTCCCTCTCCTGTTCGGTTACTTTGCTGAAGATCGTATTCATTATCTCCAAATACTTGTCCCTTGGTAAATTTGTGGCCTCATCCTTGTCAAAGTAATCAATGAAATCGTACAACAAAAAGTACGTTCCTACAAATGAAAAAGAAAAAAAACAATTTCTCTCATTAAATTTATAAAGATACCTTAGATGTTGTTAGAGAAAATGTTATTCAATTCAATAAAATCATAAAAGATTCAACTGAATTTGAATTTATTATACATCGTTCTGTATTGCAAAAATTCTAGAACAAGGACTAGGAATGGAATCTAGGTTAATTGATACGCCCTTTGACCACAGTAAACACCTCAAATTAGAGAAAAAGCCCTGTCCAAGGACACGCACATTCGGGTGTGTTTCCTCCAAAAAAAAAAAAACATCGAGAAATCGGAACACTTTAAAGAGGACCGTCTCTCCCCCATTTGATGTGACGTGTCCTTCTAGTTTCTAGGCCACTAGCCATATAATCAATACCCTCTAGCTGATACCGATACCGATACCATCACAATAGACTTCTTATCTCGATATACACCCAGGTAGTAAAGCTTATACCAATAGAACCCAGTATCTGTACACGTATCTATGCCATAAGAACGATCCAATCACCTTCAACTTGGTCTTGCTCTCATTGGAAAAATAATTATCCACCTGAAAGTGTTCCTTTAGACTAAAAGGATCCAAACAATGGGGGTAAGGTAAAACTTCTCAAACATACTCGTATATGTACATACTTCCACGACGTACTGACATCCACACAAATATGTACATACATACTCGTAAATACTGAGAGAGAGGAGAAGATTTTTTTTTTCTTTTATCGTTGATATCCTGACAGGTGCCATTGTGCGAAATACTCGTACAACTAAAATGCGAAAGTTCGATTCGTGACTGAAATAAGTAAATCAAGTCATTAAAAGAGTTGAGCTTAACTTTCGTGGCCCCTATCATAATCTACTCGTGTATATCATTCAATAAATTATCTAATATATTATATACTCCGACTGGATGGGCTAGTCGAGAGGACTTTTTGCCGCCGCAAAATGTTACAACGAACCAACGAACGTGGTATATATGAAACTACCCAGTGACAGCCTTGAAGTGCAAAGTATTTCTTTGAAGGAGACACGGGCAATCGAATATAGCCTGGGATAGGTTATGCGTGATTAGGACGATATTCGACTTGCTCACTAGATGACATTAATGAAATCAGTTGGAATGAAGTTAGCGCGGATATTACTGAAAGTGTGTATTTGTTTCTAGTCGATTTGAGTTAGATTACTTAAAAGGGCTCGGTGCACATCTGACTTTAAGAGAAAATTTAGTTATCACTGCCCGATAAGTCGATTCTTAGAAAAAGTTACTTTTTTTCGAGTACAATGGTTTGGGTAAGGAGACAGCAATACAGCCGCAACTCTGAGGTGTCTCACAGCCCGAGTAGGTAATACATAGCTTTTACAATACTTCCAGAGCCAGAGTTCATTACTTGTTCAGTGAACATTATTAGGAACTCAATAGACAGAAAGGTTCTAGCCCTTTTCTCCTTTTCCGATTTGCTGGATTCTTCGCGTGTGTTTCCCTATCCCGCAGAACGGTTCAGGTCCTATGAAGGGTTCTGCTACCCCTTTTCTCGCTAGAGAGTCCGCCTTCCATTACCAGTGATGCCCACATGGCCTGGTATCCAGCAGACAGATACTCTGTTTTTCTTGCCCAATTTGTTGAGACTTTTTAGGCATTCCCATACAAGTTTGGATTTAATGACAAAGCAGTCCAGTGCTTTGATAGCTGCTTGACTATCTGACATTATTGCTATGTTGCAGCTTCTGTAATTTTTTTCGAGATTGATTCGAATGCATCGTTCTATGGCGCATACTTCTGCTTGAAAGATGCTGGTACTCTTGGCCCAAACACTCCTGCACCAGCTCCCTCGTTAGCTCTCGAGCGGTCTGTATACCACTTTATCGTGTAGTTGCTCAGTCCATAGATAGTGGATTCATACTAGGCCTGACAGCTGATGCCAAGGGTGGTTAATTTTTCCAGTAGTTCGTCTATAACAAGGCACCACATTAAGGGTGATAATACCCCTCCTTGTAGACACCCTCTTGTAGTGTCTATTCTAAGTGTCAATATAATTCCCTATTCCGTTTAGTTCCCTTTCGCCCAATGAGACTCCATCATCCGAGATGGAAATACTACCAAAACTATTGTACAATGGAAAGATATTTACCTACACAAAGATATCAAACCAACCTTGACTATTACTTTATTCAGTTGATAGCAAGGGACCTGCGCAGCGATTGATCTGGAAACTGTTGAGTGTTCTTTGACTTGGATATACCCAGTAGGAGATTATTTATGTGACGAATCAACCAATAGCTTCGGATATAAATAGATTCACTGTTGATGGCCGTTTAAGGGAAAATAGTCGTTGTGGAACAAGTTAACCTTGAGAAAAATAAGCCTTATATGGGTCCATGCCCCACCAAATAATCTTTCTACGTGCTTCTAGTCATTGGGCAATGTCCAGATTATAAAAAACGATAGGAAAAGAAGATGCCTGTGGTAGAATAGCTGGGCACGACACCACGTCTGGTAACGGACTTAGGCCAATTGACTTTGCGGTGGGCCGAATTCCCACCTTTCTTGATATCAAAATACACAAGGCTAAACCAAATTGATCACAATGCGATAGACAAAAGGCATGCCTCCAATATTCTGAACGTTTGAAAGGTGCGGGCACCCAAAATTAACTCGGATGATCAGATTGTAGCAGCAAAGTAGAAAATGCGGGTTTCCCAAGCAGCACAGTTTAAAATTAAAAAAAAAACGCCAGTATCTTCACCTCCTCTCACACTAGCATCAAGTACCGAAGACCAGAGCACCGCTGACTAGTTGCTATCAGAGATGCCGCAACTGATATGCAGGATTTCGTCCTACAACTACAAAGAAAGCCTTGATTTGACGAAGAGTGCCACCAAGCACATGCAGCTAAACAAGAAGCCTATAAAATAAGTGCTGATCGTGAGCTCTACAAGCAGAAGATACGGAAAAAACATCAAATTCTCCAGAAGAAGAAAAAAGAGCATGAAAAGCACGCAATCGGAGACCGCGCCGTCTGTGCAGTTGAGAATTGAGAATATCGCTGCTCCGTCAAAGGTAAAGATCTCACCGAGACCTTCCAAACAAGGATTTAGACAAGGCGATGTGCTTCAACATCATACTTGAAGGAATAGTGAAAAACTCACGCGCAAACACAAGAGGCACAATCTTTCTAAAGCCCGTCCAATAACTCGCATATGCCGATGATAATGACATAATCGGGAGAAAGCAGCGTGATGTCAGAGGCGCTTTGGCGAGAATTGAGACGAAAGCGGCAAAAATGGGTTTAGCGATCAACGAGAACAAGACCAAGTATATGCTGTCTAGCAAAAGGACACTCAAAACCGACGTCTCGGGCAGAACGTCTCCCTCGACAGATATAACTTTGAAGTAGTTAAGGACTTTGTCTTCCTAGGCTCCGCTATAAACTTAGACAACGACAACAGTGCTGAAATCAAACGAAGAATAACTTTTGCCAATAGCTGGGCTAAGAAGGCAGTTGAGAAGAAAGTCCTTATCCTGAACAACTAAGGAGACTATATGCATATAACTTTGATCATCAGAGTCCTACTTACTGGCACCCAAGCATAAAGTCTATGGAAAGCGAATGAATGTATCCTCGGTCATGGTCATTTCAAGAAGAATATTCGGCCTCGTTTCGGTTGAATTACTGACGAACTGTACGTTAAACGGCAACATCGACTTTGTAAGAAAATTACGCATGAGATGGCGAGGAAGACCTCGCCTTATGTGGGCTGAAGCCCAGGTTCATCCCCAACTGTAGCGTCACCGTCGAAGTGTACAAATCCATCTGTAAAATAAAGAAGAAAATCGACATGTTCCAGTAACAGAGCTTGCAAATAAGGGACAGTCGTGGAAACGTGCAAGAAGCCGGCTGGTAGGATTCTTGCGAAATTATTACAGAAAGTTACCAGATTGAAGCTGATATATTAGCTGCATAGTTCAACAATCGCTGCACCCTCCTCCCAGCTCAAATCAAAACATTTATACAGTCCTCTATGTAGAAAACACTGATTTTAATACGTCAATCTTGGCCAAAATAGCCATAAACAGCATCCAGATAGGTACCTTAATGAGGACGGACACCACCTCAAGTATAAATTTCAAATTTTTCCAAGCGGTAGTAAGAATTTTCACGTGCTACGCATCGCATGGGTGGGGTATCTTCTGGAAAGAAGAGGTTGAGCAACTTGTCAGATGTTTCTAGAAGAAAATATTTAGGCTATCGGTGAACACTCGTTATCGTAAACAAATCTAGGAGGAAGTACTGCTTTACGTACGTACGTACAATACGTTTACGGCCACAACAAATTCAACCGAAAAACATGTAAGTAAGAGGTGAACTTCTTCACTTGACTTATATGCCATGCCGAACAGTTCATAATGAGAAATATATGCTTTGCAATCAAAGAACAAGGAAACATAGTTCGCATTTCCTAGGAGAATGTCCAACTCTTAAGGCTATTAAACGGAGTCAAAGTGTGGTCTTATAGGATAAAGTCGTAGGACGATCCCTCAGAATAACCGATACAAGAGAACCCATTGCCTCCATTGCGGCTAAACGGAAACGGAAGCTTTAAGCTCAAGCGTCGTTGACTCAAAATAAAAAATCATAAAAGTAATGTTGAAAATTAAATAGCCCACGAAATGACTAGAGACGGTTCTGCGGATTCCGAGTATCTTGAATTGTGTGAACAAAATGTGTATATCCCATCCCAAGGCTTCGCCAGGCTAAAAAAGTCCTCACACTGATACAGTTAATACTGCAGACCGTAGATGTAACTCCAAGGATTTTTTTTTAGTACGAGTTCCAATCTCCATATTCTATCAGCTTTTGGTTTCAATTACGACAGCATTAGTATGGTGAATAGCTCTAAACCATATATTGAGCACTAGACTTTACAAAGGAGACCTCAAAAACACGTGCAACGTGCCAAGTCATCCTTTGAATCTACTCGAAATCTGCTATTCAAGGTTACACGCAAATGTGCTTCGCATATTCATTGAAAATGAAAACGATTTTGCTTCCAGGAACTTTATAATGAGATCGACTGCCAGAAGAAGATGCTAAATACATAATATTCACCGTCTCTAACCCACATACAATCTTTCCTGGAATGCTTTTGGGGTTGTGGTTCGTACCTTCATAATTGCTGCTTTAAAGGAAGAAAAGTCTTTAACTGCTTTACAACATTTTCACCAGATTCCTCTTTACACAAATGAGAGTATCTTTAAATATTTTGAGAGTAAAGTTATTCGTCAATACTTCTCCTAACTTCTATTACTTGCAACAAAACCAGATATCTTCATATCTATTTCTTAGTATAACCAATGAATAGAATAATAAACATTTAGAACTGTCTTCTTGTTTTAATAACACTAGTCCAGAGAGGCATTTAACTTCATCTACAAGGTTCATAGTTAGTTCAAGTTACACTTGAAAACCAACGCTCCAAGTAGACCAATAGTACAATAGCATTATACCATAGTTTAGGCATAGACCAAAAGAGCAAGTCGTGCATTACAATTTCTACATGCTCCATCAATCGTAGTTATAGTATGTTATTCATCATCCATGGATGTATCTTCTCCTCAATTTACAGATAAAAAAAACAAAAAAGCAATGTGGCACCGGTATGGGCTATGGCCTAGCTTTGTGTTGCTCATGTTGTCATTTTCGTCACATCTGAGCGGGGCCTACGGTATATCGCCGCGTCCGAACGGCACTCCTTAGAAGCTTTTTCATAGGCAATTTTACTTCTGCGAGTTTGCCATTGCCCGCCGAAAAGATGATGGCGATTTGAAAAATTGTTGGTGACTCAGCCAGGAATCGAACCCAGATTCTCTGCGTGATAGTCCAATGAGTTAACCACCGCGCCATTGCCACCACCCTACGCAGTCTATGCAGATAGGATTAAAAATCTAAAGAGCTGACTTATCTATTCTTACAAAAGACCGTGGTTCTGCGCAATTGAGTATAACTGGTATAATTAGAGTTTTATTGACGTCGACTACATACTTCCCATGCCTCTCCTTCCTTTTGCCTCCCAAAAGAGCCGGTGTTCACAGAATTGAAAATGCGCTTTTGCAGTTTAAACAAACTTCTTAGATTTAAAATAAATATGCGGAGGACAAGGCGACACTCAAGTTGACACAATGCAGTCTCCACAGCCTTTAACAATTACCATTCATCAGTTGTGCTAACTACCTTACCTTTCCATAGCCATTTTGTACTAGTTTGTGCCCATTCGGACAAAACCAACTCAACTTTAAGCGCTGGGAGTGAACAAAAGACAGCACTAGAAGCACGAAAGGGGACGAACCGCCTGATTTAAATCAAAGTTGCCTTCACACTTTCAGACAGAAAGAGGTCATATAACTTATTCGGGCTTTTTGGACACATCCGCAGTTCAAGTCATTATGGATTTCCAAATATAAGTCAGAAAACAGACTTTAGTAGGCCGAATCTTCTAGGTTTATAGGTTTATTCTGCAATACACTGGACAAGTAGATAGTTAAGAACTAAAACAAGCTAAAATAACAAAATGACCTTCTCATCACAGTCCGGAGTTTTTAAGGACTCTAAACTTAAAGAATGCACCTGAAACGTTTGTGCACTGTAGACTCCTTGGGCCGTTGAAAAACTTACGAGTACATCTGTTCTGAAGCGGTACAGGCCAGATGTTAACGAGACCCAGGAGAGAGACTCTTGATAAGATCAGATATCCTATAAAGATAAAATAGCAAAATTTATTACAGTTGTCACAAGAGAGTGCACATGTTACGATGTACGAGTTTAGTGGACTTATTGTGAGAAATCGCCTTCGCTTTTCAAGATCGATTTCAAGCCGACAATCGATCACCTAATCCGCATCCAGGGAACATCGCCAGAGATCAGCGTAATAGTGCGCATGTCCCTATCGACAAGGCTAAAAACTCTATCAAGGATAAATTTAATGACCTCCCGTATTAAACGTGCAGAGCTTGTTAGGAAGTTTATATGACGATAGCATCTTTGGTAGATTATTTCGAAAGCACACAATACACAATACGATACAAATAAATGCTTTTAGGTAATCGATATTGCAGTAACCCGTAGTACGGTGATAAGTAGCACAAGATTTCCAAGACTATGAACAACACGTGTACCGTGTTGAGATAAAGTGCACTACAAAAACTACATCACGACCGCCTTCCTATACGTACAAACAACGATAGCACAATGAATTGAGAATAATTGATTTATAATTTGGGAGAAACACAGTTAGGAAAACGATTGGAACAGGAACTCCGCAATAAGGATTGATCTCTTACCTGCTGTAGCTTCTTGCTGTAAACGACATCCTTACAAAAGGGCGCTAAGACAGTGAACCTTCGCCAATGACATTGTTATTTTAGTGGGAGGAGAACATCTGCCAATGAACAGGTAACGAATGTACTCGTAGTCGGCCTTGAAGCAACTCACAGCGGTCTAGGGATGAACCCATAAAAAACTAAACAAATTTTGTTCTCAGGAATATGAAAGCTAAACAAGTTCAATCCTGCCAGAATCAACAGTGTTAGTATAAACCTTCTGTCCGAAGCTAAATATCTATGAAGAAAGCTAAGTTGGAAGCAAAACATCGAAGAAAGAACCAAAAAATCGTTCGAAGCATTATACAAACACTCACACAAGTTCAAATACTAGCCTAGTGGCGTAGTAACAGAGGCTTTAAGTTCTAGTATTTAGGCTTCTACTCCTTCATTTATACAGATTCTTTTAATTCGAGACTTCTAAACGCTTGATCAGACTAAAAAAAAAATTAGGCCTATGGACGAACCACAATTTAGGACACGCGTTTATAAAAAAGGAGTAAAAATCATCAAAACTGACGAAGTATACTGACTAAATTGTGCCAAGTGTGAACTTTAAGAGGAATTTTTCCATATTCTTTCCTAGCAAACATGTCTGGTTAACTAACACTGCCACCAAAAATGTAGAAAACACACCACTGGAGTCCAGCGTAAACAGCAAAAGATTTAGAAATCTCTTCAGCCTCCGGATATAATATTTTTTAGGCAGAAACACTTACCATTCGTGAAGCTACAGAGACTGATAGAACCTGCTCTTTCTTTGGCATTGAAGCAGCTATAAAAGCCTTGAGACTATCATGTCAATAGAAGTACAAAAATGTCTGCGGAGATCATCGAGTGGATTCCTTCTGGGTAACCGGACACAGACAGGACTCTGCACAGGAGTAACATATAAAATATACCAATTGAAAGCCTGTAATACAAAGTGAAACTTAAGGCCATAGAATGATGCAACATAGCTTGGATCTCCAGAAGTGACTGTATGACCTCACATTTCCTTTGGCCAAATTTTGACAGCAAGAGAACAAGGGCCTTTCTGGAACTCAACAAAGAAGATATCCGAATCGCTATAGAAGTCCTAACTGGCCACTACCTGTTTGGCAGGACGGGCAGCAAAATAGGGGCGCCTTCTCAAGATAATTGTAGAAGCTGTAGGAATGAAGAGAAAACAGAAACTCAATTCCTGTGAGACTAGCCTAACAACCAAATACGCCGTGACGAACACCTGGGATACCAACTTTTTTTTAGAAAAAGAGGCAAAAGCAAAGCAAAACTGAAAGATCTCATTGGACTTGCTGAATGCTCTTGAAGGTTTTTAACCAACACAATCTAGATAGGGCCCACCATTATAATACAAGAATAATTATATTACAATACACTCACATCATCAAAAGGCCAATAGGCCTTTGTGTATTCTTGTCCTTTTGGGTCCAACACATCCCTTATTGCCTAACCTAATCTAAGACTACAAATTTACACAGCAACCCGATGCTTCCTAGATGCTCGGACCGAGAACAAAATCCTCTTAAGAACGACAAGGCCGTCGGCTAGTATGGTCTACCAGTGGGTTTATTCAAACATGGAGGTGATGCATCTACCAGTGTGACTTCCAGCCCAGCTGCCCGACGACCCACCAAATTTTCACACTAAGGCATATCCTCAATCCGAGCCTCATCTCTATCGATTTCAAAGCTGCAAAGGAAATTGTTTTGTGGGACTTCTGCTCTGGTACGCCAGGAGGGTGTATAGAGGAGAAGATATAAGCTGTATGAAGATGTGAATGTAGTTCAGAAAGTCAAAAAAGTCGATCAGCCACATCAGGCGATTACAAAAGAATTTTAAATTCTCAAGGTTCGAAACGCGAAGAAACAGCAAATTTCTGTTTGAAGGTGCCAGAGCTCTTGATCGAGACAACTAGAAAAAGCGTGCCTGGAATCAAAGAAGGTGGAAGTTTGTCATGCCTGATGCAGAGACTCTTCAAAGTTGGGAACCAGTGAAGTAAGTACGAAAATTCCAAGAATTCTCCAAGGATAACTAATATCCTTGCTGCAATGAGTTATCCTATCAAGCGAGTGCAAAGTGGGATAAGAAGCATCAGGCCCGATATGGGCATTGTATTCCAAAATTGGGGGAATGAATATCCCATATATTAAGGCCAGATCAGGGAGAGTAAGTTTTTCTTACATCGTCTAAAGTAGCGTTGACATTTCGCAAAATTTTTGCGAACATCGAACACGTGGCCATTCCAACGTTGGTTACCACTGATACACATTCCGAAGGAAAGCTATTCGGTGTCGGCCTTTCAATATCGCCTTCCGTAGGGACGTAAGTTCAGAAATGAATATGAACAGCAGAAAGTACTATCAGAATGAATGATGAAAATTAAAAAGAGTGTTGGAGCCAGAATGCACCCCTGAGGCACATCGATATTTATTTGTCTGTAATCAAACTTGCAACAGTTCAAAAAAAGAAAAAATTAAACGTCGATCCCGAATTCATATTTTGACTCCAGCTTTCGGTGAGATATGGCATCAAATCGCCAGTGAACCTGCTGCTATCAAAATCGTACTGTCAGTCACTGAGAAGTTTTCTTGTTTCGTCATATTTCTAAGTTAGAGGTTGATCAGTGCTTCTGTATCCTTGGAAGAAAGGGAAGTAAGTGCAATAATTCTGTAGGAGCAGAAAGAAGATTCGCCTACCTTTGTTCTTAAGAAAGGGCCGCGAAAATGTTGTTCTTCTTCTACTCCGTACGAGTCGTAAGTAGTATGATTGAAGTGTAGATGAAGAAATGGCATAATCTGCAAATTTTGGAGTAGCTCTTTGAAGCTGGTAACTGCCTTGTTCAAAACGGTAAAATGTCATTATTAATGAGCGTTGCAATGAAGTAGATTTATCTGCTGAATTTCGGAAACAGGCGATGTAAATTTGTAGCAAAGCTAATCCTGCACATCATCATACAAAGACCTCTACCATGGACAATACTGAAGTCATTCTTGGAAACGGATGGCTATACACCATTCTGAGGGCTTTCCGCCGAAATCGTAGAACATTAAACAAACAAAGGAGCAGATAGCAAGGACAACTGAGTTGCGAAGTATACCATATAGTACCACAAACTTGTCAATGCAGATAGAGAGAAGACCAAGTCGTCTTAAACAGAAATCAGAAGAGGAAAATACAAGGAGACTCAAGATGAGATAGAAAGAACTGAAATGACTTGTACAAATGTAGGTGAACATTATTCAAAGCCTATACCCCAACGATGTGCAATATTCGTTACCAGAGCTAAAAGAAGATTCTTATCGAAACTAATCTTCACGTAGACGCAAAATAAGTCTTTGAGAGGCACATTTGCATTTCAATTTAATTGCGCTAGAGCTCTAAAATAGCGACCCCAATATTCCATCTGATTAGAATCGAAAACCTTCTTAAAATGGTCACTAAGTCTATTAAGCTGAAGGCTAGTTAGAACAGGGCTAGCCAGGTCATTAAGTTGTATCAAGGCGGTTGGTAACAATGCAATAGATAAGCAGAAAGACCGACGAAGTAAACCACAAGTTGGGCTCATTCAGCACTCTCTCCCAATTCAACGTGACTTATCACCAAATCTCGTTGACTCGTAAAAGTTCAAAAAAGTCATCTTTCAGGCGCAATGACCTCCGAAAACTACATCTAAATATGAATACACACATATGTAAGTACGTATGTACTAACTTAGCTATGGCCCCGACTTATCTCTTCTTTGTCGTTATGTGGAAAGATGTTTGGTCCCAAGCAAACATATTTAAATATTTTAGCACCATCAGCAGGTCTTTAAATTGACGACAGAATTAATTTCAATTCTCCACCTACCCTGGGCCCAAATTTACAGTATCATTCTCATTTGCACTCCCAGCTGCCGGGGGTCTAATCCACGTTCTACACTTCATTTTCGTCACGAGCAGGTACCTATTTGATGCAACGAATTTCTTATCAGGCATCCAACCTACCTTCCACCAGACCATACCCACTTTACGGTTCAGGCTCTTAAATGTTATCAAACCGTAACACATAAAAAAGAAACAACAAACATCTTCTGTTACATTTTCCACTTTTTTTTATGTAAGGTACACACTTTTGAGAGCTTCCACGAGTATCTGAAACCGAAAGCGTGTAACCCTCTCACACACAGGTGCGTCGTCCTTAAAAGCGACACAGACGCGTGTAGTATAACTTTGTAACCGCCGCAAAGCACATTGCGTTTGTATTGAATTTTTACAAACAACAGCAAGACAAAAACAAAACGAAGAACGACGAAACGACGAGAAAAAAAGGGAAAATGAAGAGAAAAGAAAAAAACAAACGAAACAAAAACAAATCGTCCTTTGACTGTTGGTACACGTGCTGCGTCAAAAACGATTCCCCTGTGCGAATCCTGACCCCATTGCGCGCCCTAGAAAAAGAAAGAAAAAAAAAGCTCTCCCTACCACTGTGCCGTGCCATTCCAACGAAAAGTTGTAGAGATGATGAAACCACAAGGCACCGCACAAAAGGCACAAAAGTAAAGAAGAACAACCAGAGAAGATAGACGAGCGTATCGGAATTTCTTTTGCGGTACAACTCGCATTTCTATACTCGTAGATGTTTGAATACAAAGTGTAGATCCGTTTTAACCAGGTGAGAATTCCTCCTGGGTGTTCGAACTAGCTGGAACCCATTGGTATACCGAACACCGCGCATTGAATTAAGTTAATGGAAAAACGTAGTTTTTTTCTTTTGTTGTTGTTGGTTTTGTTGTTTTTTTGTTGATTTTTAGGGGCGTATTGAGAGTGTTTCTGACAGGAAACTGAAAATCTAAAAAGAAAAATGAAAACAACTTGATAAAAGAAGGTCTTGGCTTGGCGTGTTTTAAAGTTTAGGGTTTCTCCTGAGGAAGCCAACCTTGTAATCTTGAAATTTCCAAAATCAAAGTGCGTTGGTTTGTTGGAGTTAAAATTTGAAAATCTCTCCTGCAAACACGCACACAAACAAACTGCACAGTTTAGTAGAAAAATCAGAATTTTTTTTGTTATGTTAAAGCAAACAGATACGACCTTGGGATTAGATAAGTTTCACGTGTGCCATGCAACAATAAAGATACAAACTTTGAGTAGTAGTTTTAGTTGGAAAGAGTTGGAAATTTGACATCAGGGAGTGTACACCAAGAAAGAACCCCTGGCTGAAGGATGCCCAAGGCTTTGGGATTACCAACAAAACAAAAAGCAAAAACTTCTTGGTTTTCTTGGACTTCTAAGGGAAAACCTTCAAAGGACCAATAATCTTGGAAATCCATACTGAAAAGAATTATTCGCTGACGTCTAAATGGGTTATTTTTAACATATGACGGCCGCTGGACTCTATCAACATCGTTTACATACCAGATTCTTTAATATTATCTTGCATCCATTTCAGCCGAAAGGACACGGGGTCTAGTATGAAGGTGAGACCATCACTACCTTATTGTTAACGAATCTCTGAGGTAGACTTGGCCCTCAACAGACTCAGTGGAAAGGTGCCCACGGCGAGGTTGAGGTCCCATTTTCCCGCGCAACTTAAGTCGAGGTTTTTTATCTACAGCAGTTTAACTCTTAAGTGGAAGCACTTAGGTTCATCCGCTCCACACGCCTCAACTAACTTAATCTTTATACAATATTTGAAATTTTTTGATCAGATCCCTGTCTCTGATCTTCTCAGTTAGGGACTGATGATTAGAAGGAGAATTCATCTTTTAAAGAGCCTAAGGCGACTTTTTCCATTTTTTGGAATACTCAGCAGGAATGGGATGATAACAGGGCCTCGCTAAAGGTTTTCTTTCATAGCCCCTGAATTAAGGTAGAATTAATAGCCGAACCAGGTAAAAAGAAACACCAACTGCCACAAATTTCTATCTGCCTCTAGGGATGCTCTGTTCTGAGATGTCTCTTTTCCCCTCGTTTTGGCATTGTTTGTCTTGGTGGGACCTCTACCATGCTAGAAAGAGGAATGTACATCCTCAACCATATCCTTGCACAATCGAATGAGTTCGGCAATATTCCATAGTGAAACTTCGTCTCAGGAAACGTGGTATGTATCTCTTCTTTGACATTGTAAGCTTGCTTTACGATGTTAGGAAGACTCATGCTTCTCCCAGTTCTAGGATTCCCTGCATCCGGCATACATTTGACCAACCATGCTTCGATCAACCGTGTTTAGTTATCTTCTGCTGTTTAAGCAGCTTTAAACAGATAGCTGTTAGCATAAGTAACTTTGTTCAACATTGCTGATAACGATTTAATTTTGATCATCGTTGACGTTGTGCAGTATACAAAAATTGTCCTTTAACATTCACAGAACTACTAACGATGATACTACTATGTTGAGTTGTTCATCTTTGCGGGCTTCCGTGTATTCCCCTTATTTTTGATGGTATTTTCAAACCCAATCTTTTTCGGTATCTCCCCGACCAGTACTCATCCAGTGTCTTCTTGTTCTGATTGGTTCGCAACATATAGTATGCTTGACAGTATTTTTCGTTAAATCACAGATTTCGTTTTGATGATTTAAAGATACCCAGAACTTTAAAGGCGGCTTCTCTAGTGGCTCTTTGACAATGCTACCTTTGGTCTTTAGTACTTAACGCTGGCGGCACCTGACTTCTTATCTATTAGCCTTTGCCATTTTCGTCGCCTTTTTCTCTGTTGAAACGTGCACTAAAAGGCAGGTGTACCCTGCCGAAAATGTACCCTTGACACTAGTTGTTATTGGTTCTTGTTCAACTCATTAGAGCTCCGTTGTCCATCTTATGGTAAATCTTCATCCAAATAAGCGATGATTATGTTGCCAATAGCAATGGCCGCGTTTACAAGTCACAAGTTTTTATTCACTTCCTGCCTTTTTACAGCAGTCTAAGGCATCCACTGATTATTCGGCTGCACGAAGTCATGGTCGCCCGAGGCGTTTAGTTACTTTGCAATAGTGTGGTTTTTATCCAGAAAAAAGTGAGCTGTACGTACCACTTTAGCCTATTATATTAAGTCTTCTATATCGCAGCCCTGTTGTTGAACACAAACATTCCCAGCTTCAGCTACCTTCAGGTGATCTTCAAAGTGTCCATACTTTGCGCCAATGCCAATTTGTAGCGTAAGAAAAGAAATGGTGCTAACTTAAGACATAACCGGTTGCTACCCTCTTGGCATTTAAACAATAGCTTTGCTCCTTATATTGTCGGTTTTATGCGAAAGTCTTGTGCAAGTGAGCCACCATCGCAACCAAAAATGTTTCTCTAGTTGAATTAGGCAGCATCAACTAGACCCCTGAAAATTTGGTCGCACTAGCCACAACATTATTCACGATGAACGAAAGCGAGCCAACTGCAGATCGGAGTGATTGATCGGATTCCGACGGTTGTCTGCTAGCGCGTCCGTCTTCTGGAGCCCATTTAATTATTACGGTTTTCCGAGTTGAGTCTGTCTTCAATACTGAATAATACGCCACCAAATAGACCACATTTACCACATATTAAAGAAAATATAGCGGCGATAGCGGAGAGCGCAAGCCATGACCGTAACGAATCGACTCGGCGCCGTTAAATGTGCTTGTCGTATGCAATAACTTGGCGTATTTTTAATAAGGATTTTGGTTTAAATACATACGAAATTCACTTCGTACAAGAACTGTAGCCGGCGACGTTCCGGATAAATTTCGTTTCAGTAGTTGGAGTCCGGAAAAGATTCAAGAAAATATTGTTCAGCGATGAGACCCATTTCTGGCTTAATAACTAAGTCCATAAACAAAATAGCCATATTTGAGGTACGGAGCCACCCGAAGAGATTCAAGAGCTGCCATTACAGCTAGGCGATTTGGTGTGGTTTATGTGCTGATGGAATCATTGATCCAAATTCCCTCAAAACTGAGGCCGGTTGCTATTTGCTGCCTGAAATTGAAGCCCGTGTGTCACCAATAATACAGCGCCAATTACTACCCTGTTCGTTAAACCATGGTTTTATATGGAAAATGATTCTATGACACAGCCTGTGTCATGTGACACTACAGTTCTAGAATTGTTGCTTTACATTAGCCCAAAGTCTATATTGGATAAGCCGGCTACGATTGAGAAATTGGAGGAAAACATTAGTAGAGTCATCGAAAATTGGAACTTCAGAATGGGTCATTTAAGCCGCAGTTACAGGCGACACATGTGAGAAATAATTTCCAAGAATTAATGTTAAGAATGATTCTTTAATGTGATGACAAAGATTACCCGATAAAACTAAGTTTTCTTATTTTTTTTTATTATAATAGAGCACCTCTAAAAGAATCAACCTTTGTAAGTAAACTGCTATTGATACTAAAAACCTTGTAACGAAAATTATCTAAATTGCCATAACTCGGAACTTACAAAAGTCGCCAATCTATATATTAATCGAAGAGAATTACGGGGTTTCTGTTGGTTTCAAAGCCAAGATTCTTTATAAGAACCAACGCGTGCTGTCAGTCACAAGGCGACCATCAGATATTGTATTCCATAATTGTTCTCTGCGTTTACACTTTATATTGAAATAAAAACATCAAACACATATTGCATTTTTTCCAAATTTTAAAATGTGCTGTCTCAATGAACACCCTTTATAAAGGGCGTATTTTTAAACCAGTACTAACTTCAGAATTTTATATCAGTTAAATTAACTGTCAGATTGCGATCTGTCAGTGTCATTTTTTATTAAGTAGTCTTTGCAATTTTATACTGATGACATATACTAGCAAGTCTTCGAAATTTTGTTCCAAATGGTTCCAGTAGATTTCTTGTACCAGAAAACAGAGGACAGAGTGAATACTTAAGAAAATGTTGCATCCGTTCAGAAGAGTGTTGAAGAAAGTCCAAATTTATCGTTTTGACATCGATCACAATAGCTTGGTTTTTGTCTGTAGTCTTAATTTTACGCAAAGATCGTGGTTTAAAGGCTTACAAAGTCCAGGTCGTACAATGATTGAAACCGATTGACCATCGCCCAAAATCAACTGACATTTGATCCACAGTTTTATCAACAAATTGTGATGAGGCTAATTTTTGGCCTCACACAATCAATTTATTGAAGGAAACATTCGATGAACGCATAATTTCGCGTAACTGATTTATAAATTGGCGTCCGAGATCTTGCTTGATGCCTAATGATTATTTACATTGAAGATACTTAAAGTCGCTAGTCAACCCTGACAAATTATTAACAATTGATGCAATAGAAGTCAAATTATTCGTGTTACCGTGCACGCACAGCCACAAATGCTTGGAAAAGTGGTCGAAAACTTTGTTTCAGCTCAAAGTTGCACAATGTGTTCTATCGATTGTACACATACAATAAATCGTAATTTTATGAAATTGTATGTGTTGTGTTCAAAATCAAAGTTAGTAGCTAGTAACATAAAAACTTTTATGTTATAAGACTGATGAAACCAGTCCTACTTATTCGCTGAGGTGGGACTCTATCGAAAGCAGGTGAAGAAATTCTAGTTCATGGAGGAAAAGAATCGTCATAAAGATATTTGGTGCCGTTTGCGTTGACCGGCTTTGGAGGAGCGAATTCAACATTGCTATACGCCACGGCAACATTGATCTAGTCAGTCGCTGCAGAGACTTGTGAGTTGATGCCCATGTTTTTCCTGAACTTAGTAACAAAACTAAGCAAGAAACAATGCATAGATACCATATGGTAAGATGACCTCTTCCTCAAGCTGAACAGGCAAGGCATCAGTAAACTACTCCAGTATGAGAACATTCTTTTTGATATGCTCGTAAGCAGGTTATCATGAAGAATGGCCATGGGACTTCTGCTGGAATAATTGGCGTTAACAATGTTCAGCAACACGGTGTACTAAATTTGCTGATTATATTCAATATCTACAGAAGAGATGTTGTGCTTATAGCCAGAGAGCTGGCGAACGTTTTTGAAACGTTATTTGAGCAAAGCAAATTTACATATTTTTTTATTAGGCTTGAAGAAATGGTCAAGACAATCAAATTCTGGTAGTTGTCTGCTGGTGCTTCTGACAGGGGCGAAAGGCTAAAGGCGTCAAAAAATTGGATGGGGTCATGCCATTTGACCAAAGCCGATTTTCAACATATGAGTATTTCGTGTTGTTATATATCGTAATATATCACTGCCAGACACTTTAGTCCGAAAGAGTGCCAGGCGGGCTCAAACCTGCATAAAGATGAGGGTCAGTAACGTGGTACGAGCAAGGCTAATTTGTTTTTAAATATTTAATTGAGGTCTCCCTGATTAATTATTCACAACTGCCAGACAAAAACCTCGGGTCTAACACCCTGCCAGACGCAACCGAAAATATAATATCGATACTAAAATCATGTGGGAAAAAGGCATTTTTCATTGAAACTATCAAAGAAAATGAATTCTTATGGATTTTATCTTGTAATAAATTTAATTTTCAATAAAAAAGCATACAATTAAAATGTTCATATATCCAATAGTTTAGAAGATATTTTAAAAAGAATCAGCAGCTTCGAAACAAATTCCTTGTTTTTTTTTTAAGAAGATATGGGTTTCAATTAAGAATGCATTGTATTTCTTCATCGAACATAAAATAAAATAACTGTACTTCAAATAATTAACAATTTGATTTTTATTCTGTCAAATAAATCCTTTTAAAGAACAAGATAGAAAGTGGATGTAAAAGAACTTCATGTACTATAATAACCGTGTTAGATTTCCAAATCAACTTCTTCGTCATCAGGTTCAGATACATTATCGCCTTGATATACGAGTAATATAATTGAAGAGTTTTATTAGTTAGCATGGTATTTATATACATTTGTTTGTAATAAAAGCTTTTTTATTGTGATACTAATGTAAGTACCTGAATTCTCGATTTCATCATTCAAACCAAAAGGTTGTAATAAAGGGTTTTCCAATAAGGACTTGACAACATTTTTTTTTAAATAAAACGCAAACCATTTGAGACTCGGCCACACATTCGTTGGACCCAATTTTCAACGACTCGGCCGAAACGGCAGCTATTTCGCGTTCAATGTTGGCTCTGAGCTCTTCCAACGTCGTCGGCTTTTTGGCATAAACCAATGACTTAACGTAGTCCCACAGAAAATAGTCAAGCGGCGTTAAATCGCACGAACGAGGCGGCCAATCGACTGACCCAATTCTTGAGATAACACGCTAACAATACTTACTCTTCAATAAATCGATTGTAACGTGTGCTGTGTGGCTTATGGCACCATCCTGTTGAAACCACATGTCGTCCAAGTCCATACCTTCCAATTCGGGCCAAAAAATACGCCATAATGTGGTCTGAGCGATGCCCAATTCTTGAGAACGCCGTGAAATTGAATTATTTGGATCGTTTGCTACAGACGCCTGAACGGCAGCGATATTTTCGACACTACGACCAACCCGTTGTCTCACTGATACGGCAACATCACACAACGAATATGTAGACTCAAATTTTTGCACTAAACTTGTTATTGCATGTCTACTAGGGTGAGAATTACGACCGAAAATTGGAATTAACGCTCTTAAAGTTGCAGTCACCGACTCCGAATTTCGGTAGAAAATTTTTATAATTTGCAGACGTTGCTCATTCGTGTACTTTACCATGATGAAAATGTTGAGTTTAATGAATAAATTGACAGTGACAATTTGATGATTAGTAAAAGAGGGCGTTCACAAATTAAATTCAAAGTTGTCAATTCCCTATTGGAAAACATCGGACCTATTGAACTCATATCTTCCATTAGTTGCAACCCATCCATTTTCAATTGGCGATAAATTAGTTGAAGGTTTTTAACTGTGCATCTTTCCAAATATAAGAAATGTAATGCGACCGTAAAATATTTTACCATAGCTCTGATTTACACGGCGGTAAATTTCCAACGGATTTAGAAAGCGGATATTCTACAAACGGCACACATACTCCTCCACTATCAAAGCTTTTTGCCTCGACCCTTGTACATCTAAATTACCAAGTTCAGTAAATGCATTCTGATACTTTTCGGACGACTCCTGCAGTTGCTAAAAAGGTCTTTGTTTTCCTTTTCTGTAAAGGACAGCATTGTAATCGCAACCGGTTGCCGCATGAAACCACAATTTTGAAACATTTAAAAATCGTTACGAATTGCTAACGCCAACCTCCATCAAAATGTTCAAGGAGCTCTTTAAATGTTCCATGTTACCTAACAGAATAACAATAACGTCTGTATCTGAACATCTGATTGGAACATTGACATCTTGATTGATGTTCCAAACATAGTAGACGCAAAAGTCGCCTCTGTTTCCAGTTCTTCCAATGTATGGTAGAAAATGATTTTATTTTTCTTAAACATTCAGGTAAAAACTATATAGCAGCTCTGGAATACAACATTCCCGCAGTTATCATATTTTCCGTTGTAATATCAGAAGTCAGTTTATTTAGTTCTATACTCGTATTTAAAAGATTTTCCCTCAGAATAATTGCCGCGCATTGTAGAATATACTCGTACTTGATAATATATTTGCTCATTACTGCGGTACAATTTTTATAGCGCATTTGGTATGGTAGCCATGAGATTCATCTGAACCAGATGGTAAGATAACATCACTGAATTTAAGGTTATCTCTACACGTATTTCGAGAACATTAACACATTTTTTAAAATTATCTTCTGAAAATAAATTCAGCTTACGCTCAAAAGAATTGCAAAATACACAAATTGTGGTAAAAAAAAACTCATTATACTAGGTTATTTCTATAACGCCAAGAATGTCAAACTAATTTAATATTTAATAACGCTGACTACCAATCACCACATTAGATTGACACATGGTCATATTATGTAATTTCGGAAGGGCACTGCTAAGCCGCTCTCATCACTTGAAACTGTTTCTTGTTTTGCAGTTTTGCACAAGGTGTTTTTAAAGCAGGTGCAGTATTTTCACTTCAACAGAAATCTGTCAAACGAGGAGATTGACAGGTATCTAAAACTAATGGACGAGACAACTAAACGGACTTTGGACCAAACGATACCTCGGTATCAACACACTGGCAACTATTGACGCACATCACCGACATAAAAGTAGACTACTCTCAAGTCTGAAGACCTCTTACAGACAGTTTACTGACAGGCACAACCCGGAGATTTCGACATTAAAGTCGTCGATCAAAAACCTCCAAACATTAATAAAAGAAAATTACAGGGCTTCTGTAAATTTGTATTGGAACAATAAAATTCGGGCTGTAAACACCAGCAACCCGAATATGTTCCCGCAAATAAATAAAATTTTTCGGAGGAAAGATCAAGTCGACCTTTCATGTCTTAATATCGCCCGAACGACAGACAATGAACGCATACTTTCAACAACAGGCATAGATCCAAATGAGGCTATTGATGATGACAACTTCTTTGTGATCGAAGATCCGCAGGAGAAGGGCGAGGCTTTAGGAGCGACTTTCCAGGAAGTGTACAAGACAAATGAAATCATTGGTCCCAACCACGACCTGGAAAATCGAGACCTTGTGCACAATTTCTACCTTCGAAATGAAATAGTGAACTGGCGAATCAAGAACTCGGGTTTCACCCAGTTCAATGACGAGAATATGGCAAATAATGTCATCGCCAATGAAAGGGAACAACCCCCGTTCATTTCGAAGGAAGACCTTCACATGATCTTCGACACAATTAGAAGTAAGAAATCAGTGGGAACCGAGGGAATACCGAACATTGTGCTTCGACATCTCCCACTCCCACTAGAAGCGGTGGAAATTTATACCACCCTGTTTAACAATGCAATGAATAATGCACATTATCCATCGCATTGGAAAACTGCGGTGGTACATCCCATTCCCAAAAGGGATAAAGACAACTCCAATCCGGCGAATCTCCGGTCGATCAGTCTCCTTCCAAACATCAGTAAGGTTTTCGAAAAAGTCATCAATAGAGTCCTGACTAAGTGGGTTGAGGACAGAAATATAGTTCCGGATAACCAATTCGGTTTCAAAGCGGGGCATGACGTTATTCATGCTGCCTCTAAACTAGTTTCTGATGTCCAATGGAACAAAGCCAAGAAACAGTGCAAGGGTGCCTGCCTGATTGACTTGGAGAAGGCCTTCGATACCGTATGGTTAGAGGGACTCTTCTACAAGCTAAACAGGTTAGGTATTATTAAACCACTGCTGTATATTCTTTTCAATATGCTCACCGATAGACAGTTCATCTGGCTACTGGTATATTCAACATTAAAAACGGTCTGCAACAAGGTGCGGTCAATTCGCCAATCCTTTTCAACATTTACACAAGTGATCTGAT
Source organism: Volucella inflata (assembly GCA_928272305.1). Classification (NCBI taxonomy): domain Eukaryota; kingdom Metazoa; phylum Arthropoda; class Insecta; order Diptera; family Syrphidae; genus Volucella; species Volucella inflata. The sequence continues at coordinate 146,345,183 of OV743716.1, read as the reverse complement.
AGGTTCACTTCACCATGCCATAGCGTACGCAGACGACTGAATCGCGTACAGATCAGGTCCAAAGATTGAGGTTATAAACATTCTGGAAGTTGAAGATCAACTTTCAAAAGTCGGAAACAATTCTGTTTAGGACGCCTTTGTCTGGGGCCTCTGCGGATACCAGAAAGAATTGGCGAAAGTTTCAGATCGTGGGACAAAATGGGCAGCCACTTGTTTGTCGAAGTGTAGTCAGATACCTTGGGATCTGGCTAGATCAATATCTGTGTTTTAACAAACATATAGCTGTTGCTCTGGCCAGAGCCAAAGGTGCTTTTGCCCTTACAAAGAGACTGTTTTATAGCAGGCAACTCATTGCGAGGGTAAAGGTGATCTGCTACATGGCCCTTATTCGGCCTATGTTTACATTTGGTTGTCCCGTGTGGTTCAACGTGAGAGCAAGACTTTTGGAAAATATTTGGGTGTTTGTGAGGGCTTGTCTTCGCCTATACAGAACACCAGAGTCTCAGAACAATAGGGCTTACCTAATAAGAGTGGACAATTTTGTTATTAAGTTGATTCGAAGGCACATTGCAAGAGCAATAACCTCGTCGAATAACGTGATCTTTGGGGCTTACTACCCCAATAATATGTATCACGGGAGAGTTCGTTTTGACGGCTTTATTCCTCCAGAAGCGTTCCTCTACCTCGACATGAAAGATCTGACCCAGGATAGATAAGCGGTGCCGTTAATCTTCCACGTCGCTCGAACAGCTGCGGACAGGCGACTCAACTACGACAGAGACGTCGCACACGGCAGTGCGGAGCGTCTCCGGTTAAGTAGGGCGGTAGGGAGTCGCGACATGAGGGATGTTGCTCGGCAGCACCAACAATTTTGGTGGCTTATGGGAGAGGAGGAAGCTCCATCGTCGAATTCCTCTAGTGCAGGGTAGCTCCATTAGGGAGCAGAGTCGGTCAGCCTAATTTTTACTTCTTTTAGCCGTGACCGGCTTACATAGGTTTAGGTAGGGTTAAGTTAGTTTAAAAAAAATAAATAAATAAAAATAAAAAACAAATAATAAAAAAAAAATTATAAAACAACAAAAAACGAGATGGGTAACAATAATGGTGATCCATACAAAAAAAAAAATTGTATAATATTAACAGTAATAAGTTAGTATAAGCAGGTTAAGTAGGTTTAAAAGTAATATATAGGTAGTTTTTAAATTAGTTTTTAAATTTAGTTGTAAGTTTTATCATATATTTAATAAAAAAAAAGTCCATTCACTAAGTTTTTTTGAATAAAAAGTTGTTTTCTTAGTTTTAATTATATTTAATATATAATAGTAAGCAAACTTCTGTACGTTACGTTGAAAGACATAGATTAAGTGTAAGTTAGAATAAGATTGTTTTATTTTAAGTTATTTAAGCTAATTTTTAAGCATTTTTTTGTCTAGCATGTAAGAGTCATTGAATATTTGAAATAAAAATGCATAAAAAATGAGTGTTTTCACTTGATCACTTACAATCCAAGTCAGTAGCAATAGAAACTTTTGGCAAAAAAAAACATTCATGGCGAAATCCATAAACAAAAATTAACGGTTTGGTTACTTCTTATTAAAATATCTTCTATACTCTTGGATATATGAAAATTGTACATGTATGCTTGTTTATTGTAAATTAAATTTATTACAAGATAAAATCCATAAGAATTCATTTTTATTGATAGTTTCGATGAAAAATTTTCGGTTGCGTCTGGCAGGGTGTTAGACCCGAGGTTTTTGTGAATAATTACTCAGGGAGACCTCAATTAAATATTTAAAAAAAATTAGCCTGCCTCCTACTCATATGTTGAAAATCAGCTTTGGTCAAATGGCATGACCCCATCCAATTTTTTGACGCCTTTAGCCCCTGTCAGAAGCATCAGCAGACAACTGTCAGAATTTGATTTTCTTGATCATTTCTTCAAGCCTAATAAAAAAACTATATAAATTTGCTATGCTCAAATGACGTTCCAAAAACATTCACCAGCTCTTACACTAATACCAGAACGCACCAGACGACTTGATCGCGTAAAAATCAGGTGGAAGGGTCGGGATAAATGACTTTAAATACATAAAGCGATTTCGCATTAACTGATGCTGAAATAAAATCAGCTTTCTTGGAATTTGTCTTCATCAATATCTTTTAAGTCATATTCATGAATCCAGCGCTTGCTTGTGTTTGGACGTACCGTGTGATTCAACGTGCTTGAGAAACAATGTCTTCAATTGTGATTTGTGGTGAACACCAGGGTCAAAGTGGATATAATTCTCGTATCCAAATATATTTCGATTTCGAGGACAAACGTAATAAAAGTAGAAATTTTGTTATTTTCTATTACCCTAATCCGAAAGCCCATTCGCATTATATTGACCAAGAGTTGTAGTTAACTTATTAATCAGTCTCATTGGACTTGCATATGTTAAAAGAGATAGGTAATTCGGATTTTTAAGGATCTGTTGATGTATAATACATTTCTGATTTGCTTTTATGTGTTGGTATGACTATATGTATCTATTGTGAGGAGATTCAGCCTCCTGGCATCTAACTTCGTAAATCCATTACTTTTAACCTACAATTTAATGGCACTAATGACTCTTCACTTAATTATGAATGTCAATTTAAAAAATCGGTCTTAGATTTAAATAGAATTAGCATTCACTCTAGCGCAGAGCTCTACACACAACATCGCGCTCATAGTATAGGCGTTCATGTGAAATTTGCATAAGCACAATATGCACATCAAAGGATCATTGCTACGGCATGCTGCTGAATATATTACACGCTAACACACCCTTATAAAATACCACCCTCTTACCCCTGTCAGCACTCTGGAAACTCACTACTCACAACTGCTAAACTGGCTTAAACTGTTGGTCGTTACCGACGGATCCTATCCCACACCAACCCCAATGTTGGTTTATGTTAAGCCTCCTCTTCCGCCATCATTGAATTTGAATAAACTTTCCCTTTACTCGTACATTTTTCTCTGTTTCCTAGGCTCCTTAAAGGGGACTACGTTTTCGCTTTTTTCTCATTTCTCTCCCTCTCACTTCCCTCCACCCTCGGATAGGGGTGAAATAGGTCAGAAAAAAAAACGTAGAAAGAGAGAACGAAGCTTACAAAACGATCCGAAGATGGATACGGAGTTGTTTAGGACACGTACATATGTATGGCGATTGTGTGTGATATATCAATCCACACACCATGCAGTGACAGCCCTTCAACGACGAGTAATATGTATAAAACAATCATATTTCAATATGAGAGGCGCGCATAAAAAAAAAACACCGAGAACCCTGTAAAAGCAGTAAAAAGCGAAGAAAAATGTAAAAAAAATCCAAGGGACACAACTGCTAAGAGATGAGGGAAAATATCCATTTGGGGACACATTCAAGTGTGACATGGAAGAATGGGTTACGCTTTTACCAAGGCGTGTCAAGGCTGCAGATTTTTAAAGGTGTGCGTACATACATGCTCGTATGGCTGTGTGTACTTTCGGATAATATTTATCATTCTGTTCCTTAAGTGATTTGCTCAGCGGGTATTCCTTTGTTGGGTTTGAAGGCGACATTTATAAAATATTCCCCAAGTCCGTAGGTTTTGTGTTGAGATAACATATCTCTATCTGGAAAATTTCAGCAAATGGAACTCACATGCCTGAATTTAGAGATTCATCTGCGATGTATGTATTTGAAACGTTTAGTCCAAATCCGCGTGACACCTACATACATAATTCTTTAAAGAATTTATTGAATACTTGTTGGGAGTAGGATTTTAAGTAAGTACACGTGCAAATTTTAAGGAACGTTGTTCAGCCACGTGCAACCGAATAGCTTAGGAAGACAAAGGCCGATATTTCGTCCTTCGTGTTGTACACGACGATAGGCTTAGGCGGAAGGTTTTTTGAAAAATTTAAATGTCTATGCACTATGGCAACAGCTCAAATGTTGGATAGGTAAATACTTGTCAGGCGAATATAAAATATACTCGCATAGGCAGATTGGTTCTGCACCCGATTTTCATTTGATGACTTGACTATCTCGTCGTTGAGATACGAGAACAAGCAAAAATTCACGAACAGAAAATTTTTAGTGTTGAATTCTGAAGGTTGAATAGATCTCACAGATTAAGACGTTATCAACCTTACCTTGATCATGTTTAAGCTTAAAGGACGTAAATTGTGGAAGGTTTCGATGTGGCCCAACTATAAACGAGATGTAACAGGTGCGGATGAATTCAAAACATAGGCCATACGTCCTTTTTCACCAGTAATCTTGGGAACAATATTCACTAACCAAACAAACAGAATGTCATCATAATCTTGCCTTAAAGATGCCCTTATTAGTAGTATAAAGTCAATGTAGAAAAGTAAGATAGGATGTCGAAAGAGAGTCTAACCAGCACGCTCGTTCTACAGGAGTTCTCGAAAAAACAATCACAAAGTTGAACACATGGGTCCAAATAGAATGGGCGAACATAAAGGTAAGTTGTTACACTGCTTACTCTTTAAGAAACTCGCTCAGTAAATACGTCAAATACTGATGGCGATGTTCACAAATGTAACTTTCTTAGGACAACAACTCTCTTAAAGTTAAAAAATACCAGAATCTTACCGACATCATCGCACTACAAGCGATACAGTACTAACGAGGCTGTCCTAAAAGAACGTTCTTCATTTATCTTAAACTTTATGTGGGCAATAGTTTGGTGTCCACTTCGTATTTTCATCGCATAAGTGAATGGACAGTTGCTAATCAGTCGTATTTAAGCAAGGCGCATTAACATTAGTCGCATTTGCGAAAGCTCTGATGAATAAGAATGTCGGCGTGAACAAAAACAGTTTCTTTGCGCTTATCGAGTATTGAAGTGGTCATAAGGCAGGGGGCAAGAAAAGCCAGCAGTCGGCTCATCTCCATGCGCATTTCTTCGAAAATGTCATAAGACGTATCATTTTGCCGGAGATACATCTTTGTACCTCGAAGTCAATAAGATTGATAGGAAGTTTACCAATATTCTACTGCAAGTAGCAACATCCGCACTCATTTGTACATGGACAAAGACGCGCTTGAAGAGCTCAAAAATTGAATATTGTGTAACACAAGCGACAGTCTCCAGAACGGACCACAGTTCATAGTCCAATAAAAGATAGTTGTTTTCAATCCATTATTGAGTTGTCTTTCCGTATGAGCTGGGGCGAAGGTTTATTAAAAGGGCCACGGCTTATTTGCACATAGTGTTTTGTAGAACGGCTCCATCGTTCTCTAAAACGTCCGTTTAATACACTTTCGCTGAAGTTTTGCGTCCGTTTTTTGTACAATGAAGCTCGGGGACCCCACCAAACAAATACAGAAAGTAGGTGGCGCCCACATTGAACTTTTGGAACGAGTTCAGGCGCATATTGTGATCAGATCATACACTCTATCGTTCTGTTTTTTCTGCGATTCTATAACGTTCAACAGTTTTCGTCAGTAAAAAAAAATCATCTGTGACTGTTCTTTGTGTACTTGCGTAGGTAGGCCTTCGATTTTGTAAGTTGCCGGTGTTTGTCTTATATGTACATAGTCAAGTCATAAATACTGGTACACAACTGGACTCACTCATTACGAATGCAACACTGGGCGCATCCATTTCGTATTGATTGCGATTGCACGGTTGATATTTATGCTTCATTGTGACGTAAAAAGTTTTTGACATTAATTGCTTAGAACCATGGAATGGGGCGACGTCGAAAATCGTATTTTTGTAGTTGGCCTACTTAAATGCAACATGGAAAAAGGCGATATCTTTAGGACGTTGCGACCGCTTGGAATCACTCGCAATTTTGTGTATCGTGCTGTGAAGTTGTTTGAGGTTGTTTGAGGATACTGGTGGAGTACGAGACCGTCAAAGATCCGGCCGTCCGTGCACTGCGAAAATTCCGAAAGCGATCAAAGCAGTGAAGAAACGAATCGACCGAAAACCGCTGCGAAAACAGAAAATCTTGTCGCGGGAAATGCAAATTTCGGAAAAATCCATGTCTTGCATTATCAAAGAAGATTTAGGACTCAGCGCGTACAAGCGACACACTGGACACCTGCTCACGGCCGCATTGAAGGAAAAATGCAATCGAAGATCGAAAGCGTTACTCAGCCGGTACGCGAAGAACGCTCACAGACAAATTCTCTTTACTAACGAGAAAATCATCACCGTAGAAGAATCGTTCAATAAGCAGAATGATCGTGTGTATGCTCGATCATCCAGAGAAGCATCCCAACTCACCCCGAGGGTTCAAAGAGGCCACCATCCCGCGTCTGAAATGGTATGGTGGGGAGTGTGCTACGATGGCGTTACCAAGCTCCATTTTTGCGAGAAAGGAGTGAAAACATCGGCCAAAGTATATCAATCGACCATTTTGGAACCCTCAACCAATCAATATTCAACAACAAGCCATTGACTTTCCAGCAAGACTCTGCTCCAGCTCACAAAGCAAAAACGACTCAACTGTGACTCAAAAACAACATTCCGGACTTCATATCAACGGATGATTGGCCAGCTGGTAGTCCAGACCTCAATCCGTTGGATTACAAGTTTTGGTCCGTATTAGAGGGCATGGCTTGCTCTACTCGACACTCAAATATTGAGTTGTTGAAGCGAGCCCTTGTCCGTGCTGTGGACAATTTCCCCATGCATGAAGTGTGTCTCGCAATCGATGAGTGGCCACATCGTCTTAAGTCGTGCTGGAAGGCGAATGGAAGTCATTTCGAATAAGTTGTTCTAAGATTTGTAGCCATTGAATAACCTAATAAAAACAAAACAAAATTGTTTAAATATTAATTCGTTTTCATTTGGCGCTAATTTTTCTGTGTACCAGTATTTATGACTTGACTATGTACTAGGCCCCATATCACGTTTGAAGATGCCCGAAATACTGTCCTTGCTGATATCTTTCTCCCGAGACATGATATTTCTGGTTGACCAGGGGATTGCGACGAATTCGATTCTCCACGGCTATGCTGACTTGTGGCGTTCGGACAGTGCACGGACTACATGGTCGACTTTTCCAACAGAATCCTCAAATAACTTCAAGTCCGATACACATAGTTTTGTATAATAATGGTGTAGCCGCATTTTTGCCAGCAAATTACGACAACGCGATTTTCGAGCGAACCCAATTCGAACTGCAAATATTTTGACAGACGTCAAAAACATTTTACGCGGGAACTTTGCATAAATGTCATTTGTCAAATGGCCGTCAATTTGGGGTGGATGCGTTCATTGGAATTTGAGAATGAATTTCGTGTACGAAAACAGTTTCTGATACGTGACACAGTTTCGAAACGTGAGACATTCTAAACTGACAGTAATGTGATGTGAGCGGAGAATAAATTGGCCTTGTCCAAAAAGCCGAAAATTAGTTTTTATTATAAACGAGCGTTGAGATGGAGTGCGAGACAGACTTTCTATTATTTTGATTAAGTACCAACAATTGTAACTGCCTTTATAATCTCTATTTTCCCTCAGTATCGGCGGCGGTGTCCAAGTTACTTTAAGGAAAACACTCATTAGATTCCGCAAAAACCGGTTAATCCGCTCCAACTAACTCTCCCATAAATTTCCTTCAGGAAAATTTCCTCTAACTGTGTGGTCCATGTATGAGACACGACACAGTGGTCTGTCGAACATAAAGAGAGCACAACATTCACGGTACATCTATCAGGCAGAAAAGTTTAAAACAAGACAAGGATATTGAAGTGGGCAAAAGTTGGTTTTCGGCCTAACAACCTGTTATGCCAGAGGTTGCCTGTTCAAAATATAGAAGAGATCCGGAGCTGTGTATTGCCAATAACGCTTTCAGTATAACTATATAGGAATACAAGTTTGTCTATGCGTCTCTTTGGCATTTATCCAATTCTGCGTATAATATATTGTAGTGCTGTCACTAAGGTTTAAGGCTATAGATATCACGCCAGGGAGTGCAATAAAGCTTAGTACATTATTTTCTTAATTCTGTCAACAACACTTCAGCTAAAATGAAAAATCGCGCTTGCCAACTGCTATTTTTTTGGGCTAATCGTTTACACCGACCCGAATTTCAGCATTTCGGACAAATTTAACATTGCAGCCGAAATCCTCCATACAATTTCCAACATTTCGAAATGTTGAATTTCAACGAAATACTGCATTTCGTCTCTGCATCTAGAAGGTTGTCATATCGAACAAACCTTTTTAATTATTCTGCACGTCATTCAGCGCTTACAAAAACAACTTTGAAAGAAGTCAGCTGTTCCAATATCTACAATCACTAAGGTTTATGTGCCTCAACAAAACAAGTATTAAAAAAGGAGGAAGTGGGAGACAGCCGCTGTCATATAAATGATTTTCGTTCAATGTAAACGGTGAAATCAAGTTCCGAAATTTCATTTCGAAATGTTGAATTTCGGGTCGGTGTAAACGTACTATTAGACAGAAATTAAGTAGGAAGACCTTATCCATAACAAGGCCATATTCGCCCTACTTTACGGTAGTCGTCTGAATGAGCATCATTGCTCCGGGCCACAGAGTCGTCAAATTTAACCCAGAGGGGCAACGCAGAAGAGGAAGATCTCACCTTAAGTGACACGCACCAGTAGAAGGCGACTTCAACCATCTTAAAGTGGGCACCTTGGGAGCCAGTTAGCTAAGAAATCAGGCTAACTGAAGAGTCTTGTTAGTTGAGGACCAAGAACCGTAGCATCTCCTGTGTAAGTCAGTTCTTAATCAGGTCAAAAGTATTAATTAACTTTTGAAATTATAAACCATGATAACCGTAGTTAACATCATTTGCAAACCCATGCGCCTTTTTAGATCTGACTCAACGAAATCCTCCTCTTCCTAACGATGTAATCCGAGAAGGACTGAAAATTCTGATTACTTACAAAAATGTTGGTTTACGAGTATGCCCTGCAGCAGTTGCTCCTTTTCATTTCCATATTTATTGATTTTCTTCGTTACATTACAGCAAATCATTCCCCATCATCGCTTAGTGCATTTTAATTGCTTTTGGAAGAAATTTATTTCAGCGTCTTTCATCGTTGTCGTCGTTATAATTTCTGAATGTTCTTGTGCATGGCATAAAGTTAATGATGTCAGGCGAATAAATGACGAATTGAAAAAAAAAACAACGAAATTGGAGAAAAAAAACAGAAAACCACAAACTAGGTTCAATTCGAGAAACGGGAACGACCGTTCGGCTGTAATCCGTACGGAGAAATGTTTCCATTTGCGCCTTTAACGATGTTTTAATTACGTAGTTAGATAATTGCCAAAGATAAGGTAGTCGTCGATTTTATGCACTTTGCCATGGCTTCTCTCCCTCCTGGTCTTGGTAAGCCATTTAGCTATTCGTTCCTTTTCACATTTAGCTTACTTTCCTGGCTGCTGGTCCCAATGTTCCAAAGACGATGGATGGTTGGGTTTATGGGGTGGGTGTGATGGTGGTTCGTACAGCTAGTTGATGGTTCTTCAAGCTTGGAAAACAGCCAACTTTTTCGAATAAAAGTTCTGTTTTCCGTGGTCAAACTTGCATGGGATTTTTTCGAGCAATTTGCTGCATACCAAAAACCGAAAACCAAAAAAAAAAAAAAAAAATAAGAAAGGAGCACTCTTGATTGTAGGCAAGAAAAAGAAAAACAATTTTTTTCCTTGGCTGCTTTGTCGGCCACGTTGTGTTGTGTGCCATAGATTTTGAATTGAGTTTGAATTTGTGTTTATTGAAGTACAATTGAGTGTTCGAATTTTACAGAACAACCAGGATATAAGCACTCGTATGTGTTGAGAACGTTGTTATTTGTTAATGCCAAGGAACATGAAAAGAGAACAATGGGTCTCCTTTGAAAGGGTTGTTTAAACTTGAAGAGCCAACCACTGCCTAGATTGTAAGGATTTTTTTAAACACAAATTCATGCAGTAGAATCTTCGTATTGAATATACGAGTGAGGTAGTTTAGCATCTTGGAAACAAAATTGCATGCACAATAGCGTCTGTTCAAGTTCAAAATTACATATTTATCAAAAATTCACTTGTCATCATATGATGTACTTATAGCGTACTCTCGCCCCTACTGTGGTCCTTCGCCATAGACGACCTGTTAAATAAATTGAGCAATTGAGGCTATATATAGTTGGTTATGCCGATGACCTGGTCATTATTTTTAAACTCAGCTCAAGGAACAAGACCAAACTATGGTGGTTCCCTGGACATGAGGGTATTGATGGCAATGAAAATGCTGACGAACTGGCCAATAAATATTCAGAAACACTCTTCAACAGACCTGAGTACTTTTGCTGCACTGGGAACACTTAAAATGCATCTCGTATTGGGGGGAGACTCCAGGTCTAAGACAAGCCAAACGAGCCACCCTGCCCTTTAATAAAAATTCCAACAGATGTGTGAATATATGACGGCACAATATCAAAAACTTAGTGGGGTACCTTCCAGATCATCACGGTTTAATATATCAACTAGTCGACTCTCGGGAGTGCCGACTTTGTCTTAAAGAAGACGAAACAGCTCAACATATATTGTGTGAATGCCCAGCCCTCAACGGAATCAGACGGACTATCTTCTTCAGGGAACTACTCGGCACCACTGAACTAAGGGATTCCCCTGCTGGTAGAACTGCTAGCTTTGTTCGGAAGGTAGAAAACCTACTAGCCTAAACACTGTTCTGACGAACCGGTACAGAAGATCTTCTAAGTCGAAGTGCTTTATTATCGGAATTAGTTGAAACATATGTATACTACGGTTGTTGCTATAAAAACCAACATAGCTTTAATGACGACAAGACCGAAATTTCCTACAACAACCACGCAATCTGCTTACACAAAGGACCATAGCAGTCCACTGATTATAAAACGATCAGCCAAGTAAATTCCATTGCAATCGACAAATCTTAATTCTATGCCCAAACCTCCTGAAGGTTCGATATCAACTAGGGCTGACTGGTTACAGCCAATTTACGCAAACGAATATCTCAGACCCCACATGTTTTTAACAACAAAGATTGTGTATATCTCCGCTTGGACGTCAGATCCAAGTTTTCCTAACGAGAAGTAAAATCTAACGTTGTCGTTGTAACGACACCAGCGCCGCATCCTATATCGGTTTTGGAGACTACCGTAAAGACCCGACTATATTCCTTTCCTGGACTAAATTGTATACGAAACTATTCCTGTGTACAGGAAAAGTCGATTTACCATTGCGATTTACCAGTGCGTGTTGTTCCAAAGTTCACCTTTCTTTGAACCGAAACACCAAGGGAGTGAGATTCATTAATACGTCTCAAGCGAATCCAGACGTGATAGGAAAAGTTCTCAACCAGCCGGAAGGCGAACATCGTCTGATAGCCTTGCAACGTAGCATGTTCAGTCCAAGGAAGTTTGTTACTCTAAATGACAGCCAAATACTTAGCTTTTTTTAAGAAATTGATAGTGATGCCTTAAATCATAAGAAGCTTCAGACCAAATAGCTTCCTCCTTCTCGCAACCTCTCTCGACCTCTGTTTTAGGAGGATAAACCGAAAGCTTATTTTTAGTGCATCATTTATCGATCACATTTAAGGCTGCCTGCTCTTAAGAGCACGTTAAGCAGTGAGCCGACCAACATGAACTAAAGCAGTTGGGACATAAGGCGGTAACTCCTGTTTATGATATACGAGTTGCAAAATGGTTCTAATTAGCCAACGACACACAGTTCCATTGACTTTGAATGATTTTATTTTTCATAAAGATCCACAATCAGGTCGAGTCTTGTGGCATACCGAATTTACCTGAACCGAACTTGATTGTCAGAGTCATAGAAAAAGTTTTTATTCGGGAAAAGCTTCTTATAATTTTACAGAGAAAGTCTGGCATTGCAACTCGATAAGGACGGTTTATCTATTTCAAATTGGCCAGCGCGTGCCCTGTATAAGGTATCGAGCTCCCGTTCCTACCGGATGGGTAAGGGTAGTGGTGCGATAACATGAGAATACAAGCGTTCTCACTCTAGCCTCTCATTAACAACTCCTACACTCACCTCCACGTTGGTGGCTTTACTGACACCGGAATATCCGGCCGGCGTTCTAGGGTCAAAACAAGGGCCTGGCCCTCCAGGTTGGGGCTTGTGCCGTCGGGTTAACTTCCCGTCCATGAAACAATATTTAGTCATGAGAGAGACGCAACCAGCCTCGAATAACGGAACTCATAAAATGGCAACCAGACCCGGAACGTCAATGGACTATGATATTAGAGTTTGCAACTGGAATATAAGAACCCTCTACACCCAAGGTACCACTCAAAAACTAGAGTCTGTCCTCACGCGATACAAGCAGACATTACCGCGATCCAGGAGATACGATGGATAGGATCAGGTACAATGAAAACAAAAAATTGCGACATTTATTAAAGCTGCAACAAAAGACAGCATGTACTAGGACGTGGATTCGTCGTGGGAAATCGGGTTAGGACAAAAGTCATCAACCGATAAGTGATCGACTTTCTGTGTTCCGCATCAAAGCTACTTTCCAAAACATAAGCATAATATGTGCACACACCCCTACCGAGGAGGCTGAAGATCCCATCAAGGAAGAGTTCTATGACCTCCTGGATGGAGCCTATGGAGCCTGTCCAGAGTATGATGTAAAAGTTGTACTCGGGGACTTCAATGCTAAAGTCAGAAAGGAAAACATCTTTAGCGGGTTAGTTGGTAAGCACAGAATCCACGAAACAACAGCAGACAATGGCTACCGACTAATCGATTTTGCAGCAGCGCGTAAAACAGTGATAAGTAGCACTAGGTTTCCAAGGCTTAGGATCCACACAGCAACCTGGCGCTCTCCAGACGACGATGCGAGGCACGCATCCAACATCCTTGACGTATACACATTCCGAGGGGCAAACGTCGACTCTGACCACTTTTTTGCGGCGGCTAAATTCAGAGCTCGACTGTCCAACGAGAAGAAGCTGCGAACCGCCCGGAAGAAGAAATTCGACGTTGGATGCCTTAGTACACCTGGAGTAGCCAGAGCCTACAGGGAGCGCCAGACTATGAGACTCTCCTCTGTGCACTCACCTACTACAAACGCCAACAATCAGTGGTGCCAGTATCGCGACATCATCAAGGAGGCAGCCGAAACCACTGCGGGGTACCAGCCACCCCAGAGAAAGAGCCCGTGGTATGATGATGAATGCGTGTACAGGAAAGTGACAGAAGATGCGCACAAGAAAGCACTTCAGCGCAAAACAAGGGCAACGAAAGAAAAATATCGAGCCAGGAGAAGGGAGGTAAAGAATATCCTGCGTAGCAAATCGAAGAGTCGTGCGATCGTAATAACATCCGGAGGTTTTATAAAAAATGCAAGCAACTGGCTGCTGGCTACAAGTCCGGAACGCAGGCTCTTCGAGACAGCGAAGGAAACCTAGTCACCGAAGCGCAGGGAAAACCCCACGTCCAGACAATAAAGAACCAGTTCCACCACGTAGTATAGGAGAAGTTGGCTTAGCTATAAAAAAGTTTAAGAACAACAAGGCCAAAGGCTCTGATGGTTTACCTGCGGGGCTCTTTAAATACGGTGGTGGTGTTTTGGTAGGGAGCATGCACCGAATCATCAACTAAGTGGTAACGCATAAAAGATCCTATCCAACGTACTGTGTGAACATCTCAAACCTTTCTGCAACACACTCATCGGCACGTACCAGTGTGGCTTCCGGCCCGGCAAATCGACGATAGACCAAATTTTCACACTGATGCAAATCCTGGAAAAGACCAACAAATTTCAAGTCGAAACACACCACCTATTCATTGACTTCAAAGCCGCGTAAGATGAAGCGTCGCATGACGCTGGAAAACACGTGCTGCAAAGTGCAGTTTGGAAGTACTCGTATTTTCTCCGAACTATTTCAAACATGCACCGGATTTCGGCAAGGAGATGCGCTATCATACGACTTCTTCAATCTTGTACTGGAGCAGATAGTGCGCAGGGCAGGTGTCAACACGGAAGCCACTATCTTCAACAAGTCCGTTTAGCTGCTGGGGTATGCGGAAAATATTGACAACATCGGTCGCTCCAAACGTGCCATGATAGAAGCGTTCACGGCGATTGAAGAAAAGGCGAAATCAGTTGGCCTTTAAGTAATTGAGGACAAGACTATGTGCATGCTATCAACAAACAAACAAGCATCTGTCCACAGCCTAGGACACCATTGATAGTAGCAACGAAAGAGTTAACCTACCTCGGAATTAACATGAACTCCACGAATGACACCCTAGTGGAGACCCGGCTAAGAATTACCCTAGGAAAGCGTTGCTACTTCGGCTTGGCCAAACAATTGGGGTCAAAATTCCTAACTCGAAGGACGAAATGTGTGCTCTACAAAACCCTTATCCTGCCAGTTCTGCTTTATGGCGCCGAGTGCTGGACGATAAGCAAGAAGGGAGAGCTGATACTGGGTTTCTTCGAAAGAAAAATACTTCGGCGGATTTTTGGTCCTGTGTGCGAAGAGGGCGAATGGAGCAGAAGATACAACCGCGAACTCTATGAGCTGAACTAAGAAGTGGATGTAGTTCAAAAAGCCAAAACACGTCGACTACATTGGCTCGGCCACATCGAGCGAATGAAAAATAATGCTCCAGCTAAGAGGATCTTCGAATCCCAGCCCCCAGGTTCGAGAAGACAAAGAAAATCGGTCTTGGTCTGGACAACTGGAAGCAGCGTGCCCTGGATCGGAGCGGATAGAAGGCTACAGTGTCTCAGGCAGAAACTCTACACGGGTCGATAAGTAGTACTAAGTAAGTGAGGGTAAGGGTCTAAACGTAGGAAAACTTGGGATTGCAGTAGTGGTTCCCCCAAGGTGGAATTTCATATGAACTGCTTTGATCAATGTTGGTCGCGCCAATGTTGAACGGCCTTTTGAGACTACATGTATCCGTACCCAGCGACTATCTTCTTAAAAGCCCAGACATCATCGACGATCGATGTCCCTTAGATGGTTGTAGAGGTAGTCCCTTGAAGACTGAAGTTTTCTTATTACAAGAGGAAAGAACCTGGCTTTTCATACTTAGTGCTAAGAGGCTAAGTATCACCATAGATAAGAAACTTTTTTGCATAAAGTATGTTGCTTCGACAACCTCTAAGGGTTTGTCGGGTACTGGGTCCTGACTGTCTTTTGACTCTGGTCTTACGGACATGCTGTTTAATGCAGTTGCATCAAAACTCTTGTTGCTGCGAAAACATAAGATGCACTTTCTCTGCGCTCAGATTGTGAGTCGAAGGTACCGCAGTCAAGTTTCCATGAATGACTTGTTTCTGTCATCTAAACGGATATATACCTAATGTTGCTGGCCATGAATAACACTGCATAGAGTCGGCAAAGGGGCAAAATATCTTGACTGCCAAACTGCTCTTAAGTCCTTAATTAAAAATTGTAATCATTCTTTAGAACCTAAGGCTTCTGTTCTAGCAGTCAGAAGGCTGAATAATTCTTTAGGCGTCATAGGATCGATATGCCAATGCTTTCCGAAGCCTCTTCCTGGGGTCAGCGATTTTCTATTGGTCTCCGTTAGTAGGAAAGTCTGCAGGCTGCTTACTACCTTCGTGGTAAACTTGCCTAAGCCGAAGAAACTACCTCAGTTTTTTTGTATCCTGCGTTATCATGAACGGTTTACGTTATTGAAAAAAGCTTATCAAGTGCACCTCAGCTCTGTACACAAGTGTACGTGGATGCTTTTGAAAAATTCACCATGGATCAGACCATTCAGTCAGTCAATATTTGTGCTGCTGAGCAACCTATCTGCAATTAAAGTCACATCAAGTCAAAGAACCTACACATTTAGACGTTTCGACTTTCGAAAACAAACAAACAATAATCGGTATCTCAAAAAATTTCATGAAAATCCTTAATTCGCAAAAAACACATCATCTGAATCCAACAGGAAGCATTTGAATCTATTCGATATAAAGTCCCCCAAAAACCGTGCAATCGTCGTCCTAAAAAAAAGTGTGTTACTGTTACTTTTTTATGTTGGTACCGTAAAGTGTTTCCGGTCATTCGTACGTAGTACAAGCATTTTTCCCAATGTTAAGGTTTACTCATTCGGAACTACTCCCCAACATGCTCGTAAGTCGTTCGAGAGCAACCCAACATACCAATCCGCAAACGAGAACGAATGCGATTCCTCGTAAAACCCCACAACTAATGGAATCGCTAAAATCGAATTCGTTACATTTGTGTTTTTTTTTTTTTTTATTTGTTCTGGCGAATTCATTATGTTCATTTATATGACATTTGCTATGCCAAAATGTCTAAAATCCCGGTATTACCTCATTAAATATTCAACCAAACACACATACGTCGTTTTTGGGTGGTCTGGGGAATCGATATCATGAATATCCTTAGAGTGGTGTCACACAGAAAGGGAGAGATTCGGATATGGTCCTTCTAGTATCTGTAGCGATGATGATGATGGTGGTGTCGGTAACCCAGATAGAACAACATTTCTGTAAGCGACCTTCCGACAGTATCGGCTTTAATTCTGGTTCTGGCTCATAATAAGATTCGAATCCGAGAACACCCCACAAAAGAAGCAGCAGGAAAAAACACTTAAAATGGCACACGGCTTTCTTTCTCGGTCCGTTTCCTTGTTGCTTGTGTTTAAGTTGTTTTTTTTTTTTTTTTTTTTTCTTGTTTAAGCATTTTATGGAAGGTAGGGCATAAAAAATTAATCAAATACACTCATCCATGTGAGCAAATATTTTAGTTTGTAGGTATTCAGCAAGGCCTATACCAACGAGCACATACATACATACAAATGTGTACTCGTATCATCCTTGTTTCTCGTATCATCGTATCCTCATATCCTCAGTATGCTAACATCATGCTAACATTACACACAGACAGATACATTGAGCTGTAGCTGTAGGAAAAATATCCAAATTCAATTTAACGACTCTTTCGATTTTTCTTCCTTTTTTTTTCTTTGCTTTTTCTGTCGAGTGGTGATGTCCCTAGGGCGCGATATGCTTACACATCATGCAGATGTTGAAATTGATAGTAAGGGCAGTGATGTAAGTATGTATAGTACTTGGATTAGAGAGGAGGAAAGAGGAACCTTCTATGATACAGTTGGTGTGCGAAACTTCTTAATAATATATGTGAGGATACTTCCCTGACCTGGGTGCTTCATGTCAACGCCGACATTCGCTTGAAGGATGTCTTTCCCTTGAGCTTTTAGCAAATGAAAATCTGTTGTATTCCCCTGTTAATAAGCTCTAGCTCTTGGAAACAATATCATTAACTTTTTCTGCAGAAACCATTGACCATGATCAATGCAAGAAAGGACATTCAACAAGTGCAGAGGTAACTTACACCTTGATTTTCAAACGTCAAATTAGGCTACTGATACAGAGAAAACTGAATCAGGACTCCTCTTACTGAGCCAATGTTGTAAAACGTCATCACAAAGTAAGGTGGATTTCCAAAGAAGTACATTCCATATCAGTTCCGGTTATGGTCTACAGTGACTTACTGGGTCAAAACTTTAGTGCAATTAGAGTGCATGAGTATTCTACAATAATTTGCCAAGGCGCATATTTGACAAAGACGTCAAGACATAGAGTACTTGGCGAAAAACATTCCGGCTTTCTAATATCAAACCACTTTTATGCAATGCTGGCCAAGTACTGAAGAAAGTTTAACAATGTCGGCGTTGTAGCTGTCCGGTCATAGAAAAAAGAAGAAAGTTAAGAAACAGAGACAATCCTCGGATATCTCTATTCTCAATCCTATTCGTACTCCTGACAAACCCTGCAAACGAATCAAGGATAACGAACTACGGAAATGCACGTGTAAAGTAAGGCCCCTTATAGGGCAAATACAGTCGAAGAACTAGTGAAGGTCCTAGACTGCGGCAAAACACATATTACCGTCATCCAAGAAATGCGATGGGGATCTGTGGCATGGGCGGCATCAACGCGATTGTTAACGCCGGCAAAAGCAGCACCGATTTGGAAGCTGATTTATTGCCGGTATCAAGGCTAAATTTCCCAACATTGGACTTATATATATGCTCCTATGCCCCCACAAAGGAGAAAGATGACGACACCAAAGATAGCTTCTAAGAAGACCAACGAGCAATGCCCAAGCTATCACACTAAAGTGTTTTCGGCGATGTTTAGTCAATACTAGGAAGAGAGGGGATCTTTGGTAATAAACAGGACACTTGTTCAATATTATGGTTCCGAAAAGCCAACATCGACTCGCAGCATTACCTTGTTGTAGCCAAAGTTAGGCAGCGCATATTCCGAGCAAACGCAAGCTAATGCTTTTAGATATTTCGAGAAGAGACGGCTAAAATCGCAAAAGATGGCCAACGCATGTTCAACTTTTCAACCTGGAAGATGAAGACCAACAATTCCGTCCACTTGACCTGGATCGAGTGCAGATAGCCATGTCTAAACTAAAATTCAACAAACTGCCGGAGTGGACCTCTTAACTGCCGAGTTCTTCAAAGCGACAAACCTTCGGCATTATTTGACCGATCGTGAGAAAGGAGACCCTCTGAATTGCGTCAACTAAACGGGCACCAAATCTTTTAAACATCGCCTAAAAGATATCCAGTAATGTCCACCATCGACAAAATATGCACACTATGGAAGATCTTGAAGAAAACTTATGAGCTTCAAATCGATACACACCACTAATTCATTGATTTTAAGCTTCTGGTAGGACCATCATGGCTTTAAAGAACAGGAGACCTGAATTACCTTGGCTCTGCCCACTGATTCTGTGGAAAGACAACGATCTACATAGCTCTCTGAATAGGTAAACGGACAAGTACATCGCAAAACATACTCGTACACATGACTGACAGCCTATCACCGTGCTGATGGCAGTCTGTTTTCCTAAAGGCAGCTCGTTTGGGAACCATCTAAGCTTCGGGCATTATTGATCTTCCCACAACAAACAAAAAAGACAACACTATCTGGAGTCTTTCGTAGGAAGTTCATTAGGTGCCTCACGGATGAAGTAAATACCTAACGTAGCTCGGATGTGAGGAATAGACTGTCGCTGTCGCTCCACTTACACAGATTCTTCATTATATAGTTCATTGTCATTAGAATTGCGCATATCTCCGGCTGAACACAAGATTTTCTTCCGACGAATATTCAAACGCTGGTGTTCTCCGAAAAGACACTATCACCGCATCCGTGATTGCTTCTGGAATCCTTTGTTCAGAGCTCATTAGATTTATTTCTTGGCCGGATGATTAATTCCGTCAGTTTTGCACTTTAGCAGGAAACACCAACAGAATCTTCAGAAGATAGCCGGTCCCAGCGTTATCAAAACTCCACTACTTTCGGACCAAAGACCACTCTTTTTGAACGGAAGATGAATTTGAGAATGTTACGAATAGGAATACTCGTATCTGAAAAAGGGAAATTCATCACTGCATCTAGACACTACGATAGCTTATTCAAAAAGACGTCGTCTCCTGTTTTACAGGACCGGAAGACCGGCAGCGTCTTAGAGAAGTTGGTTATTCAGGATGACCACCAAATGGTATTCAATGAGTTCTGAAGCTACCTTTGGCGGTAGTATCGAATCAGATGAAAAATACCTCGTCACAACGAGGAATTTGGTCCTCTCTCCGTTCGTTGTCTACAGCAATTGAGTCTTGGTTGCAGAGTTGCACAGTTTAGATGGCAAAAGGGAACAGCCCCATTTCAGGTAATGCATGTGAAAGCCGCTCAAATCATCTTCATTGACTATTGTTAGAAAAACCACGAATAACAAATATTATAAAGCACTATTAGATCTACCTATATTAAATGACAGAATCAAGAAAAAAACGGCCGAAATGACGAAGAAACGAGCAGCTCTTTTATCAAGACGTAACACAGTATCACATGTCGGTGGTTACAGTGGCAAAACCGCATGAACTTAATACTAAATTGCTTCCATACCCACCATATTCATCAGATTTGGTCTCCAAAGACTACTTCTCGTTCGCAAGTTTCAAAAAGAGAAACAGATTTGACTCAGATGATGAAGTCATATTGGAAATGAAGCGTATTTTAAAGGTCTTGATCATTCGTATCAATAAAGTCGAATTTTGGAAAAAGAAATTGTTAATTTGTTTCTTAGTTGTTGGTCTCGTGAATTCGATTTACTCTTTCCCTTTTGGGAGTACCCAAACCTTTGACATTCAGCTCGAACCTTGATCTGTTGACCTGTTGGTCAGTTGATCGGTTGATTGGTTGATCCGTTATGGGACTAATCCATTGATTGGTTGAGAGATCGCTAGATACATCAATCAATTCATCAACTGATTGTTTGATTGATGGTGAATGGTGTGATCGATTACGTTGGCAATAATAGAAAACATTTCAAGAAGAGAAGGTGTATATATGATACATATAGACTCTATCAATGATGGCTTCTAAGAACGACCCGATCAGTCTTATAAGCAGTTTTCTCAGCACGGCGTTAAGATCGTTTTTAGTGAACTTTGCTGAAGATAACCGCATCCAAATCGAATTCTCAACAGGGGCAAATGTCATCGTAGCTAGCCGTGTTCACATGATCCAAAAACCTACGTCTGATTGATCAAATTGCGATCGACGCAGGATACGACTGTAGTATTCTGTAACATTCTACACGTTTGTGGGAGTCTAGATATAAATGCGAATATCCCAGACTAGTTATTTATCTTTCGAGAAGCTCTGTGCTGCCAGCATCAATCGCAGAAGATCAGTGGTGCCGCTGTCAGTAAGTGTCGGCAAGCGTATGTAACGAAACAAGAGGCATATAAGCTGGCTCTGCAAAAAAAAAGGGGAGCGCTTATCAAACCCTTTTTGAATAAAACAGAAATATCATTGCCTTCTTAAAACTGCCACAAAAAAAGATTAGGCCAATTGAACACTGAGCAGAGAAAAAGCGAAAACCACCAACCCATGGCTACACAATCCGACAAAGTGATGCAGACAACAGACCAACTTTAACTGAAGGGCCGAACGTTGCCTTCTTCAAAGCATTGATAAGCTCCACGATACCAGTTTAGGCGAGAAATTATCTTAACGCGTTTCTATTCACTGCTTGAATGGATGGAAAACGAAACATCCTGCTTAGCAATTTGACACTCCATAGGCAATATACCATCCTTCTTAGGTAGGATATCCTGTCCTGTGTTGTAGGGTAGGAAGAACATATCCACGTGGATGAAGACGACCACTGTAAAGTGGAAAAGTGTTGCACCGAGGGCACAAAGGATGTCGAAATTTTTCACTCAAAGGCTGTGCTGGGATACTTTTCCAAATCCAGAAGCCCACTAAAACGTGTGAATGTGGTGTTTGTCCAACCCGTGAACCAAAAATCTATAGCAACACTGGAAGAGACGAAAGGTAGGGTTAGCTACCGATTTGACCAGAATACATCGAGATTAGTGGCTGTGGACACCAAGGCTGAAAAACTGGTCAAACAAATAGAGGCAACAGGTGGTATCACCTAGTACTGTTGCTACAAGATATCAGGATCAACAATATGTGTTTACCAGGCCTTAATATTTAAAGAACAGTCATCTAAGCTGACTGGATTAACAAAAAGAGTTAAACTACTGAAGGACTCTTATACGGAGAAGTAGTTGCAATGTATGTAGATGACGACAAAAGAGTGATCATTATTGCTTCGTCGAACTTTACAAATGGCTCTACGGGCATAGATGAGTTATTAGACCTTCAGTTAGCAATTTGAGAAGAACTCAACCAACATGGCGCAGACCATTTTAAACAACGAAACTTCGTTTCTCACCTAAAAATACAAAAGAACATAACATATGGTAAGAACACCTTTACAAAATCTCAAAGTTTTGAACAATTGGCCTCAACCCTAAGCTTCCAAAAAAGGTACAGAGACTCCTACAAAGGAGGAATGGAGTACAAAACCTACATTGCTAAACGATGATTCACAAAAGTGGTATACTGATAGTTCGAAAATGTATCTCAAACCCACCGACTATATGCACAGAGTGAGTAGCCTTTGTAGCGAAAAACGCACTACACGCTTGCTAAGACTTCAGATATATACTTTTAGCTTCGTGAGTGTTGAAGAAGATTGAAAAGAATGGCCAAGCTTAATTTGCGCAAAACTATTTTTCGAATGTCTAAGACGCAATATACCGACCAACACGAAAGATCCTGCCAGGAAGCGCTTTAAAATCTGCCTGGCGGAATTGAATTCATCGACATGAGGGTGCTTTCGACAGCGCAACTTTTGTCGGCATGTGTAAATCGGTCAGACAACACGACGAAAACGAATCACTATGTTGTTTTGTGGATCAAATCAATTCTGTCGCCATTCAGGACACTGATTGCGGATGCTGAGTGCTGTCAATATGTGATGGTGGGAATAATCGGACTGAAACATGTCTGGCATGATTGACGATTGATGCTCCTTAAGAAGGCTAAGAATTGAAGTTGTTCTGTTTTCAAGAATGTATCAGTACAGTTATCAAAAAAACAAAAGTATGGGAAAACTGCTAGGCGAATTCGTTAACTGTGTTAATGAGAGTCTCAACAAAGGCCACCATGTCTTAGTTTTATTCATGGATTTTACCAAAGCATTCGACCATGCAAAGTTGCTTACAGCGCTTGGAAGGCTCGGCATAAGAGGGGTCATGGCGGACTGGTTTGCAGAGTAACTGCCCCACAGATGGCAAAGCGTTATGATCAAAAAGGTATTAAGCGAAAATAAGAATTTGAAATACGGTGTCCCTCAAGGTTCAAAGCTTTCTCCAATCCTCTTTATACTATATGCAAACGAACTACTTCGAGTTTTCGAACAGAGCTTTGCTTTTGCTTTTGCGAACGATACGGCGATTGTTGTTCGAAACAGATGCCTAGAATCTGACTTGAGGATGAGTTTAATGCTGCTGTGAGATGGTGCCACGACAACGCTTTGGTGATCAGTACTGAAAAAACAAAGATGATGCATATTCGAGGACCTAGTTTCAAAACTACACCAAACACAATCTACTACGAAAGCGATGCATGCCTTAGTATGCACAGGAAAACTTTAGATGAAGTAGATAGCTACAAGTATCTTGGAGTCGGCATTGACTGTCGCTTTCTCTGGGACAAACATGTTAAAAAGCTGCGTGGACCTGAAGAAAGCCTTGTTTACGGTCATCTTCGACACCATGCTACTGTGCCTGTTCTGAAACAAGTCTACTATACATTAGTGGTACGGTATACTTGCGTGGGGAAACGCTGCGAAAACCTACATTCAGAATTTACAGAGACTGCAAAATTCTGTGCGGTAATCATGCGGTAAATACACGAAGACGTGCCCATGGTATGCTGTAAGTACCCATATCCTAAAACAACTATGGTAGACGACAACTGTTGAACAGCGTTCCAGCAACTTTAAACGTACTACCTCGAGAAATCTTCAACATTCAAAACGTCAGAATGAGAACAAAAAGCATTAAAAACTATTTTTTAAACTCAAATAACACTTAGTTACAAAAATTAAAAATTCTTAAAAGTATTGGGTATATTGGTTGGGTAATTAGGTTTGATTCGTGCGGTTTTTTTTTCAAAATTTGAACGTTTATTTAAGAAAAACATGTACAATAGTATTATTCAAAGTATTGCCCATCTGAAGCTATGACTTTTCTCATCTTTCTGGCAATTTGTGGATCCCATCCCAAAAGAACTGCGCCGGCTTGGCAGCCAAGAATGAATCAAGCCAATTTTTGATATTCTGCTCTGATGTGAACCGTATTTCAGTGAGGGCGTTCTGCATCGACCGGTACAAATAGTAGTCAGAAGGGGCAAGGTCTGGGCTATAAGCCGGGTGGGGTAATTCTTCCCATCCACAGTTTTCCAAATAGTTCTTAACCGGAATAGCAATGTGGGGCCGAGCGTTGTCATGATGGCAAATTATTGCCTCCTGTCTGGTCGCATATTCCGGGCGTTTTTCGGCTACTGCCGATTAATTGTGTTCGGTAGCGTTGTCCGTTGATGGTTTCACCCGGTTTTAGCAGCTCATAATACAGCACACCCATCTTATCCCATCAAATACAGAGCATTACCTTCGCGTCATGGATATTCGGCTTTGCCGTTGATTTAGCTGGTTGGCCGGGTTTCATATATGATTTTTTGCGCTTGGGGTTGTCGTAATGGATCCATTTTTCACCACCTGTAACAATCCGATGCAAAAATGACTTCCTTTTGTGGCGTTCCAGCAGCATTTTGGACATGCAAAACGCCTTTCGACGTCTCTCGGCTTGAGTTCATGTGGAACCCAATTTCCAAGCCAAAATCACCACTTTTAAATCGTGCAAACCACTTTTGGCACGTTCCCTCAGCTAGCGCATGTTCACCATAAACTTCCACCAAAATACGATGACTTTCGGCAGCAGTTTTCTTCATATTAAAGTAATGAAGAAGAACTCCCCGCAAAAACACTTTTTCAGGCACAAAGTTCGACATATTTGAGTGAAAAAAAATTATTGTTGTTTACGTTTCAAATGAATGACATATACTGAAATGACGTACAATGACAGTAGCTTTCCAACGCATGTTCCAATGGAATAATACAAGTAACGCCATCTCTTAACAAACTGCACGAAACCAAAAATTAAAATTTAAAACTAACTTAACCAATTATCTTTATGTAGCTAGAGCAGCTTCCCTACACTTTTTTAATGTATTAGAAATGCAATCTTCTGCAGACAAGCCACGGCTTCGCAGAAATATTTAAATTTTGTTAAATCGCTTATGAAAAATAAAAAGCTCTTCGAATTTGAATTTTTGAAATCATTCAATCCTCCAAAGAAACTGTCGGTATTACATGAAAACCGTCGCCGAAAGGGGTCCTTTGGATTTACATAGCTATGATGAAGTCAATTATATCCTATGTGTCTGTTATCGGATGGAAAAAACTTTCAAAAAAACGCTTTACTACTGATTTTTAAAGAACGGTCCGCCTCGGTTGCAAGTCTGCCTTCCAACATGCAATTCAGATCGCGAAGAACTCTATTATGCTAGATCACTAGCATAAGACTGCAAGACTTCACTAAACTCAGTTGGAAGGATGAATTAACTTAGTCTTGTCTAAGTCCCAGATCACAATGGAATCACAGACCAGGAAATCCTCAATTAAATTGCTAGGCAAAGCTCAGAGGAGAGTTTTTCAGTAGGTACCGTCCTGATAATAGTTGACTCCTCAGAGTTTCATAAGGCATTGAACGAGCTCGCCAGTAAAAGGCCGACCAACAGTCCAGAAAAGGTGAACAAAGTCCATTTATCGAATTAGCCCTCCTCCTTGATACCTTGTAAGGAAACAAATAAAAGTACTTTGAGGAGCACTAACGAGTCGATTTTATTTCAAAAACAAATCTGAAGACAATACAAAATAAGATATCTATGTATACGTACAATTTCGTTCCAATACCAAAATCTATGTTGTCCTTTCCATCTATGTTCTGTAGCTTTCAGAACTCGGTTTACCCTGAAAACAAAGGTTAAATTCACTGTTGATGAGAAGTTGGAACATCTGCCAAAATCTGTTCTCAATTTTGACAAAAGATTTCTTCTTTGACAGTTTATTATGATGTAGATTTGCATTGGTTTGGTATGTTACCGTTACCGCCCTCTGGCAATCCTATGAAAATGTAACAAAACTAACGAACAGAATCCTTGAAGAAGTAATGTGTTCCCTGCTGTTTTATTGTAGAGCTTACACACTTGTATCTCTCAAAAGTAAAATAAAAAAATACAAAAATACAAAAATACAGCAGGTAGGTAACCGTTCTCTCAGTCTCACATATTCCAACAGAACATGATTTCATAGTTACTACAAGGACCCTTGGTGGCAGGTGCTTTATATAATATGTCTGTATGTACTAAAGGACTACATACCATTGGACGTGTATGCACGTGGCACCTAGATGACTGTATCCCTGAGTAATCCATCTCTCTCTACTCGTATATCCTTTAAGGTCTCCTTCTATTTTTCGTCTGTTCATATGTTTGTCTCTCTGTTTGTGTTGTTACGAGAAAGGAAAAAAAAAAAACAAAAAAAAAGCACACAAGAGGACGAAAGCTTTTAGTTAGACTTACACGTGTACGTCACAATCACCGGCGAAGAGCAAACACAGAGGACACACCAAAAGAAACACAGAGAGAATACAGCACAGAATAACTGTAATAAAGGAAATATAATCTAATATTGTTAAGTGTGCTCTGCTGTGTGCTTTATATATTAAAAGAGATGGTGATTGGCGTCGCACACTATCACGCAAACTGTGGTCTAACAAGGTGCTCGGCTGGTGGAGCTTTAAATCAGGTCTCTTTGCCCCTGATCCTTCTACATCGTTCTTACATATCCATTTGTACTGTTGTTTTTGTTGGTTCCTTTTTCACTCTGTTTTTGTAAATTGATCCCCGCATAGACACATGCTACTAGCATCCCCTTTTCTTTCTGTCCGTTCTTACGATATGATGAACGAGCGGGCAGGTTTCTGAAGGGGTGAGAGAAGAAGTAGCAGCAGCACCCAATGCTCGCCCGTGTGCTGGGAGTTCAAGGTCACTTACTATTTACAACAGATTTTTGTTGGTATATTGCTCCCAGTCCGACATTTTGCCTTGCATTCCTTTAATTTATACATTGTGGGGCGGATTTCGTATTATTGTTGTTGCTGGTGTTGGTGGTGGTGGTGGTGTTGTTTGTTTCTGTTGGATTGCAGGAATGCGGTATGGTAATCTCTGTTAACGTCCTCATTGTCGTCGTCGTTGTTAGAATATGTACATACACACTCGTATGTACTCCAACATAAGCCACAATTGCGGCAGGCGTTTTGTAGTATCTCAATACCTCTGTTGTCCTCTCTTTTCTGGTTTTAACTTGGAAACATAGCTCTCAAATTGAGAAACAGCTGGTTGAGGGATTTCGAAAACGCTCATTAATTTCTTGTCATGCGAATGTTTCAAGTGAGTACCCCGGGGGGTGATTTCGAATAAAGCGCGACGACGCAAGGTTCCTTTTTTTTTCTACCATTTTAAATGTTTTGAGACTCAATAAGGGGAGCCCGGACATGGTTATGGTAATTATACCGGAACGTTATGCGTAGCGCTTTCTAATTGCTTTATTGGTTAATGCCGTGATGTTACATACTCGTACACACATATATGTAATATATGCAAACGTATTTATATAATTTGGCAAACTAGTGGTCAAAATGCTTTGTGTATTGATTTCAAGGTTAAGCCATTTCAGAGAGCTGCGCGTGTAAGCGTAAAACAGGTAGTTGGGACGTGTCGAATTGGAGTTAACCTTGCAATAATGACTTTTTCTAACTTTTGAAAAGTATTGAGTTATAGAACGAAAGAGGCTTTGAAACAAGGCTATCGGCATCCATGTCTTACTCTTAGAAGCGATGGCAGGAAAGCAAATGATGAAGAAATTCGTGGAATCTTTAAACAGCTCAACGGTTTCGAGCGAAAGCAAAATACTAATACTTTCAGAAGCAGAATTAGTGAAAAATCCTTCGACACTCTCAAGATCATAGCTCCCAGTAGACTCTAAACAATCTTCTGTTGAATATTTAAAGTATCTTAAAAACTCCTCTTGAAAAATTTACTCTTCAATTTAGTCACTTCTGAGAGCGATAAGTTGTATCTGTAGCATTCTCCTTGGTGTGTTAAGAGCTTTTGAAATCTGAAACCCATTTAGAGGCCCTCCAATTATTTAGAATTCCCTCCTCAACACTTTGCTTCTTATCTGCAACTTTCAATATGTTTTCAAGCATAAAACTAATGGTGGCAGTGAAAGTATCTGTTAACGCTAGCTCACGCACATTCGTTGGGTTTTGTTTTGAGGACACTGCAACGACTGGCATTAATCCTTTCTGGTGGAAAAATTTTATCTTTTTTATTATCATTAGTACAATGGTAGCGTTGTGGCATGACCCCACTGTAGGAGTAGATTTACTCAGCCATGCACTTAGAATGCACCAACAAGTAGAAGTGCTTGGATACGAGTATGTGTAATTGTTGAAAAAAAAGAAGAAAAGTATGGTAAGGACTAAGGAGGTTAAAACAAAAAAAAATTCTGGTTCGAGATTGCATTGTTGCCAGATACGAACACAAGGACTCATATTCCTCCCATTATTGTGCAGCTAGCACTCTATACGATGCATCATGCTTCGTGTATCCTGCATCTCCATCAAAATGCATCCTTCATCTTGCGTCATGCCCTTTACTTCCATGCAGATACTGCCTCCGAGTTGGACTTACAAGTATGCTATTGACGATGGCAGGAGTTTAAGTTATTTGCCATTGCATCTATTGTTACATAGTTACGTCTGTTGTTGTGGCCTTTCAGCCGTCATGCCTTTATTTCCTTTTGTTTAATGTCGTAAGTGTCTTGCTAAATGTCAAATTACATTGTTTAAGGGTACAGCATGTTTGCTAGCTATTTCCTTTCCACGTTCAAACCGTTTGAGGGACAAACGCTAACAGAAAACATTGGTGAAAAGCAAATCAACATTGCTAGACCGGAAAGATGCGTAAAAAACTTCAAAAGCAAAAACAGAGAGGCATATTATGCAATTATTGAGCTAAAGGACTGCAATCACAAACTTTACTTACTTAACGTGGCGCTACAGTAAGGGGTGGACCTGGTCCTCAGTCAACAAGCGTGTCCAGCCAGCTCGATCCCTGGCTAGCTGCCAGGAGTTTCGCACGCTAAGTTGGCTGAGGTCCCCTTCCACTTGCGTGCGCCACCTGAGTCTTGGCCTTCCTCTACTGCGCTGTCTCTCGGAAGCGGATTTGAAGAATTTTCGGACCGGAGCATTGGTGACCATACGCTCTGCATGACCCAGCCATCTCAGTCTTTGGATCTTCACTCTTTTGGCTAGGTCCATGTCGCTGTACAGTCCTTACAGTTCGTCGTTGTATCTCTACCGAAGATTGCCCGAAGAATTGTTCTCTCGACGCAACCAAGAATACCCTCATCCATTTTTGATAATGTCCATGCCTATGCGCCATAGATCAGGACCGGGATTATTAAAGTCTTATAAACGGTGACTTTTGTTGTCCGAGAGAGGGCTTTGCTACTCAATTGCCTTCTTAACCCAAAGAAACAGCGGTTGGCAAGAGTTATTCTTCGCTTGATCTCAGCGCTGGTGTCGTTGTCTGTATTAATAGCGGAGCCTAGGTAGACAAAGTCCTTAACTACCTCAAAGTTATATCTGTCGAGGGTGACGTTCTGTCCGAGACGTCGGTGTTGGTATTCTCTCGCGAAAGCGACACTGACATCACGCTGCTTCTCCCGATTATGTCGATATCGTCGGCGTATGCGAGTAGTTGGACGGACTTTTGAAAGAAAGTGCCTCTTGTGTTTGCTTGCGAGTTTTGCACTATGTTGATGTTGAAAAAAAATCGCATGACAGCGCATCGCCTTGTCTAAATCCTTTCTGGTTATCAAAGGTCTCGGTGAGATCTTTACCGACCTTAATGGAGCAGCGTGCATGCTCCATCGTCATCTTGTACAGACGGACGAGTTTGGCAGGGATGCCAAAACTAGACATTGCTCTGTATAGTTCGTCTCTATAGATTTTGTCATACGCGGCCTTAAAATCGATGAATAGGTGGTGGGTATCGATCTGAAGCTCATGGGTCTTGTCCAAGATCTGCCGTAGTGTGAATATCTGGTCGATGGTGGACTTTCATGGCCTGAAGCCACACTGATATGGACCTATCAGGTTGTTGACGAACGGCTTCAGGCGTTCACACAATACGGCGGATAAGATCTTATATGCGATGTTAAGGAGACTAATGCCTCTGTAGTTGGCGCAGTTCAGAGGGTCTCCTTTCTTAAGAATTGGACAAACAATGCTGAGGTTCCATTCATCGGGCATACTTTCGTCCGACCATATTTAACAGATGAGTTGGTGTTTGCTCCTTACCAAGTCATCGCCTGCCGCTTTGAAGAGCTCGGCGGTTAGGCCATCCGCTCCAGCAGCTTTGTTGGACTTAAGCTTCGATATAGCTATCTTCACTTCATCCAGGTCAGGTGGACGCTTTATATGCATCTTGCTTAGCTGCATGTGCTTGCCGGCATTCATCATCGAACCAGGGATTTCGTTGTGGTGGACGAGTGAAACCTAGCACATCAGAAGCAGTATTTCTGATGGCGTTTTGGCAGTGTTTCCAAAGGTCTTCGATGTTTGATGCTGGCGGTATTAGACCTCTTAAGAGATTAAGAGACACTCGATCGGAAAAGGACTTGGCGATCATTTGCGATTGTAGCCATCTGACGTAAAATTTTCTCACAGCATTGGCTTGTCTTGGCGTAGTTTGGAATATCCGCAACCGTACCTTGGCTACAACAAGGTAATGGTCCGAGTCGATGTTGGCTCCTCGGAACGTACGGATCCATAACACTGGATGTGTGTCTTACGTCGATCGCAATGTGACCAATCTAGTTGACTGTTGATTGATCAGGAGTTCTCCAAGTCTCCTTGTGTAAGATGTGGGAACTGCGTGCTAGCTACGACAATGTTTTACCCCGCGGCAAAGTCAATTAGCCTGAATCCGTTATCGGAGGTTTTGTCGTGCAGGCTATATTTTCCGATCGTTCCACCAATGATACCCTCTCTTCCTACCTTTACATTAAAATCGCCGAGGAAAATTTTAATGTCATAGCTAGGGCTTTGCTCGTAGGTCTTGTTAAGGAGCTCATAGAAGGCATCCTTGGTGTCGTCATCTTTCTCCTCTGTGGGGGCGTGCGCGCATATAAAGTAAGTGTTAGCGAAATTATCCTTGATGCGGATTGCTACGAGGCCCTCACTCACATGCCGGAAGCTCAGGACTTCTTAGTCTGCCTCCGACAACAAATCCGCATCCAAATAAGCGCTGCTTTTGTCGTCGATAGCAATTGCCATAGCAGATGTCGCAGTTTTTCATCTTCTTTTTTTCCGGCCCATCCCATCGCATTTCTTGGATGGTGGTTATGTCTGCCGTACAACAGTCTAGGGCCTCCGCAAGTTGCTCGGCTGCACGTGGTCTATCTTAATAGATAGATCTAGATCTAACATTCCACGTGCATATCCGAAGCTCATTGTCCTTTAATCGATTGCGTGGGTTGTCAACAGTAGATCCGTCCATATCCGAGGATTGTTGATGCTTCGTAACTTCTTGTTTTTTTAAACGGCCGGGCAGTTACCCCGGCGGCACAACCCTAACTGGACGACCAATTCCATTTTTAATACCCTTGGGTCGAGGGGTCGGTTACACCGAAGCCAGTGATGTGAACGCTGCTGTTGGCCCATATAGGGCTCTTCCGCCACCATCTCTTTTCCAAGACCCCGACTAAGCCGTGAAAATCCTTATCGGCCTGAGCTCCAAATATGTCGGAGTAGACAGTAGGCTTGAAGTAGGGCTTATTAGCAGAGCTGCAAGATGTTCGGCTGCAAGGGCTCATTCACGTTATTTAAAGAACCAGCACCTGTCGGAAGATGCTACTTCTACGAGGCCTTATACCAATCGCTGCCATCTTAGCCTAAGTATAAGAGTTTTAAAAGGTTTGATTCATGAATCATTTAACCTTGTCGAACATAGACAACATTACCTTCATCCGACCAAAATGAAATCTGGAGATTTTCAAGTCCAAAACAAGTTGCTGGGCCTGATGGTTGCCCTGCAAATCTGTTTATGGCAGCAGCTGTTGATTAGATAGGGAGCATACATTAGCTCATCTTTTAAAATTATGCCTGAAGAATGAAACCACAACAATGTCTAACCAACCTAAGGAATGAAGATTCCCTTAGCTGCGCCAACAACAGGAGAATAAGCCGCCTAAACATTGGATAGAAAATCCTGTCTGCCGTTTTATGTGAACACCTAAGACTGTCTGAGCACCTTTTACAAGTGGGGTTGTAGGCCAGAAAAGTCCGGTATCAACACTTTGCATGGAAAAAGTGCTACAATTACCTCTTGATATATTTAAAGCTGCATATGACGGCATTTACTGAATTAAACTATAGAGAACCATACCTAGGCTTAGTATCACTGCCAAACTCTTTCGATTATGCAAGATGACGATGGCGGTTTACGCTGCTCCATCATAGTCAGGACTTCAACAAGACAATGCGTTGTATTTTGACTTTGTCTTTAAGAAATTCTGCAGAGATGGATGAAAAAGCAAGAAAATACACCCTGGCAACAAAATAGAGATACACCACAAGGACGTCCATAGGCAGCTACAACCTATCGATACCAGCACCAACCCTAATCGCTACTTCTTTGGACTCAAGACGCACTTGAGTCGTGAAACCTCATCAGAAAAGCTTGGATTACCCGACCAGGACTGAATAAAATAACCTTATACCTCCTTAAAAGAAAAGCACATTTTTGACATCAGTTATTCCTGTAGATACTTCCGATGCACCAATGCTTTACATGTTGACACAATATTTGCATACCCCAAAGTCCAATGTATGCACTTGTGTATTCATTTACACAACGAGCAACACTTTGAATCGTATCCTTTAGCAAACCGACCTTTAAGAGCAAACATAATGCTGAACGTGTACATGAGTCAATATTATTTTGACTTTCATGCTCGAATATCTGTAGTTGCATCCTATTCATACGCACCTATGTACTCGTAGTTCAAATATTTTTGCACAGCAAAATTTCTGCTTGAACTACAATTCAACTCCATCAAATCCTTACAATGGTTCAGCTCACATACATACTCCTATCTAGGACATGATACAAGTCTATGAGTACTCACAGTCTACCCCATTTTCGTCAAAACTTTTAATTAAAAAAAAAAAAAGAGAAAAACAAAATTGCCAACTGATCCAACTTAAATCAGAAGTTTGACAGTTTCCATTTTCGATTTTCTATTTACCATATTGAAGCACGTTGATTGAGAAAGTTTTTAATTGAACAATTGCCAGAACTTACCCTCATCCCGGACATTGCCCATCATGATGTCATATCCTTCCAAGTTGGCCGTTTTCATTAATGTCATCGGATCAGACGGCAGAAATGCTCCATCGATGGTCGGTGCTGAGGGGAAGCTTAAAATACCCGAATACGAATTCCATTGTTGGACAGAAATGGTTTTAGCATCGACCGCCCTCATGCAGGCCATCACAGTTAATGGTGATTCCTATCAGAGAAAGTCAATCAATCAATTAAATGGGAAAACGTTTTTCAAATGATTTTTTTGTATTTTTGTGTTTAAATAGTTTAAACTTACCGTTAACATTGATGCATTGCAATTGCAATCATTTATTAGCGCCTTACCAATTTCGACGGCTTTTTCGGATGTCATATGACTCCATGGAGCATTCATGGTGCCCGATTGTAACATACCCCGTTTGACGATGCCCTTTGTGACGGGCGACATTAGTTGTGCATTCACAGAACTCGAACCGGCCGATTCACCAAACAGTGTTAACCAATCGGGGTTACCACCAAAAGCTTTAGCATTATCCTTTAGCCAACGTATGGCCAACGCCTGATCCCAGAGACCGACATTACCAGGTGCTTCCTCCTCGTAGCCAGGCATTTCGGGGGCTAAATGCAAAAATCCAAATGCGCCGACACGATACTGGAACGATGCTACAATCACATTGCCAACGGCAGACATTATGTCCGCATTGTAAATGTCAAGGGTGGCAGAGCCAGTCATGAAACCGCCACCATATATCCAAATGAGCATGGGTAGACCGCTGAAATTTTGATGAGCCTGGTTGTGTTCGTCAGGTTTGCCCGCATGCTGTAAAGGGATTTCAAAATTTATTTTTAATTTTCTTTCTTTGCTTTGTTATTTTATTTTTTTATTTTTTTTTTTCGTAATATGAACAAAGTTGTACATTTTTTTTATTCACTTTCAAAATCACTTTGGACGAGAAATCCAAGATAAATGTCAAAGTTCGTTGAAGGTCATTAAGTGATTATACGTCAAAATGTGACATTTGAGGAAATCACCCATGTATGACATCAGCCAGTCGATATGTGTAAGGGAGTAGGATCGAAAAGAAAGGACCCAAAAGGATTCAGATTCATGTGTTCATGTGGCAAAAAGCCACTAAGGAGCGTTGTGGCATTCTTTTGATTATTTTTTTCTTTTTTTTTTTTTGCTCTGTGTTGAGCAGTATGATGATGGAGATGTCTTGGGACAGCATGTGTTCAGTGATTTGATGTAATGGAGTGTGAAGAAAAAATTGTTTTATCGTTGGATGCTGGCCAAAACGTCAATGGTGACTGTAGTCGAATTGGTTTTGGCCACAAACCGGGCTTTAGGCTCCTCCAAAAAAAATGTCAAATGACCTAATCAATGACCAATCATAATTCTGCTGTGCAAAAGTTTTCCAAATTGAGGTCAAGTAGTTTAGGTTGTATTAATTTGCTGGATTCCGAGTGACACAAGTTTTGATTTCCTAAAATGTAGAAACACAGCCAAATACTACTACTCTTGGCAAACTACGAATAACAGGGAAATTAACGAGAACCTATTCCTTTGTTTCCTGGTTATTAACTCCAAGAAAGGATTCTGCAAAGTACCTCTTTAACATTTTTTAACTAAGGCCATCATCGACTGTTTAGCCGAAACTTGTTTATTAGAGACTTGACCTTTCAAGTTGGAAGTTGCGAATGCGTGTAACTTCTCCACCTAGTTAGAGAGAAAACAGTTCAGAGGCAACCAAAAGGTACGGACATTGATAATCACAGCAAGGGTTTTAAGGACAACGAATTTCAACTTTGCTGTTAGAATGTGATTAGCCTTAAAAGCGGTTCAAAAACAACGACATCTACCACGTGCGCTTATTTAGATGTTGATTTGCCATTCGTGAGAGAAAAAGTTTGAAATTCTTGGGCATGTAAGTGAACGACATATTCCAGATTCGGATATACAAGCCTGATTTGAATTTATGTTCCTACAGAGGATAGGGATGACTATCCTCTATAACCTCCTCGACTCAATGCCTCAGCTATGACACCAAATTGGTGCTAGGACAATTTATCGCAATGCTGAGTACGAAAGCCGTCTCCGAACGAACACAACACCATATTAGACATTGTCATCAGATTTTTGGAATTTTCAACGGGACGTAAGACATAAGTAGTCAGCACGCGCTTCCCCCCAATTGATCAGCCATCAACCAGATTTATTAGATACATTATGACCAAGGTCAGGCACTTCTCCGGCGTTTTGGGTGTCCGAACTTTTCGAGAAGATAGCACCGACTTAGATCATCCTCTTGATGTAAACAGGGTAGGAATGCGGATCTCAACGGCACTACGGAGCAAGAAAGACTATCAAAATGAACAATGCAAGCAAAAATGACGTTTTATCAAAGAATTAAACAAGCATGCTGTGGCTACAAATCCAGAATGGAAGAATGCAAAGATGCACATCTACAACTAGAAGTTGTAGGTTAGAATATGGAAAGACTACTTCCACAGACCGAATAATGGCCATGATAATCAAAATACCACTGCCAGCCACGAAGACGACATAGAATTCCATCCATGACTTCGACGAATCTTAGGTAACAAAAAAAAAAAACAACACTGTGGCGCTGGCAGAACGGCATGGGTCATGGCCTAGCTTCTTGACACTCATTTCTGTTGCTCATGTTGTCATTTTTGTCACATCTGAGCGGGGTCTACGGCTTATCGCCGAGTCCTAACGGCACTCCTTAGAAGCTTTTTCGTAGGCAATTTTACTTTTGGGAGTTTGCCATTGCCCGCCGAAAGGGTGATGACGATTTGAAAAATTGTTGGTAACCCAGACTCTATGCGTGATATTCCAATGAGCTAACTATCGCGCCATCGCCATCGCCCTTAGGTAGCAATATCGGAATTGAAAACTAACAAATCTGATACCGCAGACCGACTGTCTTATGATGTTTTTAAAACAGCCTGAGATGACGTGGGTATAAGAAATAGTCAGAGGAAAGCCTGTCCAAACCACTTATAGAGCCTCAACATCGTTTGCCTAATCCACAAGAAGGGTGACCATTTTACTGCGCCATCTAAAGAGCAATAAGTCTCCTAAACATTGTCTTTCATGGACAATCTGTTTGGTGCATATTACAGCGGTTTTAGACCAGGAGAGTTCATGATTGATGAAATATTTACACTTCCTCATCTATTTATCCACTTTCAAGCCGCCTATAACAGCATGAATAAAGCGAGCTACTCAACGCCAGCCCTAGTTTTGCATCCCTATCAAATCAAACTCGTTAGGGTGTGCAGAATGACAATGTGGAATTTTCGCAGCTCCATTATCCATCGGTAACTCATTAACCTAAATCTTTTATGCCCTTTCACAACACGACGCGCTTTCCTTGATTTTTTTAACTTCGCCGATTAATGAATCGTTCAAACCGCTCTGAAAAATAGTCGTCTTAAGCCTACGCGGTCAACATTGATGTGCCACCTAAGTAAGTACGTGCAGCAGGATTTTAACTCAAAAAGCTCTACTTATTGGAATGGTACTAAGTGGCGTCAAACTAGAAATATTTCGGTGACTATGAATTGCATCGTCTTATTTTACTTCCTGGTGGTAGCGAATAGATAGCCAACTTTCTTAACTTACAAGCGCATTTGCTAACCAATAGACAAACATAGCAGCAAAATCATTTTAAAGCATCAACGGAGATACTTCCTAAATAGAACCAATCATTCCCAATCCCAATGCATTGAGGTCCTTATCGGCTTGAAGTAGCTAAGTATGCTTTATCTACTTCACTGCTTGCTGGAGTCTTGGAAAAGTATTAAGGATAAGCTCTCCCCGGGCAAGACCCAGATCTCGAACATAACTGGATAAGATTTTAATATGATCCAGAACGTCCATAGATTATATACTCTCGCACTCAAAATGTGCTATTCAAAAACTCAACCTAACGATACCCAATACTGTAGCTATGACTACATATGTAATACCTATATGTATAGTAATTGTCTTTATATTGCTTCCTCGAGGCAAGCATTAGAGGAAAATACCATTTACGAATTATTTTGTAAATTATTCACCTTGAGAAAGAGGACGTTTGGCTGGAGAATTCGCTCGATTTAATCACTAGTGGGCATTCCAATTAGTGCACAACCCGTTTCAACGTATTTTGAACTAAGTTTAAAAGGGAAAGAAAAGAGTGCTGAATAATAGATGTCGGCAGATGAATCCTGAACCCAGTTTTCATATCCACGAAGAGGGTTGCCGTGCTTCTGAAGTATCTGCCAGTTTTTGCCCAAGGAATCGCAGAAACAACCTGACCCTTTATGCTAAGGATTGCAGGTGGGTATAACTACGAGGGCACGTGAAAGTCATACTGTTTTAAAGCAGGCTATAGCCCCGTTTAGTTAATAACCTATTACCCTTTTTCGGACAAGGATGTTCGGATCTGTACACAAAACGTTCGAACAATATACAGGTCATAAGCAGTCAAACAGCTAAATTGAATTAAAGCACACGTCACCGAGTATGAAAAGTTTGAAAACCTGTGTGGTAGTAGTCCAGACCAGGACTTAAAATATAGTAACGTCGGAGCCAGGGCCTTCGAATTCCGGTCGGCGCCTGACTTGTTAAAGGTAGGCCCTCTTTGGGAGCGTTACGGTGGCTGTAGTTTAAACTTAAAATCGCCAAAAGCATTTCCAATCCAGCGATTTAGAGTTCCAGTACTGGATGCGTGACCTAAAGATCGGATTCATCCAGGATCGAAAGGAGGAGCTTGTACCCTTAACACAATTCGTTCACATTTAATATCCGCTCACAGTATTTCTCCAGCTAGATAGTAGTTCTCGTGTAAGCTTGCGCTTTAAAATCATCGGAAATATCGCATTTGGTCTTCGATGGAGAGCCACCTTTTAGTGAAATTTGGGATCATTATATGGGCCCTATCTCACCAATAACTATATATAGCAAAGCAATAAATAACTGACCAGCGTCACATCGCACCATTAGTGATCAATTCAATAATCCATTTCGTGACAAACTGTTTCGTTAAATTAAGTCCTCAGTGAGCAAATAATTTTTTTTAAAAACACTATGGCACGTAGCGCCATCTTACCGCTCAAAAGATTCAAAGACAAATCGGTGTAATATGCGATCAAAGCAGAATTCAAAAGTCATCGAACCACTGTGACCTCTTTAAGTTCGAAAAGAAATGTAAAAGTGGAACGATGACTGATGACACTAAACAATTTGCGAAGAATAGAAGACAAATGTCCTAAACACTGACAGCTGATTAAACGCATTCACTAAGGATAAAGTACTGAACGCATCTATTTTACATTGACTGCTATTCAGTCTGTGACATTTATGAAATATTCTCTAAGTAAAAATCGTGTTGTTGTTAACAGCCTTCACATGGAAAACAATGAAAACTTTCCGATTTGCCGCCATTCGGTATTACTCTTTGTATTTTCGAGACCGACAAAGATTGGGCCGTTTCCAAAGGTTTAGGACTCCATACGAAAATAAAAGCTTTACCTTTCCTGCTGGAGGTAAACATCTTTGCTCGAGAACAGAGTCAAGACTCAAACCAAAGGTTAATCAAATAGCTGTTTGTTAATAAGCTAAGGATATCTAGGTTAAGTGGAATTAGCAAAGCCAATAATGTGTATCAAGAGTTAGACCAATATTAGTCCAAATCGCATATTGATTTACTAAATGTATCTTCGTAACGGAGAAAATTGGAAGAAAATTGGAAGAAAATTGAAGAGGAAACGGCACATTTTTTCGACGCCAAAGTAAGAGTAGCAGTAAAAAGACTTTAACGGGTGCTTGCCTTCCGACATAGGGCTACAATCTACCGATTGTCTAGGATTGAAATGTCTCTCGATTTTGTTCAAAAAAAAGGTATCCATTCGGATGCCTCATCGGTGAATGAAAAGCTTTCTTATTTCACCGCATAAAGGCAAAAGCGACACGAAATGTGAATTGAGCCGAAATGGCTTCTTTAACCTTCCGATCAGCGCCAGCTTCGATAGCTTTATATTAGCAACAAGGATTTTATTTTGTCTGTGTAGCTAGTACAAAAGTGCTGAAAACTCAGCACAAACCGCATTATTGCAGCAACAGCAATACGCTCGGGTTTTCCGTTGGCTTTTGTACTTCCCACAACATAAGTGGCATAATGGCCGATTTGAACGCAGAAGCAGCAAGCAGAAGTGCTTGTGTCAGAGCCCGACGGATTCCGGGGGCGGGAAAAATGAAGTTTCCAAAATATTTTCATAAACATAAACTTCGGTTTGCAAGTTGGAACGTCGGATCGATGACCTCAAAAAGTTTAGAACTGGAAGCGATTATGCGTTGCAGAACTCTACAAATCCTGTGCGTACAGGAAACGAAGTGGTGTAATACAGGAAATAAATCGCGTTTTCTAGATTTAAAAACTAAGGCATTTAAGATGTTCTACCATGGAACGGTCAATGGACGAAACGGTGTTGGAATCGTTGTTGCAGCGGATCTTCTAAAAAACATCGTTGGTATCTTGAAAATAAGCGACCGCTTGATGGGTGTTAAACTCGTCATACACAATGAAACGTGGAACATTGTTAGCGCGTACGCCCCACAAAATGGATGCGACCAATCGGAAAAAGATAGATTTTAGTCAGAGTTCAGTAATTTGCTTAGAAATATACCTATCGATGAGATGCTCTTCGTAGGCGGAGATTTAAATGGCCACGTCGGAGAAACAAATGTTGATTATGAGGACTGCCACAGCGGTAAAGGCTTTGGAACCAGAAATTCAGCTGGCGAAGACATCCTTGTAGCGTGTAGGGCTTACGGCTTAACCATCTTATATACAATGTTTATTAAACATCAACGTCATCTTATCACCTATAGCAGCGGAGGCCACGAATCGCAAATAGATTATCACCTCTGCAAAATGTCGATGAGAAACCGTGTTAAGGACTGTAAAGTAATACTTGGAGAATCGCTAGTAAGCCAATACCGTCTGCTCATTACAGAATTCTTCACAGCGGAACCACCGAAAACACGTGCATCGTTTGGAAAGCCAAAAATCCGGTGGTATAATCTATCGAAGGAACGAAGCGCAAGATTTATCGCACTGGCTAAAGAAGTAGTTCACAATATAAACGGTATCGCAGACTCACTTAGCCTACAAGAAATGTGGAACAGCATGTACGAGGAATGCATAACACTCGCAAAGTCCCATCTGGGGACTATATCGAAATACCATCACGTCGGCAAAGAAACATGGTGGTGGAATGACGAAACCAAACGAGCTGTGGCCGACAAGAAGAGTGCATTCCAAGCGTGGACAAAATGCGATCGGAGCGATGATATCGAAAAAGCTCGACTGGCTCTTGAATACGAGCGTCTTAAAAACGTCGCAAAGAAAGTCCTGCCTCGAACTCGAGCGGCAGAAGCGAAAACATGTATTAGGAGTTGGAACAAATATCCTCACGATCGGCGGATAGAAGACAAGCTATCCAAGAAGTTCAAACGTCGTACAGTACTAAAATGCCAAATATTTTTAAGCTCGCTGCACAGAGGAGAAAAAATTCGAAGGAAATAACCTCGCCGAAATACATCAAAAACCCAGACGGTCGCTTACTAACAAATGAAAAGGAAATTTGTGACCGGTGGCTTGAATACTGCAAGGAGTTGCTTAACAAACAGTTTCCACGTGATATCGTGCCGACAGATGTTCTATTAAAGGAGGAAGTTTCGGACTTTTCAATCGAAGAAATAAGTATAGCAATTGGAAAAATGAAGCGGGGGAAAGCGGCGGGACCAGACAGCATTCCATCAGAGTTTTGGTCGAAGATGGAGGGGATCGGCAGCGTTTGGCTATCGAAACTTATAAATAAATTAAAATGTGGACAACCTATGCCGAATCAATGGAGAAGTAGCTTCTTGGGTCCATTATACAAAGGAAAAGGCGACACTCGAGAATGCAACAACTACCGTTCAATCAAGCTTATGTCACACACAATAAAAATTGTCGAAAGAGTTTTAAACGAACGTCTTCGACAAATAATAAAGCTCGATAATAGCCAGTGTGGATTTGTTGAAGGAAGATCGACGGTGGACGCTATCCAAAGCCTACGTATAATAATGAAAAAGCACCGAGATTCGTCTAAGGATTTAAACATGGTATTTATCGACCTCGAGAAAGCATTCGATCGAGTGCCTAGGGATCTCATATGGGCCGCGCTGAGGTCTCAAAACGTACCGGAAACGTATGTTAGAATAATACAAGACATGTACGGAAACGTGAAAACTGCGGTTAAAAGCTCTGCTGGACTAACGAGAGAATTTCCAGTTAATGTCGGAGTGCACCAAGGAAGCGTCCTTAGTCCTTTCCTCTTTAACGTAGTATTCGACTATCTTTTAAAAGACTGCATGCGCGAAGCAAATGTAACGCCAATCCTCTTCTCTAACCACGCAGTTATACTAAGCGATAACGTCAAAGATTTGCAGAACGCCTTAGATTCATGGAAAAATGCGCTAGAGAGGAACGGGTTTAAAATAAGTCGTTCAAAGACGGAGCATTTGACGTGCCCATTTGCGCATCCGTTGCGACCTGTTCCGGATATTATGTTAGACGGAATAGTTCTTCCGAAAAGCACTATCTTTAAGTACTTAGGATCAATCGTTAACATGGAACGACGACGTAAACCACATCACACAATGAGTGTGGGATGGATGAAATGGCGAGAAAATTCGGGAATCTTTTGCGACCGAAAATTTCCACTTAAATTAAAGGGGAAACTCTACACGACGGTTGTTAGATCAGCTCTTATATACGGTTCACAGTGCTGGACAATGTACGAAGCGTTTAAAAACAAAATGACGGCAGCGGAAATGAAAATGTTAAGGATGTCTAGTGGAGTCACTAAACGCGATTGTATTAGATCTACGCGTATAAGAGGAAGTCTACATATAAAGAATTCGGTAACCGAACAGCTTGAGGCGAATAGAATAAGCTGGTATTGCCACGTTCAAGGAAGATCTGCGGAAAATCCGGTTAAAAAGGCACTATCAACTACGGTCGTTCCAACTGTAAGAAAACGAGGTCGGAAAAAGAATTCCTGGATTTCTCAGATGGCAAATGCGCAACAACGCCTGGGGCTAACCACTGAAGCGATCCAGGATCGAGCAGTATGTAGACGCATTCTGCGGTCTGCGACATTAGCCAACCCCATAAGCGGAGCAGCAGCGATGCAGTAAAAATGGGAAACTCGTTACGCATAAGTTCGTATAACGAGGAAAGGGTTAATAAAAGAATAAGAAGAAGAAGAAGGCCGATTTGAACGCGGTACAAACAAAGGAACTGGTCCTGGTGTTGGTGTTGCTACTTAATTTTTTTTTCGTGCCTTTCAGTTCTACTTACCTCAACATCAAATGTGCATCCATAGCATTTCAAATTTTGGGAAAGAATGCAGCAATGCAGCAATATCGATCATATTGTAGAACATTGCAAGCGAAATATGATATTTCGGCCTTGATTAATCTCGCGCTCCTGTTCCGGAATCTTTCCATCATAAATCATACGCTTCGAATCACACAACCACCATACTCCGTACTTTGCTGGCTTAGATGAAATGATAGCCAAAAAAGCATTAAACGCTTTTAGAGTCAACACTTTATTTTCTTTCTGCTTAGTTAGATTTGCTTCATTCCATATAGCTGTTTTCTGCTTGGCTTTGCGATGCGTTTCTCGAATGATGATGTGAGCCATATCTTCGGTGATTAGAGGTCGAAAGATGGCAAATGGATCATGAACCAAATTTTTCAATGGACCTGGTTTGCTTCTAGTGTAATCGACAATTAAATGCGACTACTCGTTGATGGATCTTTGTACCATTTTGTGGAAATAAAATGGGCAGCATCGGTCTCAGCCTGATGACGGGCAGCAGTGGCAGTAGCAGCTTCTTCACGAAGAATCATCGTGGTCTTCATCATCGATTTTCACATTCACTTGGCTTTCGACATCGGACACATCAAAAGCAACTTCTGGATGCTGCCTGCGATTCGATTGCACATGGTAAGTAAACAACCGGAAATCGTTATTGCAACCTTTTTCCTCCTAATCATTTAATTGGTCATACGACATAGATAAGTATGGTATATGAAGAAGGACCATAACAAAATTATTTTCTTGCCCAGTTCCTATGTATGTATATCTTTGTTAACTCTTCTCCCTTATTTTCCATAATCTCTTCTCTATAATACACGCAGGTCCTTTGGGACCTTGTCGCTAATCGAAGGGTTAAAATCCTTAAATCCAATTCTTGACATTTACTTTACTTAACTGGCTTTAAAATACGCATCCCTGTGTTGAATGGTGTACAAGTAAAAAAGGACAGTAAGATTAAATTCACAGAAACCTCTACGTTGAAAAAAATCTTCAAACAGAAGAAACCAGCTAGTTGCACTATATTCAACGAAAGCTCTGAGAAATCCCAGTCAAAAAGGCCAAAGGGAGTTAAATTGTAGCCGATATTCGAGGAATAGGACAAAGGACAGTTATTGGATCACTTTCAGGCTAAACTGTGAGCAAACTTTTGTTTTGACTTACTAGGTGTTCCAAAATAGAGTGGCCTATAGAATGGTTCAAAAGGCTCCAAATTTAGCCACTTGGGTGAAATATGAAACATACAGCACCCCTAGATACGACACGGTCACACCAGACAGCCCAGTCTTCTCTTCTATTGTCTCCATATCTATTCCCTGTAAAGCAAAACACTTCAAAATAAACTCCCAACAGATCCACATTTGTCGATTTAGTTTTCTCAATT
The DNA here is from genome assembly GCA_928272305.1 of Volucella inflata. Taxonomy (NCBI): domain Eukaryota; kingdom Metazoa; phylum Arthropoda; class Insecta; order Diptera; family Syrphidae; genus Volucella; species Volucella inflata. The sequence goes on along the minus strand of OV743716.1, from coordinate 146,301,364 downwards.
TATCTTTTCCTTAAGGACCTTCTCGAATGCGCACTAAAATCAAATCTCTCAAATTTAAAATACGTAACATAGAACACGTAACACTCTCCCCTTCTAAAATGTATTTTCATTATTCGCCGATAAAATTTAACAAAATAAATGGCAAAGCATATTTACCTCACCGCCATTAGCACCCCTTCCATGGCGTAATCGAGCTTTTGCTGGTGCCCACAAATTTATAAAGAGGCAATCCTCAGATACATTTGTATTGGGATTCCACATTTCCTCACCATAAAATCCAGGAAAGTAATCGTATCTGCAAAAAAAGGTAAAAGAGAAAATAAAAACAAATTAGGAAATGGGGTTTTGTAATGAAACGCTGCGTAGGATGTATTTGAATATTTAAGCATGGCAATTTAATCGCTACCACAGGGCGGCAGTAAAAATCAGATTTTCCAAATGCAAATTTGACATTTAAATTCGGCCTCTTATAGTAAGTAATGAGTTAACATTAAGGGCATATTTTTGGCGTGGCTATCTTCTTATTTACGGAAAACAATTGTAAACGGATTAGAAGGATATTCGTCAGGATTAGTGAAAATATCATAGTCAAGTGGGAACGATTTAAATGGTTTCGAAGGCATTGACTGTACTCATAAAAAAGGAGCTGAGAATTAATCTGTAATCAGTTTTAATGGGCTATGACGGAGAAAGGTCAAACCTGTATCCCTGATATAGATTAAAGTTAGTTAGGCGCCTAATTCAGTTGAGGAATGTTTAAATTCGCTACAACTACGAGGGCTCTATGACAAGTACCCGTGTTTACCGACTGATGGCACCACTGATGCAAAATGCCATTATAAAGCGCCAACGATGACTGTCAAAGTTTCAGACAGATGTATCGAGATGTTTTGACAGCTGTTCAAAGTCATCAAGTTCGTGTTAATTTGCAATCATGGAGAATGAATTCAAGCGTGGGAGAACATCTGTTTTTGATGAAGTGCGCCCAGGCCGTCCGATTGCGGGGACTACGGAGGATATGATTAATAAAACCCATGATATTGTGTTAGCAGATCGTCGGATGAAGGTCAGAGAGATTGCTGACATTGTACACATCTCAATTGAATGCATACCAAAAAATCTTACACAAAAAATTGGGCATGAGAAAGCTATCGACGAGATATGTGGAGACGAGATGTTAACAGTGGAGCAAAAACGAAATCACATGACAACTTCGGAGCACTGTTTGGACATGTTTAAGCGCAATCCAAACGAGTTTCTACGGCATTTTGTGACTGTTGACGAAACAGTGGATTTCACCCTGCGAAACTGTTTCAAAGAAGGCAAAAAAGGTTCCATCAGCCGGAAAAGTCACGACCACCTTTCTTTGAGATTCGCAAGGCATCATCTTCACCGACTATTTAGAGAAAGGAGGGACAATCAAGGTGCAGTACTATGCTGATTTTTTGGACCGATTCAATTCTGAATTAATAAAAACAAAACGGCCCCACTTGGCAGTCCTTTTTCACCATGACAATGCACCTGCTCACTCGTCCGCAATCGCCACAGTAAAACTGGTCGAATTACGCTACGAATTGCTGCCTCACCCACCCTTATTCACCAGATTTGGCCCCATGTAATTTCCTTTTGTTTCCAAACATGAAAAATGGCTTGGCGGAAAGCGAGAGGCCTTTGTGGAGTGGAGTTCGACAAATCATATTTTTTGAATGGCTTACAAAGGTAGAATGACGTTGGACTAAATGTGTCGAGCTGAAAGGAGACTATATTGAAAAATAGATAAAACAATTTTTTTTTAATGCGTTTTCTTGCCTAACACGGGTATTTATGATACAGCCCTCGTATCTTCGGGTTGTGCAGCATTCATCAAAAAATCCACTGAGTGTATTACAGGCCAACAGGACTCAATTGGTTTAGAGGGGTCAATGTAACAACAAAGTACGTCCGTTTGGGGGGCGTAAAGTTGACACATATTAACTTAAAATTACCAATGTAAGGAGAAGTTGTATGGGAATGCTTATGGATTCCGAGTAATACACACCGGCCAGCACTTTCAATTCATCATTCGAAAAACATTCAAAATTAAAGTAAAAACCTTGTGGTTTTCTATGTCAGAAATAAATATTGTTGCAGTTGGTGTAAAGAGATCATACAAGGTGCTTTTGTGAATATGCGGTGGAGATTTTTGAGCGTAAACCTCTAACATTTTGGTGGTAGATACACAAACATTTTCAACTAGAGGGTGGAGATACAAAATTAAGTTGGTTAGGATCTGTAATAGTTCCTAAATTCGAACGAGTTCTTTGTTAATTAATGGCAAGACTTTTGGAGTTAACATGCATTGAAAGCGTAGGGAAGTCTTTTTAACTTAGTCAAAAGGAATGTCGAAGCTGTAGTGGTAGCAAACAAAAATTTGCATCAATTCGTCTGGCTTGATCAGAAGGCCTTGTTGTTGAATCTAAACCATGATATTGGTTTTGGTTATGCTATCTATGCAAACTGGGTTGAGTTTGTCGTGCAAAAATGCGAGATAGAGCTGTACATTTTCACATATGCGGTGATCTCTTAATTGAATATCCTGGACGATGATTTAAACATCCAATCATGCTTGGAGGATATACAATACAATGCGGTTTTCGCTCTTGGCTATGGCAGCTACAATACATAGTTTATGGATAGCAATTTTATTTAAAAAAAAAGGTCTTCAATCCAAAAGAGGATTCCTCGTCTTGGGACAGTTTTGAGGAATAATGTGGACAGTACAGATTTATTGGAATTAATGTTTTTTTTAGTTTTTGTAAGTTATTGTTAGATATCAGAAAAGCCACGATCGTCGGCAATGGTTTTGGGGCGGGATTGATGAGTGGAGTTACATTTTTCTAAGAGTAGCACTCTCTTTGATTGAAAATGTACAATGAGTTATAACTTTAGTAGTTGAAAGTGATAGAGAAAGTTCATCGTGCAGAGATTTGTTGTAGGGGCTTACTACAAATACTGATCGATTCGGCTTATTAGAGATGTGATTTAATTACCCTAATATCTGTATTATGATTGATCTAGTGGTTGTGACTTACTCCCTAAGAAAATTAAGTTCATGTTGAATGGATCCGATATTTTTGGTATTTTTGGCAAGCTCAAGGTGTAGCAGAGTAGATTGGTCAGCCAAAGATGTTATTATTTTCCTAACTGAATTGACGTTGACTCAATCGCTGGTTAGGTATGTATTTGAACAGTGAAACCCATCAAAATTTGGTATTTTAATGCTTTTTGAGTATAGGGATTGAACAGTGACCGATTAAGCTGTTTACATTATCATATATTACTTTTGAAATGGGGTCCACAGGTCCACTTTGTTTTTGGTTATTACATTTGATAGCCAGCATTATATGTGCCAGGGCATATCTTCTACTGAAGGCAATGTACTTATACAATAGATAGAATGGAAAATCCTTCGTCATACGAGGGCGGGTCAATAAGTCCGTGACTTTTGGATTAAAACACAGATTTTTTGATAAAAAAATAATTTTATTTTTCAACGTAGTCTCCCTTGAGCTCTATACACTTTGTCCAACGCTTCTCCAATTTTTTTATCCCTTCCAAAAGAAATGATTTGTCGAGGTCCTCAAAATAGGCCTTTGTTTGCGAGATGACTTCATCATTGGAGTCAAATCTTTTTCCACCAAGCCATTTCTTCAGGTTTGGGAACAAGAAGTAGTCGCTCGGAGCCAAATCTGGAGAATAGGGTGGATGAGGGAGCAATTCATTTTTGCCATGGCAACTGCACATGTGTGCACCCTTGCATTGTCTTGGTGGAAAATAACTTTTTTCTTGGCCAAATGAGGTCGTTTTTTTTCAAATCGTCATTGAATCGGTCCAATAAGTTGGCATAATATTCCCCATTGATTGTTCTTCCCCTTTGAAGGTAGTCAATGTGGATTATCCCGCGTGCATCCCAAAAAACAGTCGCCATAACTTTATTGGCTGACAAACCCACCTTGGCCTTCTTTGGCGCCGATTCACCCTTAGAAACCCACTGTTTTGACTGTTGTTTGTTCTCTGGTGTGTTGTGATGGATCCATGTTTCGTCCACGGTTACAAAACGGCGCAAAAACTCCTCCATATTGCGATTAAACAACGCCAAACCTTCCTGTGAAGTTGTTACACGATTGCGTTTGTGGTCGACTGTGAGCAAACGCGGCACCCATCTTGCGGAAAGCTTTCTCATGCCCAAGTGATCATTCAAAATTGAAACCACTGAGCCATGCGAGATCCCTACGGCTTCCATAATCTCTCGCACTTTCAATCTTCGGTCGGCCAACACCATATCGTGAATTTTTTCGATTGTTTCGGGTGTAGAGACCTCAACTGGGCGTCCAGGACGTTCGGCATCTTCAGTGCTTGTACGGCCACAACGAAATTCAGTAAACCACTTTTTTACCATTGAAATCGATGGTGCAGAGTCCCCATAGTATTTATCAAGCTTAGCCTTGGTCTCGGTAATGGTTTTTTTTCGCAAGAAATAATGCTTAATAAGCACACGAAATTCACTTTTTTTCCATTTTCTCCTCAAATTAGTGAGTAGTCTGATAAAAATAGCTGTCAAACACAAACTAACTGACGCAGCAAGTTTAAATTTTGACAGGAGTCAACTGACAGATGCCTGTTGACAGGAGCAGTGTTGCTGTTTCAGTAAAGAGGTCAGAAATTCAAAAAGTCACGGACTTATTGACCCGCCCTCGTACAAACAGTAGGTTCGGCAGATCCACAGAAAGACATGGTGAGAGCGGTATGAGGTTCTAAAATAAATCACTGATATGAGGATAAGAACAACTTCGAGCACTATGAAGTAATAAATATACTGCGAAATAGGTCATTAGTTTATAAAGTCACTTTGATTAAAGGACTATGAAATTGTAGCCAAAATAGCTTGGCAGTATTGTTGATTTTTTTTGTTTTAAGTGAGATCGAATTTGTCCAGAACCACTACTAGGTATTAAACTTCATTAAACAAAACAAAAAAAAAAAAAACATTTTGGCGCTAGCAGCCCGGTATGGGCCATGGCCTAGCTTCTTGACACATATTTTTTGTGTTGCTCATGTTGTCCATTTTTGTTACATCTAAGCGGGGCCTACGGTTTATCGCCGAGTCCGAACGGCACTCCTTAGAAGCTTTTTCGTAGGAAATTTTTTACATTCGGGAGTTTGCCATTGCCCGCCGAAAGTGTGATGGCGATTTGAAAAATTGTTGCTGACCCCAGCCAGGAATCGAACCAAGACTCTCTGCGTGATAGTCCAACGAGCTAACTATCACGCCATCACCTTCATTAAAGAACTTTATAATTACATCGATCTGAGAGATTGGTAAAAGTTCAGATTTCTGAAGGGTATAGTGAATTGCTTTATCGTCGACTGCAACTGACCACAAAAGGTATGAAGGGACACCTTATTGTGGACAGCTTTTCGTTGTTGAGACTGTTATTGATGTTTCGCCGATATTAAAGATTTTTCTTCATTTTTCAAGTTTCGCTTTCAACCATATACGGGTAGTGTGATCGATACCTTTAAGTTACATGGTATTCAAGATGGAATCCTACAGTTTATGATTAAAAGTACCTTCAATATCTAGGAAAGCACATTATGCGATTTTAATTTGTCAGTAAGCGTTTTTTATCTGTAATATTGAATTTAAAATTCCTCTTTTTTAGGACATTTCGTCCTGTAGAAGTATTGGATGGATTTAGAAAGAAACGATGTCAAGTGAGTGAGAGTGAGGGTGAAATTTCTACCCACTAAACCTCACCTCCACAAAGAAACATCCCTGCCTTTACACAAAGGAACCATTGTTAAGCGTAGGACAGGAGAATAGGCTTTAGCAGTCGTTAGTCTTGACTGGTAGTCAAGTTTTATAATTTCGGGATGCTATTTCTTCTGACGAAGGTGTCTTGGGTGTCTATTCTACGTGGGTAAGATAAGAATATTAGTGTGAATAAAGTGTTGGAGATACATCTCTGAGTGTATACCAGGAGAAAGAAGAGGTTCTGTGTATGTAGCGCGTATCTGTGATTTTTGTCCGGGTTTGTGCCTATGTTGTATATATTACCGTGTTCTTAGTTCAAGGCGGAATTCTTGATTTTCAACACAGTCAGCAGTTCTCTCACCAATTTTGCCTAAGATAAACTCTTGCTTACAGAGTTCTTTTAAGATGGCCTCGCAAATTGGCCAACTTCCCTCCAATTTTCCCCTGAGAGGTTAATTTCGCTAATAATCACACTTGTATGTGAAGAGTTGGCACCTTGTGTTCTGAAGTCTGGGCACTCTTCTCCATGTTCGGACGAAAAGCTTAGATTGTGAACACACCGGAAGTTAGAGGCTGTGTGCACGAACTTATTCTCGTGTGTACGCGAATATTTATATAAGAAAAAATGCACGCCGCTTTCTCTGAGATTGAAGCAACTGATTGATTCCAAAGTGATTAGTCAATAAATTCGCGATGTCTTACTTTTAGATTCTTTTATTGCTAGTGATCCTGTGACTACATCTGGGGCTTCTAATGTTTCGTTAGCGCGGTATAGGCGATCGGTTCTAGGGGAGCCTTAATGTTAGGTCTATTATTCAACAAAACAAAAAAAAAAAAAAACACTGTGGCGCTGGCAGCCCGTTATGGGCCATGGCCTAGCTTCTTGACACTCATTTGTGTTGCTCACGTTGTCATTTTTGTCACATCTGAGCGGGGCCTTCGGTTTATCGCCGAGTCCGAACGGCACTCCTTAGAAGCTCTTTCGTAGGCAATTTTACTTTCGGGAGTTTGCCATTGCCCGCCGAAAGGGTGATAGCGATTTGAAAAATTGTTGGTGACCCAGCCTGGAATCGAACCCAGACTCTCTGCGTGATAGTCCGATGAGCTAACTATCACGCCATCGCCATCACCCTATTATTCAACAAAGCATCTTGGTAATTCAATGCAGGTTTTGATTGTATTACTTGTTCTCCTAAGCGTAAAAGTATGTATTCAATGGAATTTCGGCTTTATGTCACAAGCCAAGCCTTGACTCATTTGCTGCCGATTCTACTTCGGAAATCTGCTCCTTGTGCAAATTCCCCTTTATCGCCACAATCGTCTCAAAACTCTTTCTGCGAAGTGACGACTTGAGTCTTGGGAATGAGCCATGTCAGGTGAAAACGGAGCTTGGGAAACGGTATGAACATTTTTAAGTTTTGACTCGTCTGAGGAGCCCCGATTGTTGTAAGTTCCAAAGTCATATTTATAGACCCATGTTCCGACACCGGTAATGGTGCCATCGATAGTATGTTGGCCCGAAGAAAGTTAGCACGACAGAAACGTGTGAAATCATCAACTAAGTACAGTGCGGGCCACTTTAACATTTTCAACGCTTACACACATAATATTTCGTTAGAAGACAAAATTTCCGACAGATAAATTTAACATAGCTAAATGCAAAAACTCCCGACCAGATATTTGAGTGCCAGATGACAGATGTACCAACCTAATAAACAGTTTTTGGCAATATCTCAAGCGCGGTTTTTTGAATGGGAAATTCCGGGTACTTTTTGATCAGACGGTAAGTCAATGGTGTCATTCCTTCTGGCGGGAACCACATATGATTCAATTCAATTCATACTTATATTTTCGAGGAAATAACCAATGAACATTGTCCAGTGAGCTTGGCCATTGACTGCGTTTTAGAAAGTGGTTATGCTATAAGCGTGCAGATTATATCATAAGGTGCACTTTTCGAATGCAAAGCCGCATGAGTCTCTTCTAGATTTATTTACATTGAATGGCGCTATAGTCTAGAAGTGGACCTAGGCTTCAGTCAACAAGCGTCTCCAGCCAGCTCGGCGCTTTGCTATTTGCCTCTAGTTTCGCACGCAAAGTTGACTGAGGTCCCTTTTGACTTGTGTGAGCCACCTGAGTCTCGGTCCGTCCAATTAGTCCATACCTAATGCCAGTTTTGGATACCCCTAGGTCGATTAGTCCGAAACGAGTAAACCCGTTCCGTCACCATTTCGTTGCCAAGACTCTGACTTTGTCTCGGAAATATTTACCAGCCTGAGCTCCAAATATTTCGAAGTAGCTCGGCTAAGGTTTTATTTGTTCCCGGATTTTTCTTCACCGGTGAGTCCATGTGGGACATGTCCCGTCTATAGTGCTGTTATTTTTGTTTGCAGGTCAGCACTCGCGTTTATAAGTTTATCAAGACGAGTTCGGACGGACACCCACCAGTACGCGACGGTTACCACATGGACGTATTATAAGCACTATTGATGTGTAAAAGCATCCCACCGTCCTCTTCTAGATTTGTCCACCAATTTGTGAGTTCACCATCCCAAGCTGCTCAGAAGTTTTCAAAAAACTACAATGGACTGGAAGAAGCTGTACCTTTCATTTTGGAGTATGAAGAAAAGCCGAAATATGATATGGTACCAATCCCGCCAGAGCCAAGTAATCTAACAGATGATGAAGGGGCTGCTGATGATGCAAACCTACCTCACGATGTTCCAGAGACAGCAGAAAGAAATTTTTACACATACGTGAGCCTCCGGGGAAAATGATTCGGATAATAGTGATGGAAAGGTACTCTCCTCTAAAAGACGTTAAATAGCGGGAAGCAGTCAAGGCCATCTAAGTTGGAAGAAGTGTTCTCCATCATATGCAGCTGGTTTTTCAAGCTCAGAAGCAGTTCAGTCATGAAGGTATCATTTGGCAGATGAGCTGAAAAACGTAACTCCCGTACAACATTTTGAAAAACTGTTAAATGAAGACATTGTTAAAGACCTTGGCTGATCTTCTTATCAAAAAACATTTTCCAGTGCAATGTCAATGTTCAATGATCGAATTCTTTGGCCACCGACCATCTAAGCAATTTTATGTTTACAATTTTGATGTTTACTGTGGCAAAGTGATTGGATCGAACATAAAAGAGCTGTTAGGTACAGGATTAGTGAAGTCTGTTTTTGAAAAAATCCAAGCAATTTTGACAATTTTTTCACCGGCCACCAACTGTTGAAGGATTTGCGTGATTTAGGATACGGAGCTACGGGTACTGTTCGTGACAACCGTACCAAAAAAATGTCCTCTACCCACAGTCAAGGATATGAAAAGGAAAAGCAGAGCAGAGTTTGACTATCGATTTGACAGTGTGGCAACGAAGTTCTTTTCGTTCGATGGAAAGACAACAGTGTTTGCACAATGGAAACAAATTTCGACACCGTTAAACCAATTGGCAAGGTAAAGCGATGAAACAATCCCAAAATTGTTTCAAACCTATAACAGCGGAATGGGCGGTGTAGATGAAATAGATCAGTGTATATGTCTGTACCAGATTGCCGTACGAGGAAAAAAATGGTGGTGGACCATATTTACTTACATGTTGGATTTGACAGTTTCTAATGCATGGAGGTTGCATGTCATATCATCAGATAGTCCCCAGGACCAACTGGAATTTAAGAGAAATATCGCTAGATTCTTACTTCGACAATGCCAAAAGGAAACTGTTCCTCATAGGCCAGCATCATCAGCAATACCTGACTTGTGCGCAGAAAGCATTGGGCATTTTCCGAAAAAAATGTCTAAGCAGCTCTGATGTGTAATTTGCCATACGAAAATACGTTGGGAGTGCAAGAAGTGTGATAAAACGCTTTGCATCGAAAGGCTTTGTTTAGAAAAATAACATACTTAAGTGCCCATTATACTCATTCGAGTACATCCCTAAAACTCATGAATTGTATGCATTTTGTTTTATTTTATTTTTTTTTTTTTTTTCTTATTTGCATAACAGGTTATGTATGAAGTGGAAAATTAACACGTTGACTGCCCACATGCAAATTAAAAAATACTAGGCTCGCCCGTCGCCGAAATTCGCCGATTCACAAAAGCAACAGTTGTCGTGTACACAACAAAAGTGTCGTCACTCGTCACTATGTTTCTCTTTTTTTTTATTTTGTTTAGTCTCTATCCCACTTAGAGTAGGGAAACTCTTTTGCAATCGTAGTAGTGACTTTCAGAGTCACAAACTTACAAACAAAAAACAAAACAATACATTTCATAAGTCAAAGCAGTCAAACAAATTCCTTATGTAGAACCACATGCACAAAAACGATTCGACTATACGCTTATCCCTAGCATCTTTCCTTTTCTTTACTATTGACTCTCAAAGGCAAGCAGACTTGAAAATGTTTTTTTTCCTCTCAGTAAAGCTGGCCATACACGACGAACATGTTCGTGTGATCTGTTCGTGTTCATGGTCTTGTTCGACGTTTGTGGTGCTCTTGACGAACCGATCCAAAATTGATGAAAAATTTCAAAATTTGTGGATTTGTTCGCGAGCACGTTCGCCGTTTCTGGCGTTGGTCGAAAATATTTTCTTTTTTAAATAAAATTTGTTGCATGCACTTCAGCGGAAGATAAAAAATGGCAAGTTTTACCAAAACGTTTCTTTTGGAATTTATCGAAATTCTGTTCAAAATATTTGTTCAAAACTTTAGATCCTCGAAACTTTGTCTAGTTGCGAGGAATCTTAAAGTTGCTGACAGTCTCTCGTTTTTTGTAATTGCTTCTCGCATTCCTGTGTTTTGTTTTCCAATAACTGGACCGACCAGACTCAGCAATTCAATATAAGTTTCTGAATCCATTCTAAGAAATTTTTAAAAATCTTCTGCTGCACATATTTCTAATTTTCTCAACAATTAGTATGAGTGCGATCATTTCTACCATATAGCCACTCTTTCATCCACTCTCGCCTTTTTTGTTTCTTTTTCTTGCTTTCGCTTTTTGCATATAGGCATTGTTAATAATGCAATTGCATCATCCGCGTGTGCGTTCTCCATATTTTCTTGTTGAAATTTACAGCAAAAGTGATATTCCGCAAATCGGTTCGTCATGTGTGGCCAAATGTCAACAAATCGGACGTACATGTTCGTCGTGTATGGCCAGCTTAAGCTACGTAAAATTGTAAATATTGTAATATTTCGGCTAGGCTTCGAAATAATAAAACGTTATTCTATTTTAAAACACTTATGCCCCTATTCTGATTGTGATGTGGTCACAACTCACGAATGTCTGTGATGTGAAAATTGTGATACTTGCTTTATGAGGTTTCTTGCGAGCATTCAGCTGTTTGATATTCTGGCCAATACCTCACAAGAAATAGTTACCACGGTATGGTGAATTCATTATTCTGTCAAAAAATTACTTTTTATTTTTTTGACAATCATTATTTAATAGAAGTTTGTGAAACACGAGTAAATAATAATATAACGAAAAATGGCGGAAAAATTTAATGAAACAGTCATCGATTAATGAGAAAGCATCATTCCTTTCCTGCAAATTCCGTAGAATTTTTTTAATCTTTTCTTTTATTTGTCTATTTCACTCACAAGCACTCACTCCTCCATTTTTTTTTTTCAAAATTAAAAATTTAGCCTTTAATTTTCTGTTGTGACCGGGTTGTGAACTGCTCAATAGGACATCAGATACAGATTTAAGCTTCAGATTCACATTCTGAGCCCCTTTTCTGTCGCTTTCCAAAAATCAACTTAACTCACGCTGTTTCTCATCCTGTATTTTTACCACATTGGTCGGGTCCTAGTTTTCTCTCGTATCTTCTGATTTGAAACTGGGGTAATAAATGAATTCACCAGAGAGAGAGAGAGTTTATTAATGACGTATGATCCTAAGGCTTCTGTCACACTATCCGGTTTTGGCCGTACGGCAAAAAGTCGTACGGTGAAAATCCGAGTGTTGTTGTCAATTCACATTATACGGTTTATGCACGACGTTTATCCATCGCAAGCTTTGTTTGTGATTAAGTGATGTGTTGATAAGTTAAAATGAATTGCAATCAAATTATTGCATTATTGTTAAATATTCGTCGACGAAAGAGACGATTACGCAAACGTAATTTTTTGGTACATCCTATCAATGGAAGGCGAGAGAAATTGGGCTTATTTCATACCTTATTTGAGGATGTACGGATGTACTTCATTCCAGGCATCTTTTATAGCATTTCGATCCTTGTAGGTGTCCAGAAATTTGTCCCACAGCAAAGGTCTAGCTTCCACAAGTGTAATCAACACTTCGTTATCAATAGCTTCCATTATTATTTAAATAACCAATAAATAGAATTAACCAAACCGCAAGTTCACTTTCAAGCCAGTGAACTGTAGCAGCTGATCGTACGATTTAAGACCGGTAAATGTGAAAGCGCGCATTTGGTTACGTACACCACTGCTTTATCGGTAGCCGTACGGCATGGTGACGGCATTTTGCGTAACCGTGTAATGTGAAAGGGGCCATGCTTTTCTTTAGGTCACTAAAATAATTTCGCCGTACGATTTTTTGCCGTACGGCTAAAACCAGATAGTGTGAAAGAAGCCTAAGGTTATGCAACACTGGATTCCTGATTTTACAACATCTATATCTATAGTTATATGTAAAATAACCTAATATTTTACATGTTTTACCAAGGTTTGGTAAGACCGTTTGGCAAAAAAAAAAATACATTGTGCACATATACGCGAAATTACCTTTCCGTTATGAATGGTGTAAGTATCATGCCATTCGGTTCAGTAGAACGGTGGAAAAGTGTACGACAAAAATAGGCAGCACGTATTTATATATAGATTACCAAAGTGCCAAGTGTGTTTTTTTGTGGCAAAGCGTGGTTTAGTTAATGTTTTTAAGTGTTTCATAATTTTTTAATAAAATTGTGCCGTTTTTCAGTGTTTTTGAAACATGACCACCGGTGGATCATCTGGAACTTTGATAATACATAGATGTGTATGACATGACCCACCGGTGATCATATTATTTTCTTTTATGTTAAGATCCCAGGAAATTTTATGGATCTTCTTCTGATAATGCTGCTTCTGATGAAATAGATGATGTTGATTTTGAGGGTTCGGATTCAGATGAGTATCTACCTTCTGATTCTGTTGAACAATCCAGCGATTCCAACGTAATGGAAACATTGGAAAATGATTCGGATGCAGATGAGGAAGACGTTTCTATTGTTGATATGTGGACACATATCAGAACTTTGAAAAAATTTGATTTCGAGGAAACTGCTGAATCTGGTGTCCATTTCAGTGCTACAATGAATCCTTATGATTTTTTTCCGCTCATGGTGACCCAAGAAATTTATGAACTGATAGTTCACCACACTAATCTGAATGCTCAAAATACTTTGACTAGCAGGACAATCACTCGCAATTCACGAATAAAGCGATGGGCTGATACAGACATTCGCGAAATAAACAAGTTTCTTGGGCTCATTATATATATGGGTATTGTCAAATACCCATCTATAAATGATTATTGGAGCACCGATTCATTCTCCATGGATTCATTTGTCCCATAAGTAATGCCTCGAAACCGTTTTCAACTGATTTTGAGGTTTATACATTTTTCCGACAATACAGCAGTTGGAAACAATCGTCTGGGTAAGGTTAGCGGTCTTTGGAAATTTTAGAAAGAAATTTTATGCATTGTCGAACTCCTGGTGAGATCTTAGCTGTGAAAATCCCACAAATACGGGGTAAAAATTTACAAGCTGTGTGACCCTTATTGATATACCTTTACTGGTTCTGTATATGCCAGAAAAAACACCTGTTTCAGTCAAAGAAGTTATACCAACAGGCTCAGCGTCACATAGTACCCAAATAGTGCTAAACTTAGGAGGACTACGAGGACTTATCAAAAGTTATGGGATGGAATGAGGCAGGAAAAAAAGTATTTATTTTTTTATAATTACTATTATTAAAGTCAAAGAACTGCTGTTATTTATGAATTGTTTTTGTTTGTTTTTTTTTTCTTCGAATAAAAGTGTCAATAACATCTAAAATTATACCGAGACCGGCCACTTTTTTTGTTTGGATCAACTAATGTACTTTTAACAAGATACCCATGAAGAATAAACAACATTTGTCTCCTATGCCATTGAGATAATCCTAGTATAAACCCATATAGGGCATGACCCACCGGTAGTACATGTGGCCTACTGGGATAAAATTCACTGCAATTTAACTATGCGCATTAATGGGTCAACTAACTTAAACAGTTCGAGCTTCGCAGAACACAACAAACAGTGACTTCTTTACAAAGCTATCACGCAAAAACTCCCGATAAATGGCACTAAAGCAGATGACAGAGCGCTAGATGTCAGAGCGCCAGATGACAGAGCGCCAACCTCAAGCGCGGTTTGTGTGAATGGTAAATACTGGGTACTTTTTGATCAGAAGGTACAACATAAAAAGTGTGTTTAATTTTTTTGCAGCAACTACGTACCATAATCTAACCTACCTACAACTGTGACATGCAAACGAAGCTGATTTTCTTTACCATTGACAACAGAGATTCCAAAATCAAAGTGATTATTTTAAAATATCATAAATTTGCTTCAAAAGTTGATGAAACCTTTAATGTTCAATTTAACTCAATTTATACATAGCCCTATGCTAAAGAAGGTTATTTCATTACCAGCTCAAGCCACGACACTCATTAACTCAACACATTCCGACATCCCCATATGTTTGTAAGGCACATGTGAATGTCACATTAACGTCATATTAGCTGTTGTAAGAGTATTAATACAAATAATGCGCCCTGGATATTGAACAACAGCCTTAAACCGTTCCCTTTTGTCGACTCTCTACCTAATGCAAATTGAATTCAAATTCCATCCCAAACACTCAATTAATACAACCACATACATATGTATACTGGTATGCCTACATACTTAGCATAAATTTATGCCTAATTTTAGTTTAAAAAGGAATTAACCCACATTCACCGGAAACCGAGTGGATGCAAATGAAGCACAAGTATCCCTATCACTACACCCACAACAACCATTTCATCTGCTTTGCATTTGGAAATTTAAAACGAAAAATTCAAAACTTCCCAAACTAGCCTATCTACGAGTAGTTAATCCAAATGTCTTCAATTTTTCTTTAAAAAATGTGCCAACACGATACGAGTATGTCCTATCAACTCGTACCTTTCATCAACTACCGAGAGCCAAAATTAAAATAGAAAAACAAAAAATGTTTTTCAACTTTTCTACAGTTTGCACATGAAAAAAGTTTTTACCTATCTACGAGTACGTACCGGCACCACAACTAAAGTGCAATTAATTCTGACGTTTTAACTAAGCCTCTCCACCAGGCCGCATATTCATTTTGATATAATCCTCTCGACTATCTCTTCAAATATTTTAAGACTCTGTCGTTCCGTATTTCTTAAGCCCTCCGGTGGAAACTAACTCACTTCAGCTCTTTGAGGGGGATTTTAACCGAAAAACTTTTACCCACCACCCACTGGCTGGCTAACTACTGCCAGCACTTTCGTAAATAGAAATTTATGTTTTCATACTGTGTCTACTCGTATAGTTCCCATTTGCTGGCGTGTGTATTGTATCTGTTTGTCTTGTCTATGACGTCACTACTGCAGCATATTCCACTCACCTGTTTTCATGAACTACAAACGAAGCACGAACTTTTCCTTGCATGGCTTGCGGCCTCCTTACCTTGCATAAATTAATAATACAACGAGGGCACACAAATAAAATGCAAAAAAAAGAAATGAATGTGAAACCTTAAGGCGACCGCGGCACACAGATAGGGCTGCATACTTGCCACTGCACCACAATGTGCCCCTTTCGTCATAGATACAAGTAGAAAGCGCCACAATTACATATACTCGTATGTATGCATTCATACTTATTCTTATGATGCTAACTACCCTCACATAGAAATCTCCTCAATGGGACTGTGGTAGTGGGAGGATGGTATAAAGACATAAGTCGGAGCCAAGGAATGGGGCGCCTCATCGCGGTCGGTGGTGTCGTTTAGTTAAGCCAAGAGAAGATAGAGGAATGTATACGTACCGACTATTGTGCTCGAGGCCATAATATGTGGTGCAGCAGCAATCGGAGCAACAGTCGCACAGGCAAAATTTAAGAGGCTGAACTGAAGGAATTAAAGTGGGTCTGCTGTTTCCTCTCTTTGAGATATCCCGTTCGCCCTAATATTGCACAGCATTTCCACAGAACTAAGCGAGGTTGTTGTGATTTGGCAAATGGAAACCATGTCACTAAAATGATTTACCACTACCACGTCCATATTATTGTGCGTCGTCGCGATTTTCACCGCACCAGATACCACAGTGGGGACTTTTCACATATTCATATTCTGGTTTTGTCCAGTTCGGTTATATTTACTCGTTTGTATGTATACATGAGCGCCAGTCTTGCCTTAACCCACTACTGTTGCTGCAACAGTCCGTGCCCTCTTAACGCCATCAACGTGATTATCTTAATTAAAAGAAATATGAGGACGAACAGTGGGGGAGGAATAAGAGGAGATCTTCATAGTGGTGGTACCACCCCTCAGAGTGATGATATGGCGCTGTAGATTTTCGGTCTGAACCACTTTCTAAAGTTAAACCAAGCAGTGGAGCCTGATACTTGTGCTGACGTTGGCGCCGGCAATGGTGAGAGATAATTTCGGAGGTTTGCCTGCAGAAAGGTTTATAGAAGCCGACCACCCCTTGATGTGGTAATTATGAGTCGCTCTGAATCTGGTGGTGATAAAGTTGACACTCTATAGTATGTTTGGCTTGTGTGTGCAATGTGCAAACCATACTGAGATTTATTGAATCGGAGCATAGCTAAAGGTCAAAATATGTTCGCACACACATGTATAGACGATGTGCACCTTAAAGATTAACCGAAGCGGGTCCCAAGTGGTTAAGAAACTTTTCCTCCTTTTTTTTTTTCTTTCTTGTACTTCATTTAATTGGGAGAGCTAACCGTGTACCTATACTCCATTCGTCGGTAGTGTTGACGATTTTTTTTTGTTTTAATTATGAGCGCATGTTTGGCAGTTCTTCCGAAGGCGCATTTGGAATTCTGAAAATGGTGCAGTGCTATTTTTGGAGGAAGCTCAAGGTGAGTCGCCGCCATCAACTGAAATGCAGCATTCAATGAATTAAGAATTCTATTTACAAGGACAACAATGCGATTAAATTAATGCGATGAATGTGTCGCATTGTCACAATTTACCCACGAGATTTACTTATTTTCAACACAAAAAAATCTACTGTAAGTGAGAATTAAAAACAAAAAACATCCTGCAACTAAATATGCTAAAAGTTGAATCAAAGAAGCGCTAGTATAACCGCAGTTTGTTCCACTGTTCGACGTAAAAACAACTTATTAAGAGGAAAAGATACAAAGGGTAAGCCAACAGATGATGTGGATGTTGGCTGTCAATTACCGTCATTTACTGAATTCTATGTGGTTGATCTTTTTGACAGATGTCACACAATCTTTAGTCATGGAGTAGTTTACCGGGCAATTTTTATTGTTCAATCTTACTACGAAAATGAACGATCTGCATAAGTAACATTTCGTAAAATTCGTGAATATTTCGGTAAACATAATCGCCCTAGTGAGTCCGGAATTCGCGCAATGTAGAGACTGGTTCGGAATTGGATCAAACTCCATATCAGTATGCTCGGTCAGCACGTACACGCCGAAACATCACCACTGTGAGCGAAAATGTTCAGAACCAGCCAGGCACCTCAATTCGTCGCCGAAGTCAACAATTTGGCCTCACTTACGGCATCTTCGTTTGCACGTCTATAAAATCCAAATTACACAACAATTGAAGCCTTTGGACCGTCCACCAGGTCGCCGAAATGGTAACTGGATGTTGGATCGCCAGATCAATTTGTCGTCGAATTTGATCTTTTCCAATGAAGCCCATTTTTGGATGGATGGGAACGTAAATAAATTGTCGTTTCGTGATTATCTTTTTCAAAGATGAGGAGAACATTACCGCAATATGTTGGCCGGCAATTTTTTTCCAAAATTAAATGAATCGGGTCTGGACGATCTCTGGTTTCAACAGGATTGTGCTACCGCCCACACAAGCCATCAATCAATCGATCTATTGCGTACAAAATTTGAACATCGCATTAGTTTGGTTAGAGGAGAAGTTGATTGGCCTTCAAGGTCAAGGGATTTCAATTCTTAAGACTTCTTCCTGGGATAGCACCGATTAGTATAAGGCCTCGTAGAAGTAGCATCTTCCGACAGGTGCTGGTTCTTTAAAAAACGAGAATGAGCCTCTGCAGCCGAACATCTTGCAGCTCTGCTAATAAGCCCTACTTAACGCCTCCCCGTGGCGCAATCTGGGAATCTCCCTGGAGATTGTGAAGTGAAGGGGACAAATGGCGAGTTTCCTGCACCATATATCAAGATTAGTGTCGGAAAAACAAAACAAGACCTTACCCGGGCTACTCCGACATGTTTGGAGCTCAGGCCGGAAAGGATTTCCAGGCCTAAGTCAGGGTCTTGGAAAAGAGATGCTTGGAACGGGTTACTGGCTCCGGTGTAACCGACCCCTCGTCCTAGGGGCATTAAAAATGGAACTTGTCCTCCAGGTTGGGGGTTGTGCCGCCAGGGTAACTGCCCGGCTATTTAAAAAAAAAAATTAAGTTACGAAGCATCAACAAGCCTCGGATATGGACGGATCTACTGTTGATTTTAAGCTTCTTGACTGAGGTCCAGGTCCACCCCGGACTGTAGCGTCACTTAAAGTAAGTAAGTAAGTAAGACTTCTTCCTGGGGGGGTTATTTGAAGAGTCAGGTATATGCCGATAACGCAGCTACATTGACACACTTATTCTTCAAAAAGTCATCAACAATTTTGACCTTCGGATGGTCGCTTGCAACAGAAACCCTGGTGGTCGTTTAAACAATATTGCATTCTCTTCATAAGTCCCAAATACCGAACTTTATTAATCAATGAAATTCTATATTAATGTCACAATAAGTGTGTGTTTAATTTAATGAAAACTTCCACACCACCTGCTAGCTCACACTTTACTGTTGAAAATTCCTGCAAATAGTCCACGTGCAGTTGAATAACTAATGGAGGCCCTAAACCACTGCAAAGCAAACAAATGTTATCGACGACAAAAACAGCACCTTTTTGGATGTGGATGTGTTGTTTGAGCAAGAAGGCTTGATTTTTCGGAGTGTGAACGAGCGACTCGTAACAATCGGTATCAAAGCTTATGTTGCGAACGAGCAGTGCCCTTGCTATGAGATTATTATCCTCGGCGATTTTAATGCAAAGATAGAAAGAGATGTCCGATAGCGGATTCTGGCTGATCGATTTGCAGCGCAGCGAAACATTTCCCTAGCTAGTTCATCGCTTCCACATCTCAATATTCATAAGTGAACTTAAGAAACTCCTGATGAATGAACCGTCAAGCAGACTGACCACATTGGTATTGATGCAAGACACTCCTCCAAGATCATGGATGTCCGAATGTTTTGAAGAGCTGTAAGCTCTTCAATGGATGTAATCCATTCGGACCATTGCCTTGTTGTAGGCAAGCTACGATATCGAAGACCAAGGGCAACATTGCCAAAAAGCCAGTGGATAAACTTCCTCTGATGTAATTGGTTTCACTTGACACATGTAGCAAGATGCATACGAAGCAGCACTGCATAGAAGGACTAATGATGATCACGGGCTCTTCGATTAGAAGAAGAAAGAAGACCAGCTACTCCTGAGTAAAAATAAAAATAAGCATGAGAAATGTCCGATAGGGAAAATTGAGAGATGCTTCTTTAGGAATGAGATTCGGAAGTTTTAACAAAACGTTAAAACTACTTAAGATTTTGAAAGGGCATTTCTGTAGAGTGTATGACAAACCAAATACCGATGACAGGTAGAATAAATCTTTTAACCTGGATAATGTAGATCTACATTTCCATCTACACGACCTGGATTAAGTGAAGAAAGCCATATCTAAGCTTAAGATCAATAGACCTGTAGGAGCGACCGGGTCCGTAATGGCACAAGTCCAACGGCGTCAAATAGCAGTTCCATGGTGGCCAAGCAAGATAGCTAAAACGACTGATTACACGATTATTGAACTTAGTATACAATAACTCAATTGTTGCTCCGTTTGTGTAGGCACGTAGCATTATCTTGCTGGAACGTCACCACGCCTAAGTCCAAATCATTAATTTCTGGCCATAAAAAATCAGTGATAATGTAACGATGCTTCCAGTTTCGTCTTAATGCATTGGCTTCTGTGGAACTATATGTGGATTTTCCCAGTCCCAAATACGGTAATTTTGCTTTTTAACGTAGCCGCGAAATTGTCGTCAATTTCGAGTTGCTCTAAAATCCAAACAGAGAATCGATTTTGAGTTAGTTTGCGATCTTTAGGCAAAATTCTCCTCCGACTAGTACGGCTGATGTTCAGTTGCTGAGATCTTTGATGCGTTGAGGTGTTTAATGTATTAAATAATGTAGTTGCACATTAATATTACAAAAATCTTATAAATTTGTACAATGTTTAGGAAAGATTAAGTATTTTACAATTAAAAAGAAATTAAAATATAATAATAAAAAAAGATATAAATGTATAAAAAAATAAATTAGTTGTAATCAATGGCCAAATGTGTAAGGAGTTGGTTTTTGAAGTGCTTTGCGTTTCTTATCCCTCTCAGTTCCATCGGAAGGGAGTTCCATAGGCGAGTGACATGAACTAAGAACTGGCTTTCTGATGTTAAACAGCAGTACGTTGGCTGGATTAGTACTAAGGTTCGCTGCGATACAGAAATCCTCAGCTTACTGTAAAGATAGTCTGGTTTTTGTGTTTGAATAATGTCGTTAATACAAGTACAAGTCAATGAGAAGCATTGCAGTACATTTTGAAAGGAACGTCCGAAGATTGTTTTGGCATACGACAAAACATGGTCGAATGTTTCGAGCAGGTCATATTTGTATCGTGCAATATTATTGCGGACTACAATTAATTTCCTTTTTAGCCTGTAGTCGAGTTAACCAAATAATTCACAACAGTTTTTGCTAGAAGCATTTTCGTTTTTGTTGGTGTATAGGCACGTGAAGCCCAGAGAAGACGGAGACAGCCACAAACTTTTCCAATTGTTGCAGTGATATGAACGTCCCACGATAATGTACGATTAAAGCTAATACATAGATTTCGAACAGACTTAACATATTCGATGTTTGATTCCACTAGCTGCAGCAATGGAAAAGAGGTCAGATCTATGTTTTTTCGATAAATAAGAATGGTTTTTGATTTTGATTAGCCTGCGCCTAGTTTAGGATATTACTAAGATCTTCATTCATTTTTACTGCCGTATTCTACCAATCTAGACTTTGTATAAATAGTTGCACATCGTCTGCATACATATGGACGCTGCAGTTGTGTATAAAATTAGGGAGCTTATTCACATATATTTAAAAAAGAATTGGCCCGAGTATGGACCCTTGCGGTACACCAGTTGTCATCGATAACATTTCAGATGCTCGATCTCCAATGACTACGGATTGTTGTCTACCCGTTAGGTATGAATATACCAATTTTGCCGATAGGGTAGAAAAATTAAAATGGCTTAAAAGTCTAGAGCACTAGAGTGTGTGGTTTACCGTATCGAAAGCTTCTGAGAAATCGAGAAGGGTTGAAATGGCAAGCTCATTTCGATCGAGACCAATTTGAATCTCATCAGTGATAAATAAGAGAGCGGTTTTGCAGCTTCGCCTTCTTCGAAAACCCGATTGACACGAGCTAAGGTGATGTTTTGCGAGGTGTTGTATTAATGTGCAAGTAGAGTTTTCTCAAATATCATAGAAAGGTAGCGCAGAATTGCGATTGGTCTGTATTCAGATAAGTTGCTATTGGCCTTTTTTTGTATGAGCACGATCTTAGTTTTTTCCATTCGTTGGGATACACAGAGGTAGTTAAAATGGTATTGAAAATGTGTGTTATATATGAAAGAATGACTGGCAACGACAGTTTAAATAATTTAGGGTGCATACCTTCAAACCCAGTTGCAGTTGACTTCTCTGACAATACCGCCTCCACGACATCAAGATCTGAGTTAAAAACCACACTCTTGGCAACAGCTGCAATATTCTTGGTTCAGCTCACAGAACGAACACGGGAGTATGATCGGTTATTAATCAGCAACCCAGTCTTGGGTATCTGATTAATCCGCTTGGGTAGTAACTTTGCAATATTCCCCAACGTTGTTTAGCGTAAATTAATCCATTTCATAGCGTAAATATTTTGAGCACATAAAACCTGTGCGTATTAATATAAAATATGATTCAAAAAAATACCAAAAGATGGCCCACCCTTACGAAAATACCAGATCTTACTGATGTCTTCGTTTCAGAAGGAATTTCTACCTATTTTATAAAAGTTCAGGAAAACTTTGACCTTTCCTCTGACCATTCTTCCGTAATTTTGTCAGTACGTGAAACCCTAACTGAAAAACAAGAATGAGCAAGACTAACTGGCAATCAATGGTCTGAATTTATTTATTTTTTTCATTACCATCTTGGCCATTTGAAGTCATGGAAAGCAATTCTCATTGCCTGAAGACGCAGAAATTTAGAATTTTTTTGACTGCAAAACATAATTCTTAGAAGAATAATAGAAGGTTTCCACATTAGTCTTCATATGGAACGCCCTCAAATCTTCTTAACAGAGCGTATAGGGGTACATATTGAACCTGAAAGGATCTTGTATTGACAAATTCTATATTCATCTTATTTCAGATACTGTATCGTGCCTTCATGTGTTTTCGAATCTTAGTTTTATTATATCGGGTTTTCCAATAGGGACTTGACAACTTTGAATTTAATTTGTGAACGCACTCTGTCACTATCAATTTATTTAGTAGACTCAACATTTTCATTATGGTAAAGTACACGAACGAGCAGCGCCTGCAAATTATAAAACATTTTTATCGAAATTCAGAGTCGGTGACTGCAACTTTAAGAGCGTTAATTCCAATTTTCGGTCGTAATTCTCGCCCAAGTAGACAGGCAATAACAAGTTTAGTGCAAAAATTTGAGTCTACATATTCGTTGTGTGATGTTGCCGTTTCAGTGAGACAACGGGTTGGTCGAAGTATCGAAAATATCGCTGCCGTTCAGGCGTCCGTAGCAAACGATCGTCACGTTACTGTGAATGGTCAGTGTTATCGCGCCATGATCACCGATTATTTTTAGCCCGAATTGGAAGATATGGACATGGACGACATGTGGTTTCAACAGGATGGTGCCCCAAGCCACACAGCACACGTTACAATTGATTTATTGAAGAGTAAGTCGATTGGCCGCCTCGTTCGTGCGATTTAACGCAGCTTCACTATTTTCTGTGGGGCTACCTTAAGTCATTGGTTTATGCCAACAAGCCGACGACGTTGGAAGAGCTCGGAGCCAACATTGAACGCGAAATAGCGGCCGTTTCGGCCGAAATGTGTGACCGGCTTGTTGAAAATTGGGTCCAACAAATCGACCACCGCAAACGTGCCCTCGGTGGCCATATGAACGAAGTCGAGTTCCATTCATAAGCGTTTTGATTGCACTTCAAGCCGATAATAAAGTTTTTGAAATATCTCAAATGGTTTGCGTTTTATTTCAAAAAAAAGTTGTCAAGTCCTTATTGGAAAGCCCTATATATGAGTAGCACTATCTACTCTGTCACAAAATATACCACCCAATTGGTGTGTCCGCACATGCAGGGTGGCCATTTCAGCAATCACCTTCCAATCACCCTTAACTTACAAAATTTTGCAAAATGATCACGATGGTTCACTTTTATTTAGTGTTTTACAATTATATACACCGTTACACAATAAACACGGTAAAGTGTACAGAAATATTTTAACAGACAGAAAAAAAACAAAATGTACGAGTACGTAACAAGGCGGCTAATTTTTTTTTTCTAAATCAACACAATTCATTAAGTGGTGAGTTTGGCAACCACCACCCCTTTAAGACTTAAGACGACATATGTACGTACTCGAAGTTGAAGTTGGTAACTTTGTTGAAATCGTTTAACATGTCGCGTAGAATAGGACACTCTGTCAAAGGGAAAACCAAAACAAAGAAATGCTAAGGCTGAAATCCCACCGAATCGGACAAGACGTCTTTTGTTGACGAATCAGACAATAATCCTGATTCTTATAAGTTAACACACAGCAAAGCAGACGAGACAAAAAGACATGTTCCGCTTGTTGTGAGTGGAAATAAAAATCGGCTTTTAGTATTTGAAACACAAGACGTCAATTGTCTCTTAGCTCGTCTACCTCGAGCCTATTTTAATTTCCACTAGAAGTAGTATGACCACCAAGATTAAAAGGCATCAGAGTCTTACTTGCAAGCTATAAAAAAAAACACTGTGGCGCTGGCAGCCCGGTATGCGCCACGGCCTCTGAGAGGGGCCTACGGCTTATCGCCGAGTCCGAATGGCACTCCTTAGAAGCTTTTTCGTAGGCAATTTTACTTTCGGGAGTTTGCCATTGCTCGCCGAAAGGGTGATGGCGATTTGCAAAATTGTTGGTTACCCAGCCAGGAATCGAACCCAGACTCTCTGCGTGATAGTGCAATAAGCTAATTATCACGCCATCGCCATCGCCTTGCAAGCTTTAAGCTTTCGTAAATATGACATGAGCGGTCATTTTTGCTGCACCCGATCACGAAACCCCTCGTGACAAAACCGCAATCGTCGAAGATATTAGGCCACCTTATCCGTATAACTTGCGGAAATGTGTCCGGCATTGAAGAGATGAAAAGCTCTCGACTTATACTTACCAAAGAACAGGTATATACGTATCTAAAATTTTTTTTAAAAAAAAACAAGGAATAGGCTGTTAAAAGTAAAATCTCACCTCTCTTGAACACATGTTGCTGGCATCCGTGTGGCATCCAATACTCCATGCCATGGCTCAGCTAGCACAGGCTTACGAAATCGAAGGTCATCAACAGGTGGCTTTGCATATGGAATCCCGGTATAAACGTGCACTTCGCGTCCCTCTACCGTTATCGAACGACCACGTACCGGACCGCTACTGGTTTGCACCACCAGCCGATCAATAACACCGTTAACCGAACAAAGTCGCAACAACAATAATAGTAACGCAGCGCCGATAGTGCTACTCGTTAGTAACTTACACTTCGTCGCCATAGTGATGGAAGATTCTCTCATGCTAAGATCACTGTTGTTGTACAAAATCACAACAACAACAAAGAAAACCACGAAATAGAACTTATCTCAAGCCGTTCAAGGGCCGGAATCAACAACGACAACAACAACAAAAAACGCAAAAAAAAACCAAAAACCAACTATAAGGACGACGTGAACGTTACAAAACACACTTACACTAGCACAAAAGCACTTGCCCTATGGCTAGTGTTTTGCTGCTCGCTGTTTCCTGCCCTATAATGTACGGGGCCGGTCAATTAGGTCAATTAGCTTGCTCCAAACTGGCTCTCACTACTATTTACAGTTATTTACTTTCTTTACACGAGACACTACAGAATTTCGTATGTTTTCATTTAGGCCCGGTAAAAATGCAAAAATGGTGTCCTTTCCGGTTGCCACTCTAGCTGCAATAGAATACTTTTACTGCTGCCGCTTTTGGTATAGACATCCGTTTGCACTGGCTAATAAGCAGCTGCACATCCATGAAATTGTTGGCGCTAACAACTGTTCCTGTTTTGTATTTTGTATTGCTGTTCTACAGAGGTGCTCAAAAAGAGAGGTCCTTTACAGCCGATTGGATGTGACGTCCTGTTTATATGGCAAATGCTTGTATGAATATAGCGATGTGTATGTAATTTTGTTTGTATGGAGAATTTTAATTACTTCCGGTTGTTGGAAAATTAAAAAACAGAAAAAAAAACACGGACACGCAAGGAAGAGAGATCTTTGTCGTCGGTGTGTTCGTTTCTACATCTTAAAATGTGTCAAACATTGAAGAGCAAATGAACTTTCGTTTCCTGGTTACTTGTTATGTTGCCCAATATTTCGTTTCCGTTTTCCTCCACACAAGTGCTTTAGTCTGTAACAAAAAAAAAAAGAAGGAGATGAGTAAAAGTTTGGATACAGGATACAAAGTACGAGTACATGTGCAAACGTTACATCAATTAAGGTCATGGGAATGTACCTTTTGGGGCAAAAACTAAAAAAACAAAAAAAAAAAAGGAAAAAACAATTCTCAGTTCACAGTTCTCCTTTTTTACATTTCAGTTCACAATTAGAACATACAAATGTCAGTTTTGATTATTTTAAGTTTGATTAAAGGCTTTTGAAAGCAATTAGTTTGAAACTGAAAGCCAAGGACTTTTATGGGGAACAAGGTTATTGAAGGGGAGGGAACACAACATGAAATTTGTTAAGATACACTTGGTTGAGTAAATTGACTAATTGATTTGGTAATTCAGTTGCGTCATGACAGGATACTTGAATTCACTTTTAGCTCAGTGTTCTACAATAGAATGTTAAGGAAGAGGGCGACTAGGAGGCGACACTTATGAAAGACAAATAAGGATCAAATTTTAAATCAACAATAAACACACTTTTCATATTCAGAAGGAATCAAAATCTTCTGGATGAGCGCTTTGTCTACAACTAGGATAAGATGTTGAAAATTGAGAGACAACCAAGGACGTGTGAAGTGGTATGATGTAATGTACGAGTATATTCAACGCTAAACAAAGAGGTAGTTGCAACGTGGTAGTATGTAAATATTGTTGAACGATTTGCATGACTTGTGGTAGTAAAGGTCATATGTTTACCCCACAAATTTAGTCCGTTGGCATTGAACGATACATAAGCCATAGAGAGAAGGCCATCTTCCCTTCTGAAAACTGTTAAAAACGCTGGAAAGAAAATTTTGCAGAGCAAAATAAAAAGGCTCTGCAAAAGGGACAAATTCATACGCTGTCCCACTTACTATAGTTGCGAGACCAAGCCTCACTTATGGTCATTTGATAGTCAGCACTGAACAGACGGACGAATACGAGTATCAATCTTTTAATCAGATGCTTCCGTAAATATTAAAGATGCGTTCAAAAACTTTCGAAACTATGTTCTGATTGTTATACTTATTGCTACGTTTTAGCTTGCAGATTGTAAACTACATTCAGCAATAGGAACAGCTAACTGCAGTATATGCCAAACTAATCGTTCTCCAATGCGCCCTTCTCCAATTGAATGGCCTTCAAGTGACCGAAATTTACTTCAACGAGGACTCCGATTACCACCTGTTCCCAAAAAATAACGAATAGACAAAACATGAAGTTATCCTTAAATTATCAAACTTTCATCTTCGCAAAATGCCTCTACTTCAGCCAAATTATTATCCACTTTAGACAATTCGTCAGCTAACAGATGGTACACAGCCATCTGCAAGATTGCTGTCCTACCATAATCTGGTCGATGTTGTCTTCGTCAAGATTTTTTCATTTTTTCTGACCACTGAAAGATTTTCGTCATCATCGTTTAACAGTCTGCAGAAATATTGTTTGCTAGATCCTCAGCACCGGCTGTGGATATACAACAATAACAACAACACTGTGGCGCTGGCAAACCGGTATGGGCCATGGCCCAGCTTCTTGACACTCATTTGTGTTGCTCATGTTTTCATTTTAGTCACATCTGAGCAGGGCCTCCGGTATATCGCCGAGTCCGATCGGCACTCCTTTAAAGCGTTTTCGTAGGAAATTGTACTTTCGAGATTTTGCCCGCCGAAAGGGTGATGGAAATTTAAAAAATTGTTGCTGATCCAGCCAGGAAACGAACCCAGACTCTCTGCGTGATAGTCTAATGAGCTAACTATTGCGCCATCGCTGTGGTTATACAGGGTCTTTCTTTTTGCTGTTATGTAAAAGAGAAGGATACAAATCCAAAGATGCAAAATACACCAAAATGTTCCCTTAGACAAGCCCAAATGCTGTGCTCGCCTTCTACTGACGGCTGCCACATTTTCTGTACAGTGTGCATTTCGATGAAGAAGCCAGTCTCCTCGAATTTCTTTTACAGTTTTGCCTATAGCACGCCCAAATGGAGGATTTATTGTAAAATTGAAAATCTTAAACTAAACATATACAGTCTCAAATGACAGTTTGGTTTGTCGTTTATGATTGAAACAGGGTTGTCTAATCCGGCCCAAGAATTGGAATTGGATGACCCTATATATTTAAAGGGTGGCGAATCTGTGACCAATACGACGATTACACGATTATTAAACTTAGTAATTGTTACGGATTCTGTTTTCTTACTAAAGCAGCACATTTGTAGAGTTATACGAATTCAGTTGAAATGTGCTACTCACTATAAGGGTCTACTTTGTTAATTTTTTGTTGGCTCTACTGGCGTTAACATTTGGATTCTTCATATTGTGGTATATATGTGATTAAATCAAGGATCCAGTGTTGCATAGTTTTAGGATCATACAAACTCTCCACGTTGGAGAGTTCAGTTATTACCCCAGTTTCAAACCAGAAGTTACCAGAAAGAACTAGAACCCGACAAATGTAGTATAAATACAGGATGAGAAACTGCGGACGATAAGTTGATATTTGGAAAGCGATGGAAAAGGACCTAAGTCTTACTAAGTGAAAAATAAGAGATTTGAATTGTGAAATAGAAGTGAAGTTGTTTGTGAATTGATTGAAAGTTGTATTTAAATAATAATAAATGTGTTTTTAGAAACAGAATAACGTTTTATCATTTCGAACCCTAGCCGAAATATTACATTGGTGTCAGAAGTGGGATAAAACTTATTCTGAGTGCTGTGAAAAAAAAAAAAAAAAAAAAAAAAAAAAAAAAAAAAAAAAAAATAAATAAAAAAAAAATAAAAATGCCACGTACATTGCTGGAGCTAAGTATACCCCAGCTGAAAATGGAGCTAGAGAAGCGGAATCTCTCCGCAGCTGGAGGGAAAAGTGATTTGATTCTTCGGCTACAAGAAGCGATCGAAAAAGATGGAAAAGATCCTAAATCCATGTCGTTCGACGTAGAAGAGGAGCTTGTAAGCACAGGGGTTGACATGTCTGCCATGATGGAATTGCTCCTTGGATTGAATTCTAAGTTAGAAGAACAAAGGAGAAGTATGGATTCTAAGTTTGAAGAACAGAAGAATTCTCTAGAAGAACAGAAGAATTCTCTAGAAGAACAGAAGAATTCTCTAGAAGAACAGAAGAATTCTCTAGAAGAACAGAAGAATTCCATTATTTCCGCACAAAAAGACACTGTCGATGAGTTCAAGAATTCTCTAGAAGCGAAATTCGAAATAATCGATCAAAAATTAAATATGCACGAGGCACAATTCGAGAAGGTTGAACACAATATCGAGAATCTTGCGAAAGAACTAGAGAGAGTAAAGAAACAGAAAGTCCGAGAAATTTCTACAGACAGCCCTAGAAGGAAAGAGATGCAACCGCCTGTCTTCGATGGCCAAACATCGTGGCCAATATATAGAAGACAATTTGAAGCAGCTGCCATGACCAACAACTGGGACGACGGAGAAAAGTCGATTGCACTCACGCTGGCACTGAGAGGTACAGCTGCGGAATTGCTGCAAACCATCTCAGAAGATAAACAACTCAACTACGACGCTTTGGTTAAAGCCATAGAAATGCGGTTCGGAGATGACCATATGCAGCAAGTATACAGAGTCCAACTGCGCAGCAGAGTCCAGAAGAGGGGCGAAACACTTCAGCAGTTGCAGGCCGATATCGAACGGTTGGCGCATCTATCTTATCCTAATGCCGGAGAAGACCTTATCAACGAAATGGCTGTAGAGGCCTTTACCCAAGCGATTGAAGATAGGCAGTTGCAAATGGCTGTAAGAATGGCTGGAAAACGAACCCTTCCTGAGGCCCTAGCATTTGCCCTGACGATGAAAGCTGCCGACCAAGCATCTCAAGGAATCCACCGCGTGAGAGAAGTGACAGCCGTGGAATGCTCCTGCCAACGAGCAGACGTCGTGGAGCGGAACAGTGTGCGTGGAGGACAAGTCCGTTGTTGGAACTGCAACAAAATAGGACATCTGCAGCGTGAGTGCAGGTCTCCATTTAAACAACGCAGTTGTCCACAATGCGCTGCTAGGAGACGTAACGAAGAGGCATCTGGCAGGAATGACATCTATCCTGCCAGCAGCGCAACGTCAAGTTACCAGGCGGGAAACGTGTAAGAACCAACTTCGAGGGGCAGAAGTTGGTTTCTGGAATTGACGCCCCCAGGATCAAAATCCAAGTCTCCCAAACAAAACGAAGTAACAAGAGTCCTACAGTGGAAGCCCACATTGGCCAGAATAAATGCGTGGCCACCATTGACACCGGTGCCACCGCTTCCATTATAAGAAGGGATATCGCCCATGATTCATGGCTGCACAATACCAGTAGCTACTGCTTGAAAACAGCAACAGGAGCGACGGCAAAGGTGTATGGAGAAGTTGTTCTTACGATCAATCTGGCAGGACTAACATTCACCCACGTATTCCTAGTGGCCGATATATGCGACGAGTGCATCATTGGAGTTGACTTTATGAAGGCGCATAATGTAGTGCTCGACATCGGAACTCAAGTACTTAAGTACAGGAACGTCGAGATTCCAATGGTGTACGGGAATGAGAATGCCGCATGCCTTAGGACAGTAGTCAACAAGGACGAGATCTTACCACCTTCCGCAGAGACACTAATTTGGGCGCAGCTGGAAGGTGATCTTGGGGGCCATCGATTCTATTTGATTGAGCCGGACTCTAAAAATCATTATCAGAATTACGTCGTGGGAAAGATGCTCGTTGAGCCGAAAGGCAAAATGGTCCCAGTAAGAATCTTGAATGTGGGAAATAAGAGCATCAAACTAAAGCAAGGACAATCGATCGGAGCGTGCGTACCGATAACTGCTGTCACCAAGTTGTCGAAGGAGAATGCTGCTATATCTTTGCCATCAAGTAGCACAGCTGAGTTGAAAAGAACTATACTCCGGCAAACCGAGCTGAACCAGGAGCAACGAGCTATGGCAGAGGAACTAATCAACGAATTTGCAGACGTATTTGCCTCGCAGGATGGCGAATATGGCAGCACACATTTGGTACAACACCGAATAGACACTGGAGATGCAAGACCCATACGTCAACCTCCTAGGCGTTTACCATTAGCTAAGCAGACGGAGGTTGCAGAAATGGTTTCGACTATGGAAGATCAAGGGTTGATTGAATGCTCTAAGAGTCCATGGGCATCACCCGTTGTACTGGTCAAGAAGAAAGACGGCACCAATCGATTCTGCGTGGATTATCGCCAGCTAAATAATGTCACCAAGAAGGATAGCTACCCGTTGCCAAGGATTGACGACACACTGGACACACTGTCAGGAGCGCAATGGTTCTCCACACTTGATTTGAAAAGTGGCTATTGGCAAGTACAGATCCATCCGGAGGACCGTGAGAAGACAGCCTTCACCGCAGGAAACGGGCTTTGGCAGTTCGCAGTAATGCCATTCGGATTGTGCAATGCTCCGGCAACCTTTGAGCGTCTAATGGAACGCGTTTTGCTGGGACTAACATGGAAAACCTGTTTGGTCTACCTGGACGATGTCATCGTGGTCGGCAAAACTTTTCAAGAACATCGAGATAACTTAAAGGAAGTGTTCCAAAGACTACGAAGTGCACAGCTAAAGCTAAACCCGAAGAAGTGTCATCTTTTTAGGCCAGATGTCAAATACTTGGGACACATCATCTCATCCGAAGGGGTACGGACAGACCCAGAAAAGATCGAAGCGGTGAAAAATTGGCCAGTCCCAAGAGACAAACACCAACTGAGAAGCTTTCTGGGACTCGCTACGTACTACAGGCGGTTTGTGAAGGATTTTGCTGGAATCGCAAAGAGTTTACATCAACTTACAGAAAAGGGAAAACAATTCAAATGGTCAAGTGAATGCGAAAGAAGCTTCAAAACTCTCAAACAACAACTATGTGAGGCCCCTGTACTAGTGTACCCTACTCCAGGAAAAACATTTATTGTGGATGCAGATGCTAGTAACGTCGGAATTGGAGCTGTCCTTTCGCAGATGCATGACGGGCAAGAGAAAGTTGTTTCCTACTTTAGTAAGGTGCTCTCTAAGCCGGAAAGGAACTACTGTGTTACCAGGCGGGAACTTCTTGCTTTGGTCTTGGCAACAAAGCATTTCCATAAGTACCTGTACGGGCAAAAATTCATTCTTCGCACAGACCATGCATCTCTGAAGTGGTTGCTGCAATTTAAAAATCCTGAAGGACAAGTCGCAAGGTGGATTGAACGACTCCAGATGTACGACTACGAGATACAGCATCGAAAGGGAAGCCTTCACTCTAATGCGGATGCTCTGTCCCGGCGACCTTGCAAATCTGATTGCAAACATTGCGCACGACAAGAAGAAAAAGATGCGGTATCCACTCAACGACTAAGAGCTGAGCCCACTGATGGTTGGAATGAAAGTGAAATGCGAAACGCCCAAAAAGAGGATCCGGATATCGAGCCAATTCTCGCCTGGAAAGAACATGAAGAAAAACCAGATTGGCAGGAAATATCCAATAAAAGTCCCGAACTAAAGGCATACTGGGCACAGTGGGACTCGCTTCAAGTTCAAGATGGTGTTTTGAGGCGAAGGTGGGAAAGCTCGGATGGAAAGTCGTTTGTGATGCAGCTCGTTGTGCCAAGGTCGAGAGTCAGTGACGTGCTAAGGGAACTGCACGATGGAATATCCGGAGGCCATCTGGGAGTGAATAAGACGTTAGAAAAGGTGCGAGAACGTTTTTATTGGGTGCACGCCAAGGACGATGTAGAAAATTGGTGCAGAAAGTGTGTCACCTGCGCCGCCAGTAAAGGCCCGAGGGTTAAAACTCACGGCAGAATGCAGCAATACAACGTTGGAGCGCCATTCGAGAGAATCGCAGTTGACATTGCAGGACCGTTTCCTGAAACCGAAAATGGAAATCGCTACATTCTTGTTGTTATGGATTACTTCAGCAAGTGGCCTGAGGCTTTTGCTATCCCTAACCAAGAAGCCAAAACCGTGGTTGAGCAGATCGTTTACAACTGGGTGAGCAGATTCGGCGTACCGATGGAATTGCACTCGGATCAAGGGCGTAACTTCGAGTCTAAGATTTTCCAAGGGGTGTGCGAGCTACTGGGGATTAAAAAGACAAGAACAACACCGCTCCACCCACAATCGGACGGGATGGTAGAACGCTTCAACAGAACCTTGAATGAACACTTATCAAAGGTCGTTGGCGACAAGCAATGCGATTGGGATAGGCAAATTCCAATGTTTCTATTAGCCTATCGGAGTGCAGTACACAACACCACAGGTCACACTCCATCGGAAATCCTTTTCGGTCGAACAGTCCGGTTACCTAGTGAATTGATGTTTGGATCACCACCGTCTGAAGAGAACAGAAATGAAGACGACTATGTCGCAGACCTCAGACGGACTATTAGGGATGTGCACCAAACAACCAGGGATAAGATCAAGATAGCCAGTGACCGCATGAAGACGAGGTATGATGTCAAGGCGACCACAACGGGATTCCAGGAAGGAGATCTAGTGTGGCTATATAACCCCCATAGACGGAAAGGCGTATCACCCAAATTACAGCAAGACTGGGAAGGACCATATAAAGTCGTAAAACGCATCAACGATGTTGTCTATCGCATTCAACGAGGAAGAGGCAAGATGAAAGTGGTTCATGTGGATCGAATACATCGCTATATTGGGCAGAATGGCGAAGAGTTTGTTCGGGACGAACAAGTTTAAGAGGGGGATATTGTGGTATATATGTGATTAAATCAAGGATCCAGTGTTGCATAGTTTTAGGATCATACAAACTCTCCACGTTGGAGAGTTCAGTTATTACCCCAGTTTCAAACCAGAAGTTACCAGAAAGAACTAGAACCCGACAAATGTAGTATAAATACAGGATGAGAAACTGCGGACGATAAGTTGATATTTGGAAAGCGATGGAAAAGGACCTAAGTCTTACTAAGTGAAAAATAAGAGATTTGAATTGTGAAATAGAAGTGAAGTTGTTTGTGAATTGATTGAAAGTTGTATTTAAATAATAATAAATAGAGTGTTTTTAGAAACAGAATAACGTTTTATCATTTCGAACCCTAGCCGAAATATTACAATATTTTTAAATTGCAACGAATGTCCTAATAAAACAATTAGGATACAACAGTAATAAATAAATTGTTGGGTGGTGTGTGTAAAACGTAGCCCCATTTTGGTTGAACTATAGCTCGCCAAAAATCAAATTCTCAATTTATGGCCATAAAAAATCGGTTATCATGGCTCGGTTTGCATTATTGAAGGAAGCACTCTCCATTGCCTGTAATATTTCTTCAACTGTCGTCTTGGACGAAAAATGGGCTAAAAATGACGCCCCTCCAAAAAGCTCACCAAATAGTCAAACTTTCGGTTTGCGTTTAAGTGGCGCTACAGTCCGGGTCAACAAGCCAGCTAGCTCGATCCCTGGCTAGCTGCCTCCAGTTTCGCACGCTAAGTTGGCTGAAGTCTTCTTCCACTTGCGTGCGCCACCTGAGTCTTGGCCTTCCTCTACTGCGCTGTTCCTCGGGGGCGGATTCGAAGACTTTTCGGACCGGAGCAGTGGTGTCCATGCGCTCTACATGACCCAGCCATCTCAGTCTTTGGATCTTTACTCTCCTGGCTAGGTCCATGTCGCCGTACAGTCCATAAAGTTCGTTGTTGTATCTCCTCCTCCACTCACCGTGAATGCAGACGGGACCGAAGTATCTCTCGAAGCAACCAATAACACCCTCATCCATTTTTGATAATGTCCATGCCTCTGCGCCATAGACCAGGATCAGGACTATTAAGGTCTTATAAAGGATGACTTTTGTTGTCCGAGAGAGGGCTTTGCTACTCAATTGCCTTCTTAACCCAAAGAAACAGCGGTTGGCAAGGGTTATTCTTCGCTTGATCTCAGCGCTGGTGTCGTTGTCTGTATTTATAGCGGAGCCTAGGTAGACAAAGTCCTTAACTAACTCAAAGTTATACATGCCGATGGTGACGTTCTGCTCGAGACTTCGGTGTTGGTTGTCCTCTTTGCTTGACAGCATATACTTGGTCTTGCTCTCATTGACCGCTTAACCCATTTTCGCCGCTTCCGTCTCAATAATCGCGAAAGCGCCACTGACATCATGCTGCTTTCTTCCAATTATGTAAATATAATCGGCGTATGCGAGTAGTTGGACGGACTTTTGAAAGATTGTGCCTCTTGTGTTTGCTCGTGAGTTTTGCACTATTTTTTCAAGTACGATGTTGAAAAAATCGCATGACAGCGCATCGCCTTGTCTAAATCCTTTCTGGACATCAAAGGTCTCGATGAGATCTTTACCGACCTTGATGGAGCAGCGTGCATTCTCCATCGTCATCCTGCACAGACGGACGAGTTTGGCAGGGATGCCAAAACTAGACATTGCACTATATAGCTCGTCTCTATAGATGATGTCATACGCGGCCACCTTAGGTGGTGGGTATCGATCTGAAGCTCATGGGTCTTCTCCAAGATCTGCCGTAGTATAAATATCTGGTCGATGGTGGACTTTCCTGGCCTGAAGCCACACTGATATGGACCTATCAGGTTGTTGACGAACGGCTTCAGGCGTTCACACAATACGGCAGATATGATCTCATATGCGATGTTAAGGAGACTGATGCCTCTGTAGTTGGCGCAGTTCAGAGGGTTTCCTTTCTTGAGAATCGGACAAACAATGCTGAGATTCCATCCATCGGGCATACTTTCGTCCGACCATATTTAACAGATGAGTTGGTGTATGCTCCTTACCAAGTCATTGCCTGCCGCTTTGAAGAGTTCGGCAATCAGGCCGTCCGCTCCGGCAGCTTTTTTGGACTTCAGCTTCGATATAGCTATCTTCACTTCATCCAGGTCGGGTGGACGCTTTATATGCATCTTGCTTAGCTGCATGGGCTTGCCGGCATTCGTCATCAAACCAGGGCCTTCGTTGTGGTGGACGAGTGAAACCCAGCACATCAGAAGCGGCTTCTCTGATGGCGTTTTGGCAGTGTTTCTAATGGTCTTCGATGCTTGATGCTGGAGGTATTGGAACTCTTAAGAGATTAAGGGACACTCGATCGGAAAAGGACTTGGCAATCTCTTGCGATTGTAGCCGTCTGACGTCGAATTTCCTCACAGCATTAGTTTGTCTTGGCGTAGTTTGGAGTATCCGCAACCGTACCTTGGCTACAACAAGGTAATGGTCCGAGTCGATGTTGGCTCCTCGGAACGTACAGATCCATAACACTGGATGTGTGTCTTGCGTCGATCGCAATGTGACCAATCTAGTTGACTGTTGATTGATCAGGAGTTCTCCAAGTCTCCTTGTGTAAGATGTGGGAACTGCGTGCTAGCTACGACAATGTTTCACCCCGCGGCAAAGTCAATTAGCCTGAATCCGTTATCGGAGGTGGTGTCGTGCAGGCTATATTTTCCGATTGTTCCACCAAAGATACCCTCTCTTCCTAGCTTTGCATTAAAATCACCGAGGACAATTTTAATGTCATAGCTAGGGCATTGCTCGTAGGTCTTGTTGAGGAGCTCGTAGAAGGCATCCTTGGTGTCGTCATCTTTCTCCTCTGTGGGGGCATGCGCGCATATGAGGCTTATGTTGGCGAATTTAGCCTTGATGCGGATTGCTACGAAGCGCTCGCTCACATGCCGGAAGCTGAGTACTTCTCGTCTTAGTCTGCCTCCGACAACAAATCCGCATCCAAATAAGCGCTGCTCTTTCCGTCGTTCATCTACTTTTTGTCCGGTCCATCCCATCGTATTTCTTGAATGGCGATTATGTCTGCTTTGCAGCAGTGTAGGGCCTCCGCTAGTTGCTCGGCTGCACGTGGTCTGTTAAGGGATCTAACATTCCACGTGCATATCCGAAGCTCATTGTCCTTAAATCGTTTGCGTGGTTTGTCAACAGTAGATCCGTCCATATCCAGAGCTTGTTGATGCTTCGTAACTTCTTGTTTTTTTTAAATGACCGGACAGTTAATGCCCCTAGGACGAGGGGTCGGTTACACCGAAGCTAGTAACCCGTTTCGGGATGTGAGCGCCGTTGGCTCATATAGGTCTTGTTTTGCTTTTCCGACACTAAACCTGATTTATGGCGCAGGAAACTCGCCATTTGTCCCCTTCACTTCGCAATCTCTAGTGAGATTCCCAGATGGCGCCACGGAGTCGTGAAGTAGGGCTTATTAGCAGAGCTGCAAGATGTTCGGCTGCAGAGGCTCATTCTCGTTATTGAAAGAACCAGCACTTTTCGGGAGATGCTACTCCTACGAGGCCTTATACTAATCGTTGCCATCACACTTTCGGCAACAGCTGCAATATTCTCCGCTCGGTTATTAATCAGCATTCCAGTCTGACGAAGTTTCTTCATAAACTTGCGTACATCAGCTGCAGTTGGTGCATTATATCGACCGAAATTTCTTTTTAAAATTTGCGGCTCCAACTTTTGAGGTAATTTTGCAATATTTCTCAATGTTGTTCAAGCGCAAATCGATCTTCATTTCTTACCTCGAAGACCTGTCAATTTTTTGGGGCGTAAAAGAGTTGTCAGTGTCAAATTTATATGTAATTCAAAACGATACCAACAGATGGCCCACCCACTCGGTTTTTTGATGCGATGTGAATACGATATAAGATCACGATTTAGTGATTTTTGCGCTTTTTTCTCCCAAAAAGTCTTTTGCCTTCCCTTCTGTTTTGCTTGTTGAACTCTTGTGGCTTTTTCGCCCAGGCCCGCTCTGTAAATTCGCTGTTTGATTCAAATTTGACTGTCTGCATTCGTTCGTTTCATCAGAGGCCTTTCTTATTAGTCTTTGGCAGTGATGCCACTGAATTCCTACGTTCGATGCTGGAATAATAAAAGGCCCTGGCGGTATATAGCAATTGCAGCCGTTCGAAGTTGAATTTCCTGGCAATGATTCGTGGCACTGTATCGTCAATAAAAGCCTCTGGAACTTTCGGGTATCCAAAAAACTAAAGGAGCGTCTAGCTCCTTGATCGAAATATGATCAATTTGTTCGATGGTTTGTCTTTCGGTAGTCAGTCAAGCCACTTTATGAATATCAAAATATTTATTAAAGTCGTGCGCTTGCTATAGTACAGCTTAAACAGGTTTTAATGGATATCATCACGAATGGTTCACTTAGAAGCTGATTTCTTTAATTTTCTTACATTGCGTTCTAATCTAATGTAGTCACTTCTTTAGAAGAATTTCTAAAACAATTTCGTATCATTTTTGATGCAGGAGAATTGACTTGAAGCTCGAGGAAATGGCAAGAAAATCGATGGAACGTCTTATTTCGAATACTCAGTCCTCAAACCTTCTCTGGCATCACGAAAAGAACTCCCAATGTTGCTAGGCTCACATGATTCCAAATAATCTCCGAAGAATCGAGCAAATCTACTACCGAATCACTTCACCGGAAGTAGAACGAAAACATTATTATTTTTGTTTTTTTTTTTTTTTTGGAAAAATAAATCTCTACGAGCGCCTTCTTCAATTTGCCATAATGGCCACAAGAAATTGGCTCCACCGCACAAACACGTTCAATATAGGAATTTGTATTCGGAAAATGAAAATCCTCCCTTCCTTGGCAAGGGATGTAGCGGGTATTGGTGCTGTTGCTCCACTCAGTTCTGTGAAAATGTGTGTCTTATGCATAACAAATGAGCTGTACTTCATTTCGTGTGTATGCCACTAGGCACCCCTAATACTACCCTAATGCTACTTTGATTATTGCTAAATCTCTTTTATTCCTTGCCACTCGCGAAAACGAAGGCCAATATGAAAAAGAAATCAAAGAAGAAGCAGTAGAGCTTCAGAGCTCCAGCAACAACGAGTCCAGAAATTGGCGGAACTTGGACTAAAGACCTCCTTCGAGTTGGCGTGAAGTAATGATTTTATGCGTTTGTCATTGATTTTCGGTGCGCAGATACATACACATTCTAACCAGTCATCACCCCCTATCCGTAAGCAAAGTTTCTCTATTTGTGATAAAGGGGAAGTGAATTTGCTTGGTGTGAACTTTGACACCTCAAACGATCTACTACTACCATCAACAACACCACCAACGTTATGTATGACCATGATGAGATCACTATTTCGTGCCTTTTGTATACGAGAGAGGAAAATTGATGACCAGTAACTGGATGGTCATGGTGGGGCATTCTCATGGTGGGGGGAATCAATGGAATATTGTAGCATTGTCACCCAGAGTTAAGTGCACTGAACGATTCCGAGCATTCAGTCCGGAAGTGGCAATAGTTAATCACCCTCGAGGAATTGAGCTGTGTGAACACTTTCGAACACATTGTACAATTGTGTGGTTTATTTGGGGTGTGAAAATTTACACGTACGCATTTAGATGTGTAGATGCAGCTAGAGTGAATACAAATCCGGAATGAACAGCGATTACGTGTACATATGTATGTTGTGGAACATGTGTAGCGGCGGACGAACGCATTTAGATGCCGCAATTTAGTTAGAGCACAACAGAACAGCACGCATGAATGTGTTTCTACCAGTTTCTATTGTTCGGAAACTATTAGGTATCCGAAATGGTTTTAGGATGCAAGAATTTCCCGAATCGACCTGCCTGTATTTAGTCATAAGATCCCACGATCTCAGACATCCAGAACGGTGGCTTAGTCATTTAATAGAGAAGATGAACATTATCTTGGTAACTGGGCCTTGGAATGCCACAATAACAGCACAGTCACCAAAACAGCAATTTCGAGATTGCATATAAGACGTTCGTCTACTTATGCTGAATCACAAATGACGTCTGGGGCAGACATAATTGTGGATACAGGGCAAAAACCTAAAACACATGGCTGACGGCAATTGCATAGTTTTCAGTAGCGCCAGGAACAGAACGCTCCAAACTAATAATCTACTTCTGATTATAGATCTACTATTGAAATAGTTTGGGTACAAGAACTGCTTAAGGTATTGCTAAAGAACTCTGTGTTTTTCAAACATCTTTTACTCTACAGATTGCCAATTGGAGGGAACGTTTTTTAATTGTGGTTACCAACCTTGAAAACACCTATTTGAACTCAAGCTCAAGAAAGCTCTCAGAGGAACAAACACCTGTATTCGCCTCCCACAGTAATGCTGAAATAACGTCGGCAATTAGGCCCCCTTCCGGTGTGCAACATACCAACTTATTAGAAGATCATGTGAAACCACGAAGTTTGAAAGATGGAATTGATTCTTCAGAAGGGGAACCTTAAGGAATGTGGCAACTAGGATATGGATTCTAAGCTAACAGCTAGAATAATTCTTGATTGAGTAAAATATCGTCCCGGTTTATATCTTGGCATCTAGCTTTCGAACTGAATCATTCTCCATCGATCAATACCTTTCAGACATTATTGAACAACGCATTGAGTATTGACACAAGGATAGGTCAATAAGTCTCTGAAAATGAAGAGAGGTGGCTTGAGCACCTCAGAATGTCAAGAAGCATCTTTGAAAAGAAGGGATCCACATTTTTAGACAGATATGGCAAATAGTTTTGTTGTGACAGCCATTTGAAAAAGACGCCTGGGACAATTTTCGTAAAAATAGAAAAAAGTGAATTTCGTGTGCTCATTAAAAACCATTAGACCAAGCAAATAAAAGTTTAAGAAGTATTATGGAGACTCTCCACTATCAATTGAAACCATCCACCACTGTTTTACTTTTTTTCGATGCGGTCGTACCGGCCGAAAGTTCTATTCACCACATCAGAAAAGGGTCCATAAAATTTACGAGTGAAGGTGTGTAAAGTTGGAGCGTCTTGAGGTATGTGCCATGGATCAGTGACTTCAGTTTTTCGCCAGATGGGTGCCGCGTTTGCTCACAATTTACAATAAACCCAATCTTTGGGCAATTTCAAAGGAAGGTTTGACGATGTTCAATCACAGTCCAAAGAAGTGCCGTTTTTGAACATGGATTCATGACAACACGTCAGAGACTAAAAAACGGTCCAGACTGTGGACTTCTCCCAAGAAATTGGAGAAAGTGTATCAAGCTAAAAGAGATTATGTTCAAGAGCAAAACCTTTTTTGTTTGCTTTCAACAGTTTGAATAGAGATGGCGGTGGTGGCGAACCTTGAGCAGGAAAGTTGATGGCAGCAAATGTCATGTCTTATAGAAGGCAAATTTTTCAAAGGCAAGTTTCAATTTTTGCACCACAGTTATTGCTTGA
Organism: Volucella inflata; assembly: GCA_928272305.1. Lineage (NCBI taxonomy): Eukaryota > Metazoa > Arthropoda > Insecta > Diptera > Syrphidae > Volucella > Volucella inflata. Next base: position 146,260,215 of record OV743716.1, on the reverse strand, counting down.
AGTAATCCAGCAGCTATATCTTGAGGATACTCGTAAATGAAACTTACATGACCATTATATCTTGAACAACTTGGCTTATGACATATGCAGATTATTTGGTATACAAAAGATGGTCCACATCTTGTAGTCACAGGCAAACAAAATAAGTTCGGCTAAATCAAAGGTGCCAAGCACTTTAACTTATCAGCAAAACACCAGCGTCACTCAACTCAATATCGGCGGATAGCAAGTAGAGAAATCTGTTCCCTAGTAAAGATAAAGTTTAAGCACCAACTTATGAACTTATAGCGAAACTAGCGATCATTTATGAAGTAAAACAAACGAGTCAATTAAATACCAACAATCGAGATCTTCATACAAATCGAGTGGAGAAGCATATTAAGGACCTAGGTCCATTTAGTGTTGTAGATCCCTTTTGAAATCACTTATACTCGTATAAAAGGCTACTCGTGGAACTATTGAAACCACAGAACTCACAAATGATGACTACCTAGAGATGAGATCTTGATGCAAAGCCGCATGGTAAGCAGGGCAATGAAACAGAAAGTACTTCACAGCAACTTTAGCTGAAGTAATACATCACTTAGAAGTTGACTTTGTTCATCAACATACTCTCATACATATTCATACAATCATTCCAACACTTTTCTAACTTTTTGATGCATTTTTTGTAGAAAGATTTGTCTTTGCTCTCAAAAAAAAAGACCTAATTTTCGGCAATCATGTCTTCATTTGAGCCAAATTGCTCTCCCTTGAGCATTTTCCTAAGGTCTGCAAAACGCCAGTAGCCGCTGGGGCCAGGCCTGGTGAGTACGGGAGGTGGTGAAGCAATTCGAAACGTAATTCATTCAATTTACCCATAATTTTCATCTACTTGTGACACGATACATTGTCATGCTAAAACAGCACTTTTTTCTTACTTTTAATAATTATATCTTTCGTAAGATAGTCGATACCATCTGCGTCCCAAAATACGGATGCCGTAACTTGGCCAGGCGACTTTGGCGTTTTTCATCGTTTTGAATGGCTTCTACCGGCAGCTGCCCATTCAACTGACCTTCGTTTTCACACCCATTATCACATACTGACGTAAGAAATCCTTTTTTTTTTGCTAGAGCAGCTTTAAACAGAGCTCTGAATCGTTGACGGGTTGTTATTTTTGATCCAGTGAGAGCAATTTTCTTTATGACATTAAAATTGTCCTCGGTGATTTAACGCAAAGCTAGGAAGAGAGGGTATCTTTGGTGGAAATCGGAAAATACAGCCTGCACAGCACCACCTCCGATAACGGATTCAGGCTAATCGACTTTGCGGCGGGGCGAAACATTGTCGTGGCTAGAACGCGGTTCCCACATCTTGACATACACAAGGGGACTTGGAGAACTCCTGATCAATCAACAGTCAACCAGATTGATCACATTGCGATCGACGCAAGACACTCCTCCAGTATTATGCATGTCCGTACGTTCCGAGGAGCCAACATCGGCTCGGACCATTACCTTGTTATAGCAAAGAATCGGTTGCGTATATCCTAAACTACGCCAAGACAAACTAATGCTGTGAGGAAATTCGACGTCAGGCGGCTACATGTGTCTCTTAACCTCTTAAGAGGTCCAATACCGCCAGCATCAAGCATCGAACACCATTGGAAACACTGTCAAAATGCCATCAGAGATGCCGCTTCTGATGTGCTGGGTTTCACTCGTCCACCACAACGAAACCCCTGGTTCGATGATGAATGCCGGCAAGCACATGCAGCTAAGCAAAAAGCACGCAATGCGGCACTGCAAAAAAAGACCAGAGCTGCTCTTGAGCTCTATGAGCGGAAGAGGAGAGACGAACACCAGCTTCTCAGGAGGAAGAAGAAAGAGCATGAGAAGCGCGCGGTCGAGGAAATTGAGAGATGCTACTCCAGGAATGAGGATCAGAAGTTTTACCAAAAGGTAAAAATAACATGCCACGGAGACAAACCCCGAACCGAAGCCTGTAGAGACGAACAAGGGAACATCGTAGTGGAATCGCAGTCGATGCTGAGGATTTGGAAAGACCATTTCTGCAGACTGTATAGGGGCGATGACGGACCAAATACCGCTGTCAGGCAGAATCAACCTTTCAACTTGGACGATGATGACCAACAATTCCGTCCACCCAACCTGGATGAAGTGAAGATAGTTATATCGAAACTTAAGTCAAACAAAGCTGCTGGAGCAGACGGCCTGACTGCCGAGCTCTTCAAAGCGGCAGGCGATGACTTGGTAAGGAGCATACACCAACTCATCTGTAAAATATGGTCGGACGAAAGTATGCCCGATGAATGGAACCTCAGCATTGTTTGTCCTATTCTCAAGAAAGGATACCCTCTGAACTTCCCCAATCAAGCATCAGTCTCCTTAACATCGCATATAAGATCTTATCCGCCGTTCGTCAACAACCTGATAGGTCCATATCAATGTGGCTTCAGGCCAGGAAAGTCCGCCATTGACCAAATATTCACACTACGGCAGATCTTGGAGAAGACCCATGAGCTTCAGATCTATTTTTCTTCAGCTTCAGCTATTTTTTCAACATCGTACTTGAAAGAATAGTGCAAAACTCACGAGCAAACACAAGAGGCACAATCTTTCAAAAGTCCGTCCAACTACTCGCATACGCCGATTATATTGACATAATTGGAAGAAAGCAGCATGATGTCAGTGGCGCTTTCGCGATTATTGAAAGGGGAGCGGCGAAAATACGAGTAGGTTAAGCGGTCAATGAGAACAAGACCAAGTTTATGCTGTCAAGCAAAAAGGACAACCAACACCGACATCTCGGGCAGAACGTCACCCTCGACAGATATAACTTTGAGGTAGTTAAGGACTCTGTCTACCCAGGCTCCGCTATAAATACAGACAACGGCACCAGCACTGAGATCAAGCGAAGAATAATTCTTGCCAACCGCTGTTTCTTTGGGTTAAGAAGGCAATTGAGTAGCAAAGCCCTCTCTCGGACAACAAAAGTCACCCTTTGTAAGACCTTAATAATCCCGGTCATGCTCTATGGCGCATAGGCATGGACATTATCAAAAATGGATGAGGGTGTTCTTGGTTGCTTCGAGAGAAAAGTTCTTCGGGCGATCTTCGGTCCCGTCTGCATTGACGGAGGAGGAGATACTACCATGTACTCTATGGACTGTACAGCGACATCGACCTAACCAGAAGTGTAAAGATCCAAAGACTGAGATGGCTGGGTCATGTAGAGCGTATGGACACCAATGCTCCGGTCTGAAAAGTCATCGAATCCGCTCCCGAGGGACAGCGCAGTAGAGGAAGGCCAAGACTCTGGTGGCGCACGCAAGTGGAATCAAGCTGGCTGGAGACGCTTGTTGACTGACACCCAGGTCCATCACGGACTGTAGCGCCTCTTACATCGCATATAGTAAGGAAGTAAAATTGATATCTTTAAGCTGTCAGCTACTTCACTCTACGGTCTTCCAAAACCATTCTGTGACCTTTTCTTTTCTTTTCTCTGAATAACTGCCAATTTTGTGCCACCAGAGGGTTGAGAATCATCGGTGTATGTATGACACCATACCAGTCAATAAAATTGGATGCAAGTTCTCCAGAATTCTTATGAAGTCACTGTCTGGCTACAAGAGTATTTTTATCCATCAAAAAGAGCACATGAAATTCTTTTTTACCCATAGTTTTGAAAATAACAAAACTTGTTTCACTAAAACCACTGTAACTTGTAAACTACTACATAGTTGGAATGACACGAACTTTTGACAAATATCCTTTGAAGGTTGGTACTATCCAATAATGAGCAGTGGTGTCATCTACATATGTGTCAAGCCGTGATAATTGTGAAAAATACATAATACATTGGCAAGTTTTTACTAGAATAATGCCCGGTGACTTCTTCCTTCCTGTGAGTTTGATTACCTCCCCTGATTTTCAGTGAAAATGGAGATTGACTTAATGAGGATGATTCATTCGTTCCTCTTAGAAATCAGATGAAGTCGAGTCAGTCAACCTCAGTTCGTCGAAAACGGTTTACTGGAGAAGTTCATTGTGCATCCTGAGTGGGCTAGCGTAATGCAACACTCTCAGACTAGGGGCAGAGTTTGTAAGAAGCTGCATGACAAAAATGTCAATCGATAGCAAATGAAGTAGAATTTAGAAAGGTCTTTAATAATTATATAATAATCTTCGGCTTTTTGCATGTGTCATCTCAGTTTTCAGACCTAAATATCTCCAAGGAGAGCCATTTAACTTAGTTGGGATGATACGGGGTGTCTTTCTTCCCCTTATAAAGAGAACCAACTGTTTTTGCTCGTAAATACGCTTAGATCACAGCTACGCCTTTCCACATTTGCGAACATTTGCGTCGTATGGCTGTATCCTGAAGAATCGCTCACGGCTTCGCATTTCTAGTGCGGAATCAGAGGTCCTAAGCACGTCTGAAGTTGAAAGACAGATGATTATATGCCTGCACGTCTCTAGTACAATACCCAACCAGTTCTGAGTGGGTACAAGTCGCAGCCTTGCAATAGACGGAGTTTCAGTGTCGTTGTGTAAGACTGCATCTGCTAAAGTCTAGTTTTGAAAGACAACTCCAATGCTGATCAACAAAACTACAGTGCGATTTGTATCAAAGATCACTGTTTTCTAGATACTACAAGCATCTGTGACCTTGCATCTTTTATCGCATAGCTGGAATTTGTCATCGGTAAAAGACTACTTGGAGCCAATAGCCTATCCGCCGGGTACCAGATGTCACATCCCAAGTGAGACTGATTTTATCATTCAGTTCTGTTTTAGTACCAATGATTTGAGCTTATTAAGCCCAACTTGGCAAAGTTTTGTTGCTTTCTTATGAAGTCGTAGCAGATTCGACGGTGATGCGCAGGAGCTTCTCCCAACAAGATGTGGTAACCGAACTCCGGAGCATGTTAATGACATGGAGGAAGCACTTCAATCACCACCTGAAATAAAGTCCAATTCAATAGTTTCACAGCAAAAACTGGAAGAAGCATGCCGGCAATCGCAGTAAACAGAAGCCGCTACATTTCATGCAAATACTACTTACAGATCGCTGGTAAGTAAGTATTTCACTCAAGCCATTAAAAACAACAAAAAAAAACCCAAGGCTTTCCATTTGAGTCACTCTATCACTTCAAAACAACAACAAACAGCAGCACTTTAAAACGATTTGCAATCCAAACACTAAAAATTCACTTCGCTCAAAGTGGAATCCAAATCAAATACTATCCAAAAGGTCTCTGCAAATATCTTTCACATTTTAAAACAAAAAAAATCACTTAGACAAAGTATACAATATCCCTGAGGGCCTCTCCCCAGACGAACTAACCCCCACCTGATACATTCTACACTTGAAGTTTTCATTTGCTATTTGCTCTAGGTGTCATTGTTGAAGAGCAAATAAAAGTTTTATAACATTTTAATGAAGCTGACCTCGGTAAATATTTTACCAGAGCTCTATATTTGAAAACAAAACATCAGTATGATCCACCAGCAGCAGCACCAGCAGTAGAACCATCCGTCGAAAATGACAACAACAGCGGCAACAACAACAGGAAAAAGATATAACAACTCAAGTGGCACTTTATTTCTTATAAACTCTAACCCCGGCCGGATACTTACAACAACAAAGTCAACATCCAAAATAGAGAATTTATAAGTCAGCCGACCCAGCTTCATCATTGCCTAAGCCTCCCCATGATTCTGTGAACGTTTTCCTAAGATTTGTTGTGTTCTTTTGTTATGCTGTTGTTGCTGGTTTGGTTTGGTTGTCGTTTTGTCGTTTTAATTCATTCGCCTTTTCCTTTGCCGTATTTGTCTGAGCATTTATCCGCTTTTTTTTTCTGTACATTCGAGTATGTAAAGATATCCTTTTGCCACATTCACATACTCGTACACACAAAAGGATTTTCCATTTGTTGGTTCGATCTCGGAAAGAGAAAATTATTTCAATTGCTTAAGTGCACACAGACACATACGATATACGAGAGAAGGGAGTATCTATACAAATGCCAAACGAAAAGGATTTCTATTTTGTTGATACTTAGGTCAAAACGTTTTATTTGAGGCCGATGAGGAGGAGGATGTTGAAGGCAATAGTACGTGCAATAGTCCTCCCAATCGATGCAAGTTGACTAAACAATTCCCTGGCCCTGTAATGGGTGGTGTTACAATTTAGAAGAACAGAGATGCTGAATTCGATTGGATTTTCATGAAGGGTTGTTTCGCAAGATTCTACTCTGTATGTGGACAATACCACCAGTTTTACGAGTATTGTAAATGCGTAGAATGGTATGCTTGGCAAACTTCCAAAGCACGTACGAACAGAACCTTTTGTCACTAGACTGATTGTTCATGAGCCGATTGAGTATATTCAAGTTACTGAATCCGGTTTGGTCAAAATGATTTATGTCTTGTCCTTCTAGAATTGATGTTTTCGTAACATCTAGTCGACGAAGGGGGCGGCTTTTGTACACAGGATGGTTGAACGTTTTAATCAATAATTGACTAAAACCTTGTTGCAACCATGGTAAAGAAGCGGTAATCCCAGAAAACATTGAACAAGCACTTTAAACAAGCTCGGCTGGATGTTTTCAAATCAAGTATTCCACAATGTCAGTGTGGATCCTCACTTTATGTCAAAGACTGCATTAAGCATGTCGAGAACGTGACAATAGAACTTGAATCTATGCAAATAAGTTCAGTTTCCGTAAACATACATCATAGAGAATATAATATAGCATATACGAGTAAGATGACAGACGACGACCTCGATCGCCTTTTTTTTACCAACTTGGGTCCGGTGGTAATTTCAACGCAAAGCATACATTTTGAGGTTCAGATGCATTTCGACGAAGGGCAGGCTACTGTACCAAGCAAGGGTGAAACGTGGCTTGGACTTTTTTTCGAGAGGGCAAACCAACCTACTGGCCCACCGAAACAAATAAAATACCTGACCTGGTCGACTTCTTCATTACAAAAGGGGTACCCAAATACCTCACGACTTTAGAAGAAACCTATGATCTCTGCTCAGATCACTCGCCAGTAATCTTTAAAATCGGCAGGAGCATAGCAAAGACCGAAAGATCGCCCAGATTGACGAATAAGGAAATAAACTGGGATACTCGTATTTTCAGAAAAAATTTAAAGAAAAATATTGCTTTAGGAGTCTTTGCAAATAGAAGACGAAGTTGACAAGTTCGTGGAAATCATACAAAGAGCTGCATGGAACAACACTTCCTTTCGAACAAGAGGAGGAATAAAACAGGAAAGGTAAATATAAGCGGCCGATATAGAAAACCTCCTACGAGAAAAAACGAAAACACAGACGAGATGGCAACAATCAGTCCTACTTGAACCGCCTATCAAATAAGCTGAAGAAAATGCTGCAAGAATATAAAAACCATGAGACCTCTAATTACCTCGAAGACTTGAGTGCCAATTATTCCCCCTGGAAAGCCGTGAAGTCGACTAAAAAAAAATGGTTCCAAAACCGAGGAAAAGTCCAAAAGACAAAAAATCATACAGATCCATTTCGCTCCTGCCGATAATTTCAAAAGTCTTCGAAATTCTCCTGCTTAAATGTTTAAAACCGATAACTGAAGAAAGACCATTGATCCCAGATCACCAGTTCGGCTTTAAGGTCAAATATTCCACAATCGATCAGGTCTATCGGATAACAAATGTAATTGAAAACCCGAGAGGGAAAAAAGATATGTTCAAGCGTTTTTCTCGATGTATCGCAAGCCTTCGACAAGGTATGGCACGAGGGCTTGAAGTATAAGCTACAACAAATTTTACCGAGAGAAATAAATACAATACTCGAATCTTATCTTGATAGTAGACTGTTTCGGGTTAGATATGGGATTGAATACTCTGAATTCAAGGAAATTCAAGCTGGCGTTCCACAAGGAAGCGTTCTAGGGCCATACCTATTCTTACTGCACACTAAAGACATACCTCTAGATGAAGAGACTGTGGTAGCCACGTTCGCGGACGCCACAGCGATCCTCGCCACAGGACAAACAGTTGCATCCTCGACTGCAAAATTTCAACGAGCTCTGAACAAAATATTTGGGTGAAAGACGAGACTAAGTCAACACACGTCAATTTCACGCACAGAAAGATAAACAACCTACATTTATTCATCAACTCGGTACAAATACCGTATGCAAACGCGGCAAAATATTTGGGAAGAACCCTAGATGCAAAACTGAAAAATGAATTGGCTTATCGGAAGATACTCTAAACTAAGCACATACTATATAACAAGCTGCTTATATAAAAGCAAGTGCTAAAACTTTCGTGGACTGATGGTATATAACTATGGGGTTGTACCAAACCAAACAATAAGTCTGTCCTACAGACATTCCAGAACAAAGAGCTTAGAGCAATTGTAAATGCTTCATGGTAAATAAGGAATAGCGATATTCATCGCGATCAGGGAATTGCAACAGTGAAAGACAAAGTAACAAGCTTTGCTCGTAAACTTGGCACTCGTCTTGTCCATCATTGCAACCAGGAAATAATCCGACGTTCGACTAAGCGCTTTAAGGAGAAACCGTATGAAATAACGGTAATAGTAAGTGTATTATGTATGTATATGTGGAAAGCTACCTACCAAACGCGATAAACTACAGAAGCTTGAGCTACTTGTTAAGGAAACTTAGTCGCAGTCTTATAGAAAACGGGAGGTTTTTTAGTGAATAAGAATCTCAAACTACCATGAGCGAGTGCTTATGGTGGGCGCTGCTATGCCACTGTGGTAGGCAGTAAGTGCTCGTGCTTATGGTGCCTGCTGTGGTGGTGTGGTGGTGCTATTATGAGCGCGTGCTTATGATGCCTATAAAAGTTTTTACCTATCCACGGAGAAAAAAAATAAAAAATAAAAATATGGTATCACAAGGCGCCGACAGAAATAGTTGATACGATGAAGAAAGAATGCGAAAAAATAAAAAAAATTTTGGAGGTAAAAAGAAGTATCAGACCACAAAAACATCAGAGCTGGAAGTTAGATAGAGCACCTTGGGCTTACGTTTCAAACGTTGTCAGGCATTATCAACATTCAACCCGGGCGAATACCGCGGAAATTACCACACCCGATTATACCTGCTGGTAAGGAGTTGCAGAATCACGCAAGGTGTTGAAATAACTGACAAACCACGTCTGCATCCTAATTAAGAACTGAGATTACCTGCACTTTGCTTTCAGGCAGATTGAACCATTTGGCCAATGGGAGTCAAGATTCGCAGCCACCTGGCCAAAATGATGTAAATGCTCCCAAGACTATTATTATTATTATTAACTGCTGCAGTAGATGATTTTGTAAAGAACATACTCGTACATTTCCAAGACAGGGTGTGAAGAAAATGTTTCCGTTAAATGGAACCTCAGCTTGGTTTTGTCGGATTTACTCACCTACCAATGACCTGGCAATACTACAATTGACTTAAAATTCCCATTACGACAGGTATTGAAAAAATCCTACGGAACCAGATTTGTATTCCCCAAGTCCTTATTAATTGTAAAGCCTCACATCAGAGCTTCTATAAAAAGGAGCTATGCGGAGCCAAGTCCGGTTTGAGTATCTCTTTTACGCTTTGTGAAACGTATAACTGTGGGGAAATTAATTTTGTTATCTACATTGGCTCTGCTTTTAACAATTGTAGTGCCACCTTATCAGTGATAAGGTCTCAATTAACACTAAGAAGACTCTGTATATCTCAATCATGATCTAAAGTTTAGATGGGTGGATGTTAGCTAAAGCAGAAAAAGATATCTTTGATCCTTTCTCTGGGGGACATGCAGAGTTTAATGATGCATATAATAAGTAAAAGCAGACCTCAACCATCTCTGAGAGTGTATTTGAAGTCAGTTGAAAAAACACTGCGCTAACTGGTTGAAGGCCAAGCTTACTGCGTACTGTATCTCCATCTAAGCAAGAAAGTTAGTAGAGCTAAGCATTCGACTCAAGGAAATATATTACCAAGGAGTTCTAACAAAAAATGGTTCATGTTCCCTGCTCCACTTAAAAACAAAAGTCCTTTATGAACCAACAATGAAATGCATCTTAGTATGCAGCTCGATGTGGTGAACTTTTTTCAGGCGGATGCAGAGGAAAGATATTATAATTATATCCGCTATACAGGGACATGAATCCGGAAGGCTGCAATTATAGCGACTAACATGTGCATATACTATAGACACTAGTGCTTTAGCTCGAAGGATCGTCAAATTATTCCGATCGGACAACGCTGTAGAGAAAATCTCGACTTAGCTAAATATTGTTTTGGAAGGACGGGAATTATGAATTTTTTTTCTGAATAGCTGCCATAAACCAATAAGTAATTCGCCAAAAAGGCCTCATTGTGGGAAGACTTTTCGTGGACTTTGCTTACGATGACACCCCATACCACAATGCATTGATCAAGACTGCATTACTAAACAAAAATAGCACAACTACCATCCAAATCTAGCGAGTGTACCTTTACATTTCAGCTGACCCAAAACATAGCTTAAGAGCCGAGAAGAGTTAATGGCAAAATCGCTAAGCGCACCGCACAGTCTACCGGACATAGAGTACCAGAGATGTTTCCAAAACTATATCACATAACTTTTCAGGCACGAGATCCCGATCCACCCATTTAGTCACCTTTTATTAGAAGTACATAGTGTCGGAGCTGCATTCAAGAATTCGGAATATAATCAAAAAAGCGTCCATTCTACTTTAATCTCCATTTCGGGAGCAAAGAAAAGTAGCACGCTGGCAAATCATGTGAATACGGCGGATGATTCAACACACACATATGATTTCGAGCCAAAAATTGACGAACAATAAGTCCTGTGTGACTCGGTACAACAGAGACCAAATTTGTTTGCCCAAATCCTGGTGAAAAATTGATCGAATAGTCTCTTTGTCGCTGTTTAAGGCCTCTTCCATCATTCTCAGTGAAGCATTGCGGTCTTCTGCAACAAAATCATATACGAGTACTATTTGGATCATTTCAGGCGTCCGAACTGAAATTGGCCTTCCTGTGCTTCTGTCATACTCCAGCGTCTCTCTCGCGCCAAAAAAAATGTTCATTCCACTCAAAAACAACTCTACTTCTACTCAAACAATCAGCACGGTACATTTATTCCATCAAACGGAATGTTTCTGAATGCATTTTTACCAAGCTTTACGTGGAGTTGAATGACCGCTCTTGGTTCCAATGTTAAAATTTCAACATTAAATGAAAAGTTGTTTTGGAAAAATAATTTTTATAATTGTAAAATGTCAACCAAATGTCATGAAACTTTGACAGATAGTAGAGATAGATTCATGTTTTAAGACGCATATTCGAGCAAATAGATGGCGCTCTTGATTGCTGAGATATGGCTCGTGTTACATTTGGTTTGGATGACAATTTGTTTTGACGTATGTGATTGAAGCATGGATGTTTAATCTTATTCCTACATTCTGTACTGGACTTAGTGGCAGACGTTAATTATGATTTGGAAATACTGAAAACTTGATTTACTAGCTTGTCATAGGTGACAAAACTAATATAAGACTATCACCCTTATTACGGTTGTCAAAGATCGATAATTGATAAACGATAAAATTTATCAAACGATTGAAAATTTGGAATTATGATTGTAAATTGATAAATTTTTTTTCTATTGTGAATAAAATGCATTTGTGAATGAGTATTCGATTTGACGTTTGATTTCGCTAATTTTGAAAGTTTTGTTTTTCTCGTCAGTAGCTGTGTTTTCTTTTTTTAAATTTGCGTTTGAAATGTAACTATTTTGGACTCAATTAGTTACAGTAATTCTTAATAAATATTATGTTTGTTCAGGAGTAAAGTCGTAAGCAACAAACAACAGCTCGGAAGATTGTTAAAGACCATGGAAGAGTACCCTGAAATCACCAAAGGTATCTGCACAAAACCAGCATTTAAAAACAAATGGGACGAAATCGCTATTGAACTTAACAGTTAAGGACCTCCAGAGCGTGATATAACTAAGTGGCAAAGAGTAAGCATTGTATTATAATGTACAATTTTATTTTAATAGTTGCTAAAAATGTAGGTATGGGCTAATTAACAGTGCAAGACGAAAAAACAGACAACATGGAACAAAATAGAAATGCTTGCAACTAGTGGTGGACCAAACAAACTTCACCAACTGACTGACAGTGAGGAAGCAGGCAGTCGGCTAATGCATTTTGACTCCTGTGTCGATCTGCCGGGACAAGAATTTAGCATCCAATTGCCAAACGAATGATGACACTCAATGACTCAATGACACCGAAGCCTACCCGCAGCGATAAATTGTCAAAGTAAAATAGTGAAACCCATCGTCTGACTTTGTTGGAGAAGCAGAAACATAAAAAAAAGTATTAAATTTATTTATCAACGAGGTTTCTTTGATTGACTCAAATTTTGATAGATACTCGTATCAAATTTTTTGACAAACATAATACCATATTGATCAATAGAACTATTCACAATGGATCTAAAATTCACTAAAAATTCACGGCTGATCAAAAATTTTGACAATTGATCACAATAATATCGAGTCAACAAATTATTTGATAATTGTCAATTATCGTATTGATACGAGTATTTGAGAACCGTAGTAAGGGTGTATGTTTTCCACGTTTTCCACTTTCAATGTTAAATCATCGTCTTTCACGTTTCATAGCATTGACTATAATCCCAAACATAGGTACGAGTAGATACAAATTCCGGCAAATACAGTGCGAATAGTACTGTTACATCTTTGAACTTAGTTGTTCCTGGAAATGTTTGATCATTTTAAACCTAAAACTTTGTAAGTACTTGGGTCTTGTTGCAGAAATTAAAATGAACTGGAGCGTACATACTTCCCAGTTGAAAGAGTATCTTTTAAAAGCAACATTTATTATGTATTGTCTCATATAAGGCCATTCCGTTCCAGGAACCTACTTAGTAATTAATTATGGTTAAGTGCAATCAAAGTTGCAATATGGAACTTAGTGCTGGAAGGATACTTTCATTAATACTTTGCAGACCTTCTTAAAAGCATATTCTTAGAGTTATCTGGAAAAAAAAGTCATCGCTAGAATTTTATTCAACTTCCTTGAAGAAATCCCTTATTTGATTAAAAAATGATGGCAGCCACATGCTGTAACGGAGGACGAAAGCCGCTCGTGAGTTTTACGAGCAGAAAAGACAAGAATATACTCGTAGTAATGCGCAAAAGTTTTACCAACATGTAAAAAGAACGACGAGGGCGAGAAGACCCGTAAAGAAGCCTGTAGGGATAAAGAACAAATATAGAGCCATGCCGAGTCCAATGACGATAGAGAAAGTTTGCTCCTACTTTAAGGTGAGCAAGGACTTAACCGACGCTTTGACCCTCCAGAAGGTGAGGCGCCGCGATAATTGACAGAATTTCTGCGGAATTCTCAATCAAAAAATGCATGTTCAATCTTTCAAAAGTAAGCGTACGCCGATGATATTTGCATAAATTATAGAACTCAGCGGGCAGTTGCCAGTGCGTTCGCTAGTACTGAAACGAAAGCTTCCGAAATAGTTTTAGCGCTAAAAACCAAGTAAAATGCAGCACAAAATTAATCATCCAATTTTGGATTTTGAATTACTTTGTTAATAAATAAAAAAAAACAATTTTTTCTGTTAAGTGGAAAAGATGATATTCACCAAATGGTTGCCGCCTGTGCTGATACACATTTGTGCCCGTTTTATCGCATTTTCCATGACTTTTCGCGAGATTTCCGGAGTTCGCATTCCTGTCGAATATTCTCCTTAAGGGCTGAGGCTTGTTAGCATAAACCCACGACTTGATATAGACCCAAGGAAAGAAGTCTAGAATGGTATAATCGGGCGATCTTGCTGGCCATGCCGAATCGCCAAAACGGGAGATTACGCGACCAGGAAATGCTTCCTTCACAATATCAATTGTGGCTCGTGCTATGTGTGCGGTTGCACCGTCTTATTGAAACCACATGCTCTCCAAGCCCCGCACATCCAATTCCGGCATGCCGATGGCGTCTTCAAAAAAATACGGCCCAAGCATTCCTCCTGTGGCATTGAGTGGATGTGATGGCTCTTCGTGTATCACCCGCGGATTTTTTTTAGTGTCCCAGAAACGAAGATTTTGCTTATTGACGTAACCGCTTAAGTGAGAATCCGCCTCGTCGCTCATGATGATTTTCGACAAAAAACCGTCCTCTTCGTTGTTGAGATTGAGGATGGCTTGACCGTAATTCACACCCGACTGACGGTCAGGAGGCATTAACTGATGCAATGTTTGCACTTTGTATGGGAACATGTGTAAGTCTTCCCCTAAAATTCGCTGTGGGGTCCATCTGGTGATGCCCAATTGCGTGACCCGTCGTCTGGTTGATGTTTCTTCATTCTCAGCAACATCGGCAGCCACAACCGCGATATTATCGGCCGAACGACCAGTCTGGTGGCGGCCACGCCCTGTATGGTCTCCTGTTGTTCCAGGCTGTTTGATTCGCGTAGCTAAGCGCCGGAATGTTTGCCCAGTTGGCGCGACACGATTAGGAAATCGACGTTGAAATTCATGCTGCGCTAACACCACCGACCGATTATTAGTCAAAGAAATCGACACAAATATTCCACGCTCTTGCGGAGTATGGACTCGCTTGTCTGTTTGTAAACTGCAGCTGTCTGATTCACAAATGTCAAATATGATTGACGTGCGACGCCATTTACAAAAATTATCAAATCTTCCGATAGGATGATTAATTTTGCGGCACCTTGTACTTGCATTCAAGAAAAAGAGAAACACAACTACGAACTGTATGAGTTGTACAGCGACACATTGACCTAGTCAGAAAACTGAGCATCAGTCATATGAAATAGCTTAGACATGCAGAGCGAATGAATATCAATGCTCTGGCCGGAGATCTTTCTAATCGAACGCAGAAAGTAAACGCAATAGAGGGAGGCTTTGGACCGTGCGACTAGAGACAGTAAGCTAAAGACTGGGCTATCTGAAGGGGCTTGTTAGTTGAGGCCCAGCTTCACACCGACCTGTAACGCCATCTAAATAACGAACCAAGGCATTATTTTATAATACATTGACTCACGGCAACAACAGCACGGACTTCAACAATGCGTAAAGCTCTGCCTATGGTGCCGACTATTATACCAAACTGTTTGTCTAGACTAACATAAATATTTTTGCATAATTTTTAGATATGAGCAACAGAGGAAGTCTATTGTAAATTGCGAGTATCCTTCACTTCACCATATTGTTTGAGTCATTCTTAATAAGTGTGTCTTGAGAAAAATATCTGGAAAAGGGCTTAAAGACTTGTCAAACTGTACAGGACAAAGTCTTCTCTTTATTCTCATAAATTAAAAACGTGACTGAATTCATTGAAAATTCATTTCATTCATATGTTAACTTCTTCCCAAATAAACACATCAGAACGTCGATTGAAGGATGATACACGATTGAACATCTATTGACATTTATCAATTATTGCCCATCTTCGTGTTCTTCCTTAGTACATCCAGATAACAAGATAGCTCTTCGCCCACCTTGCACCTACTCCAATTGAATTAAGGACACTTCAAGATCTCTATTAGAGGCATCGAGCTAAATTGGAATCATAATTCTAATAAGCACCATCCAGTTGTAATCGTCGTGTTTGTAATTCGAATTCATAATTTCAATTGCCATCAATTCATTTTAATTATCCCATCCTGGCTTCCCTGTCAATGATCCTATTTAATCAGCAACGAATTTGAGAAGGCGTTTTAGCTGAAGCAAAACATCTCCACGTCGTCGTACATGTTCTCATCAATCAGGCATGACCAGTCGAAGCCCTGTTAAAGTCTTAAGAAGGGCAATCTGAGACCTTAAGTAACGTATCACTGCACAAAAATTCTCTTAATTAGAAAATTATCACTGCTTAAGTACGAGTAATTGATGCAAAACTAATTAAGCAAATTGGCAGAGATAACAAGAAAATCGTTTCGCTGGTTGCCCGGCATACTTGTATTGTCTTGGTCTTATGCATCAAATTACCAATGAAGCGGCTGCAATTACGTTAATTTGATTTTAGTGTGCTGCCAGCGTTGCCCTGTTCGTCGTTTCAGGTGGTTGTTCGATAGCCTCGAATCGGGCTGAATCTGGCTAAATCCGAGGGATGCACTAAGGGAGGCCAACTATTGCTGCACATGGTTTGGATAGGTGAGGTAGGTAGAATCTTGTTTCAGATATAACATACACGAGCACTCGTATGTAGATGCAGACGAATGTAGTAGAGAAATTGTTTCCTGCGGAAATCACTACCAGGCACAGGGTGAGAGGTGATGGAGCACACAGAGAAGTACATGATGGCATAGCACCCTGGGAAATTGCATTCGAAAGTGGAGAATTGGAGAACGTTTGCTTTACGTTACTGATGTTGGATGTTGATGTTGATGTTAATCTCTCTGTTGCTACCCGTATGGTAGCTTTGGATGGTTCATCTAAAAAATTTATGAATTCGGATGGCAAATTTAGGTCAAACAAATTTTATACTCTTACACTACAGAAGCTGATTTACAACGCGGAAAAGTTCTATGTACGAGTATGATGCAGAACTGCTGCGTGCTGTGTAAGAGCACTAACATGCTCACATAGTCAACCAGTGACATGTTTGAGGATTTCACTTTCAGGGAATTCGAATGAATAATTTAAGAAGTAAGTAGTGAAGCAAACAAATCCAGCACAATAGAGCAGAGTAGTACGAGTATCTTGAGGATAGCGTGCACAAAAGCCGTTGTACTCAAACAAAAACGAATAGGAATACGAATAGTTGTTGTAAATTCAGTGCAGATACTCAATTGGGATTATTTCAGTTTTACGTTCAAAAACGTAATTCCATTTCGGTTCTGAATAGAGGAAAAGATAGCATCGCCGAGCTTACGAAAAGATGGCTCTCAAAAATCGATTAATTAATTAAGATATCCATGCGACTTAACTTGGAGGATGTGGGATACAAGTCAAGGTTTTTGTGAGGGGAAACATTCTATAGAAAACATATTTTATGTTATTTGGGGATCCTCCATTTGGAAGTAATCATCTTGGTGAGTGACAGTTTCAAATATTTTTTACAGAAAATGCTTTTCTTATTCTATACCGATTTTGTCGTTTAAAACAAAACAAATACCAATACAGGGTAGACCCAATAAACTCCTACCTCTGGACTGCTGCATACTACCTCCTCCTCAACATCACATTCGGAGAGAGGCATGCCCATATCAGTGAAGGAGAACAATTGCAGACTTATTCATCCATACAATCTTCACAAACTCGGAAGAAACAAACTCTTACCAACAGGTAACTACCAGTATAACTTAAAGGTTACACTTTTAAAAGGATTGAGCTAAAAACAAAGCAGACCTAACTTCGTTGGGAGATCAATAATGCCTTACACTACGGATAAGTCTAAAAAATAAGAAGAAGTTGGGACAGGAATTTCGGGAATATATTTAAAGATGCCCTATATAGATTATAGACATGGACAATGTAGATTAAAAGACTCGACAGATAAAATAGAATCTTAGTTAGACGTCGTTCTTTGTCTACCTGTCAAACATCTACATACTTGTGTTTTGAGCATACCTCCCTATTGATCACGTAGCTGTGGTTTAAGCGTAAGCCAAGAGTTAAAACGAAGCTGGTTGTTTTAACAAGAAATCACATGATACCCTGCGTCATTCTATCCAAACTAAATGGCAACGCTCTGAGTTTCACAAGCAATATCAGGTACCTACGTCTAATCCTGGACAGTAAACTAAGGTAAAAAGAGAGCAAAACAAAAAAGTTATGAAACTGTACGCTTATGATGAGATTTACAAATCATGCCTGTGCATAACACGTTCGTAAGACCAAAGCATTTATAATAAAGCAACGGGCTGCCAGAATAACCACTTTCTGTGCGTCAAAAACCTCTTAAATAGCAGTTCTCTAAGCTGTTACTACAAACTTTTTCGACCTGGAGATCATAAATATTTTTACAAGCACTGCAATAGAAAGAGCTAAAAGTAGTATGTAGATCTACTAGCTGTGTAGATCTGTCGTGACCTTCGATTGACTGAAATTGACTTCAATGATGTCTTCAATCATCTGTGTAAGGAACAATTGAAGACAATACTCGTATAAAGTCATTCCCAGCAAATCAATCTGCATCTTTCTTTACAGGCTACTTCAAGACATTTGAAGTCTGTTTTTGTACTGTCCTTCCAAGGCTAAGTTTCTGCATTTCTTGGTAAACTGCAATATGTACAGACAATCTCTGCAGCAATCTGATTCCTTACCATACACTAAAAGGTGGATAAGGATTGTCGGGAATCTCTCAAATTAAAACCATTCTCGAACATTCCAGGGAACTGTATCGCCCATAAACTAGCCAGACAAGGATTATGAAAACAAATTTAAGGCACCTGCAACATCCTACGCCAAATAAGTGGCACACTTTCTAGCACTAGCTTAAATCTGTCATAGATGAGCTAATTAAGATTATTGTGAGATATCTAGACTAATCGACCCCAAATGGTCGAGGGAGCTGGTCAACTTTAGAAGATGAAGTTTACATAACGATTGCGTACTTCTCACAACGATTTCTGGAAGAGATGTAGGTTCAAAAAGCAAGAGAACTCCGTGCAAGAGAACTAGCCTGCTTTGGTAGGCATCAAAAATGGAATTTCTAGACAGTTACCTCTGTAGCAATCGACATGATCTCTACTCTACTATATTTCCAAGCTTAGGTAGCTGTTACCGTCAAAAATTATTTACTGCTGCATCAGCCGTAATTGAATTGTGAGTCCCAGTGACTTTGATGAAGAAGAAATAGTCAGAATAAAGGAAATAGGTCAACAACAATATTTATAACCACCTCCATTCCGCAAGATGTTTGTCACCTCCATACAAAGCTGCCTAAAAAACTGGCTTTAAGCAAAGACGCTCATAACTGGATTAAAACTGAAAATATCCGACATACTTCCAATTTTTACCTGCTTATTCTTCACTGCGTTGAAGCCAGATATACCCAGCAACCATATTTCTAACTGAACAACCTCACGTCAAAATATCCATATTTGTTTTAGAGCCGTAAGCCCTGGCAGCTAGCGCTCTATACCTAAGTTAGTATGTAATTTAATTATATGCTAATAAATTATAATAATAATAATAATATAAAAAATGTTGAATACGAACTTAAACATGACTCCAAATCATTTTGATCTGTTATAAACCAACAGAGTTTGTCGACTGGACTGTCAATTTAAATGTTTTATAAAGATTATGTCTTGAATGACGTTAAAAACGTCAGATTTTTGAGTCTGTCTTCTCTCATCTAGTGATTTCTACTTTGCATGGACCATGCACTTTGTCCAAAATTGACTTTGGGGAATTAGTTCTCTACGTTCAGAATATTAAAGCTGCTATCTGTGGCCTTAAGCTGAATTCCTAACCTGTAGCCGGTGGTATTCCTGCGTTACTATTGAGAAACTGTTACAATAGCATCTGCAAACCTCTACTGATGATATTCAATCTATCAGTTAGGTCGAGTTTGTTTCTTGACGAGTGCAAGACCTCGTTTTTGGTGCTCTGTGCTTTAAATCTGGCTCTAAGAATGATGTCGAAAACTATAGAGGTATCAGCAAACTTTCTGCTATACCAAAGTTGAATTGTAAAAAAATAATTAGAATATAACACAAAAGAGCCCACGATTCTATTCGGATCATTCGACAACATCTAATCTTGTTCACTTTACATCTTTAGCAATTAATGCTGTTAAAAGCAGGTGCCAGGTCGACGTCGTATATATGGACTTCAGCAAAGCTAAAACTTTTGACTCGGTAAGCCAACTCACGGCTGATGAAGAAGCTTAAACATTTTAGATTTCATTCAGCAATTTTAAACTGGGTTTCATCGTTTTTAATTGGAAGGTTTCAAAAAATTTTCTTGTTCGTCTGAAGTTCCACAAGGAAGTCATTTATGGCCCCTCCTGTTAATTATTTTTACCAATGACATTGTTCATGAAATCAAATTTTGTAATTGTCTACTGTATGCGGATGATCTTAAATTATTCCTAAAAATAAAATATATCGATGATTGTGCGAAGATCCAGTCGGACCTTAACAACTTGTCTACGTGGTGGCTAAGATAAAATGTCACTAAACGCACAACGATATCTTTAACTAGATCTCAAATACAACATTGTTTTAAAAATTGTATGATTTAATATTTCTAACAAGGGTTGGCAGTATTAAGGATCTAGGTGTTTTTCTTGATAATTAATTAACTTTTGTATCTGATGTCGAGTATATAGTTACAAAAGCTTATTCCTTAATTGGTTTCATTAAAAACTAAAGAGGTTCTTTTGATCCTCATACAATTAATTGCCCTAGTCAGGTCAATGCTTGCATATGTACCAGGAAGGACCGTATAGAAAAAATGCAAGGACGTTTTACAAAATATATTTTCTTTAAAATGCATTGGTCTCTCGAGTCTTCATTTGAAACTGACTAATTGTAAGTCTGTTGCTTTAAAAGGGCGTAAACTTCATCATCCTAAACCATGTGCAATTGGCTCTCGTGCAAACTGGGCCCACTCGTTCGTCTAAGAATATCACTGCTAAAGAAGCCTTCTTTCATTTCAAACAGAACCCTAAAACTCCTGTTGCTACGAAATTGATTTTTTTCTGTGGAATGTTGCCTTGTAGACTGCTGGCGTTGTTTTTGAAGCACGACAATGCAAAACTTCGCTTCTTGTTTGTAAAACTTTCGCTTATCGGTAAAAAGGCGAAGTATAATATCTGCATCTATAGTGATGACCAAGCCGCCGTTAAAACCTTTTTGAACCTCTCACCATTTTCAAGTTATTGCATGGCTTTTGTGAACGCAGTATGAAGGCTAAATCAAATGAATGTTGAATGAAATGAGATTGTTGAATAGCTAGGTTTGGCTCAGAGGATACCTAGCCCGCCTTAATCTTGAGATGTTGTCATCAAATAAGAATTCTACATATATGCCTTTGCTTTTGGAAACAAATTCCGCAGAATAGTTTTCGGTGGATTTTTATTGCCGTTGTGCGTTGTGGTAGATTCATTTGAATGGTAGCTTTCCGTAAAACGTATTTACTCAACTCGAAGAGGGTAACTTACGAACGATGACAATCCGTATTGTGGAAGCGTATTTCGTTATTTCTAGTGACCAACCCTATTCGATTTCTGTAATGACTTTTCGTAATGTTCTTATTTTTCTTATCAGGATAATCCAATACTTCACATGACACTATCCTACTAAATCACGTACAGGACCGCACTTAACGCCAATGACTCTGCTCGTAGATAAGATTTGAGTAAGGATCTCAAATGATGATGATGATAATGTGAGGGAATCACAAGGACATGGTTGCTCATTGTAGCCGTATTCATTTTCAAAATAAAGTTTCAAATTTAGAACAAGCCTTTCATCATCCCAAATAGAAGTAGACTCAGCCTCGAAAAATCTCACGCCAAATTCATCTATTCGTATTTCATCCAATTTAAGCTAACAAAAATCGAATGTATCTACGACTCGTAGGACTTGTGAATGTCATAACACCACTTCGAATGTCAATCTTTTGAAATCCATCTCGTGGACAGAAATAATTTCGATTCGAAATCGAGCCAAATTCCATTTAACAAATTGGAAATAGTTTTTCTTTTATCTCTTGTTGGCCGCTGTATTTTTGGATGATATCCAAACAATCTTCTTCTTTTTTTTTTGGTAAATTACACAAGTCAAATCCTCCTTCCGTTCGTTCATAGTATTCATATCTCCACTTGCATTTTGGAACCGTTTCATCTAATGGATATGGACTTGGGAATCAAAGATTTTCCAGCTGTCATAGAGAGATGAAGGATTGAGATGGAGTCCTAGCGAAAGGATGTTTAAGTATGTACGAGTATGTATCTCATTAAGGGATCGATTTTACCTTCTTTTTTTTGTTACTAATACCTACTATCTACATAAGAATAGGTTGTAACTTTTTGCGCTTTTGACAGATAAAATGGTTTCATGGAAGAGTGACGTCAGAATAGCCAAAGAAATATATATAGAGCCTATGGTTACGTTGAATTTTCGAGGACAGAAATAGGATAACATTCTTTTTGGAACCTGAAATAATTTGGGACAAATGGAAAATTTCGCCGGCAGAGAAAATCTTAAATTTAGAGAATTTAAGGATTTACGAAGGCGGATCAGATTGTAAATAGGTGCGTTATAGCTTCCTCAGTTTCGATATATATTTTTTTTTATTTAAAAGGTTTTGGTCTGTCGATTGCGGGGGAAAATTCGACCTAAAAGATCTTTTGCGCCACAGAATCAGTGTTAGGAGGCTAAGAAAGGCTCAATTCCTTCGATGAAATTTGGAATCTCTCTGGTGGAGATTTTGAGTAGTTCCTAAGGCAGTATCGTCTCCTTAGGGCACTTACAACCCTGCATTCACATCAAATTTGTTCAGCAGTTCTTCCATGCAAAGACGACATTGAGTTCCCCGAATTAGACATATTCTGTGTATGCAATATCAATGTCAGTGTCTTGTTGAAAATCGCTTTTAAGTTGGAGAGATTCCTTTGATTTGTTGTGAAAAGGTTTGATGGCCCATTTGGCGTAACGAAGCCCTACGGTGTTTGTTTTTTTAAAGGGCACATTTTGTTTTTCCAACTCTTTATTTGTAAGTTGAGAGGCTCAAGGCTGGTGAAAGATTCAGTGGAACCGTGTCTAGCCAGTTTGTCGGCTATTTCGTTTCCGACAATACCTTTATGACCAAGCACCCACCAAAGATTTACTCTGTTCTTGTGGGAGAGATCTTGTAATGTATTGAAGTAGTGCAAGATTGATTTAGAGCTACTGAGGTTTAAGCCTAAAACTTCTAAAGCTGCTTGACTGTCCGTTAGTATATGGATGGGGATGCCTTTTCATTCCCTTTTTGAGAATAAGATTTGCGCATACCTAAATGCATATATTTATGCCATTGGTTTCGAAATTCTGGAGGTTGAATCAAATATGGTAGTGCCTACCCCAGTGACCATTATTGACACCATTGAAGTTTGAGGTGGAATTTTTGTAGTTCCATGCTTCTCGGCTTGGAATCACTATTTCGAACCTTCTTCCGAAGCAAAGTTATCTCTCCTGTTTGTAGTATTCCCACTGCGTTGCGACTTGTTACCTTTTTTTTAAAAAGATGGAGTGTCATTAAGCTAACGAGAACTTCTATGGCTGCTGTAGGGAATGTGTTTATTCCATCGACGATGCCGCGTCAAGCAAGTCTTTATAAGCGCCGCAACTTTTGTGTGCACGAAGATGGTCCGATGATTCCACCAGCTGACAGACTGCACCAAACTTAATCGGAATGTAACCATAATCTCACGTGGAGTGGAGTAGATATCTTCACTCCAAATAAGATAATTTCGCTTATTAAGCCGAAATTGGGCCTAATCGCTGAGCAAAATTTTTCGACAAAACAGCGGATCTAATGCAAGTGAATTTTGGACCCATTCACCGAAATTTCGATGCAAACGTTGGTGATTTGACTGAATTTTGTAAGCCTTCAAACCAAGATCTGTGGGTACAATTTTCCATGAAGTGGACTGACAAAGACCAATCTATTGTGAACGACGTCGAATTGATAAATTTTGATCTTTTTTAACACTCTTCTGAACGGATGTAATATTTTCTTTAATACGGAGCTCTTCTTACGAGTCTCGGTGCCACTTGATAAATCGGAACTTACGCAGCGGTTGAATATCTGTTTGCACAGTCCATCCATTCGCATTGGCGGTTATAATATATCAAACCTATAGTATTTCAGTACGTCCACCAGGTGAGCAGGAGCGTCTGGTCTATGAAAGTCATTGTCGTTGTTACGTTTGCATTTGTTGTCGTCAACAGCTAAGTCATTTTTACACGAGGCTCTGGTGGTTTTCATCACAATCATTTCCCCTCCGCAGATGCTTGTGGGGCCTAAGACGATGCCAACGTTTATTGTTTAAGAAAAACTGTCTTAGGACTTTACTCCGATTGTACAGAACACCAGAGTCTAAATACATTAAAGAATAAATTATCAGACCTTGATGGGCTTCTCGACGATTACCGTGTAACTAAGCTAAGGATCGAAAATTTCCTCAATGAGGTGACTCTAAGGCATGATCAGCATTGTTTTTTAGGCATGATTGATTGAGGACTGGGAGAGATCGAAGTTGAAAGTACGCCAAATTTTGGTGGCTTTATGAAATGCACAGGTTTTGAACTGCTCTCCCGGTTTAATGTATTAGCAAGGTAATCCAGCCCTATTAGTCATAGTCAGCTTAGATCTTGCGTTGTTGTGAAGAAGGCTCACCAACATGAAGAAGTGACTTCCAATGGCCTTCCAAAAATCACATGCATACATATGTCCGTCATTTAACTAAGGGAGATCAAATCGGTGCTAAAAGAATATGAAAAATTAGCATACTACTAGCATTGAAGATGCTGAAATCGGTGACATACGAGTATATACATACGAGTACATTCACAGATTGAAAAAATAAACAAATGAAAAATATTGGTCTACGCTTTAAAAAAGGAAAACAAACAAACAAAATCTACGCTCCTGGAGACAGCAAAACAAAAGAGAAGAAGAAGAAGTTTGCGGAATAAGGTGCCCAACCTTAAGAACAGAGGCAAGCCCATTGTACGCAAATCAAAGTATTTATGTAGACGAACAATTAATCGCACACATTTTAAAAAATTACTGTGGCAAGCAAAAACCAAAGCAAAGATAGTCATCAACGGGAGGTTTGTTTGGTTAAAAAACAATTAAATCCTTCCAAGGAAAAGTGAAGGCTATCATATCGTAGAAATAGGGAGTTTTTCAATGAGGACATAACAATCTCGTATTCCAATAAAACCTAGTTATCGAGGTAAAACTTATTAGTAGACTTGTAGATATCGAATTCTATCTCGTTTATGTGACTAACGCGAGCACGTTTAAAGCGATCGAATCGTCGTTGGAGCAAATTTCCCAACACCCTTAGATAGATAGATAGATAGTTTTAGTTAGAAATAACTTTAAGTATCTAATTGTTCAGACAATTTTGAAGTAAACAATAATTACGTAATTAGCAACGATTAGTATAAGACCTCGTAGAAGTAGCATCTTCCGACAGGTACTGGTTCTTTAAATGACGAGAATGAGCCCTTGCAGCCGAACACCTTGTAGCTCTGCTAATAAGTCCTACTTCACGCCTCTCCGTTGCGCCATCTGGGAATCTCACTAGAGATTGCGAAGTGAAGGGGGCAAATGGCGAGTTTCCTGCACCATAAATCAGGATTAGTGTCGGAAAAACAAAACAAGACCTTATCCGGGCTACTCCGACACATTTGGAGCTCAGGCCGGAAAGGATTTCCAGGACCTAGTCAGGGTCTTGCGCTCACATCCCGGAATGGGTTACTGCCCTCGGTGTAACGAACCCCTTGTCCTGGGGGCATTAAAAATGGAACTTGTCCTCCAGGTTGGGTGTTGTGCCGCCGGGATAACTGCCCAGTCATTTAAAAAAAACATAAGTTACGAAGCATCAACAAGCCTTGGATATGGACGGATCTACTATTGATAACCTAAGCAAACGATTTAAGGACAATGAGCTTCGGATATGCACGTGGAATGTTAGATCCCTTAATAGACCACGTGCAGCCGAGCAACTAGCGGAGGCCCTAGACTGCTGCAAAGCAGACATAATCGCCATTCAAGAAATGTGATGGGATGAGCCGGACAAAAAGAAGATGAAAAACTGCGACATCTACTATGGCAATTGCTATCGACGGCAAAAGCAGCGCTTATTTGGATGCGGATTTGTTGTCGGAGGCAGACTAAGACAAGAAGTCCTCAGCTTCCGACATGTGAGCGAGCTCCTCGTATCAAACCGCATCAAGGCTAAATTCGCCAACATTAGCCTTATATGCGCGCATGCTCCCACATAGGAGAAAGATGACGACACCAAGGATGCCTTCTATGAGCCCCTTAACAAAATCTACGAACAATGCCCTAGCTATGACATTAAAATTGTCCTCGGTGATTTTAATGCAAAGCTAGGAAGAGAGGGTATCTTTGGTGGAACAATCGGAAAATATAGCCTGCGCAACACCACCTCCGATAACGGATTCAGGCTAATCGACTTAGCGGCGGGGCGAAACATTGTCGTAGCTAGCACACGGTTCCCACATCTCGACATACACAAGGGGACTTGGAGAACCCCTGATCAATCAACAGTCAACCAGATTCATTACATTGCGATCGACGCAAGACACTCTCCAGTATTATGGATGTCCGTACGTTCCGAGGAGCCAACATCGACTTGGACCATTACCTTGTTGTAGCCAAGGTACGGTTGCGGATATCCCAAACTACGCCAAGACAAACTAATGCTGTGAGGAAATTCGACGTCAGATGGCTACAATCGCATATGATCGCCTAGTCCTTTTCCGATTGAGTGTCTCTTAATCTCTTAAGAGGTCCAATGCCGCCAGCATCAAGCATAGAAGACCATTGGAAACACTGCCAAAACGCCATCAGAGATGCCGCTTCTGATGTGCTGGGTTTCACTCGTCCACCACAACGAAACCCCTGGTTCGATGATGAATGCCGGCAAGCACATGCAGCTAAGCAAGATGCAAATAAAGCGGCGCTGCTTAGAAGGACCAGAGCTGCTCATGAGGAAGAAGAGAGAAGAACACCGGCTTCTCAGGGGAAAACAGAAAGAGAATGAGAAGCGCGCGATGGAGGAAATTGAGAGATGCTACTCCAGGAATCAGGTTCGGAAGTTTTACCAAAAGGTAAAAATAACATGCCACGGAAACAAACCCCGAACCGAAGCCTGTAGAGATGACCAAGGGAACATCGAATTAGAATCGCAGTCGATGCTGAGGATATGGAAAGATCATTTCTGCAGACTGTACAACGGCGATGACGGACCAAATACCGCTGTCAGGCAGAATCAACCGAATCAACCTTTTAACCTGGATGATAATGACCAACAATTCCGTCCACCCGACCTGGATGAAATGAAGATAGCTATATCGAAGCTTAAGTCCAACAAAGCTGCTGAAGCGGATGGACTGACTGCCGAGCTATTGAAAGCGGCAGGTGATGACTAGGTAAGGAGCATACACCAACTTATCTGTAAAATATGGTCGGACAAAAGTATGCCCGATGAATGGAACCTCAGCATTGTTTGTCCGATTCTCAAGAAAGGAGACCCTCTGAACTGCGTCAACTACAGAGGCATCAGTCTGCCTTACATCGCATATAAGATCTTATCCGCCGTATTGTGTGAACGCCTGAAGCCGTTCGTCAACAACCTGATAGGTCCATACCAGTGTGGCTTCAGGCCAGGAAATCCACCATCGCCCAAATATTCACACTACGGCAGATCTTGGAGAAGACCCATGAGCTTCAGATCGATACACACCACCTATTCATCGATTTTAAGGCCGCATATGACAGCATCTATAGAGACGAGCTATACAGTTCAATGTCTAGTTTTGGCATCCTTCCCAAACTCGTCCGTCTGTGCAGGATGACGATGGAGAATGCACGCTGCTCCATCAAGTTCGGTAAAGATCTCTCCGAGACCTTTGATGTCCAGAAAGGATTTAGACGAGGCGATTTTTTCAACATCGTACTTGAAAGAATAGTGAAAAACTCACGAGCAAACACAAGAGACACAATCTTTCAAAATTCCGTCCAATGACTCGCATACGGCGACGATATTGACATAATTGGAAGAAAGCAGCATGATGTCAGTGGCGCTTTCGCGAGTATTGAGACGGAAGCGGCGAAAATGGTTTTAGCGGTCAATGAAGGCAAGACTAAATATATGTTGTCAAGCAAAAAGGACACTGATCACCGACGTCTCGGACAGAACGTCACCGTCGAAGGTATAACTTTGAGGTAGTTTACGACTTTGTCGACCTAGGCTCCGATCCGAATTCAGACAACGACACCAGCGCCAAAATCGAACGAAGAATAACTCTTGCCAACCGCTGTTTCTTTGGGCTAAGAAGGCAATTGAGTAGCAAAGCCCTCTCTCGGACAACAAAAGTCACCCTTTATAAGACTTTAATAATCCCGGTTCAGCTCTATGGCGCAGAGGCATGGACATTATCAAAAATAGAGGAGGGTCTTCTTGGTTGCTTCGAGAGAAGAATTCATCGGGCGATCTTCGGTCCCGTCTGCATTGAAGGAGGAAATTGTGGCAGCTAGCCAGGGATCGAGCTGGCTGGGGGAGCTTGTTGACTGAGGCCCAGGTCTACCCCGGACCGTAGCGCCACTTAAAGTAAGTAAGGAAGCAAAATTCTGCTGTCAAGCACAATAAAATTTTTAAATTGGATGATGGCAACCAACTATTTCGTTTATCCGATCTCGACAAAAAAAGGATAATGGCAGGACAGAAGAAGAAAGAAATGAGTAGATTTTTTTACCGTCGATCGGTCTAAAGCAACAATTTTGCGAGAAATCAACTGTTAAATATGATATAACAAAAGAATGCCCTATGAAAGCCATGAAAAGTTAATTGCTCGGTCTTCTTAGGAGTCACCTTTAATTTAAACATCAGCTTCCTATCGATCGAAGGAAAAATCTTACGTGTTGATGGCTGTTTGGGCTGGAAAGCCAATAGAGTAGCAAAGCTCTAACAACTAATCGATTCTAGTCATCCCTCATTCTTCGAGTGATCTACAATCGGGAGTGTATGGACAATAAATAGCACAGAACTCTAAAAGCTTTAGAGCGACATGCATATGTTCATATGTGTCAGAAGAATACGAATACGAAGGTAATGATGATTAGACCATATGGAGCAGATGAACATCTAACTTCATCTGAAAGATAAGTCGAACCAATTCCGGAAAGACGATTTATTAGAGGAAAATCTTGACTCTTTTCTGACCTTGTTTACTGTAGACAGCCAGCCTTGGATTGAGCTAGATGAAGCGATTTGTTGGTTAAAACCCAAGTACAGTATAGTAACGCAGAGACCTTACAACCAGATTTTTTAAGTGTAACGAACACCCATTAGCTGTTTTTCTTTGAGAATTCAGACTACCTTATGTCTTCTTAGAGTAAGAGGGATTCACTAAGCCTTCTGAAGTTCTTACCAAGCAAGTCCGTTTAAATTGTCCATAAATGCAAAGTTATATTTGCTTTAATCATCGATCGAGGATGGATTTTGGTTGACAAAGAGTTATCACTCCACCAAAAGGAATAAAATTAAGTCACTCACATCATTCCTCCTCAACCATATGTTCAGAAACGTGTTTATCCTCCTCTACCTACCCCAATTGCGTGCAGTAGTCAGTGTTATTACCATTCCAAGGCAAAGTCTACCGCATCAAAAATAAAAAGCAAAAAGCAAATAGAAACTCATAAGAACGAACCTAAAACTCCGCATTGCAATTTTCATGACATGTAAGAACCTCCCAAAAAGAAAACAACATTAAAACTACTCGGTTCCAGGTTCTATGGTTGCCGTGCCTCATAAATAGGAAAACAAATAAAAATAATGTTCTCTCCACCAAAGCAGCAGGATAATTTCTTTTGTCATTCGACCTTGAAAAACCTCATTCAATATTCAATCACACCGTAAACAAACAAAACGTAAAATCACTCAACTAGATTCTGTTCATTGTTCATAAAAATGAACTCTTCCACATGTTGTAGAAACAGCCTTGCGCCTTCTACGAGTACGAGTACCCACTCGCACTCGCACCCCCCAAAAAATTTGGCGCTTGTTCATACTTTCAACATCAATCAAAATGAAAATCCACAAAAAAAAAAAAAAAGGAAAAACTAACTGACAGCAAAGGTTAATTGTGTCTTGTCCAAATACGACTTCTCACAACCTTGATATCCGTCTTGTAATTAGGTAATATTGATCCCTAGTGCATACAGATACGTGTCAATTGCTATGCTTCGAAAGCCGTCCGTCCTCCTATAGGTTGTTGGTTCTCTTCTTCTCCTTCTTTTTTCAGTTTTTGTTATCTCAGTGCAAGGACATGGGGAAATATTTACATTTGACTTCTCTGGCTTGGTCACGGTCCGTCGTAGTCGGTTGTCATCATCCAAGGAACTCCAGTAATAAGAATAATTTCAATTTTTACTGCCACTTGACCTTCTTGAAATCTGCTGCCATCATCATCATCACATCGCTGTCCTCTCGCATACAGTCCAATATCATTTGTCAACATTGTGAATTTGTATTGTGTACCTCGGAAATAAAAGCTGCCATAGATATGAATATATACCTATATGTGTTATATTCATATCCGTATCCGTATCAGCACACACCTATACGTACATACATATGTATTGTACATCAAAATCTATTTGGGTCGTATTACAAAAGGTCCACCTCCCGCTGCCTGTTCATTACTTCATCACATCACATTTTTTCGCCGACAAATAACTAGGTACCCTACCTGTATCTAAACATATAGTATACCGACCACAGTGGATACCTCCAACTATCAGGATAGTACTCGTACTTCATCCCTAACCAAAACCAACAAAAATAAAAAATAAAAGAAATCGGCCCGAGAGACAGAGAACGGGAGAGGACGGTTTGCTAACGTATTGCCTTGCTGCTGCTTCAATTTCACCTACAGCTACAGCCACGTCTCCATACCAAAGCGAACCGAAACGAAACGAAAATTTGAACTTTCAACTTTGGCAATAAATTTGGCGGCGCCGACCTTGAAAGGGGCAGTTTGAAGCGGAAATCAATACTAAACCTATACACTTGTACTCGTATCTATACGCCTTATAGTTAGGTATACCATATTAGTGTAGCTCTGCCCGCATACAAACGCTTTTCCCTTACATTTGCAGCATGGCAAGCCATGTATGGATGGAAATATAAGCACATCCATACATATATTCGAACCAAGGGTTGGAAGAATAAGAAATGAAGAACGAATAAGGAATACTGCTATGACATTGCCTTCGTAATGCATAAAGGGTGAGGATAGGAGATTGAGGTTCTACTATATAAGTTCTTTCTCTTGGTGGTCTATGAATAGAACCGTCTCTTGCAGTTGATTTGCCGCTCCTACAATACACATCTATGTATCTAGTTGCATACTTATCGAATATGTAATCCCACTTGAAAAAAAGTTTTGTAAGCCTTACTGTAAGTTGCTTATACACTCAAGTTCTTCTTGCTTAACTGAGCATGCGGTACTTTGGGGACAAGCGAATTTTTAATAAAAACTTTGAAGTAAATGGTGTGACCTGTGACATCGTCAACAATCTTGATCGCAATGCCAACATTTTATCTGCATTTTGCTCATCTGTATCGACCTAATCTCAGTCAAGTCATGTCATGACTTACAACCTTACTTTCTCAAAATGAGGTTCACACACAATTTCCTGCCCAAATTCAGAATTTGAGTTCTTAATATGCATCCGGCCGGCTTTTAAAATCCCCAGAGTCTACACATTTTCACGTTCCATTTGATCAGACTTTTGTGACTGTATGTTGTCCGATGTTACAGGTGGTAGCCACCCAATACTCATCCAACCGAGATTGGCTTTCTCAACTTATAGGCTCGAGTCTTGAGTAAACATCAATAGAATGTGGCGCAAAATTAATCATCCTATCGGAAGATGTTATAATTTTTGCAAATGGCGTCGTACGTCAATCATATTTGACATTTGTGAACTAGACAGCCGCAGTATACAAACAGACAAGCAATGGAGCGCTATACTCTGCAAGAGCGTTGAATATTTGTGTCGATTTCTTTTACCAATAATCGGTCGGTGATGTAAGCGCAGCGTGTGGTGCCGAATGGGCAAACATTCCGGAGGCGTTTAGCTACTCGACTCGAACAGACTGGAACCACAGGAGACCACGCAGGGCGTGGCCGCCACCAGACTTGTCGTTCGGCTGAGAATATCGCGGCTGTGGCTGCCGATGTCGCTGAGAACAAAGAAACATCAACCAGACCCCGCAATTCGGAATCATCAGACGGACCCTACAGCCAATTTCAGCTGAAGGCTTACACATGTTGCCATACAAAGTGCAAACAGTGCATCAGTCAATGCCTCCTGACCGTCAGTCGCGTGTTACTGGAGAGCGTTACAGGGCCATGATAAACGACTTCTTACTGCCGAAATCGAGCGAGCGGGTGGTTTTAACAGAGCGGTGCAACCACACACACAGCACGAGCCACAATAGATATTGTGATATTGTTATCTCCCGTTTTGGCGATTTGGCATGGCCAGCAAGATCGCCCGATTTAACCATCCCAGACTTCTTTCCTTGTGCATATTTGAAATCGCGCGTTTATGCCAACGAGCCCCAGACAATCGCAGCACTTAAGGGGAATGCGAACAGTTATCACCCGAAATCCTGCGGAAAGTCATGGAAAATGCGATAAAACGGGCACAAATGTTTATTACACAAAACTTCAAGATAAACTCTGGAAAAAGAGATTGTGCAAAACTCTCGAAACATCGACGAATGGGATGGAACCTCAAAGAAGGCAGATTTAACTCCAAAGTATATTAGCTACGGTCGTTGTCTATTAACTCTGGTAATGACAGCTCATCAGACATCCAACAAAAAGTAACATTTTTCAACAAGCGCAATATTTACCTAAGAGAATAATTGTACTTCGAATTTGTCAAGAAACACTAAGATAACATTTTGTAAGACACCAATGGTTTCAGACCTGCCCTGTGGGATCTCAACCATCTTGGAGTGGGTAACTGGAACAAGTTAGCCGAAGACTGCGCTAGCTAAAGAGGTTTATTGGTTGGAGCCTAGGTTCGCCAAAACTGAAGCCCGATCAGAGTAATACCAGCGCGAAAGAGTCTACAAGAGCGCGCTTCAAAATCTGGTAGGCAAAATTCAAGCGCACTGAAAAAGAAAGACAAACCGTCCAAACAACACAGTATGAATAAATGTAAATAAAAGCAATACTGGCGAGTAGGAGCCTGATCGCTGATGCTTCTACGATGGATTTAAACAGCGGTTTCCCGCAGAAGGGCTCCCTATATCAACTGCTATGGAGCATGTGGCTGAACTTTATGCTCGTCCCCAAATATAGATAATGCAGCTAGAGTTAAGCAGGATCAAGCATTTGTTTTAAAGCGCAGCCAGCACTCAATCCGATTGGCAACTAGTGCGTCAGAAATAGACTTCCAGTCAGGAAACTGACTTGTCCTGCCCTGGTCTCGTGCTTGATCTTGATTTCACCATCCAATTCTCCAAAGAAGCTACGTATTTGGGTGTTATTGGCAAGCTGTCGGCAAGACAAGAGGCCTGTCGCCGGATAGATTTCCCTGAATCTACTCGTCTATGAAAAGGCTAATTACGAGTAGGTATATCCTATGCTGGATGCACCGATAGCCTGGTGGGATAAACTCTCACGAAAATACTTCATTTCTGCTTTTACCTGACTCCAATGAAAGGAGCTATCCCTTGCACGATTGGTTTGTTGTGTTTGGTACAACAATCACTAAAATTCAATGATCATAGATGCCGACTGTCTTTGACTGTGGTCTTATGATATGATGCAATACCACAAGAACTGCTGTTTATGAAATAATACGAAATCGACAATCTTGTTCCCAGTAATGGTTTCGTCTAGAATCCGAGCCGGAGAGAAATGTACCCCGGTCTTCGCTGATGGCTCCAAGCCCGATTTACAATGCAGAGCTTGTTTTTTTTCAAGAGGAAGACAACATTAGATTTATATCGTGCGTCGTTATGAAAATGTTAAATGCTAATGTCATAGCGTTGATTGCAATGAACCATATTGGACAGCTTAACTACGATAAAGCCTTCTAAGTCCGTTCATGATTTCCGAGCTATGTTAGTTAGAGTATCCTTTAGTAGAAAAGACAGTTCACTGAATAATGGGGTCGTGACAGGTCACTACACGTTTGCTAAGCACACTGCACATTCCGCAACGCCTGCTACAAGCGTGAGGATGACACCGTAGAGCATAACGTCTATGAAAGTCCATTGATGTACTTAGTTAATGGTGGACTTATAAACACTTTCTAAGAAAGACAATAAATTCAGTAAAAGAAACATACAAGGAGTACAATGACAAAACCTTTATCTGGGTGCCCTGTTCCTTTAGAAAACAAACGTGATATCGGTTTGATAAGGACGACCACGAAAACCGCTTTTTTGTGCAGCAAATTAATAAACAACTACAGTTCTTACCACTGACAGATACGTCACATCGCAGCAGGCTCTCTCTCTCTCCCCACTTGAGACATGAAAAGTTTACAGCATAGTGAAACACGGTACCCGTTTTGATAGCAAATTGCACTTTTACCCTGTCAAAGATTCAGTATATTCTTCCTATGGAATAGACACACCCTGTTCTCCCAAATTTTGATCTTTGAATCATTTGCAGAAAAAACAGTCCGGATTATTGATCATTGATCGGATGAACAGATTCTTTTCAAGTCCGCCTTTTTTAGCCTTCAATAACCTTGGGCCCTTGTATCCACAAGAGCTTGACTTTGTTTCTTTTTCATAAGTCCGAAGTAACAATTATTCGGTGCAAAAAGTTTTTTGAGTTGATAGCTATCAGTGGTAATTTACTATCCAAAAGTATATGGGTAGGGGCACCTGTTCCAAGAATGCTACTGGCACGTTGGGGCTTTTTCCCATTCAACTTACAACATTTGTAGTTGAGCCACGGATAGCTAAGCATCTTCTTCTCCTTCTATTAACCCTTTCCTCGTAATACGAACTTATGTGTAACGAGTTTCCCATTTTTATTGCATTGCTGCTGCTAGGTTGACTAATTCGTAGACCGCAGAACGCGTCTACATACTGCTCAGTCCTGGATCGCTTCAGTGGTTAGCCCCAGGCGTTGATGCGCATTTGCCATCTGAGAAATCCAGGAATTCTTTTTCCGACCTTGTTTTCTTACAGTTGGAGTGACTGTAGTTGCTAGTGCCTTTTTAACAGCTTATTCTATTAGCCTCAAGCTGTTCGGTTACCGAATTCTTTATATGTAGACTTCCTCTTATACGCCCAGATCTAATACAATCGCGTTTAGTGACTCCACTAGACATCCTTAACATTTTCATTTCCGCTGCCGTCATTTTGTTTTTAAACGCTTCGTACATTGTCCAGCACTGTGAACCGTATATAAGAGCTGGTCTAACAACCGTGGTGTAGAGTTTCCCCTTTAATTTAAGGGGAAATTTTCGGTCGCAAAAGATTCCCGAATTTTCCCGCCATTTCATCCATCCCACACTCACTTTGTGGTTTACGTCGTCGTCACATTTCGCTTCCATATTAACGATTGATCCTAAGTACTTAAAGATAGTGCTTTTCGGAAGAACTATTCCGTCTAACATTATATCCGAAACAGGTCGCAACGGATGCGCAAATGGGCACGTCAAATGCTCCATCTTTGAACGACTTATTTTAAACCCGTTTCTCTCTAGCGCATTTCTCCATGAATCTAAGGCGTTCTGCAAATCTTCGACGTTATCGCTAAGTATAACTGCGTCGTCAGCGAAGAGAATTGGCGTTACATTTGCTTCGCGCATGCAGTCTTTTAAAAGATAGTCGAATACTACGTCAAAGAGGAAAGGGCAAAGGACGCTTCCTTGGTGCACTCCGTCATTATCGAATGCTTTCTCGATAAATACGAGTACCATGGGTAAATCTTTAGACGAATCTGGGTGCTTTTCCACGGATATCTAAGAATATGTGGTACGATAGGATCAGAAGTGCTCAATTGTCCATATTTCTTTAATTAGCGATGGAAAGACCTCATTATTCTTTAGCTAGTTATTCAAGTAGTAGCATTAAAGATAAGTGTAAGGTTTTTTGGAAAATTGGACGGAAAGAAGAAAGAAGATGACCTCAGTGGCTATGGAGTAACATTTTATGGGAAGACTGCATATCTTACTTGATTTTTGTTGCCAGAAAAAATTAATGTCTCTCGGGGCCCAGTCTGGGATTTGAACATCGAACATTCCGATTGAAAAGTCACTTCACGGCCACTCACGGCGTTCAAGAGTAGAGAGCTTTTAGTTCCAGAAAAGTCTTTTGTTCTTATTGAAACATACGATATTACTAACATAGCCTAGAAAATGTACTAAGAATTCTCTGTTCAAGGTAGATGGGATCTTCTCTGGTAACCAATTGAATCGGTTACTTGCACCATGCGATGTGCCAACATAGACACGATTGAGGACTTCGGCTAATGGAAAACGACTGTCTCTAAAGCCGGAGGGGGTTCTATGTCAATCAGAATTCATCCCTTATATGGTCCAAACGAAATAAGGAAGAAATACATGGGATACCTGCAATCGATGGTTTTGAATGTATGAAGATTATAATGGAAAAGGAAGAGAAGCTTGAAAACAGGTTTATGTGTATAAATTAGCAAAACAAAACCTAATTGACTATACTCGTACATCAACTGTCCTTTGTGCAAAATTTGGAATTTATTCCTGAGGCAGTAAAATGTATCGTCATATTTACTAATTACATGGCACATCCTTTTTAAATGTCAAAAGTGCCTTTTCTGCTAGAATTCAACCACATAGCACTAACTTACTATGGACTATAAAAGTCGTGTTAATTCCAAAGTGATGAAGGATGAAGAGAACGAACAAAATCGCTGTTAAGTCCTTAAAACGAAAATCCCTATAAAAGTGTTTAAAATCTAATCCTGCACAAGCGAGCAATACTGCAACAGAAAAGTGTACAATCTCTAAATGGCAAGTAGAAAGAGAAGTGCAAAAACCAATCCAAAAAAAAAAATTACCAAACCAAAGTCGCTTAAGTAAAGCACTGCTTACAAACAAATTGCTTAAGAAAATAATTTATTCCACCTTCTTCCTGGACAAGGGATGTATGTAATTTCAGTGCCGCCACTAGGTATGCACACAACAATTAAGGAAGTTCTACCACTCGAGTCACTAACCAAGGTACCACTAGCGCCGGTGTGCCATTAACATTAAAAAAAAGTTGATTCTTCATTAAGATCTAAACCTGTGATAAATGGCGTCACGAAATGTTTTTCTGTTTTTCTTTCCTCATTTCTGTTGACGTTTCTTTATTTATTATTTTTATTTCTAAAACACTTGATTTAGGAAGGACGACACCATACCATCTTCTTTGGTTGACACTTTAATGGGTTATTTGCGACAAAGTTCAGGGCTATTGGTTTTATAATTCGCCATATTTGACGTAAATTACTTCAACTGTCAGTGTCATTTATTTGAAGATAAACGTCAAAATCAATAGATATCAAACTCAAAGATGACTTATTTGACGTATGCATGATAAAAAAACAAACTCTTCATGAACAATTCTTGTGACGAAATTAATTTGACATTTCCAAAGACACGAACGAACATAAGCGACGCGTAAGCATGAATTTTTTTCCAAATAAACTAATTGATACGGAAAGCCGTGGAAAGTTTTTGTGAACACAGATGAGAGTGTTTGTAAGGTGTAAACTTTTCTTGTTATCTTGTGATTTTTCTTTTCTTTTTTGGATTTTAATTATTTTTCAACAATGATGAAATAAAATCATGACATTTTGTTATAAAAAATTCGTTTTGTTTTCGAGAAGAAAAAACAGCCTTGAAAACGAAGATGGATGAAAGAAGGAGATGCAGTTGGAAGGTGTTTGCTCTTGATACTTCTGTTGCTGAAAGAAGATAAGAATACTAGACAGTCTCTATTGTACGAGTATTCAAATACTTATATGTACCCTTGGCTATGGATGTCGTAGGTAAAATATGTTAAAAATACAATAGATATGAGGTTATGTTATTCTTTTTGAATTGCAGAATGCTGCAGAATAAAGGTGTTTCTTTGAAGCCATGCAAATAATTCTATTTCAGGGATTCCATGTCTGAAGAACGAGCTTGAACTCAAATGCACAAACGAAAATAGGTGCATTGTGCCTCAATTTCAATATACATACATATAATAAAACCAGAACAGTCAATTGTTAAAAAAACAGCATCCGTACGGCGACACTGAAGTATCCTGGTCAACACAGTGTTATCAACACAATTGAAGATCACAAAAAAATTGAAAACAAGCTTTATATCCATCTCTCGACGCAACATTTAGCCTAAGAAGTACTTAATAGTCACAGAGCTGCATCGCCTTCCTGCTGATGTGTACCTCCTTTGCTGGGTTGTTCTAAGGGGCTGTGTAGTTTGTTTGTCCATTTGCTTGAAATTTTTCAATTCCCTAAATCGTTGGACCGAAATTTTCTTGACTAGGCTCGTCGACAGATACTGTAAAAATAAGGTAGGTGCTGGGAGATGTCAACCTGGCAACTGTTTCTATACATCAATTGTGCTGATTCTAACTTCAAGTGCTTACCATCGAGTACTAGTCGATGTTTATCCCGACTCGACTTTGCCAAACTTTTAAGCCCGAATGCTGGCCAGCAGAAAAAAATAGCAGCACTACAGACGCTGTTGCAGAATTACCAGCCTAAATGAGATCTTATTCGGGCTATTCCGCTTTATTTGTAACTCAAACCCATAAAGGGCTCGTGGAAAAGAGGTGGTAGCGAATAAGCTTAATGGACCAACGGCAGCGTCCACATCTCCGAACGGGTCGACCCCTTGTCCTAGGGGTATAAATAATAGAACTAGCCCTCCAGGTTGGGGGTTGTGCCACCGGATAATTGTCCGGCCATGGAAAGAAAGACGAAAGTCACGAAATACAAAGAAGCCTCAGATACTGTCGACTACACCTTCACACAGCCTACAAGACACCAGTCCCGATAACGGATTCAGGCTAATGGACTCGAACCATTACGTTGTTGTAGCCAAGATACGGTTGCGAATATCCCGAACAGTGTAAAGGCAAGCTTAGGCTGTGAGAAATTTCGACGTCAGACGGCTACGAGCCTCTTTTAATCTCTTAAGAGGTCCTCTGCCGCCAGCATCAAGTATCGAAAACCAGTGGCAACACTGCTAAGAATCCATTAGAGCTGCCGCTTCTGATGTGCTGAGCTTCACTTAACCAACACAATAAAATCCCTCATTTAATGACGAATACCGGTGGGCACATACAGCTAAGCAAGATGCATACAAAGCGACGCTACATAGAAGAATTAGGGCTGCATGCGAACTCTATGAACATAAGAACAGAGACGAACACCGGCTTCTCAGGAGAGTATGAGAAGCGCCTGATCGAGGAAATTGAGAGATGCCACTCCAGGAATGACATTCAGAAGATTTACCAAACAGACACAAACCCCGAACCCTCAAGGGAACATCGTAGTAGAGTCACAATCGAAATTGAGGATTTAAAAAAAGAGCATTTCTGCAGACTGTGTAACGGTGATGAAGAACCAAATATCGCTGTCGGACAGAATGAACCTTTCAACTTGGAGAATGTAGATCAACAATTCTGTCCACCCGATTTGGATGAAGTGAAGATCTAAGCTTAAGTCACACAAAGCTTCTGAAGCGAACAGCCTGACAACCGAGCTCTTCAATGCGCCAGGCGCTAACTTGGTAAAGAGCATACACCAACTCATCTGTAAAAATGGTCGGACGAAAGTATGCCCTTAAGAAAGAAGGCAGAGGCATCAGTCTTCTTAAAATCTAATCGAGAAATATCTGCCGCTCGTCAACAACCTGATGGGTCCATATCAGTATGGCTTCAGACCAGGAAAGTGCACCATCGGCCAAATATTCACACTACAGCAGATCTTGGAGAAAATCGCTGCTTCTTTGAGCTAACAAGGCAATTGAGTAGCAAAGCTCGTCCTACTCTGGACTGCATGAAGGTGGTTTTGGCTACATTGAGAGAAAAATTGTCCGCAGGAGGAGATACAACTGTACAGCGACAGCGACTTAGTCTGAAGAGTGAAAGTCCAAAGACTGAGAAGTGTGGTTGAAAACCAATGCTCTGGTCCGAAAAATGTCCGAATCCACCCCTAAGGAAGAATCCAAAACAGGGACCGCGACTCAGTGGAATGAGGCCCCAGTCAACTTAGCGGTCAAAACTAGAGGCAGCTGACGAAAAATCAAGCTGGTTGGAGACGCTTGGCCCAGGCCACCCCAGCACTTTTATTACACTGATTCTTGTTACTTCAATTTCACCAAACTCAGCTTGCTTCTGTTAATGACCTCAAATTAAATAAATTAGAAGAATATGCATTCTGGGAATTTTTAAATTGAAAAATGAATCGCCCACATTTATACTATACAATCAGTAGAGAAGCACAACCCCCCCATAGACACGTCGTCAATAAAAGAGGTAGCAATCACGTTTGTGAAACTACTTGACGACGGAGAACATAACTGAATTGAGTGTCCATAAGTAATCCAAAAAAATCTTTTAATAGTGTAAAATATTTAAAAGGAAAATTAAGTAAATTTCTGCCAGTTAAACATGCTCACCCTTCACTCCACAACACACGGTAAAATTTGATAATTTCACTTCCATAATTCTAAATAATTTTTTTTTTATTTCTGCACTGACTTTAAGGACGAAATTCTATCGCATACACATGACCACAAAAACAAATTAAGATTTCTATTGAAAAAAAAATAAAACAAACAAGCAAAAGAAAAGACAACACCCAAAACAGTTGCCGCAGAACAGTATTGAGATTCAGCCTCTAAGGCAAGAACGATTCTTTTTAACTGAAGATGGCAGCGACAACAATGAAAACGAAATCCCTTCGATTGGCAACAAAACTGCGGCTGAGAAGCAGAATCAAAACAAAAAACTTTTTTTAATGACTGAATAAGAAGCGCATTAACCTCCTGGCCAAGATGTCTTCTGTTCATCTTTGTTCAGCATCTTTACCCATAGACAGGTACTCTAACTGAACCTGATCTGACTCCTTCTCTTTGGCTCCGAGGGCTTTTTCTGTGCTCGGTTTTGTATTCTTTTGAGCGATACAAAAGTATATACATCGATGCCCAAACATGTATAAGTACTCATACGTACATTCGAGTATCTTTCTAACCAACTCTGTGATGACTATTTGCTCTGAATGACCAAGAAAGTGAAAAGAATCTCAACCATTTCTCTGCAACGGATGCAGTAGAGGTGGAGCTTCCATTTCACTCGTAGTTTCTTGAATCTTGGGTTCTTTATTTTATTTTTTTTTTTTTTTTTTTGGAAAAATAAAACAAAACGAAATCACAGCGAGCTATTAAATGTCCAATAACCAAGCACCGCTGATTGAATGTCTGGTTTTTTGAATAAAATTTTAATTCAAGACATTTTGACTGATGGCTTCAATTTACGAGGGTACGAGAGTTTCAGACTTTCTCGGTCGGTCGGTCGGTCGATTCTCAACAACAAATACAATTAATTGTACAAGCAAACATTTCAAATAACAAATTTCAACAAAGCAAAATGGATCAACATCACACCTTTTATGGGAATTCTTTTATTGTCAACCAGGGAGCTCGTAATTAAAATTTTATATCTTTAATTTATAAATGTCATAAATTCTTTTTTCTGTTAACCAGTGACCCCAGACGTTAGAGATATTGTTTTCAGTTTTTTTTTTTTTTACCTGGGCACATCCAAATATTGACGGTGGAATAAATAGAGGAAATCTGAAATTGTTTGTTAAGTGCCATAAAACAAAGGTTAAATCTACATCAAATTTAAATAAACAATTTTTTACTCGTGCCGATGGTGACCAGGGTTTTACTGTCAGTTTGACTAATGTGTACCAGTTTTCGTTTTTTGTTAATGGCGTCGAACGATTTGCACGCCTTTAGTTCACATCTTAACAACGATAGCTATAATATGAGCGGTATATAGTAATACAGATGATAACAACATATAATATAGATAATATAGGTACAATGGCACAAACGTGCACCACCCGTAGCATAATACAGGCCTACAACTTCATAGGCCTCACAACCATTTCCCGAATAGTTAAAGAAAAAATGTAACTAACCCACTAATAGCATTAAATAATAACTGATACACTATTGACGATTCTAGCAAACGATAAACGACTTTTGGATCTGCACGTGAAATGTTTCGGCCACGTGAAGTAGTTAGAAGATGACCTTGATTGCTATCATGCAGATCGCAGTGCGATAGAATAGGACGAGCAAAACCAGGATGAATAACAACAATATCAGTGATACTTTCCAATGCGGATTTGTCACACCCGGTAGGCTTAGACAAGAAGTCTGAACTTCCGATGCATGAACCAGCATACTATGACAATCGACGTAAAAGCTTAATTCCCCGAAATAACCCTACTATCCATTAGATAAGGACGACATAAGCAAAGAATATTTTATACGACGTAATACTGGCATGCCTTCTGTATTCTTGACATCGGGCAGTCAGTATTGACAGAGTAGCACCGCTCGTGAGCTCTAAAATCGAAAAAGAAGTGAAAACCATCGGCTTCCACAGACGACTAAAAAGGATCCCGTGAGGTCCCAATTGAAGACATTGGGAGTTGAAACTATAAGAACATCGTACGGAAGTTTTACCAACAGGTAAAGGAAACTTTTATAACGGTAAAGAAGCCCAACATCCCGCAGGATAGGCCATTTAATTCAGGCGATGATTGTCACCACTCCTGTCCACCTTACTAAAACTAAGAAAGGATAGCGATATCCAAGCTGAAATCCAAGAAAGCACCTAGCCGTGACTTTCTCAGATATCAGTCAGAAGAGTTTTAACATCTGAACATCGTTTTGGCCCGTTCGACAAAAAGAAGACCCCTCAGTTGCGCAAACAATAAATGTTTAAAATCCGTTTAACATCTCGTATATCTGCCATATTGAGTGAACGTCTAGAGCCCTTCGCCAGCAACCTGATTTTCCCACTATCATTACGGTTTCAGCCCAAGAAAGCCCACAATCTGCACAATTTTCACACTCCGACATATTCTGGCAAAAGCAAAGAAGTCCAAAGAGACACTTCTCTATCGATTTTGTGGCCGCTTCATAATACACTGATGAAACTGACACCATTGGTACAACTCAGCCAGCTGCCACTGGTCCGTTCGCTGATATGATATTAAAACAGGAGCGATAAACATCGGGTAGAATGTTTCCATGGGCTGCTCTAACTTTTAGATAGTCAGTCTGGGGAGGGAGGAAAATCTATAAAAGACCGTTATCATCTTAGACCTGCTGGAAGTTGCTAGAAGAATTGGTAAAAGTTAATGAACAGGACTTATGCTCCAACACGGACTATATTATACTCTTTGATGACTTTGAAAGATCAATCGCCTGTATTAATACCGACGCTTACCTCTGCAGAGGCTAACCAGGACATGGGTCCACGGGATAACACCTTCCATTTTCTATGACACTGTCTCAGCCTCAGCAATTTGAGGTTATTACTTCCATTTTCATTTACATCTCTTGTAAATATTGTACATTTCTTGTAAGTGAATCAGCAGATCAGAGAAGTAGTGTTCTATGATTCTTGTATGCAATAAGATGGTATCTAGGCCATGGACTCAAGGGCCAAATGTTAACCAAAGCGAGACGAAAAGTGGAATATTAAATGTCGGTTTGACTAACAGATGGCCTAACTACTATATATGGTTTGTGTCAACGATAACAATTATGATATTTTGGATGGTAAACATCTGTCAATAAAGTCCAGTAGGTCATACATTGTGTTTGCACCTTAGACATTTTTTTGTCGTCCTGAAAATGTCGAATTGTGCCAGATAAATTATTCCTGTTGTTATTTTATGTAGAAGTCTATGGTGAACATGCTTCAATACAGAAGACTTGTAAACATTACCTTGTTCGTGGTGATTTTACCGTCGACAGCAAAAACCGTGGAAGACCAGAGAAAAAATTGAAATATGCAGAATTAAATCAAGAATTATTAAATCTTCATCTTGAGCTCGACTCAAACATAAAATCAAACCACAGAAGCATTTAAAGTAATTCGTACAACTGTTTCCAAATGCTTAAAAGCCCTTCGAAAGATTCAAAAAGAAGGAAAATAAGTTCCATATTAGTTGAAAGGAAGAGAGATAGAAAGGCCAAAAACCAGTTCAGAAATTTTGTTTGATCGGCAAAGAAGGAAATGTTTTTTTGCATCGAAATGTTGCTGACGATGAAAAGTGGATCTTCTTCGACAATCAATCATGGGGAGATCCAGGCCTTCATCCGCTGTAAAAACAACAAAAAGTTGTAACCCCTTAACCACCTCGTCCACACATTTTCATTCCTTACCATCTCAATTCTTACCGCACTGACTATCATTTAAATGATCCATGAAACAGAACGGAATACGAAAAGAAACCAGATTTTCTGTGTTCATTGCTTGAGTCTTTGTTACTTCACGAACAGAGCACTAGCAAGTTGTAACTCTCATGATGCGACAATCTCTCAAATGTGGTCATCTTCTTCTGGCTGTATTGGACGGATTTTTTTTTGGACACTGACGCCCTGGGCCACCAAAAGAACAGCGAAATTTT
The DNA here is from genome assembly GCA_928272305.1 of Volucella inflata. Classification (NCBI taxonomy): domain Eukaryota; kingdom Metazoa; phylum Arthropoda; class Insecta; order Diptera; family Syrphidae; genus Volucella; species Volucella inflata. The sequence goes on along the minus strand of OV743716.1, from coordinate 146,215,685 downwards.
ATTTCATTTCACTAAAAAAATTGAAGCTTAGTTTAGTAAACCCGGCGCCAAAGTGGTAGAATGGCAATCACCGGTCATTAAGCAACTCGAATATGATTTCGAAAACAATTGCCTTTAATGGTTAATTTGCCAATCAATAATTATTGTCAGCCAGCATTTAGAATACAATTTCACCAGGAAAATTTTTAAAAAGTAGTGAAGTAGTGAGGATATTAATTCGCATTTACCTTAATTAGTAGTAGAGAAAAGTTTCGCCGTCCTCTCCCTCTTCAGTTTTCAACAGATGCATTTTTTTTTTGTTCAATGACTGCAATCAACTCTACTCAATTGTTGGTCTCGAATTTCCTCGATGGAAACATTCAAAAATATCCATCTGCCATCATATAACACTTATTGCAAACTCCAACTGAATTTCAACAAAAATTGCTCCTGCTAAACTTCATCGTATCAGTATCGTATGCACTCGAAATTTTCAATTAAGCCCGATACATAGTAAATATCGAAACAAAATAAAAAATAAAATTCTCCCCCAAAATAGGAAGCCCACCAAAAATCCAGAACCGGAAACTCTTTTCTCAAAAGCTAGCAGAAGTTTTCGGGATTTTTCAGTTTTACAATTTTTCAATTTTTCAATTTTTATTTGAAAAGGCTCTTCACTTTCGCAATATTGCAGTTTTCAAGGAGTGTATTTGTTTCACTATTCCCTGCTCGTTTAATGTTGGTCGTATTGGTTTTATTATATGATATTTGAGTTGTGCGATGTTTTTGGAACATTTTACAAGGATGCAACCATGTAAAAGTTGAGCACACAAGTACCTTATACTCGTGTCTATTACCCATAGCATATTGAATTAGTGAGTGGAGGGAATAAGGAAAAAAACATCAAACGTAACAAAATTACGAGGATAAACATTCTCCAACATTCTCCAACTTCGGCTCCAGGACAAATTCTAAAACAAAAAACACAAAAAGAAAAAAATGTTTACTTACGTTCTTATGGACATACTCGTATATTGTATTGTAGTCAGGATACGAAAGATACATACCCTCAGAGCAACGAGAAAGCAAGTTAAAGCAAGCGGCAACGATGAAAGGGGAGACCAAAAGATAAATAAATAAATAAATAAATAAAATACAATGAAAATGAAAACGATTCTCAAGGTTACACTCTTCCTGAAAAGCTTTTCTCTTGAGCTTGCCGTTGTTTTGTTTTTTTTTTTTTTTGCTTCTCAACTCTCAATTCTTCTCATTTCTTTTTGTTCTCTGTTTATTTTCTTCTTCTTTTTTTTTCCTTTTCGAATCAATCTTCTTTCCCTTTGGATCCTAGGAGTATCCATTGCCATACGCCATATTACACGAGGGCTACGTTGTAGGGAGGCATGGAATATAAGAACTTGCGGATGCACACAAATACAATCGCAAACAAAATCAGGAGCAGCAGCTGTGACAAGCCAGAAGAACAACAACAACAACGTGCAGATGTTGATACTCGTACGTAGTTGTATGTTAAGATATAGAGTCCTCCATGAAAACTACCACCACCAACAAACGGATATAGTGCTTTCGTCAGGGTTTAGGTCCCCTCTTGTACAGCCCTCCATGTTTACAATAAGGCAGTACTTATGGTGATGAGATTTAGCACGAGGAGGGAATAAAATGTGTCGTTGGGTCAGAGGATCGCGCAGGTAGGACTGTGTGCGTGTATTTATCTTTCATATTTGCTCGATAGTGGCTGATTGTAGATGGCATGTTAGGACTGGTATCCGTACTCGTATCTACCAACATAAGGTATAGGCACTCCATATAGCTTCGTATGTGCATGGATGTGGGTTCCTCTTACATTTGAGAATAAAATCGATTTCAGATTAATTTCTGCTTTCGAGTATCTTCAATAGAAGAGTGTTCATGTATGTGTGTGGATTTATGGGAAGGGAGTGTCAGTCGCATTCAATGATACTACTTCTCCCCAAAAATCTAGAAATTTGTAAAGAATTTCTTTGCAGACAATATTATGATTTTTGTTTACCTGAAATCTAAAAAGCTTTACTACGATACGAGTATGCATGTAGGTGTAGATAATGTGCTAAATTTTGGTGGAAACTTTATATCCGGCCACAAGTAACTTTATTAAGATATGTCCATCTACATCAGTGGACATATGGAAAGATTCTGGTAACAAAATTGGACTTGCAGCTCTAGATAGTTCTTCTGTAGGTGTCCAACTATCCATACAACAGGAAGAACGTGAACTTTCTTACTAAGATGGTGCTACAGCCCTCAGCCAATGAACCTCTTCAATTTGCGAGCTTTTTGATCAACTACAGTTGCATACTCGAACACGGTTGAGGTGCCCTTTCCCTTGTAAGCCCACATAAACAAAATCTTCTTCTACTGCGTTCTGCCTCCGGGAAATAATCGAATATTAATCAGGCCGGTGCGTTAAAAGTCATTCACTAACATATCGTAAGCGTCTCGTGCGACTGAAGGGCATCTCTGACCAGGTGGATACCGCTGCGCATGTTGTAGAGTTCCCTGTATTTTTCTCTAAAGCAACAATGAATAGAAAAGTCTTTTGCCCAAAACGACAAGGGGTAGCTTCATTCGCTTGTACTGGTGAAAATGCTTTCCCTCATGGAGAAGGATTGGGTCCTATTTAGGGTGTCATAAAAGTTTTTTTCGTGGCAGCGCCTTATTACGCAGTTCCCTTCTCAAGTTTTGCTGACAGTGTTAGACCTGAAATTTATAGTGGTTGACTGTGCTGTTGTGCCCATTTCGTCAATATTGTGAATGTCTTCTCGTCGACATCATGTACCTGTTTTACTCCTATTGCACTGCTTAAAATATTCCTATTCCAAATCAATCCAAACTTTCAAAACATTTAAAAAATTGCGCCTCTTTAGGTAAAGAGCTTACGTTACAGCAGATGACTTTTTCTAAACCCTGTTTTGGCATTTAATGTCTCAGTGAGATTGCTTCCGACTTTAAAGAAGAAACGAGCGTTATATATTGTCATCCGGCACAATCTTTGGAGTTTGGTTTGGCTGCCGAAGCTAGACATGACCATGCATTGATTATCTCTATAGTCATTGATGTGTGTATAGATCTGGATTTCTTGAGTTTACTCAACGATCTACCCTAACATAAATATTTGGCAAAATGTGGACTTCACGAGCCTAAAATGTACTAATGCGGGCTAAGCAGAAGAGATTTAAGGCATTTGTACGAGATCTTTGTCGACAGATGCATGTATCTTAAGAAGATTGTTTAGAAGGTGTCAATTCTTGAACATTGGGGGGCAAAACATGTTGAGCACCACTGAATGTGAATCTGCCACTTAATTTCCTTGCTCATTTTTATATACATATATCTATTGACTCTTTGTGTAACATCCCGCTATTTGCCTCATTGCCCACTTCTCATACTATTTGTTTCCGTCTTTGAAAACAGACTTGAAGTTTGGTTCTGGTGACCGATTGAAACTTATCATATCAGTTGCAGTTTTTTTTACTAATAGTACGTTTAGACCGACCCGAAATTTAACATTTAGACACCGTTTACATTGAACGAAAAACATTTATATGACAGCTGCTGTCTTCCCACTTCCTCATTTATTATACTTTTTTTGGTTGAGGCACATATAGTAAGCGTTAGTGATTGTAAATATTGGAACAGCTGACTTCTTTCAAAGTTGTTTTTGTACGTGAGCTGAATGACGTGCGGAATAATTAAAAACGTTTGTTCGATTTGAAAACCTTCTAAATGCAGAGACGAAATGCAGCATTTCGCTGAAATTCAACATTTCGAAATGTTGGATATTGTGTGGAGCATTTCGGCGGAAATGTTAAATTTGTCCGAAATGCTGAATTTCGGGTCGGTGTAGACGTATTATAATTCTCGACATCGATGGAAGCGATTTTCAGTGCTTAATTCAGGTTACAAAGGCGTTGACAGAAGGTCTACTGCTCAAAGATAAGTCCCCTCACTGTATTTCTCTGTTTCTCTGCTGCCATGATATCAAAGTTATCCTTAGTTATGGTCCAAGCCTTCATTAGGCTCTCAGAATGTTTTGATACACATAATACTATAATGATATTCTACTACGCTGCAAATTAAATAAGATTGTCGTTTCTAGACGTGGTGGCATGTATGATATGCACTCCAACTTTGCTATGTTGGCGTTGAAATCAACTAAAACTTTTTGCACGTCATTTCTAAAGCATTGCTCGTAGTAAAGAAGCTCGTAAAAGCGTTCTTTGATATTCATTCGATGCCTGCTCTGAAAATAACGATAGCTTCAATCTAAAAAAAGAGAAAGATTGATGCACAATTTCGTAAAGGCAAAAGCGTCACGAAAAACTGTAACATCTGGCCGATGGATAAGGTAATATTCGTGCACAAAGATATTTCAAAATCTTTAATAGTTCAAAACGCAATATAATCACTTCTCTTGTCAATTCTTCTTTTCCACAGACAATTTAACCTACAACTGCTAAAAGGCTTAAGGTATGTAAGGCATACTTTAAACGAAATCAGAGGTTTCGATGTATCGGTTTATAGTTTCGCATTGCTTAGTATTACAGTATCATCAGGCTACAATATAAATGCCAAAAGAATGAGACTTTCAACAGGCAAAGATTTTGAATCATTAGCGCCGATTCAACCAAAGATCACGTAATTTTAAAGAGAAAGATAATTTTGGTGATGCACGAGTAAGTATCAAGGAAAGTCGCTAACATTTCCAGTAAACCAATTTTTGAACTGGTCATGATAATGTTTCCACTATTTAGCTTTGCCGGAAAACGTATTGTGACGTTGTCTTCAACCAAATCCCTTTGAACAACTCCTTATAACTAGTAGTCTAAAAATGTGAAAAAAAACAGTGAAGATTCCAGCGCTTAAGATGAGAAAACATCTCTCTAAATAGCATTATCTGCTATGCAATAAAATCGGATTACCTACGATGCGCCGATTATAAAACGGCTCTCCTAAGCAAGCAGCGAAATATAGTTAAATATAAATCGAATGTGCGTGGTTCGTGGTGCGTGGTGCGTGGAATGCCCTATTAGAAGCCATAGGAATTATGGTTACCATTTATAATTTTGACAGTGTAGCACATAGTTTTAAAAATGGCCTTCAAAATGCCCATACAATATTTGTCCTTTTTACAATGATGCTCTTTATTGAACAGACAAAAGAAAAAGCCTGCATGGAAGTATGGAAGTGCATAGAATTTTGATGATTTAAGGCAGCTTCGAAAGGATAGCACTTCATTAGATACATAATCCTAAATATGAATGAGGCATATGGATGAGTACATGCAACCGCGAATATACGAGTAACTAAGTGTTCAAATATTCAATATTGTCAGAAAGGCAAACATCAGCTATGGGAGACCAAGTCAATAGGCAAGAGCGGCCTAACCACCTGTTTGGAGAAAAAGGAACTACACTTGCAGTTCGATCGTCGAGCAATCTCGTATACCAAAAGAATCAGAACTAGAATCTAGAATCAGAGCGACCAAGGCTTTCGAAGACAAAAAAAAAAAAAAAAAAAAAAAAAACCACTGTGGCGCTGGCAGCCCGGTATGGGCCATGGCCTAGCTTTTTGACACTCATTTGTGTTGCTCATGTTATCATTTTGGTCACATCTGAGCGGGGCTTACGGTTTATCGCCGAGTCCGAACGGCATTCCTTAGAAGCTCTTTCGTAGGCAATTTTACTTTCGGGAGTTTGCCATTGCCCGCCGAAAGGGTGATGGCGATTTGAAAAAATTGTTGGTGACCCAGCCTGGAATCGAACCCAGACTCTCTGCGTGATAGTTCAATGAGCTACAATGAGCACAAAACGATTTATTCAGCTGGATAAGGAGGCAAAAGAGGATGATAACTCCTCTAGCTTTTCATGATGCTTTTAAAAAACGTTCTACTTAAAAAAAAATCAACATTCAATTAAATTTTGTTTACTTAAATTTTGAATTAACCAGAATTTAAACTGTTTTTACATTTTTACATAGAGTCTACCTTGTAGTTCTAGGTTTCTAACTCCAAACGTTTTTGAATCAAGCGGAAACTTGCTAAATTGCTGCACGTTTGTTATTATTTTTTTTTTTTCAAACTTTTATTAATCTTATCATGTGTCAATTTTATTTTTATTACTTTGGGTCAAGGTAATTTCAAATTAAAATTTGTACTTAGCAATAGGTAGATGAACCAGAAAATGAATTTATCAGAATCATAAAACAAGTCAAATTCAGATTTTGTAGTCAGTCACACTGTTCTAAACTCGATGCAAACTGTTGTATTAGACAGCGAAAATAACAGCAAAATCTTAATCAAATATTTTGTATCCGCTATTTCTCAATTTTTAGTTTGTTTCCTATTTCGATTAAAGGCATACAAATAAATACTTCAATAATTTATAAAATTCTAAAAATAAAAATAAAACATTTAGTACCTTTAGAAATAAAAAGATATAATATTCCATGCATTGATATTACTCTTATCGACTGAGATAGTTTATTAAAGAAACTGAAAAATAAAACTGAGGTTGAATTGATGAAATTACGTGAGCAGTTGTAAGGAACCTGGGTACAGATAACTAGTTTGGCGTGTTTCCACATAAACTATACTTTGAAGAACGTTTTTAACACCTTTTAACAGCTTAAATAACGAACTGGAAAAATATTTAAGTCATTGAACAAAGGACAACAAAAGTCTCAGTCTGTATCGGATATACTCGTACATACCTCTGCAACGTATCGATATGAAAAAAAAAAACAATCGTTAGCTCCAAGTATTTAAATTGATCTACAAACTCTACTACATTAAGTGTAAGAGGAAACACTAAGCGTACATATTTCTTTTAAATTTGTGGAAAGGAGATAAGCTGAAGAACATAAATTTAGTTCATGTCATAATAAATATCAAACATCACATGTGGACAGCTATTTATATCATTCGCAAAAGCAGCAAGTGAACTTAAGTAGTTTATTGCAAACAATGAATTTATGTAGACCAAAAATAGTGTTAGCCCTAAAATAGAACCCCGGCAGAGCGCCAGATTAAAGAATTTCAAATCACTTTTTGCGACTATTTCCAAGATACGACCTTAACCAATTGAGAACAAAACCACTGAGTTCTGAGTTTTCTTCATAAATAATTGTGGTTAACCTTGATAATGTCAATAAATACACCATATGTTGGTATCAAGGTTTTGGCATTATTTTAAAAATAAACTGTAACAGTACAGTGTTCAAATTATTTAGCTGTATTATGAAAATTAGAGTTCTACGAGGAATGTGATTCGCGCGCTTAGAGCAATCTATAGCACTCATAATCGGTTTATCGAACGCACAATTCGCTATACCATCAAAAATTTTGAAACCCGATTTTCATTATTTGATCGGACAGAAAATACCACCTTGATCAAATTAAGGAAAATCCAGGTATTTGTTGCATTTTTCGTCAAAAAATTACAAATAATGATGGCACTGTGCGACCGTGCGTTATCATGGTGCAAAATCCACGAGTTTTTTGCTCACAATTCTTGTCTCTTTCGGCAAATAATACTCTTTGTTTACTGTCTGGCCTTCTGGCAAAAATTCATGATGCACTACACCGTTGTAATCCATGAAAACCGTGAGCATTGCCTTCTTTTTTGATTGAAAACGACGTGTTTTTTTTGGTCTCAGCTCATTTGGTGAACGCCATCCACCTGCCTGTTGTCTGGATTGCGTGTCGTACTCATAAACTCACGTCTCGTCTCCAGTAATGATCCTTTTTCGATGAATGTGGAATCGGATTTAGCCTCGCAAATCATCTCTTTTGCGACGTCAACACGGTCCCTTTTTTGCATGAAATTGAGGTCTTTGGCACCAACTTTGCTGCTACACGTCGGAAACCCAAATCTTTAACAAAAATGTCTTGGACGGATCCATAGGCAATATTCAAGTCCTCCGCTATCTCTCTGATGGTTAATTTGCGGTTATTGACCAACATTTCTTTTACTTCATCAATGTTTTCATCGGTTTTCGATGACGATTGGTCTGCCACTTCGTTCATCATCTTCGATTGACTCACGACCACTTTTGAACCGCTCGTGCCACTGGTAAACGACCGTTTTCTTTAGAGAATCGTTGCCGAAACACTTTTCCAACATATCCAACGTTCGCGCACCATTAAATCCGTTTTTTTCGCAAAATTTAATACAAGTTTGTTGTCGTTAATTGTAAAAAGTCGCCAACACACAAAGAGATAGATGTACTCTTGGCTACGTTACTTTTGCAAATGCCAAGCTATGACGCTAAGATTTAGAGGGAATATCAACAACAAATATACCAACTTAACAGAAAAAACAGAACTCAAATCGGAATAATGGGAGCGCCACACGGTGGTTATCCCGCGTGATTCCGACGTTTCGAATCGTCTCCATTTCAGTCGTTGATCTCTTGACGAGCTTATGGCGGACCACTGTTTCTATTCCATTGGGGCTACGTAAGGTCTAAAGTCTAGGAGTACATGGATAAGCCGGCTATGAGTATTGAAACGTTGAACACCACTCATAATGTTCGAAGACGTCATCGAAAATTGGAACTTTAGAATGGACCATGTTAGCCACAGTTACGGCCAATATTTGAAAGAAATAATTTTCAAAAAATAAATGTTAAAAATGGTCCGTCTGAATGATGATAAGAACTGATGTTTTGATTGTTTTATTTAAAAAAAAAATACCCCTAAAGGAATCACCCTTAACTTTCAAATGGTTTAGCATTTCCACAAATAGACGAACAGAGGGAGCAAATTCCTTCGACTGAGCACAATTTAAATATTACCTTTATGAGGACAATTGCTATTGAATGGCAATAGCAATTTTCTAAGAGAAAGGAGATTTCATTTTTAAATCTATAATAGCTTACAATTATTGCTACAAATGTTAGTTTTTCTGATTTGATATTCTACATGGAATAAAGCTCTCGTTCTTCTGATTCGTTCGCGCTATAATTCCTAAGTTAGAAAAACTTTTGCAACATGCTTGACGCATTACTTTGTAATAGTTTTCAATGCTCTCATCAGGCACTGTAGGAAGATCTTTGGCGAAATACTGCTACTTGAGTTTCAGTAGCTCGCCCCTTAGCCCTTGCGTCCTCCTAACGAGAAATTTTGGAGAAACGCCTTGAATGCCGTCATGCAATATTTTATCGATCTTCTGCTACCAGTAAGCTCATTGATAATAGCAAAATTGCTTAATTACTACACTGACTTGCACCTACTGTTGACCTACTGTAGACAACGGAGGTTCAAGTTGAGATTTGCGAGCTGTCAATGCTGCTGCATTTTAAACTTTGTGTAAAATAAACTTCTCAATTCACTTGCACTTTTAAGTGACTGCTTATAACGATTTCTTTATATTTTTTGTGAAGTTCAGCATAAAACTGACCGAATTCGAATCTTTATTTAGTGCGTGCACCTTGTACTTCCTTACCCCAGTCGTGTGTCCCTCTGCCATTATCCGGTACCCACATTTCAAGGCTGTTAATGTTAGCAAAGACTCACGCACACTTATAACTAGTTTATCAAATGGCTCTTATTTCGTTACATCCCCGAATGACCATCTTTTACGAAATTGACTTCTTCTCAAGTTGTATGAATATGGTTTTTTAAAGAACCTTCTTGTGGTCAATTAAGGAGGATCTTGGTACACCAGAACTAGATCCTTGTCCGTATGATGAAGCAAAATTGAGGCCATAAATTGTCCATCCGTACAGAAGACGTCTTTTAGATGTTTTTTTATGCAGTGCAATTTGCTTTACCCTCAGGCTACAACGCTGTTCTTTGGGGCGCAGCAAGGGACATAAAGTGAAAAAAGCGGTTGAGCTGCAGAAGCTTATAATACACGTTTACATTAAGAAAGAATCTTAACAATTAGTTGTATAGATTGACGAGCCTGCATAACAAGTAGTTTTCAAAAATCGTTAAAAGTGCTCTGTGTGCGGTGAATCATGTGTTTACAAGCGTTCTGCGAAGCAACTGGATCGATTTTCTAGCGACCACATTGAAGACTGCATGGCTTCAAGAAAATGGTTAAAGTTGATATTCTCGTAACTGAATATTTACATAGTTGTGAGGGAATCTAGTGGCATTTACTACTTTATAACTCGGTGTGGCAATATCAGGGAATCGAATGGCGGTATCTGTTGTAGAGTTTTTATCAATTTTCGCAGATACTCGACGTAGTAAGACCTGTCTCATTCATACAAAAATTGAACATTCCATTTATGTTTCGAACATAACATAGAGTATTTGAAATAAATTATAAAAATAAATGATCAGAGCACTCAGAGTAATTCACAGAATATCCTTATACTCGAATTTCATTAGCGTCAAGTATCTGGAGCCTTAGGCCGGGCATCACAGAGAAAGATTTTTGCAGTCCCTTCATCGCATTCATATTAAGTATCGCAGAAGATTGTGAAAGGTATGCTTAGGTTACAAAGTTGTTAAGCAAAACTAGTGCCCCGTTACGATGCCAGTAAGCAGTCAATAGCTTTTCCCACTCAGGGACAGCTAGGATTGTCGGTGACCTCTTAAAGAATTCGCTTAATTCACGCAGAAAAGTCACGACATGTGATCTGGAGCCGGGTAAATGCATTTGTGACTTATTTTCATGAAAGCTTATTTCACTAGACATTTGAAGGAATTCACTCCGATATCTTGCCGAAGGCTCTTTTCGTTTTCCAGAAAGCCAAAAACGCCTAAAACAAATTCGAAATGGCATGTTTATGTTGAAAATGTTTATTATCCAGGATGACACCCAAATAAATTAGCTTCATTTACAAAAATAAGTGTTGATGCATTTTAACACTTGATGAGTCTAGACCATTCAGCATCCTCTTCTTGTGAAGAAAGCTCAGTTCTAGTACACCAATCATCAATTACGTGTGGATTGCCTGCACTTTATAGAAGATATTCGCTACGCCTGATCCAATAGACAATCTATGTTTAGGTAATAGTACAGCTACATTATCTTTTTACACCTGAGCGTGAACGTAAAAACTATAATATAAACAGCAGCGTTAAGTTGTGGTTGGACCAATTAAACAACATGGCAGTGGAGACAGGACAAAGCCCTGCGGTCAACTTCTTTTAACACCCGCTCTAATCAGCATCTGCAATCGGTGTGCTATTCACCAGTATTGCATTTATCGACAAACTAGTGATTCATCTACGTAGATCCAAGGAGGATCACTTTTAGGAAAACATTTGTAATATCGGGTTTTCCAATAGGGACTTGACAACTTTGAATTTAATTTGTGAACGCACTCTTTCACTAATCATCAAACTGTCACTGTCAATTTATTCAGTAAACATCAACATTTTCAGGGTAAAGTACACGAACGAGCAACGTCTGCAAGTTATAAAAATTTTCTACCGAAATTCGGAGTCGGTGACTGCAACTTCAAGAGCTCAATGGGTTCGTCAATAAGCAAAATATGCGTTATTGATCGGGTGAAAATCCACATGTGCTTCATGAATCACCACTTCATCCACAAAAAATAACTGTTTGGTGCGGTTTGCATGCCGGCGGCGTTATTGGGCCATATTTTTTCGTCGACGATAACGATCGTCACGTTACTGTGAATGGTCAGCGTTATCGCGCCATGATCGATGATAATTTTTGGCCCGAATTGGAAGATATGGACTTGAACGATATGTGGTTTCAACAGGATGGTGCCACACAGCACACGTTACAATCGATTTATTGGTGATGCTGAGCATGTTATCTCAAGAAATGGACCAGTCGATTGGCCGCCTCGTTCGTGCGATTTAACGCCGCTTGACTATTTTCTGTGGGGCAACGTTAAGTCATTGGTTTATACCAACAAGCCGATGACGTTCGAAGAGCTCAGAGCCAACATTCAACGCGAAATAGCGGCCGTTTCGGCCGAAATGTGTGGCCGAGTCGTTGAAAATTGGGTCCAACGAATCGACCGCTGCAAACGTGCCCGCGGTGGCCATATCAACGAAATCGAGCCCATAATAAAGTTTTTGAATTATCTCAAACGGTTTGCGTTTTATTGAAAAAAAAAAGTTGTCAAGTCCTTATTGGAAAACTCTTTATAACTGGATACATCTCATCGGTGTCAGGTGGCTTGAAATCATCAAAGCCAGCAACAGCACGTTTAATGGCCTCATCAAATATATGTACTAGGTGTGGCGCATTGTGGTTCTCAGTTCACTTGCAGCTTTTTGATGGGAACTGATTTTGAGTTGTTCCTGATCCGATTACATGGGGGTTAAAGCCACAAGTATGGGCCTGAAAGTGCCTTTCTCTTAAGTTCAATTTTTAGCGTTTTCAGTCTGGTTGATTGGCCACCTTAAAACACTTTGGCAGACCAACCTTTTCGACTATTCTGAAGACGTCACGTCTGGCATATAAACAAATGTTGGTAAGGAAGGAAATAAGTAGGCATTTCCACGATTGACAAGCTGAAAACATCGTAGATACTTTCGAAATCAACAAATTTAATAGACAATATTTTGTAAAAGCATTTTCTCTACTATAGGGTACACCTTCTTCTCCTCAAATCGACTCTAATATTTCTGTATGCTTAAAAACCAATAAAGCGATTAGAACGTGCGTTTCTGGTTCATTTAAAGATTTTATGATTCCATAAGTTGGGTAGTGATTTCATCCGCACTTGAATTCTATTTAGATTTTTTTTTTTTCCGGTTTGGCGATGCATTAATTGAAAAATTGCGTGCTTATCTAATGCCTTGGCTACAACGTGCAGAAAAACGAATTAAAATTTTGCTACACTTCAATCCGCAGCAGCTCTCTAGATAAGCTCGGCATTGTATTCGTATCGTATTTGTGCTGTGGCATAAACTCATATCCATTGGTCGGCCATTGAATCATTTGTATTTCAGTTAAAAACAAGAAGATAATTTCGTATTTAATAAGGAATTGGAGTAGAGTCAATTAACGTTTGAGTGCAGGTGAATGAATCTAAATCAATAAAACCGATCAATGGCGCACACTCGTCAGATAGATTCGTGCTGAGTTCTCTGAATGGCTTTTATTAGTTTTCTTCTTCTGAGTGCTAGCTACAAATAAAAGTGCCACTCAAATTAAATAAAATGCGACAGCGGCATTTACCCTTAATTTAGTTGCTCATTTAGTTTTTGGTATTTTTGTTGACGTATCTACGAGTACAATGTACAATCTGTTGGGATTGTTAAAAACAAAAGTATTACATATAATTGAGATTCATCAATTTAGAACGGTATCATGACGCAAACTGTCACGATAAATGTCAAATATTAAGCGGCAAATGGCAATTCAAGTACAGAATCTGTCAAAATAGTAAGTGGCATGTATTCGCATAGAGGAAATCACGTCTTGTTTAAATTTTTTTTTAAGTGGCGCAAACGTACTAATGCTGTGTCCAGAGAAGAGAGACACTTTGTCGTAGACGATGGTAAATTAAGTGGAAGATACTCGTACATATGAGGAAATGTACAGTACGTAGAGTTGTAACAGGTATCTTTTCAAAGAGCTAATTTGAGGTTTATGTACTCGTATACTTGGAAAGTAGTGGGTAGACAGAATAAGTTTAGACTTATCAGTTTTTTTTTTTTTTTTTTTTTTGAATGAATTTTGCGGTGTAGGATTATCTTTACATCTTCTTAAATGGGTCGACGTGAATGAGACGGTCGAACTAGAGAGTAGCAACATCACCTACACCTCCTCTACCATTGAAGTATGTCACTATATATAATTTATTTATGGACTTTAAAACCATTCAGGAAATATAAGTTTGTTTTACGTTAAATATAAGATGATGGCATCAAAGATAAATTTTATAACTATCTAGAAAGTGAGAAAGCCGTCCTTGAGGGGGTCATTGGAAAACATAGCCTGCATACCACCACGTCACACAATGGGTTCTTTTTTTTTTTGAATATATAACTAGGCATAATCTTGTGGTAGCCAAAAAGCGGTTGTCCGCCATCTGAATGTCCGAACATTTCGATGAGCGTTTCCTTGTTGTAGTCAGAGCACCATGGAGTCAAGTAAGATCACCTTAATTTAATATTGATAGTTCAAAGGCCGCAACCGCGAGAGACCTTTACCGTTCGTCTTTCCTTCAAGATCTTTCAAATTCCAAGCCCAAATACAAAAACCGTAGACCACCAAGAGGAATGTTCTCCATCAGAGAATCTGGTTCTGAAGCACTTGAAGCATCACAAAAAAAATTGCTTTAAAACAAGGACATGCAGCATGTCCTATTCTGTCCTCTGAGGTAGTTTGGGACTACCTTATCCCCGCAGCTACCAGCAGTAAGCACATCGGCTAAAAAATCGGATACAGAATACTTTTGCTGTTTCCTTAAACTCTACAGGCAAATTAGTCACAGATAAGCTGGCTTTACACAAGACCCTTATCGTTTCGGTGTTCCTTTTTGAGATGAAAATGCACTTGAGCGTTTCGGGAGACAATAATGCGCGTTGTTTCCAGTTCCATTTATACTGACGAGGAATGGAATCAACCTTGAACTTAACGGACTATACGGAAACATTGGTCTAGTCAGAAATCTATGGATTCAATGAATGAACGCCACAGCTACTACTCAAACAATCAGACCCTGTGGGATGGCGCAATAGAGGTTGACAACATCTAAGATGGTGCACGCAAGAAGCAGGTGACCCTGGCTAACCCAGCAAACCTGAGTTTGATTTTCAGAGCTGCTCTTGCTTGTGTATGATTTGAGTTCAGTATAACTCCGTCGCTGAGTTATTCGACAGTCAGTTCCTTTTCATGATAATCGTATCACATATGTATCATTTTATTTGCAAGTTAAAGTTTGTTTGTTTGCTACACTTTAATTGCATTGTTCATCTTGAAGCATGAGAGCACATTTTCTGTTATACAATAGTATTGACACCAAATGCCTGCAATATGCATTGAATTCTTAAACTAAACTGCCAATTGAGGTATGAGCTACGCCTTTCTCACCACCACCATGCGACCACGATTGAATCCGGAAAACTGGCGAAACACAGTGGCTCGAGATGGTGCTTCATTACCAAAATTCGAAGCTAGTTCATCGAGACACTGTTGTTGGTTTAATCAACGTCGAAATACATAAAAAAATGATGCTGCTATTTTTGCCTGCTTCTTGATTAGCACGAGCTATTCAACTTCTATTCAAATTCGGGTGGACAGTTACCTGTATACTTCGCTAGCATTTGAAGGTAAATGCGAAAGTCATAATTCCGAGCACTTAAACGCATATTCAAGATGTAAGCTCTTCTTAACCCATTAACGCAGAGGTGATCAGATTTTTTACTAACTTTTCAACGTGTTTATTTATTATTTATTAGATTAAGATTTTTATAAAAATTTTTGATTCTCGCCGCCATTTTGAAAAAACGCGTCGATGAAATTTTCTGAAAAAAATTCGCCTTAATGTTCGAGTGCCATGATCACCTCTGATCATAGTAAAAAGTTGATGCCTTTGCGGTATTATTGTGAAAAAAAATGCAAAAAATTTTTCGAAAATTTTCACGTTTTTCACGTTTCAATCGACCATATTTTTTTTCTCGGTGTCTAATCGAAATTTTGAGCTCAGATTCTGAAAGAACATCAAATTTCGCGTAGGAATAGAAATATTGCTTTGTTTTTTTGGTCCGATAACATAATAAATAAACACGTTGAAAAGTTAGTAAAAATTCTGATCACCTCGGCGTTAATGGGTTAATACCATCTGCAAGCAGCAATATTGATAGTGGATGACAGAAACCAACCCGAAGGATAAGGAACAGAGATGTAATCAAAGATACATGTATCACTACAAATATTTTGACATAACCACAAGACTCAGAGGAAATTTGGAAGACATAATTACATATTTCCGATGGACAAGTTAGTGTGTTGAGGAATTTTCTCTTTCATGTGCTTTCGGACATTTTGTGTGCTGCGTGATGAAAGATATTAAGGTCGAAATTGTAACATTAGTTGGATTCTAAACTTATCACACACAATGACAGTATAAGGACCACAGCTTTGGAGAAATTTTGAACTACTTTTATTGAATACTATAGATGCAATCAAGCTACCGTACTTACTTCACTGACTTTAGATGCCACTACAGTCCGGGGTGGACACAAGATCCAGTCAACAAGCACGATTCTTTTCTAGCTGCCTCCAGTTTCGCAAGCTAAGCATGCTGACGTCCCCTTTCACTTGTGTGCGTCAGCTGAGTCTCGGTCTTCCTCTACTGTGCCTTGGTGGCGGATTCGATGAGTTTTCGAACTGGAGCGTTAGTGTCCATATGCTCTACATGACCCAGTCATCTCAGTCTTTGGATCTTCACTCTTCTGGCTAAGTCGATGTCGACAACGATAGTTCGTCGTTGTATATCCTCCTCCTCCACTCACCATCAATGCAAACGGGGCCGAAGATCACTCGAAACATTTTTCTCTCAAAGCAGCCAAGAGTACCCTAGAGCAGGACTGGGATTAATCAGTTCTTACTCGTATCTTGGGTAACTTTTGTTGTTCAAGAAAGCGCTTTGCTAGTCAATTGCCTTTTTAACCCAAAAAAAGCAACGATTAGCAAGAGTTATTCTTCGTTTGATCTCAGCGCTGGTGTCGTTGTCGGAATTCATAGCGGAACCTAGGTAGACGAAGTCCTTAACTACCTCAAAGTTTTACCTGTCGACGGTGACAATCCGTCCGAGAAGTCGGTGTTGAGTATCCTTTTTACTTGACAGCATATTCCTCGTTAACCGCTAAGCCCATTTTTGTCGCTTCCCTCTCAATACTTGTAAAACCGCCACTGACATCTCGCGGCTTTTTTCCGATTATATCAATATCATCCCCGTATGAGAGTTATTGGACGGACTTTTGAAAGATTGTTTCCCTTGCGTTAGCGCGTGAGTTTTGCACTATTTTTTCAAGTATGGTGTTGAAGAAATCACATAACAGCGCATCGCCTTGTCTATATCCTTTTCTGATATCAAAGGTCACGGTGAGATCTTTACCGACCTTAATGGAACAGCGTGCGTTCTCCATTGTCATCCTGCACAAACGGACGAGTTTGGCAGGTATACCAAAACTAGACACTGGTCTGTTTAACTCATCTCTATAGATGCTGTCATACGCGGCCTTGAAATCGTTGAAAAGGTGGTGTGTATCGATCTGAAGCTCATGAGTTTTCTCCAAGATCTGTCGTATAGTAGTGTGAATATTTGATCGATGGTGGATAAGATCTTGTATGCGATGTTAAGAAGACTGATGCCTCTGTAGACGGGGCAGTTCAGATCCTTTCTTGAGGATCAAACAAACAATGCTGAGGTTCCATTCATCGGGCACCGATTTTCTACTGTACTGTATAAACTGGCATATTTCCAAACTAAATACCTTCTACTCGTATGTAGGTACTTATAACATTATGCATTAACTTGCGAGTTTTTAGAAATCAAAATTCACTCTAGCAATCCTTTTGTAGAAGATTTCTGACCTAGTTGTAGTATGCCCGTATTCCTTTGAACAAATAAAAAAGTACTGCTTAAGGCAAAAAGATTGAAATCCGTTGCCTCATGGGACAAGCTATAAAGTGTAAGGGAAATTGTATTCAACTCTCTCGTCCTAATCGTTTTTTTTTTCCTAATTTACCCCAACACGCAGACACTCGTTGTTTCCATCTACCACCGCTTACGGCAGTCGATAGTAGATTCAACAGGTTTCACTTTGCCAAAACCAAACTCCGGAGCGTAACCCGGTGTACAGAAAATAAGGGAGCAAAGGTCTTTGTGTCAGGATAATTTGCATACATTGTCCCTTCATTAGGATGTACACACAAACGAGCAAACATACACGAAGAACACAAGAGATACATTCATATTCATATTTATATACCGATATGTAGTAGGTACGTAGTCGTATCTGAGCACTTGTACTTCGTGACGTTTTAGTTATGAGTATGAATTTTGTGTATATTTTAAGGGAACGCGCAATGCGGCGCAGCAAGGATGATTCCTGTCTGAAACCGTTTTGTGTGAATAAATTTATATTGAAGTTAATTAAATCGGGCGATTGCTTTATGCAGAGTTGTTTTCATTCGTTCGTTCGCCTCCTCTGATCGACCATTCATCTGTCTGCCTTCGCCCGTTGTCACTCTGCTTTCTGTGACATTTGATTTGGTCTTCTTCTTCTGACGGATGGATGGATGGATAGTCATATAACATACTCGTGTACATACATATGTACCTCGTATGTAGATGGATGATGGATAAAATTGAGTTATCTCACGTAATGCAGATTAATAAAATATAAATTGTAGAGTGGGGAAGAAATTGAAAGTATTTTTTGGATTCAATTGAGATTTGGATTGATTGAGTGTGTCGTCGGGAGTTATTCGTAATAGATTCAAAAAAGGGGCTGGATATGCCTTTAGTCGTGTGTAAAGAAATGATGATCACTGTCGCTATGCCGACCGAGTTCGACGCGAGGGAGGGCGTTTTCTTCAGTCAAGCACTTGAGCGTAATTAAAGGCTTTTTAATGAGTTCATAGGTATATACATATACAGAATATAATTCCTTGTCGCCTCAATGATACCGAACTTGCTGTTTTCATCATTAGAACTAAGTAAATGTTACCTCATTCTTGATGTTTCAGCATCAGATCTACTGTATAGTGCGTACCACATTAGGCTCTGAGGATGTCCATTGAGCAATAATGCTAATGGGGGGTTTATTTGACTTTCTTTCAGCCAATAGATATTATTGAGGTGGCGTATATGGTGGATAAACATGTCATGAAGGAAAGTTGTTAAACAAACTTGTAATTTAAAGTGGGGTAAAGGAAGGATATAAATAATTTCTTTCAACTGGAGCATCCAACTTTTCCAATAGCGTTAAAATTAAAACTTGTCCATACTTTGTCAAATAATCATCAAAAGTATACTTCAAGCTTCAACAACGTTTGTAAGTTATTCGAATTCTCTATCGAAGTTCGAGTTCGGCTGTAATCTTGCGTGCGGCAACTCCAATTTCTTGCCATCTTACTCTTCAAAATTCATGAACAGCTAAACCGCCTGGTAGGAAAACTTGAATCAAGATATGCATTTCAAAGTATTTCCATCTCAACAATGCAGAGAAACCTACGGGGTTCAAAGAATAATACAACTTCTATCCCAAACTTGACAATTTTGAATCGATTTCGAAAATTGGGCATCTCTATCGGTAATTTTTGCTATTTCTGCACAAGAAACTGTATCTGTGTCTCTGTAAGATTACTATAACCCATTTGAGACAGCATGGATATATGGACATGGGGCTTTAAACCGGGTAAAACACGATTGCAACCTTCATCATAAAATCATTTTCAACGACAATGGTAATTTTTGCCTGAACCGCTTCCTTCATAAGCAAAATTATCACATTTGGGCAAGAGAGCAATCCAAAGTTATTGAAACGCTGTTTGGTTAGGAGAACCGATTGACTCATATTTGTTCTTACAAGGCAACCCAATCACAGCCAATGAGGATCACCTCCATGTTAACCATGTTAATTGGTTCAATAGAATGAAAGGGAATTATTTGCAGCATAAGAATCCCAGTTCCAACAAGATGGCGCTACATGCCAGACAGTTGGTTATTGACGTGGAAGTTTATTGACTGTATCTCTCTAGGTACTTCCTACTTACTAACTTAGGTCTTCCGACCCCTTGTGTTGCAGAGGGCATTTACGACGTCCACTCAACCACTCATTTCCATAATTCAGTAAAACTCTTGAATTTCATCAAAAACATTTCCAAATATCTGGATTCCTGATCGATTGTCGTTCTCTACGACAGATCAACTGATCAGGTTAGTGAATTCCATTGCATCGTCTACTTTGCAATAAATGACTAGAATACTCGGTTTTTTCAGAAGATGCTTAATATTCTGCGAGGACATCTACTTCTTTATTATGCCTTGTCATATCCTTATCGGCCACGTTTTAGGTGTGTCACCAATATAGAAATAATGTTTAAGCTACAAGTTGGTTATGACGAATTTGTTCAATGCGCCCGACACAAGATCCAGCATGACAGCCTGGCTATTCTTACCCAAGAGTTGAATTAGGATGATCTTTTACTCGATTCAGCTATTAGTTAGCCACTGCCAGAAGAATACATTTACTTTCTCCAGCTGCCATTATCCGATGGGTTTCCGTACTTGTGTAACTCAACGTTGCGAGGGACCAGCTTTGAATCGGACCTAGTTGCACCCAAGATACGAATACGGACATCCCTTATGCCGCTTAACGAAAGAAATAATGTGAGAAAATTTGATATCGGGAGAGTGCGATTTCACCGCAAGAGAATTCGCCAAACAAGTGGCCCTTAATCTCTATCGACGTCCTGCGATACCAATTTGCTGTCCCAAATTCCGGGGAGTTGACGATGAAAGCCGTCTGCCACATGCTGAGAAATAGAAACCGGATAAAATACAGACCGGCGCTACAAAAAACAAACAAAAAAAAAAACCACAAGCATCGGCTTTTCACAATAAAGAAAATATACGAGATGCCAGAGTTTGTGGAAACTAAAAGCAAAAGACCTGAAAAGACCACGTTTACATTATGGAAAATCTACGAAAGAAGCCTTAAATCCAGCTTCTGTTCGTCTATTTTAAGGGCAACTGACAGCGGGGAAAATCCCAAAAAATTTATATGAAATTTTGGCATCCCTGCTAAACTTGTCCCAGTCTGCAAGATGACATTGGAGAAAGCCCGCTCCTCGTTGAAGATTAACGACAGATATATGGTACGAATAACTGAGTCAACACATGGCTTACTTAGACCTGGCAGTTAATATAAAAACGACACTAACATAGTGATCATTCGAAGAGAAGACCTAATCAATTCTTGTATTGGGTCTATAACCTAATTCGTGCGGTTTGCTAAGAGATGGCGTAACTTGTATTATTCCATTGGAACAGCTATTGTCTTTGTACGTTATATCATTCATTTGAAGCGTAAACACCAATAATTTTTTTTCACTCAAATATGTCGAACTTTGTGCCTGAAAAACTGTTTTTGCGGGGAGTTCTTCTTCATTACTTTAATATGAAGAAAACAGCTGCCGAAAGTCATCGTATTTTGGTGGAAGTTTATGGTGAACATGCGCTAGCTGAACGAACGTGCCAAAAGTGGTTTGCACAATTTAAAAGTGGTGATTTTGGCTTTGAAGACGATGAACGTCCTGGGCAGCCAAAAAAGTTTGGAGATGAAGAACTGGAAGCATTACTCTATCAAGATTGTTGCCAAACACAAGAAGAGCTCGCAGAATCTTTGGGTGTCACTCAAGCAACCATTTCAAAACGTTTAAAAGTAGCTGGATATATTCAAAAGCAATTGGAAATTGGGTTCCACATGAACTCAAGCCGAAAGGCGGTTTTGCATGTCCGAAATGCTGCTGGAACGCCACAAAAGGAAGTCATTTTTGCATCGGATTGTTACTGGTGATGAAAAATGGATTCATTAAGACAACCCCAAGCGCAAAAAATCATATGTGAAATCCGGCCAACCAGCCAAATCAAAGCAAAGCCGAATATCCATGGCGCGAAGGTAATGCACTGTATTTGGTGGGATCAGATGGGTGTGCTGTATTATGAGCTGCTAAAACCGGGTGAAACCATCAATGGACAACGCTACCGAACACAATTAATCCATTTGAAGAGAGCAGTAGCCGAAAAACGCCCTGAATATGCGACCAATCACGAGGCAATAATTTTCCATCATGAAAACGCTCGGCCACACGTTGCTATTCTGGTTAAGGACTATTCGGAAAGCAATTGCTGGTGCTCTTTATCGGGCACTAAAATAATGCTTTTAAGATAATATAATGTCCCAGTTCACTTCTACGGCGCCAAGGAACGGACAAAAAATAATGAGAAAGGGCTTGTTCGTTTTGAGGGAAAAGTGATTCCGGTGATCTACGGCTCCTCCTAGAGGAGGAGATGTAAACTTTATAAACTGAACAGTAAAACGGACTTAGGTAAAGGAGTCAGGATTCATTAAACGTACCACTCAAATGAACACCAGGGTTCAAGGTTCGAAACTCTTCAAATCCATCGCGTGAAAATAAGGCCACCTGACATCGAAGAAAGAGAAAGAGAGTAGGGTTGCCTGGAGGAGCAATTAAAATCGAAACAAACGAGTCTGAAAGCGCATTGTACCCAGAAAATCTTGATTTCACTAGAAACATCTTCTTTATTCGCTTAAATTGTTTCCATCTACTCATTATCAATACACAAAGAAATTAAGTAATCGTTTTTTGTCATATCTGAGACGTTATCTTTTAATTATTTTATTTGGTAATTTCGTAGTTCAAATTTACTCTGAACCAAATCAGAAACAAACAAAGCGTTAAGTAATTTAAAGATCTTTGAACCTCCATCCGTCACAAATAATATTAAAACACTAATTTACAGGAGCCAATTTATTTTAATTTAATATTTTTCTATTTAATGACTAAAATACTTTGGCATATTCTAAGTTGGCATAAAACGTGGAGCGTTTTTACGAGGCGCCACAATAAATGATTAAATTTTTAATTTCTCGGCTAATTAGTCAATTTATTCATTTAATAATCATACAGATTAGGCTCATTACATGTTGCTCAATATATAAAAAAAGTTGTTGAAGAACACTTCGAAAGATTGTTTTGAAAAAAAAATTTATTTAAAACATTACGCAAGGGAAACATGTAGCCCTTGTCTTAACTGAGTGAAAAACCCTTATATTAAAACAGGTTTTCAATAAAGATCTCAAATCGTATATTATAGAGCAAGGCGATCGAAATGAGTTCAAAATTGAGACCAATAGAAACACGCTTTGAATTTTTCGATAACTAACACCAGCCAAATCCGCAGACCACAAAACTACTCTGTAGCCAGCTCCCTTTTAGATGTATATATGTGTTGCCCAGCCTTTTCGTAAAACCTAGTCTAGAAATTAACTTTAAATAGCCAATTTATTTTTAATAAGAACCCTGCAATCACTCACGCTGTGCATTTAACTGTCTCTTTAACGCTTTTTCCCATCCTCGAAGCACTTTTCATAACCACTGTTTGGTATAGCCTTGTAACGATGCCGTTTTTATTTCCTCAACCGTTGCAAATCTCCTGCTTTTCATAGGTCTCTTTAGTTTTATGACCAGAAAAAAGTCCTCTGGCCCTCTTGAGCAAGTCAGGATCATCTTTGACGTCATTCAAGAGCTCCTTAGCGATGCTCATGCAACTGTTCTTCTAATATTAATTAAGAAGTTTCGGAACAAACTTCGCTGACACACGTCTCATGCCCAAAACATCAGAAAAAAATTGAATGACACGAGCCGACCGATATGCCAACATCTTTAGCAACTTCTTTCCTCACAGCTTCGACGTTATTATCGTTTGTTGATGTGCTGGGGCCTTCAGAGCGAGGTTCGCCATTGTCATCTCATCGGCCATCCTGGAATAGCTTGTAACACTTGTAAACCATTTTTTTTGTAGAGAAGTCTCATCGTATGCCACTGTCAATATATCAAGTGTTTTAGAGCACTTGATTTCATTCTATACGCAAAAGTTGATACAAATTCTTTGATCCATTTCGTTTAACAAACGAAAACCGCCGAGCTCATAAAAACACTTCCAACCTTACCGGCTGCCACAAATACAGTCAACAATAAAAACAGCTGAAAATTTTATCATATTTCAGGGCATGTATACCAACATGAGAAAAAAAATTTTTGACAATCGGACTCTCCAAACCCGCGAAATTATTTTCCCATTATTTTCTGAACACTCCTCGTACATATAGATCATTCGTAGCATCAAGATGCTTCATCATCATTTTCTACAAAATTTTTATAGGGTCATACGAGTGTCAACCTATCGTTCAAAAAGCCGCATTGACTGCCACTAAGTTTTAATAATATTACCTTGTCGCTTTTCTAGAACTCTCTCGTTTATTTTCATAATACATTTTCGTAAGCATCAGATTCATCAATCGTTGTTACGGGTTTTCGTGTCATCTTTGCCTTTATACAATGAAATCATAAAAAATCTTTCTCCACACTTAATTAACAAAATCGCGACCCATTTTAACTCAAATTTTTCAATTTTCGGCCATATTCGAAACGGTATTCATATACTAATGTAACAATAAGCATGTCCCAAGCTCATTGCCCTACTGTAAAGTTTAGTATATCTTACTCGACGGCTTAGAGAATAGTAAATTTGTCGGTTCCTCGTTCGAAAACCTCTTTATTTATCTTCAATATACTCTGTAAATCGCAGTATAAAAAAGCTCGTTTTTCCGCGCTTTTATTATGAACTTCTCCTATTCCTTGTCGTCTATCAGTTGTAAAAGATTTATCATCTAAGTCGATGTTTTTACTGTTACCGCATTGATCCTATCTAGCTACCACTATTCGAGGTCTAACTGGAGACGAATTTTATCGGTTTCGTTAATTCCATATCACCTATGGCTTATTGCCGAACAGTACCTTTGAGTAAAGTTTCCTTAATGTCTTCCAAAATAGTTGACTATTTCTTGGCAAAAAATGAATATCAGTAGCTCATTCCTGGCATTCCATTACTGATGACGGGTTGTGCCCAAGTTCGACTCTTGTAATGAGTTCTAGCACTTCCATACCGAGCATACAATTAACGATCTATTTGATTCAAGGATTTTTGAACAGTAAAGAACAGAACTTTTTAGAAAACTATCTTCTCGTATCTCTCTCTGTTTTGTTTACCTTTTTCCTTCTCTTCCTTGGTGACAAAAGTTTCAGTTTCCGCGCTGGTTTTCGTTTGATTCAAAATGAAACGGCTCACGCTCGAAGTCCGGACAATGCGCTTTCAAGTGCCCGCACACCCCAAAGATCTCGCTTTTTCCACCTTATAACTTGGGAATGATGATTGTCAAAGTATTTTGGCGCGATAAAATATCACAAACGTCATATGTCCAATAGCAGTCAGCATTAAATGGTTGCGTTCAGCACTTCACCTACAACTCATGTCGTTCGCCATTTATCAGTATTTTGCAAAATCAGCGTTTTTTTTTTCTTTTTCTTTCCACCATCGAGGACAGATTTCCGGATTTACTCGAATTTCTTATATGAAATTGTCTCGTCTTCGTCTCGTCTGAAGCTGGATTCTTTGTCCAAAATTCTGTCACTAAAAATCTGTGATGAATTCCTAAAGATCATTTTAGAATCCTTTACTTGCCGTTTCGCGTTTGAAACCTATCTTAAGTTAGGTTCCAATACTGCGATATATGGTATAATCATTGGCCGCTTTATAGCACAATTGTACGCTTTTATTTCCAAGTTCAAGTAGCACGCAAGTTCCGACATTTGGCAAATGTGTTCTAAATTTTGATAAGTTTTCTAGTTCAAAAATTCCACCTTAGGCTACAAAATATATTTCTTTAAAGCATCACATCGATAGCACCAGGAACTATCTTTGTTCGTCTCGGGAGCACTTCCATATGTCCTATTTGATTTAACGAGAATGTCTCACCTAGCCAATAACTTAGAAAAAAGTGTTTTTGGTATATTGAAAAGGGTGAGCCAATCTGTTGGTTTTAAAAAAAAAAGAAAAAAAAAACTCTAAAATATACATTGTTCAATATTGCCAAAGATTGTGGCTTTATTAAAAAGAGTAAATCTTCCGACTCATTACGGTACTCCATTTTACAAATTGCTTTATTTCGTGGCGGCTAAGCAGAATTACCAAAACGATTGATTACACGACGGCTAATGTGGCACGTAGCCTCATCTTGCTAGAACCATATATAGCCCAAGTGCACATCTTCAATTTCTGGCCAAAAAATACGGTTATTATGCCACGCTTACATTCTCTATTGTCTGTATCGATCCTTCCGTCGTCATCTTGGACAAAAAAACGAGTCAATAAAGTCGCCACTCCAAAAACGACACCAAACTGTCACAAGTTCACATTGCATTGGCATCTAAACGTGATTTTTCGAAATGGGGATTTCATGAGACATTCGCTATACCATTGAAAGATATGAAACCAAATCTTCATTGTTAAATAATTCGCGACACAGAATATTCGGTAACACAGAATATACACGATGACCGTGATGAATTGATTCGGTGCAGTTCTCAAGAGCTCGGCTTGCCGATGCAACAACTTGGCGTTTTTATGTAAGTATCTTCGTTTTTAAGTTTTGCACATTGCACAGTCGCTGTCGTTCTATTGGTCGGTTGAGGAGACTCGTTGCATCGTTATCATTTAATAAAAAGGCTTCCTCTGAGCCTTCTTTTGTGATGGTGAGAGGAACGTTGAATGCTATTCTTTTTTCTTTTTCTTTTTTTTTGGAAAATTGCTATCAGTGTGGAGACAATTCAGTCGTTGGGCTCTTGAAAAGCTTCAAGTTAGTCCACTATTTTCGACCAACATATTGTTCAACGATCTCTAAAAAAAACCTGCTATGATAACTGCATCACCTCCTTCTGAGGTTTAGCTATTTTTGACAGTACATTATATTCGTATCATAGATCCTACTTAACGCTGGTGCTTTTAATTTTAACAAGTTAAGACCGGATGGACGAGACCAGTACCATCACTAAGTAAATAAGCTCAATTGCTGTTAAGCCATAGAATAGCACTGGGTGTGGACAGGTTCACACCATTCAGTGTCAACCCAACCACCTTGATTAAAATGGACTGCTTAATAATGCCCATCAAAAAATGATTACCTTTACCCAGCTTCATTTATATCAAATTTGCACATTTTACAACTAACAGGCGCACTATCCTACTATCTGTACGTCAGACCAATTACAGTAAAATGATTATTTATCTAGTGAATAGCTTTGCAACACCAAAGGGATTACGATTAATCTAATGAATAATTTGCGCAATTTTAATAATATGTAAATATTAAAATAAAAATAAAGAGATATCCTTTGTTTAAATATTGATTACGACCGCGCCCGAATTATAGGCATATTTATGATTTTAATATTTATTTTGAAACAAAAAAATATATTATTAAATTCACAACAAAGGAGCGTACATTCAAATTTATTTTATATCATAATTAAGAACTTAAATATTATTGTACTTTAAGGTATTACTCAAGTTATGTAGATAAAAAAATATGTGGCCCCTGTCAGTGTGATACCAGGCGAAGAAAGTTGGCAATCCACAAACTTTTCAAGTCCCAGCGGATTCTGCAAAAACAAACCCAAGAAGTTCAAATCGATAATATCATCATCATCTATTTCAACTTGTATTGAAGACTTTGTGTTCTTTAGCTCTGCAGAAAAGTCATTCCTGCCATTCGCATCAGTCGTCTAAGATGGTTAGAATATGTAGAGCCAATGGACCGCAAAGTCTTTTAATCCTACACGAAGAGGGATCTCACCTCACCTTTGGAGGCGCGGAAACGTAGTAGGAGTCTTCAATCGACTTGCAGTAGCTTGAGGGACATATACTAACTGGTGAGGCTTAAAAGTTAAAGCCCAGGTTCAACCCGAACTGTAACACCACTTATTCAATCGATACATCCTAAATGAACGAATATGTTAAGAAAAAACCCAATTATTAGTCTGTGGTACGAGAGAATCACAATCGTTTTGTCCTTATAACACAATTCCTTTCTTACATATAACAATAGAAAAATATTGTTCCTTGGAAAAGATGCAATATAAGCACATCTATTCTACGTAAAGAAAGATCACAGCCTTAACTAGTTGAGATTTTCAAAATTTTTTTTTTAATTTGCATCTTTGACAGCTAAATATTCTCCTAAGTAGTCCGTTGCTGCCAGCAATACATGCAGAAAACCAGTAGTGAAATTGTCAATGCATAAGCTACACCGCATCTGAAGTGCTAAGTTCCACCTGACCACCACAATGAAACTCCTGATCTGAATAATAATGGAGGTAAAGCACAGCAGACAAATGAAACATCGGTCCCTCAGAAACCAAAAGAAAAAACTTAAGAAAATTCAGAAACTTCTGTGGAAATGATGTCCGAAAATTCAACAAAAAAATAAAAAGGATTTGTTAAGGATTCAAATACCGAACATAATCATACAAAAAAAAAGAAACTTGGAAACTAAATCGTGTTGAAAATTTGAATGGAATACTTTAGTGGACTCTTGAACTGCGAAGATAGTTGACATTCCGCTGTCATACGGAATAAGCTCACTCAAACATGGACAACAATTGAAACTAAATCCAATCCATTCACTCAACACAGAAAAATCAGCGCCAAATGAAAACGAATTAATATTTAAGCAATTTTTTTGTTGTTTTTATTAGGTTATTCAATGGCTACAAATCTTAGATCAACTTATTCGAAATGACTTTCATTTGCCTTCCAGCACGACTTAAGAAGATGTGGTCACTCATCGATTGCGAGATGGGGGGAAATTTTCCACTGCAT
This sequence comes from Volucella inflata, assembly GCA_928272305.1. NCBI lineage: Eukaryota > Metazoa > Arthropoda > Insecta > Diptera > Syrphidae > Volucella > Volucella inflata. The sequence goes on along the minus strand of OV743716.1, from coordinate 146,187,227 downwards.
GGACAAGGACTCGCTTCAACGACTCAATATTTGAGTGTCGAGTAGAGCAAGCCATGCCCTCTAATACGGATCAAAAATTGTAAATCAACGGGTTGAGGTCTTGACTACCAGCTGGCCAATCATCCGTTGATATGAAGTCCCGAATGTTGTTTTTGAGTCACAGTTGAGTCGTTTTTGCTTTGTGAGCTGGAGCAGAGTCTTGCTGGAAAGTCAATGGCTTGTTGTTGAATATTGATTGGTTGAGGGTTCCAAAACGATCGATTGATATACGAGTACTTTGGCCGATGTTTTCACTCTTTTCTCGAAAAAATGGAGCTTGGTAACGCCATCGTAGCACACTCCCCACCATACCATTACAGACGCGGGATGGTGGCCTCTTTGAACCCTCGGGATGAGTTGGGATGCTTCTCTGGATGACCGAGCATACACACGATCATTCTGCTTATTGACCGATTCTTCTACGGTGAAGATTTTCTCGCCAGTAAAGAGAATTTGTCTGTGAGCGTTCTTCGCGTACCGGCTGAGTAACGCTTTCGATCTTCGATTACATTTTTCCTTCAATGCGGCCGTGAGCAGGTGTCCAGTGTGGCGCTTGTACGCGCTGAGTCCTAAATCCTCTTTGATAATGCGCGACATAGATTTTTGCGAAATTTGCATTTCCCGCGACAAGATTTTCTGTTTTCGCAGCGGTTTTCGGTCGATTCGTTTCTTCACGTCTTTGATCGCTTTCGGAGTTCTCACAATGCGCGGACGGCCGGATCTTTGTCTCGTACTCCACCAGTATCCTCAAACAACTTTACAGCACGATACACAAAATTGCGAGTAAATTCAAGCGGTCGCAACGTCCTAAAGATATCGCCTTTTTCCATGCTGCATTTAAGTAGGCCAACTACAACAATACGATTTTCAATGTCGCCCCATTCCATGATTGTAAGCAATTAATGTCAAAAACTTTTTACGTCACAATGAAGTATAAATATCAACTGTCAAATCGCAATCAATACGAAATGGATGCGCCCAGTGTTGCATTCGTAATGAGTGAGTTCAGTTGTGTACCAGTATTTATGACTTGACTAGGTATATATATACGTGAAGCTAAATTTTTATCATGAGATAACGAAGTTAAGTTTTGATATCTCTGCCTGTCCATATACCTAGTCAGCGGTCTCAATCTCAACTCCAAAAGGTCAGTAATGACACCACCTAGGCTTTCGATATCAAGAACGGATTTCGTCAAAAAATGTACCTATAATATTTCAAAAGTCTGCACAACAGCTGCCTTACGTAGACGACATTGACATTATGAAAAGAAATCAACTAGCTGCCACAAAAGCATTTAAGGATGTCACAAAGCAAATATGTTGCTTGGATAGCAAGGTTCATACCTTAATTGACTGTTTACATGGGCTACCAGCCACACCAAAGGGTTTAAGCGAAGAATTACTGTTACTATTACCTCCTTCTATAAACTAAGAAGATAATGGAAAAATATCTCTTTTTCACTGCATAAGACCGCTATCGCCACAGTCCTTATTTTTATCAAGAGAAAAACCAAATAAAACTTCCATGAGTTGCTTCTGAAAGAAATTTATTCGAATGATTTATGGTACCGTCTGTATAAATGTAGTTTAAGATACATTGATGAAATGTGTTGGTTATACAGCGAAGTTTGCCTTTTCTGTTGACTTAAAAACGATCCGATCGACATCGACCCGGACGTCGCAACCACACCGGAAGAAGAAAACAGTAGCAGACAATCTCCCCTTAAATGCCGCACAGAACCTCCAAGGGACCTCTGGTTACTCAGTGAACACAGTTGAAGACGATAAGTGCAACCCTGTGAATGGATGGATATTTTTATTTAGGGTCACATCCAGTCCACTATGTAAAGCAACCTTTAGAGAAGTAATGCCCTGAGAGAGCTTATTTTTCATTTAAAGTTCAAGCTTATTTTATGGTTTAGCATACGTTTGTTGGGTCAAGCAAAGTCTCCTTTACACATCATTTACGTCCGAGTAACCATAACTTCAAGAAATCATTTCACTTTGAATTTTGAAGCACATTCCGTAAATCCCTTTCTTCGGCACAACATCTAACAATTGAAGTACCTAAAACATAAAACCAATGTACTAGCACACGTTCATTTACTACATCTGCTTGTACATATGCATAGGTATCTGTTTTTTAATATATACATTCGCATCATTCGTTTTGTTTGGTTTTTGGGGGAACTTTACTAACATAATCCCCAAAGCGACTGATAACGCACCAATGTACGTACATTTTCACATTTAGCTACATACATACAACTAAATTGATCGATTGAAAAAAAGAAAAAGATAGCAGTATAAATAAACGAATACAATAAAAAGAAGCTAATAGATAAGAGAACTTTACGTATAGCTACAAATACACCACATTGAGTAGAGGTAGCAACAAAAACTATTCAACAACAACGCAACACAAAAAACATAAATCTTAATAAATAATATGATTACTACAATCATTACGAATAAACTAACCTAATAGTGTAATAGATACATCTACTATAGGTTAGGTTAGGTACACTATCTACGTGTACAATAGTTTTTTGTTGTTCCACCCCTTTCCTAGCACTTTTCAACACCACCCAGTCACATGAGCGTACTTGTACTTCCACTTAACCATACAGTCCACCAACCAAATTATTAAACGTACATGAACCCCAACTCAAACTAAACATACTCGAACAGATACGTATGTACATATTTACATGTGTAGATACAACGAGCAGGGCGAAAAAAATGTGGATACAAAAAGGAAAAAAAGATAATACGAGTAATAATAACAATAATTTAAATCCAAATTGAATGCACAATCCCTAGAGTAAGGGGTGCGAAACGGTTTCGACTCCCCCTCGTCAATCGAGTGGGGTCTGAATAAATTGTTGAAAATATGCACCACTCGGTGCCAACACTAGTCACACCATTTCGAATGCATTTGCATATAACATACATAAAGGTACAAAACAATTTTTTTTTTTTTTAAATAAATAAATTAACTTGAACAAAAAAAATACAAATTAAACAAAATTTGATTTAAAGATACAGATACAGAGAGAGAAGTGAAAAAGCAACACAAAAGGCAATGAGTATGAGTGCGACTACGAATTAAAATCAAGTACTCGTACTATACAGGATGAGTGTCGTTGGTTTCGCACAGAAAATCATATCCAAACTCGTTCAGAATAAAACCTTCTTGCCGCACAGATACACAGAATTCGACTTGATGCAGTTTAATTTTGTATAAATCTCGTTATGATTATGGTCAGCCAGTCAGGCATCTCCCGTTTTCAGACTTCTCTTCATCAGTGGCCCATTGTGCATTGCACTTTATTTAATCATCCACTATCGTATGAGTTCTATCCAGCCACCAGAAAGAAACGCATCAATTGAACAACAATGCACAGCAAAAAAGAAGTACGTGTATCTCTCATATAGACATACCTACATAATAAAAATAACAAAAAAAATGCAGACCCTATGCATTGCACGAGTATATTGGTCGAAAACAAATTTTCCAAAGATCTACCCACATGAACAATAGAGTGAAGAGAACCAAATCGGCAAGAATTTGTCAAATTATTTTTGAAAATCCAGTGCCAATCTCAAACTCTTTCTTTTTATCCTCTGATTCTTAGATACTTTATAAGAATTTGCTTTTGTTTGACACTTGTCGTCGTTAAACTTCATTTTAGTACTTATCACTACAAGATGGGTCATGAGAAGTGTTGGCACATCGAATTGGTGAGTCATCAGATAGTAAGTTTCAAAATGTACATCTTCGTAGACACATGCACGTCTCTTACCAACTTGGATTTGACGATCACCGTAACAATCAAGTTCAAAGCGTGGTGCTTGCCTTAAGTCCCCCAGTTTTGCAACCTCTCATGCAGCCTAATATGGCAAGAACATGCTCGGCCAGTGGCATAAAACTGGCCTACAGCGTCATAAGACTCAAAACTCTAAAGTAAAGAGACGAACCAGCTAATGGTTTCAAATACTAAAGCATCTGCTGTTGATGACCCTTGCAAACAATTAAAAGACAACGAGAATTGTTGATTGGTAGGAATAGCGTACGCGACACGACGTCTGGCATCGCATTTATGCTTATTGAATTTGCGGCGAAAAGAAATATCACTATAGCATGCACATGATATTCTCATTTGAATATATTTACAAACAAAAACGGTTTTGGGAGTATGGATTCGCAACGGCAAGATCACCCGAATCTTTGCCGAAAGCGTAACCCAATCTCTCCAACAACTCCTTTATCGCCAGCACCTTCAAAACTTCCGTCCTCCTGAATACCCAAGCTTACAACTAGAAAAGCTCCTGTACGTGGCGATTCGCAGATCTGTTGGAAGTAATAAAATTTAGGAAAGCATACACCAACTCGTTTTCCAAGTCTGGCCAAAGAATGTGTGAAACTGATGAATGGTTTGGCTGATATATAAGTCTCCTCAACATTGCATACAAGATCTTATCTGCGATTTTCTGTGAAGGTCTAAACGACAGATCCTGGAAATAATAGAAATGCTCTTAATACGAGTATATAGAGTCATGTCTAGATTTGGTATCCCCAATGGAAGACGCTCGCTGTTTCGTCGAGGTCAATAACGATTTTTTAGAGACCTTTGATTTCAAAAATAATTTTCGACAAAATGACTGTACCTACTCGTATATATCGTGCGATACTCGTACTTCGAGAAAGTAGCGATCAGTATAAATAAAACAAAGAATCACTCTTGGCAATCGTTTTTTCTCAGGTAATCGAGGTAAGTAATCGAGTAGTAAGGTCCTATCCCGAAAATTAAGACTCTATATACGACCTTGACTATCCCAGTCCCACTTAATAGCACTGACCTAGCGATGAACTGTATCGGAAACGAATGAAAATATACTCGGTAGTTTCGAGAGAAAAATTAAATTGTCAGATTGTCGGTCCCATTTGCATTGACGGGTTTACCTTTATAAATTTTTAATAAACACATCTGTTGTTTATATTTCCTCTAAATCTTAGCGTCATAGATGTACTCTTGGCTACGTAACTTTTGCAAATATCATGCTATCTTTGTATGTTTGACGGGAACTTTCTGATCAAGGTAGTATTTTCGAAAGTTCTCCATATTTTTTACCGCTAATTAGGCATTCACCGTGCACAATACTAATAATTTTCTGACTCTAGGCTAGAGCTTACAGAATCACTTATCAGCCTCGACTTTGCTATTACCAATAATTTATCTCCCTACAACCACACTAACCTTGTCAGGTCACTAACAGATTTCTGACTAAGTAGGTGGAAGGCACAATAAACATACAAATACAATCATAAATATGTATGTATATTTGGATATCATATTCCAAAGGTAGTAAAAATTGTTAGCTGTTTGTCAAATATTCGGATGCTTATTTATAATGATATTCCAGCTGTCAGCTCTTTGGACAAAGTCAAAATGCTTGCGGCATAGTTTGTGGCCACTTTCACACTCGTGTAGTAGCAGGAGTACCTTGAGATCACATTCACAAATCTGCTCGTCTAGTTGGTATATCTCCTTATTTTTTTCTTTTACTACGGCAAAGCACTGCGTTAACTTATTCATCAATCCTGGTCTTTAAAACTCATTCTGACCAGATGGAAAGCAGCATTTGTTCAGCCCGCCCGTAAAAAATGCGAATCTTCAACTCTCTCCTTCTACAGACCTATTAGACTTGCGCCCCTTGTTTCCGAGTCCATGGAAACGCTGATAGTCGTCAACTTATAAATATATCTCGAAAAAGACGACGACATTACATACTCTCTGGTTGTCATATTCGTTCACAGACTCCTGTCTCTGCTCTTCGGCTGTAGAATGCAAACGGCAGCCTCTGGTCAACACATTTTAAAAATTTAAGTAGAAAGTCTCATGTTACTCGTATTCTATCGCTATTTTCGCAACCAGTGCTCATCAGTACACCATCAATCCACTTTCCGGCGTACTCTGAAATATCGTGATTTTTTCCTAAGCCGAACAAATCATTTATGAAATGCCCTATCGAGATCTTCTCTCTTAGCCATCGCCCACACTGTGTACAAACATTTTTTAATATGTGCACGCTCTCGTAGTATGCCTACAAACTTGGGGGATCATTAATGTATAAAAACAAGAGGAAAGGTCCAAAGATTGAACCTTGTGGAACGCCCCATCAAATCCCAGCATGGTTAACATTTGAAAAGTCCAAGAGACAATGCAGGGTTGATTAAACAGAACTTAAACATATGTTGTCAAATATTTGTATGAGTGTAGTTATGCAGCTATGCCCTGCTTTATATGCAAATCGATGTGAGCTTATTCAAGGCGGATATCAAGATGTTCTGGCAGCTGACTATTAATAAATGATTTCTAAAACCCTTGATAAGCTAGAATGACTGCTATAGTACATAACCGCATTTAATTAGGTATTTCTAATAGTGGTCCGAGGCTCCAGTAAATTACGTTCCTGTTGTAGACTGCCGGACTATTTAAGGCAAAAAATGTTCGCTTGGTAAAGCCCATAATATATTGCTCTTTAAACCTATTTCGGGTTAACTAGATATAGTTTCTAACGATCATCGTTCCCACGTTGTCCCACGATCAGAAATTGTCAGCAATTATTTCTGGTATCCATAGAACCTCGCTTGTTTATCTTCACTTGTTCGATACAAGGTACCCTTCTGAGCTGAGCTAAATCTAGAAGTAAATTTCTTAGCCTTCTAGAAAAATTTATCAACGACTTAATAGTTTTAAACTTAATTGATCGCCTAACAACCTAAAAATCACTCAAGATATCGATAACTGTCAGGTATTTATTGATTTAATGACCGAATATAAATGCCCTCAAAGAAGTCGTCATTAATAAGACTTAATCCTTTAATTTTCCCACTCTAGAACACTGTTGTGTTTGAATTAAGTTCTTGTTTATCTGGTTCCGCTCGGTCAAATGAAAAGCATAATATTTCGTCTTGGAGGTATTTCTGTGAATGATTATTTAAGTTTAGACGTAAACTTAACGATAAGCCTTTATTCTAAAAAACTAGGAATGTTCTGTGAGTTCCTTATCTTCTCGATAAAAATAATAACAATTGCAACACCAACTTCCTAGATAACATGAGCTCATTGACATTAAATTTATGTTTTGTAGCACACAAATACAAGCAGTTTGCATATGGCAACGAATACTCGTAATAGCGAATATGCACGAAAAGCTGATAATCTAGAAAATACAAAGTGTAACTGAGTATGATAAGTTCGTCAAAAATAGCAGAGGTATAATCTGGTGCACTCATCTTTATTAACACCCACCCCACTCCCACTAATAGACACTTGCTCTGGCACTCTGGAAACAAAGCCAGGGATTGTAATTGGAGATTTGTCTGTGAAAAATCGTTTAAGGGTTTCTTCAGAATTGTTTAGGTTTTTCAAAATTCAAAATTGAGAATTATCGCTCGACGCAGGGCTGAACTACTGTGACTCCTCCCTACCACAATCAACAGATTTAAATCCTTCAGATGTGCTGTAGGAGCAACTAAATAGAAGGATCAATGCCCATCATCAAAATCTACTTTGTGGAATATATTTTTGGATTGCTGCACCATTAAACACTAAAGCCTAGTACGCAGATCGACGCAAATTTTGTCTCCCACACAAAAATCTCTACAAAATTTATCCGAGCTAAAATTTGTCTGAGCAAATTGTGCTAGTTGTACGCAGATTGATACTTTCGTTTCAAACTGTACACAATGTATCTGTCAATATTTGTCTCACCAAATAATGGGTCGGTACATTATTCGAAGCTAAAATTCTGACAGCTCGTTATTTTTAAAAACTGTCTACTCGGATTAAGAAGAAAAAAAAGTCTTTTCTTGTGCAAGATAGTTGATGATGCATTTTTTAATGAAGAACATTTGGACTTCGGCGAATTGGATACGAGTGGGGACATATAGTATTCATCGAAAATACAAAAAAAAAAGGAAACCCAAAATCAAAAAAACACCGTTGAGTGTTGATGAGAAGAGGAAGTTGGTTGTCTTTGTGGAGAAACACCCGTCAATTTGGAACGTCGATGAAAAAAATCACAGCAATTTTGAAGGATTTCTTATTTGCAATCATATCCTTCAACTGTTAAAATAAACTTGAATTATTGTTCATATCCACAGATTTGTTGTAAGTCGTCCCTTTGTTTTTCTTTTCCTTAGGTATGAGTTGACATGGACAGAAGGAGTTTTATTTTGTTGCATTGCACACAGTGCAATGATTAAAACTATTATGTATATATAGGTAGAGCTATTTTTGTCAAAGAATTATTTTTTTGGGCATTTCTCCACGGCGTGCTTTTGTGTCAAAATTTAGCTCGAGGGTGGAAAGTGTTTGGAGAGAAGTTTTGGAGAGGAGACAAAATTTGTCTTGTATCGAACTGCGTACTATGCTTAAGAATTAATTAAAAAACTTAAAGCTAGAGAGCCAAGAATTGTAAAAAAAAAAAAGTGATCGAATGTAAAGATGTATTTTTCGATGAAGTTCTGTTTAAGCTATTTTTGCTTCTTTTTATTAAATATTTTGAACTGATTTATCATTATAGGATTATGTATCAAACAGCAAAGTAGGGCCAATTTGTGCGCCTTCCAATTTAACTCTCGTTTGCAAATGGAATACAAACTGAGTTTATAAAGAAAGACAATCGACTTGTTTCTGTATGAACAGACTTTGTCTCATTGAAGACTATCCACCTGGCGTTCATCCATTCATATACTTCATCAAGAGTGCTTTGCAGTTTCACCTAAAATGGCCCCCTCTTCTTAGGTTATGTCTCGACTATTACTAGAAGATACAGAAGTGGACCGAGAACACTTCCATGCGGCACGCCCTCTAAAATCTCTTTCAATTATGATACTTCGTGGCCAAGTCTGACTCGGAAAATGATATTAGCGAGCTTCTTTGTCAGTTTATGTTTATTACAGCACAGTAGCGAAATCTGCCGTAGTTTGAACTCCATGCCTTCAAGCTATACCTTATTAAATGGTTGCGAGAGACCAAGGAATACCTTTGAGCCAATTTTTTTTTTTTCTGCATTACGTCAGTGGTTCTATGCACCTGATCAATAGTGGGAGGCTTACTCCTCGTGATAAGGGATACTTATTTTTCTGTCAATAATTGTCAGTATATGTCTTAGAATTATCCTTTTAAAAAGCTTCGACAAAATTAAGAAAATTAAAATCGGTCTGTAGGAATCCTTTTCATTCGAAAGATTTCCTGGTTTTAAGACCATTATGACTTCTGCAACTTTCCATTGACTCGGAACGCATTCTTACATCAGTGCGGCATTAATCATATAGTGCTATACTGATAATATGGATAAGTGTTTGACAATCGAAAGGTTTAAAGGTCTCTTGCAGATGAGAAGCAAACATCTCCGCATTCTCGTCATCTCCCTTTGCCTATTCGTTGTTATTTTTTTTCTAATTTGTGGCGCCGAGGCTTTAGGTCTTTTAGTAATTTGTAATGCTGTCCGAGGCGAATTATTCGATTTCCTTTTTGAAGTTTTCATATGTGTGCTCATGGTTTTTTGACGTTTTTTTGGTCTCTCTCAGCAGGTTACGCAGGTTACTCAAACATACTCGTATTTGACGCTGTGTAAGGCGACTTTGTTGCTATTTCTTACCATTGCGGGGTTTCCTTACTAGTTTTCATCTCCGGCGAATAATTAAGGGATAAAATGTAGGTTGCTTTCTTCTGTAGGGTGTGTTGTTTCACGCGGTGTATTGAACGATTTCAATGAAATTATCGATCTCGACTTAACCCTTTAACCACTTAGACCGTCTGCAGAAGGTCATCACTCTAATACAATTTCATCTCAAAAATTTTCGCGCTGTCGCTTTTCGTCGACAGAATTTACCTATCGAACAGTTCCAGTTTAAACGCTGTCATTCGAATATTTTCACCGTTACAGTGTGCCAAGATTTTTGTGAAAACGGGCACGAAAATATGATACACACACGTTTTGTACCGAATGTACCTAAATTCCATTCGTATTTTTCGAAAGCAAAAAAATGTTTTACATGGTATCACGTAGACAAATGATTCGATACAGAACATGTTTCTTTTCGGCTTCTTTCATCTTTTTCACCAAGTGCTCTCAGGTCCAGTTTTTTTAAAAACGGACTTCGCATTCGTATTTTGTTGCCAAGAACCAAAATACTTATAGCCTCGTATTCGTATTTCGATTTCAGTGGTTAAAGAGGTAAGTGATACGCTCAGTTCTGCATTTTCTTCCTTGAAGCTGTGCCAAAAATAGTATTTCTGCCAGTTAGTGTTGCGGGTCTTGTTTTTTAATTACAGTTTCACTCATTGTCAAATTTTCTATGACAGTTTTGCAAAAATTTGGCTAATTTCGTCAATGCTGTGCATAGTCAGTTTCGAATTTATTGGCAAAAATCAGTAAATGATTAAAGCAGTAATTGAATTGTTTGTTGGCCTGCTTGTCTGTTGAATCCAAGTCCATATCTTGTAATTTAGGCACAAAAACTGGATTATCATGGTACGATGACGAGCACAAATAATTGAGAACGGCGCCGAATCGGATTATCGCGGCCATTGCATACACTCTCCGCTACCGCCGCTATATTTCCTTCACTATGTGCTAGATGTGGTCTTTTTGGTCGCGTATTATCCAATAATGAAAAATTGTGGTTGTGACGTAATTTTGCATTTTACGCCTATGTGAACCATAAGTTGCTCTGAGCGTACGAACACATTCCTTGTAGAACCCTGATTTTGGCAATACAGCTGAATAATTTGTAGACGCTGTGCTGGGCTTAGCCTTTTCATGGTAAAACTTCAAACAATATTAAAAAAGACCATATCAGTGTGATACGACGAATTTGTGATCTCAAGAAATCCCCACTTGAGAAAGTACCTTTAAAAGAATCATCATTTTCAATTTCATTCACTTGGCTGCTTCGGCTGGCTTCGCAGTTAAGCATACTGTCAATACAATTTTCCAAGAGCTTGTGGCTCTATCTTATGACTGGCCTGGACGATATTCGCCTTAAGGGGTTAAATCGTTCCTGAATTGTCCGCATAATATCGAAGTTTAAGGCCACCGCACAAAAAAAAGTCGAACGGGGTTAAATCGCAACTCCTTGGCGGCCAATGGACATCGCCAAAGCGGATAAAAACATGATTACTCTACCTAGCACGCAAAAGATTGAAATGTGTATTGGGCTGTGTTGCATGGCGCTTTATGGCAATGCTGATGTCTTCCAGCAGCGTTTTCGAAATAAAATGGGCACTTAATACCACTACTCCAAAATTCGCACGAAACTGTTTCTTTGCGGATGCATTGACTTCTCGACAATCCCGTGCGGGTTTTCAGATACTATAGATGTGGCAATTTTGTATGTCGCTGAAATGAAATGCGCCTCACCAGAAAAATGACAAATAACCATCTAATTCGAGTGGCTGAAAGGCCCAAACTGCGACGCGACAACGAAACAGACTTCGTAAGGGTGAAATATTATTGTTCGTATATGGAGTCAACATTCTAGGTCACAGCAGTCATATTCTCGTCAGTACTTACTATGGAATGTGAGTGTTGTCCATAAGCAAGCCGGTGGGTGCTTCATTTCGGCCAAACCTTTTTTTTATAAATGCACTGTTTGAGCAACACAGCACTTATTTTAAAATAGATTTGAATTATTTCTCAATGATGCTCAAGCGTGAGCGATTCATTTCGTTGATACTGAATTTTCGAAGGGAAAGAGCTGTCAGTGTCAAATAACATATGTTTCAAAAGGGAACTTATTTGCACCACCCTGTATGTACATGGTGTCTGGTGAAACGTGCAATGGACCTTTGGAATGATAAAACTAGGACTTGGATAGTTAGGCATTATCATGCTTTGGAGTCCGTAATCTCCATCCAAACAGAGTTAAGACGGACATCTGGCGGCGTTTCTCCAAGCCGACGAACCGTGTGGAAAAGTCGTAAGAATGCCTTAGCACCAAAATACTTCAGTTCGGAAACAGATACGATTGCTGCTGTGGGAATCACTTCAGACTATCCTCCATAAAGAATTTAACTTATTTCCCTATTCAAATTACAAGCAAATTGAGAGCAGGTGTTTTGTTTGAAGAATAAAATACAATAGTAAATCTTTAACGGTCAATTGAGCCCCTGATTTAAAAACGTTAGAGGAGTTTTTATTACCAAAACTGCGCCGAAACAGTATCCCGTTTAACTACGTTTGGTTTCAAGAGAATGGTGTAACTATTGGACCAGTTACAAGCTGTTGAGTGGCAAGATCACCAGTAGTAAACACCTGGACTTCAAACACTGTACCATAAGAATCAGAGCTTCGGTGAGTTATGACTTGAAAAAGGTGGGCTCCATGTTGGTAGCATCATGGTATCTGTGTTTTATTCCTAAAACGCAGGAAGGGGTTTCAAGTTGGTTTTAAACACGGAGAGCAAAAAGTACTAGGTGCCGTTACCCTAAAATTGTCAAAAGTTATAGGTCGGCCTCAATATATACCAAGGGTAGAACCCGTGCCCTCAAAACGGCTTCCAAAATGTTATGTTAAAGGAGTGATGGAGAGCATTGGTTAGGCGTATCCTGACCCCCATGAATGTTTGTGCATTCCGTGAAATTAAGTATCAACAGACAGTAGTTCACGTTAAATTCTTTTGTCCTCTGCCCAATTATTACGGCATTGCTAATAGCACTCTGATTGTGGATGCTGTCTACGGCCTATGTGTTAGGATGGGATTAAACAGGGCTTGCTCACAAGGCGGCACCCTGTCTCCACCACTGTGATGCATGGTTCTAACATTATTCTACCAAATATGCAGACAATACAGCTGTATTATCCACTGAATCATGGCCAGTCGCAGCAGGAACGACTATAGATTCCTTACTCTCATCGTAACGGAGCAATACGCTTTTGCTAGGCACCGACATACGTGTGTATGCTAATTATAAGTAAAAGCGTACTCTGCGACGTTTGCTGTGAAAGTTATAACGACATTGCGGAGCATTATCTCTGTGAGTTTCCTGCATATGCTCTCATCAGCCTACAAGTACTCGGCGAGGTAATGTTGAACGCTGGTAATCCAGACACTTTATCACCTCATCTTTCGATGAAAGCCTGAGAATTCCCAGTAAAATGAACATTTAAACTGCACAAAGTTATAAAACATTGTCCAAACAAACAAGCCTCTAACTTAAAGTCCGTATTTGTAAGGATAGTGCTGTCGTCGTAGTTTACCTTTAGAAAAAAATAAAGGAATCCTGGTAGGTATACTATATATACACCGGACTAAATCTAATTGAAAGGAAAACATATAATCACAGACTCTACTGAAATAACGTTTTAAAAAAAATGACAACACACTTGGTCATCATCATTTCTAATCCAGTAGGTGCCTCGATACGAGTACGATACATACGAAACAAATTTATCCATATCCATACTACTCGTATCTATACGTTTCCTCCATCTAGGTGAACTCGCTCATATGTAATCATATACATATCTAGAAAAATATGTATATGTTAGGACAACAATCGTATAGTACCAGCATTAGTACTCGTATCTACGAGTATGTACAATATCTTGCCTCCAACAGAAAACGAATAGAATAATAACATGTACTTCAAATTGCGGCAAAAACAAACTGGATAACAAAATTTAAAGAATACCTATATGAAATAAACGAAAAACTACACATATCTGTATGTATAAACATTTGTATCTTAATCGAAACTGTTATACAGTCCTGATAAAGATACAACAGCGACGACAACAACGGACAACTACCTACAAAGAGAAGTGAAAAACTTACAATTTTCGGTTTTTTTTATCTTTCTTTTTATTTTTTGTTCTTTACTTTCGGTTCTTCTTCCTTTTCTAGGGGGTATTCGCTCTGAGCAGGAGGATCCTTACAGATGATGACCGAAGAGAAAAGTTTCGAATTTTCTCAACGTTAATGCGTATCCTGTTTTTGATTTAATACAATTTATTATTATTTTCGTTAAACGAGTATACGAGTACTATATATATTTATTTTGGACCACAAAAATATTTATTTATTTATTAATTTTTTTTTTTTTGATTTTGAAAAAGTTCAACACTTGATCTCACTCACTTTCACAGTAAACTGATGACATAAGGATACGAAATAGAATATTTCCTTTATTCTTATAGAGATACTAATAAAAAAAATCAAACACTCATAACACTCTGCTTTCGGATTCGGACAGTAAAAAAAACTCTTTATCGGATCTACGGATATGATATATTTTTTAACGATTTTTTTTTTTTAAATTTTGTTTTGAATATTTTTTTTCTTATCAAATTGACAAGACGATAATGTAGAAAATATTTTTATTTTTATGTTTACTTTGTATATAAATTGTTGGGTGATATTTTTTTGAAGAAAACCTTCTTTTTTCTTTTTGATATTTGATTGCTATTCAACGGACAAGAGCTTTATGACATGCGAGAGCAGAGAAGTAGGTCATAACACGGCAACGACTCTAACTAAACTGAAGTTTTTCTCAGGGGGAGAAAATGTAATACCATCTCTTAACTGGCATACGGAAAATTTGCTCAAAGTGTTATAACAACAACAACAACAAAATATTAAACAATTACAAAAAAAAAAATAAAAAATAAAAAAATTCATCACTTTTACCGGAGACATATAATAGGGGAGACATCTCCGGCAAAAGTTAGAGCTTTTCACCCTGTAAATTGAAGATTTTCTTCCTTTTTTTTCTTTGTTATTGTTGTTTCTTTTTCCTACTCGTATTTGCAAAACAAACTTAATTCGGGTAGATGGTGCACAGGGGTTGTACGAAACGTACTTTCGTACCGAAGAGGTGCACCGAAAGCTTTCAACTGATAGAAGATACAGAAATGAACTTGTTCTTATGTTTCGTTTGCTATGCTTGTTTGTATTTTACGCAAAGCTTGCAAACACTATAAAGATACACTTTCGTGGGCTTTTTCTAAAAGCGTCGAATGTTGTTATCAGCTGGAGGTTCATCGTTAAGGAGAAGCTGCCAATTATGCTATTGTTTTCTGAGTACCCTATCAAGCAGAAAGCATGCTGTTGCAAACGAAATGCTCTTTTTAACTTTTAGTCTTTACATTGCATTTTCAAAGAATTGTTACTTAAAATATTTTTTATTTATTACAAGCTGTTGCCAACTTCGCTCCATTATTAAGTATTTAAAAGTAGTGTACACATTTATGTTCGTTTGTGTTTTCTTTTTTATTATAAGCGCGTGTTCAAGGGGTCTTAGTACCCCGAAAGAAGTTACGGAGGAAAAAAGAGAGACGCCGGTGTATTGTAAGTTGGTCTTAAATGTTTGCAAGTTATAGTGACTGGGGAATGGAGACCTCAGCAGAGCATTGAAAATATTGAAACTTAATTTAAATCATTGTAAGGTAGCTCAGGATCTACTGCATCAAACGGTCCATAAGCATAAGATCGACATTGCAATACTCTCGGAGAAATATTGCAACATTAATTCGGGGAACTGGGCGCATGATGCGACGAAAAAAGCCGCCATATGGGCATGTGGTAATACCACATTTCAGACACCATCTTTCGGCGAGAAAAACTACTTCGAACGAGCGAAGTTAAACGATATATACATACATATACAGCTGTCATGTCCCTCCAAGCCTTACTATTGAGCAATACGAACGAGTCGTCGAAAACATAGTTCTTGATGCCAATGATCATACGCCAACTATTATAGCCGGTGATCTTAACGCATGGACAGTAGAATGGGGAATGGGGAATGCTAACGAATAAAAGAGGAACCATTCTACTCGAAGCGCTCTCTAGTTTGGACGTCGTCATAACTAATATGGGCAATGCGAACACGTTTAGTAGAGCGGGTGCAGGCTCGATTATTGAGATTACGTTCGTTAGTAGTAGATTATCTAGGCATACGACTTGGCGCGTCAGCAATCACTACATCCACAGTGACCACAACGCAATTATTATCGATCTCCATAGACTTACACAACCTCGAAACACTCAGTCTTAAACTAACAAAGCGAAATGGAACGTAAATACCTTAGATGAGCAGCTCTTAGAGTACGCAATCGCTGAAGCTTTAGTTGAAGGGAGAACAGCTAACGAAATCGTACGTCAAGTAACGCGACATCTGCACGCTGCCTGCGATATATCAATAGCTCGAACGGGGACACAAAACCGCCGGCATCCAACATATTGGTGGAACGACTACATTAAGGAACTTCGATCAGCCTGCCTTAAGGCACGAAGAAAATACCAACCGTCTAGACGCGATACGGATAGACATTTGATATTAACGACGGCGTATAAGGAAGCACGCGCCGCACTCAAACCCGCTATTAAGTCTAGCAAAAGACAGTGCTTTAAGGAACTTTGTACGCAATTGAACGAAAATGTATGGGGTAAAGCGTACAAAATCATAACCGCGAAGTTCAAAACGCCTTAGAGGCTCCCACCAACTTGCCCGCTATTTCTCAGCACAATCGTAGAAACCCTGTTCCCCTCTCAACATGAGGGAGTTCTACCAAGCGAGATCGGAGAACTACGTGAACACATTCCTGCCTTTACAACCGATGAACTCACCGCTGCAATCGAGAGGGTAACAGATCGAAAAGCCCCCGATTCAGACAGCATACCAAATAGGGCTTTAAAAATAGCGATGAAGGCCCGCCTAGACGTTTTTGTTAGCATGTATAATGCATGCCTAAGCGAGGGAATATTTCCGGAGCAATGGTAATACCAACGGTTGGTATTATTATCAAAAGGAAATAAACCACCGGGGGAGCCCTCATCTTATCAGCCGCTCTGTATGCTCGACACTATGGGCAAAATATTAGAGCGAATTATATGCAACAGACTACAGCCTATCATTGAAGTCAATGATGGACTCGCGGAATATCAGTACAGCTTTAGAAAGAGCCGATCGACAATCGACGCGATTAAAGTCGTAATAGACAAAGCCCAATTGGCCATAGAAGGTAGACGATGGAAAGGAGGCAGTAAAAAGTACTGCGCCGTGGTTACACTTAACGTGAGAAATACATTTAACTCTGAGAACTGGTCGCGTATTTTACAATGCCTCGAAAGATTAAATGTACCGAAGTACATATTAAGATTGATTGGGAGCTACTTAACTGATAGGATGCTCCTCTACGACTCCGACGATGGGACGAAATTATATAAAATTACAGGGGGCGTGGCCCAAGGATCAGTGTTAGGTCCCTTAGTGCGGAACGTGATGTATGACGACATTCTACGACTCCCAGTCTCCAGGGAAGCCGCCATTATAGGTTTCGCGGACGATATTGCTGTTGTAGTCGTTGCAAAACGACTTGAAGAAATCGAGTTGTATTGCAACGAAGCAATAGCAATGATAAAAAACTGGCTACGCGATATGAGTTTATACCTCGCGGAACATGAAACGGAATCCGTTCTCGTTACGAGTAGAAGGCTGCTAGAGTCGATAACTTTAAAAGTCAGAGAGCATATATTTATTTTCAGACCATTTATAAAATACCTGGGAGTGATGATCGATGCCCAGCTTAATTTCAAGCATCACCAAAGACACACATGAAGGGATTCAAATCTGTGTACAGATTATGTGCACTGAGAGTTAGCAGTGCATTTCGAACGGTATCCCACGGCGCGATATTGGTACTATCCTCTATGGTACCAATCGATACCCTAGCTTTAGAAGCTAGGCGACTTTATGAAAATCGCATGCAAATCAGGCCATCCAAAAATCAAGCGAAGAAATTCGAAATAAGCCGCAGTATAGAAGCGTGGAAACAACAATGGAACGAGTCCCAAAAAGGGAGATGGACGTACCGACTAACCCCAAGGATTGAAAGTTGGGTAAAACGAAGACACGGCGAACTGAATTACTATCTTACACAGTTCTTGACGGGTCACGGTTGTTTTCGGGAATATCTTTTCAAGCGAAACCGTGTTCGGGTCCGTCCTATCCTCGCTGCATAAATGCGGTAGAGAACGTGGAGCACGTTTCTTCGAATGTGCGCGGTATACAAACGAAAGAGCTATATTGTGTGAAGAATTTGGTGAACGGCCAACACCGGAAAACATAGTTCAATATATGTTGAAATCTGAAGATCTTTGGG
Organism: Volucella inflata; assembly: GCA_928272305.1. Taxonomy (NCBI): domain Eukaryota; kingdom Metazoa; phylum Arthropoda; class Insecta; order Diptera; family Syrphidae; genus Volucella; species Volucella inflata. Next base: position 146,169,003 of record OV743716.1, on the reverse strand, counting down.
CTGCTGTGAATTATGTGCGAAAAATGTGCAATCTATAGAATTAAGAACAGCAACGGAACGCGAATTCGCTAAGCACCCCGTAACGAAGCAAAAAGCTCAAATCCGTCCCTCGCGAAGTAATACTTAGCGGTAGTTCCGCGGGAGAATAAATGGAAAGATTCCCCGGGAGGTGGTTTTAGTCAGTAAAAATCTGACACTACCAATGGACCTCGGACCATTGGTGCCTATGCCAGTTTTTCACCTTCCCACGCAAAAAAAAAAATAAATAAAAAGAGCATTAAAAATATAGAGCTGTACAATTTAGGAAAGAATCTGTATATTTTAAAGTACGTCCGAACGAGGGCTTGATGGTATACTGATGAGCATTCACAGCAAGATTTGAAGAGAAGGAATGCTTCTGAAAATGTCGATTGAGAGCTGAGGATAAGAATAGCGAAAGGAACAAAGTGAGGTAGGACACATTACGTTGGTGTTCAAGTGTATCTATTGACATTGCAATATTGACTGGGTGGCCGTGACTCAAGTGGTAGTGAAAAAAAAATTGAAGCCATCTATCAGTTTCGACGCAAGCCTTTGGATCCTATCTGGGACGCTGAGAGGTCCCCAAAAAAGGCGAATCTTCTATTTTTCTCCTTTTACAGATCGATTGCACCTACGTCACGTCACTTCTTTTCAAGATTATGGAAACGCCGATAAACTGCCAGCTCAAGAAATACCTCGCAACACGAAAACTTCCCAAAGACCGGAAATATGGTGTTTGCAGCAGCAGACCTACTGGTGATTTGATGGAATCCGCCGAAGGGTGGAACCAAAGCATACATCAATCTAGAGAAAGCATGATAGTTGCATTTGGTACAGTTTGACATCAGGTTCTTTTGACCAAAAAGCATTCATTTGGTATTAAGGACTCTCTTCTTCCATGGATTAGAAATTATCTTTCAGAACGTTCAAATCAAGTTGCTTTGAATGATTTCAAGTCTGATACTCACAAAATAAATGAAAGTGCACGCCAGGGCTCCGTTCTGTCTCCGACAATGACAATGTCTCATCAATGATCTCCTGTCTGCTACATATAATCCAATATATAATCCTTAGCTGACCGTAGTATTCTCTGCTTTTCGTACATATTCCCGGACTCACGTCCCTGCTGTTCGGCTGCAGAACAGGTACGTCAGCATACGTAAGGCTCATTTAGTTCCGATATTAAGAGTATACCCACTTGGGTAAGTATCAACAGAGTGGAATTTATTCCAAAACACAATGTTTTCTCCTGTCGATTTGTAGGTGATTATAATGCAAGGATTGATAAGCAACGGAGAGGGGCCATTAACTTTTCGCCAGAATAATGTATTACGACAGCAAGCATACCGTTTCCTCGTCACAATATACAAAAAACCAAAACGACCCCATCGCAATTCCTGTGGGATCACTTCAAAAGGCAAAAACCTACACAATCCCCCTAGTAAAATACCCAATTTCTTTACAAAAGCCAAGAAGGCCTTGAAGTCTATTTCGTGCCGTCTATTTCCTCTAAATTTCCTTCAACTACGCAATATATTCTCACATTCACAAAGTATGTGAACCGTTTGAAAAATCTACAAATGTCCGTATCTGACAATTTGAGACTCTTTGCGTGTTTCAGCAAGACAAAGTGTCCTGTCAGGATTCCTATTAATGTCCTAAGCTTGTCCCTGTTTAATTTAATAAACTTCATAGATCTTTTTGCATCACAACAAAGAACCCGTTTTCCGAAATCTCTCAACAACGTCCGATCAGGGACGCCGTGCTGCCTTTTACCTGACCACCACCAATAAATCCCTGGTTTAATAAAGAATTTCGGCAAGCAAATGCAGCCAAACACGAAGCTTACAAATCTGTGATGCAGGGAAGAACAGGAGCCGCTCGTGAGCTCTACCAGCTGAAGTGACGGAAAAGAAAATCGGCTTTTCCAGAAGAATACTTTTAAAAAATTATGCTGAACTCAAGAGCAAATACCGGAGTCCCAATCTTTTAAAAGTATGTCCAATTTCTAGCCTACGCCGACATATTTGGAAGTACACAGCGGACTATCACCGTTGGTTCCGCTGGTGTTAAAACAGAAGGTCTCAAGACAATGAGGACAAAACTAAGAAATCCTATCTTCAAGAAGGGTCATACAACATTGACGAAATAGACAGAACATCACAGTCGACAGTTATAATTTTGAGGTAGATAGAGACTTTGCCAACCTTGATCTAATTCAAATATGAGATAGATGTGATAAAGCCTAATTCGTCAGAACTGAACCGGATACGATTCAACCGAAGATGGCATTATCAGTTTTTCTAAAATGCTATGTTAAACACCTAAACTAATGTCGGCATAGATACGAGTATCTGCTCTTATGAGAGAAGATCTACCCCAGAATATTCATACTCGTATATAGAGAATTAATTGTGTTAAGTCCAGAAAGCTCATTGGAACGGAATTTTCCCGGTTGAGCTTGAGCAGAAATTTTTATTGAGCTTAAGTTGGAACCTAAAAGTGTCATAAACATTTAGATATCGAAGGTAAAGCCTTGTTAATGCTAGATTTCTAGTCAATGACCTGCGTAAGAGACAGTACTAAACGGATTTGGGTCTTTCGCTTTCTGATCCGGGATCTAACACAGCACATAAGGCATGTTCACTGCCCCAGTTATATACGCTAAATAAGGCTTCGACAATGTTGAAAGTGGGTATTCACCTTATAAACAGTTGGTGGATCAGCTAAGATATTTCATCATCTTGAACACGAGACGAACGGCTCCGGAGTTACCCAGACATGTAAGACGCTGTACTCTTTTGAGCTTTAAAAAAGTCTTTTGCGTGGTTTTAGTCCACCATACTATAGCAGCATATGTACGTTGTGATGGGCCTGATAATTGTTGTGTACATCGATCAAGTGATCTGTAACTTTACTGCCATGTATTAAACCAGACTCCTCTTGTCTTTTAGCAAAGATGAAACAATTTTTGTATACCCAATCTGAGATACACTACCAGAACATATCGCCACAATAAATAGTCCGTGGTCACGCGGAGGAAGCGAAAATGCACGATGCTCAATATCTTGAACTTTCAGAGAAGAAGTTTGTACTTAACTAGATACATTTTGTCAAAATATAATTGGCACGGATTCATTCGAAAAAATTATTTTTTTTCCATGTTTGTACAAAAGTTATCTATTTTGACGCTGAATTTGGGTGCCATCTGTCAACTAGTTTGTTGTCATTATTGTCAAAGACATTAGTTTACATTAAACGCTATCAGCGATTTTTTCTATAAAAATAAATTGAGCAAAGAGTTTGTTTGAAATTTGGTGTTGCGAACGGAATTTCTTTTTTAGTAGGCGCAATGTCGAGAGAAAGAGCATTTAAGTGGTACAGAGCGTTTAAATAGGGGCATAAAGTTAGTTGAAAACTTGCCTTATCTGGTTTTGTTTTATATTCGTGGTGTTGTTCACTCGGAAATTCGTCCGGTGTGTCAAACAGTGAATTCACAATATTATTTAATCTTTATAAAGTACTTAAGGGAGATCGTTTGCCGAAAAAGACCGAATTTATAGAAGAACAACTCTGTGACCTTTTTTCTATTTCCGAAACTCAAATTACCGCTTCATAGGACCCGTTTTGTGTCGATTCAAGCCATAAAAAGAAAATTTGCTAAGAGCACTGAAGGCGATTCCGGAATAACCGTGTGGCGCTCACATTATTTCAATTTGAGTTCTGTTTTTTTTTTTTGTTAAGTTGGTACATCTGTTGTTGATACTCGTATTCCCTCTAAGTCTTAGCATCATAGCTTGATATTTGCAAAAGTTATGTAGCCAAGAGTACATCTATCTCTGTGTGTTCTGGCGATTTTTTACAATTTTAGAAATGAATTTAAATTTGCAACAACGAACTTGTATTAAATTTTTTATGGTGGATTTTGCACCATAATAACGCACCGTCGCACAGTGCCATCATTATTCGTAATTTTTTGACGGAAAATGCAACAAATACCATCCAACTGCCACCGAATTCAACTGATTTGGCTCCCTGTGACTTCTTTCTGGTCAATCGAGTTAAAAAAAAACCACTACGGGGAACGCGTCTCAGCAGCCGAGAGGAAGTAATGGAAAAATCGCAGGAAGCATGATGGACATACCGAAAACCGAATATAAAAAATGTTTCGAGGATTGGATCAAGCGCTGGCATAAGTTTGTTGCAGTCGATAGGGACTACTTTTGATGATGAATTAATTTTTTTGTTTTTATTGACTCAGTCCTGGTTATATTTTGACAGAATTTACTTCTAGAGGAATGATTTCCTTTGTTTCCGAAAGTTTAACTTCGCTGGTTAATCTCCTTTGAAAAACTCATTGCTAGCTCAAGACATGTAGAAGTGATTCATGTTCTTAATGTGACTTTAACTATTGTATATGAATATACAAATACCGAGCTTCATGAACACTTTCTACCACATGTGTCTAATTTTGCAAATGATTAATTCGCGGTTTTAAATCACCTTATTAACTTTGATTAATATGTACCTGATAGAAATTGCATTAAATAATCTATTGCACACGTAACTTTTGATATTTTGTTTTTGTTTGTTTCTTTAATGATCACGTGATATGCTAATTAAAATTGATTGCAACTGTGGCGTGCAGCACAGCGTATAATACAGCTAAGTAATAAGTGATGATTGTAAAAGACGTTGTTTAATGTTTTGCCAGTGAAGATCTTGACTAATGTCTCGCGTATTTGGGCACTGTAATCAGCAAGTGAGTCGAAAATATGATCTGATTTTTATAACGGGCATACCAAATTTGTTTTGGAACAAATCAAATGAAAATTTATTAAATAGCCATTTATTTGTATTCGATAGAGGGGACACATTCAGCAATAAGTTTTTAAACACAATTTCTGGTATATGCTCTCCACGACTGGATCCGATGAATGTAATCCAAAAGACAAATGTTTATATCACTTTTTCGCGCATTTGTGGCCGTATGTCCTCAAAACACGTTGGCTTCCAATGCCTTAATTGTTGTTGGTTTGCCAGCGTATACTAGAGACTTTACCTATTCCCAAAGAAAATAATCAAGAGGCGTCAAATTACAAGATCTTTGAGAAATTGGTCTCCAGGTCTATTACGCGAAACATTCACCGAATGTTTCCTACAGTAAGTTGATTGTTTCGTTTGCTGTATGCCACATAGGGACATCCTTCTGGAACCACATATCTTCCACATTAACGCCATTCAATAGGAGAACGAGTCAATCATTGATCATGGCTCTATTTTTGGAAAAAATATAGTCCGATGAACATAACTACATTTCAATAATCTCATGTGAATTATGTTAGCTTAAAATCGGACAATTTTGCGCGACAATTTTTTATGACTCATCGCCGATTACAATTTATGGATAAAATAGCAGATCTAGTGCAGTTGATTTTGAACCCATTTAAGAATATCTCGGCGCAAACGATGGTCATTCTGCTTCAGCTCTTGTACTGGATCTTGTTAGCCTTCAAACTTGTTTAAAATCTTGTGTAAAATTTTCCATAAAGTGAACTGACAAGCTATTGTAAACTATGTCGAGTCAATAAATCGATCGACTTCAACGACTCTCCTAAATGGATGCAATATTCTCTCTAATACCCCCTTCTGTACATCTCGATGCTATTGCATATTCAGAAGAAAATGTTGTGCGAAAACGGTCAACAATTTGGCGAATAGCCTTCTCATATAGTCGATTATTTCGGTTGTAGTATGGTGCAAGTGCTCTAGAAGTTTGGTGCACAGTACCATAATTTTGAAACCAAAGTTCTAAAATTTGGTAACGTTGTTGAGGTGTGTATGTCATCACGATAAAACACTCAATAAAAATGACACTGACAGTTTGCAAACTTACAAATCGGCTTGATAGATTTGAATTTCTGAAGTTAGCCCTTTGTTTTAAAAAAAAACTAACTTCACTATGTTTTTCATTCAATGACGCCTAAACTCACGCTTGCCCCTTTTGCCACAGTAGCCACAAGCGCTCCATTAATACCTCACTATTTTCGTCACATAATGTCAATTTTGTCTCCATATGCCGTCAACTGAACAGAATTTTGAAAGACGGTGCCGCTAATTTCCGACGGAGCAGCGTGCAATCGCAACGTCTCATTTCGAATAAACAAATACGCTTGACAGAAAACTAGACGGGGCTCTGCCTTCAATACGATGACGGAGCGGTGTGTATCTATTCAGAATGCGTAGGTTATTTTCGGCGGCGATTCGATGTTACTTCCTATCACAGTTTAACAGTTTAAAAAATAATTTTTCCAAAATCAGCTTCGATTGCAGATTTATTTTGGACTTTACACCTTCGGCATGTTAATTTTATTTTTTGGTAAGACCCAGTACACATCAAAGATGGTCTAGTCTAGTCTTCCATGTTCGATACTGGCGGCATCGGATTCCTTGATAGACTAAGGAAAACTTAATCGGAAAAGGACCTAGCGGTTTCTTATGATCGTAGCCGCGTGAAGTTAAATATCTACACAATTTTGCTCTGACAAAAGGTTCTTGCGATGTGTCATTACACAAACACTAGGCATGGGCCCATAGAAATCCCTGTGGAACCAGTTGAATTTCTAGTCGAAGGGCAAAAACCGAAACAATCTCCATGGTAAAACATCCAATTTCTTTTAAAAGCCAAGAAGGCCTTTGAAGTTAATGCAGTCTTTTTCCTTTATGTTTTCGAAAAAGTATTTTCCTAAAGATCTCCTTCGACTACGCGATATTGCCTCGCATTCACTCAGTATGTGCGTTATGTCCTTAACCGCTTGCACATCACCGCATAATCTACGGATATCCGTATTTGACAATTTGAGCCTCTTTGCATGTTTCAGCAGGGGACAGTGTCCTATCAGAATTCGTATTATTGTTCTTAGCTCATCTCTGTTCAATATTATTAACTTCCTAGATTTTTTACCGTCAATAAGTGGCCATACAGCCTTGGATACCTATGTCCTTCAAGACTTGACTACCTTAGGTTGACAGTCTTTATGGTTTTTTCCTCGATAGTGCCCCTTACTATTCAAAGTAGTTATTTCATCCGTTAGAATTTGATTTCCTAGCAGTAGCTTTGCTAGGACCGTTCCGTATCCCGAGCTAGTGCTCTGGAAGTGACCCAAATTAATTTGTCGTATCGCACGGTTGTCAGCAAGTTTTTTGATCTGTAACTCAAGCAGTGTTAGGTGCAGACAGCCGTTTTCTTCAGGTTTTAAGCCCCAAATTTTTCTACCGTCCTTTTGCATATAAAAAGAGCATTACATGCCTTTTTGATTGTTTCCGCTACGTTTTCTAATTCATATTTCTGTCCAGTATTACACCCAGCCACTTCGTGCTCTCCAAGAGGGACAGTTCCACTCTGTTGAGTTTTGAGAGTTTGAATTGATCATTTTAAATCTTTTTTTTATCTTAGCTACAAAACAATAATGTTAGCTATGGAGAAAAGCCTTCATCGGGTATGTTGGCGGAGAAGAATTTATAAAACCGTTGTCTAGTGTTTGATGGCTGAAAATCAAAACTTGTTTACTGGGTCTTCTTCTTCTGTGGCAAATTTGCATAAGAAAGAACGCCGTAACTTGTTGCACTAGTTGTCTATAATATTCTTCATAGTAGATATCTGTTTTTATCCGAATCCATTTTAATTTATTAGCTACTAAATAGCTAATAACCGAGGTGGGTAGGTTTCGCACCGGTGTAATTTAGAAAACAAAAGACGTAAAGAATTTGAAGTACTGCCTTTGATTATAGAATTTCTTTATAAACAATGTTTGGGGCTGACTTTGGTTACTCAAAACGAACAAATTTTGTTTTGAAGTGACGCGCGAAAGAGCTACGTATAGCTGTCCATGGAAAAAGCACTCAACGCTTAGGTTGAATGTCTGACCTTGTGATTTGTTAGTACATAGTAATTAAAAATAACAATTTTATTGGAAACTGCATTCTTTTGAATTGAAATGGAAGATCCGTTGGTATATGTACAATATATAATAGAATCCGGGGAATAAACACTGTTTCTCCAGTTCCACATTCGGTCAGAATTTCGCACTCTATAGTAAAAGTTTTTAGACGTTTAGCCTGGAGACGTGTGCCATTGCACAATGTAGGTGGATTCCTTCGAAATAAAATAAAAGGACACCTTTCCTTTAAGACCAATTTATGTGATAGCAATCCAGAAGGCTGCAAGCAATTGAGAAATTTTTTTGGGAAATGTATAGCCTTTTCATGGTCCAGCACGGTGTCTACAGAGTAGTATGTCTGCGCCTGTGTATTAATTTTGGGGATAATCAAGTTGTTCACTTTATCTACTTGATTTTTAGTAAGTGACAAAATAGCTCTCTCCTTGAACCAAGTTATAGTCTTAGAACTTAGATTATTAATTCTGGATAAACGTTCTTGACTAATTCTTCGAGATCATTTATTAAAATGCTACAGAAATGATCTAGATTAATTCTCCCATTTTTTTGTGACATCCTTCCATTTATTTTATTGAGCAACAACTCTGAAAAATCCAGGTTTTCGTGTACTGACAACGACACTCTCATATTTGGTCTGAGTTCTAATCTATTCACACACGCCCAGAGAAAAGATCTTTTTAGTGAAGAATTAATTTCATCGGCACGTTTCTCTCTTGTTACCACTGGTAAGATTTAACGATAGTTGTCAGAGAACAATATTGTGCATACACCCATGGGTGAATACGTACGCAAATTGAAAACTTGTTCGATATGATAGCTCCATCCCCAAGACCCAAACTATTAATGAGCAGTCACGTATTCATTTTTCAGTATTGATCTACAATTCGTAACAGTTTAAATTGATCGTAGGAAGTTTCTCTTGCGCATTCGGCGTTAGTTAATTCAGGGTCCGTTTTATTGGTAGGCATTGGCAGTTCAACATCTGAAATGGATTTACCCGAAAGTTCTTCTACTACCTTATTCAATTCTAACCATGCTTCGTCAAAAATATTTTGATCATAGTGCTCATACTTGTTCCAGAGAGATACAATATGGGTCACTTGACAAAACGCTATAATAATGGCAAACAAATACCTTAATGACCTCGATGAACTGCAAATAGTAGCTTCCGTTAATGTGTTGTCCCATTAAGAGTCGTCTTCCAAGAGACTGATCACTTTCCATGCTGCTTTATAGGTATAATTAGTTGCACCTTTTATGATAGGCCCTTTACAATGTGAAGTAGCATTCTCAGGTGAAAACATTCACTGTTGTTGGGATGAACTACAAAGACCCTCCCAAGAGTATCAGTTCTTATTTAATTCCAGGGAAACCTTCAACTGGAGTCCCTTGTTTGATCCAACCTAATTTTGTTCACCAACCATACCGGCAGATGAAAATCTGTCAACCCACGTTTCTGCCACTCAACAGTGTACATGTGGCAACGTTGTATCCCGGGATAAAAATAGTATAGTGTGCGCTGGTTCATTTACCCCAACTGACCATACTGTAAAGCGACTAAACACGAGCCAATTTCGGACACAATTTTTGTAAATTAGGCACTAAAAACTAAGTTATCATGTCACGATAACGAACACCATTAATTGTTACTGCCTGACCAGCTGCATTTTCGAAGAAAAACGTTCCGCACCAAACAGTCACGCGTTGTGGATGCATTTGTTTCTCAACAATTACTCGTTTTCTGAACCACAAATGCGACAATTTGACGATTAACAAAGCCATCAAGATGAAAATGATCTTCTTCACTTATGATGATTTTGTTCGACTGTAGCTGACAAACCTATATTATTTTTAAAATATTGCTCAACAATGAAAATGCACATTATTATCTCTTTCCCCTTGTCATAACTGTACTATTAAATGGCACAAAATTCAAATTTTGCGTGAATTATGGGACCCTTTATAAGACAAATAATAATTACATAAGAAACCTACAATAGTCCAAAGAAAGAAGAGAGAGGAAAAAAGTTTGTTTGATAAACATGAAAATGCGCGCACTCCACTGGTGGGCTGTTTATTGCAATGAATTACGCATTTCGGTGATTTATGTAAATCTCAAATAATTACATTTTTGCTTATTACTTCCGTTATAAGAATCACAGAATAGTGATTGATACATCAATATCTTCACCAGGAAATGTACTAATCGAAGAATAAAATCATATTCAAATCTTTTCAGCCATTTTGTAGTAATATTTGTGTAAAGGATACTGCGTTTTTTTCAGTTAAAAAATCATATAAAAGGCCCAATAACGGACTTAGGATATTAAAAACCTTTGTAATACCGCTACTCGCGACAAATCTATTGATATATACATATATTGTTGAGGTACCGTTACGTACCTACTCCCTACTCGCGGACAAACACATATTCATATACACGGGCATATTCACATATTCATCACATATTTTTTATCTCTTCCGTATAGGGTTTTAAGCCCTGTGACGGCTACTGGCAAACTTGCCATATCAGTAAAGCTTAGTCGATGATGTATAAGGAAATTACTAATAAAATAAAACATCAATTAATCTTCAGTTTCATGTTGTTTTTTTTATTATTATTTGTATGTAAAAAATTAAAGACAAAAGAAAAACATCTATAACATAACTTGCATTGCATTTCTTAACAAATTGTATTTTCTTCTCTCTGTTTTGTTTTTTTTTTATAATTTTTGTTTTATATATTTCTTAACAAGTATCAGGTGTGTGTATCATCAGTTTTATCCTTGCATCGTTTAATCATCATATTCTGCCACTAAACTATAAATCCATTTTTATTCAACGAGCAAAATATTATTACATATTTTTTTTAAATTTAATACAAAAACAAAATGATTTAAGCAAAATTCAATAATTCCTATAATCACTCATTAACCTTCTCTTTGTTTTTTTTACTAATCTCTACAATTTCTAGTTAGTTTGCAAACACATATATTTTGTCACAGAATTTTTGCATTTTTTTTTTTTAAATATACATATATATTTTATTTATAGCAAAATGAAAACTTAAAAATATTAATAGTAACAAAATATCAAAAAGAAAAACAAGAAATAGAAAACGAAAATTAAATAAATCTAACTAATATCAACTTATGTTTTTAGTTAATAGAAATTTGTTATGTGGTTTTTCTTGCTTTTAGATTGTTGTTGATTGTATTTCTTATTTTTAATAAATTCCCTAATTGTATGAACTTGTATGTTAAAATGCACTTATCTTGTATAATAAATTGAACCATGTCGTTTTTGCAGCTCTATCGCGACATCGAAAAGGACAATATATAGGATTGTGTTACGTGTATTGATGATAGGATTCATCTAACACGAGCTCAACATATAATCGGTCAAAAGGGCTGGTTTTTGTTTGTTTTTTTTTTCAATGCAAAGACGCCGCTATTAATATTAGGCAACTCAAAAGCAGCCAAAGTTAATAAAATAATTCACCTAACAAATTCTTGCGTTGAGAACTGCTCGAAATAAGCATATATATCACGAATATTGCCGCTGTGACGTTTTAAGCTATTGAAATCAAAACTGCGATCGCATTCGTCAAGCCAACAAAGCGGTGTAAAATGAAAACACATACATCATTACAGTGGCATATATTCATCTGCTACAGCGAGAACCGACAGAAAGTTTTGAAGAACACCAACGACTGCGATCTTATGAAAAAGCTAACATACACGGAAGCTCATGATAGTTGCAATCATTGTAAAAACAAAACTTAAATTACACTCAGACAATTTCAAACTAGTTTTCTGAGGTTTTGACCCAAAATCCTGATGTGGTTCCTGTGTACCAGTTTTGAATAATCATCTTACGTTTAAATAAACGGTTGTTAAGTTTGAAAAGTTGTTGGCCCAAATTAACTATAAGTAAAGGCTTTTAGAAGTATCTGAAATGAATCAGATTCTTCCTAAATTATATGTTCTTTAAAAAAGTCATGGCGGACTGATTTACGATTATTTCCAACCTTTGCAGGTAAAAGAACACCGCTTTCCTTCTTTCGGGTTCTGGTACACCCTATTCAAAAATATTTAGTTAAGAAATTCCTAATTAAGTTTTGTACTTTATGTCCTTAAAACTAGTAGTAATGCTGTTTCTAAAGACATTGTAGGAAAACGGAAATGTCGGGAGGCAACAAACCAAGAATTTCGACGATTAACTTGTCAAAAAACAAAAAGTTTGCGCTATATTAGTGACTGATAAGCAGTCGAGAACTGAGAACTGAGTTGGTTAGTAGAACTGGATGCAGGAAGTTGAGAAACTACTGAATAAATGAATTGGGAAACAATCATTTGAATGGATCCATCGGGCACAAATCTTATCGGTGAAAATTAAGTCTTTGTTTGAGATTGAATAAAATGTAATATTTGTGGAAAACTTTGTTCGCCAAATGATGGTTATTTTGGCCCTCATATCAAAAATTGATCTATGTAATCCGAAGACACTGCTTGGTGGTTCGGGAGTTTTGCAAATGCTTTGGTTGGTAAGTTTGCGTATATTCTTTATTGCATAAAATTCGTCGCAATAAGGCAATGTAATTTAATCTCATTTGTACTGAAAGGGAGCAGAAACAGCTCAACGGTCACAACATTAAAATAGCCAGAGTAAGCCAAGTGCGGAGAGTTTTACATTTTAAGATGAATGACAAGTTGTCCGAATACATTTCTTCTTCTTTATTGACAACATAGGACTCTTGTAGGCTACAAATGATTGTAAAAACATTCATGTTTTGAAGACTCTTATCCATAAATAAAAATCAGTGGCAGGAGGGATTAAAATTAATTGCAAATACGTAACATACGTTGGTGGCGGTGATAATAATCCTTTCACTATCGCTGTCATTTAGCTGAATAGTTCATATTTATTAATTTATGAAAAAAATAATATCTATGGTTGGATTTTATTTTTAATATTCTATTTTTCTATTTTTGTTTAATTATAAATTTCTTGTGGTTTATCTAAAGCTCACAATTATCAGAGAGCGAGGCACAAATAATTCATCTATAAATATATAAATATGATTTCTATTGTATGTAAGAATTAATTGTTGTTAGAATTGTAGTTGTTGCTTCATTTTAGTTTGTTTTTTTTGTTTTTTTTTTAAATAATAAATTTTATGGTTAATTTAATTATTTAGTTTTTAGTTGTATTTGTTATTTGTTATTGTAAGCTATAAAATGACTCAATTATTTATCACATTAATTCAAAATAAACCAAAACATTTATTTGTAAGCCTATAACTCTTTCGTTTCACTTTGCTTTTATTACTACAATTACTTTTCGTTCGTTATTGATTTAAAACAATTATCGTTTTTGTTATTTTTTTCTTGTAAAGAATACATATAAAAACAACACACAGATTTATAGTTTTCCTTGAACGAACGAATTGTTTTGGAAAATTTTGAACTAAACAAAAGAAAAAAAATTGTAATAACAAATAAAATTTTTAAATAAAAATAACTTAGATCTAGTTTAAGTGTAAAACAGTTTGTTTCGATTGCTGTTGATTCATTTTTGTTTTGTTTTTAAATTTTAAAGTAATTCATTTAAATTTACCAAGGTAATGTCCATGGTTTTCATTTGATTTTCATTTATTTAGTTTTAGTTAAGGGCTATTTTGGGAAGTTATTACTACTATTATAAGAGGTAAACATTTGTAGAAAAGAAATTAAAATGATTTAAATAGTGTGTGTGGCGGGATTTGTGTTGGAAATTGTACAGTGCAGTTGGAGGATTTTAATATGTTGAGTTTCCATTTTGTTTTAATTAAAATATGTAGGCTATACGATGTGAACAGACGTAAGAGTTATGTCAAATTTTTGTATTTGATGTTACTGATTTTGTTGCACTTAGTTTCGCTTTGACTTTAAGCAAAAGTGCTTCGAAGGAATCTTCTTCCTTTGGTGGTGCAACTGGACGTGGTACAACATACGATTGATAGGTATTGATACCAGCATTATCTGTAAAGAGAAATGTAAATGTAAAGTTAATATATGTAAATAACTGAATAAAAGTCGGCATTATTATGCAGACACTGCGCTATAATAAATCAAACGCATCAAATAAAATTTTTCTCCGAGGTTCGATATAGTTATCCCGAGCCGAAAAGCATGCAACTTCAAAAACATTAAGGTATTAACTCATGGATCAAAGATGGACACCGGGGTGAGCGCTGGTTTATTTGGTCCAACACTAGAATTTCACAGCTAATGGGAAAAAGTCTCAGTTTTGCGGAAATAAAGGCCATTCAGGTGTGCACAAACCTTGTTCTCAAAGAGAGAATGGAAGGTAACCCCACCCATAAACTAACGGACAGTCAAGCAGCCATTATATGTTTACGCTCAAACCTCATTGACTCCAAACCAATCATGTACTGCTTCAATACAATACAAGATCTCTCACATATTCAGGAATACATTCCGAATTCAGCAATAAAATGTAGAAATGTGTATATCCCTTAGGGAATGCACCGCAGGGCTTCGTCAAGCCAAAAACGCCATCAGACCCCTTCACAGCAAATTAAAAGATTCCCTCCAACACAAAAAAAGATTGTTTGAATTTTAAACAAGACACTTCCAACGATATCACCTACACAAAATAAGTCTTATTCACGAAACTCAATGTCGTCTTTCCATGGAAGAAGGCGAAACTGCGGAATATTTTTTATGTGAATGCATGGGTCTACGGACCTTAAGAAGACGATACGTCCTCAAAGAAGTTCTCAAAATCTCCCCCAGAGAGGTTATCAATTTCATGGTGGATGGATTAAAGGACTATCAAAGCTTTCGGTTAGACCTATAAGAGGATTTTTCGGCCAGAACACTCTAACAAGATACTTCTCTATTGTACTCCTTTGTAAAGGGTGTCCAACGGAAAAGTAATTGCTCATAAACTAATACGGTGAGGTAAGTAAGAAGTGTACTACGCGCGTGATTTACGGATTTGCCAATCGCAATCAGTCGCACCAGCGGTGATTCGTTGGTTGGTGTCCCAAATTCTTTCAGGACTATCATTGTCAGCAGCGGCACCAACAATTCCTGCCCGAAGGCATGTTGTTGTAGCAGCATGGTACAGCAACTTCAACTGTTTCCCGGCAACAGCAGAACAAAATTTCAGTAAGAGTTTATATGAAGAACCTGCAGATAATTCTTTCCAACAAATAACGGAGACATATGTACCTTGGGCGCCTCGGCAATCGGAGTTTACATCGTCCAATTTTTTTTTTTTTTTCGGAATACCTTAAGTCAATGGTCGGTCTACAACAACAATGCCCTAGTCCCACAAGAAAATATTATATCTACCATGAAGTGCTGCCATTAAGCCAACGCTATGCTTGTTCGTGTTTAAGAGTCCGATTACAAGAGTGTGTTGAAGCAATTGAAGGCATTTAGACGATATTGTTTCAAAACATAAAGTACAAATTGTCAATCTCTATTTTGTATAAGGAAAATATGAGAATAACGCTGTAGTTTTTTTTAAATTCAATATAAAACTTAAAAACTTGCCGCTGGATATCATTTATGCTCGTTTTACTGAAATATCTCGGTCCTTTGTAGAAAGATGAGTACACGCTTCAATGATAAAGTGAATTCAGTATCAGCACGCACTACATCAGCGCCGATTAGTCCCCCGTCGCAACGCCGGTAAGGAGCACGCAGTCTTTCCTACTGTACAGTTATGTCCATATCAGACCCAACTGTCAATAAAAGCCATTACCAAGGTTCATACCACAAAAAACACTCTTCTCTGAGCCAAGTGCGTAAGAAGGTCCAGGGCTTTAAGCACACTTTGTCTGTGCAGATGAAAATGATTCGCCACCTCTCCACTGATTCTTCAGAATATTGTTCCTTACTCCAGAACCAATCAAAGATGTGGCGCTTGGGCGAAGAGATATGGAATTGTAAGGCAGTGAATTCAAATATGAAAAAATTTACGCAAGAGGTTGTCTACTATGAGAGTGAGAAAGTATCTTAGAAATGAATTGAAAGGCTGGATTTGAAGATTCTTGTCAAAGTCTAAATAGAGTCGGCAGGCATTAATCAATTTTAAACACATTGCACAACAAAATAGATCACTGACGAGGGGAATAAATTTAAAAATAAAAAAATTGGGAATTATTTGCACTAACAATTTAAATATGAAAACCAAAAATGTAAAACTCACCCAAATCAGCATAGGAAGCTCTGCAGAATGCTCGACGTCCACCAAAGCTGATGTCATACATGCTTATCGTTTCATCCTTAGTCCCACTGTCAATTACTTTAAAAGCGTCTTCAGACTTTTCATAGGTAACAAAACCATACTTCATTCTATAAAACAACATTCATACATAAAATGGTAGATAGGATTAACATCTTACCAACTTACCCTGTATCCTTATAGTGAATAGTTATTTGTTTAATCGGCCCGTACGCCATAAACTTCTTTCGAAGCATTTCTTTACTTGTATCCTGTTCAATGCGACCAACGTAAACAATTCGACGCTCTTCAACTGCTGCTAATACAAAGAACGAAATAATAAATCGAGTGCTTCAATGAATATGTCAGGTCTAAAAAATTACGCCTACCTGGAGCAGAAACATTTTTATCAACATATCGCATGGATCTTGATCTCGATCTGGATGAAGATTTTGAACGTGATCTCGAATTTCTATAAACTCTATCAAATGATCCACTTCTGCTTCTACTTCTGCTGCGTCGGCCATTAGACGATAAACTACGCTCACGTGAATGGCTTGATGTTCTTTTCTTCCACCGTCCTCTTTTCGCATAATCATCAGACTCTGAGTAAGAAGAGCTAATTGAGCTTCTATGGCGACGACTTCGTTTTCCACTACTCGAACGACTACGATCACGATAACCACGACATTCTTCGTCAGATGAGTATGAATTCTGACGAGATCTATATTTTCTGCTTCTGCCCTTTCTACTTCTGCTCTGGAAAGAATCACAGCTATTCATACTTTCAACTACTGGCGGAGGTAGAGCAGGAAATTCAGGTAGCAAGTCCGTTTGAATAGACTGCGAAAATGTACGCTTTCGTATTCTATCTTTGCGCAAGTGCATGATGACTTTATCCTCACCGTGTTCGGATACGCCAGCAGACTTTTGTGGTGCTTCAATAGACTCCGTTGGTATTGGAGCGCTTTGCTTAACTACCACATCCTGTATGCTAGCAATGAGAGAATTGCTTGATAACTTCACCGTATCGTCGGAACGAACCTTTTGGAAGGTATTGCTTATGTTTGCAAATAAAACAGATGATTTTAACAAAGAACGAGACATATTTTGTCCAGCTTTTTGTTGGATGGCGCTGTAACCAGCCGGTGGGATAGTTATATTAGTATTACACCCAGTCGAAACAATAATGATCTCTTCATAATCAGAATTGCCCGTTGCATGAACACAATCAGAGTCATCCTTCATTCTATACGAATCCTTGACAATATCTTTTAAGGGAAGAATCTTTGTAACGCGTCCCACTTTTGCCGACACCGTAGAGTCGATAATTTTTATTTGTTGAGCCTTTTTTAGTTCTTGTAAGCGTAAAACCTTATTCTTTGCTTCAGTAATTGGATCAACAAAACGCTTTGAGCCTTGATTCTCTTTCAGACTTTTAACTATCGAGGAGACTTCTGTATTTTGTGTTGGTTTATTAATGGCTTGACATTTTTGTTGGACAGGTTTTGCTGCATTCATTACTATAGTTGTTTGTACCGAAGACTCAGTCTTGAGCATTTTATTTTTATCGACAGTTTGATTAGTCTTTCCGTTTGAATTATGGAACGGTGAAGAATTTTCTCGTCGCTTCTTATATTCTTCAATATTTAATTTACGTTTCAGTGGTAACTTTTCTTTCTGTGGGACTTCTATTTCTTCAGTTGTCTTAGGCTCGGGATGATGTAGTGCTTTTGGTTCAGCCTGTATACTAACGGTGTCGTGTTTAAGAAGTTTCTTACCCATTTCTTTGTTGGTTGTATTCTTCTGTGATGGAGGTGGAGCCGGAGTAGGTGGGGCTGCAACAGGTGGAGCTTTTTCTTTCGCTATAAGGTTTTCTATCTTTTTATCTGCTGCTGAAATTCGAATTTGTATTATAGAGTTATTGTTATTATTTTTATTATTATTGTTGTTGTTGCTGAAGTTGTTATTGTTGTTTTGCTGAGCCTTGCCTTTTGAGCATGGTTTTGGATTGCCTTTTGGTGTATTACGATGCATGCTAAGGTTCTTACCACGACCAAGCCCAAATTTTCTTTTCAAAATATCAGATTGACGCTTGTTTGGGAGTACGGTAAAATTACGTGCAAAATTCGGTTCCACTGGTTTAGCCTAGTGATGAAAGAGAGACACAAATTATTTAAAATTAGATTTGATTTGACTAAAGAAATTACATTGTCATTGATACATTTGTGTGTCACCTTTCCGTAAGGTCCTAAACAGTAAATGTAGATTGTCACGTCTTTATGTGAAAAACGTGAAGAAGCACGAACCGTTCTTGTGCGAAGATTAAATTTTGAAATTTGAAATGAATGCATTTATTTTACCCATGAAAGTATTGAGTAAAATATAGCGGTTGCTAACTCTTGTTCATACTTAACTAAAAGTAAGATTTAAAAGTCGTTGCCGAATCTACATATAGATAACAGGCAACATAGGGAAAAATTACTTTGGAATAATGATAATTGCAAGTAATGGAAGATGACGGAACATACATATCTTAAGGCGATGCCCGTAAAACAATAGCAGGAAGAATTTGTAGCCAGAAACATGAAGATGCAAAAATATAAAAAGTATCCGGCGCGGACGACTGTCTCACAAGAAATAAAAGGTCGAATAGCTATAATCTTAGGATACTGCTGGAACCCTTTATGATCGAATCTCTGAAACCCTTTAAAAAGCTCTATGCTGCTGACGCAGAAGATCACTAAGCGCAGAGGGTCAGTGGCGACATTTTCAACAAGCCATCACAACTGGTTTAACGAAAAGCATCGGAAGTAAATGCATAAGACATACAAAATGGTGCTCTAATGTAAACCGAAAACTGCTTACGAACTCTACGAGGAAAGAGAACGGGTAAAATGACGACTTTTCAGGTCAAGAAGAACAATAAGGAATGAAAGATGCGCTTGGTAGAGACAATGCAGATGTACTTCTGCAGAAATTGTGTTTAAATATTCTACCAAATATTAGTCACATCAACGCCCAAAATTTTGAAAGATTACTTGTGCAAATAGTTCAGAGGCGAGGCGAACAAAAATTTAACTGCAGTATGAAACATTGAAACAATGGTCTATTGCTGTAAAGTGTATTTAAGACCGTATGTGACAGCATCTTAAGACACATATACTATAGAGCTATGCCAAGCATGCATGTGCAGAATGAAGTGATAATGACAACGTCAAGCCAATTATTTTTGCGGGGATTAAAGCATTGGTGCACAAGCGGCGAATATGGATAAAGTGGTAAAGAGTAAACAATCTAAGGCAAGAAATAACACCAACACCTCGGAAAGCACGGCACAACAGTTACCACTGCTGGAAATTAAAATTACGACGTATTCGTAGGATCAAGCAAAGAAGCAGTTGTTCCAATCACTATTTCTTTGGAATAAGAAGGCAAGTGAGAACAAGAAAGAAAGCACGGTATAAGATTTATATCGTGACAGTCCGTCTGTATCACACGAAAGCATTTAACTAAAGCAGACTAAAATGCCCTTCACTTTCTTTGTGTAATTTTTGGTTCGTTTAATGAACACGGATTTCGGAGAAGAAAATGTAACAACAAACTGTATAAGCCTTAAAACAATTGACCTAGTCAGAAGAAATAGAATTCATCGACTATTGTTAATTAATACCCAAGTCTAACTCTGAACTGCAGCGCCATGTAAAGCAATGTAAGTAAACTACATTATATCCTCAGCTTAAGAAAATTAATTAAAACTTAGAAAAGACAAAGATTGAACACTACAGACTGATCAAAGCTGATTAAACTCATCCGACTTCATCTAATTCTATTTTTCTGCCAGAACTTTTTTTCAAAATAAGAATTCTTGGCTATAAGTTATAAATAGAACAAAATTAATAGATACTCACTTCTTTTTTTTCATTCTTGTTGTTTGGGATCCAAGATGGATCACCTTTAACATTATCCTTATATTCCAAATCATTTTCTTTTGCTGCGATAAATTTACCAAGAACGATATCATCCATTTCAACAGTTTCCACATCCACAATAACATCCGAATCGGAATCAGAGTCAAGCGATTTTGTAGGCATAATAATTTCACCCAAATCTACACATGGCTTCATCTTCGAAATCGATGATGTGCTATTTTCAAACAATTGATCATCTTGTGTTATAAATGCTGCTAAATCAAATGTGTTCGCATCTAATTGTATACCAAGAGCATCTTCATCATCCAATGCCTTTTTCGAATTTAAATGAAGTCCTAACTCATTAGTACCATTTTCTGGTAATTGATAAAAATCATCTTTGTGAATGTAATTATATTCCATTTCATCTTCTACTTCACTATCATCATCGTAATCACTTGAATGACTCTCGTAATCACCAATTGAAGAGCTATCAGTACGACTTCGGAATGTAGATCTACTACAACTTCTAACATCGTCAAATGCTACAACACCATTTATTTGACGATGATCCTCATCCTCATCCTCATCCTCATCCATTGTGGATTCCGAAAATTCCGAATCATAATCTTCATTTGGATCGACTGAAACAATTTCAATTGACTGCTGATTGGAAAGTTTACTTTTGCCGACCATACCAAGCGGTGGTCCATCTTCATAATCTTCATAAATAATCTGCACATAAAAATCAAAATAAAAATGAGAGTTGAATTTTGATTAAACACCCATTTAATTGAGTGATGAGATACATATGTGCAAATTATATAAATCTCATCGATTAGCATTGAAACAACGTACCGAATTTGAATTCGAATCGTGTTTACTTTCTAAGGAGTAATCATCATTTTTTAAAAGTGAGTTGTTGTATATATTTGTGGAAACCATATCTGTTGGAGCAATTGGGAGTATCCCATGTAGAGTTTCTGCCAATTGAAGCCCAAGTGTTCTTAAATAAAAACAAACAAAAACAAAGACATACATTTTAATAAGAAAATAAGTTGTGAACCGAGTTTATTTTACTTACTCGCTTCCACTTGACCAAAACTGTGTATCGGTGTCATATTTAACGTAGTTTCCGTCAAACGGATCATCGTGAAAAACATTTAAAAGCCTCGAATCCATTTTGTGCAAATTTTTTTATTTTGGTATCTAGAAAAGGACAAACAGAAAATATATTATTTGTTTAAGTATGAAAATGCACTCGAGTATAATTTAGAATTTTTTCAAAGATTAACTTATTGCAACTCTTTTAATAGATAAGAAAAAACCCTACACAGAAAATCATGGTTATCAAAATTCAGACAGAAAAAAGTCTTATGCATAATTCGAAATTTGGAATATTTTCGATTAAAGAAAAGCAAATTTACAGGCTTTCAAGGGCTGTACTGAAACAATCTCATTCATGGTTAGAACATGTCTCTTGAACTCCTGTTTTTTCAACAAACATTGGGTTTGACAAGTGTATGGTTTTAAAGGTTTTTAACATTTCTTGTATGTGTTTACTCCTACATCCCCAATTATCTCCTCACACCTATATCGATATCTCAAAACCCGTTTTTCTAAATAGTCCTACGGTAATTGCCTCTACATTCTATTTAATCTGTGTTATTGTCCTAACAGACAATACTAAGAGACTGAGATGAGCAATCCAAAGTCATGATGATTATGATGACTCGGATCGTTGTCCTCTTGCAGGAGCCATCCTCTATCCAAGGCGAACAACCTTTTTTTTGTACAATTCGATCAATTTGAACATCGTATATTCCAAGTCAAAGTCATCAATTTTTCGAATCCTGCCGCATAGAAACAGCCATAAAAATTCACTTTGCCGAATGTTTCAATGGTCCTTGGGCACCAGTTTCGCTACGAGCAGTTCACACACGTCTCAAGGGATTGTTTTTAAAAAAGCGTAGTCAGTGAAATTGTCTTTAGGCCAGAGCATATTTTTGTAAAGGCTTGGGCTTAAGACCTTTTTAATATATTTTTCAGTCAACAAAGGTTTGTCCGCAATGGCATTGTAATTTTAAAAAAATCTATCATTAGGAAGCTCGTGACCCGTTTGTTCAAATATTTACGTTTTTTTCCTGAGGCTAACTTTTATCTATTTTGTTTTTTTAAAAGTGTAGGTAGGCAAATTTTCTACGTGTGTATGTCCGCTGAATTTTTGTATCCCAATTCCAAGCATAGCTCTATGATAAAGATACATTGCTGCAGCCAAAACGGACAATTTTAATCCAATCTACTAATCTAATCTACTCGGAAAGTTATTACCGGCCTTGTTATGAAGACTCGACTTGAGGATGTCTACAGTTGTCTCAAGGAGACATAGTGCGAGAATTAGACAACTACTATCACCGAGCAGACGCACTTAGTCTAAAACCAGGAACTGTATTAAAACCGCAAGCTTTTAGCATTTTATTGCAAACTTATTTATTGTAGTTAGTTTAACAGCGATTTTCTACAAAACAAATATAAAAACAATAAACCAAACCAGTGATCTTAGTCAAATACTGGCCTAAGTGAAACAATTGTTGGTTTAACATAGACCATCCATAAAACTTTATCTTAAGTATTATTCCAAGAACTTATTGCTCCCTTTCAGCTTTCTATGTTGCAGAATATTTCTCGAAAACTATGTTTATACCTAGTCCCAAACTGATATTAATTCGCATAGTTTTTGAGAACATCATATATGACTTTATGTTCTCCCATTTCATATTGATCTTTCTCAAGAGCGACAGGAGTTTCTTAAGAACAAATCTATAACATCGAACCTTGAAAATCCTTCACATTGCGTGCTTTGAAATTTAGTAGACAGTAAATCATATGCTTGACAAACTTTATCACCAAACCATTATTCTATAGCTTCAGGCCTTTGTTTTGTTTATTTCTTTAAGAAAAAGATCTTGGTTGAACATGGCCAAGATAGCGTGATCTTTAGAGATCCATAAGGCAGCCATTTCGGATCTCAATTGTTTTCTTTTTAATTAGACTGATATCGAGCTTTCTCCAAGGCAATTAGATCTACATCAACGAGAAGAATATCAAATGAGATATAATTCTCTAAACATATTTATCATCTGATATCGGGAAACCTACTAGAGCCTATTGTCAACAAATACTTAAACAGGACTTTAGAAAATGTTCCACCACAATAAATAAAAAACATCAGAAAAGATGCAACATTGAAGTCCAACTAAATGTGGTAATGGAGTAGAATCCGGAAAGTTCCACATCGCTTAACAGTACAAACCATTTAATGTCAGAATGGTTTAAAAGCAGTTGTCTTCTCTTTGTGCAATTAGTACCCAATCATTATATTAGCACATCGTTTGATTGCTCAACCTGCCTAAATACGCATAAAAACTTTTATGGCCGCTTATTGCCACATGCTACAAGTGACTTCAAAGCCATAAGCGTTTTATTTTTATTGTTTTGCTGGGTTTCTAGAATTTTGAAAACCTACACTCAACACAATCTCATCTAATCCATCAAACAAAAAATTGAGATATTGAAATGCCTACAGAAAGGAAATTGCCATTAATTGTAATGTTTTTAGAATCGCTTAAATTGTTCAAAAACAACGCCTTATCCAAGAAATCGTCACAGGAAGCAGAAACATATACCGGGAAATATTAACGACGCTAAGGAATGTAGCAGTAAACCCAAGCACCATTCGACATTGGTTTTAAATCCTCCATTTCGAAGATTTCAGCATCGAAAACGAAGCGCGCATTCAGCAGTCGGCCGGCAAAAGATCTTCCGATGGCGAACAGAGGTCATAAACAATTCAAAATATAGTAAAACCTAAAAATCACTAGGTGATCATTTGACAGATATCATTTTTATCAACTTAATGTCATTTATTTTATACCTTTAAATAAACTTTTCATGAGAACAGAGCTTAATTTTTCTCATTACCAAATAACCAACTTTTGCCCCACCCTATAGTTTACCTTGAACCAGATTGGAAAGAAGGATGGATCACATTTGGTTAAAAAAAAATTTAATTTTTAAATTCCAAATCAGATATTTTAAGTGGTACATGGTAAAGGATTGTTTTTTTCGCGTTAATCTCTGTAACTCACCACTCAAAAAGTCTATGATCTGAAACCAAACCAGAGCACTATTGACAGGCCTACATGATGTCTGGATATATGTATGTTAGAATTATAAGTCATTCCAACTACAGTAAAACCAGGCTAAGTGCCCAAATATATTAGATTCATATATTTTTCAGGCATTTGTGAATAAATTTACACCGATAAGGACTTTCCGCTTAAGTGCCTTTCTCGATTAAGTGTCTCCTTTTTTTCAGGTTTATTTTTCTTCTTTGCTCGAATAAGTCGTGTCAGTAGGTACGGTACGTCATTCAAAATTTTAAAATGTTCATATCAAGCAAGGTTCTTTGCATGAATGCGTTAATGCCATAATTAACATATGTAATATTCGCACCGTACATTTTTTGTTATTTGCGCTGGCTGCTTTAAATTGTTTGGCCGAATTAACGAACAGTCTTAACTTTGCGACGATAAAGAAAGAAGGAAGATTTTTTGAAGTTTATCTGCAGAAATTGGTCGTGGGAATAAAAATTTGAATCATAAACGGCCTTATCCAAAGGGTTTTAGCTCATATCCGGTCCACTCCCACTTAACAAAGCAAAGCAAAAGAGCTAGTCATTAAATTTAAATCCGGTTTCGAGCCCAATAATTCGTGGCGAAGGAGATAGAAAAATCGAAAGAACGTCAATTTTATAAAAATCCATGGAGAATCCAATGAAAGCGATCAAAGTAGTGCGGAAAACTACTCGTATGTTAACCATAACACTTGGTCGGCTTGGAGCTATCATCAAAGGCAGCAAATCCCACAAAGTTCGAATTACTTTGCTATTTTTGTGCAGCGCTATGGGAAGTTATAAAAAAATCTTTGCCATATGAAAATCAAGAAATCCTTCATGTTTTAACAGTAGTTTTCTGCCACCAAACATCACCGCATTTATTCAGCCACTAGATTAGCTAATCATACGCAGTTTCAAACCTTCCTAGAGGCAGATAATGATTGATAACAAATGGTTGCTTTAGAGAAATACACTATTGTTTGTGAAGAAGTTTTGTTACAGAAAATACGATTAAAAATTGTTTTAAATAGGTCATTCCTACACTAAATAGGAAACAGCTGATTTGAAATAAGTTTTTTTTTAGGTAGGATTTCACTTAAGCCAACAAGTTTTGGTAAATGAAGCAATAACAGCAGACGATAGTTTAGTTGAAGTTGTCATAAGTTCTGATGAATTTCTTAATTTCGTGGATTGGCTTAATAATATTGCCATGCTACGGCCTTCTGACAGAAGATGAAATTGTGGATGGAGTACAGACAAATTTACGAACAGGAAGAAGATGAAAATTCTGATGATGTAGATGATAATGAAGAGGACCAACGCCATCCTAATTTAAATGAGGCTGAGATGTTCTAAAAAAAATTTGTTTCACATAAAGACATTATCATCCATGACATCGGAAAATTTGGAGGGGAAAATTATCAACATTAAAATACAAACGAATTAGATGAAAATAACTGATTATTTTCAGCAGATTTGATTACTCTGCAATACACAACGATGCAATATGTATATACGAGTATGTAGGTATGTATGAACGTAAATGAATTTAAAATTAATTTTATTGCATAAGTATGTACACCCTAAAGATATCAGAAGGTAGTGTGTTTACAATTTTATACGAAAACTTGAGCATGCGAAAGTTGTTTTCAAAACGGGTGCCGACGAACACAAAACAACAACGCGTCGACGATTCAGAGCGCTATTTCAAGATGTTCAAGTGAAATAAAAAAGATTCCTTATGTCTGTATGTAACAATGGTTTAAAAAGATTGTCAACTGTGTGGACAGCAACCGGTGGAAGCCGTCCAAAGCTACCAAAAACGCAAAAGTCGTCTGGCAAAGTTATGACACCCGTTCTTTGGGACGCGCATTGCTTTGTGTTCATCGACTATCTTAAGAAAGGTTAAACTATCAAAAGCGAGTATTACATGGCATAACTGCATCGATTGATTGCAGAAATCAAAAAAAAAACAAAAAAAAAAAAAAACGGCCTCACATACAAAAGAAAAAAGTGTACCGTGTCATAAGTAGATGGAAACTATGGTTAAATTGACTAAACTACATTTCGAATTGCTTGCCTACCCATCGTACACACCAAATCTGGCCCTCAAAGACTACTAGCGTTTTGTAGGCCTCAAAAAGTTACTCCAGGGAAAAATTGAACTCAAATGAAGAATTAATTACCTAAACTGATGGCTAGTTTGAGAACAGAGGCAAATCGTTTTACAAAAGAGGGATCGAAAACTTAGAAAAGCGTTGAAATAAATGCATCACTGTTGATCTTATCTTTAAGAACCGTGTTGCTTTTTCGAAAGGATACTTTTCCAGCGGAAACGCAAATTTGAACAAATGCAAAAACTTCAAAATCTCATCACCTACTCATTTTCAAAAGTTTTTTAACAACAAATCTGTTGAATACCGCTATTATAATTTTTTTTTTTTATATATAATTTACGTATAATTGTATGCCTCAAGGGGATTATGA
This sequence comes from Volucella inflata, assembly GCA_928272305.1. Classification (NCBI taxonomy): domain Eukaryota; kingdom Metazoa; phylum Arthropoda; class Insecta; order Diptera; family Syrphidae; genus Volucella; species Volucella inflata. The sequence continues at coordinate 146,142,208 of OV743716.1, read as the reverse complement.
TACCCTTTTACTGTCGCCAGGGCGCGGGCGGAAAGATAGAAGGGAGTCCGAATAGGACGGAGAATTTTTCTTCATTCGAAATGATACAGGGGTTGTGAATTTTAACGGTGGTTGTTTTGTGCTTGAATCTCTACAACAGCCAAATCTACATGTCAGTGTTATGCCTTCACACGCAGATTTTTCCGACTAAGTTCCAAGTACACAATGAAAAACTTGTCATGAGTAGGATTCGAACCTTGACCGTCCGAGTGAGAAACGATGACTAGTACCACTACACCACGGCCACCCCCTTACCTGTTGTTTTACTTAATGAATCTTATAACAAGTGATGCTGACGAGTACAAATTAAAATTGGATTCAAGCTACAAACATAAATATGTGATTGAAAGTCCACAGTAACGTAAATAAATATTTATTTAACCACATGTATGCAACTCTATTAATGTACATAAGTATATATAAACGCCAAGTAGTTGCTCATACCTACGAAATAGAACTTATGTTACCGGAATAGAACACGTGGGAAGCCGGAAACGTTAGTTGACGACGATGTTTTAAGAGCATCGGTGTACAAAGTATGGGAGTATCCCGAATGGCAATAAGTCAACACCTTTCTATCATAGGAAAGGTAAAGAAACTCGATAAATGGGTACCCCTTGAACTGAACGAATCCCAAAAACTACGGCGCTTACATTAAGAAACCAAACGGAACCGTTTTTGCATCGGATAGTCACCTGTGATGAAAAGATGGATATTGTATGGTAATCGTGACACATCTGGGCAGTGGTAAGATGCAGACGAAAAACCAAAACACACCCCCAAGCCCGATCTTCACCCAAAAAAGGTCATGGTGACAATTTGGTGGTTATCGAAAGGACCAATCCACTTTTCATTTCTTCACCCAGGAGAAACGATAAACGCTTACAAGTATTGTGAGGAAATCGACATATTGCATCCCGAATGGGCTGAAAAGCAACCTGCGTTGCTCAATAGGCACGGTCCGATTCTCCGAAGAAACACAAGAAACGTTGCAAAAACTGTTGCAGTTGGGATTTGAAATTCTTTCGCATCAACCGTACTCTCCTGATATTTCCCCAACGGATTACCATCGATTTTCTACCAACAATGGCATATTCTGTTTTTAGAGAATTTAAAAAGACCCAAATCTTTTCTAAAGAGGTAAAAATCTGATTCAGATCAAGGTTGATCGCATTTGGACAGTCTCCTATCAGGCCAAGGTGGTAAAACTTTCCAACGAGTAGTTGGACATCATTGGATCACATCATATAAACACAATGAGGAGGGAATTTCAATAACATAAAGTGAAAATGAGAAGTCCAAGTACGGACCCTTGTGGAACCCTTCTTCTATTACATATAGGTAGAAAGTCAGATGACCGATGACCCACAACTGCCTGCTTCCCCGATTCGAGATAAGACAGTCTTAATAGTGTGATCAATCGTGGGCTTTTGAAAAATTCAGTAGAAATACAAATTGTATTACATCTTCGTCCAGTATCTCCTTGACATCATCTACATTGTACAACATGTATAATTGCGGTAGTACTGCTGTGGTGTTTTCTAAATCCGAATTTCACTGATAGAACTGAGTTACTTTAGTGGGTTTGTACGTTTATTTGTACCCTCCCAAACACCTTAGATAAATAGGATTGAAAACTCGTTTAGGTAGTTTGTCAAAACAAACCCAAGATGAATATCATTGAGGCTATGGCATTTGATAAAAAACAAAAGACAAGTTCGAAATTAAATGCATTTAAATCAAGTAAGGGGGTAGCAACAAAACTTTTATTGAAGACTGTTATATTTAAGTTTTATTTATATTTTAAATGGTTTTGCAGATACCGATTTTTCGAAATTTTTATGTCACCACTTGGTTTTGCGAGGATTGATAGACTTGTAGATGAGAATCCAGTTTGTACCGCTTCCATTCATCATACACTCGGTTCAGTTTTTCGAAAAATTCAATTTAATATTTGTAAGAAGACATATAAAATATGAAGTTCAATTTAATATACTCGCGTCGGCTATCTATCTCAAACTTGTGATAGTTAATATAATGGAAATTCCCAAATTCGTATTTCATGCCGGAAAACCTGACCGAGATAGTAAAGACTGTAAGATAGAATAAAGAAAACAACAGAGTACTTTTATCTTGGATAAAATAAAAGACATTTGTTGTGTCTGCTGAAAATAGTTTAAGTAAACTCATAGCATAAGTTATATAATGTATATGCAACAAGGTTACAATTTATGTCACCATTTAGAATACTTTTTTGATATTTCGACGAAATTCATCCCAAAAATAAGATAGGGGTAGCATCAACACATTTGTGGGGTCGATATATAGAGACTTCAGTTCTACAAGCTCAAAATCAATTTCAACTTCAGCCTGCCTATCTATGCACCTCATATCAGAGTTCGAAAGACTTTCTCGTTTCCTAAAAGAATTGGGAAATTCATACTCCAAATACTAAAGTTTTCCAATTGATGGGGCAAGCACATTGTAATGTATCGGTTCGGTCTAAAGGCGACGACTAGTCCGCCAGTTCGTATGCAAGGCTTTTATCTGAATCCCCTCGTGTTTTGGCACAAGAATAGAACAAAAACTAACCAGCATACTTGAAACTGTCCACACGTTTCTATGTATAACAGTGACCATTGCCGCCTCAATACCCATATACTGGTGATGGAAAATGGATTTATTCCGACAACCCCAATCGCAAAAAATCATATGTGAAACCCCAATGCAAGTATCGCACCAAACCAAAATACTATAAAACTAAAAAAGGAGCTAAAGGCACTGCAGTCGTCGGTACGTCGAAATATTATTTGAAAAAAGTGACAGAAATTACGTAAGTTTGTATACAGTATCCTGAATGTGTTGCCCCATAAAAATAAAATATTTCGGAGAAATACTCAAAATGACCTTTCGTCTCTTCAAATAGCGCAAACAATGGACAATGAAAAATACTTCAAGCAGGAGGCGTAGATCCAAATCAGTGGAAACCGATGGAGTACCGAACATTGTGCTTTGACATTTCCTATGAGAAGCGGTCCATTATCCAGCCCATTAAAAAACTGCGGTCGAACACTACCAACCTGACGAATCTCCGGTCGATCAGTCCCCGTTAAAACATCAGTTACGTCTTCGCAGAAGTAATCAATACAGTGGGTTGAGGACAAAAACATAGTTACCGATAATCAATTCGATTTTAAAACGAACCATAATCTCGTCTATGCCCCGTTGAAACCGGATTCTGATATACAACGAAACAACGGCAAGAACCAATGAACGGGTAATTGCCTGATTGACTTGGAGAAAGCCTTTGATATTATATGGTTAGAACCACTCTTCTAAAAGCTGAACAGGGTGGCCATTAGTGAACCACTGCTGCATATTATTGTCAGTATACTGACTAATAGACAGTTTATCGTGAAAAATTGTGGTGCAACTTTTGCTGGGACATTCCACAAACGTCCTACAGCACAAATGATCTGAAAAATTCACTTCAAAGTCCAAAGATCAGGTCCAAAGATTGAGATCATTAATACAATCTTGCGACGTGACTTTGATAAACGACTGGAAGTTGAGAATCAATTCAAAACCTATTCTGTTTAGGATGATTTTGTATGGGGCATCTAAGGCCACACAAAAAGAATTGTAATATCTTTAAATCTTTGGACACCACGAGCAGCCGTTTGCTTGTTGAAATGTAGTCAGTTACCTTGGGATAAGAGTGGATAATTTCTCGAATAATCTCTTTACTGGACTTACTACTCTCATCGTATGTAAATATGCATAAAGCGCATTCTTTGACGACTTAATTCCTCCAAAAGCGTTCCTCTATGTAGATACGAAGGGTCTGAGTACCTGCCAACTTTGTTTGCGCGCATGGTAGCCCCATAGTTGAAATGAAATAATTTCAATTATTTCATCTATCATCAATCGCTTTTTCTGTATCAAGTAAGATTTACATGATAAGAGAGCAAGAAAACACGATTTCACTTCAAAAGACAAAGGAACTATCACCAGGAACTAGACCAGAAAAGTTTAACGACTTCATGTCTAGAATTCTGATGTCTTTAAAACCAACACGCATACAGAGAGCAGATATCAGTGAAGTCGACCTTCGAAAATAAGCCAATAACGGTCAAAGAAAATTGTTTTTGTTAAAAAAAAAAAAATAAAGAAAAATAAACTACTTCCTACAGAGCAGAGCAGAAGCAGAATGTCAAAACCAAATTGACTAATCAACTAATCAACCATGCTAATTAAATGGAATTTGAAAAACTAGATGGCGCATCGGAAAATATAATACAATTGCAAAAACAAAAACATATTTAATACAAATGCCACAATCCGCGCAATATAGAAAAATTTAAATTCAAATTTATTTGCGGCTGGCGTTTGTCGTTAGAGTTTTATGCAAGCTGTCATTTTCATGCACATGTGCTCTGTACTACTACTATTACTGATTCTACTACTGCTGATAGGTATTGATAAAGTAACTCTAACTCCATTTTAAAATGACAAACAATAAAACCATTGTAACAACAGCACAAACTCGAAATCACATTTCTGCAGCGTGGAAGTACCTACAAACTGAATCTATTCAGCATTCCATGTGCATTCATATTAGTCATCACGGCCTTAACGACAGTTGGGCTAAAGGACATTTTGAAAATCAGCTTACAACCAAATTCCAAGATCAATTTCTAATCAAATTTTAACTGATTTCCAAAAATTTATCATGATATCGGAGTTTTCCCAAACGAGATACGGTCAGTTGGATTTGTCTAGCATTCTGGGATTTCATTATCTTTATGACACGTAGACGATTGGAATGAAAGGTGGTAGGATGGCCACCAACTACCCACAGTGACGTCGACAAGGTCTTTAGCCGTATGTTGTACGAGGAATCATCTTACAATCGAAAGCAGCGCGACTACAAAATAAAAAGGTCATCCATTCGGTGATTAGTGTGCATGAGTACTTTCAAATTCTTTGACTGATGGGACACCGCCAAACAAACAATAGTTGTTTTTTTTTTTTTTTTTTTTTTTCGCACATCAAAAGCTATGCTGTATAAAGAGGAAAAGAAAGTCACACAGCAATTCAAGTCGACGAACTGGAAATGCTGTTAAATAACAGATACCCAGAACTCTGAACTGAGAAACTAGAGCCCAGATCGAGAGGTACATGTATAATCCCATCCGATACACATGGTTTTGCACACGCCTTTTTGCAGCATGTTGGCATGGCACAGCATGGAATGGTATGAGGGCACTACAAATCTTTCATTCGAATACAAACGAATTCCAAGAAAATTTCCGACTCACCTCGCAGCCGTTTAAAGCTGGTTAGTTCCGGAATCTCAGGTGTATCCCCTTTCAAATTGTTTCAGCAGCTATTAATTGATAAATTCACTAAAAAGAAACTGAAAACGTGTTAAGCATTTATGCTTTAACCTCACATGTTGAGCGTTTGACGATGACGTTCACAAGCGCGACCACGACGGCAAACCACACGATCCCGGGTAATGGAGAGTGAATTTTTTATATTCTTTGATTCTCTTGAAAGCACTTGAAATTTCCTTAAAATAGTGAAAATTTCAACTATTGCTATATCCTTTTGTTACGCACTTTCATTTGAGATACTTTTTGTTTGGTTTTGTTGAATTTTAGCCACAGAAATGCACAAATTAATAGCAGGCTTTTAAATTTCACGTGGGCCGCTTGCCTGCTTCAATTGACAATTGATGTCGACGAAGCTATGAGAGAGTGAGTAAAATGCCAGTCGCACGCACACTTGAGCAAAAGTTTCTCATCGCATGTACGGATTTGGGGGAAATTTCAACTTTTGACCAATCAGATGGTGAACTTTTGTGAAAAGAGAACAATTGTGTGACAGGTGTAGTGGTATACAGTCAGCTGTCAAACAGAAATGCCAAAAAATCATAGCACGTGGAAAAAGTGTATTTTCACTTTAGCCGGCGAAACGATTGGCTGCCATGAAGCAGGGATGTGCAATGGTTGATATGACATTGAAGGGCAATGAATTGCGTTGCGAAATGTTTGAACAGAAGCAAGTTGTTAGTTTCGTTAGTTTTGTATTAAGAGATGGAAAAGGATATAGTATGAAATAAAATTGTCCTACAGCTGGAATTGGGTGCTGGAACAGCAAGAATCAAGCTTGTAGTGTAATGCTAGGCTTACCGCCCACTTATGGTCCCGGTAGCAGTATGAGAAAATCCTCATTCATACAGATTAAAATAGCAAATGCATGGTCGACTAGTAGCTTTATACTAGCCTACGCCATCATAAGGTTCACAATCATAAGCTGGAGAAATAAAAACATATGTCGAACCTGGTAATAGCCTCGGATAATAACAGATTCACTGTTATCAACCTTGGATCTAAATATAATGAAGGAACCCTTAAAACACCTAGTGCAGCCGAATACCTATGGGAAATCCTCGATTGCCACCCAAGAAATGCGATAGGATGGACTGGACAAGAAAAAGATTAATAACTGGAGTATGAAAAAACAAAACAAAATTATGTAGAATGTTATAAGCAACCGGCGGGATAATGACGGCAGTCCCAGAGTTTACTCGAGAAATTTAAAGAACAGGTATGTTACTGTTCACAGGATGATTAATAAAAATGTTAATTCGTTAACATAAGCCTCATCAACTCTCAGGCCCCGAAAGACGAAAAAGACGACCTTACCAAAGACTGCTTCCACGAATCCTCGGCACAGGGATATTTTTTATGTAGTAAGAAGTTACTATAGTCAGTGCATGGTTTTCATACATTCATCATTCATCATATCAATAAAGAGACCTGACTAACTCCTGATCAACAAACCGTCAACCAAATTGACCATATTACGATGGACGCAAGGCACTCCTTCAGTACTTGGATGTCCAAGTTATAACAATAACATTGACTCGGATATTATCTTGTTGTGGTCAATATACCGATGCGGAATCCGTAACAGTCTAAAGTCAACGAACTAATGTAAGGAAGTTCAATGTCGAACATTTTTTTTGGTTAGAACTGTGGTTAAGCTATAGGTTTTCTAACTTCTGCTGGACTTAATACTCTACCCGTAGGGGAGTTCATAGGGTCATTGGTGTCGAATTGTTCCCTTAAGAAAATATTCCGTCTAATTTCGTCGAGGTCTGGGCAATCACATAAAATGTCTTCAGCTGTTTCGCTCCACTATTTGAGGTGATATCTTAAGCCGTGATGTCCAGTGAGGTAACCTACTAGGTTTCTGATACCGTGCCGACTTAGATTTAGGCATCTGTTGGCATTGTTGCTGAAGGGCATGATAGCTCGTGTAGCCTGTCCAGGTCATTCCCCCAATATAAGATGCATTTTAAGGGCTCCTAGCCATTGAAAGGTAAATTGATTGCTGTTTTAGCATTACTATCAATGCCCTCATACCAGGGACCTGCTACAGTTTGGTCTTGCTCCTTGAGCTAAGTTTTGGGACGGTTTTGATATAGTAATTGACTGATGCGAGGTAACAGCATTTATAGCTTTTCTAACCGTGATATATGGATGTTTGCGCCTTTGATACTGAAGTCGAACTTCGAACGGTTACAATCACAGAAATCATCAGGGCCTTTTCAAACAGAGTTTCCTTTAACATCTTGACCTATCGGAATTTTCAAGCGTAAGAAGTTAAAGAAAAATGACGTCAATGCTAAAGAGCAATCAGACTGGACGACTCAGATGTACAAATTGTAGCCCCGCTTATAACAAATAATTCACGTTGTTGAACCCAAACAGGTCAGTCTAGAAAAGAAGCGGATGTGCGAGCTCTACGAGCAAAAAGGGGCAAGAAACATAGGCTCTTCAGAAAAAAAAGAAGAAAGAGCATAAGAAATACTCGTTTGAATGCTAATAGAAGACATAATAAAAGAAAAATGTCAAAACTGTAACGTCCGAACTGAAATCTAGAGGGATGGAAAAAGGGACTTCATAGTAGAACAATAGTTCGTACTGAGAATCTGGAAAAATTAATCGTGTAGACTGTTAAACGCTGATATTGAACAACAGCCCAGGTTCGATTAGACATTCAGGTAGAATTAATCAACATCTTCGTCCAACCAACCAAAATGAAGTCAGTTCAGAAATTTTTAAGTATAAGTCTAGAAAAGACCCGATGGCTTAACTTCCTAATTTTGAAAACCCTGCCGCGGTCATTCGACTATGGAGAATGATGCCGGAAAAGGACTTAAGCAGAAAAGGTTTTAATAAAGGACATGCAATGGCATGTGATTTGCAAAACTTCTTTCTTGAAAGAATTGTATTGCAATAACCCTTGATCCCATCTTCTTAGGCTTCGCGCATACAAAGAGCATGATCTTATATCAGGCTGATGATGAGTATTGGACTTTAAGCGGTTGGTATGTTCACGTACTGTACATTCGATCTTTGACGTTTGACCCCGTTTTGCCGGTTTCAATCGTTTTGCTAGTTCACCAATATTGATTTCGTTCCTACCAGAGTCTTTTGGCAGATTCGCAACAGTGGGATTTTAGGTGATGGGGTAGTAGGTCCAATTGATAAATACCTACATTTTCGTGCCGGACGATTCCTACGAATGGGACCGGATTGGGCAACCACTTTTGTGCATGTGACAGCCGCTGTCATCATCTTCCTTTTAGCGCACTGAGAAGTTTTCGCAATTTTTCGACTTCAGCTCCAAAAGCGTTGTTAAATCTAATAAAAGATATCTGCCATGTTGACTGTTGAAGACCACGTTGATTCAAGCATAAATTCATCGTTGTACGTAATTAATAATTTTCGACACACGATAAGATTGATGCTCGTTCCCATCTAGTTCACGAGGACGTAAAAGTCAATACAAAGGCTTGCTTCAGATTATATGCAACATAGAAGGTGGCGCTGGTGTATGTTGAGTACAAACGCACACTTTCGATCACTCAAAATACATTCCATATTACGCTTATACTAGTATGTAGTGAAACGATAAATAGCTCAAGACGTTGGTGGCCCCAGCCAGCAAAACAATGACAATGACTTGATTTTAATGATTTAATGACAATAATTTCATCTATTAACGGAGTTTTTAGTCTTTCACACCATTTGAAATCAAGATGTTTGGTGGAATAGATCAAATTTGCCATAGGGGATGCTGTAAGAGTTGGCTTTAGTGGATTGATTGGGAGCATATATTGTACAATAAATGAAACAGCGCGTACATTTCAATTGATGCCTGATTTATTATTACTAAAGAAGAAAGCATTTGCTTTACAACAGGGGCAGAGCGAAAAAACTTCGATGATTGGTGCTCTAGAGATGGGTTCTCAACCTACTAGCTCGAGATTCATTTGGTGCTTTGAGGCATCACTATCTGTTTCTTTATCTTCCAAGCTATTTTAAAAATTCACGTTTCACTAAACGCAGTCGGAAGGCTTCGTCTTGTTCGGATCCTTGGCCACATAGGATAAGGGAGAATAAGATAAACTTGCCGGATACGACTCGGAGTAATTTCTCAGGACCCAAATTTCTGTTAGGAGTGAGTACATCCTCAAAGCTGCAAATGATATGATTTTCAAGAATGTTGACAGGCCAAACGACTGCTCCCCATATGAGGTTTGCTGCTCTCATAAGATATATACTTCTCTAATTGCCTTAAGTTTGTAGACCTACAAGCACGTTTAAGAGGTGTATCACCCTAAGACAAAAAAAAAAACACTGGGCGCTGGCAGCCCGGTATGGGCCATGGCCTAGCTTCTTGACACTCATTTGTGTTGCTCATGTTTTCATTTTTGTCACATCTGAGCCGGGCCTACGGTTTATCGCCGAGTCCGAACGGCACTCCTTAGAAGCTTTTTCGTAGGCAATTTTACTTTCGGGAGTTTGCCATTGCCCGCCGAAAAGGTGATGGCGATTTGAAAAATTGTTGGTGACCCAGTCAGGAATCGAACCTAGACTGTCTCCGTGATAGTCCAATGAGCTAACTATCGCGCCATCGCCATCGCCTTAAGACAAAGTAAAGTTAAAGTTAAATATTGTTTTTAGTACAATAAAATAATTTCACATATGTATTAACATCTCCATTACGGATTCTCTTTTATTAAATAAATGGGAGTGTACATAAAATTTAAAACATTTTCTTATATTTAATAAGCGCTTGGACGTTACCAAGGGCATTGTCCCCTTCATGGCAGCAGTAGAAGTTTCGCTCGCCCTTTGAAAAAGTCCATAATATTGAGAAAAATGGTAAAAAAAAAACAATAAATTGCATCGTTACACAGTTGATTATTAGTTAGTTGTTAATGTTTAACGGCGCTTGACACTGGTCCATTCACCATCATCTCGGTTTTCTAAATGAATAAATTTAAAATAAAAGTTAAGAGAATTAGCTAGATTTCTTACCCTTTTCTTCACGATGTGGGGGACGTTCTTTACGCTCATCATCACCTGGTCGCCTCCAATTGGAAGAGGAGTCTTTGTTTTGTGCTGCACGAGGAGGGCGGTCACTACGATCACCACCGCGCTCGCCACGATCAGCGCGATCTGCGATAGGTCTGCGGTTTTCACGGTTGTCATCACGACGATCATCGTTTGAACGTTGATTGTTTCGCCAGTTTGAATTTCCAGGTTCACGGTTATCCTGCTCACGTGGTCCATCTCTGCGACGAGGAGCGTATCGATCATCACGCCTACCTTCACCACCTCGTCGGTCTTCGCCACCTCGACGATCCTCACCACCTCGGCGATCTTCGCCACCACGGCGGTCTTCCCCACCTCGGCGGTCATCATTGCCGCGACGAAAATCGTCACCACCACGTCGGAAATCACGATCATCACGACGATTTTGGTCATCTTCCCCACTTCGCCATTTATCGCCACCGGTAGAAGCCCCTGGAGCTCTGCTGGGACCGTCGGCATCACGGCGCATTCGCCAATCGAAACCATGATTTGGAGTATCAGCTGAAGCCGCAGTAGCAGCACCACCATCTCTCCGCCATTCCTTGTGTGCACCACGATCTCCACGGTCACCACGATCACCACGGTCTCCACGATCACCACGATCTCCACGATCTCCACGATCACCACGGTCTCCACCACGTGGTCGCCAAACTTCACGCTCGCGTTCTTTCTCGGTTTCCTGGGCAATCTCACGATCCACACGTTCGCGTTGTTCTTGAATTTTTCTCTCTATTTCTTCTTCCTTCTGACGCTGTTTCTCGTATTGAATTTTGCGTTTTTCGTCTTCAGCTTCACGTTCCTTACGACGACGTTCCATTTCAATGCGTTCCTCTTCTTCCTTGGCACGACGAATCTCCTCTTCTTGACGCAAACGCTCCTCCTCTTTTTCACGAAGCCATTTACGACGGCGCTCTTCACGACGTTGTATAACTCTATCAGCGAGACGGTTCTTACGTTCTTCTTCAAGTGCAATGTTGAATTTCTTCAATTTCTCAACAAACAAAGAAGCACGCTCCTTCTTAAGATTTTCCAAGAAAATATCACGATCCGGATACATACGCTTCAAGCGGTCCTGCTGTGATACTGCATCTTTGCGTTCTGCAATCGCGTCTTCAATTCGTTGCTGTTCTTGCAGGTCCCAGAATTCCTTATCTTTAACCTGCTTTTCGGCAAGATACTTCTCAAATAGAGGGATTTCTTCAATACGCTTAGCACGTTCAAAGTAATCGATTTTCTTCTCCTGTGACTTAAGTTTTGTTTGGAGTTCTTTGCGCTCCCGATTCAATTCCTCTGTTTCTCGAGCAGCAATTTGCTCAGCATCTAACTTCTTAATTCCCTCCTCATCCAGTTTAGAAAGCATTTTCTTGCCATGAGCTGTCTGAGAGATTTGCTGCATTTTCTCCTTTAAGCTCTTTTCTTTGATAGCAGCAATCTCATTTTGCTGTCGTTTCTTTTCGCGTTCTTCGTTCTCCAGTTGCAAACGCTTTTCTTCGGCAATTTTTTGTTGGCGAGATGCTTCTTCCAAGCGACGATGTTCTTCCTCCTCTCTGGCATTGTTCTGCTTTTCAATGAACTCCTTGCGGTCTTCAATAATTTTTTGACGCTGCAGAATACGTTGATGTTCCTTTTCTTTGATTTCGTGGTAATGGTTAACCATTTGGGATCGCATTCTGTGACGTTCTTCTTTCTTACGATTAGGATAGACCACTGCAACGGCTCGGTGTAACACATTCGACATATTAACTAATTGCGATCGAATTTGTTCGGAAGGCATCGACTGTAAGGACGGCCCATCGGTATGATCCTCACGTTGACTTTCTGTCAAATCAGTACCAAAGTAAATGCAACGCTTCTGATGGTCGATTCGAATTTGCATATCATTGTGACGCACACTGTCAACCAGAATCTTTTCCAAGTAAAAAATATTAGAGAACGAAGCCAATTCAAGGAGACGTGTGAATTCGATACTTTGATAAACCTGCGAGATTTGTCGTATCAAACGCATAATGGTCACATCTTTAAGCGATTGAATGTATTGAGTCAGAAGGTTGTTCTCATCCTTTTCTATGACATCGATTACAGTTTGAACACGCTTACACAGGCTCAATGGATTAAAATCTATTTCCAGCCAGTTGTAAAGATTTTTAAACTCATCTGAGGCATACAGGTGGACATTAAGACGAACCTAAAAAAAGAACATTAATTAAACAATTTTATTTACCAACTGTCAAAATTCTTAAACTAGAATTATGATTATGATATGACGGATTGTCTTACACACAGGCATCGACAAAACAATCAACGACACGTGGACTTAAAGTGGACAGGAAGTCATCGGGTAGGCAGACGTTACTGTAACAAACCAATCTTTTAACTTTTCCAAAAAAAAAGTAGAACCAACAAACGATAAGAAGAGATAAGTACTAAAGAACATGCAGATATGTGTTTGTATGTCGTAAGGAAGCCCAATTTAAAGTTGGCCATTTAGTGGCATGTCCTTCCTTCTTTAAAGTCTTCCACAAATGATATCTTCTTAGCCAATTGCCCCCAAAATCAGAGGTATACGGTATGGTATTATGATCCATTTTTTTAATGGATGAACCATATAGTAGAGAATAAAAAAACTTCGAATGAGCACGAAGAACAAATACTTAATATTCTATGAACGCGTACAGGGAAATTAGTAAATATATTTAGTAAAAGATTAATGCAGTCGAAAAGCGACTCTGATTTAAGGGACTTACTTCAAGCCACGCAATAACGCCGCTTGCAACACGTAAACACCAGCGTGGGATGAAATTTGAGATATATTAGAGAATGTTAGGAAACACTGTCTCCCAAAAAGTTTTGCCTTCGGGCGAAACAACTGTTTGCTTTTATTGGATTCGTAATGAATGATAATGTCCAGAGCAATGACAATGCCAGAAATTTACCGGAGATACAAGGTACATGCACTACAGGACAACTAGGAACTTTCGAATTCAGTTTATATGTGGAAGTCTATGAATAGGATATAGGAAATGGTCTTCATCATCAGAACAGAGAAAATTAAAAGTGTTTCAACGATCATTATTACATTTAACATCAACATCGCAAGTGTTTAAGTGTTTTAAAGGCGATTCCAAGGAACACGGAGTGTCAAAAACAATAAAAAAAGGCAAAATTCGATGTGTTTACAGTAGGCTTCTTGGGTGATAGATTTAATCCAGTCAACCCTTTGCTCGTCTATTGAAGAAAATTTTGAAAATTTTTTTCGTTTGCGAACAATGATTAGTGGAGTAAATGTTGTACTTCAACGATATGGATCCGAATGATATTATTATTAACATATAGTATCATCTTCGTAATGAATGAAGATTATCAGATCTTATCTGTCATATTGTGTGAACGTCTGAAACCATTCATCCACAACCTGATTGGACTCTATACCCTATCCATACCAACCAATTTCCATCGCTTCTATATAGAGCCATGTCTTAAACTCGTCCGTGTGTGCAGAATGACGATTGAGAATGCTCGCTTCTTAGTCAAGGTTAGTGACGACTTAACCACGACAATTGATCTTCAATCTGTTGTTTACAATCAGAACGACTTTGGAGATTGTGTTATATTGTTGGCCGTCACAAGTTCAACATGAAAAAAGACGAGAGCTTTATTATCCTGCGTCATTTAAAATCCCTCCTAAGTTTGTGTAACATAGTATGAATTTGTTATATGATACAGGAAACCGCCAAGTACATAGTCGTACTTGCACAATCTTAAATTAACCCTATCAACCCCAATCTGCCCGCAACTTGACTTATGTGTCGCTTAGATACCGAATAAAAACTCGAACAAAATATTTTGCAAACTTTTTCGACACTGAAGCCTATCGACATTATCGAGGAACACACTAATTCGTGTGAACTGCAAGAGTTTGTAAATAAATTACAGTGTACTGAGGAGGAAATGAGGCGCTTTATCAGAATTATCGTACTGAAGTGTTGTAAAATAATGAACGCGCGCTGGGGCATGTGGTATGGTAGACTATTTCACACTCTATGTTGGTGTTGGCATCTGTCCTTCATATGGATTAGGAATATCTTCGAACGTAGTCATTTATCTAACCCCTGGTTTACATCAGACATCTACATGGATACATTCAAGCAATGGATGCACAACTCTCATTACTCATTGTATAATGAGACCTGTGAATGAGTCTGAGTGATTGCGGGTATAAAAGTTGTGTTGTGCGTAGTTGTACAGTCGACCGTCGAAATTCATACTCATGGGCTAACTCACATTCACACTACTAACAAGGGTTAAATATGCGTGAATTCTTGTGCGAAAATTCACGTATACCTGTTAATTGAAAAAAAAAAAAAAAAAAAAAAAACGACCAACGGAGTTATGATGAGCGTGAATCATGGGTTGTATGTGAGTTATAAGACCCCGTTGCATCCATACTCATATGCATTCATAATTCTCTTCACTCATTGAGTGAGGAATCACTGTGTGTGAATTGAATGAGCATGGTTCGTAAATTTCTATGGATGTCTCATGGGTAACTGTCTATAAAATAGCTCTAAAAGAAATAGGGATATTTGGGACCGGTACTGTCTGAAAAAATTGTATTGCAAAATTGCCAGTTATTGTCAGATGTTGAATTGAAAACAACAAGGAAGAGGGACTTACGACATCGCATGCGAAATCAAATTATCGTGAACTAGGTGGTTTGACAACAAAAACAAAAAACAAAACACTGTGGCGCTGGCAGCCCGGTATAAGCTATGGCCTAGCTTCTTGACACTCATTTGTGTTGCTCATGTTTTTGTGATAAACGGCACTACTTAGAAGCTTTTTCATAGGCAATTTTACTTTCGCGAGTTTGCCATTTCCCGCCGAAAGGGTGATGACGATTCGAAAAATTGTTGGCGATGCCGGGGATCGAGCCACGGACCCTCTGCGTAATAGTCAAATGCGATAACACATCAGTTAAATTGTTATCTTCATGCATACGAGTTTAACGATTTAGG
The DNA here is from genome assembly GCA_928272305.1 of Volucella inflata. Lineage (NCBI taxonomy): Eukaryota > Metazoa > Arthropoda > Insecta > Diptera > Syrphidae > Volucella > Volucella inflata. The sequence continues at coordinate 146,126,694 of OV743716.1, read as the reverse complement.
CTTTAAAATCGTCGAAGCGCACAAGAAAAACAATTTCTGTAAGTGAACCGTAGCTCAAAGAAATGGTATATTTGAATATTTTACTGGTGCCTATGTGCATCCGTTGTAAATGACGGGCTCCTTTACCGAAAGCTGTTATCCAAATGTCTAAAGTGAGGTGTTCATCTTTGTTGTAATAACAATAAATTTTTTCTATACCACTATTGCCCAATGCTGCTCATAAGCAACTTTCTCTAAGCTCCAAACACAGGGACGTGGCCACCTAATATTGTGCACAATAACTCCATGGGTATGTATTACATAATTAAAAAACAAAAAAAAAATTCAGGATTTTTTAAAGTGTAAAAAAATTGAAAGCTAGAGCTTCCTGGAAGAAGGCGGTACCTGAAGATGGCTCACCAATTGACATAGTCCGTTTACTAAACGTTCTTGAAAGTTCAATAACTATTGAATAGATAGAACAACTAAGTAAATCCTTGGGAATTAAGAGAAGTATCAGAACTCATTCTGAGAATTGTACGTGGCCATCATCCCGAATCAGTGATGGTTTGGTGGGGAGTAGTGTTGCATGACCGCTCTTCACTTTTGCGAGAAAGGGTTTTTTTTTTATACGACGTTGGGACAGTACGCTGTCCATCAAGTGGCCCTTATGAAGCAGCCTGGGACCACTTTTGCATTACTTCAGGGTAATATCTTTCCTTGTTCTATTCTCCGCCATCTGTCGTACATCCCCCTTCACCTTTTGAGCTTAACGGTTCCAATACATGTTTTAATCTTCTTTGTAAGTCTCTCATCTCAAGTGAAAGATATGAAGATGAATCTTTTTTGGAAAAATAAAGAACCCAACTCATGAGATTTCCTATTCTTCTATGAGGATGTGCTCTGGCTTTTTTCTCTCTTCTTGATTTTGAGCAGAAGAGGTAAAGGATAAAGGATGATACTCGATTCCAGCTGTATTCACTTGAGATCATCTTCGATATGATATTTTCTATCTCTTCGATTCTATGTAATGTCTATCCATCTGCAGCGAGAAAGCGGTAAGCTTAACCAAACTAGAAACCATTGCGTAGGCGTAGTTGAATTAGCGAGACCACGAAATGTGCAAAAAAAAAAAATGGGAAACAGGATATGGGCAAATGCGGAAACAGTAGAGGCGTTGACAAAATACAGTTGATAGTTGATAAAAGGGTAACTATCGATTATCCTCGTCAACCTATAGAATAGAGATACAAAGGACACTTTAACGCGATTTAAAGTTAAGGAAAAATGACAATGAAACATCTAATGTCGCTTCGAATGGTCTGCGTTTTGTCCTTATGGATTTTTAAGTTTTTGATGCATTTCCCAGACATCTTGAATTTTACCGAGAAGTATATTACAGTGAAACGCAATATATACGGTGACGTAAAGACAAACATTAGAAAAACAGCGGGGCAGGAACTCAAAGTTTAAGTTTGAGTACAACAAGGCAGTTTCTTTTGAAGCAGCACATTTGCAAATCCGGGACGACTTTACATCTTTTCGTCGATAATAACATTATCATAAGCATTGACGTGGAAGTCCTGCAGGCAACACATAATAATGAAATTAAGCCGTAAAAGGATGACCAGTCGTACTAAGGCCGAATATCTGTATTACCGGTTTTTGGAAGCAGCAAACCCATCTCGTGACATTTATTAAAGAGTAAACGAAAAACGAGGGAAAAAATACAGCAAGCGGGTGTAATTAGAAATCTAATAGCGGCGCTGGCAGCCCGGTATGGGCCATGGCCTAGCTTCTTGACTCTCATTTGTGTTGCTCATGTTGTCATTTTTGTCACATCTGAGCGGGTCTACGTTTTATCGCCGAGTCCGAACGGCACTCCTTAGAAGCTTTTCGTAGGCAATTTTACTTTCGGAAGTTTGCCATTGCCCGTCGAAAGGGTGATGGCGTTTTAAAAAATTGTCAGTGACCCAGCCAGGAATCGAACCCAGATTCGTTCCAATGAGCTAACTATCGTGCCATCGCCGGAATGTAAGGAAATCTGGTTCAAAAAACAATAGAAGCTCAAGTCCCAGCCGAGGTTCGAAAAACACGTCCACATTGACGAAGTGATCTACCTGTTGATTTGGAAAACCCCAAATTTGCCATAGGGGCATTGCATTAAACATATTTATATACGTATCAGCGCTGCAAACATGTTTTAAAGGGGAAAAACAACACAAAAGCTATCAGCTTCGTTGTGACCTAATTGGATCAAATTTACATTGCTCAACAGCTGATGGGAAGAGTTCTTTTGAATTTTCTGTACAAATATATATTGCACAATGAGCTTGGAATGTTAAGCCTTAGCAATATGTACCGTATACAACATCTAAATATAAATGAGAAACACAAATAACACAACTTACCACTTCCTTGAGTAAAGAAATCCTTGTTGGCGGTTGAGTTAGACCTAATAGAACAGCCAAACGTTGGGCCTTTTCCAAAGGGCTCTTGTCAGTCTCAATGAACCGATCAAATTCGGGATGAGCCGATGGAAGCGGAATCGAAAGAGTTGCAATCAATACATGGGATGCCATGCGCTTCATTTCTTCCTCCGTTGTATTCTTCTTCAGCTCCCGAGTTAATTGGAAAAGCTTCAACAGGGCAGCTGCATGGAACAGCTGATTACCAGCCTTGGAGAAGACCATTGCCAATTTCTGATAGTAGTTGGCCATCGTTTTGGCTGCCGGGCTTTTCTTCGAAAGGGCCATCAAACTATGAATGTCCTCGATAGCTTTATATGCTTCCAACCATAATTCCATTTGAATTGCACTATCAAGTTGATGCAATCTGGTTTCCAAGCACAATGTCTGAGTTTCCACCTTGGTAATGCTAACACCATTAGCCTGGTTAGTACCCTTGCAGATGTCTTCCAAATGCTTTCGCAGCTTATCACACAATCGACGGAATTCACTCTTGCGATTGTACTTTAAACAAAATTGAAAAGCCATACGAGCAATGTCGTGATAGAGGTTTTCACAATGAGTGTTCAAACGCAAAAGCTCCAAGCACTGGCAATAGGATTCCCACAAAAATTTTACCCATGGCAACAAAATCGTACGATCAGAACGATCCTGAGCATCTTCTGCACACACAGCACTCATCAGGATACTCTCTGGGGTGGCAATATTATCCAAATCATCTACTTCCAATACGGCCACAGCTGCTGACGACTGCAACTGAGCAGCCTTGGTATGATCTTCAGCCATTTTCAGATAGCCCCTGATGACATTCTCCAAGGAGCTAACATTCACTAGCTGAATCATGTTCCTATACTGGAAGAGGCCCTCTTTGGCGATATGAGACTTCTTCAGTTCCACGCACAAATATAAATATTTAAACATCAATGGCTCAATCACCGACTCCGACCAGCTGTAGGTGAATTTCTTGTTCCTAAACACCTCTTGAAGCGTGTCAAGCGCACGCAGCGGTTTCCCCACATCGATAAATTCTGAAATAAAAAATAAATATTTTTTAATTTTATTCAACTTAGTAGTCCACCATATTGAATGGGGTGAGTTGGCCGCATGGCATGTATATGTATGAGCCTTAAAACACCATACTTACCATTGGCTCTTTTTAGAGCATTTTCCGGGCGTTGTAAATATCGTGCCATCGCTATATTATTCAAAAATCAATTCTTGTAATGTTTATGAAACGTTTAAGACTATTTCTGAAATAACTTGTAATGCTTTTCAAGTGGAATTAATATAAAAATCTTCGGCTTTAGTTGGTCGCCGTCGAAATTTAATCAAAATGGCCGAGCTGGCCGATTTCATTCAATAAACTGTCAAAAAAAATTCCTCAAAAACCGAATAGTGACGTGCATTCGCTAGTGATGCCAGAACTTCAGTTATTTTGTGACAGAATATTAAAAGAGAATTAGAAAGCTAAATGGAAATAAACTTCCGGTAATCCAATGTTGTTGTTGCTGTTATCTTATTATATTTATTTGTTAACATTTGATATCAAATATTTCCACTATTATTTTAAAAATTGTATCCCAAGACATTTAAATGAAATGCTTACTTGGATGGAGAGAAAAGCTAGGCACATGTGCATCGCATTGAATTTTGACGATGGTACCGGCACGAGGATGAGATTGACTGGTTGTGTGGCTAAGCTCGCTTTCCCAAAATAGTGTGGGAAATATGTAAAGCTATTACTTCACTCATAAAGTTATTTCGAGCTGTCCTGAAATTGATATCCCTAATTGGGTGGTTTTAGTCTGGTGAAATAATGCTACCATCGCCTGTGAAAGAAGGTCTAAGTGAACAGCGACCAGTTTTCGGTTGGGAAAAATATGTCTTTTAATGTGCGTATGCACACACTATCAGCTACCAAAATAAGTTTAGTCTTAAATGAGAGAAAAATCAAGTACATGTTGTCACAAGAAGGAACACACAACATCGACGAATTGATCAGAACGTCACAATCAACAGGAGATCAACTTAGCCTATATAAATCCTTGGTCATCCAGTGCTGCTTTATGGCGCTGAAGCATCGACTCTATCAGAAGCGGATGAAGGTCTCCTCGCTAGTTACGAGGAAAACAATCTTAAAGTAAAGTCCCTTTGCGTTGTCCCTTGAGACAGTTAGGACATTTAGAAGGGATAGACACTAAATCTCCGGTCTGCAGAGTTTTCGAATCCATCGCGGAGAGACAACGCAGTAGAGGCGGACCTCGTTTTTAGGAGACGAAACTGGAAACGTACCTCGACCGCCATGAAGCACACAACTAGAAAAGCCTATTGGTTAAAAACCGGGTCTACCCCAGAGTCTGGCGCCATCAGGATCAGTGATCTAAAGATCGTTCTAAAATTGTCTTGCCAATCATTCGATTGCTAATGTTTACTTGGTTAGATAATTTGATAAATTTCACTCACACACTCCGCTTATAAGCAAATTTATATTTGTTGCAAAACACTCTTGCTCAGAGGCTTCTACTAATCGTTTATCACCCTGAGAAGAAGAGTGTTTCCATTCATCTTTATCTTGATGCGAAATTAATTGCGTGTCTCCACGACGTTACAGCCAAGGGTAAAGGTAGGCCTTAACTATTAGGCTTTTCCATTTAGCTTGAATATAAACTAGCAGTTTTCAATCATCCACACACAACGTTGGTTGATGTTGTGCTTGTGCGTGTCTCCTTAATCGAGGTTTTTCTCAACTGTGCAGTCGTTTCGGGTAGATTCTCTCGAACCGAATTTTCGCATCATTATCGTTGCATTCCGACCTTAACTAGATCGATGTCATTGAGCTGGTTGTCACTGTGGAGTCCTTCTATTTTCTGCCTATGCAGACGGGACCAATGACCACTCCATTTTTTTTTTTCTTAAAGGGCGAACTTATACATTTTTGGAAAGACGTGCTTCTGCAACGTAAAGCGGTACTGAGATGTTAAAGGCTTAAGTTATTCGGGGGAAATCAAAATATTCAATACCCTTCTTTGCTATTGTAATTGGCAAGAGTTTTCCTTCCTTTAAGGTTTAGTACTGTAGTAGAGTTACTCAATATTATCTCAGGTGCTTGCTGGGCCTTTCCTATCCGTGTCTAACCAAGAGATTCGGCTCTGTGGGGCCATGTACCAAGTTCTAGATCTTTGGAGTAGAATAACTTTTATCAGCCAAGTTATCTCTCGTTCGGGTTTTATTTGCAGGCTTCGATTCGAATTTATTGAACTTAATTTTTTTCTTAATTCTTTTTCGATATATTCGAACCCAAAGCTATAACCTAATTCTAGACTACTACCTTTCCATGGTCTTCTCTTCCTCCCTGAGAACCTACACAAATACCTGTATTCGCTGGCAACATGCTGAGCTATAGAGCTGATTGTCATGACTAGTCATTTCAATGACATTATATTATGAAAAATGGGCACGTTGGAACAATTCACAATCTGAGTCTTTCATAATTTATGTATTTCCAATAGGTATGAACTACAATCTCTCTCTCACAAAAACAAGACTTAAAATGGAAATATTTTTCTTAGCTTGGCAGCACATACAAATTTGGGTTTTTGTCACTACTAAGTCAATATATTTCTAAGAACTAAACAATTTACACCTGTCGCACAGTATTAATTTGACGTCTTTAAAACTTGAGCCTCTAAATGAGTCGCTTGGTGAAAGCTCTACGAATTCCTGGGATTGTAGGCTATCAGAATGGACTAAACATCCAACAGAAGCTAGCTGCTCAAAAACCCGATGATGAGCAATCATTCAAAAACTACCTTCTTCTCTTGGAACACCGTCCAGTTTACACAATAGGAATCCGAACACAGGGCTACAATGAGAATGACGAACAACGCCTCAAAGAGCTGGGTGCAGAATTTCACAAGACTAACCGCGGAGGTCTTATCACATTTCACGGACCTGGGCAACTTGTTGCATATCCTATTCTCCACCTGAAGCAATTCAAACCGAGCATGCGATGGTATGTCGCTCAACTAGAGGCCACAATCATTGATCTCTGCAAGTCGATTGGCATTCCGAATGCTCAGACAACTTCAGACACCGGCATATGGGTAGGTGATAATAAAATTTGTGCAATTGGCATTCACGGATCACGTTATGTCACAACACATGGCATTGGCCTCAACTGCAACACGAATCTCTTTTGGTTCGAAAACATTGTTCCCTGTGGAGTCGAAAATAAGGGCGTAACATCGCTGTCAAAAGAGCTGAGAACAGATGTATCCATCGATGAGACAATCCCCTACTTTCTGGAATCCTTCGGGCGGATATTTGAGTGTAAAGTTATTCGGGGTGACTATGACGAAATAAAAAGTGCGTCTCTATAAATCTGCCCTTCGGCTTTTATTTAGCTCTGTTTTGTAGGTCTTTCCATCCTGCTTGATTTCCTTTCCCCTTTTTAAAGCTTCCAGTCGTCCAATTTCGCGGAGTTCAGCTTTGCGCATTCGTCGTTCCGTTCGTGATACGATTTGGCTGTCAAAGTATCGTTCGCGGAACTCGATAAAATTTATGTCAGTTGGGGATTTGTTTGTCGGTTCGCAGATTTTTTCGTAAGTGAGCAACCTGCGGCTGGTTTGTCCAGTCAGTGGCTGCTCGGAGTTAGCTACAAGCCGGAGATTTTCATTTTGCGGGATCAATTCCTCTGAGTAATCATCCCTAAGAGCGTAGGTGTAGAGATGACGTTTATTAGATAAGAAAAGAAAATCATCGAACTCACCGATGGAATGGAATCCAACAAACTAGCCGTCCACCCAGGTCCAAGTGCTTAGCTGCAAAGATCAGTAGGTCTGTAAACAGATGCTGCAGCGAGTAGTGCGATGTGGAGGGATAGTGCGGCGTGTCTTTGTCTCGATTATCTGGCTTTGTTGACATCTTTGTTTCGACTCTCTCTGTGGCCTCACGTATTCCATAAGGGGCTAGAAAGAAGAATCTTTTTAAATTGGATTGTCTTTTATATTGGATTTTTAAGATATTCATACGATCTGTGATGATACTATCGAATCTGATTGCCTCCCTCCATAGAGTATTGGAGAAGTCAGAGACAACAACGTCGAGGTAAAATTTCTCACAACCGTATTGCTTCAAATTTGCCCTGATGCTCTCGTCTTTCTCTCGAACTTTTTGCGTAATACGACTTGGACGGCACTTTGCGTGAAGCATCATATAGTCGATGTCTGTGCCAAGAACGTAGCCTGAACAAGGAAAACTCATTAGAAAGTCTAATTTCGGAAATACTTTCACTCAACAATAGACCTCCAAACTTTGCAGCACTGACAAGAAGAGAACCAGTCCCAACAAACGGGTCAAAGACAAGATCCCCACGGTTCACCATCGCCTGATTGGCCATCAGAAGACTTAGCTGAGCATCCATGCTGGTATTTCCGATAAATTTACGATTCTTTAAGGAGAGTTCTTGGATTAGGTGCCGTTGTCCGTTTGCAATCTATGGAGAAGAATATGAAGTTCGAATGACAACTTATGACTGAAGACTTCCTTACCAATCGTCCGAATAAAACATCGTCAGGTACTTCAGGAACTTCTTGCGGGTTAAGGCCGTAGAACTCAATGTACCACCACTCAACTTTGGGACATTTCAAGTCAACAACTCCGTGCAGCGGTAGGTAATCAAAGGTTTCAATCTTTTCGATTTTCTCTGCTTGGGTAAAATGTTTATTGTACGTTTCAACGGTGATTTTGAAGCTCTTGTCACTGCGGAAGTAATGTTGGGCATTATTCTCAGGTTTGCCTATGTACTGTTGAATATTTTTGTGGAATTGTGGTAAAGATGTAGAGTGCGCCCAGAGTTCGAATATGCATCGTAGGGAAACCGAACGGGAGGCTAATTTAAAGGCGGTTTCTTCGTCAGGAAATTCAACTATCCAGAAAGGTTTCTAGGAAAACATTTGGGTTAAGAGTGAATGATGTTCAAATCCAGTTGAACTTACCAAAGAGTCCTCACAGAGTTTGTTGAATTCCAGGCCGAATAATTTTGAAATAGATTCAATTTCCTAGGAAATAATTGTTCGAATGTATGTGCAGTTTCAAGATGATTTGAAGTACTTACTGCTTTACGAAAATCAACATGTTCCTGGGCAAACCAAAGGATATACCGTCTCCACTTGCTGCCCATGATTTCAGAGAAATGTACACAAGTACGAGTTGCGTGCATAAACGTCATATCTATCGGTTGAAACGGTCGACAAAAAGATTAGTTTGTTTTAGCAATCGGAATATACAATTGGAGCAGAAATATATCAGCAATATGATAGGTTATTCTCAAAAATGCAATAAAAAAACATTTCAATATTTTTCAACGATTGTTGCTTTATTGTTAAGAGTATCCATAATTATAGAATATTATTCAATTCAAATAACTGTCTTGGCTGGCTTGACAGTAGGGCATCCTTTCAACCCAATTTTTAAATAAGTTTTACGGTCCCTATTTTAAGAAATAGCTTGACCAATTTTGTTCTTTTATCACACAGCAACGAACTTTAATGACATCCTACAAAAAAAGTTCAACGGCAGCCAAGCAAAATCACCAAAACGACTGATGACACGATTGTTGACATAAGTGGACTATTATTGGACTAATTTTTTGGCTGCAAAAAATAGGTAATCAAATCGCGGTAATGCTCTTCATTGACTGCAACGTTTCTTCCGTTGCAGTCTTGAAAGAAAAATGGGTCTTAAAAAAATCGCACAGCAATGCTCGGTAAGGATTCATTGGCTTCTACATGTCTGCTCGTGGATTTTCCTTTGCGCCTCACCTGAAAAGACGTTTTTTTTTTGTTTAACAAAATTGTCGTCAATTTCAAGCTGCTCTTAATTCTAAACAGAGATGCCATATCGAACCGGGTAGTTAGTCCATTTCTTCTCATTCCTTACTCAATCGAGCCTTGTAAGTGAATGATCCAAGGCCTTAGTCGAAATTCTCCTTAGACTACTGATGTTCAGTTGCCGTTGCCGTCAATCTGTCAATCTGTAAACCAATCTCATGAACTTCCTTCATAAGCTTGCGTACACCAGCTGCAGTTTGTGCATTATTTTGACCAAATTTTCGCTTGAAAATTATATTTATTTCCACAACTTTGCATCCACTTTGGATAAGAACTGTCAGTGTCAAAATAATTTATAATTTAAAAGAAAAAACTTATTTTTTGAGATGTTAAAAGTTTTTAATAGAAACAAGGTTTTCATGTTCCAATAGAACGAATCTCCTGATCCATTCACAATATAAAAAAAATAATATAAACATCACCCAACTTCACTTCTATAGATGTCAATTGGTTTTTGACATATTCAAACGTTCCTGCGTTCCTTGTTGCTGTCGAAGTGGCGAAAAAAAAATTTTTTTTTTCGTTCTCAAATCCGAAAAATATTTTTTTTTGTACAAAATCCTCAAAATTCCGGAAACTTCCAAAAGTGAAATATTTTAAAAGTACCACCACAATTATATTTGACCAGCACCAGTGTATAGTGATGCTTCGATGGTCAGCCATCAGCAGCAGAAAACTCGAATAAGAAAAAGTGGAAAAAATTCCGATTGCAAATTTCAATTGGTATTTGACAGTGTCGAAAATATCTCATAAATGTCTCATCAACAGGAGGATGATGTGCGTCGTGTTTCATGGCCACAACATCATCATCACCACCATCAGCAACAGCAACAGCATCATAATCAACATCAGCATTTACAATTTGTACAAGTTCCTGGCGATTTGCATTCAACGCTTCCACTGACAACACAACAAGCACACCAACTAAGCCAGATGACACCGCCAGCAACGGCCGTATATGGAATGCCACAACAAACATCGCCGCAACAGCCGTCGTCGCCACCAAATATCTGCTATTCGTCGGGTCACGCCGAGACATATTCCGTACTGCCAGTTGGCCATGGGAACTTTTTGAAGGTCTACCACAGTGCCGACAGCGAACAACCGCAAATTATCTACAATAACTATGAACTATTCGCAAGCAATACGATAACTCCGCCAACGTCGCAACAGCACACTGCCAACATTCGGGCAACGTCAGTTTTGAATGAAGATACTCACGCCATGGATGGCATGCATACGATTCCGATGCATCCGCCTGGTTTCGGTGGTATTGAGTCACCAGCAACAACCACGAATATGATCATCAACAAATTGGTAAATAATTGGTCACCCAATCTAACTGGAACATACACACAGTTTGGTGAACAAAGTGCTAACGTGCCGCCAATCAAAACATTTGTTGCTGCTAATAATGCTGTATTGATTCAAGAGAATCATTGTACCTCGTCGGTGGATGATGCTATTCAGGGGATATCCCCGAGTGGTTCCCCTTCGCCGGTGAATCAGCCCAACCCGAAGCAGGTTTCATTGGTAAATCTTTCCAACACTAATGGGAGCTTCGAGAGTAGCAGCACAGTCAATTGCAGTCCAGTACAGGAGGTGAGAAAACGTATCATAGCAGAGGTGAAACCGATGCGAATGTCATATTCCGATGTATTGAGCAAAATCAATAGCCAGGCGGTGGTCGGAACACCGAATGGAGGCATTAACATTCCAAATAATCAAGGAAGCGACATTGCTGCACAAGCCACGAAATCTCCTAAGCCAGGTGTTGGATTAAACGACAAAGTAAGGGCAAATGCGTTTCCCACTGAACGAAAGGTCTCACCAAGCGATGATCGAGATCGCATCGAATCTCGTGGCGGTGGTAATCGTAAGTCGAGCGATTTGCAGAACACTCAACAGTCATCAATATCGGCGTCGGCTCAGCCATCTGCTAGTGTTATTCAACAGAAAGGGGAGAAGAAAAAATCTCCAACACACGAGAACAAAGAGAATATTCAAAACTTGTCTTCGTCTCAAGTAAAGGGAACCAAGAAGAACCCCACCAAGACTCCAAAGGGGTTAGGTAAGCAACCACCATCAACAGTATCAGGTGCAGAGTTCAGCAAAAAACGTTCCTCCAAGCGTGACGATGAATCAAACCTTAACACTAGCAGCAAATCGACTTCAACTTCGGCAAAAATCCTCAATACAGATAAGGACTCTTTCTACAATATCGCCAAGACAGACAACTCATACGAGCGACACCAAAAGTATGCCTCACAGCACAACTCTACCAATTCACGTAAATCCCGACAAAGTAATGGAATCTCATTTGGCTCGAAGGCGAGCAGTAGTCGCTTCGATAAACAACAGCAACTCTACACCTCCAATAAGCGCGGTCAGAATCGTGGGGCACAAAACAAGTGTAGCACCAATAAGTATGAATTGATGAAGAAGGTCTTTGACAAGTGGCTACTGGAGTACACAATTAAAATCCTAACCTGGTTGTTCTACTTAATTTATGATATCGTTGTGCTTGGCTTTAGCATGGTTTACGAGCGGATAACCTTCTACTATGCCAGTGGTTATGCGTATTTCCAGATCCTCCGCAAAGATCTAAAGAATAACTCAAATAAACCCAGCATTTGGGTGAAAAACTATCTGAAGCGAGTCGATAGTAAATTTAAGAAAAATTCCAAATGGGCGTTTTGGAGGAGATTTTATAAAAAGAAACCGGCAGAAAGTTCAACGGAGTTTCAGAAGAGTGGACGTCTTCCTCAGACGGGCGAAGAAGCAATGTATTCGCTGTTGAATTGTAAGGGCAAGGATGCCTATAGGTATGTGTTTTTTTTTCTTTAGAATATTTATTACCTGGGTGGATTGTTATGGGGATTTCTTATTTACTTGCAGTATATTGGGTGTTCCGGCAAATAGCTCACAAGAACAGATTAGGAAACATTACAAGAAAATTGCTGTGCTAGTACATCCGGACAAGAATAAGCAACCCGGCGCTGAGGAGGCATTTAAAGTGTTACAAAGAGCATTCGAACTTATTGGAGAACCGGTAAGTAGGAGAACGGGTGGTCGTTTAAATTCGATTCATTTCATTTTCCTCGTCGTGCTAGTGTCAGTGACAGACTTACTTATGGCACAGTCTAGAGTGAACTTTCACCAACGGCGTTGTCCATTTGGCGCTAATCGATTTCAGTTGCTCTCCGTCCTATTCGGACTCCCACCCCTGGAAAGTCAATATCGAAACCAAACACACCTGAGTTTCAAACCATTACATCACAACAACTTTCCTTTCTCCTCCTTCTATGTTCCCGCCCGCGCCCTGGCGACAGTAAAGGGGTATCATAAACCCCTTGAGGCGCGCGTAAATTATAAAAAAAAAAAAAAAAAAAGTTGCACACTAGAGTTGTGCTAAATCGTTCCTTTGCCGGAACGAACATGGAACGGTTCCTTTCTTGAATGGAACTAGTTCCTTGGAACTATTTAGTTCCAACGATGTATCCGAATTAAAAGAGGTTCATGTCCGCGGATTTAAGTAGTTCCACAGACATGTTCGGACAGATGGAGGGATGCATGTTCACAGAACTACGTAGTTGAAGTTGAACAGATTGAAAATTGAATGACAAATACATACATGTGTGAAAAAGAAGCCGGTTTACATGTATATTCGCTTTGCAGGAAAGCGTGGATTTATGCTCTGGTGTATGTTGTGATCAACAACAATCTACGAGTATGGCTATCCAACTTGATCAAACTCGTAAACCAGATCGAACCCCTATATTCGTTTCCAAACTGACTCATGAGCTTACAAGCAGGCAGTGATTTGTTTGAATACTCGCAAACAAGCCAACAGTTTGTAAGCATTTTTTCAATACTCAGGATCATTTACTACTTCAGTTTTATAGAAATCAGGATACTCCTGCCAACAAAAATACTTCCATGCGTAAACTACATGTACGCATATTCTCGCAAACGAGTTAAATGTTCAACTTCTTCCCCGCTGTCATCATATTCAATTTACTTAAACTCGTTTGTATCCAAGCTCGCAAGCACCCATTCTCGAAAGCAAAAACTACCTTTGTGTATGCAGTGTCAATTAGAACAAAATACTCGTAAAGATTTTGCGAAGTGAACTTCTTGTGTTTGAACTATCGGAGTATCGGACATGTCGGAACTATCGAACATGTCGGAACTATTGAACATGTTTAGCTGGAGTATGTGGAACGATTGGAACTAGTTCCGACAACGGACATAGTTCCAGGAACTATGTAGGTTCTATTGCACACAGCTTGCAACTGAGCTTGCATTAAAGGCGAGACTTTCGTTTACTGCATTTTTTCTGCGATAAGAATTTGAACACACACTGGGTGAAGCCTTCCAGCCGACATTGAAAAGCGAGCGTTGTATAATGGCATTCTACATACAGGCGTGTGTGGCAGCTCGTCTCTATAGTGGCTGCCATTATTGGGTTAAAAATAAATTAACAGGTGCTGCAGTTTTGCAGTTTCATTGTTCCATTTTTCCTGATATTCTGCGAAAGTAATCCTTCCAAATTTCCAGCATCAACTGTGGCTAATATTTGGTAGAACTTCTACAGAAGTAACGTCTTATAGTCTTGTAAGAGCGCTTCTACGTTTTTTCTTTTTGAAAAGCTGATGTTCCTTCAAATTCCTTTGCGCATAAAGTTCGAATACAAGCAATCGTTTTTTTTCGGAGCCTTTAACTTCCAACTTCTTGATCTCGTCCGAAAAGTAATTTTCCGGAAGGTCTGCAAAATACTCCTCCGTGGCGTCGATGATTTCCTCGCGTGAGTTGAATTTTTTATTGATGAGCCATCTTTTGGGGTTTGGGAAGAGATAATAGTCCGAGGGAGCCAAATCGGGCCAATACGGTGGATGCGACAGCAATTGTAGCCGTAAGTCATTGATTTTAGCCGGCGCATTGTCTTGCAAAAACAAATATTTTTCCGCTTCATGTGAGGCCGTTTTGCAGCGATTTCGACCTTCAATCGCTCCAATAATGCACAGTAATACTCGCTGTTGATGGCTTTTCCTTTTTCGAGGTAGTCCACGAAGAGTATGCCATGACAATCCCAGAAAACCGACGCCATAACCTTTCCGACCCTTTGAGCCTCCCTCGGCCGCTTCGGAGCACTCATTCCGTTCTCTGGTGTGTAATAGTGGATCCAGGTTTCATCAACCGCTACCAATCGACGCCAAAAGTCCGCCCGATTCCGCATCAGCAAGTCCAAACACTCTTTCGAAGTGCTCTCGCGTTCGTGTTTTTGGTCAGGAGTGGTCATGCGCGGCGCCCAGCGACAGGATAACTTTTTCATATGCAGAATATTGCCCAAAATATGGCGTGTTCGCTCAGTACTAATCTTTATGGTATCTGCTAGCTCGCGCACCTTCACTTTCCGGTCAGCCAACACCATTTCATGTATTTTATGGGCATTGTCCTCTGTAACCGCATCGGAGGGCCTGCCGCTGCGGACTTGATCGGCAGTGGAGTTGCGGCCACCACGAAACTCTCGAAACCAATATTTGACGGTGTAATCTGACGGAGCATTAGCCCCATAATATTTATCCAACTTTTCTTTTGTTTCCTCCGCCGTTTTGTCTCTCAACAAATAATGTTTTATGAGAGAACAAAAATCGTTTTTGTCCATACTCAACACGTCAACAACAATCAGCTGTCAAAACAAAACTAAAGACAGTATCGCACTGAAATTTGGCATATCTGCCTAAATATGAAAGAACTTCAAGGCACCATAACCTTATTTGCAGTAGCAGCGCATTCTGGCGGTCAAGGAGGTTACTTTTCACCCCACCTAGTATAACATACAATATTTGATTGTATTTGTTGTAGTCCCTTTAGATTTGTATGCACCACCTAAGATGAGGTTGTTCTCTGTGTTGGAATCGAAAACTTAGCGGGTCGGGACCTCGGTGGTACCTATGCTTTCAATGTGACCTAACCATCTAAGCTCGGCTTAAGATATCTGGCGTACAGTTCGCTGTTGAAACGTCTCCTTCATTCTCAACTGATGTAAACAGGACATTTTTCGGGATGGAAAATGATAATCTCTGCCCCAAATGCAGCAATTTTGCTTATTGACATAACCGTTGAATCAAAAATTAGCCTCTTCGCTGGACACAATTTTTCGATAAAACAGAGGATCAAATGCCAGCTAATTTTGGGCCATTCAACGGATTTTCGACGAAAACGATGATCATTCGGCTTCTATTCTTGCACGAGCTGCATTTTGTAACTAATATCTTTGGATACAATTTTCAATAAAGTGGACAAACAATGACCAAGTTGTTGTGAACGACGTCGAATCGATAAATTTGGATGTTCTTCAACACTCTCCTGAACGGATGAAATATATTTTTCGGTACGCATTCTTTTTATGAGTCTCGGTGTTATTGCATCTTCTAAAGACATGCACGTTGGTCATTTGGTCTCGGATGGTCGATTATGTTGGGTTTAAGATGTATGACATCAAAATAAAATTGCAACGACTACTCAACAATAATAACTCTGACAGCTTGCAATCTTACAATTGATTTGATAGATACGAAAGTCTGAAGTCATGGCGTTTCGTGTGGGGTTAGCTTAATTTGTGAACCTTATTCGCACTATTTTAAATCACAAATGCAAAATGTTTGCTGTTTTTGCATGGAGTGATCCAATTATTTTTGCATTCGGCCCCTTTTTCGAATCTTGTCTTGAACTTCCTGTTACATTTACCATATTTCTTTCATCGGATTTTCCGTTGACCTTGTTCAACATGGCAAAATCGGCTGGCTTTGGTTGCTCACTATCATATAGACTTTACATGTGAAGACTTTGGCGAATGCGCGTGCTTTCTATAATAAGGTTGTTCCACACGAAATGTCTGATTTTTTTTTATTCTAGTAAAATGGTTGAAGTAAAAATTGGTCCTTTGAATGTCCATTAGGCTTATGGTCACAACCGTTTCAGGGTTAAGCCCGGGTTGGGGGTATGTTTTGGCTTTTTGTTTCCAGCGATTGTCCGGTGCTAAAACTGCTCAATCCGGTGTTTTAAGTTAAGTGATGCATACACTTTTAACCGCTATAGTTCATGAATTACCCACTTTCCAAGTTTGTTTATGACAGAGTGGGTCGACTCCTTGTCATGACGGATACTCTTATGTTCTGTGCAATGTCCCGCACCGAGTTCATTGGATCCGCATTCACCATAGCTCTTAAAGACATCGCTGTAAACAGTAAAGAGGTTCACATTTCACACTAGAGAACAAATAGGACGCTCAAACTAATGTGTTGCGTTTTGTTACACCAGCTGACATTCCTAATATTTCCGTCGCTGTCATTTTCTTGATATTTTCTGTGCATTGTCCAATATTGCAAACTCTTTAGTATATTCTCATATTATGCGACATTAGCTCGCTTTAATGAGCGAATATAAAACCGATAAAGGCGTGGTGTATATCAAGATCTTCTGTCAACATCGTGCTGATGGTGAACTTACTACGTCTATAACCACACTCATTAAAAATTAGTTTGGACGTTAAGATAATAAAGCATCAGACATTGCCATAAGATCGATGGTGAGATTACATAAAACAAATATACCCTATTCAGCGGATATGTCTCTCCAGTTCAAGGGAACTCCTTTTAGAACCAGTGAGACTAGACTTAGAGAACGAAAATCTCTTGCGGATGTAGCAACACGTCGTCAAATCTTCTCACTGTTTGTTCTTGTGTCTGTACTTCAATTTATGTTTGTACTCGTATTTTGTCTACTTTAAGGTTAGCCCTTCGGAATGCGCGGATGTTTAGCATACTAATTTGATCACTCTGGCTTGTCGTGTTATGATTTGGAGATCGTCATGTGACCCTCTGAATTTTAAGAAGCGATAAATATTCTGTACACTTATAAATCAGTCAGCATGTGTGTGTTTTCGGATGTTAATCGTAAATTTCTAAGACGTTTTTAAGAGTACCCTCTATTTTATTATTGGCTTAAAGCCATAAAGTCTGTCTTTTACGTGATACTCGTTTAATTTTTCATGGCTTATCACTAGGAATTCGTAAAAGCTTTTCGCATTTTTTTTTTTTAAGGACTTGGGACATCGCGCTGTCCATCAAGTGGCTCTTATGAAGCAGCCTATTCACCCCGGGATCGCTTTTGCATTATTTTAGGGTGATAACTTTCCTTGTTCTATATTCCGCCGTCTGTCGTACATCCCCCTTCCTCGATGGAGCTTTGGGGTTCCGGTACATGTTTTTATCCTCTTTGTAATCCTTTAAGATATGTCTTTTAGCGATATAAAAAATTCAGCTCATGAGTTTTCGTGTTCTTCTATAAGGGTGTGCTGTGGGTTTTTTTTCTCTTGGTTTTCAGCAAGGTTTCGATAAAGGATGATACTCGATTGCAGCTATATTCACTTGAGATCATCTTCGATATAATATTTTCGGGGGAGATATAAATTATCTCCGATTCCAGGTGCTGTCTTTCCGCTGTCCATCTGCTGCACATAAAGAAGGTGTGAAAAGTGTCGTATACGAGTGAGTCGGCGTACTGACACATCGCATTGTCTACTTTCCGTATCCCGTGTAGGTATGCATTAAAGTTTCTATGTCCGGTTAGGAACTGCGTGGTGTAATAATTTATCTCGCCGTGTTTCGCTCTGCTCTGCCTCTTTTTTCAGAGTTCCATTTTAGTTGCCATAGATGTTTGGTGAGCTCTTTTGCTTCAGTGGTTGCCACTTCTTTCCTCTTCTCATACACGAGCTTTCTCTCTGCCACTAAGAGGTCAATGGGTGTCACTCCTACAACGTCAAGAGCGGCTGGTTCTGATACGGTGCGGTAAGAACTTGCGATACGCAGGGCTCCGCGTCTCATTACTGCTGCCGTCTGTTTCCTGTGTTTCTTCTGTTTGAGTGCATCTGCCCACATTTCGCATCCATACAGAAGGATGTCGTGTGTGATTGTCATGAGCAGCCTTCTTTTGCTCTCTCTTGGTCCTCCAACGTTTGCCACGAACCTGCCAAGTGATGCAGTCACTTTAGCAGCTCGCTCGGAAGCGGATTTAATAATTCCCAAGATACTTTACCGTGTTTTTGCTGGTGACTACTTGTGGGCACATACGGAATTCAACATTCGTCGGGATATGTTTCCTGGGCAGTAGGAAAATCTCAGTCTTTTCCGATGCAACACTGAGACCATGGATTTCCATCCAGACGTAGACACGTCGCATAACTTGATTCAACTTCCTTCGTGCTTCCTCTGTATCCCTTGTGGTTATCACCGCGCCAATGTCGTCTGCGTATCCTATCAAGTAGGTGCCAAAAAGCCTTTCGCAGTAGCATCTTCCTTCTTTTCCATGCATAAAGCTTTCTGTGGCTATTCGTGTATTTGTGACATGTCTAAAATACATGAATCCTTAAGTCCACTGGCAATCACAACACAAAGTACTTAAGAAACTCCCAACGACAACAAATGTGCGCAACATATGATTGTAAACGGATAATATCGGGTTTTCCAATAGGGACTTGACAACTTTGAATTTAATTTGTGAACGCACTCTTTCACTAATCATCAAACTGTCACTGTCAATTTATTCAGTTAACTCAACATTTTCATCATGGTAAAGTACACGAACGAGCAACGTCTGCAAATTAAAAAAATTTTCTACCGAAATTCGGAGACGGTGACTGCAACTTTAAGAGCGTTAATTCCAATTTTCGATCGTAATTCTCGCTCTAGTAGACAGGCAATAACAAGTTTAGTGCAAAAATTTGAGTCTACATATTGGTTGTGTGATGTTGCCGTGTCAGTGAGACAACGGGGTGGTCGAAGTGTCGAAAATATCGCTGCCGTTCAGGCGTCCGTAGCAAACGATCTAAATCAGTCAATTCCACGGCGTTCTCAAGAATTGGACATCGCTCGCCATGATCACCGATTGTTTTTGGCCCGAATTGGAAGATATGGACTTGGACGACATGTGGTTTCAACAGGATGGTGCCACAAGCCACACAGCGTAACGTGTGTGATCTATTGAAGAGTAAGTATGGTAAGCGTGTTATCTCAAGAAATGGGCCAGTCGATTGGCCGCCTTGACTTTTTTTGTGGGGCTACGTTAAGTCATTGGTTTATGCCAACAAGCCGACGACGTTGGAAGAGCTCAGAGCCAACATTGAACGCGGAATAGTGGCCGTTTCGGCCGAAATGTGTGGCCGAGTCGTTGAAAAGTGGGTCCAACGAATCGACCGCTGCAAACGTGCCCGCGGTGGCCATATGAACGAAGTCGAGTTCCATTCATAAATGTTTTGATTATACTTCAAGCCGATAATAAAGTTGTTGAAATATCTCAAATGGTTTGCGTTTTACTTAAAAAAAGTTGTAAAGTTCTTATTGGAAAACCCTATAGTTAACAACGAGCATTGAATCTTAAATTTAAACATTATATCATTGCTTAAAAGTAAGGTCGGAGGTGTGTCGTAATTTTCGTAGAATTAAGTAGAACACTTAAGTTCTACCATCCTACGTAGTGTCATAGCGCAGTAGTTAAAAAGTGCAGGTTCATATTTCGACAGAAAATGACTACATTTTAAGCGGGAAAAGTTGGCCAGTTAGTAATATGATTTTTTAGAGCCTTGTTCGTTTCAGTAATCTGTTTCCAAATTGTTAAAAACTTTATTTATTAGTAAAATATTTTCATTTATCAATTCTTATTTGTATTTTAGGAAAATCGCGCTGCATATGACCAGAGCCTTGTTGAGGCATTACATGCGGAAAAAGCTTGGACAGAACTTCATGATTTACTCTCACAATTACAAACGAAAATTGCTGAAGCTGCCAACACAATAAGGTAATGTTGTTTGCAGTGTATTAATAGGTTTTTCATTTTTAAATGTGTCTTTGATTTTATAGATGTAGCAGCTGTGGACTACGTCATCCAAGAAAAATGACTGATCGACCTCATTATGCCGCCCGAGAGTGTGGATCATGCAAAATTCGACATTCCGCAAGAGAGGTATCATTTAAAACTAACTAACTTTCTTAAGTGGCGCTATAGTCAGGGGTGTAGCTCCGTATCAATCAACAAACCTCCTCGTTTTGTGGGGGTCTTTGGCTTTCATTTATGCTCTCCAAAATAGTTGAGTCTTTCTTGACTGCTTTGTTCCTTCGGATAGGAATCGAAGACTCTTCGGTCTGAGATCGTCAACATTTATTCGATTTAAATATCCCAGCCATCTCAGACGACTGATGGCCAATTTCCTGACCAGGTCAATGTCGTTGCACAGCCTGTAAAAGTTTGCCGTTTTCCTTTCTTTTCTTTATGTATTATGTCCTTTCGGAAGCGTATATGGTTTAGCGCCTGAGATGATAAGGGTCTTATGTAGAATTCCTTTCTAGATTTTTTGATTTTTTGACAAGACCTAATTACGTATTTCCTCTCTTAGGGTGAAGATTTGAAATTGTTTACATTTGTTTTATTCGTGATTACTGACATTATTAGAGTTATTAGCGGAGCAGACGTAGACAGAATCTCTAATTACCCCAAAGTTATAGCTGTCTGTTGTGACATATTAACCGAAGTCCCATTCCACTGCGAGTTGAAACTAAATATCTAGGTATTCATTTTCAAAATAGACTTTTGTTTAACAAACATGGCCGGAGAGCTCTAGCCAAAGCAAAAATGGTAACAGGTGTTCTAAAACCTCTGCTCAATTCAAAACAACTCTCGCATAACACGAAGATATTGATATATAAAACGCTCATTAGGCCAATTCTGACCTACGGTTTGGCATCTTGGTTTACAATTTCACCTACAGTTGCCAAGGAAATCGAGAGTTTTGAAAGGAAAATACTACGCTTTTGCTGTGGTAAATTTAGAAAACCAGATAAAAAGTGGTTCTCTAATAAAACGCTCTACGAGACAACGAGAATGACCCCCCTGATGATTTATCAAGCAGAACTTCTACTCAAGAAATTGTATCGAATAAAAGAGCATCCCAACCCACTTGTGAGCACCTTGTTAGACTCCAATATTGACAGCTGCGTGAACGATCATTATTATCTTTCGCCGTTTTATCTCTTACATACCGCATCGTTACAGCTGCTTTTAAGACCTGCGGCAAGTGGAGGCTTAGTCGTTCCCTTTTACGAGAAAGCATCTCCATGTAACTTTAGAGGTTAACCAACCACTCAGTGTTCCATGGACTCCGGTCTCTGATATTAAACAGTATCAAATCTCTTTCGTTTGTAAACTAACTTTATAGATCATTAATGAGATTGGAAACTCTAAAACCCAGTATTTTGTATTTTTAGTTTAAGTTGTTTTATGTTTTATTTAGTATAGTTTTGCCAAAAAGAGCATCATTGAGAATATATGTCGGGAGCAAGCATATACTTATAAGTATTGAAATTAAGTAGAATTGTACATTCTGATTGCATATGTAAATGTAAAAGATACATTTTATTCAGTTGTAAATAGTCAGAAATACTTGCTAAAGTCGGCCACATTTATATACTTTGTGAATACAAAACCTAACTGATCGAAATTTTGTTATGTCTCAATAAAGTTAAATTGTAAATTGTAAAAATGTTTTACAACGGATCGAAGCAGAACAAGAACGGAGTTGAAATCATTTGGATACCAATTTGGAATATTGGTATCGCCTTATGTACCCCAAGTTAGCGGTGTGCAATCGGAAGAAGAAATATTTTAACGCGACTTTAATCAATTCTTTGAACTTCCTTTACTTTAGATGTCTCCTTTCTTTTTTAAAACAATTTTTGAAATAATGACCGCTGGCTTGGCAAGCAACTTATGTATGTATTTTAATTTTTGTTTAGGGGGACATTTGGGCGGAGACCAGTTGGTTACGATTACGTTGGAAATATCTTGCCCTTATGGAGGGAAAAGTATATGATATAACCGAGTGGGCCAATTGTCAGAAGGGCGCACTATCCCATTTGGAACCGAATTCTCATATGGTACAATATCGAATTGTTCGCGGTGGCCAGCAACAACAGCAGCAACAAAATCAACAACAGCAGCAGCAACAGCAACAGCAACAGCAACAACAGCGGGAACCACCCAGGTAAGGTCTTATATTTTTAGTTTTCATTTTAACTTAACTATTTTACATTTTTACGTTGGCATTTTTCCTTTTGTAGTAGTGAGGCAACTCTGAATGATTTTCTGGACAACCTATATAGTGGACACAATCCGCACGGCACAGCGCAAACTTCAGGAAGAAGGCGGCCCAGAAGAAATTAATTTTCGGTTTGTTCTCACTTTGTAATAATTAAGCATTTCGGTGCCACATCATCTTTTAACCGAAAAACCAGAGACATACCAGAGAACATGATGTTAAATTGAGATTGTGTCCATTCTTCATATCTTGCCCATTTACTATATTCTTTTTCTCCTATACAATAAAGAACAATTAATTTTATTAAATTGCATAAAAATTATCTAACATACGAGTACTCACTCGCACTAGTATTTGTACTCGCACCTGAATGCAAAAATAAATTTATTTTTATTATTTTATTTTTCCAAATTGACCTGAGCACGTACAACTGTTACAAAAAATGCTGAACTCAATATTACATATTTGTTTTTAGCAGCTTTAATCTCAAAACAAGAATCTGTGCTTCAATTAAAAAACAAATAAATAACTTTAGGCCAAGATCAACTACTTAACGTTAGGCAAACAAATAAATTATCGCTTTAACTCGATTACACACTTGGCACTCATCATGTTCTCGTATCGTACATTGTAATAATTATATTTTATTATTATATTAATAAAAAATATTCATAATTAAACCGTTTATAAACTTCTCAAAAAGAAGCAAAAATTCACAAAAAAAAAAAAAAAATCAAGCAAACACAAAAAAGCAAAAAAAAACAAAAAAACAAATTCTCGTGTAGTGTATCTCTCAACAAGAAATTAATTTAAATGTATTCAGTAATAAAAAGAAATCATTTATGATGATATGATATAACGGTTTTTTTCTTTAACCTTCTCCCACTAGAACTATAGTAAAATATTTATTTTTAATAATTAATGCGTGCTTAAGGTGTAAAAGATGTAAATTGAAGGAGGGAGAAAGTAGACGCTCGTTTACAGGAATTGGACCGCATGCGGCGGATATGTCCAGCAGAAAACTTAAAATGTCAGATCTAAATTATTTGTTGGCCATGAATTTCTTTGAATATGTTAAGAGCTTCGATATATGTCTACAGTTTATCATGTCTTCTTCATCACCTTTTGAAAATTTATCTCCGCATATTTGACAGCTATGTCAGCCTCTGTCTTCCAACCGCTCTTTTTCCTTCTTGCTTTCCTTGCAAAATAAGTTGTAGAAATTTTTATTTGTTGATAGATCTAAGTATTATGTCATTTGTTATTTTGTCAACGCAGAAGATACGCAATATTATTCGGTATATCCACATTTCGAAGACCTTTATTTTTCTTCCGTTGCTTCGCGTAACGTTCATGTTTCAACTCCCTAAAATAGTACTGATCAAATGTAACTTTTGCTCAATTTTACTGGTATATAACTTAATTCGTGTTTCGGTTTTTTTTTTTCAAAATTTGAACGTTTATTTAAGAAAAACATGTATAATAGTATTATTCAAAGTATTGCCCATCTGAAGCTATGATTTTTTCCCATCTTTCTGGCAATTTGTGGATCCCATTTCAAAAGAACTGCGCCGGCATGCCAACCAAGAATGAATCAAGCCAATTTTTGATATTCTGCTCTGATGTGAACCGTATTTCAGTGAGGGCGTTCTGCATCGACCGGAACAAATAGTAGTCAGAAGGGGCAAGGTCTGGGCTATAAGGCGGGTGGGGTAATTCTTCCCATCCACAGTTTTCCAAATAGTTCTTAACCGGAATAGCAATGTGGGGCCGAGCGTTGTCATGATGGCAAATTATTGCCTCCTGTCTGGTCGCATATTCCGGGCGTTTTTCGGCTACTGCCGATTAATTGTGTTCGGTAGCGTTGTCCGTTGATGGTTTCACCCGGTTTTAGCAGCTCATAATACAGCACACCCATCTTATCCCATCAAATACAGAGCATTACCTTCGCGTCATGGATATTCGGCTTTGCCGTTGATTTAGCTGGTTGGCCGGGTTTCATATATGATTTTTTGCGCTTGGGGTTGTCGTAATGGATCCATTTTTCACCACCTGTAACAATCCGATGCAAAAATGACTTCCTTTTGTGGCGTTCCAGCAGCATTTTGGACATGCAAAACGCCTTTCGACGTCTCTCGGCTTGAGTTCATGTGGAACCTAATTTCCTTGCTTTTAAACGTTTTGAAATGGCTGTTTGAGTGACACCCAAAGATTCTGCGAGCTCTTCTTGTGTTTGGCAACAATCTTCATAGAGTAATGCTTCCAGTTCTTCATCTTCAAACTTTTTTGGCTGCCCAGGACGTTCATCGTCTGCCAAGCCAAAATCACCACTTTTAAATCGTGCAAACCACTTTTGGCACGTTCCCTCAGCTAGCGCATGTTCACCATATACTTCCACCAAAATACGATGACTTTCGGCAGCAGTTTTCTTCATATTAAAGTAATGAAGAAGAACTCCCCGCAAAAACACTTTTTCAGGCACAAAGTTCGACATATTTGAGTGAAAAAAAATTATTGTTGTTTACGCTTCAAATGAATCACATATACTGGAATGACGTACAATGACAGTAGCTTTCTACCGCATGTTCCAATGGAATAATACAAGTTACGCCATTTCTTAGCAAACCGCACGTATTAAGTTAAAGACCCAATATTTTGATATCTAAATTGTTTTCTCTGCTGCAAAATACTATTTTAATTTTGAAAACAAAATTATTTCTTCGCTTGTTCTATTCTGCACTGTATTTCTTTACAAGGATTTCTTATGTTGTTGATGTTAACGCCATATAATTTGACTCCTCCGCCGTTTTCTAGAAGAACGATAGAAATTGAAGGCACATTTAAAATTTATAAATTACAGAGGATTCCAGCTTTGAATTTTAAGTGAGCGGGAAAACTGAACGTCTTGGAAGCAAAGGCTTTTTCCTCTTCATCGCACCGGTCCACTTGAACTGTAACAACTGGTAGAGCGCTTACTGTCCGATGCTCTTCTCATATATTTTATTTGGGAACATGTATTTAGTTTATTACTTTTTGATGAGTTCAACGCCAGGATTGGTTTATTACAAAATAATTTCATATGTAGTTTGCATCCAAAATGTTTAGTTCAATGCTCAAGTCCAAAGATAAAGATAATGCTGCGAAAGAACGTAAAATATTGAAAATTGCTGACTCTTAAGACGCAATGATTTAATGGAAGTTCTGGATGGGAAGCCCCTAAACCGTTTTCTCAAAATATTTCAAGGAATCTCTCCTTAAAGTCGTTGACCCATTATTAGGAACGCCCTGTATACTTTATGGAAGCCATATGAGATTTGTTCATGTACTGTACAGTGTATAGGAATAGGAACATATATTTCTCGCTTTTAAACTGCTATGTATACAGCGGCTATATAGAATTCAAGCGCCTTATCCTTAAAAGAGTTAAAACTTCGGATATTTTAATAAATTTCTCATCCAGGCCCATTATTTATGCTATTGCTACATCCTTAAAGAATTGCTTAGTTGAATTCCGTCGGATGGTCACTTTTAACATTTATTAAATAAACGTTTTTCGGGCATTATTCGCGGATTTTCATTGCCTCAGAACCGCATGTGTTGTTTGTTTAAGTTTTTACATAGGTGGAAATGGGCCTCGTCACTTATCATTACTTTGGACGCAAAATTGTGCACTTCGTTGTTGATTCTTTGCGATTCACTGTGAACACCCATCAGTTGATAAAAGATAAGCTGATCTTCAAGTTTTTCACCAAAGTGCGTCACAGAGACGTGCGTGGAATAGCCAATTACATTGCACGTTGTCTAGCCGATATCGACGGAGCCGCTATGACATCAACGGCCACGGCGCCAATAGGGTCATACAGTATGGCCCATTTATTATGTAGTTCATTGCCTCCAGGATTGATGTCTACACGTGAAAGACAGATGTGTCTTTTAAAAAGACATCAGCACCGCATCTTAAATCTGTGATGGACCCATTCTGTGGAGTCTGGTAAAAGCAGCAGCAATCTTTTTTCTTGAGAGCGTGTGCCACTAGACAACCGACACATAGGATACAATTGACTTTTTATTTTTAAAATTATTTTTTATTTGACAATGACATTTACTTATTCTAGCTACTGGTTCTTACCGACTGTTCGTCAGGGTTTCTGTATGTATGCTTATGCCAGACTAGCAGTGAAGATTGAGTTCAGTCATCAGCAGCTGGTCCATACATTTTTGTAACATAACTGGGTACATGCCATCGGCGCCAGACGAATTTAAGCTATCAAAGGATGTTTTATTGCCTCATCCATGACCACAACACAAGACATATACTAGATAAGGCCGTTTGTGAGCTGGGAAGGTTATCTGGGAAGTCAGTCTCAAGCATGAAATGGAATTTTTACTATCAACTCAGTGTATATGTTATCAGATTTTATGAGTAGCTCAAGACTGGCCGATTTGGTTTTTTTTTAGCATTTTGACAAGCCTATAATTTTACCGATAGTGAGTGAGATCATTTAATTGGAATTGGATCTTAACTTACGGACAAAACCCTAACCGAGATCTAACGGAAAAACATGCGTCCCCACTTAAAATTGCTTGATTCGTTTGAAAAAAAAAAATTTTGGCAACATGGCAACGAGGACTGAACTGTAAATAAAAAAATAAACCTAGTTACTTGTTACTTTTACCGAACTTTCCACACACTTGAGTCATTACATCTGGTTGGAGTTGGTTAATTTCAAAACAAATTACTAACTCGCGGTTTAATGAAGCTCATGCCGCTTCCAGTTCAATTCATTTTCTATAATACTATTGTAAGCTTGGAAATATTATAAAATATGTAACGTTGTACGTTATTATTGAATGAGTTTTTTATTTCTTAGTAATAGCCAAAATTTCTGCAACGACGTCCTTTAGCATTCGTTCTTGCAGTCGTAGCTTGCTTTCTAGTGGTAATTGCTTTGTTTTAATTGCCAACATTTTCATAAACAAATCGTTTTCGTCCAGTTCTTCGGATTCACGTCGTTTTGCTTCTTTCTGAGGTTGATATGCAGATTCATTTCTTCGATTTTCATCAACACGGGGCCTTTTGTTAGTGTACCTATTTGGGAAGTCTGGCCTAGTTGGGATGGGTTCCTCCTCCAAGAGTTCATATGTTATTACATGCATTGGAGAAGTGACTGCGCTTTCATCTAATTCGTACATTTCAGGTGATCTTTAAGAAAGTATTTATATAGAATGCACTGTCTTAACACAAGTACTGCTATGATTGAATGTGTGAACATTATGTTTTACTTACTTCTTCGATTTGTATATGTCATGTAGAAAATCCAAGGATGAATAAAACTCCCACTCTCCCAAGTCCTCCGAATTGCCATAATTCTCTTCGATTTTCCTTTTTTCTCGGACAAAACGATCACGAAGACTTCTCCACCATCGTTTGCATTCATCAACTGGAATAATTTTCATTAACTACTATCATACGTGAATTTAAACTTTACCTGGCCTGTCGAGCTTCAGAGCAATTTCCGCCCATGCCAAGTCACGCTTCAGAACCTCTTTGTAATATCGAGATTTTGTGTTGTATAAATAGTCCTTTTCACGGACAAGATCAATTAACTTTCTTTTTAAGGGATTTACATCTATATTTATTTCAAAACTCTTGTCGGAGCACATCCCCGCGCACATTCCGCAGCTTTTCTTACGATGCCTTCTCATCATTTTTGTAAATCTTAAAGTACAATATATCCTTGCGTTTCGGCAGCAAATTTAGAATTTCTGTCTACCAAACCTGAAGCTGTCAAACACTCGACCTAATGGAACGTATGTATGTATATCTATGTCGTTATTCTTAATGCATTTAGGATTACAGGTAGGCAGCGCGACGCATACGCTCGTCACGAAGAGCTCGTACGTTTGACGTTTTGCAAAAAAGTTCTGTTCATTACGCTCACAGAATCAAGTCACTGTTAAGTTATTGCAAAAATTATAATTTGAGTGGATAAACAATTACGGAAGTTTATGAAGTTAAAAAATTCCTACGTCTATTTCTCATTACTTACATAGATTGTGATGCATAGTAAGGGTATGTAAATGCATGTACATATATTTGCGCTACTTTGCTTCCATCGCCCATGGAAAATATCAACGGTAAGCCTGATTCCGCCTCCGTTTCCTTCCAGTGAGCCCGTCAATTTGTTCGTAATAACGTACAACCAATAAATGTCTACTAATTGGCAAAAGATTGTCCGTTTTGACATTTAACAACTGACAGATCACATAAACGTGATAAAAGTTGATCATTTCTGGTGCAGGTGTGTTTGAATTGAAATTATTTGTTGCTCTTATATTAAATGTAATCTCTTGACCCTTTTGTTATTCTGTTTCAATTTAATTCTTACTGTAAGTATTTTATGTGGTTAGTTAGTTCTTATACATTCATCACATTCGATCTTTTTGGCTGCGTTGAAAACAACATTTAAGAATAAATATATACAGGGTGTTCCGGACAATGTGTAGAAAACGTTAAGGAGAGAATCTTTGACATATTTTGAGAAAAAATTTTATGCATGGGGCGGGGAATGGGTTAAGTAAAATCAGCCTTACGCTGATCTGTTTGAAAATTAATTTTTTTAAAAGTAAATGTAGCTTTAGACCTAATGTGTCAAAAATTATTAAAAACACAAAGTGATTTTTTTAAGGCTGAAGATTGAAAATGGTTTTTTACCACTAGTTGATCCTAGGACTTACAGATAGAAAAAAAAAGTCAAATTATTTCATCTAAACCCATCTTTTTTACAATAGTTTAGCTACATTTATTTATTTAATTAGTTTCTTTGGAACCTTATTATGCAATGTGGCACACATATACGCGGAATTTATGCTAAACAGCTTTGTGTTGCATGAAGTAGGGGTTGTTTATAGTCTCCGTATATAACATGAGTGGTTGGTGCTGTAGAAATGAGGTAGGCGCTGAGAGGTGTCAATCGGCCGAGATATTATGCTGCAACTGTTTCTACACATCAATTGTGCTCATTTTACCTTCAAGTAGGAAATATTAGGTACTGGTCGATTTCCAACCGGGCTCGACTTTCTAAACTTAAGGGTGCGAGTGGAGACCGACAGGCAAAAATAGCAACACTGTAAACAGGACCGCTTATAAATTCACTAGATGGAATCAAGGGTGAGGTAAAATCCCGGAATAATACAAATGAGATCCGGGCTATTCCGACATATTGGTGCTCAGGCCGGTAAGTATTTCCGAAACAAATAAAGGGTCTTGGAAAATAGATGGTGACGGATGAGCCCTTTATGGACTAACGACAGCACTCACATCGCCGAACGTGTTATTGGCTTCTAGTTGTATCAAAAAAGGAACTGTCCGGCCATGCAAAAATGATAAAAGTTACGAAGCAGAAAAAAGCCTCGGTCACAGACTGATCTTTTGTTAAAAAACCCTGCAAGCGAACTAAGGACAACGAACTTCGGATATGCACGTGGAATGTTGCGTCCCTTGATAGACCCAGTGAAGCCGAACAACCTGCGGAAGCCTTAGACTGCTGCAAAGCAGATATTACTATACAAGAAATGCGATGGGCTGGGCCTGATAAAAAAGATATGAAAATCTGCAACATCTACTAAGGCGATTGTTATCAACGGCAAAAGCAGTGCTCATTTGGATGCGAAGCTATTGTTGGAGGCAGACTTAGGTACAAAGTCTTGTGTTTCTGGCATTTGAACAAGCGCCTTGTAACAAAACGTATCAAAGCTAAACTTGTCAACATTAGCCTCTTATAGGCACGCGGCCCACGGCACACGGCAGAGAGAGATGACGAGATCAAAGTTAGCTTTTATAAGCTCTTGAACAAGACTTACGAGCAATGCATCAGCTATGACATTTAATGGTCCCTATTTTAATGCAAAACTAGGTAGAAAGGGGATCTTTGGCAGCACTGTCGGAAGATATCGTCCGCACGACACCACCTCCGATAACGGATTCAGGCTAATCGACTTGGCGGCAGACGGAACATTGTCGTAGCTGCGAGTAGCACGCGGTTCTAATATCTCGGTATTCATAAGGGGACCTGGAGAACTCCTGATCAA
This sequence comes from Volucella inflata, assembly GCA_928272305.1. Classification (NCBI taxonomy): domain Eukaryota; kingdom Metazoa; phylum Arthropoda; class Insecta; order Diptera; family Syrphidae; genus Volucella; species Volucella inflata. The sequence goes on along the minus strand of OV743716.1, from coordinate 146,096,113 downwards.
TTGACGACATTGCGATCGACGCAAGCCATTTCTCCAGTATTATGGATGTCCGAAGGAGCCAACATCGAATCGGACCATTAGCTTGTTGCCGACATCCCGAACATCGCAGAGACAAGCGGAGTTTGACGTTGAACAGCTACAATCGCAAGTTGTCGCAAAATCCTTTTCCGATCGAGTCTCACTTAATCTCATGGGAGGTTCTCTGCCGCCAGCAGAGCTTCTTAAGAAAAAGGCAAGAGCATGACAAGTGTACGATCGAGAAAATCGAGAGATCGGAATTAAAAGGTAAAAAAAAAACATATCACGGATTCAACCTGGACAATGAAGACGCTGGAGCGGACGGCCTGATTGTTGAGCTCTTCAAGGCGGCAGGCGCTAGCTTGGTTAGGAACATACACCAACTATGCTGTAAAATACCGATGAATGGAACCTCAGCATTCTTTGCCAGATTCTCAAGAAAGAAGGCCCTCTACGATAAGCCAACTACAGAGACATAATAAAACATAATAATAATTCATGGTTTATTAACGGAATTTACTATTTGTCAGCTACTCCTTTCCATCAGTTAATCATTGAAAATTAGAATTAATTTTACAATAGGAGTAATAAACCTTTGCAATGAAGACTTGATGTATGCATATGTATATTTTAATATGATTATACAAAAACATCAGTTTTCTTTAAATCGCCTAAAAATAGTATCTTACAATTGCGTGAACGCCGAAAGCCGTTTCGCCAATAACCTAATTGACCCATATCAGTGTGGCTTCAGCCAGGAAATTCACCATCGACCGAATACTCACATTACGGCAGATCTTAGAGAAAGCTATGAGATTCAGGTCGATACACACCACTTATATACCGATTTTAAGGTCGAGTATGACAGCATCTATAAAGACGAGCTTTATAGAGGAATATATATTTGTGACAAATTCGTCCGTTTGTGCAGGATGACGATAAAGAGCGCACGCTGCTCCATCAAGGCCAGTGTACACTGACATACAATTTCCTCAACATCATTCTTAAAATAATAGTGCACAATCTTTCAGAAGTCTGTCTAATTACTCGCATACGCCGATGAAATAGTAATCGGTAGCAAGCAGCGTGATGTCAGCGGCGAGTATGGAAACAGAGGCGGCGAAAATGGGTCAACGATGGCAAGGTCACTTATATGTTGTTAACCAGAAAGAATATTCAACACCGATGTTTTCGACATAACTTTGTCCTTGCCAGATATAATTTTTAGGTCGTTAAAGACTTTAGCTATTAATTGAGACAATGTCAACAGAGCTGAGATCAAACGGACTATAACTCTTGCTCTTGGCAATCGCTGCTTCTTAGATTTTTATATTCCCTGTCCTGATGTGAGGGTGTTCTTGGTTGCTTTGAGACGAAAATTCTTCGGGTGATTTTCGGTCCCATCTGCATAGACGGGGTACGGACTGAACAACTGAAGGGTGAAGGTCAAAGGAGTAAACTGAAATGTATTAAGCTGCAGGAACAAATACATGTACTCATATTGACGTGACGACCTCTTATAATCTTGTTCTAAAACGTAAGCATATGAAGGGTATAAAAACTCAGTTCTATGCCTTTTCTGTTCCGACAGAAGAAAAAAATGTAAATTGGCATCAAAGGAAACAAGTTCAGAAATGTACATACATAACTTTCATTTGATTTTATTTTATTTTTTTACTCTTTTCATTTATTCAATATCAACAATTACTTATACTGTTTTTAACAATAACTACAATCATTTGTTTTTCACTTTTACTCTTAAAATTCTTAGAAGAACATTTAGGTAGATAAGGTGTTTGTTTTAGTTTTAATTTTAAACAATATTTTCATTTAAATTACAATATATTATAATATATTTATAAATTGTAAAATTCTAACAAACTATATGCATAGAAAAATAGTTTACTAATTTGTATATGGTAAATATATACTCAATATGTCTATTTTCATCTTCTAATTTCACATTTATATATTTCTCTTTTCATTTCTTTTAATTTACAAATATTTATGAATCTAAAAAAAAAAAACTAAAAACAAGAAATTAATAAATTTAAATAACACAATTTCAGAGAATATTGAAAAAAAAACAAACAAAAATTGTAGTAATTATATTATAATACAATACAAATATAATGTACGTACATTTGTCAATTGATTTTTCTTTCACAACATGATTTTAGTACTAATTTTAAAAATACAATATATTTATCTAAATATAATTTGTTTTTGTTTTTTTTATTTTTTTTCACGTATTTTCTTTTTTATTTTAGTTTAACTCTGTAGTGTTTTAAATATTATTATGTATAAAAAAAAAAAACATATTTTGACTAGGAATCAATTGCAAAAATGTAGTGAATTTGATTCTTTTCTTTCATAAAAAAAGCAGCAGTGTTTATGGCTTTTCAGTTTTTTTAAATTAAATTAATGTTCATTTAAACTCTACGGAGCACTGCTTAGTACTAAAGCCTTTAGAGCTTTCTCGTGAGCAAGTTCGTATACGAAAATGAAATTATTATATATAGATATTTGTTTTGAAAATTTTTAAATTTGTTTAATTGGAATTTTTGTTAATCAGAACTAACTCCGTATGGGGTACTGCTTATAAGATTAGTGCCTAATGTTATATATTTAGTTTGTAGGTGTATCACGAGCCTGTTTTGAAGGTACGAACAAATGACCAATGCCCTTAAAATCCATTTCGATACAATATATTTCTCCATACATTTTCGAATACAGGTCCTTAAGAAAGTTTAATGTCTAGACTTCGTGCAAGGGAAAAGTCTACCTGATTTTTAAGTTATGAAACTTATATTAATTGAACAACAATAACTATTTTGTACTTATCAATAGCAACCTCGCTGAGTACAACAATTTCCATGAAGTATTTCCCTTATCGTACAACAGCTAGAGAAAGTTGCCAACGTGATAAGCAAAGCCTTAGAAATCACCTTTAAGACGTTTGACGGAAGTGCAGACAAAGTACTTTATGTATAATATATGACGATTATCTTGAAAGTCATACAGACTGTTCTAGAATGACTAGACATATCGCGTATCAGTAATTCACAAGCAAGAATACAAACATTACCGGCGCAATGGATATATAATGAAGGGCCTTTCCTAGTACAAATCTTTATGTCGGCAATTGGAAAGTAAGGTCACATTTAGCAAATGGTTTTCGGTATTAATCTTGGGTTGAATCTATGAACTTGTTGTAGCTATTGCTCAGATACTTAGAAATAGATAGACCCCTATTTGAGGTCTAGTATCACATTATGCAAATAAATCTGTTGCAATGAAATTGAGGCATGATGAGAAATAGTATAAAAGTCATTATAATTGAGCTATACGCAGACAGTGTTTTCAAGAGTTCAAGAGTTTTAACAGAAACCTACGGTTTTTCTCCTAAACTTAGAAAGTGATAGCTTCAATGAGTAATCTAAGGCAACAAGAAATAACATACACCAGACATTGCAGCTTTATAGGAACTGATGCCAATATTAGATCCTGGATTGAAAAATAATGCGGTGGGTAGCAGCAGTGCCAAGCATACATACTAGAATTTCCAGAACTTGTGTACTGAACCCTCTATTATGGAAAGAATAAAAATGTTAAGTTTTTTAGCGAAGATGGAAAAGTATTATAAATATGATTTAAATTGTGTGAACGTAGGAAATTAATAAGACAGTTGGCTGAATCGTTTTCTAAAGTAAGCTTAAGCGCAGCTGGTCCAAACTTATCATAGCATGAGAGTTTTAAGGTTGAATTCGCGCAAATGTTTTGCGTTGTGCGAATGTAGTTTGCGCTCCAATTTAATGGAATGGGATGAAAGTTTCCAAGCTTTGTTTATGGAAGGTTTTATAGTAACCCATCGATACGAGTACTTTAGCTGGAATCTGGGAAATTGCAGACTTGAAATGGCGATGTAAATAGTTTTCCATCGTTCCTAGTACTGGGTCATTAGTGACCAGCAACTACAACTCAAACGCAGTACAAGAGTAGAAGTCAAAAAACGCTTATTAAAAGCAAACGCAGCGATTCTAAGAAATCCCGTTTTAATTTATCTATCTGCGAGATAATGCCTTTATAAGGTTCCAATTTTTAAGAGAGCTGATTTTGGTGTCCCAGTCAAGATTTTCAGCAAGATTATATCCATAAGCAAGGAACGCCAAATTGGCAGTGTGAGATAAAAAAAAAATCTTCAAGATTTGATAAAAATAATATCCGTTTCTCTCTTTGACAATCTTTTGTGTGAACATGTTCGATGTCTATGCTAGAACTTAATAATATGGTAGGCCATTATGTCTTGACAGAGCGATTCAAAAAAGTGTAGACATCTTTAAGAAGGTTGAAATTGCATTGATGATTGTATTATCTATCAAAGTTGAAGATGTCCGAATCAAAGACCTCATCTTCTTTGTAGGGTGACAGGATCTAATTTTACCCTATATTAACGGAAATAAAATAAAGTAATGACATTTGTCAGACGATTTTCAATAGTCAACATTTGATAAACCTGTCAACTGTCAAATATATGAAAATAACCTAGAGTTCTTTTTTCAAGGGTAATAACGACATGCTCTTTAACAAACACTCGATCCTGAAACATTTTCGAAAAAATAAGTGTGGCCTATTTTGATAAATTATTGACCAAAGTTCATGGCGAAGTTTTTAAGATACAATTTTTTTTGAATAGATACGTGGATGGATATTGACAAATTGGAAAGGTATTATCGTTTGATGACCGATTACCAAATGAAACGGGTTTATTTTCACGAATAACGACGATAACGAGTCGAAATGGATAACTACGTGTGATTATGACACTTGATGACATTTTTAATGCATATTACCGGCTTTCCAAATCGACAGTTGCTCGTATTTTGATAGTTCGGCATTTTGGCATATTTTAAAGTGTTTTAATTAAGTTTATGACGGGAAAAAAAAGAACAGTTTAACTCAGTTAAAGCTTATATGACGGATGAATAGATTTGTAAAACAATGAAATAAATTTAAATGTGTCATGCCTCAGAAATTGGATTTTAACTAATATTTCAAAATTCATTTAAGCAATACTCTATAGGTACCCGAATAGAATCTTACGAAAGCTGAGAATTTTCTAGTTATATACAAAAATTTTTTATTAAGAATGGTTAGTGTAGTTCTGATCCTAAAATAGATAAGAAAAAATAAATAAGAATTTTGACAAGCAATTTAGGACGACAATGATGGTGACGGATGATCTTATTTTGAAGAAAATTCTTCATTTTAAATCTGATTTCTTTTAGTTTGTCATTTTCTAATCTTTTTCTGTGTTTTTTGTTTCTTACAAAACGTAGGTGTCATTTCTTTTTACAAAATATTTCCATTTCTTTGTAGTTCAAGAGTGTGACGAGGTACTTCTATTGGTTTTTGTTTTTTTTTTTTCTAAATAACTTGAGGTAGCTGGGTGACTGGATTTTACCATCCATTTGTAATGGCTTCAATTTTAGCTTTACTAGTCTGTTGTTTTGTTGGGGTCAAAGGCGAGAAATTCACATTGATATTGATCGGATGGAGAACGGGCATTGCTGCGTAGTTCTTCTCCAGCAAATCGATGCCATTGAGATACGGCACCAGGCTATTGTAGTCAATGTTCAGTGGAACGTAATATGTACCTTGGCCATGTAAAGCAAATATCGGGACAGCAAAATGCCGACCGCTAGCGGTAGTTGTTGTGGAGGGATTTGTTGATAGTTTAGCTGCTACAGCAGATGTTGCACTATTGCTATTCAATTCAGATTTTATATCACTGAAGGAAAGTGCTTTTGGTTCAGCTGATGAGGCGGCAGCAGCTGTTACAGCTGACGATGATGACTGAACATTACCATTTTCAAGTTTACGTTTTTTTACTATTGAACTGGCAATATCTAGATCATCCTTCGAATGCTCCGATATAGAATGATCACTTTGTAACGTTGGAGCTGTTGGACAGTGTTCGCTAGAGGTTTCATCGTGCAGGTGGTCTTGATTGAAGCGCTCTTTTATGTGATTTTTGTACTTGTAATTGTTGTTGTGCTCGATATCGTGGGACGATTCAGAGAAATTACGCATACGTCCAGCTTGCATCATTAAGCTATCGACGGAATTATGCGGATGCGGTGGTGGCGAATGCATGTTAGCGGTTTCATGGTGTAGAAGTGGCTCTCGCGACGAATCGAAATCATGATTACTAGAATCATGGTGTAGAGATGGAGGAGCCGTTGATGTTATCACGGGCGCTTGATGTGGCTGAGAATTGCGGAAACTTAAATCTTTGACATCGTTATGATCATTACTGTTGCTGTGTTCCACATCGGATGTAAGAATGTCCCGTAGTTGTAATAGTGGTCCTGTAGGATGATAACCATTATGAGGACTACCACTAGACGCGCTTACATTGTCTGGATGACATCGAGCTTTAAAGCAATCATCTGAAATAGATTGAATAAAAAATTTTGAGATTGTGCTAAAAAATAAATTAGTTATAAATATGTAATGTAGACCAAGACTGAAATTTTGTTAGAATGCTGGACTGGAGCGGCAATGTTGTACAGAAAATAGCTTATAGCCAGGAAGGGGCGAAGGTCTATATTCAAAGCGTTGAAGTGTCTAGTTCCTTGGTTATTAAACTATTGTAAGTTCAAAGATCAGAATTCCGAAGATCTTCTAGGCAAAATTGAATAATGAAAAGCTAAGCTAATTTTTTTTCGCAGGCAGAAAATTGACTTGGGTAGATGAGAAGCGCAGTTGTGCAATATAGTTAAAACAGCACTGATTATGAGAAGTGTCGTTATAAAAAAAAACTAATTCTTTGGACATTGTTGCAGGACACTGGGGCTTAACTGTCTCAATCTGCTTAGGCAGCTGATTCATGCAAGTTCAACAGTAGCACTGCGATGTCCGAGTCTACATAGATGCATTCAGTCTGTTGGAATTTTTTAGCAAGTTGATGGTATCCTTTTTTTTCCGTGCGGCCGAACATGTGAGTTATCAGTCTCTAGTTTTCGTAGAAAAGTGCGCTTAATAAGAAATAAGAGGGACTGATAGATATAAGATTTTTCGTGAGAATATGATAGGCTTTATCTGCCTTAGGTTTGAAAATTACATTTATTTCAGTTTAGGTACTGGGTGCTGCACCGAGGGCTAAACAGACAAAAAGGATGTATAGCAGGGTGTATCTGCTGTCTTGAAAACTGTGATGATTCTGTTCTTCCTTAAAATAAAGATAAAAGGTAGCATAACTTGTGTGGACCAAATGAGTCCAGGAGATGACACACCGGAAATTTTATAGGATGTAAGAAAATGTATACATATTCATAAAAATTTTGTATTTCCCAAGAGTTTCTCTTCTATTTAAATGGCATAATACTGTGAGTCAGTCAAGAGCTACTCGTATATGTCCAAATTCATTCATAACACGGTAAGACTCGAAATAAATGGAATCTCTGAAAGATAAATTCTCTTTCGGGTTGGGGACTAGACCGTTGGGTCTTATTGTCGGTCAATAATCTTTCGAGGAATTCATCAGCTTTTAGTTTACAATCATCAGGTGTAAAACTGAAAACCACTGCTAACGTGGCCAAATAACGCAAATTCGTTGATGACGTGTCCAGGTGTGCTTAGCCAGCAAAATAATATGCATTTGTAAGCGCTTCGATTGCGAGACCCTTGAACGAGCTCTTCGCCCAGCAGTAAACTCTTGATGGGCAATAAATTTTCTAAAAGAATAAAGGATCAAGTGGACATATTTTAATGTAAAAAAACAAACATGTTAAGACAATGCAATGGCCTTAAATGAAATCCTGATAGATTCAAGGTTAGTGTTAAAAGTACAGAAGAAAATTTCTGCAGAGTGATGACAAAAGGTAGCACACGTTTTTTGCTTACCTCAAACTCTTCTTTATCCTATTGGTTAGGGCTAAAAAGTTAATTGACTTTGTTGACCATCTCAAAGGTATGTATGCGTATACGTTCTTGACCATAATACGAGGGCGGGTCAATAAGTCCGTGACTTTTTGAATTTCTGACCTCTTTACTGAAACAGCAACACTGCTCCTGTCAACAGGCATCTGTCAGTTGACTCCTGTCAAAATTTAAACTTGCTGCGTCAGTTAGTTTGTGTTTGACAGCTATTTTTATCAGACTACTCACTAATTTGAGGAGAAAATGGAAAAAAGTGAATTTCGTGTGCTTATTAAGCATTATTTCTTGCGAAAGAAAACCATTACCGAGACCAAGGCTAAGCTTGATAAATACTGTGGGGACTCTGCACCATCGATTTCAATGGTAAAAAAGTGGTTTACTGAATTTCGTTGTGGCCGTACAAGCACTGAAGATGCCGAACGTCCTGCACGCCCAGTTGAGGTCTCTACACCCGAAACAATCGAAAAAATTCACGATATGGTGTTGGCCGACCGAAGATTGAAAGTGCGAGAGATTGTGGAAGCCGTAGGGATCTCGCATGGCTCAGTGGTTTCAATTTTGAATGATCACTTGGGAATGAGAAAGCTTTCCGCAAGATGGGTGCCGCGTTTGCTCACAGTCGACCACAAACACATGTGCAGTTGCCATGGCAAAAATCCATGAATTGGGCTATGAATTGCTCCCTCATCCACCCTATTCTCCAGATTTGGCTCCGAGCGACTACTTCTTGTTCCCAAACCTGAAGAAATGGCTTGGTGGAAAAAGATTTGACTCCAATGATGAAGTCATCTCGCAAACAAAGGCCTATTTTGAGGACCTCGACAAATCATTTTTTTTGGAAGGGATAAAAAAATTGGAGAAGCGTTGGACAAAGTGTATAGAGCTCAAGGGAGACTACGTTGAAAAATAAAATTATTTTTTTATCAAAAAATCTGTGTTTTAATCCAAAAGTCACGGACTTATTGACCCGCCCTCGTACCAGGAATGGAATGAAACCTCACAAGAGTGTTAACAGATCTGTTTGTAGTTAAGTTGCCTGGTTTTGGAGGAAAGGGCCAAAATCACAAATTAAGTACTTATGCCCTAATTCTGGCATACTTCTGTGATGCCTCATGTGTCACAACAACCTCACAAGAGCGAGGTGAGTCACAATTTGTGGGGTTTTCGTATTCTAACCAAAACTTCACAAGTTGTAAGCATCACAAGAACTATCAAAATTGTGATTTCCTATAGAGCAGTTCACAGGCCAGGCCGGTCACAAGAGAAAAATAAAGGCTAAATTTTTAATTTTGAAAAAAAAATGGAGGAGTTAGTGCTTGTGAGTGAAATAAACAAATAAAAGGAAAGATTTAAAAAATTCTACGGAATTTGCGGGAAAGGAATGATGGTTTCTCATTAATCGATGACTGTTTCATCAAATTTTTTCTCATTGCTCACAAGAAACCTCACAAGACAAGCATCACAATTTTCGCATCACAGACATTCGTGAGTTGTGACCACATCATAATCAGAATAGGGGCATTAATCTATCCGAAATTCACACCTTCGACCAAAGGACCATTAAGTAAATGGAAAATATAAAGCGCAGAAATTTGTTACCGAGCTGAAATAAATTTGGAGGCAAATAACTTGGGGGAAGACTTATTAGCCTATGATGTACGTCTTGTAGATTACTTTATAAACAAGGGTTTCCGTTTCCGAGCGCACCGTTTCTGAATCTTGGACTAAACATGGATCCGCTGTAATACACCGGAGATCAAACAGCAGTCGAAAGAGTAAGTTTGTTCGACCAGATCAGCGCCGGTGGAGGACAAAGTCATGGCCATAAAAATTTTGCTAAATTATTGGACCATTTCAATGACGATTGCAAGTAAAAACTACAATAAGGTGACATGAAAGTGATATGTGCATATTTGGCATGGGAAAATTTAGTAAATCGTGCTATGAATTGCCCCTTCTTCTGTAATGGCCTCCAGATTTAATTCCCAGCGACTACTCTCTGCCTTTAAATCTAAAGAAGTAACTTGGTGGAAAAAAAATTGCCTCAAACATTGAAATCATAATTTTAAAAAACGCTTACAATGAGGAATCCGACAATTCTTTAATATATGGAAGGGATCAACAAATTGGAGAAATGTTAGGCAAGTTTTATTGACACCACTTTTTCATAGGAACAAATATTCGTATGTGTAAAAATACTTACTTTTCAGAAGAACTTCATCACAATGTCCTTGCAGGTGAGTTAACATACGATAGCAAAATTCTTGCATTTGACTATCGCATAGGTATTTGGCAGCTTCTTTCATACAATCCGTGTATCCCATTCGATACTCGCTTTCCTTTTGCACGCATTCACTTTGCAAATGCTTGAGATGCCGAATTGCCATTTCAATGATTTCTGTCTTTTCTATTCGGCCACGTCCCTTACGTTGGTATTGCGGTGGAATGAGTCTAGATAAGTCTGCCAAGCATGAGTTCATCCTGTCTCGACGCCTTTTCTCGATAATTCTATGCGACAAAGGATCTTGCTAAAAGCGAAAAAGAGAACGGGGAAAAACCAAAAGAAAAAAAAATCCATTAGATACAATAAAGGGGCTGGAAATATGATAGTTATTATCATAATTAATTAGATAGAATAAAATAAATTGCTAGTAGCCTAATTTAAGTAGGCACGAGTTAGTTGTTTCCTTTTTTTTAAATTTAAATTTATTTATTTTGATTTAGTGTTTAGTGTGAGGCGATGCAGAACATCAGTGGCAGGTTGATAGCTTTAGTCGGCAATGACGTCATACTCCTAATACATATCTTAATTTCTATAAACAAACACTAAGCCATAGGTTATGCTGTGATAATTGTTTTTTTTATTTAAAGTTTAATTTTATTTAACGAAAATGCATTTGAATTTGTTTGTTTTTCTATTTGTTTATTTATTTGTTAATGGCAATTAAATTAAATTAAATTAAACCACCCGCTTAATGTTAATCTTTAATAATTTATTTATTATTTAATTTTTTTTTCGAATTTGTACTCAAAATCTGTTGTTTTTGTTTGTTTGTTTTTCTAAAAAATTAAATATTTACCCTCGATGTTTTATTACGTCTTCCGGTTGCGTATTCTGCATCATCCTCGCTGTATGCTGTCGCTGTTGTTGAAAAATTTAAACTAGATTCTGGACAATAAGCAAAACTGGATACAGCTGATTCACTACAATAATGGAAAACATAACAAATTTGTTACTGATCAGTAAATGTCGGTCCACAATTGAGATAAGTGAGAGAGAGGTGTACTATTTAGTAGTACTAAACTAAAAAAAAAATTTTTTTTTTCAAAGTAAAACAAAATAAAAGCAAATCACTAAGAAGAAACAAAAGAAAAAATTAATTGCTCTTCCTAGTAAGAGAAGAAACCTATTCGATTATTTTTTTTTTTTTTTTAAATTTTTATAATTACTATTTATTTATTTTTTTATTTTTTAAAGTGTAGTAGTAATTTTTTTTATTCGATTAAGGATGGATTTGTGCATAATTACCAAAAAGAGGAGAGAAGAAGGCAACTGTATTACTACTAAATGTTTCGAAACAATAACAAATTAGTAGTTAAGTAGAGTAGAGTAGATTTAAGCGCAGATTCATCATATTGGTCCTCCGTTAAAAATCCACAAAACTAGACCAATCCAGGATGGCCAGGATAGCGAATTTTTCCCCAATGGTTTACTAAGCAAAAATAATATACAATACATCGATTGATTTTTTTTGTTTGTTTGTTTGATGAGTTTAAGTAAATAAAACACAAGTTTGGCAGTACAATTTTTTTTTATATATTTCTTTTTTGACAATATGTTTTATTAATATGTACATAAATATAATTTAAAACAAAATAAGACTAAAACACTAATCACTGTTCACAGCACTGACTGATGACTCAAATGTACGAGTAAGATCCCGATTTTTTTTTTTTAATTATTTAAATATGCACATAGATTTATTTAGTTCTTTTAAATATAGTGAACAGAGTAATAAGAGTTAAAGCTTGCAACTTTTATCCTTTTTCGTTCATTTTTTTATATGATGTAGACTATAAATTGCCAATTAATGAGAATACCATACATTTAGCTTCCTTAATTCTAATTTACCCAATTTTATAAATTACAAGCAGTGAACAAATTTTTTATTGTTGTTGCTGTCTAAATCCGGATTGGAGTAGGTTATTTTAAAGTGAAATTGAAAATTCGGCCGCAAGTAAATTAGCTTTATTAATTTTTTTTTTTTGATTTTAAAAAATTCCGTAATGAAACGTTTGACCAATTATATGGCTTAGTGTTTTTATTTCCATTTGGAATGACAAGCGAAAAGAAAGAAAAAACCCAACAACTTGCCTCTGTGTCTACTAGTTATTTCTCAAGAGATCATTAAGTTAAAAGATGTTCCTCATGCGTTCTAAGTCTCATTGCAAGGGATCAACTTCAAAGAAAACGGTTAACGATTAAAGATCGATTCGTGAAACAAGGGAAATCCACTCATCAAGGTCAAGGCTGATTCTCAAAATGACAATTGCAGAATTTCTAAGGTACAAGATGGATTCCTTTAGTGTTTCAACAATTTAAGGAACAACTAAAGCCCGTATTATAATCTATATACGAGTACAAATCTAAGTTAACATAGATAACTACTGCAAAGCTGTCAATCTGAATTTTTAAAATAGAGTTGTTGTCGGCGATTGAAAAATAAATGCTACTAAGAGCACAGATCAGAGTAGTGGTGGTAAAATAAGTAGAAGAAGCTGCACATGAGAAGACAGCGGGACCGTATGCAGAATTACAAACGGGTTTATATTTTTCTGATTCGGATGATAGGAATAAGAACTCAGGATATTTAACTAAACAATGAACTATGTTCGAACTTTAAAATGGAAGGTCTTCTGAACTGAGTCAAATAAAATCTGTCCTGCATATGACATCATTAATAAAGTCGAATTGTGCTGAACCATTCTGACTTTAGCGGTAATGCTCAAATGCCTGTTGCCACTGTAGGTTAAAACGTTAGGAAAGATCCGGAGTTGTCTATTGTATGTCGTTTGCAACAATTTGGCCTATATCCGGCTTTTGCAAAAATTAAGGTCACAGGGTGAAAGTTCGCGAATTGAGCTCTTAAGCAGCTTGAGGTCGACCCATATTTTATCACAAGGCTTGCTATAATTGCAATCGTTTTGTAAACAAAAAAATAAAAGTTATTTCTAAAAAGGGGAAGATTGTGGAAAGGCTCTTGAGATTCAATACCATCTGTTTTGATCCTCACATTTTCAAAAATGAAGCGGCAGCTCGTCTTACAGTCAATGGGAAATAATCATTTCTTCGAAAACATTGACGACTATGAACTTAAAGGCAACATTTAAAGAACAATATTATATTGCTAAATTCGTAAGATTTGACTCTAATCCATTACTCTTTGATTATTTATAATAAATAAACATTCTTGATTCCAGTACTGAAGACTTATATTATCCTTATATTATTGAGGAATCTAGTTAAGAGATTTTATGATTTGGAGATAAGATAGCTAACTCGGTTATTTTGTTGTACATGTTGTTCTTGCCCCTTAAAATCAAAATTAAATAATTCAATCCGTTGATAAACACGTAGCCAGACAAAGCTATTATTGCTTAGCTAGTAAGTAAACAAAATAACAAATAAAAACTGAAAAGTCAAGTTATGTTGATTTTGTGTTTCTATAGCAAGTTCATTAAAATAAAATTAAAACAAAAAACAGATCAACATTTTCGCAACCTAAACTGTGTAATTCAAGGCAAAGAAAACTCTACGTACGATTATGAGTAGGTATCTCAAATTGAATTTTCTAAATCTGCATCTTGTTTCGGCATCATACTCAACTCAAACGTGGTCTCAAAATTCGTTAAAATCATAAACGTATTTCCGAATAGGTACCATACCTATTGTATCTACTCGTATATATTTTTGTACGAAAAATATAAATTCATTTTATTTTCTTTATTTGTGCCTTTGTTCGGTTTGTAAAAACACGTTTTTGCCAGAGTATCTATAATTAAAACAGCACGTTTCAAATGAACTGTGCCAACAAAAATATAACAAAACAAATTATACAAGATAAACAGAAAACAGAAGAAATAATACACACTTAATATTGAGATACATTCTCTTTTGTATTTATGTTCCCTCTAATTGCTTTTCGCCCTCTTATTTTTGATTCTTTTTTTTTTTATTTTGATTTTCTGGTTTTTATTAAGTATTTTTAAATTAAAAAAAAAAAGAAATTATGAAAATTTGAGAATTTTTATAAGCAAGCACTCAAAAAAGCTAATGAGGATGGCTCTCGTTTTGACGCGAAAGTTGTATTTCTAAATAAACAATGCGACGAATGACAATAGTCAGGTAGGCTTATTTTAATTTTAGAATCAATAATTAGCGGAGCTTAGTTTTTTTTTTTATTTAAAATATCTTCATAGAAAACAGGTGCGTATGGTGAAATGTTGCGTATGGAATACTTGTTGACGTTTTGGTTAATTTGTTGCAAGAGACTTAAATTGTGACTTTAAAGCCATTTATTAAGTTTTTTTCTTACAAATAATAGTTTGATATTTTATTTTAAAATCTTCTTACCTCACAACTACTACAGCACTTGTCTGGGGCGTGAGGTGATATAGGATAGCGAAGTATCTGTTGGTCCAGATCAGTGCATTGTACAAGAATAGACTTTACAAATTTTTCTTCTTAAAATGTTATGAACTGTATTCATTTAAAACTGGGAAATATGTACTGTATTAGTGTGATCCATGAAAGAGATTTCTGGAAGGGAAAACCACTGCTTTATATACAATTTCTTCCTTATAATATCATGTAGGAGTATATAGTATAGCTGATCTAATATAATATAAATACTTCAACAGAAAGAGCTTCACTTTCGGTAAAAAAAAAACAATTTTTTCCAAGTGCAAATATCCAAAATATTCATTTTCCATAATTGTTCGTCAGATATTGAGTCCAATTTTTTTAATAAAAAATACAGATGGTTACAAATTCCAGACAAAAACAGTTAGTCAACACAACCTCAGCTAAATTGAAAATATACACAACAGCGATGCAGAATAAAAATCCTTCTTTTGCTTCTCCAGTCCGGAATGGGTTGGTTGTGATACAAGACCAATAAGCCCTTCCTTTTGGAACAGTCTTTGCGCAAATGTTACTAGTTGAGAACGTAATTATAGTTTGTTCATAACAGACGATAACTTTCCTTTTGCTCTCGCAAATTTTACTGACATAGACCTACTATAAGTGAAGCGGGCATAAAGAATTGACTGGCACAGCCGGAGAGAATCACATGTCTTCTGAAGTACGAGTATGAATTCTCTGTATAAAGGCAAGTTGTCACATAAAACTGTAACAACCACCGATCAGTGAATTTATTATAATGAAAATATATGAAAGAGTTCCAGGCAGTTGACAGCAAAGAAATACAAATTTAAGTCCACTCCATTGGTTACGGCTTCGTAGGAAGCAAGCCAACAAAAGACGCGACATAAAACTTACGGATTATGATAGAATTATTTAAAGTTGTGAAAAAGGAACTCGTTAGGTTTGTTCGCAGAGTGCACATTAAAATGCTCTAGTGCAGTATTTTACACATAAATATCCAACAAAGAAAGACAAATTTCAATTAGTCTCCTTAGACTTGATTAAAAAAAAAGTACCTATGTTAGTAGATTTCGTCATCAACTTATTTTAAAAGCTCGCAGCTAACGTAAAAGCTTTCAACATTTGTTTCAATAACTGTAAAGAAATTTAGATTTTTATGTCATAACGTTTGTTTCATATGACAAAATATCTTTTACGAAATTGCAAACACATTTCTTATGTATTTCACCTTTCTCCTTTTTTGTACGACGAACCTAGCTAAGGTTTAGTGCAAAATATTTTAGTTTTAAAATAAATAAGTGTAGATCTTTAAGTGAGCATTTTATGCAGAACTATTTGGGCATTAGAACTGACAGTGAGCAAAGTTTTAATTACGAATGTCAGCAGGTGTATACAAACGTGACTTAATAAAAGTACCGTCCCATAGATGTTGCGTCGATGTATTCAACTGACAGCTGGATAGAATGTTCGCTGGATGGAGGAGGTCTATAGTATAAGCAACAGATATGAGAAATTGAGAGTCTACCTTATACCCCTTTATATGTAGAAAGTCAGGATTATGCAACGAAAATAATATGATTATATTTAAATGTATTTTTCAGGCGATACTTTTCTACGCAGCTCCTGTTTGGGGCAAATGTTCGAATTGCCATATAAAAAAATTACAAAATTGCCAAAACAAAATTCTCAAACTAATCGTAAAACTGCCATGGCATTTTTCTACCTCACTTCTTCATAAAATAATCAGTATTTTGACTGTTACTGATCGGATAACCAAGCTTAATGATCGATTTATAGCTTCGTGCAATTTGTCCGATAATCCTCTAATATTTAACGAGTAACTTAACTTTTTTGTTATTACTTTTTATCTAAACTATCTATTGTTACCAGTTGTTAATTTATTTATTTACTTTGTTTATTTATTTGTTTACTGATTTATTTATTCACTTATTTATTTATTTATTAATTTATTTATTTATCATTTACTTATTATTTCTACATAAATCCTAATTGTTAACTCTTTCTTTTTTTCTCTTACTATTGCTTTATTAGTATAAGGCTTTTTAAGCAAACTGTAAGGTTTTAACATAGCTTTTCCTTCGAATATTGCATTATAGTTTTCCATAAGTAAGGTAGATGGTTAACGTATTTTTGTAATTTTTATTTTATGTAAAGAGCCGACAGTGAGAAAAATCATACGCGGTGCGCATCAGCTGTAGTACCAGTTTCTGAATATCTAGTTACAGTCAGGGTTCGAAAAGAATCGCTATAAGTAAAAGAATTATATCACTTGAATGCAAGAACAACATTGGTCTACGTGATCCGAAACAGAGTAGTTTTATAAGATTCATATTTAACCAGTGTAAAGTAGCCAGGCAGAAAAAGTGTTCTAATATACACAACAGCTAAATATCCTTGTTGAGAACTTTTTACGAGCAAGTATCGAGCGGGAAATTTATTTAAACATAAGACAACATAAATAATAGAAATTAGCACTTCATCTGCCAAAAAAACAAAAATAATCTAGTTGACACAAATTAGACGATAACTTATATCCATTAAAATTCAGTCTGACTTAAGTTCAAGTATTCCGGCACAGTGCAATGGAAGCACACACATCTTTGACTTACCCTTACTTAGTTAAGTTAATACATATAAATGATTTCATTTGAATAATAAACACCATTATTTTGCGCTCTCATACTCCTTACGTAAAATGATCTTTTCTTGTCTCCTTGAAATGTCAGATATTTTATATATTTTATAGCACTGGATTGTTTTAATAAGCATAAAGACAAAGCATTTGCAAAACTTTTTACAGAATCATAGTCGCGTGCTTTTTTTGAAAACAACATAAAAGTATAATAAAAAAAAAAACAACCTTACCACCGTTTATAAGTACAATCCGGTTCCATTGATTAAGTTAGACATCAACTCTATACTATATTTTGTTCCAGTCCAAGTCTGTAGCAACTGGTTTGAACTAATATTTTTATTCCCTTATAGATAAAACCATATGTGTACATGACCATACTATGATTTATTTTTACTTTTCCACATCAAGTGCTCGGCGGTTCGTTATTTGAGTGCGCTGTTGTTAAGGTAATTTTTGGCAAACATTTGATTAGCAAACAATTATTATGAGACGTGAGAATATACGAGTGGAAAGGTTTTTGTGTTTTTCTTTTATCAGTATTCAAATAGTCGTTGGTTATGACCTTATAAACAAAATTAAGAATTATTGCCATTTTTAGAAGATTTATGGAGCACAAAAATAAAATAGAAAAGCAATTATTTGAATAACAGATGCGTTACACGTGTCTGTTGGAACTCAATGTCTGAAATAGAGGGCGGGTCAATAAGTCCGTGACTTTTGGATTAAAACACAGATTTTTTGATAAAAAAATAATTTTATTTTTCAACGTAGTCTCCCTTGAGCTCTATACACTTTGTCCAACGCTTCTCCAATTTTTTTTATCCCTTCCAAAAAAAATGATTTGTCGAGGTCCTCAAAATAGGCCTTTGTTTGCGAGATGACTTCATCATTGGAGTCAAATCTTTTTCCACCAAGCCATTTCTTCAGGTTTGGGAACAAGAAGCAGTCGCTCGGAGCCAAATCTGGAGAATAGGGTGGATGAGGGAGCAATTCATAGCCCAATTCATGGATTTTTGCCATGGCAAACACGATTGCGTTTGTGGTCGACTGTGAGCAAACGCGGCACCCATCTTGCGGAAAGCTTTCTCATGCCCAAGTGATCATTCAAAATTGAAACCACTGAGCCATGCGAGATCCCTACGGCTTCCACAATCTCTCGCACTTTCAATCTTCGGTCGGCCAATACCATATCGTGAATTTTTTCGATTGTTTCGGGTGTAGAGACCTCAACTGGGCGTCCAGGACGTTCGGCATCTTCAGTGGTGCTTGTGCGGCCACAACGAAATTCAGTAAACCACTTTTTTACCATTGAAATCGATGGTGCAGAGTCCCCATAGTATTTATCAAGCTTAGCCTTGGTCTCGGTAATGGTTTTTTTTCGCAAGAAATAATGCTTAATAAGCACACGAAATTCACTTTTTTCCATTTTCTCCTCAAATTAGTAAGTAGTCTGATAAAAATAGCTGTCAAACACAAACTAACTGACGCAGCAAGTTTAAATTTTGACAGGAGTCAACTGACAGATGCCTGTTGACAGGAGCAGTGTTGCTGTTTCAGTAAAGAGGTCAGAAATTCAAAAAGTCACGGACTTATTGACCCGCCCTCGTATAACGACTAACGATTTTCCAGGAATTTTGTTTAACAGCTGATTAAGATGAGTTGAATTCAGATGCAAATTTAAAAAAATGCCAAGAGATACTTTGAATAAATTACGTATACAAATTTGTATCGTTCAAACGCCTACCAATTAGTATCTATAAGGCTATGCCTTGATAAAAAAAAAAGTATCCACACGTGCTGGGATTTAACCAGAGTACAATATTTGGAAACGATATTCACCAAAGAGTTTTCTGCGTTACGGCATAATGATAAATGTCATAGCGTCATGCGATCATTAAAAGAATAAATCATCTTTCAGGTTGATCATAATTTTCAGAAGCAAGCTAACCTATCATAAAACTCAATTGGCTCTATCTTCTGCAATTTATTTTACGAATTCCTTATACAAATTCTTTAAACAACACTCATAGCCTGACTCCTGATAGAAGTCTTGCTGGCACCTATTTAAAAAAAAGCGATCAAATCCGGCGTCTGTCTGACATGACAGAGCTTTTTTATTATATGAACAGAAAAGCAAAACAACACGATTGCTTAATTTTAATACTAAACAAACGACAGTTCTTTAAATAGATTTAAATGTATACGTTTTCCTTAAAATACACTTACATAGGTGTATTGAGCAGAAACGGAAAACCTACTATTCAAAAAGATTACCACTCGTATAATTGAAACAGTATCAGATTATGTAGATAGATACATACTGATCCTACTTTATTAAAACAACATTATGACTATCATAGCAGGCGAAGCATGAGTATGACTAATAGACGAAAATTTCATCAATATAAACTATATATAAACAAAGATATAAACTTGACGCATTTTAGCTTTTAACAAATAAAACATTCAAACACATACTCAGTGACAATTTAATTTTGATCTAGCACATACATACACACATATAATTGGTATCTTCTTCAACGAAAAAAGAAATTAATAATCTTCTCCAAATATCCTTTAGTTAAAATTCTCTATTCACTTTAATTCAACAATTTCCCTAAAAGGCAACAGTCTATTTCCAAATTTATCCCCTATGTTACCAAAAAAAAATTATTGATTCATGCTACACCTCTCGTATGATCTCTGTCCACATCATGTGCAAAAACTACTTCATTATCAATCCCACCCACTTCTCCTAGTCCACCGATTCTACAAACACTATCTAAGTTCAAACGTTTTATTCCCGAACAATATGTCTGATCACTCTCCCGGTGAATGAAGTGATCTCGTGAAATTTGCGTGATTCCATTGTTAGGTCATATTCACGAGTTTTCTTGGCTTCATTAGCAAAATAAACGCTTTGACGTGCCCATCACCACGATCTTTTGCCATCGAAAGTCCCCTCATAACGTCAGCGCATAGCACGATTCAGATTTTTACTATATTTGAAAAAATCACTCGCTGAATACATGAATTTTTACGCGATTCATCGAAAAATGTCTCATACTATAGGTATAGTCCCCATTACGTTGCAATTACAACGCCTGTCATTTTGGCAGTGCTTTGTCAAAGCAACGATGACGTAGTGCGCTAATTTTTTTCAAACAAAACAACAACATGTTGTTAGTGTAACCATCCCCCAAAGTGTACGTAACGTAGTGATTTCTTACACCTACCTCCTGTCCGATGGCATCAGATACTTGATTTCTTTGGCACACGACACCTACGAGTACCTGCTGTTCGGTTACCACGCCCGATTTTCATCGTTGCCAAAAAGTTATTTTTGACGTTTCTTATGTGGATTTTTTGTTTTTCTTTGGATTAAAAACAATATTTAGACCAAATAGTGCATAGTATACCTATTCCGACCCCCTATAGCATCTACTACTAAGTTTCATTCAAGAAATTTTAAAACTAACAACAACGACAAAACAAAAGACATACGAATGCCCCCCCTAGCGAATGAGGTGAGTAACTTAGGTGACGTCTCTTTACGTCAATTTAGCTGGTTGTTAGTTTTTTTTTTGTTTGCTAGCGTTGGCGTTGGCGTTGGCGTTTTCGTTGTTGTCGTCGCGGTTGTTTTCGTCTCCGATTTGTGGCGATTTGATTTTTCTATTAGCTTTGGCTTACTTTTTCGTTTAAGGGTCACAAAGATGTCTCAGATGTTGCGAGAAAATTAAAAAAAAAAAAAAAAAACCAACTCCCAACAACTAAACCAATTGAAAACAGAAGCAATTTTGTAATACGGCGTTTGACTTATTTTTAGTCCGGCTATACAGCCACAGAGGATACATAATATTATCGCATTTATTTTGGATGGTGGCATTTATTTTTAGCTGATATTTTCGGATATTTAAAAGTATTTGAATGATTTCGATTTTTTTATTTACGTGTGGTTTGAATTTGTTCCAGAAAATTTGACGTATCCAATTTTAAATCGTGAGTGTGGTTCGATCGTCATGTTTATCGCAATTGAATTTTCATGTGGGTTTTATTTTTAGGTATACATAAGGGAAACACGTTTTCAATTGGTTGTTTTTATTGTTTTGAATTAAAGGTATTTGTTGGGTTTGTTTATTGGAACAGGAAGCCATGTGAATATCCCGTGAACAAAGTGTTTTTGGGGGATACTTAAATGTATTTACATGCAAATTGATTTTTTCACACGGTATAAAGTATGTCTCTTTTGGTGCTGAACGATTTCGTTTCACATCAACAGATACATGTATCGAATGCTAAAGTCGGCAGTGATGTTATTCAATGAACATACATAATACAAATCAGTGATACTTGTCAAATTCTATGCATTGTAAACACACATTAACGTACAAATGTTGTGGGTAAATCCCCTTTTCCATTGTTAACAGAAATAAATGATTATTTCCAAAAATTTAGTAGTTGATATGGTTAGAAAGTACGATATCACAACATTTTCATGACATTAATAAAGGGTGAAAACTTTTGCCAACTTTTATTTGCTTCTCATTTACTTTCATTCACTAATATAGTTCACTTCGTTGCATTCTCACTTATTAATCTAAATGTCAAATTCAGCTGACAGTTCGTGTGTCAAACAAGTTTTTACAAAATGTTAGACAGAGTTCGAAAATGCATAAGTTGGGGTCAAGTAACGTCAGTCAAGAAAATATTGACAAAGTCGCAAATTCCAGAGAGCAAACCGCACAATGTTTATAATGTAATGTAATGCTTTGAATGCTTTCATTTGACTTTTGACATATGTAAGTTTTGAAAACAAAATACATTTCTCTTCACTCTTGTTCCTGTTTTGATTTTTAGGGAAAAAGATGGAATCACCAGCAGATGGAAGACGAATTTATTGCCAAACTGAAAAAATAAACCATCAGTTCTATGGATTACTAGACTGTATACTGCTGCACGTTTGATTTTACGAATTTTAAAAAATATTTTCATACTAGATAAATTTAGATAGCTTTTGGATACATCCGTGAGATTTTGTAAACAATAAAACTTTTCACTTGCAATTTTATTGAACTTAAAGTCTTCCATTTCAATTTTGACCACGTTAAAAAAAACGACACGTCATTTGGTTGGTTTTGCTTTCGCCATTTTGAAACGACATCTATTAATCTTCATCATATCCTGTATGAAATGTGTTTCGCAACGTCAAATTTATGCAAAATAACAGTACGTTTACACCGACCCGAAATTCAACATTTCGGAATTTCATTTCACTGTTTACATTGAACGAACAACATTTATATGACAGCTGCTGTCTTCCAACTTCCTCCTTTTCTTATACTTTTTTTGGTTGAGATTGTAAATATTGGAACAGCTAAAGAAGTCAAAGTTGTTTTTGTAAGCGCTATCACGTGCGCTGAATGACGTGTGGATTAATTAAAAAAGTTTATTCGATTTGACAACCTTCTAAATGCAGAGACGAAATGCAGCATTTCGCTGAAATTCAACATTTCGAAATGCTGGAAATTATATGGAGCATTTCGGCTGAAATATTGCATTTGTCCGAAATGCTGAATTTCGGGTCGGTGCAAACGTACTAAGGTGTATGCCAAACAACACAGCACATTGCAGATGCGTATTAGAAGAACTTTTTTTTATGTTATGGAATTCAACCATACTTCATCTGAGATTCATCGTACATCATACTGTCACTTATTCTCAATACATCAAGGAATAGATATTTGTGTACATATTTGCCAATAATGTTACTGTCTTTTACTCGCAGTAAGGGAAACGTTCGTATTTGTTTTAGGTGTTCAAAGAATGATTTATTTTAAGCAACATTCTACAAAACGTTTTCAATTAACATATTATTACAAATTTTCAAGTTTTGACACATATCTATGTAAAACTCTAGTCTTAAACATTTTCAGACCTATTAGATAGTTTATCGTAAGTAGTGTCAACACATTTTAGTAACAATCTGGTTAACCTTCTAGATCAAATAAACCATTCCAATTGTTATTGTACACTTGTAAACACACATGTACATATACTTTTTTTTTAGTTATAAAACAATTTGACATAGAGTTATCAGTATACAGCTCTTGCTTTCTGAACAATACGTACGTACCTTATGCTCTTTTTATAATCAAAAACACAACCACATACATAGTTAAGGTAAAAACGTGATGTAAAACATTAAAAAATAATCAGAGGTTGTTCTTTATCAGATGTAAAAATTTAAAAAAAAAAAGTTTTCAGAGAGTGACATTGAATGACACTTTATTCTATGACTTTGACCTGTTTTTTATGTGAACTGCCACTATAAACTGTCAAATATCTTAGAAATTATATTCGATAAATATGAAATCGTATATGGGTACGAGTACTTTAGATTAAGATTGTTTGGTCACATGTTGTTGAAATCTGAAAATTATTTTACATCGAAAATTGTTTGATACAAAGTTAAAGTATTTAAATCAAGATAATTCTAAAGAATTTGACATACCCATCTGACATGTGACTTTGTTTAATTTTGAGCAAAAATTATATAAACTCGAAGCCACGTCATGTTGAAGATAATTTGAGCACAAAGATTTTGAAAATGAAAAACGATTGGATCACTCAATCAGTACTTCAAATATTTTTCTTTAAAACTAGACAATCAATAGATACGAAACTATCTTGAAAGCATTGAAATCAACATCTGATTGAATTATAGCCGCAATTATCAAGAATTATATTTAAAGTTGACAGCAAATATCAAAAGGTTGATTGACTTTTATCATTATGACCATCTACGTCCTTGGCATTAGACACATACATTACATACGTACATATTTTATTTTTATATGAAATTAATGCTTTCTCAGACGACATTGATAACATAAACACTATAGTCAAATGTTTGTTCTTCAAAAAAAAAAAAACCCATAGATTATCTGAGTGGTCATTGTTGTCTTATCAATATTTGAAAACAAAAAAACAAAACATTTTTAATATTTGGCAAACTACAGTACTATAATAAACTGTATGAACTCTTTCAACTCATCCAATAAACTGACATTTAAGAAAATCAAAAAAAGTATGCCTATAGACAGTTACCTAAAGATGATGTTTCTGTCAGATGCTTTGATCAATATGAGATTTGTTTTAGATTTTTCTCGATATTCAAAATTTTAAGCGTTCTTGAAGACGCACGGCTATAAAGTGGATTTCGGTGTAAACATGCAAACGCACATTGATCAGGTTTGGTTTTCAATTTCGTCAACGGTATTTGGGTCTACTTCTTACAATAGGGAGGCGGTTTTTAACATGGACGAGCAAGAAAAATTTCTAAATTAAAAATCTCTAACAGTGTGAAGTTTACTTACTCTCAGGGTCTGGAAAATTACAAGATCTAAAGTATATATAGTGCTTAAAGTGATAACGACAATAGCATAATAACTGCAAGAGAATACTACGAGTAAGTATATCAAATTTAAATTTCTATGGTTCGCAACGATTCTAACCCGACTCTGAGCAGGAGAAGAAATCAGTAAACGACCGCAGTTTGAAAATCATTAGACTACTCGTACATACCTCGTTAGGTAACAATGGGTCTGCTTTTTAATCTGAGTTTTAGGCAATCCTTCTAGCTAAAAATTTTTTTGTGAAGAGTATATAAATGTGAAGCAGCATTTGCATTTGACAGATATATGCATGTACTTTGCATTGCTAGACCTTTTGACGACATCTAATGAAGTGGGAGAACTCGAAGTTGCTGTGAATTAAGTTAGTCTGAGAACACACTATGGGTGCTTTCAAGAATTCAGCCTGCTGCGCTGCAGCGGCAGCCTGGCTGTAAATTTTTTTTACATTTGCTGCAAATATTCTCTCGTTTGCAGTTTAATATTAGAACAGTCGGCTGTGCTGAAATGAAGAACTCACGGCTAAATTCTGTCAAAATAAACGAAAGATGTCATTAAAATTAATATTATTAAATTCTGTCTCTATCTCGAAACAAAAGTCAACATTACAGAAACTACATTCTTTGTTTAAGTTTTTTATGTTGTACAGCCAGAGCAGCCAGAAAAAATTGCTGCAGGAAATGCGCAGCGCTGCCGTTACTATCTGAATATTTGAAAGCAAGGATGCACGTAGCCGTCCTTCAGTCTGAATATTTGAACGGTCAGCTGCCCTATCTGTGTAGCCGGCTGAATTCTTGAAAGCACCCTATGATTGTGGGAAATGAAGCCTCCAATTAGATAGGTGAACAATATTTCGAGGAACATTTTTTAGGGACTTTAGAGTGGGCGACTTTGTGTTTAAGATGTTTATTGATGTGAAGACTGTGTTGATTGCAGATAAACTAAAAGTTTGTTCATTCTTTGCAAGTTTATCGGGAGATATGTCTCCAGAAGCTTTTGCGAAGGACTTGTATATGCTAGGCTTAAACGACGACTTAATTCTTTCCGAATATCAATCCGAAACATATACACTTATTCTTCTTCTTCTTTTAAAGTGAACATGTTTAGCAGGCCGATTTAGAAATTGGTCACGAATGACATTTTAAGGAACCTAGAAACTGACATATTGTGGCTTAAGCATTAGATTTATCAGATAAGAGGTATAATCCAATTTTAATCAAAGTTCATAGCTTGATATGATAGTTTAGGACTTGCCATTTATGAGAATCCAATTTTTTTCAAAATAACACCTGGCATCATTCAGGTGCAACTTACCATACAGAGCATGAATCATTTCGCGCTAAATGATTTGGAAGTCAATTAAATGCGGTATTCGTCGTGTTATATGCGAAATACAGTCAAAAGGGTGAGAAAATCATCGAAAAATATAAAACGAGTTCTAAATAGAATAGTCGTTGTACGAATGAACTATGCTTATTGTTGGTTTTATTAAATATTCTAAGGCTGAAAATGGATAACTCTGTATTAAGTAGGTTTGGGTACACACGGTAAGAGAGACTTAAGGAAATAAGAGATTTTGTTGACAATTAGTAATATTAAGTTTGACATCGTTTAATTGGTCATTTCCACATAAATAGCTAAAAGTACCAGATTTATTAATATAAAACACGCTCAGCTATAAATTAATAAATGTATGTATTATTGGACTTAAATGAACACATAGGGGAACTTAAACTTGTTAACCTGTTTAATTCAAGTCATTTTTGGGAGATTTTACATCGTGTTGCTTTAAAGTTAATTCATTATTTATCATTATTTTTGACCATTCGTGCTATTGAAATACATCAAAATAATTAACATTCCTCATCCTTTTCGACCAGTTTAACTGATCTCATCTCACTAGAGGCTGCATTCTGTCACTTTGTCATTGTTCTGTCACTTTCAATGTTCAAAATAGTAGAGGGTGTTCTAGTTCTTTACCCATTTCAACAAAGAAGAAAAGCTCACTAAGTGTCGCTCTAACATGTCATAGTTTTTAGTTTCCTTAAACAATTTGTGTGATCGATAGAAACTTATATGGATAATAAAACTCAGAATATTTTGTTTTTTTCTACGACATAAGGTTTAATTAAAAACAATGACTGACATAGTAGTGATACAATATTATAACATTTGGCAGGAAACTCGTAAAAAATCATTTCTGACAGCTGCAATCGAATTTTGCCCTCGTATCATAACAATTCAGGTATATGTCACCCATAAAAACCCATAACCTGACCAAATAAGGCTGCGAAATTGTTTTATTTTTAGAGTGCATTGAATGAGTCAACTTTTAAAATGTGTCAACTGTTTTCTTCTATTTCGAAATCATTCACACCAAATTTCATAATTTTGCTAGACGCGCTGTAGTCATGCCATCTTCATTATCGAGTGAGCATTTTTATTTAAAAAGAGAAGTTGATAACAGAATACAAGGTCAGACAAGGTCTTTCATAGCTACTTCAATCGGTTTCCTTAATAAAACAAAGTCGATAAACTTCCCAAGTTTTAGCAAAAAAAAAATTAAATAAAATTAAATAAAAAATGAAAAAGAGAAAAAAAAACCCTCGTGAATTGTGAACACGACAACGTGAATCAGTTTGTGCACACAGTTCTAATTAGTGCTGTGTTATCACATTCTTTCACACGTGTCCATAAAAATCATGCATCCTCCAGGTGATCGTTTTTTATTATTATTTTATTTTATTTTCTATATTGTATGCGATAAACGAAAAGCACCTCATTAATTTTATTCCAGAAATAGAAAACTGATAATCAAGCCGAACAAAGTAAGTAGAGAGGAAGGAAAAAGAAAAAAAAAGCTACCCAACAACACTAATTGCTATAAATTCAGTGACGCAAGTCTTTTTTTTATCTATTCTGGGAAATTCTATTTCTCTGATAACCGTCAAACTGTATACATCAGTTTGTTGGCAAAAAAAAAAAAACAAGAAGATAGAATACAATACTAACTACAATACAAATAAAATTTATAAGAAGTCACTGTTCTACAACGTTCAGTCACCCCAAGCGGAATGGAAAATTGATTTTACAGACTTGTCAAACGACAGAGGACATTACTTAGTTACTCCGGATTCCGAAGAAATAATAATATTGTAGGTTTAAGTGTCATGTGTGAGCATCGACGTTGAATTGAATTGAATTTGTTTTTGTGTTCCGATACTGTCGCAAATATTATTATGTGCTCGTGCAGTTACAAAAAAAGAAAAACACCGATGTAAGCATGTGATTACCTAATTATCCAGTGGAGCATTTCATTGCACAATGTTGCTATGGAGCCACAAGCGACAAGCCAAGTCATTGCCACGTCGCAAAGAGCCAAGTCGCGTCTAATAGACAACCACAACGAGCACAATAACTAGGTACAATACATTTAACACTGGTGTGCATAAAGAAGAGTTATGTATGCCAGTTGAAGTGCATAAAGTGTGCAAACAGAATTAAGGCCTTCACGGCTGCTGTGCACGTTTGTATTATGCGTTTGATGTCTCCTTCCTTTTTCTTTGTAAATTTATACAACCTTAGTATGTATTTTACCTTTCCTTAAATTATTTCGTGCGTTTTTATAGTTCACGTGATTTCACACATCTAAAAAAATAACGACACAACTTTGAGTCAAGTCATCCAACCGGAGGATTGTTATTTTGTTACACAAGAATCTAATTTTATTATTAACCTGAACGATACAAATACGAAAAAGTTGTTGAACAGCTCTGTAGTTATTTGCAATGAAAAGAAAATTAGGTAACCCATGTTAACAATGTTTTTATTTAAGTTTTCGCATTGCTTCAACATGTTGTTTTAAAGGGATGTTCAATGTACCTAACATACGTATAAAACTCGTTATCTGACGTGATGCTTAAGTCAGAAGGTCAACGATTTAATGAAACTGGTCAGATCTTGGGTGTAGCATTGTAAATAGTAACATGTGTGTACGAGTATTTACATATATAAAGATGGATTGCGGAATCGAAATTGCGCCAGATTTCTTCACTCTTGTGGTTTGATTTTCTGGAATTTAATCGCTTTCCAGATATGTTTTTTTTTTTTGACAGATCCGAAATAGACAATTCCTCAAAAAGCAAAACTCTTAGAAATTTAGCTATAGTAAGGCCAATATTGTTAAAAAATTTTGAAAAAATCAAAGATCGTGTATTTCGCGGGTTAATTTATTATCGATTGTCGATTTGTCAGCTCCGAAATATGTCCTAACCTAAGTCTATAATTTACAGTGCTATACCAAAACGTTATTGCAATTTAAGTTTGTCTACAGAATGTATCTGCATTTGGTACAAACCCTATCTAATGAAGAAAAGCATTATTTCCGTTGTTGCAGTACTTAAGAGCTTGATTGCCATTTGCATGTTTATATTGTAACATATTTTAAAGGCATAAAGAATAGTCAATAACAGTTTGTTACGCACAAAATTGTTGTTTCTTCATAGAGTTGTTGTATCTATATATTATAGTAGGAATAAACCTAGCTTTATAGTTCTTATGAGTGAGTAAACACCAATGCTCCTACGCAAGTTTTAAGAACCCCTATAAACGACTTGAGAGAAAAGAAATCGGAATCTACTGAAAAAGGGTATAAACTAATTGGTTGTATGTGTAGCTACAAACGGTAACAGCTGGAACACGCTGATAGTGTAGTCCTTTGTCCAGCCCAGTTTGTAAAAGCAAAACAAAAGCTATAGTAAGCTATCATTCACTTATGTATACTCGTATCATTCACGTGTGGATAAAAGGACGTTTATTAAAACCTTTTGACCCTTCGCCACTTTTATCGGCATTTTTTGATTTTTAACAAAAGGTGAAATCTTTTTGGGTTAAGGGGCACAATTAATTCTTCTTGGTGGTTTGGCTTGGTAAACAAACATTATTGCAAAATTTAGAACTATAAAAGAATCGCAAGTGATTTATGAATTGCCATAAAAATGTTTCTGAAATAACCATGTGGTATGGTGTGGAACCATATTACTACGCAATATATTAAGGCAACAAACTTACGAGCAGAAATGAGCAACATTGGGTCATGATATCCGACCTTTTGCGAAAAAAATAAGATGAGCTTAGGAAGCATGTTGTTCTAACAGCATGACGTTATATTCCGTACATCGGATTCATAGTATTGCGTTAAAATTAAACCATGTCCATGATATTTCCTCCCAGCTGTATACATAACTACGTTCCATATGTATTGACATACGAATTATTATATTACTAATTAATATAAAATTAAAACAAAATGACTATATCACTTCAATGGATGTAACATGGTACCGGTTTTTATGTTGTTTTCTTTAATGTGTAAATCTGACATCAAACTATACACACTCATATATAGACATCATATGAGAATACTATTTTAATTCAGTCGAAAGACCCCAAAATGCAATCGGGATATCTGCTATTTCAATATTTTCAAAAATTTTAGGCGACAAAGTTTGATGAAAGTTTTCATTTGTCTACGATTTAAGCTGATTTTCATCACGTGATCGAGACATGTACGGAAATTTCCCGTCAGATTCAACACTAATTTTAGAATGCTTTTTCTCAGAAAGCAACTTTAATATGGATATTACTGATTATAGGTTGCTTTAATGACAATAATTCGTTTTGATAAACGTTTATTCATAAAAATATCTCACACAAACGCATTTTTTCCAAATAAAAACTTTATACCTCACTGCAGAGGTTTCAATAACTTTTAAACTTAGAATTCTTATCCAAAAATTAAATGATTTCCGGTTTATAGTCAGAAAAGTCAAATATCCCTTCTTTGTGATTCTCACAAGATCGACTCTCCAACAATTCCATACAAAATCACTACGAAATCATTTAAAATTTGTTCAAGTTGTAAATAAGGTCAAATGTTTTTGATAATCAAATCAAATTAAATTTGAAATACACGTGATTACAAATAATTAAATTCACGAAACCTTTGCATGAGTTTAAATCAAGTCACCATGTAATAACTCGTTTGTTTTGCATGGGTTTCCTCTCAATTTTTGTTTTCTTATTTTCACGCCCCAAACATAATTTAATGATAAGTAATCCTCGGCTCATTGACTTTATATAATAAAAGTGCATTTCTCATAAATATACAATTAATAAAAAAAATGGTTAATAAAAAAATATCCCCACATACCTACGAAATTGCAATCATTCATTGCCTGACTGCAAAAAAAAAAAAAAAAAAAAAACAGTCACTGCTGTTGAACGCCACGAATAAACAAATGTGTCAGCTAACTCGTCGTAATCATGCAAATTGTGAAACAAATAACGCAACAACAACAAATTGACATATAAGTAAACGTCTATCGACAACAATAATGGATGACAAAAAGGAAAACAAAGAAGTGGGAGAACAGATATAAAAAGAGACAAATTAAAATTATACATTTTGTAGACGTAGTTTATGACAATCCATTTCCGTTTTAAACGTGCGTTGGTTTACTTGTTACCAAGTGACAAATACGGCAGTGGTTTATCACGTTGACAACGCAACAATCATCTTTTACCCACAAAGTCAGATCTGTCTCACAGTCAGTTTGTTTGGAACCGTTATTTCGCATTTTTATATACACATTCGTACATATGTATGTGTAGTCGTAGTTTAACGTGCACACTACATGCGACCACTACTGGGTTGTTGTTTGTTATTTTTCATCATCATCATCAACATTGTTGTGTGTTACTCGTATTTTTATTTTCGTGTTTTCGACAGTGTCACGAGTCGAGTATCATATTTTCACGTGATCACATTTAAGTATGGATAATTACGATGGCTGGCTAAATTCACCTTCCAGAAAAAAACAAAATAAAAAAGAACAAGATATAAAACAACAAATAAAACGCGATAATTTGGTGTGTGTTGTTTTTCCCAAAATACACGCTGTCACGAATGTCAAAAGATAGTGTGAGGGTGACTGTTATTTTTCACTTTTATTTGTTTTATTGCTTTGTAAAACTGCAAATAACAAAAATAAAAAAAAGGCTACGTAAATGTGGGAGAAAGGGAGATTTAAAAAAAAAAAAGAAAAATAAAACTTATCAGTAAACTTAAAATAACTCAAACGTGTACTGTGTCAATACACCACACATGAACATTTGCGTTATCGTTTATTTGAGTGAACGTATTCATTTAAAAAAAAGAAAAAAAACTTAACATTACAATGTTCTAAAGGTCACTATTCTAGAACTGTGAGAACTTGGGAAAATACACACATCCAACGCAAAAATGAACGGCAACAAGGCACATAGATACGAGTACGCTTGAAAAGAATGGAAACTAATGAACTCGGGCAATATAGTATTCTGACAAGTTGCACGTACTGATAGTAAAGTAATCGAATTCTGACGTTTATCGAATTAAATTTACTGTCAATTAAAAAAAAAAATGTTTGTTATTGGGGCATCCCGTTGTTGTTATCGTACAAAGAAATTATTTGAAACAATTTTTAATTATTTTGTACTTTGGAAATACCTGCAAATGCTTAATGGCTTTTTATGATTCATCGAAAAGTGAAGTGTTTGTTTTTATGAACTGTACACACACACATGTTGTTGTAAAAAAGTTGTAGTGTTCTATTTTCTACTTGTTGATAACCAATAAAACAAAGTTTGAAAAATGATGTTTACTTATTAAATTAATGGGTGCTATCACTTATGAATGGGGAATGTAGAGTACCTACTCATTTCGAGAACTTCTTAAATAGCTTGAAGTATGACGGTATTGTTACATTTAACGTGGATTTTGAAATATTGCCTAACACTCTAAATCAGTCAGAAGACTAATTTCTTTACATGTACGTCAACTTCGTTAGCTTTGGTTTAATGACGCATCAACTATTTTCTATGGGGCTACTTTAGGACATTAGTAAACCACTGCTGTATATTCTTTTCAATAAGCTCACAAATAGACAGTTCATCGTGAAGAATGGCGATGTGACTTCTACTGGTACATTTCACATTAAAATCGGTCTGCAACAAGGTGCGGTCAATTTGCCAATCCTTTTCAATATTTACACAAGTGATCTGATAGGTTCACCTCACCATGCCATAGCGTACGCAGACGACTAAATTGCGTACAGATCAGGTCCAAAGATTGAGGTTATAAACATTCTTTTGCAACGTGACTTCGATAAAATTAAACAATATTGCGACGACGACTGGAAGTAAAAGATCAACTTTCAGAAGTCGGAAACCATTCTCTTTAGGACGCCTTTGTGTGGGGCCTCTGCGGATACCAGAAAGAATTGGCGAAAGTTTCAGATCGTGGAACACACGGCCAAACACTTCCTTGTCGAAATGTAGTCAGATACCTCGTGTTTTGTTCTGATGTTCATGCTGTCAATCGACCTTATTTTTCCTAAAATGAGGAAAGAGTCTGATGTGGACAACATTGATACGGATGATATATGGTTGCAGCAGAATAACGCTAAGTGCTATACCATCCCACGAAATCACTACCTAATGTATTGATAACATTATCTCATGAAATGTACCAGTGAATAGTCAATCGAGATCATGGGGTAAACGTCACTCGATTACTGCTTGTAGGGATATGTAAAATCCTTGTTGCATGATAGTAAACCATTCAGGTTTTGGGGTTCAACATTTGGCGCGTTGTAAGCGGAGAACAGCCCTGAACGCTTAAAAGAGAGCACCAAAATTAGACTGACAGGATGCGTCTCATCAAAAATAGCTGATGATGACATATTTACATATATTGAAAGGAAACTTTAGTCTTAGTTTGGTATGTTTAACACGCAATGCTTCTCCCTTTCAATATTGAAACTGTTTTGCTCTCTAATAATAGTAGAGCAAAAAATGATAGTTAATAAGTACTTTCCTAGGCCTAGTAATGCAGCCATATTTTTGGGCTTAAAACGTAGCAGACACCGATTGGCATAGCTGTTAAAAGACAGAACTAAATGTAGCTAGAAAACTTTCACTATGACGCGTAGTAAGAAGGATATAAGAAAGCAGGTGATTTGCATTACATAAACTTTAAGAAGCTCTTGAAAGTATACATAAAAAGAGGATTGCGATCGTGATTTACTTGCTCATTACAAATTTCCATTTTTGTTTTTTTGAATTGCATATTATGTGGTTTCCACAGTGCATATGTCATCACTGACAGCCTAAACGGACAATTTTAAGACACAACAGAGCTTGGAACTTATCTGATTATTAAATTAATTGCTCCTACACTTACGATAAGAATGACAGAATTCTTAAATAGCTGCCTCAGTCGCTCCAAAGCCTTCTTTTTTTTTTTGAAAAAGATTTCTCCATCTGCTCTTTCGAATCATTCGATGAGTATGGATTTGCATTGTACCTCTTCGCTAAAACACATTAATTTCTTAGATGGTTGAAGAGCCCATCGCCTTGCTAACTTGAGTAACATTCTTCAAGGTATGATATTTCATCATTGGAGGCATTATTTCATCCATTGTATTGTATTCCAATGAAACCTTCGAGAATATGACCAATTCTACAGATGATAAATCAATGTTGTTTTCAAGTTTCTCTCTTGAAGAACAATGGTTTTGTTATGAAGAGCAGTCATCTTAACAGCTCTAGCTTACTGCTCTTAGTAATGGAATCTTCAAAAAAGCAGATCAGATGCTGAGTAAGGGTATTTGCTCTGACATCTGCCAACTCTGACAGTTTGACTTCGAATACGAAAGAAGACAAATAATCTCGGTAATTTACTAACCAAATAGTAGCCCCATCTGTCTCGATTTTCTTTTTTATCACTGATAGCATTTTAATCTCCTATTCTTTTTTTTCTTATCATAGAACAATAAAATAAAACCGTCTGGTTATTTGTTCAGCTCGTTAAAAACCAACATAAAAATTTCTTAAAGAAGCGCTTCGGACATGTCTTGCATAAATGACAAGAAAAGTCTGCCACAAATTCGCTACTGTCAAGTTGACACGTCTGTTCACAAGTAAAAGAAGTAATTTTTATTTCATTCAGCACACATTTATGAATGATGTAGCGAGTTTTATTGTGTAACAGACATTAGAGATTCTTTTGTGGAATTCTTTTATTTCGTTCTATGGTATTGTTGCCAACACGATAGGTAGATTTGCTGCTGGATTAAGTAAGAAAATAATTATTATAACCTTGGAAAAAAGTACATATAGTACATAGTACGTGCGAACGCAGTTAAACATGACCAAATATCATTACAATTTTAGACCTTTCAGTTCATCACGCAAGGTCAACTGACATTTTGAAACAGATGTTGTTCGACATGAGTCAAGTGAGAAGGTCTGGAGATTGTCAGAGTGGGATTTATACAATATAAAAAAAAACCTTTTTTTTTTAAATTTCAGGAACTTGTAGATATTTTTATTGATTACTCACCGACAGGTTAATTAAAAAAAGATAAAATTATATTATCGTGTCTGTGTCTTTCATCGTGGGATTCCCTCGAAAAGTATTTCAATTCTTTTGAAACCGGATATCAGCATTAAATATTTGTTATACCTGATTTCTGCATTCATATCTGTGGCATTTGCATCATTGTAACGGAAGCGTTAATATATGAAAAATAAAATCTCATCTATACAGTGAATCACAACTGAGATATTTTAGATTGACGTTTTTATTAAATTACATAAGTAGAAAGAGTGACAGGGGCAGAGGAAAAATATATAAAAAAAAATTTAAAGAACTCTGTACGTGTTGAGTTGGCGTAAGGTAAACCAAACACATGACAAAAATCACGTAGGAATGTTTTAATTCAAATTCCATCAAATCAGGTTTTATGCAAATAAGTGTTGGAATTTCAATAAGAAAAAGAAACAATCCATAGCCTATTTGTGATTGGTACGTATTTGTAGCTGGCTATTTTAAGCCACTCAAGTAGAATGAATAAAAGAACTTTGATAGTAATCACGACATTGGTATGGTAATAAACCGATCTGATGATGCTTGAGCAAAGCGAGATATCATACAAGGTTTAGATTAAGATAAACCTGAATTTGTGTTGTATGACCATTAAATTCGTTATACAATTTATTTAATACATAAATAGAAAACAAGAAGTTGGAATTATGCAATTAAATGTGATTCGGTTACTTGAATAAATGTAATTAGAAAAAAAGTCTTTTGGATGAAGTTTGATAAGGTTTTGGGTCTTCAAGATAGGATAGAGTAAATTGAATTAAGATTCACATGAAATCCAGAACTCAGAAAAAGAGCCAACTTCGAATACTGTACGGACAAATTTATATCCCTTAATTTTTATGTTGTACATCTTTAAGAATACCAATGTGAGTCGTAGATGTAAATTTCAGCAACTTTGATTGTTGCTGGTAATGGAAATCTAACTCGGTTTAGGTACTAATGATCACACAACATGACTTTATATTATCAGAAAGTTTGACACATCATTTATTCGTCCTGCTGGAAATGTCACCATTCAAACTGCATGAGGTTTAAACTATTGAAATAGTAATTTTATTATTTTTTCTGATACCCAAGGGATTGTGCTTTAGGAATCACAATAACTTATTGTTACAAGATATAACGCAATAAACCTTTCAAATCAGGATTTTACTCAATTATAGTTAAACTTCAGCAGAACTGAAAGAGTCAGGCGGCCAATAATAGGGCCACAATAACGACAATTTTAATTTAAAGAGATCCTGTAGATGTTTCTGATCGAAAGGGTACCAAACACATGAAAATCAAACCATGAATGAAAGTCTCGAGAGTTACCTTCGAAGGAAGAGCATTCTTTAAAATCCAAACCTTTTCGAATGTGCTTATAGGTTATAATTTCTTTACTTTTCTTATCTAAAGGTTGGTCCAACCATAAAACACGATGTTAATTGTGAGTCACACCTTAACGTCAAGTTTTTTGCCCAACTTAATTTGACATTTCTTTGTGTCAGTGTTTGACAAATTCAACACAATTGAGCAGCGCGTTAAGATTGTTGAAGCCTTTTACGAAAATGGGCGCTCAAATCAAAATGCATTTCGTGCACTTCGTGATTTTTTTGGTCAGCATAATCGACCAAATGTGTCCACAATCGGGAGAATTGTGCGCAAATTTCAGCAAACCGGGTCTGTTGGAAATGTGAAAACATCGTGCATGCTGTTTGGTACGGTTTATGGACTGGCGGCGTCATCGGGCCATACTTCTTCGAAAATGAGGTCGGCCAAGCGTTACCGTGAATGGTGTTCGCTATCGCGAGATGATGACGCACTTCTTGTGGCCAGAAATTGAGGATTTGGACCTGGACGGTATGTGCTTCCAACAGGATGGTGCCACTTGCCACACAGCCAACGAAACAATGATTCTTTTGCGCAAGAAATTCAATGGCCGTGTTATCTCACGTCGTGGCGATGTTAATTGGCCGCCGCGATCATGTGATTTGACACCGTTGGATTTCTTTCTTTGTACGTCAAGAACAATTCAAGAGCTAAAGGATGAGATAATTCGGCGACATTGAACGTCAATTATGTCTCAGAGTCATTGACAATATGGACCATCGGATAGAGGTATGCCGAGCATTTGGACGATATTTTGTTTCACACATAATTGTCCTAGATACTTCTATCATAATAAAAAATATAAAGATGATTCTCTGAAAACTTTTTGTTTTATTTACAATTAACATCGTGTTTTAATTATGGACCACCCTTTAGAACGATACGCATAACCTTTCAGATGCGAATTTGGATCAGACATAGTGTTAAAAATGGGAAATGTTGAATCTGTCAAAAAAGGTCAGATGTCAGCCAGAACAGGATATGTAGTATGAGCTTATACAGAAAACAGAGTCGACGCAGTAAAGCTGGTGTTTATAAGCTTTACTGGAAAATTGTCACACTATTGACTTCACTTAGAAATTCTTTCAACCTACCTCTATTACAGTTGCAAAGACGCAAAAGAAAAAAGGCGTTGTTTGTTGTTTTCAATACTATAAACTTACCTTTGAACAACAAAATTAAAATTATTTTGAATATAAAAGCGACGATCTCACAGAGTTGTGACCATCGATTCGGAGATTTCTTGATGACCTTTCATCATTCCATCATTAGCATAGTTTTTTTGACAGTTTGTCACAAAATTGTGTTCAGGGAAGAGGCTCCCCTTGGACTATTTTTATGACAAGCATAATCCGAAATACAGACCAACCCACTCCATTTTATGTAGACGGAGTACAAGTATATTAGTTTTTGTGTTCTCTAATTGTTGGTATTATCGAACCATATTTCTTTTTAAAATAAGTTCAGAGTTCGCGCTACGACTGTGGGAGACCATGTATAATGTAATAAGAATGATATTGATTTAGAGAAGAGCACTTATTCCATGTATTGTGTTTATCATAGGCTTAGAGTGAGAAGTATAAAGCTAAAGACAGGCTTCAAGAGTATACACATAAAATATTCCCCTGGTTTTCAGTCGGATTACAGTTTTAGATCACAGAAGAAACAACCCACTGTCAAATACGGTTTTTAAGAAGGTCATCCCTGGGCCGATTGATTATAATACCCATGTGTTCAATTCGATCTTCAGAAGAATAATAATTTCAAATTTGACCTTTCTTTGCATAGCAGATCTTATTTGAAACATTTATTTTCCAACAAAATTTTGGATCGGTTATAACCTTACCAAATTTTCACATCTGATACATTGTGTCAATGCAATCACCAGTATCATAAAAAGTCATTCATTTTGAATTCATCAATTCGTGTATAGGTGAAATACTTTGTTTGACACTTTATTCACCACTCCTTCTCTGTCAGGTTTTAAACAAAAAAGCAGTGTTACTAGTAATTATCTAAAATGTGTCTTCAAATTTTGGATTGTAAATTTTATAAATAGGAATCTAAAAATATACTTATTTTTTTAAATCTGTATTTAAACCAAACATGACATTGTAAATTGATTTAAGCTAGTTTCAAGTTTGACATTCAAAAGATATAAATTTGACAGCCGTGGTTTGTTCTACGAACTATTTTATGACCACTAAATAAAGAGTGACTTAAAAGTACATTTTGTCATTTCAGAAAAATTATAATAATTTGAAATGTCAATGTCAAACGTGACACACAGTGTTGACATCATAACAATGACACCTCTAAGTACTTTATTCTCAACATATTTGCTAATTTATGAGTTGACCCACTCTCGTGATTTATTTAAAGAAATGTTTAAATATGTGCATTTAACAAAAATAAAATAAAGAGCCACCTATGTATGTAAGTATTTGTGATTTATTTATTTTTTTAACATTCTAAACTTACCGAAACTCCATTTAACATTTACGTAAACACAATTTACGGATGTAGGTATGGCTATATGTGTTACAATTGTCTTTGAGTTGTTGTTGCCAACTGAGATACAATAAGCCAAACAATTCAATGGAATATTTTAAAATGT
Source organism: Volucella inflata (assembly GCA_928272305.1). Classification (NCBI taxonomy): domain Eukaryota; kingdom Metazoa; phylum Arthropoda; class Insecta; order Diptera; family Syrphidae; genus Volucella; species Volucella inflata. The sequence continues at coordinate 146,056,939 of OV743716.1, read as the reverse complement.
TAAATAGCTCGTTTAGCTTCCCCCCTGTTGTTTTTGTTCTGCTTTTATTTGTTTATAAAAATAACAGCACAACTGGAAAACACATATACACATTTCAGTATAGTAATACGCTTTTAACAGTTTTATGATCGCGCGACGATATATGTAAGTGTACGCCGCAGCAGAAAAGCTACACGAATACATCCATACAAACAGCATATACATATATTCTGTTGTCATGCGATGATTATAAAAGAATGGTAAATAAGTTTGACACACCGAGAAAAATACTGGCGTACGTGCATTCGTTGAATAAAAATGGGCACAAATCGCTACAGTAGCAAAGTCACTGTGTGACGTTCTTTCTCGATTTGTCATTATTGTCGTCCATTGAAAGAGAAAAAAAAAACCAAAAATGTGATTAAAATATTTCTAACTTGTTTACACACATAATTGGGTGTGGTCACACGTGACTAAAGTTTACTATGTCTATCTACGTTTGACATTTGAATATGACCTTACCCTCATATTAAAATGATGTTCGAAGACCTATTTTAAGTGGCCAAAAGTTTTATCTCTTGGAAAATGTCAGTCTATTTCATGGCGTATTTTGAAGAAAATAACCAACAGTCTTACCTTCCTCAATTTATCTATCCATTTCATTTTTGTTTTCGAATTTTTTTTAAATTTAAATGAAATATTGAAATAAAAATTGGCATCACTGTCTTAGAAATGTCAATTTTTTCCCCAATTTAACTATTTCATTAAATTTTCTCTAATCAACTTGTAATTTAATATCACTTCACTAAAAACACAATAACGCTTTGTCACCAATTTCACTTCTTCATTTACACAAATTCGAATATTTTTTGAAAGCTGTCAACAGTAAATATAGAAAATTGAACAGTGTTACCAAACGATGATTACAAGATCCCGAAATCGAAAACAACGAGAGACAGTTGAATATAAAACAAATAACACAACTGTCTCGTCGAGCGACAAACCCGAGATCTTAGCTGCTTGTAACTTTCATAAAAATCTTGTACACCAGAACCAGTAAAACAATTTCACAATGACACCTTAAAAAAAAATTGAAAAAAAAAACTTACTAATTATCAAACAAATACGATTTAAAGTCGCGTGTTGGAATTCATTACATGTTTTCGTTTATTTTTATTTTCTTTTTGCACAAATCAAAAAAAATACTTTAAATACGTTTGATTGGTGTGCGTCATTTGTTTATTTATTTTAACAATATTTAAAGTTGTTAATTAAAATACATACATATGTATACATCCGACTACTATTCGTAGACTAAAGGTTAAGAACTTTGTTTATTTTGGAATGTAGGCACGTGTGTGTTTGAACAGCAGGGAATTAAAAAAAAAAAAGGAAAGCAAAGTTCATTGTATGATATTTGATTTTTGAGAATAATATGTAGATCACATGTTTTTTAGTTGTACGTACTTAACACATGAGAGGTTTTTGATTAGTCTAGAATCACTATGTGTTTACTTTTTGATAAAAGGTTGGTTTTGGATTTATTTATACAATTTATCTGTGCTGTTAGTTAAGACGTCGCTTTATTTAAGTCAATCTGTATTTTATTTCATCATTACAAAACTACACTTACAGCACCCTATGAAAAGAGTCAATAATGTTAACTGTCAGATGTTATATTTGATTTAAATTTTGACATTTGTCATTCGGAATGTCATTAAACGTTCAAATTATACAGACTTTTCACTACAGACAAATGACTTCGGAACGATTTTAATAACTAGTTCGACCTAAAAAGATTTTATTGACAATAAGAAAAGATCGAGGCTTTAAAACAAATTTGGCATATACTCGTATAAACATATTCATGTTAAATTAAGCCTGAATAATGCGAAGACGAGCAGAAGATTCTCGAATGATCTTCGCCAAAGTACTACTATTACTACCGACATATTCTGATTATGTGTAAAGAAACCAGAGAAACACCACCGAAACTTAAATAAAGAAAGAGGCAAGCTTTGAGTGGTAATAATTTGCGAAATGGGCTCCAAAATGCCATAGCCCAAAAGAAAAGAACAGTTCGATGAAAACTGCTGTAGCATTAAAAAAGAATTCTCCTCGTTCGAGAAGAAATTTGGTGGTTTGGTGATCCCTGATATGCCAATGAGTAAACGCACTGAAGTGTATTCCGTATTTATTTTATGTTGACTGCTAATTGACAAGTTTAAGTTTTCTGACATCAGTAAGTTACAATAATGGAATGGAATAAAGCAACATTAAAAAATCGTAGTTCTGTTGTTGGCCTTCACAAGGAAATAATTGAAAAATTCTCAACATCGTTCATGAAAGAATTGTGCAAGTCTTACTAACTACAGAAGCTCCATCTTTCAAAAGTTACTTGCATATCCAGACATTTACATAATAGAAAGATCAGAGCTAGTCAAAAGAGCGCCAACGACTGTTGAAACAAAAACATCGAGGATTGGTTTAGCGTTTCATAAAAGAAAAACCAAGCTTAAACTGTCATCAAAGAAGGAGGCCTAATACGGAACGTCACGATAGGCATCTACGATTTCGGATTTTATTAACCTCAGTTTCGCCATGAACTCCGATAACGACAAAATGATGTGGAAAATCATGCGAGCCAGTTGCTGCAATTAAGTAGTAATGAGAACGCCCACGAGCTCTGATTGGTCACTTTGAGAGCATGGACTAGATCCTTATCTTACTTTTTTAAGCATGACAAAAGGAACCGAATAAGTTATTAGAGCATTTCAAGATGTTCTAATGGAACTTGAACTATTTTTTTTTTTGATCAAATACTACAGAACCAACGACAAAGGACATCAAAACCTTCCTCCAATAAGTACAATTCATTTGCACGAAGTATCAGATACAAATCAAATTGACACATCACTCTCTAGATGTGTCAAAATGCTTGTTAAAAGAATTTTCATTCATACCGAAATAAAGAACAACAAAATTAAATAAAACAAAAACCACCCCAGGCAGGTTAAACACTCTGTTACGAAGTGACCATTAAAAAGAGCCATTATCGATCAATTGTGCATTCATTCGAAAGTTGCCAGGACACGTGTTTGACATAACAATGGGTGCCTACCTCATTTAACCTTTTAAGGTAAAAATATTATTTTCATTCACGTGAAAAAGGTTACTGATGGAGGAAAAAGGGGGAAAACGCTCTTGCTTCTGCTTCTCCCGGTGGGATATTTAAGTAAAACTAAATTTGATTCATACTCGTATAGAACGGAGAGCATAAATGATATGAAAATGTAAGGACTGACTTAATAGATTCCTACACAGATAAAGTGAACGTATGTTGCTTTAACTAGATACTTGTCTCTCAACCTGCCATAGCAATTAAAATACAAAGTGAGAAATCAGATGGTTGAGGTGCTACCAGAAGGTATGAATTTTAATTGGTATATGAGGACATAATGTGGCCTCTAGGGATGAGGTAATAGGTATTTTCTAAGTTTTCGTTGCTTCTAGGGAATTTTAGTGATGTACACTAATTATTCAAAAGGAATTATTTTTACTTATTCATGTCTAAATTTTGTCTTAATTTAATTGAACCCATTGAATACCGTTTGCATTTGTAATTGAGGTGCAAAAATGTTAAGACATCGGTCGCTTTGTGTTGATTTTTTTTTTGTATGATATGATTCTTTTAAAAGTAAATGCTATGTTTGTCAAGCTTCAGAAGGTTTTGTTTGTTTTATTTCAAGTCACCATCTCATTATGTTCAATCAGTAGAATATAGAGATATCACTTTTACGTGTAACATGGTTCTTGCATCTCAGAAAAGTCTGGGAAAGACGACTTCATTTCTCTATTCTCTAGTACCTAATCCCGTCAAGAAAAGGAAAATGTATATTGAACAGTTTTGAGAGAAAGAAGGAGACTTCGTTGGATACCAAGTGCTATTTGCAGATATATTAGATGATATATCCGCGAGTTCTTTGAGCATATGGATTTTGACATTGAGACGTCAAAACAGCGAGTAACAAGTCTCTGGTTGAGAGAAAGACTTCAAATTCCAGATGTCAATCTCAAGGCGGCCATGAAAATTGGACTCTTACTATAAACACTAGGCTATAGCGATGTTAGGATGCTTATCCATGTGAATAGAAACTTGTTCGGACTCAAAGAATATTAAAGGCTTTAGTGTTTCTACTTTAGTCCGAAATTCATTGGGTAAGTAATAAGTAACGGTTGTGCTAGACAGCTTTCATCGTTTCTGCTTTTGAAGTAAATCATCTCTGACAAGTGATTGCTGATTAGCGAAGACCTGCATGGATGATATTGGCTGGAGTAGAGCAAGCCGAAGGGGGGCAAAAGAAAACGGCCATGGCACAGTTTTACCTGAATGTATTTGAGAACTTTCAAATAGCGATTTCGGTGTGAATTTGAAAAGTGATCACAATTCTGCCGGAAAATTGTTTACCATATCGTTCACTGACAGTAATACGAATAAATTCTTTAAAACCGAAAACCCAACGCAGCACTTTTATCCAATGCAAATAACCGATTGGATAAGTTGGCTGACCACTTCACAGAGTAGATTGCTGTCATGTAATGATGTAATGAGTGCTCGGCTTATCTTCAGCAATGAGGAGGGTGGTAGATAAAGTCTATAAATGGCTATATTTTGATTTTACCTACTTTTAAAGGTTACATTTTTGACATTTTATGCCCCAAATCAGTGTCAGAATTACAAAGGAATATGATATTTACATGTTTACATTTGTGAAGGTCAGTCTAGAATTAAAGAACTGTAAGACGTAGGATGCTTGCTGTTTTGAATGTGTCACAATTAGCATTTAATTGCACCTTTAACTGCAGAAATCCATACTATAGTGATATAGTGACTTTCCAGCAATGTCAATGTATGTCAAAATCTGAAGAACTGTCACTTCAACTTAAATTATGTTCGAATACTCACCAAATAAAAAAGTGTCAGTACATGCGAACTTTGCACGCAATCATTGAACATGTTGAAATCAGAAGAAGCAAAAAAAAAGCCTTTATCTCAATTAGTAAAATTCCATCTATTATACAAGTCATAAAATAAAACTAATATAAAACTGTCAAAATAATTAATTATAATCTTAAGTTTGATTGCAATATACGAGTAAGTCTTTACCAGACTGCTTTCGAGTGTTCTAAATTCTCACGTTTTCATATTAAGTAAATCAATCAAACTAAATTAGTCCCCTCTATCTACAAAGTTACTGACAAAATCCAGTTAGAGATTAACATACATACAAAGTATGTAAGGGAGCAATAATAAATTAGACAATATTCAAGATACTACGAGTAAATAAAATCCAATGACCTTGCAAAGGACATTTCTGTGCAAGACCAAACAATATACATATGTATAACCTAATTAGAGATGTGCGGCTATGTACCTCTATATTTGACGAGCCGAAGGAAGCAATAACAGACACAGAACCGGCAACAATCTTTGTATGTGTTAAATCAACTTTATAGATTACATACATACATATATTTATATGTATGTACGTACGACAAATACAGCCCACGTGTTTATTGAATGAATAGAATGAATAGATACGCGCCGCCGTCAGTATAGGTTGAATGCCTCCCCTTTTTTCTCAACAAATCAACAAAATCAAAAAATAAAAACAAAAAAAAAAACTAAATTCATAACCGATGATTATTTCCAAATCAAAATGGAAAGGGAATAATAAAGTAAATCATGTACAAGAATGTTTATATGAGAAATAATAATAAATTTAAAGAAAATTAAATAAATCTAAGAATTAAAATTCAACTGACAGCTGTCATGAGGCTGTCATAAGGTACTTACCTTTCATATTTGACTGAATGTGGAGCATGTCCATTAGCCTCCCAGTATGGTTCCATAACTTGCCGCTTTTTTGTATGTAGATACTCTATCCCCTTCGGTGGTATATTGATGTGTTAGTCCTTTTTATTCCTTTATATATGCAGATAGTTGTGGTATTCCTTGTAACAGGTTGTTGTTTGTGGTGGGTGCTGAATTTTCCTTATCGTTATCCTTGGACAATTGACTCGAAGTTATTCCAAAAAAAAATTTGTTGTATTTGATGTGAAATTGAATAGAATTTGAAAAATACGTGATTTTAATTGGTATCCTCGAGATCTCGAACAGCACTTATTCCGATAACACATTTAACGATTTTCACTATTTTAATTTTGTGTAAGCACCTTGGGCTAGTAACGCATTTTATTTTAAATTTTTAATTTGATTTCTTTTTTTTTAATTATTTATTTCTTAAACAGACGAGGGGTAGGGTTGTTTTTTTTTTTTTTTTTTTTACTTTTTTTATAGATATACTCGTAGTTGTTTAATCTCTTACAGACAATCGAAAACCACAAAATAAATTAATTGGCATTAGATTTAGTTAAGAATAAGTAGATGATGATGTTGGTGGAATTTTTGCACGAAATCGGTGATTTCAAGTAATATAAATGCCAAAATCACAAAGATTTTATAGAAAAGAATTTTGCTTGGTATCTAAGTATCTTCGTATTGAATTTGTATTTTATGTCGCGAATGTATTAAAGATCGAGAGATGATTGCCGCCGCCCGCTGTCTTTCTTGATGTTGATGTTTCGTGACCGAGGGTGTGATAAATTTATATTTAACATAAAATCATTTTTTTTTCTATCCCGATTTATTATGTGTATTTTTGTAATTTATTTTCAACAAAAATTCGTTTTGTTTCGAAAACACACCACACCGCGAACACCAATTTGTTTGGTATATTGGAAAATTCCACTGGAGCAATTATCAGTTGATTCTTTTCGTTTTCTGTTTTGTTTCTTTTTTTTGTTTACTCAAAATAGATCCCGATTTCAACTTTTAGTACATATGTAGATTTATATTTCTTTTTAATAAATATTCACCAAATTTCCACTTCACTAAAGATGTGATTTATCATTTGAAAATCGTTTTTTTCCTTTTTTTTTCTTTTTTGCAACAATGTTTTGCGCTCCAACAATTCAAGTTAGAAAAAATGGGTGGGGGGGAAAAATGGTGAACAAAAAAACAGAAATTAAAACTAAATTGGAAAACGATAAACGAAAAAAACTCCTCTCACACACGACGGAAAAATTTGTAAAAAAACAAAAACGAGACCGCACTGCCAAACGCTCTTTAACTTGACCGTTTTCTGTTGAAGACTGAATTGAAAGAAATTTCTAAAATTAACACGAGACGGCTTTTATACTGGACGGGGCCAACACAAAAGAAACACCAAACCGAAGAAGAACAAGACAAATAACAGAGCAAAGCAACAACAACAAATTTAATATGATAGGTCCCCTGTTTAATGTGGCAGCCAGTTGTAGATACACTGAACTTACACACCACACCACTTTACAGTGTGCACAAAAAAAAGAAAAGAAAAAAAAAACAACTCCCACTTAGGTACTATATAGTTAGGGGGCGGGTTAGGAGGGGGAGGCAGAGTAGACAGAGTCATATAAATGAACAAGTATGTATCTCAATCACGATGTGTAATCAAATGTGAATAAGCGGCGTGATACACATTTTGTGGTAGTATCTGTGGCACATTGCACGGCGCTATGAGTGCTTAGAGGTATATGTGAAATTTGTTGATATCGTCTAGTTTTTTTACATTTATTTATTTTTATTTTTTTCTAAATTCAAACAAAAGCTCTAGATTATAGGTTAAAGATAGGGGGTAGGTACCTACCATTACTTAAGACCGATTAGGGGATTTTTTATGTGGAGGGACGTCAATTCAAAAATTTGTCATAGGTAGATTGGACAAAGGGATACTTGCTTTTTTTTTTTTAATAATTTATTAGTCTCCCTTCCCCCCGTGCAGCTAAATAATCACTAAATGAATATTGTCTTGGATACAAATCAAATACACATGAGATTAGACGGATTTATGTATAAAAGTGAATGTGCTTACGAGTTAAGTTGTTTGTTTAGCTATGCCAACAACAGATACAATGTACTCGTACTTTACTAAAAGCTTTCGATGAGTTTTATCGATGGTACGAGTAGTTGCCAGTGGCGTAGATAAATTGGGAGGTGGAGAACAAAAAAGAATATTAAAACTTATTGTGGTTAAACTTATTACTTTGTTCAGTTTCTAAAAATAGATATTAAGATTAAAGTTCCACTTATAATAAAATAAATAAAAGGTTATTTACTACGAGTTATAGAATCTTCTTGGCCATTACATGTCAGCAATATGAGGGATTTCCGAGGCAAATAAACAACTCCGTAGCGTAGTGCTTGCCTTTTCTCCTAGTGGTTGTCCTAGTTAACATCATGGATACTTTATCCTTGCGAGCGAAAATTGCAAGTTCGTGCTCAAACAATAACAGTAACACCATAATAAGCTCTTTACGGAAGAAACAAAAAAAACCAGCTAAAAGCCACAGATAAAAACGGACTGACTGTTGTCGACCCTCGCATACGATTAAGAGACAACGATCTTTGGATCCGCATTGACTTTTAACAGACGATGTCCAGTCAACCGAACAACTGACAGAGATCATATTCTGTTACAAAATAGATATAGTCACTTTCCAAGATTGCTACTATAGGAAATGCTACAGACAACTGGTTCAGCAAGTCACATTCGGACTCGGCTTTGTCGTTAGAGAACGACTAAACAACTTAACGTTAACAATTAACAAAAGTCCACGCTCCACAGAGGTGGAAGACGACCTAACCAAAAGATGCCTCGAAGAGCTCCTTGATGAAACCCAAGAGCCCTGTGTTTATCATGAAGCAAATGTCATAAATATGACCTGAAAATCGTCTTTGACAAGGCTGGGCAAAGAAGACACCCCTGGTAATACGGTCGAAAAATATAGCTTCCACGACATCCCCTCCAGGAACGGATACATGCCAATTGGTTTTCTGCGGGCCGTAATGTAACTATAGCCAGCATGCATTTCCACAGCTTCTTACCAATAAAGGAAGGCTGACTGCTTTTTAATAAAGCGTCAACCAAATTGATTATACTTTGTTCGACGCAAGCGTTTCTTTCAGTTCTTTTGGATGTTTGAACGTTCTGAGCAGCTAACATCGACATGGACTATTATTTTGCTGTAGCTAAGATGCGGATGCGAATATACAAGAACACAATTCCTTAAGGATAGAGCATAATTGTGTAGAATTTCAATGGCTACATCTACAAGAAACCCCAGGGCTTTTCCGATGCAATCAAAAAGGCTGGCTCTGATATGTTGGATTTTAACCCGCCCAAGAAAACTTCCTATTCAATGACAGGCAAAATGAGGCAAGAGGAGCTCACGAGCCCTATGAGCAGAAAAGAGGGAAAGAAAAGAAAATAGTATGAGAAGCGATCGATTGAGGCCTTAGTTTATTGTAGGAATATTAAAAGATTGAAGTACAGAAGTTTATCCAAAAAATATGCTCGTAAAACACGAAGAAAACTGAAGGGATTGAGAAGGAAATCTCATAGTTAGGCCACAGTCTGTGCTGATAATCGTAAAAAATAAAAAAATAATGACTAACAATATTCCACATTCAGATATAATTACCAAATAACCTGGACGATGGCAGATTGTTTGCTGAATCACAAAGATGCCCTGAACTGGGCCGAATACAGGGGAACGAGTCTGCTCAATATCGGATATAAAATACTGTCTGGAGTATTATGTGAACACCTTAGTTCCTTGGTCTACAGTCTCATTGATCCCTATCAGGCTTAAGGCCAGAAAATTTCACCAATGACCAAGTGGATTTTCACAGTAGACCATTGAAGAACTCATAATCGATATATGTAGATCACCTGCAGGATGACTTAATGTCAGTAACGACAAATTGAGCCCTTCAAAAAAAGGACAAAAAAGGACTTCAACAAGGCTATGTATTGCCATTTTCTCCAACATTGTTCTTAAAAGAATTGTAAGAAACTTGCAAGTCAACTATAGAGGCACCATTCCTCAAAGTTAAGCAATCAATCAAGGCAACAAAAATTAACATATACTTATCTTGGTAACAGCAAAAATTTTGAAGAAATTAGAAACCTTATATTCCCCGAATCCGCTCAACTCTGACAGGGAGATTAGCGCAGAAATCATGTAACGATGAATTCTTACTAACCCTTGCTCTTTAGGTTCAGAAGGCAATTGAGCATCCAAAAGGAGTATAAAACGGTCCCTGTTTGTGACAATCCTTCTTTAAAGTGCAAGTACTTCTAGAGATACGATTTTCGGGTAATTTTTGGTCCCCTTCGCATCAATGGAGAATAAAGGAGACGTTTCGACACAGTTAAGCCGGCGGAAAAGTTTAGATAATTTAGCTAGCCCACATAAAATACATGGTTCCCGGTGGGCATATGGACGCTGCAGCTTCACTTCTTTCTTGGGTTTAATCTTGTAAATTTATTACCTAGGTCCTTCAACAAAATCTTTCCTAAGCTGTATGATCTCAGCTCTAATTTCTGTGCACGATGATGAAAAAACGCGTTTAAGTAGGTTGAATTCATAAATGTTAAAAAAAAAATTGGCGTAGATTTACTGCAGCAAACTTTAAAAGGATTTATGAACACAACTTCTGCAGCATTGCTGTTGCATCCTTGCAGCTATCAATATTGTGTCCATAATGCACTAGTTGTTTATGAATGCAGAAGACGCGAAAATTATTTTTCAAAGTGTGCAATGTCTAAAAAGTTTACTTTAACTATTTTTTGTAATTATTTAGGTTAGGTTAGATAAATTGATTTTTTTTATCACTTCTATCTGGTTGAAGACTTATCTCGCCGCTTGAATTTGATCATATCTCTTCACCGTTTATTATTGTGTATAGGCCATATACGAGTAAGTCTAGATACCTTACAGCTGTCCCGATTACTGGCCTCAGAGAGAACTAGTCATTTGTTCGGCGTTAGCCATTGGTGCCCACTATTTAGTTCTAAAGATGTTAGCATTGCTAGTGTAAAAGTTTTTTTAAATGTTCCAGTTTTTCGGAATACAGCTATTTTTGGTCTATCTCGTTGAATGATGCCCGGAAGCGCTTACGCTCAAACTCGTCTTGTGGAAGACAATAGAGATTACGTTAAAATTCCTATCTTGATGGCTCCTATTTTTATTATTATTATTTTATAGAAGCACTGCTCGAACTTAAACTTGGGCCATCGTAATGACGGTGGCTTCAACCTGAAATCGCATGAAATGTCTTCCATAAGTTGGTTTACCCGATGTGGAGTAGCAAGTAAGAGGGCTATGTAGTGACCCTAAGGTTGGAAAGGGGTTTTAGATCGGATTCGACTCAAAGCAAGACTTGGGACTACTCAAACACAGTAAGCACTGGATACGACCCAATGGATGTACGGGCATCCCGTGAATTTAAATGTACGTAAATTCTAAAGGAATAAGAACTCTTTATAGAAAACCACTATGGCAACGATTTTGACAGTTTTAAGACTGTCGATTTACTTACTGTCAAATTATCTATATTCTTCTGCATTTCTTTCTGGAACCATGTGTTTCTTTAAAGGTAGGCGATTGGGCAAGTCCGTATTGCCGCAAGAGTAGACCAGCATGCCCTATAGATAGCTGAGTGCCTTTTAACCTAAATGAAGTACTTGCATGAAGGTCCGCACGTTTTGTTTTTTATCAAATTAAAGCAAGTCCTTTGTTCTAGCGCAGAGTACCAGACTAAGTAATAAACAACACAAGTAGTAAATTCATCCGATGACGCGATTGTCAATAATGTTGTTTTCTAGCCAAAACAGTTACAAAAGCAACGCACCAAGCTTTTCCTAGATTTAAAACCTGATCGTTGCGCTTACATAACGTTTTGGACTTTCTATCAAGGAAAAACTATTGTAAATTGTTCCCTGCTTGGTGGAACATAGGTTTAAATTAACGACATAGGAAAACTCGCCAAATTCTAAACGAACTAATACTAACTTGGAGGAAGACTAAAACCTTTACAAACGGACGTAAAAAGAATATAATTAAAACTCTAAATAATTTCAAAAACTGGTCTCTTAAAATGATCAAGCAGACTGGTGAAAGTTCTCAGAAGACTTGATGGTGCCTATACTTACTTAAGGTGAACTGAATAATCCAATCTACTAAAACTAGTTTGTATCATCTGTTGTTGTAACAAATATGTTGACTTCAACTCGCCTGGCACCTGTGAAATAAATCTATTGTAGTTGTCTTACGAAAACGTGTGGAGCTGTATGGAGAAAACTTTTATGCCGCCATCGGCTTCATCCCAGATGCTTCCCTTTGGCATTTGATTCAGATAGAAATACCTCAATGTTAACATTCTATCCATTCTTCACTCTGCTCCTAGTTGTAGTTAGCTGCCGTCGCAATCTGCTCAAACGATAAAAAGGAAATAATGTATCTAAAAAATCCGATATCCTAATAAGCTAATAAGCGACATAGATTAGGTATAATCCAACCTATCAACTGGTAATTATTAATGCAAAAAACGAAATTAGGAAGTAAGAAGCTTTTATAAAAAGTTTATATGCAGTTTAAAAGTTGTTAGCACCAATAACAATATTTTCCGCTAAAGGATTGGGAAAAAATATTGAGTATACGACACCGGTTTTATTTGACTGCACTACTGGGCACTACTTTAAAAATATTTTAAACACAGCACAGAATTATAATAGAGGTGTCTGAATCTGAATCCAATGAAGAAAGAAAATTACAGCACATACTCGTATTCAGGTGTGACAAGGAAAATCATAAAAATGTTTAAGCTAATAAAACAAAGATGTAGCGAAATCACACTCGATTTGATCACACCTATATTCTATTGATTATCTTAAACGTTTTACTGTCGACAGCGTTGATCCTGAAGGCTTGTCGATTACGAGCTAGTTTTTCAAGCTCGTTATTCGTGTAAAAAACAGGACCATAGTTTCCACCATAACTTTCGTAAAATTTTTGTTTAACAATTTTTCCTATAGAGTTATTTCCTAGGCACCGAAAAAAAAGTCTTCTTGCATTCCTGCATCTCATGTGTTGATGTCTAAAACTTTATAGATACCATGGAGCACGACTAAGATGTTAAAAGTTTCATTAAAAATAATGAAATCTATATTTGGTTTTTTATTAAATTTATTATATTTGTGTTAAAAGGCCATTTAAGTGTCCTTATTAAATATATTAAACTAAAATTTTAGTTTTATAAAGAATTTCATAAGAAGCTATTTACTCTGCATTGCATCGTTGTAAATTCACTGAAGAGTCGAGATAAACAAATAGCCGTCCTTCCTAAACACGGGAATTCTTGGTTAAACAACGTTCTAAGGTACTCTTTTCATCTATTGCAAAGAAGGTGTCGCTGTTGGCCTTAGATAAAACAATCGGTGTTTCCTCAGAGTTAATACAAAGAGGGTCTTAGGGGCACCTGGCCAGATGTGAGTACTGTCCTTTAATTTTGGGGCGATGAATGCCTTAACGAGTATATTAAGGCAAACCATTGACGTGCGATTTTTCTTACAACTTTTTAGAAAACCTTGACATTTCACAGCGTTTTTGGCGACATCGAACATGTGGTCATTCCAACATAAGATGTCAAGTTTATTCATCTAAATCTACATTGCCCCCTACAAAGTAATTCCCATCGATTGCAACACACTAATGCCAGTGCTTGATCCAATCCTGGAAACATTTTTTATATTCGGTTTTCGGTATGTCCATCAGTGCTTCCTGCGGTTTTTCCATTACTTCCTCTCGGCTGCTGAAACGCGTTCCCCGTAGTGGTTTTTTTAACTCGACTGAACTGAAAGAAGTCACATTGCATTTTTTGTCAAAAAATTACTGCAACGTGCGACGGTGCGTTATTATGGTGCAAAGTCCACGAGTTTTCTGCCCACAATTCTGGTCTCTTTCGGCGAATTGCTTCACGCAAACGTCTTATAACGCCCAAATAATACTCTTTATTTACTGTTGGGCCTTCTGACAAAAATTCATGATGCACTACACCGTTGTAATCCATGCAAACAGTGAGCATTACCTTCTTTTTTGACTGAAAACGATGTGGTTTTTTTGGTCTCTGTTCATTTTGTGAACGCCATTCACTTGCCTGATTTCTGGATTGCGTGTGGTACTCATAAACCCACGTCTCGTCTCCAGTAATGATCCTTTTGATGAATGTGGGATCGGATTCAGCCTCGCAAATCATCTCTTTTGCGACGTCAATACGGTCTCTTTTTTGCATGAAATTGAGGTATTTGAAATTGAGGTCTTTGGCACCAACTTTGCTGTTACACGACGGAAACCCAAATCATTAACCAAAATGTCTTAGACGTATCCATAGGCAATGTTCAAGTCCTCCGCTATTTCTCTGATGGTTAATTTGCGGTTATTGAACAACATTTCTCTTACTTCGTCAATGTTTTCGACGTCGATGGTCTGCCACTGCGTTTATCATCTTCGATTGACTCACGACCACTTTTGAACCACTTTTGAACGAGAATGGAAAGTTCATCGGTTTCGATAATGAAAGTATGAATAATCGCTGAATGTTCAAATTTCGCTAAAACGACAGATTACAACATTGTAGTTCTTCGATTGGTTATACTCTTAATATCGGAATTTAATGAGCTTCCTAGACTCTGGCGTTTCCGTTCTATAACCGAACAGCAGGGACGTGAGTCCGAGAAAGAATAGTAAAACCAGAAAGTTCTTCTACCAGTAAAGGAATATAGTATATTGGATAAGAAATAGCACAAAATACTTAATGGAAATTAAAAAGAGTATAGGGGACAAAACTGAGTCCTGGGGCACGTCAGTATTTATTTTGCGAATATCAAACTCGAAACCACCCAAGCTAACTTGAATTGGAAATTCCGAAATGTAATTTATAATTGAAGAGAGAGTTCTAAATACCAAATGCAAGATTTTTAGGGAAAGTTGTCTGATGGCTAACTCTGTCATATGCCTTAGAAATATCAAGTGGAAACTATCTTGCTTTCACTGGATGAATGTACGATTTGGTTTCACTTTTCGGTGAGATATGCCATCAAGTCACCAGTAAACCTATTGCCGGGTCATTGAGAAGTTTTCATGTTTTGCAATTTTTCATGAGCTGACGGCTTATCAACGTCTCCATGACCTTGTTGGAGTAGGCAGAAGAAGTTTCCCCTATTTTAGTTACGGCCTGGACAAATGCTATATACCATCTGTTCGGAAATAGTTCTACAGCTCTTCAGAAGAGGGGTCTATCTGAACGAGCGACATAAGTGCAAAAGTGGATTCGTCTAATTGAAGATTCGATGAACTAAAGTTTAGGCGAAGACAAAGCACAATCTGGAAGCAGATTTGCATTGTCCACAGAGTCCACATTATAAATGAGCATTAGGATGGATAATAAGATAGAATTTCTGACAATGATGACGAACGACTAACAATTTTTTGGCTTCAGTTAGTGGTCGTATTGGTGCCTCGTATAATTTTTTCGGGTTTCCGCTATCGTAGGACCGAAAAAAACCGTTTTTAAACCTGCCAGTCTGTTTACAACTCCAGTCCTATCAGGCCGTTTTTTTTGGCCTGATAATCTTAATCCGATGAGGGATAAGGGATCTCTCTCCAAAGAGAAAAGTGTCTGTGTTCATATCAGTCCTAGCTCATCAACGGTGTACTTATCGGGGCGAAGTTATAAATATATTCAAAGTGTGCGAGGTTGATGACGTCTAGTGTGTTGAATTTCACATTCATTGTGCGGCAGTTTTAAGAATATTAGCTCGTTTTCTCGTAAATAGACTGCATTTATTCCATTTTTTATCGCTTACTTATAAATAGGTTGTGGGGGTGCAACACTAATAAGCACGTGACCTTCAATAGCTTCCGCTTTTTCGCATTGTATTTGCAGCTCTGGTTTTTTCACTCACTACTTTTTTTTAACTCTATCTTCCAAGCTGAGTTGCCTGTCATCGCTTCATCAGAACACGGTAGTTAGAAGAAGGTCGTTGGTTATTTGATTTGCTAAAAGGCGACTTTGGAAGATGTTAATTATCCGCTAAGAGAGTGATATAAGAAAATTTATGTTTTTTTTTGGTTTTCTGGTACATAGCCAGAGAAACGAACCAAGCATATCTGATATTAAACATAAACACCACAACAAAGAGCATTGATTCACTTTTATCCATTCAATTTATGACATCTTGTGACTCAATTAGTCCTTTTTTGTTGTCTTAACTTTGGACAAATCAAGCTCTGAAATAAAAAATGGCACTCACAAAAATGGCCTCTTCCTTTATCACATTCGACAAAAATTCACGCCCAATGTAGCACGTTATTATCAAAACACAATATATCAACCACGCAACTACTTAAGATTTATTTTATATTCGAATAGCTCTCTTTTATGATGTTTGCAACTTTATTTTAATAATAGTATCATAAAATATTTTGGAAAAAAATAACACGTATCCATTAATAGAGATAATTCCGATAGCGCGCGTGCGTCAGCACATCACATGCTCTAGAGCAGATTAACAAAATAATCACATGGTAAACAATATTATTCTATTAAATTAACTCTGTTTATGATTTATCTATCTGCTAAGGTGGCAAAATATGATGTTTCGGTGGGTAACATTTTTTTAAAAATGCTAAACTGACTTCAAAGTCCTTTCTCACATTGGTTATGACTGGCCATTCAGTCGAAATGATTACGAATCACTTGCTTTCGGCCACGTAAAGGTACGATATAATTAATACGTATACATATATACTCGTATTGTAATAAATGGTTTCACCAAAAAAACCTCAACCGCATTTTTGTCTTATACAATTATCAATTACGTTGACTTAACTTAGCTGCGAGGATCGGATTTCATCAATTTGAAAATAATAAAAGTGACAGCAATGTGCACCTTCACATTATTCGCTGTCATTTCAAAGTCGTGCAAGCACTCGTAGGTGAACGCATACAAAGTTTAACTTTCAAATGGATACAATTAAATGTAGTTCGGTGATTTGTAATCCAAAGAAGCAGGAGAATCGCCTTAGTATACAGCGGGAGATATCTTTTATAAATACAACATACGAGCCATATAAAAGGTGGTCTACTGTCTTTAAAATTGGGAAAGATTCTGCAGAAGCTAAGAGTTCTATAGGGGATGAGGAACTGCCAGGACTATCGATAGCAACAACAAGTATACCCCAATCGAAGATGCTCGAGAAAGTGGAAATTGTGACAACTGACAACGGCAGTCAAATTATGAAGCAGACTATTGAAATTGTTCGGCCATAATAAGTTGCCAGAGTTATGTTAGATAAAGGAGTTCGATATTAACGAAGGACTCTTGTGTTCGCACCTTTAACACTGCTTAATATTTTACTCATATTTTATGTATACACACGTAGTTTTGAGTCTCTACATTTTTAGAAACTCGTACTAAACGAAATAAAGTTCATTTTAAAACCACTACCAAAATTGTGCTAACCTATTTAATGTTTTGAAAGTTTATAAATTTCTAAAGAGTGTACAATTCTTAAAGTTAACATTCTAAGGAAGAATTCTGTTACAAATTTGTGGTTGGGTTTTGTTCATTCAAATACTCAGGAGGCGCAGCAGTTCAGATCAAACTTAAATGCCTCCCTGTTGGTGAAGTTATCTTTTCAGGGACTACACTCTATGATCACTAAGGTTGGAATCGGATACATTTCAATTACGATTATTAGAAGTAGTATTATGCTTGTTTGTAGTTCGTCACTTTGATAATTTTTATTTTAATTTTAACAGGAAAAGACGTATTTTCTGTCGATCTATAGGACTCAGCTACAAAACAAGTCCGTTGTACAATTTGTCTTTTCCTTAACTCCAATTGGTGTTTTGTTTGTCTTTTGCACTAGTACCCATCACAAGAGTGCCAAAACATACTCAGCCTTTTAGGGAGAGTTCTCTGGTTCATCGTCATCACTCTCACAGCAAGTCTTGCCTCATAACGACACAGTAAGTGATCTACTACTACTGAGTGACAGCAAGAGTGTCACTGCTTTTTCAAAGAGGTATTTGTTTGATATGCCGGTGTTTTTGGAGAAAGCCTCTAAAGTTATGGACAAAGGAAATTTAACCGCAAATGGAAGCCGTAACCAAGAACGTTGGTACTCCTAACGCAGATTGGAATCCTCAGGAACTCCTCACTGAGAGTTACCTAGCAAGCCATTGCCGTCGATCTCATTGTAACTTGTGACTCAAATAGGAATTAGTGAGTTCGGCCTTGTGACTGCAATTAGAGAAAGTGATGAGAGGGTTAAATAAGGGTACCTCAGCTACAAACGCATGTACTTCTGCCCTTTACGAATTCTTTCTTATGTACGATTAATTCACTGCCATAAGATTGGGTATATCTCCGATTGGAAAACAGTCGTAGGCCTTCATAACGAGGAATGAAATCTAACGTTGTCACCCTTTAAAGACACTACGTATGGTAAAGGCCAGATTTTATTAACTTCCTGGTTTTGAGTGCAACCGAAATGCTAGGTGTACCAGAGAAGCCAATAATATGAATATCAAGAAGAGAAATATTCACCAGTGAATAACTAGGCATGATACAACGTCTACATATCACTAAGTTTAGACCATTTAGAGCCTTAAGCCTTCGGTCGACTTATATACACCATAGCAATACGGAAACAGGATGCGATACTGAGGATAATCCTGCTTTCCACCCGTCACATATGTACTTATAAACTGGTAGCAGTCGGGATCACAACTAAAGTTCTGCTGACTAGCATTGTTCCTTGTAACTTGTAATTCGTCCAAGCCGTGTTGTCTAGATGCATATGCTGTGAAGAGCTGCGTCGTTGGAGGCATTCTTCAGTTTAAGATGTCGTAGCGGACAGTGTTGAGGTTCTTAACAGCTTGCTCTACCTTTAGTCTCATTCTGAGTTTAGTCGAATAGTTGATGGGATTTTCGCTGTCCTCTTAATAATGTGACTATTAAAGTTGGTTTTGCTTGCATTCCTGTTCCTTAACAAGCTCGAAACATCACTTCTGAGATCGCTACAGACTTTCTTACCCGTTCACGAGTTTCCGGTGGCATTTCAACATACTTACGGATTCTATGGCCAAGTACCCAACGTCTTGCAAGCCCTACGTAAAAAAATGGTTGGATTCGATTTTTTGTTCACTTATAACTATTTCAAAGTGAGGAAAGGACGGTGTAGTCAAATTTGCGACCAATTGTAAGGGTAGGCTACCTTGAGGTAATACAAGCCGGCATCGGTTAATCGTTTACGCTGACGACAAAATAACTAATTAATGGAACAGTGAAAGTAGATCTCAAAGGAGACCAAACTTTATCTAGAGCTTGGTAGTTGGTCCAGGACTCGCTACCTGACTGCATCTTCAAACATCTTATAAGTGGCTTGCAATCCCTTTTCATTTCCAATTGCTTTTTTTAAATGTAAATAGAACCATCCACGTTTTGTTATTATTATTATTATTTTATTTACATTTGAAATTGACATCAATTTACATCAATTTAAAGAAGAGTTTAAAGAAGAACATTGAGGTTTTGTTTTACACATTCAAGTCATTACATCTTAACCAAATTATATAGCCTTACCTGAGGGCCTTTATAAGTCTTATAGCATTAATTACTAAATGTCCTTTTTAAAATATTTTTAAAGCATTATCTTGTTGACGACTGATTTTTAGAAGATTATTTTGTTATCAAAGTCGTCATTACTAGTTTGACCTGCCTTGGAATGCTTCATCTATCTAGGTTGGTATCCGACGCCGGATATTAACACTTAACAATTGCTATTCACTCTGAGATAGAGTATCCGTTATGAATTTTTATTGGCATTGAGAGTTTGTAAGGCAAAGCATTGACGGCCAGACAGACAAATAAATAAAATTCTATAGAACAAAACTTTGGTGTCAGATGTTGACTGCGCCAATTCAATGTCTGATTCATTTAATGTTACTAGGCGCCGGTATTAATTTTTTCCAAAGAAGCTTAGTACAAAATATGTGTGTAATCCGGATTTGCAAATTTTTTGAAATATAATTATGTCCCGCAATAATATCAACAAGGTGCTGTCGGTTTTCTCAGTGTCGAGGAGCTTACAGCTTCTGTCATTGCTGACAATCCCATAGCAGTTTTCTCCAGCATGCCTGGCTCTGTTCCAAACGCAATGATAAATCTGCCTTCCGCTAATATCTATATCATGGGCTGCACTCTCGAGTTCAACTTTAGTTTCAAATAAGGGACTATAGTTTGTACTGAAGAGTGCATGGCTACGTGCCATCTGTCATTTGAATACGAATACTTACTTAGTTTAGGTGGCGCCACAATCCGGTAATGTCCATGCCTCTGCGCCATAGAGCAGGACTGGGATTATTAAGGTCTTACATAGGGTAAATTTTGTTGTTCGAGAGAAGGCTTTGCTAGTTAGACTTTCATACTTATCCTAAAAAAGTAGCAATTGGCAAGAGTTCTCTTCGTTTGATCTCAGCGCTGGTGTTGGTGCCTGAACTCGGAACGGAGCCTAGGTAGACAAAGTCCTGAACTACCTCAAAGTTATACCTTCGACAGTGACGTTCTGTCCGAGACCCTTTTTGCTTGATAACATATACTTAGTCTTGCATTTATTGACCGCTTAGCCCATTTTCGCCGCTTCCGTCCCAAAGCGCCACTGAGATCACGCTGCTTTCTTCCAATTATGTCAATATCGTCGCCGTATGCGAGCCTTGTCTAAATCCTTTTTTGTCATCAAAGGTCTCGGTGAGATCTTAACCTACCTTGATGGAGCAATGTGTATTTTCCATCGTGCACGGACGGATGAGTTTGGCAGGGATGCGAAAACCAGGCATTGCTCTGTATAGCTCGTCTCCATAGATGCTGTCGTACGGGGCCTTGAAAGCGTTGAATAGGTGGTGTGCATGGATCTGAAGATCATGGATTTTCTTTAAGATCTGCCGTAGTGTGAATATTTGGATGATGGTGCGTTTGGTCTGAAGCTACAGTGATATGGACCTATCAGGTTGTAAACGAACGGCTTAAGGCGTTCACACAATACGGCAGATAAGATCTTGTAAGCAATTTTAAGAAGCCTTATGCCTCTGTAGCTGGCGTAGTTCAGAGGGTCTCCTTTCTTAAGGATCGGACAAACAATGCTGAGGTTCCATTCTTCGGGCATACTTTCGTCCGACCATATTTTAGAGATGAGTTACCAAGTCATCGCCTGCCGCTTTGAAGATCTCGGCGGTCAGGCCGTCCGCTCCAGCAGCTTTGTTGGACTTCAGCCTAGGTATTGCTGAAGATAAGAGGTTTGTTCTGCCTGACAGCGGTATTTGTTTCCTCATCGCCGTTGTACAATCTACAGAAATGAAATTTCCAAATCCTCAGCATCGACTGCGACTGTACTACGATGTTCCTTTGTTGGTCTCTACAGGGTTCTGTTCGGGGTTTGTGTCAGTGGCATGTTATTTTTACCTTTTGGTAAAACTTCCGAATCTCATTCCTGGAGTAACATCTCTCAATTTCCTCGACCGCTTCCTATGCTCTTACTTTTTTTCGCCTGAGAAGCCGGTATTTGTCTCTCCTCTTCTGCTCATAGAGCTCGTGAGTATCTCTAGTCCTCCTATACAGGGCCGCTTTGTATGCATCTTGCTTGCCGGCATTCGTTATCAAACCAAGGGTTTCGTTGTGGTGGTCGTGTGAAAACCCGGACATCAAAGGCAGCGTCTCTGATGGCCTTCTGGTATTGTTGCCACTGGTCTTCGATGCTTGATGCTGGCGGCAAGGCACCTCTTAAGAGATTAAGTTAGACTCGGTCGGAGAAGGATTTGGAAATCTCTTGCGATTGTAGCCGTCTGACGTCGAAATTCCTCACAGTACTAGCTTACCTTGGCGTTGTTCGGGATATCCGCAACCGTACCTTGGGTACAACAAGGTAACGGTCCGAGTCAATGTTGGCTCCTCGGAACGTTCGGACATCCATAATACTGGAGGAGTGTCTTGCGTTGATCACAATGTGGTCAATCTGGTTGAAGGTTGATTTATCAGGACTTCTACAAGTCCGCTCGATATGGGGGAACCGCGTGCCAGCTACGACAATGTTTCGTCCTGCCACAAAATCGATAAGCCTGAATCCGCTATCAGAGGTGGCGTCGTGCATGCTATATCTTCCAACAGTGCTACCAAAGATGCCCTCTCTTCCTAGCTTTGCATTAAAATTGTCCTTGGCATCTTTGGTAGCTAGGGCATTGCTCGTAGGTCTTGTTAAAGAGCTCATGGAAGGAATCTTTGGTGTCGTTATCTTTCTCCTCTGTGGGGGCGCGCGCATATCAGGCTGATGTTGGTAAATTAAGCCTTGATGCGGATTGCTACGAAGGGCTCGTTCACATGCCGGAAACTCAAGACTTCTTGCCTAAGTCTGCCTCCAACCACAAATCCGTATTCAAATAGGATATAGTTTTGCCGTCGATAATAGTCGCCGTAGATGTCGCAGTTTTTCATACTCTTTTTGTCCGGCCCATTCCATCGCATTTTTTGGATGGCAGTAAAGTCTGTTTTGCAGCAGTCTAGGGCCTCCACTAATTGTTCGGCTGCTCATGGCCTGTTAAGGGACCTAACATTCCATGTGCATATCCGAAGTTCGTTGCCCTTAATTCGTTTGCATGGGTAGTCAATAGTAGATCCGTCCGTATTCGAGGCTTATTGTTGCTTCGTAACTTTTGTACTTTTTTCCATGGCCGGGAAGTTGCCCCGGCGGCTGTGCCTAATTATTTCTGGTACTGTCAAATAACCTCAAAATTTGTTCGAGAAAACAGGCTGCTTTGAGCTAGTGCAGAGGGCTGAAGTTTTTATTTATTGGTCTTGGTTCTAGGCTAAAAGAAGTTTGCAGGAAATAAGACCACCCGGCCTGAGAGCCCGGAATTGCGTCCTTGGTAAAGGGTTCCATTGACAGTTGGGGTTCAGGCATAACTGCAGATGACACGATTCTCCGAATGTTACGAAAATGCCTGTCTATAACTCAATCGCAGACTATCATCGTAACAACAAATGCATAGTTTGGGTCCTGTTACAGTTTTTTGTGTTGCTTGTGCCTTTATTTAATTTGACAACATAACTTCGATACATCTTACTTCAAAAAGTATCCGATTCAGGCTGAAAACGAGTGAAAATTCACTCAATCAACGATTCTTTTTGCCATTTATTTTCAGAAATAAGTTGCCGAGTCTTTTTCAATGAAATATTTCCGCTAATGTCCCTTCATTTGGTAGTCATGTCCTCTACACCGATTTTTGTAAAAAAAAAAAAATAGAATAAATCAATACGCCTCTTTAAGGCATTATCATCACCGCATCATCAATTTGTAAATGAAAATAAAAGCTACATGCCATTGCGTCATAGAAGCTATGATTTAATTTATGATAAGACGAATATGTAATTCATATACGAATGGATGTTTATGTATATTGGTGAGCGATAGGTACAATTTTAGCCGCCACGTGTGTTGCTCATGACATCCTAACCAGAGTGTTAATTTTCAAAAGACTTTTTTCACGATTAATTTTCTGGTTAAATGGTAAACGCTTCGTCAGCATTAAAAGACAGAGTTGTATGTAAAATATACCTATAAGGTCGCGATAACATAATCCCTTATTCACTACAGATGATTAAGTTGTGACTTTAACTAAGGAACTGATTAAGATGACACATATGTGTATTTATTGAAAATGTTGAGCTTATAGAATCGCTGTTGTTGTTTTACTAGTAATTATTCATTTTCCGAGCTTCGGGAAGTGGTCTGTATTTACCCTAGGTAGGCATGCCTGTAGTAAAAGGCGACTTAAAACCACCCTCTGGATATCGAGCGTGTTAAGAATGCAAACCCTATAATGGGCAAGACATAACGAATTATTACCCCAGTTGATACATCAGTTTTGTTGCAAAATCCACCCTCTTCGTAGGTCAGCTGTAAGGATTCTGAAAAGAGCCATTAATTGTATTTAATAAACTTGATTGGAAAATGCCCAGGATCATCGAGGTCTCCACCATTTAGATCTTAAATTACTACGTGCGAAAAAAGTACGACGACAGCGAAAATGTAGGCAAACGAACAACGGACTTTAGCGAAAACAAAAAGTCTCAGTGAAGAAATATAGAACTTCAGTTCAGGCTATCTTAACCGGAAATGCTTTCCGAAGAATTAAATACTAAAAGCCAAAGACGATATTAATAAGAAGGAAACCCAAACTAGGAAGGTGTCTGCAGTCTGCAGGCAAGTAACGGAAAGCCGCTTACTCAGGCGAAATTATCACTCAACTAGAAAAGATAGGATTTGGGCTGGAAAAAGTTTACGTATGTAGTATACTTATATACTCTTTCCAAAGAAAACCAAAAACCGAAAAATCGACGACAGTTACCAGTCAATGTGATGGGGGTTGCGGACTACAACAAACTTCAAAATATATTGAGGACTTTGTGGCAATCTGATTATACCCTTACATCGCAATAACGGCATAATCAACTGTATCAACAACGAAGTATCGCAATTCAAAGAGGTTTTGGCCGGCGTACCACAGAGTAGTTGCAGGGGGACACATTTGACGTCTAGAGCCGTCTAAGCGTGCTTAAAAAAAACCCTATGTAACTGTGCAACGATTAGTATAAGGCCTTGTAGAAGTAGCATCTTCCGACAGGTGCTGGTTCCTTAAATGACGAGAATGAGCCTCTGCAGCCGAACATCTTGCAGCTCTGCTAATAAGTCCTACTTCACGCCTCCCCGTGGCGCCATCTGGGAATCTCACTAGAGGTTGCGAAGTGAAGGGGGCAAATGGCGAGATTCCTGCGCCATTAACCAGGATTAGTGTCGGAAAAACAAAACAAGACCTTATCCGGGCTACTCCGACATATTTGGAGCTCAGGCCGGAAAGGATTTCCAGGACTTAGTCAGGGTCCTGGAAAAGAGATGGTGGCGGACGAGCCCTATAAGGGCCAACGGCAGCGCTCACATCCCGGAACGGGTTACTGGCTTCGGTGTAACCGACCCCTCGTCCTAGGGGCACTCAAAGTGGAACTGGTCCTCCAGGTTGGGGGTTGTGCCGCCGGGGTAACTGCCCGGCCATTTAAAAAAGATTAAGTTACGAAGCATCAACAAGCCTCGGATATGGACGGATCTACTGTTGACAACCCACGCAAACGATTTAAGGACAATGAGCTTCGGATATGCACGTGGAATGTTAGATCCTTTAATAGACCACGTGCAGCCGAGCAACTAGCGGAGGCCCTAGACTGCTGCAAAGCGGACATAACCGCCATCCAAGAAATGCGATGGGATGGGCCGGACAAAAAGAAGATGAAAAACAGCGACATCTACTACGGCAATTGCTATCGAAGGCAAAAGCAGCGCTTATTTGGATGCGGATTTGTTGTCGGAGGCAGACTAAGACGAGAAGTCCTCAGCTTCCGGCATGTGAGCGAGCGCCTCGTAGCAATCCGCATCAAGGCTAAATTCGCCAACATAAGCCTCATATGCGCGCATGCCCCCACAGAGGAGAAAGATGACGACACCAAGGATGCCTTCTACGAGCTCCTCAACAAGACCTACGAGCAATGCCCTAGCTATGACATTAAAATTGTCCTCGGTGATTTTAATGCAAAGCTAGGAAGAGAGGGTATCTTTGGTGGAACAATCGGAAAATATAGCCTACACAACACCACCTCCGATAACATATTCAGGCTAATCGACTTTGCGGCGGGGCGAAACATTGTCATGGCTAGCACGCGGTTCCCACATATCGACATACACAAGGGGACTTGGAGAACTCCTGATCAATCACCAGTCAACCATTGCGATCGACGCAAGACACTCCTCCAGCATTATGGATGTCCGTACGTTCCGAGGAGCCAACATCGACTCGGACCATTACCTTGTTGTAGCCAAGGTACGGGTGCGGATATCCCAAACTACGCCAAGACAAACTAATGCTGTGAGAAAATTCGACGTCAGACGGCTACAATCGGAAGAGATCGCCAAGTCATTTTCCGATCGAGTGTCTCTTAATCTCTTAAGAGGTCCGCCAGCATCAAGCATCGAAGACCATTGGACACACTGCCAAAACGCCATCAGAGATGCCGCTTCTGATGTGCTGGGTTTCACTCGTCCACCACAACGAAACCCCTGGTTCGATGATGAATGCCGGCAAGCACATGCAGCTAAGCAAGATGCATATAACGCGGCGCTGCTTAGAAAGACCAGAGCTGCTCAAGAGCTCTATGAGCGGAAGAGGAGAGACGAGCACCAGCTTCTCAGGAGGAAGAAGAAAGAGCATGAGAAGCGCGCGATCGAGAAAATTGAGAGATGCTACTCCAGGAATGAGGTTCGGAAGTTTTACCAAAAGGTAAAAATAACATGCCGCGGAAACAAACCCCGAACCGAAGCCTGTAGAGATGAACGTAGTAGAATCGCAGTCGATGCTGAGGATTTGGAAAGATCATTTCTGCAGACTGTATAACGACGATGACGGACCAAATACCGCTGTCAGGCAGAATCAACCTTTCAACCTGGACGATGATGACCAACAATTCCGTCCACCCGACATGGATGAAGTGAAGATATCGAAGCTTAAGTCCAAAAAAGCTGCTGGAGCGGATGGCCTGACTGCCGAGCTCTTCAAAGCGGCAGGCGATGACTTGGTAAGGAGCATACACCAACTCATCTGTAAAATATGGTCGGACGAAAGTATGCCCGATGAATGGAACCTCAGCATTGTTTGTCCAATTCTCAAGAAAGGAGACCCTCTGAACTGCGCCAACTACAGAGGCATCAGTTTCCTTAACATCGAATATAAGATCTTATCCGCCGTATTGTGTGAACGCCAGAAGCCGTTCACCAACAACCTGATAGGTCCATATCAGTGTGGCTTCAGGCCAGGAAAGTCCACCATCGACCAGATATTCACACTACGGCAGATCTTGGAGAAGACCCATGAGCTTCAGATCGATACCCACCACCTATTCATCGATTTTAAGGCCGCGTATGACAGCATCTATAGAGACGAGCTATATAGAGCAATGTCTAGTTTTGGCATCCCTGCCAAACTTGTCCGTCTGTGCAGGATGACGATGGAGAATGCACACTGCTCCATCAAGGTCGGTAAAGATCTCACCGAGACCTTTGATGTCCAGAAAGGATTTAGACAAGGCGATGCGCTGTCATGCGATTTTTTCAACATCGTACTTGAAAGAATAGTGCAAAACTCACGAGCAAACACAAGAGGCACTATCTTTCAAAAGTCCGCCAACTACTCGCATACGCCGACGATATTGACATAATCGGGAGAAAACAGCGTGATGTCAGTGGCGCTTTCGCGAGTATTGAAACGGAAGCGGCGAAAATGGGTTTAGCGGTCAATGAGGGCAAGACCAAGTATATGCTGTCAAGCAAAAAGGACAACCAACACCGACGTCTCGGACAGAACGTCACCCTCGACAGATATAACTTTGAGGTAGTTAAGGACTTTGTCTACCTAGGCTCCGCTATAAATACAGACAACGACACCAGCGCTGAGATCAAGCGAAGAATAACTCTTGCCAACCGCTGTTTCTTTGGGTTAAGAAGGCAATTGAGTAGCAAAGCCCTCTCTCGGACAACAAAAGTCACCTTTTAAAAGACCTTAATAATCCCGGTCCTGCTCTATGGCGCAGAGGCATGGACATTATCAAAAATGGATGAGGGTGTTCTTGGTTGCTTCGAGAGAAAAATTCTTCGGACGATCTTCGGTCCCGTCTGCATTGACGGTGAGTGGAGGAGGAGATACAACGACGAACTGTATGGACTGTACAGCGACATGGACCTAGCCAGAAGAGTGAAGATCCAAAGACTGAGATGGTTGGGTCATGTAGAGCGCATGGACACCAATGCTCCGGTCCGAAAAGTCTTCGAATCCGCCCCCTAGTGACAGCGCAGTAGAGGAAGGCCAAGACTCGAAACTGGAGACAGCTAGCCAGGGATCGAGCTGGCTGGAGAAGCTTGTTGACTGAGGCCCAGGTCCACCCCGGACTGTAGCGCCACCTAAAGTAAGTAAGTAAGTAACTGTGCAGCGCAACAATAATGTGTGAAAAGTCAACATCAAAGGCGATGACAATTATTGTTGTTGGGAAGCCGTGGCTCAAGTGGAAGTGTATTGACTTCTCAATGAGAGGGTTCGGTGTTCAACCTCAACCGCGACCGAAAGAGACTCTTTTTTTCAGGCAACCAAAATCATGTGAGATGAGTGGTTGTCTAAAATACATTAACAAGTCAATTTACACTAATGATTAGTCTCCCCATTAAATGTTGGATGTCACCCATGGAGCGAAATAACCACTGAACCCAAAGATCTTTCTCTCTCTCTCTCCCTATCCCATTTTCCGAAAAACTTAACACATTTTAGGAGTCTTTATGCCCTCTTGAGTGTTATGTTCTTAAAAAAAAAAGTTAAGCACGGATAAAATTCGAATAAATTTCGTAGGATTAGAAATTACAGCGAAACTCAGCCTTCCTCTTTTCATGCCAATCTTTGATGATGACGTCGGTCAGCAGATGGAGCCAAGTTGTGTAAAATGCACCAGGAAATCACCACTTCAAAGACTATGAGGTAAGCGTGGATTAATGGAAAGGAGAACGTCCAGCTAATTATCGAGATTGCTTAGTAGCCAAGGAATTCCAAAAAAACTTAGATACCTTGCTAAGGTCGCAAAATGAACATTCAAATATGACAAGTATGGAAAAGCCTAAGCCTGGTAAATTGAAAATTAGCTAACAATTTTTTTAGCCATCGGGTTCCGGTTACAAAAATATAAAAGAAAACAAAATAAAAGAAAAATCATTAAGATTTAGAGGATTCTCAAGCCACAAAGTTACATAATGAAAGAATCGAAAACATGTTGAACTATGCTTTTCATGTGTTCTCTATTATACTTGAGGAACTCGTGGAGTAAATCAATCTAGATAAACTCATTTTTGAGAAGTTAGCTAAGATCGGAAGAACGTTTGAATTACTTATGTAACCTACTGAGAGACACTATAAAAAAGTCAAAAATAAAAACCGATATGCAACTATCTTGAAACTTGACAGAACATAGGAATCTGATCATCCGCTTTGAAGGCACTAAGAGGTACTAAAACACCGTATGCCTCCGGGATACCAATTAAAAAAAATAGAAATGACTGGGCGAGGGACACAAAGAGAAAACGGAAATCTTCACTTCCCATCTAGAAGAGACACTTTTACCTATTAGGGTCTTATCCACAATATTAGTGAAACAGAAAGCGCGTCAGTCAAATAACCCATTAACGCCGAGGTGATCAGAATTTTTACTTACTTTTCAACGTGTTTATTTATTATGTTATCGGACCTCTATTCCTACGCGAAATTCGATGCTTTTTCAGAATCTGAGCTCAAAATTTCGATTAGACACCGCATTTCTTTTTTCACAATGATACCACAAAGGTATCAACTTTTTACTATGATTAGAGGTGATCATGGCACTCGAACATTAAGAGGAATTTTTTTCAGAAAATTTCGTCGACACGTTTTTTGTATCTTGTATCTTAAAATGGTATCGAAAAGGCTTTATGTCCTCTTTCCATATCTGAAGTTATTCTCATCGAAAGTCGTCTTAAGGTCGTGCTAAGGACATTGCTTCTGTATTTTGCAGATTAGCTCATAAAATAATTGTTCCTAAAATCATTCTGATTCACCATTGTAAGGCATGATCTTAGGGTGGTGGGTGATCTTAGACGTTGGCCCTACACCTAAAATCGAAGCCCAGCTTTCTTCTAATACCTTTACTTTAACAATAACGATGGTAATTAACAGATATCCTCCTTTTTTAAGGCCGCATTGAAGTTATGACAAATTTGTAACAGTCTATAGAAGCCTCTAATTCTTCTGCTGCTTATGATCCCTAAAGCGATCAGAACTTTCAAGTGCGTAACAGTTTATTGTGTTTGTTACGTCCAATTGTTAGATATTTTAGTATAGCAAACAATCAATACATTCTTATCCACAAATTGTTGTTGAATTATAACATGTAACGTTAAGGTCGGCTAAGCTCATGCTGGTTCAACCCATTGCGTGGATATAAAATCTCTCATTGATTCAATAGGATATAATCCGGCACAACAGTTTTGTATTTCTATGTGAGTTGACCTTAAGGCATTCGTCAAGATCTTTTTTCTCTGCCTCTCTTGACAGTTGATCGACTGGAACATTATTTTCTATGCTATATACTCCTACATAAGTAAAGGGCCATTCATTTTTCGATTTCAAAAGTGAAGCTAAATAAAACACTCACATCCATACATTTTTGAAGAAAATTTCAATTCATCATAAAGTTTAGACTTTGCCATTCAAATGGACGTCTCTTAAAGATTCGCAGCATGCGATTCTTTGGAGGTAATTTTTAATCATTTTTTCGCACATTTCCGGCGGTATTTCGGCCATAACTTGAGTAACGTTATTGTTGTTGTTTTTAATGTGTCTAGAGTTCGGGAATTTTTCGCGTAAACACGGTCTTTTGCGTAGCCCAACAGAACAAAATCTAACGGTGTCAAATCGCATAATCTTGGTGGTCAATTGACGTCGCCAAAACGTGAAATTACGCGACCAGGAAACGTCTCACGCAATAAAGCCATAATTGGTCGTGTTGTGTAGCTTGTTGTCCCGTCTTGTTGGAACCACATATCGTCCAAGTCATGATCTTCAATCGCCGGCCAAAAAAAAATCGGTTATCATTCGTCCATATCCCTCCGAATTGACTATAACCTTCGGTGTTTATTGTCTGTTGTTCCAACACCCAAGAACCGTATCTACGGCGTTGTGAATGGTCAGCAGGTTTCAATTGTTGCATAAGTTGAACTTTATACCGACGGAGATGCAAATCCAAATGCAAAATACGCCATAGTGAGTTGTACGACACTTTCAATTGCTGCGAACGCCGGGAAATCGATAAATCCAGATCATCAGCAACACTTGCATTTACAGCGGCAATATTTTTATTGGAGCGTGCATTACGATGATGCACAGGCCTAACGGCATCAGTAACGCTACCACTCTCTTCAAATTTCTTCACAATTTTACTGATTGCTTGCGTCGTCGGTCGATTATGACGACCATAATTGTTGCGTAGTGCGCGAAAAGTGGCTACGTTGGAATCACCACTTTTGTCGAAAGTTTTAATAATTTTAACGCGTTGTTCGACGAACTTGTGTTATTTTGGGCAGCTTCCTCAATGATACAATTTATTTGACGACGAGATACTTTCATGTTTCGCTTATTTTTTTTGTTGAAATGCTATAAAAGTTGCCTAATTTGGTACGAGTATAATTTCTAACTAAGTGTTCAGATCTTTTTATTTGCCAAACTGTTTCTCTGTTTGCCAAATGATTTTCCTTTTTGAACTTTGTCCAAGAACTTGCCTTTTACCGTTATGATTTCTGCAACAATTCCGTTGAACAACACTATTAATAATGTTATTAGCAACAAGAAAATTAATTTATCAATTGCATCACAATAGCAAATGGTAAATTCACAATAATAGGAAAGTAGAGTAATATGAAAAGGCAACAAGAACCAAAAAGCTTGCATGGAAGTTTTTATTTTTCTTCATTTTGAGCAATCAGTGGCTTGCGCCTAACAAAATTTCGCTCACTGTACATATTCAATATGGCTTTACAAGGCTCTACACGGTTTTACACCTAAAATGTCTTTAGATTCCTGCACATGGTGTAAGAAATTTCTTATAAAGAACTATTAATTGCGTTCTTATTCGAGTCCCGGTGAAGTGGAATATAATGATTTGGATACCTATTCGCAGTTATTGATTAATGATACTTGTTACCTTTAAACCAGAAAATCTTCCAACCTACTCGTTAATGTAAAATAGGTAATAATACAATTACAACACGATTTGTTGTCTAAGACTAATAATCTAGTTTGATTGGTACTCGTACTTAAGTAGGTACATAAGTATGTAGATAGATCGGTCGGTTCATATGTGACCGAAGTCACGTATCATTTCAACGAATTTTTGACCTTAACTAGCTACAGAACCGGATTTTCATTTTTATTAGGTAAAAATTTGGACTATGAACACAAGCATTCTTAAGAATATTCGAATTAGCCTCTAGCAACCGATCCTCACCCATATCACCACTAGATGGACCTTAACTGTCTATTCTCTTAATTAGGAGGTAATGGCAATCAATCCCTTTGATGGCAAATGAGAAAGGTTTGCTCGTTCAATGTCAGAATTGTAATGCTAGTCTACCTTCACATTTTGATCTTTCGCACGTAAATTATAATTTCAAGTCCGAAAGGGTGCCAGATATAGATAGAAGATAGCAAAGATTACAGTGCACCTGGGGTATTGAAGAACCTTTATTTAATTTATTGAGTTGGAAAGGGCTTTAGGGCTCGAGGAGAATGGTAATAATGGTAATCGCAATACAACTCCAATGACAGCAATCCTTTTTACTTCAAAGGTCTCGGGGACTGATGCCTCTTTAGTTTTCGAAGCTCAGAAAGTGTGTTTTCTTGAGGTTCGTAAAAACAATGCTGAGGTTCCATTCATCGGGCATACTTTCGTCCGACCATATTTTAGAGATAAGTTGGTGTATGCTCTGGACTCAGCTTATTTGGACTTAAGCTTTGATATGGCTATCTATACTTCATCCAGGTTGGGTGGATGGAATTTTTGGTCTACATCATCCAGGTTGAAAGGTTCATTCTGCATGGCATCGGTATTTGGTTCGTCATCGCCGTTATACAGTCTTCAGGAAAGTTCTTTCCAAATACTCAGCATCGCTTGCGACTCGACTACGATGTTGCCTCGTTCGTCTCTACAGGCTTCGGCTCGGGGTTTGTGTAAGTGGCATTTCTTTTAACCTTTAGGTAAAACATCCGAATCTCATTCCCAGAGTAGCATCTCTCAATTTCCTCGACCGCCAGTTTCCTACCTAAACACTCTTTAACCCGTACGACAAAATTACCGTCTGGAAAGTATGTTACTGTCGGAGCATATTATGTTAGCTACTAAGTATTTACATCAAATCGAAGTCTCGAGCCTGTTGAGAAGAAGGAATCTGATTAAAACCAACAACCTTCAAAGTCAGAGCGAAAAAAGAGATAAAGGAAGCTGTTCAGCTCCGGAATTGACTGCTCTTTGATGCAGATCAAAGTTCTCAGATTTGAAAAAGCCAGATTGAAAACACAAAAAATGGCTTCTATTCTGATTCGAAAACATTCCCAGGTAACTGGGAATCACAAAAAGTTCCTTTCGCCGAAGCTTAAAGTGGATTTACAATAGTGTCACAAAACGCTGCGACTGGTTGTGGTAGTCTAACACTCCAAATCGAAATAGATGACTTCATGCTTGCAAGAGTTCCAGGCCAATCAATCTTATCTCATTCATTTTAAAAGGCAAGGCAATAAATCTAATGGGCATAATTGAGAGCACATTCGACAAGAATGAGTACGCGCTGGGCATTGAAATTGGAAATTGATGGTTCTTTCGCAAGGCACCTTTTGAAAGCACGTACAAAATTAACAAAAAAAAAGAATTTTTTCAACATTACTCGTATTTTGAAAAAATATCGCCTATGCCATTGAAATTGTTGACTTCAGGCGATAGGTTCTCCATTTATTGACGGATGTTCTGTGATAGTCAAAACGATTAGTTTTATGGGCCATTGTCATTTCCAAATCACGATACCGGATGATCCGGAAATACCTGCTTTAGAATGTCGATCTTTCTCTATTCTGCTGGAGTCGAATGTCCTCCAGTCCTAATTCTTTACAATTGAGGAATGAAAAATTTATTTAACATGCTTCTGTAGCGTTTAACATCTACAGGGACGTTTTGGTCTGCATCGTTCTAAAGAAAATATGGTACAATTCGTATACACAAAGGATTGGAGGTAGCGTATGGGCGTAATAGAAACATCAACTTTGAGCTGACAAAAATCCAGAATCTTTTCACATCATACGACGTTGATTTTCCACATCTAACTGTTGTCCTTCTAGAGTCCATAAAGTATTTATATGTTAGACAAAATAGTTCTTATCTAATAACTAGAAGCCGGCACGAGTGCTCCGAAGAGGCCGAGGGAGGCTCAAAGGGTCGGAAAGGTTATGGCGTCGGTTTTCTGAGATTCTTATGGCATACTCTTCGTGGACTACCTCGAAAGAGGAAAAACCATCAACAGCAATTATTACTGTGCATTATTGGAGCGATTGATGGCCGAAATCGCTGCAAAACGGCCTCACGTGAAGCGAAAAAAGATTTTGTTTTTGCAAGACAATGCGTCGGCGCATAAGGCATCGCAACTATGGCTAAAATTAATGACTTACGGCTCTAATTACTGTCGCATCCACCGTATTCGCCCGATTTGGCTCCCTCGGACTATTATCTCTTCCCAAACCTCAAAAAATGGCTCATAAATAAAAAATTCAGCTCACGCGAGGAAATCATTGACGCCACGGAGGGGTATTTTGCAGACCTTCCGCAAAATTACTTTTCGGATGAGATCAAGAAGTTAGAAAATCGCTGGAATACATAAGTTTATCAAGCTAAAAGGGGACCATATTAAATAAATTAAAAAAAACATTTACTTTTCACCTCACCTGTTACACGTGGACGCTAACGTTCCGGGCGGAAAAGTTTTCGACTTTTATCCAGAGTGACAACGCAGTAGAGGACGAACTCATTTTAGGTGGCAAAGACAAGTAGAAGGGGAGACCTCTTCAAAAGACCGCGGTTGTTGCTGGGACTGTAACGCCATCTAGGATAGTAAGTAAAACGTAACGTTGAAAGCGGCGTCTTCACCTTACTAAATAGGGGCAGATCCTCTGGTATTTTGGAAAACGGTGGAAGATTGTATTACCAGCGATGTTAAGTCGACATTTTGCTACAACATTTGAGATGGTTTCGTGTGCAGACCTGATATACGCGGCAGCTTTCGAAAGAGCCAACCTTCAGTTTATTGGGTCTTATTGAGGTTTGATCAGCTGGGATTAGCCTAGTTGCTATGTAAATCATGTTGGTGTTACCATTTTAAATGTAACAATGTATGTACATAGATTAGAAAAAGTTTTGAGCAGCCAGGACTTTAAATTTGCTTGGCTGTCTTTTATGAATTCAGAAAAGTGTCCGATTGATTTTCCATATTTACGGCTAATAACAGGTAACATCTTGTGGCCAACGGATTTTGATGTTTTAAAAAGCAGAAATGCATGTAGCTTGAGTTTGAGTTTTTTCTTAGATGAGATGTGTTTCTACCGATTTGTGCGTTTCCTTGGACAAGGGGTACCTTCGTTCCCATCAAGAATATTTGGGTTTTCGATGCGCCCGCCCCTGCGTATCGACGTTCTCCAAACGTTTGAATAGAAAAAAAAGCTTTACGTTCGTCATTGGCAAAAGCCCCATCTACGACGAACGCACACATACGATACGTACGAGTATTTTATAAATACACTCGTACACGCAAGGGAACTTTTTATATTGTATGTGGTAGCTGGTTTAGCGGCCGGATGCCGAAGACTTTTGTATCTCGTGGCTATGGCTGCGCCGTTGTGTGCACATGAAAGCACTCGTTTTTTGGGTGGGGTGGGAGACACGTGAACGTGACAAGTTTCTTTTGTCGTTTTGCTTTTTGCTTTCCATGTTTTTCCGTTTCTTGTGAGTTAATTTGTTGTATTCGAATATGTATGTACTCGTATGTATGTATCGTTTGGTGTTTGTTTTTTTCTTATTTTGTAGTGAATGGTGTGCGACTTTATATTTTCCGTTCAGCCATTATCGCGGCTTCGACGAGGGCATATACATACATATATCTATGTATGCATGATGAACGTATGGACAGAGAGCATTTATTTCCAGTGACGTAATGTCTCACGCGATTCCAGCGTGTTAAAGTGTTGCCAGTTGAGGTGGTCACGTGTTGTTGTGAATGTTGGAGAAATATTTTGGGTCGCTTTTGCACATACAAACTTAACAGAGGTACGAATGTAAGTATAGGTAGGAGAAGGTACAGGTATTCATACATATATGTAACGTACCATTCTATGAATGTTTGTAGGAATACATACATATATCGTGGATATGTTTGATGGATATCGAGGAGATGTTTCGCATGTGGTACGAGTAGCTTTGTGTATCTTACGAATTTCGTTAAATTCAAATTAAAAGTTTTGTTAAATATTTGGCGATGAGCAGGCTAGTCGGATGATTCTGAATTTTGTTTGTAATTTTTGGTGATAGGTATCTTAAATGGGTCGCGGTTATGCCGTGGAAGAGGTTTAAAGTGAGAGGGATGCGACTAATTTACCATCAAAGAAAGATCTCGGGCTAAGTCTGCGACGATGTCTTTTGTCATGCGAATCGGGCAATTCAGTAATTCAGGGTTTTTCGGCAAATCGCAAAGATTTCGACGCTTATTTCGAAATTCTAATAAAAGAAAATGAACATATTTAGATACATAGTCGCATTTATCCCAGCAAAAGTTTCGGCATGCAAGGGGTTATGTTTAATAAATTATTCAGCTGACGTCAGACGGTTATTTATAATTAGAAAATGTTATTTCGAAAATTTTATACTCGTAGGATCAGCTTTTGAGCACGGATTTATGTATGCATATGTCGATATGTATGTTTGCACTCGTTTATGGATATATGATATATTCAGCGTGTGTAGGTAGTGGGGTAGTCATTGTTAGATTGAAAAGGTGACCTGGAGGGGTGGTCGGGTTGAGCAGTTGGCAACATGTGGACTGTGGATGTATACCCACTTTGTTTTGATTTCATCAGTGAACACGTTTGACTCGTGTGCTATGAGGGACGGAATTTGTAATGGAATTTATGGATTTTTTTTTTGTTTTATTTTATATTTCTTACTGGCATTTGCGTGTTTTGTGGCAAGTTTTGAGCATGTTCAGTGCACGTTTGTTAAGTTCGAGTACGCTTTGCTGTGGCGTGAGGAATTTATTTTGATTCACGTTAGAAAAATTAGATTCGAACGTGAAACACTGCACCCTGTTGCATGTGAGTCATGTAGGTACATGTTGGCTAGATGCACAGATATTCTTGTATGGTATCTGAATGCGCACATGTGATGAAAAAATAGCAAATATTCGTCGTATGTAAGTACATATGTACGTATCTATATCTTTGCTGTGGAAATTCGTCGTAAATTTGTTTGTATGTTTGGGTGTGCCTAATGGATTTATTAAAGCATTGACCTGGTTTACATAAATTGTTGTTTTTCTTTGAATTTTGTAGACAGAGAAATAGTTTCCTCTGACTTTGACTTTAAAATCTCGAGATTCGGCGAGAAATTGTGAATTACTCCCTAAAATATCTGTGGATGATGTGAGAAAATGAGAAAATTAAATAGATATTGATACATTGAGTTACAAAAAAAGTGGCGTACATTGTTTGATGTGTTGCTATCATTTTGATAATATGCCTCTATGTTTTTGCAGAACTTTATTTCATTTAAGTTTGGCGGTACATTTGTGTGTCTGTTTGCGCATCATAATCATTTTTTCTTATTGGATTCAAGATATACACATTTTGGCTTCCGTAATCCCGTAAATGTTTTATTAAGTTAATTGATATGGATTCATTTCAATTTGTTTATTAGTTGTTTAGTCATTTTTTTAAAATAAATATGCAAATAACGGCAGAAGAAGTCACCAGGGCGCTGGCTTTGGTTGGGGATGGACGAAGTGTGCGGTATGCTGCTGTTATGGTCAGGACACCGGAGACGACGCTAAGAAGAGCGATTTAAAGGTTCAGAGAAACCAACTACTACACCTGGCGTCAAAGCTTAGGTCGCCCCAGAGGAACATCTGCAAGGGACCATCGATATTTGGTGATTCAAAGTCTTCGAGATCGTCGCAAATGGCGGTTTAGCTGTTTAGATCCATTAGAGGGATGGATGTGAGTGCTCAAACGGTGAGGCGGCGATTAGTGGAGAGTGGCCTGAGAGCAAGAAGACCTGCTCGTGTACGAAGACTCACGGTACAGCACAAGCGACGTCGGATAAAATTTGCACGCCTTCACCAAGACTGAACCGAGGTCGAATGGAGTAGAGTTTTTTCACTGAAGAGTCCAGGTTTTGTCTCCGCTCACCAGATGGATGTAGCAGAGTGTGGAGACGTTCAAGTGAGAGATACTCTTTGGCAACAGTTGCCCAGAGAAAAAGTTTCTAGGGAGGTTCCGTCATGGTGTGGGCAGGAATTTCCATGCACGGAAAAACCGAGTTGTGCATCGTGGAACGGTTCAACATTCTGGAGGAATATGTAATTCCATTCGCACCATTTTTTGGAGAAAACTTCGTTCTGATGCATGTAAGAGCTAGACCACACGTTGCCAGGTGCGTTACCGAATATTTACAAGAAGTAGAAATCGATGTGATGGCTTGGCCTGCGATGACCTAATGATCTGCCCTTCCAGAGACACTAAGGACCGTTTTATTCACTCGAAGTTGAACACAACTTGGGGATTTTTATCGTCAACTTGAGAAATTGCTTTTATTCACTCAAAGTTGACTCTCTCAACTTACGATATTCAAAAGTTGAGAAAATCCAAATAGTAGAAGTTATCCGAGCAAACTTGGATTTTGGCTAATTTCTGTTTATTCACTAGTTGTTGACAGTTCGCTCTTGACATCGGATGTCGAAAATAATTGTTTTATTAAATATTAAAATTAAAATACGATTAATAAATACAAATGTTTCGCGCTAATTATTTTTGGGAGAATTGGCCATCATCTTCTTCGAGCAGCGAAGATGAAGAAGACGGAGAAAATTTGTCTGTTGAAAGACGGCAATACAAGATGCTTCGACGTGCTGAATTGAACAAATGGAACAACGGCGACTTTATCTACCGTTTTCATGTCTCAAAACGGACGACAATGATGGTTCTTGAATTAATAACGGATTCGTTGCCGTACGACAAGAGACGGTAGTATACATTGTGAATTGGTTGGAATTAATTAGTGTTAAATAGATTCTTGTTGTTTTACTTGTTGCCAGATCGCGTGAACTACGGCCAATTACGCAATTATTAATCGTTTTACGATATTATGCACTCGGATCAATTCAACTGGCGATTGCAGATTTCATTGGGGTTAGCATTACAACAGTGCATTATGTGTTAAAACGTGTGTCTAGAGCTATTGCCAATCTTGCACCATGATTCATTCGTATGCCGGAAACGCAAAGGGAACGATTACTGGCAGCACGTGACTTTTTCGCTAAAGCCAAATTCCCTCGAACAATTGGCGCAATAGATTGCACACACATCCGCATTCAGTCGCCAGGTGGAACTGATTCGGAAAATTTCAGAAATCGCAAGGGATGGTTCCCCCTAAACGTTCAGACGGTGTCCGTTGCTTATTTATATAGAACGTTCGTACGGCATTTGGAAGAGGCGGTTTCCAGTGTTAGTAACTGGCTTAAGGTGCAGAGTTGAAACTGTGCAATCAATCATCATCGCTTGTGCCGTCCTCCATAACATAGCTATAGATGCAAATGAATCGCAACCACCACCGGAAATGCCCGGACTCGCTGATGTGGTAGCCGCCGTATATGTTCCGTCCGCTACTCCTTTGGAAGCACCATCGGCAGCCAATAACAACATCCTCTCTCGATTAGTTCGTACGTATTTTCAGCCAATGTCAGATCGCTAGCTTAGTATTAGCTGAAAAAATCCATCAATAAAAGATAAAAGTAAAAATTCAGTTTATTACTAGGAATTTTATTGGATAGCTAAAAACTTAAAGAAATAAAAACTATTCAATCACACTCTTTTCTTGCTGCTGGTGTTGGGTCTGGTGTCGCTGAATGTTGAATATTACCGGATGTTTGTTGTAAAGTAAATAAACGAAGGCGTTGAAACTCTTTGCCGTGAGCAAGTTGATTTTTTGCCCGCTGCAATTCAATGGCCGAACGCTCCCGATCAAGCTCAGCCCGTTCACATTTAATTGCAGCTCGTTTGAGATCTAGGGCAGCTAGTTCGCGTTCAAACTTGTATCGCTCTCTCTCGCGTTTTAAAATATCAATTTCAATTATATATTTTGTCGCGGAATGTTGCTGCTTTTCTTCTGACAGTTTTAGGGTTTTACTTGGGGCTGGGATTTCCTCCGATTCCCTTTTATGCCGGCGACTGCGCAATAGGGCGTTTAAAGGCTTCCGCAATTTGGCAGGATTTACTCTATCCCAAGTACGGTCAACAACTGTACCTTAGTTCAACAACATTGATTCTGTGTTCTAATGTTTTGTACTTTTGAATTCGACCATTGTCAGTGCCTCACTACTTGAACACGGGTGATCGCTTACATTTCCATGCACCTCGTCGACAAATGTAGCAATCACGTCTTCATCGTCTAAACAGAGTGCCCTATCCCCATCATCGACGAGGATCTCTTCGATATAAATAACTTGCATCTGGTCAGAAAATGAAGCTACGAGTATTTCCGGGCTAGCATACTGCAGTGCTGATTGGTTGGCTGTTAAATGGTCGCTATCCCTGGATATTGCAGCAAGACCCAATGTAGAAGGCATCAAAAGCACCGCCAATTGCTGTATTGGTTCCCTCAATGCAGGTAGTTCCTTTTTGTGCGGACCACCACCAGTCCAGACGGCGCAACATTGAATGCGGTTGCAATTTTCTCCCACGCATTGTCTTTGTCGCGATTCGTCGCACTGCCCGTCTTTTTATTCTCAATTATGGAACTGTACTCCAAAACATTCCTTACGAGCCAATCTTCCTCCTCCGCTGTGTACACTATTTTTGGTATTCCTTTCTTTCGTATTTTTTTCCATTGCTTCACTTTTTTTTTTACTTCTTTCGTTTTTTTTTTTGAAAACGTTACAGCTTTTGAATAACAGTCCGCAATTATAAATTTCAAATCCAAAGTTGAGACTGACATATTTGTGTTATCTGTCACAAATATCCCAGGGAAATTTCCAAAACTGTAAATTGGCGAACTTACGGATTTTAACTTCCAAACCGAGAGTTGAAATAGTGAAAAGAAACATTTTCCAACTTGCGGTTCAACTCTCAAGTTGAAATAAACTTCGTAGTTAGCCAACTCTAGAGTTTCCTGCAATTTGAACAATAGTGAACAAAATCACCCTTAGTGGGCTGAAACCTGCTCTGCTCGAAAAATGGGAGAATTTGGACGACAACATCGTAAGGAACCTTATCTAAGGTATTAAAACTTTATAAGATGTTCGGGAAGCAAATACCCACTATTAAGGGAACGAGGATTCTTTAGAAAAAAAAAATAGAAATTAAAATCTTAAATGTTAAGTTCTGAAGCGTTTGGCCATTTTTTTATGTTTCATTTGTAAGTTCTTCCATTTTTTTTATTGTAATTTATTTTTATATGAATTACCTATTTTTATGTTAATAAACAAAATATGTAGTATTAAAAAAACGTTTTTTCGAACTTATTTGAAATTATCGCAAAATTTCAAGGTGTGCCACTTTTTTTTTGTAACTCAGTGTACATAGGTACTATACGTACGTAAATGTAAAATTAGTTAATCGTCTTGCTCTTCTTCGTTTATAAATAGCTTAAATTTCTAATGCGTGTGCATAACTGCATC
Organism: Volucella inflata; assembly: GCA_928272305.1. Classification (NCBI taxonomy): domain Eukaryota; kingdom Metazoa; phylum Arthropoda; class Insecta; order Diptera; family Syrphidae; genus Volucella; species Volucella inflata. Next base: position 146,015,311 of record OV743716.1, on the reverse strand, counting down.
TTTGTAACTGTTAATTTACTTATCTGCCTAGCTGGCGCTAAAGACCAGGATGAACCTGACTTTAACTAATAGCTCTTTGAGTTAGCACAGTTTCTGGCTAATTGCCTCTCAACTCTCCCCTTCTCATCGTAGTTTTTCTCTTCAATTTTGTTTGCAAGTAAATTTCAAAGACGCTTTTTGTTTGTGCAACAAGTGTGCTGGAATTGAAGCGTTCCTTGGCCCCAAACTTTTTGTTGATCAGTTAATGCGGTGGCCAGTGCTACCAAATGTTCCGTCAGCGGATATTTTATTTCACTTATCAATCTGATCGCAATCGGATGTACACAAGTACGAGAATTTATGGACGAGTATATGCATACACAGATACCTTCATTGGTATTGGTGTAATAGAGGCCGATGATTGGTGCAGAAGTCCAGATGCTGGGTATGGCTGATGAGATTAATTTGGCTGAATTAAAAATTCAAGAGAATGTGGAAGTGGATGGAGATCATTAATACACCTAGCCTTGGGGCACTGAAGATCTAAGTACGTTTAAAGAACAGCCTTGTCAAGGACAAGGAATCCAAAAAAGTCGATTTTTGCTTTCTAAGTTGATACACGAAGATAAACAATACCTACATTCTTCAGGCAAGTAGATAATCGTTTGGAACCTTTTAGCCCTACAACTATGCCGATTTTCAACAACTTTAGGTGATGTGATGCTGCTCGGCACTAGTCCCGATACCGGCAAGGTATCACAAGGAGCTAGAACTAATGCAACAGAGTTTAAGAGATCTGTACGTGATGAAATGTGGAGAATTTGAAAATGCGGTGCAACAATGTATAATACTATGGGTCAAGGATACTAGACCTACAATCTTATGACTTCGAGTTCTATCCACAATGCACCTTGTGAAGATAATCGTAAACGTACTGATTGTGACTAGCATGAGGGACGGAATTGTCCCTTCTAACTAAAGCTGCTCATTGTGTTGCCTTTAACGCCAAGACATAGCACGCCGAAAATGTTCACCCGGCTGCAGAAGGAAGGATTATCCTCTTAAACACAGTTTAAAATGAACCGCTGCACAGTGGAGCAATTTCCAGCAGCTATGCAACGAGAAATATGCAGATTGTCTTACTCGCAACCAATGAACGATCAAAATAGGAGGTACGACATGAAAATTTCGTAGTTAGCAAAAAGCGGCCAACCATAGAAAAACCAAAGTGTGACTTATAAATGTTTTTTTGTTTTTAGCTGCATGAGACGTTTCGATGCTTGTTGTCTTTAGTTTGACAGCTGTCACTGTCAAACTGTGGAGACATTTCTGTTCAGTAAGGTTTGGCAATTCATCGTAAATCGTTTAACGCCAGAACAACGCTTCCAAATTGTGGAAATTTATTTTGAAAAAAATAAATCTGTTCGTGAAATTCACAGAGCCCTTCGTCAATTGTACGGTTAGCATAATCGCCCTAATGAGCAAGCAATTCGTGAAGTTATTGATCGTTTTCGAACTAATTTTACTCTTCTCGATTCAAAACCATCAAGCTGTTGACGAATCGCCATTATATCCATTAAAATTGACTGTTTGGTGCAGCTTACACGCTGGCCAAGTTGGTTGAGGTCTGTCTCTATTCCTTTTTTTTTTCTCTGAGTAGGATTTAAAGACTATTCGGACTGGAGTGTTGCTACGCATGTCCATTTAAAGTGGTTTTTGGGCTTTTTTGACCAAATCAATGTCACTGTGAAGTTCGTTGTCGATTTTTCTTTTACAAATCTCGTTAAAGAGATTTCTTTCGCCTTCTTGAACTCCCTTGCTTTTGCATATTATCGAGTCTTTTTAGTGTGTCTTGACTAGGCTGTATTACACAGTTGCCTTCTAAAACTGAAGAAATATCAATTATTGGAAGTAAATCTTCGTCTGACTTCTGATGAGATGCCATTGCTAGATTAAACATCGAAGCCGATGGGTACCAAGTCTTTGACTACCTCTTAGTAATGTATATGTACCTGTATTTTGTGACGTTCTGTCCGATTACCCGATGATGTGTGTCCCTTCTTGTTGATAGCATATGTTTAGTTTTGCCTTCATTCACGACGTAACCGAATTTTACCCCTTCTGTTCCAATACTTGCGAACCCACCAACGTCAGCTCGTTGAGAATTGTTCCTCTTATATCTTTATCTTTATTAACTTTTGAGATTCACAGAATTTCTCAATCGAGCGTAAATCCTTTTTTGACATCATAGACTCGGAAAAATTGTTTTCACGGAGCGGCAAGCGGCGATATTCTTATCCTTATCTCATTTTGGTCGTGAGGACGGATCTCTTAACTTTCACCGTATATGTTGAATGGTTCATTCTGCCTGACATCGTAGTTTTTAGACTGCGTTTTCCATATCCGACTGTCTACGACTGAGTTGTTAACTTTACACGGAAAACTAATAAAACTTCTAAGCACTGTTAATTTATCTTCTCGGTTGGTCTTCTCTTCTGCTTTTCGGAAAAGATTTCTCTTTTGACCGTAGGGCATGGTGCGTTTTCGTTCTTCTTACTGAGTTTTCCATAAAACTATAGGTTATAGTCGATACCACTGGTCATCAGCACTTCATGTTGGTTTCATATGGCGTGTTGCGCTTTGATGCACCCGTTCGACGTTAAAGCTCTTTTAAATCATATGTGAAATATCAGTAGAAGTACCGTGGCTGAAGCGAGGTTATGGTCCAAATCTGCGTTCACTTACTGTATGATTGTCAGGCCCGGTCTAACTGCGCTGATAAAAATTTCCTTCCTTCCTTTATTGGCGTTAAAATCAGCTTAGATGATTTTATTAAAATATATTCCATAACGTCGTTTATTCGATAACCATTGTTTTAAGACGTTTGCCTACGTGTCGAAATCTCAAGACTTTTTGCCTAGGTGTGTCGCCTGCAACAAATCCCGATCCAAATAAACGCTGTTTGCTTTTTTGAAACTCGCCATTATAAACGTAAGTTATAGTTTTTAGTTCTTTTTCAAACCGACTCATACCACCGCCGCACTAACGGAATGACGGTGATATCTATTTTATAGCAATTTTCTTAGTCTTAGTCTTCAATAGTTGTTCGGCTGAACTTGGTCTCTTCAATATTCGGACATTTCATGCATCAATTCAAACGTTGATGTCTTTTTCTGTTTCATAGAACCTACATCCGTCCTTATCTGAAACTTTTGGTTACTTCGCAACAGTGACCATTTTACATGGCCAGGTGGTTCATCTTAATCACAACCTCCAAACTGCAGACTCCTTTAGCGAATTCAACCAGATATTCCGGAGTGGATAATACACAAAAGTGACATAAGAGCTGCCGATGACTCATTTAGGGTTCATCCACCATCTCTATTAAAGCACCTTGACTGAAAATCCTTACTGACCAAAGCTTCAAATATATTAAAGTAACCCATATGAGGTATCTACGATACTAAGTGTCGCCCATCGTTGAGTCAATGATGCGAATTTATCCTCCCTCTTAGGTTCAGTCATTCCTCACAGTGATTTATTTTAATGTTTTTATTTTCCTGTTCATAACAACACTCGCGTCTATAAGCTTTGCAGTCGCATCCAGTTGCATGAAATTAGCAAGATTGATGTTTCATGTGTTATCATAGTTGCAGCACTAGAAATCGCTAAATTAGCGGCGCTCAGTGTCTCTCTCATAACCCTACACACTTAGCCACCTGGATGCATTTTTTCTTCTTTCAAATTTTCCGCTCGGAATTGGCCTATTTTCTTTTTTAAGTTTTCCCTGCTTATTTTATTGACTGATGGGGATAATATTTGGTTTGTTTTGGTATGACAAATTGCATCGAAAACCAGTGACAACACTGCCAAACAGCCATCAGATGTGCCGCTTCCGATGTGATGAGTTTCCCTAGACTACCATAACGAAACCCCTGGTTTGATGACGAATGCCGGCAAGCACATGCAGCTAAGCAAGATCCATAAAAAGCGGCGCTGCATAGAAGAACCACAGTTACCTACGAGCTCTATGAGCAGAAAAGGAGAGACGAGAGATCGGCTTCTCAGTAGGAAAAAGGAGGAGCATCAGTAGCAAGCGGTTGAGGCAATTGTATAGGTAAGGCCTGTATCGACGAACGAGGGAACATTGTAATAGAGTCGCAGTCGTTGCTGAGGATTCTGAAGACTGTATAAAGGCGATGACGAAGCAACAACCGCTGCCAGGCAGAATGAACCTTTCCATTGGACAATATAGACAAACAATTCCCTCCACACGACCCGGATGAAGTGAAACTAGCAACTAACAGAAAAGTCCACCATCGACTAAATAACCATACCACGGCATATCCTGGAGAAAACTCATAAGCTTCAGACCGATAGACACAATCTATTTATCGATTTTAAGGCCGCGTATCACAGCATCTATAGAGACAAGCTATACAGAGCAATGTCTGGTTTTGGCATTCCTGCCAAACTCGTCCGTCTGTACAGGATGACAATGGAGAATGCACGCTGCTCCATCAAGGTCGGAAAAGATCTTACCGAGGTCTATTTAAAGTAAGTAAGCGTATCTAAATAATAATTGCCACTTTTTGAGCAAATTGTCTTCATATTCAGCAAGCGTTAGCGACATTGGTTAGTATCCTATCGTGACATATTTTCTTAAGGAAATATTCAAAGAGGCTCAAACTGACTGAAACAGACACTTGTAAATTTCGCGATGACATGCGGAGAGGATTAGGTTTTATAAGTCCACAAACGATTAAGTATTTTACAGCAGACCCTAGGAAAATAAACCAGGAAGTCCAAATCGATACGCACCACTAAATCTTAATCAATTTATGGAGAGCCGTATCTGGTATCCCTGCAAGCTTTGATGCCAAATTATTGCCTCGTGTCTGGTCGCATATTCCGGACGTTTTTTGGCTACTGCTCCCTTCAAACGGATTAATTGTGTTCGGTAGCGTTGTTCATTGATAGTTTCACCCCACCACCAAATACAGAGCATTACCTTCGCGCCATGGATATTCGGCTTTGCCGTTGATTTGGCTGGTTGGCCGGGTTTCACATATGATTTTTTGCGCTTGGGGTTATCGTAATGGATCCATTTTGCACCATCAGTTACAATCCGATGCAAAAATGACTTCCTTTTGTGGCGTTCCAGCAGCATTTCGCCTTTCGATGTCTCTCGGCTTGAATTCATTTGGAACCCAATTTCCTTGCTTTTGAATATATCCAGCTGCTTTTAAACGTTTTGAAATGGCTGCTTGAGTGACACCCAAAGATTCTGCGAGCTCTTATTGTGTTTGGCAACAATCTTCATAGAATAATGCTTCCAGTTCTTCAGGTTCAAACTTTTTTGGCTTCCCAGGACGTTCATCGTCTTCCAAGCCAAAATCACCACTTTTAAATCGTGCAAACCACTTTTGGCACGTTCGCTCAGCTAGCGTATGCTCATCATAAACTTCCACCAAAATACGATGACTTTCGGCAGCTGTTTTCTTCATATTAAAGTAATGAAGAAGAACTCCCCGCAAAAACACTTTTTCTGGCACAAAGCTCGACATATTTGAATGAAAAAAAAATATTGTTGTTTACGCTTCAAATGAATGACATATACTGAAATGACGTACAGTGACAGTAGCTTTCCAATGCATGTTCCAATGGAATAATACAAGTTACGCCGTCTCTTAGCAAACCGCACGAATTAAATTATAGACCCAATATTATTATAAGTTCTTCTTTAATTTTTGTCGTGTACGATGTTATCAAGCAGACTGTATTTAATTGGGATTGGTTTTTTAAGCAGAAATATATTTTCCAAGATTGTTATTTCAAATATCAGTGGATAGAGGATATAGGAATGAATTTACTGGTTATTGATTTTTGAATAAGAAAACTTGATAGAAATTAACAAGTTTAAATTGTCATTGTATGATACTTTTGATTTCGTGTATTTAGTTTAGGTAGTACACGTAACGTGCTGTCATGCACACGATTTAGGTGCAGATATCTCGTTTAAACAAATTGAATTAGAATAAATCGTAACTTGTATAGAAATTGTTAGAATTGTTTGTTTGTTGAATTTTCTAGAGCCCGATTATTACATAAGACATTCATTTCGAATGTGAGTCATTCGAATCTCATTTGGCCAATCACGTGAACGGACATAATCGAAAATACAAAATACCACAAAAAAAAGTAAAACAAACAAAAGCAGCAACGAAATTTAATTGCCATAAAATTAAAAACATTTCCATACAGTTTCGCAACTAGAACTTGAATCGTGAGATATCTCGGCCCAGCGCCGTCGCCGTCGCCGCCGTGCTGCCACCTTCTTTTTGTGCTCATACATACTCGTATATATTTCAGCTTTCTTGAATAAAATTATAACAATAAAATGCGAATACATATTTCGAAATAAAATCTCGTGTTTGTCATCCATTTGATACGAATGGATAAGTCTGAATCTCAGGCGGCAAATGCTAACTTATTAATATGCTAATTCCGCCTTGACAGATTGTCAGCGCAGCGCAAACAGCTTTATAGAGTTTGATGATTGTCGAAACGTGCTTATAATACACGGGCATCAAGTGTACGCCATACCGGTGTTTACGTAAATCCTAGGTTTGCCATTCGAATGTATAATTCAATAATTTTATTGATAGATTTATTTTAATTTATACCTACTCATATTTATAGACCCTTCGAACAAGCCAATGATGAATGATAAAAATTTTTTTCTCTATGGCAACAGCTATGGCTACAATGCAATATGACTCTAAACTGCTATTTCTGTGCATTCAGATGGTTTTATTATAAAAAAAATCCGTATATTGAGTAACAAATCAATTGAATCGAAACGCAATCGAGCAGGAAATAAAACGAATAAACACATACGAGTACTCGAGTATAGATTCTATTCATACTTGTACATTTATCGATGCATTTTATGGCACTTGAATAACCTTTAGAATTGTTCTTAGTTTCTCAGTTGATTTGATTTTTATTTTTTCGATGATTTGTTAAATTTTCCACAGATTGTTGAGTCGTGTTTTTTTTGGGGAATTCACGTGTTGCTGTTGGCATCGTGTGCAAAAGATAAATTTAATCTGAGAATAGAGTGATTTTTTATGATTTCTATATAAATTTTCAAAAACTGCAAAAATTATCGTTTCCACAGAGCTATTCAGATTATAATATATTGCTTTCGAATAAATTATCTCGGTCGAAAAATACTTTTTCAGAGTCACACAAATAATGTTCTAGATTGAATATGAAAGATTTTTGAAACTCAATTTTTAAACGCTATGCAGAGATCCTGAATTTTGGGCTTCTACTCAGAAAATCTTTGAGTATTTGATGAACGAAATGTTGCCGGTTAATGATAAAGCAATTAATAATTTTGCACTGAGGGAATGCATTGGCCAAGGAATACTTTCAAGATTCAAGAGGTAGTATTAGAACTTATCATATAACTGTGTCCAAAAACTGGTCGGCATTTTTTTATAAATCAAAAAATCTTTAATTTATTCTTGCCGATATAATTAACTTATGCCACCGCTTTTTCCAGTCCTGCCAAAAATTCTTCTTCCGGTATAGCCTTCAGAGCGCGCGCCGATTCAGGTTGAATGTCTTCAATCGACTCAAAACGGTTTCCTCGGAGTGGTCTTTTGAGTTTTGGAAATAGCCAGAAGTCACACGGAATCAAATCAGGTGAATAAGGTGGTTGCGGAACGATATTGGTGGCATTTTCGGCGAAAAAGTCACGAAGAATCAGAGCAGTGCATTCAGCATTTTTGGTACCAATCGAGACTTGACACGTTTGAGGCCCAAAACATCTTTCAAAATGTTATTAATTGATGCTTTTGATACGCCAATTTCATCAGCAATGTCTCTTATAGTTAATCGAAGGCTTGCAAGCACAAATTCTTTTACTCTTTGGATGTGAGCATCGTCAGTTGAGGTTGATGGTCGACCAGGGCGCTCTTCGTCTTCAACGCGTTCTCTACCTTCTTTGAACAATTTATACCAATCATATGTTGTTGATTTTGGTAGAGCTCTAAGCCTTCTTCAACATTTTCAACGTTTCTGCAGCATTTATTCCATTCAGGAAACAAAATTTGATCGCACTTCTTTGTTGAATAATTTCAGACATTGTAAAAATCGCCAAATTCACTTTTTGTGTCGCACAAAAACAAGCGTAACTCAAACACTAATGAATACGAGTATTTTGACATATAATTTGGCATGGAAGTCAGTAACAGTTGTCCTACTTAAAAGAAATATATTGAGCGAAAATATTTACCCGCGTAATTTAAATCGAAAAATTCCGACTAGTTTTTGGAAACAGTATATAGTAACTTAGTGAACACCTTTTGTCGGCTTGACAAAAGTATTCGGAATAGTGGTCTATCGGTTAACATTACCCTATATATGTATAGCTACACACAAGATGGCGCAAAATTAATCATCCTATCGGAAGATGTTATAATTTTTGCAAATCGCGGCGTACGTCAATCATATTTGAAATTTGTGAACTAGACAGCTGCAGTTTACAAACAAACAAGCAATAAAGCGCTATACTCCGTTAGAGCGTGGAATAATCGTGTCAATTTTGTTGACCAATAATCGGTCGGTCATGTAAGCGCAGCGTGAATTTCTACGTCGATTTCCTAATCGTGTCGGGCCAACTGGGCAAACATTCTGGCGCTTAGCTATTCGACTCGAACATACTCGAACTACAAGAGACCATGCAGGGCGTGGCCGCCACCGGACTGGTCTTTCGGTCGAGAATATCGCGGCTGTGGCTGCCGATGTCGCTGAGAATGAATCATCAACCAGACGAAGGTTCATGCAATTGCGCATCACCAGACAAACCCTTTAGCGAATTTTAGTGAAAGACTTACACATGTTCCCGTAAAAAGTGTAAACAGTGCATCAATTAATGCATCCTGACCGTCAGTTGCTTGTGAATTACTGTCAAGCCATCCTCAATCTCAACAACGAAGAGAACGATTTTGTGTCGAGAATCATCATGAGCAACGAATCGCATTTCCACTTAAGCGGTTATGTCAATAAGCAAAATCTTCGTTTCTGGGGCACTGAAAATCCGCGTGTGATGCACGAAGAACCATTACATCCATTCAATGCCACTGTGCGGTGCGGCGTTCACGCGAGAGGAGTGATTGGGCCGTATTGTTTTGAGGACGCCAACTGCAATACGGTCACAGTTACTGGCGACCGCTACAGGGCCATGATAAACGACTTCTTACTGTCGGACTTCGATGTGCGGGGCTTGGCGAACATGTGGTTTTAACAAGACGGTGCAACCGCGCACACAGCATGAGCCACAATTGATATTGTGAACGAAGCGTTTCCGGGTTTTGGCGATTTGGCATGGCCAGCAAGATCGCCCGATTTAACCATTCTAGACTTCTTTCCTCGCGGAAAGGAGAAGTTGCGGGCTTATACCAACAAGCCTCAGACAATCGCAGCCCTTAAGGAGAACATTCGACAGGAATGGGAGCACCGGAAATCCTGCGCATAGTCATGGAAAATGCGATAAAACGGGCACAAATGTGTATCAACACTGGTGGCAGCCACTTGGCGGATATCATCTTTTGCACTTAACAGAAAAAATTGTAAAGTTCCAAATAAAGATTTCCATCACCTAAATAATTTTTTTTTATTTAGTAAAAAAGTAATTCAAAATCGAAATTGGATGATTAATTTTGCACCACCTTGTATAAATATCTAACTACAACACGCGCAAGTAGTTTACTTCACACCCATCAAGGAATCGGCAAAAACAAAATACACAATTAAAACATTTATTATAATGAAAACTAACTGAGAATATAGAATGTGCTCGGGCTTGCCAAAAACAAAACAAAAGAATGCAATTGGAGACATCGGGTAAGGTGTTAGCAAAAAAAAAACCGAAAATTGTGCAACCATGTACGCTCTACAAATGATGTGAATAAGACCTGCATCTAATCATAGGGTGAGTGGAAGAGAAGAACGAAACAAAATATACAACATGGACAAAGAATAAATCGGAACTGACATAGACTTTAGGATGTTTCTTGGACCGTTGACATGGAATACAGTCGGAAGTCGAAGTGATTGCATCCTTCTTTATGCCTGGCCACATGTATTTTTCACGAAGATGCTGTAAAGTTGCCTTTGTGATAATGAAAGGTTTTGTTTATTTTGTTTCCTAAGAAAGAATATTATGCATTTATTTATGTAAGTTTATGAGATATGGATTTGTGCATCTGCAGAGGGACAGTTGGGATGTGATGTCTCAGTCTTCTGATTAGATTATGTTTGGTGTGTGTTTGTGATAGGTGGTCTTGAAATTAGTTTCCGTTCAACCAACAAATGGCTTCGTGCTGTCCTCGAGAGGGGCCATATTCAATTCAATGTGACATCACATATCCTATAACCAGCGGACGATCAAAACGCTTCCAACGATACCTCATTTGTCAAATTTTGATAACTAGTTTAGAAATTATGAGGGAACAAATGAACATACATACATACCCATGTATTGTACATACCGGTTAAAATCATTATCCTCCTTTAGCTTCGCCCTATTCGGGTAAAAAAAGGGTTGGATAACTTTATTGCAGAAATCGAAAGCACTCTACATCATTTCAATACTATTGATCTAAATGAAATGCAATGAATATACTCGTATGTAGAACAAGAAGAAAATAATTTCTAAAACATCGGTGGTTTTACTCTAGAATTCATTAATAGCCGTAGCAAAGCAACAGATTTTAGTCGAGTTGCAATACATATTAAAAATAAAATACATTTCGGGATAGTCTCTCTCTGTGCTTTGTTAGGTTTATAGAAGAATTAGACAGAAACATAGAAGCATACAGCGTGCTAAGAGAAATTTTTTATGGAAACAAAATTCCAAATACACAAAATGGTCCAAAAAGCAACTTGGAACATAATAAATAAGCTTCCAGGTCGAAAAAGCTCTCTTTTGATGACAGAAACCTGAAGTAGATGATTTTGCAAGCAATTTCTCAAAACAAGAAGAAGCTAGCCAATCAGAAGTTTTTTTAGAATCTTATCCTCTCTGAAGACCGACAAGGCTCCAAGAACTGACATGAACATTAAACTTATTGACCTTAGAATGAATACGGTTACCTTAACACCAGCCATTCATACAATCATTAACCGAAGTACGAGGGCGGGTCAATAAGTCCTTGACTTTTGGATTAAAACACAGATTTTTTGATAAAAAAATAATTTTATTTTTCAACGTAGTCTCCCTTGAGCTCTATACACTTTGTCCAACGCTTCTCCAATTTTTTTATCCCTTCCAAAAAAAATGATTTGTCGAGGTCCTCAAAATAGGCCTTTGTTTGCGAGATGACTTCATCATTGGAGTCAAATCTTTTTCCGCCAAGCCATTTCTTCAGGTTTGGGAACAAGAAGTAGTCGCTCAGAGCCAAATCTGGAGAATAGGGTGGATGAGGGAGCAATTCATAGCCCAATTCATGGATTTTTGCCATGGCAACTGCACATGTGTTTGTGGTCGACTGTGAGCAAACGCGGCACCCATCTTGCGGAAACCTTCTCATGCCCAAGTGATCATTCAAAATTGAAACCACTGAGCCATGCGAGATCCCTACGGCTTCCACAATCTCTCGCACTTTCAATCTTCGATCGGCCAACACCATTTCGTGAATTTTTTCGATTGTTTCGGGTGTAGAGACCTCAACTGGGCGTCCAGGACGTTCGGCATCTTCAGTGCTTGTACGGCCACAACGAAATTCAGTAAACCACTTTTTTACCATTGAAATCGATGGTGCAGAGTCCCCATAGTATTTATCAAGCTTAGCCTTGGTCTCGGTAATGGTTTTTTTTCGCAAGAAATAATGCTTAATAAGCACACGAAATTCACTTTTTTCCATTTTCTCCTCAAATTAGTGAGTAGTCTGATAAAAATAGCTGTCAAACACAAACTAACTGACGCAGCAAGTTTAAATTTTGACAGGAGTCAACTGACAGATGCCTGTTGACAGGAGCAGTGTTGCTGTTTCAGTAAAGAGGTCAGAAATTCAAAAAGTCACGGACTTATTGACCCGCCCTCGTATATAAGCACAGATTGTGTCCCAAAATTATTAAAAACATCGATTATACGACTCTTATTCAAAGATAGAATGAAGAATAAGATCGAAAGCTAAAGACCAATAGCAATGTTGTTGGTTGTAGTAAAGTGTCTCGAGGAATCGGCTAAGCAACTTTTTTGAAAGACACAGAGTTCTACAAAAGAATCAGTGAGGTTTTCAAAAATAAAATCAATCAATCAATCTTATCAATGCAGGTTTTAAAAAATATCAACACATTCTTGTCGTGTTTGTTGACTTTAACAAAGTCAAGTGCCGAAAGCTATCAACAGGAAAAACCATGAGGATGAAGGTTTTTAAAGTGTTTATCCAAGAGAAACCGAGCTTGCGCGGCATGTCAGACATTATTGTAACTACACAAAAAGTGCAAGCGATCATTGACAAAAACTCAAAAAAATCAGTGAGAACCCTTACAAGGCTAAGTTATGCGCAGAGGACAATTTATGTGTAAACAAACACAGTCTTAAACACTCTAAGGGACAGGATTGGAAATACAAATTTCCATGACCACAACACACTGAACCTATTGCCTTCTAGCTTCCCATATCTTAATCACCTGATTATTTCGTATGGGGCGTAATTAAAGACCAATAATCATCCCCATGACAACATTTCTTCGCTGCAAGTTGCTTATAAAACCATTATCGTCGACATGAGAATAAGGGGCATTAAATGGTTTCCAGTACCGGATTTTGCGCTTGTGCCGCTTCCCTTTTTAAGACGTACAAGGCACATACAATTTACTGGATTCTGCCAAATAGGTTTTTGAAACTTGTCTTAGTGATATTGCTTTCCAGATTTATGGGACTCTAGCAATCTCCCTCGCTATTGTGGATAATCTGACAATTTTGGCCAAGATGCCAAAATGTTATTGTCGGGCTAAGACTTCTGGCTGATCTTATGGTCACATCACCCAGTACGTTTTGCAACTACATATACGAGTACTATATATCGGGTCAAAGACAAGTGGAAAACACAGCATTTTAGGTTTAAGCCACAACCATCGTGACCCTCTCAAATCGTAGCAACTGGTAGCGTGATTTTGAAGATGTTTACTAGAAGACCAGTATTTACTTTATCTCTGTTCATTATAAGCCTACGAGCTAACGATACAGATGTAATTCCATGCATCAGGGCATACTTGACTTTAATTAAACCTTGAAAACGAGTTGGAGTACGCTCTTTATCAAGTTATCTTCCACTTCCTTAAATAGCTCTGCAGGTAGGTTGCTTGGAAGCTTTATTTTGCTTTTGTTTAGATTTTTCTATCTTAACTACGTACATATTGGTTTTTAATTACTTATTGACTTAGGTGGCACTACAGTTCAGGTTTAATCTTGGCCTACCTCCGTCCAGTGGGGCACTTCAACTTGGTTAAGGTCTTTTTTACTCGCAGGAGGCACCTGTACATGCTTAAGCCCCATAAAGTCAGACTAGGATAATAAAGGTTTTACTAAGGTGTCGTTGCCAGAAATGATATGGGAGTCAAGTTAGAGAAAGTCTGTTAATACTTCAAAGTTATAGTTCTCGAATGTAACGTTTTATCCGATAGTAGATGCTGTGTGTCCACTATCGTCGAAAGTATAAATGTATACACTCAGTTTCCGCTAGATTATGTATCGCTTAATCCATTTTTCACCGCGGGCAACAACCTGTTGAGTTTTGCCAAATATGTCAATACAATTTGCATGCGGTTCCACAGACTTTTGATCGATTGTGCCTCCGGTGTGTGCTTGAGCGTTCCACACTATTATTTAAAGTACAAGTACAAGTAGGCTTGTTAAGGCTTGACCTGACAGAGTGGCAAATTGTGTTAATCCTTAGCGACCGTTCTCAATCGTCAAATTTCTATACGGGCCTTGTAGCTTTGACACGTTCGCTTTGTTTGATCGCATGTGCTTGCCAGCGTTGCCACTGGTGTTCGGTACTCAATCCAAGCTGTTGAAAAATTTCGTTAATCAACAGGTGAAAGAGGTATCCCTCGACGCGCGTGATTTGTGGATTTGCTGGTCAAAATTAATCACAGGTCCTGTCCCCACAACGCGAACGCAACACTTAAAGTGCGGTGATTCGCTGCTTCGTGCGCGTGGCGCGTTTTATTCATATTTCAAAATTCGAGAAGTTAGTGATGGGCCGAATACGCGACTTATCGGGACGTGAGCTCAAAAGTTAAAACAAAAAGAAACAACATTTAACCAAAATTGTCCGGGACCATCACGCTAGGAAATATGGCTCACATTCAACGCGAATTTATGCCCAATGCACGCAAATCTATAAGAAAGATTGTGGTCTATACTGAAATAAAAAAATAAACTAAAGTTACACTAAGCAACTACTGCAGTTTCTCAACGAAAATGACTATTTGTTACGCGAAACTTTTGTGAGAACGATGCTGGAATGTTTTCGAAAAACACGAACGCTTGGAAACATATTGTTTACTGTCAATACACATTTTCACATTGACGGCTGCATTAATAAACCAAATATGAAATAATAGTGCCCCAACAACCCTAGGGTGGTCTAAAGACGATAGTTTGGTGTGGAATTTCGGCCTTAGGAATTATTGACCTTTATTTTTTTAAATACGGAAAGACAGTTACTGTTGATGTGTATCGTCAAATGATCAAAAGTGTTTGGTACCACAACTCCAGCTGTGTTCCGGGTTGAACAACAGAACACAATTTCATCAAGACTCCACACACAGCAAGAGTTTCATTGGAAAATTCGATGCCAGTTTTTTCCCAATATACCCTGGGATATACCCTGAGTATTTCGACGACCCGAGCTTACACCATGCGACTATTTTGTATGAGAAAACCTTAGGTTGAGGGTCTACAACAGTAGGTCCCGAACATTTCGGGCCTACGAGAAAATATCCCCCACGAAGTTGCAGCCATTGAACCAAGGTTTACGATATTGTTTTTAAAACATTAAATCCGCATTGCCATACTACATTTCGTATAAATAAAATATGAGAAAAGGATTTTTATTTTAATTTTGAACTTGAGAATTTTTCGCTGGACACCCTTTCTTAGAAGCAGATTATGGTTCCTTTAAGATGAGTCTGATCAGTCAGCTTTTTCCTTCTCGAAAAGAGAACCACCTTGGGAAGATTGAGTGCAGCCCCATTTCTAGTCCATCACCCGTCGGTCAAGTCTACAGCTGCCTGGGCTTTGAAGCATCCAATCGCTGTTCATCATTCAACAGGTAGTACGGCTACATCATATGTATTTGTCTGAGCGTAGATACTAGAACCATTGATTCAGTGGACCAACATACATCATAGCAGTAAAGACGAGATGCCCCATCCAACTTGTTTATCCCCGCCATCACTCACATATTTGCACAGTCAGCATGTGTGTTGTCTTGCAATGCCACTTAGGCGATCGTCCAAAATCTATCTTCGTTATCTTGTGCGAATTAAAGTACGAGTATCTTTTGTTATGCTGAAAAAAAAAATAACGAAACAAACAATCTTTTCGAGTAAACATATCTGATGGAAAACAATTTTGTTTTCATCCAGATCACGTGCAAGAAATCTCTTAAATCTAATTTTAGTAAGCCAAAAATCTGTATAAAAACTATCTCAAAGATAATGCTAGAGTCAAAAGATTGGCTCTATCAGTTTTCCAAAGTCAATCTGTCAACTTAAATGTCATGAAATCTATTTTCAGATTTCAGCAAAATATTTGGCTTTCTATCTTGTTCTGTCCATCATTTCTGCTAGAGAGTCTCTTTAAACAGCCCGATCAAATAGATCACATTCGTCCCACCTAAAGATTGTGATTTCGGGCAGTTGAGGTCATCTCTAATAAAGTATGAAAATAAAGAATTTAAGCTCGCTTGTCGCCACCTTAATACTTAGACATTTGCAAAGATGAGTTGTCGGGTTATTGAAATAATGACCAACCATGTTGACTTTTATTGAAATTGGCTATCTTCACCTATGTATCATAGTAGCCGAGATGTTACAACTTATTTGCCTTTTAAACAGGTTCGTAACCGATGGTTTCTTATATTTGTTATTGACTTTAGCTTCGATTTTGACACCCCAAATTCCCCTGTGGGTATGTACGAATATGTGGAACTGCATGTTTTTGTTTACTTCACAGATAAACCCAACATCAGGGAACGTGATTATAATTAAATGCTAACGAACTTTCAAATGCAAATACAAATCGACATACCTAGGCATTCAAATCTGTTTTTCATTATTGGGGCTCATCAAAATACCAGAACCAGAAACTGTGTCGTCCTTCGGAATAGGCCGTTCAAATCGAAAGCCAAAGCAACATTTTTAATTGTTTAGTCATAATGATATACAATAGATAATCGTGCGGATACACTTGGGCGTCGACCATATTTTGCTTGGCATCCTATCATCGTGGCAGTATTTACTACTCATCATCAAGACTTCAAGCGTAATAAGTGCGTAGGCAGTGAGATACGATTATTCATTCCAAGTACAGCTGGTTCCAAAGGTGTTCTAGGTTGGCTTATGTGGTTTGTTGATCACTTGCGAGGCATGCAATCGAGACCGATAAACATTAATTATTTCGTGTCTAATTGATTTCGTCAATTGGTTTCACGTTTCTACAAAAACGTACTCGTATTGTACTCGTATTTTTTGGAATTGAGATTTAACCAAAATCGAATAAAGAAAAGTGCCTTTAACAGCCAGCCGTGTTGGCGGAATTGATTTCGCGTATCTTTTTGTTTTAAGGTTGGTGAAATCATGTGACTATATCACATGTTTCGAATTCATGCTTATCAGTTATGACTGTTTAACGTCTTCTTGTTTGTTGGAGGAGCTTATGTCTGTTTTATCGATGGGCCGAACACGTTGTCGTTAGTGGGAAGTCTACATAATTTTTTCAGAATGACTATACACGGATATAAAATTGTCACTTATGAGGAACTTCATGAAATATTCATAAAACAGTTAAAAACTATTTTCAGTATTTGAAGAACCCATAGGTGCAACCTACTTATTTACATCAAAGGTTCTCTTGAAAACTCTTGAACTTTTATCGTAGTACGAGTAGTTAATTATTTGTTTTTTTTTTTGTCATACTATGTAGTTACAATTGTGATAACGGTTCCGAATAATCACCTTGACTTTGGGAAAGACGCTTATATAGTATATCAATCAATCATCGGTTAAAGCTGTGAAAGACTGACGGGTGGTTGATAAGATGAAGTGAAATCCTGTCTAAGAAATGTTCAGAGCCAGACCAACTGATAAAGAGGGTCTCTACTATGACAGCTACTGGTCGAGGTATTCAAATCACTTGTCAAATCAAATCAAATATGCGCCACCTATGAGGTAAAAGCCTCTTCAACACCGAATAGAGGATCGTCATATTGTGTGGACGTAACTTTTCGTCAACAACCTGATTGCACGCTATCAGTGCGGCCTCAACTCAGGAAATCCACAATTGACCAAATATTCAAACTGCTGTAGATACGAGTACTATATCTCTGAATAAATGAGACCTTATCCGGGCTATTCCGACATATTTGGAGCTCAGGGCGTAAGGACTATGGAGACTAGGTCAGTGTCCTGGAAAAGAGATGGTGGCGGATGAACTCTTTATGGAAGAACGGCAATGCTAACATCCCCGAACGTGCTATTGGCTTCAGTCTAACCGAATGTACTAATAGGGGTATACAAACTAGAACTGGGCCTCCAGGTTGGGGTCTGTGCCGCCGAGGTAACTGCGTGGCCATGGAAAGAAAACAAAAGTTCCGCAATATAAACAAGCCTCGGATATTATTATCTATTTATAAAAAACTGCGACATCTACTACGGTGATTATTATCGACGGCAAAAGCAGTACCTATTTGGATGCGGATTTATAGTTGGAGGCAGACTTAGGAAAGAAATCTTGAATTTTCGGCATGTGATTGAGATGTGATTGGGGATGGCGATGGCGCAATAGTTAGCTCATTGGACTATCACGCAGACAGTCTGGGTTCGATTCCTGGCTGGGTCACCAATAATTTTTCAAATCTCCATCACCCTTTCGGCAGGCAATGGCAAACTCCCGAAAGTAAAATTGCCTACGAAAAAGCTTCTAAGGAGTGCCGTTCGGACTCGGCGATAAACCGTAGGCCCCGCTCAGATGTGACAAAAATTACAGCATGAGCAACACAAATGAGTGTCAAGGAGCTAGGCCATGGCCCATACCGGGCTGCCAGCGCCACAGTGGTTTTTTTTGTTTTTTTTGATTGAGCGCCTCGTAGAAAACCGCATCAAATTTACCAACATTAGCCTGGCATGTGCGCACGCCCCCACAGAGGAGAAAGATGACGACGAAGGACACCTTCTATGAGCTAGTGAGCCAGACCTAGATGTAATATTAAAATTGTTCTCGGCGATTTTAATGCATAGCTAAGAAGAGAGGGCATCTTTTGTAGTACTGTCGGAAGATACAGCGTGCACGACACCACCTCCGATAACGGGTTTAGGCTAATCGACTTTGCAGCGGGACCAAACATTGTCGTAGCTAGCATGCGATTCCCACATCTCGATATTCACAAGGGGACTTGGAGAACTCCTGATCAATCACTAGTTAACGAAATTGATCACATTGTCAAGACACTCCTCCAGAATTATGGGTGCCCGAACGCTCTAAGGAGCCAACATCGACTCGGACCATTATCATGTTGTAGCCAAGGTACGGTTGCGGATATCCCGAACAACGCCAAGACAAGCTAGTATTGTGAAAAATTTCGACGTCAGACGGCTACAATCACAAGATATCGCCAAATCCTTTTCCGCTCGAATCTCTGTTAATCTCTTAAGAGGTCCCACTCAAACCACAAATCTCGAACCGAAGCATGTAGAGACGAACAAAGGAACATCTTAGTAGAGTCGCAGTCTATGCTGAGGATTTGGAAAGATCATTTCTGTAGACTGCGCTCGTATAACGGCAATAACGCAGCAAATACCGCTGCCAGGTATATACCAACTCATCTGTAAAATATGGTCGGATGAAGTATGCCCGACGAATGGAACCTCTGCCAACTACAGAGGCATAAGGCTTCTTAACATTGTTTACAAAATCTTATCTGCTGTATTGTGTGAACTCCTGGAGCGATTTTTTAACAACCCGATAGGTCCATATCAGTATGTCTTCATTCCAGAAAAGCCCACCATCAACCAAATATTCACCAAATGGTAGATCTAGTATTTATCAAGGCCGCGTATGACAGCATCTATAGAGATGAGCTATACAAAGCAATGTCTAGTTTTGGCATCACTGTTAGACTCGTCAGTCTGTATAGACGAACAGATTGAGAACGCTCGGTGCTGCGCCCAAGTCACCAATGACTTAAGCTAAACTTTTTGTGTCAAAAATTGTTTTAGACAAGGAAATGCGCTTAAATGTGATTTCTTTAACGTCGTACTTGAAAGAATTCTGCGGAACTCACATGCATGCACTGGAGACAAAATCCTTCCAAAGTTTGTGCATTGACTAGCGTACGACGATGATATTGACATGATTATCAGTACGCAGTGGTCTCTCAGCGGACTGTCACCAGCGTGTACGCCATTATCGAAACGGAAGCTGTCAAAACGGGTTTATTTGGAAATTAGGGAAAAATGAACTTTATTACGTGCATACATACAACATCGAAGAATTGGAAAGAATGTCACATTAGACAGATGTTTCGAGGTTGAAAGGGAATTTGTTTACTTTGGCTTTACTATCAATTCTACTAAAAACATCTTAGTAAAAACAAAACGAAGAAACATTTGCAAATCGCTGTGGCCTTAGATTAAGTAGTAGGGTCCCACAACTAAGGAGACTCTATAATAAGACCTCGATTATCCGAGTCCTACTTCAGAGCGCTGAGATACAGTCTTTATCAAAAGCAGGTGAGAATATTGTGGGTCATTTGGCAGAGAGGATTCAAGGACAAACTATACGAGCTACACATCGATCTAACCAGACAACTGCGCATCAGTTTCCTGAGATGGTTAGGATATGCAGTAAAGATGGTGGCAGGTGAATTCTTTATGAGGCAAGAGCAGCCTCCATATCCTTGAATAGAGCTTCAGGCACTCATTTTCCAAACATCTGATCCTTTAAGTTGGGTATTCTATTCGGAAGCAGCCTATTATCTTCGATAAGGATCTACATATATACCCTGCATATCGAAAAAAGGGTCAAATCGATCGGATCTGCACATGTATTATTCGTATCAACTTTGAACTTATGAACACCAACACTGGTTGCCGGAAATGGCTTCGAAACGAAAAAAGTCCAGCAGGGGAACGTCTTCTACAGTAGAATTCTGCTGGATTAAAGCGAAATGGCGACATTTGCCGAAAGGATATCAGGAAAAACCCAATGAAAACTGTCGTCTGCGATACGATGAACTGGAATAGCAAAGAAAATGCCATAAACCAGCAGCAAGGTACGTGGAACTACTTTGCTGAAAAATGCAAGAGTATTGCAAAAAAAAACTGAATGGTGTTTCACAAGGCCGGTTCCACATAAAACATGTAACCTGGTGCTGGAGCGATGAGCAACTAAAGACTATGCATAACAAATGAGTCCAACAAATTCATAAGCCAGATAACAGGTAACGTTTATTATACACCAAAGAATTGATAATTAAATATTATAGTATTCCTTCAGATGTCGAGCTTAAAGGGGAACGATAGTTTCTAGGGAAGTCGACGCGGGAAGTCAAAACTGCAGTCGTCAGAGGTCACATACTCTCTGAAGTATGTGAAATATTGCTTTCAAGTTGTTTGCGATTTTGTTTTCAAACGAATTATGAAAGGCGATCGAATGCCTGAAATCAATGACTCAAACTACAAAAATACGCGAATGAGTTCTAGATAAAAAAAAGTAATATACAAATAGTTTCCATTGAAATCGATATGACTTTGTGGCAGGCAGATCCACAACCAAACCATTACTCACTAGAACCTTTGCACGTATTAAAACAGCAACGGCAAAAATGGATTAGATGTGTAAACTGTCACATAGCATGAAATAATTGAAACGACGACGTCAAAAGATAGCTTTTTTTTGCACTGAAAGGTTGAGAGCTTACATGAGACACCAATGGGCCGACGACCATTGCTACAACCAACACAGCAATGTCAACACGTGTAAGCATAGTAATGGGGTTACTCACTTAATAAATTTGACCAACCAGTACCCTACTTTAGAAGGTATAGAGCCGCAAGTACTTTTCGAAACAGTACTGGACATGTTGAGGATTCCAACGGGCCCAAAGATCTCTAAAGCAGAGACACTTTTTCTCTTCTTCTTTGCTTTCTGGAAGCTGCTTTAACTCCTCCTGGAGCATAGAGCGACAACCAGGTCCTTAAATCTCTCTCTGTTTGTAGCTCGATACCTCAGCTGTGTCGCAAATTTTGGGACTGATTTTCCGTCAAAACAGTTGACCTCCAATTTGTACTTGGCCTACCAACTCGCCTTACACCTTAAGAGTTCCAAACTATCTGCAGATATGGAAAGATGTCCAGAATTTCTAATTGTCGATCCATTATTTGTAGCGTCTCGATTGTTGTTGTCACATAGAGGATGCCGGACCCCCAAATCAGATGAGCGGTTTACTACAGCCGTTTTGACCGTAGGCGGATTCACTACTTCTGGGGACTTATTACCGTTTGTTGTAATTTTTCGTGTAAAAACTTTCTTCGCTCTACCTCCGTGTTTTCCAGGATGTGGTTAATTACTCCGTAAGCCTTCGATCTGACAAACACACCAGCCTTCTGAATGGCCGAACACATTCAAATACAGACCGCCATCGGCCTTACAGGATTCGTCATCAGACTTTCATACCTTTGACCACTATATACAGTCCCTCTCTATTTAGGGAGTTTTTGTACAGCGCAGCAATGCTGGTTTGTTTGCTTATCCCGGCAGCTTTTATACAGGAGTTGGCTGTTTTCTGTTTCCCAGTTCCCATCAGACTTTCATACCTTTGACCACCATATACAGTTCCTCCGTCTTTGGGTAGCTTTTGTACAGCGCAGCAGTGCTGGTTTGTTTGCTTATCCCGGCAGCTTTTATAGAGGAGTTGGCTGTTTTCTCTTTCCCAGTTTCGACATTGTCCCATTTCATGCGTCTATGGGATAAGATAAGAGACTAGATTGGAAAAGGATTTGGGGATCTCTTGCAATTGCAGCCATCTGACTTCGAAATTCTCACAATATTAGCTTGTCTTGGCATTGATCGGGAAATCCGTAGCTGTACCTTGGCTACAACAAAGTAGTAGTCCGAGACGATGTTGGCTCCTCGGAACGTGCGGACATCCATAATACTGATGAAGTGTCTTGCGTTGATCGCAATGTGGTCAATTTGGTTGACAGTTGATCAGGAGTTCTCCCAGTCTCTCTGTGAGTATCGAAATGTGGGAACCGCGTGTTAGCTACGCCGCAAAATCGATTAGTCACCCAAATAGGCGCTACTTTTGCCGTCCACAACAATCGCCGTAGTTGATGTAGCGCTTTTGTTATCTTTTTTTCCGGCTTATCTCATCGTATTTCTTGTATGACAGTAATATCTTCTTTATAGCCTCCGCTAGTTCCATGTGACCTTTTAAGGGTCTTACACTTCCATTTATGCGAAGATTGTTGTCCGTAAATCATTTGCATAAGTTTTTAACAGTAGATCCATCTGTATCCGAGAATTGTTTGGGCTTCGGATCTCTCGTATTTTTTTTCATGGAGTAGCAGGTACCGCGGCGGCACATTCCACAACCTGGAGCACCAGTTCCATGTTCTGATATCCTTTGGACGAGCGGTCGGTTGGACCCAAGTCTGTAACCCGTTCGGGGATGTGAGCGCTCCACTTGGTCTATAAAGGGCTCATCCGCCACTATCTCTTTTCAAAAAACCCTGTCTTAGTCTCGGAAATTACGGGCCTGAGCTCTAAATATGTCGGAGTAGCCCTGGTAAGGTCTCATTTGTTTCGGGACTTTTTTTAACGTTGATTCCATCTGGTGAATTAATCCGCTGTCTCGCTTAGAGTGCTGCTATTTTTGTCCAATACCCGACGGTTAATACGTGGATTACCGCCAAGCACAATTGGATAGAAAAACAGTTACAACATTGGATATCACTAGGTTGACATTTCTCAGTGCCTAGCCTATTTCTACAGCATCCAAACAGTGGATTTAATTCCAGTTAATTTTGGACCCATTAACCGGTTCTTCACGAGCTTTAATTCTTGCACGAGCTGGATCCTGTTGTCCGTAAAACCAATATCTTTGGATAAAATTATCAATAAAGTGGACGAACAAAGATCAAGCTGTTATGACAGACATCGAATCGATGAATTTTGTGAATCTTCTGAAATACTCTCCTGAAAGGATGCAATATTCTGTTAAGCACACACTCTTCTTATGTGACTCAGTGCTACCGCATCCTCCAAAGGAAATTTCAACAATAGGAAAACAGTCAACAATAGGTCTCAGATAGTGTAATAGGATGCAAGCGCTTTTTAAGTTTGACGCAGAGAACCATAATTTTAAATACAAATTTCTACAACGTTGTTGCAGCGTGTACATGTGTCATCACCACAAAATTGCAAAGAAAAAAATAAAAATGACACTGGCAGCTTGTAATCTGACAATTGGTTTGATAAATATAAATATCTTACTTACTTACTCACTTATCAGGCTAGCAACCCTTAAAGTGTCAAAGCCTGAGCAACAGTAGCCTTCCATCCATTACGGTCCCGGGCGCGCTGCTTGCAGTTGGAGATGCCAAGCTTTCTAACGTACGCAATCGCCTGGTCTCTAAACCGGAGGTTCGGTCGTCCTTTTCTTCTCGAGTTTGGTGGATGGGATTCGAAGACCCTCTTAGCGAGAGCATTGTTGTCCAGTCGCTCTCTGTGGCCAAGCCAATTTAGTCGACGAATTTTTGCTTTCCGGACTATATCCACATTCTCGTGCCTTCTTCTCCATATGCTCTTCTCGCAGACAGGACCAAATATTCGACGAAGGATTTTTCTTTCAAAAGAGCCAAGAACCTGTTCTTCTGTCTTACTTATCGTCCAGCTTTCGGCTCCATAAAGTAGGACTGGCAAGATTAGAGCTTCATAGAGCATGATCTTGACTCTTTGAGTTAGGAGCTTGGACCCATGTTGTAATGACAAACCGAAGTAGCAGCGGTTGCCTTGCGATGATATCATCGTTCGATGATATCGATATCGTCAGCATACTCCAGCAGTTGAAAAAATAGTACTTTCCGTGTTTACTTTGGCCCGACGTACAATCTCTTCTAAGACAAGATTTTAGAAAACACACGACAAAGTGTCTCCTTGCCGAAATTCATTGCAGGTTTGGGACAATTCAGAGGTTTTATTTCCATTCTGCACGGCGCATCGTGAATTTTCTAGTGTTGCACGACACAACCGCATCAGTTTCCTCGGGATCCCGAATTCGGCCATCGTATTATATAATTCGGTTTGATGGATACTTTCGTATGCGCCTTTGAAGTCCATAAAGAGATGGTGTGTATCGACTGGAAACTCGATGGTCTTTTCCAGGATCTGTCTTAGTGTGCAAATTTGGTCAGAAGTGGATTTGCCAGGCCGGAAGCCCTACTGATATTGCCAGATGTGTGCGTTGCAATACGGCTTCAGACGTTCACACAATACACTGGATAGGATCTTATAGGCGACGTTAAGTAAGCATATGCCTCGATAGTTGTTACAAGACATAGGAACACCCTTCTTGTAGATAGGACAGATAGAGCTGATGCTCCAGAGACTGCGTAAGCTCTTTTCTTTTGGCGCAGTAGTCTTTTCTCCTTCTTCTGGTTCTATACTCATACCACGCTTCTCTGGTGCGTCAGCGTTGCAGTGTTTTCTTGTATTCTTCGTCTGTTGCCCTTTTCTTTTGCGCACACTCCTCGTCATACCACTGGTTCCTATTTCGAGGTCGTTGATAGCCTAGAGTGGTTTCGGCCACCTCTTCGATGGAAGTGTAGCAGTGCGACCACATGGTGTTTACATCGGTGGTGGGCCGCGGCATTTCGGGGAGTTTTCTTCCAGGTGCTCTCTGTAGTCTCTGGTTATCTCCGGTGTGAGTAGGCGTCCAATGTCGAACTTCCTTTTAGTACGAGTATGTTCAATGGAAAGTCGAGCTCTGAGTCGGACTTCTAACAAATAATGGTCAGAGTCGACGTTTGTCTGAATGTTTGAACATCCAGGATATTCGACGAGTGTCGTCCATCGATAAGCACATGGTCGATTTAGTTGGCGGTTCGACCGTCCGGAGATAGCCAGGTTGCTTTGTATATTTCTTTATGACGAAACCTCGTGCTACTTATTAACGCATTACGAGCTGTCGCAAAGTCGGCTAGACGGAAGCCATTATCTGTTGTCGTGTTGTGGAATATGTACCTACCCACTGCTTTTCCTTACCCATTTTGGCATTGAAGTCCCCGAGTACGATTTTAATATCGTACTCCGGACAGGCTTCGTAGTGGTTCAAAAAATTCCTCCTTGATAGGTTCTTCAGCCTCGTCGGTAGCGGCGTGTGGACATATGAAGCTGATGTTGTAGAACCTACCTTTGATGCGGATCTCGTCCGGGTGATCACTGATTGGCTTAAAATCAATGACCTTCAATCTAAGCCGCTTTCCCACAACGTGGAGGCTGCATGTCAACTTGCGTCGAGCAGTGACAGAGATCGTCCTGGTATAAATGGTTAAAAAAAAAATTCCCTTAAAGATGTTTTATTGTACATTAGCAGGACTTACATCTTCAGAATTCTGCATTAAGAAGACATGCAAGCATTCCATCATATTATAGTATATGATAGGCGTAGTGAATCCTTCAATTACTCGTATATTCTGGGATGACAGCTTTATTAGATGAGATCCCACAAGGGATTTCAACAACTTACATACCTGTGCGGAAAGCAACCTCCACTCCATGAAACTAAGAGCCATTCAGCATTAGTTCAACGTCAATGAATGAGCTGACAAAATGGATAAATAATGGGTAAAACCCTGCCGGAATCTTTGAAGGCTTAAATCACCATGTGGTTAGAGAGAGGTCAGATCGAGTGTATGAAGATTCTTGGGTAAGGTTTGGTGATCTCAATTTGTGCCCTTCAAGACGCAAATGAGGTTTTATTTATGGAAACGGATGGGATTAACGCGAGGAGCCTGCAAACGTTCGAGAAGAATTGTTAAGAATGGGCACTGAAGAACCTTCCAAAGACGCGCATCCAAAACAATGGTTCGCACTTTTAATAATTGATTTGATGTGCGAACAATATTTGAATTTTTCGTTTATCCTAAAATGTTTAACAATCTCTAATTTGTTTCAATAACTTGGGTAGTATCTTGAGAATTGACTGACTGACTTACAAGACATTTCTCTTGTTTGCAACAATGTACACTTTTCAAAGTTGCAAAAAGTGAAGGTTAATAACGTATTCTACTAAAAAAGGTATGAAAAAGTCACAATATAAGGTTTCAAAGTAAATTAAATTTGATCTTTTATAACTTTTGATACATTAAGGCAATATTTGCTTGCAACAACTAAAGTAATTACAATGTAATTACGTGTACAATGATACCCTATTTGGTTTCATACAATTTATTAATTAAGGTCCAGTTCCATCCGTAACTGAGCGCTAAGTAAGTACGTCAATCCACGAAACGTGATGACTCAATATTGCATACGGAATAAGTTAAAAAAGTTATTTTACGAAGAGAACTTGGGGGCCAGCAAAGCTGATAGTAGAACCTGAAATATTGCTGCACAGAACTAAAATAGCAGGAACACAACTAATGATCACCTTTTAGAGTATGAGACTTGGCTACTAACTTAAATGTTGCCCTTCTGCTTGATCCATGGTCAAAATGATCTAAATTATCATAAACCAGATTTTCTAGTACAACAAAACAGATCCCTGCCATATAGTTCACTTCAAATGATCTTTGCATCCCAAAGATAATAACACACTACAATAATAAGATAACCTACACCTCTGAACCAGTAGATATAGTAAACCTACAAAACATTATTGGCAGGCTGTCCTGTTACGAGTCAATTCCATAAATTCCATACAGAAAATTGCACCACAACATTGTTTCGTGTTTCATTATTAATTACTCAATCGACTTCAAGGGATGCAAATAGATATAAATAAATTTGTAGAGAATTTCCACAAACAAAGTGTAATTATTTATTAATATTCAAATTGCTGTTGATTAATTTGTTGCACATACATTGCACAAACTTATACTTTTACTCATGCTCGAACGTTACAACTCAACTTGTGTAACTTCAGTAATCACTGCGATACGATCGCTGTTAGCTCGTTTGTTCCAATAAAATTGCTAAAACGAATTACGACACATGCCAGAGATCTAAAGGTAATTAAATCTTTTTTTTATATAAACTCGTATCTTTAGTATTGTATGGTTATCGAGTCACCTGAATTAAGCACGCTGGCTGCACAAAACACATTCAGGGGTCGGCTGGCTGTGAGAAGCACTATCTGGAATCTAGAATAATCAAATAATAAATTAATGCGCTTGTTTATTGTTGGCTGACTTTTTTTATGAGCAAGTCACACTTTTATTGCTTAGCAAATTCTACAGAAGCTGGCAAAAGCTGTTCTTAACAATAAGCAGTCGCACGTGCCGAAAGGCACGTTATACACCAGCCAACACAATCACTTACTCGTAACTGAATTGACGTCTACATTTGGTGTTCCTCATCTGGGGTTTTATTAATGCACATTAAGTCATGCGCTGCGGAATTTTAAAACATTTGATACCTACCTAATACGAGTGTGTAGTAAAATTATGATTTGGCAGTGAAGTCTGGCTACTCACTTTTTCAAAGGGAAAACCAAAGAGATATCTGTCTGATCCGTTGTTTTATTCATCCATTTTATCATTGGCAAAGCCATATCACTCGTTGGAAGTTACGTTCAGCTATACTAAGTAGCTCTGTTTGAGCTCATCGGTTACACCAGTACCTTTGATGACGTATGAATCCTGATCAATCGGGACCCTTTTCTTAGGTCATTACCCAGATTTTAAGACTATACGAGTACATGACCTGTGGCATAAACCGAGTTGAAGATGAATACCTAGATCTCGATCCCTTTGATAGCTTATCACTTAAGCTTTCTCCAAAATTTTACAT
The DNA here is from genome assembly GCA_928272305.1 of Volucella inflata. NCBI lineage: Eukaryota > Metazoa > Arthropoda > Insecta > Diptera > Syrphidae > Volucella > Volucella inflata. The sequence goes on along the minus strand of OV743716.1, from coordinate 145,987,008 downwards.
CAAGACCATGAAATATTTAGAATTCGACGTCTGCAAATTCCATCTAACTGTTTTTTTATTGCAGAAACGTCCATACATCTGATGTGAATTATTCATCTTAATTTTACTGACTGTATTTATTGATGATTCCCGCCTAAAATCCGGACATGGAAGCATTGAAGGACGAATTTTCATTATTCTTTCTCCTTTCAAATGGACATGCAATTTGAGGTCTCACGTCCGAACATCTGTTACTGAAGTGATTGGAATTGGATTTGGCTTAGGTAAGGTTAGGTTTGGTAAAACAGGGTGTGCCCTGAAACACAGACACATGGCACCAAAACGGGCCCATCGCGATCCTCTGTGGGTCCAGTTAAAACCAACTCCAATTTGCAGAAACCTTAGCAGTCTACATGTATCGGCTTTAAGCTCCCGATTCTGCACATGGAGCAGTCCTAGGAAATTCTCGGGGTACGTGTAGGGACACGGAACCCAAGCCATCGGCAGAGTGTACTTTGCCCTCTCTGCCACAGCCGTATATTTAAGCTTGATGCCTTCCCAGGCATCGCACACTCCCTCGATATACCGGCTTATGTAATCGACGTAAGGCTTATTCCCACAATCTACAACTTGCGTCCGCCCTCCCAACCAGCGGCATCGAATTGAAGTTCCCCGTTTCCTGTGGTGGATAACTCCTTCCATGGGGCGTCTTGCAACTTCTCCTCGATGTTTTTCCACCGGGTCGATTGTCAGACGGCCACATGGTTCCAGCTCGTTTATGACAGCAACGAGAAGCCCGTCCTTCGGGTCGCATCGCTTACGACACAAAGTGGGCGGCGTACCAGCCTTTTTCGCATTGTTCAGCTCCGCCGTATTGTCAGATCTGCCTCTCTTGCTACCAAGATTTCCTTGCCGTCCAGAGGTTCCTTCTTTTAATTTTGCCAGCCACCTGTCGAGTGAGCGATTGTTTGGCCAGGATAACCTTCGCTCTCTCGAGGGCGGCTTTTTCCCACTCACTTAGGTTGTTGGGATAACAACCTTCGTAGTTTGCTACCTTACGCTACGTAGTTACGGAGTTACGTAGCAGAGCCCTTGCCCTTTGGTATGCGTTTTTCGCACCCTTAGTAGCAGCAGCAAAACCAGCTGTTCCTACCTCTTCCACCCCCGCCACATTGCCCCGTTTATTCCGATTTACGGAGATAGCCTCGGCAGCGGATGTCCCAGCTGCTTTGGATACCTCCATTGGGGTTTTCCCCTGCTTATCACCAGTGTGAGTGCCAGCCTGCTCACCGGTGATATCGCTCGCGTTAGTGAGTGTACTTTCGAACTCCTCACCATCGTTAGCCAGAAGCTCAGTTTCTTCCAATGCCCTTGCCAGGAGGGAGGTGGGTGAAGTCAATATTTCGCCTTCACTCACCTTTAGATCTTCCTGGACAGGGATTGCTTGTTTTGTAAATGTTTTTGTTTTTTTGTTTTCCATTTTTATTTATTTAATTTTGTTCCCGCGAGTATAGTCGGAAATAAAGGTCACCCCAGGCAGCGCCGCCATACCTGGGTAAGGCTTAGTATAGCAGGCATGCGCCAAGGCGCCTGAGAGAGCTCGTTCGCGGTTGGTTTTACCCCCAACCTTGTATCCTTCGGCACCGTTTGTTCTCTGCTCACACCACCACTGGAATCAGGGCTGGCAGTTCTTAGTTCGCCACTCCTCAGCCGACCGTAGTCAGTTGAGTCATTGCGGCTTGAGCTTCCGCACCGACGTCATTGAAGATGACGCTCACTACAAGGTGCCTGCCGCGCGGATTTGGCTTTGCCTGAAAAGAAAATAGCCAAATACTCGAATAGAAAATAGTCGAACCTCTATTACGACATCAGATATGTAGTACCTCACCATCAAACGTCCTTCTAGGCATAGACATACGAACAGTTGTTATTGAAACAAAGTACTTATATATGTACACATATTGAAGGAACCTGCATATTCAAAAGAGCCAAGCTGTAACGAGTAAATACTTGTAATCTATTCCAACCTTGTTATCTGCAAACGTCGAAACTCTAAAACTGGTGAACCCTTCTGGCGTTCCATGTCTCAGCCGTGGATAAAAACGGATTCTCTGCTTACAACCCAGCAAAAAGAAAAACGACCAACCATACCAACAATATTCGGAACTTGAAAAAACAACGTGCAGCCAAAGGACTAATGAAGCCCCTTGAACTAAAGGAGAGGAAAAACTGTAATATATGCTAGGTCGAGCGTAAAAATGCATAAACATTGATTCGCCAACATCAGCGTGATATCTACGCACGTTCGCGCAGATGAAATACACGAAGTTACCAAGGATTGTTGCTACGAATGATGCTGCTCCAAAAGCCTACGATCAACGTCCTTAACATAGCGGTACGATCATTCTATGTTATTTTAATGCCAAATCAGGAAAGGAGGTTATTTTTTATAGTTCTTTTGGAAAGCAAACATCTAGTTATTTATTTTACAGCGGCGTGGACTTGGACCATAGCAGCCAAGATAAGTCTGAGGCTACTGCTAAAGATCAGAGCAATCAACTTCAAAAGTACTTATCGCTCGGAAACCCTCACGAAACGTTATGTTTGATGAAGACTGTAACCACGTGTTGCAAATAACTCTTCTGCGAAAAGGCGCTGCATGAATGGGAACATACGCTCTTCGAATAAAAAAAAGGGGAGAACATTGGTTTTTCTGACGAAAAAGAAAGAACATGAATAGCGCAACATCTCTTCTGCTCACAGAGCTCGTGAGTAGCTCTAGTCTTTCTTTGCCGCATTGGGTGCTTTTTGCTTAGCTGCATGTGCTTGCAGCGATTGTCATCAAACCCTCTTGGTTTCGTTGTGATGGGCGAGTGAAACCCAGCACACCCGAAGCGGCATCTCTGATTGCTTTCTGGCAGTGTTGCCACTGGTCTTCGATGCTTGACGCTAGCAGCAAGGGACCTCTTAAGAAATTAAGAGAAACTCGATCGGAATAGGATTTGGTTATCTCTTGCGATTGTGGCCGTCTGACGTCAAAATGTCCCACAATATTAGCTTGTCTTGGCGTTGTTCGGGATATCTGCAACCGTACCTTGGCAACAACAAAGTAGTCGTCCGAGACGATGTTGACTTCTCGGAACGATCATAATACTGGAGGAGTGTCTTGCGTCGATCGCAATGTGGTTAATCTGGTTGACGGCTGATCAGGAGTTCTCCAAGTCCCCTTGTGAACATTGAGATGGGGGACCCGCGTGCTAGCTACGACAATGTTTCGTCCCGGCGCAAAGTCGATTAGCCTGAATCCATTATCGGAGGTGGTGTCGTGCAGGCTATATCTTCCGACAGTACTACCAAAGATGCCCTCTCTTCCTAGCTTTGCATTAAAATCACCAGGGACTAGGGAATTGCTCGTGAGTCTTGTTCAAGAGCTCATATATTTGGTGTTGTCATCTTTCTCCTCTGTGGGGGCGTGCGCACATGTCAGGCTAGTGTTGGTAAATTTAGCCTTGATGCTCCTAGGACTGCTCCATGTGCAAAATCGGGAGCTAATGGCCGATACATGTCCTTAAGACGGGGCCAAGGCGGCAGCATGGCCAGCATTTCCTGCTGTCCCTGAATAGGGATTGCCTACCATACCTCGAGAAATCCAAGGGTATGGTAAGGTAAGTATGGGCAGGTTGATGGTCAAGCCATCGACCAAGGGCAACGATGAGGAGTAACCCCCAAAGATGATGAAAGTGCTGCAGATAAATCTGCATCACAGTAAGGCAGCGACGGCCTGTCTGGTGGAATATATCGTCAGACAGGACGTCACAGCCATTCTCATACAAGAGCCCTGGATCAACGAGAACAACGTGATCCATCAGTCATCTCAGAGAAGTTAAGGGACTTGGCGAGACAGAAAGACCGGATGCTGGTGGTGGGCTGTGAACCGAACGCCCATTACACACAATGGGGAAGCGGAGACACCAACACAAGAGGTGAGTGTTTGTTTGATTTTATTTTACTATCCAACCTCACCATTTGCAATTGAGGGAATTCACCCACTTTTGTGGTGAAAAACAGGCAGGAGGTGATAGATATTACTCTTGCCTCGGATACAGAAGGGTTAGGTATCACTGATTGGAGAGTAGTCGACGAAGCGTCAATGTCTGATCACAGATGTATACGCTTCAAGGTGAACTTCTAAAATAGGGCATGTATCTTTCAAAGGAATCCCAGGAAACTGATTGGGTCAAGTATACAGAAGTGGTAAACACACATCTGGAGACCCAATCAACCACCTGCGATAACATTGATAACTTAGACAGGGCGGTAGGAAATCTAAATAGGGCACTAAAAATGGCGTTCGAGAAAGCTTGTCCAGCTAACAGAGCACCCAAAAGGGCCCAGCCTTACCAGGAAAGAGGTAAGGCAGCTCTATAATAGGGCGAAGCTTTTTAAATGTGACACTACGTGGAATGAGTACTACGATTGCAAAAGGCAATTCAAGTACCTAGTTAGGAAATTGAAAAGGGCGTCATGGCAGAGGTACTGCGAATCCATAATGGCAACAGACGAAGTTTCAAGGCTACGCAAAATGCTTTCAAAAGAAGCGAGCGTCTCTAGCTTCCTCAGGAAAAATGACGCAACATAGGCTGAAAGCAGCTAGGAAGTCCTGGTAACGCTGGTGGAAACCCATTTCCCTGGATCCACATTATCAGCTGACTCCGGCTTGCCACGGCACACTGATGACATCAATCCTTCCCTCTCTGAAGGAGATATTGGTGTTCTCATAAACCAAGAAAAAATACGGTGCGCAATTCAATCCTTTAAACCGTATAAATCCCCCGGCCCGGATGGCATTCTCCCATTATGCTGCAGAAAGCGCCGGAGGTAGTCATCCAAAACATTATGGAAATTCTGAGATACAGTTTAAAAACGGGCTATATTCCAAAAGCATGGAGAGAAGTTAAGGTAGTTTTTATACCTAAGGCCGGCAAGCAAGGGCACATAACAGCTAAAGACTTCAGACCAATAAGTCTGTCATCTTTTATGCTTAAAACCCTGGAGCGTTTACTGGAAATTCACATCAGGAACAGGGCAAATCCGTGGAAACCGCCCTACATGAGGTGGTGGGGAAAATCGAAAGAAGTCTAAACTTTGGTGAGTTTGCGATGGCGGCGTTCCTAGATATAGAAGGGATCTAAAATAACGTAAAGCTGAGCGCTATCGAAGGTGCTTTAGTAGACGCAAACATAGAACAAGGGATAACAAATTGGATCTGCAACATGCTTACAGGTAGGGTAATAAACTGTTCCATTGGACAAAGCTCGGTTAGAATGTCAGTGACCAGGGGAACCCCTCAAGGGGAGTTATATCTCCACCCCTTTGGGTACTGGTCATAAATGACATTCTCAAAAAGCTTAACTCAATGGGTATCAGCGCCACGGCATACGCGGATGACTTGGTGATAATAGTGCAGGGAAAATACTTAAACATTTTAAGTGAGATCATGGAGCTTGTCTTGAAGACGATCAGCACCTGGGCAGGCAGCTGTGGTCTCAATGTAAATCCCTCCAAAACGGAGGTTCTCTTTACCAGAAAGTACAAGATACCGCAATTCACACTGCCAAAACTCGGTGGAATGGAGCTGTCCCTTTCAGATAGTGCGAAGTACCTTGGCGTGATTCTGGATAAGAAACTGAATTGGAATCTCAACGTAGCGGAAAGAATTAAAAAGGCATATAATGCTCTTTTCATATGTAAAAGAACTGTGGGAAAAATTTGGGACCTTAAACCGGCTATGGTGTACTGGCTATATACGGTAGTGGTGAAACCCGTACTGACATATGGCGCACAAGCATGGTGGAAAGCAACAACTTAGAAAACGACTTTCGGAAAATTAGCGGCGGTTCAGAGAACGGCTACCATAGCCATTACAGGAGCACTCCGTACCACCCCTACGGCAGCATTGGACACCTTCCTACACCTGACACTGCTTGATTTACAGATAAAAAAAAACTTGCTGGCAACAGTGCGATTCGACTCACTAATCTTTTCAAAAACAGTAGCTTCGGACACGGCACAATCCTGGAAGGGCTACTACAAGGCAATACTGTTAGAATGGATGAAATCTCTTCCTTAATCGTTTTCGACATTCCGTATCATATACTATATCCGGAGAATAAGGACTGGCAAGAAACGCAGTGACAAGATCAAACGAAATTGCAGTTTTTACAGATGGCTCGAAGAGGAAGGAACAGGTGCCGGAATCTTCTCGGAGGACCCGGAACTAAGAGTCTCCATAAGGCTACCGGACGCTAGCAGTGTCTTCCAATCAGAGGTTCTAGCTGTCCTCAGGGCGGCTGAGCTGATGCAGATGAGATCGGTATCCGGCAGAGATATCGCTATCTACACCGACAGCCAGGCCGCAACGGAGTCAAACAACATTAACTCTGACACAGTCAGGGGCTGTCGCACAATGCTCAAAGCATTATGCGTTCAGAACAGGGTGAGACTGTGCTGGGTGCCAGGGCACTGCGGTATAGAAGGAAATTAACAAGCAGACGAGCTTGCAAGAAGAGGAGGACTGCTCGACAATAGTGAGGTTGCGAATGTCAAACCACCCCTCTACACAGTAACGGGCACTATCGAGGAAAAAATCATAAAGACCACCAAAATAAGGTGGCTGAACCTGGAAGGACATAGGGTATGAAAGGCTCTATGGCCACTTCTCTATGGTAGATCTAGGAAGCTTATTAAGCTAAATAGGGATAAGCTTAGGACACTAATAGGAATACTAACAGGACACTGTCTACTGCTGAAGCACGCAAAGAGACTAAAACTAACAAATACGGAAACTTGTAGATTCTGTGGGGATCTACAAGCGGTTGAGGATATAACACACATTTTATGTGAATGTGAGGCAATATCGCGCAGCCGAAGGAAATTCTTGGGAAAATATTTCTTTGAAAACTTAGAGGAAATAGACGGTACGGACTTCAAAGGTCTTCTTGGCTGTAGAGAAATTGGGTGCTTTAACAGGGAAACAGTTTAGGTTTTCTGCTTTTTGGAGTTGTTTTTAACCCACAGGGGATCGCGATGGGCCCGTTCAGGTGCCTAGTGTCTGTGTCTTGTGGCACACCCTATTTTACCTAACCTAACCTAGCCTTGATGCGGTTTGGTACCAGGCGCTCGATCACATGCCGTAAACTCAAGACTTCTTGCCTAAGTCTGCCTCCAACATTAAATCCGCACCCAAATAGGCGCTGCTTTTGCCGTCGATAACATTCGCCGTAGTTTTTCATACTCTTTTGGTTCGGCCATGGGATGGGCGCATTTCTTGGATAGCGGTAAAGTCTGTTTTGCAGCAGTCTAGTGCCGCCGATAGTTGTTCGGCTGGACGCCGCCTGTTAAGAGCCCTAACGTGCACGTGCATATCCACGTTTGCATGGGTTGTCAACAGTAGATCCGTCCGTTTTCGAGGCTTGTTTATGTTTCGGAACTTTTAATTCATTCCATGGCCGGGCACTTACCCCGATGGCACAACCCCCCAATCTGGAGGGCTTCTAGACACTAATGCACTAAAAATTATTTTACTTGGTGGTCTAAAATGTCCGAAATTATTGGTAAGCCTTGAAAGTTACATAAGATGTGATTAACTGATTGTTCTATCGTCTCGGAAGCCAAATACAAAACCTAACCAGTTGAAGTTTTGCTGATGCAAATTAATTACGGCATCTTGAAGAGTTATCAGAATATCAGCTCTTGAAATCCACAACGGTCGGCTTACATTTTATGTAGTAACGCTTTTGAGTTCTAAATTGGCGGTAAAAAATAAGCCCTTATAGATTAGGCCTCAATTCCCCATGAAATATACATATATGTATCTTTGCAAAAAAAACCTTTCTTTTAACAAGTTTTAAAAACCCATTTATCTGAGACCATTTCTATAACCGCTTTGTAAAAGATGCTCCATATTTTCAGTCGTTGATCGACGGCCAACAAATTTGTAACTAAATACCAATACAATGTATTTTATTTTAATAACAATGGTACGAACTTTAAAACTTAAGCTACATCAAATGACTTGAATTAAAAGATAATGAAAGTAAAATTATAGGTTTATGGAATGTGTCTATCGTCTATTAACTAAATATTAGGTAAGTGTTCGAAATGTGTTTACATTTTCTGAATACTACTGAAAGCTATTGGTTGTGAGCGAAAGTTCTGCCACTTTTAACACCTGCACTTCTATACATTGTCCACCGATAGTAAGCAATCTTACGTCAATGAAACCGGTATGGGAGATTAGCTGTAGTTGGCTTACGTAAAAACTGACTTACTAATGGCAATAAGGTGATGCGGAAGAAAAGGTGCTTAGAGTGTTTAGAGAGGCCGTAGTAACCGGTTGAAGTTCTGTTCTTTAAAACATAAACATTAATCAGGAAGGCCATTGAATGTAAATGATATTGTGTAATAGAGTAGATCCGGACACCTCTGACGTAGACTTCCATACATGTAGCTCTTAAGGTAGCTCTAAAAGTTTAATCGAACATAGTTCACATCATTAGGCTGTATTTAGTATTAAGTCTTACATGAGGTAAGAGAAATTAAATCAAAGATTCCTCAAACCCTGCAACAGGAAGCCATTTTTAAACCACACGCTTAGTGTTATAATAATGCAAAAAAGCTTTTACCCGCATTTATAGTGGAAAGACTCAGGAAACAATTTCAGAAGCTGGTGTGCTTCGGAAGAAGTTTATGTTTCGTCATTTTTGCTATCACAAATGCCGTAAAGCCCCTGAACCTCAAGAAATATGGCTCTTAAGCAAGACTTATGAGGTACGCTCGTGCTCTGATAGACTTTCCCTCGGTGATGAATTTTAAGCCTTTCCTAGATGGAGCGTTTACATCCACATCACGTCGTCAAGCAGCTCTAAAGTTAGGTCACTAGTAGCGGAAGCTTTGTTGGACTTAACTTGAACATGGTTATGCTCCCTTTATCAGGTAGAATCATTCTGACTGCCTTAAAGCGGAATTTGTATCCTTATCGCCATTCAATAATTTACAGAAATGTGAGTAGTTCTTCCTGATACTCAGCGACAGCTGCGAATCTACCGCTAGATCCCTTATTTGGTTTTTGCGTGAAATTTGCCAATGTCTTTAATTAATACGATTTCTGTTTTTCAGCCGCCATTCATTATAGAATCTAGGATTTCGTTGTGGTGCTCAGGCAAAATTTAGCGCATTATGGGTGTACATCTATGTCGACTTATTGGCAGCTTTGCCATTTCATTTCTGTTCAAGATGTTGGCGGTGCAGGAAGAAGAGCCAGGTTGATCGGCAAAGACCTTGGCAGTTTCTTGTGATTGTGGCGCGGGGGATATCCGGATTCGTACTTCGGCCATAGGATGATGGAATACCTTGCATCAAAATCAATGTGATCGATCTGGAGACTGTTTGGCCCCCGAACGAAAGCGAAAATCATACGTCGTGTCGAGAAGCTCTTAACGACTATCCTCGTACCATATTCTTTCTCTTCCGTACAGTCTGCGCGCAAACGAGTATTAGGCTGAAATTGGGTAATTAAGAGATGGAAAAGAAGCGCCGTTCCCATGCGTCACTCTCATGTCATCCCGCATAAGTCCGCCTATAATGGCAAATAGCGGCTTCTTCTCTACTCGGTAACAATAACAGTTTTTCATTCTTGTTCGATGGCTGTAAGATTCGTTTATAGCTGTCCATCGTCGTGTTCGACTGGACGTAGCCTGTAAAGAAAACTAACATTCCACTCGCAGTTAAACCAATCGTTTGCTTGTTTCAATAAAATGGGTCGTTATTCATGCTATCAATTACATCAGAGGTTTTCGGTTGTTTCCTAACGATGATTCAGCCTACGAGTAAAAATCAATATTAGTAGCAGTCTACACCAGTTTTAGTAGCACCATATGGGGCATGAGTGCTGCAGTTGGCCCAGCTTGAATATTTTTGTCGCCCTTTTTACTCTAAAAACTCTGACAGGAACTTAAAAAACCCAAAAAATGTAAAAGTAGCCCTGAAAGATTATCATAAGGTTAAGAGGTTTGATGCGCGGTGCTTCCATCTGGTGAGTTTTTACGCTGTTCCTTGGTTCGCACTTTCGCATATTATATTATTACTCATGCAATTTCCAGACGCTACCACCAGAAGTTAAAGCAACCAATTAACGCAAACTGAAAACGTTGCACAATTGGCCTAATCCATATTCAAGGCAGTGTGTAGGCACCCTCAATAGTTGCCGATTGCATCCAGTTGCGCACTTCAAATTTACTAACTCCCTTTTTCATTTACGGCGTCGTCTCAGCTATAGATTCAAAGTCACTTTGGGCCATATAATTTGCTGCTGTTTCTACTTCTCCAAATCCATTAAGAAGAATTTTAATTTTGTAGCAACCGAAGACTTTTTCGTCCGCTTAAGAAAATGCCCATGCTTCCTCGTCAAGCAGTAAAACTAGGTTAATAAAGATTTTACGCAGTGCATCCTACGCTTTTCGTGAGAAACACTTTTATCTCAGTTGCATGACCAACGCACCAGTTCGAAAAGTCTTCGAATCCGCCCCCAAGGAACACTGCCGTAGAAAAAGACCGTGACATAGGTGGGGCGCGCAAACGGAAGAGAACCACAGATAACTAGCGTGCGAAATTGCAGCCAGCCAGCGAATGATCGAGCTGGCTAGAGACGCTAGTTGGCTGTGGCTCAGGTTCACCCAGGGCTGTGGCGCTGCCTTTATAGAAAATAAACTAGTTGTTGACTTTAGTTGCAGATACTTTGGTTAGCCTTATGAAAAGGATCTATCGTGCTGAACGTTAATTCATTCTGGCGAATTTATGCGCTATACATACGCGCATATTCAATTATTTCTTAGTTGACATAATAGTCTTGCTATTTTTTACTATAACTTATATCTTTAGCAATGCAAATCTATTCGAAAGATGGTGGTTACCACAAAGAGAACAGCAGTATTATTGTATTTACAAATACAAATTATGTACGAGCAGCGTAAAATATTTTGAAAATTTTATTATTTCACCACAAATAGTTTTATTTCACCATAGTCATGCCGACGCACGTGGACTTTTCTATTCTCAGGTAGAGATGGCGCAGTTGCTCCCTCTTATCATCTGTCAATGCAATAACCCTACAAAACAAGTGACATAAAATTCTTAGAAGGCCTCGCATCGCCTTTTTGTAAAATTTTCTCGGTCGTTTCAATCGCTAATATAGTCCGTAGTTTTTCCAAAATCAAAAATTAAAAACTTATGTTCATTGGACAAACCATTTCAACACCATTCAGTGATTGCCATTTAAAATTTCCATCTACCCATTGCATTTAAAGGTAAATTACGTAATTTCTTTGCAATGAACGTGTGACTGATTTTTCCAATGCTCCAGTTTCAGCAACTGCAGCCATGGGTAACACAGTATCAGCTGCCGAATTAGTAACCCAAAATTTACCAAAAAATCATCCAAACATACCACAAGACGCCGGAAGCCCACCTCCAGAATGTCCAATGCATCAGAAACCAGCTACCGAACCAAAACCATCTGTATCCGAATGCCCAGTTAAGCATGACAACAGCGATGTTAATCCTCTTAATATGATGCCAGCGGCTAATCAAAAACCAGCTCCAGATCAGCCGTTCCCTCTGCCAATCGATCGTCAAACCTCAAGCATACCGAAAGTAACACCAGACGGCAGTGTCGAATTTTGGCAGTATCCCAGTCAACAGATGTTTTGGAATGCAATGCTGCGCAAAGGTTGGCGCTGGAAGAAGGAAGATGTTTCCCAGAAGGACATGTCTGATATTATTCGAATTCACAATGCAAATAACGAACAGGCTTGGAAAGAAGTGCTCAAATGGGAAGCGTTGCATGCAAAAGAGTGTGGCAATCCAAAGTTAAAAAGTTTCGGCGGTAAAGCAGCAGACTACAGTCCACGTGCGCGATTTCGTTCATTGCTGGGGTAAGTTAAATTAAATTGCTGTGCAGGTCACAAGTTAATAGATTCTGTCGTCTTTCTAGTTATGAACTTCCATTTGATCGTCACGATTGGATCGTAGACCGGTGCGGAAAGGAAGTACGTTATGTCATCGATTATTACGACGGTGGCGTGGTAGATAACGATTATAAGTTTGCTTTGTTGGATGTACGTCCAGCCATGGACTCATTCGGAAATGTATGGGACCGAATGCGGGTGGCGTATATGCGATGGAAATTCGAAGCGTCAGAGAAATTACTGGGCGACAAAGTAGATCACTAAGTTATTGATGATGCCGGGTCGCAGATAGATGTTGGAAACTACAACGACGAAGGTGTAGCTTCCTGCACTAGCTGTGGCTTGCTGTGCTTGTATAAGAGTTTACTTATAAGATTACTACAATACACTGACTTAAATTATTAAACATGAAAAATCGATTAACTCGATGGAATTCAATTGTGTTTTTAATTTGTTTTGGAAATCTGACCTCGGACAAATCTTTGAATAACATTCACTTTGACTTTGCACTTTAACCAGTTGGTCGCTTTGTTTTCCATCGGGTGATGAGTACAGAGCTTGGGGTAGAAATGGTGGCATCTTGATGGTATCTCTACCTTCATGATTTTCATTGATTTGCTTTGTCCTCCGAAGCGACAAACTGGCGATTCTCAGTACTAACCTCAATTGTGCTTAGATTTCTTCTTCAAGGTTGCTAGGGAGTACTGGTCTCGCCCATCTGGGCTTGACCTGCTTAATTTATAAGTGCGAGCATAAGCAATGGTGAAGAACAAAAATATAGCATCCCGTTGGAAATAACACCCTCGGAAGGAGAGGAGATTACAGCGGATAAACTGACCCGCCTGAATCAACAAACAGCATTACGGAATAGCTATTTAAGCTACCTACTTCAATGTTTTTGAAGCTTATGACAAAAGATTATTTCTGGACTTGCAAGGGCCTCAGCAGCAGCTTTCATAACTCATAGGCGGGTTGTTGGCTTCTTTTATAATAAGCGCGCGCTCTAGGGTATTAGCGCAACCTTAAACCTAACCAGATGTGGGCATTGTACTCCAATTTATGGTTTATGAATGCCTTATCACATGAAACATGATCAGAGGGAGTAAAGTATTTCTTACACCGCTTTAAGAAACCTAGATAGTTCACAGAATTTTGAGGGACATCGAATATGTTGTTATTCTAACGTAGGTTGTCATTCATTCATATAGCGAGGATTTCGGTTTCGAAAATGGAAGGGCGAATTATGGATATGGGCAGGCTTTTAAATTTCGCTTTAACGACAAAAAAAAAACTGTGATTTTTGATTTGATTTGCGGCCCAGGTCAACCCCGGACAGATTTATTAATGCTTATTGCAAGCTAATTCTTAGAACTAACAAATTTCACTTAACACTTAAGATAACAACTAAAGGGTGGGAGCGGTTAAAAAAAAGTTAGGATGTGAGGCATAGGTGGAAATAAGAGTGTTTTTAAGAGAGAGTTTGGTGAGATGGTAGTCGAAGAGAGGCAGAATATCGTTAACTTCACAAAGCATTCTAGACATCGGCTCCAAGTGTCCGTAATTCGTTCGGTGAAGATTGAGCCGGAAAAGTGGCATAGACCTAAGATTGCGAGGGTTGTTATTAAAAGAAAAAAGTTGAAGTAAGGAAGGACAATCGATATTACCAACTAAAATTTGATGAATAAAGAGAATGTCGGCAATTTTTCGACGTATAGAAAGGGGTTGTAAATTTATAAGTTTCAGCCGGTCAGTATAAGGTGGTAAGTTTTGGCTATCATCCCAGGGAAGACCACGTAAAGCGAATCGTAAAAACCTGCGTTGAACAGCTTCTATCCGGAGGATGTGTGTTCTGTAGTAGGGTGACCAAACCTGGCTTGCATATTCAAGAAGAGGCCTAACAAAGGTTATGTAAAGAGATTTAGTAACATAAGTATTGTAAAACTCCTTAGACCAGCGCTTGATGAAGCCAAGGGCAGAGTTGGCTTTCTTTATTATATTATCAATGTGAGAACGGAAATTGAGTTCCTTCTCACAGATAACACCTAAATCCCGCAACTCATTCACTAAGGGAACAGGAAGATTAAAAATTAGATAGCAGCGAGGTGAAGTCGGGGGCCGCTTACGGGAATACGTTATAGCCTGACACTTATTGACGTTAAGCTCAAGAAAATTCTTCTGACACCAAGTACAAAATCTGTCAAGATATTCCTGCAGTGGTAGGCTGTCTGAGGAAGAAGATATATATCTAAAGATTTTCATATCGTCTGCGTAAACAGATATGTATGAATTTTTATGATGCAATCAACATCATTAATGGCCAGAATGAATAGTAAGGGGCCAAGGTGGCTGCCTTGAGGGACACCAGAGGAGGCTTTAATTGGGTCAGAAATCATGGACCTGAATAAAACATAGTACTGTCTTTCATTTAAATATAATCGAACCCATGTAATAAAGTTTATTTGGAAACCAAGAGCTTTTAATTTCAGAACGATTATATCATGTGAAATCCTATCAAAGGCTTTGCTGAAATCGGTGGTAATCACATCAACTTCATTTCCAGATTCCAGTGTACATAAAGTGCTTGATACGAATTCCGTTAAGTTGGTGGTCGTAGATCTCCCTTTGAGAAATCCGTGCTGGTTTTGGGAAACAATAGGTTTACAATGGAAAAGCATCATGTCATAAATAATGCTCTCGAAAAGCTTAGGTATGCAGGACAGCTTAGCAATTGGTCGATAGTTGGAAATATCATCTTTTCGGCCTTTTTTATGTAGGGGAATAATAAATGACCTTTTCCAGGTCGAGGGAAATAATCCCTGGGTGATAGAAAGCTAAAAGAGAGCTATAAGAGGTTGTGCTAGATGCATTTCACATTTCTTTAAAAATATAGGGGGAAGATCATCAGGGCCGGCAGAATAATAATCTTTGAGGTTTATTATTTTTTCTTTGACTTGCTCTAAAGTTATAGACACAGATTCCAAAGTTGTTTGTGGACAGCAGTTTAAGTAGGAAAAGTAAGAGTGGTCTGGCTCTTGGGAATGGGTGGCGAACGCTTGGCTAAAAAAAATTGCGAAGAGATTTGCTATAATTTGGGGATCGCCCGAGGACTTATCTAGAAAATTCAGAGGTGATGGATTGTCATATAGAGTTTGACAAAGTACAGAGAAATTTATTTGGGCAGACTGGTAGTAAAAGAAATCGATGTCGGAACGCGATATTAAGTAAGTACGCCAGAGCTTGTTTCTCTTATTACGAAGAGATCGCAGCTCTTTATTATACCAGGGTGGTGATGATGAGGGATTCTTTTTGGGTAAAAAAGGTACGGATTGGGAGAGACATTTAAAAATTTCGGTATAGAAGGATGCGAGAGCATCGTTAACCGTGAGGTTGGGATTATCGTAAAGAAAGTCAAAATTGACCATACTGAGAAGGTTATTCAGTTCGGCATAGTTAGCCCTATGAAAATTAAAACTGTAATAATACTCATAAGAAACGTGATTAAGACCATTGTCATATGCCAATGTAAGAGAAAGGGGAGGATGGTAACTATCCAACTTAGAAAGAAGATGTCTGCTTTCTAAAACGATGCAGTTATCTGTATCAGTGGTGAAGACTAGGTCGAGTTGTCTGCCAATGTTATTGGTGACACCACTTAATTGATACAGACCAGAGTCAGTAAGGCAGTCGATGAAAAAAAACTGTGTTTTTGAAGCATCAAATTCTTCTCTGTCTGTGGCTTGACCATTTTTTTAGTAATGCTGTTAATGTCATCGAAAGAGTCTTAAACGAACGTCTTCGGCAAATAATAAAGCTCGATCGACGGTGGACGCTATCCAAAGCCTACGAATAATAATGGAAAAGCACCGAGATTCGTCTAAGGATTTACACAAGGTATTTATCGACCTCGAGAAAGCATTCGATCGAGTGCCTAGGGATCTCATATGGGCCGCTCTGAGGTCTCAAAACGTACCGGAAACGTATGTTAGAATAATACAAGACATGTACGGAAACGTGAAAACTGCGGTTAAAAGCTCTGCTGGACTAACGAAAGAATTTCCAGTTAATGTCGGAGTGCATCATGGAAGCGTACTTAGCCCTTTCCTCTTTAAAGTAATATTCGACTATCTTTTAAGAGACTGCGTGAAGCAAATTTAACGCCAATTCTCTTCGCTGACGACTCAGTTATACTTAGCGATAACGTCGAAGATTTGCAGAACGCCTTAGATTCATGGAAAAATGCGCTAGAGAGAAACGGGCTTAAAATAAGACGGATCATTTGACGTGCCCATTTGCCCATCCGCTGCGACGCTGCGCTGTTAGACGGAACAGTTCTTCCGAAAAGCACTATCTTTAAGTACTTAGGATCAATCGTTAACATGGAAGCGAAATGTGACGACGACGTAAACCACAGAGTGAGTGTGGGATGGATGAAATGGCGGGAAAATTCGGGAATCTTTTGCGACCGAAAATTTCCACTTAAATTGAAGAGGAAACTCTACACCACGGTTGTTAGACCAGCTCTTATATACGGTTCACAGTGCTGGACAATGTACGAAGCGTTTAAAAACAAAATGACGGCAGCGGAAATGAAAATGTTAAGGATGTCTAGTGGAGTCACTAAACGCGATTGCATTAGATCTACGCGTATAAGAGGAAGTCTACATATAAAGGATTCGGTAACTGAACAGCTGGAGACGAATAGAATAAGGTAGAAAAAAGAATTCCTGGATTTCTTAGAATGCAAATGCGCAAGAACGCCTAGGGCTAACCACTGAAGTGATCCAGCATCGAACATTATGTAGATGCATTCTGCGGCCTGCGACATTACTCGTAGTTAACCCTCGTTACGCATAAGTTCGTATAACGAGGAAAGGGTTAATAAAAGGATAAGAAGAAGAAGCTGTTAATGTCCGAAATGGATGAGCTTAACAAACGTTGCAGTTCGCTTATACAGGGTGAAGTGTCTTCAACAATAAAATATAGTGGATTCGATGGGGCAGGCGAAAAATCGTCGTGGCTTTTAATAGTCTCAAAAGTGAGTTTTCCGTATCTACTATACAACACCGAATATGATTCTTATACTAAATTTGCTTGGTTATTTCTAAAGGCTTTTGTTGGCTTCCCTTTTATTTTTATCTTTTCGAATGTTGTTGCTAAAATACACACAACTTAAGTATTTCACCAATTGAAAGCTTCTCATGCCTTTTCTTTTTCCTATTTCCCCTTCTCTTTTGTTAGTAGTGTGCACAACTCGATCTCATCTTTCTTGCAACTCGAGTGTAAAAAGGAATGTGTTTCGCTATACGTGTTTGCCTTCGTACGGTCAGGCAAAACTACTTACTTAACGTGGCGCTACAATCCGAGGTGGACCTGGTGGACCTGGTGGGCCTCAGTCAACAAGTTTCTCCAGCCAGCTCGATCTTTTGCTATCTGCCTCCAGTTTCGCATGCTTAGTTGTTCTTGCCCTCGTTGACCGGTAAACAGATTTTCGTCATACTCTCGAAAGTGCCACTGATATCCCGCTGCTTTCTTTCGATTATGTCAATATCTTCGGCGTATGCGAGCAATTGGATGGACTTTTGAAAGATTTCGCCTCGTGTATTGGCGCGTGAGTTTTGCACTATTCTTTTAAGTATGATGTTGAAGAAATCGGATGACAGCGCATCGCCTTATCTAGATCCTTTTTGACAGATTATTTCGTACGAGGCTTAAAAATTGATAAATAGGTAGTGTGTATTGATTTTCTTTAAGATCTCCCGTAGTGTGAATATATGGTAGATTGTGGACTTTCCTGGCCTGAAACCACACTGATATGGACTATGTTGACGAACAGCTTCAGGCATTTGCAGATAAGATTTAGTATGCGATGTTAAGAAGACTGGTGCTTTTGTAGTTGGCGCAGTTCAGAGGGTCTCCTTTCTTGAGAATCGGACAAACAATACTGAGGTTCCAATCATCGGACATACTGTCATCCGAATATATTTAACAGATAAGTTGCCGTGTGCTGCTTGCTTAGTCATTGCCTGCCACTTTGAAGAGCTCGGCGGTAAGTCCGTCCTCTACAGCAGCTTTTTTGGACTTAGGCTTAGATGTTGCTATCTTAACTTCATCCAGATCGCGTGGACGGAATTGTTGGTCTACATTGTCCAGGCTGAAAGTTTCATTCTGCGCTTCTAATGCTCTTCCTTTTTCCTCCTGAGAAGCCGGTGTTCGTCTTTCCTCTCCTGCTTATAGAGCTCGTGAGCAGTTCGTCTTTCTATATAGCGCCTCTTTTTATGCATCTTGCTTATCTGCATGTGGTGGCCGGCATTTGTTGTCAAACCAGGGGTTTCATTGTGGTGGTCGAGTGAAACCCAGTACATCAGAAGCGGCATCTTTGATGGGTTTTTGGAAATTTCTCACAGCATTAACTTGTCTATGCACTGTACTTTGTCTACAAGGTAATGGTCCGAATCGATGTTGGCTCATCCGAACGTTTGGACTTCCATAATACTGGATAATAGTCTTGCATCAATCTGGTTGACGGTTGATTGATCAGGAGTTCTTCGCGTTCCTTTGTGAATATTGAGTTGTGGGAACAGCGTACTAACTACGACAATGTTTCGTTCCGTTGCAAAGTCGATTAGTCTATATACCTTCCGACAGTACTACCAAAACCAACCTCTTTTCCTAGCTTTGCATAACAATCGCCGAAAACGATTTTAATGTCATAGTTAGTTCATTGGTCGTAGGTCTTGTTCAAGACCGGCACATGACGGAAACTCAAGACTTCTTGCCTAAGTCTGCCTCCAACAACACTCCGCATTCAAATAAGCGCTGCTTTTTCCGTCGGTAACAGTCGCCGTAGTAGATGTCGCGGTTTTTTATCCTCTTTATGTCAGGTCCATCCCATCGCATTTCTTGGATGGCGGTAATCTCTGCTTTCTAGAGCCTCTGGTAGTTGTTTGGCGTGTTAGTTGTCCTTAATTCGTTAGCTTTGGTTGTCAACAGTTGATCCGTCAGTGTCAGAGGCTTGTTGTTGTGTCGTAACGTTCGTAACACCTCGCACGTGGAAGGGATACAAGCATAAAAGAGGAGTAATCATATGAACACATTGGCTGACGCCTTATTGTCAGTGTTTTACATAATCTTTCAACACGCAATCTTCCGTTTTATATAGATAGTTAGCTAGATTTATTTTAACTCGGTCTTATAGTTCGATGAAGTCTTTAGGAAAAATGTCACGCGAGAAACCACTTGAGAATCAAAATAAAAGTTGAATAGTTAAATTTTTCAACAGGAAGGGATGGTAAATCAAGACGCTTTCAACGTGTAGGTCGGTCATCAACGTGTAAACGAATACCCAAACCATGAAGTTGGGAATAACTTATTTAAACAGCACTTGAAGAGGAGTCTTAAATTGGTTACCATGAGAAATTGAGTGAGGTGCAAAGAATTAAATTGAAACCAAAAGTGAATTGGAATGGGAAAACCCTTCTCTGCTTCCTCTTTTTAAATATTTCTTTTATTGTTTCTTTAACAAATGTTGCAACAATTTTAAGTTTCTTTCACAAATTATAATTAGACTCGATCGGTTTATACCATTAAAAAATAGCCTAACTGGATTTTATTTTAGTTATTCGGTCGGGTTAGCTTTGCACTGGTTTATTGTTGTCTTTATTGTTGCCTCTATGGTAGAGTGGTTGTAGTTTCAGCTTTAAAAATTAAATTAAACAAAACAATGGATTTACAAGTACAAAAGACCACTAGCACCAGCATGGGCCATCAGAGTATTGGCAGCTTGTTGGGTCTCCAGTAACAATCGTGTTTCTTTGAGCCAATCTTTGGCAACTTTTCTTGGAGCACCTTGCAGTAGGTTCATATATTTGAGGGCTTGCATTAGATCACCGCGATCCACAAAGTACCTACAATGCAGAAAGCCAGTACTTACAATTTATGTTAAGCTTGTAAATAATGGACTTACCTCGCTCTGTTAAGGATGTCGTAAGTGTCTAATTTGCTAAAATCGAACTTTTTATTGTCAAGCTCTTCCTTGGAAATTGGATCGTCTGGACGCAAAATAAATAACGACTGCAAATAAGACAAAAGGTAGATTGGGAGGCGAGCACCCTCGTCGCCCACCAGTGCAACCTTTCGAGCAACTTTTTCTACATTAAGGAACCGCTCACGAAGTGCATCTTCGGGGAATACACCACGGTTTTCAGCTTCTTTTGGTAGATTTTGCAGCACCACTGAAACCAATTCATCGCCTTCAGAAACTTTAGCAACAGCATTTATTTCACTTTTTAATGGGCGAAGTTTGTTCCTCCAGTGAACTCCTGGTTCACCAGTTCGAACAGTAGCCCAGAGAGCTTGACAGGCAGCCCATAAAGCTTGTGCTTGATGAGCAGATCGCTCCGATTCCGCACGAGCTATAAAAATTGAAAGAGAAAAAAAGATAGCACTCAATAGGTAGAGTAAAATAAAAATAAATTATTTCAATTTAACGGAATGTTTTATACCTTTCAACTCGTCATCAATTTCTATGCAGCGTGTATGAGTTTGTAATCGATTATGCAAATAAATAAATCCTCAACTTAGGTCTAATAAATCTTACCTTTTAAGGCAGCATCCATGCCCCGTAACTTGCCCAACATCGCTGCCAATTGGAGTTTGTAGGCGGCCTTTTCCGAAGATAGCTTCTCATCGAGCTCCCTAGTGAAATTCCTCTTCAACTCGGATTCTTTAAGCGAAAGAGCATCAGCCAAATGATCTACATGTGCTTCAGCTTGTTGCTTCAATTGTCTGCGCAATTGTTTCTCGGCATCAGCTCGAATTTGGAAGATTTTATTCTGATTTTCGATGGCCAACTTGCGCTTCTCCTTTTCTAGGTAGAAAGCAAGTTGAGCGTTCACGGCCTCAGAATGATCTTCACCTCGGTAGGCCTCAATTGCACGTTTCAAACGAAGTTCTCCATCTGTCTGCAATCGTTGTAACTCTTTCTGGTAAGCCAGCACATGGGAATAGGCGTGCATTATGAACAAATCAAGATCTTCCTGAGAGATGTTTAGTTTTTTCTCAGCCAAATTGAGTCCAGGGAATATGGACTCGATTTGATCCACGAAATAGTTACGAGATGCTTCGACCTATTGAAAAGAATTAATGGTGAATGGAGTGGTTAATAGAGGGACCTCATGAACTAACCTTTTTCCAATATTTTTCAGACAATGTCGAAATATCCTTTGACCTGTATAACTCATCCTTAACTCTGTTGATGTGTTCGGTGAGTGTTTTGACTTTGTTGCGAACTTCCTGAACACGATCGTGGTTAGATGTGTTGGCAACTTTGCTTAACGCAATTTCGCATTTTTCTGCAAACGAATGTTTTGTCAGTATATTGAGTTTGCTTTAAAAAAAAAAAAAAAATTGAATTACCAATTTTTTGAAGAGCTTCCCGTGCTGATTTCTCGGCTGTGTCCACAGATGTGTCACGGGCCCCTGTTTTATTTTTTAGCGTTGTCCACGCTGTAGGATCGATTTCTTCAACTGCTCTGTCGACAACTTTTCGAACATCTTCGTTAAATCTAAAGAAAGTTTATTTGATGTTTGAATATCGTAACAGTGGTCAAATAAAGGAATCGCATAAGAAACTGCTAAAAATATATACGCAAACACAGCAGCCTAAGATTATTGAAATTTTTTGTCAATGAAGATTCAATAACTAACAAGAGAGTGGCGTTTTTGAGCGGGAAGAATGAAGCGTTCGGATAAGATGCACTTCTCTAAGAAACGGCCACCATATAAAGATAAAAGTGTTGAGGAACCGGTTTGTCATTACCCCCCAAGTAAGGAGAGATATTGTGAAATTCACCGGCATAGATATCTCTGTCAAAATAGTTAAAAGACGACTTATCGAAGCTCGTCCGAAGAGGTCTAAGGGTATCGACCTCATTTGGAGTGAAATTGGAAAACTTTTGATAGTAGATGAATCCATAAATGCCTTAAAGTACTAAGAGGTTATAAAAAATGGGGTGGTTCCCACTATATTCGAAGTGGGAACCTTGGAATCATGGAATGAGCAATGAATTGTCTACTGTTCGTTTGGTAATTCTATTAATATATTTAGTATCGTTATTTTAACTAATTCTTTTCCCATGTTCACAGTCACAAAGAAGAACTTAAGATAAATTCTCTTTTGGCATTGGAAACATTTTTCTTCGTAAATCTTTTTGAGCACGTTTGGTCCCGAATGGGTGTAAGGCCCAGAAACTTGAAGGAATTAAGAAGTTACATCCAACCCAAAAGCCATTGCAAATTTCTTTGCCTGTTATTCTAACAAGTCCTATTTAAGCAAACACACGAACCCGATCCCAGTTTCTTTAACTATGTGAAAAACTGTCCAGAGACGTCATCCATTTGGCTAAATATAACAACATCTTTGGTTTCTGAAAACATTACCAAATTTAAAGATGATTTTTCGTCCGGCCCTGATGTCATTTCGGCTATTTTAATAAAAAAGTGTCTAAGCCATCTCGGTCCACCTCTCGCTGCCCTATTTAACTTATCTGTTTCAACAGGTACTTTTCCTTTCCTATGGAAGGAATCTTATATCACCTTGCATATTATATAAGCAAGGCCTAAGTCGATAATTAAAGGCCCATAGCGAAACTCTCTTCCATACCCAAACTTTTCGTAAGCATAATCTATCATCAATTGCTTCCGTATTGTAGGCCACCTATCTGCATAAGACAGCACGGTCTCATGAAAGGTAAATCAACCACCAATAACCTAACTGAGTTCGTCTTTAGGACGATTTTTGCTTTAGAAGACGGTGATGAAGTCGATTCAATTACCACCGATTTCAACAAGGCGTTCGATAAAATTTCCCATCAACTTATCATTTTCAAACTAAGGAAACTTGGGTTCCCCCCATCTGTGGCATGGATCAAATCCTATTTAAAGGACTGAGAATACTGTCATCTTCAGATCTTCAATATCCGACCCCATTAAAACAACATCTGGTGTCCCACTGGGTAGTCACCTTGGTTAACGAATTCTAATCTGACTTCCATTGCTTGCAAGATGACTTATGAGCCTATTTCTTCCACTACTGAAGTAAGGGATCTAGGAATAATATGTGACAGAGAATTGAATTTCGACTCACAAAAGAATTTTCCAACCCTTGCCTTACAAGGTCTCTGTGTACTTTTGTAAGGCCTCTCCTGAAATATTGCAGCCAAGTTTGGTTACAATATTTTAAACAAATCAACATTCAGAGAATTGAAACACTCCAACGCAGGTTTATCTGGTTAGCACTTCGTGGTCTACCTTGGGCCAGTGCATATGGATTACCTCCCTATGAAAATATGTTAAAACTAATTGGGATGCATACCCTAAAAAAACGTCGTGAAGTGGCTGAAGTACTTTTTATCCACCAGTTATTGACTGGAAATATCAACTGCCCGAGGATAACACAAAATATTTCATTCACTTCAGTCAACAAGTTTCTCCAGCCAGCTCGATCTTTTGCTATCTGCCTCCAGTTTCGCATGCTTAGTTGTTCTTGCCCTCGTTGACCGGTAAACAGATTTTCGTCATACTCTCGAAAGTGCCACTGATATCCCGCTGCTTTCTTTCGATTATGTCAATATCTTCGGCGTATGCGAGCAATTGGATGGACTTTTGAAAGATTTCGCCTCGTGTATTGGCGCGTGAGTTTTGCACTATTCTTTTAAGTATGATGTTGAAGAAATCGGATGACAGCGCATCGCCTTATCTAGATCCTTTTTGACAGATTATTTCGTACGAGGCTTAAAAATTGATAAATAGGTAGTGTGTATTGATTTTCTTTAAGATCTCCCGTAGTGTGAATATATGGTAGATTGTGGACTTTCCTGGCCTGAAACCACACTGATATGGACTATGTTGACGAACAGCTTCAGGCATTTGCAGATAAGATTTAGTATGCGATGTTAAGAAGACTGGTGCTTTTGTAGTTGGCGCAGTTCAGAGGGTCTCCTTTCTTGAGAATCGGACAAACAATACTGAGGTTCCAATCATCGGACATACTGTCATCCGAATATATTTAACAGATAAGTTGCCGTGTGCTGCTTGCTTAGTCATTGCCTGCCACTTTGAAGAGCTCGGCGGTAAGTCCGTCCTCTACAGCAGCTTTTTTGGACTTAGGCTTAGATGTTGCTATCTTAACTTCATCCAGATCGCGTGGACGGAATTGTTGGTCTACATTGTCCAGGCTGAAAGTTTCATTCTGCGCTTCTAATGCTCTTCCTTTTTCCTCCTGAGAAGCCGGTGTTCGTCTTTCCTCTCCTGCTTATAGAGCTCGTGAGCAGTTCGTCTTTCTATATAGCGCCTCTTTTTATGCATCTTGCTTATCTGCATGTGGTGGCCGGCATTTGTTGTCAAACCAGGGGTTTCATTGTGGTGGTCGAGTGAAACCCAGTACATCAGAAGCGGCATCTTTGATGGGTTTTTGGAAATTTCTCACAGCATTAACTTGTCTATGCACTGTACTTTGTCTACAAGGTAATGGTCCGAATCGATGTTGGCTCATCCGAACGTTTGGACTTCCATAATACTGGATAATAGTCTTGCATCAATCTGGTTGACGGTTGATTGATCAGGAGTTCTTCGCGTTCCTTTGTGAATATTGAGTTGTGGGAACAGCGTACTAACTACGACAATGTTTCGTTCCGTTGCAAAGTCGATTAGTCTATATACCTTCCGACAGTACTACCAAAACCAACCTCTTTTCCTAGCTTTGCATAACAATCGCCGAAAACGATTTTAATGTCATAGTTAGTTCATTGGTCGTAGGTCTTGTTCAAGACCGGCACATGACGGAAACTCAAGACTTCTTGCCTAAGTCTGCCTCCAACAACACTCCGCATTCAAATAAGCGCTGCTTTTTCCGTCGGTAACAGTCGCCGTAGTAGATGTCGCGGTTTTTTATCCTCTTTATGTCAGGTCCATCCCATCGCATTTCTTGGATGGCGGTAATCTCTGCTTTCTAGAGCCTCTGGTAGTTGTTTGGCGTGTTAGTTGTCCTTAATTCGTTAGCTTTGGTTGTCAACAGTTGATCCGTCAGTGTCAGAGGCTTGTTGTTGTGTCGTAACGTTCGTAACACCTCGCACGTGGAAGGGATACAAGCATAAAAGAGGAGTAATCATATGAACACATTGGCTGACGCCTTATTGTCAGTGTTTTACATAATCTTTCAACACGCAATCTTCCGTTTTATATAGATAGTTAGCTAGATTTATTTTAACTCGGTCTTATAGTTCGATGAAGTCTTTAGGAAAAATGTCACGCGAGAAACCACTTGAGAATCAAAATAAAAGTTGAATAGTTAAATTTTTCAACAGGAAGGGATGGTAAATCAAGACGCTTTCAACGTGTAGGTCGGTCATCAACGTGTAAACGAATACCCAAACCATGAAGTTGGGAATAACTTATTTAAACAGCACTTGAAGAGGAGTCTTAAATTGGTTACCATGAGAAATTGAGTGAGGTGCAAAGAATTAAATTGAAACCAAAAGTGAATTGGAATGGGAAAACCCTTCTCTGCTTCCTCTTTTTAAATATTTCTTTTATTGTTTCTTTAACAAATGTTGCAACAATTTTAAGTTTCTTTCACAAATTATAATTAGACTCGATCGGTTTATACCATTAAAAAATAGCCTAACTGGATTTTATTTTAGTTATTCGGTCGGGTTAGCTTTGCACTGGTTTATTGTTGTCTTTATTGTTGCCTCTATGGTAGAGTGGTTGTAGTTTCAGCTTTAAAAATTAAATTAAACAAAACAATGGATTTACAAGTACAAAAGACCACTAGCACCAGCATGGGCCATCAGAGTATTGGCAGCTTGTTGGGTCTCCAGTAACAATCGTGTTTCTTTGAGCCAATCTTTGGCAACTTTTCTTGGAGCACCTTGCAGTAGGTTCATATATTTGAGGGCTTGCATTAGATCACCGCGATCCACAAAGTACCTACAATGCAGAAAGCCAGTACTTACAATTTATGTTAAGCTTGTAAATAATGGACTTACCTCGCTCTGTTAAGGATGTCGTAAGTGTCTAATTTGCTAAAATCGAACTTTTTATTGTCAAGCTCTTCCTTGGAAATTGGATCGTCTGGACGCAAAATAAATAACGACTGCAAATAAGACAAAAGGTAGATTGGGAGGCGAGCACCCTCGTCGCCCACCAGTGCAACCTTTCGAGCAACTTTTTCTACATTAAGGAACCGCTCACGAAGTGCATCTTCGGGGAATACACCACGGTTTTCAGCTTCTTTTGGTAGATTTTGCAGCACCACTGAAACCAATTCATCGCCTTCAGAAACTTTAGCAACAGCATTTATTTCACTTTTTAATGGGCGAAGTTTGTTCCTCCAGTGAACTCCTGGTTCACCAGTTCGAACAGTAGCCCAGAGAGCTTGACAGGCAGCCCATAAAGCTTGTGCTTGATGAGCAGATCGCTCCGATTCCGCACGAGCTATAAAAATTGAAAGAGAAAAAAAGATAGCACTCAATAGGTAGAGTAAAATAAAAATAAATTATTTCAATTTAACGGAATGTTTTATACCTTTCAACTCGTCATCAATTTCTATGCAGCGTGTATGAGTTTGTAATCGATTATGCAAATAAATAAATCCTCAACTTAGGTCTAATAAATCTTACCTTTTAAGGCAGCATCCATGCCCCGTAACTTGCCCAACATCGCTGCCAATTGGAGTTTGTAGGCGGCCTTTTCCGAAGATAGCTTCTCATCGAGCTCCCTAGTGAAATTCCTCTTCAACTCGGATTCTTTAAGCGAAAGAGCATCAGCCAAATGATCTACATGTGCTTCAGCTTGTTGCTTCAATTGTCTGCGCAATTGTTTCTCGGCATCAGCTCGAATTTGGAAGATTTTATTCTGATTTTCGATGGCCAACTTGCGCTTCTCCTTTTCTAGGTAGAAAGCAAGTTGAGCGTTCACGGCCTCAGAATGATCTTCACCTCGGTAGGCCTCAATTGCACGTTTCAAACGAAGTTCTCCATCTGTCTGCAATCGTTGTAACTCTTTCTGGTAAGCCAGCACATGGGAATAGGCGTGCATTATGAACAAATCAAGATCTTCCTGAGAGATGTTTAGTTTTTTCTCAGCCAAATTGAGTCCAGGGAATATGGACTCGATTTGATCCACGAAATAGTTACGAGATGCTTCGACCTATTGAAAAGAATTAATGGTGAATGGAGTGGTTAATAGAGGGACCTCATGAACTAACCTTTTTCCAATATTTTTCAGACAATGTCGAAATATCCTTTGACCTGTATAACTCATCCTTAACTCTGTTGATGTGTTCGGTGAGTGTTTTGACTTTGTTGCGAACTTCCTGAACACGATCGTGGTTAGATGTGTTGGCAACTTTGCTTAACGCAATTTCGCATTTTTCTGCAAACGAATGTTTTGTCAGTATATTGAGTTTGCTTTAAAAAAAAAAAAAAAATTGAATTACCAATTTTTTGAAGAGCTTCCCGTGCTGATTTCTCGGCTGTGTCCACAGATGTGTCACGGGCCCCTGTTTTATTTTTTAGCGTTGTCCACGCTGTAGGATCGATTTCTTCAACTGCTCTGTCGACAACTTTTCGAACATCTTCGTTAAATCTAAAGAAAGTTTATTTGATGTTTGAATATCGTAACAGTGGTCAAATAAAGGAATCGCATAAGAAACTGCTAAAAATATATACGCAAACACAGCAGCCTAAGATTATTGAAATTTTTTGTCAATGAAGATTCAATAACTAACAAGAGAGTGGCGTTTTTGAGCGGGAAGAATGAAGCGTTCGGATAAGATGCACTACTCTAAGAAACGGCCACCATATAAAGATAAAAGTGTTGAGGAACCGGTTTGTCATTACCCCCCAAGTAAGGAGAGATATTGTGAAATTCACCGGCATAGATATCTCTGTCAAAATAGTTAAAAGACGACTTATCGAAGCTCGTCCGAAGAGGTCTAAGGGTATCGACCTCATTTGGAGTGAAATTGGAAAACTTTTGATAGTAGATGAATCCATAAATGCCTTAAAGTACTAAGAGGTTATAAAAAATGGGGTGGTTCCCACTATATTCGAAGTGGGAACCTTGGAATCATGGAATGAGCAATGAATTGTCTACTGTTCGTTTGGTAATTCTATTAATATATTTAGTATCGTTATTTTAACTAATTCTTTTCCCATGTTCACAGTCACAAAGAAGAACTTAAGATAAATTCTCTTTTGGCATTGGAAACATTTTTCTTCGTAAATCTTTTTGAGCACGTTTGGTCCCGAATGGGTGTAAGGCCCAGAAACTTGAAGGAATTAAGAAGTTACATCCAACCCAAAAGCCATTGCAAATTTCTTTGCCTGTTATTCTAACAAGTCCTATTTAAGCAAACACACGAACCCGATCCCAGTTTCTTTAACTATGTGAAAAACTGTCCAGAGACGTCATCCATTTGGCTAAATATAACAACATCTTTGGTTTCTGAAAACATTACCAAATTTAAAGATGATTTTTCGTCCGGCCCTGATGTCATTTCGGCTATTTTAATAAAAAAGTGTCTAAGCCATCTCGGTCCACCTCTCGCTGCCCTATTTAACTTATCTGTTTCAACAGGTACTTTTCCTTTCCTATGGAAGGAATCTTATATCACCTTGCATATTATATAAGCAAGGCCTAAGTCGATAATTAAAGGCCCATAGCGAAACTCTCTTCCATACCCAAACTTTTCGTAAGCATAATCTATCATCAATTGCTTCCGTATTGTAGGCCACCTATCTGCATAAGACAGCACGGTCTCATGAAAGGTAAATCAACCACCAATAACCTAACTGAGTTCGTCTTTAGGACGATTTTTGCTTTAGAAGACGGTGATGAAGTCGATTCAATTACCACCGATTTCAACAAGGCGTTCGATAAAATTTCCCATCAACTTATCATTTTCAAACTAAGGAAACTTGGGTTCCCCCCATCTGTGGCATGGATCAAATCCTATTTAAAGGACTGAGAATACTGTCATCTTCAGATCTTCAATATCCGACCCCATTAAAACAACATCTGGTGTCCCACTGGGTAGTCACCTTGGTTAACGAATTCTAATCTGACTTCCATTGCTTGCAAGATGACTTATGAGCCTATTTCTTCCACTACTGAAGTAAGGGATCTAGGAATAATATGTGACAGAGAATTGAATTTCGACTCACAAAAGAATTTTCCAACCCTTGCCTTACAAGGTCTCTGTGTACTTTTGTAAGGCCTCTCCTGAAATATTGCAGCCAAGTTTGGTTACAATATTTTAAACAAATCAACATTCAGAGAATTGAAACACTCCAACGCAGGTTTATCTGGTTAGCACTTCGTGGTCTACCTTGGGCCAGTGCATATGGATTACCTCCCTATGAAAATATGTTAAAACTAATTGGGATGCATACCCTAAAAAAACGTCGTGAAGTGGCTGAAGTACTTTTTATCCACCAGTTATTGACTGGAAATATCAACTGCCCGAGGATAACACAAAATATTTCATTCACTTCCGTAATCTAAGATCTGTCCCACATCTCTTTATCCAAACTCACTGCACCAATTACGGTCACTTCGAACCAATATCAAGAATGTTGCGTTTAACAAACAACTACGCCGAAGTCTTCGACCTAAAAAACAGCAAACATGAAATCAAAAAAGCCCTTCTCAATATGTCACGCCCTTAACATCTCCTGCGACTAATATTTTCCCTCGCTCCATTAGGTTAAGAATGTTTTTTGTTAGTTTTTTAGCCTTGGTTTAAGTGTTTGCTTGTTGATAAGCTAAATAAAGTTGTCTGGGGTAGACCCGAATATGTATATGAATGCTATAGATATCAGACAGCTTAGAGACATCAAAAGAAACAATAATGTATTTGATGTCCTCACCCTTAATCACTTTATTGAATCTTAAAATACTCTTCCAACAACAAAAATTGGGAAAAAAGGAAAACAATGATTCACTGATTCACATGGTTAACATGACTAGGGTGAGGTTGGACAAACAAAGTTCAGCAGTCGAAATTACAGATAATAAATTGCCTTAATCTTGATGTTTCTCCTAATGGATTTTTGAATGTTTCGACAAGCCAGCAAAAATGTACAACGTACGCAACATTATGTAGAAATGCGTAACATGAGACTGCAATAATAGCAACTCTAATAAAAGCTTTTGTCCTTGCGTGGTGGTCGAGAAAAAAAAACGTTTAAAAACTGTACCAGAAAAAGAAAGAAAAGAACGTCTTCCGATCCCTCGATCTTTTGTTAAGTATATTGCAATCAAATACTAGAGGACATTGGCATCCACATCGTAAATGATGTGCACTGACAATCTCTACAAAACGATTGTTTGTATGCAGGTGCGAATTGCATTACAACAACCTATGCATCGGCGCTACATAGAAGTACGAAAGCGTGAGCTCTACATCGAAAGGAGTCATCGTCTTCTGCGGGGAACATGAGAAGCGTGTGATCAAATAAATAGATGTCATACTGAAGGAACAATATTCGGAAATTTTGCAACAAGTTAGAAAGAGTATGCTTAAACAGCACCTCCCGAACTGCGGAAAAAATCACTTTCGAATGACTCATTCTACAAATCTAAATAAAGATAAATATATCAAAACTCAGGTATAACAAAGCTGCTGGACCGGATTTCTGACTTATTTCCAAAATGCCTGATGAACGAAATTGACCAAATATATATATACTACCACGAATCCTAGAGAAAGCCCAAACACACCACTTATTAAAAAATTGCATTATGTAGCTAGCTACCACCAGGAATAGTGAATGAAGACAACATCACCGATTCGGTACGTATGAACCAAATAGGTGGCACACCATCGATTTGAGTACAACACATAACATTGGATAATTTTGTCGTTCTTGGCTCTGGTAATGACATATCATCAGAAACCAAACCACTATCACAAGCAAAAACTTTGGTCTAATAAAGATTAGCTCAGCTGAAGCAGAAAATATGTTAAACTCCAAAAGGTATTTTTTAAGAGCAATTTAAATTTAAAAATATTATTCAAAGCCACCAAATTTGTAGCGCATTTTGTAGATCCTTATAACAGGCTGATTAACGGCCTTCAAGCCCTGAATGGTTTGCGGTTTATCAGCATACGCAAACGAGGTAATCAAATTCCACAAGAAGAAATCAATTGGCGTCAAATAGCGTGGTCTCAGTATTTTTTAATAACATAAAAAAAAAAAACACTGTGGCGCTGGCAGCCCGGTATGTGCCATGGCCTAGCTTCTTGACACTCATTTGTGTTGCTCATGTTGTCATTTTTGTCACATCTGAGCGGGGCCGATGGTTTATCGCCGAGACCGAATGGCACTCCTTAGAAGCTTTTTCGTAGGCAATTTTACTTTTGGGAGTTTGCCATTGCCCGCCGAAAGGGGGATCGCGATTTGAAAAATTTTTGGTGACCCAGCCAGGAATCGAACCCTGACTCTCTGCGTGATAGTCCAATGAGCTAAATATAGCGCCATCGCCATCGCCTTTTTAATTACATACTCACTCAAAAAACGAGCATTTTGCTTCTTTAAAATCCATTGAACCAAAGGGAAGGCCTGTTACTAAAAAACTAGTACTCGATCAAAATTAGAGTTGACTTTAAGCTGCTGAAGAACTCAATTTTCTTACCCGTTCCTGCACTAGCTGAATCTAATGCAGATGTAGGCCGAGATTTGTTAGCAAAATTTTGCACATAGTGGACGAATAAAGTCTAAACTGTTGCGATAGATCCTGAATAGAATTCCGAATTTTCTGCAACACTTTCAATCGCAGTGGCTACATATTCTTTTGTACGCGCACGATGTTGGCGAGTCGTTAGCTTACGTCAAGAAGAATATGTACGGTACGAAATTCATAAGGCTAATAGCGAGTTTCGTTAGTCGATTGTGAGAACCAAAATAATGCCAGAATCTTCTTTGCATCTTTATTCTTGTATGTTTTATTCGGTGCAAGTCTACTCATGATTTTGCAATTTTATAAGCAGAAGGAAATTGTTCGTTAGAAGACCATGAAGATGGCAGATGGATACGAAGAAAAGATTGCAAAGATATGTCACTTCTGCGATGACAACCAATATGGATTCACATCATTGCTTCCAAAACCGGAGGAAGAAAACCCGGCTGCGTTATGATAGCTGCGGAGACATTCATCTCAACCACATTGATTCTAAGATTATATCCTCCTTTCACATGAATGCCTGAAAAACTTTGTTGTCCACCCGATAAACTTTTAGCCTTTTCCGTTCGTTCACCGTTCTTTTCCCAGATGTTAGCAAAAAGCAAGAAACTAGGTTGGCTGTATAGAGCTATGTTTAACTCTGCCAAACTGGCCGTTCAGTTTGGTGATGATAAAGAACGCTTCGGCTTTAAATTCGCTAAGATTTTCTATGTCAAAAGCGATTTCTTAAAGGAATTGTGTAAAAATCTTTAAAAGCACTGAAGCACTACCTTTGCGGGCTATCAGTAGTTGCTGTAGCTGATTCTCTCTTGAAATTTGCATCAGCTCCCCAACATAAATTTACATACGCAGATCACTGCACACGTAATGTGCTTCATTTCAGTTACCAGCCAAAAGTGACACTGAAGCCCTACAAAAGCACTTAAAACTTTTACAATAATATAACCTCACAAATGACGCTAATTTTGAAGAATCTACCTGCCATGGTCAATGCAAAAATAAATATCACACATGAGTGTGATCAAAAATCTTCATATTCTGTTTCGCCGAACTTTGCTCTTCAGACATCAGACGAACAACATCGTCCTAATCGTTCTTTCTTCAGTAAAAGCAATTCATGTGTCCACACTTTTAATATAAGAAAAAATCATACCTTAGCTTGTACTTACGTTTTCAAAATATTAATCGCTTTGTTGTATTCCTGAACAGCTAATGCTGCTGCAAGTTCAACTTCCTTTTCTAGTCCAACTACATCTGAGGGAAGTGTTTCAACTGGTTTGCTTATTGCTACAGGGGCTGCTGGTTTTGGAGATAGTTTCGGTTCACTGGGGGATGGTCGTGCTGAAGGTTGCTAAAATATGGTTACAAGTCTATTTAGTTCTTACTTTATTGAATACCATAGTACTTACTTGCTTTGGAGTTGGAATTGGTTTAGATTCTGGCTTTTCCGGTTCTGTAAGTGAAAGAAAAATGTAGGCATTCGTCAGACAAATAACTCAATGATTTATACTTTTGTCCTGTGAGCTTCCAAAAAGACCAGTTACTGACGATGTAACACTACTAATTTGGTTAGACACATTTTCAAATTGTTTCGTTACGCCTTGAAAGGGTTTTTCCTCTTGCAGAGCATATTTGAGCACTGCCGCCGATCCGGGAACATTTTTTTCCACAGTCTTACGGAACTCATTGTCGTGCCTTGAAAAAAAAGAAAAGTTTTTGTGACATCATTCTTCAATGTTAAATGTTAGAAAACTTACTTGGCATATGTGATAACTCCACCGACAACTGCAAAGGGTGCAAGGACGACCAATACTTTGCCAAAGCCTGCCTGCCTTGGCATGTTGCTGTTGCTGCTGCTGTTGTGCCGCTGGCATTGCCTCTGGAGTGCACCCTATGAAGAAGAACAAATCGTTAGCTGTAAATATTCATGGACTCTTATGCAATTTATTTGCACTCATGACTGGTTGCTGGAGAAGTGTAATTTTTTGCATCCATTGCATTTTTTGCCACCGCTTAAATGAAGTAGATCAACGCTTATGTGAAAGTCCTTTCGAACCTCCTCGTGGAAAATAACTTTTAACGCATATTAACAAAATGTTTATTCATTTTTATTTTTGCTTTCTTTCAGTCTTCTTTGACAGATGACATAACACCCAAAAGTGTGACGAAAACCTCATCGTATCTAAACCAACAAGAGTGGATATCACCTTACTTACCTTTAGAGCACATCTGCATGGATCTTTTAGCATAAGACGGTACATTTTTGAATGAATTAAATGCTCACTTCCGATCGACAATCAAATTCTTCACCGGCTTTTCGTATTTTTCACTATACAGCGAAAAAAAAATCTCTCTTTGCTCGAAAAGCAATTTTTGTACAAGAGGCAAGGCCAAGATAGGTAGCTGTCGTGGTTGGTATTGACGTTTATTGGGTTCCCTGAGGAATGAGGAGAATTCGACTTTTTTATTCTCAAACGAGTTCGTTAGGAAACATTTTATGAATAAAAGTCCGCTGATTTATTGGTAAATTTCGTTAATTAAATAGTTTTTATTTTATTTTTGAATAAATGCTTAAGGAATAAGTCGGCAAACTCCCCCTTTTTGACATCTTATGAACGACTATTGTCGGTGAGGTAGTTTTGTCACGGAACCTTGTGGAAGTGAAGTGGTTGACATAACATTTTTGTTGGTTATAGGATTTTGTTGGTGGTCAACTGGAAGAGAATATTAAAATTCTGAAATGCTGCGTTCATTAGTAACTGCAGGTATAAATTAATATAAAAATATATATCAGTTACTCTTATTTGATAAATTTTATTTAAGCCCTTCGAACGACAGTGGCTGCAACTCAGCGCAGTCAATTGATAATCAATCCATCAATTCAGTCCGCGAGGTGTATTTCCTTAACTCCATCAACTGGGTTCTCATTTTTGCCAAAAAATGGGCTTATTTCCTTAACAAGCCAGAAATTCCTCGAGCCCCAACAGAGTCTTACTTCACAGGAACGGACTGTGACAAAGTTTTCATTTAATAAAGGCAAAAGAAAGAGTATTAAGGCCGTAATCAAGCGTTTTAAGCGCCTTGATTGGGGTTGTTGGATTCGCACACATTCAGGACGTCATAAGAAATTGTTTAAGAAGTCCCCTGCGTTGAAACGTCGATTAAGGCAGCATGTTTTGGTTAATGCAACTCAGAGTTGGCTGCTGGATAAGTTGG
Organism: Volucella inflata; assembly: GCA_928272305.1. NCBI lineage: Eukaryota > Metazoa > Arthropoda > Insecta > Diptera > Syrphidae > Volucella > Volucella inflata. The sequence goes on along the minus strand of OV743716.1, from coordinate 145,952,044 downwards.
TTACAAGTTATTGGAGAAAGCCGAAGTACTATATTGACGACCCGTACAGGCCGTACCATAGTCGAGAGGAGTACTGGGCAACTAGAAAGAATCCAGTCGATTATCAAAAGTAATGATGGTTCAAAAATATATTTTATTAATTAATTTGTTAAACTATGCGGCTTAATAAAATCTAAAGTCGATGTGGTAAGAGTTACTTAACTGTGCGTTGAACGTTGAAATAGGTGATGAGTATCGAATTGGTATTCTTGAGTCTTCTACATAATCTTTAAACGTATTTCTACCTTTGAAGTTTGAGTGGTTAAAGAGGTCTCATCTTCAGGATCGGTCAATTATATTCTATTATTTGAACAAACGCTCCTCTGATGGGCTGATCCACGCTTCTCACCATCATTTCTTTCAGTTTTAAAGAACCCGGCGGCTCTTGAACATTTGTCTTCTTTGAGTTTGGATATTGTATTCCTTGTCAATGAAAGATTTAAGGGTTTTTGCCATGCATTTTCATCGTCTTCGTCTCTTAATAGTCTATTGTAATTATTCTACATTTTTAATTCGACTGCGTCTCCACTGCGGGTTTGGCAGTGTCGTCTTTTCAAGCTTTGATTCGAGATTTATTGCGTTCATGCTTAGATCTTTCGACCTTCTTATCCTTTGATAAGAAGGTTATCACTAGAAGGTTCTGGTGATAGTTTGATTTTAAACCTTCTCAATTGCTGTACTGCAATTGATATCTAAATTTGTATTTTTGCCCGAATTAGTCACATATGTGTATACATTCCGTAAGAATTTATTGACAAACCCCCACTCCACTATCAACATCAAATTCCATTGTTACTAACGTAGATTAGGAAGTTCAGATTTGATTATAAGATGTAACGCTTACTGCCATCATATACAATGCAGTGGCAGGGGCCGTTTTCCTGAGGTGATTACTTCACGAGCTCAATGAACTCCAAATGGAAACCACCGCCGTAGGGACGATCTTCACGATCTTCAGGCTTTTTACAAAACAAACTAGATGAAGAGAGATAAATCCAAGCAATCTCCACATTGGTGGACTAAAGATCTACAATGCATTAGAAAAATTACGAGACATTTTTTTGATGCATCCAAAAGCTGGAACCTAGCTAAATATATATAAGGCCAGGGATAAATATATATAAGGCCAGTCAGAGGAAAAACAAAAATCTTAAGAAAATCATGGAGAATATTTTCGTTCTACATATATTAAAAGGACAACAGACTATCCCAGATTAAGTCATGTGTAAGGAATCTTCAGTAGTTGGAGATTTAAAGCTACCACGATATCTTACAAAAAGGCTTTGGGACCCTAGCTAGAAACCCACTTTCCTATGTGCACCCCTACTTCAGCATCAGTAACAGATATACACACACATTTTCCTAGCTAACATGATATCCTAGAGGGGATGCTATAAGAAAAGAAAATAATCTGGGCTATAGATTCATTTTACGTTCAAAAATTCCCTGAACTGGGCTGAATCATGCTCCAAAAAACGAAGCAGTCTGTAATACTGTTTATAAAAAGACTCTAGCTGTACCATTGGCGATGGCGATGGCGCGATAGTAAATATGAATATGTGCCGAAATGATGGAGGGATATAATAGTAGTCTTTATTCTCATGGTCTGTAAGCCCAGCCATATCCATGCAAAATAATTTCGAAAAACTGCTTGACAGTAGTATTCAAAGTATTCTTCACCGAAAAGACATACTACCTTGATCAGAAAGTTCCCGGAATAACCACCATGTGGCGCTCCAATTGTTCCGATTTGAGTTCTGTTTTTTTTGTTAAGTTGGTACATCTGTTGTTGATATTGTTGTTGAGCGCCACCGGTGGTTATTCCGGGAACGTTCTGATCAAGGTGGTATGTAGTCTAACCAACATGCCTACATAAAGAGTAAAGGCATGAATAGAGCGCATTTGAAATTGTCAACACGATTAAAAAACTTCTTGGACACATAAGGTGTCTTTCTTAACATTGAAGGAGTCTTCAATAAAATTAACTTTCCCACCATAAGTAAAAACTAAGTAAATGTCGGAAACATGTATGCTTCGTAACAGAAACATTAATGCTACGTTAGGTAACACCGCTTTGAGGATGACTACATTAAGAAGCACCTCACAAAGAGGAGTGATATCACCTCTTCTGTGGATGCTAGTTGTCAACGAAGAACTTCTGAATAAAAGACTAATGGGGATGACGTTGTGTCGCCGCCGGACACACTGATCTCCATATCATTAGTGATACTAGATAGTTAACTGATCTGGAAGCTCAATGTGACGTTCAGGAACGCAACGTTCGTTTTTTACACCTCCACTTGTATATTTAGGATAAAATAAGGAACTAACCCCAAAATTGTCATCCATAGGACATAACAAGATCCATCTTAACCTATGGTAGCGTAGTATGGCGGAAACTCTCCAATTGTGAGCAGCAATTTTAATTGTAAAATAATTTGATGACACAACTTATGCAATCAGAACAACGCCAACAGCGGGAAGAGAAGCTGTCCTTGGTATTTCGTACCTAGATCTTTACTTGGAATGTCGGCCAGAACATTGCCTTAAAATTAAGTAAGCTTAATGCGTGGAAACTGATCCCAAAGGGCCACGACTCAATGTTTATAGGTAAAGTGGTTTTTTGCTCCAACATCTACCTTTGTTAGATTACTCACAGGCTACAATCTTCTGAGAATCATGCAATGAAGCTATGCCTTACCGACGACGACCTCTGGGGAGGGGGCTTTCTACCCTCTACTTTCTCTGCCACTGAACAGTCCCAGTAATTTGAGACAATGCACTATCAGAGCTATCCACTAACTCACTTCCATCTCTTTTCAGATTCGCAAATACAATAAAATGTTTTAGACCCGTTCAAGGGCCAAACGACAACCAACGCAACACGAAAAGAGGAAACCGAAAGTGAGAATCGCAATCCAATTCAAATTCAATCTCCATTCCCCCACCCAGTCATCACAACTGGTCGACATAGACTTAAGTGCTATGTGGTATAGGATACCGTCGTCTCCATATACAACATAAACTCACTAAGCTCACCTAACCTATGCTGCACAGAAATGTGCAATGGAACAATAACCGCTGGCAACAAAATAAAATATGTAGACACCGTAATGCGTGAGAATAAGTAAATAATGAGTAAGCTTGCAACTAGCTTCAATCACCGAAACTACAACGCGAGCGGGTTGGACACTTGCATCGGCAACATTTGTTATTTGTGTAGATAACACGGCATAGACAAATGATGGTGAATAGGACCCTGTTTGCTGGCCCTGACTGCAGGCAATATGTGACGACGTGGTTAAACAGGAGAAACCCGCAGTTCGGCAGCAAAAAGAACGCCTTACGTCAATGACGTTATTGTTAGCGGTTGTCTGTTGTACGCCACAGCTGCTTTTACAGACTAAAGAACGGCTTGTCTCGGATATTTGGCTCCTCTGCTCTAGACGGACAAGACCCTCAAAACTGCCTTCCGTTGCTGTAGCGTTTAGATTTCACTTCTCGTTAAGAAAACTTTCGCCAGCCTTCCAAGCAGAAATATATGCAATTCTGTTGGCAACGAACTATAGTATACGGAAACGGGATGTATGACATCCCTAAGCGCAGTTGGTAGGCTGAATTCACTTGTCTTCTTGTGTTGGTCCCATGTCACAATGGGATCGCGGGAAATGAAATCGCTGATGAACTTGTAAAGCAACGCTTAAACAGAACCCAAACCTACGATAGATCTGCCTGCGTCCTCGATTGAGGCATCCATCGACAATCGGGTCATATATTAGTATAAATGCAGATAGTATACCTCTTCTGATTGCCAGGAACCCGAACGAATGCTTGCCGACGTATCTAAAGGGTCATTGTATTTTTCACAGTTTCTAAGTAGAAAGGAGACAGCTTATTGACGTCTTGACGTGATTTGGTTATAACAAGCATGTGAACGAACTGCGCCAATATTTTACAAACGAACAAAAGTGTATTTTAGAGAAACTACGTTGGAGTTATTATTTTTTTTTTCCCCGACATTGTTTGCAAAGTATATATCTTAAAATCCGCAGTCATTTTAGTTTGTCAAAAAAATTTGAATCAAATGATAGCGATTCTCCGATTCTCCTTATCGCTGGTGCTTTCAAAACCAACTCAGTCTAAGGTAAATCAAAGTATTTATTTGTTATTTTTATTATTTTTAAATAACCTCCTATATCCCGAAGTTGTAGTGGCCTTATTTTAAACTTGGAAAAACTAGAAGAAAGAACATGATAAGTGCGTCATCCTTGTTTACATCGAGCTTTATTCATATCTGCATGCGAACGACGATATTTCTCGAACCAAACTCAATAAATAGCTCTGTTCCAACTCCATTGTCAAGTTGGTTGGTACTGCTTTCGATTTTGGAAATCCTTTGGGATACGGATGTTGTACCCAGGCGCGTTAAGAGACTTCCGTTTTTGTGTACCTATCTGACAGAAGTATTGGTCAGCCTTCTGATCATAGAATTCGGTACAATTATGATTTGGTATAATCTGGAAATATTTATCCATCGATTCTTGAAAATCGGAATTGAAAGAATTGCTCCAAACTCGGATTATTTCAATGATGACGTTATTATTGAAGTGGCAACTCTTACAACTAGTTTTTGCATACTGTATTACACAACCTATGCAACGGATTTGAGTTATCAATTGAAGAAAAAAATTCGGATAATATGCAGCAACATGAAAAGATAGCCATCGATTATTTTAGAATATAATTCATGAATATTGGATTTGAAAAATCACTGCCTTTCTTCACGAGTGGGTTATGTCGAAAAAGGACAAATTGACAGAAAGGTAAGCATGCCTTCACCTTTTCAAATGTTGCAAAATGGTCAATAAATTGTAAATAGTTATTAAAGTAGGAATTGTAAAAGAGGCGTTTTTTTTTCCTCTCGAAATGGAGAAATCATAATAAATAATTTTCCATTGTAACATTACTCCTCGAAAGTTGAACGATGAGCTATAGCATCTGTGCAGTGGTGCCTACAGTTCGTATACCGATCCCATCACAATCTGCATCCTAATCTGAATAGCCGGGGGTTTACCGAGGACTTAATCGCTCGCACAGCAGGCAGAAGTGAACAGAAAGTGTTGTCACTTATGATTTTGGTGTATATGTAAAGCTTGTTTGATAATTCAAAGAGAACTTGTTTGAATCATGAAGAGTTGTGTTACATACGGTTGTGCTCACAGGAATCCTTACTGTGAAAGGAATTAGTATTTAAACAGTCTTAACGTAAGATTGGGAAAGTTCACCTTCTAAGCCTTACAGAGCTAGTTCATTGGGCATTAGATATCCTCTGAACTCATTGTGCACTATAAGACCAACAATTCCGTCCATCCGACCTGGGGGAAGTATAGATAGTAATATCTAGGCTAAAGTCCAATAAAACTGCTGGAGTGGACGGCCTGACCGCCATGCACTTCCAAGCGGCAGGCGATGACTTGGTAAGGAGCATACACCAACTCATCTCTAAAATATGGTCGGACGAAAGTATGCCCGAAGAACAGAACCTCAGCATTGTTTGTCCGACCCTCAAGAAAGGAGACCCTCTGAACTGCGCCTGTAGTTGGCATCAGTCTTCTCAAGATCGCATACAAGAGATCTTATCTGCCGTATTCTGTGAACGCCTGAAGCCATTTGTCAATCAGATACAGGAGATCTTGGAGAAAACCCATGAGCTACAAATCGATACACATAACCTTCTTATCGATTTTAAGGCCGCGTATGAGAGCATCTATAGAGACGAGCTATACAGAACAATGTATAGTTTTGGCATCCCTGTCAAACTCGTCCGTCTGTGCAGGATGACGATGGAGAATGCACGCTACTCGATAAAGGTCGGCAGAGATCTCACCGAGACCGAGACACTTTACACATGGCCATGCGATGTCATGCGATTTTTTCAACATCATACTCGAAAGAATAGAGCAAACTCACGCGCAAACACAAGAGGCACAATCTTTCAGACGTCCGCCAATTACTCGCATACGCCGACGATATCGGCATACTCGAAAGAAAGCAGCCTGATGTTAGTGGCGCTTTCGCGAGTATTTCAACGGAAGTGGCAAAACGGGTTTAGCTGTCAACGAGGGCAACACCGAGGCTCCGCTATAAACTCACACAACGACACCAGCACTGAGATCAAACGAAGACTAACTCTTTCAAATCGCTGTTTCTTTGGGCTAAGAAGGCAATTGAATAGCAAAGCCCTCGCTCGAACAATAAAATTGGCCCTATATAAGACCTTAATAATCCCGGCCTGCTCTATGGCGCAGAGGCATGGACGTTGTTAAAATGGATGAGGGTGCTCCTGTTTGCTTTGGGAGCAAAATCCTTCGAGTGATCTTCGGTCCCATCTGCATTGATGGTGAGTGAACTGGAGGCAGCTAGCAAAAGATCGAGCTGGCTGGAGACGCTTGTTTACTGAAGCCCAGGTTCACCCCGTACTGCAGCGCCACCTTAAGTAAGTGTGTTGTCATAGTGAATTAAGCCTTCATCCCAATTGAAATAAATCAGTTACTAACATGATAGACGCTTGTCCCTGTTTCCGTCTAAGAAGAAATCGAAATAAAGACGTGGACAGCCCCCGTTGTGTGTATCAATCAGGGTAGCAGGTGTATCAGTTTTTGTCCTGTCTATCCCACCGTACAGTACCCACCATATCAACGCAAAGTACCTGCAGCCTAATGCGAACGTGCTCCGTAGTGTAGTCATCACTTTCACAGTAAGTGTCGCAGAATGTTGTAACACCAATACCTAGCACATTTGGGTGGAAGCTCTGCATCCTACCCAACCTGTCTTGAGTTCAAAAATTGTCAAAACGATTTCTGAGCACAATGGAAATCGATTGTGTATTTTTTCACAATTCGATGGTAAGTGAGATCATAATCGTCAATGCAAGTTACACCAATCATCTGTTCTTATTAAGTTTCCAACCAATAATAAAAACATTGCTGTAAGGGAAAAGCCCTTATCTTGCCAAAAACTTCTGTTTTTTTTAGTTTGCACCTATGGAGCCTATGTACGTGTAATACAATCTGGAAGAGTTAAGCTGGCTGCAAAGTGTGAAGTAAGTAGATTGAGAAGAGCTGAATGCACGTTGGGATAAAGTATGGATCAGAATTTTAAATGTTTTTGCCTCAGTTTTTTGTCATAATTGCAGTTACACACTTTAGAAATATGATGCAGTTAGTTCTGGCTCGTTTTAATTGTTTATGTTGACACTCACACCTTAAGCCTTTTTACAGCTCAAATCTTACCACTTTGCTCATTTTGGCCTAAGTTTTTCATCCGATTTGGGAAAAAGAGTTACATTCAAAAAAGAAAGTTGTTTGTGATCATATAAGAAGCAACCGACATCCAAGTCGTTATCGAGGAAACATGATAAACATTTAAAATTCCTAAAAGAGCTGACAAGTCATTTCCAATTGATTTTCTCGTATTGTTCTTTCTTTCAGGCATTATTTCTTTTACTGTGTAGCCTGGACCCTAGACAGGCTAGCACATCGTTAGTGTACGAGTACTTATAGGAGAAATGAGTTGAAAACAAGTACAGGGTATTGGTATTGTTAATTTAAATGATTCGAAAGTTCAGTTCTAGCAAAGTGTTTTTGTCAAATTTCTCAAACTTAGATTTCAAAGAATTGCACAAACCATGCTATCAGGTTTAAAAACGAACCCTGTTGTTGGCGATGGCGATGGCGCGATAGTTAGCTCATTGGACTATCACGCAGACTGTCTGGGTTCGATTCCTGGCTGGGTCACCAACAATTTTTCAAATCGTCATCCCCTTTCGGCAGGCAATGGCAAACTCCCGAAAGTAAAATTGCCTACCAAAAAGCTTCTAAAAAGAGTGCCGTTCGGACTCGGCGATAAACCATCGGCCCCGCTCAGATGTGACAAAAATGACAATATGAGCAACACAAATGAGTGTCAAGAAACTAGGCCATGGCCCATACCGGGCTGCCAGCGCCACAGTGTGTGTGTGTGTGTGTGTGTGTTGTAAGTAACAGAGTTGTTAAGACTGCAGTCATCACAACGACTGCAATTAATTGACTACAAGACTTTTTTATATAAGTCTTTTGACTTACTCAATGCAGATGATATTCAATCTTAATGTCAAAAAATGTCTAAACACCCAACTTCTTGCATAAGTCATTGAGTTTGTTTTTGTTCTTTATAATATCACGCACAGAGTCATACAGAGAGTTCCACCTTGTAATAACTGGAAATTTCAATTGGGAACCCAAAGTAGCAACACAGAGCTGTTAAAGATCGCAATACTTTGGTAGTGCAATCAGAAAGTCGCAGTAAATTGACTTAAATCTTCGAATTAAAGTTAAGACTTTGACTTATGACTTTAACTATAAAACTACAGTCACTGGGTAGTCTACTGGGCAGTTAACTGGAGCAGTCATTTGACTGTAAGTTAATAATAAGTTAATTGACTGCAATCAAAAGACTAACTGACTGCAAAAATTACTAACATTTTTAGAAGACTTATAATTGACTAAAAGACTGGTAACAGTTACTCAAGTACTGCAGTCACTTAACTTACAGTCAATTGACTGCTCCAGTTAACTGCCCAGTAGAAATATTCGAAACGACTGGTGACTGTAGTTTTATAGTTAAAGTCATAAGTCAAAGTCTTAACTTTAATTTGAAGATTTTAGTCAATTGAGTGCGACTTTCTGATTGCAGTACCAAAGTACTGCAGTCTTTAACAGCTCTGGTAAGTAAAAATAAAATCTCTAACAAAATTGTTTAGATTTGAAAAAAAAAAAAGATGAAAAAGAAAAATGTATACTTATGCAAATTAAATATTGGATGCAGACCAAGTCTATTATGCAACTCCAATAGAAAACAAAATAAATCCTAAGAAGGAGCAAACATAAACACATGCGCAAAGTTCCAAGAAATCATTTGAAAAAGCAAACTTAAGCAAAAGCACCTTTCGAACAAGCCCCAGTTATTTGCTAATTCGTTTCGTTTCTCTTTTGTTCGCTGGATTCTGACAGCGAAGTAGTCAGCAGGTCGGTAGTGTTAAAGTAATTTTTTATTTTAACTTTAAATCTTCTGCAAGTTTATCAATGATTAACCAATTATTATTTATTTTTATGATACTTCTTACGTAGGTTTTTCTCTGTGCATATATCTTATTTAAATAATGGCAATGTTGGCAAGAAGCTTAGGACGTACACTGATTCAGGTGAGAAATGAAAAATCCTCGTCCTAAGGTGTTTACATAAGCGCTCCCTCGAGTTTGCCTTTATAGGTTATCCTTTGTAAAAATTTACTAACTCAATTCTTTTTTGTTAATAAAATGATAAATTTACAATAAATCGCAGGCAGCATCAGCGCGGTCTATTCATATGACACCGGCTCTTGGACAGGTAAGTAAATTGAAAAGGTAAAAAGTTGATTTTAAATCGAAAGGAAGGTTTTTTTTTTTGATTTATGTAGGGAGATGAACCTCAAACTGCACAACGGGCAACATGTACACTTATCCCTGGAGATGGTGTGGGACCTGAACTAGTCTACGCTCTTCAGGAGGTTTTCAAGGTTTGACTTTTTGGATTGAGTTTATATTAGAAATTAATTGGTAACAACTTTTAAATAGGCATCCAATGTTCCAGTTGACTTTGAGTCGTATTTCCTCTCCGAAGTCAACCCTGTATTGAGTGCTAAATTGGAAGATGTTGTCGCTTCAATTTCAAAGAACAAAGTCTGCATTAAGGTGAGTTTTATTATATAGGATCCCTAAAGGAATACGTGGCAATACAATTCTTTTAAAAATGTTGATAAAACTGCGGGTGTTAGGTCGTAATATTTACGAGTATGTCATGGGTTTCCCAAAATATAAACAACAAGCACGTGAAAAAGCTCCGCCTGATAACAGGTTTTATTGTTGGCTAGTATTGCTACATTTTTTTTGTGTCTGTCTGCTGTCAAATTCTGCAAACTTGATATTCTTATCTGTCGTAATAACTCGGGGTACTATTTTGAATTAACCCCAAAGCTACCCCAGCTGACTTGTTTATTAGATAATTGTGTTTATTTCCGCATTAAAGATTGCAGTCTTTGATTGATTGGTATTCTTTTCGAGGTCGCTATGCCTCTAAGATTTTTCTCTGCAGCTTGTATGTATGTCTAATTCTTTTTTCTGACGATGTGTGATAAATCGTTAAAGATGCACTTTCGCCTAATCGTTCCCACAAATTTGGGCTCACTAGTATTCCAAAACAACAGCGTCCTGTAGATCTTATGAATATGATTTGTTAAGTCTCCACACTGACATATCCCTCGAGTATTGCATATAGTGCTCATTACTTTGGAGAAATAAATAATTTTCTTTTATATTTACTTTCAGGGCATTTTGGCCACTCCTGATTACAGCGTTGCCGGTGAGCTGCAAACCCTCAACATGAAACTCCGTAACGATTTGGACTTGTACGCAAACGTTGTGCACGTGCGCAGTTTACCCGGTGTCAAGAGTCGTCATAAGGACATTGACACAGTCATTATTCGTGAACAGACCGAGGGTGAATACTCAGCTCTTGAGCATGAATCAGTACGCGGTGTGGTGGAATGTCTAAAGATCATCACTGCTGAGAAATCTAAGCGCATTGCCAAATTCGCTTTTGACTATGCAACTAAGAATAACCGCAAGAAGGTTACCGCCGTACATAAAGCTAACATCATGAAATTGGGTGATGGTTTGTTCTTGCGTTCATGCGAAGAAATGGCAAGTTTATACCCCAGGATTCAGTTTGAGAAGATGATCGTCGACAACACCACCATGCAATTGGTGTCGAATCCCAATCAAGTTTGTACTCCTCTCTATATTTTGTGAATTTTAAATTTCCAAACATAAATTTTCTTTCAGTTTGATGTTATGGTCACGCCAAATTTGTACGGCAATATCGTGGACAACATTGCTTCTGGACTTGTGGGCGGAGCTGGTGTAGTTGCCGGAGCATCATACTCAGCCGAAGCTGTTGTTTTCGAGCCCGTAAGTTATTCTATGGCCGTCTCTTCAGAATATTGTTTGACTGTTTTCAATTTTATTTGTAGGGTGCACGTCACACTTTCGCTGAAGCTGTTGGCAAAAACGTAGCCAATCCAACAGCTATGCTACTTTGCGGTGCCAAATTGTTGCGCCACATCAACTTGCACCACTATAGTGACAAAATAACAAATGCCATAAGTAAAGTGCTTCTCGATGGAAGAATTAGGACCAAGGATTTGGGTGGTCAATCAACTACACAAGATTTCACTCGTGCCGTGATCGCCAACATCCACTAAATTGTTTCACAGAAATCTAGTGCTAGTTAACTGCTGTCTCAAAAGAGAAAAAGTCTTTGTTTAGGTTTCTCTGTTTAGTATTTTTCTTCATTTATTTTTCTAAACTGTTTTCCTCTATTCCCTACTCTGTATCAACCAAACCTACCTTCATCTCCGAATGAGTTTAAGCTTTAAACTTAACCCAACGCATGAGATTAGGAAACCAAACCGTGTTGTATTAATTTTTTTAAAAATCCGCCCGCAGTAACCCTCCTTTGTATTGTATTCTAATTTTTACGTGTCCTCGTTTAAATTGCTCACACTAACGTAAACACGAATAAGAGCTAGAAAAACGGAACTTACTTCTGGAGATGGAGTGTAGAGTAACTTCTTTCCCCCCTTTAAAGTTCATTGAGTATTATTTTTTGTTTGTTAATTTTTTGAGATTTTTTTTTCTAAAACAACATGCCCAATCTCTTTATTTATTTTTACTTCTCGATTATTTCTATTTATTGGACTTCGATAATCAATGTTATTATGAAAGCCATATTGTATTTGTTGTCAATCTCTTTTAAGCAAGAATACATAAATAAAAAATAATGCCGAAGATATTTAATTATGTAGGTACATTCGAGAAGTTTGTTTTAATCGGAATGTAGCGTCTGGAGGTCGTTAATTGATGCTCTAATAGAAAACTGGAAAGCTACAGGCAAGTTACATAATACTGCTCATCCATAAATAGAAGGGGAATGACGCAGACGTAAGAGAATCGGTTGGAAATTAATTTATTAACCCTGAATATTGCGACGAAACAAATTATCTCGGGCTCATGACGTTTTCGGTTGGCAATGTGTGAAACAATTTCTTTGCGGAGAAAACTGGGCTGTTGTCAACGCTGAATTTTAGAAGTACTGCTTGGATCTGTTGTTTACTTATGAGTACAGAACTTAAATGCAATATAATAATAATCGACATATTGTATAATAATAACTGGTGGTGTGTGTCATATACTATCACTATCAGCCAATTTAGAGTAGCAAGCATTCGACTTTGTCATCTTGCATAAGCAAAAGAGTATTTCAGTGCTGCTGGAACTGGTCATAGCTTCATGTAGCTTATCTCTATCAATAAATCAATTCCTTTTGTTAAGAGGGATCGATTTGGTGGCATTCGTCATTCGCAATGAATACTTCATTCTGTTTCACAACGGACAGCTAGTTGAACGTAAAAGGTAGGAACTGATGTTTAACACTGTAACTATGTGCCTCCTAGTTGTCTAAAAACAAAGCTTTGAATCCTATATAACATACAGTGTTGGCCAAAACTATAGCACAAAAAATGGTCATATAGGAAAAAAGTAAAGAACATTAAAAAAGCTTATGAGAGCTTAAAAACTTTTGTAAGTGGACAAAACTAAAGAACATTTTCGAATTTATAAACAAATAACACAAAAAAAGTTTTTGAAACTAATACTTAGTGGCATATCCATTATTTTTGACTACCGCAGCACATCGACGAGGCATTGGGGCAATTAGATTGTCAATAGTATGCATTGGAATGTTATTCCAGGCAATTTGTGCTTGTCGTAGTAATGAGTCCAAATTATTACATCTCGTGCGATCAATCCATTGATCAGGGGATTGCGCTGGCAACTTCATTACAGTTATTTCGCTTTCGTTAAGCCGATCCTTCACAGGTTTAGCGGTATGCTTAGGATCGTTGTCATGTTCGCTGTCATATCGCAAAGGCATATTCTCCTCAGCATAAGGAAGCGCGACGCTTAAAAGGATATCCCGGTACACGAAATGATCCATTATACCACTAATCCTATGAATTGGCCCCACTCCATAACCGGAAAAACATCTCCACACAATAATACTGCCACCACCGTGTTAAACTGTACCCGTGGTGAATCGTGGATTTAGGCCTTCGCCTTTCGGCCTCCGTACCATATGAAAACCATCAGATCCCTTTAAATTGAATTTGGATTTGTAAGAAAAAAAGTACAGTTTTTCATTTTGTTATGGTCCAGTTAAGGTAAACTGTAAAGGTGTGCCTTTGCAAACTCAATTCTCGCGCGTCGATTTTTTAGAGAAATAAATGGCTTTTTTATAGGACGATATGATTTTAAGCCACTAACAAGCGCTCTTCGCCGGATTGTCCTACTTGAGATCTCAAGGTCCAGTACTTTTTGTACATATTTTGAGGACATAAAGGGGTCCTTTTTAATAAGACTTATAATTCTATTATCCTCGCGGCTGGTCATTCTTCGGGGTCTACCGCGACTGTGCACCGTTTGGACATTTCCCCGAGCACGAAATCGTCGTAGCTAGCACGCGGTTTCCACATCTCGATAATTACAAGGGACTTGTGGAATTCCTACTCAATCAACCGTCAACCAGATAGGCCACTTTACAATGACGAAAGGCACTCCTCCAGTATTATGGATGTCCGAACGTTCTGAGGAGCTGGTATCGACTCGGACCATTACCTAGTTGTAGCCAAGGTACGGTTGCAGATATCTTGAACAACGAAACCCCTGATTGATGACGGCACATGCAGCTAAGTAAGATGCATAAAAAGCTGTGCTACATATAAAGACTGGAGCTGCTCACGAGCTCTATGAGCAAAAGTGGGTAGACGACCACCGGCAAAAAAAAGGTAAGCAAAAGAAGGTTGAAAAGCGTACGGTCGAAGAAATTTAGAGGTGCTTCTCCAGGAATAAGATTCAGAAGATTTACCAGAAGATGCAAAAAAAGTATTGTGAGACCAACTTCGAACCGAAGGCAGTAGAGATGAACAAAGGAATTTCGTAGCAGTCTCACAGTCCATGATGAGGATTTGGAAAGAGCATTTCTCTAGACTGTATAACGTCGATGATGAACCAAATACCAAATACAAATCGACAGATATAACTTTGAAGTAGTTAAGGACTTTGTCTACCTAGGCAACGAAGCCAGCGCTGAGATGAAGAATAATTCTTTCCAATCGCTGCTTGTTTGGGCTAAAAAGGGAATTGACTAGCAAAGCCATCTTTCGAACAACAAAATCGACCCTATATAAGACATTAATAATTGACATTATAAAAAATGAATTTGGGTGCTCTTGGCTGCTTGGAGAGGAAAATTCTTCGAGTGACTTTCGGTCCCGTCCGCATAGACGCTGAGTGAAGGAGAAGATACAATGACAAACTCAGTTGTACATCGACATCGACTTATCCAGAAGAGTGAAATGAGGTGTCTGGGTCATGTAGAGCGGATGGGAATGCTCCGATCGGAAGAGTCTTCATATCCGACCTCGAAGGAAATCACAGTAGAGGAAGACCGCGACTCAGGGGACACACGCAAGTGCAAGAGGACTTCAGCCAACTAAGAATGCGAAGCTTGAGGCAGGTACCTGGAGATCAAGGTGGCTGAAGACGCTTACTTGTTGAGGCCCAGGTCCACGCCGGACTGGAGCGTAACCTTAAGTAAACTTGGGATATTGAGCGAGCCTCGTAAGATAACAGAAGAGGGAATTATTTGAAGAATTCTGTAAAACAATATATGTATTTCATTCTGACCTCATTTGTAGAACGTAATATTGGTGCAAATATTGAAACAGGAACAGAAATGGATTTAGGTTTGAATTAGATCACACCGAAGTATATACTATGAAATGGAAAGACCGCACATCATCGACGAACTGTATATAACATCTCACTAAACTTTGGTTTAGCTTGGAAGTAATCTAAATCGGACAATAATCTAAATCTAAATCTAAACAATACTGATAATGACACCTCATCACAAATTAAACGACGAGATACGCTTGCCAATAGCTGCTTCTTTGATCAAAGAAAGCAATTCAGCAATCACACGTTATAATACGAAGAATAGATTTAAGTTGCGTGCGCACGGGGCCTGAGTTGTTTTGGAATTTTCTCAAACAGCATAATCGGCTTTGCTGTATTGTAGAACCTTCTGCATGTACGAGTATTCGATTTGATTTGCACACATGACACTCCATTCCACTTCTTATTTCTTGGCACCATACCGAGCTTTGAATTCGTGTATGCAAATACTGGTGCCCGTTAAATTTGTGTTAGATAACTTGCATATGCGATATGTTTTATGGTGTCTGTCCTATTTGCGTGTTCAAACATAGTCTGCCGCGTGGTCGAGTAACTCTAAGACATTTCTGGTAGGAGGCGTTTAGTTCTGTATCGAAACATTTAACTCGAAAATGTTCCTAATGCTATGAATCTTTGCATTCAATATTTATCCCCAAAAGGATTCTAAGACTGAATCTACAACATATTGCTTTTAATAGCAAGTCCGTGATTCGGACTGCCTTTCAGAATAGAGCAATAACTACATTATATACTAGTATCTTTTATAATTAAGCTAGAGGTGGATTTCTATTACTCAAGACACCAATTTTGCATTAGCTTACTTCTGCTGGTGAATTCCAAAGAGACTTCCTTGCGGTATTGCGATTGGGGAGTTGTATATCTTACTAAAAGACGAAGATCTTCAAGAGCATTGATGATTTTTTCACCATTTAATAACCCTATTGGAGATTTTATGTCGACAGGCACTTTATTACTGATTAACAGATAATAAAGAGACGCAGTCGTGAATCATTCGTTGGTTTTGAATGTCTTCCGAATATAATGGCAAGGAAAATAGGGCTTCGGAAGCGCAAAGATTTGTGATGATCTGACATTATTCTTCAACTTTGCTAGATATAAGCTAATAGGTCAGATTATTTGGTGCGATGGAAGTATTGATGATTCCATCATTATTTTAAGTTTCTTAAGTACTCCTCTGGTCCTCAGCTTTAGTCAGCTTCCACAGAACCTTGCAATCTATGACTCTTAAGCTTTTCTGTCACAACAAGCCAGAGAAAGGAAGGAATTTCTTTACATAATCACTGTAGATCTGCATTCCACATGAAATGGGGGATACAGTGTTTCTTGGAAGGAAAAGTCAGTTTAACAGTTTTAGGTACAGAACAATTAAACCTACCGTCTATTTCGTTTTGAGTCAAGGGGAACTTGTGATGGATCTGGCAGCTAAGTTCTGAAATGGAAGCCTCCAAAAAAATCATTCAAGTAGTTTCCTTATCAGCTTACCTGTTGGACAGTTTATGTTTTCCATGTCTTCGAACAAGTGTTGGCTCTCACGTTGCAACAAAACGTGTTGAGTATATAAGCTACGGTCTCCTTTGATGTAGGATTGCAATATCCAATAGTTAAGATTACAATCCTTTTATAATTATGGTTCTAATATTACAACACAAAAATCTGTAATCCATTTACTAATAACACATTGATACGAGTGCTTATCTTAGTGTCGAAGAAAAAAAAGGTTTCTAAGATACTTTATCGGAACATAACAACATACGGTGGTGTCCTAAGGCGGTCCTAATCGGTTCCCTTGGTAGTTTTTCTGTTTTTCCTTTTCCTTTTAGGTGGCACTACGGTCCGGGGTGGACCTGCGCCTCAGTCAACAAGCGCACGCTAAGTTGGATGAGGTCCCATTCCACTTGAGTCTCGGTCTTCCTCTACTGCGCTGAATTTCGGGGGCGGGTCCGAAGAATTTTCGGACCGGAGAGTTGGTGTCCATCCGCTCTACATGACCCAGTCATTTCAGTCGCTGGTCTTCACTGCTTTTGCAAGGTCGATTTCGCTATAAAGTCCATACAGTTCTTCATTGTTTCTCCTCCTCCATTCACCGTCAATGCAGACGGGACTAAAAATTCCTCGAAGAATTTTCCTCTCAAAGTAGCCAAGATCATAATGTCCATGCCTCTGAGCCGTAGAGCAGGACTGGGATTATTAAGGTCTTATATAGGGTAACTTTAGTTGTTCGAGAGAGGGCTTTACTAGTCAATTGCCTTCTAAGCCCAAAGAAGCAGCGATTGGCAAGAGTTAATCTTCATTTGATCTCAGCGCTGGTATCTTTGTCAGAATTTATAGCAGAGTCTAGGTAAACAAAGTCCTTAACTACCTAAAAGTAAAACTGTCGAAGGTGATATTCTGTCCGAGACGTCGGTATTGAGTGTCCTTTTTGCTTGACAGTATATACTTGGTCTTACCCTCTTTGACCCCTAAGCCCAGTTTTACCGCTTCCTTTCAATACTCGCGAAAGCGCCACTGACATCCCGCTGCTTTCTTTCGATTATCTCAATATCTTCGGCGTATGCGAGTAATTGGATGGACTTTTGAAAGATTGTATGTATATTGTTGAAGAAATCGGATGACAGCGAATCGCCCTGTCTAAATCCCTTTTTGACATCAAAGGTCTCGATGAGATTTTTACCGACCTTGATGGAGAAGCGTGCATTCTCCATCGCCATCCGGCTTAAAAATCGATGAATAGTTGGTTTGTATCGATCTGAACCTCATGGGTTTTCTTTAAGATCTGCCGTAGCTTGAATGTTTTGTCGATGGTGGACTTTCCTGGCCTTAAGCCGGACTGATATGGTTGTTTACAATGGCTCCAGGCGTTCACAGAATACGGCAGATAAGATCTTGTATGCGATGTTAAGAAGACTGATGCCCCTGTTGTTGGCGCAATCCAGATGGTATCTTTTCTTGCGGATCGGACAAACAATGCTGATGTTCCATTCATCGGGCATATACTCATCCGACCATATTTTAGAAATGAGTTTGTGTATGCTCATTACCAAGTCATCGCCTATCGCTTTGAAGAGCACGGCAGTCAGGCCGGCCCTTCCAGCAGCATTTTTGGACTGCAGTTAAATATTGCTATCTCCACTTCATCCAGATCGTGTGGACGGAATTGTTGGTCTACATTGTCAAGGATAAAAGGTCCATTCTGCCTGACAGCGGTTTTTTTTTTTCTTTGTCTAGAAAGAATTCTTCCTCGCTATGATGGATGTCATTATTTACAGGTACTTCAATTTACAGTTATATTTAATTAACATTCTCATTATATATTTAAGTAACAAAAATAGTTTTTAATTTCTTCGTAAAAAACATTTTAAATGCACCTTCGCCCCTATAACACTAAAAGAACGCGATTTCTACCAAAAAAGCATCATTAAAGGTATTAAAGATATTGGCACCATCAAGCTTCAACAACTTTATTTAGCAGCTTCCCTACTGCCTCGATTTCACTTTCAATCAGATCACCAGGTTTAAGGTATTCTGGTGGGCTTCTGTGCATTCCTACACCAGCAGGAGTGCCGGTTAAGATAACATCACCTGGTTTGAGAGTGATACTCCTATAGAAACACATCGTTATAAGATAGAATTAGGAAGATTAAAGTGTATATACGTACTGTGTCAAATCGTGAATAATATCCTCGATCTTGTAAATCATATCTCTGGTGTTTCCGTTCTGTTTTAACACCCCATTGATCTTTGTGCTTATTTGCAGGTTGTTTGGGTCTTTGATCAAACTTTTGTGTACGATCGCCGGTCCCAATGGACAAAACGAATCCATCGACTTACCAATTAAAAATTGCCCACCATTACGTTCCTTTTGCCAGTCTCTGGCTGATATATCTTGGGCCACAGAATATCCAAAAACGTAATCCAGTGCCTTTTCTTTGGGCACATTCTTAGCTTCTTTGCCAATTATAACCGCCAATTCAACTTCCCAATCGATTTTCTAAAATATTTTTCGTGTAAAAATTAATTTAATTTTATGACTTAATCTACAACTTACGTTGGATATATTGTGGGCAATGACATTACCAGTTGGACCAACAAGTGCACTTGCGAACTTGCTAAAGAACATTGGTTCCTTTGGTTTTGGTTTGTTCTGCTCTAGGCAGTGATCTAAATAGTTTAGGCCAATGCAAACTATTTTTTCCGGATTGGTAACTGGGGGCAATAAGGTGATATTCTCGTTAACATCTTCAGACGAGTGACCTTCAATGCTCTTCTTGATTTCATCAATACTAAGACCTTGTGATATCAATGTTATCATGTCGTTATTATTGTTCGAGATAGGCACCAGTGTTTTTCCATTTTCGGAGAGGATTCCCAACAGTTTTTGAGCACTGTTATTACGTAAGAACTGTACTAAACGCATTGTGGTTATTTTAAGACACAGACGACAAATAAATGCTTGGTTCAAAATTCAATGAGATAGAGTTAAATGCACAAAATCAAAAAATTCTGGATCTAGTAAATTGATATACCCGACCAATCTTGACTGAATTTATGTCAAAATATCGGTTTGAGGTGTTTCATTTCACTTCTGTTTTCCTAATGGTAAGGTAGTGCGCGTAGAAAATATTTTACCATAATTCAAAATTTCTATTTTCACACATATCCGTCTTCCTGTTTATGCTAATTGATCCCAGAAATAAGTAGATCGATCAAGAGATTTTAATTGCTGTGCAAAGTTATTATTTATTGAGATAGTATTCAAGTACTTTAACATTTAAGCTTTTAAGAATTTACTGTTGAGAGAAATCCCGAGGAACTATTTTTTTAGTGTAATCGAGTTCAGCCAACCGGTATTCGAATGGGGGTATTTTGCCAAAAATGTACACACTTTCTGTTTACAAAGAATGTGAAGCATTGTTCATGGGATGCATTATATGTATATCAAAGTAGATAACGAAAATTAACGATTTAGACACTGAGCACCCAACTTTAAAACACAACACACTACCTAGACGAGGGAGAATGTGCGTTCGGCATACTGTCGACAGAAAATCGGAAGAAGCAAGTCAACTAGGTGGAGGATGAAGAGAGATAGAATTCATCTCCAGAAATGATGAATCACACGATGATGGGAACTCTGAGGTCCACGAGTAACATATAATAGAAAGTGTGATGATGAGTGCCAACATAAGAAGAAGGAAACCAATGCGAAATAAAAATCGGCACCAAAACAAAGAACTATGCCAGCCGGAGATAACTCGAAGGAACTGCACTTTATAGTTATAGGGATCAAAAAGTTAATGGCAATAGTTTACTGTATAGAATAAGTATTTTGGTCGCAGAACCGATTATGCTAGACTGTGTGTGGGAAAGCCACCGTATTTTGTTAGGGTGGTTTCGAACACATCAACTAACTCCCGTCTGCTAGATCTGGGAACATTGCAAGACGCTGTTTTTTTTTTACCGGTTTGAGCATTTTCCAACGCAAGTTCATTGATTATCCGACGTGGCTTATCACTTTCTTTGCAGAAAGCGTAGTTTCCCGCTTTGACGTAAGTACGCAGATTCCAGTCTTTTCTAAAAGATACAAATAATCAGAACTTATTAAGGACGACTTAAGTGATTTATGCAACATAGACATTAAAAGTCTCCTACGCTTTATTAAGAGCTCAAATTGGTTTCTGGAGTTGTAGGATCACAGATCCACGTGGCATCACAATGGGCCAATAGGCCTAAGTGGGTTGGCCTATCAGCCACTTAAACCTAACCTAACCCTATTAAGGACGTAGATAAGAAGGCTTTTACTTGGTATGCTTGCATCTTCTAGAGTAATGTCACACATAGTCATTGATCAGAGACTCAGTTATATCTATTACAGGTTCGGATACTGAATAATTTTTTTCTAACCTTGCATTACAAATTCATGTCCTATACAGTAATTGAAATCGGACAAGATTCAATGAATTCAGCATTCCGATGGTGTTAAGAGCACTGTAACTCAGCTAAGCAACTTTTAAAGCGAGCCAGATGGACTAATCAGCAATTATAAAAGTTATGGAAAAGGGGAAAGATGTGGGGAAAAATATTGACTTTTAGAAGTCCCAGTCTGTCGGTGGAGATGAAACAAAATACTAGTCCACAACTTGTACTAACTAAAAGCAACCAACCTCCAGAACCAGTTTTGTTTTTCGCTCCAACAGGGCTAAGAAGAAGTTTATTTGTAGTACTCAAGACCGGATTTGGGATGGTACTATACCCAAATACGATCTTATGTTTCGTACTCTGCACTTTTACACTGGAATTCCCGATTATTTATTAGGAATTGAATAAATTCGTCCATTCGTCACTCAGTGATCGCGAAAAAAAGGACACAAATGTCAAACTACAGTAAAACTGACAGCACATTAAATGGCTCGTTCGGTCGTGCGGTTATCGAAAGTGCTTTCCAATATCTTCAGTACCGACTGTTACTCTACTATTTCATTCTTTTTGTCATCGCTGGTAGGTTTATGTTTGTATCCCATTGGATTGGTATTTTTTTTACCTGTCCTAAAATTTCCAAACGTTGTTCTTAAAGTGATTGACCAGCAAATCCAATGAACCTCAGAACTTCGTGCAGGCCACATTTAACGATGTTAACGTTATACGAGTTCGAGTACTTAGGGCATTGCTTGTAGGTTTGCTTCGAAGAATTCGTAAAAGCATTCAGTGGTAGCATTTAAGAATCAGACGGTCTACTGTTAATCCATATCAGGTTGATATTGAAGATATTGAAATTGCTAAAAAAAAATGTTGCCTCAAAAAGAAATTAAGTCCGCCACTAACATCAAATTCGAGGCCAAATAGCCTATTGTGGCATTAATCTTGCTCATCCCGTCACCACGCTGACTGTTAACCCCACAATTCATCAAGTGGTCATCACAGTTGGCAAAGGGCATTCACTTATTCACGAAGAAATAAGAGAATCGTTGATTTCTTCGCAAAACTAATCGAATTGAATCGTATTTTTTTTTTATTAATCCACCGATAAAATAAGATTTTTAAATGTACTAAAAGTGATTTGTTCGCAGTCAGCTCTCATTCGTAGTTCATTAAGCTGTCAATGGACCTCGCGCACATTTTAACGAGCATTTTAGATTTATTCTGCGCATTTGAAAGAAACGCTGACACAAGGCTATATTTACAATATATCCAAATCACATAAAGACTACTTTGTAGGAAATGATTTATTGGTATAAACAGCTGGATAGGAGGCTGCACGATTTAAAAATTGAATACGACCCAATAGTCAGACGAATGCAATATGGTATTCCTGTTCGAAGTTTAAATTCTCCTTAAAAAGAGTACCTTCTTCGAATGTAATATCGTACGTATAAACATACTCGTACATTGCAGTAATTAAAAATAAAAAAATATAAAAGAAGTATGTCAGGTGTGGGGTTCGAACCCACGCTCCCTCTCGGGAACCAGAGCTTAAATCTGGCGCCTTAGACCGCTCGGCCAACCTGACTCATGAATGCTGTTTACAAGAGTTTCAACAAAATCAAAAGAATTAGCAAAATGCCATGCGCCAGCTTCAACGAACGTCGTACATCTAACAATAAGTGATGATTTAAGCATCAGTCAACCACAGCCGCTGTTGATTCATAACAAAAACACCAATTCCCATTAATCTTCGGCAAAGAAAATAAAACATCAATGCAATATTGATGCTTCTACAGGGGATGTTTTATTCAGTCAAAATTGCTCTACAATTTGTTGATAATACATTCAAAAGGTCATACATACTCGATGTAAGTAGTAGCGCGACAGGTTAATTCTATTCAGCTGGATCTTGTCTACGTTGCCCCTGTTGGTATCCATTGGGGTGTGTTTTATGCTATATGTGTAACTATGTATCGTCTAGTCTGGTTGTCTTTGGCCATTAGTTCGACGCCTTATCTGGATTTTTCCAGAAATTTGGAATCTTCGACTTGCCTGCAATGACGAGTCAAAACAAGAAAAAAATTCATGTCACACACACATCAGTTGTCTTATCTAGCGTCTAGTCAAAATATTTCATACTAGTGAATGCCGGGCTTTTGTGCACATTTCGGGGTGTATCTGCGCCGTAGCCAACAAGCCTATCTAGCCACCTCGATCTTTCATGACCTCTCTTCGGTCTTCCTCTACTGCGCTGACTCTCGGGGTGGATTCAATGACTTTTTCAGATGGGAGAGTAAGTGTCCATCCACTCTACATGAACCAACTATCTCAGTCGCTCGATCTTCGCTCTTCTGACACCAGAACGGGACTGACACCAGTCAAGAGGAATAAAATACATGTCAGTGCGCTGTAGAGTAGTGCTGAGTCCAGGGATTACCAAAGTCTTAAATTTTTTTTTTTTTTTTGGTTGCGCCGGGTGGTGCAGGAATCATTCAAAGATACCAATGGTCCCTACCATTGGTTATGCCCGATTCACATATCTGATAATGCCATCAGTGCTAGTCGGTGTATGCCTACGGGCTAAACCTCACCCCTCAGAGAGGCACTATAAGAATCGGCTGCGCGTACTCATAGTAGTAGGAAATTCGTCCCTCTCATTTGTTCATTTTTGTGATGACTACGACTAAGTTGCCTTAACAAGTACGAGTAGTTTACGCTTCTGTTGTGTTAATCGCGTTATGTAGATATCTTCCGATGATGACACTTACTAATACCGTCGTTACATGTGGTTTTTCCTTACGGCACCAAGTCGAAGGATCTTGTTCTTTGTAGTCGGCGCTCATGGTTTGTCACGTCCAGAGTCGGGATTGATTCATTATTGCAGTGCACATGAAGACGGGTATGAAGTTTGAAACCAAAGTTTGGTACTTCGTCCCTGACGGTAGCAATTCCTGGATCTCTGTGAATATCACTTTTCCTTATATACTCGTACCAAGGAGCATTCACGATTGCTCTTAGTATTTTATTTTAAAATGCTTGCAGTAGAGCCATATTGCTTGGTTTGGTATAACCCCGAAGTTGTATACGATATGTCCAATATGGTTTTAGCACTTGCTTATACAGAAGCAGTTTGTTGTAGGTATACGCTTAGCGTCGAGTATCTTCCGAGTAGTCAATACATTTCTCTTGATCTGATTTCGAGCTCTTCGCGCTTCTTTTTAACGTGTGGTTTCCACTTAAGTTTCGCGTCTAGGGTCATTCCTAGATATTTTGCCTCGTTTGCGTACGGTATTTGCATCGAGTTAATAGAAATAGGTAAGTTGTTTATCTTTTTTAACGTAAAACTGACATGCGTTGATTTTGTTTTACTGCGGACTATTCGCCAGGTTTTTGTTCATTCGCATACTTTATTCAAAGCTCGTTGGAGTTTTCCCGTTGATGATCCGACTGGCTCATCCTCATTTCATTTTCATTTTATATGCATTTTTTATTTTATAATTCATTAATTCTTACAAGCTAGACAAAAAAACGCTTAAAAATTAGCTTACATAACTTAGAATATATCTTATTCTAACTTATTGGCCCCATGCGAATACTCAAAGTTAGACATAATTCTTAAACTACGAGTCTTTTGGCGTTCCTTACAGTGTATGTATATTTATTTTAATTCACTCAAACTAAAACTAAGAAAATACATTTTTCTATCAAAAACTTAGTAAATGGACATATTTTATTTTTATCATTATAAAACTTATAAACTAAAACTTACAGACTACTTAAAAATACATCCTAACCCTACTCAACCTACTTAAGTAAACTTTTTGTATAAGTATTATTTCTTTTTTTTTTGGTGTGGATTACCACTTTTACTAGAGAATGTTACCCATCTCTGTTGTGTTTTATATATTGGGTATATAACTTAATTCGTGCGGTTTTTTTTTCCAAAATTTGAACGATTATTTAGGAAAGACATGTACAATAGTATTATTCAAAGTATTGCCCATCTGAAGGTATGACTTTTTCTCATCTTTCTGGCAATTTGTGGATCCCATCCCAAAAAAACTGTGCCGGCTTGGCAGCCAAAAATGAATCCAGCCAATTTTTGATATGATATTGAATGATATTCTGCTTTGATGTGAACCGTATTTCAGTGAGGGCGTTCTGCATCGACCGGAACAAGTGGTAGTCAGAAGGGGCAAGGTCTGGGCTATAAGGTGGGTGGGGTAAGACTTCCCATCCAATATTTTCCAAATAGTTCTTAACCGGAATAGCAACGTGGGGCCGAGCGTTGCCATGATGGAAAATTATTGCCTCGTGTCTGGTCGCATATTCCGGACGTTTTTCGGCTACTGCTCCCTTCAAACGGAGTAATTGTGTTCGGTAGCGTTGTCCATTGATAGTTTCACCCGGTTTTAGCAGCTCATAATACAGCACACCCATCTGATCCCACCAAATACAGAGCATTACCTTCGCGCCATGGATATTCGGCTTTGCATACATATGATTTTTTGCGCTTGGGGTTGTCGTAATGGATCCATTTTTCATCACCAATAACAATTCGATGTAGAAATGACTTCCTTTTGTGGCGTTCCTACAGCATTTCGGACATGCAAAACCGCTTTTCGACGTCTCTCGGCTTGAGTTCATGTGGAACCCAATTTCCTTGCTTTTGAATACATCCAGCTGCTTTTAAACGTTTTGAAATGGCTGCTTGAGTGACACCCAAAGATTCTGCAAGCTCTTCTTGTGTTTGGCAACAATCTTCATAGAGTAATGCTTCCAGTTCTTCAGCTTCAAACTTTTTTGGCTTCCCAGGACGTTCATCGTCTTCCAAGCCAAAATCACCACTTTTAAATCGTGCAAACCACTTTTGGCACGTTCGCTTAGCTAGCGCATGTTCACCATAAACTTCCACCAAAATACGATGACTTTCGGCAGCTGTTTTCTTCATATTAAAGTAATGAAGAAGACCTCCCCGCAAAAACCCTTTTTCAGGCACAAAGTTCGACATATTTGAGTGAAAAAAAATTATTGTTGTTTACGCTTCAAATGAATGACATATACTGAAATGACGTACAATGACAGTAGCTTTCCAACGCATGTTCCAATGGAATAATAACAATGGAATAATACAAGTTACGCCATCTCTTAGCAAACCGCACGAATTAAGTTATAGACCCAATATTTTTTTGTTTTTTTTTAGTTTTTTTTTTATTGTAGTTTTAATAATTTTTTCTCTTAAAACTACCTTAAGCCTACCTACACCTACATATGTAAGTCGGCTATGTCTAAAAAATAGGCAGACACACTCTGCTCCCTAACGAAGCTATCAAGTATTGGAGGAATTCGAAAATGGAGCTTCCCCATCTTCTGCAAGCGACCAAAATTGTTGGTGCTGCCGAGCATCATCCCTCATGTCGCGACTCCCTACCGCCCTGCCGTGTACGACGTCTCTGTCGTAGTTGAGTCGCCTGTCCGCAGCTGTTCGAGCCACGTTGAAGATTAAGGGCACCGCTAATCTGTCCTGGATCAGGCCTTTCATATCGAGGTAGAGGAACGCTTATGGAGGAATAAAGCTGTCAAAGCGAACTCTCTCATGATACAAATAATTGGGATAGAAAATCCCCGATTTTAAATTGTTCGACGAGGTCATTGCTCTTGCAATGTGCCTTCGAGTCAACTTAATAACAAAATTGTCCAATCTTATAAGGTTTGCTCTATTGTACAAGACCTCATTAGGATAGAATTTTATGTATTCAGACAAGCCCTAAGGCAAGCCCTCTCGAACACCCGAATCTTTTCCAAAAGACTTGCTCTCACGTTGAACCACACGGGACAACCAAATGTAAGCATAGGCCGAATAAGGGCCATGTAGCAGAACACCTTTACCCTCGCATCGAGTTGCCAATCGCCAATTGTTTCTAGTATCCGTAGAGGCCTAAACAGAATGGTTTCCGACTTCTGAAAGTTGATCTTCAACATCCAGTCGTCGCAATATCGTTAAATTTGATCGAAGTGGCATTGCAAAAGAATGTTTATAACCTCAATCTTTGGACCTGATCTGTACGCGATTAAATCGTCTGAGTACGCTATGGCACGTTGAAGTGAACCTATCAGATCACTTGTGTAAATGTTGAAAAGGATTGGCGAATTGACCGCACCTTGTTGCAGACCGTTTTTAATGTTGGATATACCAGTAGATGGCGATGGCGCGATAGTTAGCTCATTGGACTATCACGCGGAGAGTCTGGGTTCGATTCCTGGCTAGGTCACCAACAGTTTTTCAAATCGCCATCACCCTTTCGGCGGGCAATGGCAAACTCCCGAAAGTAAAAAATTGCCTACGAAAAAGCTTCTAAGGAGTGCCGTTCGGACTCGGCGATAAACCGTAGGCCCCGCTCAGATGTGATAAAAAAGAAAACATGAGCAACACAAATGAGTGTCAAGAAGCTAGGCCATGGCCCATACCGGGCTGCCAGCGCCACAGTGTGTTTTTTTGTTTGTGTGTTACCAGTAGAAGTCACATCGCCATTCTTCACGATGAATTGTCTATCGGTGAGCATATTGAAAAGAATATACAGAAGTGGTTTACTCATACCTAGCCTGTTTAGCTTGTAGAAGAGTCCCTCTAACCATACGGTACCGTGCACTGTTTCTTGGCTTTGTTCCATTGGATATCAGAAACCAGTTTAAACGCGGCATGAATAACATCATGACCCGCCTTGAAACCGAATTGATTATCTGGAACTATATTTCTGTCCTCAACCCATTTTGTCAGGACTCTATTGATGACTTTTTCGAAAACCTTACTGATGTTTGGAAGGAGACTGATCGACCGGAGATTCGCCGGATTGGAGGTGTCTTTATTCCTTTTGAGGATGGGATGTACCACCGCAGTTTTCCAATGCGCTGGATAATGTTCATTATTCATTGCATTGTTAAACAGGGTGGTATAAAAGTCCACCGCTTCTAGAGGGAGATGTCGAAGTACAATGTTTAGGATTCCATTCGGTGTTTACAGCCCGAATTTTGTTGTTCCAATACAAACTTACAGAAGACCTGTAATTTTCTTTTATTAATGTTTGGAGGTTTTTGATCAACGACTATAATGTTATAATCTCCGGGCTATGTCTGTTAGTAAACTGGGGTTCAGTCTGGACAGTAGTCTTCTTTTACGTCGATGCAGTGCGTCTATAGTTGAATTGCGGAACAAGTCTTCGTTGTCAGTGTATTGATACCGAGGTATCGTTGTGTCCATTGTTCGTTTAATTGTATCGTCCATTAGTAAACTGACTCATCCTCATCCGATCTCTTGTGTAGAGCAGGAACAGGATTGGACCGAGAACACTTCCTTGTGGAAAACCGGCGTAGATTTCTTTGAAATCCGAATATTCACTCCCGTGTCTTACACGCAAAAGTATGTTTTCAAGATAAGATTCCAATATTCTGTACAACTTTTCCCGTAAGACTACCCTTAGCTTATAGCTTAGGCCTTCGTGCCATAGCTTGTCGAAGGCTTGCGATACATAGAGAAAACGTGCTAGAGCATATTTTTTGCCTTCTAGAGCTTATTCAATTTAGTTCGTTATTCGATAAACCTGATTGATTGTGGAATGTTTGATCCGAAAGCCGAATTGATGATCCGGGATCAAGTGTCTTTCTTCAATTACTGGTTGGTGTCTTTCTTCTTAGATATTATTGGCAGAAGTGAAATGGGTCCTTATGATTTCTTGCCATTTTCACATTTCCCTGGTTTCGGAACCATAATAACTTCGGCGACTTTCCATTGCCTTGAAACATATAATAGTCTTAAAGAAGCATTTATATGGTAGAGCAACTCAACTTTTTCAGAATTTCGACAGTGATTCAATCATATCCCGGAGCCTTGTTATTTTTCAATATTTTTATGTCATTCGAAGTTCGGACAGGGAACTTTAAAGTTGTCGGGTGCCACATTATCACTCGGATCTTCGATCAACGGTTGTCCATCGAACAGCAAATAATTCCGTTTTCTCTTTTTCTTCGTTAGTTTTCCTAATTGGCGGCGAGTGGATTACAGGTTTCCTTATTGAGTTCAAGGGTTTCCATAGAGAGTAGTTTGAATACTTATCAGCGGTCTTAACCTTCATCTCATCCTCAAAAAAAATTACGTTCTCTACCCTCGTGTGTAGATTTCTACACATATGGGATTTCAATGTATTTTCTAAATTCTTTTTTAAATTAAACCGAAAAATTGGTTTTATAATTTATTTCTAAAATAACAAGAGAAGGTAGGTAGGTTCAAATTAATTTTTCTTGAATGCATTTTACACATACATTTCGATTATGTTGATTTTTACATGCAGCTTTTGTGCAAAAACAACAAATCGTCTCATAGAAATTATTTTTTTTGGCGAATTTTTCTTCATAGCAAACGTGACATCTTGCTCTGCCTTTAATTTGTGGTGGAACGCTTCTTGACTGTTTTGGTGGATTTGTTGAAGTTGATGCAGAAACATCCTCTAAAGGTGACGATGGTGAACTTTCTTCCAAAACAGTTGCAAGCAATAAACCAGACGATGCTGATCTTGGCTTCGCACTTCTAAAAGTGGTTTTACAATGGATATTCCAAGTTCACGTAGAAAACTCCTTCTTACTGTTGTTTTTTTGTGTTGCTTGCCAATTCGAATTCACTTCTTTGAAAATAATTAATGCATTCAAAGCTGAAATGTCAATCAAGTTTGCAAATGCAGGCATTGGCCATCTGTTAGATTTTCTTTTACAGGTGTAACAAGTAAGCATTTTGTCAACCGTATCCACATCGCCTATATTGAATGAAAAAAAAACATTAGAGGGTCTTGAAATTTCAAAAAGTAGTATATATTTTATTGTAATAGGCTATAATTGATGGTAACTTTTTTTCAGTCGATTCGATTTCAATTGAGTTATGCAAAGTACACTTATTTTTCCGTCCAATGTACGAAACAAGTGCTGTGTTTTCGATAAATGCAAAAGTAGATTCATACAACGGTCTATTTTTGCATTCAAGAAGCTTTGGTGGGATGCTTCTTTTATTTTTTCTCATCGTGCCAACCATTGTAATGCCCTTTGACAACAATTTTTGCCCAAGCTCATATCCATTGTTATGTTGTGACCTTTCAAGCCATCAACGAGATCCAAAACTACTCGTTCGCCTTGTCTTTTTTCACTCGAACTGGCTCCAATCGCCTTTTCCAAATATGGCTGGATTTTCCAAACATAGCAGGTATAAGCACAAACCAGCAACCAGAATTTTAGTCCGTATTTTACTGGTTTTGATGGCATATATTGATGAAATTAACATCTTCCACGAAAGCCAAGTAATTGCTCGTCAACTGTAACACATTCATGTGGATTGTAGTAGTCACTCAATAAATTGGACCATTTATCAAATATATCCCGAATCGGTGCAAATTTATCTGTAGATCGTTGCTGTCTTCTGCTAATAACAGCATCAAAACGAATAACTCGATTCAAATACTCAAATGTTTTCTTCGACATAATTGCCCTTAACACCGGAGGACCGTTAATATCATCAAACAATTCAATTGTAGTTTCGTTTTTCGATCTAAAAGTAAAAAAGTCAAGAATCAGTTGAAATAAGAAAGAAAGCAAGGATTTGTTTAAAATCCTTACCATATGTTGCGTGTGCATACGCATTTGAATGCTTCAAAATAGTATTTTCAATTTGTGGTGGGAAGAAAAGCAAACAAGCATCTTTGATGCCATCAACACGAGCTTTGGCATATCTTGTTGTTCCAGGATGAAGAGAAATTATATTTTCATTCCGCAATCTACCACTTTGATGCTGAAATGGCTGTAGTTGCCAAACAATACCATCTTTCGAAACAAGCAGTGGATCCACATTTTCAACTTCAGCAATTGATTCGTTGGTTTCATTTGAGCCACTCGCTTGCTCTTCGTCAGAATCGCTATCGTCTGAATATAAGTTATCGTCATCATCAATACTCTCTTCTGGCACAAATTCGTCATCACTGTCTCCAGAAACATCATTCATATCGCCATCGCCTTCATTCAAAAATGCTTCTGTCTCTTCTTCTGACAGATATCTAGCTTTTGACATTGTTATCTTTTATTATTTTTATAAATTTCACTAAATATACCAACGATATTCACTTGCTAAAACACTTAACGTAAATGACTTTTTATATGACATGAACTTACTGACCATATGTGTAAAAATCTACACATGAGGGTAGACAACGTAATTAGTGCGTTATTAACCGCCATAAACATTTTTATTATGGGGAGGTACGTTTTATTTTCGGTAATCAAGGATATGAACAAAGTCTGAAAATTCCCAAAGTTTGCAATTAGTGGTTTTTGAGAAATTAAGAAAACAAAAATTTTTTGTGTAGTTTTCTACACAAGGATGAGATAAAGGTTAAATGGGATCACTTTTGCTGTTCGAGAAAGGGCTTTGCGAGTCAATTGTCTTCTGGCCAAACAAGCGGTTTGCAAGAATTTTTCGTGGTGTTAACTTATAGGTAGACGAAGCCCTTAATTTGTTCAAATATATGTATTTCGAGGGTGACGCTCTGTCAGAGACTTCGGTGTTGGGTACCCTTTCTGATTGACAGCTCTCGTTATTCATATAACGGATGCTCCTTACCACGAGGACTCAGTTTTTCATCAGATTTTTAGCCGGACCATCTCATTGTATTTCTAGGATAGCGGCAATACTCGGGCAGTTACCCCAGCGGCACAACCAGCAACTTGGAAATAGTTGCAAAAAAAACCTTTTCGTCTCCAATTTTCAAAAGTTATAAACTTGATTTTATTTAGTTTTACTCACAAACAGGGGTATGTTTTGGGAAAGAGTTCAACATGATTCGTATAACAAACTTGTAGTGTAGGTTGTTCATTGTACGAATTGTGTTAACATCTTTCCACATTTTATGGAATAACAGAAATAGAAATACAAATTATTTTACTCCGAACTTAAAAGCATAAAGTCTCTTTATAGACTTTAAAGTTTCAGAATATAAAATATTTTATATCACTAACTATTCCTAACCATGTGCCTCTTCTTACATTCCACTGTGTTTAAGGAACAAAACGTCCCATCTTACATTTTGGAGAGCTCAGTCAGAATAAGTGATTTTGAATGCTGAATAATCGCTGTCCCGATTCAGTAAATATCTTCTGTCCGCACCTTTATACATACCACGTATGTGTATGGGCCTTTGGAATGGCCAATTCTTTTATGCGTTCCGATGCAGTGCCCCTTAAGGCTGATCTTCGTACTGTAAATGGATTTTTCCGTATGTAACGTCTCTCGTGCTCGTCATAACACCGAGGAATTGCGAGTTCTTTAATCCGTTCTGTTATTTTATATTCAAGGGCTTTTCGGTTCGGTCTTATTGGCAAAGTCCGGTCTTTGGAACTAAATATTAGTTCGCCTCTAGAATGGTTGGATTTCGTGCTTTTTAGTATGGAGGATGTTTTTCTAACCCGATTTCGACGGTAATTTATAGTTGATTGCTCTGGTGATGTGTATGATAATACACGTGCAGTAGGTATGCCGGAAGTAGCGATGAATTTCAACTTAGCCATTGCTGCCTTGATATGAATTGATTTGTGAAATTTCTACAATTCTTTTGACAATTTACCAAATTTCTTGAATTCAACCTTTGTAGGGGCATTATATGAAAGATTTTTCTTTTGGCTTGGTACTAAATATTTACCTCATTCTTCTGGTAGAGTGTACAAATCATCTGTTAGTTGGCGGGGAAGCATTAATGAATATCCAATGACGATGTCTTTTTTTTTTAATTTTTAGGTTTACAAAAATTTAATTACACTTTTGAAGTTTAATTTTGAAAGGTTTTTCTGTGAACCTAATTCTTAAGACTAGGTGCAAGGAGATTCATTCAAATCTTCTATACAGCGACCAATGACTACGTTCCCGTCTTGGAACAGTGAGCGTTTTGCTTACAAATGCGGGAAACTCGTTGCGCATTTGAAGGTATCTACATACATAGGTGTTGCGTTCAAGATGATGATAAAAAGGAAATGAACCCGAAATACGCGGCGAAATTAATCAAATACGAAAGTAGTCGTTATCCTTGACAATGGCCAAATGGAGATAAAGACTTGCTGGACTAACTGGGCAAGCAGAAAGTATTAAATGGGCCAAAAAGCATGAAGACTAGACGGAAGAAGATTCCAACCGAATTTTATGGTGCGAGCGATGAATCTAAATGTGAAGTATTTGGATCAAAATGGAGAGTTTTCGACGCCGCTCTGAGCAAGAGATGCTACCAGACTGAATGGGTTCTACCGTCAAACATGAGCGAATTCTGTTATAGTTTGGAAATGTTTCTCTTCAATTGGAGTGGAAGATCTAGTTCGAGTGATTGAAAATATGCATAAGGATGTATACAAAACAATATTTGAAGAAAACGCTTTGTGTTGGTCACAAAGGGCATAATATTGCGAGTAATGTAACTACGATTTATCATGTCTTTTGCTGGAGAATAGTAGATGATATGAATTTAATTTTATATGGCAGCAAAAAATTGAGATAATTACACGAAAGGCCAGCGCATTATCCAAAATCCGTGGAGTAGTTTCAAAGAAGTTGATTTTGAGGTCCTCGTGTGTTAAATTCGAAGATTCTTCGGGCATTGGTGTCCATTTGCGGTGCGTGTCCTAACGACGACTAATGCGCAGTTTTCTGAATACGAATCGATGTCACTGCACAGCTTGTATAGTCCGTCGTGTAACTTTTTCCTCCAAAGCCCGTCACCGCAATCGTAACCGACTACTTTTCGAAGAATTCGCTTTCAATAGAGTCAATGCTGGTCTTATGTACAGATAGGGAAGAGTTATTATTTGTTTTATTTCTGCTGGGGAGAAGTTGACTAATCGCAGAGCCAAGGTGGACAAAGTCCTTCACAACCTCGAAATTAAAGCTGATAACAATGACGGTTTGTTAAATTCATCGATTATATATGACCAGCATATAAATATTAGGTTTGTCCGCTCAACCAATTATGGCTGCTTCCGTCTCAATATTAACGAACTCACGGGTGGCAGCCCGTTGTGTTTTACCAATTATGTCGATATTATAATGCGTACTCTGTTAGTCGCACATACTTTTGAAGAATTATGTTCGCTTGTGAGTACATTATAAAAGACATACCTTGAGATCTTTGACATCGATTAAGTCGATAGACGAATGCGCTTGAAAGCGATGCCAAAACTAGACATAGCTTTAAACATGGTGATTGTTTTTGCTGTTTGGTTTTTCAATGCTCTATTTTTGACAGCTGACGCATTATTCGTGATATGTGTCAAACATGCTCAATTAGCATTGCTATTCATGCAGGGCTTACACTCGAACAACACTTACAAGTTATTGAATTTTATTATCAAAATTCGTGCTCTGTTAAAAACATTTTTCACGCACTTCGACCATTTTACAGTAGTCATAATCGGCTGAGCAAGCAGTTCAAGCCATAGTGATCAAATTCTCACCAATTTCACACTATTGCACATCGAGCCGCCTACCCATAAGCGTAGAGTGAGTATAGAGATATGAAGACCGTTATTTGTCCATTCGTCGCTGTTTGCAGCAACTCGGATTGTGTTACTCAATTATGTGGAAGGTTTTACGCAACGATATTGGTCTAAAACTTTGACAAATATAACTAGTGCAACAACTGAAGGCGAGCGACCTGCTACCACGGTGAGTGGGCCTTAGCTGGAGGAAGATCCGCTTTGTTATCGAAAAAATTGTATTCAGCGAAGAAGCTCATCTCTGCTACTATTGATGAGCAACCTCAGGCAATACGAGAGGTGACAATGCACTGTTGGTGCGGTTTCTGATTCGGTGGAATCATTGGCCCGTTGAAAGATGACCGTGAAAATAGCGTTCTTGTCAATGGCACCCGCTATTGTTCAATGATTTTGATCTTTTTTTTGCCCTTAATGCACCAGCTGGGCGACATGTGGTTCCAGCACGCGAATTAATAGACCAATTAAGAAATGAGTTCGGTGGGTAAATAATCACTCTTCTCGGACCCGTGAGTTGGACGGTTAAATCGTGCGAGTTGACGTCTTTAGACTATTTTCTATAGGGATACGTCAAATCAAGCAGCCTTGGAGAAACGCATTATACGAGTTATTAGCAAGATACCAGTCAATATGCCCGAAAAAGTGACTCAAAATTGGACTCTCCGTATGGACCACTTAAAACGCAGTCGTGGTCAATATTTGTATGAAATAATCTTTGAAAAGTAAAGCCTCTGTTGTCCCTGGTTATTAAGCAACTAAGGCTACAAGACAATTGGTTATGCCCATGACCAAGTCGTTATCATTAGGGGCAGAAAAGCAAACGAAGTCACTTCACGCATGTAAAATGCTCTTAAGATAATACTAGACTGGTGCATAATGGAAAACCTCTCCATTAACCCAAACTGGGCTATAATTTCACTTCACCAGAAGAAGAAACTAAAACCTAGGTTCAGTTTCACTTAACGACACGATCGTTGAGTACTCCAATGATGTAAGATATCCGGGAGTAATCCTTGATAAAAGGCTGAATTTGAACTCTCATTTAAACAATAAGATAACTAAAGCTTATAACTCTTTGTCGGCCTGCCGTCGCATGGATGGCAGCACATGGGGGATCTCTCCAAAGGTCACTCGGTTATACTAAACGATGATGGTCAGGCCCTTCTTAACATATGGTTCTGTAGTATGGTGGACTAAAGCCACGCAAAAAATTGCCATCTCAAAACTCAAAAGTGTACAGCGCCAAGCATGTCTGGGCATTTCCGGGGCTTTCGGAACTGCCCCACAGCAGCTTTCTACAGCTGCTGTAGAAGCAATAATAGGACTAACGCTCCTACATTTTTTTATCAACAAAGTGGTTTTACGCAGCTCAACAAGTATGGGACAAAACAAAGAGCTAGATTTTTGCTACCACCCGGACCTAAACATCTTGTTCTCTGAAATACCAGAATTTTACATGATTTGCGCGCTAACAGACCGCAGTCAAAAAACATTATACTTCGACAAAAGATTCTTCACTGGGATTTCCAGAACAAAAGCACGGGTCAGCAACAACCCGCCAAACAGCCAAAACGACATAAAGTAGTATACAAATGGTTCTAAAATGGAAACGGGAGTGGGAGCTGATGTACACGAACTAAACACAAGCATATCAATTGCTATGGGAAAGAGTCCTAGTGTATTTCAAGCTGATTTACACCCCATTCAAGAATGCGCCAACCTTAGCTACAACTCTGGTATTAAAGGTGCAAACATCCATATATTCACAGATAGCCGAGCAGCTATATATGCTCGCACATCTTTGACTCCAAATCAGTCGTCCACTGCGTCAAAACACTCCAAAAACTGATTTCAAGGACCAAGAACTATGGTCGGTTCCTGAGCATGAGGGAATTGATGGTAATGAAAAGACTGACGAACTGTACGGAAAGAGCTCAGATACTCCCTTTAACGGACCTGAACCATGACACCGCTGAACTAAGGAATTTTTCTGCTGGTAAAGTTACTAACTTAATTCGGAAGGTAGAAAACCTACTACACAGTTCTGACAAACTGGTTCAAAAGACTAGGTTGAAGTGCCTTATCACGCAATTGGAGAGTTAAAAATTAAAAAAAAAAGTAAATGGCATACACATTTGCAATTTTTCTGTTTTTTTTCTTTGACAACGAAAACCAAACGCTTAGAAAATCGCCCATTAATTTGGTGGTGGAACATAGTAGGTTGTTGACGACATTCAGACAATATATTGTAGTAAATTAAATCTTGTATCCGATGTTAATGGGACATACACATACTAGTATACCTCTTAAGTTGGCAAATGAGGGGTCTGTCTTGTTTAAGCGTTAATTGATCCATTTCTTACCGCGAAAATCACACTGAAGTTCTGCCATTTTTTTGAGCGGATACTCGTAAGAACTGTCAGTGTCAAATAAAATATGATTTAAAAATAAAAAACCCAACAGATGGTGCGTGTTAACGTTTTTATTCCATTCCAGCTAAAATATCAAGATTCAAAGTATTGAAATTAAGAAGAGCCCTTTCTAAAAAAAAACAAACAATATTTCCAGATTCTTCCTCTTCGTTATTTCAACATTTTAAATCTTGATATTTTGTTTACAAATATTTAATATTTTTTAGAAATACCAGGAAAAGATGTTTGCCTTCGGTGTGGCCAAATACTCAATATGAGGAGTGGCCTTTGCCTTGAGTGCCCCTCGGGAGACTTTTAAAGGCAATTGACGAACATTATTAGTTTTAATGTATCTATCTGCTCTTGGGGTTGCTAATTCCATTGTACGTTTTGAAGCTACATGATCCATCGCCTTTCGGGTTATTTTGGCTGGTAAAGTTCGGTCTGATGAAGTGCAATGTTTCTTAGGAACCGCCAGCTGTTCGACACGTTTTAAAGTATTAGAAAGTTTTGTGTCTGAATTGAATTTAGAAATACTCGTAGTATTGGCCGCATCTTTTTCAAATATTAACATTTGTGCAGTAAGACGTGGCTTTGATTGTGAGAACATTTTTAGTTTTGGTCTTGTTGCATTCGTTTAGCTAAAGAAAAAGAAAAAAAAATATTAAAAATGTCTAAATATAGGCACATACATATGGCTATGCGTTTCAAAGCTTGCACCTAAATTATAGATTGCATTATGCTGGCATTTAGGAAAGAACTCATACAGATTAAAAGATAGCAAGTGGAGAGTTAAAATAACTT
Source organism: Volucella inflata (assembly GCA_928272305.1). NCBI lineage: Eukaryota > Metazoa > Arthropoda > Insecta > Diptera > Syrphidae > Volucella > Volucella inflata. Next base: position 145,914,361 of record OV743716.1, on the reverse strand, counting down.
TTCTTGTATAGATTGAGTTCTTCAAAACATTTTGTAAATTTAAAATACGGTAACTTAAACTGAAAAAAAGGATATTTGTTTTGCAAAGCCTTCTATGTTTTTTCTTTATACTTTTGAAGGCGGTTTACAAACAGGGGTGTTTCTGAACCTCAACCAACATGCCTCTACATTCTGCTCGATCGCCAGCGAGCTGATTCTCATGATGCGTCTCTGCACTGGGTTGGAATCAAAGATTGTTCTCTTTACCTTCTATTCCACCCAATTCCAATTTTACGGTCAAAGCAACTAAGAGAGCTTTTATTAGGTCATAAGAGTGCCCATATTTCAGTGCCATACAATAGGATATGAACGTTAAGGATCTTGTATAGTGACTTCTTCCTTGTCAGATAAGGCTTTACTATTCAATTGTCTTTCTTGCCTGCCAATAGAAGCTGTAGATGGTAGGTGCTATTCTTTGTTTAATTTTCCCGCTTATGTCGTTACTAGAAATAACTGTTTACAAATTTTTATACCATATTAAAATTGTAGTAGTTTATAGTCACATTTTTTCTTAGAACTTCGTCCGTGTTGATTGTCCCGTTTTGAGTACATTGTACATGTATATAGTTTTGGTTTCATTGGTTAGAAAAGTCCCACGGCATCTTGCTGGTTTCTGTCGAATATGACTATATCATCTGCATATGCGAGAAGTTGGACAGCTTTCAAAAATACTTTAAAGCACGATGTTAGAGAAGTCTTAGCGATGCCCTGTCTGAGAACCTTTTAAGCATTAAAAGATTCGGAGATGTTTGTTTTTCAATTTTGAAAGACATTCATAGTTGGAAGAATATCCTGCATACCAAACATAACTCTGTATAGCCCGCTTTCTAAAGAAGCAATTACCCGCAACTTTGAAATCAATGAAGATGTTGTGGGTTCCGATTTGAGGGGTGAGATCTGCCTCTGAGTGAGAGTTTGGTCGATGGTGGATTTACTAGGCCTAATGCCGCACTGATATGGATTTACCAGGTTGCTGACGATCGGTTTATGATGTTGAAGTAATACGGCAGCAAGGACCTTGTTTGTGAAGTTAAATAGACTTATGCCGCTATAGTTGGTGTAGTTCAGGACCTGCATTTCTTTAAAACTGGACAGCCGAAACAAGTTTGGATGTAGCTATTTTCTTCATGTTTCCTGCATGACAGTGATGCAAAATTATTGGCATGAAATCCACTTCCAATTGGATTTTATTTCCTTGACTTACTTATTTAAGATGGCTCTAAAGTCCGGGATGTTTCTCGGCCTCAGCCAACAGTCAACTTCAGCCTGCTCGATCCTTTCTAACTGCATTCAGTTTCGCACGCTAAGTTGACGGATCTCTCAATATCACCAGCGTATACAAGTAATTGGACGGACTTTGAAAAATTGTGCCTCTTGTGCTGATAATAATAGTTTTGGACTATTATTTCAAGAATGATTTTGAAGAAATCACATAACAATGCAAAGCCTTGTCTAAGTACTTCTTTGACATCGAAGGTCTCGGTAAGATTTTTACCAACCTCGATGGACCAGCGTGTATTCTCCATTGTAATCTTGCACAGATGGACGAGTTTGGCAGGAACGCCAAAACTAGACATTGTTCTGTATAGCTCTATACAGAGTCATACGTCATACGCGGCCTTAAAATCGATGAATAGGTGGTGGGTATCGATCTGAAGCTCATGGGTCTTCTCCAAGATCTGCCGTAGTGTGAATATTTTGTCGATAGTGGACTTTCCTGGCCTGAAGCCACACTGATATGGCCCTATCAGCTTGTTGACGAACGGTTTCAGGCATTCACACAAAACAGCAGATAAGATCTTGAAAGCGATGTTAAGGAGACTGATGCCTCTGTAGTTGGCGCAGTTAAGAGAGTCTCCTTTCTTGAGAATTGGACAAACAATGCTGAGGTTCCATTCATCGGGCATACTTTCGTCCGACCATATTTAAGAGATCAGTTGGTATATGTTTTTTACCAAGTCATCACCTGTCGCTTTGAAGAGCTTAGATTTTAGGCCATACGCTCCAGCAGCTTTGTTGGACTTAAGCTTCGATATGGCTATCTTCACTTTATCCAAGTCGGGTGGACGGAAACGTTGGTCTGCATTGGCCAAATTGAAAGGCTTATTCAGCCTCACAGCGGTATTTAGTTTGTCATCTCCGTTATGCATTCATTTAATATTCTTTTAAAATTCCCAGCATCTACTGCGACTCTACTATGATCTGACCTGTATCTGTGACATGTTTTTTTACCTTTTGGTAAAACTTCCGAACCTCATTCCTGGAGTAGCATCTCTCAATTTCCTCGATCGCGCGCTTCTCATGCTCTTTCTTCTTCCTCCTGAGAAGCCGGTGCTCGTCCCTCCTCTTCCGCGCATAGAGCTCATGAGCAGCTCTGGTCTTTCTAAGCAGCGCCGCGTTATATGCATCTTGCATAGCTGCATGTGCTTGCCTGCATTCATCATCGAACCAGGGGTTTCGTTGTGGTCGACGAGTGAAACCCAGCACATCAGAAGCGGCATCTCTGATGGCGTTTTGGCAGTGTTTCCAGTGTTTCCAGTGGGCTTCGCTGCTTGATGCTGGCGGCATTGAACCTCTTAGGAGATTAAGAGACACTCGATCGGAAAAGGACTTGGCGATCTCTTGCGATTATAGCCGTCTGACGTGGAATTTTCTCACAGCATTAGTTTGTCTTGGCGTAGTTTGGGATATCCGCAACCGTACCTTGGCTACAACAAGGTAATGGTCCGAGTCGATGTTGGCTCCTCGGAACGTACGGACATCCATAATGCTGGAGGAGTGTCTTGCGTCGATCGCAATGTGATCAATCTGGTTGACTGTTAATTGATCAAGAGTTCTCCAAGTCCCCTTGTATATTTCGAGATGTGGGAACCGCGTGCTAGCCACGACAATGTTTCGCACCGCCGCAAAGTCGATTAGCCTGAATCCGTTATCGGAGGTGGTGTTGTGCAGGCAATATTTCCGATTGTTCCACCAAAGATATCCTCTCTTCCTAGCTTTGCATTAAAATCACCGAGGACAATTTTAATGTCATAGCTAGAGCATTGCTCGTAGGTCTTGTTAAGGAGCTCGTAGAAGGCATACTTGGTGTCGTCATCTTTCTCCTCTGTGGGGGCATGCGCGCATATGAGGCTAATGTTGGCGAATTTAGCCTTGATGCGGATTGCTACGAGGCGCTCGCTCACATGCCGTAAGCTGAGGGCTTCTTGTCTTAGTCTGCCTCCGACAACAAATCCGCATCCAAATAAGCGCTGCTTTTGCCGTCGATAGCAATTGCCGTAGTAGATATTGCAGTTTTTCATCTTCTTTTTGTCCGGCCCATCCCATCGCATTTCTAAGATGGCGGTAATGTCTGCTTTGTAGCAGTCTAGGGCCTCCGCTAGTTGCTCGGCTGCACGTGGTCTATTAAGGGATCTAACATTCCACGTGCATATCCGAATCTCATTGTCCTTAATTCGTTTGCATGGGTTGTCAACAGTAGATCCGTCCGTATTCGTGGCTTGTTGTTGTTTCGTAATATATAACCACCTACTTCTCGATTTTAACGCTGCGTTTGACAGCATCTAGACAGAAGAGCTATACGGAGCAATGTCTAGTTTTGGCATTCCTACCAAACTCGACTGTCCAGGATGACGAAAATCGACAATTTCTGAAGTAAAAATGATCTTCAATCGAAGGCGCTGTCGGATATGGGTCAATGGTTTTGGTAGAGTACGTATTATTGGAAATATAATTTATCAGTGCTGTGTGCTAAAAAACTCTTTCACTTCTTTCTCAATAGTCGTAAGCACAAAAGTCAACTTAAGCCTCTATCATGGCTTCGACCCTTACCTGCTCACCAAAACTATCTGGGAATGAGAGGTGCTTATATGAGCACAGAGTGATCGTATATGGTTTGTGGAACAAAAATACAAGTGGAATAATGCAGTTCACATCAATGTGATAATATATTTAGTTATTAAAAAAGAACAGACTGACTCTCTCAATATTTCCAAAAAGCAGAAAACTACTAGAAGCAGCAAAGCCGCTTTAATAAGGCGACTACAAAGTGCAAAAATCGGAAAGACAGTAAGAAATGCTAGTCTGTACACCTCTTATCAAATCTCCTCCTGAACATGAACGTTTAAAAATTGGATAACAACCGAGAGACTTCTATCAATTTCCAGAAGGAATATCACTCAACATATCAACTTTCATTATCGGATAATCCAAGACCACTACTTATATAGCGGCTCAAGTCGAAACTCAACTCATCTTGACTAAGTTCTGTTGCGTTCAGCACCACTCAGAATACGCTCAATCTTCAGCAAACGCCCTCCGTCCACTGTTATACTAAATAAGCCCAAAATAATCCGCCAATTATGTGAAATTAAACACAAAACCCAATGCCATTACCAACAGATTTAAATATTCATCTTCCATCAAATAAAGCATATTGGATGCACGCATCACAATATAAGAACTTCCCACTCCCCAAAAAGTTACAGCAATTAAACCGAAACTCTATTGTCCTACAACAACTAAAGTGCTGCCTGCCACTTGTACAACTTAATTTCAATCTTGATGCTCTGGGCTGTTTCAACACTTTTCCCCAACACACAACTCAATCTATTACCGCTGCAGGATTTAACCATTTAGGGCTACGCAGTCGACAGCATCCTTTCTATAGTCCTGAGAGCTATGTATATTTCAAGTGCGGCAAACATAAAACACCCCAACACAGTGGTATGGGAAGACCGAAAAATACAGAGTTAGAATCCTAATTTCAGGGTAAGGACCATTGAATCTACCTGTTGCATTGCCAGGATAAAGTTCAAATTCTCTATATTGCCTACGGACTGCCACTTGTGCATGACACCGCATTTTGGATGAAATTTCACTTTCACTACACCCCGGAGTTTATATCCGTACATGCAATTTTGTTATGGTCATGTCTATGGTTTTTAGGTTGAATTGGTCTATTAAGAGATTTGCATTCATTAAGTATCACAAAATACCATTTCCTCGTATTCATCTGTATATTTTGTGATACTAGTGACCTGGGTGTTTATGAAGTTTATTTCGGTTTAGAAGTAGTTTAATTTGGCTAAAGTTTATAGAAGATTGCTAACTTAACACCAATTTGTCTTTAAAGGATGCACAAGCGGACTTAAAGCATTAATACTTTCGGTACGTGCTTCTCTTTAGCTATTAGCTGTCAGGATATGGACGTCACTTCCATTAAGAAACCATGCGACCCTCGGCATTTAAGAATGATATGGCACTTCTAGACTGCCGTCAGAATTCATGATCGATTTTTTATTCGAATTTTGAATCTGGCATGTATGTTTAGAAACAAAACTTGATCCTAAAGTTTTATATTTACTGAAATATGCAATCCAGAAGCTTAACTAGAGCTTCTTTAAAGGTACCCGGTGACTTGACTAGATGTATTGTAGTTTGGATAGCACTTGTCTTATGAGAGTTCCTCCACAACGTTGGGAGTCTCTGTCCTAAGTGATTGTTGAATAAAATAAATGAAGATTTTTGGAACAGAGATTTTTTATTTCTAGAAACAAAGCACGCATGTCAAGAACTAGTGGGCCCCCGCCCAATTATCAAGGCTTCCCCCCTCAATGACGTAGTATAATAATAATAGGGTGCAGGGCTTTACTATTGACGATCAGCACAGGTCCCGCTTTGGTATCAATAAAACACGTAAGCACTGTCTACGTCCTGGTCTCAATGGATGTACGAACATCCTGAGAAATTCCACATAGACGGGAATTCACGTAACATATAAGCACCAAACTCCTTGTTTGTTTTTTTCATTATGATTTCTTATTTTATTCTACAAACTTGATAAAGTGCTTCAATGGTAAAGTGCCTACAGTACCAGCACACATCACATCAGCCCTGAGTATCTGCAGCCCGATGCGAGCGATGGCAGGGCACTCACTGAGATTGCGCAATCTGTCATCATCATCCGCTCTGCATGAGTTGAAGAATGTTGTACCCCTTATGCATAGATCACTTAGGAGTTTCTCAAAATCTTAATGCTTTTTTGCGACACCAGGAAGTAGTGTATAGTCCTCATTATGAGAAACGAACGGTAGGAAGTCTTACTTCTAAAAGAGGTCGAGTAACGTTCGTCTGGTCTGGCGACATCCTGGATGGCCATCCCATTTGTAGGATGCTCACACGAAACCTAGCTCTTATTGCCAGCAATAGCCGCTGATCCAGGCAGTCTTAACTCAAGTTTGGGTCTGAAAAAACTTAACTCCAAATTTTGCCCAGTGATTGGTGATCTTCTTTCCAGTGCGTGGTTCGATTGTGAACTTCAATATAAACAAGATTCTGTTAAGTAGCTTGGATATCCGGCTACTATTCTTGCCTGGGACGTGTTCCGGTGTCAGAACATAGTCGGCGCGCAGAACTATCCGAATTCTAGTGTTGTACCAAACACCATATCATATGAAAATCCAGGAACGGAAGTTTTAAATGTATTTAGAACAGAGATAGGTGGGCTTGCAAAGCTCCCCAGTGGATGGATGTTTGATGTTTGATAAAGCACCGCTGACGCATTGTTATTAATAATTGTTGCACCAGAAAATTGACACACAGGTTATAATCGGGCTTATTACCCTCCTTGGTGACAAGATCAATGTCTTACCGATAACTCCTTTGCACTGCCAATTGGCCGATAGCACTAGGTGAGTCAGTACAGTCAGCTTCTTCTTTCTTCAATTCAACAGAACAACTTTAATTCTAAGACAGTATAGCTACTCGTACCTCATATCTATATGCCTAAGCATAGACGTTAGAGCTCTTGAGAGTCCATTAAGATGCACTATAGCGGTGGAGATAGGATGTCTTCTTGCACTCACACATTGACCACAGTCAGTATCCGCCATTAGAGCCCTGTTTACAAGCATTGCTTCAATCGATACAACTAGTGATTGGTTCACGCCGGGTTTCTGCCGATTTACAAATCCCTTCGAAAGTCGTACTGATGAAAGCACCTTCATGTCGATGAAAATAAAAATGCATCCTAGGCAGAGATTGCATTCGCAAGTTAGTGTTATAAGCTGAAACTTTGGTTATTCTTTGCATGTTCCTTATCATAAAGAAAATCAGCCCTTGGCTAGCGTGAATTCAGCTTTTATGAATTTCAGCAATTTGGATCAAGGCTGCTTGTCATAAGGCTTATGTGCGTCCATAAGCTTTCGGACAAGATATAGATGTAAATCGTTACCTATGTTAGATGAAATTCCAAGTGAGTGCTCGAAGACTAGCGTAGTACTAGCACTATTCATGACGAACCAGCTAATAGCCACGGATAATAAAGGCTTAAGTGTTGATTGCAATCGCAGACGAATAAAAGGACAAAGCTATCAGGACCTGCAGGTGGAATCCTCTCAACAGTCAACCAGATTGATCACATTGCGATCGACGCAAGACACTCCTCCAGCATTATGGATGTCCGTACGTTCCGAGGAGCCAACATCGACTCGGACCATTACCTTGTTGTAGCCAAGGTACGGTTGCGGATATCCCAAACTACGCCAAGACAAACTAATGCTGTGAGAAAATTCGACGTCAGACGGCTACAATCGCAAGAGATCGCCAAGTCCTTTTCCGATCGAGTGTCTCTTAATCACTTAAGAGGTCCAATGCCGCCAGCATCAAAGACCATTGGAAACACTGCCAAAACGCCATCAGGGATGCCGCTTCTGATGTGCTGGGTTTCACTCGTCCATCACAACGAAACCCCTGGTTCGATGATGAATGCCGGCAAGCACATGCAGCTAAGCAAGATGCATATAACGCGGAGCTGCTTAGAAAGACCAGAGCTGCTCATGAGCTCTATGAGCGGAAGAGGAGAGACGAGCACCGGCTTCTTAGGAGGAAGAAGAAAGAGCATGAGAAGCGCGCGATCGAGGAAATTGAGAGATGCTCCTCTAGGAATGATGTTCGGAAGTTTTACCAAAAGGTAAAAATAACAAATAAACCCCGAACCGAAGCCTGTAGAGATGAACAAGGGAACATCGTAGTACAATAGCAGGCGATGCTGAGGATTTGGAAAGATCATTTCTACAGACTGTATAACGGCGATGACGGACCAAATACCGCTGTCAGGCAGAATCAACCTTTCAACTTGGACGATGATGACCAACAATTCCGTCCACTCGATCTGAATGAAGTGAAGATGGCCATATCGAAGCTTAAGCCCAACAAAGCTGCTGGAGCGGATGGCCTGACTGCCGAGCTCTTCAAAGCGGTAAACGATGACTTGGTTAGGAGCATACACAAACTCATCTCTATAATATGGTCGAACGAAAGCAAGGCTGATGAATGGAACCTCAGCATTGTTTGTTCAATTCTTAAGAAAGGAGACCCTCTGAACTGCGCCAACTACAGAGGCATCAGTCTCCTTAACATCGCATATAAGATCTTATCTGCCATATTGTGTGAACGCCTAAAGCCATTCGTCAACAACCTGATAGGTCCATATCAGTGTGGCTTCAGGCCAGGAAAGTCCACCATCGACCAGATATTCACACTACGGCAGATCTTGGAGAAGACCCATGAGCTTTTGATCGATACCCACCACCTATTCATCGATTTTAAGGCCGCGTATGACAGCATCTATAGAGACGAGCTATATAGAGCAATGTCTAGTTTTGGCATCCCTGCCAAACTCGTCCGTCTGGCCAGGATGACGATGGAGAATGCGCGCTGCTCCATCAAGGTCGGTAAAGATCTCTCAGAAAGGATCTAGACAAGGCGATGCGCTGTCATGCGATTTTTTCAACATTGTACTTGAAACAATAGTGAAAAACTCACGAGCAAACACAAGAGGCACTATCTTTCAAAAGTTCGTCCAACTACTCGAATACGCCGACGATATTGACATAATCGGGAGAAAGCAGCGTGATGTCAGTGGCGCTTTCGCGAGTATTGAGACGGAAGCGGCGAAAATGGGTTTAGCGGTCAATGAGGGCAAGACCAAGTATATGCTGTCAAGCAAAAAGGATAACCAACACAGACGTCTCGGGCAGAACGTCACCCTCGACAGATATAACTTTGAGGTAGTTAAGGACTTTGTCTACCTAGGCTCCGCTATAAATACAGACAACGACACCAGCGCTGAGATCAAGCGAAGAATAACTCTTGCCAACTCTGTTTCTTTGGGTTAAGAAGGCAATTGAGTAGCAAAGCCCTCTCTCGGACAACAAAAGTCACCCTTTATAAGACTTTAATAATCCCGGTCCTGCTCTATGGCGCAGAGGCATGGACATTATCAAAAATGGATGAGGGTGTTCTTGGTTGCTTCGAGAGAAAATTTCTTCGGGTGATCTTCGGTTCCGTCTGCATTGACGGTGAGTGGAGGAGGAGATACAACGACGAACTGTATGGGCTATACAGCGACATGGACCTAGCCAGAAGAGTGATGATCCAAAGACTGAGATGGCTGGGTCATGTAGAGCGCATGGACACCAATGCTCCGGTCCGAAAAGTCTTCGAATCCGCCCCCGAGGGACAGCGCAGTAGAGGAAGGCCAAGACTCAGGTGGCGCACGCAAGTCCAACAGGATCTCAGTCAACTTAGCGTGCGAAACTGGAGGCAGCTAGACAGGGATCGAGCTGGCTGGAGAAGCTTGTTGACTGAGGCCCAGGTCCACCCCGGACTGTAGCGCCACCTAAAGTAAGTATGCATCAATGAAGAATGTAGGAGATGTTTCCACAGTCTGTAGAGCGATGTAGGACGATCGTCAGAATAGCGCGGGTTACTCAGCTTAGATGACTCTTGAATGCATATGTAGATACAGGGGCTTCGGCCGAGAAAGTTTTCGACTCGAGAGGACTTAAGTATTTACGCAGATGTGGCGAAGATAGATCTGCCCGTAACCGATTAAGTTTTTACAAGCTGTCACCCTAAAAAGACTAACCATCGACATCGATAGCTTTAACTTCGAGATAGTCAACGACTTTTTGTACTTATGTAAGTTAATATAAACAACAACACTACGCTAGCAATCGGTCGAAATGTTGTTTTTACCAATCGATATTTTTTTTTATATATCAATTCTGTTAACCCTTTCCTATTGTATGGAGCCATGAACTTTATTAAAAACGGTTTAAGTAGCTTTTGGTCGTTTCGGAAGAGAGAAATGTCTCGAGTGACCTACGGCCTGCAACTCTGCATCAACGGACATCGACATAACAAACAACTTCTTCCAGTGTTAAATCGCAGTTTGTGTACTTGTACCTTGACTATACGGAGGCCGGAAAGGACTGTGTTATTACTGAGATAAAAAAGTTGAGTGTTGCTCGTTTTCATTAAAGTTCCATTCTTTGCAACCTAAATTGCAAAAGTGAAAGAACGTTTTGCAAATCACCGTACGTACCATTCTCGTTCTAAGTGCGCCTTGTTCTGTTTGCAAACATACTCCTGTGGAGCTGTACTTTCAAGGACTGCTGTGCCAACTGAAACTCGCTCATTGAGCTAGTCGCACATAAGCAAGAAGTACTCATACTTTATTTGTTTTCATTTTGCCAGAGTCAGACCCAAGATACTCTAGCTTAGGTACAACCATTTCTATCATCACAATCATGAATCACAGTTCTCCAAAACAATGGAGACAACAATTTTTTAACAACAAATTTCGAACAACGTATATTTAAAATAACTTTCAAGAACCCTTTGGCTTAGCCAAAGCAAGAGTTCGCGGAGTAACTTTAGCTTTAAGGGCAGCAGGAGATATCATAAAAGGGTTTGGACGAGTGTGGGTTTCTTCATACTCCTTCGGTTGGGCAAGTTCATTCACACGATCACTGCACTTGGCCTTCAGTGCATTCGGGGAAATGCCAAAAGGATTCTCTTTTAGATCGCTTTCACCCAATCTAACTTCCGGAGGAGTTGCCAGTTCTTTGATACGATCGGATGCTTCATATTTTTTAGCAGCCTGGCAAATTGCTATAGGTAATGGACGATAATGCAGATTTTCGTCCCTGTTTTTTGGCTTACTTAGGAGTTTTATGCGTGCCGTTGGCGTATAGTTCCTAAGGCTAGATGTCATTACCCATTTAGGCACCTGTGGCTCTAAACGCTTTTTGGGTTTGGAGAGCTTCTTATAACGCTTCATCTGTGACAGATCTTTCCAGATGCGAGGCTATGAACATTTAAATGAAAAAATGGTGTTGAAATTTAGTTTTCATTTTTACCTGCCTCGGGGGTGTAAATATTTTTTTAGGTCTGGCCAACTTTCGAAGATACTTTTTGTGGATGGCCCATTCCTTTTTTGTCCAAACAGATACAGGTTCTCTACAAAAGCGTTTCCATTTTATTAGTTGTTTCTGTGATAAATGGAAACAAACTTACCTTTCCTTTGGAGCTTGAATGTTTGCCAAGCGGCTGTATAGAGAAAGGATACTTTTCCTTGTCGTTCGATTGAGTACGAACAATCGCTGCTCTCCAAGGATTCTTCCAAACTCCCTTTGGACTGCTAGAAGTTTCCTAGATCACAATACTTTCAACATGAAACCTTATAAAAAATTAACATATCTTGTCTTCACCTTAAGTAAGGATATGACAACTGTTCTGTTCTTGTTAAGCACGGTCCTTCCCTGATGATTGTAGTTTTGCGGGAATGTTGAGAGATCTGGTTCAATTTAAGAACTGATTTGACATATTTAGGCACAGCCAAGTATCTTATTCTGCTTCGTTTGGGTTGAAGTTGTTGGTGACGCTTAGAAATCTTATCAAAATCCGCACAATCCCTTTGTCGAAAGTACTTAAGACACAGTGGTTCTTTCTGAATCATTTTTGTTTGCTTATTTCTTTTACTTGGAATTTAGTTCACGAACAATTTAATAAATGTTTTGAATGCTTTTGATAATTTAAGAATGATTTTTAAAGCACTGAAATATAGTCAATTGAAAAAACAATGTTAAAGTAGATATTATAGGCTGCGCAGGGGCGAAAGATACCACACTTAATAGGAGGGTTTCGCAATTTGTTTTAGTCGATTCAGGTCGATAAACCTTCTTCTGTTGTACAATAGTTACTTATGAAACCAATATTTTCATTGGTAGCACCAAAATTGATAAGATCCTTAAAATTGAAATGTAGCTGCTCAACTTCAACTTTAGTGACGAAAAACCATCATTTGAAGAAGTTGCGTTTGGGACAAAACTCTTTGGATTTTTGATGACTCAGATTGACTTTGTTCAAAATCTGAGGATGTACAATTAAAGAGTTCGAATATTCACAGATGTTTTCAGAACTGGTCACATCGTATGCATTTCGTGGGGAACCACAAACCTACAACTTCTCTCCTCGTTAGGTAATTTTAAATCTGCCTTCGCAAACATACATGAAATGCGGTTACCATTACACTATATTGTAAAGAATAAGTTTTTAAATCACGGTTAGGCGTTCAAGAACCCACATCATCGACACTTAGGTTTCTGCCCTCAAACTCCCACCCTCACCTCAACATAAAGAAGCCGGGATGACTAGACGCTCTAAACGAAAAGTAACCAACCCCTGCAGGATGTCATTTCCGGATGCCTTCGAGAGAGTGAACAGGGAAAAGAGGTGTTTGCCCTAAGGTTTCCTTTATCAAGATAGTAACGAATACAATATACGGATCAGAGATGTCCTTCTCGGTGCACACATCGTTGTATTTGGAATCCAGGTCTAAACGGAGCTACATGGTTGTGTCGAAAGCCTGGAGTAGAGATGACGCCGGAAGGTAACTGAATATAGAGGGCCAACGGCGGGTCTCTTTACCTCAGCGTAACCTTATTAAGAACCTTAGACAACTGAGAGAATTTCGGCTTTGCATATTGAATGGTAGGACCCTTAATAGACCAATCGCTGGACGTCACCTCCTTTTTATAGACAGTACCCAGTTCAACATCTGGTTATCCTATGACTTATCAACGGTCAATCAGATCGATTACGTTGCGAACGATGTGTGCCACTCCATCAAGGCAAGTTCAAATTGTCCAAGCAGCTAACATCGATTCAGATCATTACCTGTCAGGGATATGCAGAATACAGATATGACGTTTGTCATTGAAAAGTTTCAATACCAATAGACCGCTAGAATCGTTTCCGATCGCATTTACCTCAAGCTCTCTCAAAATCCTAGCACCCAAACAAAAACGAAAGAACCACATTTGGAATGTTGTAGAGAAGTTCCTCCTGATATACTTGGTTTCACCAAGTGTTGTTTTGACGAAGAATTTAACAAAATGCAGACTTCTAAGCAGAAATGAAGGAAAAAGAATAGGCTAGTCAGAATGAAACCTCAAAAGATTAGCAGGATCACAAGTGATATAGTCGCAGTTGATGCAGTAAATGTGGAAAGGTTACTTCTGCCTAAGATCGAATGAAACATTTACTCTGGACGAAGACTACAAATAATTCCGTCATTCTGACACAGACGAAGTTAAAGTGGCCTTTCCCAAGCAAAAGACAATATTGGAAGCTGCTGACGTAGACTTTCTGAGCTATTTAAAACAAGCCTGGTTGGGAATATGCGCCATCTGATAAAAATTGAATGATCAGACGAAAGCACATTCGAAGCATGGAATGTCAGCATCGTCCGCCTGAAGTGTTGACTGCGCCAACTATATAGTTTGGCCATGACATGTCGCTTTCTGGGTAGGAAAATCCACCATCCATCAAATGTCTACACAACGACAGATCGACACACACCATCAATTTACCAAAGCCGCATATGACAGCGCGCATGGAGACGAGTTATAGAGCGCCATGTCTAGTTTCGACATCCCTGCCAAACTCGTCAGGTTGTGCGAGATTATTATGGAGAATTCTCGCTGTTCCGCTAAGGTTGGCTTTTTTTTTTTTATAATTTGCGCGCGCACAAGTAGTTATGTACCCTTAAAATGTTTGCACATAGCGCGGGCGAAGGAAATTCAGGGAGGGAGAAAAGAGAGTTACCGATGTACGTTGGTTTTAAATGTTTGAAGGTTGTAGTGGCTAGGAAATTAAGAGCTCGGCAGGGCATTCCATGAGCGAGTTGTTCGGCTTAGGAAAGTATCACGATATTTCAGGATGCGTCCGAAAGTGGGCTTGAGGGTGTACTGATGAGCATTCATAGCAAGACGGGTGTTTCGGTTGGAGGTTTGAAGGGGCGGGATGCTACTGGCAATTTCAGAGGAGCACTGGTGGTGAAAAAAAGCGATAAAACAGGGTGAGACAGGAGACATAACGTCGGTGGCCGAGGGTGTCAATCGACTGTGTAATATTAGCATCACCTATTAGTTTTATCATACGGTTTTGAATCCTATCTGCTAGGCGCAAGGAAGTCTTGGGAGCACCTGACCAGATGTGAGCATTGTACTCCAGTTTTGGGCGGATGAAAGCCTTATATATTGAAGCCAGATCAAAGGGAGTGAAATATTTCTTACATCGCTTAAGGAAACTTAGACATTTCGCAGCATTTTTGGCGACTTCGAATATGTGGTCATTCCAACGTAAGTTGTCATTGACACACATACCGAGAATGGAAAGATTTTCGGTTTCAACGATGCAAGTGCCATTTATGGATAATGGCTGGGTATTTGAATTTCGCTTAAGCGACAGCAAACAGCATTGTGTTCTGGAAGCATTAAATTCCATTCTGTTGGTAGTTCCCCAATTGGTTATGCTGTTCATATCGGAATTTAATGAGCTTAACATACGCTCCCGTTCCCGTTCTACAGCCGAAGAGCAGAGACGTGATTTCGGGAACGAATATGAAAAGCAGAAAGTACTGTCGTCAGCAAAGGAGTAAATTGGATTCGAAGTAGCAGACAAGAGATCATTGATGAAAATTATGAAAAAAAGAGTGTCGGAGATAGAACAGAGCCCTGGGGCAAACTAGCATTTATTTAGTGAATATCAGACTTGAAATCATCCAAAACAACTTGAATTGAACGTTCCGAAAGGTAATTTCTTATCCATTGAAGAAGACAAAAGAACCGCCTGATGCCAAACTCTGTCAAATACCTTAGAAATATCAAGTGCAACTATCTTGCTTTCGCTTGATTGGTGTAAACTTTGGTTCCACTTTTCGGTGAGACATGCTATCAAATCACCAGTGAACCTTTTGCTACGAAAACCGTACTGCCGGTCATTAAGAAGTTTTCGTGTTTCGAGATATTTCATGAGCTGATGATTTATCAGCATTTCCATGACCTTGGAAAGAAGGGACGTAAGTGCAATGGGTCTGTAAGAGGAGAGAGAAGAAGATTCGCCTTTTTAGGGACGGGCTGGACAAATGCTGTTTTTCATCTGCCCGGTAAGGGCCTGAAGAGTAGGATTGATGGAAAAGCTTACGCAGTGTTTTTGCCAGCGTAGAAGAACACCTCTTCAGAAGAAGGGGAGATATACCATCTGGACCAGCGGATTTGTGAGCGTTAAGATCTTTAAGTACTCTTGCTACTACACGAGGGGATGTGAAAGGGGATTCGTTCCACTGAAGATTCGACGCACTCAAGTGTAGGCAGGGACAAAGAATAATTTGGAAGCGTGGAGCTGGCCGCTAAGTTTGCAGCAAGCAGATTGGCTTTGTCCAAAGAGCTGACAGCTGGAATGTAATTGTAAATGAGCGTTGGGATGAGGCAGAATTTCTAATGTTTTTGACGAACGACCAAAAATTTTTACTACATTTGGGACATTGTAGTAATTTTTGTCTCAGTTTTTGGTCATATATAAATTTCGCACGCTTAAGAAAGGCGTTGCAGTCATTCCTGGCTCGTTTAAATTTTTCCCGGTTTTCCTCTGTGGGGTTGGTCTTATAGGACCGAAAAAACATTTCTGTCAACCTGACAGCCTCCTTACAGCTCGAGTCGTACCACGCCTTTTCCTTTGGTCTGATACTCTTTATCCGGTGAGGGATAAAGGATCTCATTCCAAAGAGAATAGTGTCTGTGATCTTATCAGCAGCGGCATCCACGTCGTTATCGAGGAAACATAACGACCAGTTAAAATTTCTAAAGAAGGTGTTAAGTCCGCTAAAATTGGCTTTCTCGTATTGCCATACTGTTCTTTTAGGAATTTTGTTATCTAACTGTTTGGTCAACGTACGAGAATTTAGCTGATATGATACAATGGTCCGACGAGCCTAGAGGTGAGAGCACATCAACCGTGTACTTATCAGGGTGAGAGGTTAGAAACAAGTCGCGTGGGCTCATTTACAAGCTGGGTCAAGTTGTTTTCCGCAGCGAAGATCTCAACACACCGTCCTTCGGGTGTTGTCTGTCCAGAATGTCGAAGCGACCCAGAATTGTCTATATTGAAATCGCCCGTAATAACGATTTCAGTATGAGGATACAGGGATACAATTCTTTGTATGGAGTCAGACAGCGCATCAAACTCGTTAAAGGTCGAATTGCTGTCTAGTTTGGGGCTTCTGTAAATAAAGCAGTATTGGATAATTTGCTTACGGAGATGGAATTTTAACCACATGAAATTGAATTCCGGACTGGAACAAGGACTACATTGTGGTGGAGTTTGGAAAGCTACATCACTACGCACGTAGATGGCGAGGCCGCGGTGAGAAAAGAATAATGGCACTAGTTCGTATCCAGGTAGCTTCAGATCAGAGTGATCTGAGAGGTGTGGGCGGGGGTCTACCTGTATTTCAACTAGTGCCAAAACAGCTGGTCTGTATTTACAGACGTGGACGTACGCTGGAAAATGATTACTTTTTAGCCCGCGAATATTTGCTATGTCCACTCTGAATTTCTGAGCCATTACAAGAAAAAAACAAAAAAAAAAAACACAAACACCGACGATGCTAAGAACTAACCGAGACTATCAATGTCAAGAAAGGTTGTAGACTAGGCGAACCACTTTCATGTGAATTCTTTAACATCGCCATAGAAAAGATCTTGCAAAAGTCACTAGCAAAAACAAGAGGCACAATTTTTTTCAAGTCTATAAAATTGAGCACGCAGATGAAATTGATGTGCTTGGAAAAACACAGTGAGCGTCTAACGAAGCTTTCTTGAATGAAATCAGCCAAATTGTGATTGAGGGAAACGATGGAAAATTAAATAACGTGCTGTCATTCGAAAAGGGCATGCACCACCAAAGGCTTGACCGAAATGTCACTATTGGCAATTATCACTTCAAAGTACATTAGTTAAGGGTTTTGTTTAACTTAGCTCCGCAGTTACAAGCAGGGATGACATGACATAAATTACCCAACCAATAAACTCTGTTTGGAATCGGTATAGACAGGTGTACACGGATCAAACGGATCTACCCTCTGAAATGGATACGCCATGTTGAGGAAATAGCTACCATAGCTCCAGGCCAAAGAGTCCTCGATTCTAAGCCCCGAGACTTCTTGGTTGCGGCTTCAGGTTCCCTTCGGACTGTGGCTCTATTTAAGAAAGTAAATAAGTAAAGAGTCGATGAAAGCGGCGAAGTATATGCGTCTGAAGCAACTGCGAAGCTAAGCTTAATACCTTGTTGAAGCCTTCCAAAACTTTCTTTGTAACACCAATGGTCTTCAAGGACCCAACATGCTGTGTTTGTTTTGTGTGAAAAAAAACACGGCTCTCCAGTGCTCCGGCTGATGAAATGAATGCTTCGCTTTATTTGTAAGAAGTCAGGGATTTTCTCGCTGTATGTACTAGCGTCGCAACGGAGCACTGTGCCGTAGAAGATCAGACATAAGATAAGAAACAGCATGCCCATTTGCTGTATGCCTTTTATTTGCCAAGTGGACTGTGCTGGTAGAAAAAACTGAACAGCCCATATTCCAGGACATTAGTAAGAACTCATCAGTAAACACTTTAGAAAAATACTTTTTCACATACTTTGGAGAAATTGCATGTTAGGTAGACGCAGTAATTTACCCTTAAGAAAGCCTTACTTTGTTGGCTTCGACGGTTTTATTCGTTAGCGCCGCGTTGGCATCAATAGTTATGTCCTAATGGATAAACTTGGAACGATCTGAGCCAAGCTATTAAATTAAGTAAATTTGGCTCTACGACACTTCGCTCTTGATGACATTTTGTATGTAATTAAGTACCTACGCAAATCTGTACAAAGTGCGTGCTTATTTGAAAAAGGACTAAGCCTTCACGCACCATCACAGCAGAGCTCATTAAAAAGGCTCTCATTTCAAGTCGAACTAATTGGATTGGTTCACACATTTTAGTGCCTGCCGTGCCAGCAAAACTGTAAAAATCAAAAGCTAACGATCCTTTCACTTAAACCCGCTAAATATAATTTCAAATCCAATTCAGTTGCCCTTATCTGCACTGTAGACTTAATTGCAATTTTGCTTTATTTCTTCCCGTTGCAAACGAAAATACCAAAGCACAACCGATAACGATAAAAATCTCTTTCGGCTGGCAATAAGTCTCTCGCGGATATAACCTACAATCAGGCGAATGCCGACGCACAGCTTAATTCCGCCTACAAAATAAAATGAAATTTGTGCGTAAGCACAATTTTCGAAATTGCGGTCTACTGCCGGCAAAAGAGCTGACATCCTGATGTCCTTAAGCAGCCACAACATGGGCAAATCAAAAGTATTTTGTATGAGTCCCGCCAGAAGCTTTTAATCAAGCTTTCCCAATGGTTTTGCAATTTATACACCCCGCCCCTAAATCGCACAAATAAATATGTTTTTTCGCCCTCCTCCGGAACGCAGTTTTTCCACTTTTTTTTCTGCTCTTTTTTATTACCACCCTCCTACTGGTACGCATTAAAATTTTCCAACACACAACATAAAGGGGGATGCACACGCACATGAACTAACAAATACACATATGCACAATATTATGGAGCTATGCATAGGCCATAGCCAACATGAGGATATCGTATTGTGCCAGGACTTTCAATAGAACTTCAAACAAAGCAGATATAAAAAAATGAAGAGAACCACGCACAATTCGGTTTAGAGTTTAGCAAAATAATGGAAAATAGTAGAAAGGAAGAAGAGGAAGAAGAGGAAGAAAATGGGGTTAAAAAGGGAGAAAAAAAAATTGAAAACAGCAGCAGCAATGTAAGTTGTAGTCTGAAAAATATACGACCAACGAAAGAACGAATACGAGTGCACCACGTTTTCAAAAAGGGGGACGAACAAAGGAACGATCCCTATCAATATATCCGCTCTCTAAGTCTAACCGACAAACTGACGTATCCTAGTGCAACGCAAATAGAGGCAAACATTCCGGTTGCATAGTGATTATTTTTAGGACTATGCGTAGCCCACCCTATCGCAATCGAATGGGGCAATCGACCGAGAGACATGAACTCCTTTTCATTTTCCTCTTTTCTTCCCTGTTTTTGTTTAGTTGTTCAGTATTACTACTCGCATGCGGAAATATAATTTCGATTTTGGTTCTATAGGCTATTAGTCGTAGATACAGCAGGTGTAAGCAATGGATATTGAACTGACGATGGCTAGAATGGGTTTTTTAATTCGATTTCCAAGGAAAGATGGCCCGTCAATAAGGGCTTCAGTTGATTTTTTTAAGCCGAGTTCTGAAATCATGTATCTGCCATAAAAAGATTTACAAACTGACATGCCACTAGAGTCGATGCTAGGACCCATATTTTTATTCATATTGTGATGTTCTAAGAATCAAATCTGTGTGATTCTTAAATCAAAGTAGCTTTGCTGGTCTGCTAAAATGAGACCACTATCTGTGTGGTCATATCGTTTTTAGTAGTAAAAGAAAGCGACAATAATTTCGTTGGCAAACAGCCTCTAGGTACGCATTATAAGATGGTTGATTGCTTGTGCGTAACGCCTAAGGTGGTATCTTTCTCAAGGAATGTGTCCGAACGTGGAATATGCAGAACTTTTCAGTCATTTATGACGTGGTAAAAATCTATTAGGATCATTTGTAGTATTGTTTGCCTTAATACATGTCGGCCATATGGGTCCTTTCGTCGACCCAGAATAACGCATTGTATTCTATCATCACTTGATTGTTCAAATACCTCGGCATTTTGGTCACCGGCTCCAGCAGCTTTGTTGGAATTGAGCTTGGAAAGAGCTGAGGTGCTTTTATCTTTGTCAGGTGGATGAAAATGTTGTGTGCCTTTGCCCAGGTTAAATAGTTCACTTCCTCTGACGGCGAAATGTTGTGCGGCATCACCAGCAGTCTGCAGAAATAATTGTTCCAAATTTTCAACACCGACTGTCGTTTCTTCCATTGTTCTTAATTTATGTTTGGTGTCTTCAGCTTTGAAATGTTCGTTGTATTTGTTTAGTAAAATTTCTGGACTAAAGGATGACTTCTTGCAGTGGAAATTTCGTGAGAGATTACGCATTTTGTATTTTATTCTGTATTGTTTGATATTTCATCATGAAAAGGCTTAGCCCATCACAGCGTCTACAAATTGTTGAATTAAATTCTGAAAACCAGCGACCTATCCAAAGCACAATTCACTTTACAATCGAGAAGTTCGAAACCAAGTTGTTATTATTGGATAATACGCGACCATATAGACCACACCTAGCACGTAGTAGAGAAATATAGCGGCGGTAGCTGATAGTCTAAGTGGTTTCCGTGATGAATCGATTTGGCACCGTTCTTAACAGCTAAGAACATACAAAATTGAATTTGTTTAAGAAATAAAACAGGCCAAACTTCCGAATTGTGTCCGCTTTAGTCGTTGGGCTCTTGAGCTTGAAGGAGGTCTACTGTTTTCGACCAAAATTTTGTTCAGTCATGGGGCTCATTGGCCCTATTTAGAGAGGTTCAAGAGCCGCCGTTTGTACATCCTGAGAAATTAACAGTTTGGTATGGTTTATGGGCTGTTGTAATCATTGGTCAATATTTCTTCAAATTTGAGACTGGCCATAACTTGGCACTTGCAATACAGCCCGCGAAGCCGTAACTTTATTGCAAGAAAAATTCGGTTGCCAGTTATTTTCACGCTTTGTAAATTAGCTGTCTGAAATATGTGACATTACACCTTACACATAAGCTCGCTACGATTGAGCACTTGAAGGTCAAAACTACTCGAGGCATTCATCAAACATCACACGAACGCGTGTAAATGGACCATGTTAGCCGCAGTTATGGCCAACTTTTGAAAGAGATAATCTTCAAATTATAAATATCAAGAATGGTTCTCGTGTATGAAAATAAAGACTAACCGATCAAATTTAGTTTTTTGATGGTTTTTTTATTTTTAAGAAAAGTACCTCGAATCGCCCTTTATATTTTTTTAGTAGCACCACCACTTGAAAGTCTTTTTTTCTATTTGGACAGCTTGCGAATTTTGTCGAGGAAATCGTGTCGGAGGCTTATGCAATTCGTTGTCAGACTTTCGGTTACACGACTACAGCTCAAGACTTGTTCCCAAAGTACTCCTCTGACGACAAATTCGCGTCAAAATAAATCCGATAAATTTTGGATAAAACGGTTTTTCGTTTTTTTGTCTGGAAGGATGGTTTTTTTCGGATGGGTTATTATGTCTGCCTTGTAGCAGTCAATGATCTCTGCTAGTTCTTCGGCTTCACGCGGTCTGTTAAGGCCTTGAGCATTCCACAGGCATATCAGAAGATCGTTACCGTTTTATCCCTTCTATCTATCAGGATTGTCAAGAATAAATCTATCACTATCCGAGCCTTTCAGCTGGTTCGTGAGCATCAATATTGAATGAGATTTCAACGACCAACTGTAAAAATAACTGGGCTTAGATCCCGGCCCGGAATGTTTACCACCCTTATCCAGAGGGACAATAAAAAGCGGACGATCTCGGCTTGGCGCCAACCAGCGGAAGGGTTCTTTCAGCCAAATTCGTTGAAGCACTCAGAGGTATCTGGCAAAAGACAGCGTAGACTCGAGAGGCATGTTGACTGAAGCTCTGCTTTTGGGGCCGAAACACCTGTATAGTGTAAAATTGTTATTAAATAAAATAAAATAATTTAATTTAATCTTTAAAAAAAAAATAATATCCATTACGAGTATTTATAGTATGTCCAAGCCGACTAAAACAACTGATGTGCAATCTTCTCACTTGGCTGGTGTTGGTGTGAGTAGATATCGTATAGAAGCCTCTACTCTGCTCGACGTTTTCTTTATTGGCGATCTAAAAAAAAAAAATTATTTTACAGACAGCCAACTAACAGCGATGGGGTTCTCGAAGCACGATCTTAAATATTTGACCTACGGTATGCAGATTAAAGAGATAGAAACAGTCATATGCTACAGCTATTTTGGAAATATTCCATGCGATATCCAATGCTGATATTCATTGGGAACAAATTTATCACATGGCATCTGTACGCCAACAGGTAGCGCTCCTTCAAGATAATTTGAGTTAACACTTAGACCGGTCACACTGCAGTTCAAAACTATTAGAAGTAGCTCTCCACCCTGGCTAAACAAAAATATACTTGGACTTATTAATGAGCGAAATATTGCCTCACACAGTTGGAAGCGATATAAGCTGGACAAAATCTATGATACTTATCGTTCACTTCGCAACCTTGTAGTACTCCGTATAAAAACGGCAAAACAAGTCTTAAGATGTTCATGGAGTTTGGCACAGAATTTTCTAAAATAATAGGAAGATGTGCAATCTGCGTAAGAAGACAGACTTCCTGAATAAACAAAACACGGACCGTCGGCCGGTTCAAGGTGTACCTCCGAGGCCAACATATTAAGATCCTCGTGAAATAAAGAGGACATAGTTCTAAATGAATTCTGGGAGTGAACGACTATTGATTCAAGGTAGTGTAGTTTTTTAGTCTGAGCACTACACAATAATGTAAAGAAACTGTAGGAAATGAAAAGTTGGCTTAATTCCACACAACTTTTGGCTACAGATTTTTGTTGGGTGAGATCTTAAAAAAGTAGACCAGCTTAATCCTCCAGTCCTCCCGTTTGCATTGTTCTCAGAGTACGTAAAATTCTCTCAGATTTTGCAATAGTTTATCAAATCGGAAGCTTGCTTTCTAATACCGAGTAATGAGTTCTTAATTTTTTAATTTTCTTCTTACAATTAGGTGGATAAATTCATACCCCTCTTCAATTTTAACCACCCGAATCTACCGGATTTCCCTTGTTTGGAAGATTGATTATAATACCTCCATGTCTTAATTTCTAAAGCGAGGACCCTTTAGGACTTTCTATTTTTCAGTATTTCCTCTTTGAAGATTAATATTTGGTAGCACTGTCGAAAGATATTGCCTGCACGACACCACCTCCGATAACGGATTCAGGCTAACCCATTGTCGAAACATTGTCGTAACTAGCACGCGGTTCCCCTATCCCGATATTTACAAGAGGACTTGGAGAAATTCTGATCAATTAACCGTCAACCAGATTGACAACATTCCGATCGACGCAAGAAACTCCTCCATTATTATGAATGTCCTATCGTTCCGAGGAGCCAACATCGACTCGGACCACTACTTTGTTGTTGCTAAGGTACGGTTGCGGATATCCCGAACAATGCTAAGACAATCTAATATTGTGAGGAACTTCGACGCCAGACGGCTACAATCGCAAGAGATCGATAAATCTTTTTCCGATCGAGTCTCTCTTAATCTCTTAAGAGGTCCCTTGCCGCCAGCGTCTAGCAAAGAAGAAAGCCATCAGAGATGACGATTCTGATGTGCTTAGTTTCACTCAAACACCACAACGATTGATTTGATGACGAATGCCGCCAAGTACATGCAGCTCAGCAAAATGCATTCAAAGCGGCGCTGCATAGGAGGACTAGAGCTGCTTACGACCTCTATGAGCAGAAGAGGAGAGACGTACACCGGCTTCTCAAAAGAAAAAAGAAAGAGGAAAATGAAAGATGCTACTTTAGGAATTAGATTCGGAAGTTTTACCAAATGGTAAAGAAAACATGCCACGGATGCAAACTCCGAACCGAAGCCTGTATACACGAACAAGGGAACGTCGTAGTAGAGTCGCAGTCGATTCTGAAAATGTGGAAACATCATTTCTGTAGACTATATAACGGCAATGACGAAACAAATACCGCTGTCAGGCAAAATAAACCTTTCAACCTAGACGATGTAGATCAACAATTCCTTCCACCCGAACTCGATAAAGTGAAGATAGCAATATCTAAGTTGAAGTCCAAAAAGGTTGCTGGAGCGGATAGCCGGACCGTCGAGCTCTTCAGAGCGGCAGGCGATGACTTGGTAAGGAGCATACACCAACTCATCTCTAAAAGTAGATGGACCAAAGTATGCATGATGAATGGAACCTTATCATTGTTTGTCCGATCCTTTAAAAAGGAGACTCTTTGAACTGCGTCAACTGCAGATGTATCAGTCTTCTTAACATCGCTCTCAAGATCTTATCTGCCGTATTGCATGATTGCCTGAAGCCGTTCGTCAACAAGCTGGTAGGTCCATATCATTATGGCTTCAGGCTAGGAAAGTCCACTATCGACAAAATATTCACACTACGGCAGATCTTGAAGAAAACCCATGAGATTCAGATCGATACACACCACCTATTTATCGATTTAAAGTCCACATACGAGTATGACAGCATCTATAAGAACGAGCTATTCAGAGCAATGTCTAGTTTTGGCATCCCTGCCCAACTCGTCCGTCTGTGCCGGATGAAGATGGAGAATGCACGCTGCTCCATCAAAGGTCGGTAAAGAGCTCACCAAGACCTTTGATGTTAAAAAAGGATTTAGACAAGGCGATGCGCTGTCATCCAATTTCTTCAACATCATACTTGAAAGAATAGTGTAAAACTCACGTGCCAATTCACGAGGCACAATCATTCAAAAGTCCGTCCAATTACTCACATATGCCGACGAAATTGACATAATCGGAAGAAAACAGCGTGATGGCAGTGGCACTTTCGCAAGTATTGAGACGGTAGCGGCAAACGAGGGCATGCTGTCAAGCATAAAGGACACTCAGCATCAACGTCTCAGGCAGAAAGTCACATTCGACAGATATAACTTTGAGGTAGTTAAGGACTTTGTCTACCTAGGCTACACTATAAATTCAGACACCAGCTCTAAGACTAAACGAAGAATAACTCTTGCCTATCGGTGCTTCTTTGGGTTATGAAGACAATTGACTAGTAAAGTCGTCCTTCGAACAACAAAATTGATCTCTTTGGTCAGAGGCATAGACATTATCAAAAATGGTTGCTTCGAGAGAAAAATTCTTCGGGCGATCTTCGGTCCCGTTTGCATTGACGGTGAGTGGAGGAGGAGATACAACAACGAACTGCATGGACTGTACATCTACATCGACTTAGCCAGAAGAGTAAAGAGTCAACTACTGAGATGGCTGGGTCATGTATAGCAAATGGACACCAACGCTCCTGTCCGAAAAGCTTTCGAATCCGCCCCCGAGGGACAAGAGAGTAGAGGAAGACAGCGACTCAGGTGGCGCACGCAAGTTGAAATGGAGCTCAGCCAGCTCGCGAAAATGGAGGCAGCTAGCGAAAGATCGAGTTAGCTGGAGACGCTTGTTAACTGACGCCCAGGTCCACCCCGGACTTAAACGACACCTAAAGTAAGTAAGTAAGCTGTTGCCTTGAACGCCAGTGAATCTTTTCTTGAAATGTCTCACACTATACTTCATTTCGTTTTTCTTCAAGATATATCGGCCTCTTATTCGTGTTTGTTTATTGTTTCATTGCATCCGTAATTATATCTCTATTCAGTCACTTTTGACTAGTTCTTAGTGAATGCTCTGTGGTGTGAATATTATTGCCTTTACCAATATGGATGTGGATATCCGACACTGCATAAAGAAACCACAAATAATTTTGGAGATTATGCGGTTGGATTTCACCTAGACCCTCTTTTACGATGAGCTTCTCCGATGTGGAATTCCTAGAATTTGGGTGAGTCGGCTCTTTGACTGTTTAATCATAAAAACAACCAAACATCCGCTGTCAGGTGGAATGATCAACTCAATATAATTATTTCACTTAAAACTAAAAAGAACTAAGCTGCTGGAACCGCCTTTTACCTATTGAGCTTTGCAAAGCATCGGATAAAAATTTGACACCAAGCTTCCAGCTACTCATTTTCCCCAGCTGTGTCATCCCAACGAGTAGGAATAGGAAACTCTCGATAATGTTCAATCCAACTACCATACATTTAGGAACCGTCTGTGTATATGTACTTGTATGTCAGTGTACAATATTTAGTAATCGAGATTATTTAGTGTGAGCCAACAGATGGTGTGGATGTTGGCTTTCAATTTCGCTGAATTCAACGTAGTTTGATTTTTTTGGGCAGATGTCATACAATCTATGTTTCGTTAACTACGAGATAACACATTTTTGTTATTCAATCGTATTAGGAAAATGGGCGATTTGTACAAGTAACATTTCGTAAAATTCGTGGACGAGTGAGTATAGAATTCAGTCCAATGGTAACACGTATTGTCGAATCTGGTTCGGTATCTGGTCAAACTTCATATTAGCATGCTCGGCCAGCACGGACACGCTAAAACATCACCACTGTAAGCGAATGTGTTCAAAACCAGTCAGACACCTCAATTCGTCGCCGAAGTTAACAATAGGGCCTCACTTATGGCAACAATAGGGTCTCACTTATGGCACTCTACTTAATTTGCATGCCTATGAAATCCAAATTAGACAACAATTAAAGCCTTTGGATCATCTACGACGTCGCCGATTTGTTAACTGGATTGCCAGGACAATCTGTCATTGAATTTGATTTTTCCCGATGAAGCCTATTTGTGGATGGATGGTACGTAAATAAAGAAGAGTACGCTATCGCAACCTGGTAACCGCTTAATCAACTGGTTTCAACAGGCGCTACCGCCCACATAAACCATAAATCAATCAATTTATTACGTACAAAATGTGAAGATCGCATTATTTCGGTTGGAGGAGAAGTTGATTAGCCTCCAACGCCATGCAATTTGACACTTTAAGACTTCTTCCTGTGGGATTATTTAAAGAGTTAGGCTTATGATAATAACGCAGTGACAATTCAGGATCTCAAACATAACATCCAAACTGAAATTGCCACTTATTCCTCAAAAAGTCATCAACAATTTTGACCTTCGGATAGTCGCTTGCAGCAGAAGCCGTGGTGGTCATATGAAAGATGTTGTGTTCTATTGTGCTTAGTTTGATGAAAACTTCCACACTAGCTGTTGGCTCACCCTTTATTTCCTTCTTTAAAGCAACAGTGCCAACGATCAATGATACCTGTGTAACTTACGTCCATATTTCTAGGAGCAGGACTGTGATGATTAGGGAATCCTTTGTTTTTCTTGTATTATGACTCCAACGCCAAAGGAACGATATTTGGCAAATATTTGTATGATTTCTGGTGAGGTGCCATTACCCAAGTTAATAATACCGAATTGGACATAATCTGTAACAGCGCCTGCGGTGACATGATGTTTGATTCTTCGGGGTTGTGCGTTCTTTCTTACTCACTGCATACGAGGGTTGTCTGAAAATTTTCAGACCGAACAATGATACAAGACATTTTTTCTCAAATTTTTTTTTTTAATTTTCTACATAGTCTCCTTGTAACTCTACACACTTCTCCCAGCGATGCTCCCATCTCCTTAACTCGACCAAATAGTACTTGGCTTTTTTCTCTGTAAAATAATTGTTCACGTAGGTGATTGCCTTCTCATTTGACAAAAATCTCTGTCCGCCTAGCGCAGTTTAGATAAGGGAACAAAAAGAAGTTGCCTGAAGCTAGATCTGGTGAATAAGGCGGATGATCAAGCAGTTCAAACAGTAATTCATGGATTTTCGGCATGGCAACCGCTGAAGTGTGAGACGGTGCGTTGTCTTGGTGAAGCAGGATTTTCTTTTTGTGAAAATGTGGCCATTTTTCCGCAATTTCTGCCTTCAGCTTGGCAAGTAATGATGCGTAGTATGCTCCTGTAATGGTTTTCCTTTTTGAAGATAATCGATTAAGATAACTCCTTTACTATCCCAAAAAACAGTCGCCATCACTTTCCCAGTCGAAAAAACTGTTTTTCTGAATTTTTGTTTCGGCCGTATTATGGTGTATCCAAGTTTCATCTACAGTAATTAATCGGCGCCAAAACTAGGATTTATCGCGCCTAAACTGCGCCAACAGAGCCTTGGAAATGTTCATTCGAACACGTTTTTGGCCTCACGTAACCAAACACGGCGCCCAATGCGCGGACAGCTTTTTCATACCTAAATCTTGATTTAATATGTGACAAACACGTTCCTTGGACATTTACGTAACCTCTACTATCTCTCTCACTTTAATTCGGCTGTAGTCTAACACAGTTGGTTGCAGTTTTTGGACGTCCCGAACGTTCATCATCTCCCAAGCTCTTACGGCCACGATTAAATTCGGCTGCCCAAAATTTCACTATGGTAAATGATGGTGCAGAGTCCACACACACAGAGTCCAACTCGTTTTTGATTTGCGTACGCGTATTGCCTTTCAAAAACAAGAATTTGATAACAGCTCGATACTCAATTTTTTCCATTTTCACAAAACACACTCACATCGACTCACTCAAACGACTGTCAACTAGAAACTGCGCCTCCAAAATGACTGAAACTTCGGTAAGTAACTGTCAAAAGATGCACAACAGCATTCACTAGCTTTTATTGACGAGTGCCGCTATCTTTACGTTGCAGTCGGAAACTTTTCAGACAACCCTCGTATACTTTATTTCGTTCTTATTCACAGATTAACGTATCTTGCCAGTTTTGTTTCAATACTGCTTACAAACAAGCAACAGCGCGCTGTCTTTTGTATTGTGCCGGAGTTGTTGAGCTGCCCGTTTCATACAATTTTCTCGAGTATGCTCTTAAAAAAGTCACAGACAGCCCATCAACTAGTTTTAACAATTGTGGCAGAGTTTAGAGAGTCTTAAGGAACTTAAGTTACTATTTGTCAGGTATGCCTTTTTCCGACCAAATTGCTTACAGAGAGAAAGAGTCAAGTTTCCCTGGTTGGGGGCTGTAGGCCTTCGATATTGATTACTTATCTATTAACACAAAGCTTTGCTTGCATATGCTTATGATGATATTTAAGCCATTTGATTTAACATTAGCCTTATATGCGCGCATGCCCCCACAGAGGAGAAAGATGACGACACCAAGGATGCCTTCTACGAGCTCCTTAACAAGACCTACGAGCAATGCCCTAGCTATGACATTAAAATTGTCCTCGGTGATTTTAATGCAAAGCTAGGAAGAGAGGGTATCTTTGGTGGAACAATCGAAAAATATAGCCTGTACAACACCACCTCCGATAACGGATTCAGGCTAATCGACTTTGCGGCGGCGCGAAACATTGTCGTGGCTAGCACGCGGTTCCCACATCTCGACATACACAAGGGGACTTGGAGAACTCTTGATCAATCAACAGTCAACCAGATTGATCACATTGCGATCGACACAAGACACTCCTCCAGCATTATGGATGT
This sequence comes from Volucella inflata, assembly GCA_928272305.1. Lineage (NCBI taxonomy): Eukaryota > Metazoa > Arthropoda > Insecta > Diptera > Syrphidae > Volucella > Volucella inflata. The sequence continues at coordinate 145,884,927 of OV743716.1, read as the reverse complement.
CCGTACGTTCCTCATCGCCTCAGACCATTACCTTGTTGTAGCCAAGGTACGGTTGCGGATGTCCCAAACTACGCTTAGACAAACTAATGCTGTGAGATAATTCGACGTCAGATGGCTACAATCATAAGCGATCGCCAGGTCCTTTTCCGATCCAATGCCAGCATCAAGCATCGAAGACCACTGGAAACACTGCCAAAACGCCATCAGAGATGCCGGTCCTGATGTGCTGGGTTTCACTCGTCCATCACAACGAAACCCCTGGTTCGATGATGAATTCCGGTAAGCACATGCAGCTAAGTAAGATGAATATAACGCGGCGCTGCTTAGAAGGACCAGAGCTGCTCATGAGCTCTATGAGCGGAAGAGGAGAGACGAACACCGGCTTCTCAGGAGGAAGAAGGAAGAGCATGAGAAGCGCGCGATCGAGGAAATTGAGAGATGCTACTCCAGGAATGAGGTTCGGAAGTTTTACCAAAGGGTAAAAATAACAAACAAACCCCGAACCGAAGCCTGTAGAGATGAACAAGGGAACATCGTAGTAGAATCGCAATCAATGCTGAGGATTAGGAAAGACCATTTTGACAGACTGTATAACGGCGATGACGGACCAAATACCGCTGTCAGGCAGAATCAACCTTTCAATTTGGACGATGATGACCAACAATTTCGTCCACCCGACCTGGATGAAGTGAAGATAGCTATATCGAAGCTTAAGTCCAACAAAGCTGCCGAAGCGGATGACCTGAATGCCGAGCTCTTCAAAGCGATAGACGATGACTTGGTTAGGAGCATACACGAACTCATCTGTAAAATATGGTCAGACGAAAGTAAGCCTGATGAATGGAACCTCAGCATTGTTTATCCAATTCTCAAGAAAGGAGACCCTCTGAACTGCGCCAACTACAGAGGCATCAGTCTCCTTAACACCGCATACAAGACCTTATCTGCCGTATTGTGTGAACGCCTTAAGCCGTTCGTCAACAACCTGATAGGTCCATATCAGTATGGCTTCAGGCCAGGAAAGTCCACTATCGACAAAATATTCACACTACGGCAGATCTTGAAGAAGAACCATGAACTTCAGATCGATACACACCACCTATTCATCGATGCGTATTACAGCATCTATAGAGACGAGCTATACAGAGCAATGTCTAGTTTTGGCATCCCTGCCAAACTTGTCCGTCTCTGCAGGATGACGATGGAGAATGCACGCTGCTCCGTCAAGGTCGGTAAAGATCTCACCGAGACCTTTGATGTCCAGAAAGGATTTAGACAAGGCGATGCGCTGTCATGCGATTTTTTCAACATCGTTCTTGAAAGAATAGTGCAAAACTCACGAGCAAACACAAGAGGCACTATCTTTCAAAAGTCCGTCCAACTACTCGCATACGCCGACGATATTGACATAATCGGGAGAAAGTAGCGTGATGTCAGTGGCGCTTTCGCGAGTATTGAGACGGAAACGGCGAAAATGGGTTTAGCGGTCAATGAGGGCAGGACCAAGTATATGCTGTCAAGCAAAAAGGACAACCAACACCGACGTCTCGGACAGAACGTCACCCTCGACAGATATAACTTTGAGGTAGTTAAGGACTTTGTGTACCTATGCTCCGCTATAAATACAGACAACGACACCAGCGCTGAGATCAAGCGAAGAATAACTCTTGCCAACCGCTGTTTCTTTGGGTTAAGAAGGCAGTTGGGTACCAAAACCCTCTCTCGGACAACAAAAGTCACCCTTTATAAGACTTTAATAATCCCGGTCCTGCTCTATGGCGCAGAGGCATGGACATTATCAAAAATGGATGAGGGTGTTCTTGGTTGCTTCGAGAGAAAAATTCTTCGGGCGATCTTCGGTCCCATCTGCATTGACGGTGAGTGGAGGAGGAGATACAACGACGAACTGTACGGACTGTACAGCGACATGGACCTAGCCAGAAGATTGAGGATCCAAAGACTAATATACCTGGGTCATGTAGAGCGCATGGACACCAATGCTCCGGTCCGAAAAGTCTTCGAATCCGCTCCCGAGGGACAGCGCAGTAGTGGAAGGCCAAGACTCAGGTGGCGCACGCAAGTGGATCGAGCTGGCTGGAGAAGCTTGTTGACTGAGGCCCATGTCCACCCCGGACTTTAGCGTCACCTAAAGTAAAGTAAGATTTATAAAGTCAATCCGAGTGGATCAATTGGAAATATCTTACGTGCTATCTATAAACATCAACTAACCCCGACACATTGGCATTTCTGACCCTGCCCAGATGGCCAACTTGGCACTCGAAGTTGAGTGAAGCCTAAAGCAGATTGAGGTAGATTGTGAGGTTGGTTGATTGAGGATTCAACCCGGATTGAAACGCCATCAAAATTAAAATATTTAAATCCTTGCGTCCTTAATAGCTTTACTCTGTCCGATATTTCCTAATAATCAGTACTTTACGCTTTGAGATAATTTATTTTCAAAATAAATCTAAATATATGCAGAGTAAGAACACTAAAATAACTACCATGCAAAGATACAACACATCAAAACTCGTGCTTGCAATATTCCAAATGCAAAACTTAAAAAGGATTTCCTGCTGATGGCAGACGAAGAGATTGTGCCAAGTATACTCATTATATTAAACAAAGTCATCATCTCCCCTCCTTCCTGCATTGCAGTTCTGAAGAAAGTACTTCACTTCACCTTTTCAAATGCACTTCGACCCACTGACTGAGGATGGCGGTAGCTGGAATTCACGTTAGAGCTAGAGTTAGAGTTAGAGACTGATAGTCACCACAAAAGGGGTTTCATAGCGTATACATACATCAATAGGTGCTCACATGTATACTTACTGCTATAAATTTCAATAGATACATAGCAACTACATATGAGATATTTGTTGAAAGGGACTAGTAGAAGCCAATAAAACAGCCTTCGACTGAATGTTAAAGACTGGATGGTATGTAATATGTAAATGTTAAGCTAAAAGTAAACCAAATACCGCCAATGGCTCCCTATTCTATACAGAGTTAAAAGTTTAAAGGTTGCCGAAGGTGGTCACTATACGATGGCTTTTTCTGGTGAGGAAGGGAATAATAAAGCTCTATCCTGCTACAGCTGAACTCGTACCCTTCGCTAACTAGGTGTATGCCTAGTTCCGATGTGTATATTGGATTTATTACAAAATAATTGTGCAATGTCGGAGATGTGGTGAGCTATAGAGCTGGAGGTAGTTCTTTTGCGAGCTGGTGCAATCCGTCCGTCCGTCCATCCGTCTGCGTCGCTGCCACATCGTTGTGTACCTATATAAAAGACAGTCGACTAAAAGTGACTAACGGACTGGATGCGTTATTAATGAAATGAAATGCGTATGGGAAATGATTTCGTAATTACTTAATTGTGTGCAAGTGGTTCTCTTTTGCGCACGTAATGTGTTCTAATGGATTGGAAAATTGCCAGCAGAAAAAAGAAATTTAAATCAGACATGCGAATACATTGTAAGTTGGATTGATTTGAGACATACATACTCGTACAAGGAAAAATGCTCACATGCCCACATGGCATATACAAATATTTGTATTTTTCGATTCTTAATCTGCTTTACACCTGGAATCTTAAGCATTGTCCTTCTTAAATGGAAGTGGTGGTTGATCGGGAAACTACTGACCGTCCAATACAGCCAAACAATTAGCAGAAACTTTTGACTGATACCACGCAGATATCACAGCCATCTTGTTTTTTTCATATGCGGCAGACTTATGCAAGAAGTCTCTAGATTATGAAAAGCTATACCAAACTGATTCTTTTGTGATGGACGTAAGGAATGCCGCCAGCATTTTAAAATCCGACCTTTTCAGAAGCCAACCTTAACAGGTATCCCTACTTTGTAGCGCACAAGCGCCGTAATAAAAAGAAACAACCTCCAACAAAAAAGGACCCGAAACGCCGAAGGGACGAAAACAGCGCATCTCTAAGATTTTCGCTATGGCAATGACAACAGACTGGGCCAAGGTCCCACCCCTGAACATTAAAAACTTTCGAGAAACGAGAAATGCCGCAATGTGCCTTATTTATACCGAGTACAATGGAATTGACACTCTTTCTTGTTGTTTACTAAGACAAAGCTCGTATGGAGACCATTAAGTCAGGCATGATCCACATCCCTATCTTCATCTTTTTTCCAACACAGTGCAGATAGGAGATGACCACCCTAGAACTCATCTAATTTGTGTACTTATAGTATATCAACCTTCAACATTCCTTGTAGTTCCGCAACATCCCTATGTAGAGGGCTGTTGAATACAAAACCTCACATAATATTCATACAGGAACCATGGGTGTGGAATAAACGCATCTATGATGTCAGATGTTTGAGGAGCTTCACACCACTATATGACGAGCGATATTAAACACCGAAAACCAAGATTTAGTTGCTGCAGGCATAAGCTACGAAACGAACGGCCGTTGTGTGTCACAAATTCGAAGATGTCAGCCATATTCATTAAATTTGTTGGTTCCAGGAAGATGGGACTTATCATATTCTGCAACACAAATGTTCCGAAAACTTCCTGGGGCAGTTAAAAATGCAACGTAACCGATCGACTAACCTGGTTGCCAACAGTGTTGGCTCTCAGCCGACTTTTCTTACCGGCGTAAGACAACAAATAATCGACTTGACGCTATTCAACAGGTATATTAAGGAGAATTCCAAATGGAATGCGAGGTTCGACCTTGTTAAACAGGAAAAGTCAAAAGAAAACTAACAGAACACAATGTAAAGACAAGTTCAAAAGCATTCCCCCTAATTCTATTCCATGGGGCCTCATTTATTGTATGCCCTCAGCAGATGAACAAATTAATTTCATCAATAGAAACATCAACCTTTTTTTTGATACATACATTCCAATCAGAAGAGGGATTGTAAGAGATAGAACAAAAGCGAGGTTAACGAATGAAATTCTTGAAAAACTTGCGTAATAGCGTTGTCCGTGATATAAGAACTGCTAAGATGTAATTTTATTCCAACCGCTTCAATTCTACATCCGACGGTCGTAAAATATGGAACAACATTCGTGAACTAGGAGTTGTTAAGTTGTCCTGCTAATATCGATCGTAATGACTTAAATTGCAAGCTTTTATCAAATCCAAATTCAAGTGCCTCTGTTGGTAATTGTGTGCTTGATGGTACTGTTTTACCAACTGCAACGTCTTTTGCTTTCAAAAGGGTGGAAGATACGGACATAGTAGAAAGTTTCCTGTCTGTTAAATCAAATGCTATAGGAGTTGATGAGATTCATCCGATTTTTGTTAAAGCAATTTTACCATCATTGCTACCATTTATTACGCACTTCATTAATACAGTTTTTATGACCGGCATTTTTCCTTACCAATGGAAATTAGCAAAAATAATTCCTATTCCTGAAAACTCTATAGGTGATGAATTTAGGCCAATATCAATCCTGCCTTTCCTCTCAAAAATATGTGAACGGATTATGCATAAACAACTTAATGAGTTTCTTATGAACAATAATTTGCTGCTTCCGGTTTAGTCAGGTTTCCTGCAAAGCATAGTTGTACTACAGCTTTGGTCAATTTAGTTGAAGGCATAAGAGATAGACTGGATAATGACAATGTTACGTTCTTATTACTTCTGGATTTTTCTAAGGCTTTTGATATGGTAGATCACTCTATTCTGATCAATAAATTAAGGCACTACTTCCATTCCATTTCTCCTTCTTCAATTAAATTAATCTCGTCATATCTTAGTGGCTGTGTCAATAGATGGTGTCCTATCTTATTCTCTTCACTTAACTAAAGGTGTTCCGCAAGAATCGATCTTAGGGCCTCTCTTATTTTCAGTCTATATTAATGATAGAGCTTCTGTAATATTGAATTCATCAAAACACATTTACGCTGATGACATTCAAATTTATCAAAGCTTACCCGTAGGCCTTATTGAGAATTGCGCTAGTGATTTAAATGAAGAACTTCAACGAATTTCAAATCGATACCTATTACGCGAATCGCTTAAGCCAATTCAGAGGAGACCCTAAGAAAGAATGGGAATTGGTAAATAGTATTTTGGGTATCAAATCAAAGAAATCAAATAGTATTCAAAATGTAGAAGTCGATAATTCAATCTTATCTGATCCACGCTTAATAGCAAGTAAATTCAATGAGTATTTTGTCAATAGCTCAGAGACTTTGAAACCCCCTGAGCTACTTTCCAGTTACAACTGCAATATTTCATCGGGTTTAATTGAAGGAAGAATGCAGAGTAACAGTTTCTGCTTTTTCCAGTTTTCTTCGTTTGAAGTTTTTAAATTAATTATGAATCTGGAAAACAAGAAATCAAGCACCTGTGACGGTATTTCTGCCATTCTACTTAAATCAATTGCTTGAGAAATTGTGGATGTCCTGTGTTATGTTTTCAATCTTAGTGTTAACAGTGGTAAGTTTCCCAATTCTTTAAAAAAGGCAGAAGTCATTCCGCTTTTTATGAAAGGAAATCACAAAAAAATCAGCGATTATAGACCTATTTCTCTACTCCCTACGTTTTCAAAAATTTTTGAAAAACTAATGAAATCACGAATTTTCTCTTTCTTAAAACAAAATAATATTTTTTCACACGATCAGTATGGCTTTAAACCAGGTAGATCCACTGAAGATGCCATTTTAAAAGTTTGTTGTGATCTGTTTAGTGGCATTAATGAAAGTAAATAAACTATGGCTCTTTTTGTCGATATGACTAAAGCCTTCGACATGGTGGATCTTGAAATATTTTTATCCAAGTTATACAACGCAGGTTTTAGAGGAATGGTAAATGAGTGGCTTAAGTTATATTTGTTGAAAAGAGAACAGAGGGTTTGAAGCGATTCCTTGCGTTTTATCAAAACTAAATTTTCTATTTAATTTTCTATCTTCGAAAATCTCTAAACAACAAACTTAAAATGCAACGACAACGTCACATCATTTATGAGCCGCTGTAAAACCTGGTGTGCGATATTTCGCTCAAAATTCGCGCTCAGTTGCTAAGCAGTACCCATGCTTCCTTTCCGCCTTTCTACCAATTAGGCAGAATGCCGTTTTGGAGATAGCTCTCTTCCAGTTACGTGGTGCGCGGAGTATTCCTAGTGTATCTTTAATGGTGGAAAATAAAATCCCCAAGTTTCATTGCAATAGTGTTCATTAATATCGATAAAAAAACGAAAAGATAAATTCATCAAAATAAACCCAAATTAAAAATAAATCTACCTTGCTTGAAGGTAAGAACAAACATATTTAATACAACCGAGAGTGTATAAAAACTTCTTCGTTTCTTTTTTCCAGACACGTGTTGCTAGTAATCGTGAGTTATCTCTTAAATTAGACGTAAATCCTAATTAAATGAGTCATATTTCGATCGCTCAGGATTATAACTAACAACATATGATATTATTTTAAATGCTAACCACAGGAGATCGCACCTGTATGATCATATTGGACGAATTCTACGCTACTATCATCCGTATTAAAATCACCTCTGCGCCTCACCCCAATCAAAAAGCTGATTAACTCGCTGTAACCAAGCTGTCATCAATCAAAAATCACATTCAGCACCAAAATTCGCTACGTTCCAATTTCAACAACGAAAAGTTACATAGCTACCGACGAGAAAACTAAATTGAACTAAAAATTGAATATGTCTAAAATTTGTTAAGATAAACTTTAACTTAACTAAAAACTCTTAACCTAACTAAAGCATAAAATTTCGTAGTAAAATGTGTATTTAGCTTAAAATGAGATCTTTATTCTTAACTTAATTTTCCTTTTGATTGAATGTACGAGGGCGGGTCAATAAGTCCGTGACTTTTTGAATTTCTGACCTCTTTACTGAAACAGCAATACTGCTCCTGTCAACAGGCATCTGTCAGTTGACTCCTGTCAAAATTTAAACTTGCTGCGTCAGTTAGTTTGTGTTTGACAGCTATTTTTATCAGACTACTCACTAATTTGAGGAGAAAATGGAAAAAAGTGAATTTCGTGTGCATATTAAGCATTATTTCTTGCGAAAAAAAACCATTACCGAGACCAAGGCTAAGCTTGATAAATACTATGGGGACTCTGCACCATCGATTTCAATGGTAAAAAAGTGGTTTACTGAATTTCGTTGTGGCCGTACAAGCACTGAAGATGCCGAACGTCCTGGACGCCCAGTTGAGGTCTCTACACCCGAAACAATCGAAAAAATTCACGATATGGTGTTGGCCGACCGAAGATTGAAAGTGCGAGAGATTGTGGAAGTTTCAATTTTGAATGACCACTTGGGCATGAGAAAGCTTTCCGCAAGATGGGTGCCGCGTTTGCTCACAGTCGACCACAAACGCAATCGTGTAACAACTTCACAGGAAGGTTTGGCGTTGTTTAATCGCAATATGGAGGAGTTTTTGCGCCGTTTTGTAACCGTGGACGAAACATGGATCCATCACAACACACCAGAGAACAAACAACAGTCAAAACAGTGGGTTTCTAAGGGTGAATCGGCGCCAAAGAAGGCCAAGGTGGGTTTGTCAGCCAATAAAGTTATGGCGACTGTTTTTTGGGATGCACGCGGGATAATCCACATTGACTACCTTCAAAAGGGAAGAACAATCAATGGGGAATATTATGCCAACTTATTGGACCGATTCAATGACGATTTGAAAAAAAAAACGACCTCATTTGGCCAAGAAAAAAGGGAGACTACGTTGAAAAATAAAATTATTTTTTTTTTTATCAAAAAATCTGTGTTTTAATCCAAAAGTCACGGACTTATTGACCCGCCCTCGTATTATAAAAATTTGCCAAATAATTTGAAACTACTTAAAAACTAAAACCTAAACACCTATATTTAATGAAATCAAGCGATCCAGTGTGCACACCTGATCTGCAGCAGTAATCAAAGTAAGTACAATACATATTCGTATAATCTAATTAATAATATCAAACCGTCGCGATCAAGTTTGGCATCTTTTGTTTAACAAACATACTAATTTGCTTATACGTATAGAATTTTTGCATAGTAACCTTAAAATTTATTTTCCTTTACTCAAACATACGAGTACCTTCTGGAATGAATTAAAAATGTAATGAACTAGAATTCTTTGAATTGATACCATGATTTATTAGTGACGTTCGAAATATGGCGGGTGTGTATTTAAAGATGTGAAAATGTGATCGGTTTTCTTCGAAGTTAGGGGGTTGCTTACAATAGGCAGGCATAGCAATCGAGGTGCACTTTGTGCATAGTAGGGTGGGCCAGTCCTGCAAGAAAGCATTGTGTCATAACAATGACTTTCTCAGCTTATTTACAGCATAGCTTAGTAGGTGTATGTATGAATATTCAGGATTTCCCGTATGTGTAATTTATCATATCATTCGGCACGATAATTATTTTGTAGGTAAATGAACGACAGCAAGATCCCCCCCATCCGACGAGCTCAGCCGAGCATCGCAAGCGTGCCACTCCGCTGTCACAAGGGACACTTCACCTTTCCCCACATGCTAGCAATAGCATGCAGACCACCGCTACCATAGGTTTTAGTCAATGGTTTTTATATTATTTGACTAAAGCTCAAAAATGGTGTCCCACAAAGTTCAGTGCTATGTCCAATTCTGTTTCTCATCTATATTAAATCTCTTTCACGTACACTGATCTTTCGATTCACGAATGCGTTGCGAAAGTCAACCATGACCTCGAACCACTTAGGATCTGGTTTACAATTCACAAGTTTATTATCAGCGAAATAACAAACAATAGTGAGCTTCAATCTAACACAATGTGTCTTGGATAATTTTAAGTTCCCTTTCCATGCAAGTGCCTGCCCAAAGTTTTATTTACCTCTTCATACCTGTGGGTCACTAAATATTAACGTAAATGGTAGTTGTTCATCTGGTTGTTTCAATGTCAAAACAATTGAATACTTTAAATACCTTGGTATTTTCATTGACAATAAATTTAACTGGAAAGTTCACAGCCAGTATCTAAAGTCGTATATGACGTTAATTACACGTAAAATATTTCTTTTAAAGCCATACTGCTCGCGAAAAGTTCTTTCAATGTTCTATTACTGCTTAGTTCACTCAAAACTACAGTATGGTATTGTTAGCTGGGGAGGTACCTACATGAATACCTTGAGATCGCTACTAATTGCCCAAAAGCATAAAATCCGAATCATGTGCGCAAAGAATCGTTACGCAAAAAGTTGGCCCCTCTTTATCAACCTGCGCATCTTGCCAATCAGGAATATTTACATTTTTATGGTAATAAAAGAGTTTTATAAGCAAAGCGGTAATGTGTCATCTAGGAATTCTTCAGTTTATAGTTTACGGGTGAATAATTTGGCACTATTTGACATTCCACGCATGCACAAAACACATTTTATGAACTTTTATTTAGTTTCCTCTCGTAGAATCTTTAATAAGCTTCCCATATCCGCACGATTAAATCAAAACCTCAACTCATTCTTAAAAGAAGTTAAAGGCTGGCTATTTACAGTGGATCCGTGTAACTTGAAGTTAATTTTGAAAGTAACAAATTAATAATAAAATGCAAAATGACTATTTTCACTTCAATAATTTTTTTTTGCTCCTCTAAAATTGTTTGTTGTTTATTTTACTTATACAAAAAAATCGCCCTTATTTCTTGTAACATAAGATCAACTGATGGTATCCCAGGTCAGTTATTCTTTGAGTATAATTATTCTTTTTACGATCATTCAACGGTAACTTCAAAGTTCCCGAATGATCAATGATTTATTCTACTCACTTTTATATTTTTGTAAATTGAATTGAAACCCTATTTATAAGTGATAAAAAATGAAAAAATGAAAAAAATGGTCGTCAAAAAGTAGTTTAGTACTAAGTCCAGGAAAATGTAAATGTTTAGTTATCTCTAAAACTATTTTTGATCTTTCCTATTTCCCACATTTAATGCTAAACGGCTCAAAAATTGAATTCGTTGACTCTTCGAAAAATCTAGGCGTTGTCTTTAATAGAACACTAACGTGGAACAACTATATTAATTCTATAGTGGGAAAAACATATGGCGTTCTTGGAACACTATGGACTGCCCAAAAGTGTACACAAACTAAAACCAGACTGTTATTCCTCTGCTGGAGAGCAAAAGAAAACTACAAGTAGAATTTAACACCACCATTCGATATGTCTACTGTCTCAAAAGATATGACCACGTTTCACAGCTAGCAAAAAACTCGGTAAAGATGTCATTTCAAAATTATTTTAGATTTCGTCCGCTTCTATTTCTCTTCAGCATTATTAAATGTAGGTAGCCGACATACTCGTATCTATACGAAAAAATCCAGTTTCCGGTGTCTAGCAGATCTACTTCCGCGATTTTCATGTTTAACATCTGAGAGACAGTTTTATATTGCTACTATGCGTCTTTGGAATACAATCCCACGTTCTTTTGAACACGAACTTCATCATTTTCTTGAAAATCAGAGCAACTAGGTTTACCCAACCCTTTCCTCTTCTCAGGCAATTTAAATTAAAATTTTACTTTTTGAATTAAAGGATAAAATATTAAATTGATAAATTTTCATTAATATTACATTTAACTTACTTAAACTTCTAATAAATAGTTTCACTAGAGTTAAAATGTAAATTCTAAATTAAAGCTTAAGCGCAAAAATGTTTACCTTTCACAGATTTATAATTTAATTCTTACTGTGTTACCAAGTTTAAAATAAAATAAAATAAAAAAAAATAATAAAAAAAATAAAAAAATAAGCACGGGAAAAAACTTCGGTTTACAATTTGGAACCTCGGATCGATGACCTCAAAAGTTTAGAACTGGAAGCGATTATGGGTCGCAGAACTCTTCAAATTCTGTCCATACAGGAAACGAAGTGGTGTAATACAGGAAATAAAGCGCGTTTATTTTAAATAGCGCGTTTAGATTTAAAAACTAAAGCATTTAAGATGTTCTACCATGGAACGATCAATGGACGAAACAATATTGTTGGTATTTTGAAAATAAGCGACCGCTTAATGAGTCTTAAACTCGGCATACACAATAAAACGTGGAACATTGTTAGCGCGTACGCTCCACAAAATGGATGCGACCAATCGGAAAAATCGTTGGCTAAATCTCCGCCACGTCGGAGAAACAAATGTTGATTATGAGGACTGCCACGGCGGTAAAGGCTTTGGAACCAGAAATTCAGCTGGCGAAGACATCCTTGTAGCGTGTAGGGCTTACGGCTTAACCGTCTTAAATACAATGTTTATTAAACATCAACGACATCTTATCACCTATAGCAGCGGAGGCAAATAGATTATCACCTCTGCAAAATGTCGATGAGAAACCGTGTTAAGGACTGTAAAGTAATACCTGGAGAATCGCTAGTAAGCCAACACCGTCTGCTCATTACAGAATTTTTCACGGCGGAGCCACCGAAAACACGGGCATCGTTTGGAAAGCCAAAAATCCGGTGGTATAATCTATCGAAGGAACGAAGCGCAAGATTTATCGCACTGGCTAAAGAAGTACTTCAAAATATAAATGGTATAGCAGACTCACTTAGCCCGCAAGAAATGTGGAACAGCATGCACGAGGAATGCATAACACTCGCAAACTCCCATCTGGGGACTATATCGAAATACAATCACGTCGGCAAAGAAACATGGTGGTGGAATGACGAAACCAAACGAGCTGTGGCCGACAAGAAGAATGCATTTCAAGCGTGGACAAAATGCGATCGGAGGGACGATATTGAAAAAGAGAAAAGAATACGAGCGTCTTAAAAAGATCGCAAAGAAAGTCCTGACTCGAACTCTAGCGGCAGAAGCGGAAAACCTGTACCAGGAGTTGGAACAAATATCCTCACGATCGGCGGATAGAAGACAAGCTATCCAAGAAGTTCAAACGTCGTACAGTACTAAAATGCCAAATATTTTTAAGCTCGCTGCATAGAGGAGAAAAAATTCAATGGAAATAACCTCGCCGAAATACATCAAAAACGCAGACGGTCGCTTACTAACAAATGAAAAGGAAATTTGTGACCGGTGGCTTGAATACTGCAAGGAGTTGCTTAACAAACAGTTTCCACGTGATATCGTGCCGACAGAGTTTTGGTCGAAGATGGAGAGGATCGGCAGCGTTTGGCTATCGAAACTTTTAAATAAATTAAAATGTGGACAACCCATGCCGAATCAATGGAGAAGTAGCTTCTTGGTTCCATTATACAAAGGAAAAGGCGACACTCGAGAATGCAAGAACTACCGTTCAATCAAGCTTATGTCACACACAATGAAAATCGTCGAAAGAGTCTTAAACGAACGTCTTCGGCAAATAATAAAGCTAGATAATAGCCAGTGTGGATTTGTTGAAGGAAGATCGACGGTGGACGCTATCCAAAGCCTACGAATAATAATGGAAAAGCACCGAGATTCGTCTAAGGATTAACACATGGTATTTATCTACCTCGAGAAAGCATTCGATCGAGTGCCTAGGGATCTCATATGGGTCGCACTGAGGTCTCAAAACGTACCGGAAACGTATGTTAGAATAATACAAGACATGTACGGAAACGTGAAAACTGTGGTTAAAAGCTCTGCCGGACTAACGAGAGAATTTCCAGTTAATGTCGGAGTGCATCAATGAAGCGTACTTAGCCCTTTCCTCTTTAACGTAGTATTCGCCTATCTTTTAAAAGACTGCATGCGCGAAGCAAATGTAACGCCAATTCTCTTCGCTGACGACGCAGTTATACTTAGCGATAACGTCGAAGATTTACAGAACGCCTTAGATTCATGGAGAAATGCGCTAGAGAGAAACGGGCTTAAAATAAGTCGTTCAAAGACGGAGCATTTGACGTGCCCATTTGCGCATCCGTTGCGACCTGTTCCGGATATAATGTTAGACGGAATAGTTCTTCCGAAAAGCACTATCTTTAAGTACTTAGGAACAATCGTTAACATGGAAGCGAAATGTGACGACGACGTAAACCACAGAGTGAGTGTGGGATGGATGAAATGGCGGGAAAATTCGGGAATCTTTTGCGATCGAAAATTTCCACTTAAATTAAGGGGAAACTCTACACCACGGTTGTTAGACCAGCTCTTATATACGGTTCACAGTGCTGGACAATGTACGAAGCGTTTAAAAACAAAATGACGGCAGCGGAAATGAAAATGTTAAGGATGTCTAGTGGAGTCACTAAACGCGATTGCATTAGATCTACGCGTATAAGAGGAAGTCTACATATAAAGAATTCGGTAACCGAACAGCTTGAGGCGAATAGAATAAGTTGGTATTGCCACGTTCAAAGAAGATCTGCGGAAAATCCGGTTAAAAAGGCACTATCAACTACGGTCACTCCAACTGTAAGAAAACGAGGTCGGAAAAAGAATTCCTGGATTTCTCAGATGGCAAATGCGCAACAACGTCTGGGGTTAACCACTGAAGCGATCCAGGACCGAGCATTATGTAGACGCGTTCTGCGGTCTGCGACATTAGCCAACCCCATAAGCGGAGCAGCAGCGATGCAGTAAAAATGGGAAACTCGTTAAGCATAAGTTCGTATAACGAGGAAAGGGCTAATAAAAGGATAAGAAGAAGAAGAAGCACGGGAAAAAAGAAAAGTTAAAGGAAGCTGTTCAGATCCTGAATGATCTTTACCTTAGCAAGTATTTTTTGCACGCATATTAGCTATGTACCTATCGATCTATCCCCGCTTAAGAGTTCATCATAAAAACTTGGTAGCACAGACAATTCCATGGCGTTTAGTGGTGGCTCATCTGTCAGTTGGTGAACAAACTTAAATTGTTTTGAAAAAAATTTGTAGGCGAATGTTTGACATTCATTTTGCACCCAACAAAACACCCTCTTTAATTGATATTGCGTTAGTGTCTGAACAAAATTTCGTGCTTCGGTACGATCAACTTCCTGTTCCAGCGTTTTCGCATCACGACATGATTCTTTTAAGAGTCAACATACTTTCAGAAGTAACGAATAATGAATGATATCTTCGAGTCATTTGACTATACAAAACTTAATCTAGTAGTACTCTTTCATGGCTGCCAGTCGATAAATTGGCCCGATATATGCAACAAATGATACCAACTTTCAAATTAAATATTTCAATGAGAACATTTTATGTCTTTTTAAAAAGCATATGCCAGTGGTAAAAAGAAGGTCCAAGAAATGCACATTACCTTGGCTTACAAAAGAAGTCTTTGATCTCATGAAAGCCCGCGATATCCTATACAGGAGATGGAGACGGTACACATGTCCTGAAATACACACAGAGTTCAAAGTTGTTCGTAATGCAGTAACCTCATTAATCATATCTAATAAAAGGTCATTTTTTGCAAACAAGTTCAATGCAGTTTGCTCAAACACCGACTTTTGGAAGACTGTGCGCTCACTCGGTTTGACTTCTAAAAAGCCAGCCCTTCGAAGCCTCATCAATTTAGACGAACTTAATGCTAAATTTGTTTCTGCATATGACATACATAATCCGACTAATATATCTCAACCGCAATGCAGTAGCAGTGTTGGTAAAACGATCCTTGACATTACATCTAACCCGCAGTCGGGTTTCCGTGATAAGCATAATTGCACCACAGCTTTACTTAAGGTTTGCGAAGATCTGTGTGAGGGTTTAGACCACAAAATGTTAGCACTAATTGTGTTTTTAGACTTTTCTAAGGCATTTGATTGTGTTGATCATAAAATACTAGTCATGAAACTTCGGACCCAGTTCTCGTTCGACCGGTCTCTATGTAAGTAATTGGTCCCAGTATGTGTGTCATGAGAAAAAGCGCTCATCTTGTCTTTTTGTTCCATCAGGTGTTCCCCAAGGATCCGTTTTAGGACCCCTACTCTTTATATGTTATATTAACGACTTAGCCGTACGTCTTGTGAACTGTAAACGTCATATATATATATCCAGGATGATGTGCAGATTTATTCTGTTTTTCCCAAATCTCAAATTAAGCAAGCGATAAAAAATCTAAACGACCAATTAGCAACAATGTGTAAATGGTCATTTGAAAATAAACTCAGTCTTAATCCAACAAAGACTTAAGCAATGATCATTAGTGCTAGCCGAGTTAAAGTAGACATTCCTCTTCTTTATATTAATCGAACTCCAATTGAATATGTTGAAACATTCAAAAATCTTGGGGTTGACATGAGCCAACAATTTACCTGGAGGACTCATATTACAAAAACTGCATCGAAAGTATACGGAGCCCTTAGAGGACTTAGTCCAACCTCCAACTATCTTCCCACCAAAGTTAAGTTAAGGCTTGTAAAATCATGCATCCTGCCTATTCTATTACGAGGGCGGGTCAATAAGTCCGTGACTTTTTGAATTTTTGACCTCTTTACTGAAACAGCAACACTGCTCCTGTCAACAGGCATCTGTCAGTTGACTCCTGTCAAAATTTAAACTTGCTGCGTCAGTTAGTTTGTGTTTGACAGCTATTTTTATCAGACTACTCACTAATTTGAGGAGAAAATGGAAAAAAGTGAATTTCGTGTGCTTATTAAGCATTATTTCTTGCGAAAAAAAACCATTACCGAGACCAAGGCTAAGCTTGATAAATACTATGGGGACTCTGCACCATCGATTTCAATGGTAAAAAAGTGGTTTACTGAATTTCGTTGTGGCCGTACAAGCACTGAAGATGCCGAACGTCCTGGACGCCCAGTTGAGGTCTCTACACCCGAAACAATCGAAAAAATTCACGATATGGTGTTGGCCGACCGAAGATTGAAAGTGCGAGAGATTGTGGAAGCCGTAGGGATCTCGCATGGCTCAGTGGTTTCAATTTTGAATGATCACTTGGGAATGAGAAAGCTTTCCGCAAGATGGGTGCCGCGTTTGCTCACAGTCGACCACAAACGCATGTGCAGTTGCCATGGCAAAAATCCATGAATTGGGCTATGAATTGATCCCTCATCCACCCTATTCTCCAGATTTGGCTCCGAGCGACTACTTCTTGTTCCCAAACCTGAAGAAATGGCTTGGTGGAAAAAGATTTGACTCCAATGATGAAGTCATCTCGCAAACAAAGGCCTATTTTGAGGACCTCGACAAATCATTTTTTTTAGAAGGGATAAAAAAATTGGAGAAGCGTTGGACAAAGTGTATAGAGCTCAAGGGAGATTACGTTGAAAAATAAAATTATTTTTTTATCAAAAAATCTGTGTTTTAATCCAAAAGTCACGGACTTATTGACCCGCCCTCGTATATGTGTGTGAAATATTCTCCAACATGGATTATGAATCTCGGCGAAAGCTGAATGTTGCCTATAATAGCTGTGCGAGATACATATTCGGCATAGGAAGATATGAATATATCTCTTTCTACTCCTATCAGATTGTAGGTTTGTCAATCGATGAATTGATGGAATATCCAACTGTACTATCAAAAAAACAAAAAAAACACTGTGGCGCTGGCAGCCCGGTACGGGCCATGGCCTAGCTTCTTGACACTCATTTTTGTTGCTCATGTTTTCATTTTTGTCACATCTGAGCGGAGTCTACGGTTTATCGCCGAGTTCGAACGACACTCCTTAGAAGTTTTTTCGTAGGCAATTTTTTACTTTCGGGAGTTTGCCATTCCCCGCCGAAAGGGGGATGGCGATTTGAAAAATTGTTGCCAGGGATCTATCTATCTATAACTATCGCGCCATCGCCATCGCCGTCGCCAACTGTACTATCACTACACAAAAATTTTAACAACAAAACAACCGGAATATCTAATTGAAAAAATTAATTTTCCGCGTAATGTTAGAATGTTGGAATTGATCATTCCAAGATGCAAATATGTTAATACATCTAGACAATTTTTTGTTAACTCGATTCGCCTTTGGAATAGTTAATAGATACCGGATATAAATTGACTTGCGTTATGTTATTGTTCTAATTAACATGCAAATTTCTTCTGAATTGGATGTAAGAAAAATTATTATTAAGTGTCACTTAGCCCCCCCAGGGTGGACGTATAAAAAAATCGCAAAGGAACTCAAAGTTAATAGGAAAACAGTTGCTACTGCTATTAAGAATTATAAAGAGAACTTGTCAGTTGAAAGAAAAGAGGGGTCTGGTGGAAAAGCCGGTTTTATGAACCCAAAAAAGGTCACTGAGATTTTAAGCCTTCTTGAAAAAAATCCTAGCATCTCTGAACGTAATTTGGGAAAAAAAGCAGAATGTTCATTTTTTTAGTTCATAAAGTCAAAAGAAATACGGGCTTGAAAACAAACAAAGTCCAAAAGGTTCCAGATCGGAATGCCGAAATAAATTTGGATGCGAAACAACGGGCAAAACTTTCGCAAGCAAATTTTCATGTATTGTAATGGACGATGAATCGTGTGTTTTTAGTGATTTCAACCGGCTTCCGGAGCATGCTTTCTATACCGACAAAGGTAGAGAAAATGTTGAAGCATAGTTTCGAACCCAACCTAAAGCGAAGTTTCCAAAAAAAATCCTTGTTTTGCAAGCAAATTTTTGCTTGTGGGCGCAGAAGCCAAACTTTCATCACGACTGGCTCAATAAATGGTGAAATTTATGTAAATGAGTGCCCGCAGAAGCGCTTAAGGCCTTTTTCTACAACAATCATCGAGAATCCCCCTTATTTTGGTCTGATCTTTCGTCATATCACTATGGAAAGAGAGCGATGGATTGGTATGAGCTAAACAACATTTCAGTGGTACACAGAGAGGCCTATTCTCCGAATTCGCCAGAACTTAGGCCAATTGAAAGATATTGGACCCTGGTCAAAAAAGAGTTAAAGGCAACCAAAAAAGCTGTCAACACCCTGGAAGAATTCAAAAAACGTTGAAAAAATAACTCTAAAAAGGTGACAGATGGGACCACAATGATGGAAGGTGTTGCTGATGGTACTTTCTCTCAATAGAAAGCACAGACTCTTCGTTTTATTTTCGAGGATCAATCTCAGCTTGCTTTTTACTAGGAATAAGAATAACACAACACGCCGTAAATAATTGCTCTCATCAATTGTGGTGACGGATAAACTCATTTAACATGATGATGCTTCCAGCTGCTGACCTGGCACTGGCATGAATACCGAAAATTGGGGAAGACAACTGCACGCTCGTCAAGATTTTTAGACTTTATGACTGAGTTGCTTCATGTTGAAAAGCATAGAAAGGTTGGCGGAGTTCCATGTGCTCAAACTTGCTTTGCGAATGCATCCTCCACCAGTCTTACAAGAGTGCGCTCCAAAATCCGATAGGCAGATTTGAAGGCACACTCGACAAAAAGGTAAACGCGCTCGGCATTTCGTCAATATTAAGGCTGCTTTCAAGTACGTAACTTTTGACGACATGTGTAACTCGGTCTGACAATACGGTGTAGGTAAATCACTAGATTTGCGGTGAATTGGATATTGACTGCGGATGTTGGTTGTTGCTAAGATGTAACGGCGGGAGTAGGCAAGGGTTGCCCACAAAGCAGCATTCTGTCTCCACAGCTATGATGTATGTTGGTCGATTTACTGCTTAAAGCGCTCAATAATTCCGGCGTCTATGCATAAGCATACCACCTTGATCAAAAAGTTCCCGGAATAACCACCGTGTGTCGATCCCATTGATACGATTTGAGTTCTGTTTTTGGTACATCTGCTAAGTTGGTACATCTGTTGTTGATATTCCCTCTAAATATTAGCATCATAGCTTGACATTTGCTTCGAGAGAAAAATTCTTCGGGCGATCTTCGGTCCCGTCTGCATTGACGGTGAGTGGAGGAGGAGATACAACGACGAACTGTATGGACTGTACAGCGACATGGACCTAGCTAGAAGAGTGAAGATCCAAAGACTGAGATGGCTGGGTCATGTAGAGCGCATGCACACCAAAGCTCCGGTCCGAAAAGTCTTCGAATCCGCCCCCGAGGGACAGCGCAGTAGAGGAAGGCCAAGACTCAGGTGGCGCACGCAAGTGGAAGAGGACCTCAGCCAACTTAGCGTGCGAAATTGGAGACAGCTAGCCAGGGATTGAGCTGGCTGCAAAAGCTTGTTGACTGAGACCCAGGTCCACCCCGGACTGTAGCGCCACCTAAAGTAAGTAAGTAAGCTTGACATTTGCAAAAGTTACGTAGCTAAGAATAATTTTTTTACAATTTTAGAAATGAATTTAAATTTGCAATAACGAACTTGTATTCAATTTTGCGTAAAAAACGGATTTAATGGTGCGCGAACGCTGGAAATGTTGGAAAAGTGTTTCGGCAGCGATTCTCTAAAGAAAACGGTCGTTTACCAGTGGCACGAGCGGTTCAAAAGTGGTCGTGAGTCAATTGTCGTTTTCAGTCAAAAAAGAAGGCAATGGTCACGGTTTTCATGGATCACAACGGTGTAGTGCATCATGAATTTTTGCCAGAAGGCCAGACAGTAAACAAAGAGTATTATTTGGGCATTATGAGACGTTTGCGTGAAGCAATGCGCCGAAAGAAACCAGAATTGTGGGCAGAAAACTCGTGGATTTTGAACCATGATAACGCACTGTCGTATAGTGCCAGCATTATTCGTAATTCTTTGACAAAAAATGCAACAAATACCACCCAACAGCCACCAAATTCACCTGATTTGGCTCCCTGTGACTTTCTGTTCAATCAAGTTTAAAAAACCACTACTTGGAACGCATTTCAGCAGCCGAAAGGAAGTAATGGAAAAATCGCAGGAAGCACTGATGGACATACCGAAAACCGAATATAAAAAATGTTTCGAAGATTGGATCAAGCGATGGCATAAGTGTGTTGCAGTTGATGGGGATAACTTTGAAGGGGACAATATAGATTTAGAAGAATAAACTTGTATTTTTAATTTTCTGAATAAATTCCGGGAACTTTTTCATCTGCTTTTGGATCTGCTCGAAAGTGCAGGCAGACCTTAACGTTATTGACAATTGCTGCATTAGAAATGGGCTTGACTGGTTCCTCTCAAAAGGGATGTTGTCCTCTTTGTAAGGAGTATGGATGAAGATGCTTGGTCTGACTAATTTAGTGCTAAAAGTTATCACGATTCAATTATCCAAAGAAGTCAAGTATTCAGATGTCATCCTGGAGAACAAACTTCTATGAACTAAACATTTTACGCCGAAAACCTGTAAGGTACTGTAGGCCTTGTGGCAGTGCAATGGACCTGTTATCAAGGTCATATCAAAGCCGTCTTGCGTTTAAAAAGTTTTTGGTACAACACGCACTTGGAGCTTTGATGGCCTTGTCTTATAGACATGCATTTCCAACTCCATGACTTTCCTTGTGCCCAAGACTGTTTTCGGGCAGAAACTTAACCAGGAAAAAAATGAATATTCGGCACTTCATGGCTTCAAAACTAAATACGATGCATAGCTGATGTCTTCCTGGATTATGACAACATTAGTTTTTACTCGTTTACACACTCACGTGTGTTTTCCAAGCAGCGATATATGGAATATTGATCGAAGCGATATATACTGTACAGAATCGGTTGACGAGGCGGAGCATATGCATTTGTAACGACAGCAAAGCTGCGCTTGGACATTTGCTTAACCCTTTTACGAGTTCCAATCTAGTTCGAGAATGCATCACTCAACACAGTCGAAAGGTTGAATTCACTGAATCGTGTGTGGGTTCCAGATAACAATAGGATCACGGAAAATTAAATCGCCTGCCTGCGTCCTCGGTAAAGGTTTCCGTTGACAGTTGGGTTTCTTATGTGCATAACTACTGATAGCATGATCAGGTTGTCGGCAGGCCAAACGAATGGCCGGAAATCTGCCCCTCGCCATTAACAAAAACGATTTGACATTCCTTCATGGATCTCTCAATATCTAAATCATTTATTCTTTCGAATCAACCTGAACCCAACTCAACACCTAACTTCTATTTAGAAGTGCCAATGTGATACATAAAGACTGCTTAACCTGTAAGAAAACTGCGATGATGTTCCCGCACATAGTGTCAGTATGGAGTGCCTTGTATGCTCTGTAGGCTCCGGTACATTTGGGACAGAAAAATTTTAAGAAATATCAGCAGAAGTAAAGAACAAACCAAACCTTGACCTCATAAGAAAAACGCTGATCCATGGAAGCCTCCACATTAATAAATCGATAGTAGTGGATCTACAGGCTGAGCAAATAAGCTGTCATATTCTACAAAGGCCCAAAACGCAAAATAGGTCCAAGTCGAAGTTCATTGAAAGAAGATAGACAAATCATTGGATTACTCACATGTGAAAACATGAGTAAGTCCTTTAGTCAACGCCACAAACATCGCAGTAGCAATGCAGGTACATTGAGGAAATAGGTGAGTAAAACTAGAAAAAGAATAAATAAATTGAATCTTGGTTCCTGATTTGTCCAATTTAAGATAATAGGAGTGAATTTGGCACTAAAAGGGAAGTGCACGATCTTTCAAATTACTCGTCAAACAACGATCCGGAAACACAGATGCCTATTTTGCATGCGGCATGGTTCCTGATTGGATATTGTGTTCAAAACAATTCAAAGAACAAAGCCACTGTCCTAACAAATAAGTCAATATCGATTAAAACTTCTATTAAGTTTATTTCTACGGCAGCTATCTTGCTGGCCAAGGTTCAAAAGAAAGCATTCTCCAATACAATGAGAAATATGAATGATCAATTTTGGAGAATTAATATCCATGCGATAGCAATCCATTACCCAATCTAACTCTGCGTTTTCTTAAGCTACAACAAGGTCTGTAAGTACTCCTATTTACGTTAATTTGAATAAATTTATCGTTAAAATACGAAGAACAAGAAAATTAAAACAATTTTGCACGTAAAATGAGAATGTCTCATTCATTTTTCAAATACACGTATTAGCTCATAAATTAACGATCTTTTGCAACTTTGTTGCACACGAAAGGGCTCCAACTGTTTAATGTAAAACACGAAATTTTAACTTAAAATCTCCTCTCTTCAGAGTAACGCCTTGCGGCCGTTGCATTTGTATCATGGTTAGCTGCTAACATCGACTTTGTTGCTTGTTTCTCTTTGTGAACATAGGTATAATCGAAGGCCACTAAACACGGAGTGCAAACAATTGTTTAGCATAATTAAATATTAATTTATTTACATTTGTAATTTTAACTATTTTAGATACCGGCTCTTTACACACATACGAGTACTTGTACTTCGGCAGTCCAACAGTCAGGGGTACACCCCTGGACTAGAACTGGTTCTTATGTAAACTCCAATTTGCCAATTAAGTTGGGGATTGATGTTTTTTCTCTCCACATATTCTAGCATTTGTAGTACACGTAACAAGTAGTTGCTTTTAAGTTTGTTTCTTATCTAGCTAATTTGTTATTTAAGATTAAAATAGAGCTCTACTATTGTAGAGGCCTTTCGTACATGAGCGATCTAAGAAAGTTTGTTTTAGGCAATTTACAGTTCATGTTTAAGAATATATGCATAATTCTAGTAAGCGGAGATGTTGTATCTTTGATGCAATCGAAACATCATTTCAATATACGAGGGCGGGTCAATAAGTCCGTGACTTTTGGATTAAAACACAGATTTTTTGATAAAAAAAAAAATAATTTTATTTTTCAACGTAGTCTCCCTTTTTTCTTGGCCAAATGAGGTCGTTTTTTTTTTCAAATCGTCATTGAATCGGTCCAATAAGTTGGCATAATATTCCCCATTGATTGTTCTTCCCTTTTGAAGGTAGTCAATGTGGATTATCCCGCGTGCATCCCAAAAAACAGTCGCCATAACTTTATTGGCTGACAAACCCACCTTGGCCTTCTTTGGCGCCGATTCACCCTTAGAAACCCACTGTTTTGACTGTTGTTTGTTCTCTGGTGTGTTGTGATGGATCCATGTTTCGTCCACGGTTACAAAACGGTGCAAAAACTCCTCCATATTGCGATCAAACAACGCCAAACCTTCCTGTGAAGTTGTTACACGATTGCGTTTGTGGTCGACTGTAAGCAAACGCGGCACCCATCTTACGGAAAGCTTTCTCATGCCCAAGTGATCATTCAAAATTGAAACCACTGAGCCATGCGAGATCCCTACAGCTTCCACAATCTCTCGCACTTTCAATCTTCGGTCGGCCAACACCATATCGTGAATTTTTTCGATTGTTTCGGGTGTAGAGACCTCAACTGGGCGTCCAGGACGTTCGGCATCTTCAGTGCTTGTACGGCCACAACGAAATTCAGTAAACCACTTTTTTTCTATTGAAATCGATGGTGCAGAGTCCCCATAGTATTTATCAAGCTTAGCCTTGGTCTCGGTAATGGTTTTTTTTCGCAAGAAATAATGCTTAATAAGCACACGAAATTCACTTTTTTCCATTTTCTCCTCAAATTAGTGAGTAGTCTGATAAAAATAGCTGTCAAACACAAACTAACTGACGCAGCAAGTTTAAATTTTGACAGGAGTCAACTGACAGATGCCTGTTGACAGGAGCAGTGTTGCTGTTTCAGTAAAGAGGTCAAAAATTCAAAAAGTCACGGACTTATTGACCCGCCCTCGTACATTTTTGGGTATTTAATTGATTTTTTTTAGCAATGCATTCTGAATACAGGTTGTCTTTCAAGATGCTCGCTAGGTCAGGAGCTATTTGAACTTAAAAAAAGAATGGGAATGTCGGAAAATTTTAAGCAACATTTTCGAACAATTAGGTACTAAGCCTCTGCTGCTAATGGAATGCAAACTGAATTTATGAGGATGGACAACGGACTTATTTTCTGTACTTAAAACTTACATAAACAAATTTGGTCTCAGACAAAACTCCGAGGCCCTGCTAATAAAGCAGTGTCATCGGCAAACGTAGCTAAAAAGTTTCTCTCTTCTTGGAGTATGCCTCAGGTATATAAGAGAAAGAGAAGTGGGCAAAGAATTCTTCCCTGCGGTGCACCGGCTAAATTTGAATCTGAGTCTGACACAAACAATTCTATTCTCGAGATACTTTGTCAGTATAATCTAAAAGTTCAGTGGCAAGACCTGTCGGTATTTTAATTTTAAGCTCTGACGCCGAATTACTGAAGATTTGCAAGGCATCAAGGAATACGCTCGAGCAAGTCTTTTCTTCTTTTAAAGCTGGCTCAATTACGTCGGTTGTCAGGTGCATAGACCTGATCAAAAGTGGAATACTCACTCATGGACTCAAGCTGGTGATTGGGGATAATATTTCTCCATCGGTAATTGGCAGTATTCCGAGTTACTCCGACACTTTTGGACACCGGTAAAGATTATCGAGACTAAATCAGGATCTTAGATTAGAGATGGTGAAGGGTGAACCCTTAATAAACCAATGGCAGTGCTGACGTCCCCGGACTGGTTACTGGCATCGGACTAACCGACCTCGCTTTCGGTTCGGTTATTCGTATCCGTAGATGGCCAACTCTAGGTTGGAGGTTGTATCGCCGGGAGTTCAGAAACACAAACAAGCCTCGGATACGGATAAATCTACTGTACTACTATACGGAAATCCCATGCAGACGAATTAAAAACAACGACCTTTGGATATGCACGTGGAATGTTCGATCCCTGTTAGAGCCTAGAGAATAGACGACTATAACGAAACTCCTGGTTTGACGGCGAATACTGGCAAACCCATCCAGCTAGGCAAGATGCATTAAAGGCGGTGCTACGTAGGAGGAGTAGAGCTGCTTACGTGCTCTACGAGCCGAAGAGGAGCCTGGCTTCTCAGGAGGAAAAAGAAGGAGTATGAGAAGCACGCGGTCAAGGAAATTGAAAGACTCTAATACAGGGAACAGATAGGGAAGTTTTACCAATGGCAAAAAAAACATGCCACAAACACAAAACCCGAACAAGCGAATGTAGTAGTAGAGTCGATAACGAAATAAATACCGCTATTAGGCAGAATGAACCTTTCAGTTTGGATGATGTAGATTAACATTTTTGTCTACATGACCTGATTGAAGTGAAGATAGACATATCTAAGCTTAAGTCCAACAAAACTGGGATAGACGAAAGTATGCCCGATGAATGGAAGCTCAGGATTGTTTGTCCGATCCTCAACTGTCTCCCTAACCGACAAGATCCTATCTGCCGTATAGTGTGAATGCCTGAGGCTGTTCGTCAACAAGATGATATCAGTGTGACTTTCGTCCAGAAGGGATCAAGCGAAAAATAACTCTTGTAAATCGCTGCTTCATTGGACTAAGAAGGCGATTGACTAGCAAAGCTCTCTCCCGAACGACAACAGTTAATCTGTATAAGGTATAGTACGTATAGTAAGAAAGTTTGTCTAAAGATTATAACTTCAGAATCATTTGCGTGACCCAAATAACTCATATCATGGGTTCCACTTTAAAGGTGATCTTTAAAAAGGAGTTTTGCGGTTTTGATGACATTGTGGACCTACTGTGCCTTGAATCTGATCTTATGAACATTCTGACCGATGTCTGACGACTTTCCTTTTGCACAGGTAAGGTTTTGGTCAGAATCTGAGAGGAAAAGCATCATAATCGGTTTTCGCGGATCACCTTAGGGTGCGAAGAATCCCTATATGTAGCAACAGTCAAGCTGCGAATTCAACTTTGCTACTTTGGGTAACACAAGGCTTCTCTGAACGCGCTCGGTTGGCCGAGTTCTCCGAGTCTTAGGAAAGTCTGTATTCTCAGTTAGCGCTTCTATTGACAATTGATTTTCTTATGAGCATAACTGCAGACAGTTACCACCAGACCAAGCGAATGTTTCCCGAATATTTCGAAGAGGCCAGCAACATTCCTGGTCTGTCTGTCTGTCTGTTAGCTGTATGACTATTTTACTATAAACTGCTCCCGCTTCCGCTTGTGTTGTGTTGTCTGTGCGTACTCGCCCTACGTTCGCATCAGGCTGCGGGTAATCGTCGCTAATGTGGCTGTAGGCACCAGCTGAAAAGTGCCATGCAATCCGAAAAAAAACTATGCAGCTCCCAAATATTACGTAGGATGTTTTCTGCCACATTGTATGAACACATGATGTTAATTGCCAATAATCTTATTGGCCATTAGCACTGCCGTTTAAGGCATGACCCGTAGATCCTGAAGAAAACCCTAAAAGTGCAGATCGATTTTAAGGCCATATATGACCGCCAATTCAAGTTTCGGTACACCTGTAATCCCGACGACGCGTTACCCCTTAATATAAGAACCGTGGCCTGACATATTATCTTAATTCTGTTACCAATTCTTGCTTAGAAAATAAGTTCTTAAATCTGATACTTGACATTGGTGGATCTACGCACAGCTGTACCCACAACAACAAATCGTTCTCATCGAAATACAATTCTCAGAAAGTACAAGTAGTCGTACAAGTATAAAGCTTGTTCTAAAATTGCATTAAAAATGCAAAAAATAAACTAAACAAACGAACGGAATCAAAAACCTTTAAAATTGCATCTTGGCCGGATATGCCCTGAAATTGCAGTAGAACATGGGGTAACTAGAATAATTGGTAAAACGTAGCTGTGCTTACTGCCAATCTGCATAGAGGTTCTTACGAGTAATTTCTTTTTTTCTGTTTTATTTATCTTGCCTAGTCTCTTTGGTCGTTCTTTGTGTTGGCCTATGTAAATTGTTTCGGCCTTAGGACAGATGGATAGGTGGAAAAAAGTCTCAACCGGAAAATAGAAAAGTATCTATCCCTGCATCTGGCCAAAAGTAGGTACTAGTATCTACACCTGCATGAAATACGTAAGGCAAACGCAAGAAGCTAGGTTAGTTTACCTTTTGTTACCTCTTCTACCTTTTTTTTATTGTTGTAGTTTTTGTGTTGTTTTTATTACTATTATTCTTCCCATGTACCTATAGTTTGGTGTTTGTTGTTTGGTGGCTAGCATCGACACGCACTTTTAAGGTTTTCTTCAACAGACAGATGTTTTTCGCGGAAACCAATGGAAAATCGCTGAACTAAAAGAACACCTACAGATGTCTGAATGTATCATACATATAAATTAGTAGACATTGAGTGTAAAAAAAAACGAAGTTAAATTCAAAAATGAAAATGAAATTTTAAAGGTGCTAAAGAAACGTTAAACATCTTAGGGGGGCTATAAAATTCCAATGCACCAGCAGTCACAAGTGGTTTAGATACTTTATAGATACTCGTACATTAGGCGAACTAAACCCAGACAAGGTCTGGCGATTTTTTGAAGAGCTGCAGTGTTTTGAATTAATCTGAATTGGCACTGCACAGTATGTATCTGTAATACCATAGACTGTTGAAAACTCGTCGAGATTAGCTACATGTATTGCAGTTGCCACTAAATTACAATTCCCTTTCAAAGAGAACTGCAAGACTATCTAATTTTTGCCAGATGAAGTTTTTCATCTGTGAACTAGCTAGTGCCTGATTTTATGAGGTAAGAAGGTTTCACTTGAAGTGCATAAACTTAGAAAATTAGGAATCGGGAAGCAAAAAGCTTCTTATTCTACCACAATCGTTTCCAACGAATTAAACCGAACGTTTTTGTCAAACCCTTGTAAAGATTATCCTTGTGACTTGTTGATGGTCACTGCATAGGGGTGCCGCACCGGAAACTGCAAACGTTTGAATTCGAATGGAATGCGAGGCAATAGTACATTTTCTTCTTTGAATTTTTCCATTTAAAATAGTAGCTTCGATGATATTGGCTACCGTTGCAAGGCGTTGCGGATTAATTTTTCGAAGCAAAATAATAGGACGTCAATCTTCAATATTAAAACGTGCGGAGGCATGTCGGGTAAATTAATTGAATTAATTGACGTTGTCATCATTAGCGACTACATCGCGTAAATAGATGTACTCTTCCGAGCTCAGCTTTGTTTGATTCAAGCGAATGTAGAGAAGTCGTTCGGTTTCGATTTTCGATACATATCGGCAATATATTGGTGGAACAATTGACGGCATTTCAGCGATTTCACGTATCTTTGGCCGATACGAATAGTAGTTCATAGCTCTGACTTTCTTATTCGTTTCCGCATCGGTTAGCGGATTTCTCATTTTGATTCCGAAATGATACCCATCTTCTCCTTGCCAAAATAGAACTGGATACTGTAATCCGTCGTATGAGCGATGCGTTTCTAGGACTCGTTGGACCTTACTATTTGTGCGATGGAGAACAATATCGCGTGACTCGAGTTCTTGGCCAACTATAACGATTTCCGCTTCATCAATCGTTGGAGCATTGTATTTTCTTGCGTGTTGAACAACAGGTGCCTTATCTGCACGAATTACAACTTTTTAATCGTCAGCTGGCGTTCGTTGAAGAGCAGTTCTGAACAGTTGAATCAATTCATTGTGTTGATCGAATAAAGTTTGCAGTTCAGCGATAATTTCTCTTCTAGTGTCCATATTGAATCGAAAACGTTGATCGATTTGTTCATCTGTGTTTCCCAAGAAATAAGTATGAAGAAATTTGTGATCTGCGTCTGGAAGTGGTGGTAATGACCCAGCACGATGATAGATTTGGCCCTGCACTTTGAAGGCTGGCATGTAATTCTCGCGTATAATATTTGTTGTGCCAAACGATGTCATTTGGAAACACGAATTGTACTTCCGAATGTTTCCCAACAAAGTTTCGATTGGCTTGTGTTACATGATACCAGTGTCGATAATGGATCAGGCGGTGGATGTATTGTAACTCTGGCAATTTAACTTTCCCAGCCGCGCAGCACATTCCAGTTGTTTCACTCTTAAATTTGAGTGCTTTTTAATGCACGCATAATTGGTTAATTTTCCCAAAAACAACACTCGAATGAAGACTGTAATCATAATTTTGATCATAATGGAACGCATCTAGCTCCTATATTGGCATCCATGAATCATTCAGTGCTCGTCTAGACCGAGCTGTGCGTAATCGTTGAGCTTCGAGTCTTTGCTCACTTTGGTCGTCAGATTCTGAGGTTCGCAACTGCTTTTTCTTACGTGCTTAACGTGTATTTCTACCAATCGCTGCTCGTTTGGTATTAAAAAAAATACAAAAATTCAATATTGCAAAGCATAGCAAATCACTTATGATTTAACTCTATGATCCAGCATCCTACAAAAATTCCAGTTGCCGTAGAAAAAAATGAATACTTTAACTCAATCTACAACTTCAATCAGCGGAGCTGCTTGTCTAGGATTCTTTTTATCTATTCTAGTTACTAACCTAAGGATCGGGTTACTGCACTCGCGACCGGAAACTATTCATAAATACCCTTTTCATGTCATCACAGTGCCGATATAATATAGAAAGTAATTATTACCATATAAATTCGACTGGGCACTCAGTGCCCGAGACATGGTTTTCGGGTCATTGTCTTTGCAGTCTTGTTATAATAACAATAACAAATCAAACTTCTCAAAAATACATTTTTGTAATCCAAAACACTATTATCTATGTTTGTGTGGGTCTATATATTAGAATTTGAATTGACATCCCCTTTAGGCACCGAGTGCCCGAGATACGGGTCTAGGGTTAATGCGGAAATGTTAATGTATGAAAAACTCACAAAATCTGAATCGAGTTATTTTTTTTTGATATTAAGATCAAGTTTTAAATACACTAAATAGAAGATTTCGAGTAATTTTGGGCTATATCTCGTTACTCGTACTTACAATAGGAAAAATGCCTGCACAGAAATTATAGCTTTCAATATTTCCAACAATTTTTCCCTACATTACTTCTTAATTTTTCAAAAATAGATCAAAAAATAAACATTTTCGATTGTAACTCATCAATCAAGTGTCCGATCAATGTAATTGTGACTATTTATAAAGTTTTGCATGAAAAAAAAAAATAAATAAATAAAAAATTGGTACCAAAACCTTTTTCACAGAATTCTGAACAAAGTTGCAAAAGACATCAGTGCTCTATCTCTTACAATTTAAGAGTCTATAAAGGACAAACAAACAAATAAACATTGTTTTTTATATATAAAAGAAGAAGATATGTGAAAGAATTATGCATAAGCAACTTAATTGTTACCTTATTCAAAATAACTTGTTACTACAAGTGCAGTCGGATTTCCGAGCTAAACATAGCTGTACAACTGCTTTGCTGAACGTCATAAAAGATACAAGAGACAAATTAGATAGGGACAGTGTTACCTTTCTGGTACTCTTAGACTTCTCCAAAGCTTTTGATATGGTCAATCACTCGATTCTGCTCAGCAAATTAAGACGCTTTTTCTCAATTTCCTTCACTGCTGTTAAACTAATGTCATCCTATCTCAATGAACGAAAACAGACGTGTCACTTGATGGCAACCTTTCCGATTTTTTTCTCTTATCGCAAGGAGTTCCCCAAGGCTCCATTCTGAGGCCTCTATTGTTCTCCATATATATTAGCGATATTGCTTCTGTCATACTAAGTTCATCTAAGAATATCTATGCTGATGATATACAAATTTATCAACGCAGTTCCTTGGGCCTACTTGGAAATTGCGTCAGTGTTTTAAATGAGGACCTGGAACAAATTTCTGATTGGTCACTCAGAAGCGGCCTAATACATAATCCAACAAAGTGTAACTATTTAGTTATTTCTAAAAAAAAACTTAGATCTGTCTTATTTCCCTCACCTAATGCTAAACTACTCTTAAATTGAATTTGTTGAGTCTTCGAAAAATATTGGTCTTGTCTTCAATAGAAGCCTTACATGGAACAACCACATTTATAAATTAGTTGGAAAAACTTACGGTATTCTACGAACCCTATTTGCTGCTCAAAAGAGTATTCCTCTTGAAACAGGACTGCTACTTGCTAAAAAGTTTGTCATTTCTATACTAATCCATGGATGTGAAATTTTTTATGGATGTGATGCCGAGACTAGAAGGCGACTTCAAGTGGCTTTCAATACTCTTACTGTATAAGCATGAATGATACAATAAATAAATCTAAATCTAAATCAGAAACTTGAAGGTCCATTGTGACATCATCAGGAGACATTGGACGCGTTGATGCTAAGGCAATAGATCCGTATGTTTAAGGCATTTTGGTGAAGGAAAGAGAACGTTTGCCCAACATCCGCATTCAGTAATTTAAGGAAGCTATTAAGGACTTACTTACTTATTTAGATAGAGATGATTTTGGGCCGCATTTATCAATTTATTGAGATCTCCTTCCATATGCGGGCGCTACCTATGTTAAGGTGAGGCCTCTCTACTGTTCAACTGGGTTGCCCCTCCGAGTTAGATTCGACGATTCTTTGGGCAAGAGCAATGGTGTCTATTAGCTCTAAATGTCCTAGCCATCTCAGACCGTTGAGGACAAGGCTCCAGAAACTTGAAAAGGGTACACCTCCTTTAGGGTGTTTTTCGGCGGTCAAAGGTTAATGAGGTGGAGGTGGAATATTCTTTCTAAGTTCTCAGCAGAAAGGATGACAAATTAATGGATTTGAGATTTTTTAGGACCATATGGGAGATATAAAATCTATCCTAACTTCATACCACCCACTGAAGTACACTCGTACAGGACACCCATTGTCTTCGTTTAAGCGCTACAAAGAGTTGAGTTGCTTTAAAATAATCTGCCGTAGTCTCGAGGATACATCTGTGCTGGTAATCCTTTAACAGAAACTACGCCAGGGTCTCCATTAGGACTTCCTTACAAGTTGCTTGTAGATTATTAAGCTTTATGTGTCTCTTAGCACTATTGGAGTTTTTCCTTCTTTTGGGACAGAGGCAAAACCTACGATTCGGCAAATTTTTTGCTAGTATACCAGAATGTGTCTGCCATGAGCCATTGTGGTGTGTTTCTTCCAGTCATTGTCAAATGATCTGCACGTGGAATGTTGGGACAATTTAAAGGCCTTGTGCAATCAGCAAAGGTCCTTGACTGCTGTTACGCAGATATCGACGCTTTATAGGAGGTGTGATGGGTAGAGCTAAAAAGGATAAAAAACTGTGTTTTATACTACGAGTATAGTAGAATAGAAACAACTCTTATTTAGATGCGTACTTATCATATGCAGGGGAAAAAGTCTTAGTATTCCGTGAGCAAGCATTTTATGACAATCCTAAGTTCGCTAACAGAGGCATACTATCCACGTATGCTCCTAAGAAAGAGAAGGATGAAGCCAATAAAGAATGTTTCTACTAAATGCTCAGCTAGTCTTATGAACAATGTCTTAAGTATGCCGCCAAAATTGTACTAAACGATTTCAACGGCCGGTTAGGAGAGGAGGCATCTTTGGTAGGACAGTTGGTAGCCTACACCCCAGCACGTCTGGCAACGGAATTAGGCTTATTGATTTTGCGGCGACACAAAACAACGAACTAGTATTAAATTTTGCGTAAAAAACGGATTTAATGGTACGTGAACGTTGGAAATTTTGGAAAAATGTTTCGGCAACGATTCTCTAAAGAAAACGGCCGTTTACCAGTGGCACGAACGGTTCAGAAGTGGTCGTGAGTCAATCGAAGATGATGAACGCAGTGGCAGACCATCGACATCGAAAACCGATGAAAACATTGATGAAGTAAAAGAAATGTTGGTCAATAACCGCAAATTAACCATCAGAGAGATAGCGGAGGACTTGAACATTGCAATTCGCTGAAAGATACCAGAATTTTGGGCAGAAAACTCGTGGATTTTGCACCATGATTACGCACCGTCGCACAGTGCCATCATTATTCGTAATTTTTTGACGAAAAATGCAACAAATACCATCCAAAAGCCGCCGAATTCACCTGATGCAGTCGATGGGGATTACTTTGAAGTAAACAATATAGATTTAGATGAAAAAACTTGTATTTTTAATTTTGTGAAAAAAATTCCGGGAAAATTTTGATCAAGGCTGTACACCAAAACAAAGTATGGCTGATGAATGGAATCTCAATATCGCTTACCCGATCCACGAAAAGAGTGCATACCTGCCAGGAATGCCAACAATCGACTAAACCCTCACACTCTGGTAGATCCTGGAAAAAACTAAAGAAGTTCAAATCGATACCAATCATCATTTCATCGATTTTAAGGCCGCCTATGATAGAATTTATAGAGACAAGCTACATATATAGAGCCATGTTTGGTTTTGGGATCCCTGCCGAGATCGGCCACTTGTTCGCTTTTTGTTGAAGTCGGTACCGGGTTAGAGAATATTAAAAAAAAAATATTCTAAAGTCTTTGCAGCTACGACTACTTGTGTATGCCAATGACATCGACATATCACAAGTGGGCAGAGTTTTTAAGCACAGCATTACTTTGGTACTCCAATATTAAAACGGAAGCTGCCAAAATGGGTCAAGTATTTAGTAAATGAGAGCCAAAACTAAGTATGCATATGTTGTCAAAGAGAAGGTACATGCAACGTCGACGAATTGGACAAAATATCATGGTCGATAGCTTTGTTTTCGAGGTATAAAGCGACGTTGCCTACTTTATCGCTGCTCTAAATTCTGCCATCAACTCCATAGCAGAAATAAAAAAAAGTAAAATTATAGAAAAATATGGATGTAGCCCCAGAGGATTATTATTCAGATGTTACGCAATAGCGACTCTACATTCATGTTCATTTCGATTGGGGATGGGGCAAAAATTCTGTAGGCTCTAACTAACATACTCTTAAAATCCACTGTTGATTTGGGCGCTGACCTAAGAGCAGCCGAATCATTTGATTCCGATGATTCTTGAGACTCTTCTTACGAGACGTTCGGGAGATTGAGCTAGAGCGACTTAGGCTCTGTCTGTCACTGTAAATTTCTATCAGAATAGGCTAGAGGTTGTTCAGAGTGCTGTTTTTAAGCGCTTGTCTCGGTAATCCAGAAAAGATGGAACGCTCTCCAGAAGAGGCACCTTTGGAGGTGGCAAGAAACGTCAAGTACTGTCAGAGGCGGGAGTGCAAAAAGTCTAACTTCCCCAGGGGCGACGAAGAAAATAAACATGTCGCTGGAATTTATAGTCACAAAAATCGACAAACTTCCCGGATTTAAAACTGCGTTCTCTTCTTCTGTCCTGAATAGGGCTGGAAGAAAAAAAATTCTCATACTCTCCCTCTTCTTTCTCCTTTCGATGGATTTTTCCATGACCGATGTCCGAATGAAACCGACACCCTGCTACCAACCTAAACTGCAGTTCCCGTACGAGTATACGGAACTCGAATGGAGTAGTAAAACTCATCGACGAAGCGAAAATTACCGACGAAAATTATTAGACACTCGATGTCCTGATGTCCAGTGCTAGAACTTTATTACTCAAACGCTTACTCATCTTTCTTCCAAAGGCTGAAAGAATCCACTATAATGAGCGACGAAAAAAAAAGTCGTATATCAGATTCGACGCCGCAAGAATAGTGTCGTACTTTGCGCCAGAAACCAAATTGGTTGTCTGTTATTTTGTTGCTTTTTTCTACCACCTTCAACAGAGCTCTTCAAATTACTTTCACGAATAATTTTTCTGCGAGTAAGTCATTACTAAAATGACATTATAATGACTCTTTCTCCGGGGCAACATTCGCGGTAGTAAAGTTTGCGGTGCAAGCCTGGTTAAACAACACCGATACCTGATGGCTACATGCATATTTGATGTTTAGCCAAATTTACAGTATGGCAAGGTTTATCCTGCCTACACCCATCAATTATTTAGCTACCGAGTCCATGCTTAGCACCAATAATGACATCATGTGCTAATTTCTGGGCACTATTGAGTTTCAGATCACTCAAGCTGTATAAGATTACATCTCGAACATACATATACTATAGATATTCGAGCATAGTATATAAAATATTGCATATCCCCGTCTGCTGCTTAATGGCTTTGGGATATCTAGAACTTTTCGTTTTATGAAGAGGGAGCACAACCTTGTTAGCCTCCCTAATTGATGACAGGTTACTTATACAATCTTTCCTTCAGTAATTCCCTACTTAATTGAATAATTATGAGCTCATTGTGAGTCCTAGATAAAGTTAAATCAACTCGGTGTATTCCTAATTTCATAGTCAACGAAATGAATACCCAAACCCAAACCCATTGAATCGAAACATAACCTATAGACATAAGCATTGCCATAACGTTGAAGTATACAAAATGACCCCCTAGAACGCACTTTCCACTTCAGAAGCCGGCTATCCTTAATAATCGAAAAGATTTTCAAGAGCCACTGCAGCGCTTTTTTTTACTTAATGACTACCCAACCCATTGATCCTGTGCCGGAACGTTTATGCGACGTCAATGTCCGTCATCTTCACGCAATAATGTCGTTTTTTTTTTGTTTTGTGGTCTTTTTCTATATTTATTCTTTTGCATTTCGTCTTTGTTGCCAGCCATTGGGTGTTCGTTTTTTTTTTTCTTAACACACGCAAGTTTCTTGCCCTAAGATGGTGCATATTCAAACGCACTTTTAATGAATTCCCCCCTTGTATCGGGTAATGCTTCGCTCTTGTGGTAGTATGCGTATGAAGGCACGTAGATACATATATTGACATAATATAAATCGTAAAGGGTAAACGCACTTTAAGCGTAATAACACAATAACCCCTCAGCATTATAATTGTTCATTTTTGTACGACGATTTACCAGTAACTCATGGGCGGTCCAGAGCTTTTTTTTTGTATTTTTTCTTCTCAAGAGTACCGTATTAATATTTGATTAGATTTCTTGAATTAATCCTGAGCGTAGTTACGGATATTAAATATTTAAAAATAGAAATTAAATGATTAGATGTTTATTACGATGTAGGGATCTGGTGCTTTTCTCAACATTCCCAGCACGCACTTTGACATGTGCGTAGAAAGCCGTATGTCATTATTCTTAATAAAGAAATTAATTTCAAAGGAATCCTACAAGGTGAACATATGAAACAAACAACTTTAGTTCAATCCTTTAAAGGAGACAGTTGTTCCCTGGACTTGGGTAGTTAGGTACCCGTTCCATTAGTCCAGTAATATAGTATACAGTGTGCTCTGTACCTTGGCACATACGCCCTATTGAGTCAATCAGTGAAGATTTTTGTTGTAGCTACTGTGGCCAGATAATTGTATGGGTTAGGAAGTGGGAATTCTGTGAGCTCGGTTTGATTGTCTAGTAGCTCCATCTTTCTTGTACCTTATAGTCCCATCGTGGTTACTAAACTGCTTGTGACACCGTCCTTAACTCTGCCTTTATCATCTGCTTTGTTGACTCAAGGCTCTGCTGTCTTAAATGTTAAGCATAATTTATGCGCTGATTTAGGTCGATATGGAATACTAAGCTGCTGACTACATAATGTTCTTTTGCCCAATATCTTATATTGGTATCATCCTTCAGGTAACAGGTTAGTTGTTGCGTCGATTAGTATCTTTGTAGCGTTTACGTCTTTTAGACAAGAGTCGACAGGGAGTCCGAACTTTAACCAACACTATTTCCTTTATCTCAACAGATAGCTTTGAGGATGTGTCTTGTGCTAAGCGTGAACGCCTGTCGTGTAGACTTAAGTTCACGGGATGCCTATACATTCATGGGAGCAAGGATACGCCCTGCCATCGCTTATTTGCGGAACTGTGTTGTGGGCACAGCTCCACTCTTCGTATGAGTCGAGGCCTACCTAAAACCTCTTACTGATCTTAGGATCTCAGTACTCAGCACTTATAGCCACACCACTCCGGGTATTGAGCCCCACCCAGGCCACCATCCCTGCGATTTAGGATTAAACCACAACCGCCGTGACGATCCTACATGGGGGCCTACCTCAACAAGTTAGGCCCGAACCAAAGTCCGGGGGCCAAACTCCCACGGTACCGCGTTTTAAGTCCTGGTGTGGACCACCGGTGGTTTTGCCACTCAACAACACCTAACACCGACAACTTGTAACTGGACAATTCATAGCAACCATCAGTGGCGAAAGGTCTGATGATGATGATCATTGACGGAAGAAGCCTTGATAATTGGGCGGGGGCCCGGCTTTGACGGTACAGTGTTTACTTACTTTACTTAGTTAGCGCTACAGTCCAAAACGAGCACCTTAACCAACAAGCCTTTCTAGATATCACGACCCTTCACCGGCTTTAATCAGCGCGAAACGGCAAGTTATGACTCCAAAAGAACGACAAGACCCCTGTCGCTGAATAGCTCCTCCATACCTCGACGGTAAAAATTGAACCGGAAATAATGCTCGAAACGCTCCTTCAACCGTTTTTGACAAGTTGCAAACCTCTGCGGCATTAAGACAGATCATATTGACAAAGGTCCTTGGGGCAGCTTCGATTACGAGACTGGTGGATATTCCTAACCAGTTCATCTCCAGCTGTTTTTGATAGACAATCAGACGGAATTCCCTGCCATTTTTATCTAGGGCGAATGGTCCATTCTGTCTGATTGTCCATTTTTCTATAGACTCTACACCAACTGCTACTCTACTACTGGTTGGGCCCCGCCTAATTATCAAGGCTTTTCCGTCAATTACGTTGTCTAATAAAAAGTGGGGGTAGAGCAAAACTGGACTTATCTATAACATCATTGGCCTTTTACGCGACTGATGGTTGCTATGATTTGTCCAGTTACAAGCTGCCGGTTATAGGTCTTGTTGAGTGGCAAGACTACATATCTTTGCCCCCATGGATGTATAGGCATCCCGTGAAATTAAGTCTCCACGACAGGTGTTCACCTTAAACACAATTGACGTTCTACTACTGGTTGTCCCCGTTTATTTTTGGCATCCTTTCTAAATTTGTAACTCTGACCCCACGATCACCTCTCGTACTTTGTTGCAGTTTGATTTTATATGCTTCTGGTCTTGGTGCATTCGTAATCAAACCAAAGATTTCTATGTTCCCATTGCTCCTTTGCGGCTTTTGTGTGGGGTGTCTGATTTGAGAGGGCTTGAGAGAAATGCGATCGACAAACGTTCTTGCGTTTTTAAACGATCGCATCCTTTCGACGGCGAATTTTTGTCATATACTTGTTCCCTACGTGCCTGTGATAACAGCATTCTTACCCAGCTTTCAACAGGGTAATGATCCGAGTCGATGTTTTCTACTCGAAAAATTCCGATATCCAACATGTAGTAGAAATGGTTGATTTTTGATTGACAAGAGGAAAGCTTATATCCTTTATGCATGTTTGCATGTGGTATTCGCATGTTAGCTACCAAGAGTTACGCCTGCTACAACTTCTATAATTCGGAATCCATTGCTGAAAGTTGTCTTATGCAGGCTGTGATTTTCGGCTATGCGCCCAAAGACGACTTCCTTATCTTCTCTTGTATTGGGATCTTCTAGAAGAACTTAGTTGTCATACGTACTATATAGTGTCTTGCGCACGGCAGGTATTCGGTCTATGAGGACACAGAATTTAATTTGTCATTGATGCTGTCATCATTCTTCTCTGCAAAGGCATGAATAACAAATCAAGCTTATATATGTAACTCAATTTGGTCGGTTTGTTATGAAGCGTTCGTTTACAAGTCGAAAGCATGAGATTGTTGCCTAAATCTGCTTCGAAGAACAAATCCACATCAACTCAGCGTCGTCTTCTATTATTATAGCAGTCGCCGTAGTACATATTGAAGGTTTTCATTCGCTTCTTTCCCACCGCACTTCTTGGATGGTGGTCATATAAGTTCTGCAGCAGTCCAAGCTCTTAGTTGTTGGCAGCACGAGCTCTATTAAGGATCTTAATAATTCATGTGCCAAGCAAAAATATTTTTCCTTTTGGTTCTTTTTGAACTCTTTTCTTTTTCATAGCGGGAAAGTTTCAGCCATGCGTAACCTCCCTAAATAAAGATTTCAGCCTATCAGTTCAATGCCAGTAGCCTCGTTAAAATTATGAGTACCACCACTGGCCTACACAATCATGGAATCCTATATAGACCATGGCTCCGAATAAGTCCATTTAACTCTAAAAGAAAATGCTATCGTTATGCTGACTACAGCAGTAAACCATTTATAGGACTCCTCCGCTAGCAAGAGAAGTATATACATAACAGTACATTAATGTATCAACTGAAACCCTAAAGCTCAAAATTTAACATAGAAACGAACTAACAAAACATGGACTCCCAAGAGTAACTGTGTCATTTTACGCTGCCTAGACCTACCCTTCTCGGACTCAACAGAAACGACCTCCGTATAGCTGCTGGTGTCCTAACTGGTCACTGCCTCATTGGCAGGATGGCCAGCAGAAAAGGAGTCTTTTCACAAAGTTATGACAAAAGTTATGATCAACGAAGAGGAAATATAAACTATCACATACTTTCTGTGCGACTGTCCCAATATCGAAAACCATATTTTTTAGAAAACCTGAAGACATCAGCTAAGCAAAACTAATAGACCTCATTAGATTTGTTAAAAGCTCTGGGTGCTTTTCAAACAATACAAGCCAGGTGGGCCTCGAATAATATCAACAGGAAATCGCCACAGATTAATACGAGTAGGTCTGCGTGTATACTTAGCCCTTTGGAACTACCTACGTATATCTCCAGAAAATTTGACGTATCAACAATAAAAACAGGACCTTTATAAAGACGGAGAGAAGCTTATTTAGAACAACCATGTTGCAGGTTACACGCAAAAACGTTCTTGTATAGCTTAATCGGAATAAGCGTATGAATTTGTTGCGTGCGTCTGCAGCTTCCTCTGATAGTTGTCCTATTGGAAGAATAGCTTTTTTAATCACCTCGGATCCATGAATAAGACAATATGGGGAAACATATAGCTAAACAGTTTCTTAGTAATATTTTGCGAACTCTTCAGTGTTAATTTTGAATCCAGAACATAATGTATCTAAAACTACTTAACTTAAGGCGATACATGTAGTAATTTTTTTTATTAATTTCAGTTATAGCTGCTGATACTTCATGTGCCTCAAAGAATCTTTTGCTTGTAATCCTATTGTTTGTGTTTCCAAAATTTGACTTCGGGATGTTCACTAACAGTCCGAATTGTTGCTTGAACTGATTCTGAATTTCTTTTTTCCTACTTTCTACCACTTGTTTTTCCTCTTGAGTAAGTCGAACATTCTATTTTTCCACAGGCAACCTGTAAGCTACATGTATTATACTTTTGAAAAATCGTATGCGAGCATAAAACAAAGAAAGGCCAAAGCTTAAATTTTCTTTATTGCACGATCTCTTTTTCGATAAGTCATTAAACTCGGAAGAAGGAACTTCATATATGTATATAGCACCTTGTTGTGGATTTCGTATGCCTTTCAGCATTGCATACCTTACCGTCCAACATGGTGAATAACATTTTATGTTTTATGGACATGTCATTAACTTTTGAAGCGGAAAGTGCTGCAATTTGTGTTTTTATGTGTTTTATATCTTCGTTTATAAACCATCAACTGAAGTGGATCTACAGAGTTTTGAAAAATATTAGCATCAGAATCAACTTCACTTTCAAACTTCACTTTATATTGACTTTGCTGAGACCCGTCACAATCCCACTTACTTATTAAAATTAAAGATTTCTTATCTTCATCACTCAAATGCTTCACAGCTTCTTCAAGATGTAATATGAGTCTACTTACAGTGTGATCCATAAGCTTTTGCACTTGCACTTAAGCCCATGTCTCGGTTATGAAATGAATTTCTGGGTGGAATTCTTTCTTAACCTTTTGAAGTAGAGAATAGCAGGGAAAGACATTTTTGCTAATTATCTTATATTGGGCTTTAGTATGTCCTGCTTCTGTAAACATGGACAAAGCACGCAATGGCGATTATTGGCATGGTTGCAATTGGTCTGTAGTATTTTTTTTATGGCCGCTGCATATCTTTTTGCTCTCCGAGGACTACTTATGTATAAGATCTTTAACAACTTTTGAAGCATCGGCATTGCCCGCTGCACGAAATTTCATTTGTGTAGCATAAGTCAGTTCTTCTACGTCTTTTGATCGAAGGATTTCGGTTCTTCGCCTTTCCTTGACTTCCTTTTGACTCTCCAAAAGATTTCTGAGGACGACCTCGACTGATTCCTGTAACAGCACAGAATATACATAAGACTTTCAAAATAAACAGAATAATAAACACACTGAGGTTTGTCTATAAAGATCATATTCAGTCGTAGACCTCCGTGGGGTTTAGACGTGTTCGGCTTTGATTTGAATAGTATTTAATACTAATACAAATAAAAAACTATAGAAACAATATCTAACATATTGTTCACAGGGCTCCAATTAGCCCAAGTGATAGAGTGAGCGATTGACAAGCCAAGGTTGTGGGTTTGAATCCGGGCTCAAATTTGTGGGGGTAGAGCCATTTACCACAGCTAGAGCCAGACGGGAGAAACGGGGTCTGCCGTTCTTCCTGGTGCAGCTCAGTCCCGAAAGCCGTCTGGATAGTCTTAGGAGTATCAATGTCCTAGACTACCAGGTGGTTCACTGGGAAAAATTAAAAAGGAGCGAAGGCGTTATACAATGCGTTCGCTGCCAGAGGTTCGGGCACGCCGCGTCGAACTGCCAAATGCAGCCTCGATGCGTGAAGTGCGCAAAGAACCACAGTTCCGAGGAGTGTGCTCTGGGTAGGGACGAAGGATCCGATAGGACGCAGCTCTCGTGAGTGTTATGTGGGAACGTGGGACACACCGCAAACTATCGGGGTTGTCCTAAGTTCGCCGACATTAAAAAAGCAAAACTCGCTCGGCAGCAGAAGGTGGAGGTCAAACATTCACCTGTTAGGTTTCAAACACCAGCCGTCACGTCCGAAATTTCATACGCCCAAATGGCGTCAGGTAGGGGGGCTACGGCACAGCAAGCGGCTGTTGCTTCTCCGGCGCCAATGCCGAGAACAGCAGAAGCTGCACCTTACATGCTGGCCATCTTGCTCGCAATCCAAGGGCAGATGGCTCAGCTCCAACAGCAGTTGCAAGAACAGGCCAAGCGGGTGGACCAGATTTACGCACTGCTGCCGGGCCTAACGCAACACATGTCGTAATGGGTACGCACATGGTGGAGCAAACTTTGAAGGTCCTTGCGGTGAATGTTAATTCACTGATTAGGATCGAACGAAGAGCCGCGATGTTTAAATTGCTACAAGACCAAACTCCTGATGTGCTTTTCGCTAGCGAAACCAAGCTAACCGATAAGCACAAACTGGAGTCCAATAATTATATTGTTAGAAGAAGAAACCGGCCCAGATCCAAACGTGGAGGCGGTGTCGCGATCTTCATTTAAGAAGGTATAAAATTTCACAGGGTGTACAAGAAAGTGTTGCGCAGGTTCCGGGTGTTGGAGGCAGTCGTCATTTACATCCCGCTCCGTAGTGGAAAGCGGCTGTAATTGGCCTCTGTTTATGCACCTGAGGCCTCACAATCCACTTTATTTATAACAGAGCTCGACACGCTTTTTCGACTTCTGAGGCTGGAATCGGGGGAGAATTATTTTATAATCGGCGGGGACTTCAACGCTAGACACAGAGATTGGGGAAATAATTTGCAAAATACTAGAGGGAACCTACTACTCGCACGATGTCATGTACAGACTCGGTCTTAAAGCGACGAATAACCCGTCGTTTCCCAGAGGCGGGTCTTATTTGGATCTATTACTGTACGACGACCGTATACGACTGACAGGTACAAATTTACAAACGCTTAACTGTCTGCGCACATTCGTGTATGACAGCGACCATTGCGGTTTTAGCACCGAAATCACAGTTCCCAACGAAATTGCGGAATTGGGGGAGTTTGTCCAAAGATACTCTTACAACTACAGTAAGACTCGATGGACACGCTTCTCCGCAACCTTGACAAGAGCACTCTCCTCGAACACGCTCCATCCACCGTCCAATAGGAATTTAGCAAACGAGGAGATCGATAAGTACCTTAAACGAATGGACGAGACAATAAAACAAACTATGGACACTACAATACCGCGGTAAAAACAAACGACTAAAGAAGATCTGTTCCGCAATCCTACTATTGACGCACTGCACCTACAGAAAAGTAGACTTCTGACAAAACTTAAAAACTTGTACAGACAAGACCCAGAAATTAGGACACTGAAGACGTCGATTAAAAATATTCAAACGTTAATTAAAGAGAACTACAGAATTGCTGTTAGTTTGTATTGGAACAATAAGGTATGCGCTGTAAACACCAGCAACCCGAATATGTTCCCGCAAATAAATAAACTTTTTCGGAGAAAAAAACAAAACGACCTTCAGTGTCTTAAAATAGCCCGGACAACAGACAACGAACGGTTACTAACAATAGCAGGCATTGATACAAATGAGGCCGCTGATGATGACGACTTCTTTGTGATCGAGGATCCACAGGAGAAGGTTGAGGCCATAGGGGCGACTTTCCAGGAAGTCTACAAGGCCAATGATGTCATCGGCCCTAATTATGACCTGGATAATCGCGTCTTGGTGCACACCTTCCATATTCGAAATGAATTAGAGAACTGGCGATCCGAGGGCTCTGGTTTCCAATCCAATCCGGCGAATCTCCGGTCGATAAGTGTCCTTCCGAATATCAGTAAGGTTTTCGAAAAAGTAATCAATAGAGCTCTGACTAGGTGGGTTGAGGACAAACATATAGCTCCGGATAACCAATTCGGTTTTAAGGCAGGACATGCTATCTCACATGCCGCGTCTAAACTGGTGTCCGATATCCAATGGAATAAAGGCAAAAAACAGTGTACTGGTGCCTGCCTAATTGACTTGGAGAAGGCTTTCGACACGGTATAGTTAGAGGGTCTTTTCTACAAGTTGACTAGGCTGGGGATCAGTAAACGACTCTTGTACATTCTTTATAATATGCTAACCAACAGACAGTTCATCGTGAAAAATGGTGATGTGACTTCTGTTGGAATATTTCAAATTAAAAATGATCTTCAGCAGGGCGCCGTCATTTCGCCGATCCTATTCAACATTTATACAAGC
This sequence comes from Volucella inflata, assembly GCA_928272305.1. Taxonomy (NCBI): domain Eukaryota; kingdom Metazoa; phylum Arthropoda; class Insecta; order Diptera; family Syrphidae; genus Volucella; species Volucella inflata. The sequence continues at coordinate 145,840,218 of OV743716.1, read as the reverse complement.
GACTTGATAGGTTCACTTCCCCATACTATTGCGTACGCAGATTACTTGATAGCGTACAGAACAGGTCCAAAAATTGAGGTCATTAATACTCTCTTACAGCGTGACTTCGATAAGATAAAACGATTTTGCGATGACTGGAAGTCCAAAATCAACTTTCAGAAGTCGGAAACCATACTCTTAAGTACGCCGTTGTCTGGAGCCTCTAGGGATACCAGAAAAAATTGGCGAAAGTTCTCGATCATTGGACAACACGGACAGCCTCCTGCCTGTCGAAATGTAGTCAGATACCTTGGGATTTGGCTAGATCAGTTTCTGTATTTTAACAAAAATGTAGATGCTGCTCTATCCAGAGCTAAAGGCGCTTTTGCCCTCACAAAGAGACTGTTTTATAGCAGCCAACTCGATGCGAGGGTAAAGATAATCTGCTACATGGCCCTTATCAGGCCCATGCTGGTATTTGGGTGTCCCGTGTGGTTCAATGTACGAGCAAGCTTAATGGAAAAGATTCGGGTGTTTCAGAGGGCTTGCCTTAGGGCTTGTGTTCGCTTGTACAAAACACCAGAGTCGGAGTACAAAATTGTTTATCCTAATGAGGTCCTTTACAACAGGGCGAACCTAAGTGGACAACTTCGTAATTAAGCTGACTCGAAGGCATATTGCAAGAGCAATGACCTCGACGAATAACCTGATATCTGGGGCTTACTACCCCAATTACCTTTATCATGAGAGTGTGCGCTCTAACGGCTTCGTTCCACCGGAAGCATTCCTCGTCCTTGATCAGATAGGGTTGATCCGGGATAGATCAGCTGTCCCGTTAATCTTCCATGTCGCTCGTACAGCTGGGGACAGGCGACTCAACTACAACAGAGACGTCGCATACGGCAGGGTGGATCGTCACAGGTTCAGTAGGGCGGTGGGGAATCGCGATAAGAGGGATGTCGTTCGGCAGCACCAGCATTTCTGGTGGTTGAGTGAGGGGGAAGATGTTTTGTCGTCGTTTCCGTCAATTACGGACCAGCCTCACTAATGAGGCAGAGCTGACCAATCTATTTGCTCTGTAAATAGCGATGGCCAGCTTACATAGGTTTAGGTTAGCATTTAAGTAATATATATATATATTAGTATATACAAAAGTATATACTAATATATACTATAATTGTGTATAATGTCTATGTGTGTGTATGTACGTATTGTACCTCGTATGTAGGTTAAGGTTTATTTTTAGTTAGATATTAAGTTTTTATAAGAATAAAAAAATATGTCCATACGTTTAGTTTTTTATCAAACAAATTTTTTTCTTAGCCTTAAGTTTAGAAAATAAGAAATCCTAAATAAAATGTAAATAAAGTCAAAAGACATAGATATAAGAATTTAGAGTAGCTTAGAGTGCCTGTGTAGGGCCAGTAAGTTAGTATAAAATTGTTAAGTAATTTTAAGCTAGCATTTAAGCATTTTTTGTTAGTATGTAAGAATTCATGATTAAGAAAATAAAATGCATTTAAAACTAAACTAAAACTAATAAAGATCATATTTTTTACGTACCGGCAATAGGTAACGAAACTGTCCCATCAACCCATTCAGCATTGTTTTCCTCAAATCTTACTTTTGTTTTGTTTAGTTATAGATAACTTTTGCTTTGCATCAACTATTTTATCATTTTCAACAATTCTTGTTGCATGAAATTAAGCTTGCCGTTAAATGTTGTTTCATTTGAGCGTTGCATAATATTATAAAACTCATTTCGGGTCATTATTTTCAGTCCAGAAGATCCTGTTAACACAGCAAAAAAAATTCAAAAAAAAAACTCTACTTCAAAAATGTGTAGGTACGCAAAAAAAAAAATATATATTTTGAAGAAGGGCCTTTTCGAGCGGCAGATCCGTTTATAAAACAATTTAATATTACTCACCAAGTTTCAATGCTTGGAAATATAACAAAACCATTTTTAAATTACAACGAAACAAATACTTATTCAGAATTTATTTAAAGCTTAGTTATACCCTTATTTACTTTAGGTGGCGCTACAGTCCGGGGTGGACCTGGGCCTCAGTCAACAAGCTTCTCCAGCCAGCTCGATCCCTGGCTAGCTGCCTCCAGTTTCGAACGTCGAGGGTGACGTTCTGTCCGAGACGTCGGTGTTGGTTGTCCTTTTTGCTTGACAGCATATACTTGGTCTTGCCCTCATTGATCGCTAAACCCATTTTCGCCGCTTCCGTCTCAATACTCGCGAAAGCGCCACTGACATCACGCTGCTTTCTCCCGATTATGTCAATATCGTCGGCGTATGCAAGTAGTTGGACGGACTTTTGAAAGATAGTGCCTCTTGTGTTTGCTCGTGAGTTTTGCACTATTCTTTCAAGTACGATGTTGAAAAAATCGCATGACAGCGCATCGCCTTGTCTAAATCCTTTCTGGACATCAAAAGTCTCGGTGAGATCTTTACCGACCTTGATGGAGCAGCGTGCATTCTCCATCGTCATCCTTCACAGACGGACGAGTTTGGCAGGGATGCCAAAACTAGACATTGCTCTATAAAGCTCGTCTCTATGGATGCTGTCATACGCGGCCTTAAAATCGATGAATAGGTGGTGGGTATCGATCTGAAGCTCATGGGTCTTCTCCAAGATCTGCCGTAGTGTGAATATCTGGTCGATGGTGGACTTTCCTGGCCTGAAGCCACACTGATATGGACCTATCAGGTTGTTGACGAACGGCTTCAGGCGTTTACACAATACGGCGGATAAGATCTTATATGCGATGTTAAGGAGACTGATGCCTCTGCAGTTGGCGCAGTTCAGAGGGTCTCCTTTCTTGAGAATTGGACAAACAATGCTGAGGTTCCATTCATCGGGCATACTTTCGTCCGACTATATTTTACAGATGAGTTGGTGTATGCTCCTTACCAAGTCATCGCCTGCCGCTTTGAAGAGCTCGGCAGTCAGGCCGTCCGCTCCATCAGCTTTGTTGGACTTAAGCTTCGATATTGCTATCTTCACTTCATCCAGGTCGGGTGGACGGAATTGTCATCATCGTCCAGGTTGAAAGGTTGATTCTGCCTGACAGCGGTATTTCGTCCGTCATCGCCGTTATATAGTCTGCAGAAATGATCTTTCCAAATCCTCAGCATCGACTGCGATTCTACTACGATGTTCCCTCGTTCATCTCTACAGGCTTCGGTTCAGGGTTTGTTTTCGCGGCATGTTATTTTTACCTTTTGGTAAAACTTCCGAACCTCATTTCTGGGTCGATCGCGCTTCTCATGCTCTTTCTTCTTCCTCCTGAGAAGCCGGTGCTCGTCTCTCCTCTTCCGCTCATAGAGCTCATGAGCAGCTCTGGTCTTTCTAAGCAGCGCCGCGTTATATACATCTTGCTTAGCTGCATGTGCTTGCCGGCATTCATCATCGAACCAGGGGTTTCGTTGTGGTGGACGAATGAAACCCAGCACATCAGAAGCGGCATCTCTGATGGCGTTTTGGCAGTGTTTCCAATGGTCTTCGATGCTTGATGCTGGCGGCATTGGACCTCTTAAGAGATTAAGAGACACTCGATCGGAGAAGGACTTGGCGATCTCTTGCGATTGTAGCTGTCTGACGTCGACAGCATTAGTTTGTCTTGGCGTAGTTTGGGATATCCGCAACCGTACATGGGCTACAACAAGGTAATGGTCCGAGTCGATGTTGGCTCCTCGGAACGTACGGACATCCATAATGCTGGAGGAGTGTCTTGCGTCTATCGCAATATGATCGATCTGGTTGACTGTTGATTGATCAGGAGTTCTCCAAGTCCCCTTGTGTATGTCGAGATGTGGGAACCGCGTGCTAGCCATGACAATGTTTCGCCCCGCCGCAAAGTCGATTAGCCTGAATCCGTTATCGGAGGTGGTGTTGTGCAGGCTATATTTTCCGATTGTTCCACCAAAGATACCTTCTCTTCCTAGCTTTGCATTAAAATCACCGAGGACAATTTTAATGTCATAGCTAGGGCATTGCTCGTAGGTCTTGTTGAGGAGCTCGTAGAAGGCATCCTTGGTGTCGTCATCTTTCTCCTCTGTGGGGGCATGCGCGCATATGAGGCTTATGTTGGCGAATTTAGCCTTGATGTGGATTGCTACGAGGCGCTCGCTCACATGCCGGAAGCTGAAGACTTCTCGTCTTAGTCTGCCTCCGACAACAAATCCGCATCCAAATAAGCGCTGCTTTTGCCGTCGATGGCAATTGCCGTAGTAGATGTCGCAGTTTTTCATCTTCTTTTTGTCCGGCCCATCCCATCGCATTTCTTAGATGGCGGTTATGTCTGCTTTGCAGCAGTCTAGGGCCTCCGCTAGTTGCTCGGCTGCACGTGGTCTATTAAGGGATCTAACATTCCACGTGCATATCCGAAGCTCATTGTCCTTAAATCGTTTGCGTGGGTTGTCAACAGTAGATCCGTCCATATCCGAGGCTTGTTGATGCTTCGTAACTTGATCTTTTTTTAAATGGCCGAGCAAATACCCCGGCGGCACAACCCCCAACCTGGAGGACCAGTTCCATTTTGAGTGCCCCTAGGACGAGGGGTCGGTTACACCGAAGCCAGTAACCCGTTCCGGGATGTGAGCGCTGCCGTTGGCCCTTATAGGGCTCGTCCGCCACCATCTCTTTTCCAAGACCCTGACTAAGTCCTGGAAATCCTTTCCGGCCTGAGCTCCAAATATGTCGGAGTAGCCCGGATAAGGTCTTGTTTTGTTTTTCCGACACTAATCCTGGTTAAAGGCGCAGGAAACTCGCCATTTGCCCCCTTCACTTCGCAACCTCTAGTGAGATTCCCAGATGGCGCCACGGGGAGGCGTGAAGTAGGACTTATTAGCAGAGCTGCAAGATGGTCGGCTGCAGAGGCTCATTCTCGTCATTTAAGGAACCAGCACCTGTCGGAAGATGCTACTTCTACGAGGCCTTATACTAATCGTTGCCATTACAAACAAAAGTCGGATATATATTAATTTAAAAAAAAGTTGTTGATCCAAATACCACACTGTGCGTTGGTTTACTCTCTTTCGTTCAGGAAATACAAACCTTTCTGATGCCAGCACAAACGACGATTGGCTGCAGTTAATGTTGACAGGTAGTGGACGACAGGGGAGTTCTCAGAGCGGTTTATCATAGCCCATACAACCGTTTCGCAGACACTGAAAAGGCTTGGAATCTCGAAAAAGGTGGACACCCACAAACTCAGTGAAGGACACATTATAGATCGCATAATGGTCTGTGAGTCTTTGTTGAGATGGAACTCGCTTGAGTCTGTTCTGAAAATAGTGGTTATGGAACACGAAAGATGGATGGTTTTCAACAACATTCGGCGTAAAAGGCAATGGAACGCTCCTGGTGAAACACCGCTCCATCGGTCGGTAAATCGAAAACTCTGCAGAAGCGAATTAATGCATGAAAACCAAAACCTGTTTAGCTCTTAATTGGTTTTGGTGTAGAAAATCATGTTGGGACTACCACTGGACTTTTATTAGGGCAGCAACCCTCTTATTTATTTATTTCTATCGCAATATAATATTTAATTAGCATTGAGATATGTTCTCCTAACTGGCTAAGAAGTCAAGATAATATTTCTTGACTAGGGGACATCTTCTGACTTCTGGCCGGCAGTTTTTTTTATGCGTGCGTAAGACGAAGTCTATTTTCAATATGATGAAATGAAAGCAACACACATCCAAATATACACCCCGATAACAGAATGTACGAGTACTAGTCCCCTCAATTTAAAAGAATATACCTTAAAGTGTGAAGTTAAACCTTTAAACAAGTCTCTAGACACGTATATGAGTATGCTGCTCATTTTAATGCCTATAAGATACATTAAATATTCGTAAGTCTTTTACATTGGCAGCAAACTTTCAAGCAATACCGTTCGAGGTGAAAAAAGGAATATTTAAATCTTCTTTCACAGGAAATGGATACACAGAAGCATGCGTAATTATTTATATCAGCCATTAACCAATCCATCTATCGCTTCATCTATCAGGTAATCAACAAAATGGGGATTGCCCCTAGTTATTTCTAAAAGGAAACCTGTACATGAATGAGTTATAGGAGGTCGTTTAAATATTGCCAGTTCCATTTGTATCTATTCAAAACAAAGAATGAGTTGTTCTCGAAGGTTGTTTATTTTAAGGCTGGAAGGTGGAGACTATTTGAGAACTCTCAAATTTTCTAGAGGCATTGTCTTGTTTTAAAGAATGTATCTGGTAAAAATGCCATTTAGTTTCTAATAAAATTATTTGTTCTTAGAGCTAGATAACTAGTCTGAAGGTCCACAACAGGGACGCGTGTGTACAAAATTCTTTTGGTAGAATCTTTCAACTTTACTTTTTCACCGATATCGTATGAAAAACTATCCACTGAGGTGACTGAGATTATTTGAGAAGTACAGAAATCGATCACATTTTACTTTGAAGATGTTATTCACTTCATTGTTGGAGTGCATTGCTTTATTTGCTGCCATTTATGGTGCTACTATTTCGAAAAATTGTAAAAGATACCAATAATACTAAAATTAGTTTAGATACATTCCAAACGATTCATTCAAAGATCAGTTTACCTGCTTATGCGGATAAATGAAAAAGATTTTGACACGTCGCTTGTTCTATAATACATCACTATGTATTTACCCACAGGACAAATAAACTTGCAGGTTTCATGATAAAAAAAAAAGAATTTCACTTATTTGCTTAAGGTCGCGCTACAGTCTACTAGCTCGATCCTTCGCTTGCTGAGGCTTGGGCTCCTTTCAAATTCCTGAATCTCGGTCTTCCTCGTTCACATGCCGAAAATTTCAAGATCTCTTGCTTAAGTCTGCCTCTAACAACAAATGCGCATTCAAACAGGCTTTTCTTTTGCCATCGATAATAATCGCAGCAGTAGATGTCGTCTCGTAGTTTTTCGTCCTCTTTTGTCCGGCCCATATCATCGCATTTCTTAGATGACTTCCAGCAGTCCAGAGTCTTCCCTAGTTGTTCGGCTGCATGTGGCCTATTAACGGACCACACATTCAACGTTTATATCCAAAGTTCGTTGTCCTTGGTTTACTTGCATGGGTTGTCAACACTAGAACGGTCCGTATCCGAGGCTTGTTGTTGCTCTGTAACCCTAATAAATTTTTTTAAATGGCCAGGCACTTACCCCGGTGGCACAACCCTCAATCTGGAGATCCAGTTCTAGGTTCTAAGTTTTAATACCCCTAGGACGAGGGATAGGTTGCATAAAGGGCTCATCCACCACCACCTCTTTTCAAGACCCTGATTTAGTCTCGGAGATCCCTACCGGCTTGAGCTTTAAAAATGTCGAAGTAGCTCGGATAAGATCTCAATTTGGGGAAACCGCTGTCCCGTTTTTAGTGCTCCTATTTTTGTCTGTGGGTTTGCACTTGCGGATGATTGCTAACACTAACTTGGTAATCTATTTCACCATTATTACTTAAATTTAACCGAATGTGCTAGCCATCAATTTGGTTTAAAAAAAAAATCTCCACGATCGCATTGTTCTTTCAAGAAGCCATGATCAGTATACCCTGACTCAGCTTTAATCAGCTTGAAAGGCATAAAGGATATTCAAATAATCTCTGGGCTCGCTCCACATTGGGCGCCAATTGTTATGGTTGATTTCTGGTGATTCTTACCCATTGCCTCGAATCAAAGTTTGTGTATTTTTCCAACTATGTCGATATCATTGGCGTAAGCTACATAAATTACATAGATTTTAAAGATTGTGTCTTCAGAGCTTGCTTTTAGTTCCATACAATTCTATTAAGTTTGATGTTAAAGAGTTTACCTGTCATCGCGTCACCTTGTTTTAAAAAACATTTTATTCATCAACGATGTAGGTTATATCACCACAGACTTAAGCGGAGGAGGAAGTGTTCTCGATCGTCACTTTGTAAAAAGGGGCTTGGCATGTAAACCGAAACTTTACTTGCTTCTACATAGCTCATTGCTATAAATGTTCTTTTATGTGGTTAGAGTTCATGAAAAGGTGGGTATCAATTTGGATATCTTGACTTTCTCCAGAATCTCTACACTCTTTTGGTTTAAGCTCTTCACAAAGTCATTTTTATCAGCTTTAAGTACCAGGGATGGTTAGCAGTCAGTTCCTGCCGCTTTGTTGTGTTTTGGCTTAGATATTGTTAGGTATATTTACTTTGCTTTGGTCAGATAAACGAAAATTTTGGTTGTCATCGTCAGGGTGGAATGATCTGAGACCGTCATGTATACTTGTTCATATTAAGATGATGGAACTGCGTGCTTGTTATGTTATATTTCGTCTCGCCGTTTGCTAAATAAGCCTAATTTCTATGCCAGATGACTACCATAGAAGCCCTCCTTCCTTATTCTAGCGTTAATATCGCCTAGTAAAATTTAAGCGTTATCTCGGTGCTGGTGTTGTTATTGGAGTTGATAGGGGAGTTGTGGTAGATAAAGGTCCTCATCACTTCAAAGCTATAGCTGCCTATCGTTACTTTCTGTTTCAGGCGTTGATATTGTATGTCGCTCTTTGTTGCCAGCGTATACATTGATCTTCATTGAAAACTAAACCCATATTGGACGCTTCTGCCCTGGAACCCAGAGCAGTATGACTCTAAAGTGTTCGCCCAGGGCGGTCAGCGCGTTCCGACGCACCTCCACCAGTTTGAAAGATGTTGTAGCCGAGTCGATAGCTTTGATAGCGGATTGGCTATTTATAAGGAGAGCAATGTTTTATTCATCTGTTGTGTCAAATTAGATCTGCCTAGTAGATGCGGGCTAAATACGGGAAACGTTATGGTATTGATATTTTCAGTGATTCACAGTAAACACCGGTCCTCACACCGCTGTGTGGAAGTCTGTTTCCATTTAACCACTTCGTATTTCTTCCACTGAGTTCCGATGGGAAATCCTACGTGGACTTAGATGTTATGTAGTCGGATGGAAACGTGACCATGCCGATTCTTTGAGTATGACTACGCTGCAAAGCGCAGGATTTTCTATGTATAGGCAGACGATGCAGGAGTACAGTAAGGGCATCCGTTGGGGCCGAGCCACACTAGTGACCCGTAACAGAAAATTGGACACAAAAACAAAAAAACAAAAAAACACTGTGGCGCTGGCAGCCCGGTACGGGCCATGGCCTAACTTCTTGACACTCATTTGTGTTGCTCATGTTGTCATTTTTTCACATCTGAGCGGGGCCTACGGTTTATCGCCGAGTCCAAACGGCACTCCTTAGAAACTCTTTCGTAGGCAATTATACTTTCGGGAGTTTGCCATTGCCCGCCGAAAGGGTGATGGCGATTTGAAAAATTGTTGGTGACCCAGCCTGGAATTGAACCCAGACTCTCTGCGTGATAGTCCAATGAGCTAACTATCACGCCATCGCACGGACACACGGACACACGGTTCTGAATATCCATGAGGTCACCTTTGGTTTAAGTCCCCACTTCTTTCCAAGGGTTTTGCTGCAGGCATAGTAGACCAGGCATGTTTTCCTTATTCTGTATTGGACGTTTGCCTTCCATCTAAGTTTGGGGTTGAAGATGATACCCAGGAACCTAGCGCTTGAAGATAATGTGAACGTTTGACCCCAAACGGCGTAAAAAAGACTCTTAGATCTGTACATGGAATGTAAGTTTAAAATGACTCACTGCCAATCCAAAAATGACAATTGACCTCCGTACTTTTTATTGTTTGCTTTCAAAGAAAGTGATAATTTGAGCAATTCAGTGACAAATAACTGTCCAGTGTCCACCCAACATAACCCATTTTTTCACTTTTATTCCCTAGAGTACCATACCACATTTCTCACAAAAAATCCCATAACCACAAGCATGTGAGCAGCCCATACCGATTTTACGACGAAATATTGCCCATTACAGTGCTACTTCGTTACTCTGTGTCAGCTTTTAAGCATCAGCTGATATTCAGTTGCAGATTAAGTAATCAAATTGCTATTGATCGCAAGTGAGGTCCATAAAAGCTGATTACTAAGCACTAAACACGCCGGCTGTAGTGCTGCAGCCATCACCATGAAAATAAGAAAGAAAAAACAAACCTGAACACGAAGACCTCCTCATCCTTACGGTAGAACATCTTAATACGCCACCTTGCGCCATTGTACACATTGCACTCGGGTGTTTACACGGGGCAGTAGCAAGAATAAATAGAAAAGGAATTCTAAACTGGTGAGTAAACATAAACACCGCCTCCATTACCATTACCCGGGTACCCACAAAGTAGAAGACTATCAGTGCCGCCATCAGTCAGTCAGTTGGTCGACAACCATCTCTCCACTAGAATCACTTGGAGCAGTGGCAACAGCACCTAAGAGCACCTAGTAGTGGAACAACACGAGTAATGGAGTAGTATGATGGCTGGTTTCCTTCACTTTTTTTTTTGTTTTGTTTTTGTCTCAATACGGAGGAGCACCGTAGTAGGTGGAAGCAAAGCACTGATGGAGGACACCTCACAATCGGGCCGACTTGTCTGGAAAAGTTACGATTTGCATCCATAGGCCACAAGTGGACGTGCACAATATTTTAAAGCATGTGCGTGTGAGTATATTGTGGCATGTGCTATGTTCTATGTGCTGTTGAGTATATGTTGTGTACTATATCCATCGAAGCAGAGTATACTAATATTGTTGGATTGTTGGACAAACGAACGAACGAACCGTGGTCCCTTTTGTGAATCCATCGAACCACATTTTCTGCTCGGCAACGCATTTGCACGCATAATTCTTGAGTGCAGTTGAAATATGAAAATTGAGAGCAATTTACCATCAGTGTTCGGTGCTAATTCTGGGCGCAGGTCCTGTTGCCCAAGTGGGGAGGAGGTTCGAAAGGCAGGTGGGAACCACCCCTTTTTGTGACCCAAGGGTGTGCGCAGCAAAAGAGTTTCCACTCTTTGTTTCAGGTTTATTACATAATTTGCTTTTAGCTTTCAATGAAATTTTAGTTCAGGCAATAACACATGACTGCATTCAACCCTCGAATAGAGGGATGGTTGGTGGTTTTGTAGAAATTTTTCGTTAATTGCATTGAAAGTTGAGAACAAGTTAGGCTGGGATACTCGTAAGTTGTAAATATTCAAGTCACGAACAGGTAACACTGTCTTACTTTACACTTAAGGTGGACCTTTCCTTACTGCGTTTTACCTCCGGGTTTGATTCGAAGACTCTACGGGACAGAGTATTGGTGGGCACATGCTCCACGTGTCTTAGTCATATGTGGCGTTTTCTGACCAGATCGATGCCGCTATACAACTTGTTTAGTTAATCCCTTACTACCTCGAAATTATAGCTGATGACGATGACTTCCAGTTAACTTTCCCGCCGTTCAACAGTTTCTACAGAAGTACCATCTGCGTTTTAACCTCTTCATCTCCAAAGGTTTCCTTCTTGGTTAAACTTCCGCATGTTATTCCTGGATTGTCGATGGCGATGGCGCGATAGTTAGCCCATTGGACTATCACGCAGAGAGTCTGGGTTCAAATCCTGGCTGAGTCACCAACCATTTTTCAAAATCGCCATCACCCTTTCGGCGGGCAATGGCAAACTCCCGAAAGTAAAATTGCCTACGAAAAAGCTTCTAAGGAGTGCCGTTCGGACTCGGCGATAAACCGTAGGCCCCACTCAGATGTGACAAATATGACAACATGAGCAACGCAAATGAGTGTCAAGAAGAAGCTAGGCCATGGCCCATACCGGGCTGCCAGCGCCTCAGTGTTTTTTTTTTTTTTTTTGTTGTTATTCCTGGATTATACAGCGGCTATCGTACTGCGCATTTAGAACTTGGCTGCAACAAGATAGCAATCCGAGTCAATACTGTCTGCCCGATTAACTCGGACGGCCAGTATACTAAGAGATGCCTTACGTATATTGCATGTCATGAATTTGAATTACCGCTTCATGATCCCGAGACCATGCATATTGAGCTGAGGAAACCGTGTGCTTGCTATAGCGATATTCCGCCACGCTGCAAAGTTGATAAGTCCAAGTCCGTTATCAGAGTAAGTGTTGTGCTGGGTATCGCTTCCGTGAGCACCGTCAAAGATATTCACTGTTCCTTGCTTTGTATCAAAATATCATCTATTGCAATTTAGTAGTTTGTACTACCTCCGACTACACGTTTTGCAGAAAAAACCAGAAGCCGCATATGTCATGAGCGGCTAGACCCTATAAACCCCCGCGATCTGCTGAATATTGTAAAAAACAAAGCTGCGACTAAAATTACAAGAAAGCAGTTGCCTTCGTGTACCGTTTGCTTAAAGTGAAACTGTCATCAATACCCTTTTCTACAATATTAGGACAACAAGAAGTTCTAAACCTACTACGATACTCCCATTTGCATGCCAATGCTGATTCGGTCCGAGGAGGAGGAAAGTTCTTCGTCAACTTTATAAATGATTACTTGCACTTGTGTGAAGCTTATAACATGACAAATCAAAGCGATGTCTATTTAACTTATACACTTGCAAAGATCCACTTGGTACTCACATCCCCTTAGAACTGTTTTGACGTTTTTGAAGCTCAGGCCTTAAATAAGCTCCATCGTTGTGTTGAAACCCTGAAGTAAAAGGCAAATGTGGGAGGCCACTTTTATCCAGAGGTTTTCCTAAGGACCTAGCCTGTACGTAAGGGCTTGCGCGTGGCCATAACTTTCCTACATTGAATAAAAAACAGTTCAGTGACAACGAACAGCTTTAGATACGGACGAATATAATGATGACGACTACAGCAAACATTTTCAGACCAACGAATTTCAACTTTGGACACCGAATGTTGGCATAGACTAAACAAAGGATGAGAATGACAGAATGACAGACTCAATGGGGATTTTCCTCGCCTACACATATACTAATCGAAAGTTTTACTTATTTAACGGGCCCCCGACCCATAAAGACTCTCTGCCGGCCACGCTTCCAGTTATTCAGACCAAGCGCTCATGCATCCGCGTTGGCTTTGTCTTAAAAACGGAGGTTCGGCTTCCCTTATCGTCTGGAACCTGGGAGCTGAATATCCTCTTAGCTTGGTCATTATTGTCCATTCGCTTGATGTGACCGAGTCAAAGCGGTTATATCTTCATCTCCATTCCCCCTTCTTGCATACAGTATCAAAAATCCGTTGAATAATTTTTCTTTTGAAGGAGCTCAGTATCAGTTCTACCGTCCTGCTTATCGTTCAGCACTCGGCGCCATACAGAAGAACTGACAGGATAAGGGTTTTGTAAAGCATACTTTTCGTCCTTCGCGTTAAGAGTTTTGAGACGAATTGTTTTGCCAGACCGAAGTTGCAACGGTTTCCTAGGGTAATTCTTCTTCGGAACTCCACTAGGGAGTCATTCGTGGAGTTCACGTTTACTCCGATATAGGTGAACTCCTTAATTACCTCAAAATTGTTGCTATCAATCAACGTTTGTCCAAGGCGGTACACAAATGCTTGTCATCGTTTCCTTCAAGCTCAACTAATTTCGCCTGTTGTTCAATCGATATTTAAAGATGTCAATATCGTCTGCCTCCCCGTGAAGATAGTTCCTTCCGTGTAGATACCTGCCCTAAGCTGTGAACTATCTGCTTCAGAACAAGATTGAAGAAATCACACGATAGTGCATCTCCTTGCCAAAATCCGGTGCATGTTTGAAATAGTTCCCAAGAGCTACTTTCAAATTGCACATTGCAGCGCGTGTTTTTCAGCGTCACGCAAGTCTTATGGATCAGTTTTCTCGGGATTGTGTGATTTCAGCATCTCAACGATCATAAACGGACTTGACGCTACACTCCGATCAATCGATTGTTGACCAAATTGATCACATTGTACGGGCATTGGGTTCTCCTTTAAAACTTTTGGGGGAACTCGGATCATTACCTTGTTACAGCCAGGCTACAAATGCGGATATCGCAGGCACAGCCAAGTCAAATAAGTCCACTCAATATTGATGTTCAAAAATTGCTATCGCAAGAAACTACTACAATAGAATCTCCCTCTAGCTCACTCAAAATCATGGATATGATTCATAAAGAATTCGTAGAACATTAAGATTCGGATATTTGGTTTCAAGTACCACCGCTTTGACGATAAATGTAGGCAACTACAAGAAACGTATAAAGTTGCGTTACAAAGCAAGACGAAAGCAGCCCGTTAGCTCTATCAACAGAAAACAACATGAAAACATAAGCATCTCAGACAGAACAAATACAGCATAAGAAGCACGTGCGCAAGAGCTATAGAAAAAATGACTTTCAAAAATGCTAACAAGTGACCTTATTTCGCTATGCAAAAGTTGGCCTTATTTCCCTTTGGCCAAGTGCAATAACGCCATCAAAATTTGAGTAATAAGACCAAGTTGGCCTCATTTCACATTCCTAATGGGCAATAAGACGAATTCCAAAATTCGGCTTTATTTCACGGCACCCGATTTGACATTGTATTTTATTCATTTTAAGTGAAAGTGCAACACCAACTTGGCGTTATTGCACTGTGTCGAAGTGAAATAAGACCAACTGCTGAAAGTTGGCCTTACTACACTTTTGCATAGCGAAATAAGGCCAATTTTTAAAAGTTGGCCTTATTTCACTTGGCGTTATTTCACGGCACCTGAAAAGATTACTTCTGCAGGCTGTGTAATAGCGACGCGATGGTGAAAAACCGCTTTTAGGCAAAAGAAATCCTACAGCCTGGGTGTAGGCGACAGAAAATTGTGTCTCACCATATCTGAACGATGCTGAGGCAGCAATATCAAAGCTTAGGTCTAACAAAACTGCTCGAACCGACAGATTGCCTGCTGAGACTGAGCCATTTATAGGGGTATACTCGTAAATCTCCTAAACATTGCTCATAATATCTTTTCACAGCATTGAAAACCATTGAAACCATTACGGTCGATAGCCGTCAACGTCAAGAAAAGTTTTAAGCTATGCAGGTCGTTGTCAGCAAGGGAACATCGTAGTAGAATCGCAGTTGATGCTGAGGATTTGGAAAAACCATTTCTGCAGACTGTATAACGGCGATGACGAACCAAATACCGCTGTCAGACAGAATCAACCTTTCAACCTGGACGATGATGACCAACAATTTCGTCCACCCGACCTGGATGAAGTGAAGATAGCTATATCGAAGCTTAAGTCCAACAAAGCTGCTAGAGCTGACGGCCTGACTGCCGAGCTCTTCAAGGTGGCAAGCGATGACTTGGTAAGGAGCATACACCGACTCATCTGTAAAATATGATCGGACGAAAGTATGCCGATGAACGGAATCTCAGCATTGTTTGTCCGATTCTCAAGAAAGGAGACCCTCTGGACTGCGCCAACTACAGAGGCATCAGTCTCCTTAACATCTCATATAAGATCTTATCCGCCGTATTGTGTAAACGCCTTAAGCCGTTCGGACCTGATAGGTCCATATCAGTGTGGCTTCAGGCCAGGAAAGTCGACCATCGACCAGATATTCACACTACGGCGGATCTTGGAGAAGGCCCATGAGCTTCAGATCGATACACACCACCTATTCATCGATTTTAAGGCCGCGTATGACAGCATCTATAGAGACGAGCTATACAGAGCAATATCTAGGGCAAAACAAAGTAAATGCTGGTAAACGCACATAACTTACCTTGGCTTCGCAGGAACAAAGAGTAACGCCATCACAATAGACATAAGACTCAGAATTACTCTAGCCGATCGCTATTTCTTTGGGCTCAGGAAGCAATTGATAGACAGAGCTCTTCTACCAAGACCAAACAAGTTTTATACAAAACCCTCATCATCCCGGTTCTCTTTAATGGCGCAGAGGCTTGGACCATAAAGAAAGGGGATCAAGAAACAGTTTGCAAATCTTGAGGAAAAGATAAACCGCTTAATTTTAGTGTCGTTTTTATGGCAGAAGAATAGGTAAGGGTACCATTTTAGTAAAGTCTGAAATGGTTGGGGTATGTGGACAATATGGATGTCACAGCTCTGGCCCAAATAGCCTTCTATTCTAACTACGCGGGACGACACAGGAGTGGTAAGAAGGCTTGTTGATTGAGTATCAATTTCGCTTCAGACTGTAGACCCACCCTGCTAGTTCTTACCAAAGCATATGATAATCCGACTTGCGACCAAGCTCTTTTACGAGATCTTTGTTCTTTTTATTCAACATTTCCTTACGTTTGAGATGTTCAGGTTTCAAATCTTCTTCTCGTCTCAGGGGAAGCCTCCAGCAGATGTCTGTTGTACGTTTGTTAAGGTAAAATTTATGGCAAAGCCTTTGTGATCAACAAGAGTAAAGTCCCGAGTGAGAGTCTGTCACTTTTTTGAGGGCCACACGTAAAGTTTGTTTGTATCTAATGGCTCAGCCTCACGGTAATTTGCATAAAATTAAGATTCATAAATAAACGCGGGACTTGGAATAGGGACAGTCTGCTGGAGCCAGCTCTAGAGAGACCAAATGCGTCTACATCCGGCCAGGTATTTTCATATTGCTATAAAACATCTCTATTTAGGTATAACACATGCAATTATCCATCTTTCCAGTAGTCCCTTGCGATACAAAATAAAAGCGGATTCCCAGTGTAATTTTTGGTTGAATAACATTTTACAAAAATGTGTGACTCCCTCCACAGATTTTGGAACATTTTATATCGTTTTTACTTTAAAAAAAAAAAAAAAAAAAAATCCATGGGTGAAGTGTGTAGTCAACATATGTAAGTATCCGCCATTGTTAGCATTGAGTTTTTAATTAGCTCGCATCTCGAGAGGGCCGGTGTTTTTTTTCGATTTCAGATACAAATATCGTACATACATGGGTACTTGGAAAATTCGCTACAAAAAAACGACTCCAAAAGCATGAGGTATGGCACGTTATTTCAATACCCAAATCCCAATTTACTGGATGTAATTCGAGCCATTGTTAAGGCCTCTAGCCTGTAGCTACATGTAGGCATGATATCTACACATTCGTCACCACTTTAGAAGTAAATCATTTCGTTGCACTTAAACTTCACCACATCCACCACATGGATGTCGGAACACAAAAGCACCTGAACGGATGGAACGCTAGAGAAGCAGTTGGGTGAAGGAGTGGAAGGGTAAAAGTAACCACGTCTAGCTGCAAGTACCAAAAAGCCAGACAACTAGTATGATTGGCTTCAAAAATGACATTTCAAGCATTCAACTGAAGCATGAGTCAAGGGTGGCTGTGACGGTGGCTGTGTCCTATGTCTGGGTCTACGACTGCGACTGCGACTGCGACTGCGACAGCGGCGGCAAAGTAACTTTTACGAGGGTTGGAGTATGATACAACAATCGTGTTACAATGTCGCTTCCATTCAGGTGAAATTTCGTCAACGGTTGGTACCTACCATGTAACTTGCTTACATCCCCAGACATAACTTTAGTGAAATTTTTTTTTAAATCATCTCTTTAGCACTGCATTTGTGCTACTAATGTCAGATGTAACATAAGAGGAGGTGTAACGAAAGGGTTATTCAAAGCATACAGAATTTTTCGCAGCTAAAGTGGAGTGGAGAAGGGTATCTACTGTCGCTTGTAATCAACTTACCCTCCAAACAGTGTTTTTTTTTTTTTTTTTCAAATACTCGTACTCACTTCGAATTCATTATGTCACGTAGTCACACGAAGCAGCATGTTTCCGTATGTGAGTAGGTACAGCAAATTTATGTTTCCCAATCCAATGACAAGGGCCGAAGCAGAAGCAGGCAAAGCCAAAGATAGAGGCAAGGGCAGAGGAAAAGGCATTAGGCATAGGCTTCACAATTTGTGCGCACCATGTGCCTTGCACCACACCGACAAACACTCTTCCAAACGCTATCGTACGCAATTCATAAGCCTTCGAAACTTAAGTCAACCTAGGTTCATTGAACTCGTCTCAATTCTTTTTCGGTTGGCATAGGTTCGGGACGGGAACGACAACACGAAAAAATAAAACACACGAATTCGCATACAAAAATGCAGAAAAGAAAAACAAGACACAGGCAAGAAGCAGAGGAGAATCGCGAATCGAGAATCGAAACCAACAGTAACGACAACGATGACGACGACGGTAGAAGTAGCACCAAGTAGAAACGCGCTAAAACAAGAAAAGAAGAAAAAAAAAATTGAAAAAAAGCGTCAAAACTTCACAAGCACTTTCGTCATACCATAGTCTTCCAAAGTATCACCGGGACGAAGGGAAGTCGCCACGGGAGCTCAACCATCCATCCCGATTGAAGACTATATGCATATGGAACGCAGTAGAGAGGTGCCATGCCGTCCATGAGGGAGCACTCACTCAATATACTCTGCACTGATGATGAAGGTTCCCTCCTCGCACATCATAATTTTTCGTTCGTCAGTCTGTCGTATGCAATATAATCGCTCCGATGTAATGTGCGGTTGATATTAAGAGTCTGGTTTTTATTTTTATTTTTATTTTTATTTTTATTTCTGTTTTTCTGGCATGTCTTTCGGGGACTACTAAAGAGTAAAGGCTCCTCAATCGTGCTCGGAAAGCAAAGCAACACCACCATCGAGCGGTACATACTCGTACATCAGCATGGGGCTCTTTTGAGTTCTGACGGTTTAACCAAATGACGTATTGGCTGGTTTCGGTGAAACCTTACGAAAATTCCTTCGACGAGGTTCGACATCGGCTTGTATTTCCTTCCGATGAAAATGACATCGACAACGACGACCACGATGATGACGACCGACGGTGACTACATACGACAACGTCAACAAGAACGATGACGACGTTGACAACCACTATGTCATGAGATAGGCTCTTCATTTTTTGGATTGCTAATACGAGACAATTCCTAGACGAGAGAAATTTCATAGTGTGTCCAACAAGAAAGGCGAATCACTAATATGTTTCAAATGTAAGCATAACAATTCGAAATCTTTTTTGGCCAAGTCAATATCATTCGTTTTGAATTTCAATTCCATGGAAAGGCACGATTTGCAAGTGGGATCAATACAATAAGGTCGAACCTCGGCGACTCATCAGTCTCAAGCGATGATACTTATTTACCTTACATAAGATGGCGCTACAGTCCCGTGTGCAAATGGGCCTCAGCCAACAAGGGTCTCCAACCAGCTCGATCTTTCTCTAACTGCCTCTAGTTCCACACGCTAGGTTGGCTGAGGCCCCGTCCACTTGCGTGCGCCACCTAAATCTCGGTCTTCCTCTACTGCGCTATCCCTCGGAGGCGGATTTGAAGACTTTTCGGACCGGGGCGTTGGTGTCCATCCACTCCACATAATCCAGGTATCTCAGTCGTTGAATCTCCACTCTTCTGGTTAAATCGATGTCGCTGTTCAGTCTCTACAATTCGTCGTTGTATCCCCTCCTCCATTCACCGTCTATGTAGACGGAACGGAAATTCAACTGAACAATTGACCTCTCAAAGCAGACAGTATTATAAACGGTCATTTTTGTTATCCGAAAAGGGTCTAGTCTAATCTAGAGGCTAATCTAGCCGATTGCTTTCTTATACCACCCATCGTCATCCTGCACAGTGAAAAAGTTTGACACGAATAGCTCGTCTCTAAAGATGTACGGAATCATCGGCCTTAAAAATCGATGAATAGGTGGTGTGTATCGATCTGAAGCTCGTCAAAGTTGAAAGGTTCATTTTGCGTAACAGTGGTAGTTGGTTTGTCATCGCTGTTAAAAAGTCTTCAGGAATGCTCTTTCCAAATTCTCAACATCGACTGCGACTCTACTACGATGTTCCCTTGTTTGTCATTTCACGCTTCGGTCGGAGGTTACTCTCCGTGGCATGTTTTTATTACATTTCGATTAAAACAACATTTATTTGTTTTTTAAAGCCAGGCTGCCGCTATTTCCCCTTTAATACCAAATCGTGGTATAAATTTGGTTGGAATGGTCCAGGGTGTCGAAGGCTTTACTTAGTTTTATCTTTTGGTTGCTAATTCTGTTTGAAATTTTCCTGCGGTGGCTTTTGTTGTTTTGTAAACTCGTTTTAACTGTTATACAAGGTGGCGCAAAACTAACCATCCTATCGGAAGATGTTATAATTTTTGCAAATGGCGTCGTACGTCAATCATATTTAACAATAGTGAACTAGACAGCTGCAGTATCCAAACAGACAGCAAGCAATGGAGCGCGTGTGAATTACTGTCAAGCCATGCTCTATCTCAACAACGAAGAGAACGATTTTGTTTTGAAAATCATCATGAGTGACGAGGCGCATTTCCACCTAGGCGGTTACGTTAATAAGCAAAATCTTCATTTCTGGGGCTCTGCAAATCCGCGTATGATGCACGAAGAGCCATATCATCCACTCAAAGCCATTGTGTGGAGCGGCGTTAATGCGGGAGGAGTGATTGTGCCGTATTTTTATGAGGACGCCATAGGCAATACTGTCACTATTACTGGCGAACGCTACAGGGCCATGATAAATGACTTCTTACTGCCGAAATTGTATGAGCGGGGCTTGGTGAACATGTGGTTTTAACAAGACGGTGCAACCGCACACACAGCTCGAGCCACATTGGATATTGTGAAGGAAGCATTTCCTGGTCGCCGAATCTCCCGTTTTAACGATTTGGCATGGCCAGCAAGATCGCCCGATTTAACCATCCCAGACTTCTTTCTTTGGGGCTACTTGAAGTCGTGAGCTTATGCCAACAAGCCTCAGGCATTCGCCGCGTTTAAGGAAAATATTCTACAGGAATGCGAACAGTTATCACCGGAAATACTACGGAAAGTCATGGAAAATGCGATACAAATGTTTATCAACACAGGCGGCAGCTACTTGGCGGATATCATCTTTTCCACTTAATAAAATGAAATGATTTTGAGTGATGGAAATTTTTATTTCAACTTTTTTTTTTAAGTAAAAAAGTAATTCAAAAACAAAATTGGATGAATAATTTTGCGCCACTTTGCAGATGACAAAGTGCAAGGCAATGTTAGTAAAGTCTTCTGCTTAAAGCAATCTTTAATCCAATTGATTTTCAGCTTTTGGTTAAGTTATTAAGATCAGCTGAAGATAATTTTGATAGGAACTTACACCAAGGTGCCTCTAAGATTATTTTTCTTCCAAAAATTTAAGAGTATCATCGTTTTGCTGTTCCGCGAGAAACGAGCCCAACAACGACACTGAGACCGACTTATTCTAAAACTCCGGTCGATGATAAAGCAGATCTGTGTCAAGAAATGGCGCGGGTACTAGTGGGAAACCTGGTTTGTGCATCTTTTGCCAAAAAGAGAAAATACGCCGGTTAATTGGATAAAAAACTGTTCTTTATCAATATTGTTGGTCTTTTAAACGACTACAATTTGGAAGGTCTGCAAACAAAGTTATTACTAGAAACTAAAAGAGCAAAAATTCAAAGAAAAAGAAAACTACTGCTGACATATAGAGCTAGGAAGGAGAGGTTAAGACCGATTCCAAAAAATAAGGATATCCTGCGTATTATTAATAAATACCCAGATAGCGTATTAAGAAGCCACTTTCGGATGACCTGGGCAACATTTCAGTATCTACTCAAATTTGCATTATGTACCTACTATATTTGATTTTCGGGTTCATTAAATCTCCTTATTTTTATTTCAGGTGGTTGTTAATGCTCTTAACCCTTTTTGGACAAAGTCTCTCAAGCTAGCACTTTATCCAACCATTTGGAAACTTTCCAACAACTATTCATTTAGACAAATTAGCAACTTGTTTGATGTAGCTAAAGGAGCAGCTCTTAAATATTTTATTAAGATCTCAAAACTATTATATTTGCTGGCCCGGTATGGGCCATGGCCTAGCTTCTTGACACTCATTTGTGTTGCTGATGTTCTCATTTTAATCACATCTGAGCGGGGCCTACGGTTTATCGCCGAGTCCGAACGGCAATCTTAGAAACTTTTTCGTAGGCAATTTTCAATTTCGGGAGTTTGCCATTGCCCACCGAAAGGGTTTTGGCGATTTGAAAAATTGTTGGTGACCCAGCCAGGAATCGAACCCAGACTGACTGCGTGATAGTCCAATGAGCTAACAATCGCGCCATCGCCATCGCTGAGAAACAAATATATATATATAAAATGGCTTGTTCCGCAAAACTTGCGGAATAATCCATTTCCTGACGCTCTAGGATGTGTCGATGGGACGCATATTCCCTTAATAGCACCTAAAAACGAAAGCGACTCAAATCAAAAGTTTATTGATATATATTTTTGATATCCTGGTAGTTGCCACTATGCATCTATTTGGGAACGCAGTTTGATTGAAAAAGCTTTAAGAACCGGCTCCAAAAGGATTATTCAAGATTGTCATATATAAGGCGATTCTGCATACCCGTTAAGTGGCTATCATAAGACACCTTACGTGATAATGGACATCTTACAACAATTCAAAAAACATATAATTGTATACATAGTTCCACCCGAGTATGTGAAGAGCAAGCTTTCGGGAGATTGATATCCATATTTCGTATCCTCAAATTCATTGACATCAAAAATATGGTATTTACCAAGTACATTGCTTTTGCTTGTGTTTTTCTTCACAATATAAGCGTTTTTTTTGCACGCGTGTTAGCTAAGTTCGCAAAAAAACCGATCCATTCCTTAATACTTACTTACCTTAGGTGGCGTTACAGTCCGGGATGGACCTGGGCCTCAGTCAACCAGCTTCTCCAGCCAGCTCGATCCCTGGCTAGCTGCCTCCAGTTTTGCACGCTAAGTTGGCTGCGGTCCTCTTCCACTTGCGTGCGCCACCTGAGTCTTGGCCTTCCTCTACTGCGCTGTCCCTCGGTTTCGAACCGGAGCATTGGTGTCCATGTGCTCTACATGACCCAGCCATCTCAGTCTTTGGATCTTCACTCTGGTTATTCTGGTTATTAAGGTCTTATAAAGGGTGACTTTTGTTGTCCGAGAGAGGGCTACTCAATTACCTTCTTAAGCCAAAGAAACAGCGGTTGGCAAGAGTTATTCTTCGCTTGATCTCAGCGCTGGTGTCGTTGTCTGTATTTATAGCGGAGCCTAGGTAGATAAAGTCCTTAACTACTCGTACCTCAAAGTTATATCTGTCGAGGGTGACGTTCTGTCCGAGACGTCGGTGTTGGTTGTCGATTTTGCTTGACAGCATATACTTGGTCTTGCCCTCATTGACCGCTAAGCCCATTTTCACCGCTTCCGTCTCAATACTTGCGAAAGCGCCACTGACATCACGCTGCTTTCTTCCGATTATGTCAATATCGTCGGCATATGCGAGTAGTTGGACGGACTTTTGAAAGATAGTGCCTCTTGTGTTTGCTCGTGAGTTTTGCACTATTCTTTCAAGTACGATGTTGAAAAAATCGCATGACAGCGCATCGACTTGTCTAAATCCTTTCTGGACATTGAAGGTCTCGGTGAGCTCTTTACCAACCTTGATGGAGCAGCGTACGGAAGGGATGCCGAAACTAGACATTGCTCTATATAGCTCGTTTCTATAGATGCTGTAATACGCGGCCTTAAAATCGATGAAAAGGTGGTGGGTATCGATCTGAAGCTCATGGGCCTTTTTCAAGATCTGCCGTACTGTGAATATTTGGTTGATGGTGAACTTTCTTGGCCTGAAGCCAACTGATATAGATGTATCAGGTTGTTGGCGAACGGGTTCAGGCGTTGACACAATATGGCAGACAATATCTTGTACGTGATGTTAAGGAGACTGATGCCTCTGTAGTTGGCGCAGTTCAGAGGGTTTGCTTTCTTGAGAATCGGATAAACAATGCTGTGGTTCCATTCATCGGGCATACTTTCGTCCGACCGCTTTGAAGAGCTTGGCAGTCAGGCCATCCGCTCTAGCAGCTTTGTTGGACTTAAGCCTCGATATAGCTATCTTCACTTTATCCAAGTCGTGTGGACGGAATTGTTTTGGTCATCATCATCCAGGTTGAAAGGTTGATTCTGTCTGACAGCGGTATTTGGTTCGTCATCGCCGTTATACAGTCTGCAGAAATGGTCTTTCCAAATCCTCAGCATCAACTGCGATTCTACTTTTTAAGGAGCTCATAGAAGGCATACTTGGTGTCGTCATCTTTCTCCTCTGTGGGGGCATGCGCGCGTATAAGGCTAATGTTGGCGAAATTAGCCTTGATGCGGATTGCCACGAGGCGCTCGCTCACATGCCGGAAGCTGAGGCTTTTAGTCTTAGTCTGCCTCCGACAACAAATCCGCATCTAAATAAGCGCTGCTTTTGCCGTCGATAGCAATTGCCGTAATAGATATCGCAGTTTTTCATCGACTTTTTGTCCGGCCCATCCCATCGCATTTCTTGAATTTATTTCCCTTAATAGATAGCGGATATAAATTTTCTTAGCGTTGATCGCTATGTTATTGTTGTAATTAACATATAAGCAGTTAGCGAAATTGCAAATAAACACGACTATAATCATAGATCAGGAGAAATAATCTGGCACTTATGAAGATAATGCTGGGACTACAAAATTTCGATATAAATGTTTTGATGAACCTCACTCATGTTTCTGAGGAAACTTAGTCTAAAAGAAATAGAATTGCAATGGTGTTCTCTTCATAACAAATGATTAGTTTTGTCTCCGTTGCCATTAAATTATATCGGGTTTTCCAACTGGGACTTGACAACTTTGAATTTAATTTGTGAATGCACTCTTTCACTAGTCATCAAACTGTCACTGTCAATTTATTCAGTAAACTCAACATTTTCATCATGGTAAAGTACACAAACGAGCAACGTCTGCAAATTATAAAAAATTTTCTATCGAAATTCGAAGTCGGTGACTGCAACTTTAAGAGCGTTAATTCCAATTTTCGGTCGTAATTCTCGCCCTGTCAGACAGGCAATAACAAGTTTAGTGCAAAAATTTGAGTGATGTTGTCGTGTCAGTAAGATAACGGATTGGTCGAAGTGTCGAAAACATCGCTGCCGTTCAGGCGTCCGTAGCAAACGATCCAAATCAGTCAATTCCACGGCGTTCTCAAGAATTGGGCAACGCTCAGACCACATTATGGCGTATTTTGCGTAAGGATCTTGGTTTACACCCATACAAGATCAAGCTGACTCAAGAATTGAAGCCGATGGATCATTTGAAGCGACGTACGTTCTCCGATTGGGTTCTGGAGAAGATCTTCAGTCGATTGGCTGCCTCGTTCGTGCGATTTAACGCTGCTTGACTATTTTCTGTGGGGCTACGTTAAGCCATTGGTTTATGCCAACATGCCAACGATGTTGGAAGAGCTCAGAGCCAACATTGAACGCGAAATAGCTGCCGTTTCGGCCGAAATGTGTGGCCGAGTCGTTGAAAATTGGTCCAACGAATTGACCGCAGCCAACTTGCCCGCGGTGGCCATATGAACGAAGTCGAATTCCATTCATAAATGTTTTGATTGTACTTCAAGCCGATAAAAAAGTTTTTGAAATATCTCAAATGGTTTTCGTTTTTTAAAAAAAAAGTTGTGAAGTCCTTATTGGATAACCATGTATTATCCTATCTAATCCAATAAAAACTTAACATTATTCGATCCTTAAAATGTATTTTATTTAAAAAATATTGTACTTAAACGAACCAAAAAAAGATAAGTCATTTCAAATGTATGATAACCGACCAAACTTAATCTGAAAGTCTTTCTAACGCATTTTTCAAGGATATAAGTACCTCCAATCGTTATTTTTCGACATGAAATTCCTCGTGACGCCGTTGATCCTCATTTGTTTCGTTCTCTAGAAACTAGATTATTTTGTTATTTGAGACAACAGTCGATTTTTTTGTTTTAATTTCTTGGAGTTTCTACCATCTGGTCCACATCACTCTCGTCAGTTTCGCCAAATATTTCGGCTATATTATCAACATTATACCGAGTACCGTATGCCTCATCGAATTCATTGAAATAATCCTATGATGAAGCTTCCCTGCCTTTTCTTTGTTCCTCTTCTTTATCCGCTTGTACGGTATCATTAAATTTCGGAACTTCTTAGTGATTTATGATTTGCCGTGGGGAAAAAATGTTGAAATAGATGCGTCCGAATCCGGCCAAAATTTTGACCCGAAGCCTTCTTTTTTAAAAGAAAAAAAATTTCGGCGACTCGGCAGCAAGAGAAAAACATATTCAGGGAATGCACAATTTTGACAGCAGGTTTACTCATGTTTTACATTTATGAACACAAGTGATGCCAAACAAATGTACTGATAATGCAGTTCTTTTACAAAAATGACGCAAAACTTGCGGTATTGCAGTAAATTTACAATTATAAACTCGCCCTACTTATTAGCACGACATGTGATCCTGGTCTTAATATATAGGTAGACTCGTCCAGGCATTTTCAAAGACCCTGTATACACATATGTCTGAAGAATTAATTGGAAATGCCTTAGAGTCATTTGACATTGACGTACGAAAAGGCGTAAGCACAATTTTTTGTGGTCAAGTCATTTTTTGCAAGACACACTGTTTGGACAGATTTTAATTCTTACGTTACTTTGTCATTGATTTTTTTGAAGAATAATGCACTCCCTGTGCTGGGTGTAATTTGGACGTGGCATTAGGCTTACAAAAAAATAAAAATAAGCAAAATCCTGAGTGAAAAATTAAATGATAAGAGTACACACCAAAGGGTAAAACAAAAACCGAAGACAAAAATTATACAACTTCATGTTGGATACGAAGAGTGAAGCTCTGTAGATTGATGGGTTACGGCCGGGTGGGGGAGCCTACTCCTTCAGGGCATCCGCTGCCGCCGCCGAGCCGATTTTCACATCACCGAAGGAGGACTTCAAAGGAGCGCCATCACAATGACAACTTTGGAAGTAGCATTAACAGTGGCAGTGGCATCGGCAGTAGCATTGAAACTGGCAACTGGCACCCGTACTGCCACATGCCATCGGCAAAATGACGGCAATCTGGGTATGGGGCGGATGTAACCGAAGGTCCGGTAGTATGCGCGAGGAGTAAGACTTTGGTGCAGAACAGTTGATGTCGTCGGCAAGTGATGGTGTGTCACGTATCCTCTCTTTGCACAAGAAAGGCTTACGCAAAAACAAAAAAATGAAGACGCAGACACAAACCTAAACCTAAACCCAAACCCAAACCCAAACCAAAAAAAGTAAAACAAATCCGAAAAACTCTGGTAGTCCTCTACTACTCGTAGAGGCTCGGCCCAAGTCAGTCTTTTGAATATTCACACTACGAAACGGAAGGGTTAGGCCCGGTGAGGATTATTGCTTCGTTGCTTTATGCGCTTTGGTCTTTTTCCTTTTGGAATTGCCTACTTACTATATGTGCCCGTGGACGGTGTTCGTATGTGTTTATCTGTGTATTGGGGATTCCTTTTGTTTAATATCTGTCGGTTCATTTTTCGTCGTTGCAGGTTTTTGACATCGAAAAAGTTGAGCACGACGACGTGTTCATCTAATTGCCCAAAGAGAATCTTCACAGTCGACAGCAGCGTCAAAGACGTCGTCTACAACCAACCGACCGACAACGACAGCGACGACGACAACGTCGACGATGTACCGTGATGGTAGGTAATATGAGACAATGATGCCAGTGACAGAGTGCCGGTGATGGTGCTGGTGCTAGTGCTAGTGCTGGTGCCGGTGCCGGTGCCTGTGTCGACAGTGTAGGGCTATACAGATAACTGAGAAGTGAATAAAGAGTAAAGAGGCTACTTAAGTCATAATCCGTTTGCCATTGAAATGTGTGTGCATGTAAACTTGTGTGACACTACACATTGACAGAAACAGACCGAAACTTGATGAATTGAGAATTAATTCCTTTTGACATTGTTTCTTTCAACCGAATACAAGGGACATGTGGAAAAGTCGAAAGAATGAACGCTAGGCTTGCTATTTGATACTTTTCTGAAGGATGAAATCTATGGATGTATTCATAGACCTTTGCATATGGCTACTCACAGCAATACCTTGACAAGTGGTAGAAGTCAACAGCACCGGCACCAGGTGATCGGTTCTTTGTTCATTTTGGAAATTTATGGAGGTAGGTCAGGCACCCCATAAGCGATTGGTATTGACATAGGGTTTGCTTAATACATTGGCACTGAATTAGTCATGATGAACTCAAACAAATTGGACACTACGGGGCGGTGCATACACCGTCGATGTTTGAAGCATTGGTTCCCACAAGATCACTTAAATCAGCAGTGTTAGCCGCATTAAGTAAACCGCACGGAAACACGTGCAATATACAACGTGCTCTTGGCATTGGGAACCCACGGGGTGCCCTCATTAAAACTTCTTTTAGCTTCTTTTGGTTCTGAGACCATTTTCTGACAATCTGCGTGGAACATGGCAAAGCATTCGTCCGTTGATAATTGTTACAGTTTTTCGTGTTGTTTTGCCTTTATACATGAAGTTGGTTTTCGAAGCTTTCTTTTTGTCTCCCTTACTACAGAGAGTGTGTCCAACCAACCTAAGCACGCACCCCTTGTGGAGGAGCTGCTCTCTGCTTACAGGGTCCTGGACGATTATATGGGAAATGACCATCAGTTTGTTACCTTGACGGTGAGGAACGAGAGCAGTGAAAAATCACAAAAAGCACTCCGTGAAAGGTGGAGTGACTCAACCGAAAAGCGTTTGGCGAAACTCTGGTTGATTTGCCGTCTGCTGCTGACGTAATATTACAATATAAAGTAACAAGCGCAGTCAAACAACTTGTATTTGCCCAAAAGACCACTTAGGTCTGGTCGAAATTCTATGATTTGGATTGAAGGATACGGTGGAAGGTAGAAAGAGTGGGAGACTAAACGCTAAGTCTTAAGCGGAGTTTGTTGTAGTTTTGAGGCGTATATTGAATGGGGGCTGATCAACACGGCAACCTGTATTGTCAAAGCTGATGTACGTCGTTGGCATCTCACGAGAGGCCAAAAATAGTTACTAGCGTTCGTTATCAACTCCATTTTGTAGTGGGATAAACTGTCAAGACGGGGTCTACGAAAGCCTCTTACCTCGGTATAATGTGTCGAGTCCCTGCGGATCACATGTTCTCACGCTTTAGTATAAATTGTTACAGATTCATGCAGAACAAACTGTAGCTACTAGGTGGGGTGAAAAGTAACCTCCTTGACCGCCAGAATGCGCTGTTTCTGCAAAAAAGGTTATGGTGCCTTGAAGTCCGTTCATATTTAGGCAGACATGCCAAATTTCAGTGCAATACTGTCTTTGGGTTTGTTTTGACAGCTGATTTTTGTTGACGTGTTTGGCATCATGTTGAGTATGGACAAAAGATTTTCGTTCTCTCATAAAACATTATTTTTTGAGGGGCAAAACGGCGAAGGAAACAAAAGAAAAGTTGAGTAAATATTATGGGGCTAATGCTCCACTACCGATCAAGTCCGCAGCGGCAGACCCTCCGATGTGGTTACAGAGGACAATGTCAAAAAAATACATGAAATGGTGTTGGCTGACCGGAAAGTGAAGGTGCGCGAGCTAGCAAATACCACAAAGATTAGTATTGAGCGTACACGCCATATTTTGGGCAATATTCTGCATATGAAAAAGTTATCATGCTGCTGGTTGCCGCGCATGCTCACTTCTGATCAAAAACACGAATGCGAGAGCACTTCGAAAGAGTGTTTGGGCTTGCTGATGCGGAATCGGGCGGACTTTTGTCGTCGATTGGTAACTGTTGATGAAACCTGGATCCACTTTTACACACCAGAGAACAGCATGAGTGCCCGGCAAAGGACTGAAGGCGACACGAGTGCTCCGAAGCGGTCGAGGAAGGCTCAATGGGTCGGAAAGGTTATGGCGTCGGTTTTCTGGGATTGTCATGGCATACTCTTCGTGGACTACCTCGAAAAAGAAAAAAACCATCAACATTGAGTATTACTGTGCATTATTGGAGCGATTGAAGGCCGAAATCGCTGCAAAACGGCCTCACATGAAGCATTTGCAAGGCAATGCGCCGGCGCATAAGAGCATCGCAACCACGGTTAAAATCAATGACTTACGGCTCCAATTGCTGTCGTATCCACCGTATTCGCCCGATTTGGCTCCCTCGGACTATTATCTCTTCCCAAACCTCAAAAGATGGCTCATCAATAAAACATTCAGCTCCCGCGAGGAAATCATCGACGCCACGGAGGAGTATTTTGCAGACCTTCCGGAAAATTACTTTTCGGACGGGATCAAGAAGTTGGAAAATCGGTGGAATAAGTGTATCAAGCTAAAAGGGGTCTAAATTGAATAAAATAAAAAAAACATTTAAAACAAATGTTTTTTTCATGCCCAAGGAGGTTACTTTTCACCCCACCTAGTAAGTGAGATCTGAATCTAAGTTCACCATGGCTAACCTTGGCATACTTACGGTAGGTGTCTTTTAGATTCAGAGTCAAACTTGCTCGTTACTGTAGGGGGTTTTGAAGAACTTTCTGGTAGCTCTACGTTGAAGTAATGCTCGTGTGGTTCCAGAGTTGATTTAAGCCATGCAGCAAGAAAGGTGTTTTAGTGAGTGTCATGTTGGTTCGAACCGTTCCTCTGCATTTTTGGTCACATTTCTTCAGACATTTATGTCTGTCAAATTTTTTAGAGTACTTGCACCAAATTACACCCGACTGAGACCGCTTTGGTAAGACCTTGGTTTGAAGCCTTACAAGATCCAGCTCGACCAAAAATTTAAGCCAAACCACTATTATTTGCGTCGAAATTTCGCCTCTTACTTATATTTTCTGGGGGAAACATAAAGTCGCAAGTCTACGCTGACAAACGAACAAACAATCGACGCATTGGAAGCCAACATTATTTCTAGTTATTGAGGAGTTACAAAGGCTTGGAAAAGTGGTCGAAATCTTTGTTTCTCGGATGCCATTCATCAGATCCAGTGTGGCGATGATATGCCCGAAGTTGTGTTTACAAAATAGTTGCTGAATTTATTCTCCCGATTGAACACAAATTAAAAGCTTTTTACTATTACCTCAGACACTACTATAAAGTGAGTGATGTTTTCAAGTTAAGATTATCTTCTAATCCTTGCCCCTGACTTTAGTCGTAGTAGAAGAGATAATATTTTGGTTTTTGTGACAAAGCGATGACAGAAAGCTGTATGTGTTAAGTTGGATGCATACCTTAAATCAGAAAGACTGAAGGGTAACTGTGTCGAATTTCTATAACGTGTGGATCTTATTAAGAACGCAAGTGGCTTAGAAGGTCACAATTATGAAAAGATTATATTGCTTTCGTATAACCACATTGAACGAAAAGCCATCGAGGAATCAAAGTAAAAGAAAACGTTTAGTGTGCTCGTGATATTACTCGAATTATCTCATTCGGGTCCTTACGGAGTAGGTTGAGAATGCGGCACCTCACAACCTCATGAAATCCATCTTGTTTCCTTCACAACTGTAACAAGGACTTTGATTTTGTCACTTCACCCAGAATACTACATTAACTGCAAAGAACGGTAAAACAAGGGTTCAAGGGTTTTCGTTCGCCGAAAACGTTGTCTACGAAATCTGAATACCTTCCCTGAATCCCTATCCATATTTCACCAAATTTGATGGACATCCAGCATAAATGCAGACAAAAGTTGTTAAGTTTTATCTCAAAATACTGAAACCAATTGGTTGCCCCTATCAATGGTCACAGATCAACGAAAGTCGCATTAGAGCAATGTGATCAATGAAGAGAAAAACACATCTTGTCCCGACTTCAGATCTCGCTCCAGCAGCAACCTCACCAGTTTCCTTTTTTACTTCTTTCTTTCTCCCCTAATTTTTCACTGCGCACAGATTGTAGTCTCCAGTATCCAAAATATATCGTAAGGAACGGAATGGGAAGCCTCAGGCCCTATCAAAACCTGGGCTTTAGTTCATTTCTTAGGTTCTGCGTTTTTGCATCTGTTTTTGTTTTTATTCCCTTCTTAGAGATTCAATGAATTTGTTGTGCCCAGCATCAGCAGCAGCTGCAACAGAACCATCACACACAATTCTCCTCCATCTCTAAGCTGGATTGCGGGTCACTGTCAGTTTTTGCATGTTACGTTTGTGTGTCGACGGGGGTTTTTGTCTTCCACCGAACCCAATTCAACTGGCTCACCACCATCCGTTCGACGTTCGAATTGAAGCAAGCTCAAGTCAAAGTTATGTACTATGGAGGAACTGCTCTGTGAGGAGAAGATCTGGAGACCACTTGTAAAAGTATAACCGCGACTGCGAGTGTATCCAGTTGCCTGTCTTAATTTCGGGTAAATTGTTATTAATCTCGTTTATCTAGAGACATAAAAACATCCACATCCACTTCCACATGATTCAGATACTTGTCTCTGGTGAATTTAGACCAACTATAAAATTGGATACAAAAAAATAAAACTGGTCTGAACTTGGTCCAAGGAGTTATTCACTTTTTTCTGCTGCCGTCATCTTCCAGCAAAGGGATCCAATCGGCAGCGGATCCCTAAAAAATTTGGCCGCCTAGACTGTGGATTTGTAGGTAATCGACAAACTGAAAAAGCAGAAACATGCCATTGGACCTTGAGGTCGGTCGGTGACCGAGATCAGTACGAATTTGCTTTTGGGAAAGATCAGATTGCCGGCAGATTGTTTCGTGCATTCATTCATGATCGTGTCTTTGTGGGCTACATGTTAAGTGGGTTTTTGGAGCGTCAATTTAAATTGCAAGTTTGTTGTTACACTCACCTATCAGGTTCTTCGTTTTGGGTTTCCTGTTCGCCGTGGGGTAGGTTGTGAATTTTGCCAATCTCTACTTTGTCCTCTGTTCATTTATCTTATAACGTTTTGAGATTTTTATGCACCAAAAATGGAATCTAAAAATTTTCGTTTATGGTGGTCAATTTAGCAAAAAAGGTGCGTAAGGCGATGCATATTCATTTAAGGCTAGAATATGCATATATTGACCAAGTTTTGACTCTTTTGCTTGGGCAAGTTTCACATAATTTTTAGAATAACGTGGATCTTTTTAATCAGATGGATTGGCCGTGGGATTCATGCGATTAACCCCATTTAATCGTATAGTGAGAGAGAGAGCTTCATTTTATTCCAACTAAAAAGTTTGCTCTACATAACGTCGTTCGTCCAGATTTGACATAGCCATCGCAATATTGGAGGATGTATGAGAAATATAAAGGAGTAATGACATTCGTTTCGGACCATTACCTTGTTGTAGCCAAGGTACGGTTGCGGATATCCCAAACTACGCCAAGACAAACTAATGCTGTGAGAAAACTCGACGTCAGACGGCTACAATTGCAAGAGATCGCCAAGTCATTTTCCGATCGAGTGTCTCTTAATCTCTTAAGAGGTCCAATGCCGCCAGCATCAAGCATCGAAGACCATTGGAAACACTGCCAAAACGCCATCAGAGATGCCGCTTCTGATGTGCTGGGTTTCACTCGTCCACCACAACGAAACCCCTGGTTCGATGATGAATGCCGGCAAGCACATGCAGCAAAGCAAGATGCATATAACGCGGCGCTGCTTAGAAAGACCAGAGCTGCTCATGAGCTCTATGAGCGGAAGAGGAGAGACGAACACCGGCTTCTCAGGAGGAAGAAGAAAGAGCATGAGAAGCGCGCGATCGAGGAAATTGAGAGATGCTACTCCAGGAATGAGGTTCAGAAGTTTTACCAAAAGATAAAAATAACATGCCACGGAAACAAACCCCGAACCGAAGCCTGTACAGATGAACAAGGGAACATCGTAATAGAATCGCAGTCGATGCTGAGGATTTGGAAGAACCATTTCTGCAGACTGTATAACGGCGATGACGGACCAAATACCGCTGTCAGGCAGAATCAACCTTTCAACCTGGACGATGATGACCAACAATTCCGTCCACCCGACCTGGATGAAGTGAAGATAGCCATATCGAAGCTTAAGCCCAACAAAGCTGCTGGAGCGGATGGCCTGACTGCCGAGCTCTTCAAAGCGGCAGGCGATGACTTGGTAAGGAGCATACACCAACTCATCTGTAAAATATGGTCGGACGAAAGTATGCCCGATGAATAGAACCTCAGCATTGTTTGTCCAATTCTCAAGAAAGGAGACCCTCTGAACTGCGCCAACTACAGAGGCATCAGTCTTCTTAACATCGCATATAAGATCTTATCCGCCGTATTGTGTGAACGCCTGAAGCCGTTCGCAAACAACCTGATAGGTCCATATCAGTGTGGCTTCTGGCCAGGAAAGTCCACCATCGACCAGATATTCACACTACGGCAGATCTTGGAGAAGACCCATGAGCTTCAGATCGATACCCACCACCTATTCATCGATTTTAAGGCCGCATATGACAGCATCTATAGAGACGAGCTATATAGAGCAATGTCTAGTTTTGGCATCCCTGCCAAAATCGTCCGTCTGTGCAGGATGACGATGGAGAATGCACGCTACTCCATCAAGGTCGGTAAAGATCTCACCGAGGCCTTTGATGTCCAGAAAGGATTTAGACAAGGCGATGCGCTGTCATGCAATTTTTTCAACATTGTACTTGAAAGAATAGTGCAAAACTCACGAGCAAACGCAAGAGGCACTATCTTTCAAAAGTCCGTCCAACTACTTACATACGCCGACGATATTGACATAATCGGGAGAAAGCAGCATGATGTCAGGGGCGCTTTCACGAGTATTGAGACGAAAGCGGCGATAATGGGTTTAGCGGTCAATGAGGGCAAGACCAAGTATATGCTATCAAGCAAAAAGGACAACCAACACCGACGTCTCGGGCAGAACGTCAACCTCGACAGATATAACTTTGAGGTTGTTAAGAACTTTGTCTACCTAGGCTCTGCTATAAATACAGACAACGACACCAGCGCTGAGATCAAGCGAAGAATAACTCTTGCCAACTGCTGTTTCTTTGCGTTAATAAGGCAATTGAGTAGTAAAGCCCTTTTTCGGACAACAAAAGTCACCCTTTATAAGACTTTAATAATCCCGGTCCTGCTCTATGGCGCAGAGGCATGGACATTATCAAAAATGGATGAGGGTGTTCTTGGTTGCTTCGAGAGAAAAATTCTGCATTGACGGTGAGTGGAGGAGGAGATACAACTACGAACTGTATGGACTGTATAGCGACATGGACCTAGCCAGAAGAGTGATGATCCAAAGACTGAGATGGCTGGGTCATGTAGAGCGCATGGGCTCCGGTCCGAAAAGTCTTCGAATCCACCCCCGAGGGACAGCGCAGTAGAGGCCAAGACTCAGGTGGTGCACGCAAGTGGAAGAGGACCTCAGCCAACTAAGCGTGCGAAACTGGAGGCAACTAGCCAGGGATCGAGCTGGCTGGAGAAGCTTGTTGAGTGAGGCCCAGGTCCACCCCGGACTGTAGCGCCACCTAAAGTAAGTAATGACATTCGTTTCCGAGAGGTATTCGCACTGTTGAGTAAGATTGCACTGATTATGTATTATGAAAAACTCGGATCAAGGAAGTGGTGTTCCAAATCAGAAGCTTTGTTATCAAACATTTCTAGTGAAATGGCAGCCCAATTTACGCATCGCATAACACAAATTCTTGGCATCGACTTTGAGAATATTTTTTACTGAACTGACTCCTCAATCGTATTTTCTTGGTTATCGGCGGAATCCTTAACTTGGAAAACTTTTGTTACCAACTGAACAGCTAGTATTCAGGAAATAGCTACCTTGTGGTTTTTAGGCCCCCAATTCTTAATACAACATCAAGATCAAAGCATCTTCTTAGAATATAGAAAGTTTAAAATTGTGCTCTCCTCACAAACATCGAAAACATCAAGTACCACAAGTCATACTTGCGGCTACTTCGTGTTGTTTCCTATATTAATCGATTTAAAAACAATGAGAGATGTTCAAAAAAGAATGTGGCTTCTCCACAAGTCAGTGCAGCTGAATTAAACAATGTCATGAAACAAGTCCCTCCAATAACAGCAGGAGAAGTGAAAAATGCTCTGGTGCAAAAGATGGAAAAGGGTGGAAGGCGATACCACTCAGATCTCCACACATTGGAGGTATCTGGGTAGCAGCAGTAAAGTCCGCAAAGTTCCACATAAAACAATTGTTGCATTTTATTTCCCCTACCTATGCCGAATTTACTACAGATCTCACTCAAATAGAGGCTATATTATATTCTCGTTCCCTTACACCCTTATCGAATGATCCTAATGATTACAACTATTTAACTCCCGTTCATTTTTTAATAGGTGGACCATTGACGTCAATTGTGAAAATATAGCGCAAAAGACGATCGCCTAACCAGACTTTGACGATACCAGCAATTGCAATGGGTTATTCAAACCTTTTGGGCAACATGGTTGTCGCAATATTTGCAGAGTTTCCAGAAGCGCACAAAATGGCACAGCACCCGTGAAAACATAACAGTCGGCTCGTTAGTAGTCCTTAAGTATGGACAATCTTCCACAACTAAAATGGAGACTGGCTCGAATAAGTACACTACATCCTGGAAAGGACGATGTCGTTCGAGTGGTCATAGTAAAAACCACTTCAACCACTCTCAAATATGTTTGCTACAAATTTAAGTGTCCTCGCTGGATGTTGAGTAAGATTACACTAATTATGTACTAATAATACAAGTTCGTTGTTGTAAATTTAAATTCATCTCTAAAATTGTAAAAAAAATTGCCAACACACACAGAGATAGATGAACTCTTGGCTACGTAACTTTTGCAAATGTCAAGCTATAACGCTGAGATTTAGAGGTACAACAGATGTACCAACTTAACAAAAAAAAAACAGAACTTAAATCGGAACAATGGGAGCGCCACACTTTTCTCACAACATTTATGTCACATTACGATTTGTACGGTTTGCGGTTAAATATTGTAATCCCAAGGACTTCTTTAGTAATACAGAAAGTACAGGCTTTTTACCTCCAGGATCGGACACAGGCATTTTGATATTGCTGCGGTGGTAATATAACTATTGCGAGCAAACAGTTTGCATATCTTGATGTTAATAAAAAGACCTGGCTTACTCCTAATCAACAAATGGTCAAACAAAATAGCCTTATAGCCTAAAGGCGGCAAATACGACAGCATCTTGTATAGAGGCGAACTGAAGAATGCACTCTGCTTTGTCAAGGTTGGTGGGGACATAACCTAGACCTTTAATATCTAAAGAAGGCCAAAATAAAGTCTTGTGATTTTGTTAGCAAGGTTCATGTAACTTCAAAGGCCTGCTCAGAGTCTCAGATACAAAGAGTCATTGACATAATGGAAACAATGCGCTCAATGAAGGCAAGATAAAGTTGATTTTCCAAACAAAGGTAGGCACAAAACCGCCTACTAACGGTGACAAAACGTCACGACAAGCAACTAAAACTTTAAGGTGGCGAACGACGTTATCTAACTCTTTTCGTTGTGTATCAACACTGAAAACGACAAGAAATCACGGCATTATTCACACGTATTCAGAGACAGGGTCACACGGATAGAGGCCATAAGCAGAAACCGCTTTTTGGAACGACGAAAATCTGGAAATTTTTCGATCTATGTTAATTCGTTTATGCTTCGGTACGGTACAGTTGCGGATATTCCGAACACCGCCAAGACAAACTAATAATATGAGGAATTTCGCCGCCCCATCTGCAAGAGATCGCCAAATCCTTTTCCGATCGCGTCTCTCCTAATCTCTTAAAAGATCCACTGCCGCCAGCATCAAGTATCGAAGACCAGTGACAACACAAGCCCATCAGATATATCGCTACTAATATGCTGGGTTTCACTCGACCACAACAACGACGTTGCCGGCAAGCACATGCAGCTAGCAATAGCAATATCTAAACCGAAGTCCAGCACACCTGCTGAAGCGGACGGCCTGACTACCGAGCTCTTCAATGCGGCAGGCGATGACTTTGTCAGATGCATACACCAATTGATCTGCAAGAAATGGTTAGAAGAAAGCATGCTCGATGAATGCAACCTCAGTATTGTTTGCCCAATCTACAAGAAAGGAGACTCTTTCGACTGCGCTAGTCTCCAACCTCAACTTCAGCCTCCTGAACATCGCCCACAAAATATTCTCTTACGTTTTCGTGTAATCACTTGACACCAATTATGAGCAGTTTGGTAGATTTATGTCAAGGTTGTTTCAGGCTAGATCGACAACAATCGATCAAATATTCACACTCCGGCAGATCTTGAAAAAGACCCTGGAATTCCAGATCGATATCCACCACCTGTTTGTTGACTTTAAAGCCACATGTGACAGTGTTCACACGGACGAGTTGCATAATGTCATGTTTAGTTTCGGCATTCCTGCCAAACTCACCAGGTGAATGGAGAATATTCGCTGCTACATTGAGGTCGGTAGCGAATTAACCGAGACCTTCAGTGTCAACGTCATTTTCAAAAATGCTTTACTGGCCAATAGAAGGGGAACGATTCTTTACAAGTCTTCGCAATTGCTTACATACGCAGGTGACATCGACGTTATTGGGCAAAGACAGCGAGACATCAACGAGGCATTTGCGGCGATCGAAGCGGAAGCGGATAGAATTGGTCTTGCGATAAATGAGGCAAAAACCAAGTATATGCTGTCGTCAAAAAACAACTCCCGACATTCACAACACTGTCAGAGAGTCACAAGTGGCAGCTATAACTTCGAGGTGGTTAAAGACTTCGTTTACCTTGGCTCCGCGGTTACAATAAACAATGATACCAGCACGGAAATAAGACGTAAAATAAGTCTAGCCAACCGGTTTTTTTTCGGGTTCAGAAGTCAATTGGATAGCAGAGCCCTCTTTCGTAAGACCAAACTGGCTTTATACAAGACTTTGATCATCCCCGTCTTGCTCTATTGCATAGAGACATGAACACTATTGAAAAGGGATGAAGAAGCCCCTTGACCATTTCGAGAGAAAAGTATTAAGTGTTATTTTTGGTTCCGACAATGGGGTCGAAGATTCAACCATTGTACGGGCTATGCAACGACATCAGCGTTGAATTCTTCGGATTCTGGGGCCATGTAAACACCACAGTTCGGGTCCGAATAATCTTCAAATCCGAGCCCCAGGAACTACGTAGCAGAGGACGGTCCAATCTACGGTGGTGCAAACAAGTGAAAAGGGAACCTCAACCAACTTGAAGTGTATCACCGATGGATGGAGCTGGCGAAAGACCGTGTCAGCTGGAGAGGCTTGTTGATTGAGGCCCAAGTTTACCCCGGAATGTAGCGTCAGTTAAGAAGAAGAAGAATGGTTTTGCTTGCGGATTTTGTAGAGGAAGTTGTAGAATCGTCTATTTCTTCTGTGGGGTGCGAACGCAGGCCAGGCTGCTGTTGGCGAATTTTGGATTATTAATATGCATTCCCTAACGTGACGAAGTTTACTTCTTCTGACTTTAGTCTGTCACGGCCATCAAATAAGCATCTTAAGCAACGCTCTGTTGTGAAACTCCAAACATGCTGTTTTCGTTTTGCAGGG
This sequence comes from Volucella inflata, assembly GCA_928272305.1. Classification (NCBI taxonomy): domain Eukaryota; kingdom Metazoa; phylum Arthropoda; class Insecta; order Diptera; family Syrphidae; genus Volucella; species Volucella inflata. The sequence continues at coordinate 145,800,869 of OV743716.1, read as the reverse complement.
TTGTCAATATTAATTGTCTTTTTGCACTCAAGTTATACATAAAAAGCACATGCTCATTCCTTGATATTCAAGTTTCTTGAACTCCTTGGGTAAAGTGGCCGGTTAATCTTTATGTAACTATCCCAACCGCAGCTCGAAGTACAATACATTAAAGACGATGATACCGTCCACAATAAGAACGCAGCTTTTTTAAATGCCTTCAGCAAGCAATCTAATATATCCGCCATACTTCCTTTTTCTAGGAATTGACAGAGAAGAAACGAAGTTATGCCATTGAGACAACGCACCGGTGTAAGGACCGAATATATTGCAGTCGTAACTATTTCAGTTCCAAATGGGCCAAATCGATCGATTCTAAGCTGTGCGAAGAAATTGGGAGTCTCTGAGTTCACATTGTGGCGAATTTACCACACCCTAACAAAATCAAATTAACATAAGAACTGAAGTCTCTTGATCATGGAAGAGCCGAAATTTCTCCGATTTGGCTCTGCAGAAGTTTAAAGCAAATCCCGAATTGTATCGATAAAGCATTTTCACTGATATGCTACAGCACACGTATAGCCAAGATGACGATGGTTAGTTCCCATGATTATAGTATTGATTATACACCTAGCTATCAATCTTAGTGAGTGAAGAGATTAATTTTGAACTTTAGTACAATATCCATGCAAATATTGATCATGATGTAAGCTTAATCGAAATCAAAAAAATTTCAAATTTCAAAAGTTAGGTACCTAACAAAAGTGATGATTCATATTGTGCTGATCGAAAAAAAAATGCCAACAATACACATTTTAATCCCGATAAAATCCCCGCGTCGTTCCAGAACATTTTTGTCTGCTCTGCACTGCATACAAAATAAATTATTTCCCACTTGACTGGCAGCCCTTCTTAATTCGGCGACCGTCGTATTTCCTATGCTAAGCCGAAACTTTCTGCCTTGGGGTAGGTCGAAAACGGCGTACCAGCGTGACCGGCAATCGGCCGATCGCATTTACAAAGACGAAACTCAGTGTATGTCGCAAGAAAACAAAAAAATGCGACTACTTATCCTATCCCGCCAGTTTCAGCTTTTTTATTTTAATTTTCTGTATGCGCACAGTCATCGTTCTTCTTTCTTCGACCTGCCTTCCATGTGACATAGTTTGTTTTCGCATTTTTTTTTTCCTGTTATTTTTACGAACGTCAAAGAAAAGCGACCATCCGACTGATGGACGTCAGCGGCGGGGAGTCCGGTAGCGACTCAAGTCGCGGCCAACTCATTCCAAATGTTGTTGTCACAGGTTATGGCCTCCCTGGTTATTGACTTCAAAATAAAATAATAAGCAACAAAAAACCGCTGCTTATTACAATTATGTTGGTGTTTGTGTGTGTGTGTTTGTTTTTTTTTAAATTTTGTTTTGTCGTTGTTCCCTCAAGTGCGTTGATGGGTTTCTCCTTCTGGTTTCGGTTTTCAAAAAATTGCAATGAGAAACGTTCGTGGTCGTTGCCGTCGTCATTCGTATCAAACAAGACGAAACGATTTGACAAAACGAAAACAACAGACTTGAAATTGGATACGAATCCGAATGCGAATGAAAGAAATTTCGTATTTACGGTTAAAGAACAACAAAAAGCCGGACAAAGCATGCAGAAGTTTATGAGTGAAGGGGACAGGAGCTGTTGCGTAGGGTACATTACAGAGTTGTTCAAGTTTGTAATGCAATCATTTTCGAATGCATTTACTAAAGTCACTAAAATAACTTTGTTGGGTTCACTTAATTGATTTCAATCTTTACTTCAACTTTTAAATATTTCTCATCCTGAAGTTTTTTTTTTAGACATCGAGTATTTCCTTTTTATAGTTCACTGTTTAGTTTACTGTAGGGCTGATAGCGCTATCTTGCTGAAATCACATCTCTTCCACATTCAATCGGGGAATGAAAAGTTATTGATCATGGCTTTATAGCGAATACAGTTGAGCACAACAAGCTGACTACCTTCATTTTTAGAGAAAATAAGATGCCACGAATCCATCAGCCCAAACGTTTTGATAATCTCATGTGGTATATCTTTGCTCTAAACTTGACAGTTTTGTTAATTGACATATGTACCCCTTGTGTATACCATAGGTTCTCAAAAGAAAGAGGTTAGAAAACTCTACAATAGGGCGCAGCTTTCAGAAGTGATAGTACCTGGAATGAGTAGGTTCTACGCATGTAAAAATTTAAGTATTGTACCTACCTACTGCGAATCTATCGCGGCAACACACGAGGATACTAGGTAACGCAAAATGCTTTCAAAAGAAGCGAGTGTTTCTAGCCACCCAATGGCTTAGTAGCCAAGAAGTCCGCGAAACATTAGTGGAAACCCATTTTCCTGGATACCTCTCTTCTCCGAAGAGGTGTTCTTATTAATAGGAAAAAAGTTCTATAAACCACACAATTCTCTGAGAAAGTTCTGGAGGTAGCAAAACTACGTGAATTCTTAGACACAGTCTAAAAATAAGAATAACTTGGAGAGAAAAGTGAAAGTAGTTAAAGCTGGCACACTGGGGCATCTTCTTCTTCTTATCCTTTTATTAACCCTTTCCTCGTTATACGAACTTATGCGTAACGAGTTTCCCATTTTTACTGCATCGCTGCTGCTCCGCTTATGGGGTTGGCTAATGTCGCAGACCGCAGAACGCGTCTACATAATGCTCTGTCCTGGATCGCTTCAGTGGTTAACCCCAGACGTTGTTGCGCATTTGCCATCTGAGAAATCCAGGAATTCTTTTTCCGACCTCGTTTTCTTACAGTTGGAGTGACCGTAGTTGATAGTGCCTTTTTAACCGGATTTTCCGCAGATCTTCTTTGAACGTGGCAATACCAACTTATTCTATTCGCCTCAAGCTGTTCGGTTACCGAATTCTTTATATGTAGACTTCCTCTTATACGCGTAGATCTAATGCAATCGCGTTTAGTGACTCCACTAGACATCCTTAACATTTTCATTTCCGCTGCCGTCATTTTGTTTTTAAACGCTTCGTAAATTGTCCAGCACTGTGAACCGTATATAAGAGATTTTTTGATAAAAAAATAATTTTATTTTTCAACGTAGTCTCCCTTGAGCTCTATACACTTTGTCCAACGCTTCTCCAATTTTTTTATCCCTTCCAAAAAAAATGATTTGTCGAGGTCCTCAAAATAGGCCTTTGTTTGCGAGATCTTTTTCCACCAAGCCATTTCTTCAGGTTTGGGAACAAGAAGTAGTCGCTCGGAGCCAAATCTGGAGAATAGGGTGGATGAGGGAGCAATTCATAGCCCAATTCATGGATTTTTGCCATGGCAACTGCACATGCGTTTGTGGTCGACTGTGAGCAAACGCGGCACCCATCTTGCGGAAAGCTTTCTCATGCCCAAGTGATCATTCAAAATTGAAACCACTGAGCCATGCGAGATCCCTACGGCTTCCACAATCTCTCGCACTTTCAATCTTCGGTCGGCCAACACCATATCGTGAATTTTTTCGATTGTTTCGGGTGTAGAGACCTCAACTGGGCGTCCAGGACGTTCGGCATCTTCAGTGCTTCTACGGCCACAACGAAATTCAGTAAACCACTTTTTTACCATTGAAATCGATGGTGCAGAGTCCCCATAGTACTCGTATTTATCAAGCTTAGCCTTGGTCTCGGTAATGGTTTTTTTTCGCAAGAAATAATGCTTAATAAGCACACGAAATTCACTTTTTTCCATTTTCTCCTCAAATTAGTGAGTAGTCTGATCAAAATAGCTGTCAAACACAAACTAACTGACGCAGCAAGTTTAAATTTTGACAGGAGTCAACTGACAGATGCCTGTTGACAGGAGCAGTGTTGCTGTTTCAGTAAAGAGGTCAGAAATTCAAAAAGTCACGGACTTATTGACCCGCCCTCGTACCATGTGTAAGTCCTTAGACGAATCTCGGTGCTTTTCCATTATTATTCGTAGGCTTTGGATAGCGTCCACCGTCGATCTTCCTTCAACAAATCCACACTGGCTATTATCGAGCTTTATTATTTGCCGAAGACGTTCGTTTAAGACTCTTTCGACGATTTTCATTGTGTGTGACATAAGCTTAATTGAACGGTAATTGTTGCATTCTCGAGTGTCGCCTTTTCCTTTGTATAATGGAACCAAGCAGCTACTTCTCCATTGATTCGGACAAGGGTGGTCCACATTTTAGTTTATTTAAAAGTTTCGATAGCCAAACGCTGCCGATCCCCTCCATCTTCGACCAAAACTCTGATGGAATGCTGTCTGGTCCCGCCGCTTTCCCCCGCTTCATTTTTCCGATTGCTATACTTATTTCTTCGATTGAAAAGTCCGAAACTTCCTCCTCGAATAGACCAGCTGTCGGCACGATATCACGTGGAAACTGTTTGTTAAGCAACTCCTTGCAGTATTCAAGCCACCGGTCACAAATTTCCTTTTCATTTGTTAATAAGCGACCGTCTGCGTTTTTGATGTATTTCGGCGAGGTTATTTCCATTGAATTTTTTCTCCTCTATGCAGCGAGCTTAAAAATATTTGGCATTTTAGTACTGTACGACGTTTGAACTTCTTGGATAGCTTGTCTTCTATACGCCGATCGTGAGGATATTTGTTCCAACTCCTGGTACAGGTTTTCCGCTTCTGCCGCTCGAGTTCGAGCCAGGACTTTCTTTGCGATCTTTTTAAGACTCTTGTATTCAGGAGCCTGGGGCATATAACAGCAAAAGATTTCAGACCATTAAGTCTGTCATCATTTATGGCTTAAACCCTAGAGCAATTATTGGAGATTCATATTAGGAACAGATGCAATAATGGCCTTTTGATAGAGTCGCAGCATGCATATAGAAAAAGCAAATCCGTAGAAACCGCTCTGCATGAGGTGGTGGGGAAAATAGAAAGTTTACACATCGGTAAGTTTATACAAAAGCGCTCTTGTAGACGAAAATATAGAACAGGGCATTAAAAGTTGGGTTTGCAACATGCTTGCAAGTAGGGTAATAAACTTTTCGGTTAGAATGTCAGTAACCAGGGAAACCCCTCCAGAGAGAGTTACATCACCACTCCTGTGGGTGCTGGTTAAAAAGTATAATGAAGGGTTTTCCAATAACGACTTGACAACTCTTTTTTTAAATAAATCGCAAACCATTTGAGATATTTCAAAAACTTTATTATCGGCTTGAAGTACAATCAAAACATTTATGAATGGAACTTGACTTCGTTCTTATGGCCACCGCGCGCACGTTTGCAGCGGTCGATTCGTGGGACCCAATTTTCAACGACTCGGCCACACATTTCGCGTTCAATGTTGGCTCTGAGCTCTTCCAACGTCGTCGGCTTGTTGGCATAAACCAATGACTTAACGTAGCCCCACAGAAAACAGTCAAGCGGCGTTAGATCGCACAAACGAGGCGCATCATCTTGGCGCATTTCTCCAGAACCCAATCGGAGAACGTACGTCGCTTCAAATGGTCCATCGGCTTCAATTCTTGCCATAATGTGGTCTGAGCGATGCCCAATTCTTAAGAACGCCATGCAATTGACTGATTTGGATCATTTGCTACTGACGCTTGAACGGCAGCGATATTTTCGTCAATTCGACCAACTCGTTGTCTTACTGACACGGCAACATCACACAACGAATATGAAGACTCAAATTGCACTGAACTTGTTATTGCCTGTTTACTAGGGCGAGAATAACGACCGAAAATTGGAATTACCGCTCTTAAAGTTGTAGTCATCGACTCCGAATTTCGGTAGAAAATTTTTATAATTTGCAGACGTTGCTCGTTCGTGTACTTTACCGTGATGAAAATGTTGAGTTTACTGAATAAATTGACAGTGACAGTTTGATGATTAGTGAAAGTGTGCGTTCACAAATTAAATTCAAAGTTGTCCAGTCCCTATTGGAAAACCCGATACAATGGGTATAAGTGCATGGCATACGCAGTTGACGTGATCATAATAGTTAATGGAAAATACTTGAAGATTACTTGGGCAAACAGCTGTGGTCTCAATGCCAACCCTTTCAAAAAGGTACCGAACATCGAACTCCCAAAACTCAACGAAGTGGAACTCATCAAACCAGGGGTTTCGTTGCGGTGGTTGACTAAAACCCAGCTCATCACAAGTTGCATCTCTGAAGGCTATTTGGTAGGGTTGTAACTGGTCTTCAATACTTGACGCTGGCGGCAGTAGACGTCTTTAGTCCGAATGTTGGCTCCTTGGAACTTGGAACGTTCGGAGTGTCTTGCGTCGGTTGCAATGTGGTCAATCTGGCTGACGATTGTTCTCCAAATCCACTTGTGAATATCGAAATGGGGGAACCGCGTGCGACACTTCTCTAAAATCCTTGATGTGCGAACTTTCTGAGGAGGTAGAAAAATAGGAGGAGAGCAGAACATAGTCTTCTTACAAGAAAAAGGAAAGAGAACATGGTGAAGGAAATGGAGAGATGGTACGGCATTATTGACGTTCGAAAAATCTATCAAAGTATAAAAAGATCATGCCAGGGTTGCAAAGTCAGAACGGAAGCCTGCATGGACGGAAACGGAAACCTAGTAGTAGCTGGAAAGACCATTTGTGCAGACTGTATAAAGGCGACGACGAGCATAATTCCGCTGTCAAGCTAAATAAACCATCAACACTAGACGATGACAGCAGACAATTCCGTCCAAATTTAGCTTTGACACGGATTTTTAGAAGGCGCTCGTTCACATACCACAAAGTCAAGATATCTTACCTAAGTTTGCATTCAACAACAAATTTGCATCCGCAAATTTTCATAGTATGTAGTTGTCGTATCCCCTGTTTGTCCGGGCGATCCCGTCACATTTTTTTGGTGGCGGTAACATCGTGGCCAATTAAAGGACCATTTCGACAAATGGTCCCTAATTTGTTTGCAGGGATTGTCAACAACAGATCCTTCGTTATTCGAGGCTTGTTTCGTTGTCCGCCTTCTTCCTGAAGGATGTGTAAATGCAGTTTAAAAAAATTAATAATTGAAAATTGGGGGAACTACAATCACAGCGATGGTTGTAGAGCCTTCAAGAGAAAACAGGATATAAGCAAGTATCTACATCTCATGCATCTGCTCAATGCCATTGTTATTGAGGAAAAAAAAAACCAGTTCCTTTCAGCCTACGGCTAATCTAATTTTAACATTTTTTCTCAAAGTCATTATATCCAAATCGCGTCTAAATGAAACGTTCTGATGATCTAATTGTTCTTCAATTGAAAAAATCCACCACTAACTCGATGTTGGCATATTTCGGTCTTCCAGTGCATATTGCAGATGTGCTTATTCCATATGCTTTTGTGCTCTCAAAAGGTTATTCACATCATGTCCCACCATGAATGGCAAAGAATTACACACAAAAGAAATTAAAATTCCGTCAATGCATCCTGATTTTTCATTTCCATTGTTTTTTGTAATTTTTAATAAACTCTCTCATTTTGCAGTAAAATAAAGAAAGCCGTCCCAGATATGACAGTATCGCTGCACGGACCCAAACCGGGAGCTCAACTCAAACCCGCAGATCAGGACGACCTACCATTTCTAATTCACGCTATACCTTGCTTTCGTAAAAAAAACGAGAAAGAATTGTTACGAAAGGAACACCGCACCATTCTGTGCATCATAGTCGGATACACGAACATGGTTACGGATACTATGGCAGAATACAAAAGCCAAATGAGTAAACGTCGAAAAATCTCATAAAACATGAAACGTCAACGCATAACGCAAAAACGGATATTTGTTCGAGATTGCCACAGTCGAGTCAGTTACTTTTCATATAAGAGTACGAGTACCACCTCGTTTCGACATTTTTTTAAATTTATTTTTGTCCTGATTGAGAGACTATTTGCGCAAACAAAAATGAAAAAAAAAGCAAAAACCTACTGAAATGCGTAGCTCGCATATTCGTTTACTCAATTTGATAAAAAAAAAGAGGAAAAATTAAAAATGAAAATCCGTAACGTGCAAAGAAAGAAAACTCCCACCATGCGTAAACCGTTTTCTCCTTTTATTTGAAAAGCACTCAACAACCAGAGGATTCATCGCTGAATTGTTTCCCTATTCCACCGCAATTACTCGCATATTGGCAGTCGTAGTGGTGGAAGCGGTAGTGGCGACGCGGCTACAACCACAATGATGGTGGCGACGACGGCGGCGGGAGTTAAACCCTGAAAAATGGAACATTCTAACTCTGACAGTCATATGTACTAGTATCTCGACATAAATGAGAGCAGTCCGTCCACCCCTAAATCTATTGTTATGCCACGCATCCTAGTATGTATCTTTGCCTGCCCGTCTAACCTATGTTCGCCCTATCATCACCCTACTTTTTTTCAAATTCTCTTCGCTTTTTTTTGTTCCTTTTAATTAAAACAAATTCAAACAAAAAAGAAGAGGAATAATAAAAACCGAAGCCGAAAAGCAAATTCATTGGTCTACATTCGCAACGAACGCATAGCACGCAGTGCGAATCTAAAGCGCAAACAAAAAAAACAGGACTACAAGTACGAGTATGTTCATGAAATGACAATGATGGAGGAGGAAGAGGAGAAGACTGAATCAGGACTAAGGAGGACTAGAAACTGAGGACGGGGACCGGCGCTAGCTCACAGATTCACTAGAATCAATGATGTTGGCTGCTTCTCTGTTGGTAAAATGAATACTGCTGCACGCATTTGCTGTCGATGCAGCAGCATCCTAGCAAGCGGCGGCGGATGATGTGTGCTCGTTGCTAGGTTTTTTGATTTTTACTGGACTACTTCTTCTGGCTGCAGGATTCCCTCGTTTTTTTTCCGCATTCTTCTTCATTTTTTCCTGCTCTTCTCATTTTGCTAAACCATTTCAGAATAATTTTGTTATCATCATAATTCAGAATCCGGTATGTGCGACCTGTGTAGGAGGATTCGTGTATGTGTGGCTCTATTGTTATAAGGACATGGAAGGAGCTCCATTTGATCTGATGGATGCTTGGAACTTTAGCTCTAAGTTGAGCTTTATCGTGATCCGACATTAAGTTGGTTGGCTTTCCAATACAGAAGAATGGTCGGTATTTCCAGACAGGGGCGCATGTGAGAAATATCTATCTGTTTATCCTAGCCTCAATCTGTGGATCCTCACCTTATGATAGCAATATTATTTGAAATGAAATGTCCTCTAAGTTCGATCTATCAGGAGAGTATGATCAAAACTTAGCAATAGATACAGAGAAAGGCATTTTGAAATCCATCCAAATGCAGTCATTTCAGACGTACAGTGGGTGCGGCTCATGCGATCAACCACCAAATACATGGCAGAGATGTGTCGTTGAAACAATATGCAAAAAAATTAATGTGTAGAGCGCTCGCTGCTCTTTTAAGATTGTAAGCATACAACATCGACATCTCTGGTCTCTGCTACTTCTTTAACAGCAAAACTTGCATGCCGAAACTACAGTCATAATTTCCGAAAAGCCTGATGTAGACAGTGAGCTATCACTGGGATGTTCATGAGCGTTTAACTAGACGCCGTAAAAATAAATTTGGCGTTAAACGCTCTTCTACTCCAACACCAGTAGCAAATACAGATGCATTCTTCCCTAGCCAACATGAAATCCCAAAGAGTTTATTAGAAGAATAGAAAATTGGCTGGGTTATAGGCTCATTCTCCACTTACAAATCCCCTGCAGTGGAATGCATATGTATTTAAAAGGCAAGATAAGCATGACTGAAAAAGTTTTATGATAAAGAGTACACTTTAAGGTATTCCTTAACATCGAAGGTGTCTTCAACATTGTCAGCGTTCATGCCATAAGAATGACACCAACCGTGGGACTGAAAAGTATACTTGGCTGCTCCTGCCCCTTGAAACATCATTCGCCTGCAGTCTGCTAGTTCATTCCCTCAAATTGATCGAAGATGGGGAATAAAGTTCGATTGAATTTACGATACTCACAACTCCCTCGGGACTCCTAGTGTCTTCTAAGCCGAAGTATTTGTTGTAGGAAAAACAGCCAAATTTGCGGCAATAAAGGCAATATTTCACAAGGCCATTCCAACAGTCGAAATCAAGTCGAGGCTTGTGGAGCCCTGTGGAACTGGCAAATCAAACCTTCACTCTGCAATCTCACAACACAGGTGAAGCGAACGATATCAATAAAAGGCAATGAAAGGTGGAAAAACTTGCAACCTACGAGACCTCAAGAAACTGTGGCCAGAACTCAGCAAGTGTTTGAAAAGCAGAGCTTAACTATCTACGCTTGTTAGATTGCTCAATGATGGCACTATGCGACGGTCTTGTCTTGGATGGTTCCAAAGGCAATGTTCAAGTCCTCCGCTATCTCTCTGCTGGTTAATTTGCGGTTATTGACCAACATTTCTTTTACTTCATCAATGTTTTCGTCCGTTTTCGATGTCAATGGTCTGCCACTGCGTGCGATGACTATAGGTAGCACTTGTTTTCCCGGCTAGCTCTCTTAATTGAGCCTGAGTCTAAGTGGAGAACATAAGCAAAAACATCAGCTTCTTCGCAAGAAGAAGAAACAGAGTGAGACACGCTTTATCGAGGAAATAAAAACCTACTACCCCAGGAATAATGTTCAGAAGTTCCACTAAAAAGTAAGACGAACGTGTCGAGGTGTGTAGAGAGGTATTGAGGATATAGAAAAACCACTTTCATACAATATTAAAATTCCTGTGGCAAGCCGAACGAACTGTTCAACCTTGGGAATGGAACGACGATAGCAATATCCAAGCTTAAGTACATCAATGCTTCTGGACACGATGACCTACTTACCGAGCTTTTTAAGTAAGCCAGATATGCTTTATAGAAAGCGACTCATTTGGTCGGGAAAAGTATTGCAATTAGAAAGTAAAATATCAATTACCCAATACACAGAAAGAAGAGGCACTTTTAACTAAGGACTTACATGCCGTTATGTATGAACGCATTTAGCAATTTATCAACGATCTGAGTTGCCTCTTTCAGTGAGACTTTAGGCCCGGTAATCGATAAAATATTCATACTACTGAAGATTCAAGAAACATACAAGAAGCGTAAATCTAAACGCACCCTTTCTTAATCGATTTTAAGACCGCATATAAGAGTATCTACCTAGTCAATTCATAAATACTGGTACACAACTGAACTCACTCATTACGAATGCAACACTGGCCGCATCCATTTCGTATTGATGGCGATTTGACAGTTCATATTTATGCTTCATTGTGACGTAAAAAGTTTTTGACATTAATTGTTTACAATCATGGAGTAAGGCGACATCGAAAATCGTATTGTTGTAGTTGGCCTACTTAAATGCAACATGGAAAAAGGCGATATCATTAGGACGTTGCGACCGCTTGGAATCACTCGCAATTTTGTGTACCATGCTGTAAAGTTTTTTGAGGATACTGGTGGAGTACGAGACCGTCAGAGATCCGGTCGTCCGCGCACTGTGAGGACTCCGAAAGCGATCAAAGTCGTGAAGAAACGAATCGACCGAAAACCGCAGCGAAAACAGAAAATCTTGTCGCGGGAAATGCAAATTTCGCAAAAATCCATTTCTCGCATTATCAAAGTAGATTAAGGACTCAGCGCTAACAAGCGACACACTGGACACCTGCTCACGACTGCATTAAAGGAAAAACGCAAGTGAAGATGAAGATCTTCAGCCAGTACGCGAAGAACGCTCACAGACAAATTCTGTTTACTGACGAGAAAATCTTCAACGTAGAAGAATCGTTCAATAAGCAGAACGATCGTGTGTGTGCTCGGTCATCCAGAGGATCATTCCAAAACAATTTTCCGGACTTCATATCAACGGATGATTGGTCCGTATTAGAGGGCATGGCTTGCTCTACTCGACACTTAAATATTGAGTCGCTGAAGCGAGCCCTTGTCCATGCAGTGGACAATTTCCCCATGCATGAAGTGCGTCTTGCAATCGATGAGAGGCCACATCATCTTAAGTCGTGCTGGAAGGCAAATGGAAGTCATTTCGAATAAGTTGTTCTAAGATTTGTAGCCATTAAATAACCCAATAAAAACAAAAAAAAAATTGTTTAAATATTAATTATTGGCGATGGCGATGGCGATGGCGATGGCGCGATAGTTAACTCATTGGACTATCCCGCAGACAGTCTGGGTTCGATTCCTGGCTGGGTCACCAATAATTTTTCAAATCGCCATCCCCTTTCGGCGGGCAATGGCAAACTCCCGAAAGTAAAATTGCCTACGAAAAAGTTTCTAAAGAGTGCCGTTCGGACTCGGCGATAAACCGTAGGCCCCGCTCAGATGTGACAAAAATGGCAACATGAGCAACACAAATGAGTGTCAAGAAGCTAGGCCATGGCCCACACGGGGGCCGTTTTCATTTGGCGCTGATTTTTCTGTGTACCAGTATTTATGACTTGACTAGGTATGTTCATAGCAGGTTGTTGGCTATGGGTTTCAGAACTTTACATAATATGACAGCAGGGATTTTGTATGCAACGTTAAATTATGCTTATGTCCTTATATGTTAGTTAGTTCCTTTCAAATAGTCTTTTTTCTATTGAACCGAACAGATGATGCCTAAGTTCCATTCAGCGAGGATTTATTCCTTGACCAATTTGTACATACCTATACTCGTAAGCTGGTACATTCTTCTGTGCATTCTTCTTACAAGATCATCCTCTTGTTCTTTAAAGACGCTTTAATGATGGATCCAGAGGATTTGTTAGATATATCTATTCCCACTTTGTTTCGGTCAGGTGGACAAACGTCTAAGTGGTCTTCGTCCGGATTGATTGGTGTATGCTGTCTGACAATGGTTTCATGGTTAAACAGTCCGCAGAAAGGTTTTTTCATATATTTAGCACGTACTGAGTCTCAACTACTATTATTTTGCTGGTCCTCTCTAAAAGTTTCGGTTCTGTTTTGTCCCTGAATCTTCCTTTTTACTTTCTGATACAATTTTCGAGCCTTATATCTACAATAGCATCTCCCGATTTCAACTTAGCGTTCTTCAAAGAGATTCCCTCTTTTTCTTTGGCGAAGTCTGTGTTGACGTGTCGCCAGCGCCTCTCTTCTTTGTTTGTTACGGTATGGTTAGCTAAATTACATGTCGACATCCATCGCAAAACAATAGGTTTTTCGTTTATAGTCTGTCGTCTTGTGAAACTTAAGACTTCATAGGCAACATCTCTCATGGCTTTCTGGCAGCATTACTATTGATCCTCTAGACTTGATATTGTTGAAACGTTATTATAAGCGTATAGACGGACACGATCGACAATGGCTTTGGTGATCTCTTGCGATCAAAATCGAAAGACATTTAAGCTCCTCATAGTATTGTCCTGTCGTCGTACTGCCTTTCTACTTTGGCTACTACTAGGTAGTGGCCCGTGTCAATATGCGGTCGTCCGGATGTGCGAATATTCGGAATACTGGTTGCGCATCTTCAGTATCCCGCTTGATCAATCTTACTTATCGTATTTTAATCAAAATACTGTCATGCACCCTTACGGATTCTAGGTTGTGGGAAATGTATGCTTGGTATCCTTTGTCCACCTGTAAAGTATATCAGCCTCAGTCCAGGACGAGTTTTGATCACCTTCACTAAGTGCCCATGGTGCTATCTCAAGTGTCTTCGTTTCTTATTTTGCCATTAAAGTCAGCGTACATAATTCTTACGTCATATGCTTTGTGTAGCTCGTAAAAGCCTCTTTTAGTAAAGCCGTCTTTTTCCTCCGTTGGATCATACGCGCCTATTAGGCTGATGGACTGTCACCAGTTTCACGGTTACAGGTCTAAAACGCATTCTCACGTCCTCTTACCATAAGCTTACGTTTTATGTTACAGCCAGAGAGGCAATAAACCACTCTGATGGATTAGTACTAATATCTCATCCAGTTTGCCACCAGAACGTTGAGGTTCACCCAACCGAGCATGAGCAATACAGTGTGTTAAACCGCAGGAGTTTAGCCAGTGTAGATACGCACTCATCGTTTGTTTACTAAACTTAGATTATCCTGTAGTTACCGTTGCAAGCGATGTAGATTGCAGAACTGGCTACATCTGGCTGGTATGTACCTTACAAATGGAAAGCAACTCGTTCTAAGCCAACGAATCACATTGGAGGTGAAGCCCTCCATTTAGTGTGTCAATCTAGAAAGTGAAGATGTTGTCTAAATCAGTTCATTTGCTTTCACAAAAAAAGTCCTCCCATCTACTCCAAAAGAACGGAAACAAACTCATACACGCAACCACACGCACAGTAGTAATGATCATCAACTTTTTTTTTGCACCAAGAGTAGGTAATTGGCTGGTGCGTCCCTTGTTCTAAAACAACGCCGAGCTAGAAAAAAAAATAAAAAAAAAACAGAGAAAGCTGAAAAAAAGCAAAAACCAGCCCTGTACTCTGGTAAATAGGTTTCTACTGGAATGGAGGCACAAAACCTTGCTTCCGCAATAACCCAGTATACGAGTATTAGCATTTTTTCTGGTCACAAACCATATCCGCCTAACGCAAAAATAGGAAGAAGCAGAGCACAAAAAAATTAAAAAATAAATTTTATATATAGGTATGGATATGTAAACAAAAACCGTATCCTTGCATTTCTGACATCACACACACACACACACACCGGTATATCCTCTCAGCCACAGATACTGGATGATGCACTATCAATTCAAGAATTAAAAAAAAAACGCATCGCCATAGTGCGTGTGCTTGTGCCGTCGACCGTCTCTAATGCCTCTTTTCCAATTACGGGACGAGTGCCTTCCAAATGACGATGATGAGGTCGACAACGATGATGATGACGATGACGATGATGCGGATGACTATGAAGACGACTACCGACTCAGATTTGTTTGTACAGAGAGAGAGACTACCACTCTGACTACTGATTCGGCTCATCATCAGGACTAAATACGAAGGACGATGCTGCCTGCCTGCCTTCGATGATACTGCATTCGGGATACTAGTACATTAGCTTTCTAGTCACATGGATTACAGAGTATCCATTGATGCAGTTTGCAAAAATCGCCTTGCATTTGTTTTCAATTGAAGAACAACGGCAGGAAAATTGAAATTGGAAAATGGAAAATGGAAAAAAGTGAAAAAAAAAACATTATAAATCCAAAAGTGGGTGGTAAAAAATAGAAAATAAAAAAATATAATTGTGCGTTTCAGGAGAGTAGGCCTTGGATGTGAAAAAAACGCCAACCCCGTCCTACACTCATCCTATGAGTACTCGCACCTCAACCTCTCCCACCGAATGAACAAACGCATAAAGTTCTCATTTTGAATGAAAATGCTAATAGAGCAGGAATTTGTTTTCCCAGAAATTTTTCCACAAACATAAATTTTCGAGTTGTGTTGCATGCTGTGTTGCACTTACTACTCGTGCTCGTCGTGCACTCCACTGGCCAACAACAATGAGGATGGGGAGCCTGGCTTTGGAGAACAAAAACCAACATTCACAGCAACAATGCCAGGATACTGATTAATCATTTGTCGTTTGTATTACTGCGATCCGCACTTGATAGGGTGGGCGTGGATGTGATGGGATGCGATGGCATGAAATAAGGGACTGAGGGATCGGGTGTTGGTTGGTACGCAGCAAATAAAGAGTAATATGATGAAATTCTGGCCATTGTTCTCTACCGGATGTCATTCCAGAGGGATTTGTTTGCTCTGAATTCCTGTGGCAGGGGCCATGCATATTGCACCGTGTGGTACCACGGGCATAGTATGAATGGACTATGGACGCATTGGGACGCATTAAGTGCGTAGGTACAGGGATTTTTTTCACCGTAAAAGTTTAAGTGTTTTTGGTGTTTATTAGAGCTGTGGATTGTTTATTGTGGTTTTCCGCGAAAACAATAGACCTTTTGGGCAAATTCAACTGCCCGGCCCAAATGAATTTGTTTTACAGAGAGGTACTCACTTTCGTCCCGGTGACCACTTAAGAGCTGCTTGTCAAGTGGTCTAGTAATGTTTTAATCAAACTCGATGCAAACTCAATGCAATTATACTGGCTAATGACTGAGTCCTCGAAATACAGCTCAATTGCTTTTGAATTCGCCCTGTGGGTTCGATGATCGGAACGGGGTCTACTATGTGTTCATCTTGAAAACCAATTTTCCTTTCTCAGCCTTTTATAGAAAATCATTGTATTAATAAAGTAAATACAGACTCAACATTCATCACATCAGTGCCAAGTACTCGTACTCGGAGCCCTTTGGTGTCTTCATAAACATCCCAGAAACCAAGGGTTGATGTTACCTATGAAAGGAACACATACAGAGGTGTTGTGACCCGATCGTATAGTTAGTTTACTGGAAAACATGAATAGTTCTGAACTCTACAGGTATCTAGAAGGAATCTTTTGATCTGCCTGTGACGTAGAAATGCATACACCGTACTGCTGAGCTCACAAGAAGCCTACCTGTTATTAGAAACATTATGTGGATTCAGGAACAGAGCTCTGACAGAGAAGTCAGCCTAAGAAAAATACCTAGAAGTGACCAAGGGCTCAGTATTGGCTCTAACACAGCTCGCCTGCAGCTACAAACCTGGACACTTCGTCCGCTTCTTCTCACTGTTCTGCACTATACAGTCAATTGCCATCGCGATTGCATATGCCTCTTTGGGGAAGATAGACTAAGTTAACAAAGCAAACCGTTAATGCCGCATCCTAGATTGGTTTTGAAACCACGTGCAAAGGTTCGACTATATTTTTTTCCTGACGAACTAATGCTAGTTTCGACTACATAGACTACATTCTCGTAGCAAATGTAATTCTGGAGTTCTTGTGCCGGTCTATGAGATCAAAGTTAGTCGGCACAAAAGCTCATCGACAATCCACTGAGATTTCTAGCAAACGCCGCTTTTCTTAAGCTTAAGACGCAGCCATGAGAGTACGTTTCAAAGTCTCCTGTTAATTACATATTTGAAAACTTACTACTTAGTCTTGTAGATGCAGATGACTACCTTCTGCAAAATGGAGAAGTGCACATATGTTTATGTGTTGCCCCTTGCACTGAAAAAAAGAGGCATTGAGACGATACAAGTATGTTTAGTTCAAATAAATTCGCTTTCCCAGATGTCATCAATCTACAACAACACCTTTAGAAGTTGAGCTTTCCAAAACATCAGCAATGTGGATAAGAATGTCCAATTTTGCCAATTTTACTTTAAAGCGTAGACTTAAAAGATCTTCCTTATTGGTGAGCATGCAACGTAGCATGAGAATGCATTTGCGATGAGTTTTGGGCACAAGACGACAACCACCCTATCTATGCCCTTCATCATGCAAAAAATCAGACAAATAAGTCGGAAGCTATGACAGCGTTCACACTGACTCATACTGGTGAAAGCATCAGCTATATGAGACTCGCATAAGATTTTCATTGTTCTACGTAGGTTTAGAAGCGACAGCTGTTTGGGGACCCAATGGGCCTCATATCATGGTACCATTCGGGGTACTTCCAACGAGGGCAGGCTGAGAGACGAGCTTGCTTGTTCGTTTCGTGCCATGGCAGAGGCTTGGTTAAAAAAATTACAACTAAGATTTTTGTTTAACTGCTCCCCACCCACATGCAATTTTGTGTTACTTATGTTGTCATTCTTGTCACATCTGAGTGGGGCCTACGGTTTATAGCCGAGTCCGAACGGCACTCTTTAGAAGCTTTTTCGTAGACAATTTTACTTTCGGGAGTTTGCTATTGCCAGCCGAAAGAGTGATGACGATTTGAAAAATTGTTGGTGACCAAGCCAGGAATCGAACCCTGTCTCTCTGTGTGATAATCCAATGAGCTAACTATCGCGCCATCGCCATCGCCGCTTCTCACATGATTCACTTAAGATATGTAAAGCTTGCAGTGAAAATCATTTTTCGAGTTGTCTGCAGGAGATCTAAAAGTTTTGGAGTTAAGTTGGACATATATCCTTGACTTTAGCCAATTTGGAGCCATCAAAGGAAGCATTTAGATATTTTATTCACTTATACACTACAATCGATGAAAGGGTCGAACAAGAACGGATTTCAAATTTTACCCAATTATTAGTTTTGCCTAGATCGGTGAAATTTCTTTATTACTTATTGACGCGGCATGACATTCCATGAGGGTCCTAGGCCTTAACCAAGAGATGTACACTTTAAGCCGAATCAATTGTTTGCTACCAGCCTTTACTTTTGCACACTAGGTCGATTGGAGTTACTCTCCATTTGTATGGGTAGGGGTCGTCCTCTGCTTCGCTTTGACGCGGTAATGAATTCGAAGACTTTCCGAGCTTAAACGCTCTGATTATCCCAGCCATTTACATAAGCTGCTACGATTGACTCTACTCAAAGTCCCCTTGTTCCTTTCACCCCTTCAAGTCTCCAGGTGTGGATGATATAGCGCCAGTTCTACTAAAAAAGGGCGAAACGCAATACTACCACACCTGGTAAAATTAGCGAAGAGTTGGATTGCATTGGGATACATACCACTACAATGGAGACGGGCAAAGATTGTGTTTATACCGAAGGTGGGGAAAAAAAGACCCGACATAGCCAAAGTCGTACAGACCGATCAGCCTCACTTCGTTTCTTCTGAAAACAATCGACAGAGACGGCCCTGTATCAGCTAACAGAAATTATCTAAAGTGCTCGGAATTTAAAGGAGATAGCATTGTGTGCCTTTCTTAATATTGAGGGGGCGTTTGACAATACTTCGCATGAGGCTATCAAACGAGCCACCATGAATCCATGGGCAAGAGTACCAGCAACTTTCAAGCAGAAATATGCGCCATAGAAAGATGCGTTCGAATCAACCTCGAAAAGAATTACAGAAACTGGAACATAGCAATAATGTCAGATAGTCAAGCACTGGACTTCTTTATTATTAAATCCAAACTTCTATAGAAATGCCTACAAAGTCTCAACAAAATGGGCAAGAAAAAAAGAGTATCTGTCTGGTGGATACAAGGCCATGTGGGCATCACTGGTATTGAGGTGGCGAACTCTCTAGCGAGAAAAGGGGCAGCAGAACCCTTCATAGGACCTGAACCATTCTGCGGGATAGGGGAACACACCCTACTCGAAGAATTCAGGAAATTGGAGAAAAGTGCTGGAACCTTTCGGGATCTCCAAGGTCTGAGACAAGCCAAAAAACTCTTAGGAGATTACAATCTCAAAAGATTTAAAGCATGCATCAGTCTTAGCAAAAATAACCTACGCATCCTAACGGGGCATTGCAAAGTCAGGGAACACCTAAGAAAAATAGGGATATCAGATGAAGGATTCTGCAGAATCTTGCAGGGCACTGACCCAAAAAAGGTTTAAATATCTGGGAAAACACCAAATTCAAGGAAAGGATTTACTGCTCATTCTAATATTCATAAAAGAAACCGATCTGGATGACGTGCTTTGAGTAGGTTTTCCTTGCCAAGGCCAAAGCCAGAACATAAACACTCCAACATAATTCCTGGAGCAAACCTCTCCAAGGTATAAGTAGGGGGCACAATAGACCACAAGTTTACAGTGCACTACACCCTATATATTATCATTATTATTATTATTATTATCAGAAGATCCTGTTATTATTATCAAGATTCGGGAAACGGGCGCTTGCTGCAACATTTCCCGATCATTCAGAATATTTTCAGCTGGTGCTTAAAATCTAAGCTTTGATGTAGATGGCATTGTCGTAGTGAGCATTGTCTGAAGCCTGAAACTCGAAGCATGTAGAATTCGCATCTAAAAAGACGCTGCTTGTCTTCTTCTTCTGATGATTCATTTGCATTAGTAAGATCTGCTTAAGCATGTGGTTGGTTGAGAAACTCGAGACACAGAAAACCGTATGGCTTTTTTCATGCTTTCATTTGCTTCGTAATCATATATATACTATATGTTTTTAACCCCCAACCAAAAGGGCTAGTGTGGAACTTTTTGGGCATAAGGGGGTAGCTGCACTGATGTCCATAGCGTCACTCGAGGTTATAAGTCCTACTTCTGACACAATTTAAGTTCTTGCTACATTTTCATTTCAAGTCACTGACGGCTGATTTTCAAGCCGTTTTTAGATCCAGAGATCCAGATCTGGGCTTTAAGTATCAAGTCTCCGGCATATACCTGCTGCTGCTATGAGTTACAAGGTCCATTTGATCAGTCTAATTTCTCACTACTTTTTCCAATAAATCTGGCTGTATGGCGTCAATGGTGGCTTCAATATTGGCTTTCAATGCTTCAAGAGTTGCTGGTTTGCCGGCATAAACCAATGACTTAACATAGCCCCATAAAAAATAATCGAGAGGCGATAAGTCGCCCGAACGATTTAGCCAATTAACAGGACCACTTCTGGGAACAAAATTTACTCCAAATAGATTTTGCAATAAATTGATGTTTTTGCGCGTCGTATGGCAAGTTGCGCCGTCTTGTTGGAACAAAATGTCGTCGATGTTTAGCTGATTAATTTTTTGTCAATTTTAATGGACACTCGCTAACACCTTGTTGATGGTTTTGAATCGAGAAGAGTAAAATTGTTGGGAAAACGATCACGAATTGCTTGGTCACTAATGATGAAGTGCTCACGAACAGATTTATTTTTTTCAAAGTAAATTTCCACAATTTAGAAGCATTATTCTAGCGTTAAACGATTTATGATAAATTGCCAAAGCTTACTAAATAGAAATGTTAACACAGTTTGACATTGACAGCTGTCAAAGCATAGGCAACAACCATCGCAACTTCTCATGCAGCTAAGAAAACAACTTTTAAACTACGAAATTTTCTAGTCGTAAAGCAACACAATGAGCAGCTTTAGGCTGAAGGGGACAATTCTGGTTCCCATGCTTGTCACAATCAGTACTTTAACGATTATCTTCACAAGTTGCATTGTGGATAGAATTCGAATTCATAAGATTGTAGGGCTAGTATCCTTGACCCACAGTATTATACATTGTTACACCGCATTTTCATATACTCCACATTTCATCACATTTCATAGATCGTTTAAACTCTGTTGCATTAGTTCTAGCTCCTTGTGATACCTTGCCGCTATCGGGACTAGTGCCGAGCAGCGAAGATCCCCAAACAGGGAAGTGTTTTTCCTGCTCACCTTTTACAATTGACATTTCTTGAATCAACCTACATCACATCACCTCAAGTTGTTGAACATCGGAATAGTTGTAGGACTAAAAGATTCCAAACGATCATCTACTTTTCTGAAGAATATATTGTTTATCTTTCGTGTATCAACTTAGAAAGTAAAAATCGACCTTTTCGGATTCCTTGTCCTTGACAAGGTTGTTGTTTAAACGCACTTAGATCTTCAGTGCCCCAATGCTAGGTGTATTAATGATCTCCATCCACTTCCACATTCTCTTGAATTTTTAATTCAGCAAAATTAATCTCATCAGCCGTACCCAGCATCTGGATTTCTGCACCAATCATCGGCTTCTCTTACACATACCAATGAAGGTATCTGCGTAGGTATCTACTCGTACATAAATTCTCGTACTTGTATACATCCGATTGCGATCAGATTGATGGATGAAATAAAATATCCGCTGACGGAACATTTGGTAGCACTGGCCACCGCATTAACTGATCAACAACAAGTTTGGGGCCAAGGAACGCTTCAAGTCCAGCGCACTTGTTGCACAAACAAAAAGCGTCTTTGAAATTTGTTTGCAAACAAAATTGAAGAGAAAAACCACGATGAGAAGGGGAGAATTGAGAGAGAGAAAAAAAAAATGGAAAACAACTTTAATAAACAGAAACAGGGGGCAAAAGAAGGAAATCGTCGCACCGGCAAACACAACAACCGTTGCTGCAGCCCGTTCATGAATGGCTTGAATGGATCGATGAATCGACAAACGAATAGACGGAGTGACGGACGGACGCACGGTTGATCAGCCAGACGAAGTAAACGCACAAATGAACGACGACGCAACGTTCATCTTTTGGCTATGCTGCAAGAACTAAGCGGCATCGTAGTCTTCTTCTTCGTCGTCGTCGTCGTCGTCATTATCATCATCATCATCGAAATCATGATGATGATCCATCTGCACAACCGATCGTAATGTGGCCTGCCAAACAAAGACATTTCAGCTGGTCATGTTGTGTTTTGGTATTTTTCATCTTGAGATTGGTCAGTTCCAAGTCCAAGTCTGCTTCGTTGCTTCTTGTTCTGTTCTTGTTTTTGTTGTTGCTGGTACTTTGCGTCGTGTCGTGTGTTTTTGCTTGTATGTTCCCAGATCGAGCGGTCAATCAACGAAAGATCAATGCGAAGCTCATGTAGAGAGATGAAACGGGGCAAGTGGTAAGCTAGGGGCTCCAAAGACTGTTTTTTTTTCTCTCTCTTTTTGTTATTTTACCAGCGATTACTTCTCAAGAATATCTGCCATTTTTGTCCCTATTGCCTCCCCAATCCTCCGTCTGCCGGTTGTTCCGGCGTAACTGAGTGCATTCAACTCGCCAAAGATAATGGCCACGTTTGGCGTTTTGTTATTTTTTTTCGAATTTGTCTTTTAGACGTTGATTAGTTCATACGCAACGAATACGAGTATTCGTATGTGGATGACCGCAACCGGCTTAGGCCCATTCAATTGAGCAAATGGCGCAGACTTTTCGACTATCGGTTCAAGATATTAGGGAGAACACAAATAGAAATTTATGAATAGAAATACAGAAATACGGATAGAATGCGATGCCGGAGTGCGGGCGTGTCTGCTCCTCAATTGTGTGGAGTTCTAAAAATAATAAAGGGTCTTCCTCTGTCGGACGTGTTGTTGCATATCTCTACCTACCGGCGTGAGTAGACCGCAAAGGCTCACCGAAACGCTCACATCTATTCAGCTATCTGCGATCATTTGATGGTTGCCTAGGAAAATCTATCTAATTGCTATGCACGATCAATATTTGGACTGTCAATCAAATTTGGCTAACAATGTTTTGTAATAAGCGTAGACGCGCGCGCGCGAGCGCTTTTTTCTTTTGGACAGAAAACACTATGGGGCGATGGTTGGCCGCTGGGTCTGAGTGCTCGGCAAAGAGCGACGTTATTGATTACAATTTCGCAGACGTTCCGATCAATACTACTTGTAGTTCTGTTGGTATGCCGTCTTGTCTTATTATTTTTATTTTCGATTTCAGCGAACGCTGTTGATGTGCGTGATGTTAGATTTTCATCGATCGAAGTGATAATCTGCCAAATTTGCATACTCGGGGGTGTAGAATGAAAGTATCTTTACTCGTATTTGAGGGGAATTTCAACACTTGACTGCTGAGTGGGCTGTCAAGTCAATTGTTTGCTTAACAGGACTGACTTGATTTGATTTGATTGAGTAGACATGAAAGCGAATTTACAAAATGGGTCATGCATTCTTAAACTTAGTGATGCAGTGAGGCTTTATTTTCCTCTGAAATTATTGATCGAATTCCAGGCTGGATGGTTGAATTCCCATTACAGAACCCGTTGCATTCATCTATGTCGATAAATATTAATATTTTAAACAGGCGCTAGAAAGCCCTTTGAATTACTATTTGTTTACAATTAAATATACCTATCTCACGTCTATTTCAATAGCCCCAAACACCTCAATAATACCTATACTTACTTAGATCCTCTTATTCATCGTGGAATATAGGGGGTTGGGTTGTTGCATACTCTCCATCTAGTTGGCAATATACTTGAGTTTTCTCCGAGTCATCTCATAGAAATTTGGATTCATCTTTGCCTGCCCTTCTTCTTTTTTTTTATTTAGAGCGGCTCACTCGTCTTCTTATAAGTTTTCGAACTCAATTGAATATAACATTTCGCAATGTATATTGATCCGTTAAATGTAACCAATCCACATCCTACTGCTCCACTTCTACTCCGTATTTTCACGTCTATTGGTTCGTTATACTCGATTTGGCCAACAAATTAGTACGTAATTGCGAAGTTTTGCAGCTCCCTTGTGAGGGAAAAATTGACTTTACAGGTTCTATACCTAAAAAGTTTCACAGTTGTCCAGATATCATCTTTTGCCTTACGAATTCTGCTCTCCACATCCAATTCGATACCACTATCTCCAGGGCCACTATCTTTTATAAAGACGTGCTTACTTTATCGGCCCGATTTCTGAGTTGAGCTGCGTTTGTCTCAGCACCTCTCATCCTAGCGGTATCTATAATGGAATTAGCTATCCAGGTTGAGGGTCTTTCCGCCGGGGCAACTGCCCGACCATGGAAATAAGACAAAAGTTACAAAGCAGCAACAATTCTCCGAATACGGACGGATCTGTTGTTGACAATGACAACCCCTACAAACAAATCAAGAAGAATGAACTAAGGATACGGACGTGCAATATCAGGTCCCTTAAGAGACCACGTGCAGCCGAACATCTAGCAAACACCTAGCGAAGGACTTCTTTAAAACAAACATTACCGCTTTCCAAGTATTGCGATACGACCGGCCGAAAAAAGAGCGGATGGAAACAGAGGCATCTACTACAACGATTGTTATCGACGGCAAAGGCAGCGTCTATTTGGATGCGGATTTGTTGCAGGAGACAGATTTAGGCAAAAAGTCTAAAGTTTATAGCATAATGGATTTAGAAAGAGCATTTCTGTAGACAGTGTGGCGGCATTGACGAACAAAATACTGCTGTCAGGCGCATTGAACCTTTCAACCTGGACGATGTAGATTCCGCCAACTCTATCTGGATCAAGTACAAATAACCATATGCGAACTTAAGTCCAACATAGCTGCTGGAGTAGACGGGCTGACTGTCGAGCTCTTCAAAGCGGCAGGCAGTGACTTGGTTAGGAACATCCACCAACTCATCTGTAAATTATGGTCCCATGAAAGTATGCCCATGGAATGGACTTCAGCATTCTCTGTTCGATCCTTAAACATCAGTCTTCTTAACATTAGCTAGAAGATCTTATATGCCATAATGAATGAGCGCTTTAAGCCGTTCGTCAACAACCTTATTGGTCCATGTCAGTGTGACTTTAAGGAAGGAAAGTCCAGCATCGACCAAAGATTCATACTAAGGCAGATATTGGAGAAAATCGATGAGCATCAGATTGATAGATTCCACTTCCACAATGATTATTACGTCGTGTATGACAGAATCTACAGAGGCGAACAAAGCAGTGTTTAGTTTTGCTAAGCCCGTCCGTCTGTCCATCTTAAGGATGACGATGGAGAATGCACTGTGCTCAAGGTCGGTAAAGATCTCACCGAAGCTTTTGTTGTCAAAAAATGATTTATGGAAGGCGATGCACTGTCAAGCGATGTCTTTAGCATCATTCTTAAAAGAATGGTGCCAACCTCACGCGTCAACACAAGAGGCACAATCTTTCAAACGTCCGTCCAATTACTCGCATATGTCGATGATATTCACATAATCTAAAGAATGTGGAATGATATCAGTGGGGCTTTCGAGAGTATTGGAACGGATAAAATGGTGAAAGAGAGCAAGACCAAGTACTCGTATATGCTCAGGTAGAAAGGACACTCAACACCGACGCCCCGCGACTAATATATCTTTGAAGTAGTTAAGGACTAGAAAGCTTAATAAACTGAACACCGATAAGCTTAGGGCATTAATAAAATTCAGGATACTGTTTCCTGCTGAAATACGCAGGGACTCAAAACGACAGATACGGACATTTGTAGATTCTGCGTCGATCTGCAAGCGGTTGAGTACATAACACACATACTATGTGAATATGAGGCAATATCGCGTAGCCGAAGGAAATTTTTAGGAAAATCCTTTTTTTGAAAAATTAGAGGAAATAGACGGCACGGATTTCAAATGCCTTCTTGGCTTTTGTAAAGAAATTGGGTATTTCACCAGAGAGAATGTTTAGGTTTTTGCCACTTGAGCTGGTTCTACAGGGATCACGATAGGCCCGTTTTGGTGCCTTATGACACATCCTATTTAACCTTACCTAACCTAACTTAAGGACTCTGTTAACCTAGGCTCTGATATCAGTACAGACAACGACAATAGTGCTGAAATCAAACGTAGATTCACTCTTGCCAATTGCTGCTGCTTTGGGCTAAGAATTCAACTGACTACCAAAGCCCTCTCTCGAACAACAGAACTCATCTTATATAAGACCTTAATAATCCCAGTCCTGTTCTATGGCGCAGAGGCATTCTACAGAATTCGGCTGGTTTTCGTTCCTGTTTGCATAGACGGTGAGTGGAGGAGGATGTATAATGACGAACTGTACGGAGTGTACAGCTACATTGACCTAGCCAGAGGAGTAAAGCTCCAACGACTAAGAGGGATGTGTGATGTAGAGCGGATGGACATCAACGCTCTCGACCGAAAGGGCTTCGAATCCCGCCTCGAAGGACAGTGCAGTAGAAGAACACCGAGACTCAGATGGCACACGCACGTGGAAGGTTACCCCAGTCAACTAAGGCGCGAAACTGGAGGTAACCAGCGAAAGATCGTGCTTCAATCAATTGTGTGACAACTGTTTCTCACTAGATAACTCTATGACGTGGTAAGGCATAAAATAATGTAGTTCTTACATATGTATGCCTCAACCCAGTGTCGTCGTTCATAACCTTGGAGTATTGCGCCTTCAGAACACTCCTTTAGTTTTCGATCTTGTGCATACAACTTTCCTAATTTAATATCACTGTTTCAGGATTATCACAGAATTAATACTGAATCAAAGACGAACGTATCAAAACACAATACAATCGAATTATGGAAAACAAAACTTTAAGTATCCGTATGTACAAATGTAACTTTTGTTTTGAATAAACAACTTAACAGATGCACTAAATGAGTAAGAAAACCACTGCAATGGATTCTTCGCACACTTTTAAGAAAGAAAGTGTTATCTTACAGTAACACATACTGTCACAAATGCAGTTACAGGGATGTAAATAACTAATTAGTTTTTTCTTTTTCTATTTGGTTTTCTATATTTTCACGCATTTTAAACGCGAACTACAAACTATAGAATGCGCGTCAGTCTATGCGTTAATTCGATTAGTTCGCCTGTAATGCGCTGTAATGTGCAACTGTAATGCGCTTACTGTTCTACTCGTCAATTTAATTTTCTTTTTCTGGGATTTCTGTGTTCTTACTTGTTTTCCATTTTCATAATTCGGTTATATAGTTACATCTGTATTTACTAGTAAGATCTTCTGGGAATTTTCAAGTCAGTAAGCCAGAAAACGAAAGGTCTCGAACCTAGAATAAATATGCAGATAAACTGATGTTCCGATGCTTTTAAGGACAGAGAATCTGAATATTTCTTACTGTAAATATAATATTTCTGAGAGGCAAAATGTTTATATATAAAAAATAGGCCTCAAAATGAACGTATAGCCGACTAACGATGACATTTTGCTCTGGCTTACCTTCTTAATGGGCTTTCGATGTAAGAATTTTTGTCTAAGACTGGTGGCCGAGCACTAAGACCAGTGTCAACACCACTACCATGTAAAGCAAAATCTCCTTTTAGATACGTACTCGTAGCTACAACCAAAACTGTACCAACCTGAACAATAAAAAGCAAAATTCCCTACATCATTATTTTCAAGCTGCCAGTATCAATATTATAACATAGTATAAGTCGCTTTCCGTATCTGTCTGTTTAGCCACTAACTCCTCATAAACCACAGCCAGCGCACATAAGACTATTTTTATCCTGGGATACAACGTTGCCACATGTACACTGTTGAGGGGAAGGAACGTGGGTTGCCACATGTCCATCTGCTGATATGGGTAGTGAACAAAATTAGGCCGGATCAAAACCTTTCAACGGAGGAAACAAGGGACTCCAGTTGAAGGTTTCCCTGGAGATAAAAAAATTGATCCCATGCAGATCATCCCAACAACAGTGAATGTTTTCATTTAAGAGTGCTACTTCACAGTGGCCAATCATATTTTTCACACCTCAGAACTATACAAGGAGTAACTAATATAGGTAATACCTACCTAGTCAAGTCATAAATGCTGGTACACAGAAAAACCAGTAAAACAATTTTTTTTTCGTTTTTACTGGGTTATTCAGTGGCTACAAATCTTAGAACAACTTATTCGAAGCGACTTCCATTTGCCTTCCAGCACGACTTATGTAAGACGATGTGGCCACTCATCGACCCACCTGTAATCCAACGGGTTAAGGTTTGGACTACCACCTGGCCAATCATCCGTTGATATGAAGTCCGGAACGTTGTTTTTGAGCTACAGTTGAGTCGTTTTTGCTTTGTGAGCTGGAGCAGAGTCTTGCTGGAAAGTCCATGTCTTGTTGTTGAATATTGATTGGTTGAGGGACTTCACAATGGGTTCCAAGACGGTCAATTGATATACTTTGGCCGATGTTTTTACTCCTTTCTCGCAATAATGGAGCTTGGTAACGCCATCGTAGCACACTCCCCACCATACCATTACAGACGCGAGATGGTGGCCTCTTTGAACCTTCGGGATGAGTTGGGATGCTTCTCTGGATGACCGAGCATACACATGATCCTTCTGCTTACTGAACGATTCTTCTACGGTGAAGATTTTCTCGTCAGTTAACAGAATTCGTCTGTGAGAGTTCTTCGCGTACCGGCTGTGTAACGCTTTCGATCTTCGCTTGCGTTTTTCCTTCAATGCGGCCGTGAGCAGGTGTTCAGTCCTAAACCTTCTTTGATAATGCGACACATGGATTTTTGCGAAATTTGCATTTCCCGCGACAAGATTTTCTGTTTACGCAGCAATTTTCGATCGATTCGTTTCTTCACGGCTTTGATCGCTTTCGGAGTTCTCACAGTGCGCGGACGGCCGGATCTTTGACGGTCTCGTACTCCACAAGTATCCTCAAACAACTTCACAGCACGATACATAAAATTGCGAGTGATTCCAAGCACAACAATACGATTCTCGATGTCGCCCCATCCCATGATTGTAAGCAATTAATGTCAAAAACTTTTTACGTCACAATGAAGCATAAATATCAATTGTCAAATCGCCATCAATACGAAATGGATGCGCCCAGTGTTGCATTCGTAATGAGTGAGTTCAGTTGTGTACCAGTATTTATGACTTGACTAGGTATAAAGCAACATGCAAAGCGATGGGTCTCTTGGAAGACGACTCTAAATGGGACAACACATTAACGGAACTTATATTCACAGTTCATCGAGGTCATTAACGTACTCGTATGTATCTCTTGGAACAAGTATGAGCAAAATATGGCCAAAGATATACTGAAACGACGACTGCGAGAGTTAATGTCAGATTATGTCTAATATGATCAAAATATTTTTGATGAAGCGTTGTTATAATTGTATGAGCAAGAGAAATTTCCTACGATGGATTTAAACTATTTAAACAAATTGTAGTCCAAGATGAACATCGCATGAACGTAGATAATTGACAGAAACGAAGAAAAGTTATATTTTCTTTCTGCTCCTGGAGCTACAGAAAAAAACATTTCTTACCAACTTACTCCTTGGAAAAGTAACATCCACTCGCAAAATTGCATTAGCTTTAGCATCACCCGGAATTGTAGCTACACTTTTGGAAGGAGGCCGAACCGCTCATGCAACATTCACACTTTCGCTAACAATTGCTACTGAGCACACTAGCACTGTTTGTAGCATTTCGAAACAAAGTAATACTGGAAAATTAATACGTGACTGCTCATTAATAGTTTGGGACGAAGCTTGTACGGATTCGATCATGGGTGGATGCACGATATTGTTCCTTAGTGACTTTTGGCAAATCTTACCAGTGCTAACAAGAGTGATACGATCTGATGAAATCAATGCTTCATTGAAAAGATTTTTACTCTGGCGGTGTGTGAATGGATTAGAATTCAAAACACATATGAGAGTGACGCTGCCAGCACACGAAAACCTGCATTTTTCAGAGTTGTTGCTCAAAAAAGGAAATGGACAGATGTCACAAAAAAATTGTAGAATTATCTACAACAGATCGAAACCTTTGCATTTTTTGAAGAATTAGTCAACAATAAACGCAGAATTAATAAGATAAGTTCTAATACTATAACTTGGTTCAAGGAGAGATCTATTTTCTCACCTACTAACGATCAAGTAGGTAAGGTGAACGACTTGACTATCTCTAAAAATTAATACACAGGCCCAAACATACTACTCTGTAGACAGCGTGCTGGACCAGGAAGAGCCTTAACTTTTCCCAACAGATTTTCTCAATTGCTTGCAGCATTCTGGATTGCCCCCACATAAATTGGAAGTCTTATTATTTTATTGCGAAACCTTAATACACCCAAATTGTGCAATGGTACACGTCTCCAGGATTCGTCTCCCCGGATTCCATTGATACCAACGAATCTCAAATTCCAATTCAAAAGATTGCAGTTTGCAATAAAATTGTCATTTTCAATTACTATTAACAAATAACAAGGTCAGACATTCAACGTTGCGGGCTTATACCTAGGCGTTGAGTGCTTTTCCCATGGACAGCTATATGTAGCTCTTTCGCGCGTGACTTCCAAACAAAATTTGTTCGTATTGTGTAACCAAAAGTCAGATACAAACATTGTTTATAAAGATTCTACAATCAAACGCAGTACTTCACATTTTTCACGTCTTTTGTTTTCTAAATTACACTCGTGTGAAGCCGGGGCGGGTCGCTAGTAAACTCTCAAGACAAGATGACTGATATTGTAAGTGTTTGTCGTGAGCTTCCCACTAGCTCGATTATCCCTGCGGTAAGCAGCTTGTAAGTTTATCGTCTGATATTCAGGCTCAGGAAGGTGCGAGCACGGAACGCCCCATCTACCTAACCCGCATTAAATTAATGAAATCACATGACAGTGCGCCTGCTACCCGAAATTTGGCAATTGTTCAGAAGAACTGGTTGCAAATTGTGCATTGAAATGTGTGTTTTTTAGCGCTACGCAACACAGTTGTTTCAATTTTACCCGGATTTCGAATTAAGATATCGCCGTCGAGAGTTTAAGAGGAAGAATGTTGTCATAAGCGGCTTTGAAGCCGATGACAACATGGCAAATCTCAACTCCATTATCTGACTAAGTGTGAAAATTTGGTAGGTTGTCGATCTGCCGGGCCGGAAGCCATGCTAGTATGTCCCCATGAGAGCGTTGCAGAGAGGCTTAAAGCTCTATACAGTGTATGCCCCGATAGTTCCTGGAACACATAGCTTTTCTTATAGATGGTGCATATAAAGCTAATAGTCCAGTCACAGAGCCTGGCTTCATCCATCCGTAACTTGTTGAAAATTTGTTGCATGCACAGTGCCAATACCATCACCAGCTTGATAGTTTCATTAGAGGACCATCCAAGCTGGTAGCCTGGAAGTTTCTCGCCTTGCCCTATCACTCTCTTAATGTGACGTCCATCAGTTGCTTAAAAACCTATACATCTTCTATTACTTCCCCTTCGATGACTAGGATTTCTTTATTGTTTCGAAGGGCTTGCACTCCGGTTTTCCTAAAAAAATATCTAAATGTTGTTTCTATAGCAGGGCTTTTGGATGCCCTTGAACTGGGGGGGCGCGCAGGCCCTCTTCTTTTTACGCAGGATCTTGTTCTCATATCTATTTCATATTCATTCCTCATTGCTCTTTAGTTTAGCTGCAAGAAGAAAGTTGTTAGAATCGATGTTTGAATGTCTGCCCATGCCTATTGCGTGCCTCGCATCTTTTAGCATACCGTCTCTACTTATTTTAGTATTACAGTCTTGAGGTACAGTTTTGACATCATACTCCGGACAGGCTCTATCCAGCTTTAGTTTAAGAGGTGTGTTTACATATAAGGTTGATATTTTGGGGTGATGTCTTGACGCAGATCAAAACCAGTCGATCGTTTAGGGTTTGAAGTCAATTATCGACGAACTCGCATCCTAAGTTATGCACTGGTCCATATATCGAATCCCCAGCATACAAAAGGGGCAGCGTTCATACCAAAAGTCAGTGAAGAAGACCATTCAGTTGCCAGTAGTTTGCGGCAAATAACTGCTTCGTGGCGCCCAAGAAAAAGCACCAAAACAACTGATTTCACGACTATTTAACTTATTGTGCAATGAATCGGTGGCTTGTGTGGCACGTAGCCCAATCTTGTGGGAACCATAGCTCGCTCACGTTCAAATCCTCAATTTCGGGACAAGTTAACTCACCATTGACTGTAATGTCAATGTTGTAATGTAATGTTTCTTTCATTATCTTATTGAAAGAAAAAATGGATTAGTAATGCCGCCACTCTTAAAACCACACCAAACAGTCACACGTTCAGGATGCATTGACCTCTCTATGACTACTTTTCGAAAATCGCACCATTTCGGCAACACAGCACCCACTGTGGGAAGTAACTTTGCAATATTTCCAAACGTAACTCATGCGTAAATTAATCCATTTCTTACCGCTTAATACTGAGTTTCTTATGATTCCCTGAGCGCATAAGAGCTGTCAGTATCAAAATAACATATGATTCAAAAAGAAACCAACAGATGGCCCACCCTATGTTACTGTCATTGATCATTCTTTTTAGCTTTATAATGAGGTAGAGGCATTCAGGTATGCTTAGAAATCTTCAGATATACTCGTAGTTCTGACTTCAAATAACTTCAAACCAAATTGACGTTATGTTAAATTTGGATAGAGACGTGCAAGTATCTCAGGAAACGAGTTAAAGCCATGTATTTTCAATACCAAAAGCGCTCGGCTGATCACCGAATGCACATTAAGGTGGTAAAGGATACAAAGAAAGCATTCAGTGTGGCTTCCAAAATTTCAAAGATAAATGATATCCAATTTCCGTATACCCATTTGTTTCACACTCTCCTTGGTTGGTTTATAATTGACAATTGACTAACAATCACATTGACAAACTGCTACTAAAGAAGTCATCTCCTTGGTCTCCTCTGTGGCTAGTATACCCTAAAGAACGACAAAATAGATGAAACCCAACTACCATAAATTAGAGGCCTTTATAAGTGAGGATCTCTCAACAAGGCACATGAACTAAGAATAAAATAGAATATCAGTTTCGAACTATCCCTACCTGTCTATTTGAATATTTCCACACAATACCAACGGGAGCTGGGAAGTCAACTGCAAGTGGTTAAGTAAGACGTTTGCCTTCTTTACCTCGCTCTCCGCTATCCATTTGCAGATGTTTGACATGCATCTGCTTGCTACTCTGCATCTCTTCATCGTCATCTGTCCGCCCGAGAAATAATCTGCGTATTGCAAATTAAAAATTGGTTCGATTCTGCCTCTCAAGCAGTATACATGTATGGATCTGTGTATCTTTAGCTAGTCGGATGGCATCTAGGCGAGCATCATTGCCTCCGTCAGAATGATTTTTGCATTTGGATTCGGATTCGAGTTTGGGTTTGGGTTTCTCGTTGGATATTAGTACTAGTACCCTACCCTCAACGGATAAGATGCTAGCGCGAAAATTAACTTTTGCGGCTACAGGCATCATATTCCATTTGATACTTTTGATTGCGTTTATGCACTATTGACTTTGGTTTTGATTTTCCACATATGGTCGCGTACATGGTACCGTCGTACCGCCACACCGACCGCCACATCATCGCACCACCAACCGACCGACAGATCGACCGTCTTCGGTTGCCGTGAAAATATAGCTTGGCAGTTGATTCGTACGTAGTACACGTACATTTTTTTGCGTTACGCTTTTGAGACCTTAAACTTGGGTTCTCGGTTACCTCGACTAGTTCGTATGGCATAGCGTGGCATGGCGTGGCGTGCCATGTAGGTACACAGTGAATGCAGTGAGGCATAGGCTTTAGATTTTTTCATTTTTTTCGTAGTTGGCCTACGTACAGATTTCGAACGCTTCGATACTTCTGGGTAAATTTGATATGCAGCAGTCCCAGTTAGGCCAGACCCGCCAGGGAATAGCAGGGAAACGCATAATAATAAGCACACACAGATAAAGAGAGAGAGAGCGAGAAAGAGAGAGAGAGAATAGCGAAAACGAAAACAAGAATCGTGTTGTTAATAATATGAATGATGGCGGATCATATAAATATGTTGGACATGAATTTACGGTGATTGAAATGGGAAATATTTTCATTGCGTTTGGTAACGAGTTTTTTCGCACATGAAATTATATCCACCAGGGGGAATTTGAGATGCATACGATCTTGGAAAGACTCTTGAAGGGTGGTTCTCTCTCGGTGGAGATTCCTATCATGGCATTGACTTTTCAATGTTTCAATTCTTTCCAATTTATTTAGGTAGGGATTTATGAAGGAAGATTTAAGGTGTTGACCGCCCCCAGGTTTGAAGGAACATTTTATGTGGTGCTGAATGTATTTGGCTTCGCTAACATGAGCAAATAGCTTCATTTTATTTATCTTCCCAAAGGGCTTGACAGATACTGAAGATCATTGGGACAAAGTCACCTATTATAATATCTCTGCCATGGCAAGTGTGGTACATCTCCTGTCTACAAGTAGGCTTCAGGCATCATAAGTCTAGAGTACGCGCGTATTTCGGTTGAGGTCCGATTCGAACACTTGGAGTCATGATGTCTAAAAAATAAGGAGTTCAGCGGGGTATTTTATAAACTAGTTATGCAGGTTTGGAAATAACCAACGTATTTCAGGATGCGGACGAGAATGTGCTTGAAAATATTCGAACAAGGGGTGTTGGTAAAAATAGCGATAAAAAAAGGAAATGCAACAGATACCTCTGTAGTTTTTTTTTGCGTGGGAAGGTGGAAACCTTGCATAGGCACCAATGGTCCGACGTCCATTGGTAGTGTCAGATTCTTACTGACTAAAACCGCATCCCGGGGAATCTTTCCGTTTATTCGCTAGGGGCGGTACGTCCATCTCCCATTTTGGGACTCGTTCCATTGTTGTTGCCACGCTTCTATACTGCTTCTGGGCTGGAAATAATTGTGTGCTCTCCATCTTTTATAGTTATCGTCTCTAGCACCCTTCTACTCGTAATGAGAACGGATTCCGTTTTATGTTCCGCGAGGTCTAAACTCATATCACATAGCCAGTTTTTTATCAGTTTTTTTGCTTCGTTGCAATACAACTCGATTTCTTCAAGTTGTTTCGCCACGAATACACCAGCAATATCGTCCGCGAAACCTATAATGGCGGCTTCCCTGGAGACTGGGAGTCGTAAAGTGTCGTCATACATCACGTTTCACAGTAAGGGACCTAATACTGATCCTTGTGGGGTGCCCCCCGTCGTCGGAGGCGTAGAGGAGCAACCTATCGGTAAAGTAGCACCTGATTAATCTTAATATGTACTTCGGTTCATTTAATCTTTCGAAGCATTGTAAAATACGCGACCAGTTCGCCGAGTTAAAAGCATTTTTCACGTCAAGTGTAAGGACTGCGCAGTACTTTTTGCTGCCTCCTTTCCATCGTCTACCTTCTATGGCCGATTGGGCTTTGTCTATTACGACTTTTATCGCGTCGATTGTCGATCGGCCCTTTCTAAATTCCGCGAGTCCATCATTGGCTTAAATGATAGGCTGTAGTCTGCTGGATATAATTCGCTCTAATATTTTGCCCATAGTGGCGAGCATACAGAGCGGCCGATAAGATGGTATTTTCATTGTTCCGGTAATATCCCCTCTCTTAAGCATGCATTATACACGCTAACAAAAATGTCTAGGCGGGCCTACATCGCTATTTTTAAAGCCCTATTTGATATGCCGTCTGGACCAGGGGCTTTTCGGTCTTCTACCCTCTCGACTGCAGCGGTGGGTTCATCGGTTGTTAAGGCAGGAATGTGTTCGCGTAGTTCTTCGATCTTGCCTAGTAGAAGTCTGTAATGTTGAGAGGGGTACAGAGTTTCTTCGATTCTGCTGAGTAATAGAGGGCAAGTTGGTGCCGGTCTCTGAGGCGTTTTGAGCTTCGCGGTTATGATTTTGTACGCTTGACCCCATACATTTTCGTTCAACTGCGTACAAAGATCCTTAAAGCACTGTCTTTTGCTAGACTTAATGGCGGATTTGAGTGCGGCGCGTGCTTCTTTATACATTGCTTATGTCTATCCGTATCGCATCTAGACCGTTGGTATTTTCTTCGTGCCTTAAGACAGGCTGATCGAAGTTCCTTAATGTCGTCGTTCCACCAATACACCTCTGTAGTGGCATCAACTTTGGGTGTTACTGCACCTTTTTGCTGTGAATCCTAGCAAAGGGTATGTAGGAGCATCTTATCAGAAGTAGGTACCTACTCCAAGTAAGGACGAATAAATGGCGTAATATGAATAAATCGTTAGTCATGCAGGCTAAAATGGCAGGAGCATATGTAGCATGATACATAATACGTCATAGGGCTCACATCCCTATACGGAAAGGATAAAAAAGATGTTACGAATTATGCAAACAGTTTAAAGACAAGGGTCCGAGGACTTGGAATGTTCAGGCTTTTACTATGGTACGTGCAGCCGAACAATTAACTGAGGCTTTTGATTGCTATCACGCAGATATCACCACCATTCAGAGATTACGATGAAATGGACCAGAATAATCTGTAGTATATACTATGGTTATTGCCATAGGAAAAAGAAACGGAGCCAGATTTGTCAAAAATGGTAGACTAAGTTCTGAGTTCCCAATACGTGAGTGAAAGTCTTGTAAAAATTCGCAACGAGGCTTATTTCGCCTACATACGAGTATGCCTTATATGCGGCCGCCCCTCTATGGTAGATAAAGACGATTCCACTAAAAAAAATTTCTACGAGCTCCTCGATGTATAACATTTAAATCGTACTACGACATCTTAATGCAAGGTTGGGAAGGCGATACATCTTTGGTAGGACCTTGGTAACAAAAGCCTACACGACACCCCTTCGACATAACGACTTTTGGGTCATGAAGTAATGTGATGGATGTCCTTTCTGCTTGATAGCATATTCTTGGTTTTGCCGTCGTTGATCGCTAAAGCCATTTTTGCAACCTGACGATGTTCCCTTGTTCGTCTTTACAGGCTTCGGTTCGGGGCTTGTGTCGGTGGTATATTGTTTTTACCTTTTGGTAAAACTTTTGAATATCATTCTTGAAGTAGCATCTCTCAATTTCTTCGACCGCGCACATTTCATGCTCCTGAGAAGCCGAAGTTCGTCTCCCCTCTTCCGCTCATAGAGCTCGTGAGCAGCTCTAGTCTTTCTATGCAGCGCCGCATTGTGTGTGTTTCGCTAAGCTCCATGTGCTTTCCGGCATTCGTCATCAAACCAAGGGTTTCGTTGTCGTGGTTGGGTGAAACCCAGCACAACAGAGGCGTAACCTCTGATGGCTTTTGAGCAGTTTTGCAAAATATTTTCTGGGGGAGGTTTTTGAGGATTTTTAAAGAGATTAATCGTAATCGCTTGCGATTGTAATTGTCTGGCGTGAAACTTTCTGACAGTATTAGCTTGTCTTGCCCTATTCAGGATATCTGCAACTGTACCTTGGCTACAACCAGGTAGTTGTCTGAGTCGGTGTTGGCTGCTCGGAACGTTTGGACATCTGGAGTGTCTTGCGTCTGTCGCAATGTGATCAACTTGGTTGACCATTGTTTGATCAGGAGAACTCTAAGTCCCTTTGTAAATATTGAGATGTAGCAACCGCGTGCTAGCTACGACAGTGTTTCAATTACGATTCTTGTTCAAGAGATCATCTGATGTTGGCACGCGAGTTTTGCATAGTAAAACCGATGATAACTTAGCAGCGCATCACCTCAACTAAAGAATTTTCGAAATCAACGGTCTATCTAGGTCAGATTACTGCGGACTCTTGCATCGCATTGAAAGTCATTTATTGTCATTTTGCACAATCTGTCGAGCATGGCACTTACATATGTTAAAACTGGACAAATCTCTGCGTATAAATAAAGATTTGCTACTTTATAATCGAGGTAATGAACTGTGATCTAGAATTTTCTCCAGCATTTACTGGGGTGTAAATATTTGGTGAATTGTGGACTAACTTCCACTGAAACCGAGCTTATAACACCCAACTAGATCATTGATATATGATTTTGGGGGCTCACAGCATATGCCACACAAGACTGTTGCCAATATTTCTGACCCAGTTTAAGGGATCTTCCTTTTTAGGAATCGAGCATTGCAGAGATTCCAACTAAAGAATGTGAAACAAACTAGTCGTGCACCTTGCTTCAATCTACATCGCACCAGGGGTTTCGCTACTCATCACATGGAACGTGTCTGATTAATTGCTGAAGATGTTACCCATTGATGTCTTCAAGCATTTCTCGAGAGATTTTCGATTCCGATTGTAGTCTTTTAACACTATATTTCCGTGGAGTACTCCTTCCATGTTCTTTGCCATCTTAACGACAGCCTGGTAGTGGTCTCAGTTGAAATATTCAAACAACCGGATTACTGAACTGTGCGACGTCCTCAATTTAATTCATTTGGCTGTCGGTTCTTTATCAATTAACATTCAGGTAATTCTGAATATTCAGGTGTGGCAGACAATTACTAGCTGTGATGACATTTTGCCCCGTCGCGAAACCTATTCGGCTAAGTAGAGTTACTTACTTACTTACTTTAGGTGGCGCTACAGTCCGGGGTGGACCTGGGCCTCAGTCAACAAGCTTCTCCAGCCAGCTCGATCCCTGGCTAGCTGCCTCCAGTTTCGCACGCTAAGTTGGCTGAGGTCCTCTTCCACTTGCGTGCGCCACCTGAGTCTTGGCCTTCCTCTACTGCGCTGTCCCTCGGGGGCGGATTCGAAGATTTTCGGACCGGAGCATTGGTGTCCATGCGCTCTACATGACCCAGCCATCTCAGTCTTTGGATCTTCACTCTTCTGGCTAGGTCCATGTCGCTGTACAGTCCATACAGTTCGTCGTTGTATCTCCTCCTCCACTCACCGTCAATGCAGACGGGACCGAAAATCGCCCGAAGAATTTT
This sequence comes from Volucella inflata, assembly GCA_928272305.1. NCBI lineage: Eukaryota > Metazoa > Arthropoda > Insecta > Diptera > Syrphidae > Volucella > Volucella inflata. The sequence continues at coordinate 145,762,042 of OV743716.1, read as the reverse complement.
TCTCTCGAAGCAACCAAGAACACCCTCATCCATTTTTGATAATGTCCATGCCTCTGCGCCATAGAGCAGGACCGGGATTATTAAAGTCTTATAAAGGGTGACTTTTGTTGTCCGAGAGAGGGCTTTGCTACTCAATTGCCTTCTTAACCCAAAGAAACAGCGGTTGGCAAGAGTTATTCTTCGCTTGATCTCAGCGCTGGTGTCGTTGTCTGTATTTATAGCGGAGCCTAGGTAGACAAAGTCCTTAACTACCTCAAAGTTATATCTGTCGAGGGTGACATTCTGTCCGAGACGTCGGTGTTGGTTGTCCTTTTTGCTTGACAGCATATACTTGGTCTTGCCCTCATTGACCGCTAAACCCATTTGCGCCGCTTCCGTCTCAATACTCGCGAAAGCGCCACTGATATCACGCTGCTTTCTTCCGATTATGTCAATATCGTCGGCGTATGCGAGTAGTTGGACGGACTTTTGAAAGATAGTGCCTCTTGTGTTTGCTCGTGAGTTTTGCACTATTCTTTCAAGTACGATGTTGAAAAAATCGCATGACAGCGCATCGCCTTGTCTAAATCCTTTCTGGACATCAAAGGCCTCCGACACCTCTGGACACCGACCTTGATGGAGCAGCGTGCATTCTCTATCGTCATCCTGCACAGGCGGACGAGTTTGGCAGGGATGCCAAAACTAGACATTGCTCTATATAGCTCGTCTCTATAGATGCTGTCATACGCGGCCTTAAAATCGATGAATAGGTGGTGTGTAGCGATCTGAAGCTCATGGGTCTTCTCCAAGAACTGCTGTAATATGAATATCTGGTCGATGGTGGACTTTCCTGGCCTGAAGCCACACTGATATGGACCTATCAGGTTGTTGACGAACGGCTTCAGGCGTTCACACAATACGGCGGATAAGATCTTATATGCGATGTTAAGGAGACTGATGCCTCTGTAGTTGGCGCAGTTCAGAGGGTCTCCTTTCTTGAGAATTGGACAAACAATGCTGAGGTTCCATTCATCGGGCATACTTTCGTCCGACCATATTTTACAGATGAGTTGGTGTATGCTCCTTACCAAGTCATCGCCTGCCGCTTTGAAGAGCTCGGCAGTCAGGCCATCAGCTCCAGCAGCTTTGTTGGACTTAAGCTTCTTCACTTCATCCATGTCGGGTGGACGGAATTGTTGGTCATCATCGTCCAGGTTGAAAGGTTGATTCTGCCTGACAGCGGTATTTGGTCCGTCATCGCCGTTATACAGTCTGCAGAAATGATCTTTCCAAATCCTCAGCATCGACTGCGATTCTACTACGATGTTCCCTTGTTCATCTCTACAGGCATCGGGGTTTGTTTCCGCGGCATGTTATTTTTACCTTTTGTAGAGTTATAGATCTGGACGATTCTCATACATTCTTGGGACATTACTCACAAGTCTGGTCAATCTTTGGTAAGGTCGTTCTTCTCCTCTATAGGAATTGTCCGCACATTAGGCTTTTATAAAGGATGTTTAGCATTATGCGTGCAATAACTTGTCATTCGCCCAATTGATAGAAGCCCAACACTTTTAGCTTAAATCTTCCGCTCCGTGCCATATCATATGGTACAGACCTGCAGCTTCCTTTTGTTTGGCAAGGTCTATTGTTCTTTTTAAGTGGCATTAGCTAGAGCCTTCGGCTGCATGGCACTACATGGCTTACAAATTCGACGTTTTTTGTCACTTCACAATATACCATATTGTGTCTTACTTGTTCGGGTCTTGACTTGAAGCAAGACTACTATATGGAGAGGGAGATACATCAGAGGATTATGCCAGTAACTCATTACAGAATTTGAACACATAGGTTACCATGCCTATGTCGACAGCCATGACCTGAGCTTTAAGTATGTTAAAGAAGAAGAAATCGTGTTTCCGCTGAAATTGTATCTGGTGTCACTGTTCATTCCATGTAAGGATTTGTTACTTGATCATGGATAGCTCCGAAGCCCAACTAGTTTGGTTATCGTGGGTTCAAATGTCGAGTTTGATTTGCACCATCAGAATTAGCTTACAACAGAATGTTGTTTACTTCCCTCCTTGTCTATAACCTTGTGCTGGGACCAGCTTTTTTGAAGTTGAAACGTGATTTGTTACAATTTTTGCTTTTCTAACACAAAATTATCTATCGGTGCAAACGATGGATAAAAGTCAAATCGTCTTTCATAAAAAAAAAAAAAAAAAGAATTAATAACAAAAAGAAGAAATACGCATAGTGCGTAACCTTGTTTGCATGAATTGGAAAGGGAAGAAAGCTGCCAATTGTGTGCATGAAAGAACTGAAGCATAAACGGCTGAAATCAATGACGCATAGATAGAACAGAAAAATGATTTACTGACGGACGCGCTGATTGGAAAAGCAGGAAACAAAATCCAAGGAAATAGTAAATTTCTAACCAATTTATCATTTACAATGTATATAGCCAGATCTAGCTTCCTTCGACCGAAGAACCAAGAGACAAGCCAAAAAATGCCAATCACAATTTAAAGAACAGAATCATCTTCAAATCATCACCATCACAGCAACATAAACTCTTAACCCATTCCTCATCATGTCAATTACCTTTCAGTCGAGTCGCCTTCACATGTTCGTACTTCAGATCTGAAAACAAAGTTCATTGCCCGATTTAGAAAAAGCGTTCACATACCACAAACGCAATCTCATTAGAACCTCTCAAAACTTGTGAATTCCTTTTGACGTGCTGGTGTACATAGGCCAGTACCAGGCGAAAGATGCATCTTCCAAACCAGGTTTCCATTATCGCCATCATAGGTACTAAAGATCACAAACATCACATCACCAGACACACACTGAAAGAGGTGGAAAAAGAATTTCAAAGTAAAAACAAAATCAGAAAAACGAAGAACAAAAACAAAATCAAACAAAAAAACTGGAAAAAATCGTCAACATAAGTTATGCGTAAATAATGAATATACATATCTGCGCGATATTTGTCCAGATCTAGTGGCCAGATCTAGTGCTGCCGCATCCAGAGAGATAGCTGCTGTCGCGACCATCCAGGGAGCGGCAAGCGCATAACTCCCAGCCGCCGCCGCTGCCGTATTACTACCTGAGAACTACTCACATTCAACTGTTCCATTGGCCGTTGCTTTTGTGCAGAACAGCTCTAACTGATCCAACTGTTCGCTCTTGTGTTTTTGGAAGCGAACAAAAACTCATAAAACAACATTAAACGTAATGTCGTTTCCCAGATGTGATGCCGCAGACCCTGATCGTCGCCACTTGTATTCATCTTTTAGCCTCAAATGATTCTGTATTCGTAGCTGGACCATTCTGATAATAATAAAAGTGATGATGATGTTGATGATGGTGATGTTGGTGATGTTGGTGATGGTTGCTAGAGTTGGTGGCACAAAAACTAGACCTTTAACTGGAAAACTAACGTTGCGAACATAAATGTGACAACATTCCATGTCGTTCACTATTGTGGCAAAATGAGGCTTCTTCTTCGGGAAACCATACAGCCAGCCAGCCAGTCATATAGTCATGTTGCCATACGGTGATACACACCCCCCGTGTGCATGGTCTTTAGGGCACTCTATCTATATTGTCTAAAGTCGGCGAAGGCAACGCGACCAACATCCGCTTTCGGTGAGCGCAGTTTTGCTGTCGAAACTTAATATGGGCCTTTCGGCTTGCAACTGCAACGCGATGCGAATGTCCTCTTAAATCATAGGTTTTACCTGGTAATTTCATCGCTATCGCTAGCCCCCGTCATTCCTGTACCTCCTCCTAAAGTCATAATGGACCGCACCGAAATCCACGCATGCGTCTATTTCTATGTGGCTGTCGTTCTATACTCCAACTCGCATTCGCACTCGCACTCGCACTCGCACTCGTACTCTCATTATGATTCTCACTTATAAGAACTTTAACAAATTTTTTGCCGGCAATTTCTTGGCCAACTCCGGCTGCTTCAGGTCCAACCTTGTTCCTAGGCGAGGAGTCCCAAATGTGTTGGGCTTGATCCGTAGCTGTTATCTACGTATCTTGTCTTTCGTTCCTTCAACTACTGAAACTAGTATCTGGGTACTTGGTCAAACTACTTCAGTCCGATGAAGTTGGGAAAAATGAGATTTCTGTTTTTTTTTTGTCTCTCATTGCTGGGCTTTTGTCTTAGTCAGTGGATACACTGCCTATTCCAAGATGTCGTCTTCGATTGCTGGCTTCACTGGGCCGTGGACTCTATACTATGTACTGTACACATATACTGTGGACTGATATGCGGCAGATGCTCTGCTCTGCCTCTGCGTGCCATCTTTGCTACTGCTGCCGTTTGATGGTTTTCATATTAAATAATGCGCTAGGGCATGGACAAAAAACTTCCATGACAGCAACAACAACAAAAAAAAATAAAATGGATAGATGCGATCAGCGTAATTGTTGTTCAAGTCTCCGATAGACGTCGAGCGCGATTGTGATAATGTGCATCTTTGTACGTAAAGGTGTGCGGAGCCGAACGTGGTGGTTTGGTGGCCGGTCCACTTTTTTTCTTCTCTTTTTTGATTCTACTTCAACTTCTCTGTACTTAGTTAAAATGAATTTTTCTATAAAATTCCAGGCTGCTGGCGAAATTTATGTAACCGAGGAGAGCTAATCAAGAAGGCCAAGAATTGGATGATGTTGTGCAGGTGAAATAGTTTGTGGCATAACCACTTTTTTGTGCCCAGGGTTTTTCGTTGTTTAGAGCTAAAATGGCAAAATCGCTAAATGGCTAAATAGCAAGAGGAATGCGCTTAGAGAATAGAAAACAAGCAACAACCAACAACCAACAAGCAAAACCGGGATGCATTTTTGGCTTGGTTTCGAAACAGGAACTCGCAGTTTAAATTGTAACAGTGCTGTGTGGTTGCAGCAGATAGGGCTTGGTAAATATTCTTAGTAATTCATCAAGGCATCCACTATACATTCGTATCTTAAAGCTGCTTGGATTTCCTGTAGAAATTTTTAATAAGACTTTTGCTTATGTGATGGTTTTTCTTATTTGTTTTTTTTTTTGTTTTTGTTGATTGGGAGCCATAAAAATACTTGAGATTCTAGTAGAATATGAACTGAAATATTTCTACCAGAAATTTGTCTCTTCTCTGACTGATGGACATTCAACTTCAACAGATACCATCAGCCTCTGAATTCAATATTCACAAAATCATTAAAGACGTGGAATTCCATCGAAAAAGTGTCCTAGGTGTCCAGATGCAAGGGTGGCAAAAACTGCACTCGCTAGTTTTGACCACTCTGAAAATTGACAAGTTTTGAGCTTTGCGCTTGATTTAAAATGTTATCATCACAGAGAACTCTAGAAGCGGTCTCGAGTGTGACTCAGGCGTCTTGTAAGCGTTCATTCAGTCCCTTGTTATATGTCCCTTCAAAATCCAGTCACATAATACAAGGATGTTTAAAATGGAGTTGAAATGCTCGTTTCAATTCAAGTAGAAATTCGGCTTAAGGTTACTGTAGGGACTACGATAGTTTGAGATTCGTGAATTATCCTGAAATTGTATTAGCACTACTTCAGGGTAGAGCCACAATTCGGGTTGATTAAGAGGCCTGGTGTGTAAACTTGTTAACAACCAGCAGTAGCTATCGAAGCCTAACTTGACATCGATCTATACTAAAGCGTGCAAAGACAAGTCATGCAGCCATGCCAACTGCCTGTCTTTCCCATTTCGCTTCTTGCGAGGGTGCGTAGCAGGCCCAGCCGGTAAGATTACAACTGTCGCTGTTGAAGCCATTTGACTCAAATAAAGAACATGTTGGTTACATCCATCGCAAAGAAATAGTGGTATTTAGTCAATGCCCTCAACCCCATGTGGTGGAGATATGCGTTGAGCTGACCGTGTCCGGAGGGAAACTGAATATAGTGGTAATTAACATCACAATGACGATGGTTATTGCAAACGTCGTAACGGCTGCTGTGGAAACTGTGTGGTAAGGGACTCAATGCGTGGTACCTAGTTTAGACAATCACCTCTGTTTTTTGGGCCGGCAGCTCAAAACCGTGAATCCAAAGGCAGTGCGCTAGTCCCATGACTGCCCAAAGCACCTTAGCTTGGCCTTAACAGGGCATAAAGTTCAGACTCTACGCCGGGTTGTAGGCCACTCCTGGCATCACCAGTTTCTGGAGTTAGCTATTTAATATCTTTCTAAAGTAGTCCGGTCCAGTGCGTCCCAAGGAACCTCGGTTGTCGGTCTATCTTGCCAGGTTGAAAGAATTTTAACCAGAATTCCGGCAGTTCTCATTTTATATGCACTTGCGAATATAGCTTCAAACCTCCTAAAGCATCGGCAATCATCATACATTTATTGTACATTCTGGCACCAGCACACGTGAACTTCACTCGGCATTTCACTCGTTACAATGACTTTTACCAACTGACCCCATATTGGTCTCATCTGTTCTTCGGGTGTGATATCACTTCATTTTGTAAGTGAAGATATTCTCAATGTTTATGTAAAAGAGATAGATATTTCTTTAAGCCAGTTTAGGAAATTAGGATAATTTTACAAGGATTTACCCTACAAGTGCATTGTTGTAGAGATCATTTTTTTATTTAATCGGATATCGCTTTACGATTAATCCCTGGTAGACCCACCAGATCATTGAAGCCCTCTAATTCAGTTTTTGAATGCCTAAAGGTATTTCAGAATCCATTGACTTGAGCGCTGTTTTATTATCAGTGGGCATTTTGATGAAAGCAATTTCATTAGCCTGTCTTTGGATTGTTGTTGTACAAATATACAGCCCGGAAGATGTTAAGAGAAGTCACTCGCGCCTTTGAGATTTCTTGATTCAAAAGTGAAAACACCAGCAACAACAATAGATTCCAAGATTTTATCTTATAAGAATAATGCATCGGACCTTAAACTTTCAGCAATTCCCAGAGTCCCTGTCTAAAAGATTTTGAATCCTTTATGTTTTATCAAAGAAGATCTACGGATTCCAGATTAGAGTTAAAATCAAGAAAGAGCATGGAGGTATCAAGTTCTCTATTCCTCACTTTCAATAAGGTGTGCTCAATAAAAAAAACCGTGGGTCCGGAACAGATGGCGATAAATCTTAAGAAAAAACGAGAATGTTACTACGAGCTGGGGCAGACTTAATGTCATGAAGACTTGCAAGGTTTGATGTTGGCGGTGGTAAACCAAAAAAACCTAAACGAAGAAGTCCGGCGCCGCCAGTTTTGAGAAAATCGCCAAAACCGTAGATTACACACATCTGGAAATTGCTGAATCAAAATCACCATTGTTGTCCGAGACCCATTTCAACAACTTACAGCAAGGTGCTGCGACGTCATCAGAAAAATAAGGGCAATGACTTGTTTACACAAAATAGCCACCTGGAGGAGATGCAATGACTCTTTGTGCATTTCATGTGGATTCTCCATGTCACAGAAATGCAAATAATGTTTATTCACTTATCCATTTATAGTAAGTTGAAATGGGATTCGTCGTTCATTATGATTTTGGATACGAAATCATCCTCTTATTGTACCAGGTTAAACAGAGATTGGGGGTAAGTTACTCTTACTTGACGTTCAGCTGGCAGCAGTTTGTGACACTTTGCACTTTATAAAGGATCATTTTCTGGTCTTTCCCCAAAACTCGAAGCAATGAGCATCTGCTGATTCCAAATTCTGCTGAATCGTCGATGTTTGGGGATTCCTCGTCCACAGCAGTGATACACTCTGTCTAATGAGCAATACAAGGCCGACGACGTTAAAACTTCAAACCGGAAAGGGGTCAAATGGGTGTGTATCACTCCATTGCTTGTTGTCGACTAGTTCTCTATCTACCTACAACATATTGTCAAAGCACCATGACAATTCATGCCATGTGCAAAAATTGTGGAACATTCACATTATGACACGACTTTTGCTTTAACTTGCGTTATGGCGAGTGTATCAAAAAGTGGCATAATTATTGGGAAGACTCCATATTAAGAGGCATACCTAGTCAAGTCGTAAATACTGGTACGCAGAAAAATCAGCGCCGAATGAAAACGAATAAACAGTTAAACAATTTTTTTGTTGTTTTTATTGGATTATTCAATGGCTACAAGTCTTAGAACAAATTATTCGAAATGACTTCCATTTGCCTTCCAGCACGACTTAAGACGATGTGGCCCCTCATCGATTGCAAGACGCACTTCATGCATGGGGAAATTGTTCACTGCACGGACTAGGGCTCGCTTCAACGACTCAATATTTGAGTGTCGAGTAGAGCAAGCCATGCCCTCTTATACGGACCAAAACTTGTAATCCAACGGGTTGAGGTCTGGACTACCAGCTGGCCAATCATCCGTTGATAAGAACGTTGTTTTTGAGCCTCAATAGAGTTGTTTTTGCCGTGTGAGCTGGAGCAGAGTCTTGCTGGAAGGTCCATGGCTTGTTTTTGAATATTGATTGGTTAAGAGACTTCACAATGGGTTCCAAGACGGTCGATTGATATACTTTGGCCGTTGTTTTCACTCCTTTCTCGCACAAGTGGAGCTTGGTAACGCTATCGCAGCACACTCCCCACCATACCATTACAAACGCAGGATGGTGGTCTCTTTGAACCCTCGGGATGAGTTGGGATGCTTCTCGGAATGACCGAGCATACACACGATCATTCTGCTTATTGAACGATTCTTCTACGGTGAAGATTTTCTCGTCAGTAAGCAGAATTTGTCTGGCGTACCAGCTGAGTAACGCTTTCGATCTTCGCTTGCGTTTTTCTTTCAATGCGGCCGTGAGCAGGTGTCCAGTGTGTCGCTTGTACGCGCTGAGTCCTCAATGTTCTTGGATAATGTGAGACATGGATTTTTGCGAAATTTGCATTTCCCGCTACAAGATTTTCTGTTTTCGCAGCGGTTTTCTGTCGATTCGTTTCTTCACGGCTTTGATCGTTTTCGGAGTTCTCACAGTGCGCGGACGACCTCAATCAACTCCCCAATCCTCAAACAACTTCACAGCACGATACACAATACAATACGATACACGATACGTCCTAAAGATATTGCCTTTTTCCATGATTGTAAGCAATTAATGTCAAAAACTTTTTACGTCACAATGAAGCATAAATATCAACTGTCAAATCGCCATCAATACGAAATGGATGCGCCCAGTGTTGCATTCGTAATGAGTGAGTTCAGTTGTGTACCAGTATTTATGACTTGACTAGGTATAGTAAATAGCGCCTAAACTGAGCTTGTCACTTAATCACACGTGATCATGTATTGGGATTAAGTCGTTCCTTTATTTTTATTTAAATTCAACGAGTTTAAAGTTTAAAAAAGGTGTAGTTCCGCTTTGAGATTTTGCTACTCATAACTCTTAGCTGAGAACTTGGTTTCTTGCCTTTCTTTCTTCTACGACCTCAAATGAGAAAAATGAACCTTCTACCTATTCGTAGCCTCGTTTGTGGCGTTTGAATTAATGAATACAGTTACGTGCAAAAAGCTCATTTGCAAAAAAATTAACAAACACAGCCCCTTTGCACAGAAATGAAAACAGATATCCAGTCCAATGAAATTGTTAAGTCGCAGCCCAAAGAGTGGGAGCTAACTCAGCCCAGAAATAAACGGATTGAAGGTGTTTACATGTGCTACACCCATTGTGGTAACCGTGGTGGTGCACTCTCTACCAAATACAAAAGGAGAAATTAAAAATATCAACGACTTGGACTTCGATGTCCTCATCTACATATGTGAGCCGAATTAGTTTGTTACATGAAACGGTGCAAGTTTGTTTTTTTTTTTAAATTCTTTCCTTTCAAATTAAATGACGTTTCATTCTACCTACTAAACCAAACAAAGACATGTAAAAATTGTCAAAGAGGAAATGGAATTTACTTAAGTTGCCATATATTGTGTTACACCCTATGATCAGATAATATTTGCTACAAATTCAACGACAAGTTAATAACTCGATCGATTTTACACAAAGAAATCCGATATAAACGAAGTTATCAATTTCTTGTTGCTTTTTTTTGCTTGAAACACTTGACACTTATGACAAAATACATTTCTTTACAATATCACAGATGAGTACATTCCAATAATTTTTTCGCTATTTAATCGACTACGCTGTTCAAACTGACTGTTTAAACCTACATGAATCGATGAGAATCACAAAGAGGGGAGTTTAACTAAAATTTATTTGTATCGAACACCTTCGATGATCTATTTTTTTTTTAATCGACATACATATTGAGTTGTATGTGTATCAGTTTCAGGCGACCAAAATAGTTAAGTTACAATTGTCAGTCTAAGGAGAACCCCAAGACGCGAAGCGGATAAATGTTCGCTTTCCATATTCTATACGTGATATAGACCGGACCATTAAGGCCTCCTATTTTCAATTAGAGTTTATGTATAGTGTGCAATTCCTGATAAATAGCTGCCTGGTGATTATCGGTATAACTTGGTCTTTTTGTCAAAATTGTTGATGAGATTTTGGCATAGTGTTGGCTCAATTCCATTTAAGTAAGTAAGTAATATTTTTTTTATTCTGTGACAATATTTACAAGTTTAACAAAAATAACAATAACGTTGGCTTTTGCCGTCAGCCGAGAGAAAGAAATTAATAAATTTTTAATTACTAAAACGCTTCATTTATGATTTGTAGCCTATAATTCAGTGCGCATTTTAGAAAGTTATGTAAAGTGTTTCAGCTTGCGCCGTTTAGGATGTTTGTGATCTCATATAATGATTGGGCATTTTTTCCCCAAAAGGATCTCCAGATTGAATTTAATATGGGACACGCTCTAACAAAATGCCGGACATCCTCCTTCGTTCCCAGATTGCACAGTGTACATTCGCTTCCTACGTTGTCTCTGTATGGCATAAACTTCAGCTGCAAAAGTTCGCCTCTGGCTTTGAATATTGTTGAGATGAACTCTACGCTGTTCCGGTCATTAAAGTAGCTGTTTTCCCCATGTTCATGCTGTAGGCTTTGGGTCTCGAAACGCTCCCGTGATGAGTAGTGAATTTTTTTAAGCATTTCGTTCAGTGTGCTCTCCCAGTTTGTTTCATTTCCGATTAGTTCGTGCAAGGGCACATTGTGTTCTTGGCTGAGCCTTGACCATTCTGCAAAAAAATTAAGGTTTCGGTTTTTAAGATACATAACAACCTTGTGAGGAAGACGATGACTTGGTTGAGCAGAAACTTTTCTGATATAGAGGAAGTGCAGTCTAAGCGTGAAGATATGTGGCGTTGGTAGTCCAGTTTCCAGGTGTAACATGTAAGTTGGTGTATTTTCAGGCAGCCTGAACAGTTTCTTAAGGAAGTACGAGGGCGGGTCAATAAGTCCGTGACTTTTGGATTAAAACACAGATTTTTTGATAAAAAAATAATTTTATTTTTCAACGTAGTCTCCCTTGAGCTCTATACACTTTGTCCAACGCTTCTCCAATTTTTTTATCCCTTCCAAAAAAAATGATTTGTCGAGGTCCTCAAAATAGGCCTTTGTTTGCGAGATGACTTCATCATTGGAGTCAAATCTTTTTCCACCAAGCCATTTCTTCAGGTTTGGGAACAAGAAGTAGTCGCTCGGAGCCAAATCTGGAGAATAGGGTGGATGAGGGAGCAATTCATAGCCCAATTCATGGATTTTTGCCATGGCAACTGCACATGCGTTTGTGGTCGACTGTGAGCAAACGCGGCACCCATCTTGCGGAAAGCTTTCTCATGCCCAAGTGATCATTCAAAATTGAAACCACTGAGCCATGCGAGATCCCTACGGCTTCCACAATCTCTCGCACTTTCAATCTTCGGTCGGCCAACACCACATCGTGAATTTTTTCGATTGTTTCGGGTGTAGAGACCTCAACTGGGCGTCCAGGACGTTCGGCATCTTCAGTGCTTGTACGGCCACAACGAAATTCAGTAAACCACTTTTTTACCATTGAAATCGATGGTGCAGAGTCCCCATAGTATTTATCAAGCTTAGCGTTGGTCTCGGTAATGGTTTTTTTTCGCAAGAAATAATGCTTAATAAGCACACGAAATTCACTTTTTTCCATTTTCTCCTCAAATTAGTGAGTAGTCTGATAAAAATAGCTGTCAAACACAAACTAACTGACGCAGCAAGTTTAAATTTTGACAGGAGTCAACTGACAGATGCCTGTTGGCAGGAGCAGTGTTGCTGTTTCAGTAAAGAGGTCAGAAATTCAAAAAGTCACGGACTTGTTAACCCGCCCTCGTATCTTTGGAGTTTTTCTACCTCTTCAAAATGCCAAGCCCCTCACACTTGTGCTGCATAGCACATTATTGACCTCATTACCGCCTCGAAAATCGTATACTTCACACTTGGTGCAACATTCCTTTTCCCCAGAATTCCTTTCCAGTTGCAATTAATCGCACATTTCGATGCTTTCAGTTTCTCTAGCAGGTGTTTTTTAAAGGATGCCTGTGAGACGATCAGAACTCCGAGGTATTTGTATTCCTTGACTTCGTCCAGTTCCACGCTCTGCCAGGTCCATTTTTCATTCCTTGCTTGACGCCCCCAGCCATTTCGAAAAATCAAGACTTTGGATTTGCTGTTATTAACTTGAAGGTACGGCAATACTGTTGCAGCATATTAATCATAATTTGGAGCATGCTTGGTGCTTGAGAATTACGATGTCGTCGGCGTAGAGTAAGAGTTTTATAGGAAACCCCTCAAGAGACAACCCGTCCGGGAGAAATTCAACTAGATCATGCAAAAATGTTGAGAACAGAAGAGGACTCAAAAGACATCCTTGCTTTACTCTAGAGTTTGTTTAGAACCGATTAGACAGGATATTCCCGTCCCAAACCCCCACAGTATTGCCTTCGTAAAATTGTTGCAGAACATTTAGAACTTTTGTTGAGACTCCTATGTTGCTGAGTTTAAGAAATAGTGATCTTCTGTCGATAGAGTCAAAAGCCGCCTTAGGGTCTACAAAGAAAGCGTATAGTTTTTTTCCTCGGTCCAAGTAAATCCGAGCGATGTTTGTGAGAGTAAATATGTTGTCAATCGAGGAGTACTCCTTACGGAACCCGGCTTAAAATTCGTTTAGCTGGTCGTTTTCACATATCCATGTTGTTAAGCGCTCCAAGATGACTCCAGTGAAAATTCGGGTAACAGCATTTAGAAACGAAATCCCTCTATGGTTGGATAGATCAATTGGATCTGCTTTCTTGTGAATCAGAAAATTATACTTTTTTTTTAAAGCTTCTGGAACTTCGCCTGTTGTAAATATATAATTGTATGTTTCCGTGAGCTTCTGCAGGAAGTGGTCAGTCGCATTTTTGAAGAATTCATTCATTAGTAATACGAACTTCCCCTGGAGCCTTATTCAGGCGGCACCTATCTATAACTTTTTCAACTTGTTGCAGGGTTATGGGGGAGTCTAAGGAGTTTACTTCGGAATACGGCAGTACAAATTGTATTTCATTCCGGTCCACTGTTGGATTCAGCAATTTTTCGAAGTATTCCGCCAGAGTAGTCGCTTGATTCCTTAGCGGCAAATTATTATTTATTATTTTATTATTTATGTAGAGTTTTTGCTTTTCTTGACATATGATTTTAAAGCTTCTGGTTGCTTGCTGGTACATTCGTTTTATGTGGGCGGTGCCTATACGTCTTAGTAGACGAAGGTAGGCGAATGATTTTTTCTGGCTTTTTCACATTCTCAATCATACCAGGGCTGCCTTCCTGGTGTTTTTGTTTCTGCAAGGATTTAGCTGCGTTTAAGATGCAGTTTGTGAGGATTTCGATACCTCTAGCAGATAGAAGTTCGTTATTTTCTATATTATTAATTTCCAGAGTAAGATTCACTTTGTACCTTTCTAAGATTCCGTCTTTCCAGCGTAGTTTTGGAAGAGGGCAATTTTGCTGAACTTCGGTATTTGTTTGTCGCAAATTTAACTCTATTTTGACAGATATTGGAAGGTGGTCTGAGTATGTTGATTCGGAAACTTCTAGGTCTGTTGCATACTTAAGCCAGTTCCCCTGCAACAGACAGCAATCAATTGTTGAGCACGCGGTACCTCTTAAGAAAGTTAAATTTCCTTGTTGATCACTATTGGTTCGTCCATTAAGTAACAAGAGGCCTATAGTTTCGCACATTTCGATAATTTTTTTTTTTTCATTTATTTCATTTATTCCCCGTCGAAACTCGTCCTTCAGTTCAAGAATTGGCTTTTGAGCTTTTGGTTTTGGCATACACCTTACCTTTCAAAAAAAACTCAAAGAAATAAACTCAATATCGTCAAATCGCATTATCTTGTTGGCCAATTTACATCGTCTTGGTTCAAATTTCATTTTTAACAATTCCATTGTTTTGATCGCTGCGTTTTTTTTGTTACAATTAAAGGGCTGGCAGCATCATCGTCCCGTAAATCTTCAAAAAAAAAAGAATTGTAACTAAAAATAGTGATAATTAACTTCCAAAAGTGCTTTTATATGATCTGCAGACCATGCACGTTGTGGAAAAGGAGTACGCGATCGAAGATTTCGAAAACTAGTATAACATACGAAAGTTTTACCTACAGCTAAAAATTGTATGTCAATTCAAGAAGACTCGTACAAAAGACTGAAGAGATGAAGAAGGGAGCCTTGTGGTAGAGACACAGTCGGTGCTGAGTCGGCAGATCCTGGATAAAGCTCAAGAAGTCCAGATCGATAACCACTATCTTTTCATCGATGCTAAATTTATTTGTCTTTGCAAAATGACGATTGAGAACGCTCGCTGTTTGAGATATAGTTTTGAGACACTAAGGGACTTTGTCTACCTCTCTGTTATAAATTCTGCAAACAACACGTCGCAGAAATAAAGCGAAAAATCACACTTGCCCATCGCAGTTTCTTTGGGCTAAGGAGGCAACTAAGTAGTAAGACCCCATCCGAAAAGATAAGGAGACTTTATGCAAGACCTTGATTGTCCTGTTTTGCGGCGTTTAAGCACTAACGTTTTTGAAGCGAAAAAAGATATCCTCAGTCGTTTCGCGAGAATTTTTTTTCGAAATAACATATATTGGGTCTAGTTGGAGCTAGCAGGTTCTAGAAGAGAAAATTTAACAACAATCTATACGAGCTGTACTGCGACATCGGTCTTGTCAGAAAACTGCGCATCAAACTCTTGAGATGGATGGGACATGTAGAGTGAATGAACACTAATGCTCCAGACAGTCTTCGAATCTTTTTTGATCAAGCTCAGCAGGTAAGTCTTGCAGTACATGAAGGTAAGACCCACAGTGTCCCTTGGCTGTATTTCTGGGCCTCATTCGTAATAAATAAGTAAATTTTCAAGCCTGACGTCTCCAAGATTCATATTCAGGCCTTCTTGGTGAGTTTCACTTGAATTTATTCCTAATCGAGAACGTGTGACTTCAACCCTCTACTTAACCGAAGGCCTCTCTGCAAATTCTTTAATCACGAAGGGAATATTACGAAAACTAAAATAATTATATCGTCCACATACATGGGCGTATCGGACAAAATCTTACTGATGAGTAAGAATCGTAGAAGATGGGAACGTTCACCAAACTGAAGTATCCTTCTATAAATTATTATTACGCATCAAGTTGCGAAATAGTCATCGAAATTCAGAAAGGGCTGAGGAAGACACAATAGAGCCTGCAGAATGTAAGTGCTCACAACAAAGTAGTACCGGTATCTGTTGCAAAAGAAGTACTTTTTAACGTTGTCTTTTCTTAATCCAAATCCAGGACACCATACCCTATTTTCATTTGAAAAAAGGCCAATCAAATGGTTTAAAATAATTAAAATTCCTTAAAAAACCGTCCAAACTCCATTTAACTTACAGACGAAAGCTCTTCCTCACTTTTGGTCTAGCATTAGTGACATTGTCGCGAATGTTTCTCTTAATCAGTACTATTATGAGGACCTACACCTAACCTAGTAGCATTCCGATGGGGAATCATGCCCGTGCCATGTCACTGCAACTGCACTGAAAGCCCATTAAGCGAAGCACTGATAGGCATAAATAGGCTTTTGTTCGGATGCCCGCAGTCACGAATATTTGCGCTATGAATTTTTATTGTTTCTCTGTGCCCACAGAGCACAACTTTTTTTTAGTGGAAAATTAAAACGGATCGCATATTTTTATTTTTTCAATTCCGATTCAAAAGGTACTGGAATTTTTTTTATTTTTTGCCCAAGCGGGTAGTTGATAGTTGAAAGTTTTCCCGGCTCTGATTTGGTATCTACAGAGTGGAGTGTTGGTAAGGCAGAGTGGCAAGATGCCCTCTGTACTGCAATTGATTACCATATTGCCGAAGGAATAATACATGAGAATGATGGATTGACAATCCGATGGATACAAGTACTCGTATGGGCTTGTGTTTCTTTTATTGTTTCGGAAAATATTTACGACAATGTGAGCGGGGTATTTTTTTATATCTTTTTCTGCCCCCTACGTTGCTGGTTTGGAGTTGAAAAAAACAACAAAAAGATTCCAATGAAGAGTGGGGGTTTGCTATTTTATTCGGTTAGCAGGTTGTCGCTAATGGTGATGATATTCTATGCAGATATTAGGCGGTATAAATCATGTTAATTATAGTGCAATTTATTGCGGAGGACCTCCCTTGTTACGATGTTTGATGGTGGCTTCTGCCAAGGGTTAGGAATAGGGGTTTGGTATGAATATTCATAAAGTCGTCGGGAATATTTGGTTTTTGCCCTTGTGTTTGGTTGTAGGAAGGCTTGACCAGGTTTCATTCTTTTGTTGGAAATAAATAGAATTTTGCAGAACTTGTTAATTACACCTTAATGTGTATAGGCGGCAATTGGTTAACTTTTTTCAGTGAAATGTAAGTAAGAAACTGAATAATAATGTTATCGACTAAATAAAGCAGAGTTGAATATTTAAATTCAGCAGCGGATTGCTGTGGTGAAAAACATTGCATTATTCGTGCTTATTAGAGAAAGAGACCTAAATCGTTTCCAATAATCTGATAAATCTATGAAAAATGGTCCTTTTCTAATTTTTATCGAGAGTTTTTGTGAGGAGGAACTGAAGATGGAATTAATTTCGACCCCAAAGATATTGTTAGATTTTCTCACGGAAGTTCAAACCTTGAGCAAGCCATGTGCAGGCGAGCATTAAGGAGAAAATTTGATCCGCGTTTAAATATTGCTGCAAATTAGGAAGCACAATATAACGAATTGAGAATGGAGAACTCCAACAATTGGAGTATTGATCAGAAGACACAAATAGGAGCACTATAAATGGGACGGCGGATGAATTCTCCAGATGGATTCAACGGTGAAGTAAAATTCCTGTTATGGCGATTGTTAAATACAGAAGAAGCAGCGCCTATTTTCATTTGGATTTGTTGTTGGAGGCAGATGAAGTCTTGAGCTTCCGGCATGCAAACGAGCGCCTCGTATCAATCCGTATCCGCAGAAAGATGACACTAAGATAGGTTCTACGAGCTCTTGCAAATGCCATAGCTATGACAATAAAACTGTCCTCGGTGTTTTTAATGCAAACGTTTTGAGGGCCCAACATAAACTCGGACCAGTACCTTGTTGTAGTCAATGTAGTGTTGCGGATATCCCGAATAGGACAAGACAAGCTTATACTGTTAGAAAGTTTGACGCCAGACGGCTACAATCACAAACGATTGCGATTAATCGTTTAAAAATCCTTAGCCACCAGAAGATCTCTTGCAAAACTAGCAAAAGCCCAACAGACGTGGCACCTCTGTTGAGCTGGGTTTAACTCGGTCATCACAACGAAACCTTTGGTTTGATGACGCATGCCGGAAAGCACTTGGAGCTCCATGATAAGAAGAAGAGGAGAGACAACAGCTTCAATTGAACAGAGCGCGGTCGAGTAAATTGAGAGATGCTACTTACTCGATGAATGAGATTCGGAAGTCTTACCAAAAGGTAAAAAAAAACATGCCGCGGACACCAGTCCCCAAACCAAAGCATGTAGGGACAAACAAGGGAACATAATAGTAGAGTCACAGTCATCACTGGGGAATGAAAAGATACTCTTTTCATCATACTTGAGAGAATAATGTAAAACTTACGCGCAAGTACAAAAGGCACAATCTTTCAAAAGTCCGTCGAATTACCTGTATACGCCGACGATATTGACATAATCGGAAGAAAGCAGCGTAATATGAGTGGCACAATTTCGCGATATTTAACACGAAAACGGCGGAAATCGGTTAAACATTCAACGCGGGAAATACCAAGTATTTGCTGTCAACCAGAAGGGACATCAAAACTGTACGACTGGGTCAGAGCATCGCCTCTGACAGATATAACTTTGAGGAAGTCAAGCTTTTATAAATTTTGCCAATCGCTGCTTCCTTGGACTTAGAGGTAATTCCGATGAACACGGCGGTAGAGGAAGACCGCGACTCAAGTGGCGCAGGCAAGTGGTGATGGACCGCAGCTAACTTCGGTTGAGAGACTGGAGGCAATTAGTGAAAGATCTAGTTGGCTGGAGACGCTGGTTGGTTGAGTCCCAGGTTCACTGAGGACTCTACAGCCATTTTAAGTAAGTAAGTATTGATTTCCCAGATAATAATGAGTTTGTATGTATGAGCAAGTATCAGACTCACAGAGGAAGTCTGAAGCTTTAATAATGTGATCGAATGCCTTATTTAGACTCGTCAATATCAGCCTGATATACCTAGGGTATTCTTCTATGGACTCTTTTGAAAACATACTCAATTCAAGTCGCTTAGTTAAAAAAAATTGCTGCACTCTCCAATGGAGAATTAGGGTGCGAATGATAACAAACTCTGTATTTACATTGCCAGATGTAACAAGTTCATTTTGTGAATTCATTTGGATGTTAGAATTGCATCAGCCAGGGTAGGTCCGGCCGTTCTCCGCTGCTCCATACCTCGCCGTTGGGCTTGGGTGAAGTGCCTGACACATTCGCTCACAGCTGATATGGACTTTGACCCGATACCGAAACAAAAGGGTTCAAAATACTTCACAATTGTACAAATTCCGGACTGACTAGGGCGATTCTACGAAGTGTTACTTTTACAGATAGCCCATTTTCGTAATGAGATTTAATAACAAAAATGCGTTGTTGCGTGGTTAACGACTCCATGACTAAAATTGCCAAAGATTGTATTACATCTGTCAAAAAGATCAACCACATTGAATTTAGTAATGAAAATGATAGTAATTCACATCATCCGCACAATCTGTTGGATGACTTTTTACATCTTGCGACAAGCATTTTCTTCAAAGAAAAGGCCCATGATGGTAATGACCTCATATAAGCTCAGTTTGTTTTTGATTTTGTATTCAATAGCCGCCTTAGTCCAAAGAAATGGCGATTTTCACGAGTGGTTCAGCGCGGTTGTTTTTACTCGTACTTTTTGTAACCGCGGAGCTTGTATTTATAGACTTCTTTTCCTTCGTCGCTCTGTCTTAAATCTTATTGATATTGATGGTCTCAATTAATTCACTATCGAGCTTAAGCAGCAGCAGAATTCTTCATAGCAATCCCGCAATACTTGTCAAATTCTCAACGATGGCAAAATTGAAGAAGGCGTTGTGTAGCTCGTCCTTATTCACGGTGGTGCCCGTCGATCTCAAATTCCCAATATCTGCCGCAGTGTTGGGTATTTATGCTAAAATCGGACTGATATGGACCAATAAGATTGTTTATGGATGGTTTTAGATGCTTAAATAATTAGGCAGAAAGGAAAGCAGTAAAAAGGCTACTTTGAGCATACCGTTCTCTGATTATATCTCACATGAAAGCTCGTTTGGCCAGAGTGAATGGCTCATTCTTCACCGACAGCAGTATTTAGACCAACGCTTCTTATTACAGTCCGCAGAAGTCGTATTTCCAAATTCTCCTCAGACATGCACTATCACTACCTTCATTATATATTTCTACATTAAGGTTTAAACACAATTGTAAGGCTGTTTTATGATCTCGAAGTATCTCTCTTTCCCAAATAACTCAAACTGACAAGAGCCGTTGAGGCCTCCGTGAAAGATAGTTGCCATAATGCAAGCACTCACTCACGCACAGATTGAGTACGCGAATTAACTGTGAGAAAGTGAGAATAGGAGTTATGGACAAAGGCTTATATGTGATTGCTTGTATCTTCATTAAACGTTTGATCACCGTTTAAAACCCAAACAAATTTAATTTTACTTAAAAATAGCAACTCGAACTCCACAAATTACCTACACAACAAATATAATTTCTGAACATGTTTATGAAAGCTCTCAAGTTTTAGGTAATACGAATGATAGATATGCTTTCTATCAAGAGAGTCATAAGCATACAAGATGCAAACTTCAGAAAATTTAGTTCGGGAGTATCGCTAAGACGATTCCTGATTATGTGATAAGAGTCATTTATATTTATACCACAATGCTTAAAAACTTTTTACATTTGCAATAAAAAAATAATTACAAATTCGACCAAGGAAAGCCTTACATCGGCTTAAAGCCATTTAATCTATCAGCAAAGTAGGCCGCCCGTCCTAAGCTCCTAATGCAATTAATAAATGGCTATCTCACCGCCAAACATGACAAATTACTTAACGTTACCGATTCTTTGTCCCAAAAGAAAGAAGAAAACAACTGCAAAAATCTACCAATAGACCTTGGAAATTGGTATTTTGTCCCGAAATATATACAAAGCAGAATGTACAAACAAATAAATGCGAATAAATGACGTCCATGGCCGAACTGTTCCTCAGTTCTTTAGCTCTCAAATTACTCAACACACATGTGCGCAGCAATGTGTGCTCGGGTTAAGGCTAGCAAGTTGGTAAGCCATCGCGTGACGATGATAGCGTTGCACACTAAGTTAATATGATTGGACACATGGCAATGCATTGGGATAGGTCCGAGTGCAATGCCCTCTTTAGGGCTGGCAAAAAAATACGAATATCCAACTGTGGCTACAAAAAGATCAAATTTCAACAGAACAAGAACAAGTTTCTTTACCTCCCATACTCACAGAGTATTGCGAATATCATACCTCGTAAGTATTTGTATGCATTTGAGTCGGTAGGTTACGGCCGTCCTTATAGTTAATTCCATTTTGCGAATAAGTTGACCAAAACAAAATTCGAGTCCCTAAAACGTTTTCGTAACACCAACATGGCGAGGCATTTGGTCGGAAAAGATACCAAGTTATAGAATGCTGCATACGGATACGAGAACCAGTACTCGTACATGTGCGCATTTTTGGGTTTCATAATTTTTAAGTGTCCCCAATTTCCTTTGATGGCGTGTTGTCAGATACTTCTTTGTCGTGTATTAATTTTTTTATTTTTTGCTTACCTCCAAATAGTTGGAATTTCTTCATTATCTAGGTGGGCATGTGTTTTAAATTGCATTCCTATGACTTACTATGTACATACAGTAGTTGCCGTGAAACAGATTGTATGCACACACATAGAGAATTAATTGGCTACGCAAGGCTTTTAATTGACTTCGAGGCGGCTCTGGTAATGAAACAGCATCACACCAATTTTTTTCGAAATTATTGCATTGAAGCATTGCAATTATTAACAGAAGACACATGTAAATACTATTGTCCACCTTGCGGCTGTGTAGAGATTTAAGAAAGACTATACCCTTTTTCCTGGTAACAGAGTTACCACGATTTCCCCCATCCGTCTTCTTGTCTTCTCTTTGCCACGCTGGCTCAAGGTACGAGAATCACCCGTGCCCCTTATTAAAGCAATTTGAAAAACAGGGTGGGTCTAGGCGCAGCCTTGTTCAACCCACTTGTGGAAACCAAATTTGATATTTAAATTTATAACACCTAAGAAACTCCCGCTGTCATCGACACCACAGGCACTGATCAGACCCTCCAGAGGAATTTGCTGAACTTCGGTCTAAATGACACAAATAGTGTGTGTTCTACCCTGCCAAACGGACACTGGAAAGTTATACTAAAAACAACTTTTCCTGTTTGAAACCAGTTGGGCGAGGCAATCCTGGGTCCGGGCTTTGCATCCCGGATCATCTTGTATAAGACCCAGAAATATAAAATCTTAAACTCTGATCCGCGTCCTTAGAAACACAAGAAAGAATATGATAATGGTCGTGATTTGCTATGCCGTCAAAAGCGGCTGATCTTGCGGCGAGCTATTGTTTCTTCAAAACTGTTGTGAAAAACAGTGCTGCAGGAGGAATTCTCGACTTATCCAATCACAAATGGCAAATAATGGTGGTTTTTAAAGTGCATCATACAAAATTTTCTCTATTATCGGGCTAAGATACAACCCTTACCACCCTGCAGGCTCACTTAGTTCAGTATTAATATCCGATCTCGGTAGGCTGCATTAAAACTGCCAACGATGGTCTTTGTGGGATTCAGCCAGAAGCTATTCCGCATCTCTCTGTTCATATGCCGATCGTGAAGGTCATGAATTATCAAACCCCATGGTCAACGACTGGAAGCCTTACCCAAGCCTCTACACCGCACGCTACATCAAATCGACCGATAGCGAAAGGTATTCATGAGTCAGTTTTCGTGCTCCCCTCTTCAACCAAATTAATTTCTTTATTTCGTGCCAATAATTTTACCGTAAGCTTTAGCATTGAAGGTATAGTTTTTAGGAGCATGCTAAATCAATACTAATACTCTAAGCGGCATCCTAAGCAAACTAAGATCTTAATGACACCATTATTGTGGTATCTCCACTACTCTGCCATGGAGCCAAAGTTAGTGCAAAAAAGCCTCCATATAGTTAAAGTCTTCATTCGCCGTACAGAGTGCTGACAACATAGGTTAAGGCTTCAAATACAGCTAGATCTTGCACTCCTGTCGGAATATACTCGTAATTAAATTTCTCTTTCTTCCCTTTATACAGCACATATGACTTTTTATTAACACTGATTACTTCTAATGAATCTGCATCTGTAATCAGGAGGAGACATCAAGGTACCCTGCATCATCTCATACGATTTAAATGGTACACCCCTGGTTGCTTCGAGGGTTGCAAAGATCCCAAGTCTGATAGATGACTGTGTGCTTATGGTGGGGTATGCAATCTAAAATCTTGCAATGGGTGGTCTAGATCCATTCCAAGACCAATTCTCACCTACAATGGGCACAATGCGGAGTCTTTTTCAATTTCACAGACTGCACTTACTCTTTCCAGAGGGTTGGTGCAGCCATATCCTTTACATCTAGACAGAAAAGAAATGACAAGATTTCTACATTTCAATACCACAAATTCGAGGGTGGTTAGAAATTTTCGCAAATATCTCAACGAGATGACTTGTTGTGTATATACTGTACTCCTGTGCAGTGAGGCAACCTGTCTTACTAGCTCATTCGCCTTATCATTCTCATTCACTTTTGTGTGTACAGGTACCCAGAAGATATCCAAAAGTAGCCAGTCAACATGTTTTCCAGCTTCGAGTACGGGCCATGATGCCGTCAACCCATAATCCGCACCACACATAATCATCAAAGTGTTAATAGTTTTGGTTTTACATCGCTCGATGTGCTGATGTGGTAGAAAGTATACTCTCGATAAAGTCAAAAGCTATTGGGTTAGACAAAATGCACCCTGTATTTCGAAAGCTACTCTTACCAATCATATTGCCTTCATTTTTAACACTATTTTGACAATAGGAGAGTACCCTACTCAGTGGAAGTTGGCGAAAATTATACCTATTCCCCAAAAGTGCTAAATCTGATGAGCTTAGACCAATTTCAATTCTGCCATTTCTGTCCAAGGCTTTTGAACGTATTTTACAAAAACAGATGAGCACATATTTTAAAGAATAATAACATTCTCATACCAAAGCAATCTGGTTTTAGTGCGGAACACAGCTGTACTACCGCCCTGTTGAGTGTTATTGACGATGTATGACAAGCATTAGATGAAGAAACAGTAACTTTCTTGGTGCTCCTAGACTTTTCCAAGGCATTTGACATGGTTAATCACAATATCTTATGTAGAAAGCTCATTCGACAATATAACTTTTCATTAGGTGCAGTAGAGCTGCTCACATCCTACTTAAACAACAGAATGCAATCAGTAAAGCTCAATGACAATATATCCGATTTTCTTGCAACTGTTAATGGGGTCCCTCAAGGTTCTATATGTGGCCCCTTATTGTTCTCACTATATGTAAATGACCTACCATCCATTATTAACAACTGTTCGTCACATATGTACTCGTATGCTGATGATGTTCGAATGTACGAATATATGAGCTGTCCACTTGGTTTAATTGAGAGCGGAGTTTGCTCTACCAATGAAGAACTTAATAGATTTTCTCTAAACTCTTAGAAATCGAAGTGCCTAGTCATATCGAAGAAACCACTGGATCTTTCGTATTTTCCACCTGTTTTGTTGAAAAGCTCCGCAATAGATTATGTTGAGATTGCAAAGAATCCTGGGGTCACTTTTAATCGCAAGTTAACTCACATCAGTGCTACCACTGGAAAGGTATATAGGGTGTTACGTAATTTATGGGTAACACAGTCTTCTACTCTAACTAAAACGCGCTTGATGTTAGCTAAATCGTTGCTTATTCCTATTTTATTCTACGAATGTGAATTCTTTTGTAGCTGTGACTCGATCAGTAGAAGAAAGCTCAATGTTGCTTTTAATAGCACAGTACGTTATGTTTTTGGGCTACGCAAACATGACAGAGAAAGTAGTTATTCGTCTCGTTTGCTTGACATGCCTTTTGAGAGCTACGAGTATCTTAAGTTTCGCACTCTAGCCCTGCTATCGGATATTCTCGTAACACATCAACTATCATACTTATGCTTCGCACAGGTCTGGTCAATTAACGTCAATTTTTCGTAAATTCAGTCCGATTGTGGAATTCACTATCGCGAAATTTAAGAAATAATTTAGGTACAAGCACAACAAGGCTTAGAAAGAAATTACTCAGCTATTTCTTTACAAATCCGTAAATAAGTTTTTCCAAGCAATTAATACATAATAACAATGAATTTTAATCTGTAAGTTTATAAATTTTTCTAGTTAAGTTTTAATTTGGTACAACAACTCTACTAGCTTTCATTGTTTTAAATTAGCTTTTCACTATCTTATAAGATATTGTATCTTAAAGTGTATAGGCATTACAAATAAATAAATAAACAGTGATCTTTTTATGATGCATTGGTTTTTTGTGAGTCTTGTATGGTTTTTACGTACCCAAAAATGGGCTTCATCGTAAAAGATCAAATTTGATAACAAATTGTCCTGGCGATCCATCTTCCAATTAACAAATCGGCGACGTCAGAAAGGCTGCAATGTTTGTATAATTTGGATTTTATGAGCGTGCAAATGAAGATCAAACTCGCTGTAAAGTGCCATAAGTGAGGCCCTATTGTTGACTTTGGCAACGAATTGAGGTGCCTGTCTGGTTTTGAATAATTTCACTCACAGTGGTGATGATTTGGCATATACGTGCTGGCCAAAATTGCTGATATGGAGTTTGATTCGATACTGAACCAGTTTCTTCAAAAAGCTTGATCATTGCACGATTTCCGAACTCACTAGGGCTATTATGTTGATTGAAAAATTCACGACTTTTACGATATGTTGCATTAACAGATCATTTTCGATTTAATGGGTTGTTGGGTGGTAAACAACTCTATGACTAAGAGTCAGTCAACCACTTTGAATTAACATACATAGGCAATGACAGAAATTGTCAGCCGACATCCAAACCATCTGTTGGCTCACCCTTTACCTTTACTTTGGTTTGGTGGTTTCACTTGCTACCGTATAGAGGTAGAAATCTCTTAGGAATCAAATCCCATGTGTAGTACAGCTGCTTTACAAACGGTAAATATCTCCGTCTAATACTTTCTTCGTCCAGAAGCTTGACGAAGTCCTGGATCTTAGTATGTACTCCAGTTCCAGTAGCTTTTTGCATTTTGGAGCCTTGGAGCCGGGCTTTTTACAATGTACTTACTACAATTAGTCAGTTTTAGTGATTCGTACTTCTGTGCTTTAGATGCGTGTCTAAAATTGCGGTTCATCCACATTGAATCGAGGAGTTTTAAAGCCGTGAATTTAAAGAATTCATCTTAAGAGCACTATCTCCAGAGCAGCTTAAGGGTAGATATTATTTCTGCGATAGCGACTCTCAAGTGAGTGTTTTGAAAAATTTAATTTCTTCCGCGGATTTTCACCATCCAGTGTATTACATATTGTCTTGGTCCCCAACGTTTACCGTTTACCATGTGTAGAATGCTTCTAGTGTGCTTCTGATTATTCTTTCTATGTTACGCTTTTAACTTATGTAGCTTGCTGTCTACGATGATTTCTAGATATTTAGCTTCGCATGAACGTTGTAGCCAAACATAGTTACGAGTATTTCCAGGAAGATTAAACTCATCTAACTTTCTTCTGCTATTGAACAACACTTATTCGATTTTTGATAGATTTATCCTAAACTGTTCGATCGAGGCCAATTTCATTGATTTACTGATCGTTGAAAGATGTTTTCATCCCACTAAAATGACTATGTCGTTGGCGTATTCAACTGCCTTCATACCCTCTTGTTCGAAACTTCTAAGGGTCTTCATTGGTCAAAATCAAGGGACGATGATTTAGCAGATGTCAGTGAACTTCCCGATAACTTTCAACGGAAAATATTGTACTAGTCTGCACGACTTACTTTTATATTACCATTTATTTATTTCCTTTATTTTTTATCTTTATATTTCCATTATGAAATCGCGAAAACCAAACACATCACATATGTATATACCCATCCCAGTCAATGGCTAACTGCCTCCAGTGTCACACTCCAAATTGATTGAGATTACCTTCTAATTGGGTGCCATCTTAGGTAAAGTCTCCCTCTACTGCGTTGTCCCTCCGTGTTAGATTCAAAGACTCTGAGGGCTAGAGCTTATGTTTCCGTTCTACATGTCCTTACCATCTAAGGCAACTGATGCGCAGTTTACTCACTGGGTCGATGCCACTGCACACTTCGTAAAGTTTGACGTTAGATCCTTTCCTTTAAAGCCCGCCAGCTTCATCTTTGTCTTCATAGATAAAGCCCATATTTTGGCGTCATGAATCAGGACTGGGATAATTAAGGTCTTGCAAATAGTTGAGATAGGGCCTTTCTAGTCGATTGCCTGTTTAGCACAAGCAATCAGAGATTGCCAACAGTAATTTTTTATTTTATTTGTACTGAACTCTTGTTGGGCGAACTGATAGCAGTACCAAGGTAAGCAACGTTCCTTATTACCTAGAAGTTATAGGTACAAAGCTGTTGACTGTGGCGTCAATTTGTTAATGCTGTCTGTACGTTCTTGTTAGAAGAATACATCGGGTTTTCCAATAAGGACTTGACAACTTTGAATTTAATTTGTGAACGCATTCTTCACTAATCATCAAACTGTCACTGTCAATTTATTCAGTAAACTCAATATTTTCATCATGGTAAAGTACACGAACGAGCAATGTCTGCAAATTATAAAAATTTTCTACTGAAATTTGGACTCGGTGACTACAACTTTAAGAGCGTTAATTCATCTTCAGTGACGAAACCCATTTTTGGCTCAATGGGTTCGTCAATAAGCAAAATATGCGTTATTGGTCGGGTGAAAATCCATATGTGCTTCATGAATCACCACTTCATCCAAAAAAAATAACTGTTTGGTGCGGGTTGCATGCTGGCGGTGTTATTGGGCCATATTTTTTCGCCGACGATAACGATCGTCACGTTACTGTGAATGGTCAGCGTTATCGCGCCATGATCACCGATTACTTTTGGCCCGAATTGGAAGATATGGACTTGGACGACATATTGTTTCAACACGATGGTGCCACAAGCCACACAGCACACGTTACAATCGATTTATTGAAGAGTAAGTATGGTGTGGTGAGCGTGTTGTCTCAAGAACTGTGCCAGTCGATTGGCCGCCTCGTTCGTACTATTTAACGCCGCTTGACTATTTTCTGTGGGGCTACGTTAGGTCATTGGTTTATGCCAACAAGCCGACGACGTTGGAAAAGCTCAGAGCCAACATTGAACGCGAAATAGCGGCCGATTCGGCCGAAATGTGTGGCCGAGTCGTCGAAAATTGGGTTTAACGAATCGACCGCTGCAAACGTGCACGCGGTGGCCATATGAACGAAGTCGAGTTCCATTCATAAATGTTTTGATTGTACTTCAAGCCGATAAGAAAGTTTTTGAAATATCTCAACTGGTTGGCGTTTTATTTTAAAAAAAAATTGTCAAGTCTCTATTGGAAAACACTGTACTTAATTTTTCTCTCATTTACCGCTAAACTCAATCTGATTTCTGCTATTTCAAGACTAGCGCACGCGTCACTATTCATTCCATTACGAGGGAAATGTGAAAAGTTCTCGGCCTGACGCAGAGGTGGCGTTCCAATCAGTAAAATATAAAGGACGGCCAAAAACCGCAACCACAACTTAAACCGTGTTGGACTATTTTCGCAACAATCTTTGAACCGATTCAATGGGATTCTGACCGATTTTTTGCCTCCATTTTTTCACCATAGATGAGACATGGGTCCACCACTATACGCCAGAACGAAGCAGTCAGTGGGCGGAAACCAGTGGTTCAGCGCCAAAGAAAGCGAAGTCTATCGCATTTGCCGAAAGGTTATGACCAGCGTGGTTTAAGAAACGAAAGGGAAGGAATCCTGTTAATTGAAAAAGGTAGAAAAATTACCGGCGAATATTTCTCCAACCTTCTTGACCAACTGGATGGTAGAATTCGAGAAAAGGGACCTTGGGTGAAGAAGTAAAAACAAATCATCTTTCACCAGGACAATGCACTTCTACACAAGGGTGCGTTGGCGATGATAAAACTGCGGGAATTGGGGTACCCTCAGATTTCCATATGTTCCCAAACTTGAAGAAATTTGTTTCGGGGAAGTGCTTCACATCCAATGAAGAAATTGGAAGGGCCGTAGATAGATATTTTTACAGCATTCCAGAAAGTTAATTTCCTTCTTTTCAGACCATTTAAATAAAATATTGTTTTTAAATATATTTTGTTTACCATTAATTTATTCTTAGTTTTCTAGTTCTCGTTGGAGATGTGTCTAAGTCTGTTCATTTCAATTAATGTGTTGCACAGTCGCTTGCATGTTAATTTACTACAATCTACAATCTTCTTCTACAAGGAGAACTTCTAGTGATTTGACTTTACGTAAAGCCACATATGCTTGGCCAGCAACGAACAGCTTTGAGCCTAAATAGACAACGCCATGGTCGATAGTTCTATCCTGCATTTTGTGTACTGTGCAAGCCTAGCATAATATAATTAACATTCGTCGTTAAGCAGTGCTGTGACAATATTTTGCCGGAAATTGCACAAATTTGAGCTGAATAATGAAAGCACCATTTGTGCTCTCCAACAGCTGGGCCATATGATTTCTGTTATGTGTCCAATGGCAGCATTCACCCGATCTTTGGATACATCTACATTGTAACGCAGCATGTTCTTGGGCCCAACGAATATTTCAAACTTTATAGGCATCCTTCCTGTCTTGCTTATGTCGGATGGTATAATTTTATTATTAAGATCGGTGTTGTCGTATTTTCGAGTACAATCTGTTCGACTATCTTATGCTATTATTTTTTTAATTGCTACACCATCCTATTCTGCATCTGCTGAGGTATAGTTTGAATGTGATTTCATAGTCTTCTGATTAGATTATCCAATCTTGTTTGATATGTGTCTGTAGTTGGTGGTCTTGAAATTTTTTTCTTGTTCCTTTTACCAACACATGGCTTTGCGTTGTGTGAAGTTCAACACAGACCCATGCGACACATATTTCAGCTTGAAGCTTAATTGTGCCTAACGAAACAAAGTTTCGGATTTGATTTTGGAGGTTCCTTCTCCTCGACAGGTTACAAGCCAATGCTAATGACGCTCATCTCATCGATTTACACAAGTCATGGTGTAAAGCCAGCCAAGATGCACTATCCGAGGCATGGCAGATTTTTAAATGGGCTATCATAATTAAATGCGAATACAAAATTTTGTAACCATTGAGGAGTCACCTCGCTGTGAGCCAACCCTGAGTGCAGGGTTAAAATAAATACATCCTCCGCCATCTTGTGGTGGCCGCCATTTTAAAAATATTACAATATTAAATATTGTGTATTATATTGTCATCGGAACTAAAATTGTATGCGAAATTTCAGCTCGATCGGATATCAAGAAGTGATTCTAATTCAGCTTGCAAAATTTGCCCTAACATACTCGTATGTACATTGCAAGTTAAATAAGAGCTAGTAAAAATAAAATCATTTTTGAACTGAAAACCGCAGTCTTGCACTGTCAGGCGGAGAACTTTTGACCTCACCCTCGTATATCGATATCATCGGAATACACTATAGTTGCATACAGTCTTAGGTGATTGTGCCTGCGGTATTCGCTTGTGTGTTTTGAACATTTGGTTGAAGTTTGATGTAAAAGAAGTTACACAGAATACGTCACCTTGGCTAAAACCTTTTTTGATATCAAGCGAGCGTTCTCAATTGACATTCAGTACAGATGGACGAGCTTGGCTGGAATGTCAAAACAAGACGTTGCCTTATATATGCTGTCAGATGCAGTTTTTAAGTCAAATAAAAGATGATGGATGTAGATTTGGACTACTTGAGATTTCGAAAATTTGCCGTAGTGTGAACATTTGTTCGATGTTGGATTTTCCTGGTCTGAAACCGCACAGTTAGGGGCCAATGCTGATGAGGTAGGATTTCGCCCGTTTACACAATTTTGCATTGCATTGTATTATTTAGGAAAGAATAGTATTATTCATTACAACTTTAAAACTAGCTAACAATAGATAATTCTTTAATTTAGGATACAAAAATGTATGTTACTAGTTAGAGATGATGAACAAATTAAGGATCATTCTAAAACCTAAGTTTGTGTTGATAGATCCATGGAAATATAAAAATATAGACGTGGGGTACCATCAGGTGTTCTTTTAGTTACAGCTTTAAGGATTCAAAAGATAGAGTATTAGACCGAAAAAAAAGAAAAAAGAAATGAATCTTTTTGGTTTTTGAACTTTGTTGTAATTTTCAACAGTAGCTCCAAGCTTAAATGGTCCATAGTAAAGAGCCAGTCTTTAAGTGATTTTAAGAAATAGTGGAAGTTTTGTTTGGATCGTATAGACATGGGAAGTTTGTTAAACTTTCTACGCGAAGTAACTATACAAAAATTCACATAATGTGTTTTGTGCACGTGTGGGATGTCAGAAAGCACCATGTTGTTTACTCGCAAGTTATAAGTTGAAGAATTCCTAAAAGGAACATTTCCGCTTCGTTTAAAGAATTCTTTGAGAACCTCGAAAACGTATAGATTCCTGAGTGTCAACATCTGAAGAGTTGTAAATAGTGGCCAACTTTCTGTATAGTGATTTTTGCCACATATAATTCTAATTATATGCTTTTGGGCAACGACTAGTGCGCTTGTGGCACAAAGATAAGTACCTCCCCAACTAACAATCCCATATTGAAGCTTTGACTAAACTTACCCGTAATAAAGCATTGAAAGTACTCTATGCGAGGCTTCAGAAGATACATTTTCCGTGTTAATAAAGTCATATATGATTTTAACTGTAGCGTTTGTGGCTTCCAATTTAGTTTGTTATCCGAGATATTTGAAAGACTCGACTGCTTCAATATTAAAACAGCATTTTGAACAATTACGAGTACCAAAAACGCTTAAATTATATTACCCACAAGTGTGTAGTGGTAAACGGAATTTTTGGCAATCGCTTAAATGAAAAACAAACGCAAAGCTTTCTAAATTATTTTGGCATAGTTTGAAGTTTATAATTTTTGTTTTTCACTAATAATAAGCTTGTGAAAGGTGAACCAAATTCATGGAGCGAAGCATCAGTGTACGTGAAGGCGATGTCATCTGCAAATGCGCTTATATTTCCGTAAAAGCTATGGATGAAAAGGGAGTTTATGTATATTAAGAACAGTACTGGGCCTAGTACAAAACCTTGCGGAACGCCATTTCTAAGCTTAAGTGAAGTATTGTAAAAGCCATTGACCAATACTCTTTGCTCCCTCTCCAATAAATAAGACTTAAACCAATATACCTCATTCCTCTGAAACCAGCTTTGTATGGTTTTGTTAAGATTATATTTAGGTCCACCATATCGAATGCTTTGGTCATATCAATGAAGAGAGCCATAGTAGAATGGCTTTTGTTTACTCCATAATATTGTTAATAAATCGCAGCAGACGTTTACGATTGCATTCTCAGTGGATCTCCCAGGTCTAAAACCATACTGTGCTTCTGAAAAGAAGTTACTTGTTTTTAAAAACGTCAGCATTCTTGATTTTATTAATTTTTCGAAAATTTTTGATATCGTGGGAAGCAGAGAAATTGGTCTATAATTGGCTACATTTTTAAAAACTCCCTTTCTTAAACAGAGGCAGAACCTCTGCCCTTTTTAGAGCCGCCGGAAACACGCCGCTATTGTCACTGAGGTTAAAAAGATAACACAAGACATCAACAACTTCCCAAAAGATTATTTTCAGAGTTACGGCAGAAATACCATCACTTGTGCAGGTTTTCTTTCTTTCCGAAGCCATAAATGTCTTGAAAATTTCACAGGAAGTAAACTGGTGAAAAACAAACTATTACTCAGCCATTTATCATCAATTAAGTTAGAAGAAATATTGCAATTACAACTTGAAGGTGGTTCGGAGGGTTTAATTGTATCAGAAATTTGAATTTGCTATAGTACGTGGACCGGTCAAGGTTGAGTTATCAACCTCTATGTTAGGAATATCGTTAGAGTTATTTTTCCTACCTAAGATGTTATTTACTAATTCCCATTCCTTCTTTATGTTTCCTCTGGCTTGAGTAAACCGATTGGTATGGTAGCTATCACGTGCTTGTTCCATCATAGTCTTAGTTCTATTGCACACATTTTGGTAATAGCTTTTCGGACTAAAATTTTGTGGGTGTTTTCTACATTTTTTTGCAAATTTTTTTTCCCGCTTTATTTGATTACGAGTCGCTCTGAATAATGTTTAGGACAGTAGTTGTGCTATGGACATGATCAGTTAAGGTCGTAATAAAAGCAATGTAGGCCACAGAAGGGTCGCTAACCAAGAAAACTGTTTCCCAAAATTCATACCTGAGTTTTTCCTTCAATGCTTAGTCTATTTGGGCTTTTTGCCTACTAACATTTTTCCTAGGCCAAGACTCCGTTTGGAACCTAATTTCACGTAAATGGTGATCGGTTTTTTTTTATTGTCGTGCACTTTACAATTAAAGACCGTACTGATATCTTATTTATTCTAAGGAATATATGGTCAATGCAGCTATTGGTTGAGCATGTTATGCGGGTAGGTATATTCATCATACTTTTAAGACCAAACGAAGCCATCAGTAGCATATAATCTTCATATTCGGAATCAGAATCGTCGTGAAGATCTATATTAATGTCGCCTATGACTTCTAAATTCTTCGTTTTTATCTTACTTAATACGGTATTTAACTCTTCGGTAAAAACACTCTTGCGACAGCAAGGTAGCCGGTTAATACAAAGCAACGTGAAGCTTAAGTTTATAAGTGAAAAATTAACTTTGATAATATCCGCACTTTTCAGACTGATTTTGAAGCGATTGTGCACTATCCCACTTTTTATGTAAACGGCTATACCACCGGCAGAGTACGATTCGTTGCTACGAGTCAAACTCGTTTTCATACACCCAAATCCCACAAGCACAATAAATAAAAGCAACTTCACATGGGACTAAACCTGGACTAGGAATCTATCAAATTTTTTTTTCTTAAACTCGGCCGGACTTCTTAAATAATGCTTTCCCACTTCTCTTTGGTTTGGTGAAGGGAATTTCTGGCTATAATCGTCTAAATTGAATGGTTCATTTTGCCTGACGGCAATGTATTGAGCTTGCAGTGGTTTAACCCGCAAAGGAAATTTCCCATAGTTCCATCAACGAATCCGGTTATACGACATGGTTCCGTTTTACACATCTACAGATTTCAGCATGGATAAAATTTTCTAACGTTGTTCCTAGAATAATAAGACTCAATATCTTCGATCACGTGCTTCTCATGCTGTTTCACTTCTTTTGAATAAACCAACGTTCTTCTCGTTGATTTTAATTATAGAGCTCACGATGCAGTGCCACTATATATGCTTCATGTTGAGCTGCACGTTCTTGTCAACATTTTTCATCAAACCAGGGATTTCTTGGTGGTAGTCGGTTAAAACTCAACATCACTGGTTTAAAGTGCTTGATGCTGGATTAGTTGTAAATATTTTCCATTTTACGTAGGGATTTTTTGAATATTTGTATAAAGAACTTCTAAATTTTCTTCTTATCTCGCTGACATTTTTACTACAAATGTTCTACGCCTTATTCTAGCAATATAGAGTTTCTCGGCAGGTTTTGCAAGACTTGACCAAAATAGGGTCTGCGGTTGTAGTCAGATAACTGTCAAGAACGAATGTCTTGGTGTGATTTTGGTTATGATTTTCAAGACTTAAATAATGCATGTCTTCCAACTGTGTCTGAAGAAAAATCGGGCATTGCTCAATTAACTAGTTGAAGAGCCACTAGGAGCGATTTTGAGCAAGGTCGTAATTTTCCTCTGTGTATAAACGCAAATCGGGTTTATTTCAACAAATTTAACTCTGATTTCTTTCTTGATATTCGATGATATTTGACGATATTCGTGTTGTATCAGAGCAATCTGTGCCTTCGTCTGCATGAGGATAGCTTTTGTTCCGAAAATTCTGAGCAGAATATAGTTGTTTTTGGAGTTTTTTCGCCAAAACATATTTTACATGAAAGATACACTTAAATTCAAAAGTTCTCCTTATGCAGGTCAGGCCGTCAGACTCATGACAAATGGAAATTTTGGAAAAATTGATCAATTCCACTGATCACCCGGCACTCAAATACAACTTTACAACTAGAATTAAAGTCTGAAACTATACTGCCCTATAGCGTACCCAACAAACTAAGATAAAAACTAAGATATTTAAATGGCCTTTATCGCGCACTAAAGCAGACACTTATGATTATTCACTAGTTGGGTCCGCAAGCATTGGTATAAATCAACACCTTAACTACCATATAAGGGAACAATTTAAGATTACCTACCTCTCTAGAGTCAGAGGTCAGAGATGGCTTAAGCTAACCGTAGGCTAAAAATCAAAGAGCAACACACTCAATTAGTGCTCTGAATGTCACTAGCATTTTTCTCCTTTTGAATACTGCCACTGGTCAAGATGACAAAGGCAAATAAATAGCCATGTGTAACTATTTCTTCAAAATATGTTTCGAAATAACTAATTTGCTTCAAGAGTGACCAAAAGTCATTTATGTTCGGAACCAAAGTGAACAAATTATTTAATTACCAACCCGAAACAATTATCAAAACGACATTCCCTCGGGCAACCAGAGCGTATACGTACTTTTTTCTCAATGCACTTTCGTGCATTTCTGTGAGAGTAGAAACAATTTTTTTTTCTTTTTTGCCCAAAGATGACAATTAAACTTCTTAAATTAGCCAACGCAAGCGGGATTAATTCATAAAAAACTGGGCAATAGTCAAAGCGAACGACAACAGCATAAATTAAAATGAAATCAAAAAGAAAAACCAAAAAATATGCAAAAATATCCCCGGCCAAGCTATGAAATATTTTCCAGAAAACACCAAAAGCTCATATTTCTGCTCAAAGTTATTTTTTAATCTGAAACAATGCCCCGTACGAATAGCTCCATAGGACACAGATATAAAAAAAATTAAAAAAAAAAAAAACAACAACTGACCAAGCAACCAACCGGGCTGCTAACCTATGTTCATAAGGATGCACGAAATTGCCTTAGTTGGATTTTTTAATTAATCCCATAAATTCATACAGCTGAGTAACGCAATTTAGTTTGCGAAGGCAGACATCGCACTCTGGTCCCAGTTTCCTTCCTGGTACGAATATCCTGGACCTTGTCTAGAAGTATCTTCTTGTATCTGCGTGCTATACTCGTATCTGTATCTCATTTTCATCTATGTGCAATGAAGGTAGGAAAAAAAACAGAGGAAAAATCTACACCATCCACCTCTGCTCGGCTAAACTGACCATTTTGCTTGGAATGAAGTAAAAAAAAAAAAAAAATTAAAAGAAATTCTTTCAAACAGATGGGGGCTGAGATCGAAGGGTGTCAAGATGGTCCGTCTTCACCCTGGACTCCCTCATTTACGACCATGTCCTAGTACTCATATACGTACGGCTAAAGCTCAGATTTTTATTTCATTTTACGTTTTCATTTTCTTCAGATTTTTTTCTCTCTCTCTCTCTCTCTCCTTACTTTGCCGTATATCCGGATTCTAACCACCCAATGATCAACTGGTAAATGCAAGGTGTTTGTCTGTCTGCCTGTTAATGCCCTAAAGGATGTAATCTGGCACGGGTTGGGTAAGGACATCGACGGATACAAAAACAACAACTACAACAAAAAAAAAAGAAGGAAAATCCTGCTACCAACCGTTCTTATTTTATTTAAACCAAGACTACCTTGCTAATGTAAATTTCTTTTTTTCGGTTTCCTCTTCTGTTTTGTTTCGAATTTTATTTTCTCTTTCCAATATTCATTTTTCGTTTTTCCGTTTTTTCTTATTTTTTTGCATTTTTTTTTTTTTCTCCTAATGAAAAGATTCATGTATTGGTGATGATATTTTGCATTTTTTTTCTCCTACTTCATTTCACCATGGCAAAACATCGTGATGAAGATGGGATCTCTGGAGGACGATAGAACGAACGAAACCGTAACAGAATAGCAGGAAAAAATTGCACATAGACAAAGTTCGTAGTCCGTTTTAGTCAGGACAGTCTCTGAGAGCGAGAAAGGCCAAGCTTCATAGACAGCAAAAGACATCGTTATAATATAAAGGCGAACAAGTTGAGGGTGTCATGTGGGAGGAGGGAAAAAAATATTGTCTTGCGCATACCACCCACCCACTTACACCAAATAGACAATGCCAGCAACTAATACCCATCCAATCTTTAGCCGACACGCCGACCTCCTTAGTCCTACCTTGTTGGTAGAATTTTTTTCCGCTCCTTGCATTCCACATTCCGTATTTTTTCAGTTTCTTTAAAATACGTACGGACAATCCATTGCATATGTTTGTGTGAGTGCACCGCAGGGGGAGATGATGTTTCATATCATACACTTAGGACGATGGGTGATTTCACACACCCACTTGTAAGATTTTGTGGACCTCGAAAGTAGCCACGCGCGTTCTCCTTATAGTTGAGTAAAGAGGGAAAAAAATGCATCCCACTTCCGTCCCAATCTGTTCCGCATCGATATTTAGTGGTATCGACAGGAAGAAAGGGAAAAAATTATTGTGGGCGACTACTAAGATCGATACTCAAACGGGACACTATCCATACGAGTACTTCTGGACATCTACCCCTTATTTTGTTTGCCTTTCTTTAACTCTCCTAATATGAGTTGGGTTGTATGCATGTATGCATGTTGGTGATCGAGGGGTTGGGTGTAAGCCCAGACTAACTATTCATATAGTCGCCTTAATGTGTACATA
The DNA here is from genome assembly GCA_928272305.1 of Volucella inflata. Classification (NCBI taxonomy): domain Eukaryota; kingdom Metazoa; phylum Arthropoda; class Insecta; order Diptera; family Syrphidae; genus Volucella; species Volucella inflata. The sequence goes on along the minus strand of OV743716.1, from coordinate 145,724,477 downwards.
CTCGCACACAGGATAGTTATACTGCGGGTGCTTTCGAGGAAGATTGCGGAAGGACTTTCGAAAAAAGGACACAAATATGAGGAATGGGATTAGGTGAAGAATCATCATTCGCAATAAATTTTAAGAGAGAAAAAATATGTTGAAACGAAAAATTCTTGTTAACCCAAATGGAGGAGAGAAGGCACTGTGGAGAATTTCTGAAAGAGAAATTGAAATTTTTCGTCAGACAACGAGGAAATCGATTGATGTTGGGAATTTAATTCTTTTTTGTTTTTGCCTCTTCTTGGGATGTATTTGAACATTTAAAGGCGAATTCAAGAAATCTTTTAAAGTGCAGTCGATTTGCTTAGTGTGATAGGAAATTTCGCTCATTTGAGACAGAAGTAGCTAAATGGTGAACTGATTTGGAACGACAGATGGTGGTGGTCAAGCAAAGGAGGTTTGGGATGCACTTAAGCCGAAGTGGAATCCGGTGTGCTGAAATTATACAAATCCGACATACTTTTTAACCCCATTTCCCACTGGTCGTACGACTAACTTGGTCAACAATCTGGTCGCGATTTTGCTGCAGAAGGCTCTTTTTAAGGTATATTTCTACACAAAGTATCTAAGCATGAGCAACAGTTGCTAGATTAAATTGAATCAATGCCGACGACAGTGTCTGAGTTCTTTCATCGAAGTTCAATCTATTTGAAATCAATCACTTTCTATCCGGGCCTGTAATATAGGGAAAATCCTTAATGCTGAAAAGTTTAATTTCCACACTTATGATTCTGCCGTCGGATGCACACGTAAAACATCACATTTATCACTTATTGATAAAAAAAAACATCCTCGACTATTGAATGTCTTGCTTCTGATAATTTGAGCAAGCGAGCTATGAACGGGGACCTGAAGTAATGTGTGCCGAATATTCCAATTTCCAAACTCTTTGAAGACAAAAGGCAACCAAACCACTGAGTTACTTTACTTACTTTAGGTGGCGCTACAGTCCGGGGTGGTCCTGGGCCTCAGTCAACAAGCTTTTCCAGTCAGCTCGATCCCTGGCTAGCTGCCTCCAGTTTCGCACGCTAAGTTGGCTGAGGTCCTCTTCCACTTGCGTGCGCCACCTGAGTCTTGGCCTTCCTCTACTGCGCTGTCCCTCGGGGCCGGATTCGAAGACTTTTCGGACCGGAGCATTGGTGTCTATGCCCTCTACATGACCCAGCCATCTCAGTCTTTGGATCTTCACTCTTCTGGCTAGGTCCATGTCGCTGTACCAGTTCGTCATGTCAATGCAGACGGGACCGAAGATCGCCCGAAGAATTTTTCTCTCGAAGCAACCAAGAACACCATCATCCATTTTTGATAATGTCCATGCCTCTGCGCCATAGAGCAGGACTGGGATTATTAAGGTCTTATAAAGGGTGACTTTTGTTTTCCGAGAGAGGGCTTTGCTACTCAATTGCCTTCTTAATCTAAAGAAACAGCGGTTGGCAAGAGTTATTATTCGCTTGATCTCAGCGCTGGTGTCGTTGTCTGTATTTATAGCGGAGCCTAGGTAGACAAAGTCCTTAACTACCTCAAAGTTATATCTGCCGAGGGTGACGTTCTGTCCGAGACGTCGGTGTTGGTTGTCCTTTTTGCTTGACAGCATATACTTGGTCTTGCCCTCATTGACCGCTAAACCCATTTTCGCCGCTTCCGTCTCAATACTCGCGAAAGCGCCACTGACATCACGCTGCTTTCTCCCGATTATGTCAATATCGTCGGCGTATGCGAGTAGTTGGACGAACTTTTGAAAGATAGTGCGTCTTGTGTTTGTTCGTGAGTTTTGCACTATTCTTTCAAGTACGATGTTGGAAAAATCGCATGACAGCGCATCGCCTTGTCTAAATCCTTTCTGGACATCAAAGGCCTCGGTGAGATCTTTACCGACCTTGATGGAGCAGCGTGCATTCTCCATCGTCATCCTGCACAGACGGACGAGTTTTGCAGGGATGCCAAAACTAGACATTGCTCTACATAGCTCGTCTCTATAGATGCTGTCATACGCGGCCTTAAAATCGATGAATAGGTGGTGGGTATCGATCTGAAGCTCATGGGTCTTCTCTAAGATCTGCCGTAGTGTGAATATCTGGTCGATGGTGGACTTTCCTGGCCCGAAGCCACACTGATATGGACCTATCAGGTTGTTGACGAACGGCTTCAGACGTTCACATAATACGGCGGATAAGATTTTATATGCGATGTTAAGGAGACTGATGCCTCTGTAGTTTGCGCAGTTCAGAGGGTCTCCTTTCTTGATGATCGGATAAACAATGCTGAGGCTCCATTCATTAGGCTTACTTTCGTCCGACCATATTTTAGAGATGAGTTGGTGTATGCTCCTTATCGAGTCATCGCCTGCCGCTTTGAAGAGCTCGGCAGTCAGGCCATCCGCTCCAGCAGCTTTGCTGGACTTAAGCTTCGATATAGCTATCTTCACTTTATCCAAGTCGGGTGGACGGAATTGTTTGGTCATCATCGTCCAGGTTGAAAGGTTGATTCTGCCTGACAGCGGTATTTGGTCCATCATCGCCGTTATACAGTCTGCAGAAATGGTTCTTCCAAATCCTCAGCATCGACTGCGATTCTACTACGATGTTCCCTTGTTCATCTCTACAGGCTTCGGTTCGGGGTTTGTTTCCGCGGCATGTTATTTTTATCTTTTGGTAAAACTTCCGAACCTCATTCCTGGAGTAGCATCTCTCAATTTCCTCGATCGCGCGCTTCTCATGCTCTTTCTTCTTCCTCCTGAGAAGGCGGTGCTCGTCTCTCCTCTTCCGCTCATAGAGCTCATGAGCAGCTCTGGTCTTTCTTAGCAGCGCCGCGTTATATGCATCTTGCTTAGCTGCATGTGCTTGCCGGCATTCATCATCGAACCAGGGGTTTCGTTGTGGTGGACGAGTGAAACCCAGCACATCAGAAGCGGCATCTCTCATGGCGTTTTGGCAGTGTTTCCAATGGTCTTCGATTCTTGATGCTGGTGGCATTGGACCTCTTAAGAGATTAAGAGACACTCGATCCGAAAAGGACTTGGCGATCTCTGACGTCGAATTTTCTCACAGCATTAGTTTGTCTTGGCGTAGTATGGGATATCCGCAACCGTACCTTGGCTACAACAATGTAATGGTCCGAGTCGATGTTGGCTCCTCGGAACGTACGGACATCCATAATGCTGGAGGAGTGTCCTGCGTCGATCGCAATGTGATCAATCTGGTTGACTGTTGATTGATCAGGAGCTCTCCAAGTCCCCTTGTGTGTATCGAGATGTGGGAACCGCGTGCTAGCCACGACAATTTTTCGCCCCGCGGCAAAGGCGATTAGCCTGAATCCGTTATCGGAGGTGGTGTTGTGCAGGCTATATTTTCCGATTGTTCCACCAAAGATACACTCTGTGAGGGCATGCGCGCATATAAGGCTAATGTTGGCGAATTAAGCCTTGATGCGGATTGCTACGAGGCGCTCGCTCACATGCCGGAAGCTGAGGACTTCTTGTCTTAGTCTGCCTCCGACAACAAATCCGCATCCAAATAAGCGCTGCTTTTGTCGTCGATAGCAATTGCCGTAATAGATATCGCAGTTTTTCATCTTCTTTTTATCCGGGCCATCCCATCGCATTTCTTGAATGGCGGTTATGTCTGCTTTGCAGAAGTATAGGGCCTCCGCTAGTTGCTCGGCTGCACATGGTCTATTAAGGGATCTAACATTCCACGTGCATATCCGAAGCTCATTGTCCTTAAATCGTTTGCGTGGGTTGTCAACAGTAGATCCGTTCATATCCGAGGCTTGTTGATGCTTCGTAACTTATGTTTTTTTTTAAATACCCCTGCAGCACAACCCCCAACCTGGATGACCAGTTCCATTTTTAATGCCCCTAGGACGAGGGGTCGGTTACACCGAAGCCAGTTACCTGTTCCGGGATGTGTGCGCTGCCGTTGGCCCATACAGGGCTCGTCCGCCACCATCTCTTTTCCAAGACCCTGACTAAGTCCTGGAAATTCTTACCGACCTGAGCTCCAAATATGTCGGAGTAGCCCGAAGTTCCTTCTCCTAAAGACTTAATATTATTATTTTTATTGTTTTATTCATTTATTCATTCATTCTGATACATAGCCATGATTACAACCTAATTATTGTACAATTTACCAAACTGTCAAATGATGAATAAATTTAGATGTCGTTATGTAATTTAATGAACATGTAGTTATAAACTAGTGTTAAACGACACTTCAAATATATTTTATACATTATAAATTTTTCTGGTGTGGGGTGACATTCAGCGACTAAGGTTAAAAGATCTAAAGTAAAACAAACTCAATTCAAAAGCTGTACATTCCAAATTTTATGAAGAAAGAAGTTCAAATATAATTCTGCTACGCTAACTTATAGATATATACTCGTATATCTCTATATAATGATTCAATGCTACTATTATCAATAGTAAGTAACCATTCTTTAATTTTTTGGTGTATTCATTATAAAAATTAATTTTTCGGATAAAGTATGAAAGTTTGTTAAAATATGTTGGGGCAGTAAACGTGCAAAAAATTTGTAAAATGAGTAGTACGAGCAATTGGCATGTTGACAAGTACCATGCTATTTATTGGTAAGGTATAAATTTGATTGTTTCTACTTGAAATGTTACCACTTTTCTTGAAAAATTCTCTAAGTACCTTGAAAACATACAGGTCTCTCAACGGTAGAGTTGCTAGTCTTTTAAATATGGGCCAACTATGAGTACGACCATTAACACTACAAAGAAGACGAATTATATATATATGCCATCAAGACTGGTTTTAGTGTATTAAAATACGATCCACCCCAACTAGTTATGCCGTAATGCAACTTCGAGTGGGCAAAACCATAATAGATTTTATGTAAAACGGTTTTGGAGCAGTATGGCCTAATAAGATAGAGCTTACGAGCTACAAGATTCATATGCGATTTCAAGGCTCGAAAGTGATCCTTCCAATTCAAGTTATGATCTATTAGAACGCCTAGGTATTTAATATTTCTTACTGATTCAAATTTGAAGAATTTATCAGAGTTGTTATCGTGGTAATTTTGGATGCCACAAGTATGAAGCGGTAAGCAGAACTTCTTACAGTCGTGTGCGTGAAAATGGGGATTATAGTCATTTAACGAATTGCTGCATATTTTAAAGTTAACTTGTGAGTAGTAAACTATAGCCTTAACTTCTCCAAATCTTCGCCAATCTTGGCAATACATTCAAATTGGACCTTAAACATGTATGTGAAAGTTATATAATCAGCAAATGCTGTAGTCAAACCATGAAATTGCTACTTGAAAATCGAATTGATGTAGATTAGAAATAAGAGAGGCCCGAATACAGAACCTTGGGGAATGCCATTTTTCAAAACACGAGGTTTACTAAAGATTCCACTTAGCTTTACTTTTTGCTCTCTACAACTGAGGTACGTCTTGAGCCAGGTATGCATTGAACCTCTAAATGCAACAACATACAATTTACTCAGCAGTAACCTGTGGTCAACCATGTCAAAGGCTTTTGTCATATCTATGAACAAAGGCACTTGTAGATTGATTATTGTTTAACTCCTCATATAGCTGACTACACACTCTGAGGATGGCATCCTCTGTTGACAATCCAGTTCTAAAACCAAATTGGTAAATGCAGAAAAAATTGTTTTTCTCTAAAAAAAAACTAAACATTCTAACTTTGATAAGTTTCTCAAAGAGTTTTGCGACAGTTGATAGAAGAGATATAAGTCTATAGTTGGATACATTTCTTCTTTCTCCTTTTTTGAATAATGGAATTACTTCAGTACATTTGAGCGATTTTGGGAAACAACCATTTGCAACACTTAGGTTAAACAAGTAACTCATTACATCAACTACTTGCCAAACAATATTTTTTAATAATACTCGTATGCATGATGTAATACCATCACTTGTGCATGAAGTTTTGTCTTTTAACGACATTACGATTTTCAAAAGCTCACCAGTATTAATATTATCAAACACAAAAGTATTTGTTTGCAGATTGTCCCCGATTTAATTTGTTGAAAAGCTACAATTACATAAGCTGTAGGATTCAAAGGATGGCCTTAGTTGTTCTGAAATATCTGAAAAGTGATCGTTGAATACGTTAGAGATCCTAACGGGATCAGAAATGTGGACTTCATCAACTATTAATTCACTTATTTCTACAGTGTGGTTTTGTCTACCTAAGATGTTATCAACAACTCTTCAATTAGTTTTGATATTACCATCTGCTCTATCAAACATAGTTAAGTAATTATTATTACGAATAATTTTGATGTTCTTGTTTACCTTTTTGCACAATTTATCATAGTACTCGTAACTCTTTAACGTTTCGTTATGAGGATGCTAAGCGACCTTAGCGAATAGGTTAGCAAAGAAACTCCTCTTTAGGGCTGTCTCGGGCTTCTTCAACACAAAGAATATACGAAAACCCACACGCACACATGGTCTACGGTTTAAGGAAGAGCTCGTCAAGTCCGTTTATGCTCCCCCTTAAACCCCCAAACTTGGACTTATGCTTAACAAATATTTTGAACTAATTTTTGAAGGTCGCCCTTTTCACGGTAAAACGCCGATTTGTGAAAGACTGGAGTGTTATCAAAATCTTTTCTTATTCAAGCTTTTGCGAAAGCATTAAAACCCTCAATACTGGAAACATGTTCGCCAACTTTCGACGGAAAGAATAAATCGGCCAGACAACGTAACGTGGATGAATTATTAGCAGTGCCGGCTGGTGATTAGGATCCTAATTGTGGATGGATAATATGTGATTACGGGGCTTATTAGGGATTTCCCGGAAGGCGACTTCTTCTCTAATGTCTACGCTTATTCAAATGTGGAAGCTGTGCTCTCCGTTGAATATTGTCCCCCGCTCGGTTTTAAGCTACGTCTTATTCATGGTGTAGTCTGATAATAAACAGGGGCAGATCGGTGGAAATTTTAGAAGGTCTCTGCCCCACCCTTTACCAAGTGAGAAGTTTCTGTGTCCAGCCATGACTTAAAATTTGGACATGATCTGATTGCTGCTTCTCCAGAATAATCTAATGCCCATAAGCAAATCCGTTGGATTATTTCATTGACTTTAATGTTCCCTCAAACAATCTAAGCTGGCAGGTTATTCAAACCAGGTTGCGTCAGAAGACTGCCAGTGGGAGTAGATGTTGTAAGTATGGTTTTGTGAGTATCAAGAAGAAAAAAAACAACTGCGTAAAAGTTGTTGAAATCGATGCAAGTTGGAAGCAAGTCTCCCACTATGCGTGTAAGCCTTAGATACCCAGGCCAAGTATTTGGGCATAAAGGTGACAGAGCGTGTATAATTCTTTTCCATCTGCAATTCTTGAGGCTACGACTGCTGGGTGTTGTGGGATAATCCGATGGGGACAAGAGACAATGTGCAACATTTGGGACTTGAGACTTGGACGAAATGGTTATGTCCGTAATAGATCGTTATCCGATTTGGGCTTGCCAAACATTGGTCTTACTTGTCTTGGCGGACAAGGTGCAATTGGAAAGATTTTAAATTTCCCTAAGACAACGAAGTGGGTAGAAAGCCTCTGGATATTTTTCAGCGTAGTGCGTGATGGTTCTCGCCATCTGGGCTGTAGAGTGCGCTACTGTTTGTATAAGCAAAGTTGCGAAACTTAACCGAAGGGAGGTTAGGGCCCCTGTTGTAGTTTGAGCGTGGGGTTGGCTTTCTTGTACAATAGTATTAAGATTGTTTTCAAAATCGGAATAAATAATTGTATACGGTTGTGCCGAACTATCTGATAACGGTCTGCGCAATGTTGAGTTTCCTACGACAGGGTGCCATAGAGTGTCAGAGGTATCAGATACGCCTCTATCTTGATCAAGGGGACGTCCGTGTCTTACACACGGCCTTGGTTTGAACTGGTAAGCCTTCTTCTCCCAAATTTATATTATATTATATTACCCACGAGTTTGTTATATTTTTCTCTATTAATGGCATCACGACCCCTTATGCTTTGCAAGGACGAAATCACCTTTCCCGGTATTCAGTAATGGCTTTAGTCAGAATCTGAGCCAAGTAACGAATATACTCTTGATTTATTCCAAAAGTTATCTAATTTGAGGTGCTGGCTGGGAAAATTTGCAACTGTCTCTTCAACGAAAATGTACACATTTCTGATGCAAATGAACTTAATTTGGATTTATCGATTAAGGAGAAAAAGTATTTGCGTCTGCATCTGCTGCGCTTAAAGCCTTATTGTGGCTATTTATTAAAAGCTAGTCCGACATAAAATCTTGCCTGGAAAGTGATAGAGAGAAAGTTGTTCCTTCGATTCAATATAGTATATGTGCTATTAGATATTCTAAGTGCTTCGTTTTCTTACCAGCCTCTTGAGTTCACTGACAGCAACTCAGTATTTTATTTTCGCGTACGAAATAGTTCGATTTGCGCTTAAATAACATTGGCAAGTACTGCAAAGTAACTTCCAAAGTTGATGCTGTGTTGCCAAAACTGTCAAAATTTAATAATGCACTAACTGCCGCTGGTATACGCAACTTTGTTAAACAAGAACGTGAGACTAGTATGCTAATAAATTAATCCCCAAAGTGTACGCCTCAAAATGAGAACCTAAACGTGCTAACGATCTCAGCAACTGAACATCAGTTCCAATTGACCCAGGAATTGAAGCAAAATGACCACTCGCTTCATTGTCGCTTCAAGGTTTGGATTTAAGAACTGAAAATAGACGACAATTTTGCTCAAAAAATTTTCTTATTGGATGATGCGCATTTCCATATCGGCCGCTACGCAAAGCAAAAACATTGAAATTTTTGTCTCGGAATCTCCACACGTAGGCATTGAAAAGCCAATGAATCCTGATCGTATGACTGTTTGGTGTATTTTTTGTAGTGACAGCATTATTGGCCCATTTTTTCCAAAAGGCGACAAAGAAGAAACGTTACCGACTAAGGAGATCGCTACCGGGCCATGATATCCAATTTCTAATGGCCGGAAGTTGAGAACTTGGGTTTGGGCGAGCACGGATACTACGTTCAATCATCATGTAGTCACTCGTTTTGGTGATGTTGCTTGGCCGCCACGGGAGCTGCAATTTGACACCGCTGCACTTTTTTGTAAAGTGCCACGATTCAGGCACCCAAGAACAATATTGGTCAAGCTATGCGAGAAATAGGAGTCGAAAACATTGAAAAATTGGATTACTCTTTTCAATTAAACAACATACGTTGAAAAATATTGAACAGTGTTTTCTTTTATCCTTTCTTAAGAATACCAATAGATAGCGCACCCTTTACATATTCGATTTTATCTGCACTATCCAGTCTCCATACTAATTTGCTTAAAGTGACTTATTTAGAAGTTGGTGGCAGCCATAGTATCGAATCATAAGAAAAATATATGTTACTGGCGACAAATTTGTGTCATTCACCCCTAGTTTCGCAGTTTGTGTGTCACGCTGCCAAAGTGACTAAATATCAGATGCAGAATTGCCCAAGTGAGAGGAAATACCAAACAGTTTCTGTTTCTATATCGATATAATCCGCTTGCATCTAGGCATTTAGAATATTGCTCTCTTTGAAGAGCCACAAAATCCGGTTTGGCCTTGGGATTATCTTTGTGGCGAAATTTCCAGGGGCGTTCAGACTTAGCCCATACGACGTACGACATTTTCTTGTCATAATTAGGGTAATTCCTTAGAGAGGACTTAAAGACATCATATGATTTCCGCCCATCAGAACTACGATCTCTGCTAGCTTTAGTGGCAACTTCATCCGTGATGTAGCGGTAACTTCATTTTTAACATGTATCTCCTCGTGCTTAGTAATCACCTTAATCGCAACAAATGTTTGCTGCGAGCTAACGTGGTTAAGGCGTCGTTTACAATATTTGGTAAATTTTGCTCACTTTCTTCTAATTGTTGGGATCCTTATCGACAACTAAAAAATTTGAACTTCTTTGGACTAAACCAAATGCTTCACTACTATCCATTTAAGTTGCACAATATTAATATACAATATTTACAATGACTCGATATTAATATTTTGCATCTCTACGTTTAGTGAAGGCCTTTGTTTGCTGCTTAAATATTATTAGAAAATCTCGGGCTTAACAAAAAATGTCTACGTCTTTTCATGTCGTTGACTGTCTCTCATTGAGCAGTATCGCGTGTCAAATTACAATTATAGTTTGCTGCATTAAACAGTTAATGAATGCACTAAAACCAAGAAAGCAATTAACCCAAATAATAGAGATGAGCTAAATATAAAAGTATTTTCTGGTTACTTCGTTGAATGCCTTTTTGTTGTCAGAACAGCCAAACCAATTGTTTAGATTCTTTCATTTATTCCACAGTCGTATTGTGTATGAAGATGCCGGAGTATATCCCTTAAAGTTCCTTACGTTAAATATAAATTTATTGACAGTGGTCAAACTAAGAGATACCGATCTAAACCACCCAAGGACTAGGCCGATTCTACTATGTGATTTTAATGACAGCATAAGGAATGTGGCCTTCTTTACTAAGACAATTGGTAAGCTTAATCTACTTAAGCTAGTGGATTTTCTGACGGGAGTAAATATCACTTAAGAAGCACACACTTTTCTCAACTCAATAATACTAGGGGACATGGCAGTGTCATGATGACAGCTAAATCAAATTGATCACATCGAGATAGATGTTAAGGAAGCTCTATTTGAGCCGTGACCTTGCTACCATCCCAAGACTCGATTAGTCGCTCACCGTATCCTGTGCTCGGCCCGCCTTCGGGCTCTCCCCTACCAGTACGACATCGCTAATAACGGCAATCGGCCTGACCTCCGAAGACATTATAGACTTTTCCGATTGTGGCAGTTGGATGATCGGTCCAAGATACGGTGGCATTGAATTTTATCCCCAAGTTTCTTGCCGTATGAACGTATTCTATGGAAGATTGTCCCAATTTTATGGGTGGGAAACAGGATGTATCCGTATTCTGTTTAAAGATACTTAGAACTTCCGTTTTCGCTGGATTAAGGGACAAGTTGTGCTTTAGTATCCACCGCTGAATAATTTCCTTTATTCCGTTTATGTTTTCTATAGCACAACTAGTTCTATCTAACAGACAGCAAATATGAAGTTGAACGTCGTGTGCAAACATATGAACACAGTAATAATTTACTTGTTGAGGGAGTTCATTGACATAAAGCTAGAACAATAACGGTCCGAGCATGGAACCCTGTGGTACCCCGCAGCCAAAGGAAGAAATTCTATTTCCTACTACCACAAATTGTTAACGGTTTAAATGGAAGGAGTGCATGAGTTTCACTGCAATAGGAGAGAGTTCGAAAATATACAGCAACTTTTGTATTGGTGTGATCCACCATGCTTTTGAGAAATCCAAGCCGGACTGAATGGGACTTAAAAAATGCTTACTGGTTAAGTGCGCTTGCATCTGTTTAAGAGCAGTCTTCTCAAAAACTTTCGACAAAAACGGCAGTATAGCGATCGGTCTACGAGTATATTCGGGGCTGATTGACGAAAATCAAAGCAAGTTTGATTTTGCATGATGAACGTCACGCTGATTGATATGTGTAAGGGTTGGATGGACTTAATTACTTCATTGGGTTTTGTGTCAGGGAAGCGAAAACATGTTTGGCGCCAGCGGAAAATTGAAGGACGATGAAGACCGAGCATTTGTATCGGAATTAATTGAGACGTATCGGTCATTACCGAGTTTATGGGATGTCAAAAGGAAAGATTATAGCGACCGAAAAAAAAAGCAACAATATGAAGTTGTACTGCAATGTGCAAGAGCAATATATGCAATACAATCGTCCGTTTCACTCATCGCACATCCGTACATCACGAAAACTCACAAAAACTAAAAATGAACTGTGTAAGGAGTAGCGTCAATTCACACATACACGATGCATCATGTCAACCGATTGACCGTGTAAGGGCCGCTTAACTTCCGCAACTTATGCTTAAAATCTTTTCCAGTTTTAATTTTAGGGTTGTACTACATGAAATGTCTGATTTTCAAACTCGAACTCTCTTCCTCTATGAATTGAAAATGGGACATAACGCTTCTTTGGCATGAAAAAATATTAGTAAATCGTTTAAGAAAGTACAGGTAAACGGACGCAACATCCGACTTTGGTTTGTTCAGGACCTTAAAGAGTGGGCGCCCCATGAACTGAACGAGACACATAAACTACGTCGCTTAGAAATCTGTGTATCGCAGAACTTAAGGCACCAATATGAACCATTTTTGCACCGTATAACCATCTAGGCAGTGGTTTGATGCAGAAGAAAAACCATAACACACCCTCAAACTAGATCTTCACCCAGAAAAGGTTACGGTGACAATCTGGTGGACATCGAAAAGACCACTTCACTTTTTATCTCTTCAAATGCAGTCAGATATTGCAACATAGTGCATGCAAAATTGACTGAAAAGCAACCTGTGATGACTTATTGGTATCGTCTGCTCTAATTGCATGACAATGCTAGATCTCATACATCACGCCCCAGCGGTGCAAAAACTTCTACAGTGGGGATTTTAAATTCTTCTTATCCATTGTACTCTCCTGATGTTTCTCCAACGGACTTTCACCTTTTACTGATTCTTCAGTCATTTTATCGGCAGAAGATATATATTCCGAAACCGTGCAGGGGTCATAAAAGCCTTTGAAGACTTAAAAACGTCCAAAAATCGAGCCTTCTATAAAAAAGGGAACAATACAATTACATTGGAAAAAAGTTACAGATCCTAACGGTTCATATTTTGGCCAAATAAAAGCGTATTCTAGTAGAACTTGCCGCCTAAAAACATAGACCAGGTACATTTGCCAAGAGTACATCAGAGAGATACTCTCTGTGTGTTGGCGATTTTTCCATTACTTCCTCTCGGCTGCTGAAACGCGTTCCCCGTAGTGGTTTTTTAACTCGATTGAACAGAAAGAAGTCACAGGGAGCCAAATCAGGTGAATTCGGTGACTGTTGGATGGTATTTGTTGCATTTTCCGTCAAAAATTTACGAATAATGATGGCACTGTGCGAAGGTGCGTTATCATGGTGTAAAATCCACGAGTTTTTTGCCCAAAATTCTGGTTTCTTTCAGCGTCTGTCTGCTGGTTATTGACCAACATTTGTTTTACTTCATCAATGTTTTCATCGGTTTTTAATGTCGGTGGTCTGCCACTGCGTTCATCATCTTCGATTGACTCACTACCACTTTTGAACCGCTCGTGCCACTGGTAAATTATCGTTTTCTTTAGAGAATCGTTGCCGAAACACATTTCCAAAGTTCGCGCACTATTAAATCCGTTTTTTTTACGCAAAATTTAATACAAGTTCGTTGTTGCAAATTTAAATTCATTTCTAAAACTGTAAAAAATCGCCAACACACACAGAGATAGATGTACTCTTGGCTTCGTAACTTTTGCAAATGTCAAGCTATGGGGCTAAGAGTTAGAGGAAATATCATCAGGTGTACCAACTTAACAAAAAAAACAGAACTCAAATTGGAATAATGGGAGCGCCACACGGTGGTTATTCCGACAACTTTTGGTAGTATATCGGGGAATAACTCGGCTATAACTTGACGAATTTTTTTTTCAGAGCGATCTTTTGCAAGCCCTACAAAACTAAATGGACTGAAGAAAATGTTGTATAAAAATTGGTCATTCAAATGATGATGTTCAAGCACCCACTCGGCGTATGTTCTTTGCATTCCCTAGCTGCAATTCTTAAGTAAGTTGAATATTGAAGAACGAAGATGAAGATATAAATGCAAAATACGCCATAATGTGTCGTAAGACGAACCCTAAAATCAATAGATATATATATTTTTCAACATCATCACACACGGCTGCCATATTTTCTGTAGAGCGTGCATTTCGATGATGCATAGGCATTAAGATAACTGTAACAGAGCCAGTATTTTTTCCATAGATTTGCTTATAGTACGATTAAATGGACGATTATGTCGACTATAATCTGCTCGTTTCACATAAGTTTTCACAATTTTAACGCGTTCAGCGTTTGTAAAATGATCCGTACTGTAAAATGGAAAACCTTAAAATAAACTTTAATGGATGACAGTTCGGTTTGACACATGTCATTTGAACTGGGACGTCGAATCCGGCCCACGAATTGGATGACTCTATAATAGCATTTCTACCGGAAGATTGTTTAGTTAGGGAAAGCCTGGTAGTCATGTTGCTATTTCTAAGTACTAGATTGCGCCTAAAAGATTAAGATACTTTCTGAACTAGCTGTCATGTCCGATAGACAGTTAATAAAATAGAAGATAGTAGGGTAGAGCCGCCTGTTACCGTCCGTCCCCAGTCTGCGGCCACCTTAAAAAAAAATCTCTTTAATAACGAAAGTATAGCGACACCTTTCTGTTTACAGTCTTGAAAGCATTCGTCTTTTTATTCTACCATCTGTCAGTACGATCCTTCGCAAAAGGCAGCTGAACGTTTTCAATTATGAGCTCATTAGTTGCGAGATTTCGTTGAGAATGGATTGGCTGTAGTTATGGTGACAAAACACTTAATGGAGGTTGGGATGGAATTAGTGGTTTAATCGAAATCTTTAGAGGTGAGTGTGCTTAAATGTTCTTTTTTTTAGAGTATGCGAAACCATAGTCAAATAGCTAATAGATGTGAAAAAATATTGTATTTATGGTTGATTTGAAGTGGGTCGGAGATGGGACGCGCCAAATGTGGGTGTTACCTTTATTTGGCCTCCCTGGCTAAATTTTCAGTGAAGGGCATAATATGAACATCTGGACTTCAATAGCGCTGTATGTGCAAACAAAATCGTTACAATTTAAAAATAACCAGTATTCGGCCGCTTTTTTTATTATAAAAGGCTATAACGGCCGAAAACTGGAAACATGTGTCTTAACTTCGGCCCCTTTTAAGATTATTGAGGATGGACTTTTTATCGCTCTATGTATAGGCACTTTCATAGTTTAAAACTTATTTTTATTTAATAGGTTGTTTTAGCAAAATGAGCCAGGTAACTAAACAAAAATATGTCTACAAAAGTCAGAATTTGGCTCAAGCCCTACTTGAAATCCGCTAAAATAAAATGTCTATTAGGGAGGCCTATAGGAAGTTTGGTGTTCCCAGAACCTCTCTTCAGGATCGAGTACACGGAAGAGCCTTAGACGAACCTGGAAAAATGGGTCTGAGTACTGTTCTTACTACTGAAGAGGAGTCAAAGATCGTGGACTGGGTTATAACGTTGGCCAAGTGTGCTTTCCCACAAAGTCCCAAAGACCTTCTCAGAACGGTACAAAGTATATTAAAAGATGACTACCTTAAAAATCCTTTTAAGGAAAACAAGCCCGGAAATAAATGGTATTATAGCTTCCTGAAACGTCATCCATCCTTGAGTCTACGCACCCCTGAAACAATATCGAAATCTCGAGCTTGTATTACTGAGGAAGGAATAAATAAGTGGTTCCGGGAGCTAGGAGAGTACTAAAGGGAACAAAATGCCGTAGATGTTCTTGAAGACCCAACCAGGATTTTAAATGCGGACGAAACCGGACTAAGCATGGCGCCTAAAACGGGAAACGTACTTGCACCAAAGGGCTACAAAAATCTCTATTAAATCAGGACATCCAAGACAAAAACACTGACGGTTATTTTGACATTCACAGCCGGTGGAAAAACTCTTCCTCCCGTGGTAGTTTTACCCTACAAGAGATCACCTGGTTGGTTGAAAGTGATTGAAAACAGCAAGCCCGATTGGGTTTTTGGGAAAACCAAAAGCGGGTGAATGAGGATGAATTAAGCGATTTCCGTAGCTCTAATGACATCGTTTTATATGCGCGTTCGCCAAATACTACGCACATTATGCAACCAACGGATGTAGGAGCTTTCAAGGGTCTTAAATCAGACTATCAAAATGTAATCAGTGAATGACACAAGCGTCCGGGTAATCATGGGAATACGATTAACAAGGAATATTTTTGTAAAGTTCTTAGTGAGGTCCCCGCTTGCAAAGACAGGACCACATTGATAGAAAAAGCGTTTGCAAAATTTGGCTTACATCCTTTTAACTCCGACGCCGTTTACTATCCAAAGTGTGTGCAAAATACGAGTACGTTGGAGATAGTGATAATGATAGAGTTTCTGAAGTCATCTGTCATCTTTGCTTTTTGGAAGCAAAACGAGTGATAACATGCCTGAAAGATGACCTCAGATCAATATAACATCGATTACAAATCATTAAGAAAACAAAAATTAATATTTTGTTTGCAAACATTCACAGATAGGTTTAAAATTGCAGGTTTTATGAAGCATTTTCCATAAAAGTTATTTTAAGGGGCCGGCCACTAGCAACTCTATTTTATATAATAAGAACAACATCGTCTGCGACATATCATGAGTTCCGTAAGGCAGCTTATAGGAGAACAGCCCCATAGTTTCCCTAACCAGAAGGGATACTTGGGATGATATTAAACAAAGACCTCTTTCATTAGATTTTTTTTACTATTTCCATTACAACTAACCTAAGCAATTCTGTGTTATTGTACCTCTTGACAGTCTGCTCGACAGTCATTTATGCAAATATCACCAGTATAACTGAATATTGTCAGTCACGTTTTATATAAGGTCAATACCAATTCCCAATAAAACAATCTACTTCCATTCTATAACTCACCAGAATACAATTTGAGGAGTGCCCCTCCAATCCCAATTTTATACGATTTTGCCTTTTTCATTACAGTTTAACAAATCTTCGGACATCAATTTCCATAAATTATTCTTGTTGGCGTTTGTGTGTAGTTGTATCTTACTGCGCTATGAAAAATTGAGAACATTTCTCAGAAATCTACAAACGCAAGTGACAGAATTCATCTATGGGGGCTTGGATCTATAAGTATAAGTGCGTTAAAAGTGCAAAGATACAGATTCCTTGGTATGCAACTGAAAAAAAATAAAAAAAAAACAAACTACAACACAATTTAGAACTTCAAGGTCGACCACGATTTCCTGATGTTTTCCTCCACGCTGCCGCCGCTACAGCGTCACACTCCAAAACATCAAAGTGTCTTTGTTTTTTTCTTTTACTTTTTCCATTTTTTTGCCTTTTTTGTAAAAACGAAAAAAAAATAATTTTATTTCTATTTATTCGCGGATTAGATTTGCGCTACAGTATTTGTATTCATTACTTCTAATAAATTCAACTAGCGCTGCCGCCGCCGCCAACAGTTACAAATACAAATACTCATACTTATACTCGTATGCGCAGATACATTTTCTGCATCCACTTGAAATGCTGAAATGCAAGGCAAAGTTTCAGCACATTTGCGCAAATAGCCGACTGTTTTGCGAATGCCCGCATTTTCACTTCTCCATTCTGCCAAGTGTATCTTGTGCGCCTGCGACCTATTTGTATCTCGTAGATACGACTACGGTCTTGTTAAGGAAAAATAAAAATAAAAAAGATTCCTGAAACGTGATTAAGTTGCTACAACGTCGGTTTGTCTGCTTGTATGTTCACTTACTTGTGTACAAACAGAAGCTTAAACTTCTCGATGGATATTGCAATAGAGAGGATAACGCGATGCACGGTATACGAGTATACATCTAATCTCGGCATTAAAGCGTTTAAGACCTCAAGGCTGGTACTGGTAGTAGCTAGTGCAAGATTAGCAAAGATCACTGGTTCGACAAGACGATTATGTACATATGTTGGTTGGCTGGGCGAAGAAATCCCCAAGACTTAAACGATGAAAAGGAGCATGCGCGGCTGTTCGGCCTCAGTCCTATCCCCAGCCCCAGTTGCAGCCTCAGCCAGTTGCAACGCTACTATACGGCTACGATGACATTGCACCTTGTGCACTAGTGCGCCGAAGCGCGCGCGCTACTGGTCGTGTGCTCACATCGTGCAATGGGTCTTGGAATTATGTAAGCATTGGATTGTTGAATCTGTTTATGTAATTTGTCCTGGAACAAGGCAACAGCCATCACAAAACGGCTACCGTATCGGTGATGATCTTGTAATCAAATTTGCATTTCTCTCACACATATAGACATAGGCAAGTCAAGACAGACAAATTCAAATGGAAACAAATAAAACTATCCAAAGTGCAGTAAAACACTGATAAGGTACAGCTACGAGGGTATGGCACACAAAAGTAGTTCTACAAGTTTTATCCCGAACTGTAAACAAATTTGCGGAGAATTTATTTTATTGTCACTTAATGATGTAGATGCAGTGATGCAACTTCTTTCTCAGCAGAATGAACGCAAGGATGCCAATCAACCTTCGCGAAGTAGATGGGATAAAATTTTTAATTAGCCTATGGAATATTGAAGGTTAATA
Organism: Volucella inflata; assembly: GCA_928272305.1. Classification (NCBI taxonomy): domain Eukaryota; kingdom Metazoa; phylum Arthropoda; class Insecta; order Diptera; family Syrphidae; genus Volucella; species Volucella inflata. The sequence continues at coordinate 145,706,109 of OV743716.1, read as the reverse complement.
TTGATTTTTCATTAATTTTAAGATACTTAAGATAATCAGCTGCCTTAAGCATGTTATTTCCGCAATGACAAGACATCGAAGGCATTCTCTTAAGCTCGGTCGCTGCTTAAAATTTTGCAATAAATCCGTATTCGATTTTCCTTCAGAGTGTATTCTCAAAATCTGTTGATGCGACATAAGCAAAAGCATAAGATTGCCATACACTTGTACTGATATGAGGAAGATAAAAATTTTCAACGAGCATTAATGAGTGGTGCATCAAACTAAAAATGATTATGGATATCAGAGCGAATGTAATGAGACTAATAAAAGTTTAAAAAATGAAAGTCCTAATTGACTGTCTTGTGGCATTCCTAAAAGCAGTTAAACATTTGTGGATTAATGAAAAACGAGCTTGAGTTTCGACTTTGAAAAATCGGTTTCGCTATGCGCCATCGTGTGCGCCATCGTGTGCGGTTACTTGTTAAGTTGGTAGTTCAGCTTAAGTCTATCTCAATTGGCATGATATTTGATTGCATTTAGTTTTCAGTCGACCATCTCTTAATTCATAGTGAGTTAGCGCAGTCCATTGCATTGAGTTACATTATTATTATTAATTCTTGGGAGAGCCGTAGGCGAGGAAACAAAACCTTATTATGTTTCGTGAAAGCTTATTGACGTGCGGTTAGAGTTTTTGAATGATGTTGGTCATCACCTTCCGCGCGATGCATCCATAACACTGGGGAACAATTTAAAAAAAAAATTTCTGTTGACTTAAATTTTTCAGCTGTTTTACAGTAAAATAGGTACGCTGATTACAAAACTGTACTTGGTTTTCTTCTATCATGTCAAGTTTTTTCACTAGAGAGACGTTGTGTTTCCATCCACATATTGATAATATCTAAAAAGGCTTCAGAGTTCTTAGCATCAAGACTTCACGAGAAAAATTTGCTTGAAAAAGGAGCTAAAGTATCCTACTTTCGATCAAGAGAAATTCCATTTCTGCAATACTTTCGAAGTGACGGTGAATTTGTATATTGCCATAACATAAATTGTTTAATAGGGGAGTTGGGAATTCTAGCCTATAACGCAACAGAATGGCGACTGTTTATTGATAGCTCAAAGCGGAGCTTGATGTGTATCCTCCTCCACAATGAAAACTTGTTTGGTGCAATCCCAATAGGCCACTCAGTTTGTTTGCGTGAAGAATATGAAGACATTAAGAGAGTCATTGATTTGTTGCAATACAATATGCACAAATGGATTATCTGTGTTGACCTCAAAATGGTATGCTTCCTTCTTGGCCAGCAACGCGGATAAACCAAGTATCCCTGTTTTTTTGTATATGTGGGACAGCAGAGCTCGTGAAAAGCATTGGGTGCAGTCAAATTGGCTGCCAAGATCTGAACTCAAACCTGGTGATCCAAACATTCTACATCAGCCGCTTGTTGACGAATAGGAAGGAATATATATTATATTTCCACGTCTGCATACAAAACTGGGCCTTTGGCAACTGAAGGAGACTGTTTCAAGTACCTCATCTCAGCATTTACTCGTCTGTCTTTTGAAAAGATAAAGGCCGGTGTGTTTGACGGTCCACAGATTCGGCAGCTAATCAAAGATGAAAATTTTATCGGGGCAATGACCGAACTCAAAAAGAATGCTTGGTTGGCATTCCAAAACATTGTCAAAAACTTTCTTGGGAATACGCGAGCGGAGAATTATGCAGAAATTGTCCAGCAGCTTTAAGAGAGCTTTAAAATGCTTGGTTGCAACATGAGCATCAGGGTTCATTTTCTGCATAGCCATCTTCCTGACTTCCCGCAAAATCTAGGTGCAGTCAGTGATGAACAGGGTGAGCGATTTCAGCAAGATCTAGAGCTCATGGAGGCACGGTATCAAGGCAAGGCACGGCATCAGGCGAGATTGTCCACAGAATGAACACTACAGGAAAAGCAACAAGCGAAAACTTTTACCTTAATATGTACTCGTATGTTTGCCGTTTGGCTTATATATATTTTCTTTGAACATTTTGTTTGGTTATTGTTTCCATAATTTTTTATTTCATGCACATTGTGAACAAAAAGATGATATTCTGTAGCTTAAAGTTGACGTGATAGACAAAAACTGTGATCATTTTCACATTCAAAAACAAAACAAAACACTGTGGCGCTGGCAGACCGGTATGTGCCATGGCCTAGCTTGTTGACACTCATTTGTGTTGCTCATGTTGTCATTTTTGTCACATCTGAGCGGGGCCTACGGTTTATCGCTGAGTCCGAACGGCACTCCTTAGAAGCTTTTTTGTAGGCAATTTTACTTTCGGGAGTTTGCCATTGCCCGCCGAAAGAGTGATGGCGATTTGAAAAATTGTTGGTGACCCAGCCTGGAATCGAACCCAGACTCTCTGCGTGATAGTCCAATGAGCTAACTATCACGCCATCGCCATTGCCCATTTTCACATTCAGACGCCAATAATAAGTCAAAAACAAGTGTCAGGTCTTAGTCAACGAAATGTGTGTTCCCCAGTGATAATTGTATACTTTTCCATGTTTTACACAATGTTCCAAGCACTTACCTTGCTTTTTATGTACTAATACTTCGAAGATAGAAAATTGCAAGCTGTCGACTATCTGTATTGGCTCTCCAAGTATTGCTGGAATCAAGGTTGATGATTTTTGCCTTTGTGTGCTAAAATAAGTGTATATCGTCAGAGCAATTTCGATTTCCATCGAGTCCTTCGAATTCTTTATATTCTAAAGTTGTCGCAAGTTGCAAATCAAAGCAATGTTGGTAGTAGTTTGCAGTCTTGTATTACTTAAATTTCATATTTCTCAATGCGATGATCCTTCGGAAGTGACCTCAACAAAAGCCTTTTATCTGAAATACATCTCCTCCGCAAAGCATTCCAAATAATCTTCCTGTTATCACTGCTGAACGTCCTTATTGAGTTTCCGAATTCGAAAATCAGATGTAGTGCACAAGAATTTTGTGTGCTCAACAAGGATCCAGTGCGAAATTAAGCTTATTCGCTCTGCTATATTTTTTTCTATTATCTTATTAAAAGGCACAAGGATATTCCTCCAATTTGTACCCTTCACAAAATGTCCTTCTTTGATGAGCCTTACAATTATTTTCCTTATCAAATATTCTGGAACATTCTCTGCCTCCCAAACAGTTTCTAGAAATGGATAAAGAAGCTCAGATGCAGTTGATGGCGCTGAACATAGAAGCTATACGGGATCACTATCAAGTCCAAATGCTTTTTGTTTGACATTGCTTGGATGACGATAGTGATCTCATCTTTACTGGAACATTTAAAGTTTCTGAATCGATCAGATCACACTGGATTGGGTGTAGCGAAATGTTATTTTTAAAATGCAAACTGATCCTCATCCCAAATAAGCAGGAAGCTATATAATTTTTAGTGTTGGCAGGAGGCAAATTGCTGATGGTTTCAATACCATTTACGAACTAGGGAATCCTTTGGCTGTCGATGTTATGCCTGTGTTTTGTGACAGTTGCAAGCTTCAGCTGTATACAGTTTGACAGTAGCTATCTTAAAGTGATGATTCCGTGGCATGCCCAAATCGGTTTTTAGTTTATGTTTGACGTACAGGAGATTATCCGATATGTTTAGAGGTTATTTGTCTATCGTTTGGCACGACTTACCAAGCTATATTCGGTCGTGTACTCAAACGTATATCCATCTATGATAAGGTAATTGGTATCATCGAAATTATAAAGCGCTTTTCATGATGATCTCCAAGTTCAAGCTCCACAAACAATGTTTGATTCCTTTAATGTCAATATCAATATATCTGGTGGTAAAGCTCCTCATCTATTTGACGGTGTCTCAACTCGGGGATTAAGCGAAATCAGCTCCCGATGGTCAAAAAAGGTTTCCTTCTTATCAATCTTATCAAGCCATAGCGCCGAGTACTTTGGTTAGGAATCTCAACTTCAGCATCATACCTCTTTTGGATTAGAGAGTAAATAAGACCCCAGTTCCATTTCTTACTTCTTGGAGGCTTACAAATTTCATATTATATGACAGCAAAATAAAGTATTCAGTTTAACCCCTTGGAGACTGAGGCTCTTTGACATCCAATCACCTATAATCACTTAATTCTTACAAAGGGTGGGCCACCTGATGGTATCTTTTTTGGAAGGCTATAAAGACAACTTTGTTCAATATTTTTCAACCATTGTTACTGAACTTTATTTTAAAGAGTAAGCCTTTCGACTAATTATTAAATGTTACATCATTCAAATGACTTCCTTGGCTGGCTTAGCAGTAGGCCATCGCGTCAGCCAAATTTCTCATTATAGCTACGAGGGTATGGCACACAAAAGTAGTTCTACAAGTTTTATCCCGAACTGTAAACAAATTTGCGGAGAATTTATTTTATTGTCACTTAATGATGTAGATGCAGTGATGCAACTTCTTTCTCAGCAGAATGAACGCAAGGATGCCAATCAACCTTCGCGAAGTAGATGGGATAAAATTTTTAATTAGCCTATGGAATATTGAAGGTTAATATTGATTTTTCATTAATTTTAAGATACTTAAGATAATCAGCTGCCTTAAGCATGTTATTTCCGCAATGACAAGACATCGAAGGCATTCTCTTAAGCTCGGTCGCTGCTTAAAATTTTGCAATAAATCCGTATTCGATTTTCCTTCAGAGTGTATTCTCAAAATCTGTTGATGCGACATAAGCAAAAGCATAAGATTGCCATACACTTGTACTGATATGAGGAAGATAAAAATTTTCAACGAGCATTAATGAGTGGTGCATCAAACTAAAAATGATTATGGATATCAGAGCGAATGTAATGAGACTAATAAAAGTTTAAAAAATGAAAGTCCTAATTGACTGTCTTGTGGCATTCCTAAAAGCAGTTAAACATTTGTGGATTAATGAAAAACGAGCTTGAGTTTCGACTTTGAAAAATCGGTTTCGCTATGCGCCATCGTGTGCGCCATCGTGTGCGGTTACTTGTTAAGTTGGTAGTTCAGCTTAAGTCTATCTCAATTGGCATGATATTTGATTGCATTTAGTTTTCAGTCGACCATCTCTTAATTCATAGTGAGTTAGCGCAGTCCATTGCATTGAGTTACATTATTATTATTAATTCTTGGGAGAGCCGTAGGCGAGGAAACAAAACCTTATTATGTTTCGTGAAAGCTTATTGACGTGCGGTTAGAGTTTTTGAATGATGTTGGTCATCACCTTCCGCGCGATGCATCCATAACACTGGGGAACAATTTAAAAAAAAAATTTCTGTTGACTTAAATTTTTCAGCTGTTTTACAGTAAAATAGGTACGCTGATTACAAAACTGTACTTGGTTTTCTTCTATCATGTCAAGTTTTTTCACTAGAGAGACGTTGTGTTTCCATCCACATATTGATAATATCTAAAAAGGCTTCAGAGTTCTTAGCATCAAGACTTCACGAGAAAAATTTGCTTGAAAAAGGAGCTAAAGTATCCTACTTTCGATCAAGAGAAATTCCATTTCTGCAATACTTTCGAAGTGACGGTGAATTTGTATATTGCCATAACATAAATTGTTTAATAGGGGAGTTGGGAATTCTAGCCTATAACGCAACAGAATGGCGACTGTTTATTGATAGCTCAAAGCGGAGCTTGATGTGTATCCTCCTCCACAATGAAAACTTGTTTGGTGCAATCCCAATAGGCCACTCAGTTTGTTTGCGTGAAGAATATGAAGACATTAAGAGAGTCATTGATTTGTTGCAATACAATATGCACAAATGGATTATCTGTGTTGACCTCAAAATGGTATGCTTCCTTCTTGGCCAGCAACGCGGATAAACCAAGTATCCCTGTTTTTTTGTATATGTGGGACAGCAGAGCTCGTGAAAAGCATTGGGTGCAGTCAAATTGGCTGCCAAGATCTGAACTCAAACCTGGTGATCCAAACATTCTACATCAGCCGCTTGTTGACGAATAGGAAGGAATATATATTATATTTCCACGTCTGCATACAAAACTGGGCCTTTGGCAACTGAAGGAGACTGTTTCAAGTACCTCATCTCAGCATTTACTCGTCTGTCTTTTGAAAAGATAAAGGCCGGTGTGTTTGACGGTCCACAGATTCGGCAGCTCATCAAAGATGAAAATTTTATCGGGGCAATGACCGAACTCAAAAAGAATGCTTGGTTGGCATTCCAAAACATTGTCAAAAACTTTCTTGGGAATACGCGAGCGGAGAATTATGCAGAAATTGTCCAGCAGCTTTAAGAGAGCTTTAAAATGCTTGGTTGCAACATGAGCATCAGGGTTCATTTTCTGCATAGCCATCTTCCTGACTTCCCGCAAAATCTAGGTGCAGTCAGTGATGAACAGGGTGAGCGATTTCAGCAAGATCTAGAGCTCATGGAGGCACGGTATCAAGGCAAGGCACGACATCAGGCGAGATTGTCCACAGAATGAACACTACAGGAAAAGCAACAAGCGAAAACTTTTACCTTAATATGTACTCGTATGTTTGCCGTTTGGCTTATATATATTTTCTTTGAACATTTTGTTTGGTTATTGTTTCCATAATTTTTTATTTCATGCACATTGTGAACAAAAAGATGATATTCTGTAGCTTAAAGTTGACGTGATAGACAAAAACTGTGATCATTTTCACATTCAAAAACAAAACAAAACACTGTGGCGCTGGCAGACCGGTATGTGCCATGGCCTAGCTTGTTGACACTCATTTGTGTTGCTCATGTTGTCATTTTTGTCACATCTGAGCGGGGCCTACGGTTTATCGCTGAGTCCGAACGGCACTCCTTAGAAGCTTTTTTGTAGGCAATTTTACTTTCGGGAGTTTGCCATTGCCCGCCGAAAGAGTGATGGCGATTTGAAAAATTGTTGGTGACCCAGCCTGGAATCGAACCCAGACTCTCTGCGTGATAGTCCAATGAGCTAACTATCACGCCATCGCCATTGCCCATTTTCACATTCAGACGCCAATAATAAGTCAAAAACAAGTGTCAGGTCTTAGTCAACGAAATGTGTGTTCCCCAGTGATAATTGTATACTTTTCCATGTTTTACACAATGTTCCAAGCACTTACCTTGCTTTTTATGTACTAATACTTCGAAGATAGAAAATTGCAAGCTGTCGACTATCTGTATTGGCTCTCCAAGTATTGCTGGAATCAAGGTTGATGATTTTTGCCTTTGTGTGCTAAAATAAGTGTATATCGTCAGAGCAATTTCGATTTCCATCGAGTCCTTCGAATTCTTTATATTCTAAAGTTGTCGCAAGTTGCAAATCAAAGCAATGTTGGTAGTAGTTTGCAGTCTTGTATTACTTAAATTTCATATTTCTCAATGCGATGATCCTTCGGAAGTGACCTCAACAAAAGCCTTTTATCTGAAATACATCTCCTCCGCAAAGCATTCCAAATAATCTTCCTGTTATCACTGCTGAACGTCCTTATTGAGTTTCCGAATTCGAAAATCAGATGTAGTGCACAAGAATTTTGTGTGCTCAACAAGGATCCAGTGCGAAATTAAGCTTATTCGCTCTGCTATATTTTTTTCTATTATCTTATTAAAAGGCACAAGGATATTCCTCCAATTTGTACCCTTCACAAAATGTCCTTCTTTGATGAGCCTTACAATTATTTTCCTTATCAAATATTCTGGAACATTCTCTGCCTCCCAAACAGTTTCTAGAAATGGATAAAGAAGCTCAGATGCAGTTGATGGCGCTGAACATAGAAGCTATACGGGATCACTATCAAGTCCAAATGCTTTTTGTTTGACATTGCTTGGATGACGATAGTGATCTCATCTTTACTGGAACATTTAAAGTTTCTGAATCGATCAGATCACACTGGATTGGGTGTAGCGAAATGTTATTTTTAAAATGCAAACTGATCCTCATCCCAAATAAGCAGGAAGCTATATAATTTTTAGTGTTGGCAGGAGGCAAATTGCTGATGGTTTCAATACCATTTACGAACTAGGGAATCCTTTGGCTGTCGATGTTATGCCTGTGTTTTGTGACAGTTGCAAGCTTCAGCTGTATACAGTTTGACAGTAGCTATCTTAAAGTGATGATTCCGTGGCATGCCCAAATCGGTTTTTAGTTTATGTTTGACGTACAGGAGATTATCCGATATGTTTAGAGGTTATTTGTCTATCGTTTGGCACGACTTACCAAGCTATATTCGGTCGTGTACTCAAACGTATATCCATCTATGATAAGGTAATTGGTATCATCGAAATTATAAAGCGCTTTTCATGATGATCTCCAAGTTCAAGCTCCACAAACAATGTTTGATTCCTTTAATGTCAATATCAATATATCTGGTGGTAAAGCTCCTCATCTATTTGACGGTGTCTCAACTCGGGGATTAAGCGAAATCAGCTCCCGATGGTCAAAAAAGGTTTCCTTCTTATCAATCTTATCAAGCCATAGCGCCGAGTACTTTGGTTAGGAATCTCAACTTCAGCATCATACCTCTTTTGGATTAGAGAGTAAATAAGACCCCAGTTCCATTTCTTACTTCTTGGAGGCTTACAAATTTCATATTATATGACAGCAAAATAAAGTATTCAGTTTAACCCCTTGGAGACTGAGGCTCTTTGACATCCAATCACCTATAATCACTTAATTCTTACAAAGGGTGGGCCACCTGATGGTATCTTTTTTGGAAGGCTATAAAGACAACTTTGTTCAATATTTTTCAACCATTGTTACTGAACTTTATTTTAAAGAGTAAGCCTTTCGACTAATTATTAAATGTTACATCATTCAAATGACTTCCTTGGCTGGCTTAGCAGTAGGCCATCGCGTCAGCCAAATTTCTCATTATAATTTCGATGTTTCCGCCCTTATTTCAAGAATAGTTTAACCAATATTGCTCCTAAGTGCCTGAATCGACTATAGATTTTTCGCACAGCATTCATCTTTAATGAGATCTTACGGCTTCAAATCACACCTCCGTGGCGGTCAAGCAACATCACCAAAACTACTGATTACACCATAATTGAATTTTGCGTGCAAAAAGTCGATTGTTCGACTACTTATGTGGCACATCTAGCTGGAACCATAGCTCGCCCAACTCCAAATACTCAATTTCTGGCCATAAAAAATCGGTTATCATGCTTCGGCTTTCTATTGAATGTAATGTTTTCATTGTCGTCTTAGAAGAAAATGAATCAATGGAGTTGCATTGGCTTCTATATGACTACTTGTGGATATTTTGAAATACGGTAATTTTGCTTGTTGAAGTAGCTGCCGAGATGGAAAAGCCCCTTACCCGAAGGCAGAAGCGGGTGGTCATTTTGCTTCAATTGAGTATTGCAAGCAAATAAAAAGAGATCTTTAGGCCAAATTATTCTTCTAAGGCTAATGCGAATGATGTTCAGTTATTAAGATGTTTCGGGGGTTAGGATTGTCGAGCTTATGCACATACCAGATTCTCGGCAGTAGCTGCAATATTCTCCGTTAAGCGAACAAGCAAGCTAGTCTCACGAAATTGCGTACACCGGCTGGAGCAGATGGCCCACTTTTTCTCTCCAACATACATATATGGTATTGACTGGGAGGACTTGAACATTGTGTAGACCTTTACTCCAGAGATCAATTTTAGTCCGGATAAAATACCCAATACTAGTCAACATAGTAGCAGACCTTATCCAAGGAGTAGTTTCAGTTTTTCTGGCATGTAAAAAGCAGAAACGAATAATTAGAACCTAAACAAGAACTTTTCACACTTGCAATTGCATAGGGTTCTAAACAAATAGTTACCAGGTATCGTCACGGACAGATTGTACAACAATTTATTGGCACTGAAAACATCACAATCGCTACACTGACTATATTTCTGAATTAAATAAAAAAGTAAAGTTAGAATGCCGTTTCCAGTTTTTTTTTTTGTTTTGCAAATGCAAAAAATGTCAGTATATAGAAATCGTGCAGTGAATATCTATTACTCTGTTGATGTTTGTGTGATCAAGTTAAATTTCTTCGCTCTTTAGATGAACGGGTATAAGTCCAAAATGTCAATTCTGCTTTTCACTAAATGGAGCGCTAAGAATCAGTGTAAATGTATCGCATCTGTATTCTGGACACATAAAGATACAGCGGTCTGGTACAATTTTTTTATTTCTATTATTTTAATGACTTTTTATTACTTGGAGAAAGATTTTTGTGTTTTTTGCAATAATATGAATACTAGTTAAATTAAGGGTTAGATGTATTGCTGTTTAAATATGAACCAGAAGTTCTGTGTGTTCTTCAAAGGTTAATGAACAGAATCTTTGAATTAAAAATCGAAAGAGTATTTTATCTGATTCATTAGGAAATGTTAAAGCTTTCTCCTGATGTTGGTGAAACCTGGGCAAATTTTCATGCTTTGGGGAAGAAATTACTTCATCTGGTTATCTTAGAGATTTAATTATTATTAAAAGGATCTGCGCGTCTATTTATTGTCTGTAATGTTTATCTTACTTTCTTATCCATGCAGGCTAAAATTGCAAGCGCGTGTTCGTCTAGCAAAATTATACTAAAGAAATCGTTAACAACCCTACACAGAAGGAATAAAAGTGTGATGAACTAGCAAAATGACTCGGATAGAGACGGATTCACTGATTATGTCCCTGGTAAACGATTATAGGACAACGATCTTTGGAGCTTAATTCCCCAATTTAAACCAAATAAATGAACAGAGGAGAAGGACAAGGTAACCAAAGATGACTTTTAAGAGCTCCCTTACAAAGTGAAGATGCAATCCCTAAATATAACGTAAAAATCGTCCTTGGCGATTATATAGGTCGCGCCCATGGTTTTCACAATTTGATATCCATAAGAGAAACTGGCTGTCTCTAATCAGCAGACCATCAATGAAATTGGTAACGTTGCAACCTAGTGCAACGAAAATGTTTTGTATTTATATTTAAGCTACCACGGCCTTTTCCGATAGAGTTTCCCTGAACTTTCACAGAAGTTTAATGCCGTCAACATCAAATGAAGAAAATCAGTGGCATCACTGTCAAAGAGCAATCGAACGATTTTCGAGTTCCAACTAGCAGAAACGAACGTTAAAGCAAAGGCTCCTCAGAAGAAAATAAGGATTACGAGACACCTTCTATCGAAGTCTTAGAGAGATGCTAAGAAAAGAATGATGCTCGGAGGTTTTACCAAACATTCCAAAGCTATAAAGGTCGAACCGAAATCGAAACGAAAGGAGGAGAAAATCTAAATATAACCATTTTTGGCCTGAGAACCTGAAAAGATTATATCTGCAGACTGTTAGATCCTGATGACGAACAACATCTCTCCGTCGGAGACAATGAGCCATTCATTCAGCCTTAAAAGATCAAAATAAAATCAGAACAGCAAGCTTCAAGCTTCACTACAAAAAGCTGCTGCCGAACCTATTAAAGCAGCAGATGATAATTGGATATGGAGCGTTCATCACCCTATTCAAAATCTGGGTCCACGGCGTGCATGACGAAATGAATTTCAGAACTGTTTGTCTGATCCTTATCATTTTCCAAAAGTCAATTCAGTTACTCGCATAAGCAATCAACATTGGTGTAACGGAAAGAACGGAAACGAGCTCTCAGGGGAACGCTTGCAACCATTGAGGCAAATGGGATTAGTAATCAATGAAGAAAACAAAATATATGATGTAAACGAAGATGAGCACGCAACATCGACGCCTAAGACAAAACGTCATGATAAGTAGCTACTGCTTTGAGGTAGTAAGCGAAATCCGTCGAAAACTCAGAGAAAACAATCTATCGGGCAACCAAATAATTTTATATAGGATCCTAATCATCATAGTCGTGCTTACGGCGCAGAGACTTGGACATTAAGCAAGTAATCAAGCCACAAATCCACTGCAAATTAAATTTCTTCCCCTCTTTCGATCCCAAAAAAAATATTTTACCTATGGATAGCTGGTGAGTCGGCGCCAATTAATTTTTCGTCATTCATAAGAACTTGGCCTTTCTGTGACTTCAACTTGGCGAATCTACTGTTGACAAGCAATGCAAACGATTTAAGGACAAGTAACTTGGGATATGCACGTGCAATGTTAGGTCCCTTAACAGGCCACGAGCAGCCAAACAACTAGCGAAGGTCCTAGACTGCTGCAAAGCAGACTTTACTGCCATCCAAGAAATGGGATGGGATGGGCCAGACAAAAATAGGATGAAAAATCGCGACATCTACTACGGCGATTGTTATCGATGGCAAAAGCAGCACCTATTGGGACTCGGATTTGTTGCTGTAGGCAGACTTAAGTTTCCGGCATGTGAATGGGCGCCTCGTAGCAATCCGTATCAAGGCTACATTTACCAACATTAGCCTGATATACCCGTACGCCCCCACAAAAGAGAAAGATGACGACACCAAAGATACCTTCTATGAGCTCTTGAACAAGAGTCGAAATCGAAACATTGTTGTAGCTAGCACGCGGTTCCCACATTTCAATATTTGCAAAGGGGACTTGGAAATCTCCTGATCAAACAATGGTCAACTATCATTGCAATCGACGCAAGACATTCCTCTAGTATTATGTATGTCCGAACGTTCCGAGGAGCCAAGATCGATTTGGACCATTACCTTGTTGTACCCAAGGTACGGTTGCGGATATCCCGAACAACACCAAGTCAAGCTAATATTGTGAGGAATTTCGATGTCAGACGACTACAATCACAAGCCATCTCCAAATACTTTTCCATTTTGTAAGTTAAGACCGAACTCAGGGGATAAAAATTTTACCGTGTCATCTGCAAATATTGCAGCCCCACAATGTAAAAGATTTGGGAAATCAGATGTAAGAAAGTTGTATCAAACTGGCCAAACTACTATTTCAACTACCTTGTGGAATACCAGAGCCAAACAATGCTAGGTCAGAGACGCCACTGCTTACAACGACTGGACAGAAAACTTTGAATTATTTTACAAATATAACGAGGAAAATTGAAATTAATCATTCTACATATACATATCTATATAAGGCCATCATGCCAAACTACTATATCAAGTAGAACCATTTCAGTAGATCTTCCTAGTGAATGATTCCGTTTGACATGATTACAGATCCTAAGAACCTGGTGAGAGGTATTGTGGTGGCGCCTTAACCCAAATTGTTCGTTTGAATATATTCTGAAAAAATTACTGTCTGGTGCAAATTTTTGTCTGGTGGAATTATCGATCCGTAATCCTTTAAAAACTAAAATGACATTGCCATAGTCGTACAACGATCAACGACGAACGTTACAGATCGATGATTAGCAATGCCTTGTGGGCTAAACTGAATGATATGGATACGGACAATAGGTGTCGTTGCATGTCACTTTGAACATTCTGCACGAACAATTTGATGGAACGATTAACTCGCGCGAGGGCGACGTGAATTTTTCACCGAGAACGTGGGGTTGATAGCCTTAAGACTTCTTCCTTTGGGACTATCAGCCAGATTGATGTGACAAAGTCATCGAAAATTAGACTTCCAGAATCAAATCCAACAATCAAAGCCGCAGTGGCATTTCATTCCACACTTTATGCCACAAAATATTCTTTCTACAAAAAAAAACTTGTTTTGTTTGTCACATTTAAAAATCAATCGTCCGTATTGAAGGAAGGACCCCATATAAATGTCATTTATTACATAAAAGAAACTTTCGTGTAACTCGGTCAAGTAACGAACTTGAATGCTCGTACTTAAGTAAGCTGCTGAATGTATTACTCACTTCAAATGAAGCGATGTAGCAATTTTGTTAATTTATATACCGATTAGGGTAGAAATAAACTTTGTTGCTGAACATGCTTCACGGCCCTATAGCCCAATCAGGGAACGACCGATGGTTTTTGGTTTTAAGTCTTCCACTACATGTATCCTATATGGGTTTAGACCAAAATGCCGCCAGAGTGGCTGGGTTATCTTCTTATCCTTTTGTTAACCCTTTCCTCGTTATACGAACTTATGCGTAACGAGTTTCCCATTTTTACTGCATCGCTGCTGCTCCGCTTATGGGGTTGGCTAATGTCGCAGACCGCAGAACGCGTCTACATAATGCTCGGTCCTGGATCGCTTCAGTGGTTAACCCCAGGCGTTGTTGCGCATTTGCCATCTGAGAAATCCAGGAATTCTTTTTCCGACCTCGTTTTCTTACAGTTGGAGTGACCGTAGTTGATAGTGCCTTTTTAACCGGATTTTCCGCAGATCTTCTTTGAACGTGGCAATACCAACTTATTCTATTCGCCTCAAGCTGTTCGGTTACCGAATTCTTTATATGTAGACTTCCTTTTATACGCGTAGATCTAATGCAATCGCGTTTAGTGACTCCACTAGACATCCTTAACATTTTCATTTCCGCTGCCGTCATTTTGTTTTTAAACGCTTCGTACATTGTCCAGCACTGTGAACCGTATATAAGAGCTGGTCTAACAACCGTGGTGTAGAGTTTCCCCTTTAATTTAAGTGGAAATTTTCGGTCGCAAAAGATTCCCGAATTTTCCCGCCATTTCATCCATCCCACACTCACTCTGTGGTTTACGTCGTCGTCACATTTCGCTTCCATGTTAACGATTGATCCTAAGTACTTAAAGATAGTGCTTTTCGGAAGAGCTATTCCGTCTTACATTATATCCGGAACAGGTCGCAACGGATGCGCAAATGGGCACGTCAAATGCTCCGTCTTTGAACGACTTATTTTAAACCCGTTTCTCTCTAGCGCATTTCTCCATGAATCTAAGGCGTTCTGTAAATTTTCGACATTATCGCTAAGTATGACTACGTCGTCAGCGAAGAAAATTGGCGTTACATTTGCTTCGCGCATGCAGTCTTTTAAAAGATAGTCGAATACTACGTTAAAGAGGAAAGGGCTAAGTACGCTTCCTTGATGCACTCCGACATTAACTGGAAATTCTCTCGTTAGTCCGGCAGAGCTTTTAACCGCAGTTTTCACGTTTCCGTACATGTCTTGTATTATTCTAACATACGTTTCCGGTACGTTTTGAGACCTCAGCGCGGCCCATATGAGATCCCTAGGCACTCGATCGAATGCTTTCTCCAGGTCGATAAATACCATGTGTAAATCCTTAGACGAATCTCGGTGCTTTTCCATTATTATTCGTAGGCTTTGGATAGCGTCCACCGTCGATCTTCCTTCAACAAATCCACACTGGCTATTATCGAGCTTTATTATTTGCCGAAGACGTTCGTTTAAGACTCTTTCGACGATTTTCATTGTGTGACATAAGCTTGATTGAACGGTAGTTGTTGCATTCTCGAGTGTCGCCTTTTCCTTTGTATAATGGAACCAAGAAGCTACTTCTCCATTGATTCGGCATGGGTTGTCCACATTTTAATTTATTTAAAAGTTTCGATAGCCAAACGCTGCCGATCCCCTCCATCTTCGACCAAAACTCTGATGGAATGCTGTCTGGTCCCGCCGCTTTCCCCCGCTTCATTTTTCCAATTGCTATACTTATTTCTTCGATTGAAAAGTCCGAAACTTCCTCCTCGAATAGACCAGCTGTCGGCACGATATCACGTGGAAACTGTTTGTTTAGCAACTCCTTACAGTATTCAAGCCACCGGTCACAAATTTCCTTTTCATTTGTTAATAAGCGACCGTCTGCGTTTTTGATGTATTTCGGCGAGGTTATTTCCATTGAATTTTTTCTCCTCTGTGCAGCGAGCTTAAAAATATTTGGCATTTTAGTACTGTACGACGTTTGAACTTCTTGGATAGCTTGTCTTCTATCCGCCGATCGTGAGGATATTTGTTCCAACTCCTGGTACAGGTTTTCCGCTTCTGCCGCTCGAGTTCGAGCCAGGACTTTCTTTGCGATCTTTTTAAGACGCTCGTATTCAAGAGCCAGTCGAGCTTTTTCGATATCGTCGCTCCGATCGCATTTTGTCCACGCTTGGAATGCACTTTTCTTGTCGGCCACAGCTCGTTTGGTTTCGTCATTCCACCACCATGTTTCTTTGCCGACGTAATGGTATTTCGATATAGTCCCCAGATGGGACTTTGCGAGTGTTATGCATTCCTCGTGCATGCTGTTCCACATTTCTTGCGGGCTAAGTGAGTCTGCTATACCATTTATATTTTGAAGTACTTCTTTAGCCAGTGCGATAAATCTTGCGCTTCGTTCCTTCGATAGATTATACCACCGGATTTTTGGCTTTCCAAACGATGCCCGTGTTTTCGGTGGTTCCGCTGTGAAAAATTCTGTAATAAGCAGACTGTGTTGGCTTACTAGCGATTCTCCAAGTATTACTTTACAGTCCTTAACACGGTTTCTCATTGACATTTTGCAGAGGTGATAATCTATTTGCGTTTCGTGGCCTCCGCTGCTATAGGTGATAAGATGTCGTTGATGTTTAATAAACATGGTATTTGAGACGGTTAAGCCGCAAGCCCTACACGCTACAAGGATGTCTTCGCCAGCTGAATTTCTGGTTCCAAAGCCTTTACCGCCGTGGCAGTCCTCATAATCAACATTTGTTTCTCCGACGTGGCCATTTAAATCTCCGCCTACGAAGAGCATCTCATCGATAGGTATATTTCTAAGCAAATTACCGAACTCTGACCAAAATGTATCTTTTTCTGATTGGTCGCATCCATTTTGTGGAGCGTACGCGCTAACAATGTTCCACGTTTCATTGTGTATGACGAGTTTAACACTCATCAAGCGGTCGCTTATTTTCAAAATACCAACGATGTTGTTTAGAAGATCCGCTGCAACAACGATTCCAACACCGTTCCATGGTAGAACATCTTAAATGCCTTAGTTTTTAAATCTAGAAAACGCGCTTTATTTCCTGTATTACACCACTTCGTTTCCTGTACGCACAGGATTTGTAGAGTTCTGCGACGCATAATCGCTTCCAGTTCTAAACTTTTTGAGGTCATCGATCCGACGTTCCAACTTGCAAACCGAAGTTTAGGAAAATATTTTGGAAACTTCATTTTGCTCGCCCCCGGAATCCGTCGGGCTCTGACACAAGCACTTCTGCTTGCTCTGGGATCACCCGAGTGCGTTGCAATCGTGGTGCCCAGCGGGGTAGTGCTATTAATTACGATCATTTCCATGAAGTGTATCTAAAGTTTGAGTAGTTTGACACTTGTATGCTCATTTCGAATTGATTGACTGTTCTTTTACCCCACCGGTAGTCTCCAGACGTGGGAACCCACTGATTGCATACAAACTTGTGGGAAAGTTTTAAGGTGTTAAAGTGTCACAGGCTCATTTTTGGTGTCATAGTTGCCTGTATATGATTGGTGTCCCATTTAGTCGCCTCTTACGACAAGCTGGGACGCACTGCGGCACTATTCTTTATCCGATGCCGCACGGACTAGTGGCTGGGTAATAAAAGCATGAATCTTGTGTGTCTAGTGCTGTAATAACACATGACTACACATTAACTGTTCTCATGTAGCAGGTACTAATCTCATCCAACCGTGCTTGTCAAAGTCTTAACTTTTGCAACACTACAATGCCTGATTGGAATTGTACTAATTTGAGCTGTTTTACTCTAATAAAGCTGGGATCAACAATAACTTCAGCGATCGAATGTGCAGGCAGTGGGAGATGAACTTTCAACTGGTCAACAGCTGCAAGACAGTGCGCAACTCTCTATATCTTCGAACTTCGAAGTTTGTTTGCAACACAGAATAGCTTCATTTAGAAGAAATCAACTTCTTTATGAATAAGTTGGTGACAGATAAACTCAACACACCCCAAGCTCGAACTGTAAGCCTTCATGAACAAACCGGCGAGACACAGTCAGCCTCTTAGTTTTATCTTTTCAATTTTCACGTCAGGCGTAATTTTATTAGACATGCTGCACAAAAACAAAGAAACAAAAATGTTCTTCCATAACCAGAACTCGCTTTGACTGCAGCGTGAGGCGGGAAGATTAAACCAACAGCGCCAGCGCCAGCAACAGCAACATTGACACCACATAGCGTCTTGTTGCACTCGTAAATAAATTCGCTCAGTTCAATTTCAAAGCGCAATTAGATTTGACCTTAGAATTTGTACCCCGCGTGCTGTTTTGTTTTTTTTTTTTGTTTTCCTTTCGGATACTTTTGCTATAAAATATTCACAAACAAACACCACAACCACACCAGATGCATTTTTGCTGCAGCAAAACAGCAAATTACTCGGACCAGTGGTAGTGGTAGAATCAACCACGTGTGCACTTTGGAACTCGCCCCAACTTTTGATATTTAAAAATACATATCTACTCGCCGAACATAGCCATGGATTTAGCTATTTTGGAAAGACAGACGACAGTGCAACCACCGCATTGTCGAGGTCTTTGTGGCAAAGTCACGACTGTATATAAGAATGCTGTTCGATAAAATATGCAAAAATTAAAAACCAAACACGAAAAGAAAACAAAAATAAAAATGACACAAAAGAAAAGCAAACGATGAAAATGTAAGAAATTAAATTGGCAATCAAATGTCAAAACTACTAGAAACGGAAGGAATGCGTTTTGTTGTTGGTTTCGTTGTTTCGTTGTTTCGTTGTTTCGTTGTTTCGTTGTTTGGGTGTTGTAAGCGCGCCAAGCTCGTGAGAAAAATTGAATGTGTCACGGCTATGTTTGGAAAACGTGACAGCAACTGGTGGTCCCACTTTGTTTGTAGTTAGGCTAAAATCAAATTTCATTTGCATCGACTTTTGGACTATGTGTGTGGGATTACTAAGAGGGTACTAGTGCATATGGGTACAACAAATCGATTGCTGCTTTAACTGAAATTTTGGTTATTGAGCTGCGGAATTGGTGAAAAATTAAAGTCCAACCTCAAGAGTTAACTCACGACTAATACGAGTATGTTACAGCTGTGGATTTAGTTTTCGAAGTTTTCTGTTCCTTTTTTTTGTTTAAATGTGAAAAACCCAAATGCCATTCTAACATTCGCATATGTGAGTGTGGCTCTTGCAAGTAGCATTAATAAATCTCTTCAAGGTTCATGCTTATCTTTGGGTTTCCGCTGACCAAAGAAAATGTTTGCTGTGAATTCTTGATTATATTAAGTATTAACCTTGTTGTTTGTAATATTGGTATTGGGACAAACTCTGTTACAAAAAAAACCGACAAGAAATGTTGGATATCACTCTTTTCTCCGACCGCATCACTGATAAAATACCGAACTGGATGGTATCGCCTAAAACCTCTTTCCAATTCAACTTGATTAATTCCTCCCCCCGACAACTAGCTTGAATTGAATGTTGAGACTCTCATCCTATCTCTGTATCAAATAATGGCAGTCTCCTGTCCTCTTATTCAAAACCACACCAAGGAAAAACCAAAAGAAAAGTGTCAGATTTGGACTCATATAAAAATCCGTCAAAATGTGTAAAAAAAAAAAACATTGCTGAAGGCTCTTGAACGACGTCAGGTGATGACGCACTCAACTGCTACTGGACACCCACTTCCCAGGTAGCTCTCCATTCACGGCCAGTAACCACCTCAACAGGACTACTGCAGCCGTGACAAATATTGATAGTATGTTTATAAAGACAAACTGCTTTGAGCACTGCATAGCTTCAAACCATAAAAGTCTGTCTGCTGGGTCGGACGTGCCAAGTTAGAAGAACTGACTTACATTCCTTTGTCATGGCGAAGTGAATGTTGCCTTTATCTCTATAGGCCTCAGTTTTGGGGATCACTTCTTCATTTGAGCCAAATTTCTTTGTCTGGAGCATATTCTTGAGGTTGGCACAAAGCCAATAGCCGATGGCGGCCAGATCTGGAGAGTACGGTGGGTGACGAAGCAATTCTAAGCGTAATTAATTTGATTAAACCATCGTTTCTTCGACTTGTAGCTCGGTGAATTGTCTTGGTGAAACCGCACTTTTTTCTTTTGCATATGAGACTGTTTTTTTCTTGATTTCTGCACTTAATCGATTCAATCATTTCTCAAAACCTTACTTACTTACTTTAGGTGGCGCTACAGTACGAGGTGGACCTGGGCCTCAGTCAACAAGCGTCTCCAGCCAGCTCGAACCTTTGCTAGCTACCTCCAGTTTCGCACACTAGGTCGCCTTCAACTGGCATGCGCAACCTGAGTCTCAGTCTTCCTCTACTACGCTGTCACTCGGGGGGCGAATTCGAAGACTTTTCGGACCGGAGAATTGGTGTCCATACGCTCTACATGACCCAGCCATCTTAGTCTTTGGATCTTCATTCTTCTGGCTAGGTCCATGTCGCTGTACAGACCAAGGACACCCTCATCCATTTTTGATAATGTCCATGCCTCTGCGCCATAGAGCAGGACCGGGATTATTAAGGTCTTATAAAGTGTGACTTTTGTCGTCCGCGAGATAGCTTTGTTACTCAGTTGCCTTCTTAGCTCAAAGAAACAGCGGTTGGCAAGAGTTATTCTTCGCTTGACCTCTGCGCTGGTGTCGTTGTCTGAATTTATAGCAGAGCCTAGGTAAACAAAGTCTTTAACTACCTCAAAGTTATATCTGCCGAGGGTGACGTTCTGCCCGAGACGTCGGTGTTCGTTGTCCTTTTTGCTTGACAGCATATACTTAGTCTTGCCCTCATTGACCGCTAAACACATCTTTGTCGCTACCGTCTCAACACTTGACAAGGCGCCACTGACATCACGCTGCTATTTTCCAATTATGTCAATATCATCGGCGTATGCGAGTAATTGGACGGACAGACGAACGAGTTTGACAGAGATCCCAAAACTAGACATTGCTCTATATAGCTCGTCTCTATAGATGCTGTCATGTGCGGTCTTAAAATCGATAAAAAGATTGTGTGTATCGACCTTAAGCTTATGGGTTTTCTCCAAGATCTGCCGTAGTGTGAATACTTGTCCATGGTGGAGTTTCCTTGTCTGAAGCCACACTGATATGGACCAATCATATTGTTGACGAACGGCTTTAGGCGTTCACATAATACGGAAGATAAGATCTCGTATGCGATGTTAAGGAGACTGATGCCTCTGTAGTTGGCGCAGTTTAGAGGGTCTTCTTTCTTGAGGATCGGATAAACAATGCTGAGGTTCCATTCATTGAGCATACTTTCGTCCGATCATATTTTAGAAATGAGTTTGTGTATGCTCCTTATCAAGTCATCGCTTGCCACTTTTTTACCTTTTGGTAAAACTTCCGAATCTCATTCCAGGAGGAGCACATCTCAATTTGCTTGACCGCGCGCTTCTCATGCTCCTTCTTTTCAATCCTGAAAAGCCGGTGTTCGTGTTTTCTCTTCTCCTCGTTGAACTCGTAAACAGCTCTGATTCTTTTATACAACATCGCTTCGTATGCATATTGATTAGCTGCATGTCGGTTTTTGGCAGTGTTGTCACTGGTCTTTAAACATGATGTGGGCGGCAAAGGACCTCTTAAAAGATTAATAGAGACTTGATTGGAAAAAGATTTGGTGATCTCTTGCCATTGTAGCCGTCTGACGTCGAAATTCTTCACAGTGTTTGCTCGTTTGGCGTTGTTCGGAATATCCGCTATCGTTCCTTGGTTCTAACAAGATAATGATTAGAATTCTGGAATGTCTTAACAATGTGGTCAATCTGGTTGACAAGTGATCGATCAGGAGTTCTCCAACTCCCTGGTGAATATCGAAATGGGGGGACCGTGTGCTAGCACGACAATGTTTCGTCCCGCCGCAAAGTCGATTAGCCTGAATCCGTTATCGGAGGTGGTATCGTGCAGGTTGTGTCTTCCTATTATACTACCAAAAATAGCCTCTCTTTCTAGCTTTGCATTAGAATCGCCGAGGATAATTTATATGTCATAGCTAAGGCATTGAACGTAAGTCTTGTTTAAGAGCTCATAGAAGGTATCGTTTGTGTCGTTATTTTACTCCTCTGTGGGAGAGTGCGAGCCAAAACTCGAAACTACTTTGTGAATTTTGTTTTTTAATGATTTCGGAAACATCTGTCAATTTGCGGCGACCATCATCATCGGTGTTTGTACGTTTAAATTCAGCTTACCAATGAATAATAGTTGATATCCTTGGGGCAGAGTCTCCATATCGTTTATCAGGTCACTGTTTGGCCTCAACAGTATTTTCCTCATCAAAAAACATTTTTTAATCAAAGAATTTCGTTCTTTTGTTGCACTAAAACTATTGTAACTTGTAAACCAATAGTTGACATGACATGAAATATTAACACGTATTGTTTGAGGTTAGTACCAATAGTATGAGTCTGTGGGATGTGAGATGAAAAGTGGTGTCATCTATATGTCAGACCGTGGACTTATTAAGTTGTGCTTAAGAAATAACTTTCACCGAGACCTCGGAATTTTTTCTGTTAAGGACGAAGCAAAAAGCTTTGCGTGAAAACTCAAATTTCTACTAAACGGACATTTTAGCAAAACAATCCTATTAATTTCGCGCCGTCTCCAAAAGACAACATTTTTGAACATAGCGCGATAAAATGAAACCGCCTTAAAAAGCGGAATATGCTCTGACTTTCATTAAATAGTTTATTACATTATTTCCCAGGTTATAGGCGACAAGGCCAAGGCGGACACCATCAAGGGGCTTACCTGTATATTTCTTTAGCAGTATGCATCCGCAACAACGATGACATTCAACACGACATCTGAAAGAATGAAAATATCAGTTTCGAGGAACTAAGAAAACATTTTTATTTAAGATGCGACTCGTTGAAGTATTGCTTATCGAACAAATTGTAAGTTAAAAGAGCTCAGTTCAACAATTGGAAGATAATTTCAAAGCCTTTCCAGGAAATTTGCTTAAACACAGCCACAAATCAGTAACTCAACTGTCTGCGATTATCTCTGCTCATGATATTCGTAGGCACTATTCGTCACTGTAGCATTTATGTCGAATAATTTAATTATTAATTTAATCAGAATGGGAGAATCTAATTTTTCTTAGAATAATAATTCTATTTTCAACTTTACAAGTACTACATTTCGTATTTTTCTTGTCTCTGCTTCCTACTAATTTTTAGTTTTTGTTTTTCTTTTTATTCCGGGGCAAAATATGCAAACTGGTATTTAATAAAATGTCTCTCGTATTGTCTATAGAACAACATCAACATGTCCATGTATATCGCAATTGAATTGTTAATTAATGCGACAGTAGATGCGAATAGGGTGATGAAAAAATATAAAAATAAAATGGAAACCCAACCAAGACTGATAGAATAGAATAGTTTTGGTGTGTGTTGGATTGTCCCGCTTGGATCTGTATCTTTGTTAAATAAAAACGCGCACATACAATCGACTTGTAGGCCTAGTCGAACTAAGGATTCCAAAGATTACCATGGAGACTACATTTCCGGTTTTAATTATTTTTTTTTTGTCTGACGTTTGTTGGATGCATTTGCCATAAAGTCAAGATCAACAATTAGTCTGCCTTTTCTGGTATTTCCTCTTGTTGGTTGGCATATTTGAGTGTACGCAGTTTTTGTCTTAATTTGGATTAGAGTTTGCTTCAATAGTAGTGTGTCGTGTGTTCCTGGAATTGAGGAGAAACTTGAATTGTTATAACTAAAATGGATTAATGCCAATCAGTCAATAATTCATTTCTCTGACGACAAGAGGGTAGATGGAAAATCGGAGGAGAAACCAAGGACCCTTGGCTTCTTAGAGGCATATAGCGACGTTCATTTGGTCTGCCGGTAATCTAAAGAGTCTTGCCACCTATTCTTGTTCTAATAAGAGATTTAATCTATTTTAGAAGGACGCAGGCAGTACTTACGCGGCGATTTCATTTCCAATGATACAACTGAGATTTGAGACCCAAAGAATTCAGTTATATAATTGCGTTTAAAGATGACTTGTATTCTCAAACAAGCTCGAAGGTGGAAATGGTGTCAAACAAAAACTTTAGCGCAACTTGGCCATCCCTAGAGACACAGATGCTTTGACTTTTCTGCTCGATCCCCACCAAATAAGGCTTGTTGCCTTCAGAGCTGCGTGTGACTCAGATTGGAAGACAAGCAGTTCGTCTAACGCGCATTGAAGTCTGAAGCTGTCGTCCTCCACATAGATACTAAAAGCACTTCCTAGAGAAGTTAGGGAGACATAATTGAAGAGTTGCCTGCAGTATTATGTTTTCGTAAATTTTAACCGAGATCTGAACTAAATACAAATCTAATTGTGTCTTTGGAATCAAAGCCTAGCAAGCACGTCGAAAGTCTGCTACTCCTTCATTGGAAAATGACATTGAGTCTGCGACCCATGGCGTGGATATCAAGAGCAACAAGTTCATATATGCATTAGAAGTAGGGCCTGACGTGTTAGTTGCCAAGCAGTTGAAACAAATCGTTATTATAAATCTGATGAAACAAAGAGACTTAATGTGTTTGAAAACGCTTGTTCCACCATGCAATTGGCGCATAATATATAATAAAATTGTTTTGTAAATCCAGAGAACTCTTCCTGGTGACAAGCAGATGCTCGCGTACATTGCCTGAAATCTGACAAATAATTGGAAAGTAGTTTTCTAACTAGGACTACAAGCAGATACTTTACTTCTCTGCACGCAACTGAGAGCGTTGAGCGGAGAGATGGCTCACATCCACCATATCAGTGGAAATAGAACGTCGCTCGTGAGCTTGGAGCCAACATTTTTGATTACTAAATGTGTGATCCAAACTCATCATCCGGATGACATCCTGATGTCACTATGACGTAGAATTTGTCCTAAGGTGGTCATCCAGTGTGATCGCCTGTCATCTGGCATGTCATTGAACGTGACAACTGGATGACATACCGGATGACACGATTTCTATGGCATCCGGATGACTGATTTGATTGACCGTTTGATCGCTTGTCAACGCTATTGAGACTGGATGACCAAAGTTTTTTGACAGCGTGTCATTTGAATGACAAGATCCCATGGATGACATTACTTGTTTTTCCGTATTGTTATCTAACATCGGATGAAACGTTTGCATCGTTGAAAAAGTTAAAAGTTAATTTTGTTTTCGTTTCTGTGTTATAAAATGAGTGACAACGACGCTAAAGCCGATATTGAGGCCAAAAACAAATCACCCACGGTTTCAGGAAAAAAATGAGCAGAAAAATATTATTTTCCTGGGACCGTCAAACAGAGTGTGCTTTGATTGCAGCTGTTCAGGTAAATCCTGTCCTTTGGGATAGTGGGTGGAAGGACTACAAAACTTCTAACTCCGAAATTGATTCCTGGAAACAGGTGACAGTTAATTTAAATATTGAAAGTGTTGACTATGTCGAGGTGCGTCTTAAATGGCAATCACTTCGTAGCTATTTTAAAGCCCATTTGGGCGAATTTCGAGCCAGAAAATCAGCCAAGAGACAGGCGAAATTGCGAAAGCATCTTGGCCTCATCTAAGTGAACTGATGTTTTTGGAGTCTTCCGAAGTGACACAATCGTGTCCATTGACGTCCACCTTAGAATTGGTAGGTACTCGTACTTGAATTGATCTGCTCCCATGTATGTATACATTCATACATTACTATATTCGTTTGTCGTTTTTCAGGAGGATGCGTACGATGATTACTCAATTTTAAATGAGTTGACGCAGTTATCAAACGCTGAACCGTCCGGTCCCTCGAAGCTGCTCAACCAACACCAGTGCAATTTATTCCAACTTTTATACAAATTAAATTCATCGAACATTGAGCGCAATATAATCATATAAACTCTTTTTTCCCTCCGCGTTTTTCTCTGACACTTTTCCGCTGTTTTATTTTTATTTTACTGATGTTTTCGTTTTTCGCAAACAATTGATTACAAATTGTCTTCAGTGTCATTAGTGTCATCTCGTATGATCGCCTGTCATCCGAATATGCATGCTAACCGGATGACAAAGCAAGCGTGTCATCTATTTTGGGATAAAATGACACTCGAATGACCGAACGGATGACACTGTGTGATCAGGTGTCATCTAGCGGATGACACGCTCGCAGATGACATGCAGATGACAACCGAATTACAAAAGTTCTCTGACGTTAGCATGTCATCCGGACGACAAGTTTGGATGACCGTCTGATCGTACTTTAAGTCGTCCAGACGAATACCAATTACATTTCACTTACTGCTGTTGCAATGAGACATAATAGTTGCATCTTCCTTAGATTTGAAGCCCAAACCGAATAATGAACGAATCGAAAACTAAAGTAAGGAGGTTTCGTAGCTTATAGCTGCCGAAAAGGATTGTTGGACTTAAAACATCTTAATCAAAAGTTTTTAGACTGCATTTACGAGAGTAGTAATAAGACTAGTTCTCAGTATATCAAACCGCAAAAACACAAATGTGAGGTTTTAAGGTATCGTATTCGGCGCGATGTTGTCATTGTTTCTCCGATTCTGACTTTAGCTGTGTGACAAGATTCCCCACTTTTTGTGACAAGTCCAAAGTTCTTGGTATACACGTCCTTTAATTTCTTAACGTGTCCCCAAATTAAACAGATGATGCACATCATCTTGAGGTTCCTAAAAATCTTAAGGGCGGTTTCCAGAGGGAACATTTTCGAAACATTCTATAACTTAGGGAGCTTCCGCTTGCGCTTGCGCAACATTGTTTTACGTTGTCTTTCCAATTTAAAGAGTCAAAGAAAAGCTGACGGCATCTTTAATCTGTAGTTTTTGGTGGTTTCCGTTCCATTTTGATTCGAGCATCATCCGCAGGAAAAAGAATCAATAGAAAAAGAGCCTGAAACCATATACGTCTTGTCAGACTGATCGGTTTTAGTTGGTTTCACTTTTGTAGAACTGTTTTCTTTATGTCGCTGTTCTAATGGTTTTCCTCAGACCGTATGTTATATGATTTTACAATACAGATAAGGCTGTCATCCGGAAGGTACGATGGATGACAGTTATGAGGCATTTTGCACTTGTGGGACTAGCTAAATTTGCGGTCATGGAACCATTCTACAGGACACTTCATTTTGGATCAATTCGTTAATGAGGCCAAGAATTTGTTTGTCCGATTTTAAAGAAGGGAGGTCCCCAAAACTGCGCCAACCTCAGGAAAATACATCTCATGTATCATCCATGTATAACCCTGTTTACTGTATTATGTTAACGCCTATGAGAACTCGTAAATCCCAGACCGGCTGAGAATGTGCGAAACTGTCATGCCAACTCCGTCATCATCTTTTGGAAGTATATTAATTTTTTCACATAAGCAGACAAATTGTCACAATATCGACGCTTTTGACAAAATCTCGCCAGCTGGAAAGCAATGCTAACTGAGGCCCTGGTTCACCCTGGACCAATATTGCCATCTAAGGAAATAACTTTGTATCTTCCGCTGCCATTTAGAGTCAATTGTTGAAGTGTGATTTTGAAAATCGCATTCTAACTATAAGGGGTTGGGTCTCTCTGCCAATATCCACATCATTCCAGACTAATCAAGTGAACGTGCAGTAAAAAGAACCGCAAGAGTTATCGGATTCGACAGCTAAAGCAACTCTAAGTCTGTGTTTATTGATTGTATTGTCCAGAATCTGAACCTTAGATATGTAGATATGGTCGAAATACCCACGCATGAATTGTAATTGTGAGAATCACCTGAAGTACATACATATACATATTGGTGGGTTCAAGTTTTAGTCAAGGCGTTTTTAGCGTTAAGATAGGCATCTCACTTAATTTGATTTCAGAATCATAAGGGCTGTCTCTTCCTAGTAGAACTATGCACTCAAAGGAAGGAATATCTGACCGAAGCTAGATCGGAGGCTCACAAAGAGTTATTTAACTTTTATATACAGCTATACAGACGATTTTCTTAGATCGTTGAGAGTGCGTACCGCCGACTTACTAAGGTCGATCCAGTTTTCATTGCTCTCGCGTTTAAGTTTTTCTATTTCTCCAGCGAATATATCGATGGGTAGCATTGAAGATACGAAAAGTATAGCATCGTTCGAAACAGTTCGAAACAGTTCGAAACACGGTGAGGACGCCGTCCAACTCTAAACTTTATCATTTCACGGACTTTTCTACTTGTGATAAGCACTGCTTCGGTTCTGTCGTCGGCGAGTTCTTATCCTGCGCGCTAGCTAGAGGCAACTGCCTCGTTACAGTGCAGTTCAATTCTTTCTATCGTTTTTGCCTCAACTATTAAGGCGATGAAGTCGATAATTGACGCCTCCCTTGGAATCGGTAAGCGCAGAACTTAGTCATACATAACGTCCACAGTAGAGGGCCCAGGACCGAGCCTATTCGAGTTAAATGCGTTTTTCACGTTGAGGGTTATAATCGTGCAGTATTTTTTGGTTTATCCTTATCAGCGGTTGCCTTCTATAGCGGTTCGGGCTCTCGGTAATACCACGTTGATCGCATCTACCGTACAGCATGACTTGCGGAAGCCGGATTGGTGTTCTGAGATGTCTCCTGCTGTTTCTAGTCTATTGTAGATTATCCGCTCAAGGAATTTACCGGTCGTGTCAAGCAGACAAAGAGGGCGATAGGACGAAGGTTCGTTTGGATTCCCCTTTTCTTTCGACAGAAGAACTAATATTTGGCGTTTTCAGGGCTCAGGGCCTTCTTGAAGACAAGCGTTGAACATTACGACAAACAGATGGGGTCGTGTCTTGATAGCGACTTTCAAGGCTTTAACTGGGATACCATCCAGTCCCGGTGCCTTTCTATCGCGTACCTTTTTACGTGCTTCCAACAATTCTTCGCGTGTTATCAAAGGTATGGACGTACTCCCGTGAATGCGCTGATTTACCAACTCCCTACCTTCTTGGCTAGAAAATAGTATCCCAACTATTCTTCTAAGCAATACCGGGCAGATACAATTTTGTAAGCTTTACCCTAGACACCGTTACTGAGTTGTTTGCAGAGATCCCTAAAGCACAGAAGCTTGCTAGACTTAATCGATTTTTTTTACCGGGTTCTCGCTTCTCGATATGCATTGCGTAAAACTTGCAATCGCTGGTCATCTGTGTACCGGGAACTCTGATAGATTCTTCGTGTTCGGTGGCATACGAATCTGAGTTTCGCGATTTCGGGAGTCCACCCGTATACTCGGGGTCGGTGTTTTTTTGTTTCAACTCTGGGCATTGAAGCATTACATGCGTTGACAACTAGTCGCGATATCTGCGCTGCCAGCTCCCTCTTGCAAAGTGTCCAAACTCGAGCCATCTAAAGCAGCGTTTCAACGTGGGTTTTTCTCGAATACGACAAGGAACCCAACCGATACGCACTTTCCCAAGTTGTAAGAACAGCTGTTTGCGCTCCACCATAAGCCTGTCTGCTCTTAATCATCGTGGTTTTGAGTTCAATGTTAGCTTGTTCTGTTAAGGCGACACAGATCCTCTCTTTTGACGTAACTTCATCGATTCCTTTGCATTCTATTAAGACCTCTTTTGTTATGGACCGAACGTTGCCATTTTCTCCCAGCGCTTCCTTAATTTTATTTTTATTGACCGCAGTTGTTGGATCTGCAGCCTTGCTAAGCTCAAGAGTAAGAGGCATCCGGCTGCAGTTTACCGGAAGCTTTCAATTTCCGCAGCATGTCAGCGTAGGAAAGATCTCCGGTTTTTTTAATCACCATCTCATCCGGGCGCCATAATTTTTTAATTCCTGTGGCCCACTTCTTTTTGGCGACATTAATCCACGCTTGCTCCGGTTTATCTCCTGGATTGGGTTTAGGTTTTGGCATACCCCGTTTGTGTGTTTGTTTATTGTTTTCAGAAACTTTCTTTGACAGATCGCCAATATTTTTACCGCTTGTCATTTTTATTATCCGCGTCTTTTTCGAATCGGGGGCGTTGGATGGATGCTCCCCGGGGCGATTATCTGTTCCGTCCAGCTCTCTACTTCTTTTTACGGACCGTTCAGACATTATCTTTTTGCCGATTGTCTGGAAATCTTGACGCGCCACTTTTCGTCGCGAACCCTATTCGGTCGAGATTGTATCCGTTTGGGAGTACACTGAAACTTTTGTTTTCTCCGCATTTCGGCAGAATCCTTATCTTACTCCGTAATTCGGCGACCTCGGATCCCGCCTTCCGGAAAACGGATTTTATCAGCATGCCCATTTTTTTTAATTTCCCCATGGACCCGAGTTTTAGCATTGCTGTCTTCCCCTGTTTGTCACTGCCGGTTTGGGCGCTGTGGAAAGTGACAGTCGCATTTATCGCTTCAGTTCTTTTCGACTACGTCGATTTCGAATACGAACGCATATTATCCCTTACCAAGTGCGTTTTAATTGGCAAACGTGCAAGCCGAGTGCTCTTCCCAAACGGATCATGAACCTTATTCATGCCGTTGGACTTAGTACTTGTAAAATTACTGGCTACGGCATCCAAGTTTACAAATGCAGTAGCAGATGCTTTAGCACTATTATTTTACATCTTCATTTCCATTTTCATTGCAATCATAGTGTCTCGACGACTTTGAGCCTGCTCTCGGACTGGGGATCCGACACCCCGATCCGTAATTTCTCTCTTTTTCTTCTCTTCCATATAAGATGCTTAAGGAGTATCCATTTCCTGACAGTTTTTGATCCGCCGGTGATTGGAATTTGTTATTCCCACCAACCTTATGAGTGTGCGAACTGTTTGGCGGCATACACACTCACAGAGCCCCCTGATCCGCCACTTAGGAACGCGTCCGATAGGAGAACTGGCTTAACTACATCCATTTGAAAAAAATATATTGTTTAAAGGAAGCGATTGACAGATGAGAGTGTCAAAAAGGTAATAAGTACAGAACTGATGCAGTGCTGGAGCTTTAGTAAATCCAGTAGCTCTCCGAAGTCTGTATAAGAAAATAAATAGTAAGCAGGTGGCCTTAGAGTTTGAGGCCAAACTGTTCATAACTCTCTTGATTTTGTATGAACAGGTTGGACAAAATGAAAGACCAAAGTGCTGTAGGGTAACTCCTTCAAACAGTCTTAAAAGTTACAGTGTCCCCTTTAAGTTTTTGTTAGTGTTCAACTACGATGTCTGAAAATACTCCTGGATGACGGTTGTCAAAATTCATTTCTACCGGGACTAAGGACCAATGACAAAATCTTCACCCAACTGCGTTGCTAATCAACACATCCCTCCAATTCAATTCTTTCGTTTGTATCTATAAGTGCAAAAGCCTCTATTTCACAAAGGCTTGGAATCACCCTGTTCGCCAACACAGCTTTGTCAAAATGCAAACTTTGTTGCTTTGTATTAAGTGTCGGTTGTATTTAAGTATTTGTAACATTCTCTACTGCATATGTTAAGAATAACACTTTCGTCAAATATTCCCTTTTTGTTGCAGCCAAATGTTATAAAGGCGGTTGGCGGCACCCTTTGACTCGTTAGAAAACATACAAATGACAAGCTACTTACGAGCATTTAAGTGTTGCTTTTTATTTGTACTCGTACATTTCATTTGAGCGACTCATTCGTCAAAAACAAGGGATGACATTCAAAGCGAATTTGTTAATAGCCTAAGGGGGACAAAGCCCAAAAAATCGCACCGAGGGATTGGGTTTTTTCCACTCTTGTCCCATAAATTCGAAGGTGAGGTCGCAGTTGAACATGGCTTGTGCAACTAAACATTGCATGATTCAACTCATGTGTGGAAATACTTGTACTCGTGTGTGAGTTGAGTTCATTGCGCTTCGAAATAGGCACGAGCAGTGATTTTCACCCTCTGAATAGTAGTGCAGTAGCACTTTTGAGATCACATTTATTTAGAGGGTGCAACTCTGCATTCCGTTGGCAAGGGGATTTTTTTGTATTAACTGATTCTATTTGATGATTTTTTTTAAATTCTTTTAGATTAACTTTAGTCGAAGATGGCTTTTTAGGACGCCTAAGGATATCTTAATATTTACTGCATTTCTAAGATGCAGTTGAAAGTCAATAGCATATTCGAAGACTGTCAGAAAAAAAAACTCCTTTCTTTATTACCGGCTTTAATAACAGCTATAGCGGTCTTCCTGAAGTACTTTTTGAAGGCTACCATAGCAATTATTGATATAAAAGTCATTTCAGGTATGAATGCAGGCTTAAGGGACTTCTCAAGCAGGATGTTCTTATAGCTAGGTTTGGAAATCTAATCTATTCCCGAGAGTACATTCCTAATATCCACAATGGCTGATGGAATGTGCTTTTCCAATGTGGATTTTATGAGGAATAACGCATGCGTCATATCACGCTGATGTCATATTACTGTTCACCATTATCTGACATTTCATCGTGGAAGGATTTGACCCGACACAGCATTTACAAATTATTCAACTGTATAACAAAAATCAACGCATTTTGAGAAATGGGTTTCGTACGTTTAGTGCTACCTATGGTCCACATATTCGGCCTACCGAACGCATGATTCGCTTTGCTATCGAAAAGTTTGAAAAGTCGGTTGACATCTTGCAAGCAGTGAAGTAATTATAGCGATGTGTGTACGCGTGATGAAATGATTTGGCGTTATTTAGCAACATCAGCCTGACCCCACAGTGAAGAAATAGATGCCTCCTGTGAGCTCTTGAAAAGCCCTACGAACGATGCCCTAGCTATGACATTAAAATTTTCCTCGGCGATTATAATGCAAATCTAGGAAGAAAGGGTACCTTTGGTAGTACTATCGGAAAATACAGCCCGCACGACACCACCTCCGATAACGGATTCAGGCTAATCGACTTTGCGGCGGGACGAAACATTGTCGTAGCTAGCACGCAGTTCCCACATCTCGATATTCACAAGGGGACTTGGAGAACTCTTGATCAATCAACAGTCAACCAGATTGACCACGTTGGGATCCATTACCTTATTGAAGTCAAGGTTCACTTACGGATATCCCGAACAACGAGAAGACAAGCTAAAATTGTGAGGACTTTCGACGTCAGACGGCTACAATCGCAAGAGATCGCCAAATAATTTTCCGATCAAGTCTCCCTAAATTTGTTAAGAGGTTCCTCGCCGCCGGCATCAAGCATCGAAGACCAATAGCAACACTGCCAAAAACGGCAACGACGAAATAAGTACCGATCTCAAGTAGAATGAATCGTTCATTCTTCATCTTTCATCCTTGATGATGTTGACTAACAATTCCGTCCACGCGACCTTCATGAAGCGAAGATAGCAATATCTAAGCTGCAGTCCAACAAAGCTGCTGGAGCGGACAGCCTGATTTCCGAGCTCTTCAAAGCGGCAGGCGATGACTTGGTAAGGAGCATACACCAACTCATCTCTAAAATATGATCGGACGACAGTTTGCCCGATGAATGAAACCTCAGCATTGTTTGTCCGATCCTTCAATAACACGATAGGTCCATATCAGCGTGGTTTCAGGCTAGCAAGGTCCACTATCGACTACATTTCGACACCACGGCGGATCTTGGAGAAAACCCATGGGCTTCAGATCGCTACACTCCACCTATTTATTAATTTTAAGGCCGCCTATGACAGCATCTTAGAGACGAGCTGTACACAGCAATGTATAGTTTTGTCATCCCCACCGAACTCGTCCGTCTGTGCAGGATGATGGAGAATGCACGCTCCTTCATCAAGGTCGGTAAAGATCTCATCGAGACCTTTAATGTCAAAAAAGGATTTAGACAAGGCGATGCGCTGTCATGCGATTTCTTCAACACCGTACTTGAAAGAATAGTGCAAAACTCACGCGCAAACATAAGGCACAATCTTTCAAAAGTCTGTCCAATTACTCGCATACGCCGATGACATAGATCTAATCGGAAGAATTGAGCCAAAAGCGGCGAAAATTGGTTTAGCGGTCAATAGGGCAAGACTAAGTATATGCTTTCAAGCAAAAAGGACACTGATCACCGACGTCTAGAACAGAACGTCACCGTCGACAGGTATAACTTTGAGGTAGTTAAGGACTTTGTCTACCTAGGCTCCGCTATGAATTCACACAACGACACCAGCGATGAGATCAAACGAAGAATAACTCTTGTCAATTGCTGCTTATTTGAGCTTAGAAGGCAATTGACCAGAAAAGCCCTCTAACAACAAAAGTTATCCTATACATATAGGACCTTTTTAATCCCTTAAGACCTTAATTTTGCGCCACTTTAGCGAACATATTGGCTAGTATCTCGCTAATAACACATGTAATGTTGCCCTCCAAGGCTGTAATTAAAGCCGGCTTATGGGCATAGACAGGTTTTATGACTTATCCCGATAAAAAATAGTGTAAAAGCGTCAAACCCCATTCTCGCATGCCAATTCACCAGCCCAAAATTAAATTGCTCACCGAACTCAATTGGTCCATCGGTTTGCGTGTTGTGTGGGGTTGTAGCGCCGTCTTGCTCGAACCACATATCGACCAAGTTCAGCTTTTGCATTTTGAGAAAAAAAAGTTCGAAATTATTAAAAGATACCGAAGACCATTGACGTTAACGTTGTTCTCACTGTCGTCTTTGCAAAAAAATTGGTCAATAATTCCGCCGGACTGTAAACCGCACCAAAGAGTGAAATTTTTCGGGTGCATTGGCAGCTCTTGAATTGCCTGAGATTGCTCCACGGACCAAATTCAGCTTTTTTTTTATTAACATACTCATTCAACCAGAAATGAGCTTCATCGCTGAATACAACTTTTCTATAAAAAAAAAAAGGACAAATCACGGTCTTCATATTAACACAGGCGGATACAGCAGCAATATTTTCCTCTGTAAACACTCTACGCATAAGAGTATGTGGCTTGATGTCCAATAGCTTTTGTGACATTAATAGTTAAGTGAATCAAAACTATATTCAACTTTGTGTACCTCAATTACTTTTAGCTTCCAATATTCCTTAAATTAATTGTTGTAATGAAGGATTGACTAAAAGAACAATAAGCTTTGTCAGAGCATTAACTAATCATTCCGGTCCGATTTATACCTCAACTAAGGGCCGACTATCTACCACGCTCAAGTTTTGTAAATCTTAAATTGATGTAACCTTGGATTCCTTCTTTTCAATGGCGTATACTTGCCTATCAATTCGTCTTCATTTGCTGAGTGCGCGTGCCTTCATCTCCCACTACCTTTTACCGCTTCTTAACACAGTGTTTGCACTCAGTTTCATTCAGACTGTTGTCATTGCGAACCTTCCCAGTAGAGGCATCTTTATATTAGGGTATGCTAATTTCGTCTACTTTACGGTTTTGTGGCTTTATTTCAGCTGGTTTTAACCACGGCCAAAATTCCAACCCACTCAAACCACAACTTTTACTCCGCCTGGATACTTATATGCAACTGGCACTTAAGTTTCCAAGCCTGGGTGAAGGTGGAGGGAGTCCCAGTGGGGACAGGAGAAGTAAGTCTCTATAAAAAAAATATCTAATCCAGTGGTGGAATAGCAAGCGCCGATGGATGCATGTCTAAGAGGGAGCTTAGTCGCTAGTTTGCGAACTTTGAATACCAGGTTCCCTCGGACTTAAAGACAGCCTTCACGAATATTTAGCAGTCAAAGCTGACCTGTTGCCGTCAACATCACTTACAACAGTGGAGGCTGACGAGACACAATGGCATCAATCTCTTCTCCTTCAAAAATAGCTATAAAATAAGGTGAACTGTGGTAAAACGGTGCGTACCATAATGGACTGAATACATTGAAGCTATTTGGAAAAGAGTGAGAGAATGTTTTAACAAAGCTAAACGTATCGGAAATTGGGAACAATATAGACCCCTTGTAACCTTTTACAACTAAGAGTTGCGAAGATCAAAGAGAGCCTTCTGGCGTGCTTACTTCGAGATACTTGAAAAACTTCTGGCAGGGAGACGACTCCATAGAGCCCTCTGTAAAGATCACTCTAACTGCATAGGTTTGCTAATCAAACCAGATGGCACAACCACACGCGACCTCGAGGAAACCGTAAATACCAGGGTCCTGCAACATTGACTTGTCTTACGGACATTCAACTGGGGTTTCACCCTCGAGAAACCTCAGCATAGTTTATCCGGAAAACTCTTCAGCCCGGATAGGGTGAAATGGACTTTCAGCTCATTTAAACCATTTTAGACTCCAGGTACGGACGGTATTTCTCTAGCTTAGTTGCAAAAAGGTCTGAACTAGACGTAGTATTTATCCAGGCAACAAGCCTAGTGAACTACCTAAATCATACCGTCCTATAAGCTGAACATAGTTTTTGTTGAAAACAATAGAAAGAGTTATTGACGTCCACATCAGAGAAGCGTAGAAAATAGAGTGCCTCTGCACTCATGTCAATACGCGCACGAGAAAGGCAAATGTACAGAAGGTGCACTGCTAAAGCTGACTGCAGAAATGAAAAGCTCCTTCCGTTGCACAGAAGTTGCACTCTGCACGTTTCTGGACAAAGAGAGTGCTTTCGATAATACTGAATATAACTCCATATCAAAAGCTTTGCTAACCGCCATAAACCGCCCATGAACTGGATCGAAGCGGTTCTAGAAAGCAGGGTAATCATTACTTCATCAGGACCGATTTCGGACTCAGCAAAAGTCGCAGGAGACGGTCCATAGGAGGCGTACTCTCGCAGTAATAGAACTAATGCCCCTGCACTTATTTATCAAGTGGGGCAAGTGGCTTTAGGAAGCTCAGCATGTATGGGACAAAACAAAGAGCTAGATTTTTTCCACCACCCGGACCTAAAGATCTTGCTCTCTGAAATACCAGAAATACATCTGATATTGGGAGGATACTCCAGATTAAAGACAGGCCAGACGAGTCATCCTACCCTTCAATAAAAATGCCAGTAGATGTCTTAATTTAAATCGGCACGCTCTACATATCCTAGTCACCTTAGACGTCCAATGCGAAGCCTCCTGACTAGGCCTATGCCGCTGTACAGCTCGTATAACTCGTCGTGGAATCTTCTCTTCTAAAGTCCGTCAGTGCAAACGGAACCGAAAATCTCGTAAAGGACTTTTCTCTCGAATCAACCAAGGATGTCTTTGTCTGCTTTTGATAAGGTCCATGCTTCCGCTCCAAACAGCAGGACTGGGATGATGAGTGTATTATGGAGTGTCTCCTTAGACGTTCGAAAGACGGCTTTACTACTCAATTGCCTTCCAAGCCCAAAGAAACAGCGATTGGCAAGAGTAGTCCTTCGTTCGTTTTCCAAAGAGACGTTGTTATCAGAGTTAATAGCAGAGCCGAGGTAGGTAAAGTCCGTTACCACCTTAAATCTAAAGTTGTCTCCTGTGACGTTCTGTCCAATTCGGCAAATACTACAGTCTGATCAACCGCAAAAGGTATTTTCGTGTAATAGATTGGAGTGTACCAACAAATTTACAAATTTCAAGCCGAGGAACTACGGTCTTTGATGGTTGTTGCACAGGTCTTATCCGGAAATCTTGTGGGGGAAGACCACCGCAGGTTGTCTTTTGTGTTTTGTTTATGAGTTTGGCCACTTCAGTCGATTTCCTTTCTTGGTTGCATTAACGGCTTCATCCAAGTGAAAAGGATGCTATATCAGTTTAGTGGGTTTCATCGGGTTTCATTGGGTTTCATCATTACGCAGTCATGCCCCTGACAGCATTTGATTCTCTTCTTCGTTAACTCCCCTTTAGACGGAAGTTTTTTTAGAAAATGGCTTTCCCGGAACAAGGCATCAAAACCTGCACTCTGACCGTCTATTCCGACGTCTATAAGAAGCAGCCACAGTCCCCGGAATTAAAAGATCTACCGATACCTCGCGCCTAAATAGTCGTATTATTGTGATTCTAGAACAAGATCATGGAAAGATTGTCGCTATTGCGAGAACCGGCCGTGTAAGTGTAATCTTGTGAGATGACCTTCATACAGCTTTATCTTTTAGTTTGCACTTCTTGGGAGTTCAATTCGATGTCACACATGCGTTCTTTGGAGAACCTTAAGATCTTAGACAATTAAGCCCTGCGATGTCAGTGCAGAGAATGTAAGGCACTTACTTTCATAGACATCGGAGCGGCTACTGTGCTTTCGTTCTTCCATGCCCTTATCATGCTCATGATTAATTCTGTTCTGCAACACGTAACAACGTTACAAATTCCCCACAACAGGGGTCCACAGACTTTTCAGTATGAAAGCAATAAGGCAATATGCATTATATGTAAGCCAAACTTAAAGTATATTAAGTCATTCAGATAGTGTCGCTTTATTTGTGCTTAATTTAAAATTCGAATTGAAATTTGCTTGGCCCTGGAATTTTCTCAGTTTCAAATTCGACAATAATTCGACAAAATCCTTCTGTGAACTTACCACTGCCATTCATCCTCCAGACTGGTACACAAAAACGGCCATCAACAGAAAGAAAACTGAAACAACTGTCCTTCATTTCATCTAAGCTCCTAGTGTACTCCGTTCACGTCTATGGCACAAGAGCTTATTGTTCCAAACGCAATCCATTTGACTCATGAAGCGATGCAATAGTGTCCGTTGCTATTGCAACACAGCGATCGTTGTCGTCATCGTTATCATCCGACCAGTTGAACAAAACCGAGGAGATGCATATACACAGGACAACTTACGTAGAAATTCTATAGATCATGCGACAAATCGTCAATGCCAATGACCGAATTCGCTATAGCTGGCCATCCAGATCCACGAAAGGCCACAGAGGTAATCATCATCCCATGAGATACTTTCATTTAAACAAAAAACCTCAAGAAAAACCACCTAACCACCTTCTTCTCAGTGCCAATGCAAGCAACAGCTAGTGCAACAGCCAGTGCAACAGCCAATTGCCGGAGCCAATCTTTAACCAAGAGCTCCGAAAATTCCAAACCAACAAAAAATCTATCTAAAGAGGCTGCTGCCAGCAATGAAAAAGGTAAAAATATTGCAAAAAAGATGCAATTCAGGGAAGCGCAAAGGCAGAGCAACCAACATAGTCAAGGGAAAATCGGGAACGGTGCCATGCGGATTGAGGCAGGAAGAAAAGACCAGCAAAAACTGGTAGTAATCCTAGGGGAAAACTTAGGGAGCAGTTATTATTTACCTGTTGTGTGTGTGTCTTTTATACGAGGTAACAACGATGACGATGACTGCCGGCGCTGGATGCGACAAACTATACGACATTAAGAGACCAAACGACAGACGACCAGATACTTATACTATACTCTGACGGCTATCAAGCTGACGCTGTCGTTGAGACGCTGACGATATAGACGACACTGACGATTATGATGATGATGGGATGGTGGTGATTTGCCGAGGCTATAATGTTCCTGATCTATCCGAACAGGTGGGGACGCATGGACGCACTATGTTGTTGTCGTTGCTTTTGTAAATGCCTTGTGGATCGGTTGCACGGGCGGACGGATTGGTGGCTATCATCGTCGGTTTGGCGGCAGCAGCATTTACTATAGCGGACGAATAAAAAAGACAAATTAATATGAAATTATGGGAAAAACTGTGGAAAATTAGAGGCTACAACAAAAGAGGGGGCAAACGACAAACGAAAACAGCAAAAAAAACTTTAAAAAAAAAATGAAAAGAAATGAATATGAGTACACTGAATAAAAACGACAGCACAACATTAACAATGCCATGGAACGGAAAGCAGAAGAGATACCGAGGAACCCTACCATGAAAAACTAGGTATGCACTATTCGACGCTAGCTTTAGATGGTTCTGGTACTGGTACTGGTACTCGTGCTGGTGCTAGAGCTGGTTGCTCTGCTGCATGCACTCTACTTTTTTCGTTAATGTCGGTTATTTATTTCGAAAAATTTCACGTATTCGCCAAACGACAATTACGATTATTTTTGTTTCATCATTGTGTTGCCAGGGCTTTTGTTTCGGTGGTTCGGTTGCTCTCTAGAATTTTTCGGTTTTTTCAGTTCTCGTTTTTCTGTTCCTGTATTCTTTGTGAACAGGGGCGGATGTGGACCGCTATTGTAAGTAAAACCCCTAACTAAAAAAAATAATAATAAAATACTCCACAGTAATGAGATAGTTTTGTCTTTTTCGTTGTTATTGTCTGTTTTCTTTTCTTTTTTTACTACGTGGGAAGAGATGTGCAATTAAAAATTGGTTTTCGTTCCAATGGTCATACGTTTCTTTGTAAAGTATGATTGATGCCCTGAACCATGATTCGGCAGAAGCATTCACTTTTAGATCTAAAGTTGGGTAGGTCTTTTGGAGTAAACTGGAAGCTTAAGGGTGTATTTATTGGATGGAAAAGCTTCTTGATGGCATTTTTTGAGGGGTGTGGAGTTGAAGACGTCGACGAAGGCATTAAACTTTTTGCTGATTTGCTGAAAAGTTTATGAAAAATGAGTTCACCTTGTGAGCGATGTCTAGATTTGTCTTATGCTTGGCATTAGCAGGGAATTTAAAACAGAACTGTATCCGGATATTGATCTTCGCAACCTTTAGATACACGATTCGCAAACCTTGAGTACTCGATTTCGGGGAGGAAGCGCCAACGCACTAACTCACACCTTGCACTCTTCTATCACTCTCCCCGCGAAACTGCCGTTTAGGATGGGGGGCGGTAAGCACCGTATGCCCTTCTTTCTCCGTTTGCTGGTTCGACATTGTCTACAGTATTTACTGTTCCTTGTTGTATTAGAGATGCCGTCTGGCTTTGATTTTCATTAATGCTCTCTCTGACTCTTTCCAACCGTCGATGTTCCTTTATTATTTTTGCCGCAGCCTGTTTCACCGCATCCCATATTAAGCTTGATGTTAGCATATGGCTTATGATGTTTTCAGGAGTTGGTATCTCTCCACTTTTCTACTCTAGTTCTCTGCGCTCTGTTCTGAAGTGTGGGTACTGGAAAAATACAAATACTGTTGTGCATCTTCCCTAGCCGCTCCGCAGTTTAAGCAGAAGAGAGATTCCTTCAGACCAAACCTGTAAAGATATGATTGAAAGCAACCATATCCAGTTAGAAGCTGACTTAAGTAGAAATCGACTTCTCCGTAGTTACGTTCTACACATTTACGAATATCGAGTATAAGTCGGTAGGTCCATCTCCCCTTTGCAGACTGGTTCAATCTCTCTTGCCACGCACTTGTGCAGCGGTGCTTTTCTCCCAGCTTAAAGTCTTTCACTGAAACTCCGGGCTCCCGAATTTTGGCATCGTAGGTCCTTTGTAGCTCAGTAGCCAATATATCTGCTGCCAGCACTCCGGCAATGACATATATAGCATCATCTGACACTGTCCGATATGCACAGCAAACTCTCAGAGCACATAGTCTGTTGACAGAATTAGTCTTTCTTGCGTATGACTTAATTTTCAATGCTTTCGCCCATATTGGTGTCGCATACATTGTGATTGACTGCACCACCCTTGACAGAACTAGTCTCATTTGTTGTCTGGGTCCTCCTATGTTTGTCATTATTCTGTATAAGGCAGCGCTCACCTTTGCAGCATGTTCTTTTAAGGTGTTCCTTGTAAGTGAGTCTAGCATCGATCATCATGCCTAGGTATCTGATAGCCGGTTTTGAAGTTATATCATGATCGCCCACCCTGATGGTGATTTTTTCTCTTTCCTTCTGACTGGTTACCAGAACTGCTTCCGTTTTATGTTCTGTCAGCTCTTACCCAACTGTTGCCATCCACCGTCTTACTTTTCGAATACATTCATTGCCAATGTCTTCTATCTCCTCCAGGTGTTTCGTCGCCACAACGATTGCAATATCATCTGCAAAGCATATGATTTTAACCTCAATCGGGATTCCAAGTCTAAGAACCCTGTCGTACACAATGTTCCATAAGAGAAGTCCTAGTACCGATCCTTGTGGAACTCCCCAAGTTATGTGGTACTGCCTTTCTCCATCATCGGTATCGTAGAGTAGGAACCGATTGTCGAAGTAAATTAGCATAATTTTTATTAAAAACCATGGCACCATCATTGACCTCAGAGAGTGTATCATAACCCTCCAGTTTGCAGAGTTGAACGCATTTTTGACGTCCAACGTTTATACGACGCCGTATTTTTTGGTACCTCCTCTCCATCTTCTGGCCTGAATGGCTTCTTCTAGGGTCGTAGTTACATTCCGAATAGCATCTACTGTAGAGTGAGACTTTCTAAATCCATACTGCTGGTTTGAAAAACCTCCGGCTTCATCAATTGATACCTCCAATTGGTTGCATATAATTCACTCCAGTATTTTCCCATCGTGTCTAGTAAGCATATGGGACGGTATGACGAGGGCTCATCTGGTGGTTTATTCCCTTTGGGCAGCAGCATAAGACGTTACTTTTTCTATTGGTCTGGAAAACCCGCTTCTGTTAAACACTTGTTATACATTTCTACGAATGCTTCTGTATTTATTTTGACGGTTAGCTTAAGGACCTTATTTGGTACGCCGTCCAATCCATCCGATTTAGTATTGCTAAATCGTTTGCATACATCCAGAAGATCCGCTTGCGTAACTGGTGGGATCTCACCTACTTCCTGCGGTAGTTCTGTTGTTGCCCTGTTGGAGCTTGCTGTGGAAATAGTCCCGACACTATTTTTTTGCATCAGCGAAGGGCACGAGGGTTGGGGTGCCCTAGTTTTGCCATGACCGTCCTGTAGGCGGTACCCCAGGGATTAATATCTGCTTCCTCGCAGAGTTCTCAAAAGCTGTTGTTTTTGCTTCTCCGAATGACTAATTTAATTCCTTACGCCTATCTTTGTATTCAAGCTGTAAATCCTGGTGGGAGGGCTGACCTCGGGATTGCTGGCATAGTCTTCTAGCTCTATGGCACTTCCTGCGAAGCTCTGCTATGACTTAGTTCCACCGCTATACCATTCTATATATGCGTCGCAAGCCATAGATACTGTTTAAGTAACCTCCGCCGCCATCGTGTTTGCTGCTCCTGGGTTTATTGTGGATTCTCCAAAAATCAGGAAAAAGGTGTTTTTGTCCAGTGTGCCCACTAGTCTATCGAAGTCTACACGATTTATGTATGCATATAAGATTCTGCCGAATACTTGTCAAATCATCTTCATCATATTCGTTTATCTTAACTCTGTTTTTCGTACGTGCAAGTCCTAGTGGATTTTCTCTAATTGAAAGACATCCTACAACGGTGATTCTAGAAGAGTCTATCTATCCTAGTTCTTCGGCTAATTTATTTCCCTTTGCGCTTTTAGGGCAACAACCCTGGGAGGAGTTATATGTAAAGGACGTTGATCCCGACAAACAGTGTATTCTTGCAGTCCGCGGAATTGTTGTTGAATCAACAGGCATTAATATCGACCTTATGTTCGATGAATAAAGGAAAGGAGTTCATTACAATCCTCGCACGTTATTTTTTTTTCTGGAATGGCCAAATTTTGCCAGCATTAACCTGATAAACGACGATTACCCGCGGTCTGTTGGGAACGTAGACCGGACAATGTAATAGTGCACTGCAGTGTCGTCATCACTCGTAGTGTAAGCTTCGCATATACACTACCGGACAAAATAAAGTGCAAAAGCAGCTGATTCATCCTGTTAAGTCCTGTAAGTTAAAAGCGAAGGGCATTTATGTATTAATTGTTATGTGCTGACATCATACACATGTGTGTTCACAGTTTTGTAAAAAATAACTATTAATTGCTATTGTTTACACTTGGAAACTCTGTTGTAGTTGTATTTAAGCCGCGACAAAATAAAGTGCATATTGTGTTTTGTGTGCGGTGTGCTGGAATCTGATCTTGATGTTTACAATCAACAAAAAACCAAAAGGTAAAACCATTCAATTAAAATTTAGAATTTCATTTTCAGTCGTAAGTTTTGTTTTATTTGGTTAAGCCTTTGGTATGAAATCACTAACACCTGAAGTAAAGGAACTGCTGGTTTTGGATTGTCAAAGTGGATTGACATTCCAAAAACTTGCAGAAAATGTGGACTACGAGTATCAATCTGTGGAGCAAGAAAGATCTGCCTTAACTTTGAACAACGAGGAACAGTTGCCAGTCTTAAAAGTTCTTGCGGAAGGAATCGGAAGACTACTGCAACTGTTGACGGGAGAATTAAAATTGAGGCCAGGAAAAACCTGTTATTTTCGGCCAGGAGTATCAAGGAAGACCTGGAATTGAATATCACACCAAGGACGGTAAAAAAGCGACTCCAGGAAAGCGTCTTAAAAAACTTTTTTGGGAAGAAAAAGCATATGATTCGTTTTACTAACATCAAAAAACGCGTCGCCTTCGCAAGAAAGTTTTAACTAAAGCCTCCAACATTCTGGCAAAATGTAATTTGGTCTGATAAGTCCAAATTTGAAGTGAAAAACCCTAAAACAAGAAAGCGAGTTTGGTGCAGACCATACGAAAGGCTAAACCAAAGATGCATTCAAAAAACCGTGAAACACGGAGTAAGGTCGGTAATGGTCTGGGAATGTTTCTCCTTTAGCAGCGTTGGAAATCTTGTCAAAATTGACACCAAAATGACGGGTCCAACGTACGTCAATATTATTAGGGAAAATTTAGCTTCTTCTGCTTCTAAAATGTCTTTGGGAAGTTATATTTTCCAACAAGATAACGACCCAAAGCATACGAGCAAAGTGGTTAAGGAGTTTTTTACCCAAAATAATGTTGACGTATTGGAATGGCCACCTCAGTCCCCAGATCTGAACCCAATTAAGCACCTATGGTCCATTTTGGATGACTAAATTCCACTGGATAAGCGTCGGAATTTAACATCTTTTTGGGAAAGTCTTCAAAATGAATGGGAGAAAATTCCAGGGGACATGTTAAAGAATCTAGTGTCCAGCATGCCCAAGCGTCTTGCGACAGTGATACAAAATAAAGGAGGAGCCACCAGTTAAATTTTTTTTCATTTCTGAAGCTGAATTTTAAGAATTTGATTTGTTTTTTTTTACGTTTGTTTTGAATTTGCACTTTATTTTGTCCTCTTACATGAATTCTCTTTTTTTTAATATCTATTTTTTTTTATTTTTCAAATGAATTTTGTTAGTAATTTAAATAGTTCAACAGTTAACAAATAAAAAAAATCAGCGTTGTAACGCTTTAACAACTAAGATATGTTTCTGAGTTTGCTTTTGCACTTTATTTTGTCCGACAGTGTACCTATAATTGTGACCCTA
Source organism: Volucella inflata (assembly GCA_928272305.1). Taxonomy (NCBI): domain Eukaryota; kingdom Metazoa; phylum Arthropoda; class Insecta; order Diptera; family Syrphidae; genus Volucella; species Volucella inflata. Next base: position 145,661,229 of record OV743716.1, on the reverse strand, counting down.
ATGCATTGAATACTTATGTGCCTTGCAAAAGAATAATGGTCGTTTACAATGTAAGCCAGAAGTCGAGAAAAATCTGCAGTCATGCTTACATGCAACCCAATTGTCAATGGAAGCCATAACTGAGGACGCCGCGACAAAGACCCTTTCCTAAGCCCTCTCTAGCAAGTTTGTTATCAATTTCATTTTCCGTGGTCAAATTATGATCTTTGACTAAAATAAAATCATCCATGCATAAAACGTAGCTAGGCTCTCGCTACGGACGCAAATACTTTTTACAGTTGATGAGTACATAGTTCAATATCAATCATGTTGACGTCATTGGCGTACGCCTGTAATTGCACAGACTTTGAAAAGATTGTGAGTTCCTCACAATTCCTTCAAGTATGATGTAAAAGAAGTTGCATGGCTACGAGTTACTTTGTCTTTTTTGACATCAAAGGTCTCAATTAAGAAGTTACCAACTTTGACGGATCAGCGAGTGTTCCAAATCTTCATACTGCACCGACGGACGAGGTTATCAGGGATGTCAAACCTAGACATGGGTCTATATAGTTCGTCTCTATAACTACCGCCGTTAGTGGTTTTAAAAAAACGAATAAAAACGACGATGGCTTGATCTTTTTGAGTTTTTTTCTAGAATCTACCGGGGTATGAAGATTCGGTCGATTGTAAAGTTTCATGATCTGAGACCTCACTAATAGATGGCCAATCCGGTTGTTGGCGAAGGGTTTCAAACGTTCCCACAGTATGGAAGATAAGATCTTGCATGCGATGTTGATGGGACTTATACCCCCATACTTCGGCCAGTTGAGGGAGTCTCCGTTTTGTGGATCGAACAAACGATACTGAGATTCTATTCATACTCGTATAGCATACACTTCTCTGACCACATCTGACAAATGAGGTGAGGTATGCTCTCCAAAAAGTTATTTCTAGTAGCTTTAGCTTTATACCACGGTCGGTAGGCCGTCAAATCTCTTTGTTTGATTTCTAATTGAAGTCTATTCAGCCTGACGCCAGGATGTTGTCCTTCTTCGCCGCTATAGAGTCTGCAGAAATTTTTTTTCCATTTATCATCTCCACAGGTTTCTGCACGGCTTTTCGCAATTGACGTGATTCGTTTAATCAGTGGTAAAACTTCGGTATGTTAATCCTGTAGTACAACCTCTCAATATCTTCGATTTCGCGTTACTCACGTTCTATTAACTTCCTCTGGAGAAGCCGACGAACTTTTCGATTAAGAGCAAACAGTCAGTAGGTGTGTTTGGGCAGGTAAAACATCATGTGCATATCACTGTTCGCTGTTCGCAATCGAGAACCTTTAACAGTGAATTTATCTATGAGCAACGTTTGTTAACATAGATATTACCTACACATTAACCACAGTCAGCAATCGCAATCAAGGTTCTGTTCAGTAGCATTGTCTTACAACACCAGTGGCCCTTTAACGCCGAGTTGCAGCACAAACTCCTTGATTGTGCGCCTTGATTTCTGCTCACCAAATTTTGAACAGCAATCTTGTATGATCTACTACATTGGTTGGTATATTGGATCTTAGACAGGAGATACATTCGCGAAGCGCATATGTGACTTAACCATTCTCCCAGTTTTCTTCAAATTGATAGATCCAAATTTTCTAAACAGCCACTTTCCTTTTATCTTATCTACCTTTCATTCCAGTCCTTTGTGTATAAATGCGCATGAATACGAGAAGGTACATCCTTCGTTCACCCGAGTTGCCGTGGAATCCAGGCGATTAGGAGTTTGCTACATTTTACTTAAATGATTCAATTGTTCATTTGGCAGTCTTCTAATTGAATAGAAATATTCTCTGCTTCTTCCGACCTTTTCTATGATATAAACTGAATCACTTCTATCAATTCTGTCTGATACCTGTCTGTCCTTGCTGGGGGGTTTTACATTCTCTCTAGGAATGCTTCCATTCGACCACCTTTTGTCGATGATATTTTCAAATTTGCTCTGCTACATGGCGCAACCAGACTCCGATATCCAGAACGGTTCTTCCTTATGCATTCCTATTAGTACTGGACTGGTACCAAATTGTCTGTCAAAATTTTGAGACTTTAATCTCTGTTTTTGACGGATTTTTGACCATACAGATGGGCACAGAACTTTCACTATGTTCGGCTCCCTGTTACAAATCAGCAGACAATCAGAAAATGTATCACCTCCTGTTAAGATATCTTTAATACTAGAAAGGAAAGACACTTACATTTATTTTTATGTATTACGATTATCGTTGTCAAATTTAACTTGCTTAATTTTTATACATATTTTGTTGAATGCAAGAGAGGAAACATCCTACGAAGCGAATTTTCTTCAAATGTTCACATCGTTACTTCGAAGCACCTGCATATAAGAACATTCTATACGAATGTGTTTAAAAGGCCTACGACAATTCATAAGTACATAGATACATCTGTGTCCTTCACTCACTTAGTGCAGAGTTTTGCGCTACGCACAACAAACCTAATTGTCCTAGTTTTCGCCTCACATCCTGACCTATTAATAGAAGAACTAAAACGTTTCTCTTACATGTGGCCTACTCCCTTTCTCCATTTGTCCATTTACATAGAACACAGGCCCTTGTATCTAAACAATCAATACCCTCACATGTATTTGTTCTATCTCTAAAAATATCTCTAATACGTGTACATCAACCCACTGCTACCCAACTAAAGCCTACCACAACATTAATTTCAATGTGCATGAACAATGCGTGCCGCCTAAAAATACGCGCGCTAGGCCAGCTGCAATATTCACTTTTGCCTCTGAATGCCCCTCGCGTTTTTGGCCAAAACCGACAACAACAACAAAAATAAAAGGACCAACAAAACGCACAACAAAATTTCCGCTGCCAACGAACTTCAACGCGACGTTTGGCAGGCATTTCAAAGTGAAGGTCGACGGATATCTGGCTGCAGGCCAAACCAAACCAAAATTGTATCTAAAGACACATGACGGTGTAGTGGCTGTGTTCAGTGTGCTCGTACAACTATATATCCGTAGTTGTACTTTGGTGCTCGTATTCGTTCGTATAGTGAGAAAGGGAAAGCGCTGGTATTCGATTCAGAATCAACCAGGGCCGGTACGATAGCTTATTGCCTACCAAGCCATCCAGGCAACGGATGTGTGCATTTGAAAGCAAACAACTAACCTACTCGGCATGCAGTCAGAGAGCGTCCGGCCCAAAAACCAGAATCCATGAACCCATAAATTCGGGGGTCAATGCCATACTACCACGTCATGTGGAATAAATTCGAGGGAATTCTGTGCAGATGCACGGATGCATGCATCCGCATCTGAGAGCCGAAAGCGATGTTTACGTTGGATGCCTATGTGTTGGGGATCTGGCTGTTGGTAGACAGCAAAGAATATTGTGTTTTTGTGGAGAAGATTTTGAAAATGGGTAAGTGCAGAGGGGGTGACGACGAGAGCGAAAGCTGGGCCAAAAATAAACGAACAACGAAAATTTCATTTCGTTTTCATTTGGCCCGTCATCCGTACGAATACGAATATGAGGGATGTATACACATTAAGCTGATCGCAATGTTGCCAGTTTTAACTGAATTTCAGACAATGAATAGCGAGGCCGAAAGTGAGAGAATTCCCAGATTTTGCTGATGTGTTGACTGGAAACCCAAATGACGTTTTCACATTTTTTATTTTTTATCGGAATAAGTACGTATTTATCTGTAATGTTTTGGTGTTGGTTCCGTTTCAGTCTTCAGACAGCTAAGCAAACTTTTTAAAACTTTAAGTTTTACAACAAGATAAAGGTCTTCTTCTGGAGACGAGCTCTTTGAACGTCAATCAAATCATTGAGTCATAAAACAACATTGCAACTGGAGAAAAAACTACTTAAAACTGAAAAGTGCATTAATAGGGCCATTTTACAATTAAAACAGATCTTCACAATGTATTTAACCGGATAAAGCACTCGGAAAAAGAACTAGGGCTTTGCAATATTCACAGTAAACGTTGTAGGATGGTGTATTACTTACGCCCTGCACACATAGGTGCTAAGTGAAAACTTTGTGCCCCACCAAGAAGCCAGTAAGCAACCTACAGTCAGAAAGAAAACCACAGTTGTGCTCATATGAAACTCAACTGCTCATGAACGCTCTAGACGAGGATACAGGCAACCCCAAAGTAATCCTAGCAAGTTCATCGGCGAATTCATTTTCTGTACTTCCATTGTTGTCACCCGGGACCAAAACAAGACTGAGCCAGTCTTACGATTGCGCTCAGTGAGGCCATGTAAGATTGTCTTAAGCACAATTGACTGTCGGTACAGACGCAGATACTTATCCTTCCCCTCTGAACATATTCTTCACGATATAGGTCATCGTCTTAGGATTGCGGTTATCTCCAATAGGAAGGAAGATTCAAGCTTTCCTAAAAATGAGGGAGATTTCCTCTCTGTCCATTTCTGGTATAGGATATTGTAGCTCTTATCATAGTTGGGTAGATACCCAAAGCGCTCTCTTACAAGCGTCATGATTCCTTTACATTCTCAAAAGCTGATAGTGCGTTGGAGAATTGCGACGGGACATGACTAAGCACCATTTGGGTCAGCCCAGTCAGCTTCCTCATTTAGGAAATTGACTAAAAACCCATTTCTAGTGCATTAATCGGCAATCACGTTTACGACTGTCTGCGCCTGCAACTCGCTATGCGAGTAACTAAATAAATTTTGACAGATGGACTTGACTTGCAAGTTTCGCCTGAAAACCAAATAGAAGGCTGTGGATAATTACCTGAGGCAGGAAACACCAAGTATGTTCCCTCTGCATTATCGTCAACATGCATACAGGGCAGGCAGATCGACAGAGACGGCCCTGTATCAGCTAACAGAATTATCCTAAGTGCTGTAAATTCAAAGGAGATAGCATTGTGTGTCTTTCCTGATATTGAGGCTCGCAAGAGGCTATCAAACGAGCCCTACAACGGAAAGGAGCCAACAACACAGTATCCAGATGGATGTGCGAACTGCTCGGCACTAGATCAGCAGAGACACAGACAGCAGCTGGAACTATTAGAGTAGACACTTCAAGAGGATGTCCACAAGGAGGGGTATTATCACCCTTAATGTGGAGGCTTGTTATACATGAACTACTGGAAAAATTAACCACCCTCGGCATCAGCTGTCAGGCGTACGCTGATGACATAGTATTAATTGCCAGAGCCCTCACGGCCGGGCTGAACATCAATCCGGCTAAGACCACGATAGTGCCATTCACAAAGAAAATAAAACTTCAAAGTCTCAAGGAAATCCGATTGTCAGGCACGACACTGATACCGGTCAATGATGTGAAGTATCTGGGACTACATCTAGATAGCAAACCGCTCTGGAAGAACCACACTGAGGAAACTCCTAAGAAAGCAACCCGTGCTCTTATGATATCTTAAACCCGAGCGGGGAAGTCGTGGGGCTGTACCCCTAAGATTCTGAGATGGATGTACATAGCGATTGTGAGACCAATGATCACATATGGTGCAGTAGCATGGGCAAAACTAATCAGTCTTGTCACAACGAGAGAATCTCTCAAGAAGGTGCAAGGACTGGCGTGCCTATGCATCATTGGAGCAATGTGTACATGCCCAACTGCTGCAATGGAGGTGCTATTGGAATTAACTCCCCTACACCTCATTGTCTCAGAGGCGGCGAATAAAACTATTCTAAGAATAGCAAAAGAAGGAACTGGAAAGGGGAAATGCATTAGTTCGGAAGAATATGATGCACTACTCGGAAAACTTCCTCTCTTGGCTATTCCAATAGATGACAGCATTAAGAAATACAACTTTGAAAAGAATTTCTTAACGAAGCGCAGCAACAAGAAAGAATGGAGCTATGAATCCATTATCTATGGACTGCGCAACCACACGATAAAGTGGTATACAGACGGCTCGGGAACTGACGAAGGAACTGGGGCAAGAGTGTATGGGCCAAGAACGAAACACAATGAATCCATGGGCAAGAGTACCAGCATCTTTCAAGCAGAAGCATGCTCCATTGGAAAATGCGTTCGAATCAATCTCGAAAAGAATTACAGAATAATGTCAGATAGTCAAACAGCTATCCAAGCACTTGACTCCTTTGTCATTAAATCCAAACTTGTATGGCAATGCCTACAAAGTCTCAACAAACTGGGCAACAAAAATAGAGTATATGTCTGCTGGATACCAGGCCATTTGGGCATCACTGGTAACGATGCGGCGGACTCTCTAGCGAAAAAAGGGGCAGTAGAACCCTTCATAGGACCTGAACCATTCTGCGGGATAGGGGAACACACCCAACTCGAAGAATTGAGGAAATCGGAAAAGGAGAAAAGGGCTAGAACCTTTCGGGATCTCCAAGGTCTGAGACAAGCTAAAAAACTCTTAGGAGATTACAATCTCAAAAGATTTAAGGCATGTATCAGTCTTAGCAAAAATAACCTACGCATCCTAACGGGGCATTGCAAACTCAGGGAACACCTAAGGAAAAAAGGGATATCAGATGAAGGATTCTGCAGAATCTTGCGGGGCACTGACCCAAAAAAGGTTTAAATATCTGGGAAAACACCAAATTCAAGAAAAGGATTTACCAACCACAGATCCACTGCTCATTCTCAGATTCATAAAAGAAACCGGTCTGGATGACGTGCTTTGAGTAGGTTTTCCTTGCCAAGGCCAAAGCCAGAGTATAAACACTTCAACATAATTCCTGGTGAATTAAGCTGTGAGGGGGATCTGGAAAGGGGAGTAAACCTCTCAAAGGTATAAGTAGGGGACACAGTAGACCACAAGGTCGCTGTGTACTACACCCTATATTATTGTTATTATTATTAAGTTTGGCACAATTCCTTCAAGACCCATGTTCAAAAAGTCACATCACAATGCATTGCCTTGCTTAGGTCCTACCGACTTTGACAGAGTAGCATGCATTCTCAGTGGCATAAGTCATTTGAAATCGATGAAGACGCAGTGTGTATCGACTTGGAACTCTTGAGATTTTTTCCAAGATCTGTCAAAATGTGAAAATGCTGTCGGCATCAGACTCCTCGAGGTTAAGGGAAACCTGTGCGGTTTCTTGCGATTATAGATGTTTGACTATAACCTTCCTCGTTCGCTGACTCCGGGGTCTTACTGATATCCGCCTTCGTATCTTAGACATAAGAAGATAATGCTCCGAGTCGATGTTAGCTGCTCGAAACGTTCGGGCATCCAGAACAATGGATGATGACCTTACGTTGATCGCAATATGATCCTATCGGTTTGCTGAATCACGCGTCCAGTACCCTTATGAATTTCAAAGTGTGAAAACTGTATGCTGGGTATAGCTACATTGCGTTCCTCTACAAAACTTATGTCCGCCTCCGAAGGTGATGTCATGAAGGCTGTACTTTCCGACCTTGGTATAAAAGATGCCTTCTTTGGCTAGTTTGCCGTCAAAATTCTCAAGAACGTCTTTGGTGTCATATTCGAACATAGCTCAATAGCTTTTGTGGGAGAGTTTCTAAAAGAAGTCTTTGATAATGGATCTCAAGATTTGTTTACTTTGTCTTTTTATGACATCAAATCTGCAATCGAATAAACGCAATCACTGCTGTTTGTAGCAGTCTCCATATAACATTAGAATTTTAAATCATGTTTTCGTCCGGAAGATTTACGTGCGGATCGAAAATCGTTGTACCGTTACAATTTGTCATGGTTGTCAACAGTGAATCCATCATTGCGAAGGCTATAGATGGGCCGTTTTGTTTCGTTTCAGTGTATGGTTATAAGTTCCAAGACTTATAAGCCTTCTTGCGTAAGGATTAATTTGCTACCGGGGACCACCACAAAAAGACAAGATATAACTAAGCCATGGACTTGATTGTTGCCCTACTAATCAATCGCCCATAATTCGTTTGGTGCGGTTTAACGTGAAAGACAGAAGCATCTAAAGCAGTTAGATGCAGGGATGGTACCAAGCATTTCAGGCGATCGATATAGGATAGAGCTCCCATAATATGAAACGAATACACCGTCGCTGGATGGCTTCTACGCGAAATACTCGTATATGGGTCGTGTTAAGTTATCCGAAAGGGATTTCGACCAGGGCTTGCCATATGCTATCTATGTGGACACGGAAAGTCAGTTCGTTGCCACAGATTACGCTTAAATTGTAATAGTAAAGTAAGTCCGAAGTAGATCTAGAATGTTTTCGAGTGAAGATATGTATGCAGCAGATCGCCATATTTTTAAGTTTAGTTTGGAGAAATTTTTTACAAAGAGAAAGTGTGTGGAGAAGTTTTCCTAACCAAAAACAGTCAGGGTGTGATGAAATCGATCAAAAGCTTTTGATGGCATCTGCATGAATGGGCTCAACTTCAAAACAAAGAAAGATAGGTAGGTACCTACATACTTTCGAGATCACCAAATCTGAGTAGATAAATTTGTCTGCCTCTACAGTAGATAACGAATTGGTCTCGTAAAAGATTTAGCCCGTTTAGCGCTCTAAAATTTTATATTCGCTGAACGAAAATATTGCCACTTGTAAAGAAATTAGAATTTCTTTTGAAAGAAAGCGTATTAAAGGCTTCGTATGGCGTTCGCTAACCCCCGGCGGGGCGTTTCTATACCTTATCACCGGACACAGACAACCAACGGATATATGTACATATGTATGTACAAAACTGCTATGGGATATCAATCCAAATTGGTTTGGAAAATAAATTAACAGCCATCAAATAGTCCATAGTCAGTGTTTTGTCTCGACCAGAAACCCATACCCGCTCAACTCCCCGAAAAACGGCAATTTCACTTCTCTGCTTCATGTACATTTCTCCATATCTAGATACATACTCCTACTAACTGGCATCTCTGTCATTCTGAAGCTCGTCGTTTCTCAAAGTACAACCGAAAAAAAAAAAACGCCATGCTCTGTCGTAAATAACCATTTACCCCTTTCAATTCTGTCGGGAATTTTTACCATGCCGCCTGACAGACCCCTTTGTTCCGCACACACCCCACACAAAATGCTTCTATGAGTAGTATCATTCCACACTTTACGAACAGTCTGCCAAAAAAAGTGAATTTCAATGAGGGCAATGCCCTTCCGAAAGCTTTCCCTCTTTGTGCCTTGTAAGCGCTTCTACTTTTGTGACACTGTGTGCGCGTATTTGTGTATGTTTGTTTATTTGTGTGGTATTGTACTAGCTCTCGTTTACAGTGTCATAGTCCTGTGTTTCGTATCGTCGTCGTCGTCTGCTCTGTGTTTAATCAGCTCACAAGGGTAGACATTTAGTAAATGTTCTTTTGCCATGGGGTGGACGGGGTACGGGATGATGCCCCAGACCCAGAGGGTGGCACATCAGCGGTGGTGCTTCTGAATTTTGCAGACCAAAAAACCAAACCTATCATATCCTTTATACCAGGGGGGGAAGAACGTTTTTTTTCTACACTTTCGAGCAAAAACTCGCCAAAAAGAAGAAAACATGCAAAACTCTCTTCTTTCTGTTCTTCACGGTATTTTTGAATGCGTGTGTGGTTTGTGTACCAAATAAGAAAAGAAAAACGACAGCAAACGATTGAATCGTAAGCGGCAAGTGTGAGTGCGCGCACACAAATGTACCTGACCTAGACCAACGATGGTTATGTTGACGCGCGAGTTTTACGATACGACACGACTGACTGCTCGGTTTTGGCTCTTCTCGATTTCGTGCATCTACACAGAGTTCGAGGGCATGTGTTCAGTGGTTGTTTTGTTGGGTTTGTTGCTCATGTGGGACGTGCGGGGCGAGATTAATGGCGGGTGATTACCAAAATATTTGTGTTGCGATTGTTGTTGGTTGACTACGTCTGTACGTATTGTACATGCCAAACAGAGATAAACGGGGGCAAAGACCGACCAAGGTAAAGCGATTTTTTTCGTTTATTTTTTGAATTATTATCAACGTTGAGTAACGAATACTCGTTTGTTTGTTTTTTTTTTTTTTTTTGTATCTTTTGGTAGAGACTTGGCTGGGTAATTGGATTTTGGAAAGGAATGGACTTTTCCATAATTTTTAAGAACTGCCCTACATTTTCGCAAAATGCTCTGAAATGTGGGCAATTGACCATAAGACCCATGTGCACTTATGGCCTTCTATAAAAATCTCATGACCTCGTTTTTTTTTTTCCAGAATACGGCAAATCCTATAAGCCTTTGGACGGCAATAAGTCTTGTACTTGCAAATTGGTTCCACATGACATGAAACCTAATCATAATTAGGAATTTAACCCGATGAGGAGTTCAAGAGACGCTTTAGCTCGTAGGTATCAAAAAGCCCTGTCACTATGCGTAGTCTTGACAGCCGTTTTAAGCCCTAATCCAGAGGTCGCTCGGACCGTCATCTCTGCAGATTTCTGCGCCGTTTCAATGGCACAAAATCAGATTGCTGTTCCTTTGTATGACTCGACGAATAAATGGATTCCGAAAGGGGATCGCTTTAAAGGTTATCAAATGGGAGTTGGGTAATGAGATTGCAATCTTTCCAAAGGAAACCTGAGCGAATAATGGTATTTAATTTTCCGTCGAAACAAACAGGAACAAAAGTTTGGACTGCTAAGTTGCTAATTTGAACTCACAATTGAGCCATACATCTATATTATCAAAATGGCAGTCGATTGTATCAGGTGTATTAAGTCAGAGTGAAAGCCTGGACAAATGAGTATAAGAGTCCCAGTCGGTGCTAAGAATATGGAAAGACTACTTCCGCAGACCATGATCGAAATACCTCTGTGAGGCTGAATAAGCCATTTATTTTGAACGAAGACTACAGAGAATTTCGTTGCACTGACCAAGGCAAAATAAAGACGGCAATATCGAAGCAAAGGTCAGTCTGCCTATAAAGCTATTTAAAAGAGCTAGCGGTAACCTAGTTGAAAACCAAATCATGCTTTTGACTGCGGCAACTCCAGAGAAGTAATTCTCCTTTACGTAAACAGAGTTTGTAAGAGTTTTTTGTCTGCAGAAATTAGGTTTACAAAAGGTTCAAGACCCGTAAACAATCTGGTTTGTCAATATCAGTGCGTTTTTGGGCCGTAAGGTCCACCCGCTCTACGGTAGGTCTTGTTGTCTTCAAATCATCAAAAGACAGCGTACGTAGGGACGAACTAAGCCATGTCTAGTGCAGGGAGACTGACAACCAAACTCGTCAAATTGTGCAGGATGACTTACGATAACTTCAATATTTAGAAAGGTTTTGGCCGAAGCGATCCGCTGTCACATGGGTTTTATTGACATCGCCTTAAAAAAAATCTTACAAAACTTACTGGCAAGATCTTGATTAAGCTCACACAGTTACTTACGTCTGCACACGATATTGACCTTAATGAATAAATACAGCAAGCAGTCTATAAACTTTCGTAAATGGCGAAATTGGGTCTGACTGTAAACGCGGACAGAACAAAGTAAAGGGTGGGCCATCTGGTAGTATCTTTTTGAAGAGGCTATAAAATTAATACTGTGCAATATTTTTTAACTATTGTTGCTTTATTGAAAGAAACCGATATTTCGAATAATTATGAAGTATTAATTTAATCAAAAGACTACCTCGGTTGGCTTGGCATTGGCATTGAACTTAGTGTGCAATAATTCGATTGTTTGATGGCTTGTGTGGAAAGTAGCCCTATCCTCAATATTTGGCCAAAATAAAATCAGTTATTGCGCCTCGGTATCATTCTCCATTGACTGAAAACTTTCTTCTATTGTTTTCTTGGAAGAAAAATGGGCCCATATGGGTTCAGGATGCATTGGCTTCAATATGACTACTTGCGGATTTTTCGAGCCCCAAATACAGCAATTTTACTGGCGACTACATAGCCGAGGTGGAAATGCGCCTTATCTGAAAAGATGATTTTTTGAAATAGATTTTCGGCAATGCAGAGCTGCTCTTAAACTCAAACAGAGAAGCGATGACGGAGCTGGTGGTCGTTTTTCTTCAATTTCGAGATCTTTATCACGCTAGTGCGACTGATATTCAGTTCATAATACCTTAGGTGCGTAGAGGTTATTAGACTTAGGCGCTTTGGACGCATAAGAGCTGTCAGTTTCACAATTACCTGTCAGTCAATGAGATACCAACACATTGTCCGCTCTTTAGAGACTATTATCAGAAAAGGACACTCACCACTGGTAGCTTTGCCAAGACCTCACCATTGGTAATTATAACGTCGAAATAGTTTGTCCACCTTGGCTCCACAGCAACGATAACCAACGATAACTGAGCAAAAAGCATACGTAGAATGACTCTTGCCAATCGCTGTTTCCTTAGGCTCAGATGGCAAGGATTTTCAGGGAGTAAAAGATGACCAAACTGGCTTCTTACAAGACCATTATCATTCTGGTCCTACTTAGGCTTGGACCTGAAGAAGCACCTCATCGTTTCTAGAAAAGGTACTGCGTATGGTCTTTGTCCCTGTCCCGTCCGCATGAAAATATGGGTCAATCACAATTTCTTCGCAGGCCCCGCACCAAACTGTGACTTTGAGAGAATAAAATGCATTGTTCATAAAGTGATAATTTTGCTTATGCACATATTATTTCCATGCATATATCGTACAGTTTGTGCCTGAACAACTCTAGTGAGGCAGAAACATATTCAATTTTATGTTGTCTTCTAACAAAAGTGGACAAAATCAAGAGATCTTAAACACTAACAGTTTAAATTATCATTTACAAAAGTATGGAGCAACACAATGTCCCGCAAATCATTAAAAACCAGGCCGACTTACAATTCAATGGTGAATTGTACCTAAAAGTACAAAGTTCTTCATCCAAATCTTCCGAAGGGGTGCTGCACTAAAACACAATTACATTCCTGAGAATTTTTCCATACAAACCCGTGGTGAGTGAGTAATTTCTTGCAAATTTCTCAAAGATGCAGGGTTCAACTCCTCGAGCTTTTGACCACAGCCGGGATCTATAGTTCCTCAAAAGATTTCTAGCTCTTACCTGAAGTTGGTCAATAAGGGCCCAGCTGATGGTGTACGACGGTCTGCCTTCGGGAACCACAGAAAAGGTAACTGATTGGATACCTCCGTATGGAACTTAGGGTTATTTTGAATTTGACATTTTTAAGCAACGCAGTACTTGCAGTGACATTCATAAAGATACGAGTATATGTCCCCGATGTAGTATGGAGACTAAGCTTGGTAGAATTCCTTCAAAAGTCATAAGTAATATCAGCAAACGTTTAAGTATGGAGAGGTCTGATTATATGATCGTCTTCAACTTCCTCAAAACATTCTTAGCAACGTCGCAGTTAGGAGGGTTTGGCTGTGATTTGGAAACGGGTGGCTGTTGACAACACAATATCCTGCATTGCTTTCACTTTGCACGGGAACATTTTTTAAGTCCTGCAACAAATTTGACTTGACAAAGACCGCCTGCTGTGGTTTAAGTACTTGGTTCGTAATTCTATTGATGTTTAAAAGATTTTTTTTGTTTTGACCGGCTGCATTGTTGTCGGTTCCGGCTACTACTCCCCGAAATGAGCCAGTATTCTCAATTTGCCAGAAAAACATTTGGCCATTCGGTTCCACACGACCAGGGAATCCGACGAAAATTACTTTAGGCCAAAGCCACCGACTGATTATTAGTTAAATACATTGATCCAATTATTTCACGTTCTTGAAAATTGTTGTAATTCAAGGCAGGTACTTACCGTGGCATGTGGCAGGCAGAAATGTTTTCAATTAAGGAAGCCCTATCCTGGCTTAAGAAAAACGTGATATCGGAATAAAATTTCCTCATCTTTTATAATAGTTAAGCTGATCAGATCCCTGAATTTATTGTCAGTAAACTCCAAAACCGTTCTAGACCACCGATCATCTCTCAAAAATATGGCAGTTCAACATTTATCTATTGTATTGTATGTTGGGAGGTGAGGCAAAGGGATATTCACGTGAACTGTAGGGCCGACATACTTGCCAAAATTATGTTATACTATACTAAATCCATCCTACCTGACAAAGGTATCGTTGGTATACCAGTCGCTACGCCCAAACAAATTCTAAAGCTGGATGTTAAAAGAAGAACAAACTTTAGGTAAACTGTTGGGTCAACATGTCTAACGACCAAACAAGTCTGTGCAAAGCCGAAACTGAATTGCTCTATAAGTTTGATCCTTCTAAGCAGAAATCATTTTGGAGCTATTATAAGTGTTATCACTGGACATTGTCTCGTAGGTAAACATGCAAGAAAGCTTGACAAATTTACAAACCACTTCTGCAAAAGTTGCATCCTACTCCACCTACTTTTTACGTGTCCAGTTTTATTCCAGCTTTCACAAGCTTTCATAGGCCTAACTTAACTCAACACAACTTAAGGTTTTCCTATAATATAAAGCTTCTTAAGAGGCCTCGAACACGCGATCAGAAAATCGGAAAACAACGTTCTCTTACAATTGTAGGCATACTTCGGTACAGCATTCGTACCTTAGATGAAACATAATAGCAGTATGACCCAATTCTGGCATACTGGACTAAGTCTTATCTATGTTCTTCCACTTGTGTTGGAGTTTTACCCTTCTGATTAGATCCCTGTGTAGCCCGTATAGTTCGTTGTTCCTTCTCCACCATCAATGGTCTATGCAGGCTGAACCAAAGTACAGAAATTCGACATTATGTCTTTCGACAGCTGTTTGATGATTTGTGCGCAGTTTTACGTTACCATCAATATACCAACGCTATAAAAATGCTTGCAAATCGTAAAAAAGTCTACCGTGGACTACTAGCAGATATAATCCCGAAGCCAGCATGGGATATACTGGGACATACTTTCGTTCTAACATATTTCGCAAGAAAGATTGGTATGTGCGCTTTACCAAGTCATCCCCAGCTTTCTTAAATAGCTCAGAAGGTAAGCCGTATGTTTCAGAAGCCATGTATAATTTAATCAAATTTTTCAGGCAAAATAAACTAGCAGAGTTGTGATCTTTAACATCTAAAGATACTTTCTGCTTTTGTCTTCTGCTACCATGGTATGTTTACTTGCTTGTCTTTGCAGGCTTCGGCACGAGCTTTAAGGCCTTGATATGATATATCTACTATTTCCTGGAGCATGCGTTTGTCATGTTTGCTTTTTTTCGTTCAGTTTATTTTGCTCATAGAGAGGGCCCCTGCCCAATTTTCAAGGCTTCTTTTATTCAATTACTTTTCCTTATAAAAAGCGGGGGTAGAGTGAAACTAGACTTATCATAAACATCATCAGACTTTTCGCCACTGATGGTTGCTGTGATTTGTCCAGTTACAAGCTGCCGGTCATAGGTCTTGTTGAGTGGCAATACCACTGGTAGTCCATATTAGGATTTAAAACACGGTACCGTGGGAGTTAGGAGCCCCCGGAATTCGGTCCGGACCTAACTGTTGAGGTAGGCCCCCTTGTGGGAGCGTCATGGTTGCTGTGGTTTAAACCTAAATCGCAGGGGAGGTGGCCCTACTAGGGCTCAATATTCGGAGTAGAGTGGCTATAAGTGCTGGGTACTGAGACCCTAAGATCAGTGAGAGCTCTTTGGTAGGCCTCGACTCATACCAAGAGTGGAGCTGTGCCCTCAACACAGTTCGGCATTGGTATTTTATTGTTAAGTAGCAGATAAGCGATGGGAAGGCGTGTCCTTGCTCCCATGGATGTATGGGCATCCATGAACTTAAGTCTACACTACAAGCGTTCATGCTAAACACAAGATGCATCGTCTCATAGAGATCGCTAGCATCGTTGTTCTTCTTTACAATGAATATTTCCTGTTGCAGCCGGTAGTCTTCGTCAAATCAACGGTTTTTTTGTGAAATTTAAGGAAAGTACAGTTCAGCTATCCAGCAAAAATGCTGAACTTCGTATGAGATTAAAAAACGGTGAATCGCTGAATGCTTTTATTGCGATTCGCGCCAACCTACTTTTTACTTGTCTTTAGGATATATGTATGTAATAGTTGCACTCTGGCTTCAACAAGATATTGATCCGAAAGAATGTTCGCATCTCGGCACATTTGGATATCTACCAAACTGAGAGACTTCCTTCAATACCAGTAATTAGTGTTTAAATCGCCCGGATAATTTACACCACATCCTATCTGTGACCTCCTCGACTTTATCCCTTAACGAAAATGAAAAGTATAATACAAATACAAAATTTGTTGCCAAAGTCTGCCTCAAATGACGCTGCATTTGTTGTTGATAACAATCGTCTGAGCTCGTATGCCGCATTGATTTGTCCCCTTTTTGTTCATCTTAAAGCTAAATGACTTCTTCATGGTCTCCGTTGGATGGCCCAAAACTATACAGTTGTCAAAAGCAGATCCGCCCTTATTTGGGACTTTTTGCTGCTTCGTAACAAGTCATTCTATTTCGTGGTAGGGTACTTACATAATTGCACCGCTTCTTAGAAGAAAGTTTCTGGATAATTCGGAATCTATAACTACAGGGATAATGTAGGTAGCCGATTTTTGCGCATTGTGGGCTTCTTTTTCAACCTTAACTCAAAATAAGTTGAAGTTGACGTATCTGTTCTGCAACAATTGCTGATTCAATCCGTAAATGGATTCATCTCAAGTTAGTCTTCCTCTGACGCTCATTCATTCCTGAATAGGGTAACTTTCTTCTTGGTCAAGGGTCGTTTCACATTCGTACTAGAGAGAGTCAAAGCAAGGAAGTGTAGTCACAGTTGCAGCACTAGCTTACTCTAGATTTATTTTGGCCAGTTCTTATCCAAATCGTTTACTTAACACGCAACTAACCGCTTACTCATATTATGGCGTTGCTTTCGAAACAGGTTTTATTCAAACTGATGCGTATTTAGTTTTTAGTCCAAGTTCACGGTCAAAAAATCGCTGAATACTAATTAGCGAGCTTCAGATAGGGCCATCGCATAAAACCACGTCGCTCTCACTATAGTCCAATACACATCCGAGTTCGCTTTCCGCCACAGACCTGACCTACGCCACACTTTCGTAAAAAAAAAAAAAAAAAAACCAAAATACTCCATTTTATTTTTGCGATTAAGTAAACTGCCATTATTTTGTCTTAAACACATTTCATCCATTTGAACAGTGGCGCGTCCAAAAAACGCTTTAAATTCCTGTCCCCCTCTGGTGCAGATTTAAGAAAAGACCAGTTCCGTCTTTGCAGCCATAATATGTCATGCGTGTCGCTCTCGCTGTGGCAGTTTTGTTTCTTTCTCCTTTTTGTTCGTTTTTACTCAATTTTTCATCAATTCCATTACACGAAAATAAAATGTAAAAAGAAAACGTCCATCGTACTAGCACTCAGTCAAGACCCAAATGACGTATTTCGTGCATCCTGTTTATGGCATAGTACAAGAAACCAGGCAAAAAGCCAACAAACGAAAACGAGACCGAAAGCGAATACATAAGCCAGCGAAAAAAAACCCGAATTTCATCTCACACCAACACACTTGCCACACTACCCTGCCCCATAGAGGCGAGTACTCGTATGTAGAGTGCAAGCGAAAAATAAACGCAACCAACAGGGCCCTCCAAAACCATGACCAAGGCCAAACAATTTTCGGCTGAAGCAGGTCCTCGTCTGTCATCTATCCGCTGAATTGCTGAGCGGGTTCAGGGGATGGTAGCGAACGTTGAACCGAGCAACGAACCACGAACCACGACCAGACCACGACTGACAGCTCACCACCACCACCACCACCATCACCACTACTACTAGCATAGCACCACCAATTCCACTGTATGTCGTACCGTGCGTCGTCGTTGCCATTAACATTCTCCGGCTGTGTAAACACGAAATTGGTTTACCCGAGTGTGTGAGTGCGTACGTTTGCTCAATACGAATGTGAGTTGTGACCAGAAGGCGCGTTCAGCGAGCGCACTCATCATTTTGCCGGCAATTTTCGGAGCATTGCGTTTTTGGTTTGCTTTTTTTTTTATTCGTTTTCTGTTTTCGGTTTACTTGAATTCAAGTAAAAATGAGGGGCCGACAGCAAGGGAAATCTCTCCATTGTTGGCCTGATGATTACCATGGACCAGTCGCGTCCAAAAGGGCGAGCGGGTTAAGCCAACCGAGGGGGACATAAATGCGAAAACATTCAAGAATTGCTTACAATGAGCAATCACTGTATTTTTAGGGAACACAGTGGTAGCTGTCGTTTTTTTCGCAGTGTTTTTGTTTGGTTTGGCGTTCTTGTTATATTTTTTTTTTTTTTCATTTTCCGTTTTCAAGAGCTTGATTGCTTCCCTCAGTTAATAAGTTGTTCTGGGATTTTCTACACTGTCCCCTCCTCCGTCTAGAATCAAAGTAAAATAAAAAGCGGAACAAAACTGCGATAAAAAAATATATTTTCGGTCTCAAGGCCTGCACGATGTTTACTTTCCGATACGTTCCTCCCTTGAGTTGAAGGCTTAAAATTTCTGAGGTTATTTACCCTTGCTGTCATTTCTTTTCCTCGTCGTCGTCGTCGTCATCGTTCGGTCGCCCGATGTTGGAGAACGAAGGATTTATAGCATGCGAAGGAAAGTAAAATTTGCCCATTGATGGTGGCGGCGGCGTGACGGGATGAATGTGAGGCTCCTCAAAATATTGATTCAAACCAAGACTCAGTCACTATCAATTTAAGAGGCGGCCTCTTATGACGAACAAATTTAGCTTTATTCGAGGAACAACCAACAAGCGACTGACAACAACCGGGAGACGACCGTCGACAATCGGGGTTAAAGACAGATAAGCAGGCGTGTTTACTCGTTGCGTTTTGAGTGCGTTCAAAAGACTTTCACCTGAGCGGAGAGGCTGATAAGTTTTTTGCATTTGCTATTTACACATGAAATGCTCGCAGCTATTGTTTGACAGTTTCTGAGAATAATAAAGCGATAAGATAGTAACATTAAATGGATTTTGCTAGACTCTGTTGTTTTTTATTTTTATTTTTAGAAGAACGAAGACCTCAAAGTTTGACGCACTTTACAAGTTTTAAATTGAGGGTTTTTGTTGACAGTTGAGAGGAGGGAGACGAACGAGTATTTGCTGTCAACAGATAATGAGTGTGGTTCGGGAAAAATCGGTAATCATATGATCGTCGGAGGGAAAGAACATTTTTTTGCTTTTTGATTACCAATCTATGTTACTTTTGATAACGAAAGTCGATCATTTAATCTAGA
This sequence comes from Volucella inflata, assembly GCA_928272305.1. Taxonomy (NCBI): domain Eukaryota; kingdom Metazoa; phylum Arthropoda; class Insecta; order Diptera; family Syrphidae; genus Volucella; species Volucella inflata. The sequence continues at coordinate 145,642,072 of OV743716.1, read as the reverse complement.
ATTGTAGCTAAGTGTTTGGCAATCAGTTATTGCTTTGAAAGTGATATTGTTGAGGTCAGGAGTAAGCAAAATTTGATACAATGAGGCATTTCATGACTGGAAATATATGCACAACAAAGTTGCTTAGTAAAAACTGCTCGGATCAAGGTTTCAAAATTCACATGCCTTATCTGCTGTCCTTTAGAATACTGGGAGAACCTTGGCCTCCCCTCAACTGCACTAAATTTCATGGCAGCCTTGGTATGTACAATTCCTTCTTAACTTAAAGTTAAGAGTATTCAGGCAAAGAACAAGTCCACTCTATGTTATGTCTTGCATTTTCCTTTTAAACTCATTCTTTTAAAGATATATGAGTAGGGCCTTCAGTGGCGACGTGACCACAATACAGCACTCAATACATCAGCGCTGAGTACTTAGAGCCTGAAGCTAGTTTATGACGAATATTCACATGGGGTTGTAGGATGTTGTAGAACTCTTCTTCTGCTTATCCTTTTATTAGCCCTTTCCTCGTTATACGAACTTATGCGTAACGAGCTTCCCATTTTTACTACATCACTGCTGCTCCGTTTATGGGGTTGGCAGGATGTTGTCGACATCACATGCATATGTCCAGTAAACTTAAGCGCAAGTAAACAGTTAGCAGTCTTTTGCTACTCAGAGACAACAGGACGCTGACCGCCTAGATGTGTCACGAACCATTCGCTTGGTCCATCAAAAACCGAGAGAGCTAGACCATTTGCAATTATGCTTATATTAAACCCAACTGTTAATTGAAGTTCTACTCGAGGATGCGGTCAGACCTTAAGTATGTCTAAACCTTGCCAGTTCATCGGCGATATTGTTACCCATGATCGGATTGTGGCGATGGCGCGATAGTTAGCTCATTGGACGCAGACGCAGAGAGTCTGGGTTCGATTCCTGGCTGTGTCACAAACAATTTTTCAAATCGTCATCACCCTTTCGACGGACAATGGTAAACTCTCGAAAGTAAAATTGCCTACGAAAAAGCTTCTTCGGACTCGGCGATAAACCGTAGGCCCCGGTCAGATGTGACAAAAATGACATCATGAGCTACGCAAATGAGTGTCAAGAAGCTTGGCCTATACAGGGCTGCCAGCGCCACAGTGTTTTGTTTTTTTTTTGTTTTGTTAATCCGATTGTGATTTTAGACTTCCGATCCCGTTCAATGAGTCGTGCATTCTTGAACTAGGTTTAAAATCCCAAGGGGGTTCAGCAATTCTCGAGGCGCAGCCAACTGATTCCAAAAGCAAGTTTTCCTAACGAGGAGTAAAATCGGTTCTATTTCTTCATTCTTGAAGATTCGACTACATTACTTTTCTGTCTAAAATATTGACCGAAACTGTTCTGATGTCGTCCATACGGGCGATTGACTCTGATATGAATACCAAAGTGGGGGAGATTCATCAATGGGTCTAAAGCAGAGCCAGGAGTGCTAAGAAAAGTCCCCATGTAGCCGGGAGAAACCGTTCTTTGGAGTCTGATTAAATGAGCTGTGACATATTTCCTTATAAGTTTGTTTGGATTTGATTATACCTGTAAGACTTCGGAGAAAACAAGCTTCACGTTTTCCCACTTCAGATGGGAAGAAAGATGGATGGCAATGACAATTAGCTGCTCTACGCCTGTGGCTGTCTTCGATTTAGAGCAGAACGTCCCTGGGCAAGGGTAGAAATTGAAGTCGTTGATAGCTATAAACAGTGGGGCTACCAAGATGCATTACAGCGACAGTGGCTGAACTCGCCCATGTGGCTAACCTTTGTTAGCCTGTGTGGCATATATTTACCGCTGTTTGAATTAACAATGCAGGTTCTGTTTACTGCTATTGCCTTATTCACAACGCCAGTGGCATATTATATAGTACAACATAGTTCGGTTGTTGAAAACGCAATCAATGTAGATGAAAATGCCCAGTGCTTATTTCTTCTTGTCGAGTGTGCCTTCAGTTATAATCACTAGCTTTTAATTCGGGGTCTGGAAAGATCTTCTGCATTGCAAAGAGGATGCACTGTTTCTGATAAGGTTACCTGGGAAGTGAGTCTCAACCATATCTTTGCTTTGACTCAGTGTTGGTCCCATCAGATTTTCTAAGTGATTCCAGCTTATTTCTCCTTTTAAAGACATTGAAGAGCCTGGTGGTCCTTCGAAATCCGAATTAGCTTATCATATTCTTCTGCTTCTATATTTGAAGATTCTTCTCTTGCTCTAAATTAGTTCTAAGTGGCTTGTTTAGAATTTAATTTCTTAAGATCTGTGTTTCGCTAAGAAATGGGCGATCTGGCTGGATACTCGTATGTCAGTTTAAAGTTGGTCTAGCGTCAGCAACTCTTTACAACATTTGTCCGATTCTTCAGAGCCAGTCTTCCACTGGAATATATTCCTTTGATTTGGAGAGGAGTTGCAGCAACCCTTATATCTCAGACAGGTAACAAACTCTGCGAAATTCTACAGGCCCATTAGCCTTTCGTATTTCATGTTCAAATAAACTAAAATCAAATTGGTATCTGCATTAGAAAGGGAATAGTATCTAGAACTCTGCTTTTCAACTTACAGTTTGCGTACCGATAGGTAATAAAGGTAATTCTAGAAGATAAGTAATTGAATATGACTACTGTTATAGGCTGTCTTCAGACGTGGAAGACTTTTGAATTTGTTTTATTGTGGTGCTTATTACTAAATGCAGGTCCTGATTCCTATTACTGATTACTATCAGGAATCGCATGCAAGATGCCCTGTTTCAGGAGTCCCAATTAGACCTAATTCTGGTTCATGTAACAATTCTAGAGGAAGAAATCATACAAGCACTTAGGTAACATCGCGCGAATCACTTTAAATAAGATAACATCATTGTCCACCTAAAAACACTAAAGTAGGCCACCCAAGCCGATTAGATTTTCAAAGAGATAAAGGGTTAAATTTGAATTAAATTGATTCAGATTCTATACTGTATAGGATTGGGTATGGTATAGCATATCCGATAAATGGCCATGGCCTTGCTGTCACTCTCTTGACTTCAAAAACCCCCTAAGAAAGAAGAGACTTTAATCGCATGATCTGGAACATAAATTCTGATCACCAAAATGGAAAATTACACGACCAGGAAATTAAACAGTTTGGGCATCTGACACCGTTATGCTGAAGGCACCTGTCGTGCCTTATCAATATCTTGCAATTTAGGCACAAGAAACTAGATTTCACCTTTAATGCCACGATAGACTTCAAAGAAGTCACTTAAGATTAATTTGGAGGAAGACTGGAGTCTTTGCAGGTTGAAGCAAAATAATATAAAAAGCGAATTCGAATTTCGAAGAATTTCCTCTTATAAAAATTTTTGCAAAAATACCGAAACCGTAGGTGATACTAGCAGGCTAGCCAAGTCATCAATAGGGGAGCCTGGAAACATTCCAAAATTCTGATGGCACCTACCCTAAGTCAAAAGCAAAGTGTCTGCCCCGTCTCAAACTTAAGGCTCACTTTCCAGGTAACCTAATCAAAGTTATTCCACAACCTGCTCCTGTTAATAAAGCAGAAAAACACAATTGTAGCTGGCATATCTTGTGAGTTTTGGTGTGGGGCGAGGCCATTAAACATACTGTTGCTTTATTTGATGGCTTCAACAAGCCTGATACCGACGGCATATACCCAATTATATAACAAAAAGTTATAGACTAGCTGCTGGCCTTGCACCTGCATGCATACCGAAAATTGAAGAAGACGATTTGGCCCTCGAGGTTGTTTTTCTTACGAGGAAGAGGAAGCTTACTGGCATTATCATCCGATTCTCCAAAGAAGCAGAAGTATTTGGACGTCATCTTAAATAACAAAACCTGTTGGACTATACATTTCACGCGGAAAACCTCCAAAGTGCCGTCGGCAACATTTGAAGGGTGTTACCGAGAAGGGTCCTTTGAATCTACGCGGCTTTAATGAGGCCATTATATATGTATCTATTCTGCGTTGGTTGTCAGGTCAAAGTTTCCACAAAAATACGTTACAGCCGCTTTTGACAGACTCTAAAGAGTGATCTGTCTGCCTCACTTGGGATCTGTCTGGGCTCGGTCTGCTCTGGATACCGTCGAATGGGATGAAACTAGAACCCTTTTTGCTGTGAGAATTAGAATTTTCTGTGTTCAGGAATAGTATCTTTGCCAGGAAAAGAATGTTCCAAAAACCGATTAAGAATACGGCACAAGTGTCTTGGAAGAACTTATGTTTGTCTTCCAAAAAAAGAATATACGTCATCCAGATGTCAACGAACTAAGCGGTGTTTCTTCAATCCTGCACTAACTGTACGAGTATATATTTATATCTGTTAAACCAATAATTACGAGTAGTTTGCAATCTCTCAATGTCATTTTAATTTAATGGTCTTTGCAATCTTATCGTGATGACATACACGTTACCAAATTTTACAAATTTTGTTCCAAAATTATGGTTTTTTATGGCTACAAACCTCAAGAGCACTTGCACCATACAACACCATTTGAGACCGCTTTTCGTCATATTGTTGGCCGTTTTCGCACAATATTTTCTCTGAAAGATGCAGTGCCATCGAGAAGCATAAAAAGAGTGCACACTAAATCGAATATTGAATTTGTTTTGGAGAATTTACCTATTTGACGTTGTCGACAACAATTTTGTCTTTGTCCGTTAACTTTATGGAAAATTTTCCGCATAGGTCTTTGTTTGCAGGCCTACCAGATCCAGCTTATGGAGGAATTGTAGCCAAAGACCATCGTTTTCTTCGAAATTTCAGTGAATGGGCTCAAAATCAACTGGCTTAGATTCGCTGTTTTATCGAAAAATTGTGTTCAGCATTACATCCCGAGAAGCACACAGCTCGGTGTGGTCTGTGGGCTGGTGGAATTATCGGACCATCGTGGTACGGCCACGTACGGGATTGAAAAAGTGGTTTAAAACTTGGTCTCTCGAATGATATTCATCAGATCCAGACATCGTGGGCATAAAATACGATATGGCATCTTAGTTTTTCTTAAATGTAACATAAATTCATATAAAAGATTAGTTGCAAGATAGTTTTAAGGCCGAAGGGTAAGGTTTAATTAAATTGTGAAGCTTGGAGCGCTCGGTAAGAGTAAGTGAGCTTCAATAAATAATTGTCATTGGCAAATTAGATTTAAGCAGAATGCTTTCACTCAATTGACCACAAATAGTGGACTGTTTAGTGAAATTTCATGTGTTTTGTTCAAAATCAAAGTTAGTACTAGCTTAAAAAACACACTTTATATTGTGAACACGAATGTTGGAGGAAGAGGAGCATTTGCATCTGTACCGACAGCTTCAAGGTCACCGCTTAAGGTCTAGATGACCCTTTAAATGACTTTTAAGGTAGTTCGAGAACGCAAGACATTACTCAACGCAGTCTGAGGCATGAATTTACTGAGCCCAATTTGGATTCCAGCTCACAATAGGATCACGGAAAATAAAATCGCTCATAAAATTGGGCACAAAAGCCCAAAAAGATTGCCAGCCAATGAAAAACAGTGCCACAGACATCTCAATGGATGTAGAAAAAACCTATAATGTGAAACATAAGAATATCAGAATACATTAGGTCATTAGATCCGATCCCAACATCCGACCCTGTAACACCAAGTAATCAACTATTATGGGACTAAGGCACATCTAAGTTAGTTTACAACGTGCTAAGGCTGCTTTATCAGTCCTCAGCCATAGATTTAACAAGGATCACTTAGACCTCGTTTTTAGCCTAGAACTATATGTCATTGAAGATAGGGAAAAGGGACTCTCAGGTGAACTCTCCTGAGAATATATCGTTACCAATAAGTACCAAACTCTTTCCAATTCCAGAATATGCCAACTAAAACCTAGTACCTGCAAAAGCTGAGCTGTATACTAATGTAGGTAAGAGAGAAACTGTCATACCCGTATGCTCATCTTATCTGTCAGATGAATCCAGTGATATGGACTTCTTGCCACTGAAGGCACTGGTGGACTACTATCGTAGGAAGAACCTGCAACTCATTGTAAGCTGGGATACAAACGCGGTAACGGTAACGTGTTTGAAATAACATCAAAACTGGTCTGGGATTGCCTTCAAATCCAAAGTCCGTCTGAAGTGTTTAAACCTGGTTAGAGGAAGAAAAGGGTCCATTTCTGGAGGGAAACTGACAGAAACAGGCAAGCCAAACTCTATATGTCAAACAGTTCTCATAAAAATTGGAAACAACTACTACTACTGAGAATTGTCAATAAATATTTGATGACCATGGGTATAACACAAGACAATACCTGCAGATTGTGCAATGAAGCAGAACACATCTTTCTGACTGAAACAGTTTAATTTAAACACGTCAACGGTACCTAGGTAAATTAAATTCTGAATGAGCGGACACATCTGCCAGCTGACTCAAAGAGTTAGCCGCCCTTTGCTTAAATTGCGGCATCATAGACGAGCTTTAAATGGAGGACATCATAAGTGGGCCCATCACTTGTGGCCGCAGTGATCTGGGATCCATTATACCACCTCTCGCTGCTATCTAATCCATTAAAAGAGAGACTTCAGGCTGCGTACTGGTGTCGTGAAGGGGCACTACGCTTGGGATATGGGTACTCGGTGCTGACGTTGTTGGTGCTGTATGGACTGTAGCGCTTTACTATCTTTCAGTACAGAAATACCTATATACAAGGACTACAGTAGATTAGATCGATGTGCGAATGCTCTATTAAAAATAAAAATAAAATCGCTACAAATAGCAGGTATTGATGTGATAGGTGCTTTAGCTGAAACTCCTTTATCACTGAACCTTTCACTTATCTTTTAAAGATTGATGCGCGTTCTTATACTCAAGTCGAATATTCAAAAGTTTTAGGTAAAATGCGGATCCAAAAAAGATTCTAAAAGATCATATGCTCTTCTGTATCGATGGGCCAAAAGATTTTATCAAGGTTTCCGGTCTCCAGATAACGAACGCTTATCTTTGAATGGTCAAGTTGCCAACTAGATTCAGCATCTGTGATTGGTTGTGATTTATCATTTTCGAAAATAATCGACAAAGAACAATTAAAATTTTGAGAAATGCTCGTGGGTAGCCTCTTTGTTGTTTGTAATTTGGAATGTGAAAAGCAAATCTCCTAATTTCGTGCGCTGTTTGCAAATTAGATTTATTTTGGTACAAAAAAGAAACTCGACAAAAAAACTGTCATAGAAACAATTTAATTGAATTCAAGTGTGTTTCCGAAAAGGCCCCATTAGCTGGCAAAGCATGAGAGCACGATTCTATGATAATTATCAGAATAATAATAATGCACAATAGCTAATTCTGCACCCCATATAAGTAGCTCGAATGTCGCGCGTTCAGCTCTGATTTAACAATTTTCACAATACCACATCCCCCTCAGATACATATCTACGAATGCGAACGCGTTCCACCAAATGACTATGCCATTTGTGCTCGCAGTCGTATCTACACAATTTTGTTGTACGAGTACAACGACTATTCGTATGACTATGCTCTCTTGGCGATTCTTCATAAATAAGCAAAGCTAATAAAGCGTTTGAATGCGTGTCTCGTCCGCTTATTGTAGTACAGACAGCACTTAGGGCACTTGTTTGCACTAATAAGACTAGACACGTAGTAGATGCACATAACGCGTTAAGACGCTTGCAATATTATAAAACACGCGCTTATCAAACAAAAAAGGCGCCGTAGAAATTAAGTACTTGCATTTGTATCAACTTGACGACTCACGAATGGCCACAGTTTTAGGGGAGCACGGGCTTACGATGTAAAAGACCAACACCTAGGAAAGCCCCTTCAGGCTTAAGTCTTTGCCCATTCTTAAGACTATTCATCATCGGTGAGAATGACGTTAACAACAACAACCACATTAACTAAAAAAAAATACTATTCAACACTTGTTAAGTGTCATCCCATGTGGATTTGAAAGACGAGAGGCAGACAAACCAACCGGCAGAAGATACTTGCCCCCAGAACATCTACTTTGAAGATTTGAAAGATAAATAGAAGAAGGGGAAGATCTAAACTGTCAGAATGCTTACAGAATTGCGGGGGAGTGATATGAAACTACTGTCAGGAGACATTATAGTATTGCAAAGAAAACAACATAACGGCGATGGTTTTATTCATAAGTTTCCCACAGATGAGGTTGGTTAGTTTTGTTAAACATGCTCCAATAGAAAGAATTAATAAAGGTCTGGCACTTGTGGGTAAAGTTTGCGTGACTTAAGTCGACAAAATGGCACCAACATCAGTTAGCACGTCACACGTGCATTCGGTTTAGCCAAATAGACCTCCTACTATTATAGAAATTACTTAATCCTGACCATGTTGCTAACGGTCAAATAAATTGTAATTTTGTCTTTTTTACTTTCAGCTGAACCGGCAAATTAATTATTCGACATATTTCTTGCGGTGAGCTCATGATTTTGTTTTTCAAAAAAAACAAAAATTAATCAATTTAAAATTGAAAATTTTATCGTATTTCCTTTTCTCCTTAGGTGATACTACATAACGCAAGGACCTTCTCCCCGAGGAAGAGAATGCCGGAATCTTTCGGTAAGATGATTGGATTTTGCTTATTTTAGTTAACTTTTAGTGACGTCTTATAGACCGCAACAGTCTGGAACTTCAACCTACCCACCTGCTCTCAGCAACGCATACCAAGTTGGTAGAGATTCTCTTCCAACTGCAGGCCCTACTCAACCCTATCTTCAGACTACTTCCATGTCACAGTATAGTAGGTATAAATTTCGATGTACCTTCTCCTTTACACTCCGTTTGCGCATCTAGAGCCGAAGATGACAGAGGAGAAAAAATTCAATGGAAATAACCTCGCCGAAATACATCAAAAAACGCAGACGGTCGCTTACTAACAAATGAAAAGGAAATTTGTGACCGGTGGCTTGAATACTGCAAGGAGTTGCTTAACAAACAGTTTCCACGTGATATCGTGCCGACAGCTGGTCTATCCGAGGAGGAAGTTTCGGATTTTCCAATCGAAGAAATAAGTATAGCAATCGGAAAACTGAAGCGGGGGAAAGCGGCGAGACCAGAGAGCATTCCATCAGAGTTTTGGTCGAAGATGGAGGGAATCGTCAGCGAATGGGTATCGAAACTTTTAAATAAATTAATATGTGGACAGCCTTTGTCGAATCAATGGAAAAGTAGCTTCTTGGTTCCATTATACAAAGGAAAAGGCGACACTCGAGAATGCAACAACTACCGTTCAATCAAGCTTATGTCACACAATGAAAATCGTCGAAAGAGTCTTAAACGAACGTCTTCGGCAAATAATAAAGCTCTATAACAGCCAGTGTGGATTTGTTGAAGGAAGATCGACGGTGGACGCTATCCAAAGCTTACGAATAATAATGGAAAAGCACCGAGATTCGTCTAAGGATTTACACATGGTATTTATCGACCTCGAGAAAGCATTCGATCGAGTGCCTAGGGATCTCATATGGGCCGCGCTGAGGTCTCAAAACGTACCGGAAACGTATGTTAGAATAATACAAGACATGTACGGAAACGTGAAAACTGCGGTTAAAAGCTCTGCTGGATTAACGAGAGAATTTCCAGTTAATGTCGGAGTGCATCAAGGAAGCGCACTTAGCCCTTTCCTCTTTAACGTAGTATTCGACTATATTTTAAAAGACTGCATGCGCAAAGCAAATGTAACTCCAATTCTCTTCGCTGACGACGCAGTTATACTTAACGATAACGTCTAAGATTTACAGAACGCCTTAGATTCATGGAGAAATGCGCTAGAGAGAAACGGGTTTAAAATAAGTCGTTCAAAGACGGAGCATTTGACGTGCCCATTTGCGCATCCGTTGCGACCTGTTCCGGATATAATGTTAGACGGAATAGTTCTTCCGAAAAGCACTATCTTTAAGTACTTAGGATCAATCGTTAACATGGAAGCGAAATGTGACGACGACGTAAACCACAGAGTGAGTGTGGGATGGATGAAATGGCGGGAAAATTCGGGAATCTTAAATTAAAGGGGAAACTCTACACCACGGTTGTAAGACCAGCTCCTATATACGGTTCATAGTGCTGGACAATGTACGAAGCGTTTAAAAACAAAATGACGGCAGCGGAAATGAAAATGTTAAGGATGTCTAGTGGAGTCACTAAACGCGATTGCATTAGATCTACGCGTATAAGAGGAAATCTTCATATAAAGAATTCGGTAACCGAACAGCTTGAGGCGAATAGAATAAGCTGGAATTGCCACGTTCAAAGAAGATCTGCGGAAAATCCTGTTAAAAAGGCACTATCAACTACGGTCACTCCAACTGTAAGAAAACGAGGTCGGAAAAAGAATTCCTGGATTTCTCAGATGGCAAATGCGGAACAACGTCTGGGGCTTACCACTGAAGCGATCCAGGACCGAGCATTATGTAGACGTGTTCTGCGGTCTGCGACATTAGCCAACCCCATAAGCGGAGCAGCAGCGATGCAGTAAAAATGGGAAACTCGTTACGCATAAGTTCGTATAACGAGGAAAGGGTTAATAAAAGGATACGAAGAAGAAGAAGAGCCGAAGATGACACGGATAGTCTCTAACTCAAGCTACTGCGCTGTATATGAACTTTATTGCTCGATTACCCTCCCATAGAGACAGCGGATAGAAAATATATTCTCACATGGAATATTAGGATCCTTAACAGCCCTAGAAGGCTACAAAGGAGATTCATATTGCAGTAACTATTCAAAAAGAGATGGAATAGGGCGGACAAAGATGGGATAAAAACTACGACATTTACTACTGCCACTGCTACAAAAAAGGAAGACGACGATTATCTAGATTTGCTGTTCGACCAAGACGACTTATTAGTATCCGAAACAGGATGATATCATCGAAGATTTCTATGAACACCTAGACTTTCCTATGTGTGCTTAGTTCCCTAGATCCATGTAAGGCCAGACAAGGAAGACAGAGCCTGCATACTCCACGCCCAACAGAGGATTTAAGATTTTAGAATTCGTCACGGTGCATAATCTTTAAGAAGCTGGTACCTGGCTCCCACATCCAAACATTCATAAACGGACTTTGCGTTCCGTTCATGTTTTAATCCTCAACCAGATGAATTACATTGCAATGGTTTTGAACAGTCTGGATGTCCGAAATTTCCGAGAAACCATGATGCAGATGCAGACACAGGCACTATGAGCTCGAGTAAGATCACAAAAGTTTGACGTTAAAAGGCTGCAATCGCAAGAATCCCTCCAGTCCTCAAAATCCCAGTACTCACAAGCTGTCGAACACCAATGGAAATGTTATCAACGAGTAATAACAACTCTTTCTGATGGGGTTGGTGATGAAACCTCGCTACAGGGAAGCCTTCTTTTCGGCAACGAATTTTGACAGGTATGTATAATACATGCAGCCAAACAAGACGCATAAACGAATAAACTGGGCTGCTTGGAAGTACCAGAGTGGCTTGTGAGATTTCTTAGCGAAAAAGAAAGGAATAACACAGGCTGCTCAGAAAGCACGGAAGGTGAACAATCGATAAACCAGCGAGATGCCATTCTAGAAATGACTTTCCAAAGTTTCATCAGAGAATAAAACGAACGTGCCAGAACTACAAGCCAGAATAGAAGCCTACCAAAGATGGTTATGGACAACCACTGGTGGAGTCACGACAATTTGGAATGACTGTATATCGGTGATGATGGTAAAAATACTGTTGTCAGGCAAAACGAGCCATATATCCTGGACGGTGAATAAAAGGAACTCCATCTCCCTAACCTAGATGAAGCAACATCGAAGCTTCTATCTAATGAAGCTTCTGGCGTGGACAGACTGTCTGATTAGCTATTTAAAGCAGTTGAATGTGACCAATTCGACACAGGCACCAACTAATCTGTTAGATATGGTCAGAGGAAAGTACCATATACCCGATGAATGGAATCTTTGTACCGCTCAGACCCTTTTGTCTGCGCCAAGTATAGAAAAATACGACTCCTTAACAGACCTTAAGACAATTTCTGTCGTATTATGTAAGCATCTGCAACCGCTCACAAACAATTTTGTTGGTGCATACCAGTGTTAAATTTCACATCTAGACTCACCATCCATATGTCGATTTAAAAGATGCATTTGACACCGTGCATAGGTTGTGCAAGATGAGAGAACAAGCAGAGACCTTTTATGTCAATAAAGGTTTAGGACAAGGCGATGGCCTGTCATGTGACTTATTTAATGGTCTTAGAAAAATCGTGAAAAACTCCGCACAATTCAACTTGGGTACAGGTACGGATGGCATTGATGTAACTAGACGAACACAGATAGCCGTCAATGCAGCTTTCACTAATATTCAAGCAGAAGCAGCGTAATCATTTACTGATAATAAACGCTGGAAAAATATAGCAAATGCTGTCATTAGGAAATTATTAATTTATTTCAAAAAGCAAACACTTAAATACTTAAGCTAGAACTTACTAATTTTGCTCAGTGCTGTGTGGAATCATTGGAAGAGTGAAGGACTTTCTTGAAGAAGTGTTATGGCTTGAATAGATTTGATGGATTTGACTACACGTACTACACGAACATGATCTAAGATTGCAGGGGTTAACGTTCAATGAGATGAGCTTGAAAAGGGCAGCTCTGGTCTTTTCGTATGCATCTTGATAAGCTGCATGTGCTTACCGGCATTGAAACCCAGAACATAAAGAGAGCACTGAGGTGCTTTGCAATCAAAACCATTGAGTTATATAAATATAGTGCTCTTGAAAATCCTTTCAATGGAGAACGGTTTCGCAGTGAGCTCCTAATTAAGGATTTCATCTCTTCGGACTTGTTATCTTGGCATGGGCAACAAAGACGGGCCAGATCGGCTTCCAGCTGAGTTATTTAAAGGGGTATTCTCGTCAGGAAATTTAAAACATATATTTTGCATATTTTTAAAATTTAGACCTTTAAGAATATGTCCTCAAAATGACTTTTCAAAACTATAATTATTTTCGAAGTTACAGCTGCTTTTGTGCGCGGCAACTAAACCGGTCGGGCGGAGCGAATCGCACTGAATTACGAGCTTATGCTGCTTCTAAATAAGGTAGAACATCTCGCTTAGCTAAAAGAACTTCAGAAAATATTGATCATGAAGTAGAAGAAGGCCCAATGATGGATCAGGGATCGCCGGTCGATTAATTAAATGTGAGTGGTAAGTACTATTATCTGAGTAACGCTGCCGAAACTTTCACAAACAACGCCTTTTGCTCGAAACTACTTTTTTCTAGCTGCTCGACACGATATCTCAAGTTCTACTCAAACGATACACTTGAAATTTGGTGGAAATCTTCTTTGAATATCTCTCTATAAGTTAGCTCTGGGATTTTCAAATATTCAAAAAACAGGGGTAAACATTTTTTTTTTCCAAATCCCATTTTGCGAATTTTTTTTTCTTTTTGCAAGGGCCGAACCATACCGACATATTTTCTAACGAAGAATTCATAATTTTTTTATTTCAGATCACTACAAGGGTTGAAACTACGTCGAGCAGGATGCACCTTTTTTTTATTGCCCATACTTTACCAGCCTATAACTTTTTGAATTTTCTTGTTGGTGATTTTTTTTTTTGTATTCATAAAATGTCAGTAAACATTCTGTAACAAAATGAATGGTAAAAATGTTTCTTAATTTGTTTTATATCTTATTCTAAAATGCGTACAATTTAGACCTCTTAACCAAAATACTTCCTAAAAGCAGCTAGAAATAACCTGGTTAGGAACATGCACCAGCTCATTTGCAAAATATGGCCTGCAGAAAGCATGCCCAATGAATGGAATCTTAGCATCGTTTGCCCGATCCACGAAAAGGAGATCCCTTCGACCGCGCCAACTTCTCTACCGTTTTGTGTATTGTGTAATCGCTTAAAGCTACGGAAGACGACAACTAATCAAATAATCACACTACGGCAAATCTTGGAAAAGACTCTGGAATTCCAGATCGACACCCACCACCTGTTTGTCGACTTAAAGGCTGCATAATGCGATGTTTAATTTTGGCATTCCTGCCAAACCCGTCGCGTTATTCAGGATGACAATAAAGAATACTCGCTGCTCCATTAAGGTCGGTAACGAATTAACCGCAACGAGTACAACTTCGATTAAGAGAGAATCGTACAAAATTCACTGGCCAATAGAAGGGAAACGATTTTCTACAAGCCTTTCCAATTGCTTGCGTACGCAGATAGTATTGGCGTTATTGGATGAAGACAGGGAGACGTCAATGAAGCATTCGCAGCTATCGAAGCGGAAGCGGCTAAAATTGGTGTCACGGTAAATTAGTGTTACAATTGGCGGGTATAACTTCGAGATAGTTTAAAACTTCGTCTACCTTGACTTAGCAGTTACAAGTAGCAACGATACCAGCAAGGGAATAAGACATAGAATATAACATAAGGCTCAGAAAGCAATTGGGTAGCAGAGCACTCTCTCGCAAGACCAAACAGGCTTTACTATATACCTTGCTATGGCGCAGAGACATGGACAATATTGAAAAAGGATGAAGAAGCCCTTGGCCGTTTCTAGAGGAAAATACTTTTGGTCCTCTCGGTATTGACGCGAAATGGAATTGGAGACTTAACCACGAACTCTACAGCGACATCGACTTGGTCATTCGTCTACGGATTCCATGCCTAAACTGGCTGAGCCATGTATGGCGAATGGACACACAGCTTCGGCCCAAGTAATCTTCAAATCCGAGCCCCGGGGACTACGTAGCAGAGGACGGCCGAATCTAAAGTGGTGCGAACAAGTGGAAGGCGACCTCAACCAACTTGGAGTGCATCACCTATGAACGAAGTTGGCGAAAGACCGTGCCAATTGGAGAGGCTTGTTAGTTGGGGCCCGGGTTCACCCCGGACTGTAGCTCCATTTAAGAAGTAGAATAAAAAAATCCGTGATAAAGGGAAAGAATTCAAAGAAGCACAATGCACCAGAAGACAAACTCGCAAAAGCATTGAGAATACATCGTAAAACTTTTTCCAAACATTTCAAAGCCCTGGTAAAGATCGAAAGTGAAGGCAAACGGGTTCCATATTCATTGAAAGAAAGAGATATCTTACGGCTAAAACCATTCAACTTCGCAACCAGTATGCAAAATCCACCGAGCATGGTGAGCAGAAAAGTAGGACGAAACATTGAAGCAAAACCGACCAGAATAAGCCTAAAGACACCTATCCGTTATTTCCCATCATGACAAGGCTCGTCCACATAATACAAACCAAGTTAGAAACTATTTGGCAAACATTAATTGGAAAATTCTGACACACTCGCCGTATTCTGCAAACCTGGCCCCTTCTGGTTTCTGGTTGTTTCTATCGATGCAGCACGGACTTACAAAACAGCACTTCCCTTCTTGCGAAGAAGTAGAATATTATCTTGATGAGTGCTTGCCCTCAAAAGACGAGCTGTGGTATTGGCGTGGAATCAATCAATTGCAAGTAATATAGGAAATATTCATTGACAACTTTATTAAAAAGAGTGTAGACTAGCGACTTCAGGTATCCGCGAAAAATAAAAATCAAGAGGAGTTAAATCACGAGATCTTACAAGTCCAATCCGCGAAATTATGCGTTTACCTTATATTTGCTTCAATAAGTTGATTGTTTCGTTTGCCATCTTGCTGGAACCACATCTCTTTCACATTCATGCCATTCAATTCAAAAAAAAAAACCACTGTGGCGCTTATAGACCGGCAGCCGAACGGCACTCCTTAGAAGCTCTTTCGTAGGCAATTTTACTTTCGGGATTTTGCCATTGCCCGCCAAAAGGGTGATGGCGATATGAAAAATTGCTGGTGACCCAACCAGGAATTGAACCCAGGATCTCCAATGAGCCAACTGAGGGGAAAAGTCATAAATCACGCTGATTAGCTTAATTTTTGGTAAACATGATCCGATGACTCCACCAGTCCAGGGCCCGCGTTAGACTGTAATTTTTTTTCGGGATGAAACAGTATTTTATTAATATTATTCGGTTTATCTCCCCGAATGTGACAATTTTGCTTATTTTTATAGAGATTGAGCCACTAAAACACAATTTTTCGATAAAACAGCGGATCCAATGACAGTTAGTTTTGAGCCCATTCAACGAAATTTCGACGGAAACGATGGTCATTTGGCTTCAACTTCTGCACGAGCTGAATCTTGTAAAACCTCACCCAAGATCTTTGCCTAAAATTTTTCATAGAGCAAAAACGCAAGCACCAAGCTTTTGTTAACGACGTCCTTCCTCACCAGTTAAAGCGGCCTCTATCAGTGTGGTTCTAGGCCATGAAAGTCCATTATAGATCAATATTTCGGTAGATCTTGAAAGGGACTTAATTTATGTACAACTCTGGCAACAACACCAGCGCAAAAATCATACAAAAAGCTAATCTTTACTGTTTTAGATCAAAAAATCCAAAGTAAAGATCTTCCTTGAACGTCCAAAAGGACTTTGTACAGGATCCTGATTACTGCAGACCTGCTGTATGTCCTTGAAACATGGACACTGACAAATGGGGATAAAGATGCTCTCGTCGCGTCGCACACAAGTAGAAGGGGATCTCAACCAATTTCGTGCGGGCAACTGGAGGCAACTGGCAAAAGATCGCTGTTGAAACATGTCAATAAATAGGTAAGTAAGTAAGTAAGTTCTATAAGTGCGTAATTGTTGACTTGAGAGTCCACGTACTCGTACTTGAATAATTAGAAATCCTTCAAGTCCAGGTGTCTTAAACGGTTAGGTTGGTAAGTGTGGAGCTTAATTGCTCCGGACATCGGTATCAATCCTCGTTATGTTTTCAGACGGCAATTGAGTCCGTATTTACACCTAACTTATATGATTTTTTTATGAATTACAACCTAAGGTTCGTCCACACACTTCTTGTGATCTTTCATCTGGGATTTAGGGGTAAGGGCTGTCTTTGAATTTGAACAATACACAGCCTCAAAACATTTAAAATGTACCTCCCAAAGCCAGTATGTTGCAAATGTTGTCACAGAAGAGATTTTTAGGTCCAAAACACTTAACCCTCGCACTATTATGCTCAAAAAAGCGCTATTAGTCTGTTTTTAAAGGCGACACAAACGTACACTTACAATATCAGTTACAGGTGAACATTTTTGTTTTTGTACAAAGCCTGACCTACTCTGAAATGTAAATGAGTTGCCAAAGCAACCGCCCCCCCATACACTGAACAATATTTATGAAAATGCGTAAAAGAAGTGTCAAAAAGGGAGATTACATTTAGCGAACGCATTCAAAGACCGAAAAGGGTGCAGTGCCCTGTCCTTCTACTATAAACCAAACGCAGTGTCATTTGTAAGCCTTTGTTCGCATATCTACTTGCATTTCCAGATAAGAATGTGTACATGTGCTCGGTGACATGTGATTATAAAAATGCGTAGGCGAATTCTTCACAAAAAGTAAGTAAAATTACAAAATTAAATAAAAAATAACCGTTACACAGGGATTTTTTAATGAAATTTTTTTCGCCACTGGCAATTTACGCGGACTCATCATGTTGGCCGGCCGCGGCGAAGGGTAAGTAGGTTTCATTGCGTTGACTGTTTGTGCCATAACGCATACGAATACCTACCCTCAGGGTTGTGTCGACGACGCATTTGAGAAACCGTTTTTGTAGATTCTTTGTGTGTAAAAAAAATTTTGTGGTTGAAAGCAGAGCAATTGATGGGGTTTGGTGGGACTAGCCGAAGGGGGCAGAACGAGGTGAATAGAAAGCACTATACGCACAATCGCCTATAGTGTCACCACGAACGACTGGTGGCGATGTGTTACGAATTGAAAAATTAAAAATGAAAAAGGCAAAAAAAAAAACAAAAAAAAAATAAGCAAAACTGATTGTTTTTGTAGGGTTTCCCTTTCTGATTCAGTTGTCAGTTTTGTTTCTCTTTCCTCTTCCTTTTTTACAAAAGTTTTTTATTTTTTTATTTTTTTATTTTTTTATTTTTTTGTTTTAATCACAACCCCACTTTGCCCATTTATCACACAAAGTGCACCTCTTTTGACTCACTGTATCCGTATCCCGTATCCGCAGTGTAGTCCGAAGGTTTATGCGCCATTAGAAGAGGATGGAGGATTCGGTTTTGGGGCCGGTTTTACTTCCTGTTTCCGATAGTTAAACATATACACTCACACTCGTGTATACTCTCAAAAGGGAAAGCCAAAGTTATTCAATTTGGATTTGCATCTCTGCAATCTAATGTATCTGTGTAGTGTTGCGCTACTTGGTGTGGCTACTCCTGATGGTGGGATAGACATTTGAAGTTAATTGCTGTGTTAGAATTGAGAATTCGATTAGAAAACTTGATCCGTGGGATAATTCAGATTCCAGAGAGCGGAAAGGAGAGATTGGCCATCTAGAAATTAGAACTTACTTCCTGTGGGAACTTGTTTTTCCGATGGACAGTCTCTGTGTTAGGACCGGAAAGGATTTCTACTGGTGATGTGTAATTATTTCGGTTATATTACTATGCGATCAGATGGAGATAGTGAGACGTATGTGTGGCATGGGAAACAAAAGTGGGCCGAGGAAGAAGCTGATGGACAACAGGCAGGTAGGAAATGCTAATTTATTGAATGGTTTTCTTGCTTTATTCTTTTGAAGGTGCTTTGACAAGGTAAAGGCTGAAACTAATTTATTGATATATGGGATAGTTCCCTGTTGTTCTTAAATTGATGACTTCCGTTGCTTTGTATTTGTACAAAATTTACTTGCTGCGCACAGGATGCTGATGAGATTGGATTGGCTTTCTGCAACCATGAGATGAGATATTCAAGTGCCTCGCCTCGTATGTCGAAAATCATTCACAAAAGTTGGCATGGCTATTGAAAACATTGAACTCGAATGTGACTCACACTGCTCTTGCTTCTATATTTCACACCTCCTTGCAATACTATCTGGCAGTTTCTTATGAAATTATGACATTACAAATTGACACTTAAGTGTTTAATGACATCCATTTTGACTTTCACAAGCGGACAATGGCGCAAAATTAATCATCCTATCGGAAGATGTTATAATTTTTGCAAACGGCGTCGTACGTCAATCTTATTTGACATTTGAGAGCTAGACAGCTGCAGTACACTAACAGACAAGCAATGGAGCACTATACTCCGTAAGAGCATGGAATAATTGTGTCGATTTTTTGACCAATAATCGGTCGCTGGTGTTAGCGCAGCGTGAATTTCGACATCGATTCCATAATCTTTTCGCGCCAACTGAGCAAACATTCCGGCGCTTAGCTACTCAACTCGAACCGACTAAAACCACAGGAGACCATCCAGGGCGTTGCCGCCATCGGACTGGTCGTTCGTCCGAGAATATCGCGGCTGTGGCCACCGTTGTTGCTAAGAACGAAGAAACATCAACCAGACTACGGGCCACGCAATTGGGCGCGACTCTGCGCGAATTTTGGTGAAAGACCTACACATGTTCATGTACAAAGTGCAAACAGTGCATCAGTTTATGCCTCCTGACTGTCAGTATCGTATGAATTACTGTCAAGTCATCCTCAAACTCAACAACGAAGACGACGATTTTTTGTCGAAAATCATCATGAGAGACGAGGCGGATTTCCACTTAACCTGTTATGTCATTAAGCAAAATCTTCGATTCTGGGACCCTTGAAATCCGCGTGTGATGCACGAAGATCCAACACATCCACTCAAAGCCACTTTGTGGGGTGGCGTTCACGCAGGAGGAATGATTGGGCCGCATTTTTTTGAGGACGCCATCGGCAATACGGTCACTGTTACTACAGGGCCATGATAAATGACTTCTTACTGCTGGAATTGGATGAGGGGGGCTTGGTGAACATGTGCTTTCAACAAGACGGTGGAACCGCACACACAAAAGGAGCCACAATGGATATTGTGAAGGAAGCGTTTCCTGGTCGCGTAATCTCCCGTTTTGGCGATTTGGCATGGCAGGCAAGATCGCCTGATTTAACTATCCCAGACTTCTTTCTTTGGGGCTACTTGAAGTCGCGGGCTTATGCCAACGAGCCTCAGACAATCGTAGCCCTCAAGGAGAATATTCGACAGGAATGCGAACAGTTATCACCGGAAATCTTGCGGAAAGTCATGGAAGATGCGATAAAATGGGCACAAATGTGTATCAATACTGGCGGCACCCACTTGGCGGATATTATCTTTTCCAGAAAAAATTTTAAAGGTCCAAATAAAGATTTCCATCACTCAAAATAAGTTTTCTTTATTTAGTAAAAAAGTAGTTCAAAAACAAAATTGGATGATTAATTTTGCGCAACCTTTTACAAAGACATCAGCCTCTTAACACCCGTTCGTCAGCAACTTGATTGTCCATATTAGTGAGGCTTAAGGGAAGGAAAATCCACCATCGACCAAATATTTATACTTCAGCAGATTTTGGAATAACCACTTGGGCTTCAGATTGATGCACACCACCTTTTCATTGATTTTAAGAGAGACGAGCTATACAGAGCAATGTCTAGTTTTGACACCCCTGCCAAATTTGCTCATTTGTTCAGAATGACAAGGGAAAGCGTTCGTTGCTTCTTAAACGTGGGCACGACTAACCCGAGACCTTTGATATCAAAAAACCTTTTGGACAAGGTGAAGTACAGTTATGGAAGAATTGTACGAAGCACACTAGCTAACACCGAATGCACATTCTTTCAAAAGTATTTGCAACTACTGGAGTATGCAGTATGATATCGAAACATTTAGAAGCACACGGGGGGGCTATCACCGGTACATTCGATAACAATTTGGACAGAGCATGACAATCGACAGCCATAGTATCGGGGAAGTAAGGGACTTTCTCTACCTTGGCAATGCTATAATTCTGCTAACAAGAGCTCTGCAGAAATAAGACGAATTATCACTATAGCCAATCGTTATTTTAGTGGACTTAGAGGGTAGTGGGGCTCTATTTAAGGAGAGTGTTTATTAGATCGTAATCGTACCAGTCGTACTTTATGGTTCTGAAGCGCGGACTACCACTTATCGAAAGCAAATAAATATATTCTTAAGCAATTCGAAAGAAAAATTCTTCCTACAATATTCGGTCCTATTTTGGATGCCGGACTTTGGAGGTGAAGGTTCAACGATAAGCCATACGAGCCGCAAAGCGACACCGACCTAGTCAGAAAACTGTGCGAATTTCGAATGACTAGGGTTACACATGGGGTCACTTGTAGTCCTTTTTCCTTATCCACATGTATACAGCTCCACTTGCATGCCGAGGCATCGAATCTCCCCTGGACCTGTTCTGTTTTGGAAAAATCATTTTCACGAAAATCAAGATCATGCGGATAAATTTCGTTGTGAGTCAATTGAGATTATAAGACAGACGAGCATATGAAAATAAGAAAATGGGCAAGCAATGATCCTATGACACAGTTCAAATGGTTATTAGACCTCAAGTGGAATGTGCTTAGCGACAAACTATTAACCAACATGAATGCCGGCATATTAAAGGAACCTGTCGTGCCCAACATCACGCTCTTCGAAGTATTTTCCATTTAATTCTTTCATTGACAAGGACGAAATCATTCGTATTAGAAGCAGATTATAATTTGGGAGACACTTTTGATTTGAAGAAAAACGATTTTTCTGCCTAAATCTTGTCATTTCAGCATACCTTTGGGAACGTACTCGTATTTCCATGAATTGACTGCCCACGGTGGGGTAAATATGGTATTGTCGCAACTTCGAGAAAAGTATTGGGTTTCAAGCAGTTGTCAACTTATTAAAGGTATTATTCGGAATTGTTAGGTTTTGTCGAAGGTTTACATGAAAACAAGCATCGAATCCTATTGCACCTCTTCCAAACGAGGGTTTTAAAGGATTTATGCTGTTTGAAACTGTCGATGTCGCTGGATCACTATATAAATATAATGCTAATCACCTGTGCTGTTTTTCAAGCCATTGCCTTGGAGTTTTTAGGCGCTATAAGGCGATTCATAGCTCGTAGAGGCGCTCGAAGATACATCTATTCAGATAACGATAAAGCTTTTAAAAGAGCTACGACTCAACTTCAGTGTGTGGAAACATCCTGAATAGCTTTTTTATGGTTTTTTAAGCAATCGCGGAGTGAGCGTCCTGGTGGGGCGGGTTTTGGGGATGCCTGTTCAAGAGCGTTAAATGAAGAGCTTTATACTCTACTTAGAGAAGCAAAAAATACAGTCAATATGCGTCCTCCAATTTATCTCACTAAAGATCTGATGGATTTAACACCTCTTATCCCTAACAATTTTCTTTCAGGACATTTCAGAAAATTTTGATAGCCTGCAGACACAAAACTTGCTTTTGATGCTGGGATGCGAACTTTATGGGCAGGTTAGGTTAGGTAAAATAGGGTATGCCATAAGACACAGACACCAGGCACCAGACCGGGCCCATCGAGATCCCCTGTGGGTTCAGTGAAAACCAACTCCAATTTGCAGAAAACCTAAACTGTTTCCCTAGTAAAGCACCTAATTTTTCTATAAAAGCCAAGAAGGCCCTTGAAGTCCCTACTGCCTATTTCCTCTAAGTTTTCCTAAGAAATATTTTCCTAAGAATTTCCTTCGGCTACGTGATATTGCTTCACATCCACACAATATGTGTGTTATGTCCTCAACCGCTTGTAGATCCCCGCAGAATCTACAAGTGTCCGTATTTGTCAGTTTTAGTCTCTTTGCGTGCTTCAGCAGTAGACAGTCTCCTGTTAGTATTCTTATTAGTGTCCGTCCTAAGCTTATCCCTATTTAGATTAATAGAAAAAAGTTATGGGTATCCAGAACAAAATGTATAAAGTTTTTGTGGAAACAATGGAATGCCCGATTTATTCGCCTTAAGAGATTAGTCCACAGTACAGGCAAATCAGTCTCGACTGAAGTTCAAGTGGGAGACGTAGTCCTGGTTCATGATGCTCCTACACCGCGATTGCATTGAAAGTTAGCTGTCGTCGAAACCTGTTTACCTGGGCGGAAAAATAAAATAAGACCCTGCGACGTGTGTTAAGAAAGTCTTTTTTTTTAAAGGAATTTAAGTGGGTATGAATGCCTCAGTATGTGTTAAGATTTTAGAAAATTGGACAGAGAGAGAGAGAAGAAAGATATTTGAGTTTAGTCGTTCTTTTGCTCCGTGGATGGCATTCAACATTTGATGGGGAGACTAAATTGTTAGTGAGAGCTGGTTTGTTGTTGTATTCAAGTCAACTACTCATCATACTTGAGTTTTGTTGATAAAAAAATGCAAGTCTTTCCGGCACGGCTGGGACTTCAACACCGAACTTTTCGATTTGGAAGCCAGTTCACTACACTTCAGCCACGGCCACAGTGGTAAGAAAATGAAATCCGTTCCCAGCATACCCGGAGCATGTTAAAAATAATAGATCTTTTGAGAATTATGTATCTTTAAATCCTTAAATATTTAATGTAACAATATAGTTGTGCCTAGAACTACAGTTGAATTCTCCAGGACTATTTTTCTTACATTTATTTTCTATCTTATGATCTAATAAGTTGTCTGACTATAACATTAAGTATTGAACATATAAAGTTACTTTTCATATTTCTTATACAACAATTATAAAAGTCCATAATTTGTCACATTCTTTGATAGTCATATTTTAAAAGCGATCTAGTGAGCCATCCTTGGATTTCAAATAAAGTATAGTAAAGTGTGTGACAGATTCTTACTTCGGCGTTGAACATTTATTTTTAATACACCAGCAACCCGAATATGTTCCCGCAAATAAATAAACTATTTGGGAGAAAAAATCAAAACGATCTTCAGTGTCTTAAAATAGCCCGGACAACAGACAACGAACGGTTACTGGCAATAGCAGGCCATAGGGGCGACTTTCCAGGAAGTATACAAGGCCAATGATATCATTGGCCCTAATTATGACCTGGACAGTCGTGTCTTGGTGCAGAACTTCTACATTCGAACAGGCGATCCGAGGGCTCTGGTTTCACCCGGTTCAGCGACGAAAATATGGCAAATAATATCACTGCCAGAGAGGGTGACCTACCCCCGTTCATTTCGAAGGAAGAACTCCATGAGATCTTCAACACAATCAAAGGTAAGAAATCAGCGGGGACCGATTGTATTCCGAACATCGTGCTTCGACATCTTCCTCTAGAAGCGGTGGACATTTACACCACCCTGTTTAATAATGCAATGAATAATGCACATTATCCAACGCATTGGAAAACGGCGGTGGTTCAACCTATCCCCAAAAATGGAAAGGATATATCCAATCCGGCGAATCTCCGGTCGATCAGTCTTCTTCCAAACATCAGTAAGGTTTTCGAAAAAGTCATCAATAGAGTGCTGACTAAATGGGTTGAGGACAGAAATATAGTTCCGGATAATCAATTCGGTTTCAAGGCGGGGCATGATGTTATTCATGCCGCGTCTTAACTGGTTTCTGATATCCAATGGAACAAAGCCAAGAAACAGTGCCCTGGTGCCTGCCTGATTGACTTGGAAAAGGCCTTCGATACCGTATGGTTAGAGGGACTCTTCTACAAGTTGAACAGACTGGGTATTAGTAAGCCACTGCTGTATATTCTTTTCAATATGCTCACAGATAGACAGTTCATCGTGAAAAAGGGCGATGTGACTTCTACTGGTACATTCAACATTATAAACGGTCTGCAACAAGGTGCGGTCAATTCGCCAATCCTTTTCAACATTTACACAAGTGATGTGATAGGTTCACTTCCCCATACTATTGCGTACGCAGATTACTTGATAGCGTACAGAACAGGTCCAAAAATTGAGGTCATTAATACTCTCTTACAGCGTGACTTCGATAAGATAAAACGATTTTGCGATGACTGGAAGTCCAAAATCAACTTTCAGAAGTCGGAAATCATACTCTTAAGTACGCCGTTGTCTGGAGCCTCTAGGGATACCAGAAAAAATTGGCGAAACTTTTCGATCATTGGACAACACGGACAGCCTCTTGCCTGTCGAAATTTAGTCAGATATCTTGGGATCTGGCTAGATCAATTTCTGTATTTTGACAAAAATGTAGATGCTACTCTAGCCAGAGCTAAACCCGCTTTTGCCCTCGCAAAGAGATTGTTTTATAGCAGCCAACTCGACGCGAGGGTAAAGGTAATCTGCTACAAGGCCCTTATCAGGCCTATGCTGGTATTTGGGTGTCCCGTGTGGTTCAATGTACGAGCAAGCTTAATGGAAAAGATTCGGTTGTTTGAGAGGGCTTGCCTTAGGGCTTGTCTTCGCTTGTACAGAACACCAGAGTCGGAGTACAGAAAATTTTATCCTAATGAGGTCCTTTACAACAGGGCGAATACGAGTGGACAACTTCGTAATTAAGCTGACTCGTGGGCACATTGCAAGAGCAATGGCCTCGACGAATAACCTGATATCTGAGGCATACTAGCCCAATTACCTTTACAACGAGAGTGTGCGCGCTGACGGCTTCGTTCCACCGGAAGTATTCCTTTACTCAGATCAGATAGGGTTGATCCAAGATAGATCAGCGGTCCCGTTAAACTTCCATGTCGCTCGGACAGCTGGGAACAGGCGACTCAACCACAACAGAGACGTCGCACACGGCGGTGTGAATCATCTCAGGTTCAGTAGGGCGGTGGGGAATCGTGATAAGAGGGATGTCATTCATGTCACTGCACCAGCATTTTTGGTGGTTGAATGATGGCGAAGATGTTTCGTCGTCGTTTCCGCCAAATACAGACCCTCACTAATGAGGCAGAGCTGACCAATCTATTTGCTCTGTAATTAGCGATGGCCAGCTTACTTAGGTTAAGGTTAGCATTTAAGAAGTATATATATATAGTAGTATATACAAAGGTATATACTAATATATGTATATTATTGTGTATAATGTCTATATGTGTGTATGTGTGTATTGTGTATGTAGGTTAGCTAGACTAAGGTTTTTTTTAAGTTAGATATAAAGTTTATATAAAAAGTAAAAAATAATGTCCATCTGCTAAGTTTTTGATAGCAATTTTTTTCGTAGCGTAGAAAATAATTATTCTTTAACAAAATTATAATGAAGTCGAAAGACATAGATATAAGAATTTAGAGTAGCTTAGAGTGCCTATGTGGGGCCAGTAAATTGGTATAAGATTGTTTAGTAATTGTAAGCTAGCATTTAAGCATTTTTTGTTAGTATGTCAGAGTTATTGATTAATAAAATAAAATGCATTTAAAACCAACTAAAACTAACTACCTACCTACGGAGAATACAGGCTGGCTTGAAGCAGGTTCGAATCCTGAAAAGCTTTCTCGGTGTTTTAACTTCCCGTGATTCCATTATAACTTGGCCCGAAAAAAATCTAAGTGAATTCAGCCTTCTGCCTTTAGAAAAGTTTTACTTTTCGTACTAGATTGATTGCAAGAGGGCTTAGTAAGGTTTCAAGCGTATCAGCTAAGAAGACAGATAGAAGTTTTCGTATCTGACAACCTGAAAATAAACGTTAGAGCCACTTTCATTAAAGCAGCGTATAGGCTATCCCCACCATAGCAATTGCCAGCAGTCGGCACCAATGATCAGAATCTTGTTAACCAGCATTGTTCTTATCTTCAACAATAGTGATTTATCTAGGCATGGCAGCGAAAGTTGCGTTGTCATAAGTACCATCACTGTCCGTGAAAATGACCTAGCGCACTGACTCGATAAAAGTGTGCTTTCAACTATCCAAGGCAAAGTGTCGCAATATCTGTGTAAGAGTACGTTGCATCTTGAACAGACCTGACCAGTTGATAATCGAGGACATTTGGGGTATGTTAGAAAGCATTGACTCACATTGACAAAATACAAAAATACAAACAAAATGACGCATATTGTGGACTATACCCAACAAAAGCAAAAGATCCACCTAAAGTTATACCCCACAAGAGTTCATAGAAATTATGTGCTCGTACGAGTAGTAGTAGTACGAGTATTAAGTGTATTATGGAACATGTACCTATATGTATAGGAATCAAGCTGTATCTGAAGTTATTACAAGCGAGATTGACTGATTTGGTAAGCATGATGTTCTGTGAAAATGTGCAATTTTATTATTTCATCCCCAAAACAGAGTCCAACAACTACGCCTTAAAGCCTCATATAAAGTACCTACTTCTATCCATTATTTTATTCTCACTTATATTTTCAAGTTTATGACAGCACAGATCTTAATTTCTCCTGTCACGAAATGAGTCATTCCCAAAATCGGATATTATGAGTATTTCATCACTAAAGTTAAGGTGCTACGATGGCTAGTTCCTACTCAGAAAGGTGCTTACAATATTGAACTTGTATACAATTTAAAGCCAGATTGAATGCATCATATAAGGAGGCAACGACGGTGCCCCATAGATGATAAAGATATGAATATAATATAAAAGCCAGATCACTATTCTGTTCACGTAATCCCTCAACCAAGATCCTACAAAAATTTCAGCACATTGCCCAAATTTAAGCCAATTCAACCCGAGTAATAATAAAACCATTTGTAAGACTTGGACTGCTTCTCATCCATACGTTTCTGTTTCTATATATAGACATATACTCACCTTTTTTGACACCTTTTGGGAGACATTCCCCTACTACTGCATTCTAATTCGCAGCACTACATACAACCTCATGACTTCATGTAGAGAAAAAAAACCAAAGTCATTAGCTTCTTGTATGGCATCGACTGTAAAGATACACTTGTATAGCCATCTTTCAAGGCACGGAAAATATTTTAACAAATGTGCATTCACTAGCGCTTGGATTTTCGTTTACATTGTATCCACAGGGCTAGTGCTAACAATCGCCTTCATTCTCCAAACTCACTGGTTTCGATGGATAGAAGATTTGCATAGCTAAATTCACATATCGAGAATAAAAAAGAACAGATCCTCTGCACATTCCATGAAGCCGAATGTATGAGTAGCCATGGTATCCTCCCCCTATCCTCCTATTTGGCATTCCGAATTTGTTTTTCAGAAAATGTGTGCGTTCGCAAAATTTTCTGAGCCATGGTGTCATAGACTTTTCAGATGTTGATGCCTTGGATGCGCTACGACGAGGTGAAAGAGTGCAGATGTGTATTTCAGCTGCGATATTTGTGCAATATGCACAAACATATAAATTTTGTTTTTGTTACGTGATGCGTGCTCTGTATAGATACACTTGCATACACATACATATCTCATATTCTTAATTCATACTTTTTATTCTTTTGTTGATATTTTGTGTACTTTTGTACACCCATCAGAAGTGGCGTCATTAGCTTAAATATACAGATACTTCGAGTATGTGCCTATTTTGTCACGGTAATAAAGAGAGTAGAAGACCACAATTTGCGGTATGAAAATGTCCCCAGTGCTCTACAAAAGTCTGGTCAAAATAGAGAATTTTAAGTGCAACTCAATTTTCAGTGACACTATCCATAGATACTCACTCGTACACATTCGTAGATGCCACAACACTTTAGAATTGGCACTATACCATATCGTTTGTATTGCATCGTTCGGATGCAATGTTTGCTTTGGTGATCGAATGCCATATATTATTTAGCTGGTCATTTGGTTATTTAAATTTGATTGAGAGGAAAGCTAAAGAGAACATTTGTTCAAATATGCATAGCCTTGCTCGTTCGATTTGAGGTTATGTGTGTTGACAGTGCTTTTTTTATTTTAGTTTCTGTGTTTTTTTTGTTCTTTGTTTTTTTTTACAGAAAAGAAAAGTGTGTCAAATACTGAAATGAGTTGGTGGCATTAGAAATGATACGAATGCTGGTTGATTTCATATTTTTTTTGCATATTGTAGATCGAAATTTTGTTTTTGCTTTGGTTTTGATAATCTTTATACCTACTATGCTGACAGTCTTTATATCTGGAGGGGAGTTCAGAATACATACTATTCGCATCTACGAGTATAGTGTGTACAGAAATGTGTAGTTGGAGTTTATTTTATCAAGACAATGAACACCTTGAATAAAATAAACAAAAGAGATCTGTTGTATGTTACAAAAAAAGAAAAAAACAACATATATTCCAAATGTTTATATAAAGTGGCTTCTTTGTGATTCTCATCGATTTTAGCTGTCAAATGAATAAATTATTGTATTTAAACAAACTATCTAATTAGATGGGGCAGCAACTCACTTCAGCTAGGATTGTCTTTTATCAGGTTCCTTCAGTTGTGAACAATAAGTTGGCTTAGGTTTCTTATTAGTGTGTAACCTCTGGATTGGAGCCGCAACCCTGGTATTCATGCGTTCAAAGTTGCCTAGTGATCTAAGCCGGGTTATGCGATCTTTTCTAAAGAGGTCTGCGGTTCTATATAACTACTACAGTGTTCTGTCGAAAAATTCTTTTCTATATCGAAACCCAACCCAAAATTACCCGAAGAACAGGCTTAAGAGAAGAGCACAGTGCTAGTGTTATTGTCGGAGTTGATAGTGTGTTCTGAGCGCTTCAAAGCGGCAGGCGATGACTTGGTAAGGAGGATACACCAACTCATCTGTAAAATATGGTCGGACGAAAGTATGCCCGATGAATGGAACCTCTGCATTGTTTGTCCAATTCTCAAGAAAGGAGACCCTCTGAACTGTGCCAACTGCAGAGGCATCAGTCTCCTTAACATCGCATATCTTATCTGTCATATTGTGTGAACGCCTGAAGCCGTTCGTCAACATCCTGATAGGTGCATATCAGTAAGGCTTCAGGCCAGGAAAGTCCACCATCGACCTACGGCAGATCTTAAAGAACACCCATGAGCTTCAGATCGATACCCACCACCTATTCATCGATTTTAAGGCCGATGACAATGGAGAATGCACGCTGTTCCATCAAGGTCGGTAAAGATCTCACCGAGACCTTTGATGTCCAGTAAGGATTTGGACAAGGCGATGTGCTGTCATGCGATTTTTTCAACATCGTACTTGAAAGAATAGTGAAAAACTCACGAGCAAACACAAGAGGCACTATCTTCCAACAGTCCGTCCAACTACTCGCATACGCCGACGATATTGACATAATCGGGAGAAAGCAGCGTGATGTCAGCTCTCTTTGGCGCTTTCGCGAGTATTGAGACGGAAGCGGCGAAAATGGGTTTAGCGGTCAATGAGGGCAAGACCAAGTATATGCTGTGAAGCAAAAAGGACAACCAACACCGACGTCTCGGACAGAACGTCACCCTCGACAGATATAACTTTTAGGTAGTTAAGGACTTTGTCTACCTAGGCTCCGCTATAAATACAGACAACGACACCAGCGCGGAGATCAAGCGAAGGATAACTCTTGCAATTGAGTAGCAAAGCCCTCTCTCAGACAACAAAAGTCACGCTTTATAAGACCTTAATAATCCCGGTCCTGCTCTATGGCGCAGAGGCATGGACATTATCAAAAATGGATGAGAGTGTTCTTGGTTGCTTCGAGAGAAAAATTCTTCGGGCGATCTTCGGTCCCGTCTGCATTAACGGTGAGTGGAGGAGGAGATACAATGACGAACTGTATGGACTGTACAGCGACATGGACCTAGCCAGAAGAGAGAAGATCCAAAGACTGAGATGGCTGGGTCATGTAGAGCGCATGGACACCAATGCTCCGGTCCGAAAAGTCTTCGAATCCGCCCCCGAGGGACAGCGCAGTAGAGGAAGGCCAAGACTGAGGTGGCGCACGCAAGTGGAAGGGGACCTCAGCCGACTTAGCGTGCGAAACTGGAGGTGGCTAGTCAGGGATCGAGCTGGCTGGGGACGCTTGTTGACTGAGGCCCAGGTCCACCACGAATTGTAGCGCCACTTAAAGAAGGAAGAAAATTGGATTTATACATTTATATCTGTCAAACCAGTTGTCAAATTGAAAACTGACAATGTCACTTTTATTCAGTACTCTTTGCAATGGCACACACGCTTCAACAACGTTGGAAAATTGGTTCCAAAATTTTGGTTTTGTGCGCCAAACTTACAGAAGACTGGCATGATATTACATCTGCCATAATCGACCATCTAAGACCCCTATTCGCCATATTGTTGACCATTTTCTTTGGAAGACGCAGTGGCACCAAGATGCATAAGTAGAGTGCGTACTATAGAGAATATTGCATCCGTTGAGGAGAGTGTTGAAGAAGATCCAAATTTCGTCATTCACTCTGCTTGATCTGCCCACGTTACGGAAAATTTTACGTAAAGATCTTGGTTGGAAGGTTTACAATATCTACGTCGTGTAATATTTGAAGCCGACATTGTCAGCGTCGAAAATTTGGAGAATGAGCTTAAAATAACTGGCATTAGATCGGAACGCTGTTTTATTCCGAAAAGTGTACAGTTTAGTGCCGCCTGTGGGGTGGTAGTGTCATTGGACGACATTTTTTCACAAACTAACCTTAGCAGCGTTAAAAATTATTCGCTACAAAGCCTTGATTATTGACTTTTCGTTCCCCGATTGAATGACAACACTCCACTCATTGAAAGAAACTTTCGACAAACCCATAATTTCGCGTAATTTAGTCTTCAATATCTTGTGATTTGCCGTCTCTTAATTTTTTTTGTTAGGGCATATGTAGTCTACGTTGACAAACCAACAACAGTTGTTGCATTGCAAGGCCCAAAGTTGTCTTCAAAAATATATTCTCTCGACTGAATACAAATAACATAACAATTTAATGAAATTTCATGTGTTTTGTTCAAGAACAAAGTTAGTACTAGCTAAAGAAAACACCTCTTACTTTGTTATTCCTTTCCATATTCGCTGCTTTTGCTTCCATAGTAGCAAATTGTGAATTTAGGGCTGCCTCTGTTCTTCCCAATGTCGCCTTCATATGTGAGTTATAATATATAAAATAATAATTTTGACAACACATTGCCCTGTTTAATTTCTCTTCTGACATTGAAGGCCTGGGTTTTGTAGGAACGTGCATTATCCATCTTCATCTTGTATAGTCAATAAGCTTTATATAAGATGTCAAAGAGAGACGTGACTCTGTACAGTTAGTCTAAATAGATGTAGTGATATGCAGCTTTGAAATCGATGGGTGGTGTGTATCAATTTAAAACTTGTGGGCTTTTTCAATTATTTGCAGTAGTGATGAAAATGGTGGGTTTCAATCCTCTTCAATCACGTCAATCCTATTGAACGTAGAGATTCTCCGCTAGTTTTTTCGGTTGCACATGGCTTTTTAAGGATCCGAGCATTTTACGAGCAGATTCTCAGATTGTTGTCCTTTAATCGTGAATCCTGAATCCTCGACAGTAAATCCTTCAAGGGTATTAGCCGGTTTGTCTAATTTGTTTCTCTTCGGAATATTCGTAATAAAGTAGGCCGGTATCATGCTATTGGTCGAGCACATGCTTGCAATTCTAGACTTTATGTGTAAAGATTTACTCATGCTGTTACCAGAAACCAGCAGATCCCCGCTATTGATGTAAATTTCTTTAATTTTATTTAAATACAAAAAAATTTTTCGTAGACTGGACACAACGCCATAATTCCTCGAATGTACTTGGAACCACTACTACATATTCTCTACGATCTCACTCGTTGCAGTACCTCGGAATAATAAAATTATTTTGCAGTCTCATTATGCTTATAATTATTGAATTGGTACGAATATCTTATATGTTATGTTCTCTTGAATGTTTTCATAAATGTTTGAACTCTGTCATTTAGCTTGTTGCGGTTTTAAAGCAGCCGTGATTCCGTAGCTCAGGTAAGACTCAACTTAACTCAAGGCATACTACACAAGAGCTTCTTTTGGACATCTGGCGGTTTTTGTAAAACTTTTTTGTCAGATGTCTACTAGATAGTAGACCCATTTAAAATGAACTCTTAGGTATTTTTGCGAAGCTGCGCTGTCGTCATCGTTTTTATGCAGGCATTTCAGAGGAAAGTTTTATTTAGTTTTTTTCATTTCGGATTGTGCTTGGCTTTAATTTGGCTTTAATTATAAGGCTCTTGTCAGGCATCATGTGGCAATTGAGTTAGATTACTTTTGCAAAGTTTTAATAATTGACAATGTATGGTTTATATAAATTGTAAATATTAATGGATCCAATTTGGATCCCTGCGGTACTCCATATATTGACAAATCACGAAAAAAATGCCTCTCGCGTGCCTAATATTTCTAATACGTTTTCAAGACATTAAGTGTCTAATCCTTTTTAAAATTAGATAAGATTACAATTATGTACCGGAGTATTAATGTTCTACATGTCTCAAACGAATGGTGCGTACTCTCTGGCCTCGGCGATGACACTAAACAGCTCATTGATATCACTTTTATACTTTTTCTTTTATAGCTCTTCAATCCAAACGACTAAAATCACCAGAAGAACCTTACGTTCAGAACGACTAAGGATTACTAAAAAACATTACCATAGAGGAGCACTGGGTTGATTAGGGTGTAAGGTTACTTAATGTTTCTTGACTAGGCCTCAACGATGGAGGAAAGGATGCTAAGGGTTCGTTCGTCAGCCATGCCATTTAGAGGCTCCTTGTCGTGGCAGGAAAGCTTAGAAAGTGACTGGAATGTCAAACTAAAAGCCAAAGGCATTCGGACTACAAACCCTTTCAAATTATACTCCAAGTGGTAATCGCAATAGCAATATTTCACCCAACAAACTAAAGAAAAGGAATTGCTAGATCTTTAGACTTCGCGCACCGTTGCAATTGCTCATACAAATACAAATTGGTTAGATTAAGGTAAGAAAGTTTATTACTTAGCAAGTCTGTGCGTTCCATAGAAAAAAAGAAGGAAAAAACAAATTTTGAGTTTTTTGGATTTCGAGGTAACACAGGGCAATGAAGAATCTGTTGTAGGAAGCACGCTAACGAGGGTTGACCAATTTATACATATGAACAGTTATTATATTTGCAGCATACGATAGTAAATACATAAATATAATACATCCATACAATGAATGTTAATACATAAGGAAATATATTATTACGATTGTAATGACAATTGAGTGGAATTTTCGACTACGTAGTTGATGGGTTTTCATAATTAATCAGAAATTGACATCGATAAGCGTAAGAATTGAGAGCACAAGGCAAGTCTATTCTTGGTGTGGGCTTCAAAATGTTTCTGTTGAGACTATTCAATTGAGGAATGACTCACCTACTCGTAGATGTGCGGTAACAAAATAGAAGCGTTAATTTTTTAAAAAATTTGTCTGGAGTTTAAGCTCAAAAATAGCAGATTATATCCACCGGTAAGGGCTTGTGCGAACTGAGCCTCTTCTAGGGCCTGACTACTCTTACATACTCTGAAGTATGTGAGGAAATCTTGGGCTTAAATGACTTGCGATTTGATTCAATGATGAGAGGCGACTAAATTCTTAACCAATGTCTCCCACCTTTCTTGTTCCACTGCATAAAAGCAAAGGTAATACTAGAAATTAAAAAAAAAAATGATCGGTGGAACTGATGTCGCATAGTATGCAAATAAACGAAAGACAGTCGACTGAATAATTAAACTCTAAGCCGTCAATACGGCTTTGTGGAAGGCAGGTCGACATATGAAGTGACTTAAAGTTAACGAATAATGATGGAAAAATATGCTTAGCTTCGAAGGAACTGCATATCGTCCTCATTGACTCAGAGCAAGCGGTCAATAGAGTTCTAAGAGATCTCATTTGTAATAACCGGAGATTTTGAAGTCAGAGTTGAAGTACAACAAGGGATTGCATAAAGTCCCTTGCATTTAACCTTGTGGAAGATTTTCTATTGAAGCAGCAAATCAAAGAGCTATTAGTGGGAAAAATGAAAAAGCCCTTTGAGCAACTTTTTATAATTGGATACAGGCACTTCTAATGGGATACGCATCTGCATTTCCGTTTTTCGAATCAGTGGGCTCATATATTATAACTTAGGTTTTGTCGTTAACTACCAAGAAAATTGCGATGACGATGTCACACATAAAGTCAGTGTGGGCTGGCTTATATGCTGCGCAAAAAA
Source organism: Volucella inflata (assembly GCA_928272305.1). Taxonomy (NCBI): domain Eukaryota; kingdom Metazoa; phylum Arthropoda; class Insecta; order Diptera; family Syrphidae; genus Volucella; species Volucella inflata. Next base: position 145,607,123 of record OV743716.1, on the reverse strand, counting down.
TTCAGTAAAATTTATGACAAAAAATGCTAGTGCAACAAACGGATCTTATAAGAGGTTTGCGCTTCCGTAGAGGTCTTCACATTAAGAAACATGCATAAATTCTGTCAAAATATAACTGTCATATATTTTGTCGTCTGTCAACTAATTTGTTGTCAGAGGCCAAATACATTAGTTATCGGCGATTCCTATTATGGAAAAAAATATTGAACAAAGAGTTTGTTTAAAATTTTGTGTTGCGACGGAACTTCTTGTCCAGGCGCATTAAAAAGGGGACACTGTTATATCGAAAATATAACCATTTAAGTGGTACAGAGCTATTACTTTAAAGAGCTCACACAAGAAGAGAGCGAGAATCTGCCGAAAAAGACTGAAGAATAGCGTTTGGATTCTGCACCACGATAATGTGCCATCTCATAAACCTATCCTTATGAGGGATTTTTTTTTACTAGGAACGCTACCAATATGTCGGAGTAAGCACCATTTTCTACAGATATGACATACTTTTCCTATTTTCGAACTCAAATTAGCACTGTGTGGGACCCGTTTTGAGTCGATTCAAGACATAATCGGCAAAAAAAATATACGAATTAGTGTATTTTTTGTTGAAATACGAGTAAATAACCGGTCTTAAATGCAGCTTATTTTGAAGGAGACAACATAAAGTTTAATGATTAATTGTTTTGTGTTCTAATTGAGTAACTTTAGCTTTGATCTCTTATTGTTGTGAATAGCTTATGAAAGTAACTTTTTGAAGGAAGATCTTGGACAGGTTCTTTATTAGCTTCCTATTAAAACCATTGCTATCGATGGTTACATTTGAGGTTGTAGATAACTTTGGCTATTTTTCATGATCGTCTTTCTGAGGAGATCCTTGTCAGTTCGTTTTTGTTCACTTATTGAGGTTAAGTTAAAGGCAGTCGTTATATTCTTTTGTTTTCCCGTGTTTATCTGGTTCGCAGTATCTTGTTTAGTCCCATCTTCGCAGCAGTCGATGATTTCGAGATATTGGGAATACTTTTTGACTTTTATTGTTGTCCGGCAACGCTTTTTCTTGAGATTGAAATGGGAACAGTGATCCCTTAATTTTTGCGGAGTTACTTTCCAATTCAACGTCACTGATTTCCTATTTTCGCTAGTCGCTTACCTAAAGTTTTTTGTTCCGTAGTCACTATTTTTCCTTTAATACCGTCTTGCCGCCACCCAGGATTATGAGACTTCTTTTGACTGGGAACACTCATATAACACTGAATGGAAGGGGTCCAGGGGTCCAGTCTTACTTCAATGTTAATTAGAATAAAACTGGATGTCTTTTATCGATTGTGTTGAAGCATGAGGCCATAAAATATACCACAGCGTTACAATTTTTCAATCGAATGACTTGGACATTTCCATTCTGATTTTCAAATAAAGTTTTGGCGGGAAAATTGTTACTTTTTATTGGAAGAACCTTAATCGTATTCAGATCTCTCTGGCATTGTCCCATTCCTTTACCTACACCTACGGTTACTTGAGACGAATTTTTCTGAATTTTTTTTTCATCTTCGTTTCTTTTAGCCATATCTAGAGAAATGCCCATTTTTACCATGTACAATTTCATCTACCACCCACATAACAACCATCAGTTAACTTCCAGATATCCTTCTCCACATTTAACCCATAAGCTTAGATGGTATCCTTCGTTACCTTTAAACCTCACGAATACCGAAAAGTACGACCGTATCTAATATGAACTTCTCTTATGCCTCATCCGTACTTCTACATCATTATCCTGAATTGCATTCTCACTCTTTTCAAGTCACACGCATCAACACTTCCTTCGAAATAAGAAAAAAAAAAAAAAAAAAAGAAGCTATTCACCAGTAACTTCCAAACTCATAGTACGTACGAATACGGGTACCTTATAGGAAACTTATTCGCTCCTCTAACATAGTATTAGTTCTGTTCGCCGACTACATCGTCCAACTAAAGAAAAATTTTATTAAAACGAAATACGTCATTCCGGAGAAGAACTTGCATACTTCGAGAGAAAGAGAGAGAGAAAGAAAGACGGAAAAATACATGTACGAATAATAATGGGAAAAAATTACTTGTCAGAAAAAAGTGCATTCGTATCTGAATTTAGCACACCACCACACGGCAATTTGTTGGTGCATCTCAGTGTTGCGTTACGGCACACATAACCGGTGAACACGCTGCACATCGCACACAACACTCCATACACAAGAACACAATGCAACAACAACTACAACAACAAAAAAACAACATAACAAACCTTAAATGCATGCATGCACGCTTGCATGCCGGTATGGCGGTATCTCTCTGTTGCGCGTAAAGCATTTAAAAGTATCTCGGGGTAGGTTAGTAACGAATTTTTTTTCATTCTATCGAATCGAATAAAAATCATATGATAATCGGCTGATTAATTCAATTTAAGTGATCTTACGGATTTGTGTTTTAAGGATTCGCCTGTCCTGAGTTTTTCTAGATCATTTCTTCTTGTCACTGTGTTTGAGTTTAACCTGAAGATTGAGAGAATTTTGTTTTTGAAATATAAAAAAAAAAGTGCATCCAAAGTGCATAAAAAAGCTTCCTTCCAATTGCATTCACCGATACCAACAAGTGCCTCTGTGTAAGTGAATCATTGGTGTGCCAATTCTTTTTTTTTTTGTGATTTTCGTTTTTCAGCGAAAAATCTCTTTTATTCATTTGCAAGTTTTTCTCTCACCGATTGATGATGGTGTTGGTGTGGCCAATAGTGTAGAATAATATTGTGGAAATGGTGTTCGACTTAAAGGGGAAATACGAGTACGTTAGCCTAGTTGGGATAGAAAAAGATTGCACTTACCCACACTAAGATACAGCTAGAAAACTTACAGATACTTTTAAGTCCACTGGAGAGAGGAGAAACATTACTACTACTAGAAAATGAGAAATATATATTGAAATTGGAATAAAAAAAATAGAAAAAAATTGTAGAAAAATATAGGAAAATTGAGAAAACACAGAATCGAAGAAGAACAAGACACAGCACCAAAGTGGAGAAGCGAAAACTTGCAACAACAAAAAAGAAAAAAAAGAAATCACAAAACTAGCGAAAAAAACGGCAACAGAAAAATTGGGGTTGGATGGTAGTATGTGTTTTGGGACGGGGGCAAATACAAGGTTACACTTCGCTTCTCGCTATATGTAATGTATATAATACTTTTAGTTATTGAATCGCTCTAAAATTGTAAGGAACTAAAAATATATACACTCAACCTAGGATTTTTCTTTCCTTACCATCTTTACCACCATCTATTGCGTGTTGTTTTTTTTTTTTTTTCTTTTGGATTTGTTATTCTATACTTTATGCTGTTTCTGTTTTTCCTTCCATGTGTTATAGTTTTTTTTTTCTTTCCTTTTCTGTTTTATATATATTTGTATTCGGGTTTTCCTTAAAAACAAAAAAAAATGTTCATATTGCATATTTTCCCCCCGTTTTGTGGTGCGTTTTGTGCGGATTTTTCTAATTTTTTTTTTTTTATTTTAAATTTGACAGTTGACAAGTGTTTTGACAATTAAATGACGTTTCCAAGTTATTTTTGTAGAAAACGTCAAATCAATAAATTAGTGATTCTTCTTCAAACACTACCTTAGACCTACATATATAATTTTTGAAAATGAAAAAAAAAAAAACTCCATTTGACATTGACTGTGGCGCGATGATGATGATGATACGAAAAGAATTTTGATCTATGTTTTAAATTTGTTATACAGACGTCAGAAAGAGACAACAAATCAACAAAACTTCCACACTAAATGACGTTTAGTATAAGTAATAATATTTAGTGCATAAACTTAGCTAGTATATGTGTGCGGTTTTAGTGCATGGCAGTGTTTTGTTCTCGGTGGGCCTTTTCTTTCGAATCTGACAGATAACAATACAAGTGCGCGTCGGTATTTTAATATATATTTTTTTTTCTTTTGTTGTCTCTCTTCATTTTGATGTTCTATATAGTATATGAAAAAAAAAAATTGCACAAAAACAAAATTACAAAAGCTTGCTGTTGACAGGTGTAGCTTTTGACAGTTTTGCATTTGATTCTATTCAAAACAAGGGTATTCTGATACCTACATTCAAAAAAATTTTGACAGTTTTCGCCTAATTTGACAGTTCAAAGTTCAACAATAACCTAATGTCACTTACACATGTGAATACGTCCCACCATATGCAATTAGATACGTCATTAACGTGCTCAAAAGCGATATAGGTACTCTTGGAAATGCCCAAAATTGCTTCTATTTTCTCTGAATGCAAAGTGACATTTTGACAAGTGCTTAAGGTGGACAAATTCTATATACCTACATACATATACCAGTTACACATCTAATTTTATGGGCCATCAACAACCCCATACCATAGATATACTCGTATCTATATGACATTTCTCTGTGACAAGTGTAATCTGTGCTGAAATTTTTGATTCAAATTCCAATGCCAATTCGTATCAAGGTTGTGAATTCGACAAAACGACAAAAAAAAAATACAAAAACAAAGCTAAGAAGAAAAAGGCGTTTCCAAACGACCATAAATGACTTTTATTTTTAACTGTCATAGTGTATTCGTATGTGTTAATGTGGGGAAACTTACTTCCCAACAAACAAACAAAAAAAAAATCTAAATCACCTGTTTTTTTTTTCGAATTTCAACGGCCATCGTATCCTAGATGAATTTTTTCGAGATTCTTTGAAATGTCTAAATTTCCACCTGTCAAAAGTCAAATCTGTCAAGTTCTCCACAAAAGAAAACAACCCTTTTAATGGTTTTTTTTATATTTTTTCTGCAAAACAAAAGAAGCCGGCTAAATAGTACTTCAAAATGACATAAGACGTCTATAACTAACGTTTTTTTTTAACAAAAAAATTACTAGGTATCTACATCCATTTTAATTTTTTGTTTGTGATTTTTGGTAAGCCATATTTTTGCAGTTCTTCCCTCTCTGTCGTTAGTGCTTGTCTATCTTTTTCTAAGTGTGGTTGCAACCATTTTAATTGCTCATGATTGGCCATCATCGTTTCATAGAGCCACTAAATAGTTGACTAATGGTTGCGTTGTTTTATTGGTTCATTGTCAAAAAATGTATTTTTGATTTAGTTTTTTGCTGATGTTTTGGGTAACCTGTCAAATGTAAGAAGCCTCTTCTATCACATCCATTTAAAGAGCATGAATTTGTCCAAAGATATTAGGAAACCATGTCGCATTCTGTTGATTCTGTTAAAAGCTCTAGACAGTTCTTTTGGTCAATTATTTGTTTTTCTTGAATTCTATGCCGTAAGTTCCCGTTCTACCCATAATAAAATTTGGGTTTGAGAAAAATTTCCACAATTTGCCTGTATTGGTGTGTGCGTGTGATTCTGATATGAACTGCATCATGCTTTCACACATTCAATAAAAATAAATAAACATAAAAAAAGTAGTAGGTATCTACGCTATGCATGTGCACCGTACTCGTATCTATAGCGAAAATAACTATAGAAATATGATGTTTTTTTTGCCATTTTTTTCTCCCTTATGTTTTTATTTCGGATTTTTTTCTTATTCCTTTTTGCACGCACGCTATTGGCGCACATATGTAAAGCTAACTAAAGTGCACACATTCACCAACATCCCCTGATGTGTGTGTGTTTGGTTGATGCACTTTTGATTAAAAAAAAAAATAAATAATAATAATTTCGTCGATGATGTATAAAAAAATGTTCTTTGTTTTTTACAGTTAATAAAAAAAAAACAAAAAAACATTTGTTTTTGATTTTTTTTTTTGTATATTCGGGATCAAAGCAACAAGTTATATGTTTTGTTGGTGGAAATCTTCCTACCGATAGAAGAAGATCTTTTCGTGATAGTTTTGGTATTTTTGATATCTTTGACCAAGTGATTGATAAAAAGTAAATCAATGAATTACAAGATGGGATGCCGATAATGTTCAGATGTGACGATGCAATGATGTTGCCAGAAGAAATGAGGAAAAGTATTCATATTGGCAATTGACGTTTCTTCAGACGAAAGTATCTTTTATTTTATTTTCGTCGTTTTGTTTTGATTTAAAAAAAAAAAATATATTTTTTTAAATTTATTTTTTTAATTTTTTTTTTTTTACTTATTTCGGTTGATATATGAAAGCGCGGATGTGCGAGTATTGTGTCGGTTTGTTGTTTTATTTTAATTTTTTCTTTTTGTTGTTGCTTCATTCGCCTCTTGGTTGTTCTTCGGTCGCTTATTTTCGTTGTCGCTGATTTTTATTTATTTTTTTTTTTTTTTTATTTTTTTAAACGGAGCTGGTGGCTGGCATGCAGTTTAGTGAGGAGGGTCAGTCCGAAATTAATGCTATGATTCGGTGGTTTGTGTGAATTGTGCGACGCGCGTTCTCGTATTGCAATTTATATAAAAAAAAGAAGAGAAAATGAAAATGTGAGTGCATTTTGAAGAATGAAGAAAAGAAAAATGTCATCGTTTGATGGTGGAAAATGAAAAAAATATTTAAATGGAAATCATGAGATTGTTGATAAATACAACAAATCATTTCAGTTCCGATCAATTTAATCAGAGATACATCGGAGATGGTGAAAGGATTTAATTGATACAAAAGGAGGTAAGTGGAATCCATAAATATTCTGTTCAAACCGTTATGTACATATTTCTAGTCACACCTGTCAAAGTTCACTAAGCCCATGGTCTTAAACGTTTTGACATTCCTATCTGTCACAGATTTAAACTTCTGATTTTTCCAGCAAGAAAGGGTAACCGAGACATTTGAAAGATAGATAAATCCTTTAAGATTGCCGTTTGACAATGTCAAATAAATAAATTTCCAAAAGCGAAGAGTTAATCTTGTCGTAGGCTCGTGATGTGCCTTTAATATGCAAACAGTCATTTTCAGTTTTCACCTGTGGATCTTAGATCAACGTGTTACTAAGTTTATTCATCTTCTGGTCATAAGCTTCTATGCATTGCCGGCTCTTTGAGATTTGCCGCACATCCTTTTTCGCCATTTCGCGCACTGTTTTTATGTAGGTATATTTTGATCAGGTCTTTTGTAATCCCGGGTCAGTGGACAAATTTGCATAACTTCTGGGTTGGCACTGAAATTTGGAGCCTTTTCAGGCTTCGCTTTTATAATACCTACTATTGGATTCAAGCTCGTTCTCCTTTAAAGATACAAGGAATCATATTTAGAAGAAATACTATATAACAACTGCGTTGTGTGTACCTTACAGTCCTCCTTCGCACTTAGTTCCTTCCACATACTATAGATACTTCTGTAGAGGTCTACTTCTAATATACTCATAGATAAGGTCTATGTTCTCATTTGGGATGCACTTAAAATAGTTGCAGACCATTGTGATGTCATAACGAGTTCGTTGAAAAGCGATGTCCCGGCTATTAACAAATAAGTCAAGATTGTTGATCTTAACACAGGGTAGATCATTGACATCGTTATTGAAAATGCTATTTTTATATTCTGATTCATGGCAAAGGGTAGAAATTGAATGTGCGTAAGTGATTCATTTTCTTCATGCCTGCATGCCTGATAGTTATGCGCGTATTCAGTAGAAAAGTGCCCCATGATTATGCAGAGTACCTATTCTTCATTTTATTTTAGCAGCTTAAGAACCTTTTTTTAAAAGACAATTACGATGAATTTTGAATTTGAATCAAGAATCAGTTTTCATTGGTTTCCAAAAAGTGAATTGTAAAGATAATATTTTTGAAGTGACCACAAATTTTGAATAGACCTACTGTGTAAGCTTCATCGATCCTTCTATTTAAAACTCCTTTCGAGTAGACCATCAGCTCCTTAAATATCTGAAAACTTCTCAAGTACCGGCAATACGGTTTTTATAGCAAAAATTACATTGGAGATTTGATGGCACATCGAACCGGAGAGAAGTATCAGATTGGCAAAAACGGGATAATTGCATTTTAATTTCAAACGCTCTCGACAGAGTTTGGGATCAAGCTCTTCTATCAAAAACGTTTGCAATTGGGATTGATGAATTTCCTGTCGGAACGACGCATTCGGTTTTGTTTGAGAGTTTCGAATCTGATATAAATTTTGATGTGCCCGAGGGCTCCGTTTTGTGTCCGATTCTCTTTTTTGTTTTCATCAATAAAGTCTTGTCTGGTACTCCTAATCCAATATAATCCTTTGCTGATGAAATTACTCTCTGCTTTCATACTTGTTCCCGGACTCAGATCCATGCTTTTCGCAGAGCTTATTTTGCACTCATTAAAGTCTGAAAATTTCTATTTAATGTCGTCAAAAACGGTGCAGAATATCTAGGTTTCCCTAATGCTTACATTACACAGATATCTGACATCTTCGAATACTGATGTAATACCTTCTGCTTTACTTTGTTCTATCGCTTCTTTCATCAGTAGTCGCGCTGTAATTTCTTCAATTTATGCTTAACTTCAATCGGACATATGTAATATACTTAAAGATGTTTTCATTCCTTCCTAGGCCGTAGAAGAGTTTACAAAATTCCCCTCCGATTTCCTTATTCCCTAGTCATTATAACCTGCAAGCATTCAAAACCAACGTACCAATGTAAGTCTAGCGCATAATGCTATTTCGTTGAAAGCACATATCGTCCGTACCAATGTCGTTCTTCACTCAATGACACGAACCCGGCTTTAATTTTGTTAACTAAGGATCGATTAATAGATCAGCTTGAAGACCACATCAAATTGTGAGCTTAAGTCTTATTTAATCTCATGAATCTGATAAACACTTACCTCACTTCGAAAATGGTGATTTTCCATCTTAAAGCCTCAATTAACACGCTTTATTGCTAAAAATAGGGGTCGATTTCAGAGTTCAAAAACCCAAACTCTGATTATTCATCTCAAGGCATTAAAAAAAGAAAAGAAATTAATAAATTTCAGATCCACGCAGACTTTAAAGTCGCATATGACAGCATTTCGTTTCAACTAGCTTTTTAAAGCTTGCAAGTGAATTGGTCTTGTCGCGTTGCACAAAGCCCAAAAACACTCTATGTACCAAAAAGTCAGACGACATATCGTGTCCTGCAATAGCTTCCAGAGTGTTTTATTGCTTAACGGGCACTGAAGGAGAGACTCCATCATATGGAGGGTTCGAACCAAGAGCCATTTGGCTTGGGAAGAAAAGAAATAGCAACCTAATCGAAGATTATTCGCAAAGGGACTTTCCCTCTTAATGATAGAACTTATAAAACTGTAACTGACTACGGCACAACCGACTGACACTCTAATTTGGGTGTTGTGCCGCCGTGGTAGGATCCTTTAAGAGGCCATGTGCACATTACTAAGTAGCTGAGGCCCTGAACTGCTAAAATGCTTAAGTTATCGCCGTCTAAAAAATGCGATCGGTTGGGCCGGACAAAAAGAGGATGAAAAACTGGGAGATTTACTACGGCGATTGTTACCCATGGTATTTTTTAGATGCGGATTTGTTGTTAGAGGCAGACTTAGGCAAAAACTCTTGAGTTTCCGGCATGTAGGCAAGCGCTTGCGGCAATCCGCATCAAGGCCAAATTTACTAACTTTAACCTTATATGCGCGCACGGCCCTACAAAGGAGAAAGATAACGACACCAAGGATGCCTTCTACGAGCTCCTTAACAAGACCTACGAGCAATGCCATAGCCATATCATTAAAATTGGACCCGCTGGGGACAAGGCAAATTGGGCAACTTCTGATCAATCACCCGTCAACTAGATTGACTAAATTGCGATCGACGCGAGACACTCCTTGCAGCCAAGGTACGATGCGACTACGAGAAATAATGCCCGAACTGGATTAAGTGAAGATAGCCATAAATATGATAGCTGAAATCAAACAAAGCTATTTGAACGAATGCCTATCTGTCGAACTCTTAAAAGCAGTTGGCGATGATTTGTATGTACCAAGTCATCTGTAAAAAATGGTCGGACGAAAGTATGCCTAACTAATCGAGCCCCAAGTCATAGTTTTCTTAACATCCCCCGACACCAATCATCAACGACCTAATTGCGATCTTTGATGTGAAAAAGGGATTTAGACAAGGCGATGCGCTTTAATGCGATTTATGTCAAAGAAATCTTGAAAGAATAGTGCAAAACTTGCACGAAAACACAAAATGCACAATCTTTCAAAAGTCCGTCGAATAACTCGATTATATTGAGAATATCAGAAGAAAGCAGCGTAATACTGGTGTCTCTTTCGCGATTATTGAGACGGAAGAAACGAAAATGGATTTAACGGTCACCGAGGGCAAGCCTAAGTTTATGCAGTCAAGCAGAAAGGACACTGAACACCAATCTCTCGACAGACGGTCACCCTCGACAGATGTAACTTTGATGTAGTTAGAAATTTGTATACTTAGGCTTCACCGTTAATTCAGACAACGGTACTAAAGCTGAGATCAAACGACGAGTAACTCGCTGCTGTAATCAGCTAGCAAAGACACTTGTTGGCTGAGGCGCAGGTCCACCGCTGACTGTTAACCGAAAACCTGCAAAACCGAATCTAAATTTATCAATTAGGACTTAGCAGTTTGAAGGCGGCGTCGAAGAGTGTTGTTGATATGAAGTATAAATATTTTAAACGGCATTTGAGTTTTAGTCGAAGAACTTTTTCCATCGATATGAAGATCGGTTTATGTCATTATGCCATTTTCCGGTATATCTCAACGATATCGCGCCTAATATCGACTTCGTCAGTTTCCTTGTGGAATAAAGACCTTGCGATTGGGTAGGGTTAACTCGATCAAAGTTTGACGATCAGGTTGCAACGCGGCAGGTTTTTTTCGGTTCTTTTCCAATTACCACAAAATTCTAAAAATCAATTTAATGGTGACACAATTATTGAAATTAAAATTCGAGATATACCTATACCTGTTTGCGAATTTCATTTCGTTAATATCATTGTAACATTTTTAACTGAATTTTGAAATTGATGAGTATTATTGTTTTTGTTCCGAAAAAAACAGAATAGAACTGGAGTCACTTAAGTATTCTAAAATGGTCATGGAGTGGCTATGTGTCGCCATTGGTTTGCAATTTTGACTTAAAGGATGAACCTCGTTTGGGTAGGCAGCAGAGTTATACGATTAGCACCTGGAGTTTACCGCCGAAATAAATCCAACTGCTACGGTAAGTGGACTCAACGTGTACGATATGTGCATCCATCGACAGCTAACAAATATGGGAAAGTTCATAAAATTGGGAAAATATTCTTCAAAAAATAATGTAATGCTCTTCTGTCGCGTTATAATCAAATTTCAATAACAATAAACGTCGAAAACCATGACCTTGTACGGGGCACAGATCATCACAACATCCCAGAGATGGACTGTACCCGTTTAAGTGGAATGCTAAGGGAATAATCCAATTTGAACTGTTTCCTCGTAAGAAGACAATCATCGCAGAAGTCTACTGTCAAAAACTGTGCAGACTCCACTTCTTTCGAAGTCTACAGAACTTCCTTGATAAAAGCAATCTTAGATCTGGGAATAATGTCCAACAAGATCTTTTGAATATTTTTTTTGTCAAAGCCAAACAATTTCTTAGTAGCAGTATTAAGAAGGTACCTGAAAAGTGACCAGAAGTGTTGTCTTACGAGGGATATTACATTAACGACTACAGTTTTGAATTTCGTGTAAATTAATTAACATAAAATAGATATTCAAAAATAGCAAAATACTCACAATCTAATATAAGTAATAGGTCTTTGGTCTATCCCATTGTTTGGTTCACAGAGCTTCAACTAGTTAGAACGTATACACTAGTTGACTGCACTACGTATTGAAGTTGATTTGTGTTTCTAGAAAAACATATATGTACGTATGTAAGTGTCTTTTTAGCAGAAATAATCTCCAACATCACAGTCGAAAGTTTTCAACCCTCTCTAAACATTTTGTTAAAATTGTTACTTTGTTGTTGGCCTAAGATTATGCTTGCTAGTTCGTCTGTTTAGGCAATCACTATTTGGCTCTAGTGCTATAATTGGGAAGGTTAAAAATACCTCCTTACGGGCAACCTTAAGAGATCCAGACTATGGCTCGAACCGGGAGGGGAAGAAATTTTCCAACATCGACTCTTGCTTTTAAATGTATGGCCAAATTGTCTTTTTCTTGCCACTTACGATGCAAACAGCACGTAATATCCTAGTCACTAAGTAAGCTCTCAATATTCGGAATGGTATGCGCTGTTGTCTTTTTGGATCGAAAAACGCTTTTGAAAAGAGTGTGAAAATTTAAGATAACCCCATCTAGTGATCTTGTTCACAAGATATTTAAATTTAATTGCTAATAATACCATAATGTAGGCTGAAATCTGACACTTCATAATTGAAGTTTTTGTCAATCGTTGTTTTTGTTATTATTTTTTGAATACGAACAACAATATTTTCTTTTCGACACAAATCCAACAAATAGTTTAGAATCTTCGTTTTAATTCGGTACACTGAACTCTTTTCATCTTTGAATTTCTTAAAAAGTATATACTCGTACAACACCCGAATAATTTTTCTGTTTTTAGGTGAATTGCCTGAGTATTAAACCCAAAATCTGGTAAAGAAGTCCACTAATTGAACTAGCACGATAGATACGGGTGGAAGCATGGAGCCCTTCTTTCCCTGGAATTGTTAAATTGTTAAGTTATTGGGACAAGTTAGTGATATGAAGAACTGAAATTAACCGCGAATATTGCTTCTGTATTTAAAGTGCTAAATAGGGAATTAATCCAGCCAAAAAGAGCGTTTCAGCCATTTTTCATAAAGACTCCGGTCATAGCCTATCAGGTTCAAAAGATATATTAACTCAACCCTGTCGACAGTAATGGACTGCCGATCATTTCTGATCGCGTGGTTTAAAATTCACCTTTGTTGGGTGCCGGAAAATAGGCAGGGAATTTCAGGCCCGACGAACTTGGCAAAATTGAAACCACTATACCTATCACACCTGAAAAGGATAACATAGGTATACCTATCGCTACAGGCAAACTAATCGTAGAACTTAAACTGGATGCTAATAGAAGAACAAACCAATGGTGGATTGTTACATCGACATGTTTAGCGACCAAACAAATCCGTCCAAAACTAGATCCAAATATGTCCATGAGTTTAATCCTTCTAAATAGAAAACATCTTAGCCTTATAGGTAAACATGCAAAACGGCTTGGCATGTTTACTAATGACTTTCGCAGAAGCTGCATGAATGAGGAGGGAAAGGAGACAATCCCTCACCTCCTCTTTACATGTCCATCTCTCTCCGAAAGAAGAAATCTCCACCTAGGGGCCTTCTTCCACAATGACTTAAGTGACTTAAGCAACACAGACATTAAGAGTCTGCTACGCTTTGGATCACAGATCCACGTGGTATCACAATGGGCCAATAGGCCTAGGTGGGTTGGTTTTATTTTTTCAACAGCCACTTTAACCTAACCTAATCCTGTCGACAAACAGCATTATCGGAACCTTGTCGGTTGCTTGTTGGAAATGCTAGCGATTGATAAAGATGTTAAACGAAAAATTATTTTGAATGAAGGGACATACGAGTATTTCCATTTCTATTGCCTTTAGAGCTTCAAAAAATCCATAAATAATTGTTGAAAACGACCTTATTTCTCCAAAAATAAAGTAGAAATGAAGAATGAAGAAATGAACCGTGGATTGTACTAACGAACTAGAATTAATGAATTATTATGTCCAGAACTTTGGATGTAAGCGATTCAAGTGGCGAAGTGGGTCATTTCTCGAAATGGTAATCGAATTGGACGCCGAAATCATGCGATTTACACCGTGGGACTTAGTTTTTGAAGCAATGTGAAAGAGAAAGTCTATGTTAATGCTTTCCAGTCCACGGAAAACAATATTTGTGTTGTTATTGTGTAAATACGACCGAATAAAAACTTTATTTTCATTCATTTAAGTAGAAATCTTACATACGCCGTAAACCAAATTTTTTAGAGCCCTTTAGTCTGTTAAATTTTTCCACCTACTGTATAAGCGAAGTATAGTACATATAAGTAAATATGAATCTCACCGTGTTCCGACGGGTGAACAGATGTTATCTCTCTCAGTATACGAGGAGGTACCCAAGAGAAACCGAATTTCAACATCAACACATCAGGGGGTATTCTCTCAGTATCCCATTCTTCCGCTAGAACACAGAACTAGAGCTACCCTAGTAAGTAAGCCAAGTTTTGTGTGCTCTTCGTTTTTGTATTGGGTGATCCCTGTGAACAGCACGCAGAGGCTTACTTTTGATTTTTGTTCGGAAAAAAAGGCCTGAAATGTTAAAACCGGCGTACAGGTATGATGCTTTTTGCGAAAATCAGGTTTTTTAGTGGTCTCCTGTTCCAAAAGAGTTGATGGATCACTCTGGTCGTGCTTCTACGGTCGAACTGATAAAAATGATGAAAGCCCGCGAAATATTGGAGATCGTCGAGCTATCATAAAAAAGTCTAGGACTGTCTGGAGATCAGTTCAGAGAATTTCAATGGAAGATTTTGGGATGCAAATTGTGGCTGCCGATTACGGGCCTCGACTACTGACTTCTGAAGAAACACAGGCTCGCATGGAGGCATGCTGTTCTTTGAAAGGAGAATTCTGAAATGATCTAACCTTTTTTTTGTCATTACAACTAACGTATCATGATGCCATGGTTAGAAAACTGAACTGACTCAAGAATCAACCACGTGAAATTTTTCATGTTCATGTTCCTTGAAAAAGCAAGTGAAATCGACCGTCAAAACAATGCCTGGGTCGGACAGTTTACCAGGCTTTTTATCTGGAAGTTTTGAGAAGGCTGCACATTAATTCGAGGCGGAAGAGCCCTGATGTTAGCCAGCTGGGCGACTCCTTTACGAAAGAAAGTTTCATATTACGACAAATTTTAAAATAAGGCCAGCGAGGTTGCCAATATTGTTTCTGTAGATATTGTTTAGAATCTGCTCTTCCTTCACCATAGCATAAGAGTAATGTGAAGCTGGAAGTCTAAGTCGTAAGTGGTTTCAGAAAAATGTTTCTGGTGTTTGCCCCAATTCGTAAAAAGTTTGGGGCAAGAATAACATCTCCCACTAGATCTGTGTGATCTTTTAGGAGGGAGTTACAGTACACTATCAAGTTTTAAAGTTTTCGCAATTTTATTCTCCAGATTGTGTTCTTGTTCGTGATTTCACACATCAACGTTCGAATCCCTTCAACTATAAACTCGGTCTTTGAGTTTTTGCAGTATTCGCACAACATTAATTCATGGGGCTCGCCGCATATGTATAAAACATTTTAATATTAATGTACTATCGACAGAATTTCCATCTTCGATACACTGAAACCCGTCGCTGTTGCATTTGCAGGAAGCGACACCAGACCCATGACTGCATCCCTATTCCTAGTGGCCATCACACTAATCTCTATCCACTGACCTGATTCCAGTTTTGACTCACTTTTTTCTTCAACTATTAGCATCATGAATCTCGTCGCGTCATAATGCATGCAACTGTATTTAGATTTTTTTGTATTGAAACTTTAACTTCCGGTTCCTGTGTGAACCAAGATTAAATCGTGTTATTTTATCATTTCAATGTAAAGCAAATGACAAGTCGCTGGCTGTACCACTATACATAGAGGCTTACACTAGTCTTATTCACTGCCAATGTTGAAGTGGGAATGAGCTCACTAGGGTTGGAATCAACTGCAGTTACGTACATTAATAGGATGGAGTACGCCACGGCTTTTTTCGCAAGTCATGGCCAGCATTAGAGAGTGGAAACTGCTATGGGATTTGTAGGACACATGCCTATTGCATTGGTGCATACTCATTCAGACACTTGCATGCGAATATGCAAAACTTTTAAGATACTCGTGCAATCGTGTAAAGATTTTATAACTTAGACTTTTGGCGTTTGTGCCATAAATTTCCAAGATACTCTGAAAAAAGGAAATTGTATCAATGGAGCTAAAGCTTTGCTAATGTAGCTCACATAAACGAACGAAACGAAACCTGACTGTCAACACTGTTGCTGGTTGCACTCGCTTATATGAGTATCTGTTATTTTGTACGAATCGTTGCATTCATTTTGTATAGATTGGCCACCACACAGATGTTGTTGCTGTTGCCGCTGTTAAATTACTCCCTTTCGCATCGACGACGGTCAAGGTCATGAACCTGTTTTTCTGCTACAGCCTGTTTCTCACTGCCTGCCTGCAGCTTGTTGCCTGCCTGCCTGCCTGCATGCCATTGAGGCGATGTAATTGTACGCGACTAGATGCAGTTTAAAGCTGCAGTAAAGGCAACAGCAACAGTGGCAACAGCATCAATACCAAGTGCAGCAGCAACCCCTCCCATGAGGATTAGATTAGGATGTTCCTCGTACAGATATAAATAAATACAAACTTACATATGTTCATTGTATCTATAGATACATTGTGCAGTGTAACAAGTTTCTTGTTGCATTAAAAAGGTTTTGACTTTGTATTTCCGCTTTTAAGCTGTCAGCACGACTTTTATTCGGTCATTCAAAGTGATAAACGAATGAAAAGGGTTTAAGGGTAAACGTATGGATATTAGTGGTAGGTATTGCTGGAGTTCCATTCACTCAATCCTAGTGTTTCGATCATAAATTATAATTGGAAATAAATTAAGGATATGCGAATTAATAAAGGTTATTCCTTAATAGAATGGATAGAGACGGAGTCTTCCGTTTCGGTGTTAGGAAATTTGTTTCCTGTTTTGAAACGTTTAAGGGAAAGCCTGGGGGCTTGATAATTAATTGAAAGATGGTGGCTGATTAAAGGGTCCTGATACGTAATATTCTTGACATAAATAATTGCACTTGACCGGAAATTTTGATATCCATAGGCCAGAAATTTATCGTTGTGTTCGTTGTCGAGAATTTGGATAAATATTTTCGGCATTGATACATCAACACTATCTCATAAGGTGTAAGTAGTTTTCTGCTCGATACGCTGGTGTTTTAATAAATCAATTTGATAGCGCACTTGAAGTTACCGAAGATGTCATTGTCGACTGGGTATCACAGCACCTGTCCTATGCACTACTCGTATATGTTCCGGGATTAGGTAGATCCGATTTACGTTTCGAATAGTTTAGATTACATATTCCAGAGCATATTTTCTAATCATTCGGCCATAGCTTGTAGAACTCAAGAAGATAAATGGTATCACATACTTAAAAGTCGACTTGAAGTTCATTCGACTTTTCTAAGATTTGTTTTGGTGTTAAAATTTAGTCGGTCGTCGATCTGCCAAGCCGAAAGCAAGATACGTGTTAACGAGTGGGCCTTAGACGTTCATACAAGACGTTAGATTGGATGTTTTATGCAGCATTAAGCAGAGATAAGTCTCAATAGCTTTCTCAAAAATTGGACATGTGTGTATAGCGCTGGTAGAACAGCCATTGGAAATGCTTTTATCCACTCATACCTGGTTGCTAATTTGGCTCATAAACAAATTCAATATATCACTTCCATGTTTGAATACCTCTTTAAGTCAGACATCGAAGTTCTTGTTGTTCTTCAGCTTTTTGATAGCTGAAACAACTTTTTCTATACTATCGTAGCTTTTGGTAGTTTTTTCCTGGTAGATAGTCAAACACTGAATTGGGCTGCAGCGAAGATGTGGTTAGAGTCGCCGTTTGTCAGAGTATGTAAACACGTAATCAGGAGAGCACCATGTTACCGATGGATCCTTAAACGAAGTTTTGGAATGTACTCGTATGTAACAAATGATGGATGGCAGGTTGTGAATGATAATCTTGTTGGTGTACTGTTTCATATTGTTGTAAGGGCAACACTTACAACATTTTGTTTCGGAAATTTAAAGCGTACTTCCACGTCTGTAAATACAGAACAGCTGTTTTGGCACTAAGTGAAACCCAGGTAGACCCCCGCCCACAATACTCAGATCACTCTGATCTGAAACTACTTCGCTACGAACTAGTGCTGTTATTCTTTTCTGTAGCTTACCAAAGTCCACCACAATGTAGTCCCTGTGCCAATCCGGAATTCAATTTCATGTTGTTGAAATTCCATATCCGTAAGCAAATTATCCACTACTGCTTTATTTACAGAAGCCCTAAACTAGGCAGCAATTCGACCTCTAACGAGGTTGATGCGCTGTCTGACTCCATACAAAGATTTGTATCCCTGTTACCTCGTACTGAAATTGTAATTACGGCCGATTTCAATATGCACAATTTTGGGTGGCTTTGACATTCTGGACAGACAACACCAAAAGAACGGTGTGTCAGCTTATAAATACTTATATACGTTGATAGTCATACCGCCAACACCCTGGACTTGTTACTAGCTTCTCACCCAGATAAGTACACTGTTGGTGTGCTTTCACCTCCAGGTCGCAGGACCATTGTGTCATATCAGCTAAATTTTCGTACATTGACCAAACAGTTGGAGAAAAAATTCCTAAGTGAACAGTATGGCAATACGAGAAAGTCAATTGGAGAGGACTTTACACCTTCAATCCTACTCTATAGGACTCTTTCCGAGCAGACGGAAAACAGCATTTGCCCAACCCGTCCCTAAACAAAGGCATATCTTCTTCTCTCTTCTTTTACAGACCCATTGTACATACATCCTTTCTTTCTAGGGTCATGGCAACGCTGATAAAATGTCAGCTCATGAAATATCTCGATATACGAAAACTTCCTAATGACCGGCAGCACGGTTTACGTAGCATCAGGTCAACGGTGGTTTGATGGCATGTCTCACCGAAAAGTGGATCCGAAGCTAACGCCAATCTGGCGAAAGCAAGAGAGTTGCATTTGATATTTCTAAGGCTTTTTAAAGAGTTTGACATCAGGCTCTTATGTCGAAAATGCTTGCTTTTGGGATCGATGACTCTCCTCTTCAATGGACTAAAAATTACCTTTCGGAACGTTCAATTCAAGTTGTCTTGGATGGATTAAAGTCTGATATTCACAAAGTAAATGCTGACGTGCTCCAGGGCTCCGTTCTGTGTCCGACACTCTTTTTGATTTTCATCAATTATCTCTCATCTGTTACATTTAATCCAATATATTCCTTCCCGGATTTATGTCCCTACTCTTCTGCTGTATAACGGGTACGGCAGCGTATGTTAAGCTCATTAAATTTCGATATTAACAGCATAACCAATTGGACAACTACCTACAGAGTGGAATTTAATGCTGCTGTTTCAAAAGCGCAGTTGAAATTCATTATCCATGAACAGCACTTGCAGCGTTGAAACCGAAAAACTTTCCATTCTCGGTATGTGTGTCAATGAGAACTAATGTACGACATATTCGAAGTCGCCAAAAATGCTGCGAAATGTTTAGGTTTTCTCAAGCTATTTAAGAAATTTTTAACCCCCCTGATCTGGCTTCAATATATAAGGCTTTCTTCCGCCCAAAATTGGAGTACAATGCTCACATCTGGTCAGGTGCTCCTAAGACTTATTTGCTCCTACTACATAGGATTCAAACCCTTGCGATAAAACTAATAGGTGATGCCGATATTACACAGTCACCACCAATGCTCCACAGATATTCCCAGTTGCATTCCGCCTCTTCAAACGTCCAACCCTAACACCCGTTTCGCTATGAATGCTCAGCAGTACACCCTCAAGCCTAATTTCCGACGCACCCTGAAATATCGTGATTTCGTCCTAAGCCGAACAACTCGCTCATGGAATGCCCTGCCGAGCTCCTTATTTCCTAGCCATTACAATCTTCAAACATTTAAAACCAATGTACATCGGTACTTCTCATTTCTCCTTCCCTAAATTTCCTTCACGTTTTACTAGTATATTGAGACAGCTAGGCAAATATATTGCACGCACACGTCTGTTTTATTGTGCAATGAAGAACTAACACTAAAAAAAACACTATGTAAAAACCAGATAGCTTCACCTTAAACTTCATCTTCGTGGAAAAGATTGCCAATGAACTTGTTTAGCAGGTTTGAGCTGCTTTTCAAAGGTTTTTTTCTGAGCTGACTGTGGAATAAATTTTCAGCTTGAAAATGTACAAAGTGAATGCTCTCTTGTAAATTTAGCGCTAACGACATTTGACTTGGGAGTGACTACGCATGATATCGCGTAACATTTACACTGTGCTCGTCGGTGTGTTTCTCTGAAACTTTGTCGTGGTATGGCACAGCATCTTCTGATCTAAATCCCTTTTAAGCCTATAACTTGATAGGCATTCTACGATCCCTTTTTGATTTGGAATCTAAAGAAGATTCATTGAATTTAGCCTTCCAACTTGTTTGGAGTAACGTTGTAAGCATCATTCTCAACTTAGCTTAGAAAGATTTCAGCAACTAAATACGATGCAATTAGTCGGGCAAACTTTTGAAAAATTTATGGTAGTTTCTAAGTCTCACGTTACTTTGTCTTAAGCTGTTTCGATGGGCAAACAAAATTCATACCTCATGGGTGAGTAGGGAGTGAGGGAGTGAGGGAGTGTCTAGACTCAAGTGGCTTAAGTTGTTCTAACATCGTCCTTCCAGACTCAGTAAATTATCTGGCACCGTGCACCAAGCATAAAAATTGTTACAAGTACCAAAAACACGATGACAAGTCTTTGTAGACTATGGCCTTATTTCCCTTTAGCTTTTTATGGCTGTGCCAGTTCCTCTCCTCGATTTTCTTCATTTCTGAAGAAGTGCGGCTGGGTGATGCCGTCAGCCCATACAACATATATCACTGCATTTTTCGAAGCGCATCGAAAGCTGATGAATAGCCTTAAACTTCTCCTAGTTCAAAACTCTTATTTTTATTAACAAAACCATTGAACTATAAGTGAGCCTCATTACTGATCAAAATTTGAAAGAAAAAAGTGGATCGCCCTTCAGCTATCCAAGCGCCTAATCAGAGAAATAGCGACGCGAACGATGATCGCCTGTCTTCAATTTTTTTCTTGTTAACCGAGATCCTTACTTAAAATCTCCCAAAAAGGCGATGGATATAGGTTCTCGCGCATTATTACGAATCTGGCCTGCACGGGACCGATATTCTCATATATGCACTCTGTTCATCCTTGCAGCTGTCGATTAAAACTTTCAAGATGTTCAATTTGTTGCTGATGTTTGTCCCTTCTTAGTTTTGCCCAAATTAACCACAAAAGCAATTTTCATAGGCCGTTCTGTCGATATCATTGTCGTACGCTAGTCGTTGCACAGACTTTTGGAAAATGGTGTCTTCGTTTTCGGGTTATGAGTGCTGTACAATTTTTCAGGTATGATGTTAAAGACGTCACTTGAGTGTGTCACCTTGCTTAAGAATTTTTTTGACAGGTCTCGGTTAAGTACGAGTAGTTACCAACGGTGACGGAGTGGCGAGCGTTTTTCCCCATCATTCTGAACAAACGAACAAATTTGGCACGAAGCCCATAACTAGACATGGCTCTATATATATAGCTTGTCTCTATTAATGCTGTAATATGTGGCCCTAAGATCGAGTAGATGGTGGTAATCGAATTGGACTTGTTGAGATTTTATCCAGGATTTGGCGGAGTGTGAATATTTTGTTGATTGTGGACTTTTCTAGCAAATAAGAACTTGTACTTGATGAATGGGTTTCTTTTTGTCGATCGGGTAATCGATGCTGAGATGACGTTCACCTGGCATAATAAGAAATGAGATCGAGTAACTATCTACAAAATCGCTTCTAATAAGCTGTTGCAGTTGCTTTGCTTAGTTTCAGCTTAAATAAATCCATCCCTACTTAATTTTGGTTATCATCGTCTCAGTTTAATAGGCTATTCTCCCCGACGGCGAGATGCCGGCCTTCTTTGCCGTCATATAGTCTGGAGAAGAAAGTTTTCAATATTTATAGCTGTGGCTACTCGGTTTACATCTTCCACCATCTTTTACCTGTTGATGAAACTTACGTTCTCGTACTTTGATCCTGAAATGCAAACTCTCAATATCTTTGACTGCGCGATTCTCATGCGCAGGTTTCTTTTTATGGAGAAGCCAGTGTTCTTTCTGTCCCTAGTTGCGGCGCCGCTCTGTTCGCTTCTTATTTATTTACATGTGCTTGCAGGCGTTCTCTTTGTGGTGGTGGGTGAAAGCTAACACATTAGTTCCGGAATTTCCGGAGGCAAGTTGGCAGCGTGCCGCTGATTTACGGCGCTCAATTCTGTCGGCATAAAAGTTGTTGAGAGATTTTGGAACTGTCACTTTGTAAAGATTTTGTCAGTCTCTAACGATTGCAGCTTTTTTGCGTTATATCCTCTCGTAGCACGCAGTAGTTCTTCTGCTTCATTTCGTGGCTGCAACAAGGTAGTCATCTCTGCCAATGTTAGCTGCGCCGAAAGTTCGGATTCACAAACCGCAATGTCTCCTGGAGAATATTGAGATGAGGAAACCGTGAGCTTGTTATGGTGATGTTTTGTTCCGTCTTTAAGTCATTAAGCTTATGTAAAGTCCTTTTTAAGATGCGATATCGTGAAGGCTATCCTTATCAAAGATCACTTCCTACCCTCTTCTCTCCCTATCCTATAATACTTAGGACATTGTTCATATGTCATCTCGAGGAGCATTTGAAAGCGAATTTCGAATTATTGCGGATAATCATAAGACGTCAGAAGGGCTTTTTACCTAAGTCTGCCGCATATGGCAAATCTGTTTCGCTGTTTCGCCACAAATTTACAAACTGTTCTGTATGTGGTTGTGATCCTTATGCCGGCGTAGACCAGTATTGTCCTAGTCGAGCACGCACTTGCTGTTTTCGCCTGCTCTACAAACTTATGTTGTTACCGGGGACTACGAATGGTAGGCAGGTAGGGCAAGCACAACGCTACAAACTTGCTTGTTGCATTGCTGACCCAATCCAAGATCAGTCATCACATTCCCAATCAATCGGCTTGCAAGAAAACCCCCTTTATAGGGACATGTACAATAGAATGTCTTTAAGGTCTTCAAATACATACATATGTATGTAGGTATACTCGTATGTGTGAAAAAAATAGGCAAACCCACAATTCTTAAGTGTAACACTCACTTTGAGTATACTGTGTTTTGACTGCAAATCAATTGTCTATTTAAACTACTCTAATTATGACCTCATCCAACAATCTTATTCTTGTCACGAACTAAGTCAGTCATACTATCTATATAAATCTGCATACATATCTACGGAAACTAAAGTTATTTTTTGTTTTTGTTTTTGTTTTCAATTTCCACTTAAAATATTCACCTCTATATGAATTTTCAATGTCATATCCAATTTATTCTGAGATCCTACACATTGCCTTCTCTAGAACGACAACATTTTTCCACCCAAAATTGATTTAAAATGCAACAATTTACACCCTCATCCTCTCGTTTAATTTACTCACTCCATACACTCTTTCGTATGTAATCTATTAAAAAAGAAGTAGATAAAGAAAAAAATTTGAAAAAAAAAGAAATAATAAAAAAAACAAATTTGCAACTGCAAAAATAGTTTTGTGCACTTCAACGAGTTTCGGGCAAACAAGCAAACAAACAAACAAGCAACTGTGTTGTACGAGTATGTGAATTCGCACATAGTGACAAGGAAATCATTCAAAAGCGACGAAAGATAAAGATACATTCACACGTACTTAGACGCACGTCATATTCATATTTACCAAGAAACTAATATCAAAATCATCGAAAAAAGAATAGAACTTCGTTTGGTTGTGAATATGGTATACATAAGTACATTTTCGAGAGGGCAACGAAAATCGCACTTCATCTGCGGTTCCAGATACAATAAAACCCACCATACCCACCGTCGCGGTCGTTGTTGTATAGTATGTTGTAATCAGAATGCACAGTAGCGGCCGGCAGCACCCTACAAAACTATCCGAAAAATTCGTTTGTGATTGTATATTCTGTAAGCTCGCGCTTTGGATAGTCAGTTGGACGGACTGTTTGTTGGAACAGGGACTAGTCGCGCTCCAAACAGCAGTCCACATGCTATAGTGAAGCCTCCAAAAGTCGTGTCGGAATAAAGAAACTATAGATTGCCTTGAAATTAAATTGTGTGCCCGGTTACAGCTCAGAAAATGTGGGTCGGCTGTGAACGCTAGATACAACCAGAAGAAGGTTAACTAAAATGAAGAGAGGGCGGCTTACAGATATATCGAGGTGGTGGGCTGCTTTCGGGTGGTTGTCGAGTTGTCAGGCTGTTAGGTTGTGATTGTGCATGTCGTTGTTCGTAATGCATTTCGTCTGTTTTCAATCTCTTTTTTTCCTCCACTCCGCTTGCATACGATTTTTGGATTGCTTACTCTTACTTCTCTTTTTCCTTTTTGTAGGTCTCACTCTATCAAAGGTGACAGTGTATTAGTTTGTTGCCTTCCACCCGTGTTGGAGGTTTTTTTTTTTTTTTTTTTTTGTCATATTTTCTCTGACGTGCACTCACATTGTAGGTGCTGGAGAACGCCCTGGTTGTAGAGCGGTGGCAGCAAACTAGGAAACACAATTGTACGTACGTACGTACGTGCAACACAAACCAATAAAAAAAAAAAGTTGGGGCAAAACGAGAAAAAAATAATCAAATCGTAACTGATTACAAATAACTGCATTTATGCCATTTTGATTGTCACTCCACTTGCTCAGCGGGTGGAACACATTCACTTGTCGGATCTTTCTCTAGTGCACCTATACACCGAAACAGACAATAGAGACTTATTTTCGACTGAAAATCGCACGAAATTATGAAGGGAGATACTGTTTTGTGATTTCCTTTGAACACCACACCACCGTCGACTAACCAAAATCGCAAATTATTAACCCGTTCCAGAGCTGCACCAGAGCTCACCTATCCGTTAGTCGGCGCATGTAATACTTAGATTATCGAAGAACGGTTATTCTCCTGGCGCCCAGCCTGTTGCCACCCAATTTTGAGACTATTTTCGAGTGTATAGTGAAACAGCAGGAGCACCAAGTTACACAGATACGTGTACGAGTATAGAACGATGATAGCATTTAGGTGGTTGCCTGTTGCGCTCAAATCGATTGAGCCACCCTTACCCATCATGCCGTCGTCGTCGACATGAACAGAGCAACAACATCAACATTAACACTAGTACTACTACTTTATTGTGGTGTCCTGTCCTTTTGTTGCATTTTGATTGCACCAACACATAAAAGAAACCATATTTTCCATTGGCATGGTTAGGTATAATCGACGGGGTAAGTCGCCTTGGCATTTTGGGGTACTTTTTGGGGGATTGATTCTCCCCAATCAGTGAGCTATCACCTCCCTGCTGCCATGAGCCCAAAATTGCTACAATTTTCATCATTCGACAACAGGCAACAGCGACAATAGCAATAGCAGTGGCAACAACAACAGTAACAGCAGCAGTAGAGGCAATGGCAAAATGTGTGGTTCACTGGTTTCACAGGTTGTATCTGGTGGAACTGCACTGTTGCTTACCTCCCTTGTATCACTTCTATTCGACCACCCACTAAGGTGGATGGTGGTGCACATCTATTACCATCGTTGTCATTGTTGTTAAGGTTTGAGAATGTTTGTGAACAATTTTTTAGGTTTTTTTCTCATTTTTTTTGGAGTCCCTCTCCCCTTGGTTGTTATTATTACTTTTTCGTGGTGTACAGAACGGATACTTCTGCAATTGGCAGGAGGTAAAGGGTTTTGGACAAAATTAAAAATTTGAAATGAAGTCAGTAGTGGAAGGTGAGGAGGAGAATGTGCATGTTATTCGTCAGATACAAAATATGGGAGGTGCCCGCAGTTTTTTTTTTTTTGTAATTTGTATGTGGAGTTGATGGGAGAGAGGGGTTATTATCCGATTAAAGCGACGAGAATTGTGTAGTTATTAAAGATTTACAATAGTATGAATAGTACCAGGATGAATGTAGTTAATTATTGACAACAAGGAATCGAGTTTTTTTTTTGATGTATCGATAGGAAAGGGGGATGGGTTTTAGCATGATTTTCTAGCAAGTAATGGGCTGATTTAATTTTTGAATAATAAATTTAAAAACTAACAACAAAAACGAAAAATTTGTCGAGAAATTCATGCCTGAGTCTTTGAATTGGATCCTCAATTGAATTTATCTTCATGGTTATCTCGGATTCCGAGGAAAGTATGGTGTGGTTTCATCGTCCTTTAATACAGTCAAAGCCAAACTGTTTCCATGCACTCAAATGTAGGCTCTGAGTGAAGGTTATGCATATAAGAATTCGGTCATTAAGAGATGTTAGAACAATCTCTGTTTTGTACAATTATTATCAAATTTTCCATCTCTATCCATGGATTTTGCAAAACGTCGTAAGTAAACTTCTCTCCTCTCATTCTGTCCTTAGTATTAAGGTTTATGACAAGGATATTGGATATTGCTTTAAGGAAATCGCGAGACACATACAGTTTAGGTTTTAGGAAGCAAGTTCGACCTGAGGTCTATCTCTTATAAACATGGATTTACTGTTGACGACCTTGATACGTGAAAAAAACGACTTCAACATTCGGATCTGCAAATAGAATGTTCAGATCTTAACTAGGCCGAGTGCAATTGGCCATTGCTGCGGTGAAGATACAGCATATCATATATTGTGATTGCTACAGAGGGTAGAAATTAGGTGAAGATTTGCTATAAGGAACGGTCATAAGCTCCTAAGTCCTAAAACTTCCAAAATGTTCGTGAGGGCCTTTCAAATATTCTAGGTAGAACAAGACATTTAACACGACACCACCTTTGTCAATGGACTTAGGTTAATTTATTTGACTGCAAGGGAGATCTTGCTTCGTTTGACGTAATGGACTTCTCCTGTGTTATTTATGTTTGATAAGCATATTCAGACCGGATCATATCCTAATTACAAGCAAGATAAGCCACCACGGAATAGTGGGGAAATACTGTGAGAAGACTTAATGTCTAAAATCCCAATAAATATCAGAATCGTCGACAATCGCGCTACCCAACATCCTGTAATAAAAACTATATATCAGTGGGATCAATACCAGGAAGTCGTCACCTTACTCTCCCCCACGAAACCCCTGTTTGATGTGGAACGCAGGCGAATACAGGCAATAGAAAAACTCACCTATGAAGCATTGATACATAGAAGAGCACGGGCAGGTAGTGCTGCTCTACAAGCAAAAGAAAACTGAAAAACAACGGATAAGCAAGGTATCTAAGTATTACCTTTATAGTTGTTGCTGAAAAATCAACTTCAGTACACTCTCCAACGGAGATAACCAAAATTTCTGCTTACAAGCACAACGGCTTATAGAACTTCAACGAGGAAATCCAGACCTTATTCTACCAGACCAAGGTAAAGTGTGAAAAGCAATGCCTAAAGTTAAGTTCAGTCGCTGGTTCGAACGATCAGTTCGAAGAGCAAAAAATAGCAGCGGAGAAGACACCAACTCAATTCCATATATTCACATGATTGGACGAGTGTAGCGAGGACACAATGAAGCTTTCCTGAGTATTAAGGCGGAACTGCGCGAAATGACTTTAACTACCGACGACGTGGACGGAAAGTTACCAATGATAATTAGTTCAAGGGACTTATTCTACTTTGGCTCTGCAGTTGCAAGCAGTAAAGATATCAGCGCGTAAATCTGAGGCAGGATTACTTCTGCTAATCGCTGTTTCTTTTAGGCTCGGGAGGCAATTAAGTAACAGATCGCTCTCTCGTAAGACAACACTGGCCGAATAGAAGACTCTTATCACCATATCGAGAGAAAGATGTTGCCATAGATTTCCCGTGCCACTTGTATTAACGGGGAATAGGGCAAAGGGTTCAAAAACGAACTGTACAATACAACATTGATCAAAAAGTTCCCGGAAAATACAAGAAAATTAGAAATACAAGTTAATTCATCTAAATCTATATTGCCCCCTTTAAAGTAACCCCCATCGACTGCAACACACTTATGCCAGCGCTTGATCGAATTTCGGTATGTCCATCAGTGCTTCCTGCGATTTTTCCATTACTTCGTCTCTGGGCTGCTGAAACGCGTTCCCCGTGGTGGTTTTTTAACTCGACTGAAAAGAAAGAAGTCACAAGGAGCTAAATCAGGTGAATTCGGTGGCTGTTGGATGGTATTTGTTGCATTATTCGTCAAAAAACTACGAATAATGATGGCACTGTGCAACGGTGCGTTATCATAGTGCAAAATCCACGAGTTTTCTGCTCACAATTCTGGTCTATTTCGGCGAATTGCTTCACGCAAACGACTCATAACGCCCAAATAATACTTTTTGTTTACTGTCTGGCCTTTTGGCAAAAATTCATGATGCACTACAACGTTGTAATCCACGAAAACCGTGAGCATTGCCTCCTTTTTTGACTAAAAAACGACGTGTTTGGTCTCGGCTCATTTGGTGAATGCCATTCAATTGCCTGATGTCTGGATTGCGTGTCGTACTCATAAACAAACGTCCCGTCTCCAGTAATGATCGTTGTGATGAATGTGGGATCGGATTCAGCCTCGCAAATCATCTCTTTTGCGACGTTAACACGTCGCTTTTTTGCATGAAATTGAGGTGTTTTGGCACCAACTTTGCTGCTACACGACGGAAACCCAAATCATTAACCAAAATGTCTTGGACGGATCCATAGGCAATGTTCAAGTCCTCCGCTATCTCTTTGATGGTTAATTTGCGGTTATTGACCAATATTTCTTTTACTTCATTAATGTTTTCGTCGGTTTTCGATGTCGATGGTCTGCCACTGCGTTCATCATCTTCGACTGACTCACGACCGACTTTAAACCGCTGGTGCCACTGGTCGTTTTCTTTAGAGAATCGTTGCCGAAACACTTTTCCAACGTTCGCGCACCATTAAATCCATTTTTTATGCAAAATTTAATACAAGTTCCTTGTTGTAAACTATAAAAAATCGCCAAACACGCAGAGATAGAAGTACTCTTGGCTAAGTAACTTTGCAAATGTCAAGCTATGACGCTAAGATTTAGAGGGAACATCAGCAACAGATGTACCAACTTTACAAAAAAAAAACAGAACTCAAATCGGAGCAATGGGAGCGCCACACGGTGGTTATTCCGGGAACCGGGATCAAGGTGGTATATCGGTCTAGTCAGGAATCTACAGCTCAAATGTCTAAAATAGCTACGCCAAATAGTCTTCAAGGCGAATCCCAAGGGACGACGCAGAGGAGGATGACCGCATCTAAGATAACGCACTCAAGTGGAAAAGAACCTCAACCAAGTTACGGTGCGACACTGGAGGCAGCTGGCGAAAAATCATGCTTTCCATCCGCTCTGTTCGTTTAAGCAATCCGAGACATCCCATCCCATAAGTCAATGTCGCTTTACGGCTTGTGTCATTCGCCTTTGAATCTTATCTTACAAAAATTAGTCGTTTTTAGCAGGATACTTCCCTTAAATGATCGAGGAATTCATTGTTTGCTTTCGATGATCTCATGATTTAGTGCATACCTCATGCAAATAGCGACTGGAAAATGTTGTTTGCATCTGCTTTTTGTTTCGGCTGTCTCCTTAAAAAGAAATAACGGCGATAAATACCGTAAAAGCCTTTTAACTATGGCTGTTGGCAGAGACAACACTAAGAGAATACACGATTAGGTTATCGACAAAGTGTTTTTGTTTATTTTTGTAAATCGTGAAAAAGTTCTTCAAAGTAAAAACTTAACGATATTTCCGTGTAAGCATATCACAACCGATGCTTTCACTTCTGCTCGTTGTTTATCTCCATCCGGCCTGTGAAGTATCCTCACAATATATGGGCAGAGCCATAATCCATCAAATCACCAAAATTATTCCTTCTTGTTGATTCTCATAAGTCATAGTTATCAGTTCCTGACTGACGGCTAATTTTTCTAGTTTTTTTTATAATAATCATCCGATGATTACTGTTCAAAAGCTACTTCTTCTAACCTCAAGACATCGCCGTCAATATCATGTTCAATTGCTACCGGAAATGCATCTTAAACACCGGAACACTTCCACAACTCATTCTCATACCGAATAGTACCTACCTACCTACTTGTATCTGAGAGCTTATGTACCTTTCTATTTCTAACGGTTACAGGAAATTCTCGTAAATTTTGATTATGCGCTATCCATCAGAACAACTCGCCATCGTCCATCAGCAGGTGCAAAATCAAACAAGTCCACTGTTACTTTTTTGTTAACAATCCTTAAACCAGGTTCTGGCTTCCAGCTACTAGCTTCCATCATCACAAAAACCAAATACTCGGTTGTGACTACTCGTAATGCTAGGCCAACAGCACATTGGCTATGTGTACACTCTCATTAGACCCAAAGTCCAACTGACTTCTACCAATCGATTTTCTATCAGGAAAAACCTTTACCAACATCATAATAGACAAGCACGGTACGAAAGATTGAGTGAGAATCGAGCGGGGTAAGCAGTAGCAGCAACAGCGGCGCGCGAGGCAATTGCCTCTAAATGTTGTAATCAGTTAGCGTTATTATTATTATTCTCAATCTACATCCACACAAACACGACATCAATGAACCGGTTTGTTTACCTTGGAAGCGAAGTTCATTCATAAAGAGTTCGCACCACATGCCGATGTGCATACAAACATACAGATAAAGATGTATCTACATGCTCATATATAGATAGATACACACGAGGCTTGGTATAACGCTGACTTTATATTCATTACAAAAGCTATTAGAGGCCGCGAGCAGCTCAGCTCTATCTTCTGCTGTTGCTGCTGTTGTTACTAGTGTTTCTTATGTGGCCGTAGCTGTAGCACTCGGATTCGATTTGGCTGTTTCTGTACGAATACTCATGGTGTTCCACTTCCATATCGAATGAATTCTGCTTCATCTTGCCACTCCTCAGTATACAGCTACATCTACCCAACTCCGACGAGTACTCGTATTCGTATGTTGCTTGCATGATTTAGCCTTTGAAGTGCAACTAGTGTATCTGGTGGATACTTAAACTAATGTTACGATGCACCTCGCCGGGTATCCATACTCTAGGGGAAGGGATTTTCACAATGAGATGGCGATGTGGCGGCTAAGTGAGACCCGGCTGTTGTGACTAGTGTTACAATAAACAGCAACAACAACTACAACATGCATAGAAACAACCAACTCATGATAATAATAGTAATAGCGAGTTCGTTTTGACGTAATAATGTCTTCCTTATGTGCTTAGGTAGCCGGCGACTTGAGGATGGTAGGCATGGAACACCATCACTAGGCAATAGTACTAGCACCAGTACCAGCTCAAAACCATCTACAGCAGGAGTTCTGAGAGGAAAATGTCGATGGTGAGATCTTGGATTGTCTTGGGATATAAATTTCAGTTGCACCTGCTTGGAGATGATTCTATGGAATCAGGTGTACAGGGATAATCAATGCCGAGTGTCTGTGTTGAGAATCAGTTGGTAGCACGGCAATTGAGCTGCACAGAGAGAGGAAATGATTATCACCGGACATGTTTGCTGGCAAAAGAAGGATGTTGCAAATTGGTAGCAATTATTAATTAAATTTTTTACTTCTTCACTTACAACACTTTTATGATATTCCACTCGTATACAGGGTACTGCACAACATGTCATGTATACCCGTTGGTCCTTTACGTAAAGGGTAGGAGGTTTCCTCATACTTGGGTGATAGATGCTATTTTGATCATAAATAGGTGTGAAGCTACCCTTGGGAAAGGTTAAT
Organism: Volucella inflata; assembly: GCA_928272305.1. Classification (NCBI taxonomy): domain Eukaryota; kingdom Metazoa; phylum Arthropoda; class Insecta; order Diptera; family Syrphidae; genus Volucella; species Volucella inflata. The sequence goes on along the minus strand of OV743716.1, from coordinate 145,575,477 downwards.
GGATCGACTCAAAAAGACTCTGTATCTAGAAGTAACAACGAGACATTGATACCTTTTAGGCTTTTATTCATTTGCCATTACTACAACAAATCCTGTGCTGTCTGCTTTGTGGACTTCATTTTGAAATATTTCGGGCTGCATCGGATTTTAGCTTGGGTATGCACTACTATGTGATTTCTTTTATTTGGTGCTAAAGTAAATGGTGCTTGTGACTACAGTCATTATGAAAACAACTTTCTTCTGCGTCTTAAGTGTGGGTGACGAAAATTACCAGATTGTTATTTATATATGACTTGTCGGAGTTATTGGAAGTCAAGCTCGAATAAGAAGGTCGTGGAGTTAAAATTAAATCATTTATCCTCCTTCCCATATCCTTTCGAATTTGTCTTTATACAAAGTGCATTAGATTTATGGCTATAGGGATACAAAGTCGCTGGTTGAAAGGAATGTGCATTCAAAATTTCTCAGACTTAGGAAGAACCTACATTTGCTAAGAAGATCACAAAGATGTTGGTCCTAGTAAAGCCTGATTTTTTTTAGAAATATTTCTTCCAGTAAGGATTTATTTTTGTTCAATATTATTTGACATTTCATTATGGAAGGACTAAGTCCAGTACAGTGTGTATAAATCATTCCGCTGTGTTATGAAAATCAGCGTTTCAACGAAGAATATGTTTCCTGCGCTTGGAGTCACTTCTGGTCCACATAAATGTTCTACCGAACTAACAATCTTCTACACCGTCGAAAAGTTAGTAGCTCAATTTTTAATATTGGATAACATGCGATCAGGTAGACTACATCTTGCAATTAGTAAGGAAAATCAAGCGACGGCAGCGCATAGTGTACGCGATGGACATGCTGAACCGATTCGATGCCGTTCTCAACAGTTTGGCTTGTTGTATACCAAAACTTGGCCTTTTTCACGTAAGGATTTTGCCTTAAAACGATAAAAAATTAAATTCGTGGTCGACCTTCTGAATTGTCTTTCATAGAAAAGCCGGGTAAAGTTGAGAAATTGGTGGCCAACATTACTCAAAACATTGGTCATATTACACTATTAATGCTCGAAAGCGTCATCGAAAATTGGAACTTCAGAATGGGCCATGTTAGCGGCTGTTACCGCCAACATTTAAAGCAAATAATTATCAAAAAAATGTGAAGAATGGTTCTTTTGCGTGATAGTAAGATTACCCGAATAGATTGAATTTTTTGATTATTATTTTGAAAAAGTACATCTTAAAGAATTGCCCCTTACTTCTTCTCTTTTATTCAGGCGATGAGGTATTACTGCAACATGATGATCGGGGTCATGGACAATGCCAAATATGCAAGTTGGAAGCACTGGACAAATCAGAAATGCAAGATTAACCTGATCCTTGTAAAATATAGGCGACCTTATGAAAACTACTTATGTTCTTTTGCCAGTATTAGCATTTTTTTAGCTTTCAGTCTCTGCCAATAATTATCCCTCTATCTCATTTTTCGAAAATTTAGCACATGCTCCGGCATTTTAAGAGTCCTGGTACCTATTAAAGTGAATAATTTCGTTGTACGTGAGTCGTTCATAGATTCGAATGGCCATTGTATGATAATACTGTTTAAAGATATCTTGGGTTTAATTCGATTTTTAACAATGACGATAAAGATTGCCACCTTTTCTGCCGCTCGCAACAATAGGTTTTGAAGGACAGGTATACAAACTTGTTAACCGTATTAACTGCATCAACCTTGAGCAAGTATTCCTGTTTTAAATGGACCTTCCCATCATCTCAGGGATATACTGGCAAGATATTCAGAAATGAAGTTATCAGGAGTGTCTGTGACATATGGCGGGCTTTGAACTAAGAGTAAATAAGTTCGTGTTGACCCGAGAGTTATCGAACGCCAAACTCACAAAATATCTGTATTTTTTTCATTGCGATTTTATTAAACCTAAATTTAATTCAATTGCTTCTTTTACTTATATACACAGTGTGGTAAATAATATCCCGGACAAGAGCCATATCTTAGCAACCAAGAGCGCCATCTGTTTGTCCGAACATGCTTTTAAAAGCTTGAATCTTTCTCTAAAAAAAATTCAAAATGTTTGGTTGACATTTAACAATTATAAAATTTGTTTTTTCAGAACACCTTTTCATTTGCTGTTGAAAATTTTAACATGGAGCAAAGAGCGGTCATTAAATTCTAAGCAAAACTTGGTGAAAATGCATTAGAAACATACCGATTGATGGAACAAGTGCACCGTGATGATTGTTTCGGTAGATAAGTTGTTTTCGAATTGCATAAAGGTTTTTTGGGCCATTTTCGGTTTAGACGCCTAAAACGATCCAAAAAGTACCTGATTTGGTTGCAGAATTTATTTCAACTAGTGAAACAGTTACTGCCGCATGTTATCTTGAAGTTTTGAAACATTCGATGGCCAGAATCCATTGTATTTAATCCAAACATCGCGATCCAAAAAGTTTGTTTCTGTTGCTACAAGGTAATGTGCACTAATTGTTCGTAAATTTTTGGCTCGAAATCAAGTATGTGTGTTTAATTATCCGTCGAATTTGGCTTGATTTTACTTGATTTGGCACCATGCGACTTCCCTTTGTTCTCGAAATTGAAATTGAGGTTGAAAGGATGCTTTTTTGATGACACACAGACCATTCAAGCAGCTTCGACAAGGCATTGGAGGCAATTCCGGAAAATAAGTTAGAGCAGCCATTTGAATCACTATTGAGTAGCTGAAACAAGGTATTGAACCGAAAAATGAGCAGAAGTCGTGTTTTAATTATGTTTTTAAAGCTGCTCCTGGATATTATTTACCACACTGTGTGCATCCCAAAGTCTGAAAACCGCATAAAAGCATTTTTTGCTGCGTTGGTGAAAGTGATAAGAAGGCAAAATTTGTTTCGAAATGATGAAATTTGGTTTGAATAAATCGTATAATCGATATTAGAACAGCACTTCTCTTAATTCAAAGTGGCAAAGCTCTATCAGAATTTTATTTCTATCTCGGTTAAAAAAAGTGCTATGTGGACGAGTTATGGCTTAGCGGTTCGAGGTTGCCAAACAGATTTTTGCCTCGTTCAACATTATGTCTAAGTCTTATATCATCTCTATTCATAAAAAAGGAAGTAAGAAGTATGACATTAGAATTTCCACAGTCATTTAATTGACTTCTGAGTCACATTGCTTCCAAGATGACTTAAGAACTCTATTCTTTTTGGTACCTTGTGGACGCCCTTTACATTGTCTCTTCTATTGCTATCAATAGCTTTCACTGGGGTTGAGACCTCATCTCTGGGTAAGTTATTTCGGACCTTACTTCCACGAACGAGGAAGTGGGAGTAGGGTTTGATGGACGGAGGCTAGATGTAGACGCAAAATTTATTTTTAAACCGCAGTAAAATATCATTTGTAATTTCTTAATCGACCTTTGACCAATTGGTACCAAATCCCGAAAGCATTTCTTTAAAAATTTCTTTAAAACGCAGTGAGAAGCTCACGAAAGACTGATGTTCCATTGATTCATGGGTCCCGGCCTCAGTCCTACGTTTACTGAATGCTTGTCAATGATTATGAGTTCTTGGCCTCCACTAGGTTTACATTCCTTGATTTGCCTTACGAAAAAGGTTAGGGATAAGGCAGGTTAGAATGCAAGGGGTTTGGTGCTTTTTTTTCTAATTTTGGCTACTTTGTTAGTTATTTTCCTACGTCTACATATACATTGTCTGGTTTTTATACAATTCCAACATATCTTGATTACATTTGCAGGGTTTTTTTTCCCAGCTGTCTCCAGTCATCTCCAGTCAAGCACACGAAGTTGTGTTTCCTTCCATTTGTCTGCGTTATCTAAGATTGGGGCTGAAAATATTCTGGACCGCGATGCTGCTGTTCATACGAGGTGACCTAGCCATCTAAGCTAGTTGGCAAGGCCGTATAGTTCGCTGTTGAGAGATCTTCTCCAGCCCTTAGAGCATTTTCATCCGCTTTCGTCAGTGTCGGAGATTCTTCACCGTAAAGCAGGACAGTGATGACCGTGGTCCTGAATAAAATCTTTTTTGTTGCTCGAGAGAAGGCTTTATTGCTCGGGAGAAGGCTTTATTAATTAATTGCCATTTAAGCCCATCGCAGCAACGATGAGGAAGAGTGATTCTTCCCATTATTTTCGCGCTGGTGTCATTGCCAGAATAGGTAGCCTAGCCGATTCTGGTAAAGTCCCTTAAAGTCCCACTACCTCAAAGCTGTACCCGTTTATGCTTCGTTGACCGTTAAGCGCATTTTTCCGTCCACATTTTCAATTTCATTCCATCATATCAACGTCGTCTGCGTATGCCAGTTACTTAAATATAGTGCCTCTGAAGTTGCTTTGCGAATTTGCCTCCAATCTTTTAACGATATCGAAAAAGTCACATGACTGGACGTCGACGTTCGCTGTACAGCTCGTATAATTCGTCGTTGAATTTTCTCCTCCAAAGTCTGTCAACGCAAACGGGACCGAAAATCTTGCGAAGGAGTTTCCTCTCGAATCGACCAAGGATGTCTTCGTCTGCTTTTGATAAGATCCATGCTTCCACTCCGTACAGCAGGACTGGGACGATGATTGTGTTATGGAGTGTCTCCTTAGACGTTCGAAAGACGGCTTTACTACTCAATTGCCTTCCAAGCTCAAAGAAACAGCGATTGGCAAGAATAATCATTCGTTTGATCTCCGATGAGATGTTGTTATCAGAATTAATAGCAGAGCCGAGGTAGGTTAAGTCCCTTACCACCTCAAAGTTATAGCTGTCTATTGTGACGTTCTGTCCTCTTGTGTTGGCTTGGGAGTTTCGCACGATTCTTTCAAGAATGATGTTGAAGAAATCGCATGACAACGCATCACCTTGTCTAAATCCTTTTTTGACATCAATGGTTTCGGTGAGGTTTTTCGATTACCGACCTTAATGGAGCAGCGGGAATTCTCCACTTAACTGTTTAATTACTTTTTAAATATTGAACGTCTCGGTTTTATTATTGCTAAATTTGACGCAGCAGCGAGCATTTACCGTCGATATCCTGCACAGTCGGATGAGTTTAGCAGCGATGCTAAAACTCCGTATAGTTCGTCCCCTTAGGCACTGGCATATGCGGTTTTAAAATCAATAAATAGATGATGTGTGTCGATTTGGAATTCTTTTCCAATGTCCGCATAAAGCTTATGGCAGACTGTCTTGGCCTAAAACCTCACTGATATATGGTGGTCAGACTGCGATTCCAGCCCTTCGACATTGAACATCTTCGCAATACTTCGCTGGCTTTGGGTTGTTACGTATATACACATCTGAATCCTGGAAACAACAAGAATATAGTCCAATCCGATATAAGCTTGTCAGAACATTTAGACATCCAAGTCAATGAAATAGTGCTTTGCGTCGATTGCAAAATGATAATTTTGATTGACAGTTTGTTGGTCCTTTTATGGATTTTAGGGTTTGAAAACTTTGTGCTGGCTTCAGAAACATTTCTTTCCACTGGGACTTCAAAGAGCCTAGGTTTGTGTTTGGAAGTTGCATTTTCCGATCGCATTATCAAGATGGCCGCCTTGGCATTAAAATCAGGCACTACTTATAGGTTTTGTCGAGGAGCTCATAGAAATAACTTAGGTAAGGTGTCGTTGTCAGACGGGACGTTCGTTTTGTTCCCTGGAATTCCAGTATTGTGCTACTGTATATTTGAAAGCTTGCAAGAAAAATCTTGTCAAGTAACTTAAGTCTGCATTCGTAAGGGCTTACTCAAGTTGTTTACTCAAGAAATGTCACTAGGTATGGCAAGCACTATGCTACGAAGTTGATTATTGTGCTGCTGGCCCAATGCTAAAATAGAATGATCGGCTATTTTCATATCAATTGCCGCGAAAATAAAGTTTCACCCTGCAGACAGTTTTAATTCGGTCAATGTGAGTATAGCGCCATGGAAAGTGGGGCTGATAGAGTATCTATGACTTAATTTTCAAGTTTAAAATGTAAGGTCTGGGTTGTATATGTAAAAGAAAACCCTAGTATGACATTGTTTAGATATTGCGCTCCAATTTCAATCATAATTCATCATCGTAGTTCGACTGTTGAAAACAGTTTATTGTTACTTTGGGCTTTGACCTTTCATATCCCATACGCACACTATCTATACGCCGAAGAAAGAAAAGTAAAACAAAAGTAACTCGATCCATGACACGACAGTTGCATTTCTGTCTGAAATCAACACTCAACAACAACAACACACCGAAAGGAAAATTCCAAACTTGAAAAGTGCACAAATGTAATTACAGCCAATAAAACCGACTAAAACTCAAATACAATTGCAAAAGAACAACCACATTACATTCGCGCCGCCAACATGAGTATCTACCACATATTCTCATACGGATCTACTTATATCGGTGTATCTATTGTCTGCGTGCTGCTGTGGATAAAGCCAAAGCTAATCCGGGAATAGGTGGTTGGTCATAGAAATTTAATAGTTTCTACCAAACGGGGACGCTGATAGAAAACAAAAAATAAATGGAAAAACCTACAAAAAAAATCACTTGAGCCGAACGGCAAATGACCATGGAACCACGGTCGACATTCGACAGTTAAAAAAAAGAAGACAAATACGTTTGATATTTGATGTTTAGGCACTAACTCAAACCATCGTGTAGAATGTGGTTGTACTATTTAGAAAAAAATGGAAGGACAAACATAAAGATGAATTATATCACTCGACATACCAAGGAAACTAGAAAAAAAAAATTAGAGAAACCCACCATCAAGGATAGGAAAAAGGAAAAATACTAGTATGTGTAAAAATGAAAAAAAAAACTTTCGTCGGTTCTATTGTAGATACTTCTACAATTTTATCGGATCGCAGCACACACGTTACAACTTTCTCAATGCCAGCGCACTATCCAAAAGCTAAACACACGAAAACACGTTCCATACACACATACGGATAGTACCATAGATGTCATGGAAACACGCACTACTTCCGCTGCATTATCCCTCAAACTAAAAAAACAAAAAATTATTTAAAAAAAAAAAGAAGAAAAATACACGAATCAATGGAAAAAATGGGAAATTTCTCACTACCACCCCCCAGTATGTGGGGTATGTGCGACATGCACCTCGAAAATAATTTTTTTAACATTTTCCAACAAACTTATAATTTACCATGTCGCTGTGGGCGGTAAAAATATTTAAAAGAGGAAAACGCGCAAAAAAAAATTGCTAATAAAGGCAAAAATACTGAAGGGTTGATTCGGGGCTTGAAGTGCTGGCGATGTAACACAACTCTGGGTAGAGGTAGATGGATCAAAACGCAATATTGCCTCAACATGGTGTAGATTGCAAATGAATTTATTTGCTCACCCCATTCCTTGGGACTTTCGGTTCGTTGCAGTCAAAGTTGATGATGTACTAATATTTCAAACACCACGCCATCTATGGAGTGCTTTGGGTGTTCTAGGTCTTCTATACAGGGTGACATCACCAATGTGAATATAATTTTTTCGATTGTTTCCGCAACAATTAAAAACAAGAACCATCAAAATGGAGAAGAAAAAGAAAAATCGAATTTTCTCCAGAGAACGGAAAACGTAATGTAATTATGCACGCACTGCATGATAGATGGTGGCATGAGCTACATTTTTACTTTTACGATAAGAGCCACACAAACTTTCGTACAAATATGTTCGTATCGTATTTTTTTTTTTAAGTTTGGTATTTGAATTTGTAATGTGGAACTTTTGCGCATGAGTCTTCTTAGATATGCAAGCCAAGTTAAAATTTGTGGCTACGTGGCTCAGTGAATGTTGTATCCGGGCCGTTGCGTGGAAAGTAAATGAATTTGTTAATTTAGTAAAAGAAAATGTCCTTCACGGACCACAATTATTACGCAGAATGCTAATGCATCGCACAGCAACTTACACAGTTTTCATCAAGAACTTAAACTCCTTATTAGCTCTATGCTTTAAGTCAGTGATATGTAGCAACTGGTCGTCGTGATGACTGGTTACTTTTCAAAATTTACATACAAGCGAGCATAAATCAAGTAATGCTAGTGCCAGAAAACATCTGTGGTTAAAAAAGACGGGACGGAAACCAAAGCTTTGAAATGAGAGCTAGCGGTTCGGATGCAGATGGAGCAGAGATTATCACCTGTGGTTGTCGATTCAGGGCAGCCAAGGGTTGGGATTATGAAATGTAGAGACCACCATCACTATAGTGACTTAAAGTAAAATTACTTTAATTTGAAGAAGCATGTCAACTTCTAGTGTTTGGTCATGATAGAAACTGGTAAGAAAAAGGCAGTATCTACGGCCAATTCAGTGCTATCAACGACCTAATACATGTCGAGAATAATCCTGTCGACATAGAAGAAATCATTGCTCGAAGAACTGTACCAGAAGTATACTTAAACACGCGATAAAAACAGTATACACCGGCCATCTTAATACGTTATCGACTCTTACCCTACAAGTCACCTTGTAATTGACGGAAAAGGAATTCTTCGTTTAGGCAAACATAATTTTGGAGCCCAGACACCACTTTACGAAACCTTACATTCGCGATCCACATAAAAGGTCACTACAGAGTGGAACAGCAGCACGACAAGGAGTCTGTTGAACTTTCTTCGTAGGGTCGATGCAGAACTGGAACGCTTTAAGAAAAGCGCGATCCATGACTGCAAGTAGATTGTGGATACCTCTGTTCGTGTCTTGCTCACTTGGCATGTTCTTTTTAACTTATGGTAAAACTTCCGAACATTGTTCTTGGCGTTGCAATTCTATGTTTTCCCGAACGCTCCTTAAAGCCGATGTTCTCTCTTCTCTCTGCACGTAGAGCTCACGAGCTGCTCTCGTTCTATTATCCAATGCCGCTTCCCTGCTTGCTAGTCGGGTAAAACCCAGTGCAACAATTCGTATGCTTCTGATAACTTCTTGACATCGATGTCGTTGGTCCCGACTCTGAAATTTTGTTGCTATTGCAGCTATACTGCCTTAAATCTCCTGGCAGTATTTTTTCGATGTTGTGGTGGTTGAGATATGGTCGCTGCTCGGAAAGTTCGGACATCTAACATACATACACGATAATACTGGAGCGGTTTGTCGCAAGAATTTAGGGTGGGGTTCGAGTATTGTGGTATTTCGCCCAGCAGCAAAATAAATTAGCCTTAGTTTGTTTCTAAAAGTGCTGTCATGCCGCCTATGCTTCTCGAGTGCACTGCCGAAAATGTTCTTTTTTCCTTTTTTAGCGTTTATATCACCTAAGACGATCTAAATGTCTTCAGAAATTGCTCGCAAGTTTTTTTTCCTGCTCTTTTCACATATTAGGTTGATGTTGGCGAATAGAACCTTGATCCGTATCATTATTAGGCGTCCACATATGTGTCAATTGCTTAAAACTTATTGCCTTACTCTGCCGTTTACAACAAATCCGTAATCAAATGGACTCGATTTGTTGCTTCTGTAGCAATCACCGTAGTATATGTCACAATTTTTCATCTTTCTTGCGCCTGGCTTACTGCCGCACTTTCTATCAAGTTTATAGAAGTCGGGGGCCTCCTCTAAGTATTCGGGAGCAAAGGTTCGAACAATACATATGCAGATTCGAACTTTGTTGTCCTTTTTTCCATTCTCCAGGATCGTGAACAGTAGATCCAATCTTATCCAATGCTATGGTAGAAGACCACGAAAAACCTTCAACTTGGAGGGTCGGACCCTTGTATGCCTTCAGTAACCCACTTCGTTGCGTTATGGGTCTTCCGTCGCATGTATGGCAGTACGGGGGTTTTCTCTAAAGATCACTCACTGGATCCTTACAATTATGGTCAAGCCAATAATAACATATGTTTCTGTGGTATGGTGGACTAAAACCACGCAAAAAACCGCCCGACGGCTAATACAAAAGCAATAATGGGACTACACTTATTTATCAACAACGTATTTAAACCCAGCTCAGCAAGTATGGTACAAACCAAAGAACTAGACCTCTGTGACCACCTGAACCTTAAAATCCTACTTTCTGAAATTCCAGAACTTGACATGATCTGCGCTGTATCAGACAGCTTTCAAATTACATTATTCTTCAACAAAGGATTCTCCATGGAGATTCTTAGCAAAGAAGCATGGGTCAGCAACAACCCACCAAACTGCCAAAACACCATAAGATGTTATGCGAATGGTTCTAAAATGGAATCGGAAAACACGAACCAAATACAAGCATATCAATTGCCATGGGAAAGACTCCCGGTGTATTCCAAGCTGAACTATACGCAATTCAAGAATGCGCCAACTTAATCTATAACTCCGGGATCAAAGGCGCAAACATTCATATATTCGCTGATAGTAAAGCAGTCATATACTGCTTCCAAACCCCCTTAAAACTTAGCCCAAGGAACAAGATAAAACTATGGTGGGTTCCTGCGCATGAGGGTATTGATAACAGTGAAAAGGCCGACGAACTGGCCAAAGAGGGTTCAGAAACTCTCTTTAATAGACCTGAACCCTTTTGCTGCACCTCTAAAACAGCAGTCAATCTAGCCATAAAATGCTGGGAGCACTTAAATTGCACCTCGTATTCAGAGGAGACTCCAGGTCTAAGACAGGACAAACGAGCCATCCTGCTCTTCAATAAAAATGCCAACAGTTGTCTAAATCTAAGTCGGCATGATATCAGAAAATACTGGGTTATCACCTCAACCAAAAAAGGACTAATCGATTCTGCGGAGTGCCGAATTTGTCTTAAAGAAGACGAAACAGCTGAGCAGATTATATGTGACTGTCCAGCCCTCAACGGATTCAGACGGAATACTTTTTTCATGGAACACACCATCCAAGACTGGTATTCGTTATTGTGGCACTTAAAAACTTTTGGTGAACGTAAGGGCACTTGAAAAGTAACTGTAAAAGTACGGTGTATGCTCTGAGAAAGTCATACTTTTTGAAGTCGGTAATGGCGGGACAGCTAGGTTTAAGGTAGTGCGATAAAAAGTACTGGTACGCGAGTTTATGCTATCTGAATTGAACAAAAATGGCATAGGATTTGGCTTTATTATTAGTTTCAATAAGATTGGGCAACATATCATACTTCACATTAAACTATCGATCTGTTAAAGACTATGTTCCCTGATCGATTGATTTGTTCTAGGCATGGCTGGAATTTTACAGGAAGACCGTCAAAAAGCGACGTAAAATGTCGATAAGAGAGAGAATTTTTGTATGGCCGTAAATCATGCCCATTTGCCCGTGATAACTATTTTAAAAAGCTGTTAGTACCACAAAAAAAGCTCTCTTTTATTTATTAAGTATTGCGTTTTTGATGCAAGCATTTTTGAGTTGCTTATGACTTTCGGTGGGTTTAAGTGCGTTTTATAACTTAGCTCATATGCTTATTTCATAAATCCAAACTGATCCCATCTGATTGAAAAACAAAAAATCAAAATGATGGCACACTGAAGGTCTCATAAATACAACAAAAAAAAAAGCTTTTAAAAATATAATCGGATTGCTCTTCTAAAAATACTTATACCTCCCCGTATTCAACTGAAGCCAGTGGTATACATATGAATTTCATTTCGGGTTCAAAACCAACAACAAACGTTCACAAGTTTCTACACATGTATCTACAGACATATCAATATGCCCATAAATATTAATCAACAAATAAACATCAATTAAAAACGCGACAAAAAAAAACACACACACAGCGCAGTGTTTGGTGAAGACTGGCAATTTACAAAAAAAAATAAAATTCGAGGAAATTGAAATTGCTGTGTGTAATCAAAAAATAAAAAATTAAAAATTCTTATCTAATTGTCATGCAACAAGTTTTTACTCGGCAATCAAGGGGTTGTTGGCTAGCCGCCCTTCAGCGTGAGGCGTCGAAGGGGATGAGGCTTCAATAAAACAAATTCGAAAACGAAAAAGATAAAAATTCGAAAAATACAGAAAAGCGTATTTTTTGATAATGCAAGTAAACAACTACGAGGCGAGAATGCTTTGACCTAAATTCAAAAGCGATTTTGTTCTTTTGTGTATGAATTACGAGTACGTTGGCCGTTTTTTCGTTTGTCATATTTTTTAGTCCTCTTCAATTTTTCTTTTATTGCATTTTATGTGAAATTGTGTTCTTTCGGTTTTTTTGTGAAATGTATTCATATGCTTACTCATACTGGGGATTCACATGTTACAAACACGCAGACTAAGTGCAACGCAGTAGCGCACAATGCGATGTCCGTCATTGTGTTAGAATGGTGCGACGAAATGTTGGGGTTTTTTTCGTATCAGGAAATTATTGATTTTTGCTTTCTTTCGGCAGATTGAGATACGTTATGAGTTGTGTAATCTACAAGCTATCGATATCGTATTCGGAAATGGTCATAATGATTTCGAAACTTTTTCGCAAATACAAAAGCCTCATATACTTAGGTATGACGGTGAGGATCTTATCAAGAGGTCACCAGTTTATAAGGGCATCGAACGAAATTGTGTAATGGGCACACTGAAAACATCTCTACCTATACTTGCCACAGTGTTTGGTTAATCCAATGATGTTCTTCCACAGGAAAGCCATCTAGGTCCCTCACTTTTTATGCTATTACCAAGGATGTTTTTTTTTTGCTTTAAAGTTCTTGGATAGGTCGTGCGAGTTATATGAGAGATTTTAACAAGTATAATTCAATATCGAAAAATCTTTGAAAAGACACGCAATTTACTGGCCTCCAAAGTGTCCAATATGATACGCTGTCGTAAGCCAGTTTGAACTACTTAGTGATGAGTATTTAGGTACGTTTGATGACAAGATATCTAGACCGGGTGAGGATTCCCTGTACGATTGCTTCCGGAAACTCTTGAAGAGAAACATTAAGCGAGGTGCAGTCGGTGCGCACCTAGACATCAGATTGGCTGTTGTAAAGTTTTCAAGTACAAAACAACCAAGATTTATAACTCTCCGTCCTTTTCGAACTAGTACCCCTGGAGAGTCAATATCGAAACCAAATATACCTGAGTTTCAAACCACTACATCACAACAATGCTAACAGTAAAAGGGTATCATAACCCCCTTGAGGCCCCAAGCTTCTCCAGTCAGCTTGATCCTTCGTTAGGTACTTCCAGATTCGCACGTTAATTTGACTGAGATCCCCTTCCACTTGCTTCCACCACCTGAGGTCTTCTTCTACTGCGCTTTCCCCCGGGGGCAGATTCAAAGACTTTTCGGATTCGGTCATCTCAACGGACGTGACGATATGCTGCTTTCTTTCGATTATGTCAATATGTAATTGAATGGACTGCTGCTTGTGCTGACGCATGAGTTTTGCACTATTTTTTTTTAAAATGATGTTAAAGAAATTGCATGACATCGCATCGCCTTGTGTCATCAAAGACCAATATGATATTAAAGATCTCGGTGAGATCATTACTGATATTGATGGAATAGCCTACATACTCCATCGTCATCCTGTACAAAGGGACAATTTTGGCAGGGTTGCCTAAACTAGACATTACTCTGTGTGTACCATCACTAAAGATGCTGTAATATGCGGACTTAAAATCAATGCATAGGTGATAGGTATCGATTTAGTGCTCATGAGTTTCTTCAAGATCTGCCGTAGAGCGAATATTTAGTCAATGGTGAACATTCCTGGCCTGAAACGACACTGATATGGACTAATCAGGTTGTTGACAAACGACTTCCAGCAGATAAGGTATTGCTGAAGACTTATGCTTCTGTTGTTGGCGCAATTTAGATGGTCTCCTTTCATGAGTATCGGACAAACAATGCTGAGGTTTCATTCATCGGGGATAATTTCGTCCGAGCATATTTTACAGATGAGTTGGTGTTTGCTCCTTACCAAGTCATTGCCTGCAGTTTTGAAGAGCTCGGCAGTCAGGCCATCCGCGCCAGCGGCTTTGTTCGATTTTAGCTTAGATATGGCTATTTACACTTAATCCAGGTCATATGGACGAAATTGTTGGTCTACATCGTCCAGGCTGAAAGGTGCATTCTGCCTTTCAGCATTTTTTGGTTCGTCATACAATCTACAAAAATGCTCTTTCCACATCCTTAGCGCGGACTGAGCCTCTGCTACGATGTTCCCCTCTTCGTTTCTACAGAGATCAATTCGAGGTTCGTATTCTTGCCATGTTTTTTCATCTTTCAAGTAGGATATTTCAATTACTTTGACCGCGTGCTCCTCACGCTCCTTATTTTGCCTCTAAGCAGCTCTAAGCACCGCTTGGTATGCATCTTGCCTACCTGAATACGCATTCGTAGTCAAACCAGAGTTTTCATTGTGGTGGAAAAGAAAAACTCAGCACACATGATGCCTTTTTGGCGGCGTTGCCACAGGTCTTGCTTCTTGATGCTGTCGGCAAAAAATCCTTCGTAAGAGATTAAGGGAGACCCGATCAAAAAAGGACTTGACGATCTTTTGGGATTCTAGCCGTTTGACGTCGAAATTTCGCATTTGCTTGCATTTGTGATATTCGGGGTATCCGCAACCTTGCCGTGCCTCAACAAGGAAATGGTCAGAGACGGTGTTGACCTCGTAATTTATTGCGGCTTCATAACTTTTGGTTTTTTTCTCCATGGTCGGTGGTTGCACAGGCAGCCACCCTTTAAACTAGAGGACTAGTTCCATTATAAATACCCGCAGGATGAGGGGTTGTTAAGAATGAAGTAGCGGGTTCGGGGATGTATCATAAGTCAAAGTAAGCCGACCATATGATAATCTTAGCACCCTCACGAAACAAAAGCGCAAACCGTTTTATTTACCTATTGTTCAGAGAACAGCAGTTGGAAATCAATATTTTCTTAACCAGTCCTTGCCCTTTCACATAATAAGCACTGGAGTTTTGATGACCTTGCGTGTTGACTGTCCCTTGACTTTGATGTTATAGACATGGCATTTGGAACAATGGAACTTCAATAGAACGTCTGTTCCTGCGAAAGTACGAATCGGCTACCGCTGTGATGAGGGATGCTTTCGGTCAGATTCGAAGCTTGTTAAAGAATGTAGCATATCTTCACGAATTGCTCTAATACAAATTTAAAATACGGCGATATTTAAGGAAACGTCTGGATTCAAAGAAGAAATATACAAAATCCTGCGACTGTCATTACCGCCCAGAATTCCGGCAGACCAAACGAATGTATTCCAACGTCTCTAATAGGTTTCCCTTTTGTCTCTAACCAACAATGACTGAAGACTGCTTACTGGCGTCGCAAACTTCTCAGTGATCTGTAACATAATTTTCGTAAAATAAATGTTGCTGTCCTCTAGGACTCAATTCCGTCTTCAACACCTCTTTTAGTTTTCGTAAGGAATATTGTGTTTGCTACTTCTTATGCAGTATATTCCGGTATTGATGCTCTCCATATTTGTTCTTTGCATGTTTAGCTCAATAAATTTCGATATTCATTCAAAACACACTAGTTACGAGTAGATACAATTCCAATAGGTGTTACAAAGCGTATAGGTCATACTTATAACACACAGGCAATTGAAACCTTCGATCAGCGATAAAATGTCTCTTGTTCTGTAGCTATTGTTATCAACAGTGCTCCACTGAAATTGACAGTAGCGACCCGCCTGTTCAAACAGTAAGCCCACTTGCTGAAGTACTTTGAAATATCGTAATCGGATACACTGCCAAGCTTCTCACTCCCTATTCATTATAACCTTCAAACATTCAAAACCAACGTTTGTATATCGGTACCTTATTTTCTTTTCTCCTTAAATTTGGAACGCCCGTGTTTAAACATTTAAAGGATACACATTAAAATAACAACATAAGGGTCTTAACAGAGTTTTATAGAGAAGCTTAACATTGGGATACCATAAAGTCACACAACGGGTTATCACCCGCAAAAGAAACACCGACCAACTCCAATTAGCACATAATTTGTCCTCCTTATAGCCACCTGGCAATACCGTCATTAGGCCCTCGGCATACAAACATATCATACGAGTACGTTTACATTCTGCCAAATATAATCGTATGTACTTTAGGTACCATCTACTATTATGGATATTTATAGACAGATGTTTATCTACCATGAGATAGCCTCCAACTGCATTGCAATTGTGTTAATAATTCACTGAGCAAATGGTTGACGAAACATTTTGGCGGTGGAGGCAGAGAGGGTGGAATTTGTTATTTGTGTTGCATCGCAAAAAAAAAATAAAAATTTAAAAAAATAAATAAAACGTCGCTTTCATCATTGCCCACACGCACAAATTCCATTGTGAAAACGTACAAATCACAGTGCGACAATTATTGCAGTGGCCACAGGGTTGAAACGAATTGAGACAATTTGAGGCGAAAGAAGGACTGCATTGTACGGGCTACGGGGTATAGTCGTATTTGGATTAAATTGAAGATACCTACATACATATATTTCATAGCGTAAATATTTGCATTTGAGACGCACTAAAGGCTGAACAAAAAAAAAGTATGATAAAGGATATATACCTATAGTACGAAGACGGTGACAGGATAAAGCCAGAAAAAAACATACAACCAATGGCTCATTTTTATGTTTATATGAGTACATACTTTATTTTCCACAAAAATGCATAGTCTGGAACTTTTGTTAATAATAAACGACGCACACAAAACAAATGACGCACTTTTGGATCACGACATTCATTGTGCTTGTTCATTTTCGTTAAATTTCTCTGATTGTTTCGTTTTTCGTTCTTCATCTTCATTGTTCGGATTTTGACTGAATGTTGAATAACTGACAGTCAAGCTGACGTTTGTCAAAATTGTTTCTGGACTACAAAATGAAATTTTTATGGATCAACTTTCATAGTAGATGCTCTCTTAGAATCATTACAATGCTGACAGTTGAAATGAGTTGGTTTCGGTGTACCTCGTTGAATACTCTTAACCTTCTGGTTATACCGCCCAATACTTTTCGAAGGAAGAGCTTAGGACTATATTCGAATCTTTGACAAGTAAGAAATCAATGGGAATCGATGGCATACCACTGACAGCGATGGGCACTTATACCAACTTGTGTAATGATTTAAATAGTGCCTATTATTCAACGTATTGGAGCACAGCGGTGCGGTATCCCATTCGCATAAGTGATAAATTAACGGTTTATTTTCGGTCGAAAAGCCTCTGAGTTCAAAGTCTGTTAACAAATAACGAACACTACCAGAGACTCTTACAAAAAAAGAACAGTAAGGCAAGTCAATTGGAGCGGACTTAACACTTTCTTTAGGAATTTAAACTGGTCGTCATGTTTCCTCGATAACGACATGGATGCCGCTGCTGATATGATCACAGACACTTCATTTAAATGAGTTCCTTTATCCCTCACCCAAGAGCCAGGAATGACTGCAACGCCATGTTGAAGCATGTGCAATTTTTATGTGACCAAAAACTGAGGCAAAAAATACTACAATGTCCCAAATGTACTAAAAATTGTTGGTCGTTCGCCAAAAACATTAGAAATTCTGCCTCATCCTGTATCCCAACGCTCCTTTATAATGACATTCCAGCTGTGTGCCATTTGGACAAAGCAAATCTGCTTGCTGCACAGTTTGCGAAAAGCTCAACACTTCCAGATTGTGCTTGGTTCCTGCCTACACTTCAGTGCGTCGAATTTTCAATGGGACGTGGATTCGCACTCGTGTAGTAGCAAGAGTACTTTAAGAACTTTGCATTCACAAATTCACTGGTTCAAATAGTATATCTCCCCTTCTTCAGAAAAGGTGTTTTTCCACGCTGCCAAACCAGTGCTTTTTCACCAATCCTACTCTTTAGAATTCTCTCCGAGCAGACGGAATACAGCACTCGCCCAGCTCGTCCCCAAAAAAGGCCATTATCCTTGCATGGCACTTGCGTAGTTAAAACCATTAAAACTTCCACATTCTCGGTATGTGTTTGAATGACAACTTATATTTGAATGACCGCATATTCGAAGTCGCCAAACATCTAGGTTTCCTCAAGCGATGTAAGAAATATTTCACCCCCTCTGATCTGACTTCAATAAATATATAAGGTTTTCATTCGCCCAAAATTAGAGTACAATACTCTCATCTGGTGCTCCTAGGATTTCTTTGCGCTTGCTAGATAGGATTTAAGACCGTGCGACACAACTTATGCGTGATGCCAATATTACATAGTCGATTGACACCTTCGACCACCGATGCAATGTCTCCTGCCTCACCTTTTTTGATTGCTAGTTTCACCACCAGTGCTTCACAGAAATTGCCAGTAGCATTCCGCCCCTTCAAACGTCCAACCCTAACACCCGTTTCACTATGAATGGTCACCAGCACACCCTTAAGCCCACTTTCGGACGTACCCTGAAATATCGTGATTCTTT
Organism: Volucella inflata; assembly: GCA_928272305.1. NCBI lineage: Eukaryota > Metazoa > Arthropoda > Insecta > Diptera > Syrphidae > Volucella > Volucella inflata. Next base: position 145,557,130 of record OV743716.1, on the reverse strand, counting down.
CCTAAGCCGAACAATTCGCTCATGGAATGCTCTTCCGAGTTCCTTATTTCCTAGCCATTACAACCTTCAAACATTCAAAACCAACGTACATCGGTACCTTTCTTTCTATCCTTGTTAATTTTCTATCGCTCGCGCTGGTTGCAATATTTTTAAGGGGGCTAATAACCCCTTGAGCGCGCACTTATTATAGAAATAAAAATAAAACAAGTTTAATCTATAATCAAAGGGCAAAAACCTAAACAATCTTCCTGGCGAAACATCCAGTTTTTTTTTGAAAAAGCTTAGAAGGCCTTTGAAGTGCATGTCATCTGCTTCCTCTAGGTTTTCGAAAGAGTATTTGCCTAAGGTTATTCTTCGACTTCGCGATATTGCCTCGCATTCACACAGTAAGTATGTGTGTTATATCCTCAATAGCTTGCAGATCGCCGCAGAATCTACAAATATTAGTATCTGAAAATTTGAGTTTCTTTGCGTATTTCCGCAGGAGACAGTGTCCTGTTAGCATTCCTACTAAGAGTGGCTATAGATTCTTGGAAACCCTGTGTCCTTTTAGACCAAGTTTGACAGTCTTTATGGTTTTTTCTCGATTGTGCCCCTTACTTTGCAAAGGGGTGGTTTGAAACCTTACTATTATCAAGTAGCCCCCCTTTTCTTGCAAGCTTATCCGCTTGTTCTTTTTTCTCTATACCGATGTGTTCTGGCACCCAGCACAGTCTCGCTTTGAGCATTATGCTACAGCCACTGACTATATCAAAATTGATCTTGGCCGATTCCATTGCCTTAAGTGAGGCCTGGCTATCGATGTAGTGAGCGAAATCTCTTCCGGATACCGATCTCATCGGCATTAGCTCAACCGCTCTAAGGACAGACAGAATTTCTGATTGGAAGACGCTGCTTGGGTCCGGTACTCTAATAGACACTCTTAGTTCTGGGTTTTCTGGAATGATATCAGAATCTGTTCCTTTTTCTATTTTCGAACCATCTGTGAAAATTGCAATTTTATTAGGCCTGATTGTTGCATTTTCTTGCCAGTCCTCCATTTTCGGATACATTATACTCGTATCATACGGAATGTCGAAGCCGACCAAGGAACGAAATTTATCCGTTGAAATTGTGCTATGCCGTGTCCGATGTTACCAAAAGGGTATGTTATGTCACCAAACAATTTTCGACCAATTTCCCTTCTTTCAGTCTCTTCTAAGGTTTTTGAAATATGTATTAGATCTTGAGTGTTATCCTTTTTAGACAAAACATTTATTTTTTGACACTTCTCAGTTTGGTTTCAGAAGTGGTAAGTCTATGCAAAGCGCTTAATTGAAACTGAATGGTAAATTGTTTACAAGCATATATGCTTCAACAATTCCAGCTGCGTTATTCATAGATATCTTCAAAGCGTTCTATACAGTAAACCATAATTTAAATTGCTAACAAATCTTTGTTGCGTAGGGTTTAGATGGTAGATTTGTGATTGGTTTGCTTCTTATTTGAAAAGTCGCAAGCAAATGGTTGCGTTCTGGGCACCTATATTTTTTTAGTTTATATTGATTCAATATTTATTCAACCTTCCAAAGGTAAAGTTACTGCTTTTGCTGATGGTACTTTGCTTTCTCCTACTCGAATGAATGCTATCTAAATCTTTTATGTGACGTGAAAAATAACTTAGATATCTTGCAAAAGTGGTTTAATGCATATATTGTAGATTGGTAATCAGTAATAAGATGAAATTTATGATTTTAATAGCAACGTAATGAGTTGCAAATAGAACTTGTTGATCAATTTACGTACTTGGCCATTATATTGGATCATAAACCTTGTTGGAAGGACCATGCTCTCTATCTCAAGCAATATTTAAATAAAGTTGTCAGACAGCTCGATAATTTGGCCGGCACTGCAGTTTGTCTGTTTTGACGTTCGTTAGTTAGCATAGGGGTGGCACATACTCGTATAACCAAACAAAAATATGCAATAAGAATAAAGGTTATGTGTAAAGTTAATGTGAAAACTCCCAACTTGGAACTTTTCAAAGCATTTACATAAACTGTTTGTTATTATTTATTAACTCAACTCGTATTTCCGAAACTCAGGATTTACGATATAAGATTTTATGGAAATAAGAGTCTACGAGTGAATGCTTTACACTTTGTGACAGCATCATCGAACAACAAAACACATTTTAATCTTTTACCCCATAGTCTTAGATCCGTGAGAGTAAAAACAGTATTTTTAAGTGCCATATTCTTCAACAGTTCCTTAATATAAAGATTAGATAGTCTACTTTTCTTATATATAAACAGTTCTTAACTCATTTTTTAATTTCTTTACCTTTCTTTATATAACTGTCCCCATCGGCGGGCAATATCAAACTCCCGAAAGTAAAATTGCCTATGAAAGAGCTTCCAAGGAGTGCCGTTCGAATTCGGCGATAAACCGTAGGCCCCGCTCAAATGTGACAAAAATGACAACATGAGCAACACAAATGAGTGTCAAGAAGCTAGGCCATGGCCCACACCGGACTGCCAGCGCCATAGTGTTTTTTTTTTTTAACTGTCCCCATCAACAACATTCGCTTCTTGTCGTTAAGACATCTGTTTGTATCTTAATATTTTAAAAATTAATTATAAGCTTTTCAAGTTCACTTTACGAAATTTATTAATCTCAAGTTTATATTTTGTAATAATTCATGAAATAAATAAGATAAATACTTTCGGTGCCGAGAGCAGCACCGAATCATGAGGACAATAAACTGACATTCCTACGGATTTCCATTTTATTTTATATCTCATGCCTACAGCAAATACATCTTGATTCTAAAATTGCCCAAGGTTTTATTGTAAAAGTGAATCCGGTTCATCATATGGTGGCGTGGAACGTATAACATATTCGAATTATTAGATGTGTCTATTTCACACCTACGGCTGCAGTATGGATATTAATATTAATCGTCTCCGCACCTCCAGGCTTCTAAATAAAAAGACGCCGTTTCCTTGTGTTGGTCTGGATCTGATAACCTCAAAGGACGCATTGACTTCTTTATTCATCATGAGTTTGTTTTATTTTGCATGTGGGTGCAAACTAAGCCTATATCGCCAAACTTGCTTATGGAATACCCAGGTGAGCTCACTATTTTCTAGTCATTACAACTTGCGAACATTTAAGACCAACGTACGTAGGTACTTCTCTTTTCTTTCTCCTTAAGTTTCCTTCGCGGTGAGCAAACATTTAAATGGTACCAATAACCCCTAAGGCGCGCGCTTATTATAAAAAAAAAGGAATGCTCTGGCTAGAGGTAAACGTAATGATTGATGTAAGCGTTGTTCAGACAGTTGCCATTGTCAGCTTGCCCAATTTGAAGCGTCAGAGAGGTGTAGCAGGTGTCGAACCTTTTGGGGTTTCGGAATTTCATAGGAGTTACATTTATCTGCAAAATCTAAATCCCGTTCATCCGAGTTTCAATCTTTGCTGATTACAGCACTGGTTTAGGCCATTCTTGTGCGTTAGGAAAGTCACCATCGGTCTTGATTCTCTGAGTGGCTTTAAGCGCATTAATAGACGTGAGTTTAACTTTGAAGTCTTGCGACTTTACATAAAGAAGACGTGCTGTATAAGTTATCGGCAGAACAAGTGCCAGAAGTATTCTTCCGCTGGCCTCTTTTCTAAATGGCAGAATGGGTGCAGTTTCATTGCCGAGAGCTTGATTTGTTAAAATGGGTGTCCCCTTCCGCTAGCAATATGACCACTGGGTGAAGAGCCCCACACTTAGCAATAACGTCAATAGAAACAACACTCCTTTGCTTTGCCCACGTTTTCTTGTCCTGTTCAACTGTTTGAAAGATCATAGTCGTTCAGAGTGCGCTGTTTTTTTTTGTAAGCTTACCCGAGCTCTCCAATTTTCGGGGACAGGCGTGATATATCTGACATTGTAAAGATATAAATAGACCGTGCATATCATATTTTCCTCGAGTATTTGGGTAACAATAAAACTGCTCACAGTTGATCAAAAACAATAACGTATTGATGAATCAGAGCGCTTTGTGGAATTGTTCAATTGTTTGCGATAAGAAGAAATTATTAGGTGCCGCCAAATAAGGACTGCACGGTGGATGGTCTATCGGTTCGATGTTTTGAATGATCAAAAATGTGTGAAAGCTTGCATTACCGTGGTGGAGAGTGATTCGTCTTCTGCAATTGCGTTTCTTTATTATTCTGAACACAGAAATGGTGTTGAATAATTCTACATTGACCTTTGCATGTTCATCTAATGGCACGGTAGCGATATGTCCAATTATTTTGAAAGAAACAGGCGACAATTTGCTTCAAAATGCTTCGTGCGCGAACAACTTTCATCGGATTTGGCACGTCTTGAAAGAACAATACTGTCGATTGTTGTTTAGTTTCGGGTTCATATGCATAGATCCATGATTCGTCACCTGTAACGATCTTATAGACGTCTTTTGAAACACCGCAATCGAATTTTTTCAACATTTCTTGGCACTTATTCAAATTATGCAGTATCCAGCGGGAAAGAATCTCTTTGAAGGCCAAATGTTTAAACAATATTGAATGTCTGCGAGTGGAACTAATACTTAAGCATGCCTCAATCTCGCGATATATCACAAGTGCGACCAAAACTGAATTCGGAAAACCAGCGAAAAACAGCGTTTTTTTATCGCCACACTGTTTTTGGTTTAATCCACGTCGCAAGTCATAACAAATCATCGCATGAAAATGTTCACGATTTAATTCCATTTTTTTACCAAGATGAATGTACGACGAATGTATGACAAGATATTCTGAGTAACGATTACCAGATTTGACATATTCACACCTCGAATTGTTCCCTTACAGGGTCCAATAGACTCAGGAGATGAAGCAAAATGATAAACTTCTTCCTAAGCTTCCTCACTGTGCTTTGCAATTTTGTCCTTTTCAGATGAGGCACAAAACCATCTGGGCGGCTACGCAAATAAACAAAATTGCCATTTTTGAGGTTTGGAAAATCCACACGTAGTCATAGAGAAGCCAATGCATTCTGAACTACTCACTGTTTGGACTGGCGGCACCATTTTTTTTTCCAAGACGGAAATGGTTAGAAACTTATTGTTAAAGCAAAATGCTACCGAAGTATAATACGCAATTTTTTATGACCACAGATCGAGTATTTAGATTTTGACGAGCTATGGTTGCAGTAAGGTGAGGCTACGTGCCATACAAGCGGCCCAAAACTCAATTTATTTCACACTAAGTTCAATTGTCGTGTAATAAGTTTTGGTGATGCTGCTTAGCCGCCATGGAACTGGAATTTAACACCGTTGGACTGATGTATTATAAATAAGGAAGGTTTCCTCTCTCCAGTGAGCAAAACTCATATGAAAACATTGAACAGTATTGCTTTAATAGCTTTTTTGAAAAGATACCAACAGATGGGCAACGCTTTGCAGGAAAAGAGATGAAATTTAACCCTTTTGACCCCACTGTTGCCTGAGAAGAACTTCCCTTGTTTTTCGCTCAATATCAAAAGCTATGATTGACTCTGTGATAAGCCCAAGTGTGTACTTCCAAGCATATATTTTTAGAAGAGAAATAAAAACAAATCAAAATTAAAATCAAATTATTAAGTTACAGCGCCTAGCAATGCGACAGCATCGACATTCGTCAAAACATCTAAAACAGTAAGTCACGTAAAAAAATTGTAAAAAGAAAACGCGTAAATAAAATATCTAAAGGATGTTAATGCGGAAGAATACGAGCAAGAGTCTTGCAGTGTCGTTGAAAATGTGCATGAAAAAGTTAACCTTCGATCTCTCAAATGGAGATCAAAGCAATTCGAAGTTCCAGGCAGTGCTTGGAAAAGAAATCCTGGTTTAAGTGTTGATTACGTGAAAACTCCAATTGAATACTTCTTAGACATCTTTGACACAGAAGCTAACGTCAATCCAATTTCTCAGGAACAATCCAATTTCTTTAGTTTGCAAGAATTTGGTATTGAACTAAAATATACTGAGGAGGAAATAAGGCAATATATCGGAGGTCTTTTGTACTTAGGAGTTGTTAAATTGCCCCAATTCAAAATGGCTTGGTCTCAAGAATTAAAGTTTACCGCAGTAACAGATTCATTGTCACGAAACGAATTTGAAAAAATTAAGAGATTTTTCCATTTGAACAATAACAGCACACAGCCTAAAAAAGAAGATTCCAACTACGACAAGCTATACAAGATACGTCTTCTGCTAAATATATTAAAAGAAAAGTTCAATATGCTACCTCAGGAAGAACACCAAGGTATTGATGAACAAATAATTGTATTTAAAGGTATAATTGAATTTGTTTTCATTTCAAAAATTTTTTTTTGATATTAAATTGCAGATTCATCAACTTTGAAACAGTACAACCCAGCTAAGCCAAACAAATGGGGTATGAATATGTTTACGCGCGCTGGGACATCGGGGTTTGTATATGATTTCACTCTCTATTATGGTGATGGTACCTGTCCCTCGTATGCACTAGGAAAATCTTCGGACATAGTTCTTTATTTAACATCGTCTTTGCCTAAGGATAAGAATTTCAAATTATATTTTGACAACTGGTTTACATCAGTTATAAATGGGGATATTCGCAACTGGTACTGTTCGAAAAAATCGAGTTGGAAATTGTGAGCTACTTTCAGATGCCGAGTTAAAAAAAACGAGGTAGAGGCACATACGAGTATGATATCAAATGTGAAATCAACCATAACTTGTCTTTTGTACGATGGTTTGATAACAAATCAGTTCAACTTCTATCTTCATGTGTAGCAGATCAACCAGTTGGACTTCGCAAGCGTTGGTGCTCGCGAGATAAGTGCTTTCTTAATATTCCAAAACCTACAATTCCTACAATAAAAACATGGGAGGTGTCGATCTCCCTTATATGCTTATGGAGCTCTACAAAGTGAACCACCGCTCAAGGAAGTGGTATATAAGAATATTTTACTAGTGCCTAGGAACATCGGTCACAAACGCTTGGCTTCTTTAAAGGAAGCATTTTAATCTACTTGAGCATATGTCACTAATTAAATTTCAATTGGAAATCGCTCATGTACTTTTGCAATCATCTGCCTTAACGAAGAGTGAAAAACCGTCCCACTCTACTAGTTCTACGTCGAGTAGTATGACTACTAAGAGCTTGAAAATTCACATATCAACATACTTCTCTAAACACAAGTTCTCCCTCAAGTAATGGGTCCTCTGGGGGCTCAAAAAAGTAAAACTTTACACCGACACCTTCTATCACAAAGCGTTATGATCAAAACGGACACTGGGTTGTTTTTGGCGAAAAGGGTCGTTGTTCGCATGTCCTAAATGCGAAGTTCATCTTTGTTGTAACACAAAACAGAATTGTTTTTTGAAATTTCACACTTAAAATTGTAAAAATACTTAAGTCGTGGCGACTTCTTTTTTGGCACAAATACTCTCTTGGAAGTATAATTTAGCTGATCGAAGAAAAAAAATTGTTGGACGACTGAAAAAAGTTCGGGGTCGAGAGGGTTAAGAGTCGTGCTTGAATGATTGTACTAGTCTAGAAGGAGACTGTGTTAACGAACGAAGTCGAACTTTGCCAAAGAAAATAGTTTTTATTTGTTAGTCTCGGGCCTTTTTCAACCAGTTGATGTCTGATGATGTAAGACTGGCCTTTCCAGTATTCTCTGCATTGTTTCAGACAAATTTACTAAACGTGCCATGAAACTATCGGAACTAAAAAATCTAGCTTACCCATCTACATAGGTCAGCATCTAAATCTAAATCTACTAAATTTTTTTTTAGTACGAGGGCGGGTCAATAAGTCCGTGACTTTTTGAATTTCTGACCTCTTTACTGAAACAGCAACACTGCTCCTGTCAACAGGCATCTGTCAGTTGACTCCTGTCAAAATTTAAACTTGCTGCGTCAGTTAGTTTGTGTTTGGCAGCTATTTTTATCAGACTACTCACTAATTTGAAGAGAAAATGGAAAAAAGTGAATTTCGTGTGCTTATTAAGCATTATTTCTTGCGAAAAAAAACCATTATCGAGACCAAGGCTAAGCTTGATAAATACTATGGGGACTCTGCACCATCGATTTCAATGGTAAAAAAGTGGTTTACTGAATTTCGTTGTGGCCGTACAAGCACTGAAGATGCCGAACGTCCTGGACGCCCAGTTGAGGTCTCTACACCCGAAACAATCGAAAAAATTCACGATATGGTGTTGGCCGACCGAAGATTGAAAGTGCGAGAGATTGTGGAAGTTTCAATTTTGAATGATCACTTGGGCATGAGAAAGCTTTCCGCAAGATGGGTGCCGCGTTTGCTCACAGTCGACCACAAACGCTATCGTGTAACAACTTCACAGGAAGGTTTGGCGTTGTTTAATCGCAATATGGAGGAGTTTTTGCGCCGTTTTGTAACCGTGGACGAAACATGGATCCATCACAACACACCAGAGAACAAACAACAGTCAAAACAGTGGGTTTCTAAGGGTGAATCGGCGCCAAAGAAGGCCAAGGTGGGTTTGTCAGCCAATAAAGTTATGGCGACTGTTTTTTGGGATGCACGCGGGATAATCCACATTGACTACCTTCAAAAGGGAAGAACAATCAATCAAACAATCAATCAATGCCAGCTTATTGGACCGATTCAATGACGATTTGAAAAAAAAAACGACCTCATTTGGCCAAGAAAAAAGTTCTTTTCCACCAAGACAATGCAAGGGTGCACACATGTGCAGTTGCCATGGCAAAAATCCATGAATTGGGCTATGAATTGCTCCCTCATCCACCCTATTCTCCAGATTTGGCTCCGAGCGACTACTTCTTGTTCCCAAACCCGAAGAAATGGCTTGGTGGAAAAAGATTTGACTCCAATGATGAAGTCATCTCGCAAACAAAGGCCTATTTTGAGGACCTCGACGAATCATTTTTTTTGGAAGGGATAAAAAATTGGAGAAGCGTTGGACAAAGTGTATAGAGCTCAAGGGAGACTACGTTGAAAAATAAAATTATTTTTTTATCAAAAAATCTGTGTTTTAATCCAAAAGTCACGGACTTATTGACCCGCCCTCGTATGTTGGTTATTGCTTAAAGAATGTGTCCTCCGAGGAGTATAATCTTCTGAGGCCATTTTGATACAACTTAGCCATTTATTGTGGTGGAGGTCTTTGGAGTTTAGTTAGACTTCTGGATTAGTGATGAGTACTCAGCAGAAAATCTGTTGAGATTTCCAAAAGTCTTTCTCCTTGCGCAGTGGGGACGATCACGAATAGATTGCACTATCGTTGTTGTTGATCCTATAACATTTTAATTTTAAAATTTACTCTGTTTGAACAACTTCTTTAATGTCAATTTCAATTAAGGTCACCAGCTTTATTTTCGAATTTTCGCAGATAGATACGAGTATTCCAAATCAGGCAGCTAAGAAGCGATACAAAGCAACCCATAGGGTATGTTACAATTATTCACAAAGGCCTCTAAGCTCCCCCTATCAGTTTTGATTTTTTGCAAATAAAGAGTTTTTGCTTTTACGAGTATTGTTCCTTTTATTTATTATTTTTTTTTTTTTGGTTACACGTTTTGGGGTGATGATAAGAAAATGTGCAAACAAACGAAAAACAAAAAAAAAACAACAACAACAACAACTGGGAAATTGAATCTCGAGTGTTCTTGTGAAATCTTTTTAGTTACGCAACATTAGAATCTGGAAATTCACAAATGAATAACATGATTGGCTTTGTGCGCTAGAAGATACTTGTACGAAATTTCCAGTTTATCGCTCAGATATTCGTACATTCATATGTACTCATATGTGTAGGTATAAACATATGTATAATTTTATTTTATTATTTTCTGATTTAACTTATAATTTTGCATCAGCCCTTTTGATAAATCGGCAAGAATTTATAGTTGCTCTTTTCAAATTGTTCGTTTTTTTTTGTTTGTTTATTTTATAAGAGCGTGATACCTTTTGATTTCCTCTTTCAAAGTTCAAATAAATAGCGTAACCGGTTTAATAAACGATTAAGAGGAAAATCCAATTGATTTTAATGACTGCTGGCTGGTTGTCGAATATTTTAATTCACTTTCATTAGAATTGCAGCTACTCAGACACGAATTAGAAATAATTGCAGTGGATTTTCATTTCGTTAGGAAATCTTGTTTCTATGAACGTAACGAGTGTCTAAGCAAATTCAGAGGAAGATAAAAAAAAAAAACAAAACAAACCTTTCTAACTGCTGCTAGCAAAAATTTGAATTTTGGTTTTAATCCAAATGAGTCACTTCCTAGAAATTAGGTAGGTGCAAACTATCGTAGTACAAATCTAATGAGCGAAATTCGAATTTTCAACGTGAGATTAGAAATACTTCCTAAATAAGACATCAAATCTCAAATAACTACGGGACCATCAACGATGTTCATGACTTATCGAATTCCTTATAGTTAGGTGGCGCTACAGTCCGGGGTGGACTTGGGCCTCAGTTAACAAGCGTTTCCAGCCAGCTGGATCCCTGACTAGCTGCCTCTAGTTTCGCACGCTAAGTTGCCTGAGGTCCTCTTCCACTTACGTGCGCCACCTGAGTCTCGGCCTTCCTCTACTCCGCTGTCCCTCGGCGACCGAAGATCGCCCGAAGAATTTTTCTCTCGAAGCAGTCAAGAACACCCTCATCCATTTTTGATAATGTCCATGCCTCTGCGCCATAGAGCAGGACCGGGATTATTAAAGTCTTATAAAGGGTGACTTTTGTTGTTCGAGAGAGGGCTTTGTTACTCAATTGCCTTCCTAGCCCAAAGAAAGAGCGGTTGGCAAGAGTTATTCTTCGCTTGATCTCAGCGCTGGTGTTGTTGTCTGCATTTATATCAGAGCCTAGGTAGACAAAGTCCTTAACTACCTAAAAGTTATATCTGTCGAGGGTGACGTTCTGTCCGAGACGTCGGTGTTGGTTGTCCTTTTTGCTTGACAGCATATACTTGGTCTTGCCCTCATTGACCGCTAAACCCATTTTCGCCACTTCTGTCTCAATACTTGCGAAAGCGCCACTGACGTCACGCTGCTTTCTCCCGATTATGTCAATATCGTCGGCGTATTCGAGTAGTTGGACGGAATTTTAAAAGATAGTGCCTCTTGTGTTTGCTCGTGAGTTTTGCACTATTCTTTCAAGTACGATGTTGAAAAAATCGCATGACAGCGCATCGCCTTGTCTAAATCCTTTCTGGACATCAAAGTTCTCGGTGAGATCTTAACCGACCTTGATGGAGCAGCGTACATTCTCCATCGTCATCCTGCACAGACGGACGAGTGTTGCAGGGATGCCAAAACTAGACATTGCTCTGTATAGCTCGTCTCTATAAATGCTGTCATACGCGGCCTTAAAATCGATGAATAGGTGGTGGGTATCGATCTGAAGCTCATAGGTCTTCTCCAAGATCTGCCGTAGTGTGAATATCTGGTCGATGGTGGACTTTCCTGGCCTAAAGTCACACTGATATGGACTATTAGGTTGTTGACGAACGGCTTCAGGCGTTCACACAATACGGCGGATAAGATCTTATATGCGATGTTAAGGAGACTGATGCCTCTGTAGTTGGCGCAGTTCAGAGGGTCTCCTTTCTTGAGAATCGGACAAACATTGCTGAGGTTCCATTCATCGGGCATACTTTCGTCCGACCATATTTTACAGATGAGTTGGTGTATGCTCCTTACCAAGTCATCGCCTGCCGCTTTGAAGAGCTCGGCAGTCAGGCCATCCGCTCCAGCAGCTTTGTTGGACTTAGGCTTCGATATTGCTATCTTCACTTCATCCAGGTCGGGTAGACGGAATTGTTGGTCATCATCGTCCATGTTGAAAGGTTGATTCTGCCTGACAGCGGTATTTGGTCCGTCATCGCCGTTATACAGTCTGCAGAAATGATCTTTCCAAATCCTCAGCATCGACTGCGATTCTACTACGATGTTCCCTTGTTCATCTCTACAGGCTTCGGTTCGGGGTTTGTTTCCGCGGCATCATTCCTGGAGTAGCATCTCTCAATTTCCTCGATCGCGCGCTTCTCATGTTCCTTCTTCTTTTTCCTGAGAAGCCGGTGTTCGTCTCTCCTCTTCCGCTCTTAGAGCTCATGAGCAGCTCTGGTCTTTTTTTGCAGTGTCGCATTGTGTGCTTTTTGCTTAGCTACATGTGCTTGCCGTCACCAGGGGTTTCGTTATGGTGGACGAGTGAAACCCAGCACATCAGAAGCGGTATCTCTGATGGCATTTTGGCTGTGTTTCCAATGGTCTTCGATGCTTGGTGCTGGCGGCATTGGACCTCTTAAGAGATTAAGAGACACTCGATCGGAAAAGGACTTGGCGATCTCTTGCGATTGTAGCTGTCTGACGTCGAATTTTCTCACAGCATTATCGAGTTCCATGATAAATTTTATGGTGTGGAACCAATTTATAATGATTTTCAAAATTTTCTAGGTGAAATGCAAAATATTCCAATGTGCTTTGCAATGCATAAAAGGGCTCAGATTGCCTTATACTACAGGACTGGTTTCGAGCAAATGGAAAAGTGGGTTTGTCAGGCCTGATGGCGAATCGCTGTGTGCAACTTCTCTCAGTCATATTTTTGTATTCCGAATCGAGGGGTCTATTCGTCAACGTCACCTTTGGAAACTTTCAATACAAGTTGTCTTGGATGGCTTCAAGTCCGATATTTACAAAATATATTCCTGTGTGTAGGGCTCTGTTCACTCTCCGACATTTTTCTTGATATTCGTTAATAAGCGCTTGTCTGCTCGTTTTAATCCAATGTATTTCCTTGTTAACGACAGTTGTCTGTGCTTTTCATTTTCGTTCCTGGACTCAAGTCCTTGATCTTCGGCTGTAGAATGGTGACGGCATTGTATGAGAAGCTCATTAAATTCATATACCAACAGCATAACGAATTGGGTAGACATCCACAGAGTGGAATTGATTGCTGCTAAAACACAATGCAGTCTGCTGGCATAAAAGCGAAATTTGAGCACCTATACATTATCCATGAATGGCACTTGCATCGTCGAAACCATTATCGGTATGTGTGGCAATGGGAACCTTTTTGGAATTACCACATATTTGATGCCACCAAAAATGCTGCGAAATGTCTGGGTTTCTAAGAACGATGTAAGAAATATTTTCCGCCCTCTGATCTTACACAGTCAATTGATATCCTTGAACATCAACGTAATGTCTCATTTATTACCTTGTTCGATCGCCATTTTCTCCACCTGTACTCCATTGCCAGTAGCATTTCGCCCATTAAACCTCGATATGAATGCCCATCAGTACACTCTTAAACCCACTTTCAACCATACTCTGAAATTTGAGTATCCTTTCCAAAGCCGAACAACTCACTTATAGAATGCCCTTCCTAGGTCTTTTTTTCCCAGTAATTTTAGCCCGCAAACATTCAAAACCAGCGTATATCGGCACCTCTCTTTGTTTCTTCCTTAATTTTCTATTGTCCGCGCTTTTTGCAAATATTTTAAGGATACGAAAAATCCTCTAACAGCGGTAATTTTGAGATACTTGGTGCACAACCTGGCCCCTTAAACTCAGCAAGATTACCGGCACTCGACTGTTTGGATGGCCTCTTCATTCAGATTTTTTCTTTAGAACTTGGCCCTCAAGGTGGAGGTTAGGTGTGGCAATGTCTTTCTCGGAAGCAAAGGCACTGCAAACATCCGCGGATTTGGTTTGATAAAATGTTGACAAGCAAAAGTTAGAAGAAGTACGAATTTCGACTTTGTGTATAGAGTGTGAGGACCCTTAAGAGTTTACACACTGCCGAAGACCTCGCAAAGACCCTAGATTGCTGTAAGACAATACAAGAAGTGCGACGAGATTGGTCGAGCAAAAATGGTTGAAAAAGTGCGACATTTACCATGGTGACTGCTGGAGGAAAAAAAGACATACTATTCGGATGTAAATTTACTATTCGAAGGAAGGTAGGAAGCCTTAAGCTATTGGGATGAAAGTGGACTCCTCGGGACTAACGAAGAATTTGTTTACATTTATAAGCCCGATTTGCGAGCATGCCCCTTCAGAGAATAAGAACGACAACATCAAAGACCAATTATATGACCGCCGTCTTGAAGCGGTCTAATGGATGTCTAACAATTAAATTAAGTTTCCAGAACTCGTAACGTAATGTCTTAGTAGCCAGCATGCAGTTCCCACATCTCAGCATTCATAAATGGACTCGGCTATTCCTTGATCAATTATATGACAGCGTACATAGGGACGATTTATATTAACAACGCTATTTTCAATATCCCTGCCAAACTCGTCAGGACACCACAAATCTGGCCCAAAACGACTTCGATTTTAAAGCCAATGAACGACGCAGAAGAGGTGTTTACCATAGTGGAAGGGGAGTTCAACCAACTTGAAGCGCTGTACTAGAATAATATGGCATCAAACCATCCATCTCTCCAAAATTCTGTGTATCTACTTCGGAGGTACATATCAAAGTATGTAGTTGCTGGGAGATACGCGCTACCGTATTGTAACTGATGATCCACTAGAAAAGTTATTAAAGTACAAGTACTTCTTCTGAATACACAAGTATCTTGAGAAGACTAAAATCAAATAGATACATGCTCGTGCGTGTAGAGAAAAGTAAATGTGCTTTTGCAGATTGTCTGAGTTAGTATCATATTGACCCTCCTCTGTTTGTCATATAAGCTTTCCGTTCATGTACGGTCATTTATTGACCCCTCTAGCAAGCAGCAATGGTACAGCAGGGTAGATAATGGGAAGTTTTTTCTCATCTAATCTCTCTTAGATTGAAACTGTTCAGAGTCAAACTCAGAATACTCGCTCACTGTGCTCGAAATTCAATGATATGAATCTAGTAGGCAGTATCCTAACTATTGGTACACAGACTTCTCGTCTTTAGCAAGTGATGAGTCCTCCACAGTTTCCATTTCTCCTACTCTCTGACAACCTAAGAGGTGGATGACGGTCATATAATACCTGATTCCAGATGCTACACTCGTCACTGAAGTCTAATTCTTATAGAAAACGATTACAAAGTATCAACTTCACCTCTTTTAATTGTAGACTTCCTATTCCGAATAAGTCGCATTCACCTCAATATCAAGTGCACAAAACGAAACTGATTTTCCGAAAGTAAAACCCAACTTTCCACATTGTACGAGTATTTACAGGTAGTACACACCCAAATGCATGTCTCCTAATCTAACAAACTATCCTCACACCCAGTCTGAGTGGATTACATCAATTCAAAGACTCAACGGACTAGCTGTGCAACTACACAATGACTTGAATTGAAATTGGAATCAAGTGCAACACATTCCGGACAGTGTCAGCACAGTCACGATATTACCATTGATCGTGGCCTACATCGAAGGAAACTCGCGTTGCCAGAGATCGCCTACCAATTGTTATTGTTTTTGATGCCAAATTGCAACTCCAACTCCAACTACTACTCCGACTGCTGTGGATTTCCAATTCTTTTTTTTTCTTTTTTTTTTCTTTCATTTTTCCATTTCCACTGCCATGCCAGCGGCGGTGTGCTCTGGTGTGCCATGAGCGCGAAAATGAGGAAAAGAAAGAAAATCCATTCACCAGCATCCAATCTATGCTGCATAGTTGCTCCGTCTACTTGAACATGATAAACGGATCGGATACACACTCGTGGTAACATACTGCCTCTGTGCCTCCATGGCTCTTTGGAATTATGTGACTATGTGGTGTACCTTGTATCTGCTACCAAAGATCTTGCCTTTACATAATCGTACATGGTCAAGTCGAGTAGATGTCGCGTAACGTCACCTCACCACTGCGCACCCCCGACACCTCACAAACGTCATCGGTTGAACCGTGGTGGTGCTGGAAAATCGCGAAGAAAAATAAAATAATTATTTTTATGGCGACTAATTTTCACAGAACAGTAATACACGCTATTACGTACGAGTGAAACAGTTTGAAAAAAAGAAAAACTGGAGCACACAGTGTAA
The DNA here is from genome assembly GCA_928272305.1 of Volucella inflata. Classification (NCBI taxonomy): domain Eukaryota; kingdom Metazoa; phylum Arthropoda; class Insecta; order Diptera; family Syrphidae; genus Volucella; species Volucella inflata. Next base: position 145,541,126 of record OV743716.1, on the reverse strand, counting down.
TTCACACATGGAACAGTGACAGTTTAATCCAGGGTCGGACTGTGGTAGGAGTTGGCGCCCGTGCATTCGATAAACAGAGTTTTGCTGCTTTCTATTGACTATTAGGAAGGAGCTTTGGATAGCCCTAATATTATCTGACACAGAATGGGTGATAGGAAAACTAGCGGTAGAGCATAGTAATCCAATATGTTCATCTTGTAACATTGCGATGACTGAGAAATAAAAGGTTTGGAAAGAAGCCGTGTCATCGTCTTAAAATGGATCCGGTACGTTGCTGTCTACGTTTGTAAATCAACGATTTTGATATTTAAGTTTGCTGCTAAAGCTGAAAATGTTGTATTTCAAATCATTCCGGCTTTTGGAGCCTGATATGAACATCATCATTTCCTTATTGATTTTTACTAACTTAGTGATGAAGAGATTAGGAAGTATCTGTGTCTTGTCATTAAGTTCTCTGTCCATATCTTGCTCCGAACGATTTCTTTTTCTCTCAGAATAGAGCACTCAGCCTATTTTACTATTGGCATAAACCATTTTCTAGGATTTCTCAGCTCTTCCTTGAAAGTTGGATAAATATTTTGATGCTGGAGGACCAGCACCATTCGCGCCGAATATTTGCGGCTTAATGCGATTATAGGCAGAGATAGATTAGAGATTCACTGCAAGCGTCAGCGGATGTCTTGGCATCTATGCTTTGTACACTTATGTGCTTAGAAAAAGCATTGTGCTCCGTTCCTGCGCACGTTGGTAGTCTATAGTGTTTCCAATTGCGAGAGGGTAGGAAAGAGGCCGTCTTCTCTGCAGTTATAAAACCTAACTATAAATGGAAGCTCTAACCGAGGACCGATACAGTCCTAATCCAGCTTCCGGTTCTGAGAAACCCTTAGCTTGCTTAGTAGATTCACCGAGGATCTTATCTTCTGCGATTTTATATCTGGCACTTAAACGAATCCCAGTGAGTTCAGGCGTTCAACCGTGTTAAGCATTGATAATAAAAATAAAAATAATGGGTTGACTTATAAGTGGTAAAAGAGTTCAGCAAAACCTAAAGTGCAGCGTGGATGGCACCAGAATTAGATATACAGAATTAGATGTGCAGCGGAGATAGAACGCTATCACATAGTAGTCACAGTCAACATCCGTAATGAGTCTCCTAAACAATAGCATCGCTCTTATCCCCAAAACTACTGATTCGTCTACCGCATGTTATTTTGCCGAGCACACTGTCGTCACTCTTCAACGTCAGTAAACATATTTCATATGGCCACAGATTATTCAAACAGTTTTGCACATAAGAAGCTAGCCTCTCTTATACGAAGGAGGTCATATTTTCGGTATAAGGCCTGCTCTCAATGTGTTCGCAAGAGCTAGTAGTGAAAATTGTCTTTAGAGTTGCCAGAGCCAGTTTCTGTTAAGTGGAAAGATGACAGCCGCCAAGTGACTGCCGCCAGTGTTGATACACATTTGTGCCTATTTTATCGCATTTTCCATGACTTTCCCCAAGAATTCCGGTAATAACTGTTCGCATTCCTGTCGAATATTCTCCTTAAGGGCTGCTTGTTGGCATAAGCCCGCGACTTCGAGTAGCCCCAGAGAAAGAAGTCTGGGATGGTTAAATTGGGCGATCTTGCTGGCCATGCCAAATCGCCAAAATAAGAGATTACACGACCAGGAAACATTTCCTTCACAATATCCATTGTGGTTCGTGCTGTGTGTGCAGCTGCACCGTCTTATTGAAACCACATGTTCACAAAGCCCGCTCATCCAATTCTGGCAGTAAGAAATCGTTTATCATGACCCTGTAGCGTTCCTCAAAAAATATACGGCCCAGTCACTATTCCCGCGTGGATGCCGTACCACACAGTGGCTTTGAGTGGATGCAATGGCTTTCGTGCACCACACGCGAAAATTTTTCTTTTTGACTTAATCGTTTAAGTGGAAGTGCGCCTCGTCCTTGATGATGATTTTCAACACAAAATCGTCCTCTTCGTTGTTGAGATTGAGGATGATTTGACAGCGGAGTATAGCACTCCATTGCTTGTCTGTTTGCATTCCGCAGCTGTCTAGTTTACAAATGTCAAATATGATTGACATACGACTCCATTCGCAAAAATTATAACATCTTCCGATACGATGATTCATTTTGCGCCACCTTGTGAAGCATCAGTCTTGATTTTTAGAATTGAAGTTTTAAGCCGATTTGTTTTGCCAAATACGAGTAGCACAAGTTTTTTTTAACATCAACACTAGATTGAAAGAGTCAAATGACTCTCAAATTTGTGTGTTGCTTTAAGGTCCTCCCAATGATAAATGCTTCGTATCAACGGTGGCTTCTTCTAGGATTTATGTTACTAACGTAGGGCTGATTGTTACGTCCCATAGAGTGTGCTCCGAAAGCTCTTCACAAATTTATCCAACATTTTTAGGAATATGATTCTGAAGTTGCTACAAAAGTTATAATCGCTTGTTTGTGGATGGGCATATGCAGAAGTACTCGTGTAAAATTATCCTTCTTGGATTGATGATGGGTTGAAGAATTCCTTAAAACGAAGCGCCCATCAACATTTTATATTTCCTAACCGGCAAGATCTAATTTTAAAATCTAATTTTTAAACAGTTTACCAACACCTTGTTGAACTTTGTACTTGAATTCAATCAACCAGAATACACATTGCATTGTTTGCGACTGAAGGAGATCAGAAGGATCGCTTTCACTGTCAAATGAAATGTGTTTACAGAGCCTCCCTGTAGCTTCAATGGATAGCTTAGTTTACATCCGTTGGCAGTGGGCTTTTGTGTACTGGGGAACAATTTCTCAGAGGCGCACCACCCTTTTGATAATTTTTTTAAAAATGCCTCAGATATGGAGAAAAAAAAGTCGTACTTGTAAGTCTGGTGTGTATTTGTGCAGAACAAGTTCCCGTTTATATCGTTATTGTATTGTAGAAAATGTTGAAAATAATGCTTGGCCACTCCTCCTCCATTGCCCTCCTTTGGTTATATCACCTCATCAGTGTTCTATTTACTATGTTAGTGACAATAGGGTCACTAGCTATCTGACTTGCCAAATAGCGATGATTTTGGCCTACAACGAGCTATAATAATTGATGAAACTGACGAATATAGGTACTTTTAGAGCCGTAACTCCTTAATTATTGACCTTGTTCCGTGAAAAATGATATTTCGCCGCGGTAATTCATATCCATTCTGTAAGTTACAATAATTAGTTTATTGGCACCACGACCAGTTAATAGTTTAACTAAATCCAACAATTGAAAATTATAAGAGCTAATCGATTCTGGACCACTTGGTCTCTCCAACATAGGTTTTAGTGCATCCAAATTACTTGAAAAATACTCGATATCGCGAAAAATGTTCCAGACAAAAGTCACAAGGTTCTGAAGGGGACATAAAATGGTGACCACGAGTTTGACCTCGAGACCCATTTTCAAGGTCAAACGAAGGTCACTTTTGATTTTTCAAATGATAATTCCTGATTTTCATTGCTCAGTCGTATTCCTCAATGGGGCACTTGCCAAATAAGTTGTGAAGCAGGAATTTCTCAAACGATTGTCTGTAAGATATTACATCGGTATAAATACCATCCTTATCATGTTTCAATGCATCAAGAACTTTCTAGTGACAATTTTCGCAACCGGTTTTCCTTTTGTCAATGGGCACTTCAACAAATTGAACGAGACCCCCTTTCTTCGCCAAGGTGTTATTCTCTGATGAGTTGACTTTCACCAATCACGGTACGGTCAATCGACATAATATGCATTACTGGGCTACCGAAATCCCTTTTTGGTTGCAACAAGTTGAACGCCAGCACCCTTGGAATGTTAATGTTTGGGCGGATAGACAATTGTATTGAAGTGAATGGTCACATTTTAGAGAATTTGTTGAAATAGTCTCGGGAAATAAACGTCGAAATGGGAAGAATTCAATGATGCAACAGTGGGAGGCAAGGGGACCCACCTAATTAATCACCCCGAAGGAAACAAAATACTGCTACCGTCCACATCGTTGTTTCTGGATTATGCTAAAACCAGTATGTAAAAACAAATGACAAGCCAACGAGCAATACGACTGAAATGAAATGAAAATCAGGAATTATCATTTAAAAAATCAAAAGTGACCTTCGTTTGACCTTGAAAATGGGTCTATGTCCATTCAGATAGCTCATTTTTCTATCGAATTTTGTACTCGCCGTTGAATATTCATCGAAGAGTTCTCCTTCTGAATGATTGTAATGCTTTCGCATTGCAGTTAGAAATCATTTAGGATTCTGCGCCATTGATTAGTTAGGATATGATGGGGCCTGATGGAAAGTCGGTCTAGATGGACAAGAGGTTGATTTTCTTTTCAATCGTCTATTGAATAGTGATAGTTTAAGTCACGAACAGACCCTCGTTGTCCAAGACTCGAAGATTTTTGTTTGTTGACCCAAAAGCTTGGACTTCTTTTCATGGCCAGGAAATACCGAGCATATATGGCGGTTCCTTAGGTCAATGTCATCGGTATATGCCAGCCTGAACGGAATTACCTTATCTTAAACCGATAACCGATAACTTGAAGGCGTCAATCCCAATTTTGTTAGCTTTTCTTCCGCTTTTGAAGATTTCTTATTTTTTGGTTGCGCTGTTGCGCTTTTTTTTTAATTTCTGTGATTCGGCGTCGCAACGCTTTGGTCCTACAAGCCGTTTATCTATAGTACTGCCTGTGATAGCCAGAAATAGTGGCATAAAGATGTAATTTCACTGCGCACTAGCATACCAACGACGTGCATTGAAAATTATAGTCTGTGCATGCAGGACAAGTCCAGCTCTTGCGCTGGTTGCTCTTGGACAATTTTATCTGTACAGTTCCCGTATGTTAGTTGTCCCAAGTGTTGGTGTTGGTAAAGTAAGCCGTCGAATTTGGTGATCATATAAGTAAGCGGGGGTATTGTGTTCATCTAGATGCTGTAATCTGGTTCTGGAATCGCCGCCGATTCGATTCACCACGGTCATCGGGTACACTCTTTGCTACTAGCGTTACATTTTCTCCACTATGTGCTAGATGTGGTCTATTTGCAATAATGAAAGTGTTAGGTTTCAAACTTTTCGATGGTATAGCGAATTGTGCGTTCGGTAGCCCATTTATAGTATGTGGATAATCAGTTGCTCTAAGCGTATTAAAGACATTCCCCGTAGAAAGCTGATTTTCTTAATGCAGCTGAATAATGTATAGACGCTGTACCGTCATTCTCAGATCATCCTGCATAGTAGTTGGCAAACTGATCCACTGCTCTACGGCACAACAACACTGATATTAGCCTTATATTCTTGGAAAACATCTTTCAGCTGGGTATAGGCAATCAGTCTGCACAAGCTTAAATGTAAATTACAGAAAATCAAATGAAAACATCTTCGGAGGTCTCTCAGTGTAAAAGGAATGCTGTATTTAGTCTCTGGCCGGAGAATATTATCCATGCGGAATGTGAGTATCCATCAGTCCCTTGAGTGATCTCCCTTTCAAATTTACGCCAAGAATCACATTTCTTTGTGCATTACTGAACTGTTTTCAGACTGCAAGAGCCTGTCTCTTTAAATTGGGTGTGCAAGAGCAAATGGTGTGAATATCTATCACAGTTTTCATGGATTTTTTTTGCAATTGTATCCGTTTTATATTTCATCACAGTAGAAAGGTGATCTTTGCCGCTACTTCTGAAACCGACATTCTTTAGACTCTTTGGGAATACTATTTAGCATTTGGTGAGGGTAAGTTTATTGTTCAACTCCAATTGCTATTGTTCATGGTCTCTCACAAAAGTTCTGCACTAATCAAGCTATTTGCATTTTTGTATATAGTAGCCCTGACACTACACATGCTCATCTCAATATTAAAGCTGCTCAATCCACCTCTGTAACTCAAATCTAAAAGCTAAGCACTTGACTCTGAATTCACAACAAAAGTTACCATTAGTCCAAAGATACGAATACATACAAACTCACTAGATATAGATACAACTCGCTCCACTTTGATATTAAAACAAATGCACCAAAGGTAAACTCCATGTTCTTCTACGAGTATATGCAGTGCGTTGTTTCCCGCGCGTCATTACGAATACGAGTACACTGCAGCAGTTATTGCACTTTGTTCAATTAGATACTGAGTACCAAGATACCAACTTGGCCTTAACTATCTCAACTTAGACGTTATGCGGGTATTTGTGCTGTTTTTTTTGCCTTTTATTTTACCCAGAATCGTTTTTCTGTAGTTCCGTTGTTGCATTTTAAAAACTGGAAGCTGCTTGACCACTATTTCTGAGGTTAAGGTGGGGTTTTGAGCTGCGGCATGTTTTAATTTTTTTTTTCTTTAGTTTTTGTCTATTTAAGACACCTTGAGGAAACCTAATGATTAAACTCTGGCTCCATAAGGTATTCGTATCTCGTATTTTTCAAAAAAAAAAAAAATAAATAAATATGAAAAATTCGCACACACTTTGACACTACAACCCAATTGATCGTTAGTTGATGGTTGATCGTTAATATATAATCCCGCTGTATCTACTTCTATATAATATTATCTGTAGATACTTTGAATGCAAATTTTAAATTGTTTTTGTAGTTTTTCGGTTTGGTCTTCACGATTGGTTGATTTGGCGATGACGGGGCGCATACGAATAGAAAAGATGAAAGATCATCGACGCAACGGATGAGAGAGAAAACAAAAATGAATTTTCAACGCTATCGGTGCCATTGCGGCATAGATGCATACAAAAGATATTCGTATTCATCAAACAGAAAAACATTCAACTCTTACACAGATATCTACTCGTACATTTGGTCGTATCGTTTTTATTTGCTAGTGTTTAGTTTCAAGGTAAACACAATTTAACTGGTTGTACTTGAAATTAGATTTTCATTTTAGAATACAAAAAAAAAGACACAAAAACTCCACACTAATACTAGTTTAGGTTGGGCATCAGCAGATACACGAACCGCATTTAGCATTGCATCTTTGGTTGCACTAAAGTCGCCTGAATAGATCCTCAGATTTAAGTATGGGTTACACTGTCGGGTTGTGTGGATTTTTTTTTTTTTTTGTAAAAGTTGCTGTTGCATTAGTGATGGCCTTGATATTTGAAATTGTTTATGAAATCGTTTCGGATACATGGTTGCTATTAGATATTCAGATATTTTTTTTCCAGTGTTTTATATTTTTCTTTCAATGTTGCGGCATAGTCGTTCTCTCGGTTGGTTCTTTATTTTTGCATGGCTAAGTCGGACTTGAAAATGGATATTTTTAAACTTTTCGTTTGATTGCTTTTGGATTTTTATTTATTTTTTTCTTTTAGTTTTTGTCGACTGAATTGAGGTTAGGTCTGGTGTTTTGGTTCGCATAACGAGGGGGCTGCTCAAAGAGAGAAGGGTGGGTCTAATTGAATGGCGTATACTCGTACTCGTACATGTGATCATTCAGTAAGAAAATTGACCTTAGATTTGGTTTTTGGAACTGCAGCTTTGCGAGTGAGTAAGGTCTTGGTTGGCAATCAAATTAAATGAGTTGTCCTAGATTTAGACGGAGAGAATGGTATTTGCGATAATGAGAAGGAAAAAACCGGGGGAGTTGACCTAGCATACAAATTTGGGATTGCATTTTAAGTGTTCAAAATTTTCGGTTCGGTTTTGATAATATACCCGGTGAAAATGTAAGAAAAATTCAAATTACTCTACGTTCTGCCTTTGGTATGGTTTTCAATCTGACAACATTGCAACTTTCAATTAAAATTATTTTATATACAAATACGAGTATTTTAATTGAGAGCTGTGGCCTTAAATTTTGTTGTATACGTTTCACCTCCAGGAACTGAGGATATGGGAGAACCACTTCTGCGAAGTTGGGACTTCCCCAATTCCGCTAACCAACCTAATGATAAGTCAGCAATATTTAAATTTAAGAACAACACAACTGCTGGACGCACTTCAATGTTGGTTTTGGTTTTGTTAACAATGTATCTGTTTATTAAAAAAAAAGTTTGAATTGAATGATTCGCCTACTTTTTTTGTCGAAATTGTCCATCGCAGTTTTGGATAAATGTAGCCGAATTTCATTAATATAGCGATCAATTTGCTCCTTTCAAGCATAGGTGGCCGTGGGCTTGTTGGCATAAGCCTAAGAGTTCGCATCACCAAACCGGGAAATCAAACACTCAGGAAATAACTGTTTGCCATGCATCGCCGTCCATACCTTACAGTTGCATTTTTAAAGAAGAGTGGTCCCATGATGTCTTTAGCCAACAATTAGCATCCTTTTGTTGTTCTATAGCCTAATGGAAATGCGTTGTTCTTTGGTGTAAATGTACTGCATCAAATTTTGCATGACTTTGTCTTGCAAACTCTGCCGATGTTCCAATAATTTTACACCAAACATTCGCCTTGAAATCATTTAAAATTACTGACATATAACTTGTGGCGATGTAACATCAAGGAGAAGGGCCTTAATGTGTTAAATCGCACGATTGGGGAGCCTAATCGTAAGAGTCCTTTGTAGCGATTGTACGTTAACAAAATTTCGTCTTCGATAAGTCGGTGCTAGCACGAGTTGTGTGTCAAGTAACATTGTTCACAATGAAAGCAGTATCCTGTAAACTGTAACTGTAAGCAAGTCGCTGGCGTTATCTCGAAAGAAGTACGCGCCAGGGATACCCCCGGCATAAAAGCCACACCAAACAGACTATTTTTTTTATGCACCCAACGCATGCTGGATGCTGCTGGAACACTTCCGGATGTTCGTTTGACCAAATACGGCTATTTATGCTTATTTGCTTTAGATAGTCCTACCCAGAATTAGCCTGGGCCCCAGCCAACAAGTGTCTTCAGCCAATTTGATCTTATGCTAGCTGCCTCCAGATTCACACGCTTAGTTGGCTGAGGCTCCCTTCCACTTGCGTGCACCACCTGAGTCGCGGTCTTCCCCTTTTGCGCTGTCTCTCGGAGACTACATGGCCCAGCCATCTCAGTCGTTGCACCTTCACTCTTTTAGTTCAGTTCAACATTGTTTCCTTTCCTGCAATCACCGTCTATGCAGAAGGCACTGAAGTTACCCGAAGAATTTTCCTCTCAAAACAGCCATTCAGCACCCTCATTCATTTTTGATAATATCCATGCCTCTGCGCTATAGAGCACGACTGGGATTATGAGAGCTTTACTAGCCAATTGCTTAACGTTTCTTTACTATCACCTATCAGGTTGTTGTCAAAGGGCTTCAAGCATTCACACAAAACAGCCCAAAGAAGCAGCGATAGGCGTCGTTGTCTGAATGGATAGCGGAGCCTAGGTAGACAAAGTCCTTAACTACCTGGTTGGTTGTCCTTTTTGCTTGACAGCATATACTTGGTCATGCCCTCACTGACCACTTAACCCAGTTTCGCCGCATCCGTCTCAATACTCGCGAAAGCCCCATTGACATCACGCTGTTTTCTTCCGATTATGTCAATATTATCGGCGTATGAGAGTAATTGGACGGACTTTTGAAAGATTGTGCGTCTTTTGTTTGCTCGTGAGTTCTGCACATTTTTTTCAAGTATGATGTTAAAGAAATCGCATGACAGCGCATCGCCTTGTCTAAATCCTTTCTGGACATCAACGGTCTCGGTGAGATCTTTACCGACCTTGATGGAGCAGCGTGCATTCTCCATCGTCATCCTGCACAGACGGACGAGTTTGTCAGGGATGCCAAAACTAGACATTGCTCTGTATAGCTCGTCTCTATAGATGCTGTCATACGCTGCTTTAAATTCGATGAATAGGTGGTGTGTATCGGTCTGAAGATCATGGGTCTTCTCCAAGATCTGCCGTAGTGTGAATATCTGGTCGATGGTGGACTTTCCTGGCCTGAAGCCACACTGATATGGACCTAACAAGTTGTTGACGAAGCGCTTCAGACGTTCACAAAAAACAGCAGTTAAGATCTTGTATGCGATGTTAAGAAGACTGATGCCTCTGTAGTTGGCGCAGTTCAGAGTGTCTCCTTTCTCAAGGATCGGACAAACAATGCTGAGGTTCCATTCATCGGGCGTACTATCGTCCGACCATATTTTAGAGATGAGTTGGTGTATGCTCCTTACCAAGTCATCGCCTGTTCGGCAGTCAGGCCGTCCGCTCCAGTAGCTTTGTTGGACTTAAGCTTCGATACAGCTATCTTCTTCATTCAGGTGGGGTGGACGAAACTGTTGGTCTACATTGTCCAGATTGAAAGGTTCATTCTGCCTGACAGCGGTATTTGGTCCATCATCGCCGTTATACAGTTTGCAGAAATGGTCTTTCCAAATCCTCAGCAGTAACTGCGATTCTACTACGATGTTCCCTTGTTCATCTCTATAGGCTTCGGTTCGGGCTTTGTTTCCTTGGCATGTTATTTTTACCTTTTGGTAAAACTTCGGACCCTCATTCCTGGAGTAGCATCTCTCAATTTCCTCGATCGCGCGCTTCTCATGCTCTTTCTTCTTCCTCCTGAGAAGCCGGTGTTCGTCTCTCCTCTTCCGCTTATAGAGCTCATGAGCAGCTCTGGTCCTTTTAAGCAGCGCCGCATTGCGTGCTTTTTGCTTAGCTGCATGTGCCTGCCGAAATTCATCATCAAACCAGTGGTTTCGTTGTGGTGGAAGAGTGAAACCCAGCACATCAGAAGCGGCATCTCTGATGGCTTCTGGCAGTGTTGCCACTGATCTTCGATGCTCGATGCTGGCGAATGCTCTCTTAAGAGAATAAGGGAGACTCGATCCGAAAAGGATTTGGTGATCTCTTGCGATTGTAGCTGTTCGACGTCGAAATAACTCACAATATTAGCTTGTCTTGGCGTGGTTCGGGATGTCCGCAACCGTACCTTGGCTACAACAAGGTAGTGGTCCAAGTCGATTATACTGGAGCAGTGTCTTGCGTCGATCGCAATGTGGTCAATCTGGTTGACGGTTGATTTGTCAGGAGTTCTCCAAGTCCCCTTGTGAACATCGAGATGTGGGAACCGCGTGCTAGAAACCGTTATCGGAGGTGTGCCACTAAAGATGCCTTCTCTTCCTAAATTAGCATTAAAATCGCCAAAGAAAATTTGAATGTCTTTCTCAAGAGCTCATAGAAGACATCTTTGACATATTTAGCCTTGATGCGAATTGCTACGAGGCGCTCGTTCACATGCCGGAAACTCTATACTTCTTGCCTAAGTCTGCCTGCAAGAACAAATCCGCATCCAAATAGGCGCTGATTTTGCCTTCGATAACAATTGCCGTAGTAGATGTCACAGTTTTTTATAGTCTTTTTGTCCGGCCAATTCAATTGCATTTCTTGGACGGCGGATATGTCTGCTTTACAGCAGTCTAAGGCCTTTGCTTATTGTACGGCTGCTCTTAGCCTGTTAAGTTATTTAACATTCCACGTTTGCATGGGCTGTCGACTGTAGATCCGTCAGTATCCGAGGCTTGTTTTTGCTTTGTAAATTTGTATTTTTTCCGGTGGCACAACCGCAACCTAGAGGGGTAGTTCCATTTTCTGGTACCCCTAGGACGAGGGGTCGGTTGGATTTGAGTGCTGCCGTTGGTCCATTTTGGGCTCTTTCGCCACTATCTCTTTTCCAAGACCCTGACTTAGTCTCGGAAATCCTTAACGGCCTGAGGTCCAATTTAGTCAGAGTATCTCGGATAAGGTCTCATTTTTTCGGGAACTATTAATGTTTAGAGCTGCTTAAATTCCCTTCCATTGTGCTCTCTTTTGTCATGAATGAAAAATTATCTGAATTGTGTCACTCAAAACTAAAACTCTTTACCAAACAATTCGTAAGTTCACCCAATCGCTCTTTGAAAACATTACACAACACTTTGTTCCATCAATGTAAACCTAATTCTAAGTACTAAACATTCAACAGGTTCCCTATGTCAAATAACCACTTACAGTCCTTTGTCTAGACGTTACCAACTTTAGCTAGATAATTACACACAACCTCCTAAATATCGTTACGAAAATGTGCCATCCAAAAGTTGCTCCTCTGAAACTTGCATACTCGTAATACATACATAAATAGATGGCGACGAGGACAAGCGGTTCCTACTCCTTGAAATGCATCCGCTTGCTGCCAGTTACTGCTAAACAGAGAGTCATGATGGTTTATCCGAAATAGTATGCTTTTGGTACAGCACCCTCTTCATTTCGAGTTAAACTCATCTCCCGAACCCCTTAACAAAAACTGCAGATACTCGTATTGCAAGGGTGGGATATACTCGTACATACATAATAATAACGACAACAACACGGGCAATGGTAACGTTGTCGTCGCCTAGTATGGCGGTCCATTGCCTGCCTGACTGACTGAATTGACTAGGAAATGAAGCTTTAGAAGTTTCACTGAATGTGAGCAGAGAAAAAAAAATCCAATAAAACAAAATTTAAACAAAAAAAAGCACAGACAAACTCTACAATGGAATATATGAAAATTTCATTTCAAACATGCCAACACATGTACGAAGCAACACAATGGTAACGAAAAGAGAGCGACATTGAGAGCACCCCTTGAGTAGCTGGTACGATAACTACACGACGAACTACGAGTATATCCCGACCCAATGCATCCACCAACAAGAGCCCACGTTCATGTAAACACAATAGCAAGGAACTAACTTAGACTATTTCAACAACGATTACGATTACGAGGGGGGGGGGGGGGGCGAATGAAAAAGTTTTTCTTGCCTCATCATCATGCCTTGCACCGACACTGACGATATTGTCGTCGTTGCCGGTCTTCTACTTTATATGAAAGTAGTGGAGGTTGTCATATCCTTGCCAGAACGAGAACGTTCTATGTTCATATTTATACCTTCCTAACCATATCAGAGAGAGTTGGTATACGAATACGAATACCAGTCAACAGGTTGAAGTGACGTATGCTCTGTAAATTCCAAAATAACACAAAACAATCAGGACAACCAGGACTCACTCAGTAATGGTTAGCAAAAGTGGAACCAGAGAATGAGACTTGAGCACATTATGGAAGGTATACAACAGTCCTCTCCACATGTATCCGTACCTATACCAGAGGCAGATAGGGAGCATGCATGCAGATTGTCAAAATTTCGTTGAAATCCTTTTTCCAGAAAATCACCCTACACCATCGGCATTGCATCCATACCATCGGTCGGTAGTAGTGACACCTTACCACCTTCATCGATCCCGGCATCACTGCAATTCAAAACACGATTGTTGGAGCCCACTCTCTGGATAGAATACGACGAAGGGCTGCCTCTGGCTGCCATCCTAGTGGTGTATCCTGTTGCTCAGTTGTTGGTAGGTGTGTTGGTTGAAGTTTAAAATTTGTTCGTGCAACTAAACTGCTTTCCTCTCGTGTGGTGTTCCTTTCATGTGCAATGGGGTGTCATTGAACGATTATATTCGACAGGGATAGGGGGTGGCATCATCCGCCCCTTCAAGGAGATAGTTTGCTCAACGGATGTTTCCTGAGCTTGGAACACCGAACGAGGACAACGACAACGACAGACCGAATGAAGGGATAGATGAAAGTTTCTGAAATTTCGGACGAGCAGGAGGAAACCGTTGCCAAAACTTTTCATGTGTCCTCTTTCACTGGAGGAGGCTCTTTTGTTTGTTTGAAACTGTTGCATGTGCTCCTTGTAGTGTCGTTGTTGTTGGTGTTTATTAACCTAACTACGATGTACAAGTGCGGATAGATGCCTTTGCAAGTCAAAAAGTGAAACGTTCCGGTTGCGGGTCCTGGCGATAAAGTTTTGGCAAAGGGATGCAGATTTTCAGCATTCACATACACATAAGCACACAAACTTGATAGCAAAGGGGGTGGCTTATGTAAGCGAAGTATGTACGAATGCTCTGCTAACAACGACTTGTTGCTCGGCTGTATGGATAGATTCTATTTTCGTTGTTTGTGGTGGGTATAGTGCTCCTAAACAGGAATTGAATGGAGAGTATGATGCTTTTCGGGTTGCTAAGTGTGCAAATTGAAGTGGGGTTAAATTGGGTTTGTTGTTGTCATGAATTAGTTAAAGAGTGCTGAAAGCGTGTTTGGAAACCATTTAATCTGCTTACGAATTTCGCACTTCCAGAGGGAAATTTGAAAGTTTTGTGATTACTTTGAAGCTGTAAAGGTTTGCCTGCATTTGACAGATGCAACTGTTTGTGGGTGAATTTTTCTTGTTTGAAAATCGAAGCGTTTTGGGATTTGGTGGACAAGAGTGAGGTATAAGTAACCACCCATCAGAGTGCTGTAAACATATCTTTATGACTTAATTGACTGGAATATGAGTCCAGAATGTGGAGTTTCTTAACAGATCTTGTCAGGAACAGCTCATTTAGACACTGGAGGCTTGAAATGCGGATACAACGGTCTTTGAAAAAACAGAATGTGGTATGACCCAATCAGAGATTGCGGCATTTACGAGTATTACGGCAGATTTTGCTATTGGAATACGAAGATGCTTCCATCAGCCTTTGATAATGTTCTCAACTCGGTGGAGCATTGTCGTGACAAATGCGCATTTTCCGCATCAACACGAACCAATATTGTGCTGTTGCAAGACTACAATCGAAGTAGATAGCCAAAGCTTTGACGGTTTTGTCGACTCACCACCCATCATCAAGTATGCCAATGATGCAAAGAGGTCATCAGAAATTTTTTATTTTTTTTCCCCCTACGAGGGCAGGTGAAAATCTTCCATCAGGCACTATGAGGATCGCGAGTGCGTACTCATAGTAGTGTGAGATTCTTACTCACTAAAAACACCTCCCATCGATAGTTACGTTTGATCCGCAACTATGTAAGTAAGATTTATCAAGCAGCTTTTTCAATACAATATAATCTCGTTTGGTAGGTGACTTTCTATTGAAAGATCCTATATGTTCCGTTTTGTAACGCGGTTTCAATTTATCGTGCTACGAGTAGGTTCAGAGGCTTAGTTCTTTGAAGACGGCGTAATAAATTGTGTTCGTCCATCTTCGACAGAAGTAACTCCAAGGTCACGATGTCTGTCATTATTTCTTATAAACCATGGTGCATGAATAATTTCTCGTAGGACTTCATTTTCAAAAGTTCGTAAAATACTAATATTTCTTTTCTTGGTACATCCCCGAAGTTGTATACCATAAGTCCACACCGGTTCTATCACCTGCTTATATAAAAGCAACTTGTTTTCTACGCTAAGCTGTGAATAATTACTACGTAGCCAGTACATTTCTCTGTATTTAGATTCTAGTTCTTTACGTTTCTTTTTCACGTACGTCTTCCATTTGAACTTTGCATCGAGTGTCATGCCCAAATATTTAGCCTCATTAGCAAACGGAATACAGGCCGAATTTGTGTGGATGGGCAGGTGACTTATTTTTCTGTGGGTAAAGTTTACTTGCACAGATTTGGTCTCATTGAGAGCGATCAACAAGATCTTTGTCCAGTCATATGCCTTATTTAGAGCGCTTTGCAGTTTCGCTGTTGATTCTTCTATTGTTTTTCCGACAACTTAAATGGCAGTGTTGTCGGCAAAGGTGGCAAGAACAGTCCCCTCGACTTGTGGTATATCTCTTGTATATAAGAGATACAGGAGTGGACCGAGCTCACTCCCCTGCGGTACGCCGGTCAATATATCTTTAAACTGCGATTCGTCATTTCCGTATCGAAAACGAAATTTTATTTTCAAGGTACTTAGTCAATATGTTGCAAAGATTCGATGGCAATATTTTCCGTAATTTTAACTTTGAATCTTCATCCCAAACCTTATCAATGGCTTGAGAGGCGTCAAGAAATACGCTTGAGCAAATCCTTTTCTCTTCCAGAGCTTTTTCAATTACGTCGGTAATTCTATGCACCTGGTCAATAGTCGAATGCTTAATCCGAAATCCAAACTGATGGTTAGGGATAAGATTTGTGTCTTCAATACTTATTAAACATTAAACGTTTGAGCAGGATCCTCTCAAAAAATTTTAACAGGATCTGAAGGAGAGAAATCGGTCTATACGATTTTTCATCATCGTGCAACTAAACTGCACTAAACTAATTATCGGAGGCTTACCTGGTTATAGCTCCATAACTACTTCTGCAACTTTCCATTGGCACGGCACGTATTCTAGCCTAAAAGCCGCGTTAATAATAAGTAAGAGCTAAGTGAGTGTTTTAAAGGCAGCATTTTAAGGACTTCCCCGGTTATCAGGTATCCGGGAGGTTTTTTTGGTTTTAAGTTCGTTATAATATTCCTTAATTCAGCAAAAGTTTCGTTTGCTATTGTGAAGCTTTCTGATATACTAGTATAGTGTACTGGTGTTTGCCCATCAAAGGGCTTAAAAGTTTCTTCTAGATAATCCGCGAAGAGCTCCGCTTTCTTCTTATCCTCCTTGGCCCATTCGTTGTTATCCATTCTAATTGGTGGCGCTGGGGTTTTGGGCCTTTTGAAGCCTTTAAATGGTTTCCGAAGCGAATAATTCGTTTCTTTTCCTTCCGTCAAGTTTACGACGTGCGTATTTACTATGCAATTTTTGTGGTTTTTAAGAGTCTCCTTGATTACAAAGTTTATTTAGACGTCTTTTATCCTGCGGAGCTCGAGTAAATTGCCATTTCTTGTGTGCTTTCCTCTATTCCCTTACCATTTATTTTATCGCTGGCTGGTAATTTGTGCTATTTTTCGCCGT
Organism: Volucella inflata; assembly: GCA_928272305.1. Taxonomy (NCBI): domain Eukaryota; kingdom Metazoa; phylum Arthropoda; class Insecta; order Diptera; family Syrphidae; genus Volucella; species Volucella inflata. The sequence continues at coordinate 145,524,453 of OV743716.1, read as the reverse complement.
TTTTTTGTCGTTGATGAGGTGTGTTGTTCCACCTAGCACATTGAACGATTTCCACGAAGGAGTCAACTTCGATTTCAAGTTCAAGTTGTGATCTTATTGATACATTTAATTCCACGTTATCTTCGATTTTCTTCCTGAATCCTTCCCAATTGGTATTTCTTTGTTAACTTTTCGAAAATAAGTTAATTTACTTTGTTTTGCTGCTCAAGCTCAGCGAATATAATGGAAAATACTTGAGATGCAGAGTCCCTTCATTCATCGGCCCTTTTAAAATTTAGTTTTGTGGCTTGGGCATATGTTAGATTGCCCGATAGCTTACGTGTAACGCTTGACTCGACAGACACTTTTTCGTTTTCGGTGGCAACGTCATAGATCTTTTCTTTAGCTTTGAGTTTTACCAACTCTTTTCTAAGCTCCTCGCAGATCGCTTCCATTTTGGCTAGCCTGGATCAAAGTTCCATATTTTCTTTCGCTCCAGTCCATTGTTCATGTACCGGCGCTTTTGGTGTAGTTGGACATCTTATATGTATTTCATTTGTGTGAGATCTAGGTGGTGGAGATCTCGAAACCAGCGAACTCTTTTCGACCGGGCTTATAAGATGCAATAAGTGGCTCGCCCCAGAATCCATCGAGCCGAACTCTAAAGAGGGTGGATTTTCCAGCATAGCTGGTCTGCCACTTAGGGTACTAATACCTTTTGTTTTGCTCATTGCATTTTTTTTTGTATACTCCACGCGCTCGGTATACAGAGGGTGGACAGGCATATACCTCGGATATATTCTAACCCCTACCTAAAGGGGCAAATATGCCAATGATGAAAAGAGGCCATCAGAAATGGCGCTTCTAATCCTCCAAGTTTAACAAGGTAACCACAATCAAGGAACGCATATTGAGCCCCGATGGACACTTACAGTCAAAAAGTGCAGCACATGTACCAACATAATGATGAGAAAAGCCGAATAAAAAATATCCGAGCGTTCCTGTCAAAAAAAAAAAGATTCATAACAACTAGGGGCGAATTTGGCAGCTCACCGTTGGCAAAGCTCGTAACTTATCAGTGACGCTTATATAATAAACATGTTCCATTTTTTTAACAGGTTAAAGTTAATCCGTCTTTCCATTGCAGCTTCCCAAATCATAGTGCCTCAAGTACTTGAGCTAGATTAAGTGCATGCTTTTTGCACGTAAACCTCAACATGAGCCTGCAGCCCGATTACTTGAATAGAGCTGTATTTTTTGATATGCAACTTCTGGGAACCTGTAGCCCCTCAAGCAATTCCTCCTCCGGTAGGATGATGCAAAGTATCATAAATTAATTTGTGAAAAGGACCATCTTCTTCCTGGCAAGGTTCATGCTAAGGGTAAGGGGAGGGTGTGTCCGGGGCGAATCGGAGAATTGTATAAGGCGTCGTGAATGACTCACACCATCCTGAGTGATCTTATTTCGTAAGGCGCTCATTGAGTACTAGGTTCATAAGAAAGGTGAAGATACAAACCTTTGGGTTTTTTCTTCTAGAGAAGCTAAGGGTTGTGTTTGTGACTCTACTGTTGAGATTAAAGTGAATCAAGTTCTAAATGGTGTCCAGGTTTGAAAAGAATCGGAGATAAACGTACTATCTGTGCTATGGTTTGAGTAGGTTCTACTTGTCTTCAACCATACAGGCCATTAGTGGCGATGCTCTCGTTGGCAACGAGTCCCCAGACCTATCTACAAGGTTTATCCACGTCATTGAACAGATAGCACTTCTATCTAGTTCTGTGTATGAATGTGGATATATCAGAAAACATAAAATATACGAACAATGGGTATCTATAATTAAGTCTCTGCTCAATACCATTATATGACACTGGAGTATATACGAGCAGATAGGAAGGTCTTACCAAATCGTTTTTTAGCTTTTGTGTTCCTCAATAGATCCAAATTGCTTGAGTATAGTTCTGACAAGAAAGTATAGGGTGTCATAAATATACTTAACTTATAAAACACCTTTTCATAACTTAAATTCTTATATGATTTATTTCATAGTGGAATAACAACTCTCTATTTTATCCGCTTCCCTTTTAACTTTGCTCCATAAGGCGTACCAATAGAATCTATTAATAAATTAATGTATCTCGAAGTTAACAACACTAGAAGTCGTTTTAAATATGCCATATCATCGAATAAAGACATTTTAAACTTGCATTTGATTGGATGACTAACCTTTACTTGAAATTGGTTAAAATTTCCTCGCAGAAAGTAAAATCTATTGCATAAGCCAAAGACAGAGACTACTACTACTGTTGTGGGTAGCAGTAGTAGGATTCTGGGTAACTAGGACTGACGATTAATAAGACAAAGTCATTTCACTGGCGCATTCGTAATCACACTCGCAACAGCACTACGTATTAGTACACCCTAGCCAAGCAACACAGCAACAAGTAAAATAGCAAATCGAGCAACAAGACAATAAAATATCGCAAACCAGACAATTTCACACAACTCACCGTTTGGAAGATATAAGCGCCTTCCTGCACACGAGAGCGCACAGATAAACATCCTACGCTATCATATGCATGCTCTTCTCCAACTTCGTGGCATGGTGTAGATACTTAAGCCAAAAAGATCCAGTAACACATATTCCCAGTTGGCTTGGTGTTACTTCCAATTTTTTTTATTTTTTTTATTTTTTGTGTTCACCTACAAACATAATCTAATGGCGGAGTGAACCACTCTGGGTCTTGGTGCGCTCTTGGCAGCGGCAGTGGCAATAGAAACAGCTCGTTAGTTACATTGGCTACTGGCAGTGTCAGTGCCACCTGATTGGAGGAAGGTGATGTTGTGTTGTATTCGTAGTTGTTGCTAGTGCCCATGGCTGTTGTGTTGCATGGTTAAGAGCTGCCTAAGACGCTGGTGGTGCCCGAGAAAACTGCGACCGCTTCTAAATGGTGGCGGTGGTGGCGGCAGTAACGACCGAATAGGCCTTGACTTGGAAAAATACTTTGCAGACATTTTCTGGGAGAGAGACCGATCCATGAGTAAGATACATGTTCGTACTCGTCGTATACTGCCACAGTACGAGTAGCTTTAACCAATCGACCTCCAACACACATTGCACATTAGGTTATGTTTGGTTCACGGTGTTTAGCTTGGTTCTTTGCAGTTAACAGCAGCTGCTTCCCATCATCATCATCATCATCATCATCCGTCCTCGACTCTAGCGGCGAATTGCTGGTATTTGCCAAGTTTATGTATAGGTACGGGTATAGCAATATGCCGCACTAACAATCTGGTTGAGATAGGTGCAAATCCGCGCACACATATTCGTAGTCGTAGTCGTATTCGTATTTATGCCTGTATCAATGAGCAGTTGAGAATTCTATTTTAGTTTCAGTGTTATTGTTCTCCATCTCCAATTCATCAGCTCCCACGACTTCCAGCGGTGATGATGAGCGGAAGTGACAGTGGAACGACTGACCAAACGACTAGGGCATATACACAAACGAAACGAAATGGCGCTTAAAGCAAATTTGAGATCTAACGATAAAATGCACCAAAAGCGATTCAGTGAAATTTTATAGTCTTCCTTAGAAGGCGTCTACATGGTACGATTTCATTCATTCTTAAACCAATCGCATGAGCATTTGTATCTTGAATCTATAATAAAAATCAAACCTAAGGTGTATAGAATATTTGCAATGAGATAAACAGGTGACAGTTTAGTGGCAGGGTGTTGCTGCGATACACAATACATCCGAACATCATTGTTGAGAACACTAATGTTCCAGATACTCATTCAGTAAGCAATTTTACGATCGTGCGATGCACGTGTACGACGACCCAAAGCTATACATATATAAATCTTAACTAATAATATCTATGAGCAAGTAAGTTAATTCATATACTCGTACACTTACATATATGATATTTGTATATCGTTTTAGTAATGGACGATTGCCAGCTATTGAGCGGCTAGCCGGCGGCGGCGAGGATGATATTTATGAGGCTAGTTTAATCACGTGCAGTAGCAAATACCCTATGTGATATACAAATACATTATATGCATGAGCATTTGTATCTAGTGTGTGACGTTTGTCAGGTTTCCATTGAAGTGTTTCGGTATTTTTACTTTTTAGGGAGAGTAAAGGCTTTTTTTTTTGAAGATGTTGACGGAATCCTACTTGTAGCGTTGTAGATATTTTTAGAAAAGATTGCATGAACGTGGACGTTTGGTGAAAATTTACAAGTTTCTTATTTGACAATAGTCTATTTTGCAGATTTATGCGTAGTCAACTTGAATTTTAAGTCGGACGAACGAATGAAAGGAAATCAAAATTTTATAAAAGCAATCAGGTCATGGACTGAACTCGCGGACTATTATATTGACAGGTAATAAACGGAAGGCATTTAATTTCACTCCAACAATCACTTGACGGCTCTAAGAGATAGACAACTGCATAATCTAGGAAGTCTGGTTTAGGCTTGTCTAGTCTTGTGTGGTCTATGCTAGTTTATCTCTATAAAGATACATCGATTATAGGTATGAGTGTAACATGGAGAATAGTCACAGCTTGTAAAAGAGTTTCTTATACATATTTTGGACAATATTTTGCCTTGTTTACTCGGTTGAATCAACCTTTCAACCTGGACGATGATGACCAACAATTCTGTCCACCTGACCTGGATGAAGTGAAGATAGCTATATCGAAGCTTAAGTCGAACAAAGCTGCTGGAGCGGGTGGCCTGACTGTCGAGCTCTTTAAAGCGGCAGGCGATGACTTGGTAAGGAGCATACACCAACTCATTTGGAAAATATGGTCGGACGAAAGTATGCCCGATGAATGGAACCTCAGCATTGTTTGTCCGATTCCCAAGAAAGGAGACCCTATGAACTGCGCCAACTACAGAGGCATCAATCTCCTTAACATCGCATATAAGATCTTATCCGCCGTATTGTGTGAACGCCTGAAGCCGTTCGTCAACAACCTGATATTCACACTACGGCAGATCACTGATGTCAGTGGCGCTTTCACGAGTATTGAGACGGAAGCGGCGAAAATGGGTTTAGCGGTCAATGAGGGCAAGACCAAGTATATGCTGTCAAGCAAAAAGGACAACGAACACCGACGTCTCGGGCAGAATGTCACCCTCGACAGATATAACTTTGAGGTAGTTAAAGACTTTGTTTACCTAGGCTCTGCTATAACGACACCAGCGCTGAGATCAAGCAAAGAATAACTCTTGACAACCGCTGTTTCTTATAAGACCAGAAGAATGAAGATCCAAAGACTAAGATGGCTGGGTCATGTAGAGCGTATGGACACCAATGCTCCGGTCCGAAAAGTCTTCGAACCCGCTCCCGAGGGATAGCGCAGTAGAGGAAGGCCAAGGCTCAGGTGGCGCGCGCAAGTGGAAGAGGACCTCAGCCAACTTAGCGTGCGAAACTGGAGGCAGCTAGCCAGGGATCGAGCTGGCTGGATAAGCTTGTTGACTGAGGCCCAGGTCCACCCCGGACTGTAGCGCCACTTAAAGAAGAAGACACTTTTGGTCAGAAATTAAGATAAGCTTGTTGGAAAACATGAGCTGAGACCTTCTTCATCTCCGATAAGAGTTTCCTGTGAGCGTAAACTTAAATGAAATGATCCTCCATGATGCCCATAAACCAACGAATACTTCCCCATATCTATTAAAATCCAGTAAAGAAAGGTTCCTGAACACCTAGAAACACTTATCTATCCATATATTTATGTTGGCGTAATTGGCACAACGTTGTGCACCACTTGCCATAACACTGATAACGAGGCTTTTCTATGTCTGGTAAGTATATAGCCTAAGCTCGCATCAAGTGATTGAGTTTTTGCTGTAGGCATCAGTGACATCTTTACGCACCTTTCTACAAAGACTGAGAAATTACGTGAAAGGACCATAATGAACGAAAAATATTTACTTACTGTCTTGGTTCAGAGTCCTGTGGCAATATGGTCGGATGACGTCACTGATTTCAGGAGATAATTGACTCTAATGTTGTCCTAGTTACTGACGCAAGTAGTATTGTGAGCACTAGCGTCGTTCAATAACAATATACTATGAGTTCGACTGCTCGGTAGTATTAGTTTACAGGAAAAATAAATAGGATTAGTTATAGGTCCTTCAGATCGCTCCTCTTGTAGTGATGTGAAATCTCACAAAGATCAAAGACTACAGATGCAATTTTTCAACATCGATGTTTTCTATACGAATATCATCACAGAGAGTTTGCTCATTTAAGTGCGGTAGCATCAGAATGCTACGAAGATGTTCAATGCATAGTTAAAGATCGTAAAATATGAAAAAAAAAAAGGCGGCACTGACTGCATTATAAACACATACTATACATCAAAAATCTGCCCCAGTCCGGAATAAAATACGAGTATCTAGCATTCCTTATTAATGCTTGTTTAGAAATTGAGTATTATGCTGACGCTTGGAAGTTAGCCAGAATTGTTCCGGTGTTCAAAGCCGGCAAGCCAACTGAAAGTCCTGAAAGTTACAGGCTAATAAGTTTGCTTAGTAGCCTCAGCAAAATACTGGAAAAGTTCTGAAAGTTCTTAAAATTTGTAAATATGTGAAGCAAATCGCTCAGAAGGCAAATCAACTGGAATGATACTATTAGACAGACATTCAAAAGGCATTTGATACTGTGTGGCACAACGGCCTGATATTTAAAGTTATAAATTTAAACTTACCATCATATGCTTGTGGAATGGTGCAAAGTTTTCTATCTGGTCGTTGTTTTAAAGTTCATGTTAACTGTGGTGTCTCAAATTTAATATCGTTCGATTCTGGTGTTCCCCAAGGTTCAGTCCTAGGTACTGTTCTATATAACCTTTACACTTCTGATTTCCCTTACTTACTCAATTGTGAAGCAGACATTTTCTCTTATGGTACAGCAATATATTCTTCACATGAGCTCGCTTCCAATATTGAAAGCAGCCTCAAAAATGAAAGTATTACTTTTTACCTTGCACTCAATTACAAGTTAATTGAGTAAACATTCCTTGGGCGACCTGTGTTAGATATTTAGGGATTCACCTAGATACAAAACTAACATTTAAACACATAAACAGAACAGTAACGAAAATAGGTATTGTCATCAAAATGCTGTATCCATTCATAAATAGAAAATCATCCCTTTCAACAGAAAACAGGGTTGTAATCTATAAAGTAATTTTATAAGCGACTCTTTTACATGGAAGTCAGGTCTGGGGCGACTGTGCAAAATGCCACATAAAAAAACTACAATTGTGGCAAAACAAAAATTTAAAAAATGATGCTTAAATAACGCCGGCATCATTTTACCCTAGATCTGCACATTAAGGTGAATGTTGAACTGATTTATGAAAGAATTAGAAAACTAAAATCTAAATTTGTAGAACGATGTAGTTTTGCTGATAACCCTCTGATAAATGAATTATGCGCTAATTAAATGTGACTAAGTTATATATTTATTCTGTGAACTTACCTTTTCATTTAGTTTGTTTTCATTTGTTTAATTTATTGAATTTATATGTATATTTATTTATTTAATTATTTATATATCATTTGCATATTAATCTCCTTTTTCTGTTTTTTCCTTTTTTGTTTTCCTTATATGGAAGGTTCTAGTCGTGTTTCCTTCTAAAATTCCTATTTTGTTAACATTTGTAAAATGTTTCCTGTATTGTAAAATGTGCGGTAACAAGTCAAATTTAAACTATTATTCGTAAAAATAAATGTATCTATATATCTGTTTTGAATAATTAACATCATCGATAAATGCTAAGTATTGTAGAAAATACTTGATCACTCTAGAAGACTGAGTCTCAGAAACTTTAAAGTCAAAAACCTTTTGAAAAACAAAACAAAACATATTTTTATAAGTTGGTTCGTGTTTTTATACTAAAGTCAGTTTTTCTTTATATTTCCAGGTGCATAACGATACTCAATAAATAAATCAGCAGCAAAATCTACACCAATAAGGGGAAACAAATTAAACGAAATCATTCCAAAGTTCGATACACAAACGGTTACCTCTAATTTTGAATAATTTCTTTACAAAACCGGAGACTTGAAAATTCCATTTATTAACAGTGATTTGCATATAACACAATCTGTTCATACAATTTTTCCCAATGTGTGTTCATAGATAAATTCAACTTGACATTAGTGCGGTATTTGAATAATTTTTTTGAATTTTACAAAAACGGCTGAGTCCATCCAAATATTGTGTTCTATCTCTGTAATCTCTGAATCTTTAGTTTTATTTTGGATTTGACCAACAAATTTCAAAAAGAAAAGAAAAAGTATTGACTTTCTACATAGATGACTATTAACTCAGTTAATGTGGTCGCAAATGTTTGTTTTATTGACCACAACGTCGCACCATGTTGTGACGTTAAGTCCTGCCTTTCAACAGAGTTTTTATCGTCATTTTCGTCATGCATTTCCGTCGTTGTTCTTGTCATCGTCATACAGTTTAATAGTGATTTTTTGTGAAAGTTTATTTACTAAATGTTCTTATAACATTCTGGATATAGTGTTTTTATATTTTTTGATTTATTTTCAAAATAGACTTGATAGTTATTTGGTGGAAAAATGGCGGAATGTTCATATGCCAGGTGCCTTCAGGAGCGTCGTCTTATAAAACGTGAACTAATGAAATGGTCAAAGGATATGTTGCATATTACCGGTAAGTACTTGGATAATTTTATTTATTTTTAAGATTTAGAAAAATATATGTAATTGTTGGTATACCACAAGGGTGAATTTTTGAACCCACATTTTTCTTTAAGAAGTTCTTATGTATACAAAGGAATTTTTGTTTTAATTTACTCGTACTTTACTTTGGGATTTTGAAAAGGTGTTCATTTAATTTAAGCAAGTTCGCATATTTATGCTGTTTTGGTTTGATGAGAACCTGTCTCAATATTTTCAATTTATTTCAAGAAAAACATCGATTTTGATACTGGTTTATACCGTCACATGTCGACGGATGCTTTGCTATGAAAAGTCCCTACTCAATAAGAACAGCAGAAGAATTAAAGGAAGCCGGTAAACTGAACCAATACTATAAAAAGATGAATATGGAAGCAGCTTCTTTAGGTCAATATTGCATAAGTCCTCTAACTATTCAAAATCCTTATTCTTTTCTCAGTCAGAACGGAACAGTAACACCACAAGTTGAAATCGATACATTTCTTCGTATCTCTAAAATGTTTTTGGTGCCCATGAAAGTTTTCACTGTGGATACTTATGTTATAGTGTCTTGCAATTATAACAGAAACAACATATCAGTAGACATACTATAGAGTAAGATACGAGGGTGGGTCAATAAGTCCGTGACTTTTGGATTAAAACACAGATTTTTTGATAAAAAAATAATTTTATTTTACAACGTAGTCTCCCTTGAGCTCTACACACTTTGTCCAACGCTTCTCCAATTTTTTTATCCCTTCCAAAAAAAATGATTTGTCGAGGTCCTCAAAATAGGCCTTTGTTTGCGAGATGACTTCATCATTGGAGTCAAATCTTTTTCCACCAAGCCATTTCTTCGGGTTTGGGAACAAGAAGTAGTCGCTCGGAGCCAAATCTGGAGAATAGGGTGGATGAGGGAGCAATTCATAGCCCAATTCATGGATTTTTGGCATGGCAACTGCACATGTGTGCACCCTTGCATTGTCTTGGTGGAAAAGAACTTTTTTCTTGGCCAAATGAGGTCGTTTTTTTTTCAAATCGTCATTGAATCGGTCCAATAAGTTGGCATAATATTCCCCATTGATTGTTCTTCCCTTTTGAAGGTAGTCAATGTGGATTATCCCGCGTGCATCCCAAAAAACAGTCGCCATAACTTTATTGGCTGACAAACCCACCTTGGCCTTCTTTGGCGCCGATTCACCCTTAGAAACCCACTGTTTTGACTGTTGTTTGTTCTCTGGTGTGTTGTGATCCATGTTTCGTCCACGGTTACAAAACGGCGCAAAAACTCCTCCAAATTGCGGTTAAACAACGCCAAACCTTCCTGTGAAGTTGTTACACGATTGCGTTTGTGGTCGACTGTGAGCAAACGCGGCACCCATCTTGCGGAAAGCTTTCTCATGCCCAAGTGATCATTCAAAATTGAAACCACTGAGCCATGCGAAATCCCTACGGCTTCCACAATCTCTCGCACTTTCAATCTTCGGTCGGCCAACACCATATCGTGAATTTTTTCGATTGTTTCGGGTGTAGAGACCTCAACTGGGCGTCCAGGACGTTCGGCATCTTCAGTGCTTGTACGGCCACAACGAAATTCAGTAAACCACTTTTTTACCATTGAAATCGATGGTGCAGAGTCCCCATAGTATTTATCAAGCTTAGCCTTGGTCTCGGTAATGGTTTTTTTTCGCAAGAAATAATGCTTAATAAGCACACGAAATTCACTTTTTTCCATTTTCTCCTCAAATTAGTGAGTAGTCTGATAAAAATAGCTGTCAAACACAAACTAACTGACGCAGCAAGTTTAAATTTGGACAGGAGTCAACGGACAGATGCCTGTTGACAGGAGCAGTGTTGCTGTTTCAGTAAAGAGGTCAGAAATTCAACAAGTCACGGACTTATTGACCCGCCCTCGTATCTTCTTACTACAAAACCCCAAAAGGTCTCAGTTGTCTCCTCCTTGACGCATCTTTTGATCACGCTTTATGAAATTTTGACTGGAAGAAAGAATTACAAATTGTGAAGCCCCGTGTCGAACCATCTCTAGAACCATCAGTATAGAAAATCAGTTTCTTTATTCTTTTTGGGAATTCTAATAGAGCAGGCTAGGAAACAGATGATAATTTTTCAACAACTTTGTGAGACTAAATTGACTTAGCCAGACCAACATACCAGGTGAAATCTGAGTTTCGAATGACTTTTTTTCAACAATTTTTCAGAAGTCGTTTGACAGTAATCGTATTTCAATTGCCAACATTGTGTTGGAACAGTGGACGCTCCTGCAGAAATAGTTTCTTTTTTGAACAAATAACTATTAAGTATGATAAAAACTCTTAATAACACGAAATAATGATATGATATGATGGCATTTCTAACATAACTCTTAAGAATATCGCCTATAATGTTTTTGACGTTTTAGCTGATCTTTTTAATTTAAGTATTAATACCGGAAATTTTCCCGATAAATTGAAATGTGCGTACGTGGTACCACTTTTCAAAAAAGGTGACAAAATGGATAAAAATAATTATAGACCGACTTCCTCGTTACCTTCAATATCTACTCGTATCTTTATAAACAAAGGCCTTGATAACAAAAAATATTGCGCCGGTCTTTTCGTGGATATCACTAAGGCGTTCGACATGGTCAGTAACAACATTCTTTTGGAAATTTTTATGGCGCTGGCTTTCGGCGCTTTATGCATAATTGGTTTGTTTCTTATCTTATGACTATATTAGCGACACAAAAGTAATTGCGTTGGGTGTACCGCAAGGGTCTGTCTTTGGCCCCATCTTGTTTTTGATCTACATCAACTCTCTGTTTGATCAGCCATTTGTATGAAAAGTCACTGCTTTTGCAGATTATCTTGGCATTGCCTATGGTTCAAATAAAAACTCTTTGGATCTGGTTGCTGACATAAACCTTGATGTAGATCTGCTACGAATTAGGTTTGCGAAGCACAGATTAATTGTCAGTAACAAAAGCAAAATTATGTACTTCAGCATTAGCATGCAAGAGTCACCTGACTCGAAATATATTTCCATGCACTCGGCTGCTGTCGGAAAAGCATGATAAATTGTACTTGTACTGCGGAAGCCTCTAAAATCATGTAAAATGACAGCGTAACTTGCAGTGTAAACTGGTTTAAAGTGGAAGTCATAAAACAGTTTAGGTACCTAGGTGTTGTTATAGATGAAAATCTGAGCTGGGGTGAAAACATCGCGGTCTTAAAAAACTGTCGGCTTTCGGCTATTCGTAGTCTTTATCGACTCAGAAAGTGTTGTATGAATCATACTTTGAAAACAGTCTACTCCGCAATTTTTCATTCGAAGTTAGAATATGGTATAAACAATGGTATAAACAAATAAGCAATGCCATAATATACATGACGCACGAAAGTTGAAGTGAAGGCACACCTTCTGTGAAGAAATTGGGTAAAATACATCTCAAGACACCGTCAGCGGTGTTTCTTCTTTCCTTCTTTCAAACTAAATTTATTGAATCGAAGGTTAAAAATCTATATCTTTAAGTAAGGGACGAAAAAAAAAGAAAACTTTAAAAGGAAGAACCATTTGTAGTCGTTGAGAACAAATTTTTCTGCTCGACACTGTTCGCTTAACGTTTGTCTTAATGAACGGTTGTCATTACCGCCTATTCATATCATCTGTGTGAGGTCGTCGACCTAACTGAGTGATTGTTTCGAAAACCTCTAGCTGTCTGGGTATTAAAGATGTGACATATGTAAGACAAAGACGGTAGTAATAAGCTTGTCAAAGTCAGTTTCAAGTGTTTTGTTTAATTTTTCTTAGCGTACTTCCTACACATTCTTTGTTTTGTCACAAAATCTTCGAACTTAATTTTTTGTGTAGTAATCTACGATGATGTCGTGACGAAATGGATAAGTTTTACTTGGCAAGATGGTAAAAATTCAAAACTCGGCCACCACCAAAAAACAGTCTAAAAACTACTCTTTCAGTGGCCTTCGTAGACCTTCTCACACTTTCCACAAGATTGTCCACATCACAGTGTGTACTATATAACAAATTAGGCTTTCGTTTTTTTTTGGTCTACCGAAATGAAGAAAAATAAGCTGTACGACTCACATGGTGACCAAGTGTTGCCATGTATAGCATTTTAACAACGTCAATACTTTATACCTTAAGGTAGCCAGATAGTAGAAAATGCTGTACTTCTTCCTTCTCTAAAAGTAGAATAAAACATGAATGGATGTCGACCTCATTTTGTCTTGGTCAATGGTAAATTTCGTGAAATGATATCTCTTTGGAGACAAGCATTCAGTTCTAACAAATCGCTTCTGATTGACCTATAATTTCTTCGGTTAAGGCAGACCATTATTGTCTTTAGAACTTTAGGATGTCAGTCAGTTAGATAGCTTAAGGTTACACTACTACATTATGTGTATAAGCTAGTATCCTATTCCCACAATAAAGGATAAATATGCAATTTGACCTACTTTCTAGATAAAGGACAATCGTTTTACTATTTGTCAGTGCTAAATATCTAGGTATCATACTAGATAGTAAACCGAGCTGGAACCTCAATGTTAAAGAGCTTGAAAAGAAGCAATGATCGGCCTCCACACCTGTATTTTGGAAAAGATAGCCGAGGATTATCCTGTCAATGTATCTGCATGACTATCGTTATGTCCATCTTACCCTACATTAGTTTAGTATGGCGCCAATCCGCAAATAAAACTAGCAACGGAGAATGCATGTATTGGGACAACTATACTTGGTTTCATCCCCCCAGATCTCTACATGCAAGAAATAGCAGTGAAAAGTGCCCGAAGGACCGCAACTCAACTCTTTCAAACCAATTGGGCTTATGCTTCAATTCGAACTACTAGGTGGGGCGAAAAGTAAGCTCCTTGACCGCCAGAATGCGCTGCTACTGCAAAAAAGGTTATGGTGCCTTGAAGTCTGTTCATATTTAGGCAGAAATGCCAAATTTCAGTGCGATACTGTCCTTAGTTTTGTTTTGACAGCTGATTGTTGTTGATGTGTTTGGCATCATGTTGAGTATGGACAAAAACGATTTTCGTTCTCTCATAAAACATTATTTTTTGAGAGGCAAAACGGCGAAGGAAACAAAAGAAAAATTGGATAAATACGAGTATTATGGGGCTAATGGTCCGAGAGATTACACCGTCAAATATTGGTTTCGAGAATTTCGTGGTGGCCGCAACAGCGGCAGGCTCAAGCTAGCAGATACCACAAAGATTAGTACTGAGCGTACACGCCATATTTTGGGCAATATTCTGCATATGAAAAAGTTATCCTACCGCTGGGTGCCGCGCATGCTCACTCCTGACCAAAAACACGAACGCGAGAGCACTTTGAAAGAGTGTTTGGACTTGCTGATGCGGTTTTCTGAGATTGTCAGGGCATACTCTTCATGGACTACCACGAAACCATCAACAGCGAGTATTACTGTGCATTATTGGAGCGATTGAAGGCCGAAATCGTTGCAAAACGGCCTCACATGAAGCGAAAAAAATTTTGTTTTTGCAAGACAATGCGCCGGCGCATAAGAGCATCGCAACCACGGCTAAAATCAAAGACTTACGGCTCCAATTGCTATCGCATCCATCGTATTCGCCCGATTTGGCTCCCTCGGACTATTATCTCTTCCCAAACCTCAAAAGATGGCTCATCAATAAAAAATTCAGCTCACGCGAGGAGTATTTTGTAGACCTTCCGGAAAATTACTTTTGGGACGGGATCAAGAAGTTGGAAAATCGCTGGAATAAGTGTATCAAGCTAAAAGGCGACTATATTGAATAAAACAAAAAAAATTTTTTTCATTTCAAAGGAGGTTACTCTTCACCCCACCTAGTAAATACGAATAATACTTCATCATGATTTTTAACACACAATTCGCCTGTATTTTCTCACGTAGAGAGGTATGGGACAGGAATCAAATGTTGGAATTTCACTGATGAATTAAAGATGAAGGATCTAAACCGGCGAGGCGGCGCTGATAGTTTTTGTGATCAATTGCACTTAAGATGCTCAAGACGTCTGACTACAGCAGTGTCGTCAAGGCTGTAACAGAAGCGACTAGATCTTGGCAACAATGGTAATATGTCACGAGGATTATACAATATTCAATGCCAGCGGGGCTGCCATTAAGGCAATTGCTGTAGTCGAAATAAAATAATAGCTTGTGAAGTGCTGTCGTGAAGAGCTTTAGACTGTTTGTGTTCTACATAAAATTTAGCTCGGCGTTGTCTTTGGCTATAATAAAGTGGCAGACAACGAACATACAGACGATGGTCTGTATCGACTTCTTTTTGTAAAGGAAGTGTTTCAAACCCCCACTCTACACGGAAAGAATACAAGCAGAGCAAACGATACAAATCAAATCCAATGAAAGATCGAAAACCTTCTAAAAGTGTCAAGACAATTATAGCCCAGAAATCAGCAAATTATGAACAAGTAAGATTCTCCTGAAAGCCAGAGTTGAACTATCTGTGCTTGTCGGATTACCCAACTCTTCTGAGCATGCAATAAGGCTATATCTTACCAACGATGGCGTCTCTAGATGCTATGGAATCACAAGGGAATACCCTTCGCTTTGTGTGCCACTGTCCCAGCGTCAAGGACAAGAAGTTATGTGTTGTTTCGTTTATTACTAAATAACCTACGAAATTTACCCTTTATACTCTGTTCCAGAGCTCTGGTAGATCTAGAGGTCGGCACTATCATCACAACTCCTTCCTGTTCCTTTGAAGTGTACTACTGGCTTTGATTATTTTCGACTGAAAAGTCCTATCTTTAGGCAAGGTATTTGGAAATACGAATTCATTAATTGCAAATGAAATTGCTAGTGTAAGATGAAGAGAAAAAGCTTTATAACAAAGCATGAGTACGAATATACACTCGTCTAACCTGAAGTGTGCACCTAAAATTAAACTTAAGTGGTTATAGAACACTTAGTGCTATCTCCTTTTATTTCTTCATCCCCTATTTAACCTTTTGTTAAGAATACTCGTTAAGTACGTATGTATGTCTGTATTTAATTGAATAAAAGTATAAAAAAAATTACAGTCTTCAGACTTGACCCAGACGACTGAAAAACGAGAACAATGGCAAACTAATACTCAAAGTGGAAGATAGATGTGTGCTTTGATACCTACCCCCACCTAAAATAAACCATAACTATGTGGCAATCTATGAAGACTTGGAATTATCAAGCGTTAACAGACTCAAGACAGACAAAGTTGAATAGACCATGCAGAAAAATATCAAGAAATCCGAGGACAGTTAAACGCCATCAAAGTTTGCTAGGCGTTCTAATTTATATTTTCTTTGACCGCACACCTCCTCTTTCCTATATCTATATTTGGATGGGCTTAGAAAGATATGCAAAGAGGATTTGCGTATGGTACATATATGCACAAGCATGTATCAGGTGCTTTGAATAGATGTGAACACACATATGTTCGTCAGAGAGGTGTGATGAGACGAAAGCCGAAAAAAATCGATAAAATGCATGAAAAAGTGCGTGCGGAATATGAAATTACTTCACTCTAGGCGATTCGATGTGCATCAACGTTTTCATATACAGACAGAAGAGACATAGTGTGAACAACTAGAGGATAGGGCATACTTGAGGCATTCATTTGCGATGATATCCTGCGTTGAAGTAGTTTCCCTTTTTTGAACCCAAACTGTACGTTCTCCCTCATCATATTGCCAGGCATATATACAGATATAAATATGTTGGGAGATGGAGGACATGCATTTAATAATGAAAAGTCTTCGAAACTCAGCGGAATGGACTGGGGAATGGGGAGTTGGCCTGCGTTCGACTGGAGAATGGGAAAGCTTTAAAGGATCTCGTTTTCAATTTTAATGACTTTTCGAGTTATGAATGTGTGACATGAGGTGTTGCTATGTCTCGTTTTGTGTGTTTAATTTTCGTTTTCTATTTACCTGCAAACTGGGATACGCATGATTCATTTGTAATGCATCACAAATGCGTTTAAATATTGCACACGCTTTCAACAAAGTTTTTTGAGAAGGTAGGCATGTAGGACGGAATATTTTTATGAGAAGCTATTAAATCAAAAAATGGACGTTAGATGTTTTAATTAATACGAACAAAAGAAACCGAACCGTGTAAGTGTAAGAAGGTGAACACTGTGGCGTATACGTAACGCTGTGCAACTGTTTTTATTAAAATAAATGGTTTAGAAAATTATGGCGAGTTTTTGAGTTGTGATGTGGTTCAGATATTTCAAAAATTTCCCATTAGAATCCCTTAACAGGAACTGATGTCTACTTTAACCTATATGTACCGAACTCTGTAGTGGAAGAAATTAAATGAAAGTTGAGTGATAAGTAGTAGACGAAATTTAGAAACAAGGCCACACAATGATAGCAAACTGAGAGAGCTAAGTCAACACAAATTGAATTCATCATCTAGTGTTGTTTGTCAGATAAATTGGAGTATAAAAGGACTAAAAATAACTAGCTTGTACGAATAACTTTTTAAGAAGATATTATCGATAGCATCCCACAAAAATTGACTGGAATTTAGTCAAATTGCTTCATGGTGGTCAAGTAAAATCACGCAAATGACTGATTAGACGTTATTAAACTTAATGAGCAATTTATCGATTGCTGGGCGGCTTATGTGGCACTTCTGCCAATATTTTGGGAACCAAAACTTGCCAAAGTGCAAATCCTCAATTTCTAACCACAAAAAAATCTGTTATCACGGTTCGATAACGTTCTCCATTGATTGTAAATAGGCCAATAATACCGCGACTCCAAAATCCACACCAAGTAGTTACAAGTTCAGGGTTCGTTGGCCTCTCTATTACTACGTGAGGATCTTCCGAGAACCAAATTTGGCGATTTTGCTTGTAAACGTAGCCGCTGAGATGGTAATGCGCCTCATTTGAAAAGATGATTTTGTGAG
Organism: Volucella inflata; assembly: GCA_928272305.1. Taxonomy (NCBI): domain Eukaryota; kingdom Metazoa; phylum Arthropoda; class Insecta; order Diptera; family Syrphidae; genus Volucella; species Volucella inflata. The sequence continues at coordinate 145,506,814 of OV743716.1, read as the reverse complement.
TAAAATTATCGTTAACTTTGAGCTGTTCTAAAGCCCAAACAGAGAAGCTTTAATTTCAGAGTAAATTGGACCCTGCAATTAAATAAACCGAGATCTTTATGTAAAATTCTCCTCAGACTTGTGGGAATGATGTTCAGTTGTCGAGAACTTTGGCGTATTGAGGTTCTCGGTTCTCGGTTCTCGGTTCTCGGTTCTCGGTTTGGAATACGAAAATATGTTCGGTTATCTATGAATCAGGAAATCGGTCCAACGAACTTTCTTTACAAACTTTCGTAGACTAAACTCTGTCCAACATAAATTGGCAGTACAGGGAAGGTAGGGATTTTTGTCACTCATTTGCACTCTTTTGTTTTCCGTAAGGTGTTATTCAAACAAAAGCTATTACAGGCTTTCCGTAGTAAGCATTTCAAATTAGCAAAAATTTGAAAGAATAGTATGTAGGGTTACCATCTTTTTTTGGATTAAAATTTATATACTTTTCCTTAAAGAAAACAGCTTACAATTCTTTAACTGAAAGAAATGCAAGAGATCGAAACAAGATCTCCACGTAACACTCATCATTAAAAGCTTTTTTCAAAGCTCTAAAACCAAGAGCTCCACAACAGATACCTTGGGAAAAAAAAACTGAAAGAGTTACCAAACGGACACTGGTAACTCTGAATGCACATCAATTTAATGGGGGTTGAATAGCAACAGCCACAGGTCGCAGCCAATCAGTGCACAGTGCGCACTAAGATGTGCGCTGAATATGACGTGTTGGATTTACGTCAGATGCAATTGGAAACTCAATGGCGGGTAAACACTTTTTATGGGGGGTTTCTTTCAATTTAGTATGGTGCAAAAATATGGCACGCTACTGATTTTGGAAAAGCTTCCCCATAAGACGTGTACTGCCCATTTATGTTGGACAGAGTTTAGGCACAGTTCATGCATTGTTTTTTTTTCTAACAATTTTTGGATCGCATAGGAGCTGTCAGTGTTAAAATAACATACATGGTGGCGGAGAATTAATCATTCTATCGGGAGATGTTATAATTTTTACAAATGGTGTCGTACTTCAATTATATTTCACACTTGTGACCTAGACAGCTGCAGTATACAAACACTCAAGCATGAAGCGCGTGTGAATTACTGTCAAACCATTCTCAATCTCAACAACGAAGAGGACGATTTTGTGTTGAAAATCATCATGAGCGACGAGGCGCATTTCCACTTAAGCGGTTACGTCAATAAGCAAAATCCTCGTTTCTGGGGCGCTGAAAATCCGCGTGGCACGAAGAGCCATTACATCCACTCAAAGCCACTGTGTGGTGCTACGTTCACGTGAGCCGTATTGTTTTGAGGACGCCATCGGCAATGCCGTCATGCTGCTTATTGGCGAATGCTACAGGGCCATGATAAATGACTTCTTACTGCCGGAATTGGATGACCGGGGCATGGTGAACATGTGGTTTCAATAAGACGGTGCAGCTGCACACACAGCACGAGCCACAATGGATATTGTTAAGGAAGCATTTCCTTTTCGCGTAATCTCTCGTTTTGGCGATTTGGCATGGCCAGCAAGATCTAACCATCCCAGACTTCTTTCTTTGGCGCTACTTGAAGTCGCGGGCTTATGCCAACAAGCCTCAGACAATCGCAGCCCTTAAGGTGAATATTCGACAGGAATGCAAACAATTATCACCGGAAATCCTGCGGAAAGTTATGGAAAATGCGATAAAATGGGCACAAATGTGTATCAACACTGGCGGCAGCCACTCTATCACTCAAAATCTTTTTTTTTTATTTAGTAAAAGAGTAGTTCAAAAACGAAATTGAATAATTAATTCTGCGCCAACTTGTATAATTTAAAAAGATACCAACAGATGACCCACACCTTAGATTGATCGAAAACCATTAGACATTGTAAAGCTTTTCCATTTTTTCCAAGGTAACTCTGCGCATCATCCATTTGGCAGAAGGAAAATTGGTAGTACGTCTCTTTAAGGATACTTTTTGTGACGCCAATAGTAATAAAATTCATGATATGCCGAATGTGTTCGATTGCCGATTTTTAATTATAGGTTGTGAAGGCGAGTCTTAACCTTTCTCCATAATAGACTATAGTCTGTTTTTTGGCGAATGGAACCTGATTGGAATCTTATATCTGAACTCACGGTCGCAATGATGACATTTTCAGATCACATACCCCCTCAAATTGCGCACAAAATACAGCTTTAAGGTAGAAAATCAATTGTGGAAAGTGCACAATTTCCGACTCTTTTGTCAAAATTAATTTAGAAGGACATCTTAACTACATTTTTCAAGACGAACACTTACGAGTCTAAAAGTTTTAAGCACGGCAATGAACATTGCCAACCTCAGAGAAATAATCAAGCAAGTAACACTGAATGAGTTAAGAAGGCGGACAATTCTCAGAAAACTAAAGCTCTTGTAGTTCTGCGAAAATAGATAAAAGTTAAACCTCGGGGAAATCGTGTTCACAGCCATAACACTTCATCATATAATGACCAGAAGGAACCACAGCAGATTCTGGTTAAATTAAATTTTTTTCCGGCTCTAACTGCCACACCATTCTGAAATACCTTACAGGTATAGGAAAATCAATGTCTACCAGTGCTAGGTGAGAAGCAAATTCTTTGTCCTGAGAAGACACTCCGAGATACCATTCAAAAAACCAATCTCATTGAACGACTTATAGATCCTCAGATTAGTAGTTAAAGAGTGCTGTGGGTTCTCTCGTACATCTTTAGATAATTGTACATATGTATGCAATTTCGCTAGAATTAAAATCTGATTGTTAAATTATATTTTAACAGAATAGGAAGAGCCTTTTAATTGTTCACCAGGACACTCTATAGGAGTAACTCTCTAATTTAATGAATTGAATGCATCTACTATATTCAATAGATCGACGGGAGAATTATAATGAATATTTTTGTATTGTTCCTAAATGTGGAACTTTTTAGTTTCCTCGAATGTCATGAGCTCTCTTCTTTTAATCCTTCACCGCTGCTACTTGCCTTCAATTGAGTCTGGCGAGAGCATTTAGTTCAAGTTCTCGGTTTTAAGGTCTCAAATTCTGTTTCGAATCTACAGAGATGAATCTGTAACTCCATATGGTTGAAAAAGGCAAAACAAAGTGGTGACGTCAGATATTATTTTTATAGTTTTTCAGTTGTCGCCCTGGGTATTGAACCAAACAATTCTGGCGTAATACTTACATTCTTCACTATGTCATCTTGCAAATTTTACCAGCGTCTATAGTTACTGAAAAGTACGAACACTAAAAACAGCACTTTTAAACTATAATCCTTGACATCGATCGATCGAATTTCCAAACTCAGTCAGTCTAACGTCCAATAACCAATTTTTCAACATTGGGCTTTGTTAAATTGAATTGAAGTTGTTCCATATGGTTGAATTGCAAAATGCAAGAAGCATCCTCCCTTGAATTCGTTCGTCATCATCAATATGTGTTCGAACTCTAATATTACATTGAATCTTCTCTAACCCAAATTGAGGAAAACGAGGAAAAATTGAGAATTAAACAAGGCACGACATTTTCCTAGATAAATTCATTTCTCGCCCTCTTTTCCACCTTTTCTGTGCAAAGCTACTACACATGTGCATTTGGTAATTGCACACATTCACCAATTTCCATCATCTTCTTAGTTTTACTTCCCATGAAAGCAGATCTTCTCCTTAACCCCGAAAGAGGGTGGTGAGCAATGAAGAATCCTTGATGCGATTGTGTGTAGGATAAACACACGAATTTTTTATTTCGCCCATCCACTGGCACCCACCAATCTATTCCACATAAAGCTGTGTGAAGGATATGCCAAAGAAACATCACCCCCATCCCCCCTATCCAACAGTTACATCACTGCTTATATTTTTGTGCTAGTATTAGATATTAAGGAAATTAAAGGACAACAAAAATGGAGTGCAAAAGAAAATGCGAAGAAAAATTAGGTCCTACCGCCATCTAAAAAAATTCCAATCCTATACACAATTCAGATCCCGATCCCCAACAATATTCCTCCAGAAAAGGACGAGAAAAAAATGTTTGAACGAAACTCAACTACACAAGGTAACGACGTCGTTTTCCTGTTGTCTAACGGTCCTCCAAAGTTTAAATGCAATAACGCAAAAGGACATTTAACAACAAAAACAAAGAAAGATGAAAAGCATACGCGTACGTACACAGACCCAGAAAAACACACACCTTTGAAGCTGTTTTATGTGTGCGGAATTGTATTAGGATTGTGCAATTCGCCTTCGTCGTGCCCTTGTCTTCTTTTCTTACTAAAGTAGGTACTTCCCGCTCACACGGCGAAAAAGAACATTTTTTTCCCGGTATCCAGAAAAGAGGAAACTCTTCTCCTTTTATTTTTTACTTTTCTTCCACTTTCCCCCAATGGCCGAGTAGGTAGAGCATGAAGGAAAAGATATGACAAAAGTCTTGAGTGTGTGTGGTGTTGCAACCAAAAAAAGGATGCACTAGCTAACGAAAAAGGAAATAGACGTTCCAAAAAAAAAATGCACAGGAGAGAGTATACAAGATGGTATATATTGGAAAGAAATAGGAAAGGAAAATTGTAGAAAAAAAATGGCATCACTGGTGGATGAGGGCGATGGAGCAAAAACAAATTTGGACATTTTTTCGATTTTAAAATTTTGCTTATTTCATTTTGTCCTAGTGAAGGAAGTGGGAGTAAGAAGCTGCCTAGGGTTGCCACGATATCAACACAACATTAATGTTTTAACAATGACAATATTTCTAACTCAAAAGGGACTTACTTTCAATAGTATGGTGATGAACTTAGACCGCAACTAAAAGTACTTTTAAGTAAGCGCGATCTTCGGCCAACTTTATTTAAATGGTTGAGGTGCCCTTCTTTTTGGAAATACATGTCACCTTGAGTGAAGTGTTTCGCTACTGCTTTATCTCCTCCGTAACCATTGGGGTCTGAACGTGTCGCCCCACATATCCCAGTCATAAGCACTTTCTGGCCGGACCGATGTCTATATAGAGATTGCTGCGACGAGCAATGGAAACGCTAACAAAATTTGCTCGATCATCCGGCTTCAATTACGACTACGCTTCTACGATAAAGGAAGAGACTTGGATGTATTGTATAGTTGTATTATAAAGTTGCCTTAGTGTTTTTTTTAACAATGACGATTGCTTTCTAAAGTCAGAAAAACAGCGACGAGCCCTAACAGCGTATTGGAACCTATATCTGACAAGTTAACATTAAGCGTTTGTCTCTTCTGTTAACAGAAGATTTGTACTTGTTCACACCAACATAAATCCTTTTTTCTGCTTCTTAAGGATGTTTAACTTTTTAATACGAAATTGAGTTCGTATTAAAAATCCGTCTTCATTATGAAGAAATATTAAGATTTGAATACGACACGACACGACATGGCTAAGGGCTCAACAGCTATTTCTGACAAGGCGAATACTGTCGATCCAATTTTTAGTACATTTTTGAACGTTTAGGGCCCTATCTGACAATAAAACGCGCCGAATATTAGCTTCGAAAGGCTTAATAACTTGCATGTTCGTACGGCATGCTTCAAAGATTATTATTCAGGCCCGCAAGAAGCAATATATAACGCAATTATGCTGGCCTGGTGGAACTACATTTTCGGATCAAAATTAGCCATATATCCAAGGAAAAATTCACTGATCATTTGTTTGTAAGGCGAGTTTTTACCTCATTTTTGAAATGTTATCAGCAATAATGTCACCAGTAGATATGTACAGCACACTAAAAAGGCACTGTTCTAAGTGCTTTTAAGACTCAAGTTTAGTCTGAACCAAAAGTAAGCTTTATCACATCACATCGCAAGTCATAGTTTCGTGGCTATGGGTGGATGATATGGATACAATAGTATTATTAAAAGTATTGCCCATCTGAAGCTATGACTTTTCCCATCTTTCTGGCAATTTGTGGATCCCATCCCAAAAGAACTGCGCCGGCGTGGCAGCCAAGAATGAATCAAGCCAATTTTTGATATTCTGCTCTGATGTGAACCGTATTTTAGTGAGGGCGTTCTGCATCGACCGGAACAAATGGTAGTCAGAAGGGGCAAGGTCTGGGCTATAAGGCGGGTGGGGTAAGACTTCCCATCCACAGTTTTCCAAATAGTTCTTAACCGGAATAGCAAGGTGGGGCCGAGCGTTGTCATGATGGAAAATTATTGCCTCGTGTCTGGTCGCATATTCCGGGCGTTTTTCGGCTACTGCTCTCTTCAAACGGATTAATTGTGTTCGGTAGCGTTGTCCATTGATGGTTTCATCCGGTTATAGCAGCTTATAATACAGCACACCCATCTGATCCCACCAAATACAGAGCATTACCTTCGCGCCATGGATATTCGGCTTTGCCGTTGATTTGGCTGGTTGGCCGGGTTTCACATATGATTTTTTGCGCTTGGGGTTGTCGTAATGGATCCATTTTTCATCACCAGTAACAATCCGATGCAAAAATGACTTCCTTTTGTGGCGTTTCAGCAGCATTTCGGACATGCAAAACCGCCTTTCGACGTCTCTCGGCTTGAGTTCATGTGGAACCCAATTTCCTTGCTTTTGAATGTATCCAGCTGCTTTTAAACGTTTTGAAATGGCTGCTTGAGTGACACCCAAAGATTCTGTGAGCTCTTCTTGTGTTTGGTAATAATCTTGATAGAGTAATGCTTCCAGTTCTGCATTTTCAAACTTTTTTGGCTGCCCAGGACGTTCATCATCTTCCAAGCCAAAATCACCACTTATAAATCGTGCAAACCACTTTTGGCACGTTCGCTAAGCTAGTGCATGTTCACCATAAACACCATAACACTCACAAAGACCCCGGAGACAGCCCACTTCGTCTTGATAATGATGTCAACATCATTTGCATTTGTAATAATTTACACAATGTTTGATATTAAAGAAATACATCACTTTGCCTGAATCTCTTTTGACTTCAAATATCTCGAAGTATTTGTTTCAGATATTTGGGCAAAGCTAGCGTTATCCATCGTCATTCTGCCTAAATAGCAAGAAATTAAGTGGAAATCCCAGACTAGACCTCGTATATGGTCTTTAAATCGATGAAGAATGAGTGAATGTCAATCTTGAACCTTCTCAAGCTACTGTGGTTATTTGTGGAGTTGCCAGCCCAAAGCAAACAAAACAGGGGTCAAAAAGGTCGTTGACAAATAATTTCGGAAACTCATAAAGTACACGTATATTTTGTGCGGGATAATAATCAGTCTAATGCCTCTACAGTTGATCTAGTCTGGATGACGTCCTTCCTTGTGAATGGGGAGCACGATTCTGAGGGTGCATATATCAAGCATTCCTTTCTCTGATTTAGTCTTTAAAATGACTTGGTGTAACTAAACATCCTGAACCACGTCATCCTCGGCTCCATATAGGTAATGCTCAGTGAGAGGTAGGAAGTTCTGGGAACCTTGTCATACTTAAGGTTTCCTTGACAGCGGATTTTCCTGTCGTACACCAGTCTTCAGAAGTAGTTTTTCGACATCGTCAGTCGAATCGTTTAGCTCTGATGGATTTGTGTTTGGATTAAACTTTCCTAGTTTTTTTTGTTCTGGCAGATGAAAGCTTTGTCCAATTAACCTTCATTTCAATAACATAATTTGAAGGGAAACTTTTCATTTATATGGTAGTTCATACTCATTCCAAGATACAATCACCTTACCTACTTGCAAAATGGCTATGGAGGACATTATTTCTGGAGTATCAACTCTAAACACTTTTGACCTTGCGTTTCCTTCCGAACGTGGATAGGATTTTAAAGATGTTTTTTTTATATGAAACATAATAAATTGTGACAATTTGCCAGATTAAAATATGTAATTGTAAGTTAGCTGTAAAATTGTAAACTGGAGAAATTCCCATGATTGGTTTCGTCAGAAAACTAACATACATGATTCGTATTTTATCACTAAGAATACTCAGAAAAATATTTATATAATCTGACTGGTTGACTTATAATCTGACTGAAATCTGAGTCATTCATCTTGCGATTGGTACTAAATTGTATCTCAGATTTCAAACGCTTTTATTTATAGGAAATAGCCCTTTGGAAGTCAAATGGTCTACAATCCAAACTGAGCTTGTATTTTGACCAAAAAATCCCTCGATGTAGTCTGATTTGAACTGCCTTTAACAAAGTTAGTTAAATTGTTCGTGTGCATGGCATATCCTTAGACCTTTCTTTACTCCTGTGCTCGAAATCTTTATGTCCATCTGTATTCTGTATTCTAGTTATGCTCGACGTACAATTTTTTTCTTCAAGTTAGATGGATTTTTAGTTCGTATAAGCTCCTGGCGATAGCGATGGCGTGGGAGTTAGCTCATTGGACTAGGTTCGATTCCTGGCTGGGTCACCAATAACTTTTCAAATCGCCATCAGCCTTTCGGCGGGCAATGGCAAACTCCCGAAAGTAAAATTGCCTACGAAAAAGCTTCTAAGAAGTGCCGTTCGGACTCGGCGATAAACCGTAGGCCCCGCTCAGAAGTGACAAAAATGGCGACATGAGCAACACAAATGAGTGTCAAGAAGCTAGGCCATCGCCCATACCGGGCTGCCAGTGCCACAGTGTTTTTTTTTTGTTTGTTTATAAGCTACTGTCACAATTGGAAGGAACCATCAAAGGATTCTTTTGTTTTTATTTCTCAAGTAGTCTTTCTTCGTCTCCGATAGAGACCATACACCAACCTCAGGAGAATAAGGATACCGAAATTCATCATTTTATCTCAAATCCGTAGACATAACTCGTGAAGTACTGCCGAACTCACAGTTGCTAGCTGCTTTTTCTTTATAACAGTTTCTTGATCGATATACCTAAAGTATATTTACTTGGTTCTTTAGTTGCTTACTTATTGACTGTTTTTAGGCCCGAACTGATGGTAGATATTAGTTTTAATCTTCTGCTATTTCAGAGGATCGTTCCTTGCAGAAGTAAATATACCTTCACTGTTCATAAAATTTCCAAACCATCCTTGTGCTGCAGAATTGCGTCCCACCTTGAAAATAAATTCTTAAAAGAATACCACAAAGATATGAGCTAATGACGTTAGTTTGAATCAGCTCCAAGAATTCGAACCTGAGTCTTTGCATTAAAGTTAACCTAGTTCAAGATCAACTTTTTGTATAGAAGAACGGTCCAACGAAGGAACCATGTACCTAGAATTTGCTTTTCATCTTGTGTTAGTGCATCTTCATCTAAAGGCAGGAGAATGATCTAATTGCTTACCATATTATTGATTTGATTGAACACTCTGGTCACCATTTTTATTAGAGGACAGCCGGCTATTTTGTGTATGACCCTTATCCTTATCATCTTTCGTCTTTGAAATCTCTCTTGGACCTTTCCAATCTCCAAATCAATCCAGTTATGAGTAAAAAGGGCCCGTGGAAAGCCCTTGCCATTTCCAAATACTGTGTTGTGATTAGAGGGTTTGCCCATAAAAACCTTGAAACAGAGGTTTCGCTCCTGACTAGACGACCCTCATTCCGAAAATTTGTAATCGTTAAATTTAGACAGACCTTTCGTAGGCATATGTAATGAGTTTGATGAGATGTTAAATAGTGCCATCTTCACCATGTCTTATCTGCCAGGTTAAACTCTACACATCACTTCGATCTTCTTTGATGATGTCTTCTTCCTCGATAGCTGCCTTCTGGGATCCTAAGAAATGTTGAATCCTCCTCTCCCCCTCCATTAGGGACTTGACAACTTTGAATTTAATTTGTGAACGCACTCTTTCACTAATCATCAAACTGTTACTGTCAATTTATTCAGTAAACTCAACATTTTCATCATGGTAAAGTACACCAACGAGCAACGAACGTTTGCAAATTATAAATATTTTGTACCGAAATTCGGAGTCGGTCACTGCAACTTTAAGAGCGTTAATTCCAATTTTCGGTCGTATTTCTCGCCCTAGTAGACAGGCAATAACAAGTTTAGTGAAAAAATTTGAGTCTACATATTCATTGTGTGATGTTGCCGTGTCAGTGAGACAATGGGTAAGTCGAAATGTCGAAAATATTGCTGCCGTTCAGGCGTCCGTAGCAAACAATCCAAATCAGTCAATTCCACGGCGTTCTCAAGAATAGGGCATCGCTCAGACCACATTATGGCGTATTTTGCGTAAGGATCTTGGTTTACACCCATACAAGATCAAGCTGACTCAAGAATTGAAGCCGATGGACCATTTGAAGCGACGTACGTTCTCCGATTGAGTTCCGGAGAAGATGCGCCAAGATGGTGAATTTCATCGCAAAATCGATTGACCGTCTCGTTTGTGCGATTTAACGCCGCTTGACTATTTTCTGTGGAACTACGTCAAGTCATTGGTTTATGCCAACAAGCCGACAACAAGAGCTCAGAGCCAACATTGAACGCGAAATAGCGGCCGAAATGTGTGGCCGAGTCAGTGAAAATTGGGTCCAACGAATCGACCGCTGCAAACGTGCTCGCGGTGCCTATGTGAACGACGTCGAGTTCCATTCATAAATGTTTTGATTGTACTTCAAGCCGATAATAAAGTTTTTGAAATATCTCAAATGGTTTGCTTTTTATTTAAAAAAAAAGTTGTCAAGTCCTTATTGGAAAACCCTGTACGTATTTGAGAAAATATTTCTGTTCGGACTAGGTTTCACCTCCGGTTGTGTTGCTAGCTCTTGGTTTGTTCAATCGAAGAAGGATACTCCATAGCTGGATACAAACGTTGAGCTATTTGAAAGGGGTTTTCAGTCAGATTGATAATCATAAGGGATCGTCCAACAATTTAATCCAGGCTAGAAGGAATAGTGAAAGAGCTGGGAAGTTTGTTAAAATAAAATTAGAAGCAGTCATTGGTCGTTAACTTTCAATATAATATTTTTCCCGTTCAGTATGCTTCGCGCAAAGCTTGTAAAGCGCCTTGATCTATCTATTACTTAAAGGCCTAAGTCTGTGACAACGGATTTATGTTTATGGAATATGATTCAGGGCGGCATTTTGGCAGCTGACCAGGATTCTGCTAGCTGGTGAGGCTTGTTGGTTGAAGTCCAGATTTCTTACAGACTGATTTGCCACCTAAATTAATTAAGGCCCTTATGAACAACAAAAACGTCTCACAAAGTAAACACAATCCTAGCGCATTGTAATTGTACTTTTAAGTCAGTCAGGTACACTCGTAGAAACCAAAATTAAGGTTTTAGTGGATGTCTTTATTATATTGCCACATCCTGTCATAGCATATGTGTTTCTAATTTTATTTTTTTATTAAAAACAAGTTAAGTAGGCTACCCTTTCCACTTGATTGGATAAACTCATACCGCCCACACTCCCTATCAATAATCTTATTAACTCGGCTAATTAGATGCCAAATTCTATTTATTTTGAATACATCCGAACAGCAAAAATACATTCTGACTGCATAGACTCTAACCGTGCACCTTCAAATTCAATCCAATTTAATTTTGTAGCACGGACCATCCCCATAAGCCCATATCACACCCTCTCTTGGTCGATTGGAAAGAGAACATTACGTTCATTAGCTAATTTTTGTCACTCGACTATATACGAGTACGAACACTTCATATATGGAACAGTCAAATGGGAGACCCCGTCCTCTACCAATTCAGCACTCGATAAAGTATCCCAATCTAACCCCAGCCCCCATGCAAAGGCTATCGCGGACACCCCTTTTGGAACGTCCTCGTTTTATTTTAACTTTTTTTATTCATTAGTTTTAAATGTGTGTGCTGCATTTTTTAATATAGTTACCCTCTTCCAACCGCAACCGTCAGTGACTTGACTTGAGTCCGAGAGGTTGTTGGTATAGGGTAGTTCGGCAAAAGACACCACAAACCTTCCAAAAGAGTGGGTGGGTACAGTAAAGTGCAGCAATATGAGATAACGAATAGGGTGAGGTGATTGGGTAATTTTTTTATTTTTTTTATTTTTTTTTGCAAGGGGATGACTTTGGAGTATTTGGCTGCAACCTAAAACCCACACTCTTAGGCGTCATTTATATCGTCTCAAACGTCATTGCCAGCGTCGCCAGAGCCATTCGCTGTAGGTTGGGATGGGAGTTAGTTGTCGTTACAATTGTCGTTGTCGTTGTCGTTGTGTGTTCTTCGTCGTCTTCGTTGTCGTTTGGTGTCCCTATAAAGTCAGTCTATTCCTTATTAAGTATATAGATTCTGTTCTTTTTTTTCTTTTTTTTTTTCTTTGAGATGTAGGGAGAGGGTAGACAATGGGTGGCAATAGGAAATGTATCGAGGGTTAGCATCATCACATACATAGATGCAACGGGGATTTTGCACTCACACCTACTTGAGAAAATATTTTGGTATGTGCATTTGGGACGAAACTAAACTCTGTCTATAGTTGTAAGGTTGCCTTTCTTCTCCAATTTTGATATATTTTTTTTTTCTCAGCTGGCAACACAACATAGTCCTCGCTGTGCTTACTATAGCTATATCCCGATCCTGGTTTTCCTATGTTTTTCGTCATCGTTTTCTCTTTCTCTCTCACTCTCTTTTTCTCTTCTGACTCGTCCTTTATTCTAGTTTTATTATTTAATTTTTTTCAATTCCATTTTTTTTTCTACTAAACTTTTCCCCATTTTTTCCTGTATACAGTTCCTTTTACATCCTTATTATTTTTTCCGATTTTTTTCTCTCGATTTTTGTTGTTGTTGTTTTTTTTTCTTCTTCTGTGTAAGTTTTGTTGATAAAATGTGCATTGGCATTGGGGAAAAAAATGTTCAAATACGAGAGTATGAGTTGGGTTGGTGGCGCTCGTCATTTTGGTTTGGGGGTCCAAAGTTGTATGGTTTTTTAGAGCAAACTACTCGTATTCGTATACTGGGACATCAGCAATAAGCAAAAGCAATACCGCCAGCAAGGACTAAAACAGAATTTGCCTGTTGGTAACTATGTAGCAGGAGAATGGAGCGAGAGAAGGTTTTTTGGCCGAAACGATCAGGACAACGAAACACGTTTAGGGGTTTGGGTATTAGTTTGAGGGTGAGTTCGAGTTTGAGTTGGAATCTGGTGGGTTTCGGATTGGGGTGGGTGATAGTGGATCCTGATGGTAAGGACAAGTGAGATGGTTCAGATGGCTGGTTAGTTGGCTGACTGGGTAAGTAAATGATGGGGTTGCCTTCAGCCAGCCAGCCAACCAACAACAACAGTGATGATAGTACTGATGGTGATGTGTATGGTGGGTACTGGTGTTGGTGGTATTTTTAGAGCGATGCTGTTGCACAAAAAGGAGTTTTGTGTCCTTTTTCTTGTGTGTGCACACCCAAACAAGTAGTTTTGCACACCGAAAAAAGGTAAAATATGAAGCTCACACAAAAATAATGCTGCACAAAACAACTACACAAAATAAACAAAAAAAATAGAAAGTAGAAACACTTCCTTGGTGGCATCGAAACCAAAAAGAAAAAAAAAATAGACACCCAAACGGAATAGAATAAGGAGTTTTCTACATGTACAAGTCTCTGTGTGTATGTGAACTATAGCAATCGCATAGAATGAGGCGATAAAGGAGCAAAAAAAAAAGAACACAGCACATAAGAAAAAAACAAAAACTATAAAACTGCATCAGGAAGGAGCAAAAAATGCGAAATCCCATCACCACCACCACTACCGCCACCACCATTGGTGGTACCACCTCTTGCCAGCGAAAAAGGAGAACACCCCGAAAATTTTTTTATAGAAAAAAAAGAAAGAAATGCACAAAAAAAAAACGACCAACTAGAAGGAAAAACGACGAAAAGTTTTTGAAAAAGTTTCGGTGTGCTAAAAAGTTTTTTCGTCCTGAACACCAGTGTAGTATGGCATTCGTTGTGCAACAAGTGAGTTTGGAAACTACGACGATACTCTATTGACATAGTGTATCGCGTTCTTCACCCTTTGCCACACTAAGTATGAGAGTAGTTCTTATTATTTCTCTTTTATTTTTGTCTTTGGGAAAAAGTGTAGTGTTTAAGGAGATTATCTACTATATGAATATCTAAATTTGTGTAATAAATAAAAAAATAATTAAATACAAATAGTTTAATAAACAATTATCCAATAAAAATAACCAACAAACAGTGACAGTGATAGAGAGTGGAAAAAAAAAAATTGTGAGTGACATATTTGATATGAGGAAAAAAGGTCCTTCGAGCTGGATCATGACTGAATGCAGGTTGGTTTTAACTGATATTTGATATCTTACTGTCAAGTAAATTGATTCTAATTTTTATGTGCAACAAGTCCTGCAAATGCAACAGGATTTTCCTTCACAATAGATACAGGAAAATGTAAAAGATACAGAAACGAAAGTATATGTATAATATTCTACAAGTACTCGTATATTGTGGGGTATGACTGCATTTCTCTTGCAATTTCTCTGCATCTATTCACACATCTATTCTCTGCATATATACTCTCCCATCCGACTTGTTGATTCTTGCTGATTTCTAGCTCTTTTTTCTATTTCTTTTCTAAAATATAAATAACAAAAGTAAAATAGAAAAACTAAAAACTAAATTCAATTTATTTCTTAGAAATGTATATGGTACGAGTAGTTTGAAAATTGTTTGCACCTCATATCTAGTCGGGGATATTTGGTCTTGTATCTGTATACCTATGCATTTTGTAGTGCATCGTCGTCATGACTGTGCCATATGTTTTCTAATTTGTTTATCAACAGGTGTTTTCTGAAGCCTGTTGTATTCCATACGTCTGTAAACATTTGCAAATCCACAAGTGTCTTGTGTTATAGTAACACTTCTTCTATAAATGTACGAATAGACTGTAGAATTCTACACCTATAGACACAAATGGACTGTGGATAAGATTATGTGATGGCATTTTAGATATTCAGAAGGTTGTCAGGGATGTTATACACTGCATATATGCATAGATACTCTGGGTGTTATACAATTGCATTTATCTGGTTATTAAGTTAATTTCTTTAGCTGCGTGGTGGGAAATTTAATCACCCAAGTTAAAAGAGAAGTTGGAAAGGAGAACAGAAAAAAAACCTAGCCCCACCCATGAGTTTCTTTTCTTCTTTTTTTTTTTTTTTTTTTTTTTTTTGTTGTAAGGTTTATCTTCTTCTACTGGTCCTTCCCTGTTTCCTCATCGGCAGATTGGTGAGAAGGAATAAAAGATAAAAAAAAAAGAAGCAAAATCTAATTATTCATATTTTTTTCTGAACACGCACTCACTGGCAATTTTAAAAAGTATCTAGATAGTTCTGGTTTTTTTTTTTTTTTTTTTTTTGTGCCAAACATCTAGTATAGGTTTCGTATATATAGGTAAAAAAATTTTCCTACTTTTTCACTAGCACCACTACGAATATAATGACTAGGATGTGGACTAAGACGACGGCGACGACGACAACAACGAGGACCGCGATGATGATGATGATGATGATGATGATGATGGTAATGGTGATGGGAAAAGGAACACCGCCACCACCAACAACAACAGCCACGGAAGGAAAAAAAAGCGCATTCTCTAAGGAAATGAACATTTTTTTTTCATGCGCTCTCCTAACAAACACTGGTGCAAGCCACCAACCATATCCGAGAGTCCATCCGAATCCAGAACGAGGGGAGCTATTCAGTGGTATTCGGTTCTATCGGTCGTATTCCGCCAGTGGTTGTTCGCCTGAAGCCCTCTATTTCCGAATTTTTCACAGAAATAGTGTAGGTACTAGTACCCACAGTGAAGGATACAACGACAGACAACTGTGTGGTGATGGGCTAGCTAGAGATGAGATGGGCTCTGGAAAAAGGAAAGGAAAACAATTTTTTCACAAGAAACAAATTACTTATCCCTTTGTCGGTGCGAGGTGTGCAGTTCGTCTCTATAAATTTTGCTGCTACAAACCGTGAATCTGGAGATAGAGGAAGATGAATTTTATCGTTCACCATCGCACATAGATCAATTGTTGCCGATAGATGGGCGAAAAGACAGAAGGGTGGTGGCACGGTATTGTCGGTAGTGTGCAATTGATGATTGGGAGGGAGTTGGTGATGGTCTACAATCTCTGGTCTTCGCTTTTAAGTTTTGAGTTTCTGGTTCCTTATTTTGGAATTTTGAAGGCAAATTTAGGTGGAAAAAGGTGTTTTTTTTTTGTGTTTTGTGGCTGGTCTTGATAATAGTATTAGTGTGGCTGGAGTTTCATTTAACGGCAATGTTGTATTCTAAATGAGTAAATGTATAGGTAAGGTGTGTATGGAGTAAGGTGTTATTATTTTTTTTTGTGCTTTACAATTGAAGGAAGCTTTATGACATATTGTGGAGTGAAAAGATGAATGTAACTCTAAGCAATGGATTTTATGAGTGTTTCGGGGAGCTTTGTTAGAGTTATACTGCTGCTTCAAAAGGCGTAATAATGTTAGGCGGCGGATTGGAGAGAAGTGATAGGTGACAGTTTTTTTTCCAAAATATTTGTTATATAAAAAATTGATTTATAATATTCTAAATTAAAGGAGAAATTTGAATTATCGAAAATACTAAAATACTACTCAATTTTGGAAAATACTATACATAACTGACTACCATTTATGCGTCGCGTTGTTAGGTTTGAACCTGATCTCAACATCGAAGCAGTCAATCCTCCCTTACACATCTACTACTCTTAAGTTTAGAGTGCCTTCTGTAGCGTGTGTTTTATAATAAAGTTACAATTAGAGGCACGGGTTTGCTATGAGTTTAGGGTTTCTGGAGTAGACATGAGTGAGATTTCCTAACCGATTTTCTGCTTTTTAAGATTTTTATTGAAATACTATGGGATACTATCGTAGTCGACTTAGCTTTGGAGCTAAATTCGCCGGATTTTAGTCAGATTTATCGCCCTTAAGATACTTATTTCGTTTAGCCAACAAAAAATGTTCACCTTATTTAAAAGAAATATGCATTTTTATCTCTTCATATCTGATACGTTTATTCGTTAGTGAGTTGGGAGTCTCTGTGCTTTCGGCCAATTTGAAAAGAAACCTACCACTTAATCTACTTTCTGGCTTTTTCTCTTCTTAAGGTGGCATTACAGATCGGAGTTGACATGGAACTCAACTAACAGGTGTCGCTATACAGCTTGACCTTTAGTTAGCTTCGTTCAGTCTCGCACGCAAACCTAGTTAAGATCACCTTCCGTGTGCGTGTGGAACCTGAGTGGGGTGCCTCTACTGCGCTGTCCCTCGATGGGTGGATTCGAAGACTTTTTGGACCATAGCATAACCCAGCTACCTCCGTCGTCTCCACCCCCACGCATTGCCTATGCAGACGAGGAATTTTTCCCTCGAAGCAGCTATGGTTTTGCATAAAAGAATAGAACCCGGATTACTAAGGTCTGATATAGGGTATCTTTATAAGAAGGCTTTGCTACTCAATTACCTTCTTAGCCTAAAGAAGCAGCTAGGCAAGAGTTATCATTAGGTTGGTCTTCGTTTGATGTCATTGTCTGAGCTGGTAGCGGAGCCCTGATAGACAAAAACCTTAACAACCGCAAAATTGTATTTATCTAGGGTCCGTTCTGTCTCGGGTATCGGTGTTGGATTTCCCTTCTCGTTGACAGCATATACTTGGTCTTTTTGAACTCATTTTCGCTGCTTCCATCTTAATGCTTGCGGAGGCGATGCTGACATCACGCTGCTTTCTTCCGATAATAAATCGTATGACAGCGCATCACCTTGTCTTAATCTTTCCTTGACTTCAAATGTCTCGGTGAGGTCTTTACCGACCTGGATAGAGCGGCGTCCTAAACTAGAAGTTGCCCTGTATAGATCGTCTCTACAGATGGATCGGTGGTGTGTATTGATCTGAAGCTTATGAGTTAAGTCTATCATCGTGTGAATATTTGGTTGGTCTCTGGTGGACTATCCTGGCCACATTGCTATGATATGGACCAGGTTGATGACAAACGGCTTCATTCGTTTACATAATTCGGCAGATAAGATCTTGTATGCGTAGTTGCTCGTCTCTATAGGCTTGAGTTCGAGGTTTGTGTCTTTATTATGAATTGTTCACCTTTTGGTAAGACTCATTCAGAATTTCATTTCTGGAGCAGCATATCGTCGGATGCTGCTTGCCCAGAACTAAGTATGTATATCGCAATCGCCGAAAAAGCACATTCTTTATTTTAAAATATGGTTTCGAGAGCTTAAATTATCTTAGATAGAAGAAGTCTAAGAAGACCAGCATCAGTTTAGATTTAAAATGACCAAATACATTTAAATGTTTATCTCAAATGTAAAATTGTTCGACCCACATTTGTTCAATCTTAAATCGAATTTCTATGCTCAATACAAATCAATTTCTATCTGTCAAATGCCACGCCAAAGAAATGTCGTTCACTATGATTTTCCTGCCAATTCACACATACGAATGTACTCGTTACTCTTTACCGGTTACTCGTTCATTTCGCTGATGACCACATCTCAGCCATCCATCAATAATTTTTGACTTGACAACAGAACAACTACCTGCTGTCACATGCCTCAATACTGTATAATGCCTTGGCTCGGTCTATACCACTATACTACACTTCACCAACGTTCACTTCTCGGTCTCGCCTTGCATCATCCTCATCATCATCGCCATCTTCCTCATGGCTGTGGCTGCCGCCATTGTCATTGTCGTGTTGCCCCGAATCTCCTCCAGAGCGATATCAAGCGAATTGCTGCAAAAAAAAAAAAAAAAACTGCAAAACAAGCCATCGGATGGCCTTCTCCAACCGTCCGCCTGTCCTCATCATCATCATCAGCGGCGCGCGTTGTATTTTACTGTCTTGCTACCGCGCTCCATAAAAATGTACTAGATGGTGTACGAATGAAAAAAAAAAAACTAGGAATAAAGAATAGAGGCCCACCGAAATAAAAAATTTAACAAAAACGAAGGAAACCAAGGCACAGAGAATGATGGAAATGAAAATGGCTTTTCATTTCAGTTGGTTTCGCATTTCGCTCGTCCGTCCATACATTCGTTCGTTCGTCCATCCATCCGTCCGTTCGTTTGAATTACTCCACTCTACTCCTCGGTTTCTTTTTCGATTTTGATTTCTGTTGGTTTTTTGTTTTCTGGTTTCTTGTGTGTGGCGGTGTCGTCTTTCCTTTTGTTGCCCGCTCCTCGGTTCGCTTTTGAACCTACCATAATGCATTTATATTACGGAAGCACAATGAATGATCAGTGAAGTCCGAAGGTGCTGCGAATGGTTTTGCGGCGAACGGGTGGTAGTGCTTTCTGCTACAGCCGCTAGAGGGGGGTATTATTCGGGGTTTTTTTTTTTTGGTTGACCCTTCTTTAAGAATAATGTAAGTGTGGATGTGTTTTAATTCGACTCACAAGTCTCGCTGAATGAATTTCAGTGCCGCTTTGCCCGCACGCCATCAAAACAACGGTTACTTGGTTGTGGGCCATATTCATACCCTACCTCAATCCAGAGCTTTTGATTGCAAAAAGTACAGGGGTTTTGCCCCCTTTACACCCTTTTGCCCAATCGGACGGTGTATCTTTTAAAATTCATACGATTTAGCGAATGTGTGTGAAAGTGTACTGGCCAACAGCGTGTGGTTTGTGTAAGGCAAAGGGATAGTCATAATCGGGTTGTGGCACAGAGTTCTAAGTGAATTATAACTTTTTCAGGGTTTGGGTGGCCGATAATTTTCGCTTTTTGTTTTTTGGTTTTTTGTTTCATTTTTTTCTTTAATAAATTTTTGCGTTGCATTTCACTGTTAATAACTCACATTGGATGTTTCATCGTTTTTGTTTGCTTTTTTGGTTAGTACTGAGGCTAGCGACCTACGGTGGTTCTTATCGTCGCAGTTAAATGAAAAAAAAGAAACTTGCCGTGACACTTACTTAATATGAGACTATGCGACATTTTATTTCAATTAAAATACAATATAAAAAAGAAGGAAGATTAGCCAAAAAGTATTGAGGGTGAATGGCCTAGGGAGTTTGAATTTTATTTGAAAGCCTACAACATACATCGAATAAACGAGTTTTATAAAGAAAGCAGGAATTCAAAAACTTTAATATAGCAGAATCATCATTCAACCTATTTTAAAGAAATGAGAGTCGAAAAGAAGGAACTTTCTGCCAGTTTCATATTTTAATTGGCTGACATGGAAATTTTTCAGAATTTTTTTTTGCCGGCGTCCGAGTTTAACTCGGACATTTATTTGAGGCAGATCTCCAGTAAGATAAATCAAACTCTGAAGGGCGGGTATAAAGAATCGATTTGCAAGTCCAAGCTCTATTAAAACCGTCGTAGAATGCATTACTGAGGCGCTACTTAGCAAAGAATCGGTGACGCATAGATCTTAAACATAGGACAAGTATTTATCTGTCCCTTCTAAATTGAACCTTATTAGAGAAGATGAAGCTTTAACCTCAGAATGCTACTGGTTGTTGAAATAATGGATCCCAATTATGCAGAATGAAGAGAATATAGTATATAACTAGGACAAAGGCTAATGCATTAGGAGTTACACCACTGAGAACAACTTTTATCCGTGGTCCGCTGGGGAGATTTTCAATCAAACCACTGGAATGTGTTTATAGATCTTGATTTGTTGGTTAAAATGTTAAATAATAACAAATCGTTCTTCCAATATATGTATGTATAAATTACCAGTCACATAGCCAACCTCATAAGCGGAGCAGCAGCGATGCAGTAAAAATGGGAAACGAGGAAAGGGTAAAAAAAAAAAGATTAATTACCAGTCACACTAAAGGTGTGAAAAAACCAGCTTATTTTAGAACAAACCTTTGAAATGTTTAAACAGCTACACTAATGTGACTCAATGGCCACGATTTTTTAAATTTAATTTTAAAGTGTTCTATAGGACAACTAAGAAAGAAGCCGTTTGGTCGGTATTACTTATTCAATTCCAATTGGATGGAACAAGCACAGTTTCGCTGTACTCTGAGTAGCACAGTACCACAAAGATCGCAAAAGATATCGGAAAATTTTTAAAATGAATTAGAAAGTTTATAAGAAATTTTTAAGTTTCCCTTTTTTGGGTATTCGATCTGCTCTGCGTCTAAATCTAGGCTATGGCTTAACAGGACGGTTTTATACGACTTATTCTTCTACAATCCTAATGTAAAGAATTCCATTTAACAGCTTTACCTACGACTGACTTGTTATCCTTTCAAAACATGTAACGTAATCCAATGTTACTTAAGTTATCGAATTATTTTTTAATTTGAAATAAACATACAATAGAGATACAGTAATTTCGGAGGCACTACGAACGGTTGTACCGTCATCATATATCTTTCACAGATTATTATTTTCTGGATCAGTACTCGGTACGACGACTGCTATCAGAAGATGATTGTCCAGATTGTGAGTGACGACCCATCAGCATATAGTGTCATAGCCCAGTTACCATATTTTCGTCAGCAAATGAGGTTTTTACGTACTTACGTGCTTTCAGAGTAATCTGTTCTGTTTAAAGCTATAAAATAGGGCATCGAGCAAGGGTGAGGTGATGTGCATTCAGTCTATTCGCTCTTACTACTGTAGATATAAACTCCCTGAATTCGATTTGTATGGTGATTATGTTTCTTTAAAATATTGGGTAAAGTAAGCTTGATCTGGGCCTAAACCGATGGTTCTCTCAAACTCTTTCTTACATCTATTCTTAAAAATACAATTCATGACCATTACGATATTAAGAATAATAATTACAATAGTACGAAAAAGTAGGTCCGGTTTCATCACTGATACAAGAACCATCGACATGTCTGTAAGAATTTCTTTCCGGGAACAGAGTTAAACCATAGAAAACCCTAAGTTATGCTGTTAAAGTATGAGGAGATACTTGTAGGGATAGGGAAGTAGAACCCTTTAAATATCCTAACGATGTTCCTTTTGAGCTAAGGGATGTTTTGATTTCAGTAAAAATCTAAAGAACTTTGAGTGATAAGGTCTACCGTCCGCCGAGGGATTTTTTTACTGTCGGCAGTGCTAGAACGAGTGCAGCTTGATATTTTTTTTATTGAAACAATTTATAATGGTATGAAATAAATTCCAAACATCCCAAATGACAACGCTTTTGACGCTGCTGAACTTTAAACCAGCCACAATTCTGAGAGGATTACCTATAAGCCGACTTTTTATGCACCAATCCTTCTTGATACATAAGCTCCCATGCACCTGAAAAGAATAAGGTAGCGTCCACATATTTTTAAGATAATAGGTACTGCAATAGACAGGTTGAGAACGGTAAGCAGGGAGTCGAATACATCCATCTTGTTTTTCCTCCATATATTCGTATTGATTTTCTCTTTATTTTTTCTGCTGGGTTCTTTTAGCTTTTGTTACTTGTACACCTCCTGAGGAGCTCAAGTTGTACTTAAGAAAACGTCAGTGGCGGTGCGAAAGATACTCATAGCCTCTTAGTATGGAACTTTTGAACTCTTCGGTGATCTTTTGGGATCGGAGCTTACTGATTTCAAATATTTCTTTAGTATTTCTGTGTTGCTTAAATGTTCTGGATATATTTGTTCTGAATTTGGCTTCAATATGAATAAGTTTTACATATTTGCTGGCTTCGAATATCGAATATGTTTGGTATTCAAATCGCGCAAGACAATGGTTTTTTTGACGTTGTAATAATTACACCACTCATAAGTGTTTTCAAGAAAATTGTAGAAGCCGTCATTAACATAATGTTGTTCATGTTTTTGAAAGCCTTGATGCCGATAGTTGTTAGATATTCTCTCATTAATTGAAAGACCGAAATCTCTTGGTTGCTGTTTTAGTAATTTATAGCTATATATTCTTTTCCCAGATTCCTTATGGGATAGCTTCAATCCGAAGTATCCGAATAAAAGGCTCTCACCGACCAGTTTAGTTTAACAATTTTGACAGCAGTTTCCTGTGTGTGCCACTGTTTTTTCATATAGCGAATCCGTTAATACTAGACAAGGGTTCTCCTCTGTTCACAACAACCTTTCGTTAGCCCTGCAGTCCTACTCAACTCTAACTCGCCGACAATGAGGTGAGGACCTTCAGCATTGCGTACATAACAATGGAATGTCAATAAGGATAAAATCGAAAACATGAGAATCACAAAGAAGGAACATAGATACGGATATCCATGAATGTATATAAGTGTATTCCCTTAAAAATTACACAACAACAAGGCAAAAACACTTCCCATATCCCAGATGCATTTATGTATCATATACGTTGGCTAAATCCATATCACACCTGTTGCTCCTTAGAGATTCTGCATAAATCTGGGTGGGTGGTAGGAACACTGTTATCCTGATGAGATTACATATAGTTTGTGCACAATCCTATTAATTAGTTGGACTCGCTAAAATAGTGAAAAAAAAAATAATTACTGTTAAAAGCATTTATTTGAGAAAATAACAATCCGCAGGAAAAGAACAAGTAAATAAAAGAGAAGAGGAATCGATAGGGAGTAGGGTTTAAAAAAAACATCGTAGAATGTAGTTCGTTTTCTATTTAAATTATTTTTTTTCTAATTATCCCACATAATCTTCAATAATGAATTTTTTTCTTGCATTATTTCTTCTTCGTCTTTCAGTTGGTTTCCCCTTTTTTTTTCATATCGAAAAGTCCAAGGAGATAAAACAGAGAAACAGAGATTGCCCTGTCTCAATATAATTCTAGAAAAATTAATTGCAATTCCACTTTAATTTTTGCGCCCTTCTCCTTTCACCCCGTTCGTTCGGGTTTCGTTTATCGGCTTTTTTTTTTGTTCGTCTCATTTTTTTCCCCTAAATGTAATTTACATGCAACCATCTCTGCAGACGTTTGCCTTACTCGATGGAATGCATCATTCTGCCCATTCGTTCGTCGCTCATATTCAAAACTACCTTCCACCTCATGGGCGATGTGATGATGAAGGAAATTTCGCACAAACGAATCCACAGATACGAGTACTCGTAATGAAAAGGAAAAACGCAAAAAAAAGAAGAAAACAACCGAACTCAAATAAAATGCACAAAACAGTATCTGAATTACTGAGTCTGAATTGAATGCACTTTTTTGCTTGGTAATGTGCAGATTATATACGTGTGTGTGTGTAGAGTTCTCTCACAAATGCGATGTTAAATCTCATGCAGTCCGTAAGAAGGGGAGCTTTTTTCGCAGCGCTTTTAAGAACTCTTTATCTAGTTGTGTGAGTGAGTTTTTTTTTTTTGTCCGTTTTCTTCATTCTTGCATACGATATTTTCTTCGACTCTCCACTGTTGTGTGCACTCGTGTGTTTTTGTGTATGTGTGCGCGTGTATGGGGAGGATGATTGGGAGATTTTCTCAGTTAGAATGAGAGAGCATTCTTAGGGGAGTGAAAAGGAAAGCCTGAGGCATCGATAAAGGGGAAGAAGTTTCTGTAATTCCCACCACATTGCATAAATTCTACGCGCGACGTTCTCAAGAAAGTCATACAGATGCACTTTATAACAGATGCACACATATGCAAGGCAATGCAGAAAAATTGCATTTGAAGAACCCAACACATTGGTGAAATCGTAGCGTTTCGTGCGCGCGATATTTATATGTGAGCCGCGTGTGTAAGCCTATGGCCCCGCCACATTAAAGTGCATCGGGTGCGTTGCATCGAAAGGGGTGATGTTTTTTTTATTTGACTGACTGCCTAAAGATTCTCTGTATTAGTGAGCTGTTGAGGTGGTTTGTCTGTGTATTCAAGTGCACTCTCCCGCATACAGACCGTGGTATGGTATTCGTTCGGATATATATGTGTGGGAAAGCTTCTATAGAGAAAAAAAATTCTTTGCAAAAAAAATTCTACGAATGAACACAATAAAAGGAACAAAAACCCCCTACAACAACAACTTCATAAAAAAGCAAACAAAGTTGCACTGGTTGGGTAGAAAAAAATTAAAAAAAAGGAAATTATATCGCATGCGCTTCTGTCCCTATCGCACATTGGAAAAGTATTTTTCATCATCATCATCATCATCGTCGCCGTTGTCGTCTGTCGTTGTCGTCGTCGTTGTCGTTGTCGTTGTCGTCCGTTGGCGTGTTGCTGTGCCCTCCGTCATCATAAGCAGCAGCAGCAGCAGCAGCGTTGTCGTTGTTGCGTCGTTCTTGAAATTCATTCTCGTGTTCTGTTGTCGTTCTCTCTCTTAATTTGCCGCTCCATAACATACTATAATATAAAACCGTAAGCCGAGCGAGTACACCGCCGCCACCGCTACCGCTATCGCAGTTTAAGCCGCAGCCGCATTCAGCGCGCTCTCAAATTCAACATTGATGTGATATAATTTTTGTGCTCTCCTTACAGTCGCATAAACACAACGCATCCGATATGCAACGGAACGCATTTTCGGACGCGGCCCGAGTCGATCCGAGTAGCGTCCGATCGCGTCCAATTAATAAAAAATTGTTATTACCACAGCAGCAGCGGCTTAAACGACAGCAGCAACCGCCGCCGCCGCCATCACCGCTATTAACTTGTGGATCGTTGCTATTGTTGGTGTTGTTATTCCTATTACTATTACCATTACTATTATAATTATCACCGTCATTGTCATTGTAATTGTCGTCGTTGTCATTATTATCGTTGTATAAGTTTTGAGCCGTCATTGTTATTACTACTGGAAGCGACAGCACGCGCGCGATCTCTAAAAACTTAATTTGAAAAAAAAAAAAGTACACTCAAACCTACAAGTTTCCTAGTTTTCATTGGTTTACTCTAAAAATCGAACAAACCTGCAAAATTTGACAGTTCTAAGAACTGTCAAAAAACAAAAGAAATTCACCGACCAACTGTCAGAATTGGAAGTTTTTTATTCTGACAATTCGAAAAATCTAACGATCGGGTGTGTTTCATTCATTCACTTATTCGTCATCGTTACAACACTATTTTACAGTGACGGCGCGCGCGGCGGCTAATAGATTGTAGTAAAGTATCAGTGCCCCTTCGGCCTCCTAGAGAACGAACATATCCGTACGAAAAAAAAAACCTAGAACCTAAAACGTTGACGTTCTTGTTGTTGGTGGTGATGTTGTTAGTGTTGTTATTGTCGGGCCGCACTTATAGCTTAGCCACACATCGAGACCAGATACATTTTGTGCAATTTTTCGGAACGACATTCGTCGATAAACGTCGTCGTGTGTATTAGGGGGGTTTCAAGTTGTGTACTGTGTGTTTTGGGGCAACACCGCCATATACATGGGGGTAACGTTGTATCGTTGCTTGTGTCAACGTCGTCGTATTGTCGTCGTTGCGGTAGCCGAGTGTTATATTGTAGAGCGCCCCAAAAAAATAAAAAAAAGTTTTCGGCACGCAGTGTTCTCGAGTTGATTCATTTTTTTTTTGCACTTATTCGTATTTTGTTATTGTTGTTGTGTCGTGCGAGTGGTGGTTTTTCCGCGTTTTTTTCCTCAAATTCATATCGTTTTTTAATTTTTATAAAATCTTCTTTTTCTTCTTAATCTAACTCGAGCCAATATTTCGTCGATACGCGACCGATTTCTGGTTTATTTCTAATTTGTCGTCTGGAGTTTTAGTTCTTTTCTTATTGGTTTTATAGTAAATTTAAATGTTAACGAATTTACCGCCGGAAGATCGGTTATTTTTTTCTCATTACATTTTAAAAAACTACTTCAAGCCAGCCTTAGAAAAGAATTTACTCCAGCGATATTCGGTGTATTTTTTTTTTTTCGTTTTTTAACAAATGTGCGAAATAATAATAATGTTTTTTTTTTTTTGTTTTAAAAAAATTTTTAGTTAACATGATTTTTCTCATGCAAAAATTCAGTGTTTTAGTTTTGCAAAAATTCACGAAATAAGAAAAAAAGGAAAAGTTTTTCAAAAATAAAAAAATAAATAAATGCAAGTGGAATTCATGTGTTAAAATCACAATAACAACATTTTAAAAAAAATTAATTCAAATAAAAGAAAAGAAGAGATACAAAGAAAAGAGAGAAATATACATATATATGTATGTAATTAAAAATAAAAAAATAAATAAATCAACAGATCCAGCAACACGAATCATATTTTCACTTTATTTTGCGATTTTCAAAACGGATTTGGGATTTTTTAAAATATGCTATGCTCATCAGCGCCTACGAAATATGTACGTATCTATCCAAATTAATTTACAAAATTTTGATTTTTAAGCTTGGTCGATTCTGTGGTAATTCGAAAGAGTTCTAATTAATTCGATTGTCGTGAAATTTGATCGTTTTCTAATATTGTGATTTGTACTCTGAGAAAAAAAAACAGTGTGCCCCGGAAAACCTAGTGTCAATTTTCAGTTTATGAGTTTTCTGCCGAATTTTGAAGTCAAAAATAATTCAAATGTCAAATTTGGAGACTATCGCCTTTCATCACCTTTAATTTGTATATTTTTTTTAAATATATATGAAAATCGCTGGATTGATAAAAAAAATCATAATTCATACACAAAGACTCCATTTATTTCAGGTTTCAAAATGAGTTAGAATCAGCCTCAAAAAAGAAATTGCATTCCCTTGCAAAAAATTAATAAGTATGTCGAAAAGTTTTAGACATGATTTACGTATCATTTCAGTGATGATGATAGTTCTTCCAGTGATCTGAGTTTCCTTTTTGGTTCGCTCAATTTTTCAAAAGATCCATTAGAAAAATTCGAAAAGTGATCAGTTTCGAAATGAATTTGAATTGCTAAAAATGCCGGAAAGTCAAAAGTGACAATTTAAGATTTGTGCCTTTGTGAACGAGAAAATTTTGCTTCTTCACTTTTTTCGGTCTAAGAAATTGAGCTTTTTTGACAATATTATTTAAGATAGTTTCTAATTAATGAAACAAAACAGCTGATTTCAATTTTTTGTTTTTAAATAAATTTAAAATTCAGTTCTTAAGCTTGAAGTTAACATTGAAATTGATATTTTTCATCCTCCAGAACATGAGTAGTCTAATTTTGAATTAACAAGAAAATAAGTATATTTTATTAATTAATAACATTTGGGTATTATTTTGTTTGATAGTAGAAGGCTTGTTAGAACATTATTCACCTTTAGCTCTTTTGATAAAATTGTTTATCACATTTTAGGGCATCTCGTTCATGAATACCCTGTGATCAAAAAGTAGTAAAACATAAATTCCTTTCTGATAAAATACACTTTTGCCAACGTTTTTTGCTGTCCTAAAAACAGTTGTCAAAGTCGATTTCCGGAATTACCATCAATACTTCATTCGATTCGTCATCAATACATATCTCGATCGAGTCAAAACTATGTTCCCGGATCGGTTTCTTAAGTTTCCGAAAAATTCAGAAGTCAGACGGAGCTGAATCAGGCGAAGAGCGGTTGTGTAACGATATGAGCTGAATTGTTTCGCAAATATGTACATATGAAGTTACGTAAAACTAATGAAGTGCAAGGCGACGGATTATCGTGATTCAAAAATAAGGATTTATCTTCCCATGATTCTTGCGAATAGTTTTACGCAAACGATGCATATCACTCAAATAATAGTCATTATTTAAACATAATTTGGCGGAAGGAATTCATAACGCATCACACCACGATAATCGAACTAAACTGTCAACATCAACCTTGGGTTTCCACTTGCATTGATGTGTTTTATTCGGTCTTGGATTACTTGTGGCACGATACTCACTTGATTGTTGGGCTGTCGTCTGCGTAGATCCATGTCTGATTTTTTGATAAGGTTCTCCAAGCAGAAATCATTGTTTCACAGACATTATTCGTAGTAAGGGTAATTGTTTTTTTTTTTTTTTGGAGCCTACTGAGATGAGATGCATTCGTGGTGCAAAATAGTCTTTTAGAATTGATTGTATCGACCCAAATTGAAATATGATGTCAACAAGATCTCCATTTAATAATCGACGATTTGTGAGCATCGAAGAACGCCCAGAACATTCATATTTTCAACGTTTAAGAAGCCGAAATTCCATTTTTGAAGCAACATTTTATGAACTTCGTTTTTAAGTTCTTTTAAAAATCAGAAAATGTTATTTTCTTTATATGTATATGAAATTTGGCCCATTTATCTCTAAGTGGTGCTACCAACTTAAGAAAAAACACTACTCGTTTAGATAAGCCTGCAAATGTTCCCCTTTTTTTTGAGAGGTTAACAGTGCAGAAGTTGGCTTTGAATATTTCAACTGATTGGGAAGCATTGACATAAACCTTCACTTTTAGTTTGTCAGAAAAAAGAAAAGAAAATTCACATGACCTCGATGGCTAGCTTTTATCACCATCTGAGAAATGACTCGACCAGAAAACATCTCTCGATAAAAAACCATTGCGTTATCCATTTTTGTGGATGACTCATACAATGGTCAGCAGATGTATGTAAGTTGTTGCGTCAATCGATCCTTATAGGTTTGACCATATCGTGGTGGAGTGACATGTTATTATGCCTAGTTCTTGAGATCGGCGTGGAATTGACAAACCTGAAAACCTCAGTTTTCGGGTATACTTTGAGAGGGAGCAATATTGTCAGTTATTCATCGGCGATTTCGGTTCTTCATACTGGGATAAGTGCAATTTTTGAACCAATTGAACAAAAGCTTTTAACTTAAAATGAACGTTTGCAGGAAAAATCTTAAAAAATTGAATGCGTTGGTGAAGCATGAAACCTGCCATTTTTGTTATTAACGTAGTTCATAGGTACTTGTGATGTGCTGCGGACAGAATAGACAACTTAAAGTGAATAACTTTGTATTATTCATCAGTTTTCGTAGAATGAGTGCATTTTGAAATTCCATTCTTATCCGAATGTAATTTGCCAAAGGTATCTCTCATCTCCTTTCCGATCCAAAATGTCTTAAATTCCATTCCTTTACATTTTGCTTTTGTTAAAAAAATTCACTTCAACTTTTAGACACATATTTTAACGGAATGGTAATTTATTTCTTTCAAAAATTAATTTTTTTTTTTTTTAAATTAACCTGCGATGAGTTAAATTCCGAAGGTGGTGCTTGAAATTCTTTTACACGAAAATACTTTCAAAGACTTCTTTGATTTGCCATCTACGAGTATTTATGTCTGGCTGTCAATATTTTTTGAAGATCTTATTTTTATAGAGAAAAGGAATATATATCACCTTAATAATATAAAGTGTATAGTCTCCTCTTTGTAAAAATAGAGTTTCTTTAAAAATTTACCTATGAATCGAGAGTATGTATTAGCCAGCATAGCTGTATAGCTTGTTGATCTTCAAGCCCCTCAATTCAAACAGGACTGAATATTTTTCGAACAATTTTTCTCTCGAAACGAATGAGGATATGTTCGTCTGCATTCTATAAAGTCCATGCTTCAGCTCTACAAAGTAGGACGGGGTAATTGCATTTTTAACCCAAAGCGATTGGCAACAGTGATTCCTCGTTTTATTTCCTATGAAAAAAAATCTATTTTAAACATCATATTGTACATTGACGAGAAAATAGTTATTTTTGTATGTGAAAAGCTATGAATATAGTTTACATTCGAAGCTATAGAATATGTTTCAGATTTTTTAACAAAACAAAAGGCTTACAAACTTTTTTGATTTAAAATACCGATGATCTTTCCAACCAGTTCTAGTTCTAGTTCTTCCGCCAAAACATTATTTTTAATTGAGCGTTTGAATGCCTTCATATCTGCGACCAAGCTAAAGTATTTCATGTAACCAGCATAAATTCACCAACAAATCTGATGCTTATTCTGTCTTATTTCTAAATTTACAAATTCTGTTCGAACTTGTTCCTTCTTTTCGCTTTGTACAATAAATCAAGTGTTTGTTTTGTTTTGAGAATTACATAGATCAACCGTTGAAATGGGTCAAATTGTCAAATTGCACAAACATTTTGTTGGTTGTGGTAGTAGGAAAGAACTGGTTCAGAGCGCGTATCCTTTACTAAATATCGCTTAAGTTGCTGTCACTGTAGAAAGAGTCAGAATATACGTTTTCACAGGAATGTATTCCATCAGTCTGCAAGTCTTCCATAAGCTCAACTCGGCTGGAAAAAAATCAAAATACGCTAACATGATAATAAAAGTTTTGTGACAGGTCGCCTTTTAGGCATCTATTTATTGGCGAATACTGTGCTAAGAAAGACCAATAATCTTATTCCCAGCAACCTTCGTGAAGGCCATTGGCAAGTTTGAGTTTTGTTCGTGTAGAAACCGCTGACCGTAGTGCATTATCTGAAAAAGATCAATTAGTGCTGTCTATTTCTTTCAGCAATTAAAACTCCGGTGAAATTTACTTCTGTCCATTCTGGATATCCCTAAAGTTCAGCTACAAGTCGCTGTTGGATTTCCTAAGTAACAAATTCGTTCATCTGTTGGCTTCTTTATAAAAATAAACACTGCTCAATATTTTTAAGCAATTGTTACTTTATTGACCGGAGTAAACCTTCTTTAATTACAGGATATTATTTTATTTATGACTGCCTCACAGACATGGCAGTGCCTGTCCTGTCAATTAAATTTTTCTTTAGTGCTTTAGTGCCTGAATCGTCACTGGATTGTTCATATGGCATTAATGTTTAATGGTATCCCAAAAAAAAAAAACAGTCCAACGGTGTCAAATAGCATCTTCGTGGTAATCAAGCAAAATTACTAAAACGACTTATTTCCGGATTATTGAACTAATTGAACTGATGGGCAAAAATCGATTGTTGGACGGTCATGTGTGGCTCGGAGCACAATCTTGCAGGAACCATAGCTCGCCCAAGTCCAAATTGTCAATTTATCATGCATGGGTCCGCTCTCATCTGAATGTAACATTTGTGGCATTGGATGGAAATGAGTCTCACCTCAAAAGATAATTTTTTGAGTAAAATTGTGGTATATTTCGAGCTGCTCTAAAGGCCAAACAGAGGAGCGATAACAAAGCGGGTGGTCATTTCGCTTTAATTTCAGACTAAATTGCACCTTGTAAGCGAATAATCCGAGATATTTATTCAATATTCCCCCCAAGCTAGTGTGTGTGATGTTTAGTCGGTGTGATCTTTTCTTTTCTTTTCTTGCGCACACTTTTCGCTACGGCTACAATGTTCTCCTTTGAACGCGCAGGACAAGCACGGGTATTTGTTTGGTTATCAATTAGGAAACCAATTTCATGAACTTTCTTCACAAACTTAGATGAAACGTTAGATGTCAATAAATTGAATTAGACTTTGGATCACTGTACCCGTAGGTGTACCTGTTTATAGCGATAATAATGTTTTTGAGTTTGCATGTATTGATAATGTCGAAATTGTAAAAAATATTCTTCCTGTCATCTTACGTATTTAATTACATTCTTACTACTGGTATTTACCCAACTCCATGGAAAAGTTCCAAAATTATGCCTTGCAAAAATCTCCGAATAGTAGGGACTACCGTACAATCTCCATCTTACCCTATTTATCTAAGGTATTCGAGAAATTACACCAGCGGCAAAATTATACGTACATTAATTTTAAAAACCTGCTTTCATCCTTTCAAACTTGTTTAAGGAAAAATCAAATTTGGATAATAGTAATAACGAAAGTTGTGGATGATATAAGGGAATCCCTTGCTGATGACAAAGTTACCTTTCTGTTGCTCCTAGATATCTCTAAGGCATTCGACAGTGTTGATCACACAAATTTGTGCTATAAGCTTCGAACTTTGTTTAGTTTTTAAAATGCTTCTTCCACTCTTATCCTGTCATATCTCAAACAAATCTATTAAACAATCTATTGAAGTTTGTGATAGATCATCTGATTTTCCTTACACTTCTAATGGTGTTCCTCAGTGTTCGGTCTTGGGACCACTTTTTTTCTCTCTTTATATCAACGAAATTTCTTCCTTAATATTATGGTCCTTCTCCGTGCTAACGTATGCTGATGACTTGCAATTATATTGCAACTGTCCACTTGGATAAATATTGTAGAATACTGTGCAGATTCCATCAACTTCGACTAAGCGAAAATATCCGATTGGTGTGGGAAAAATTGCCTCTTCCTTAACCCTCTAAAGACCAAATGCATTGTTATCAGCAAGAAACCCTTAGACCTTTTCCATTTTCCTGATATTATGCTCTGTGGTTCTAAAGTTAAATATGCCGTAACCAGGAATACTATTCAATAGAACTCTGACATTTCCACATCAACATGGCCGTTGGGAAAGTATATGGAGTGTTACGCCAGCTCTGGACGTCACAATATTATTTACCCCTAAGGACACGAATTTTGCTATCGAAAACTCTGATCATCCCCGTTCTTACCTATAGATGCGATCTTTTTTGCAAATGTGATGCGAACAGCCGACTAAGGTATGTCGCATTCAATACAATATACAGTGTGTTATGTTTTTGGTTATGTTATGTTTTTGACAGAATCTCTAGTTACTCTAAAACACTTTACAACATGTTGTTTGATAAGTTCCGTCGTTACAGATCTCTTATTCTGCTATCTAATGTCATACAAAAAAATTTGACAAGTTATCTATTTAATAAGTAACGCTTCAGTGTTTCGACCAGATCATGCCATTCTATTCATCCACGGTATTCTAGGCATTGCAACGGCTTGTCTTAGTGACCGGTGATACCATGTGTTTTCGGACGGCGCTGAAGTAATTTCTCCATAACAAAAACTTTAAATAATTTCTCGTTCTTTTTTCCCTCTCTTACGGTTTTTACAGAACATTTATATATTATGTAGATGAAGATAATTGAAAACTGTTATACTTTGTATTATCTCCTTTCTTTTTCTTTTGTGAAATTTCTTTTTAAAATTCACCCTGTTTACACACCATTTACTTTGGAGGTAACTTTAAAATATCTTCCAACGTAGTTCAATAATAAATCGATCAATTTCGTATCGTGAAAATATTATACTGAGTTTCTGCCAATTTTCTGAACGCATAAGAGCTGTCAGTGTCAAAATGACATGTGATTCAAAAAGATACTAACAGATGGCCCACTCTTTTAGGTAAAATAAGTGTTTTGACGAGCATTATACGTATTTTCGTAGGATTATAGCGCTACGGGACTCGTAATGTCCAAGGAACACCCATGATGGCAAAAAGAGAATCCCATGTCAAAGACCTGTTGAAAATGTTGCTTAGGTTCTTAGCTGTTTCAATATAATCGATAGGCGAATAGCTTATCACTAACAGTCTATTTCTGCTTGACCATAGCCTTTGTTGATTTTTTTAGCACAGTGTTTGATAAGTTCCTGCGGACTCCTTTTCAGCAATTGAATATCGTCAACATTCGTGTGGATATTTAATGGAAGTTTGTTTATGTATGTTTAAAAAAAAGAAAAGTGGTCCTAATGTTAAGACTTGTGGAATACCTTTTGTGATTAAAGGAAAATCATACCTTTTTTTGACAGTTCGACCGCTTGATTCCTTTGTCAAAGATTGAAATCGATTAATCTCACGTCACTAGTACGAGGGCAAGAGTTTATTAAACAAATTGATATAGTCTGCCGTATCGAAAGTTTTGGAGCATTCTAACACCTGACGAAGATCTTCTGTAACATTAAAAAGACCTCACACGCAAGTGTGTTTCGCTCGGAAACCAAATTGTACAGGGGACGATAGATAGGTTGCTTAAAAATGTTTTGTCATGTCTTAGACATGAATATGGGTCTAAGATCATTATTATTAGAACTTTTAGTTAAAGGCAAAATTTTAGCTAATTTCCATTGATAAGGAAATGGTCAAGATTGTATTAAAAGTGAGTTTATCGTGCGTCGGGATCATGGGATTGCCTTTATAAAATCTGGTTTAATTTAGTCTATTCCGATCGCGTTTGGAGCTAATGGAAAGAAAACTTTCAACAACGTCAAGGCCATCGATATGTGAGACCGGAAACTGTTCTTCAGAAGATGATTCACTAAAATATGCATCTATGCTAATACTCGTAATATAGTTAGACGGGTTCGGAATTGGAAATGAGTTTAATGCATTGATTTCAATATTATCGTTGCCGTTTTAACGTTGCTATCCAATCCTCACTTTTCTCAGATTTTTAGAGAGTTGTTGTCCTCTCATTGAAACGTTAAGTTTTCTACTAAACATGGTTTGTTTGTAAGCCTGGTCGTATTGGCGAGTTTCTATGGTGAGGCAATGACGTTGGCTATATTTGATGTTCTTTGTTTCGAGTGAAAGGAAATTATTAAAAATATAAGCAGTGTTAAGATTTAAAGGTTTGATCTATGCCCAACCAACTCCACGTATACTTTGTTTTAGCCTGCGTAGTAAATATTTTTAAAACCACGTTATACGAAAGAATTTACTGTTACATTTATTCAAAGGTTTTACTCGTATATAAGATCAAGGTGAGAAAGAGCGCATGCAAAAATCTATTGTATTTTATTTTTAACAGTTCCAAAACATTGCTATGAATCATCAACACGTTGTTTTTGGTCATAAAAATATATTGTGCACTTCCTTTTGATATTTTCACGATGTCAGCTATATCACTCACTTTCGTCTTACGGTTGTTTGAAATGATTTTGTAGATGTTTTCTATGTTTTCCAGCGTTTAAGCCTCATTCGATACCTAGAGAGTCCAGCATCATTTGCGCCTGTACGACTGCGTTTGTGTTTAGCGACAGTGTTTTATTGAATTTCGAAACTTGTTTTTTCTCTATGGTTTTGAATATATCAGAAGGTGTCTCATTGAAACTTCAATATCGCAATACCTAATGGGATGAAATGTCATGAAATTTTGACACGTATCGTTTGAAGGTTGGTACAAACTACAAATTGTTTGTATAATTGTGTGTCAGCCGCAGGGCTTTAAGAACCATCTGTGAAGTTGAGAATTTTTTTTTGTGTAATACGTAAAACATCATCTAACTATTTGGCCGACTCCTTTAGATTATTGCTAAATCTATGTATTGGGTTGTACCTATATACCATGAATTTTCGCTCAGTCGGAAATAAGAAGTCCTCGATTGAACATCTGTGGCAGAATGTTAAATTTTCTTTTTTTTATAAAATAAAGTGGTACGTGTGCTTGACGTGTGAGAATTTTAGGGCTCGTTACAAGTACCGTTATTTTTTTTCTAGGAATTATTTACCATGTTGTCGGCAGTTCAAATTCGAACACTCTTCCTTTACGAATTTAAAATGGGACATAATGTGTCATTGGCAATGAAAAACGTTAATAACGCACTTGAGGATGTAGCGGTTAACGAACTCACTATACGACGTTGGTTTGGAAAGAGATTTCAGCCTCGAAAATGATCCACGTTGGAAGCCGGAAACGTAAGCTGACGACGATGTTTTAAGAGCAACGGTGGATACGGACGCAATAAAATCGATGCGGGAGATTGCACAAAG
Source organism: Volucella inflata (assembly GCA_928272305.1). Taxonomy (NCBI): domain Eukaryota; kingdom Metazoa; phylum Arthropoda; class Insecta; order Diptera; family Syrphidae; genus Volucella; species Volucella inflata. The sequence continues at coordinate 145,470,512 of OV743716.1, read as the reverse complement.
CATGGAAGTTTCCCCAATGACAATATGTCGACACCTTTCGCTCATAGGAAATGTAAAAAAAACTCGATAAGTGGGTACCTCATGAACTGAACGAATCCCAAAAACTACGTCGCCTGGAAATCTGTGCAACCAAACTGAACCGTTTTTGCACTGGATAATAGTAAAAGACCTGGATAGTAGTTGGATGCAGATGAAAAACCAAAACACACCCCCAAGCCCGATCTTCACCCAAAAAAGGCTATGGTGACAATTTGGTGGATATCGAAAGGACCAATCCACTTTTCATTTCTTCAACCAGGAGAAACGATAAACGCTATCAAATATTGTGAGGACATATGGACATATTGCTTGCCAAATTTGCTGAAAAGCATACTGCGTTGGTAGATAGGCACGGTCCGATCCCTTTGCATTACAATGCTACCCCCATACCTCACAAGTAACGGTGCAAGAACTGTTGCAGTTGGGATTTGAAATTCTTCCGCATCCACCGTACCCTCCTGATATTTTCCCAGCGGATTGCCATCTTTTCCGGAATCCGGATTCATTTTGTCGGCAGAAGGTCTTCCGGAACCGAGCCTTAAAAGTCAGCACTTCTACGAAAAAGGAATCACGTTTGAAGAATGTCATAGATGCCAACGGATCCTATTTTGATTGAATGAAAATGTACGGGAAAATAAAATTGGTTTTTACTATAAAATCGGATATTTCATGTGGTACAACCCAATAGAATGGAGGGTTTTAGAAATAACAATAAACAATAACAAAGCTTATTTGTTATCTTTCAAACTTTCTCACATACCTTTGCTATGGATGCTTAGGTGCATTGATTGTATTATATTTAAAATATATTAAATTTTTTCAATGTAAAAGTTAAGACTTCTTTCTGTTAAACGTTTTAGAAAACTCAGAATGTGTTGACCAATTCCTATTTAAAGGACTCAACCATTGGTTTTTAATAGTCCCAAAAAACACAGGGAAAATTGCAATTGTGTATACAATTTTTAGTTGACTTGATAAATCAGTATTTTGAAGATTACTTATAATTTTTGTAAATGTTGATCACGACTACATTTTAAGTGGTCCATACAGAGAGTCCAATTTTGAGTCACTTTTCGAGCAGATTAATTAGTTTCTCGTTAGTAACAAGTGCAAGACTGCAATCGATGCTTTCTCATTGGCATAGATGAGTAATATGGGTCAATAATTGCGCCGAGCGGTTTATAGCCAAACAGTACATTTTTCTCGGGTGCATTGGCAGCTCTTGCAATGCCTGAGGTTGCTCTTCGGACAAAATACGGCAGTTTTGTTTATTTACATACCCATTCAACCAGAAATGAGCTACATCGCTGAATAGAATTTTTCGATAAAAAAAAAGATCTTCCTCCAGCTTTTTTAAGGCCCATTAACTGAAAATTCGACGCTATGACAGGTCTTTCGACTTCAGTTCTCGCATGAGCTGTATTTTGTAAGATTTAAGACTAAGTTCCTTGCGTAAAATCTTTCATGTAGACGATTAATACAATCCAAGTAACGCGACGAATGGAGAAATCACGGTCTTCATTAACTCTAGCGGATACAACAGCAATATTCTCTTCTGTGCATACTCTACGCACAAATGCAGGTAGCTTGATGATGATAGCATAAATTTGGTGCGAAATTTCGTCGCTATGGCTTGAATTGCTTGCTCCGTAGGTCGATTATGACGATCGTAAAATAGTCGAATGAATTTTGATAATAATTCGATAATTGATAATGGTTGTTTGGGTATAAGTCTTTGCGTGATGAAAAGGCAATGCTGACTGAGCATGATTGACTTTGACACATGTCACAAATCACGTATGAACTGTCAAAAATAGAACACTTAAAAACCAAACAGCAAAAAATCATCAAATGCAATGAACGAGTATCCATAAAAACTAATGACTAAATTCGGACAGATTTCATGTAGGACTTTTGCATTCCTCCAACAGGACGGTGTTTCACTATTTTACACTGGCTCTATGGTAGAAAGATTTACTGAAAAAAGATCTTTCAATTGCCTAATAAAATCACTGACTTATAAGAGTCATCCACCCGTTCGATTTTTATGTAACTAATTAAAGGCATTTTTTACCACTTCCTCGAGCAACTAGGACCGCATATTTGTAGTAACTCTCTGTGTATTGCATTCCAAAGTATCAATTGTACTGAGTTATCTACGTACACAAGGGATTTCATGGTCAAACAAAATTTACCATTAAATTTCAGATCATCTTGCAATAAGTTCTGTATCCATCCTCTCAATGTGACTATCTATCTGCCTCGATTATTGCACTCCTGCCAAAATACTTTCGTAAAATAATCCAAATTTCGGACAGGCAAAGTTCAGTATTTATTAATTGGCTGCCACTTTAGGTATATTTTCTTCGGAATGCAACCTTATTTTTGCTATTAGCCTAATTGTGACATCTATAACGAAAAGCACGTGCGCAAGTTATACTCTGTCCTTATTCAAATTGCGAATTTATAATCCGGATTTTTGTCTTGTATGAGCAATTCGAGGTATTTTTAGAAATGCTTAGAAGTACCTATATCCTTAGACCTGCTTTAATGTTTATCTTTATGCTATAGTTCATAATTTTTTTTTTCAAAACCTGTCACACAACGAACATGTGATATGTATGTTATGTATCTGTCTGAGTCCAAATGATGTCTTCATCAATTCTGCTTCTCTGTATAATACAATACATAGTCAGGATTATTCAGCAATTCCAATTCTCTGTTATCTGCAATCTAGTTCACACCATATTTGCGACTTTTAATAATTTTTCCAGGGTATAGCAAAAAAATGTTCGCGCAATCTCATCGATGTTTGAATTTTTTCCGCCGTCATCCTTTTTAACTCCGTTTCCGATCTTCAATGGTGGTGATATTGCTTGCTTAAAATGTGTATGAACTCATTTTTCAAAAATTCCAAATTCATTCAGTTTGTTCGCTTCAAAAGTTCTTCACGCATTTCTTCCATTTAAAGTTCATATTTCATTGGTTCTCTTCCAATTTTCACAGACTGCATCCTCGAGATATAGTAAAAATTTTAAAACATTTGTCTGTCACCATTGTGTTTACATTACTTAATCTTACTTATGGATACTTAGAAGTCATAACCATAAGATAAAAACAACGAAAATTGATACTAATACACAAACCCATGACTAAGTACTCGTATACCCGAAAAATTCGTAATATTTGGGGGTTTCTTATTACAGTTCATGAAACTGACTCACGAACAACGATTATTTTGTATTCTGCCGACAAAGTCACCCGAAAAGAACTACATCATGGTCAGTTACATTTTAAAATTATTTGTGATAGTACGAGTATGCTGGTGCTTTGTGATGAACTATACCCAGTGTTTTTATTTAAAAAAATTCAATTGTCCACAATTCAATACCGAAGATTTGAAGGTATAGAAAAATAGATATATTTAAAAAGATGTTTATGATTTCTTCTTAATATTTATTTAAATGTGATTTCTCTGAAATTCTTTGAAGTCAAAACAAAATACGTATAATAACGAGTATCTTAAAAATTTTTGAATTAATTTTGATAAATATTTGAAAAATTAATAAAAAGCTTTAAATCATGACGTAAGTAGTATAAGTAGAATAGGATGCATACTATTGTACTAAAAAGTATACAGATTGATGGTCTATATGAAGCCATTGCCATATCTTTTGATTTATCCACTGCCTTCTAATCATATCATTTTGTAGACAGATATGTTGGAGCAAAGATTTTTTATCTATTTAAACATATAAAACATTTAGAGCGAATAACTATTTCACTTTATATCGTCGACACAAATTTTGGCTCTAGAAGTTCATTTAAGGTTTGAAAAACTGATTTTATCTATTTTCAGTGCGTTTAAATATAATATAAATAACCGTCGGGAATCTTATGGAGCATAACATCGTTTATGTGACATCCATGGGTTCAACTAATGCCTCAATCTCAGGTCGAATGTTGCGTTTGTGGGCTGGAGTTTCAATCGTTGTTTTAACTCTCAAATAACCAAAAAAAGTATTTCTTACAGAGCCAAATCGCAATCAACTTCTCACCTAAATACTTTTGAATTTTATTCGCAATAAGTTGACCTTTTGATGAGATGTGTGTGTCTTACGCAGATTTAATTCACCCAGCTTCAGAAAGAAAAAAAACAATCAACACCTGTTTAGCATTTACTTTAACAGTTTCCCTATCGTCAACTTCAGAAAAAAAGGCCCAGTTAGACCGCTAGCTTGCAAACCACATCATACAAAAGAATTGGTGTTTCTTGAATCCCATAATTACTTCTCCCTGGTATGACATTTTATCTGTTAACATATCCCTCCATTCAGAAATAAGATTCTTTACAGAAGATGAAAAATTATATTTTCGTTCAAGCATAAATTAAGCTAATCCCCGACGTTGTGTGTGGTCCTATGGTTACTTTTTATATTAAAAACATGTTACCCGAGCGAAGTTTAATATACCAGTACCTATCTAAACAAACATATAATTCGAAGTCATTTGAATGTCTATTAGATACTAATAAAACGATTACAAAACGTATAAATAGGGTGCCTTGTGATGCATCTTATGTACATATTTTTACTTAAACAAGTTACTTATAGCGATAATATAAAAGTTCCCGTTGTTTTCGGGATTTTAGCATTCCACTGACAATCATTATGTGTTACTCAAAGCAAGTCATTCTCGTAATAAAAACATTGCAAGTCATACATGTAGCTGACGCAAAATAACTGGTACATGTTGTTTAAGGAAAATAATAATTTGACAAATCGAACTTTCCCTGGTTTTTCTCTTCTAAGCTTTTACGCGAAAGCTCCGAAAATCAAATACTAGTACTTTGGAAGTTATTTTCACTACTGAAACTGCTGAATCTATATATTCCTGCTGATAAAGAAGAATTGTACAATATTTCTTTTGGTTTATCACTTCTATTGGGTCTATAACTTAATTCGTGCGGTTTGCTAAGAGATGGCGTAACTTGTATTATTCCATTGTTATTATTCCATTGGAACATGTGTTGGAAAGCTACTGTCATTGTACGTCATTTCAGTATATGTCATTCATTTGAAGCCTAAACAACAATAATTTTTATTCACTCAAATATGTCGAACTTTGTACCTGAAAAAGTGTTTTTGCGGGGAGTTCTGCTTCATTACTTTAATATGAAGAAAACTGCTGCCGAAAGGCATCGTATTTTGGTGGAAGTTTATGGTGAACATGCGCTAGCTGAGCGAACGTGCCAAAAGTGGTTTGCACGATTTAAAAGTAGTGATTTTGGCTTGGAAGAAGATGAACGTCCTGGGCAGCCAAAAAAGTTTGAAGATGAAGAACTGGATCAAGATTGTTGCCAAACACAAGAATAGCTTGCAGAATCTTTGCGTGTCACTCAAGCAGTCATTTCAAAACGTTTAAAAGCAGCTGGATATATTCAAAAGCAAGGAAATCGGGTTCCATATGAACTCAAGCCGAGAGACGTTGAAAGGCGGTTTTGCATGTCCGAAATGCTGCTGGAACGCCACAAAAGGAAGTCATTTTTGCATCGGATTGTAACTGGTGATGAAAAATGGAACCTTTACGACAATCCCAAGCGCAAAAAATCATATGTGAAACCCGGCCAACCAGCCAAGTCAACGGCAAAGCCGAATATCCATGGCGTGAAGGTAATGCTCTGTATTTGGTGGGATCAGATGGGTGTGCTGTATTATGAGCTGCTAAAACCGGGTGAAACCATCAATGGACAACGCTTCCGAACACAATTAATCCGTTTGAAGAGAGCAGTAGCCGAAAAACGCCCGGAATATGCGACCACGTTCCCCCCAGGTTGCTATTCCGGTTAAGAACTATTTGGAAAACAGTGGATTGGAAGTCTTACCCCACCCGCCTTATAGCCCAGACCTTGCCCCTTCTGATTACCATTTGTTCCGGTCGATGCAGAACGCCCTCACTAAAATACGGTTCACATCAGAGCAGAATATCAAAAATTGGCTTGATTCAATCTTGGCTGCCAAGCCGGCGCAGTTCTTTTGGGATGGGATCCACAAATTGCCAGAAAGATGGGAAACAGTCATAGTTATATACCCAATATATATGTGAACAATATTGGCCTCAGAAGTCTTCCTTGTGGAGCGACACTATGAAAAGAAAAACCAAACGTTTGTGTGTCTCGAGGCAAGATAAGGTGAAAGGGAATCAAATTGACAACATTTATTGTATGTGACGGAGTTGCTCAATGTTGCTCAATAATTATGTTAATGATTCAAATTCAATTCATAACTGTACATACATAGATTTGCTGCAGGGGTTGCACCAAACGGAGTTAAATTGTTAGTTTTGGACATATTTTTTTCTTGTTGTATCGCTCGAGCAACTCGCCAATTTTTAGTGGGGATTGAGATAGCACGTGGAAGTTGTAAAATAGGGCATATACCCTGTTTGCATTGCCCATAATGCTTTGATCAGTGGCAGGTGCAATCCGATGCTTACGCAACCCTTCCCGATTATTCCATGTCTCTACTAAACAAACACCAATCGAGTTTTGTGATAGCATATCCCCTTTACTTCCAAAGAGGCGGTATTCAACACTGCAAAACCAACTCTTAAGGTTTTGATCATTCCTACTGTTTAGGGTTCTTTCCGAGTTAATGTAAGATGACACTCAAAAAGTTCGCCCCTAATAAACCCGAATCTTTCTTTCTCTTTTATTGACCCATTGCGCCTACACTCCTTTTTTTTAATGTCATAAAAATAAGTTGAATCAATGGAGAAATAAGAAAGTAGGATAATGGAAATCGTTATTTGAAAACCATAAACAAGTGTGTATGTAGTTGAAATGCCTGCATTTGGTATCGATGAACCTTTTTTTCAATTGATGAGAAATTAGCTTTACGTTTAATTTAAGTTCTTTTGGATGAGGTTTCAAGTCTAAAATTCACAAAATAAAAGCTAGAATACCACAGGGCTCCGTTCTGTCTCCAATATTCTTTTCAATAATCATTAATGATCTCTTGCCTGCTACTTTTAACCAAATAAACATCGGCATCGGTCACATTTTCTGGTTTTCATATTCCTTTCAAACACTTTAGTGCATTTTAACTGTAGAATGTGCATACATCTAGATCCATAAATTTCGATATAATTAGGAAAACACAGGGATAAACTTTTCAAGTGTGGATCATGCAATGTGACACAATACAAGTAAATTTAAACCAGGCCATATTCGATGCTGCAAAATTTCTAGGTTCCGTGAGACAATGTGAGAAATACAATACTACGCTATGTCTGATCTGGCATCAATCTGGATGGCATTTCTTCGTCCAAAATTGGATTACAGTGCCTATGTCTTGTGACGTGCTCTTATATCCCGCTTGTGCTTGCTAGATGTTCATAATTGTTGAAACCATCTAATAAAACGCCAATAATATTCCTTACCCTACTTTGCTCAGTCGCCATTTTCACCAGCAGTGCTCCAACAAAATTATCAGTAGCATTCCGTCCCTTCAAAGGTCCAACTGTAACACCAGTCTGGTCTTGAATCCTCATCAGTTTATCCTCAACGCCACTTTCGGACGTACTTTAAAATATCGTGTTTCTTTCATAGGTCAAACAACTTGATTATGCAATGCACTGCTTGGACATTATAACCTGCAAACATTCAAAACCAACGTAAATCGGTACCTGCTAGTTTGTCAACCAAAATCACTGTCTAGTAGTGTAAATGCGCTGTCAAGTATGAATTGTCAGTTGTGGAAGAGATGTAGATGCACATAAAACACACTCTGTGCCTATCAACTAATTTTGTAAAATTTTTAGCATGCGCTCTGCTCAGGGGTGCAACTTCAAATTTTATAATAAAAATTAAGCCAACAAAATAAATCCCAAAATCGATTAAATTTATATGGTTTTCGCAAGGATAGAGTGTCGAAACACCCTTTATAATCAACTGCTTATGATTGACACTTGCAAATATTTTTTATGTGAAAATCTCAATTAGATGGATCTGTTTTCGTGTGTATCTTTATCGATCTTAAATAACAAATTTAGAAAAACAACACGCTCGCACTTCAGTCAATAGGAATTCAAATGCAAATTTAATGGCAAATTAACGGTTTCATTTTCAAGTAATCATTTGGTTTAATGTGTCGTTGGCGCCTTTTTTTCCATCTTTTCAATGGAAATCCGCTCACTTATGTGTCAACGTCCAATGAATTCTACACCAGCCGATGTATGTGATCTTACAAACGTACTCGTATATATGGAAATGTGCAACTATCAAATCGGTGATTTTTGCCGACTTAATTCTAATCAAAATGCTGGTCGTGTTTATGCAGCTTTAGTGCAGTATCCACGTTTAAAACAATTTGATCATTAAAGTCTTATATAAATAGAAGATACAAAAACAATATTTCCATATGCCAAGACATAACATACAGACCTCAGTTTTGAAATTTTGAAACAATCTCAACCTAAACTCACCTTAAACAGTTTTTATAAAAATTTTGTTTTAGTATTTGGAGAAGGGGATGATTTTTGTACGCTGGTCACAAAATTTATTTCTACCAATCAGAAATGATTTACTAATTTTAACTACAATAACGGTTGACAGTCTGTACACGCCCCATTTTCTGCGGATGGCTTAATTGTTTGTTTTTTTGTACGTGGGAAAATTCAAGCGTTTATCTTAAGTCATTTTTAATTTTCGTACCTACACCTATACGCATTATAATTATTAAATGTAGATACTTATTAAATATTCTCTAATGGAGAAGTTTTTAGCCCTTTAATCGATATTTTGCGTTGGGTTCTTTGGCTTTTAGTGTCGTACGCATGTTTGGATTCACAAGACATTTCCTAGTAGTCAAAGTAAGAAAATTACATTTTTCAAATACCAATTAAGAGTATGCTTGCATCTATATTTAATAAGTACATCTAGACAGCCGTTAAATAGAAAATAGTACCAATGTAATGACTTTAATTTCCATAAACAATTTATGCTTTGAAATCAGGCCCTCTGGTTCGAATACTTTAGCCTTTATCTTAATGAAGTTTCTTACGAGTGTACTATATGTCAACAGTTTTCTAAATTGTTCGAACCCTTCTTAATAAGTTTCTGTCCTTATATCCTTTGCCGACGGCATGTACTGAATTATAATCCTGAATAGCCAAGAGTACTTATAGTGTCTACGGGTGTGGCATTTAGTGCTGATTTTTGGAGGAAAAGGCAAAAATTAAGAACGAAAAGTCATCTTTACTTCTTTTCAAACGACAAAGTTAGAAAGAGTTACAGCAAAAAAGCGCGGGGTAATCAATTATATTTGGCACAAAATTGATTTTAGGCCGCTATTCACTGTATTGTTGAACCTTTTCGTACAACATTTTCTTAAGAAGATTCAGTAGATCCTGGAAGCATATATACAAGAGTATGTACTGAAGAAATAATTGCATCTGTTCAGAAAAGTGTTGAAGAAGATCCATATTTATCGATTCGACGTTGTTTACAACAGCTTGGTCAATTGTCCGTCCATTTTATGGAAAATTTACTCAAGGATCTTGGTTTAAAGGCTTACAAGATCCAGATCGGCCAACAATTGTTTGGGTCGAAATTTTGGTGAATGTGCACAAAATTAGCGAAACGTGGTTATATCCTGAAAAATGCACTGTTGGGTGCAGTCTTTAGGCTGGTAGAGTCATCCGACTATATTTTTTTCAAAAATTAACCTTATCATGGGTATTCGCTTTAGAGCCACAATTAATGACATTTTCGTTGCTCGCTGAATCTCATGAATTTGGAAAAGATGTGGTCAAGTTGGGGTGGCGCTAAATGTCCTACAACAAACGAAACAATCAACTTATTAAAGAAACATTCGATGAACGCATGATTTTGGTTAATAGACCTCTTAATTGGACTCCAAGATCTTGTGATTTGGCGCCTCTAGATTATTTTCGTTAGGAAAACATAAATCGCTAGTCTGTTATAACGAAGTTTAGTGACATTAGACTTTCACACTTCACTTCAGCTAAGGCAGAGTCTCTTCTTGACGAAAAAAATACTTAAAGGGCTTCACCTTCTTCCACCTCTTGATTCAAATTCATATCCATATGATCATTGTCGTCAGAAAGCTTAGGATTGTAGCGCTGAATTTGCTTTCAAACTTGGTGCGGACAAAGTAACCTATTTGGACTCTTTTTCTGTATATTTGTGACGATGGAAATGTAGAGCCAATGGATTTTTGGCGTTGTAATTCCCATTTTTCCAATGGTTGCATTGTGAATAGATTAATCCACTCCTTTTAGAATTTATGATAGAGTGAGTGGAACCACATTGGTTGGCTTTTATTTCTTGCTAAAAACGACCAAATCGGTAATACGTAGGAGTGTCCTTTTTTAAGTCCTGCAAGAGAGTTGTTTGCGTTGGGTCTTTTAGAATATCCAAATGTGAATAATATTACCACAATGGCATTGGAAACTTTCAGAAGTCTATGTAGTTCATTAACTACCATATTCTATAGGAGGGAAAAGAGAACAACACCCTGCATTGTACTTCCGCTGAGATATTGCCGTGCCCTCAACAGCCTTCTACCTATTTGCTGGTAAACGTTTCTTTCTAGAATTTTCCTCAACTCTCAGATCGAATGATGTTTGAGTCATCATCCTTTCTGCGGGCAATGGCAAACTCCCGAAAGTAAAATTGCCTACGAAAAAGCTTCTAAGGAGTGCCGTTCGGAGTCGACGATAAACCGTAGGCCCCGCTCGGATGTGACAGAAAATGACAACATGAGCAACACAAATGAGTGTCAAGAAGCTAGGCCATGGGCCATACCAGGCTGCCAGTGCCAGTGTTTTTTTTTTTTGTGTCATTTCGTAAACTCCAAAGTTGAGCTCTGTCCTTATGAGTAAAATTATTATCTCTAAAATGGCCTTGTAATTTTAAATGCAGTGAATTTCCTGGCGTTGTTTTATGCACCAATGTTGACGCTTACCATCTGTCCCGATTTTTGTAGGACAGAATGAGGGAAAGTCATCATCAAGAGAGGAAGTCAGCTTGGTGTTGAGTTTGTTGAGTACTAGCTTTGAGACGAAATATAGTTTCCGCATTTAGACAGTCTGGGATGAAATATCAATAGTCTTTCTGCCAGTTCATACTCCGACAATTATGGTAAAAAAACTGTGCATGACCATTTTTTGTTCGATATGTTGAGTTGTCAGAGTTGAGCATTTTACCTTTCAAGTTATGATCTATATTAGAGAAATTAAAAGAGAAAGTGATGACATTGAAATTACCTTGGGATCTTTTAGTGATAAAAGCTATAGTCCTTAACCCTACCGCACCCACCGCATCCGTTACAACTTCACAGCACGATTCACAAAATTGCGAGCGATTCCAAGCGGCCCAGTGTTGCATTCGTAATGAGTGAGTTCAGTTGTGTACCAGTATTTATGACTTGACTTGCCATCAGTGTCAACTAAAATGTGTAAATCTTCTTATCGAGTGCATTTTCAATTCTACGCATTCTATGGTATTTTGAAGCGCAGTCTCAGGATATTTTGCCTTGAGAGTCATGTTTTTTAAATCAGTACTTACAGACAGTACAGGTCTTGGTGTGAGTTTACATCGTTGTTCGGCATGATGTTCTCGTAATTATGATCAACCTTTAGTTAATCCATGTTATTTTATGGTCTTTGGATGTCCAAGTCCTTTGTGCTGTGAACAGGCAAAAAAGAGAGACAACCCAATATTAGCTTAGCTTGGTTTATGCTCCTTTTTTGTGGGGTAATGGGTGTGTTATTTTAAGAATATTCCTTAATTGATCATCCGCGAAAGTTCCTCGGAAACATTGCCTCAGAAATGCTAAGAATTCTAAATAAGGACAAAGAAATACTGCCAGCATCCATGACTTTCTTATATCCATAATAATTTTCATTGTACTATATTTTAGGAATTTTACATAAATTGTTTAGTAAAGACACTAGCATGCCTAGAACTATCTGGCAGTTTGAAGTTTTTTTACTTCTTCCATAACCTAGAGTGTAATAAAAATATAAAGAGTTTTTGAACTTTTTTTAAGTCACTATTTAAGTAGAAATTGATTAATGTCAGTGATTGCTAACTGAATGTTTTAATTTAAATAAACAATTTTTTTTATAATTACATATACAGATTGATTTAAATTGTACAAAAGTGGACCTGTTTATCTGATTAAGAGTATTTCATGTACTTTAGACAAGAATATTTAAGACTTATTTGCATAAATACATTGCCCTTCAATGTGCATGTTTTTAATTAAACAACTGCTTTGTTCTATTAATTTTCATAGTTCTCTTTTGGTTTAGAAAAAAATAAAATAATTAAGACTATAGGTACCTCTAATTAAAGTTGTTTGAAAAGAGACCAGCGTGGACTAACGAAATTGATGTCATGATAATATATTTTTTATTCTCTTCGATATTTTAATGTCACAGTTTTTATATTCATTACGGATTGCTTGGCATTGGAATTTATAAATAGCATTGATCGAAATGCATTTTTCTTTTTTTCTGTCGAAACGGAGCAGTCAGACAAAGAACTAGTCGATTTTACTCCTAGTCTTTCGAAGAAAGATGAATAAGCACTTGAGTGATAAAGTACCAGTACTCACCACCTTAACGTCGAGTACCCGCAGTGTAAGCCGCACATTGGCAGAAATAGTGCTCCGCGGTGTCGTAATCACGTGCCAGTAAACTACCAGCAGTCTTTCCTTGTGAAGGACTTCGGAAACGCAGCTGACTTTTTAGAGACGTCGAGAAGCATTCGCTTGGTCCGCCTGTAACCTGGGGACTTGTCTCATCTGCAGCTTTGCTCATACAGAACCTAAATGTTAACTTCCATCAGGATTGCGGATATCTCAGCTTGAAAGACAGAAGCGTGTTTTACTAATGAGGAGTGAAATCTAATGTTGTCGTCCTCCAGGAAGACACCAGCGCATCATCGTACATAGGATTTGGAGAGGTTGCCAACCGGTCTATGGCACAGGCAGTATCTATTTCGAATTTTTTCTGCTGCGGTAGTTCTGGTATCGTGGCACTAAATGGCATATCCATAATGCCAGAGTCAAGAGAGGGCTGGCGGGTCATCAAAACTCCAGTCCATGTTGAATCACTTATTTTTAAATGGAAAATAGCTTGAAGCCCATGATATAAATACCAAGGCGAGGGAGTTTTATCCATGCATCTACACCGAAGCCAGGCATGCTAGGGAAAGCTCCCATGCGGGCCCTTCTTGGTGAAGCAGTTTGTTATCCAGGGATACACCAGAATATTTAGCTTATTTGGGGAATAGTTGAGTCAGACAAGACACCTTACTTCTTCTCTTAAAGAGACCAACTTCAATTTTGAGACCGAAATCCCATTTCTAGTACACAAATCGTCGAAAAAGTCTAGGAGCTGGTTGTAAGCTGGATCTAACTAGGTTCCCTGGGATGAGAGCATCAAGCATGAAACGGAGAGTCTCTACTTATAACTCCGTGTAGGTACCATCAGATTTTCTGAGTTAATTCTGCTTAGCTGATTTTCCTCCTTTGTGAATTTTGGCTATCCTGCTGGTTTCACTGACACTTTCGATCTGTTCGCAAAAGTCTTTATAAGAGAAAACTATTCGAAATTCGAACAAGCCTCTTATACACTTTTTGCTTCAGTCTGTTATGATTCCAGTCTTCCTCTAAATTAGTCTTAAGTGACCTACAGATCTGCGTTCCACCAAGGAACATGCGATTTGCAAGAATGCTTTTAAGCTGAACATACCAATTCAAGATACCTACAATTAAGGTTCAAAACAGCTCCCTCTTGCTTTTGTTTTGTCGTGAGTTAAAGCGGAGCACAGCTAGACTGCCCGAGTTTCTGCTTAAATCGTGTCCAGTTGGTTTTCTGCGGATTCCATCTCTTCAACAAGATCGATTCAGAATTTGATGTACATTCGGTATGGAGATCTCGAATAGTACTTTCTGATAGGAATCTCCTAAACATACCAGTTGCATAACATTAAGTCGATTAATTGTTGTTCTACTTTCGTAACATTAAGTCGATTAATTGTTGTTCTACTCTCGTAACAAAAATTAAAGAATACGAGTATCTTACCCTATATTGTTCGGACCGGAGGAATAAACTTTTAACTATCTCTCCAGAGAGTCATGGTCATAAGCACAAGAAACTAACTTAGAACAACTCCACGTTGCACTAGCCATTTGAAATTTTTTAGTATCTAGACTGTGTGCAATCCATAAAGTCATCCTCATCCTAATCGGCATTCAATGAAGACTACCAAGAAGTTTTCACGTTTTGGCGTGAATCGCTGATCCTGGCTACGATTTCTGTCACTCGATTATGTTATGTTGCGAACAATGCAAAACACTGCTCAAGTATTTATGATACCGGAACCTTCTGAGCGACTAATATGTGTCGGGGTCTATTATTTGGTTGCAGCCAAGGAATGTACGTCCACGTTTGTGTGGATAAATACCACAAGAGAGTGTAATATCGAGAAATTTCATGCTAAGAGGCTTCAATCGCAGCAAAACGTATAATCCTTGTCGATGGCGTAGCCCTAAACTTCCAGCGGCAAAATATCGTCAGAAGCCCCCTTATTTTAAATGCTCAGCCTCACGAATTTCTTTGTTTGATGAGGAATGCCTAGAAGCACATCTAGTAAAACAACTCCTAAACGGAGTAGTGATGCGATGCAAAACGTGATCAGCTGGTGTCTTTTATAAGCAATGAGAAAAAAAATTTACCTCTCTCAGGATGAAAGAAAGGAAACAAGCGATCGGTAGAGAGTAGACGCTTCAGGATACAGGTTCAACAGCCAGATAAACTCTCTAAAAGCATCGAAAATTGAGGCACGCAACAGTCTCCCTGTACTCGCATATAAGAATTTGCGTGCCGTATTATATGAAAGTCTTAAACTCTTTGTCAACTATCTGACTGGTACCTTTCAATGCGACTTTACAGCACAGTTGTCCAAATGCCGACAGATCCAAGAGAAACCCTAAAAAGTCCAGATCATTTCTCAGCACTTCTTTGCCAATTTCAATATCACTCTGATTAAATTTATAGAGACGAGCTATAAGCAGACATTTCTGATTTTTCAGAACGTTCACTGCTTCGAAATCAATCTCACGGAGGCCTTCGATGTCGAAAAGGGTACGCGCTGTCATGTAACTTCTCTTACTCTCTACTTAAAACTCTATTAAACTCGCAAGACAACCTAATTTAATTTTCTAAATATCTGTGCACCCGACGACGTTAACATCATTGCCAGAACGCAGCAAGCTGTTATTTAAATGAAGTCCGTCAGTATTTACTGGATAAAAAGGCCTTTGGCAAGAAATGCTAACGAAACTGTAATAAGATGGTGAGTACCATCCCAGTGCTGCTCTATGACACAGAGTCATAAATGTTAACGAAAACAGTTGGAGACATCCACTTTCATTTTAAACTTAAGACTATTTGAATAAGTTTTGTATTGACAGGCTTTGAAAGAGGAGATGTTACAGCGAACCCCACGAGTTGTACACAGACACAGTCCTACTCAAACAAGAGGTTGATAATGATATTATTGTTTCACTACAAAAGGTCTTCGATTCCTACCCGGCGGTATAACTCAAGCTCATACTCAAGCATGCTCACAAAAGTGGAAATGCACCTCGAGGTTCTTGAAATATACAACTGACTGGTCACTGGTTGAAGCCTGAATAGACTATGTCGTCATATAAGTCAGTTGGCTAGACCTATAATGTTTAGGTTTAGGTGATGAGTGCAAGGATATCACTCCGTCCCACATCTTGCTTGCTATTAAGTGTCTCAGTGATTCGGTCAACAATTTTGCGGCGGACAACAACCATGCATTGAAATCGATTCAAAATCAATTCACCAAATATGATGACATTTTAAAAACAGTTGAAGACTTATCAATTTCCCTCGAACAATCTGCAAGCTATAATAAGAGTCAATTTAGAAACTTATCTATGCAGTTGGCTCAAAATAGTGATTTAATTAAACGAAACGATAAACACGAAATAAGTGAAGACTTAAAAAACTGTATATCCCATAGTGTTAAATCTATAATTAAATCGTACATCCCCACAATAACAGACTCTTTAAGTTCTCTACGGTCTTCCCTCGATTTTCATCTCCAAAGTACGTCGCGAAAAAGCGTTCCCTCTCCTCCAAAAAATGATCAGTTGCTCCTAAACATCATATGCCAAATGAGTGATTTAAGCAACGTGATAACCGAATCACGCGCGCTTTTAAACGAAATTGCTGATCACATCCGGATAGCTTCCAGTAAAATCGACGATATACCGGTGCAATCCCAGGCTCTACCGACTGCATCATACAACACCTCGATTCTGACTGAGATGCTTGAATCTGCAATAATGGAACCACCAATAACTCCTGGGTCATCATCTTCTCCACCACAACCCGCTCCGGAAATTGATCCAAATACACCAACTCCTGAACCCACAATCTCACGATTTGGCACCTTGTGGACACTTTCGGAGTGGAACAAGAGAATCAAAAAATTGAACAATTCCAACAAAGCCGAATCGGTTAACTTTTTAATAAGAGGTACACATCTCGATCGAGCCAGGCTAACTAGTCTCTTCAAATCTAAATTTAAAATTGATGTCATCAACTGCCGTAAGATCTCCACCAACACCCTCAAGGTAAGCATCCCATTAAAATATGAATGGATGTTCATCAACCCTGCTTCCGACGTCATCAATCTGGGTGGAATAACCATGGAAAGATTAAAACCAAATAGAGGAAACAACAAACATCGCAAGGATACTACCTTTAACCCTTTACCGAAGCCCAACTCTCACAAAAAAAATCCAAAGCCTAACAAACAAGCTCCTGATCCAAACTGGAGTTTTAAAGTTGGGACATTCCCTTTCTTCACTCCTTCTTCACTCCATACTGCTAATCACGTTTCCACAAAACGTTCTTCCACACCGTCCAACCCAATTCCCAAACGTGTATCTTTTAATCTTGATCCTCCTCTCAGTCATTTAAAAACCCCAACAACTTCTTCTCATCCCACTCAAAGAAAAACGACATACCCTAACTTTATTCGCTCCCATATTTTAAATCCCTCCCCATCCTCTAAGCTTGAGTCCCACCCTGATTCCACACCACCTTCGTTTTTAGACCCCATACTTCCTCCAAAGGCAAAGTTAACCAAGCACCTTATCGATTCAGGGGAAGATGGCCGGTATGTTCTCTCTCGACTACGAGACCGCAGACTATACGATAATGTTCGTTTATATCTCGCATATCTTCATGATAAGCCAGACTCTGTCTGTATAGACGGTATAACGAAAACCAATGCAATGGTTTCCATTCTGCAAGAAGGGCTTCCCACTAATCACAATGAACTGCGGCAACTTTTTATACGTTTTCATGAGCAATTAGATATGACTCCTGATGATGTGGTTAATGATCTCTCCTCTTTTGCGTCTCACGTAAGCTCCAAACGCATACTACACCTCCAGCGAACGCGGTCTAGTTTCAAAAACTACCATCGCTCCTAACCCACTACTCAATTCTTTGCCGAAGCCTCCCAAATATCTGTCCCTGTATTATCAAAATGTAAGAGGATTACGAACTAAGATCTCTGCTATATATCTTAATTCGCAGATTCTGCCCTACGACATTTTTGCACTCACAGAAACCAATCTCACCCCTGATATTAAGGATAATGAATTATTTTCCCAAGACTTTGATTTACACCGTGACGACGATCTAGATAAGGAGGAAAATTTGTATGGCCGTGGGGTACTTCTAGCTATACACTCTCGTCTCGAGTCTAAACCCTTTAAAAAATCGTCCACTGCATTCTTTGAATTTGTTTGCGCTAGAATTCCTATTTGCAAGCGCAACCTATATATTTGCTGCTGCTATATTCGCCCCTCTCAACCAATTCAAGGTTACCAGCTAGCTGTTGATGCAATCGACAGCATTTTTGATGCTGCTGATCCCAGCGACGTAGTTATTTTTTTGGGTGATTTTAATCTACCTAAGCTTGTATGGGCTCAGACTGACCAGTCCTACTTTACTGCAACAAATCCCACCTCTGATAAAGAAAACCTTTTCATCGACTGCCTTACTGACTCTGGTCTGTATCAATTAAGTGGTGTCACCAATAACATTGGCAGACAACTCGACCTAGTCTTCGCCACTGATACAGATAACTGCATCGTTTTAGAAAGCAGACATCTTCTTTCTAAGTTGGATAGTTACCATCCTCCCCTTTCTCTTACATTGGCGTATGACAATGGTCTTAATCGCGCTTTTTATGAGTCTTCTTACAGTTTTAATTTTCATAGGGCTAACTATGCCGAACTGAATAACCTTCTCAGTATGGCCAATTTTGACTTTCTTTACGATAATCCCAACCTCACGGTTAACGATGCTCTCGCATCCTTCTATACTGAAATTTTCAAATGTCTCTCCCAATCCGTACCTTTTTTACCCAAAAAGAATCCCTCATCATCGCCACCCTGGTATAATAAAGAGTTGCGATCTATTCGTAATAAGAGAAATAAGCTCTGGCGTACTTACTTAATATCGCGTTCCGACATCGATTTCTTTTACTACCAGTCTGCCCAAATAAATTTCTCTGTACTTTGTCAAACTCTATATGACAACTATTTGAACCAAATGGACCGCACACTCATTACCGACCCCAAGCGGTTCTTTCAGTTCATCAAAACTAAAAGTAAATCGGATAACTATCCATCATCTCTGAATTTTCTAGATAAGTCATCGGGCGATCCCCAAATTATAGCAAATCTCTTTGCAATTTTTTTTAGCCAAGCGTTCGCCACCCATTCCCAAGAGCCAGACCACTCTTACTTTTCCTACTTAAATTGCTGTCCACAAACAACTTTAGAATCTGTGTCTATAACTTTAGAGCAAGTCAAAGAAAAAATTATAAACCTCAAAGATGATTATTCTGCTGGCCCTGATGATCTTCCCCCTATATTTTTAAAGAAATGTGAAATGCACCTAGCCCAACCTCTTACAGCTCTCTTTCAGCTTTCTATCACCCAGGGATTATTTCCCTCGACCTGGAAAAGGTCATTTATTATTCCCCTACATAAAAAAGGCCGAAAAGATGATATTTCCAACTATCGACCAATTGCTAAGCTGTCCTGCATACCCAAGCTTTTCGAGAGCATTATTTATGACACGATGCTTTTTCATTGTAAACCTATTGTTTCCCAAAACCAGCACGGATTTCTCAAAGGTAGATCTACGACTACCAACTTAACGGAATTCGTATCAAGCACTTTATGTGCACTGGAATCTGGAAATGAAGTTGATGTGATTACCACCGATTTCAGCAAAGCCTTTGATAGGATTTCACATGATATAATCCTTCTGAAATTAAAAGCTCTTGGTTTCCAAATAAACTTTATAACATGGGTTCGATCATATTTAAATGAAAGACAGTACTATGTTTTATTCAGGTCCATGATTTCTGACCCAATTAAAGCCTCCTCTGGTGTCCCTCAAGGCAGCCACCTTGGTCCCTTACTATTCATTCTGGCCATTAATGATGTTGATTGCATCATAAAAAAATCATACATATCTGTTTACGCAGACGATATGAAAATCTTTAGATATATATCTTCTTCCTCAGACAGCCTACCACTGCAGGAAGATCTTGACAGATTTTGTACTTGGTGTCAGAAGAATTTTCTTGAGCTTAACGTCAATAAGTGTCAGGCTATAACGTATTCCCGTAAGCGGCCCCCGACTTCACCTCGCTGCTATCTAATCTTTAATCTTCCTGTTCCCTTAGTGAATGAGTTGCGGGATTTAGGTGTTATCTGTGATAAGGAACTCAATTTCCGTTCTCACATTGATAATATAATAAAGAAAGCCAACTCTGCCCTCGGCTTCATCAAGCGCTGGTCTAAGGAGTTTTCCAATCCTTATGTTACAAAATCTCTTTACATAACCTTTGTTAGGCCTCTTCTTGAATATGCAAGCCAGGTGTGGTCACCCTACTACAGAACACACATTCTCCGAATAGAAGCTGTTCAACGCAGGTTTTTACGATTCGCTTTACGTGGTCTTCCCTGGGATGATAGCCAAAACTTACCACCTTATACTGATCGGCTGAAACTTATAAATTTACAACCCCTTTCTATACGTCGAAAAATTGCCGACATTCTCTTTATTCATCAAATTTTAGTTGGTAATATCGATTGTCCTTCCTTACTTCGACTTATTTCTTTTAATACAAACCCTCGCAATCTTAGGTCTGTGCCACTTTTCCGGCTAAATCTTCACCGAAAGAATTACGGACACTTGGAGCCAATGTCTAGAATGCTTCGTGAAGTTAACGATATTCTGCCTCTCTTCGACTACCATCTCACCAAACTCTCTCTTAAAAACACTCTTATTTCCACCTATGCCTCACATCCTAACTTTTTTTTAACCGCTCCCACCCTTTAGTTTTTATCTTTAGTTTTAAGTGAAAATTGTTAGTTCTAAGAATTAGCTTGCAATAAGCATTAATAAATCTGTCCGGGTTTGACCCGGGCCGCAAATAGGTAACAAGGTTAGTCAGTCACCTTAAAGCTACAAATTAAGCCCAAGTATGATTCCCTAAACTCGACTTTGGGTGTTTTTCAGCAAATTAATAAAAAAGATTGCGAAGTAAGATAGAAACTTTGACTTCCTCCCTACATAGGCCTTTGGTTTTGATTGATAAGCTAAGATAATTTCGATCTTTATAAGACATATATGAGTAAATTCGTATGTACCACTTTTTTCAAACTGAAAAGTGAGTTTCCAAGTTGAAAATGCATACGCAAGTGTTAAACGATCACTTAAACTTACTGAACCGCTATCTAACCTGCCTCTTCCATTCACTATCCGTCTTGATAAACCCAAACCCGTTCTGGTCTAAGCATTAACGGTGAGAAAAATAAAAATAATCAACCAAACACTTTCCATGACTTTTAAAGCTTTTCTCATACGCAAAATGCCGTGTTGTGCCTCGCCGCTGCCAACTTGGTATCCTTCAACTCTCGCTAAAACTGGTCACGCAAAAAACTTAAAGATCAAGCTCGTTGTGGCTGCATTTGTTGGTAATCACCTGCTAAGACGAGCTCGTACGATATTTCCTCGCAATTTAATTCAACTCCGAGTTGATTTATCTTTTTGAAACTTCCGGGCGTCCTTGATCAAATCGCTGTTTGCGTCGTTGTGAGTTCTTGTTTTTTTTTTTTTTTTTTTTTTAAATTTTTTTTATGCAGTGCAGTTTTATATTAAATTACTCACAACTGCAGTGATGCAGTGCAACGTGATATGCTATGTATGCAGCGGCCATAGAATTGTACTGCGTTTTGCCATTAACTTTAAAACGAAAAAAAAAAAAATTGAATTACAAAACTGATGTTTGTTGCTTCGCTATTACTTTCAAAATACAATGATCTTGAGGTGATTTGCATCATTGCAATGAAAGTATGCACACTCGTATCTTTAAGACGGGGGCATTCGTATCTCTTTAGAAATACACAAGTACGAGTAGAATTTAATCTTTTGTTTTTGATTGCGGAATTTGTTTTTTTTTTTATTTTTTTATTTTTTATTATTATTATTTTTTTTATCGTTAAGGATTGAATTACAATGTCACCATCATCATCATCATCATCAATATCAGCATTGTCGTGACGAGTGAGTCAAGAGTTTTTGAGTAATTGCGTGAAATAAATGAAAACAAGATGCCGATATTTGTATCTTTACGAGTACATTTGTTTCGACTACTGTCGAAAGAGACATGAGTTGCGCTGGTTTTGAAAGCTCAAATTCGCGCTTCTGTGCAATATATTTTGCTGATATTTGTAAGCAAAATTGCGATTTATTTTTGATAAATTCAATTTTAGTTGGAAAATACTTCTACACAAAAACAACTTCGATCGTGTGAATGTTTAATTCCTTTGTGTGTTGCTCGTGCTTTCAACCGCTTAATATACTGTCATATTTGAAATTCTCAAAATGTACAGGAAATTCAATAAAATATTCTTGTGGAGTTCCTCAGGAAAGTCAACTTGAACCTATAGTTTTCACTATAAATTATGCCATATTCGCATAATTTTGCTTACCTTTTCAACAATATTCTTGGACAGAGGAGACAAGGATGGCCAGCTCCTCCAGCAGGTTGGATTGAAAGGAAGATCTTTTCATTGCTTCCATTTCTGCTAGTTAATGGGCCTTTTTTCTTTATTGAACGAAGGTTTCCTGACATTCAGTTGTTACTTTGTGAAAGTAAGCTATATGTAAAGACCGGGGATATCTGTTGCAAAAAACAAACTGCGCTTCACCCATTATTGAAACCAGCTCCCTGATCTGAGAGGTGAACTTAAAAGGATCTGAACCTTTTCTAGGACTGGCTCGGTTCTCGATTTGGCTTTTTATTAGAAGTTTTTTATCAACACGGTTGTGGGAAAGGGTCCTTTTGCATTATGGGTTTGTAATGCTACTGGAACGACATATCGTCCGTATCAATGTCGTCCATATTTTCGAAGAAATAACCACTTATCATTATCCAATAGTGCTAGCCGCATGTTATGACGCAAACCTTGGACTAATTTTTGACAGAATAAGGAAAAATAGTGCGACCAGCATGAATACCATATCAAATTGTAGGCTTTCACGAACTTTTCGATTTATTTATTTTCGAAATGACAATTTTATTTCTTTACAACCTATTCAACTGAAAGTGAGCCTTTTCGCTATCAGTAAAAAATAAATAAATAAATAAACGAACAACCTCTAGGTAGCATGACGCTTATATTTGCAGGCAGGCCAAACGAAGTTCATTGATGTCGTTCGGCAGGAAATGTCTAACTAATATCTAAATCGGAGAGTTCAGTTTTGTCGAAAAGCCTGACTGCTCTAAGCATAAGTGTTTATGACGTTGCTTAGCAATGTGAAAATGTGTAGCCTACACCCGCATTAGACTTCATCTACTAGGTGCTGATGCTGTGGGGCGAGTACTTAAAGCGCATTTTTAAGACCAATCTAGTTATTTGCGCTCGGAGTAGAAAAAAACATTTTGAACACTACCTTCTTAGAGATTGTTCTTGAACTAGCGGACCAACAAGAAAAGTATCGGTGAAAGAATACAACCTTGTACTATGCCAATTTAAATTTGTTTGGACAGCTTTCCCCTGTATGACATTTTTACTTATACTGTTGCCTTAATATGGATGGCAACGATTAGTATAAGGCCTCGTAGAAGTAGCATCTTCCGACAGGTCGTGGTTCTTTAAATGACGAGAATGTGCCTCTGCAGCCGAACATCTTGCAGCTCTGCTAATAAGCCCTACTTCACGCCTCCCCTTTTAGTCTATAACATGTTCTTTCTTTAGACTCTTGACGATCATTTCATGTTTTCACTTTCCTGGATAAGAGTGAGATTCTAAAGCCCAAAATCAGTCGTTGATACACAAGTTCTGGCGATATTATTCGCTCTGTGCTTAAATGCTTCGTAGAAATGCCATTCCATCTTGTTGTGTTTGCGTGCTTTAGGTTAGACTTTGGCCCGGGTGAATAGATCAGCAAACAAAACTTGGTACTGATATGGACTTGGTTAGAGTGCATATGTCGTACAGTTGATGTAACAAAAAGCACTACGGACTGTAACCGTACTCTTAAACAAATCAGCAATTTCACCCTTAAGTACTGAGATAAAAAAAGATTAAATCAACTCGATTCAGACTTGGAAGACTTGGAGTGAAGCGCACTTTTCTTTACTCTTTATTCATCGCTACTTATTCCTCATCTGAAATGTATAAAATGCCCTCTAAGGTGAATGATGATCGAACCCATCCTTGAGGTCTTTGCTGATTCAGAATACCTACTTGCAACCTCTGCAGTCGAAGCGTTAAATTAGCAATGTTTATTATATTGGAAGACACGCAGTTCCGCTCTCATTTTTAGTCGGTTATTGATCTACCGCTACTGCAACGAGGGTGATAGTTTTGAATCAAATAAAGCAAAAAGAGGGTATTTTCATCGGCAAATAAATATTAAAAGTGTGTCGGAGACCAAGCTGAGCCCTGTGGCATCCCTTTTTTTTTTTTATTAGTTACCAAACTTTAAACTTTCAAAGTTGCCCTGAATCGACCTTTCTGAAAAGTCATTTCTAATCCATTGAAGAAGAAATTCAACTATCTGAAATACATGCAAAAAAACTTAAATGCCAATTGCCCTTTAAATATCAAGCGGAAGATATAGTAGTTGTAATTTAGAAAGAAAACCTTCATATAGGTCATTGAAAAATGTTTGTGTCTTATGACCTTAAAAGGCGGTGTTGATCGAATGGGTATGGACCCGTCAGAAGGCCACTCATTTTTGTTTTGTGCGAGCTGGATGCAGTTTTCCATTTTTCTTTGCAAATGCTTAAGATAAGCAAATGTACGGGCTGAATGGGGAAATTAATGTACGAAGCTAAAGATGCCTATTACCTTTGGGTCACTTTATTATCGCTTACCTCGTATTTTGATTTTACTGGAGTCTCAGACGTATGAAATAAATATCTTACCTGGAGTTGTTACAACTAGAAACTTAGAGACGTTTGCTCTTTGATAACTTTGATAATACTCTAGGGCTATTCTAAAAAACTTGCCTTCCTTGCCATTGCTCGACGATGTCTGCGGCTCCAGTTTTGGTGGCACTCAAATGGATAATCTGGCGGTCGGTACGGTTATCTATTCTTTCTATTCCATTTAAAGCGATGTTCTACTGAAGGCGACATACTGAAGGATTTTTAAGAAGGTCGATGTTATACCCTAGTATCCTTATGTTTTTTTTTTTTAAGAGAATCTTCAAACTGAGAATGGGTTACAGAGTTACAGAGTTCGCTGCCAACACCACCTCGCATGACATTCGATTAGAAGACTTGTGATAATTATCTCAATGTAACTGGTATTTGCTGACGAATGAATGTAGCCTCCACTTTGTCCTCAATTAAAAATACATAAAATTCAGTTCTTCAATTGGTGCTTGCGCGAAATTCCCAAAAGAATCATCAATATCATATGTAACACTTTGACAGGATTATTAAGTGGAACGCAATAACTTAACTTACATGCAAGTGAATCCCACCCAATTCGGTAATTAAAACTATACACAAACCGACTAATTTGATTAAATTTCAATTAATTGGTCCGAACCATTTGCTTTTGTTGGCCTCGGACCAGGTGTTTATACTCGTACCAATTTCTCTCTGACTCTCCCTCCGTCTCTGTGGCTCTTTCTCATCGATGAGGCGGCGGCAACACCTTGAACAAACTTAGAACAAACATTTGTTCTTTAAACTTGGGTGTCATGCCGCCCTCTATTCGTACATCTACGTCTGGCTAGATAGGGGTCTCTTGCCATCGAAACTAAATTTAAGAGTGCTGCAACGCGCACTGTCTAGAGAGACATCGTGGGACTACTTACAGGGTGAGTGATTGCACACTCCAGGAAATTCAATATGAATCGCCACCTTCCCGTGCACACATTTCAAGGTGCACCGCATCTATAGATACAATTCCCCTCATCCTACCCCACAACTGACACTACCCCTCCCTGCAGACAAATGCTCATATTATCCGTGAAATATGAATGCAATTTCTAAAATTATTTTCCTTTTAAGTGATTAAGGTGTGGTGTGTTGCATCTTTGTTGTGTTGTGTTTACTTGGACAGCCTTGCATTTGTAGTTCTAGAACTGCCCTGCTGCAAGACCCAACCAAATGATAGGTAGACATGTTTGGTTTTCACTTTGGAATAAAATCATAATAAACTTTGAATTGTAATGGCCACCGGCAACAGCAGGTGCATGCTTGAGCTAATAGCTTCAATAGTTTAATCAGTATAGTTGGAGTAGTTAACTTGAGAAACGGGTTTGGAATTTGCTTTTTTTGAGAATTCCATGGAGTATTGCGAAATTTATTTCATCTGGTCAGGTCGACAGCTGGACGAGTGGACTGTCTCCAGGTGATGTTGTTAACAAAGTTGATTTCTTATGAGGGTAGGAGGTTTCTTTTGAAGCTCCATATATTGCAATTAATTGCGAAAGGTATTTAATAAAGAACCGATCTTATTTTGAGGTTTCATTGCTTTTTTTCACATTTTTAAACACTGCCCTCCTAAATACAAGCTTAACAGGAAGAGTGCTTGGTACTTAGGTGTCCTCTCCTTTAGTAGATCTTGGCTTCGTTATTCCATTTGTACGGAATAGAAATTTTAGTCAGCCAGGGTCAGGCGAAATTCAGAAGCAACCTTGACCAGAGTAGAACTACTGAACTTGTCAGACTGTAATCTTCAAAACTTCATACACTGTTGTATGGGGTATGCAAACCAACGAAAAGGTACATCAAACATAAGACAATGACTTATTTCTTTCTTAAGAATAGAACCTACCTCGTATTCAAATTGTCGAGAAGCCACTTCTTTAGGTCAGTTAGGTTCTGATGATGTCTGCAATATCAAGCATAGACATCAAGTCATAGATCAAGTGACAAATAATTCTTGTCGGCTGGTATTTTTAAGGGCTAAAAAGATAATTAAGTAGCAAAGCCCTATATTAGACGACGAATGTGCTTCATAACCCTCTCATCATTCCGTGAAAGACAGGGTACAGCAAAGAACTTTTTTTTTCAGAAGCCTTCGTTTATATGGTTAGATGGTAGCTAGATTATGTAAAGAAAATGAACACCAGTAGTGGAGCCCGATGGGCTTTCGAATCCCTTCCAGTAGGAGACCGGTATTAGCGAAAACCCTAACCTAAGGTGAAGATTTCTAGTTTGGAAGGGAATTTCTTTTGAGTGCGAAATATTGTTCATATTGTCCACAGAATGGGTAGGGGACACGACTGTGTCCTATCTATCAATCTTAGCTCTGAACCTTATTTGGATTTTGTGTTAGCCAATACCAATTGACTGACTTAGGTTAAGAACTAGCAGTCCATTGCGAACTTAGTCTCTTCGCTTCTTGGCAGGCTTAGACATTTTTTTTGTTATTTTTGATGTACGAGTATGACCTGGAAATCGAAACGAGAAATTCTGTACGAGCCGAACCACTGAGCAGATACCATACGTTGCCAACACCATTGCGTCATTTTACCTAAATTCTCGTACACTGCTCACAGTTAGAGAAAGGATTCTTTAAGAACTGCATGGCTGTATAGAGCGGATTTAACATCTTCTTTAAGAATTTCAACAGGTCGTTATGTTTCCTCGAAAACGACCTATGATCACAGACACTATTCTCTTTGGTATGGGATGATTATCCGTCATAGGATAAAGAGTATCAGACAAAAAGAAAGGTCCTAGTTCAACTCGAGCTGTAAAGAGGTTGTCAGGGCTAGTGATGGCACATCTCCCCTTCTTCTGAAGATGTTTCTCCCACGTCACCGAAACACGAAAACTTCTTAATGACCGGCAATTCGGTTTTCTTAGCAACAAATCCACTGATGATTTGATGACATGTCTCACCGAAAAGTGGAACCAAAGTATATATAAAGGAACCAAAAGCATATGACAGAGTTCGATGAGTTTCTTCTTCAATAGATTGGAAATTACCTTTCAGTTCAGTTGTAGTTTAATATTCACAAAATAAATGCTAGTCTGCCCCAGGGTTCCGTTCTGTCTCCGACAATCTATTTAATTTTTATCAATAAATTCTGATCTGCTACTTCTAATCTTATACTTGCCTTCCTGATGAAAGTACATTCTGCTTTTTATATTCGTTCGAACAGACGTCTCTGCTCTTCGGCCGCAGAACGAGAACAGGGTGTGCCAGCTCATTAAATTCTGTTATTATCAGTATAATAAATTAGGTAACTATCCACAGATTGATTGCTTCTAAAACACAATTCGATAGAAGATCCTAATAAAGTCTGTAGGACTTCAATGTAAATAGATAGTAAGGTATTCATTCCCCCGAAGAGTACAATTCGCATATTTGGTCAATACCTCATTTCACTGGTTTGATAAGATTTAAAACCGTGCGACAAAAGTCATAGGTGAAGCCAATATGGCACAGCCAAACTGGCGCGCTTGAACACCGACGAAACTTCTCTTGCCGTGTCTTGTTATGTTGCAATTTTTAACGCGGTTGCTCTAAGGAAATTTCCAATGTCAATCTTCCGGTTTAAGATCTTATCCGTAACAACTGTCTTGCTATGAATGCTCTTAAGTATATCCTCAAGGGCACTTTAGGATGTAATCTAAAATATATTGATTCCTTCCTAAGCCATACAACTCGCTTATTAAATTCACTGCTAGCTCTCTATTTCTTAGTCATTATAACTTGCAAACATTTAAGACCAACGTACATCGTTACCTCTCTTATTTCTATCCTTAGCTTCCTTTTTCTCCGCTGGTTATTATACATAAAAAAAATTACACCGCGAAGACCACCAATTAATAAATTTAACAGAGATTTTATTGTCATCTCGAGTTGGTTACTATAACTTCCGATGTCGTACCCACAGTTATAAATCCTTTGCCGTCACACGCTAACTTAATTTAGTTGCATTTTGGGGGTTCTTCTTCTTCTACTTCTTATCCTTTTTTTTAACCCCTTCCTCGTTATACGAAATTATGTGTAACGAGCTTCCGATTTTTACTGCATCGCTTCTGCTCCGCTTATGGGGTTGGCTAATGTCGCAGACCGCAGAACGTGTCTCTTTACTGCTTGGCCCTGGATCGCTTCAGTGGTTAGCCCCAGGCGTTGTTGCGCATTTGCCATCTGAGAAATTCAGGAATGCTTTTTCCGACCTCGTTTTCATACAGTTGGAGTGACCGTAGTTGATAGTGCCCTTTTAACCGGATTTTCCGCAGATCTTCTTTGAACGTGGCAATACCAGCTTATTCTATTTGCCTCAAGCTGTTCGGTTACCGAATTCTTTATATGTAGACTTCCTCTTATACCCGTAGATCTAATGCAATTGCGTTTAGTGACTCCACTAGACATCCTTAACATTTTCATTTCCGCTACCGTCATTTTGTTTTTAAACGCTTCGTACACTGTCCAGCACTGTGAACCGTATATAAGAGCTGGTCTAACAACCGTCGTGTAGAGTTTCCCCTTTAATCCAAGTGGAAATTTTCGGTCGCAAAAGATTCCCGAATTTTGCCGCCATTTCATCCATCCCACACCCACTATGTGGTTTACGTCATCGTCACATTTCGCTTCCATATTAACGATTGATCCTAAGAACTTTAAGATAGTGCTTTTCGGAAAAACTATTCCGTCTTACATTATATCCGGAACAGGGCGTAACGGATGCGCAAATGGGCACGTCAAGTGCTCCGTCTTTGAACGACTTATTTTAAACCCGTTTCTCTCTAGCGCACTTTTCCATGAATCTAAGGCATTCTGTAAATCTTCGACGTTATCGCTAAGTATAACTGCGTCGTCAGCGAAGACGTCTTTTAAAAGATAGTCGAATACTACGTTAAAGAGGAAAGGGCTAAGTACGCTTCCTTGATGCACTCCGACATTAACTGGAAATTCTCTCGTTAGTTCAGCAGAACTTTTAACCGCAGTTTTCACGTTTCCGAAGACGTTCGGTAGTTGTTGCATTCTCGAGTGTCGCCTTTTCCTTTGTATAATGGAACCAAGAAGCTACTTCTCCATTGATTCGGGGGTTGTGGGGTTTATTGTTTGGTTTCAGTGATGTATATATATATGTATATCCTGAGGCTGAATAGCTAGAGGGCTCTACACGTATCCACCTTACATAACTGACTCACTACATAGAATTAAGCTGTTAATGAAAATTTCTCGGTTAGCTTGAGTTTGCGCAAAAGTCTTTACTTAAGTTGGTCGCCTCTTCCTCGTCGGTTAAACTAGAAATTTTAAGCCCTATATTCTGCCAATAATTTGATAGTTTCTGATGTTGTTTATTTAGTTTTGACAGTGTAGTTATCCAGAATAAAACCAATGTCAATATACTTCAACTCAAGTTGAATCAGATTTTTTTGACGAAATATAAAGTGAAAAGCTAAGAAGACACCATCTTACTCCATAGAAAAAGAAATACGACAAATTTACGCTCGTTAGCGTTGCTTTAATCCGAAATATTAGGATTGTGTACGCCTTGGTCTCAAGTCAAGTGCGCCTTACGTTTATTAAAATGTGGGACAGATTCGATAAATTGCTCTTCATTCGAGTTATCTGACCATTGGTAGGCTAAAATTTTAATTGAATTGCCTATTGCCAAGCTTATTCGTAATGGTTGCAATAATGCGACCAGATCTTTGAGATCACCATAGTAACCGACATTTATTGATCCGAGCTTGGGACGAATTCATTGTATCATCAAGTACTATCCGCGAGTATGGAATTACTATTACTGGTTAAAAGGTGCTTAGAAGTATTTCTGCTGGCTCAAAGAAAAAAGATCATTAGGCGAGCATACATTCCGCAAATATCCCGCATATATCTCGGATGTGAAGGTAATCAGAATCACCAATACAAGAAGACTGTCGCCTATAGGTACCCAATAAATTTTAGCTTAAGTTTTTCATATTACACTACTGGTCCTAATCTGGAGCTTTGTGGTACACCGGCTGCCATAGATTTACGTGCTAATGTATTCGATGAAATGCTTTATCAATACTTCAGTAATCTTAGATACAGTTCTTAAGATACAATTTAAATCCTTCTTGATTCAGCGGTGACTGTTTGGAACCCATTCCGTCGTCCTCCCTGTGACTTCGAAATGGATATGAACTGTCCCTGTGTTTTCCATTGGAGCTTTTGTCACATATTTAAGGTTAGCTTCGATAACTCTTCGACTCAATAGACGTTAAAAACCTCATTAAAAAAATATAAGTAGATCAAACACCTGCAGTTTATGCATTTTCAAGTTCAATGCAACTGACATCGAAACTAATTGAAAGTAGTTGCCTCCCCACATTGTATTCAAAGATAATATTCACACTATTAACTAATGACTATTTAAAATAATTTCATTTGAATTAGAAGCTTATCACAAATGAAATTTGCCACAAAACCGCCTTGAAGTTCGATTACAATTTAATTTTGGATGGGGAAACACGCTGCTTATCGGCACAACGAAACCGACAAGCGGAATTTCCATCATCACGTTTCTTAAATCCAGTCCAATGGTGATTGGACTTGGACTTATTGGAAAATGAATTTCAAAGTGTTTTGGGGTGAAAAGCTTACGAATTGAAAACCAATACACAATTTTCTGGGAAATTTTAAACCGAAGTGAAGTGAGTGAATAGATCATGGTTTTACAACGGAACGACGGCGGTAGTATGGAAAAATGCTCAGTCATTTTCTTTTCGGCATTATTTGTGTTTATAAGTAATAAATCGGCTGATTTAGGAAGAAATAATGTTCAACATTAGCCCAAAACAAATTATATATATAGGTAGGATAGTCATCACCTTATTCACAAAACGATATGACAAATTGGGTTCACAATATAGACATTTGCGGTTTTGAGTTCAGCATGCTCAACTGCAGCCTTTGACAACAGTGAAGGAATACACTAGGTGAAAGGAATACACTAGGCTACCAGATCTTCGGTCAATTAGATTCATCGAATGCTCACAAAGCACGACACTAGTAACAACTCACCACAGTTGGTATAAAAATATGCCAACCTATGTGCAATTTGTCTCTGTATATCTGTATATTCCTTGTATAAGTGTATATTCACCCCAGATTCATGGAGACTTGTAGGCTTTTCGTTTTTCCTCATAATGGTTAGTTAAGGTTGCGTGCTCCCTATCCCTATATACAGCTCAGCCGTGATCGAACAGGCAGAAATGTTATTGCCCTTAAAGTCGTTTTATGGGGAGGCAACTGAGGTCGTACAGTACTCCTGTGTACTTTACTAATCCTCCTGCTTCGTTTCACAGTCTACATGTGAAAGAGTTCAGATTTTGCCTACCAATTGTGTGAATGGCTTTTGAAAGCCATCTGCATGATTAAATATTCATACTTGTGCAGATCCTTAAAAAAATAATTTAAGACCTCATCTATCTTACAGAGATGAGCTATAAAAAGCCACGTCTTATTTTGGCATCTCTTATTCCCTGTTAAATTGTAAATGCCGATGGAGGACATTCGTTGCCTCGTCAAGGTAATAAGGAACAATTGAACATTTTGCAAACTAGCAATCTTACAGCAGACGCACTATTTATGGATATAATGCATCGAACTTTTACTGATGAGTCTGCAAGTACGAGGGTTGTCTGAAAAGTTTCCGACCGAACAATGATACAAGACATTTTTTCCTACATAGTCTCCTTGTAACTCTAAACACTTCTCCCAGCAATGCTCCCATCTCTCTAACCCATCCAAATAGTATTTGGCGTTTTTCTCTGCAAAATAATTGTTCACGAAGGTGATTGCCTCCTCATTTGACGAAAACCTCTGTCCTCCGAGCGCAGTTTTTAGAAGAGAGAACAAAAAGAAGTTGCTTGGGGCTAGATCTGGTGAATAAGGTGGATGGTCAAGCAGTTCAAACCGTAATTCATGGATTATCGCTCAGGTGTGAGACGGCGCGTTGTCTTGGTGAAACAGGATTTTCTTTTTCTGCAAATGTGGCCGTTTTTCCGCAATTTCCGCCTTCAGCTTGGCAAGTAATGATGCATAGTATGCTCCTGTAATGGTTTTTCCTTTTTGAAGATAATCGATTGAGATAACTCCTTTACTATCCCAAAAAACAGTCGCCATCATTTCCCCAGCCGAAAAAACAGTTTTTGCTTTTCTTGGAGCCGACTCGCCCTTTGCAGTCCACAGTTTTGACTGAATTTGTGTTTCGGCCGTATAATGGTGTATCCTAGTTTCATCGCAGTAATTAATCGGCACCAAAACTCGGATTTATTGCACCTAAACTGCGCCAACAGAGCGTTGGAAATGTTCATTCCAACAGGTTTTTGGTCTAACGTAAGCAAACGCCTAAATCTTGAATTAATATGTGACAAACACGTTCTTTGGACATTTACGTAACCGCTACTATCTCTCTCACTTTAATTCGGCGGTCGTCTAACACCATTTGGTGAACTTTAGCAATGTAATCGTCAGTGGTTGCAGTTTTTGGACGTCCCGAACGTTCATCATCTCCCAAGCTCGTACGGCCACGTTTAAATTCAGCTGCCCAAAATTTCTCTGTGGTAAATGATGGTGCAGAGTCCCCAAATACAGAGTCCAACTCATTTTTGATTTGTGTAGGCGTATTGCCTTTCAAAAACAGGAATTCAATAACAGCTTGATACTCAATTTTTTCCGTTTTCACAAAAAACACCCACATCGACTCACTCAAACGACTGTCAACTAAAAACTGCGCGTCCAAAATGACTGAAACTTCGGTAAGTATTGTAACTGCCAAAAGATGCACAACTAGCATTCACTAGCTTTTATTGACGAGTGCCGCTATCTTTACGTTGCGGTCGGAAACTTTTCAGACAACCCTCGTATTCTAACAGACGCCTCAAAAATGGGCTGAAATGAATGACCGTGAAAACAGTATGTGTATGTGCTTTCGAAATGAAGTAATGTACAACATGTCAAACCTATTGTCACTGAATATCTCAATACTCAGCTATAAGTTTGAGGCTGTTAGGAAATTCGCCTTTCTCTAATCGCGATTAGCTCTTACTATGAATCCCTAAAAGAAATGAAATAAAGGGTTACAGTTCCCAGCCGCGGTTTTGTGCTATCCTCAAAACACTAAAACTAAGTCTTCCTTTACTCGTATGTTGACAGACTTTTGAGAAGAATATGTACAACCTGTGCCCGTTAGTCGCCTGAGTAAAACCAAACTCAATCATCTAAGCGTGTGAATCTGGAGACAGTTGTCATGGAACTTTGTCAAGTGCAGAGGTCTTAAAAATAGATCTCCTCCAATTGTAACACCACTTTAATAAAATTTTAGGAGTTGTTTCGATTTTATTTGAGGTAAGACTTGCCATGGGAATTTCTCGAGGATACTCTTGACTGAAGTAGGTCTTCTAGCTAATTAATCTCCTAATTAAAACAACCCAAAACGATTTAGCTTTGATGTGTTTTCATTTACCTTGATAATAAGTACTGAGGCTTTCCCGAAATACCCTCTTTTTGATCTGTCTGTAATCAGAATATTGTCGTCCTAAGGAACGTGATTCATTTCTCTTTCCATATTCTGCGATCTGATAATGTAAAAATGAGGTTTTAGCCGAAGTCAAATTTTGCTTAAGAGATGTCCGATATCCAGATTTTGAGAAGATTGTCGACATCTCTACATATCCTGGTATAATCTCTTCATACTAACGTTGACATAGCATTAGAGGCTATGTTAAAATTGGTCTTTTTACGTCGATAAATGTCCACAATATCATATTGAAGTTGTGTCTCAATTAAGGAGAATTTAACATACGAGTCGTAAGGCATATGCAAATGATGAAGCTATACGACCTATAAGGACATATTCTAAAGAACAGGTAGGCCAAGATGTCCATCTTAAGCTTTTTTTTGACAGCTTTCATATGTGAAAATTGCGACTTAGTCATGGAGAATAACATGGACTCAGAACGCGTAGAAAATGTGAAAATAAACTAACGAAGTGGTGAGATTTTTACTGAGACAGTTCCAAAATGTCATCAGTTTTTTAGTCACCACTAGGTTTCGTACAATGGTCCAATTGGTTTGGTAATTTGAGGTGATTTGGTCAGTTCAATCTCAGAAAAAATCTGTCTGTATTCGAGCAGATTGCAATAACAAAAGCATTGCAACAGTTAGTGAAAGTGTTGACCAGAACCCTCATACCCCAATTCACCATCGTTCTCTGCAATTGGGACTTTCACAAAGTAATTTACAGGGCATTTGAACTTAAGATCTTCATTCACAAGCTAATAAAATGCGGTTTGTGTATCATTTGAAGCCAGTAGACCATGCGCAGTGCCGAACGTTCGCAGAATTGATATAACCGTAACATCTACGGTTGAAATCTTCAAGCAGTTGCTTACTTTCTGGCAGTATAAATGAGTTTTTCACCTAAGACAATTATTTGGACCTACATTGATTTGATAAAATCAATAAGATCTCATGTGTCGGTTGTCTGGTGGAAAAAGAGAATACGTCATTGTTGCTTTAACAGAACTGAAAGGAGTATTCCTGTACTCTGGCTCTGCACTGATAAATATTCCTTCCATTAACTAAGTATCGGAGCCGGGTTTTTGACGGATAGCTCTAAAACTATCTAAATGTATTCAGTCTAGCTTGGGTCGCATTTCACTATGGGATTACTGGAAATGTGATCGCCTATGAACTTTGTAAGCAAGACTCCAAAAACAGTTTCTCAAGAACTTGCGGTAAGACTGCTTGTGTAGCCGGTTGGAACTTCCATTGAAAGTTTCGTCTCATGTGAGCATAACTGACGATTGTCTGTACCTGCAGATGGTTAGTCCAGTGCATCTCGATATATCAAAAAAATTGCTTTTTCACAGGTGCCCACAGTAGAAGTACTATAGGCTGCGTTTTTGGTGTTGTAACGAGGCACTACCCTTTTCTTAAGCAATTTAGTATACTAGGTGTATACCAATCTTGTGACGTGTCCTGAAAGAGTGATAACGCGAAGCAATATCTCTATGAATGTCCGTCATAAGAGGTCCTTCCGAATCAATTTGGGTTTCAGCACTAGTACTGTTGGCACTTTGTCATTGAAGCGTTTACTCATACTAAAATTTCATTATAAAAGAAAATACAAAATGGACAAATACCTTATAACTATAGAACTTTGTCAATATCCTGGCTGCCTATCGGGTTTTTTCTTTATTTAAGTTAAAGTGAGGAAGCCAAAAGATAGAAAAAAAATGACAGAACTAACTACAATTGAATCAAGCACTCTAAAACACTTATACGACCAACACTCGTGCAGGGGCATTCTATTTCACGCATAATTGAACACTTGTCCTGTTTTAAGATCTGTCAAAATCTGACAAGTTTCCATTCACTAAGCTCCACTATACCTCACTTAAATCATAACAGGACCTAGTCAACTTCACATTCCGTGAATGTTTAAAGACTTGAAGACAAACTATCAGTCAAGGCCAACTGGTTACCTTAGGCGGTCTCCTTCTACTATACTTCCACTTTGTTAAACGCACCTGGAAGATAAACTTCCAAGTCAGTTGTTCTTAAAAATGCCAACCGTTATATTGTATATACCATATTTACATATACAAGTACATAGATATACCACATCGACTGGTGCAATTATTCTGAATATTTAATGTCATCTTGTTAAGGAGATTTTTTTTATTTTAAATTAAAATTTCATAACCAATCAAAGGCCAAACACAAAACACAGAGCACAAAAATCACATTCAACTTCAAGTGCATTCGTGAAGCAAAATCGAAATGACGCGACGCTCGACGACCCACGGAACGACAGCGGCTACGGAGAGGGTTGGCGATTGCATCCAAAAGGCAAGAAATACACAAAAAGTTCACATCGCTCTATGAGTATATGGACCATTTGTTGTTGTAGTTTTGTTTTTTTCACTGTTTTTCAAATGACGGTACCTACATATGTATGTATATACGTACCTCGTGCACCTCGAAGCACAATTAATTTTCATTACCGTCATCTGAAAAGCCTGAATTGCAAGTTTTTATTTTATTTTTTTTATTTTTGTACTCCTGTGTCAGTACCACCGCGTCTTACTCTCTATCAGTAGCCCCCTTCACCAAGTTGTCGGTGTGTGTTTTCATTATTATAACAATTCTCTGTTGTCTTAGCTCACCTTTTAGGAAAAAATGAATAAAAATAGAAAAAAATCAGAATAACAATATTTTAAAAAAATAAATAAATAGTACGTATCTATCTATCTAGCAGATTCGAGAATTTTCAAGGTTTTCCAGTTCATGGATATGCAGCAATGCATTCATCGGGTCTCTGTTTCTGTTGTTTGTTGTTGTTTAGGTGTTTTGGTTTTTTTTTTCTTTTTTTCAATTTTTTGCTTTTCTGTGTGTATTTGCGTCCCATGCAATCAAACTTAGCCAATAAGCTCTCTAACGACGGAGTAAAGCTGCGGCGCACGTGAACCGTTTGACGCTCCCCATTCCTAACGCTGGATGGCATTTAAAAAAAAAAACAAAAACAAATATATATAAAAAAAAGATTGAACAGTTTTTTTTGAATCTATTTCTCTTTCAATTTTTTGTCGTATTCTTATTCTTTGTGTTGTTTGCCTCGTATTTTCCTTATTCGTCATGCAGATACAGATAGTTTAATAGATATATAAGTTTTTCTTTTTGAATTTTCCATATTTGTTTTTTTTTATTAATGTTAATGGGGAAAGAGGAAGAGGCGAATGCGTTTGAATAATAATTTATTATTGAAGTGATTGGATACTGCTGGCTGTGACTTTTGGTTTGTTCTACAAACATACGAGTATACATACATACATATATGTACAAAATGGCTAAACAAAATTTCTTTATTTTGTTGTTCTTCTTTTAATTCTATTTTTTATGTTTTTTTTTTTTAATTTTTTTTTTAGAGGAAAAACGAACAACAAATCGTATAGTGTGTGTGGGTTTTGTAATTGCTTTGAAAAGTATCTATCGAGTGGGAAAACGTGGCATTCGCAATTCCATTCGATCAGAACTATTGTTTAGATATTAATTATGAAATTTGTTTTTATTTTGTTTTTGTTTAAATTGGGTCTAACTGGAGTATTCTTGACAGGTCTTTGAAGTTATAATTTCTGATAGATAATGTCGGAAGAGAATCTCTGAGGAAAGGTTTTTGAGGTTTGTTTTTGCATTTAAGTAATTCTAGTAAAGAATGGAATCAACTTTATGAACTATTACCTGGTTGTTGTTTCCTTAATTTGAGACATTGTTTTGAGAACGACCTCAGGCATTTGGCTCCCTTGAGTGTTTTTGACGAATTTCATACCGTTGACAGTCTTTCTTGGAACTATTGAATTATATATTGGCTACCAAAGATCTTGTATAGCACCACAAGAGTAAACAGTAGCGTTAAATCATATTTCATTGGTCTATTTCGATGGCGTTGAATCGAGTCCTCAAGTCCATCAAACCACATATCCTCTGAATCAATGTCATTCGTGCATACCTCCGTAATTCAAGCTTCGTCTTTATTTTAAAAATCTAAGGATCGAAGATTTTACTAGTTTGAAGGCCACAACAAACAGTCCAATTTCTTGTATTTATTGGTTCCCATGAGCTTCTTCTGGGTTTGTCTTACTCAGAGACTAATAATTTTTTGTTTTCAGCCATATTAAGCCAACAGTAGACCCTGTGCTTAAGCACGTTTTTTTGAAATACAATCGACTTCAAGCTGTTCGATGGTCTCATAGTCTTAATTCCTGCACCAGCTTTGTATAAGACGAGTGTAGGCAAAGATTTTCGACGATTTGGATGGACAAATGTCTTCCCTCACACTCTCGCTTCCAGTGGTTACAGTTTTTTTTCTACGTACATTGGGTCGACGCGTGGTTGGCTGTGCTTTATTTAGTGTGTATTCGACTATTCGTATGTTGTGCTAAGTTTATTCACAACACGTTGAAAAGCGAGCTCAATTCGTCAATTATAGAGTTCACAAAAATTATGAAATCTTCACTATCTTTTGCGAGTTGAAGATCGACAATAAGCTTGCGGAATTTAAATAACGAAATGAGTCCGGATTGGGGTGGTAAATTAATGAGAACCAATCCTGAGCAGCTCTAACCGAAGTTCGCATGACTTTGTGGATGCAACACAAAGCTTTGAATTTCAAAAAGTTAACAAAGGAACAGCCACATTTATTGAGTTTTGTGATATGTGGTCATAACATCGAAGATTGTAAATGTATCTGGTAATGTTATTAAATATTACATTTAAATTTCGTAACGAGATAGAGTCGGTGTTACAATAAACTTCGCAGCAGTACAGCAGAGTACTAAGAACAAGAGCTTTAGCCAGTAAAGTTTTGGTTTTAATAGGGACGAGATGTTTTGAGGCCCATAAAACACGAATGGCATCATAAACTTTACCAATGGTAACGTTTATGTGGTCGGACCTGGTAAGCGTATCATTAAAGATGATTCCAAGATTCCTTACTACTTCAACGTAGGTGATCAAGGAGTCACCTAGTTTGATGTGCGAAAGCAGCGACGTATCTTATTTGGTACGGTTTATCGCAATCGATTTACATTTAGCTGGATACAGACTCAGATTATTACTCTGTGGCCACTGCTGTATGCAATACAAATCATCGTTCATTGATTCTGATGCCTGGGAAAGTGCAGCTAATGGGCTAATGGGGAACATGAGGATGGTGGAGTGTCTGACCGCCTGGGGAAGATCGTTAATGTAAAGTACGAAAAAAAAGGGCCTAAAATTTATCCCTGTGGTACACCACTACACACTGGGAGAAGACCTGACGTCTTATCTCCAACAACCACACATTGATGTCTCCCTGTAAGGTATAGTATGATTGAAAAAGCTTGGTTGCGGTTGAAGAGAAAAGAAAGAAGTTTTTTTAGTTTAGAGCAGAGGATCGCATTATCGACTGAGTCAAAAGCCTTGGAGAAGTCGAGAAGAGTATGTAAACTTACTTCTTTCCTATCCATTGCTATGCGTATCTCAACAACAATATAAAGTAGTACGGTCTTACAGCTTCGATTAGCTCTGAAACGGACTGAGCACCATCAAGGATATTATTGACATCGAGAAACCTTTGTATCTGTCTTGAAATTGCTTTTTTAAAAACCTTTGACAAAAAGGGTAAGATAGAAATTGGCCTGAAATCTACTGAAATGCTGTCACCCTTTGGAATTGGAATAATCTTGTATAGATATTTGAGATAAGGCAAAATAAAGGGTAAGGCAGTTGAACGAACCTGGGATCCATATTGTCCAAACCTATGGCATTTGATTTTACTGATAGTAATGCTGCAACAACATCAGTATCATCAAGCAAGGTAAGGCTAAAGGTTCTATCAGCTTCTTCGGGTGGGTCAGAAAACAAATCAGCAGGTACATGAGAACTGGTTTTGTTTAGATCCAGAAATGTTGCACTTAAAAGATTACAATCAATGTTGTTAGGGACCTTGCGGTTTCGTTTACCGATACCTTAATTTCTTAAAGTTTTCCAGACATTTTTGCCAGAACCCGTAGTGTTGAGGTGGTTTGCGTAGTAATTTTGTTCAGCCAATCTAATTTTATACAAAGCTTTATGCCCAAGGGTGGAGTAGATTGGCCGTAGTTGTACGGTAGAGCCAAATTGGAAAATTTTCGGAACTCGACTGAAAAACTCTGGACTTAAATGGATCGAAACTGTTTCAAGTTTTTATTTTGGTACTTAGACCCTTATGATTGAACTCCGAGTGACTTCATAAAAACGGCAGTTAATTCCATTTGAAGGCTAATAGTTTGCAACAAGTCATCTCTTATTTTTTAGGTGGCTAGGAGTAGTTGAATTTAAGGCGGAAATTTTACAAAGTCTCTAAAATTCAGAGGACTGCTCTATGTTCGCTAAATTTTAGAAGATTTCCTTAGAGCTTCCTTAAGCTCGGTAGAAGAAAGTAGAAAAATTCAACTTTCGCACCAACAAATGGCATTTGTAATACGAGAAAGAGTTTTCCGTAGCTATATATTTTATGCTGATAGGTAGAAGAGTAATTTATTACCCCTTATTAGTTTTTAGCGACAAAAGGGGACTCTTGGACTATTGAAAAGGCTTAGAAATAGATTAATGATATTTGAGAAACGTACAAGACATCACACTCTGTTTTTAGTACCTATGCTCATTGAAAAATAATACCGCGCGCTCACAAACCTTTCTAGAATACATTCACTAATCAGATTCCTATTTAGCGATGATTTTCTCCAATTTATTTGAACAGCGAACATGTATCGTATATCCAACAAACCCTACCATGGTCGTGGCTTCCTCAGCAAGATTCTACTGTCATGTTGCTGTTTTTTTTTTTTTTTGCTAAACTAAAAGAAGAAATGAGTTAAAGTGTTACTTAAACGCGTGTAAGTAGACTGGAAGGCATCTTATCTGTACTAACTCCAAAAACTTCGCTTTACCGTCTTGCTTTGAAGATTGAATTCAAACTGAAATCATGGCTTTCCTCAAAGCTGACGACACCTGATATTTAAGTTCTTCAGACTATTCCTTGATTTTCCTGTCTATTGATTCGGTAGTGGTAGCAAGCCGATGAATTTACTGTTGCATTTGTTGATTTGCACTTCTTTAATATAATCCAGGATTCTTTGAACAAAAGAGTGTTCTCCTCTGATTCCAAAAGACGCTAGTAGGACCATCCTTGTATGATCAAGAATAAACAAACTTCGCGACCCGTTGTTGTTACAATTTGACTCTTAGCGTCATAAAAGCTTCATTAACAGTTCTATTCTATGGATTGCCACATAAGAGGAAAGCTCTTTTTCTGTCCGATATTTACCAGGTGTACCGGTATGAAGTGAGCTTCAAGATACCAGGTGTACCGGTATGAAGTGAGCTTCAAGATACAAATGTCTCGATAGGGAACCTTCATTGTGAATTTAATTTTTTTTTTGTTTGGTTGCTATGACACCTGCTATGACAAAATGTCTTGACTTGACTTGCGGAAGGCATTAATTTTATGTTTTCATTTGAAGAAAAGTGCGGCAGAGTTTCATCGAATGCTTGTCGAGGCATATGGTGATCATGCTCTATCAGAACCAACATTCAAAAGATGGTTTCAACGGTTCAGAGATAACGATTTTGATGGAAGAAATTAATAAAGTGGAAGATCATCAAAAAAGTTTGAAATCGTCGAATCGCAAACAATATTGGATGAAGATGATACTTTGAGTCAGAAACAAATGGCAGAAATGTTAAACGTTGCACAAAAAACAATTTCTAACCGTTTAAAAGCTATGGGAAAAATCCAATAGTATGGAAAATGGGTGCCACATGAACAGATGGAAAACCGAAAAACCACTTGTTAGATTTTGCTTCAAAGATACAATAAAAAATAAGTTTTGCATCGAATTGTTACTGGCGATGAAGAATGACACTTGGCTGGGAGTTGCTACTCCACCCACCGTATTCACCAGACTTGGCTCCTTCCGACTACCATTTGTTTTCATCGATAGGACACGCATTAGCTGAGCAGCACTTCGAATCCTACGAGGAAATCGAAAATTGGGTGACTTTTTAGTTTGCTTCAAAAGACGAACAGTTTTATTGGCGTGGAATCCTTAAATTGCCTGAAAGATGGGAAAAATATGTAGCTAGCAATGGCCAATGCCATAAAATGTTTAAAAATTAGTGTTTTATTTTCATAAAAATATGCTCACTTCATACCGATACACCTGGTTGCATTGCAAGCACCAGGTTCGGTGCCGAAAACCCTGGCAGTCAGGTCTTGGTCCAAGAGCAATAGACCTATCAAGCATGAAGGCAGTGTTATCTTTAAGTTTTATTTAAAAGAGCCTACATGTTTTTTTTTTTGTTTTATGCTGTAGTCAAGTCTCACGGACATGCATAAGCGCCAAGTATATCTGTGTATTCCTTTCGCTGCTGAACAAATTAACCGTCCTCCAAGACA
This sequence comes from Volucella inflata, assembly GCA_928272305.1. NCBI lineage: Eukaryota > Metazoa > Arthropoda > Insecta > Diptera > Syrphidae > Volucella > Volucella inflata. The sequence goes on along the minus strand of OV743716.1, from coordinate 145,427,837 downwards.
GGATAAAAATTTGCACTATTGGCTACCCACATCCAGGGGAGAAAAGTAGGTGAAATGAAGTGAAATAAAAGGTTTCTTACAGTTGAATAGAGGGCGCTCGTCCCTGAATAACTTTTAGGTATTGCTGTATAACTCTCGGCTAGACATTCTGGAAAGCTGATGATGCCACTTTATGTCCATGGTTATTATTTAAAGAAACAGTGGGAAATCAGCTTGTCGACTTTACACAGGTTTTTCACTTGAAACTTGTGACTTACTTACCTTCAAACTGAATTCAACTTCCTGTGAATAAGTTAAGCCGAAACCACAATTTGCTTGTGGTGTATAGTACTCATACTTGTCAACCCATTAATAATTCTACAATAAAACCACACACTCCCAAATCACTTGCTACCTTATAGACAACCCATTATTAAGGGGGCTAGAAATAAAAAATCCGGAAAAATCCGGCATGCAATTTAAAACAAAAACAACAACATACTCGTACCAGCCGGCTGTTACAATATTGCAACTAAATAGGAATATCTTAAACAAGAAACAATAAACATATCATTCGGCGAACAATAATCGCATATTAATTAGCAATCTAATGCATCGCCAGCGAGACATGTGTCACACAGATGCCAAAGTAGTTTTGTTTTGTGAAAATTTTTTGCCGTTTGTCTACGTTTGTCTATGTTGTCGTTGTTATTGTCATCATCATCGTCGTCGTCGTAGTTGTCGTTGTTGTCGTTTTCGTTGTCGTCGACGTGCCCAATAGGTGCAGATCCACCACACCTGAAATTGTAATTCGGAATATAAAACATATCACGAACGATTCATCATCTACGGATACTCTACCATACACCAGATAATCGGTCAGCTAATCATTTAATATGCAAACTGATCACACACAATCCACAAAAACGAGAAAAATACTCGTAAGAAAAAAAAAACAATCTAATTCGAGTGCGAACTTTAAACCTAGATACACTTACGATATTTTTCATGTTGAAAAAAAAAATCACTTCCAAACTAAATACTAATCAAATGAACACTTGTTGATTTTTTTTTTTTTAAATACGCGACCTTTAACAACACAAACCTCAACAACTCTGCGCCGTTAATTGTCGACTGACCTGTATCTCTAAGTATATCTGTATCTATTCGATTGATGCAAATACCTGTTGTTAATTTGCATTAGATAGATAAAACATCCAACTCAGCAAAATCATATTCTCATGAGAAAATTTGCAAAATACGAGTACCAGAACAAATAACGAAACTCTGAAACGCGATTTTCTACACAACTCATACTCAGACCCCCAATTGGGAACTCAACAGTCGACGTCAGCGACAACTGGTGGCAAACTCTAAACTTTGCTCATTCCAATTTCAGTTCAATTAACAATTATTTAGTCTCGAACTACAAGTAAAATAATTTACCTTGAAGTGTTCGCTTCTGAAGCCGCCAATTCTAACTCCGTCCTCCATCGTTTTGATGGTTTTGTATCTATGAGTACCTGTAGCCGCCGCCGGCCGTTCCCGGTTTACTCTTACCGTACATGTATCTATAATATACGTATCTGTTTAGAACAAGTTTTTTAGCATGAATGTTTTTTTTTTTCTGCAGCGCCATTTACAGCATTTCCACATTTTTAAGTTGTTTTGTGTTATTAATAAATTTGTCGGAACCGAGGCTTTTGTGTGTTTTTTTTTTTACCTATTTTGTATCTACTCGTTTCGTTTGCATTTTAATTAATTTATTTATTTTCGTTGCAGGTTGTTGTTTTTGTGGTTTTTTTTTTCAAATAGAATTGTGCAAATTGCACTTTGGTGTCGCCAAAGCAGGAAGCAGAATGGTTGCTTTGGAACTTTGTTAGATAGATTAGATTTCTTGCACCATCGTGCAACCCCATCCAACTCCCCTTTTTTTTTTTTTGAAATGCTGGTTCTCGTATATTTTTTGAATATAACCAAATGTACTGTTACTCAGAGATACGAGTACAAGAAGGTGTTAATTTTCACAAGTTCATTTGTAAAGAGCTAATTTTTAAATCTATAAATACGATACGATTGCAGTACACCTACAATCCCTGGCATGTCGAGTATTTGCCAGACTAGTGTTGATTTTTTCAAGTCTTAAATTCTTAGATTAAGACCTGACTTAAGATCATGCGTATTTCGGTTGTACTTGCAGGTAGATACTATACTCGTAGTTTGATTAAGTAGGTACCTATTGCATTACAATAATGAGTCAGGCTTAGGGCAATCAGTTGTTCTACTCAAAGCTTTGTTTCCTCGAAATGTAGTTTTTTTGTAGTTCGCTTTCTTTGTCATTGCATTGAGTCATAATCAAGACAAAGACTTAAGCAGCTGTAGAAAATAAAATAGTAAAGCCAACTATAATCAATGTTCATGTAATGAGTCAAAATTTAAGGAAAAACCTATTGACGATCTTCATGGCAAATTTCATGTGACATTGTGGTGAACAGAACAATCCACTTGTCATACGACACCCTTTTTTCGACTGATTAATGTTCGAATTTCAGTTGGGTCATTTTTACAGAACTTCATGTGCATTTGGTTGTTGAAAAATATATAAATATTAACGGGACAGGTCGGTGGTATTTGGCAAGGCCTAGTCTCTCTCCCACTTATTGTGCTATTCGCATTGTCATTGTATGCCTTATGAGACGACAATACGGCTAAAACGTGATAGATTCATTTTGTCATGAAAGGAAATTTCAGTTTTGAAAGATTCCCATTGCTCACTGTGAGTATTGTACTCGTATATCGATGTCAAACATTTTTTTTCTGTTTTTCTGGTGTTGTTTCTGGCCGAGTTTTGAACCCAGGTCATCTTGCTTAATAATCAGTGAATCTATCCACATATGCTACCATCATAGAGTTATATCTTGTTGTTTGCTGAGGCCAGATATGTCCTGGACCTTCTCTTATTACAAGCTTTTTAAGCTTTTTATTACGAGCTCTTATTAAACCGCCGTATAAAGATATATTTTGAAAACACAACCTATCGTGCACGGTTTCTAGAAATTAGTTATTTTTTAGGCCTCCTCTATAGTTGATGTGCTCCTTTTTCAAACTGTCTTGCGTCAACTTACAATATCTCATCGATAGCCATTTTGACGTTCGCATTGTAATTCTGAACTCTAAAAGGACTTGAACATTTCTAACATGTACCGGATCTTTGACAGCAACATAGTTTGTATGTGAATCGACATGTAGCCGATTGGATTTTTAATAGAAATCGGCCATCATATTCGTCAGATAAAAAGCAAGGATAAAGCGGGATATCGGATCAATCGGCCAAAATTCCTGACCTTCGATCAATGTTCTCTTTTTATGAATGTACACTCTGACAACGAGACCCATCTATTGATACGTATTAGTATGCTCAAACCACGAGTTACATGAATGTGTGGTCTTTTTCTACCTTCGGTATGCAGAACATTACATTTCAGTGTGTCGAAGTTTTTACTTCAAATATCCCTTTATCGAAATGCCAGACGTCTTTTTATAATCAAAACACTGTCCCCCCAATGAATTTACGACCGGTTTTAAATGAACTGCTCCATTGTGCTCCTCGAGATATTGATGTCAGAGCTATCCAGAGTGCCTTTTCTCTTTTCCAAGTCCATATGTTTTTTATTATTAGATTGCTTGACGATGATTAACCTTCTCTTCTGGAAATACTGCGGCTGAAGTACTTGCTTCAGAATTAAACGAACATATATTTAAGACTTTCACCAGCTTAAGCTTTAGAAGTATGACTCCCTGCAGTGATCTGCTTTCCGCTTCGCCTGCTTTTATAGCTAATACGTTGCATGAAGTAATGCTCATTATTTTACCTCCTTTAGTAACATTTTTAATTTTTTTTTTTTATTGGAACTGAAAAGACCGCATTTCTCCACTTAGTAGGGATTTTACAGTTCGATCTTATGTAGTCCTACGCTCTTAGATCACCCTTAAGGGCTTTTAATGCGATGCACTTTCCTTTTTATATATTATCATTTATCTTGATACTATTCCAGACGTTGTAATCTATATATAGAATATTTAACTTTTCCATCTCTACACATAGGGCTTCTACATGGCAATCGCACCATATGGTGGCAAACCAAGCACATCGTCACAAACTTGATTGATGCGCAACTCGACCAATCTACTAAAAGTATTCAACACCCTCTAGACTTATGATTATTTTACAGATTTTCGAGGGAGAGGTTTTCGTTTGCGAATATGAAGGAAAAGGAATAGTGCTCTATCCCAGTAATCACTTAGCAATCCTTTTACTAGAAGAGAGTCGGTGAAAGCTTTAATCGACGCAGATACAGACGCCAATCATTGCCAAAAAGTAAAAATAAATAAATTCATGGCATGGCAGTAGGTGTTAGCAACGGTGTAGTCTTTTTACTCACTAAGTTGTTTGTTTTTAAGTGTTATGTAGAGAGAAGGACTAATGTTACCAGATACTCGAAACTAACACGACACACTTGAACATTTTAAGACTTAAAAAATGTTAACTTAAATTGGCATTCTCGTGTATTTAAAACCTCTACCAATGTTAACATACCAAATTTACTGATTTTCTCAGTCAGAACAACCTCGAATTGCAGGTAATACTACATAATGATTATATATTGTAGTATATTAATAATCTTCTCCCAATCTAGAGATCAACTACAATAGGTCATGTCTATTATTCAATATTTAGATACCATCGTTAGAGCCTGTAAACAAATACTTTAAAATACTAGTATTTCCTTTCGAACTGGTTCGATTACAAATATGTCGTGTTGTTTTGTGTACTGGTGGATTGTTGAGGTCACCTTTCATTTGAGCGCGCCAATAGTGTCTTACCGTCAAATTTTCTTGCTAATCCTGTTCATATTTGTATGTACCTCTTGAACGCTCGTGTTTTTTTCGTCATGCACCTACCGACATTCATTGCCAACCCGCACTCTTGATAAGCGTGACTCTAGTGGTCTTCTAAAAAATATTTAATGAAGTAAAATAAGGGCTTTAACATTTAGCTTCCTCACAGATGATAGTCATACCGCCAACACCCTGGACTCGTTTCTACCCTCTCACCCTGATAAGTACACTGTTTATGTTCTCTCACCTGTGGTCTCCTACATTAACGAGAAAGCCAATTGGAGCTGACTGAACACCTTCTTTAGGAATTGTAACTGGTCGTTATGTTTCCTCGAAAACGTCGTCGATGCCGCTGCTGATATGATCACAGAAACTATTCTCCTTGGAATGAGATCCTTTATCCCTCACCGGACAAAAAATATCAGACCAAACGAAAAGGCGTGGTACGACTCGAGCTGTAAAGAGGCTGTTAGGTTGAGAGAAATGTTTTTTCGGTCCTTTAAGACCAACCCCACAGAGGAAAACCGGAAAAAATTCAAACCAGCCAGGAATGACTGCAACGCCTTTCTTAAGCATGTGAAATTTATGTACGGCCAAAAACTGAGTCAAAAAATACTACCACGTCCCAAAGGTAGTAAACATTGTTCGTCGTTCGTCAAAAACATTAGAAATTCTGCCTTATCCTCCATCCCATTTACAATGACATTCCAGCTGTCAGCTCTTTGGACAAAGCCAGTCTGCTTGCTGCACACTTTGCGGCCAGCTCAACGCTTCCAGACTGTGCTTTGTCTGCGCCTACACTTCAGTGCGTCGAATCTGCAATGGGACGAATCCACTTTCGCACTCGTGTAGTAGCAAGAGTACTTAAAGGTCTTAACGCTCACAAATGCGCTGATCCAGATGGTATATCTCCCCTTCTTCTGAAGATGTGTTCTTCTACACTGGCAAAACCACTGCGTAAGCTTTTCCATCAATCCTACTCTTTAGAACTCTTTCCGAGCAGATGGAAAACAGCATTTGTCCAGCCCGCCCCTTAAAAAGACGAATCTTCTTCTCTCTCCTCTCACAGACCCATTGTACTGACGTTCCTTCTATCCAAGGTCATGGAAACGCTGAAAAATCGTCAGCTCATGAAATATCTTGTAACACGAAAATTTCTTAGTGACCGACAGTACGGTTTTCGTAGCAACAGGTCCACTGGTGATTTGATGGCATATCTCACCGAAAAGTGGAACCAAAGTTTACATCAATCTGTCGAAAGCAAGATAGTTGCACTTGATGTTTCTAAGGCATTTGACAGAGTTTGGCATCAGGCTCTTTTGCCGAAAATGCGTGCTTTTGGGATCGACGACTCTCTTCTTCAATGGATTAGAAATAACCTTTCGGAACGTTCAATTCAGGTTGTTTTGGATGGTTTCAAGTCTGATATTCAGAAAATAAATGCTGGTGTGCCCCAGGGCTCCGTTCTGTCTCCGACACTCTTTTTAATTTTCATTAATGATCTCTTGTCTGCTACTTATAATCCAGTTTAGAATCGGTACAATCAATCATTTTAAGCGTACTAACAACCCCTTAAGCGCGCGCTAATTATAAAAAAATCCATCACCAAAGATTTTAGAAAGAAGCTCTTGTCATGATTTCATTGTTAAACAAACAAAAAGCCGTGGAAGACATTGTGATCGATCTGTCACGTAATACATTAATCGTGTCTAGTTCGACACCAAGTTTCGACAATTTCGACATTGTATCGGGTCAGGTGCGCTTGCAGAGGTGGTCAGATGCCCACAACTACCGCATTCAGGCTTTTAAATTTCTTAACTCTAAATCTGATAGTTAGTATTTAAGACTACAGCAAAGTTTTATCAATCTGAAATCTTAATTAAACCAATTGTCATCATTTATGATACTTTCAACTGAAATCATTCATAATTAAATAAATAAATTGATTCACTCCTATCCACAACTTTGAAACTGACACCTTCCGCTTCCCAAATTTTATATGTCTTACCTATGCCTAAAGAAGCCATCCACTAACAACACGGGATATCAAAGGCATGACCAGAAGCAAAACATGAAAATGCAAAGCATTTCCGTTTCTGTGGCTGTTGTTAACGATGTAATACGAATACAAGTACATAATTGCTGATGCAACGTTTTTGGAATAATAATTTCAGAAAGAAAACCAAAAAACAAAAATAGAAACACAGTAAGTGCGCGTGATAAATAGCCCATTTGCCGTTTATTACTGGTAAAATCCAAACCTACACCACAACTCGGATTTGCTTAAAAATATCCAAAAATCCGAAACAATTATTGGGCCACTTAAAAGACCATTTCAATGAGAGTAATTGTATTAAAACACTTAAAGCCATCTCTGGGTCTCCATCTACATCAAGGACACCCTAGTTGATCCTCTCACAAATTAACTTTGCCAAAAATCTACCCCTCACTCGGAGATACTCGTACATCGATGATGTTCATACTTCACACATTCTACCCTTCTCTACACTACACTACCCGAACACGAGGACTCTTCGTTGCCCGGCAGTCATGCTATTTACGCTTCGCCTACAGTTTTGGGTGATGAATGAATTACCATTATCCTGAGAATACCCTGTTGACGATACTTGCCTTATTCAGGATGAATCTACTACACACCTTTCACAGTGCATCGTACAGTACTTGTACCCATATCGTATCCTTATACATATACGAGTAGGTATCATGTCAGCGGTGGTGTTTCCAAAAAACGAAGTAAACGAATACGGATACGACTTCATCGTACGAATACGTTGGTGCCTGGGTGTTCTTGTACGTAAAAGTTTCCATGATATCGAATCGACACTGTAGCAAGGATAACAACAGAGTGCACCTTCAACAAATGCACATCCAGGCATTTACATATACTCGTACGTAAATCCTGCCACTTGTTTCATATGGTCCTGTACGTAAAGTTTAACAAAATAAGTACAAAAACAAAAAAAAACAAGAAAAACCAATGAGTGTGATTCGGTAACCGAAAAACTCTCCGGCTAGAGGTTTTGCATTTACGTACATAAGTGTGTACAAAACGCTTACAGGTTGTTTCCAGCACTTGCAACGGACCGCATAGTTTAAGGGTTTCGAATGCGCCAAGTCCTTGCTGAGCTTTTAATTCGTTGGTTTGTCCGTAGATTCAATAAAAGTGGATTAACAGTCTATGAAATTGTAATAAATTCACTTGACTTTGTTTAAAATGGAATGAAATAAACTAACTGTATCGTATATCTCATTCTTTGCAAGATATCTCCATAATGAATGGCAGTGATATCTATGCATACGTGTCAAAAGAAAATTAACAAAATAATTACGGACTGCGATTGCATGCAAACAACATGAAATTATGAGAATCACAAAGAAGGGATCATTTAAAGTAAAAATCGTACATCGATCAGTTTTATTGCTTGGTTTGGAGGCTTCAATTTCGGTAAAAATTATACGCAAATAAATTGTTAAACATTCAGTTATATTCAGAATTAAATTTCGAGCCAAGCCTGAATTTAAGAATTCCAAATAAGCTCCAAATGATCGTTTATGGGCTGCAGGAAATGGCTTAACTCTTCTGTTTCAAAGAGATTTTTAGCAAAGCTTTAACTTTATTATCGGCTTGAAGTACAATCAAAACATTTATGAATGGAACTCGACTTCGTTGATATGGCCACAGCGGTAACGGTCGATTCATTCGACCCAATTTTCAACGACTTTCAACGTTCAATGTTGGCTCTGAGCTCTTCCAACGTCGTCGGCTTGTTGACATAAACCAATGACTTAACGTAGCCCCACAGAAAATAGTCAAGCGGCGTTAAATCGCACGAACGAGGCGGCCAATCGACTGGCCCATTTCTTAAGATAACACGCTCACCATACTTACTCTTCAATAAATCGATTGTAACGTGTGCTGTGTGGCTTGTGGTACCATCCAATTGAAACCACATATCGTCCAAGTCCATATCTTCCAATTCGGGACAAAAAATAATCAGTGATCATGGCGCGATAACTCTGACCATTCACAGTAACGTGACGATCGTTATCGTCGACGAAAAAATATGGCCCAATAACGCCGCCATCATGCAAACCGCACCAAACAGTTATTTTTTGTGGATGAAGTGGTGATTCATGAAGCACATGTGGATTTTCACCCGACCAACAACGCATATTTTGCTTATTGACAAATCCATTGAGCCAAAAATGAGCTTCGTCACTGAAGATGATTTTGCGATGAAATTCACCATCTTGACGTATCGTCTCCAGAGCCCAATCGGAGAACGTACGTCGCTTCAAATGGTCCATCGGCTTCAATTCTTAAGTCAGCTTGATCTTGTATGGGTGTAAACCAAGATCCTTACGCAAAATACTGCATAATGTGGTCTGAGCGATGCCAAATTCTTGAGAACGCCGTGGAATTGACTGATTTGGATCGTTTGCTACGGACGCCCGAACGGCAGCGATATTTTCGTCAATTCGACCAACTCGTTGTCTCACTGATACGGCAATATCACACAACGAATATGTAGACTCAAATTTTTGCACTGAACTTGTTATTGCCTGTGTACTAGGGCGAGAATTACGACCGAACATTGGAATGAACGCTATTAAAGTTGTAGTTACCGACTCCGAATTTCGGTAGAAAATTTTATAATTTGCTCGTTCGGTTACCTTACCATGATGAAAATGTTGAGCTTACTGAATAAATTGACAGTGACAGTTTGATGATTAGTGAAAGAGTGCGTTCACAAATTCAATTTAAAGTTGTCAAGTCCCTATTGGAAAACCCGATACAATAGTTCGAGTAGAAAATGTTGCGAAAGCCGTACGTGATCAATTCTAAGACGATCTACTGAGGGTACAAAAGCTGTATGCATTCTGTTATAGGTCTAATATGCCACGAATACTGTCTGCAATTGCCTTTATGTCAATAGCAATGAAAAATGTTAATGCGAAATGCATTTGTAAAATGCGAGGAAATTGACCAATCAAGAAACCCATAGGCGTTTCGAGGACTCTAAACCAATTCTTTTCAAAATCAAAACCATGCGACCAAGACTATTCTCCTCTTACTAAGAGGAATACCAGTTCCAAATTTTTGGTAAAAATAATTTAAAATTGTATGTTGCACAAAGGAGTCTAATGCATCCTTCGACAGTTTTTCTTTGGGACCACTCCTCAATATTTTGTGACCTCGGCTTGCAAGAAAAGTCTAAGGATTTCAATATTTCATGTTGCCTGTTGTCACACATTTATAAGATAATTCTGAAATTTTATACCTTAGGGCATGCCACAAGCATTCTGGCTGATAATACCGTAGATTCGAGGTTTACACCCAAAAGAGTTCGTAAAACAAAGGCAGTTCTCCTATCCCTAATTCATTCTTACTGTCAGCACTACTTCGATGTTTTGGCGTGAGGAATAATACCTCAAACCTTTCAGCTAATCATTGAAACAGTATCTCAATATGAAAAATACGCGTTATCTGTTTGTTGATTATTGGGATACCTTCTATTTTTTTTGTGGATGTTAGGGTGTAAGAAACAATGATACCATAACATTAGTCCCACAAAAGATATTCTTAGTTCTTTGATGAGGTGGTATACAAAACCTTTAAAGAAGCCACCTTCCTTCTTGTAGCAGCATAAGCCAAGGATTTGTTGGCAGATGATCAATTGTTCGCTTAATTTCTAAATGTTAAGATGTTTTGCTTTAGGCTTCATCTGATCACAAATTCCCATTCAAATTTGTTACTGCTTTCTCTCTACATCGGCTTAAATGCTTAAAGCAGGTTAAGTTCGTGAAAAACAATTATTTCTGCCGAAGTTTCTTTAATTTGATCCCGATCGATGATGGTGACTTTAAATCTTTCGTGAACTTTAGGATGTTTGTGATTGCCCCAGAATGAGCGACAGCTAAATTAAGCTCTTTGGTTCGATGCCTCGATGGTCACTAGACTTTAAGGCGGTTAGTCTTATTTCTGCTTTCATTTCAAAACAGTTGATTGTTTCGATTTTTGTACCTGAAATGCACAATTATTGATCATCCTCCGTAGATCAATGATGAAACGATCATGTAAATAAATGCACATCCACATACAGAAAGAAAATCATATTCATTTCCTTCCATTGATGACTCACAAGCTCGTTCATAATGTGTGACCAGTCAGCGTCAGCTCTAATCAAGTTAAGTCAAACAGACAGATAAGTCATCTGAGCGATTTATAGACAACCCCTGGGGTCTAATTGCCGGACAATTCTTGTATTGTTATCTGCTCTGTGTCATCAACTGCCCCAATTTGTCTAACCTCTAAAATCTGTAACTAAAGCTAAACTTCTTCTTAAGTGATTGCTTCTCGCTTTTAAAGTTTTGTTAAATTCCAACTGGAAAAAGTTGGAAATCCAGGTGCACCTATAAAATGATACCAGACTTCAAAGAATCATCGGTAGCATGACACGAAGCTACAATCCCATTATTCAGACATCATCACCATCATCATCGTCGTCATCATCACCACCACCATCAGCATCGTCATCCTGTTCGGTTACCTTACCATGATGAAAATGTTGAGCTTACTGAATAAATTGACAGTGACAGTTTGATGATTAGTGAAAGAGTGCGTTCACAAATTCAATTTAAAGTTGTCAAGTCCCTATTGGAAAACCCGATACAATAGTTCGAGTAGAAAATGTTGCGAAAGCCGTACGTGATCAATTCTAAGACGATCTACTGAGGGTACAAAAGCTGTATGCATTCTGTTATAGGTCTAATATGCCACGAATACTGTCTGCAATTGCCTTTATGTCAATAGCAATGAAAAATGTTAATGCGAAATGCATTTGTAAAATGCGAGGAAATTGACCAATCAAGAAACCCATAGGCGTTTCGAGGACTCTAAACCAATTCTTTTCAAAATCAAAACCATGCGACCAAGACTATTCTCCTCTTACTAAGAGGAATACCAGTTCCAAATTTTTGGTAAAAATAATTTAAAATTGTATGTTGCACAAAGGAGTCTAATGCATCCTTCGACAGTTTTTCTTTGGGACCACTCCTCAATATTTTGTGACCTCGGCTTGCAAGAAAAGTCTAAGGATTTCAATATTTCATGTTGCCTGTTGTCACACATTTATAAGATAATTCTGAAATTTTATACCTTAGGGCATGCCACAAGCATTCTGGCTGATAATACCGTAGATTCGAGGTTTACACCCAAAAGAGTTCGTAAAACAAAGGCAGTTCTCCTATCCCTAATTCATTCTTACTGTCAGCACTACTTCGATGTTTTGGCGTGAGGAATAATACCTCAAACCTTTCAGCTAATCATTGAAACAGTATCTCAATATGAAAAATACGCGTTATCTGTTTGTTGATTATTGGGATACCTTCTATTTTTTTTGTGGATGTTAGGGTGTAAGAAACAATGATACCATAACATTAGTCCCACAAAAGATATTCTTAGTTCTTTGATGAGGTGGTATACAAAACCTTTAAAGAAGCCACCTTCCTTCTTGTAGCAGCATAAGCCAAGGATTTGTTGGCAGATGATCAATTGTTCGCTTAATTTCTAAATGTTAAGATGTTTTGCTTTAGGCTTCATCTGATCACAAATTCCCATTCAAATTTGTTACTGCTTTCTCTCTACATCGGCTTAAATGCTTAAAGCAGGTTAAGTTCGTGAAAAACAATTATTTCTGCCGAAGTTTCTTTAATTTGATCCCGATCGATGATGGTGACTTTAAATCTTTCGTGAACTTTAGGATGTTTGTGATTGCCCCAGAATGAGCGACAGCTAAATTAAGCTCTTTGGTTCGATGCCTCGATGGTCACTAGACTTTAAGGCGGTTAGTCTTATTTCTGCTTTCATTTCAAAACAGTTGATTGTTTCGATTTTTGTACCTGAAATGCACAATTATTGATCATCCTCCGTAGATCAATGATGAAACGATCATGTAAATAAATGCACATCCACATACAGAAAGAAAATCATATTCATTTCCTTCCATTGATGACTCACAAGCTCGTTCATAATGTGTGACCAGTCAGCGTCAGCTCTAATCAAGTTAAGTCAAACAGACAGATAAGTCATCTGAGCGATTTATAGACAACCCCTGGGGTCTAATTGCCGGACAATTCTTGTATTGTTATCTGCTCTGTGTCATCAACTGCCCCAATTTGTCTAACCTCTAAAATCTGTAACTAAAGCTAAACTTCTTCTTAAGTGATTGCTTCTCGCTTTTAAAGTTTTGTTAAATTCCAACTGGAAAAAGTTGGAAATCCAGGTGCACCTATAAAATGATACCAGACTTCAAAGAATCATCGGTAGCATGACACGAAGCTACAATCCCATTATTCAGACATCATCACCATCATCATCGTCGTCATCATCACCACCACCATCAGCATCGTCATCCTGTGCTTCCTTTTTCTCGTTTTCGTCAACGATAGGTGCACAAAGCTGGTGATGATGATGATGCTGCTGCTGAAATTGGGTGCATCACGCCCCAACATACGAATACGTCTACTACGTGTACGTCTGCATCGGTGGGCCCGATGCCAAAACTATAAAACGGGCAAAAAGTCACTGGCGGCGTGCATCCCAATTCCCGAGCTCTTCACCATACAACATCTCCTTCACCTCCTCCTGCTGGTCTACCACTATGCAAATAAACGCGGCACACTGCAATCGTGCTGTTCCTCCTCCAGTTGCACCTCGCTCTAGGAATAAATGTGTGCTGTTCTCTCTGGGTGCTTGAGGATGGACGTTAATAGTTTTGCCACTTGTTGCGCTTCAATGGGATTGCTCTGTTTGCCAGTGCGATGCCGTCGCATGCCGAGTGTGCTCTGACTCCCATCTCCCGTCACCAATCTCCGATCATTGGGTGGTTCTGGTTGTAGTTGGCTATAGAATAGCTCAACGGACATAAAGCCGCAATAGAAACTCTCCCCATTCCCTGCACTCGGGCATATTCATGCATATACACCGGGTACAACTGCAGTTTAGAGTTTTAGATTTGTGTGTCATGACGAATGCAAAATCTGGAGCACGAATAATGCCCACTCCTGTGTAGCACGGATAGATAGAAGAGCCATCCGTATGCTCGTATTGTCAGTGTGTGTATCTATGTGTGTTGTGGTAACTTATGTCAGCGATATTCTGTCGTGCTCTGGGCTTACAACACAGGCTCTGGGCTCCCGTGGCAGTGCAAATTCAATTTCGAAATTGTTATGCCAACCAACATATGTGACGTCACCAGATTGGATTTAGACTTCCCAAAGAGGATATTCTATTTGGAGTTAGCTATCACCTACTATCAGTTTGAATTTCATTGAGGTTTCAGTTTTGTTATAGCGGATGCCAAGCAGGCAGTTGGTCGGGAATTTGTGGTGATGTTGCTACTCTCAATGGTGGTTGGCTTTTAATTCATTCATAGATTGGCATTTGTGTTTTGGCCTACTAACATGTGATGCTGGAATTGGATACCCTTACCAACTCCACAGGCGTGTTTAGGTATGATGATGTTGTTTAGAGGACTAGGACAATAATTGTTTGTGGAATTAGGTGAAAGTAGAGTATAGTTCATTGATTCAAAATTTCAATGGAGCATAGAATGTGAATGGGAAGCTTATTGCGTTGCTTTTGGATAACTCATTGCATAATGTGAAATTTTGAAAGTGTATGAGGTTGGTTTGGGAAATTAGAAAAGCCCCATGATTGTTGGTTTTCAATTAAACTTTAACCTAGATTTATCAAGTTTATTTTAGTCATTTGGGTACATAGATTGACCCGTTTAAACTCATTTAATTGACTGGGAAAGATTGACGACAGCTTTCGACCGTGAATTGGGCATATTTACATATTTCCATTACTCAACATTTGTATTGTGTTTTCTTTGTGGTTAAATTGTATAAAACATCTTTCTTTAGGCAATGAAAAGTGAATCGAAAGACCCGGGAAAACTTGAACTGATTAAAAACTACAATATAACCAGTAAGGCATTGTTGTATTAATAGTAGTAGTAAGAAACGAAGCCACATCTGATTGATTACGAAAAACCCATGTTGCTCCATATTGAAGGGAATAATTACCTTATACTTGCTAGTGAATCCCTTATTCTATTAAGTTAGTCTTTATGACCTGGGTTCTGGACACTTTTTCCGGTCCTTGCTGCTTCAGCAGCTTCTCTTCCTAACTTTATCTAACGTTCAAACCGAAAACTAATCAGCGAATATAATATTTAAGAGCTCTACGGCAATTATTGTATATCGTATCACTAACACATGTTTTCCGAGCTTGTGAAAAACGATAGTTTTTAGTAGTCCTTGCACAGTAAGAGGAAACTTTTCAAATATCCTCGTATCGCCAACATTCGTTTGCTTTCGTTATTTAGCCGCTGAATGCAGAGATAAGTGCTTGGTTGTTATTCTATGTTTTAGCCCATGCTGTACACAAGATATCATATCACATAGCCTTTATTTGATCGTTTTGTTTGTGAACAGATACTCCAACAGTTTAGAAATTTTTTTTTAGTACACAGAAGTCGTCAGTCAGAATTCTTGGCGTATCGGATCATTTTATCGAAGTTTTTGGCTCTCGAAAATATATTTTCTGTTTCCGCTTGATTCAAAATCGCACAGCTTTGATGGGTATCGGCTTACGCTCCAACACAGCCAAAATCGTTTCAGAAAAAGGTCCTTCCTTGGTCTAGGCCTACACAGCAAATTCCGTTGAGTTTCTAACGAAACATACTTTAAAAGAGCAGTTAGTCGAGCAATTTTCCATTTTTCGAACTAGCATGACGGAGGAATGTGCAAAGTTTCGGAATGGAGTATAATCCGCCGTTGATATACCGAAATTTAGCAGCAACCAGAGGAGGAACTTTGCTCCTGGAGCAGCAGAAAAGAATTGAGTCTACATGACGTAGGCGTTTATGATGATGAATCTATTGGAAGCTGCTATTTAACCAAATCCGAGTCACCATGAAGAGAAAGAAAGGCTTTATTCTGGGACCTATTTCCTTTTGAGTTTTTATAAATTATCTACCTCTGACCTGCTCACATGCTATTGGGTATATAACTTAATTCGTGCGGTTTTTTTTTTTCAAAATTTGAACGTTTATTTAAGAAAAACATGTACAATAGTATTGTTCAAAGTATTGCCCATCTGAAGCTATGACTTTTCCCATCTTTCTGGCAATTTGTGGATCCCATCCCAAAAGAACTGCGCCGGCCTGGCAGCCAAGAATGAATCAAGCCAATTTTTGATATTCTGCTCTGATGTGAACCGTATTTTAGTGAGGACGTTGTGCATCGACCGGAACAAATGGTAGTCAGAAGGGGCAAGGTCTGGGCTATAAGGCGGGCGGGGTAAGACTTCCCATCCACTGTTTTCCAAATAGTTCTTAACCGAAATAGCAACGTGGGGCCGAGCGTTGTCATGGTGGAAAATTATTGCATCGTGTTTGGTCGCATATTCCGGGCGTTTTTCGGCTACTGATCTCTTCAAACAGATTAATGGTGTCCGGTAGCGTTGTCCATTGATGGTTTCACCCGGTTTTATCAGCTCATAATACAGCACACCCATCTGATCCCACCAAATACAGCGCATTACCTTCGCGCCATGAATATTCGGCTTTGCCGTTGATTTGGCTAGTTGGCCGGGTCTCACATCTGATTTCTTGCGCTTGGGGTTGTCGTAATGGATTCATTTTTCATCACCAGTACCAATCCGATGCAAAAATGACTTCCTTTTGTGGCGTTCCAGCAGCATTTCGGACATGTGGAACCCGATTTCCTTGCTTTTGAATATATCCAGCTGCTTTTAAACGTTTTGAAATGGCTGCTTGAGTGACACCCAAAGATTCTGCGAGCTCTTCTTGTGTTTGGCAACAATCTTCATAGAGTAATGCTTCCAGTTCTTCATCTTCAAACTTTTTTGGCTTCCCAGGACGTTCATCGTCTTCCAAGCCAAAATCACTACTTTTAAATCGTGCAAACCACTTTTGGCACGTTCGCTCAGCTAGTGCATGTTCACCATAAACTTCCACCCAAATACGATGACTTTCGGCAGCAGTTTTCTTCATATAAAAGTAATGAAAAAGAACTTTCCGCAAAAACACTTTTTCAGGCACAAAGTTCGACATATTTGAGTGAAAAAAAATTATTGTTGTTTAGGCTTCAAATGAATGTCATATATTGAAATGGCGTACAATAACAGTAGCTTTCCAACACATGTTCCAATGGAATAATAACAATGGAATAATACAAGTTACGCCATCTCTTAGCAAACCGCACTATAGACCCAATAATATTCACCCCTTAGCTGATGTAATTATCTTGCTAGTGTGCCTAATACCGATCTAGATTACATCTATAAGAAGCAAGTAGTTAACAGCTTAGACATCAACCCAACTAACTACTAGTACCATATACAAAAGTTGATATGAGTACTACATATTCTTCTATTTGGGAAACCGTAAACTTGATTTGGTTGAGTTTGTCGTGAGTCTTAGATTTGCTCTAAATCACGATTTATCTGGATATAATCACGTAAACATGGTTGTCAGAAGAAACTATACCTAGTCTAGCCATAAATTCTGTTACAAGATTTCAAGTAACAGGAATAATCCCATTAACTATTTTTCTTGTAACACGTGTACTTATAAGATAATATGGAGTGGGGCATCAAAAAAAAAATCAGGTCGCGGTAATCGCTTTGCATAAGTGTGGAAAAATTCGAAACAAATTTTCGAACTTCTCAAACCACTTGGTATATGAAAAATAGAGGACAGACCAAGAAGTGGTGCGAAAGCTTAAGCTATGCGTGAACAAATAGCAGAAATCCTCTTCGGAAACAAAAGATAATGTCCAGAGAATTGGATATATCCGCTAGATCCATGTCAAGGCTTATTTGAGATGATCTCCATACGAAAGCCTTTCGTCGAGCAACGGGAAATCTCTTAACTCCCAACTTGAAGAAAACTAAGACTCGAAAGAAGCAACAAATTTTTACAGTGGCATGCAGTTAATGGACATGAAAATATTTTATTTACTGATAAAAAAATGTTTATCATAGAATAAGTTTATAACAAACAGAATGGCAAAGTTTATGCAACGTATCTAAAAAAGCAAAAAAAAAGTTGTTCCGAGGGTTCAGCGCGGACACCATCCCGCTTCTGTAGTGGTTTGGTGGGGGTTGTGCGAACAGGGGCAAAAGTGTACCGGGAGAATGTTCTCGAAGGTGTTGTCAAGGGCTTAACAAATACCCTTTTCGACGGGGAAAGATGGGTCTTCCAACATAACTGAACTCCGGCACATAAAGCCAAAACGACGCAAGTGTGGCTTAGATGCAATATTCCGGATTTTATCACAGATTGTCCATCAGGAAGTTCAGATTTAATTCCGCTGGACTACAGCTTGTGGGCAGAGCTGAAGAGACTCGCAGCGTCGTCGATTCCCATCGAGATAGTGCGTGTCGCTATAGAACAATGGCTACGACGTTAAAAAGCCTGCGTCAAAGCTAAAGGCGGCCATTTTGAGTAAAACTTTTTTTCTTCAAACTTATTTATGGTGAACTAATGTAAGAAATAAATTTCGTGGTTAAAGATTCACTAGACTTTTATTTAACGCAATTTTAAAAAGTAATAGAACTTATGGCTGGGCTAGGTATATGTCTCCATAAGGTCTGGTTAACCACTAGCTAGTTTTACGCCTACTTAAACTATGTAAAGACTTATATGACCTTTATCAATACCTTTTATAACATGTTTGGAATTAGCCTTAAGTATTCTTGACTATTTGTCCTAGCGTAAACTGCTTATACGACTCCCTACGAAATGCTTATGGCCTTCGTAGACATGATCATGTTTCCGAATTCTCGAAGATAACGCTAAAAGTTGTCTTTTTTTTACATAACATCATAAAAAAAATCTACACCGTATCTTTTTTTTTATAGAATTCGCTTCACTTCCCGAGTCGCTGAATACTTTAAATCTTATCCCACCGAATTTTCATAACCCAAATTTTTCGCAGATTTTCTTGGTTCACTAATTAACCTCTTGAACTTTCTACCCTTGCATGTTACGGATATTTCAAACTTCAATAACGCAATCTTACAATATTTTTCCCACATTAACTAAATTCTTCTGAACACAAGACTCTATTAACGTATGCTGCAGCTCGAGTTATACAGCCCAGAAGTAATGACGCAAGTTCGGTAATCAAAATTAAATTCAATGAGTGGCGATGGCGATGACGAGATAGTTAACTCATTGGACTATCACGCAGACAGTCTGGGTTCGATTCCTGGCTGAATTATAGAAAGATAATACAAAAGATCATTATTTGAAACTAAAAAGAATGCTGGAGCTAAAACGGCGCCTTGGGGTACACTAGCATTTATTTTGTGTACTTGAAGCTATCTAGACGACTTCGTTTTAAAATTCTGAAATGTGTTGTCTTAGTCCATTGAAGGAAAACTTCGTTGGCACAAGGATTTAATTTCATACTCTATTAAACAAGCTTAAAATGCCAAGTTGTAGTTGAACTACCTCTCGCCAGATTGATCTAGAATTTGGTTTCACTAGTGAAGGAATAAGAATTGGGCCGACGCTGCAATGCCAACATTGTTCTTTTCTCCATCAAAGCACGACAGTTGTGGGCAACTCGGGTGGTCTAGTAAGTAGAATTCGACAATTGCATAAGAACAAGTGCCCTTTCAAAAGGAGGAATCACAATGTGAGGTGATTGAGTCATCTCATATATCATCACAGTACATTGCGCCATCGAACAATATGCCGAATACTTGGATGTACATAATTTTTACTGAAGCTGTACTCAACGAGGTTTGTATCTCTCCGTCATTTGGTGTGGGACTGGCTTACGCTTTTTGAGAGAAAAAAAGAACTCAGGGTATTTTCCTTTTTTTCCGCTTATGGATCCAGTAAAGACCGATAAGCAGGGTGATCCATGGTGCAAAACTCCGTTGGTATTCATCAATATTTGTAGATGAACTTCAATTTTCTTGCTGTCATATTCTATTAATATCGTTTTCTAACGATCTAAAGCTTCTCAGCTTTATCTACAAAATAAAATCCGAAAAAAGGTGACATGACGAGAAATTTCATAATCCACTTGCATAGATATAGTTCCGGAGAATAGGCCTACAGTGGCAAGAAAAATGTGAAATTAATTCATAGATGATAAGGTTGGTCACAACCACAGATAGGATACAACTCAAAAGTCAACTTAAATTGGATAAAGTGCCTTCAACTAATGCAAACAACAGTGCCCGCCTTCGTTTATTGTTTAGCCTTTAAATCCGTCTTGATGGCTTCTGTATTTTTAAATAGTTTTATTTTTTTTTTTACTTTGTCTGCTTTAAAATATTTTCTTAACAGCTTTGTATCTAGCCACGCATTTAAATCTAGAATATAAGTGAAAAAAAAGTTTAACAAGTTACGCAATGTTCATAGTCACAAAACAACCCTTCAAGGCATACACAATGCTCCTCCTCTGAGCCAGAAACTATTCTCGTTGCCATGTTCAAGACAAAAAAAATAACTACCCGACTACCAATCCCTACCATTATGGAAGGTTTACCCCCACTTTGTTACCCTCTCTCTAAACCAAAAAAAAAAACACAAAAGGTAAAAATCCCTACAAGCTACTATATTTCGATTTTGTCCCCCTGCGGCCTCTGTGTCATGGCCCGCAAGTCAGTCAGCTTTGACGGCCACCCCATATATTGATGCATGCGTTGCATTCGATATCGTGCTTAAAACATTAACAATAACAACAACAACAACACGGAAATTTGCAAAGCAAACGCAGTACCAGAATGAACAAAACTGAAAGAGTTTGTCCAAAGTATACACACATGCAAAGGTACTGACACATTCTGTAAAACCTTTTGCAAACACAGAGGTAGAGGAAATAACTTTTTTCCACAACAATTTCCACCATCGTCACCACCCTTTCAAAAAAAATAAAAAATAAATAAAAGTCTAACAAGGGTTGAACTCTGGCCTCTCGGCTCGATATACGAAGGTACGTGTAGGTCCGTAGGTACGGATATGTACTGCAACGTGCAACAAACTAGGTTCCGCAATTTAAGTTAGAAAGACGCAAGTTATGCGAAGTGGTAAGTTTAGGGGTTGTTTCGACTTTCGAATTGGCATTTGAGATGGCTAGCCTGGAATGGGGTGCAGTGGAACAGGGACCAGGTTATAGAATCGGGCCCATTACGCGCTGTGTATGATATTAATAAATAGGTTGAGCAGCAAATATACACGCAAACCCAATATACCCGCTTTGCACGTTCATACATACTCATACAAGCATGCCAACATATTCGTACGTGCGTTGTTTGTTTTCTCAGTTCTGGACTGTTTTTCCTTCCCCTACCCCCCTGCTATGCTTTACTCGTTTCTTTTTTGTGTGCAGCCCTCTTTAAAATTCCATCACATGGAGGCGCACATATTAACCTCCCTCCCCGGTGTTAAGTAAAATTAATCCAACCATATAATGTTGTGGTAAAATGATAAACACACTAGTACATACTAGTATCTGTAGATACTTACAAATGCCATATAAGAGTATATATAATGGAAAGCGCATAAATTTGCGTAGGATGCGTTGTGCGTTGCATTTTGGGTTGATGTGGGTGAAAGGATGAGGCTGAAGATGGCCCGCTTTTGTCGGTGACAGTCATATGGGGTAGGTGGAAAAATTTTGAGTTCTTGTTTCGGTTTTTTTTTTATAATTTTTTTTAATTTTTAATTGAAAGCCCACAAATCGATAATTTGTCGGAGGGAATTACGTTATTTTCGTTCGCACAAAAAACGAAAATTTCATTCGACAGCAGTGAATAAATGCTTTGTTTTTGCAATTGAATCGATTGACAGAATAATCGAATTGATTCATATCACAAAGCATTCCTTTGCTACGTATGTACATAGGTACGATGCATAGCAGCGGCCTGTGGCCTGTTTAAGGGGGAAAATGTGGTTTTGAATCTTCGACAATACTTTGGCATAATAGCGGAGCAGATGCCTTAACATTTTAATTTAAATAAAAGCAGTCGCAAGTAATGTGAAGTCTGTTTTTCTTAGGATCTTAAGAAGGTTTCAACTCAAGGATAATTCATGACACAGTATTTTGAATATGACCTCAGTGCATCCTATCATCCTATCTCACCAAGTTTGGGTATTTTTTTCCAAGTATTTTGGGCCCAATGATCCGAAATCTTCCGTCTCAAGACATGATCATTTTTAGAGGGCTTTAGCACGAGCCGGATCTTATACTGTCCACTATGCAAGGGATATTTTTAATAGTGGGGAAGTGTATGACTTGTGTATGACACAATTATAAACATATAAGCCCCTGTCTATCAACTTCCACTTTGAGCTCCAATCGGTGGAGCCTGGAAAGCTTTTACTTGTGAGTGAAGGTAGTGTACGCATGTGGGACATCACTAGCGACTGCAGACGAGTGAAGAGGAAAGAGCGAACTAGTGTATTTATCCTTCTTCAGAACGACGGCGGAGGAATCCCATATACGAATCAAAGGCAACGTTCATCGCTCTAGTCAATTTGAGCTAGTTGGTGCATACTCCCTTTAAGAGTAAATTCGATTTATTCGGAGCATAGATCTAAAGGGAATTCCTTGGCGGTGTCGCAACCCTACAGTAGAGAAACGGCGCGTCTCATAACCTCAACGAAGCTACTGGCACTGCACTGTTCAAGCGGACGCCTTATCGAGGGATTTTATTGAAGACCTGGCTTTTAAATTTAAGAATTACGCATCTGAGTGGTTTCCCCACTGTGCGAAAAGAAAAAACCCACCCCACTCAAAGATGCACTCGAATGCAGACGAGTACCTTTTAAAGCGGCTAACATTTTAAATACACGAAAGTCTATTTGCGCTTTTGATGTTAAGATTCTTACAGACCACATGTTGCCGAATAACTTGCGAAGCCTCTAGACTGCTATAAAGCAGATAATACTACACTCTTAGAAGTGCGATGGGATGGCTAGCGAAAAAAGCAAATTGAAAAGTGCGGTATTTATTACGGCGACTGCTACGGCAACAAAGGAACACGACGAAGCTTACTTGATTGTGAATTTGTTATTCGAGCAAGACTCATGCAAACAACAGACACAGCAAACAGCTTTCGGCATGTAAGCTTGCGGCTTTTACAAAATTGTCGACTCGCACCATCTTGGCTGGAAAGTCGCTATCGTTAGTTATGACTCTACACTAGTTAAGGATTTCGTCTACCTACCTCCGTTGTTACAAGTAGCAAAAACATCAGTTTCTTTGGATTCGGGAGGAAACAGAGGTGTCTTTTGTCGACTAAACTGGTCTTATACCGTAAGACTCTTATTATCTCGATCCTTCTCAATAGCGCGCGCAATGGACCTTGGCGAACGGATAAAGAAGCACTTATCAGTTCACAGAGAAAGATACTGCGTGTAATTTTCGGTCCCGTTTGCATTGGGCAAGGAACTGTACAAAGAATAGTCAGTCAATTGACACCCTAGTTCGACATTCTGTGACAACTTATTCATAGAATGCCTTACCGAGCTCCTTATTTCCTAGGAATTATATCCTGCAAACATTCAAAACCAATGTACATCGATAACAGTCTATATTATCTCCCTAACTTTCTATCGCTCGCGCTGTGCACAAAGATTTTAAGGGATTTCTTTCACCGATCGGTAGTTGTTGCAATTTCTTGCCGCATTTGCCTCTATAGACAAAGTGGAACGAGACATCCGATCCGTTCTTATTATTTTAGTGGACAAAGACTTCCTTCTGTACGGGCTCGGCCAATTATTTAACCGGTTTTCATTAAATCTGTGATTTCCTCTCCCTGCATAATAGTCAAAGAACAAATATGTAAATGAATGCGAGGGAATTTTACTTCAAGTTATGCTGTAAAAAGTAGTCATTCCACCTATTCCAAGTGTAGTTGTCCCTTGTTTGCAGGTATCCCTGCTTTTCTTCAATATACTTCGGCGATTTAATTTCTTTGAGGTTTTTTTTTTTGCGCCAGAATACAATAGATTGTTCGCCGTACTTCGATGCTACATTCTTCTATATCTTTTCGCCTACTTATGACGAGTCTATATAAAAAATTAACAAAAATCTTACAGAGACAACACTATACTAGAACAAAAATCTCTTGCTAATTCAATATTAATCAACATCTTCGTTCAAGCACTGCCCGCCTCTGGTTGCGCACAAGATGGTAAATATAGTATGAAATCTACTAACAAAGACCAGGTTTATGTTTCTGTGTTGTTTTTCCGCAATGAATTCACGAAATCTACGGATCGAAGCATTAGTATTTATCTTGAGCTTATACTAGCTATCCTATCAAATCTTAAAGAAAAAATTATTATCACCTTTAAAGCTTTGGTATCGATTCAAATTGAGGTACCTCAAGGAAACTACCTTGGTCCCCTGATCTTCATTCTGACAGTCAATGACCAACTTGTATCCTTTTATTAAAAATCAAGCATTTATGTCTATGTGGATATGGAAATCTATAATCACATCTCAGTCTGGTCTGATTGGATGCATTGCGAGGAGGTTTGTTATGATTTTCAACATGGAGCGAACAATTCAACGTAAAAGAACCCAATTTGCATATGCGGTCTTGCTTGGTAAGATATAAATCGCTAAAAACTTATATATCTTCAATTGCTTTATAAACGTTGATATTTTACGGTCATTTTTGACCTCAAATGGACAGACCTCTTTCATCTCAAGTTCCACCGCACGCCTTATGCAAATACTCGTACTTAAATCTATTACCCCAATGCTCCTCTTAAATTTCCGAAGCCTTTCGAACAGTAGTCATTGAATATGCAATGTTTTGTTAAAATTCAAGTTTTGGGTGTAAATAAAGTTGTTGAGTTCGGACCCATCCGTTTTCAACATCAAAGATTTTGCCCAGTTGCGCATTTAGACAGAAACAGTCAACATCTAGCTCTCTTCACCGGATATTGAACTCCCAGTTTGTCATTCAAAGCTTCTTATTATCTGTGAGCCGGTAGGCTACGATTTTGAATGGAAGCATTTTGGTTCACAGAAGCAGTTTATCTGTACAATCTAGCTATGACTGGCATATTTTCAACCATCCGTTTCACTCATCTGTGAATCAAGTCCTTTGTTTGTAAAGTGCAACAGAATGATCCTTGCAGAGTTTCTTTACGATTTCTGTTTAGAACATAACATTTTTCGGGGGCTGTAGTAAATTTCGTTACAGAATTTCTTTAACTTTCATATTGATTACCTGGGAACGTTAAAATAACCGAGATACAGAAGCTGTGCCTTGCAACGAGGCAGCTGTGTAAACACCATATTAACTGAAAAACTTCTGGGTTAAAATCCAGTTTCGCTACGATCACATAAGGGGCTTCATCTATTTTCCAAGAATGTAATTTGAGCTCTGAATATATGTTACTTCTATAAGATATATTCTTTTTAGACTGCAGATTGTGGAATTACAATTTCTCTTCCTCATTTCTTCTACCCAAAGGACTCCGGCTTGATTTTTGAAAGTATGTTCGAATCAGTTAGGTTTACATGAGACGGCTGGCATTCAAAAATTCTTTCGAAAAACTTTCTAGTCAAAGATTTAAAATCAATGAAATCCAATCTACGCCTTAACGAATCTTCTTTTTATGGTATGCGCCGTTAGATGTACATTAAATCTTTATACTCGTTAACATCAATGGCCCTTACTGATGCATGCCATCATTTAAAAATTATGATTATCTTAGTTTTGGTCGCTAACACACCACCCGTGGGCCTACCGGTACATATGCATTGTAGTTCTCCGCGAAAATGGTTCGCAATTATGCTGCTTACTCCGAGGCATCGTCTTGGGCTCCTATCAACTTTACCCAGCCCGTTCTGCAAATGCACTATAAATAAGTCTCCATTCAGCTGTCCTTTGATCTGTTATGTGACCTACGTGATCATCCGGACTTGGTAAGTCAGCCGTGTTCCTTGTGAAAGGCCTCGTTTGAGCATTCCGCATGCACAATCGAATCATGTCCGGATAGGAATTGTTTAAGATGTTGGTTACAGTCGAATTTTACTCTTATTGCCCATGATTTGGTGACGGAAACTAGATTGTTGTTCTTCCTACCTTTTGTGAGGCTGTACCATCTGTCCTATTTTTTTTTTTTTACTATTCAAGAGTCACCTTTGAACTACTATGTGCATCTCATTCACAAGATGTCGACGAAGAACATTCCGGTTAGCATGTAAGCTACCTTTTCCGAGATTGTTCCATAGTGACTTATAATTCTGGTCGCACAGAGCCTTCACGATTACGACACTTTTATTTTTAACTCTTCCTCGACGGTGTAATCCTCCAAACAGGAGCAACGTATAGGAGAAGCACTCTGGACAGCAGTATTACAGATGCTGCCTTCATTAGCAATGCTGGTGTACTTTACGTGGACATTTAAGCGCATAATGCTATCGAGCCTTACTCCAAGGTATTATAGAGACTCTTTCGACCTGATTATTTGATTTCCGGCTCGAAAGTTCACACACTTCAAGGTCCTACGGCTAGTAATAGTATAAGGACATCTTGAGTCTTGTGATCGGCTAATTCCAATTGATTCCTAATCGTAGCAACAGACTCATTCTTTGAGTATGACTTTTCTACGAAGGTGGTGCATTCTAACATGTGGAAAGTTTTGTGGAAAATAGATAGCCACAGGGTCTATCTGAAGACCAGACGCCGAATTTGATAAAATAAAAAGTAGGGATGGTGGCCGAAATCTTGCGCGGTTGAAAACTGTCAGTAGTCTACCCTGAATCAACCTACACTAAGCCGCCCCACCTGAATAAAGGTTTTAATTCAGAGGATATACGAGTACCAACTCAGATTCAAACTATGTAATTTAAAGCTTTAAATTGTGAGACAACTTTTTTTTAGCTATTTATCATTTAAATTTCAGTTTAACAGAAAAAGAAATCTGTTACATTTTTTATATATGTTTTTATGTACTTAAATGTGCCTCAAGGTAGCCAACTTGGGCCATTATATTTTCATGATTTTTATAAGCGATTGAATTGGGTAGAGCTGCACAAAATATTCCCCAACGAATGAAATTTTTTTATTTTGAAAATGAATCATTAAATTGATCATG
The DNA here is from genome assembly GCA_928272305.1 of Volucella inflata. NCBI lineage: Eukaryota > Metazoa > Arthropoda > Insecta > Diptera > Syrphidae > Volucella > Volucella inflata. The sequence goes on along the minus strand of OV743716.1, from coordinate 145,400,757 downwards.
TTATGGTCAACCAAATTGTATTATAGAATAAATACGTTGTTCACTGACACAGTAGTTGATTCTGTTTTTCAAAATATTTACGTCACACTTACAAAGAACTGTTTTGGCATTTGCGTAATATTTCGTTAATTGATTTTTTTTTTCAAATTTCTCGAAAAACTTCCGAATGTTCTTCTCAGCAAAAAAAAAAGTCCGTTTAATGGTCACGTTTTACTTTTTCATATTCTTAAGAAAAACTTGACGAGTAAACATTGAACCTTCAGAACTTCCTACAAACTTAGACAAATAGCAAAAATGCTGTCAATGTCGGTTGTCCAATAACCGACAAACTGAAGTCAAAATGTCTGTGCTGTTAATCTAACTGATAAGATTGCCAATGCTTATCACAGCTATACGTCACTTTTTTTTCCATAGAATGAAAAATTATAAAATTCTCGTACGAGTATTTCATATTTAAAGTCGCCTGACGACGAGACTATGTTACAAGTAGTGCTATCGAAGAATCACTTGTTCTCTATAGCGCGCGACCACATTACTCGTACGTTTACGTCATTTCATCGATTGCTTTGATTATCGCAAACTTGTGCAGTAGATGTAGAATTTTCACAACTCAACGTCAGATTTTGGGAGCTTATTAGTAAAAAAAAACTTTTTATGAAAAAGTCTATATTTTAAGAATAACTCATTTCAAATTTTGTGTAACGATTAAAAAGGTTATCAGACGTTTAGACAGTTTTGATTTGTTATTTGTAAAAGGGAATGAATATTTGAATTGATTATTTATCAATGAACAGTGATAAGAGATCTGAGGTCATTCTAAAAATATGATTTTTTAACAACCATGCATCCGTTTTTCTTCTTACTTAAATAATCATTCATTCATCGTCTTCCCCACAAGGTTGCTATGTATCTTAGAATCCGAAACCTCACTTTCATTGCGGAATGGTCAAGGCTCAGCCAAGAACACATCGGAAATGAACTAATCGGAAATGACACAAACTGGGAGATCACACTGAACGAAATGCTTAAAAAAAATCCACTACTCAACATGGGCGCGTTTCCAGACGCAAAGTCAACAAAGCCAATCAAGATCCACGTACAAAATACTACAGCATGAACTTGGGAAAAACAGCTATTTTAATGACCGGAACAGTATAGAGTCCATCTCAACAATATTCAAAGCCAAAGGCGAACTTTCGCACCTTAACTATATGCCATACAGAAACAACGGAGGAGGCGAATGTACACTCTGCAATCTGGGAACGAAGGAGGATGTCCGGCATTTTATTGGAACGTGTCCCATATTAAATTCAATCAGGAGATCCTTTTAGGGAAAAAATGCCCTATCACTAAATGAGATTACAAACATCCTAAACGGCGCAAGCTAAAACACTCTACATAACTTTCTAAAATGCGCACTGAATTATAGGCTACAAATCATAAATGAAGCTTTTTACTAATTACAAATTTATTAATTTCTTTCTCTCGGGTGACGGCAAAAGCCAACGCTTATTTTTGTTAAACTTGTAAATATTGTATCAGAATAAACAAATATTACTATTACTAATCCTTCATCCTCTCGAAGGACGAAAGCGAAAATAACGTCTGCTGCACACCACCGATTTTGAGGCCCTTCTACGTATATAAGGTATTTCAAGCCCATCTCAAAGGAACTTAGACTCTTTCTTGAATTAGTATGTCTGCCTATGACACCATCTGCTTGATTGCTACGTAATAGGCGTGTTTCCGACCTATTATCGCATAAAACAAATTTTTGTTCGAGATGCGATTCGGCAGGAAATTTATTAAGGTTCAGCGTAAACATCTATTCACGAAAGCTTGTGGCTTATCTTGCACAGTATGGATCATTGAACAGTCTTACCTTCGTTTTCACACTGAAAATATTTATTCTCTATACGTTTGACAGGACACACATTGCAAACTTTTCATTGCGTCTTCGGCTGTGCTACGGCATCAGCCTCACTCGAGAGAATGCTCTAAGATATAAAAATCTGTCTACTTACTAGAATGCTCTACAGTCACCCTCAATTGAACGTTGGTATTAGAAGAGATTATGGTTTTTTCATTGCTATGTAAAGGGTAATTCGTTAAGAAATACTATTTTCAAAAATATAAAAGAATCAAAAAATTCAGTTTTATCGGACAATCTTTATAGTCATACCAAAGAACGATTGGCCGCAAATACGGCTAACATGGTTATTTTGAAATTCCAAATTTTCAATGACTCGTTTGGGCATTACGTGTGGGGTTTGACCAATGATTCGAGTAATGTTGGTCGCCAATTCATCACCTACAATTCATGTAGACTTTGGTATTTCTATAGCTTCAAAGAAAAAAGTTTAGAGGTGTTATGTCACATGATCTAGGTGGCCAATTCACTTGTCGAAAACGTAAACTAACTGTTCACTGAATTGTCCTCGCAAAAAAGCCACAGTTGCACGGGCTGTTTAGCAAGTCGCGCCTTCTCGTGGAATAAAATATCTTCGAGACTACAAGCTTCAATTTAAGACAACAAGTAATCCATTTTCAGGACACTATAACGGACGCCATTCACAGCCGGTCGGGAGGCCTCAGTTTTGAAGAAATGTGGGCCGATCATTCCACCAGCCAAAAACCATACCGAACTGTTGTTTTGCCTGGATGTAATGGGAGGGGCTATTGTTTAAAGTCGTTATCAAGTCAGAAATGGACTGAGCGAAATTTTGGTCAAGAGTGAATCCTCTTGTAGCTTTTCAATGACTCAAAGACTAAACGGATACAAATAAAAATATTGGCCGGATTCAGGTCTCAAACGAATCGAATTTTGTATGCTGTTAAACTAGGGTTATATAAAATACGCCAAGTTGTTGCATACGACAAACCAAGCTGTTGAGAATGGCCTCAAGTCGATTCATTACGGTCATTGCGGGAATTCTTCGCTACCATCCCCGAATTTTTGTTTTTACTACGGCATACGAGTATTATGTGGTCTTTTTGATGGCATATTATCTAAAATGCGTGCATTTGACCAATTATATGGATCAATAGTAGCTTAGTGCGCACGAAACACAGAACGCTAAATTTTGTAATACAGCTGAACAATTTAGATTTAGATAGTTAGCTCATTGGACTATCATGCAGAGAGTCAGTGAGAGCAATGGCAAACTCGCGAAAGTAAAAATTGCCTACGAAAAAGCTTCTAAGGAGTGCCGTTCGAACTCGGCGATAAACCGTAGGCCCCGCTCAGATGTGACAAAAAATGAAAACATGAGCAACATAAATGAGTGTCAAGAAGCTAGGCCATGGCCCATACCGGGCTGCCAGCGCCACAGTGTATTTTTTTTTTTTTCTTAAATACTGAACCAAACAACGACCCATGACACGACCCATGCGTGATCTCTCATAAAAACCCCACTGCGAAGAGTACCATTAAAAGAATTACCCGTTAATAATCCTAGATTAAGGCAAGACAACTTTATCCCTTCTACAATGCTACTTTGACTAAAGCTGTGATAACGGCACGATACAACAAGAACGAAGGAGTGCATAACTATCGGACTTTGCTATCCGCTTCCAAATCATTGATATTTACAACTGTGAAGGATATGACGCTTGCCCTCCATTGGTAGGCCTAATAAAAAGCACCTATTTGTCTGGTACGCATCTTTTATCTGGTATACTCACCATATAGCACCTCCATTCAAGTTATTGAAGGCGTTTCCAAAATCTGGAAGAAAGAGATGAAGAGAAAGTTTGAAACCGTCGCTTTCGGGGAAGCTCGAAAGTTCGTTCTTTACAGAGCTTAGAATCTAGATGCTCATTTATTTGTCCAGAATTTGACGCGCTGGTAAGGTAAAGAGCAGTCCTCTTCTGGATTCATGTGTAGAAAGAGCGACTTATCCTTCCAGAACCCAAGTTTTTTTCAAGAAAACCTTACGTTTTTAGTCGGTCTGGCTGTTTGTCTCGGGTTTTTTGAGAGGGATCGAAACGATTATGTGGCGAATTTTGTTGCAGGGTAAAGAATATCGGTCATGCGTACTATGGCCATTTTTTTTAGAATTCACAGAGGAAGTAGGTAGAAGCATCGTAGATAGTTCTTTCGTAACTTTCGCTGCTTTAGGACGCCGATTATAGTAATATCATAACGAATCATGCCTGTCGGCTGCATGTTTGTTCTATTTGGCATTTAACGTTTAGCAGTGGTTCTGTGATTGTTCTGCACATTAATACAAAAGCATACATATATCAACGTTTCACTTCACTTTTGAAAAAAGTTTGTGTTCAGAGTTCCTTCTCCGCTGAAAGGTGTTAACTTGTCCACAGCAGTCCTCGTCCTCGGACGCACCATTGGGCTACATGTGACTTGCTTAGATGCTAGTTTCCGCAGGCATTCAATCTTGAACAATGGATTTTTTTCCGATCGCCCTGTGTACCTAGCACATAAGTGTTGGCGTTTCTAAGGCCATGGTAGCTTGGCAGTATCGCCACTGGCCAGCTGCTCTTTTGAGTGAAGTTCATGACGGTGCCTTGTGCTAGCCTTCCAAAGTCAAACCTTCACACAGTACTTCCTCGGTGGTGTAACTTCTTATCGGACTATAGTCTATTTTTGATCCAGACGCAAAGCCGATGACCCCAACACTCACAGCATTATTTGCAGAACTCAGTCATACATTATTTTTAAAGCGATAGTTCCAAAGCAAGCTCCTATATGACTGCTGCTATTAGGTCTTATCTGCTAACTCCTTTATCGGTCTGCTACCCTATCTTCCTGTCAGTGAAATAGTTTGTGAATGACTTCAGCGTTGTACCCATTCTCACAAGTTATTATTAAATGCAAACATATTAGCCAATAAAAGAAGATGTTCTGGGTGGCTCTACGGGGGTTGTCTGAAAAGTTTCCGACCGCAACGTAAAGATAGCGGCACTCGTCAATAAAAACTAGTGAATGCTAGTTGTGCATCTTTTGGCAGTTACAATACTTACCGAAGTTTTAGTCATTTTGGACGCGCAGTTTTTAGTTGACAGTCGTTTGAGTAAGTCGATATGAGTGTTTTTTTGTGAAAATGGAAAAAATTGAGTATCGAGCTGTTATTAAATTCCTGTTTTTGAAAGGCAATACGCCTACACAAATCAAAAATGTGTTGGACTCTGTGGATGGGAGTCTGCACCACCATTTACCACAGTGAAATTTTGGGTAGCTGATTTTAAACGTACGAGCTTGGGAGATGATGAACGTTCGGGACGTCCAAAAACTGCAACCACTGACGATAACAATGCTAAAGTTCATCAAATGGTGTTAGACGACCGCCGAATTAAAGTGAGAGAGATAGTAGAGGTTATGAAAATGTCCAAAGGACGTGTTTGTTACATATTAAAACAAGATTTAGGCATGAGAAAGCTGTCCGCGCGTTGGGTGCTGCGTTTGCTTACGTTAGACCAAAAACGTGTTCGAATGAACAATTCCAACTTTTCCGACTTTTGGCGCCAGTTAATTACTGTAGATGAATCTTGGATACACCATTATACGCCCGAAACAAAAATTCAGTCAAAACAGTGGACTGCAAAGGGCGAGCCGGCTCCAAAAAAAGCAAAACCTGTTTTTTCGGCTGGGAAAGTGATGGCGACTGTTTTTTGGGATAGTAAAGGAGTTATCTTTATCGATTATTTTCAAAAAGAAATAATCATTACAGGAGCATACTATGCATCATTACTTGCCAAGCTGACGGCAGAAATTGCGGAAAAACGGCCACATTTGCAGAAAAAGAAAATCCTGTTTCACCAAGACAACGCGCCGTCTCACACCTGAGCGATAATCCATGAATTACGGTTTGAACTGCTTGACCATCCGCCTTATTCACCAGATCTAGCCCCAAGCGACTTCTTTTTGTTCCCTCATCTAAAAACTGCGTTCGGAGGACAGAGATTTTCGTCAAATGAGGAGGCAATCACCTTCGTGAACAATTATTTTGCAGAGAAAAACGCCAAGTAGAAGCATCGCTGGAGAAGTGTGTAGGGTTACAGGGAGACTAATGTTGGAGTTTTCACGGTTTTGGAAAAAGTTCGGTCTCGATGGATGCTTCCTTCTATTCTTCGGTGGAATATCAGGTATGTTTTCCGTGCTGCTGAAAGTCCACAAAGAAGATGGTATTTAAGGTACATTTATATGCTCCTCAATCTGGGGACCTATTGTGTGATTTAGTTGTTACATCACAATACACTTTTGACCCTTCTGCGGAATTCCATTCTTGTTATGAATCACTGCGATTGTTGGCATTAGACGGGTCATGATTCTCCACCGTCTTTCCCCAGTCCAACCACATACATAGTAGGTCATACAAATCACAGCTTTACTTCCGGTTCAGCTATCTCTTATAAGTCAGGACGATCTATATCCAACAGATTCCAGTTGTGAGCTCCAAAGTAATTGAAGTTCCCTTCCACTTCTGCATGCATCCACAAGTGGAAGAAATTACCTATAGCCCGACTCCATCTGCATGCTCCCGACAGTATATACGTCATAATAAATTCCAGGCCTAACCAAAGCAACTCAAGTTCGATCAGACCAAATGACAAGTAAAAGACTTATTAAACTCATTTAAAATGCGGGTGGAGTATAATAGGATGATGTGAGATTGAGCACATTCCACAAATACAAATACGTTATATGTAAACTACCCCTAACACAAGTTCTTCTTCGAGTTGCTCTTCAGTTGTCTCAAGCAACTATCAACGCCAGGTTACGAATTTCACACTCGAACATATTTAAAGCTTGTTACCCTTAACATCAACTTGTACTATACGAATACTCGTCACAGCTTGTATCCTGTTTTCGTATTTTTGTTTTGCTTTTTCGTATACTGGCCTCCATATTGACATACGCACTATTGACGTGTTAGTCCCGCTCCACCTCCACAGGAGCCGCAAAAAAGAAAAATAATAAAAAATTAAAAGTACTCGTATGTACTTGTACATGCGGCAAAACGCACACCATCACGACGACCTGCGTTCGTTTCGTGCATCTGTTATACTGACATAATCATAACGGCGCCTTTAAAGCCTCATTCTACTCGTACATCCCGGCTCTTGACAGCAGTGCATTGGAAACGTTAAAAAAAAAACTGAACCCAGGCAAGCCCAACAGAACGAATTCGTAGGAACTACACAGGAGTAGGTAGTACGAATAGTAGGGTAGAACCAGGAGTAGCACATGGTTAAGGTCAATGGCCCCACCAAGAAACTCCAAGATTAAAATTCGAGCGCATTTAATTAGGGTTGATTTAACTCACTCCCCTTTATTCCTTCAGCAAAACAGCCGAGAGAAGTCGATGATTTATGTCGGTATATAAGGAAAAACCACGTCAGCTCTACGTGTACTATGCACACGCGTGTGTAACACCAGTCACACATATTAAGTGCAAAATAAGAACCAATTCCACCAACATAATCCTATTGCATTCGACGCGATGTGTGGACGAGTACGTATACATACGTACATATGTATGTATGTATAAAGTTCTCCCTTTCCACACATGTGGACGCACATGCATATTTTCTACCCCCTCCTAGATGCTAGGGCTAACGGGTGAAAGGGTATCTGTTTGATGCACCACCAACCACCCCAGTATGCGAGTGGTGAATAGGGATGGTAAGGAGACAAAAAAACAGAAGATATAACCAACTGCCAAACGAAAAAATCAGATACTCATCATTGCCACCCTCCAAAGTGTTCATGCTTCCTAGATTGGAGCGATGCGTGTGGGTCTATTTGGATGAATATACAGTCCTAGGCCATATCTGTATGTATTCGTTGCAAAGAAAGTACGAGTAACTACTCGTATCTACGCGCGTCATTTTCCACATTTTCCACACAAGTCATACGCATAATGCTCGCAAAAAGGATTAAATGGCGCACACACGCCACTCAGATATAGTTTGTGGCCAAAAGAATTTTTCCAACCATCATCGCCATCGAACGATATTTTCTTCTGTCCCAGATACGGATACGAATCTGTTCATGGCATACTTGTACATATATATGTGTATAACAGACTGCCGCCTATAAAAGTTGGGCCTGACCCTTCCACACTGTAAAATTCTCGTTGGCAACTGAGGTTGTCGCGTCGTCGTCGACAACTTGCCCTACCTCAAAACTAAGCACATTACCACTTGCCAGCACTTGCCACTTGCTATTTGAGACACGATTGCCACCCGAATGTGTGTTCCCACACTTGTACTTTGTGTGCAGCAAGAAGAAACTTTTCTATGTATAGCTGGCTGTCTTTAAAAGGAGATGGTTGGGTTAAGGGGCCGAAACGAAAATTCAAAACTCCACCACTAAATGTTGTCCAAGAGTTTGTATCCGTAGTTTAAATCTAAAGGTCTTCACCCCTATTTTGGCAGAAGATGGGTGATTTTGATAAGTTTGGATGCCCACTTTTATAGAGAGTGGGTATTCTATGACACAGGGTGAGTAAATTTCAAACAGAAAATAGGTGTCTTTGGCATAAGGTGACTTTAAGACTTTGAAAGTGGGTGGTATGGCCAACAAAAGGATGTCATTTATAGGAGCTTCCCTTGTGCCATGCATACTCGTTTATTAGAATAAACTTGTGTTTCTTGAGAAACTATTTCGGTCACTAAGGCGGCGCAAAGGCGTAGGCGTAAACGTTTTCCCCACAGAGGAGGAAGCTTTGTGAAGAAATTAGTTATGCGTATAAACAAGGATTTAAATTGACACGGAAAGCAATTCCTCTGGTCGAATTGGAGCCATTCAATTTCTATGATGTCATAAAATGGAAATTTGTACTTTCAATATAAATGTGAGTCGAAGATACAAACATTCTTGTGGCGGAAAATGACTTTAAGTTAAGAGTATCTATTGTGGTTGAGTAAGGCCGACGGAGGGTGTTGTATGACTTGATTACATTTCTGTGTGGATATGAGTTGCTGATGAAGATGAGGTCGGGGAAGTTCAAACAGATAAGCTGGTGTAATACACAATAAAACCACATAAATCGTACATATACGAGTACTTAAGCGCTCCCCCTTTGCAAAGACATTGGAAACCACCTTTTGGGTGTCGGTTGGAGAGAGATTGTTGACTTGGCTGATACCGATAAGGTTCTGCACCCACTGATCCCGTATTCGGCTTTGGGCCTTCGTAAGATGAAAAAGGAGTCAATACACCACACCTTCTACCAAATTTTAACAGGGACAAAGCCCTTCTACCTAATTTAGGAATGTTTTCGTACTTTTTCTCTGCTATAAAACAATGTTATCGCTGCCATTGATGAAAGGACTTATTTGTTACTGGTCGTACATACCCTCTGATATTCACACAAGAGCCTGGTTGCTGGAAAACCATTGTCTCAAGGTCAAACTACTACGATAGCGAGAGCCTTTTCTGATCGAGTTTCCTACAACCTCTTCAGGAGTCCTATGCCGTTAACACGACCAGTGGACCCACCCCAACGAAGAAACCCATGGTTCGATGGCGAATGCAACACAAGCAAAAAGAACAAGAAGGGGTGGCCGCTCTATGAAGGGAAAAGAAGATAAGCTCCATAGAAGATAGAAGAAAAGCCCAACAAGCGCTATGTCGCAGCCTTATGGAGGTGCTTACAAAAGAATTAAGTTCGAATGTATTATCAAAAAAGTAAAATGAACATGTCAAAGCTGTGAAGCGGCAGAATGAGCCTGCAAGGATAGCGAAGAAAACATCACAGCAAAACGACAGTCATTAGTCAGGACAGCAATTTCCAAGCTCAATGTTAAAGCTATTTAAGACATCGTATATAGAGGGGAACTAGCGTGTACAGTATCATGTCTAGTTTTGGCGTCCCGAAAGAGCTCATTCGATAAATCGGGATGGCGATGGTGAATACACGCTGCTCCGTCAAGCTCGGTTATGACAAAACCCAGACCTTCAATGTCAGAAAAGGCTTAAAACAAGTCAACTCCAGAGACCCCATAGGCACACCACATTGAAGCAGAAGCAATCGAACAAACGAAAAACAAAGTATGCGGTGTCAACAAAGCAGGAGTCACAAAATCGACTTCTAGCACGAAATGCTATGACGGCAGCTGAAATTTTAAAAAGTCTCGATCTACCTTAGGTCCGCTGTCAAACCCTAAATAATGAAAAAAATCAAACTTCTTAATCGCTTCTTCCTTGAGCTTAGAAGGCAATTGAGTAGTAAAGCCGTCTTTCGAGCAATCGAAAATACTTTATACAAGAACCTGATCAACCGCAGAGGCTTGGATACTGACGAACTATTCTGACAGCGATGCCAACCTCGTCAGAAGAGCTCAGATAACCCTGCTTAGATAGCTAGGTCCCCTTGAGAGCATCGACATTATACCCGGAAAGTCTTCGACTCCAACTCAAAGGGACAACATAGTAGTGAATGACACAAGTGGAAGGGGAGCTTAGTCTAATTCGTGTACGCTACTGGAGTCAGCAGACAAAAGAAGGCGGTACCTAAAGAGGCATGTAAGCTAAGTCTACGATCCACCGTTTATTCTAGCTCCATATGAGTAGGTAGGTTATCAGTTATCAGAGACAAGTATTTAATTCTCTACTTATTGACGTGTGACTTATTTTTTTTTTTTAAATAGAAAACTGTTATAGATTGCCTGGATGTTGCTTTCAGATCTTACAATAAAAGATATTCCAGGTATGATGCCCCTAGCTGAAGTCTTTTTATTCACACGTAGAATGTACATAGTCAACTAAAACGAGGTTTCTCCGATAAGAGGCTGCATATTGGGCTAACAATATGGCCAAATACAAAGTTTTCTGCGAACAGCTAATAACGGATTCACTTTTAATGATCGACAAAACGAAAAAGAGCAATGAAGTTCAGATCTGCGCAGGCCAACATTTTACTGCCATTCAGATTAGGCAAGGTTAGGAAAAATATGGTGTGCCATAAGACACAGACCCTAGGCACCGAAACGTGCCCATCGCGATCCCCTGTGGGGATCCTAAACAGTTTCCCTATTAAAACACCTAGTTTATCTACAAAAGCCGAGAAGGCCTTTGAAATCCGTACAGTCTATTTCCTCTAAGTTTTCAAAGAAATATTTTCCTAAGAATTTTCTTCGGCTACGCGATATTGCCTCACATTCACAAAGTATGTGTGTTATGTCCTCAACCGCTTGTAGATCCCCGCAGAATCTACAAGTGTCTGTATTTGCCAGTTTTAGTCTCTTTGCGTGTTTCAGCAGGAGACAGGGTCCTGTTAGTATTCCTATAAGCGTCCTAAGCTCATCCCTATTCAGCTTAATAAGCTTTAGTTCTGTTACCGTCGAGAAGTGGCCATAGAGCCTTTGATAACCTATGTTCTTCCAGGATCAACCACCTTATGCTGGCGGCCTTTATGATTTTTTCCTCAATAGTGCCCCTTACTGTGCAGAGGGGTGGTTTGATATCAGCAACCTCACTATGGTCGAGTAGCCCTCCTCTTCTTGCAAGCTCGCCTGCTTGTTTATTTCCTTCTATGCCGTGTCCTGGCACCCAACACAGTCTCACCCTATTCTGAACGCATAATGCTTTGAGCATTGTGGGACAGCCCCTGACTCTGTCAGAGTTGATGTTAATTGACTCCATTGCCTTAAGAGCGGCCTGGCTGTCGATGTAGATAGCAATATCTCTGCCGGATACCGATCTCATCTGCATCAGCTCAGCCGCCCAGAGGACAGCTACAAGCTCTGATTGGAAGATACTACTAGTGTCCGAGCCTTATGGACACTCTCAGTTCCGGGTCCTCCGAGAAGATACCGGGGCTGTTTCTTCCTCTGTCTTCGAGCCATCTGTGAAAACTGCCATTTCGTTTGATCTTACACACTGCATTTTCTTGCCAGTCCTTCCTCTCCGGATAATATATATCATACGGAATGTCGAAATCGATTCAGGAAGGGATTTCATCCGTTTTAATAGTATTGCCTGGTACTAGCTCCTCCAGGATTGTGCCGTGTCCGAAGTTACCAGCAAGTTTTTTTTATCTGTAAATCAAGCGGTGTCAGGTGTAGGAAGGTGTCCAATGCTGCCGTAGGGGTGGTACGAAGCGCTCCTGTAATGGCTATGGTAGCCGTTCTCTGAACCGCCGCTAATTTTCCGTAAGTCGTTTTTTTAGTTGTTGCTTTCCACCATGCTAGTGCGCCATATGTCAGTATGCACCATAGCAGGTTTAAGGCCCCAAATTTTTCCCAGAGTTCTTTTGCATATGAAAAGAGCATTATATACCTTTTTAATTCTTTCCGCTACGTTGAGATTCCAATTCAGTTTCTTATCCAGAATCACGCCAAGATACTTCACACTGTCCGAGAGGGACAGATCCACCCCGCCGAGTTTTGGCAGTGTGAATTGCGGTATCTTGTACTTTCTGGTAAAAAGAACCAGTTCTCTTTTGGAGGGATTGCCATTGAGACCACAGCTGCATGCCCAAGTGCTGATCGTCTTCAAGCCAAGCTCCATGATCTCACTTAAAATATTTAAGTATTTTCCCTGTACTATTATGACCACATCATCCGCGTACGCCGTGGCGCTAATGCTGCCATTCAGTAAGGCGGACGAAAATCTGACACAGACATCGTAAACAGCATCGTTTACTTAGATACAGATTAACTAAAAAAGTCTTAAGCTTTCAGCTTGTGAGGAGGTCTCACATCAAGAACTCGCGGGAAAAGCCCTGATGCTCCATTGAAGCAATAGTCAATGCTATGTTATCAGATAATATGTATTTGTACGAGCTTCTTCGAGACGGTTTTCTCACAGTTGATGATCAGTTTCATGACGATCAAGAAACTAAGTTATACGATTACGACGGCGACTGCCCAAAACCGCTGTCGGGCAAAACAATCCCATCAACTTGGCTGATGAAGGCCGAATGTTTCGTCCAACCTACCAAAATGAAAAATAAGATTAGCCCAACTTAAGTATAACAAGAAAAGTCATCGATTTCCACCCGGAGGTTCAACATGTAGAAGAACACCTTGCGTAAGGAGGTGCGCTCTAGGGGAAAGAAACCCTAGCCATCCATAAATGCGCAAATGGATGAAGGCTATCGTCTACGAATTCCTTGAGAACACTCACTGGCGATATATTTCATTAGATGTTTTCGATGTGTTTTGAATTCGGTTGTAGGGTGAAAGTTGTCAGAGATAATTGTAAGATCTTTTCTGATTTTGATATCATTCAGTTGTCGTAAATTATGGATTGTCGAGGCACTTGGCTTACATCTCTGTGGGCTCTAGAGTGTTAAAATCAGTCCATTTCCCAAGCATTTTCGACGTCATGTTGATGATCGTACTACAGAAGATTGTTTTTCAGTCGATCCTCGCCAGTCGCCAGTTATGATTATTGTTATGTTGTCCTTTTGACTCTTGTACCCTAATTCGACTTCGGGGAAACAATTTTCACCCAATTGTCTCATTTGCAAAAACTCATATGTATCATTGTTTAGATGGAGTTCCATAGGAGACTATTCTTAGACCATAAGTTTTTTTATTTATTTGTATAACATTAACATCTTTATAAACTGTTAAATGTCAACTGTCTAGCTTTGCTGTACTGAATTTTTATTTTTCATTTATTAATTATAGGCTTAGAACGGCTTGCTGAGGAGCTGATGGGACGTAGGAAATGGAAGCAATATCAAGAAGCTTTAACGCGTTCCCAATTAAGTGCAGATATTTCAAATCTGGATCAAAACGATATTACAAGTAAGTTTTCCTTTTAAAATACATTTTTGCTTAAAAACTATCAACACAAATTTCTTTAACAGGTCAGAAATACGAAGCCGAACAAAAACTGGAGAAGGCCAAGGAAAATTTACATCAACAGCAGCCGCCGCAACAGCAACAGCAACCATTCGAAAACGACGTTCCAAAAATCAAAATCGAAGTTCTCGACGTGAACGAAAGAACTTTGAGTTCGCCTCACATAAAAAGAGGTCCGTATAGATTATACGAGTACATTACAAATATATTCACTTCGTAGATACTTTTTTGTAATAGGTATGTTTTGAAAACAAATTAATGTTTTGTTTTTTTCTTTTTTTTTGAAATAGAAAACTTCGAAAACAATTTAGATATAACGGAGGGAGGATTTATAAAACTTAATAACAATACAACTACATCACATAGTATTCATAATAATAATAATAGTAAAAAGGATAAGGAGGATTTGCTGCCACCACCTACAAGTACCCCAAGTCCGTCACCACCACCACCAACACCCATCGATTGGAAACCGAATGAAAAGTGTAATTTTTGTGTTGACGGTAAACTCCTCACAGTGAACGAGAAGGGTGAATTAGTGGCTGAGTCAAGCCCGGCTTTGTCCGAGGCAGATCTCGCCAATAGAGTGAGTTTTATTTTTATCCTTATTTTTACAAGTATTTCTTGTTCAATTCTTGAACGAAAGAAGTCCCTAAAATTTACTAAATATTTCTTGTTTCAATTTTGTTTTTGTTCCAAATAGCCACCAGGAGATACGGATAGCGATTCTAGCGATAGTGTGGTACCAGATGCTAGAGTCAATGCGAGCAAAGCACTAACATCACGCCTTAGAGATCCATTTCCACCGAATATGACCTCATTGGAGTCGATGGCAGCACAATGGAGTTTAATACCGTTTACTTATCCAAGTGAGTATTGTCTTTACAATGAAATTTGTTTAGGGAAAGAACCAACAGTTGTAATAGAAGTCATGCATGCACATCGTAAAAGACTATTATTTAGAGTCATTAACTACCAATATGAACACGAGGTATCTACGACTAAGCTTCGATTTCTTACTGAATAACACAATAATCTGTTAAAACTATCGATTGATGGAGGTTATTATTTTTTCAATTGACGGCGCAGTATACGATTAATTTAATTTTGTGATAGTCTCTAAAGTTGTGTGAAAAGCAAGTAAATAGGCGATATCTCTTAGCTTTATCGTAAGAGTGGCAATTTTGCTTGAAAAACAATTGAAAGTTGAGGCAGATCAAAGAAATAAAAATGGATCACTAAATGCAATGACGATTTGTCCAATATTTCTTCGCTTACTTGAACTGCCCGACTACAGTCACGCACTTCGAGTTCGTTAGAGTTGTGCGTCACTTTAATTAAGCTCCACCGTTCTCCCGGAGTGTATTCGAATATTATCTGGGTCAGGTTGCTGCCCTCAAATATTTTTTCACTTACTTTGGCCTTCGGTAACTAATGCTGAGTTTTTTGAGGGTTCTTTTGTGAGGTGTTTTCGACGTTTCTCCTAGCCGGACGGCTGGGATTTATCAGCCACACCTATTGCTTCCATCTTGACGTAATGCTGTGTTCCTCCAATTTTGTCAACATCAGAGTTATTAAGTAAAAAATTGTGCTTTTGGTGTTGGCTTGTGAAACATTTTCAAGCAAAATTTTAACGTGATCGTTGTGTACGTAATCTTCCCCTAAGCAAATCGAAAAGTAGGATTTCAACTTCAGCAGCCTTGCTGAACTGGAGTTAAGATAAAACGTCATTTACTTCATTCAGGTCAATTAGATGAACTTGTAAGTTATTATCGTTTAAATTTAATAGTCCAATCTGCTTAATAGTAAAATTTCGCCTATCGTATATACAGTCCTAAGATGAGCTTTCCTCACCATCAACTATTTTCTGGTCGAGCTTAGTATCTTTAAGATATTTTCGGAAATTTCATTGGTCAATTCCTTAAGAACTGAGGTAATCTCTTGAAAAGTCTCTGCTGCTCTAGATTCTGAAAACAAAACTCACTTAAGACTTGATAGCCTTGCGCGCCGATTATCTGTTGTCCCTGATCTTATGCATATGCCCTCTGTATCAAACTCTTTCTGCTACGAAAATGCGCAAACACTTTAAGCTGTAGTCAGGAATGGTTTCGGCCAGAATTAGAGCCAAAAAAGGAATGTACTCATGTCTTCACGGAAAACAGATTTATGAAGCGAGCTTGTGTTTTTCTCAGGAACGAAAACTCTCATCGATGGAAGGAATGAATAGTCTGCGTATGTAGAGGCAGTCAAACTTCACTTAAAGCCTACTACGATTTCTTAGCTCCATTTCGGGAATACAAGACTTCCCAAAACGAAGTCGAAAAGCCAAATTCACTGAGTTTTGTTTCCCTCCCAGATCACAATGGAATCATGAGGAGTGAAATTACTATTAAACTTGCTATAAATGCTGCAGATGACACCGACTACTGGATCTCTGAGTGAGTCTGGCTTACACTAGCATTAGGCTGCAGGTACTGATGTATTGGATGCTGCTTTTGGAGGCAATTTATTACTAAAGCGTTTACTCATAGAGAATTACAGTAATAGATAGATATAATGGATTTTATCTTTGCCTGATTGCTATGATGCGATAGAAAGGAAACCCTGAATAACCAATAATTAAAGACATGTTGGTGGCTAGCGAATCTCAAGTCGCTTTGAATAGGGATCTCCCATTAACTAAGTCCTTTAAAAAACTGAATATTCGTTGGAAAAAAATACACCTTAATCTCTAGACATTTATAAGATGTATTTTCCCTGATCTAATGGCTTACTTACTTAAGGTGATGCTACAGACCGGTGTGGAACTAAGCCTTAGTCTACAAGCGTCTTCAGCTAGTTCGATCCTTCGCTAGCTGCCTTCAATTTCGCACGCTAAGTTGGCTTAGGTCTCCTTCCACTTACGAGCGCCATCTGAGATCCAATAATGCCGGCATTCCTCATTAAATCAGGGGTTTCATTGTAATAGTCGATGTACATAAATCCAGTACATCAGAAGCGGCATCTCTGAAGGCTTTTTGGCTGTGTTGCCACTGGTCTTCGATGCTTGAACCTGGCAACAGTGCACCTCTTAAAAGATTAAAAGAACCTCGATCGAGAAAGGATTTGGCGATTTCTGGCGATTGTAACCATCTGATGTCGAAATTCCACACAGCATTAGGTCGTCTTTGCGCTTGGTTTGCATCGATCGCAATGTGGTCAATCTGGTTGACAGTTGATTGATCAGGAGATTTCAAATCCCCTTGCAAATATCGAGATGTGGCAACCGCGTGCTAGCCAAGATAATGTTTTGCCCGCCCCAAAGTCAATTAGCCTAAATCCGTAATCGAAGGTGGTGTCGTGCAGGCAATACCTTCCGACGCTATTACCAATGATTCGTCAACTATCCTACCTTTGCGTTAAAATCGGCGACGTCAATTTTAATTGCTTGTAGGTCTTGTTCAAGAGCTCATAGAAGCTATGTTTGGTGTCGTCATCCCTCTACTCTGTGGGGGGGTGCGTGCCTTTAAGGCTAATGTTATTATGTAATGTTAAAAAAGCCTTGATACGGATTAAATCGAGGCGCTCATTTAACAACAAGCAACAACAAATCCGCATCCTAATAGGCTTGTGCCATCGGTAACAATCGCCACAGTTTTTCATCCTCTCTTTTTCCGGGCCATCTCATCGCAGTTCTTCGATGGGGGTAATATTTACTTTGCAGCAGTCTAGGGCTTCCGCCAGTTGTTAAGCTGTAGGAGACCTAATATTTCACGTGCATATCCAAAGTTAGTTGTTCTTAATTTGATTGAATGGGTTTTTAACAGTAGATCCATTCGTGTCCGAGGCATGTTTGTGTTTCGGAACTGTTTCCGGGAAAATACCCCGGAGACATAACCCCCAACATGGACTGCCCTCCATTTCTATTTTTAATATCGACCTAGGACGACAGGTTGGTTAGACCAAAGCCAGTAACCTTACGACTTACCCGCCACCATCTCTTTTCCAACACCCTGAGTTAGTCTCGGCCGTCCTGATTTTACTTCACCGTTGATCCCATGTGGAGAATTCATCCGCTATCCCGTTTATAGTGCTGCTATTTTTGTCTGCTGGTTAGCACTCGCACTTATAAGTTAAACAAGCCAAATCCAGATGGACACCAACCAGTACCCCACGGTTACCACGTGAACGTTATATGAGTTCAATTTATGTTAAGTATACTGTTGCAGCGCTGCATATCGCCAGATTGGTACCTTACCTTGCCTTCCCTATTTCTACAACATCCAAACATCAACCCTGAGCTAATGCTCAATCTAATTTCGCCAGCAGTTTTGGGCCTTGAACTTCATGCACTCAGACAGGCTCATTAATCAATAACAACCAACTTGCAGGCAACGTGATCATTATGCTATCTCTCCAAGAAAGCTTATTTATATAATATGTATTTCGGTATAAATTCTCATTGGTATTGTTTATTGTTCTATTAATCATTTGTCAACTTTGGTTTCAGGTATACTTTACAATCTAAATCAGCATGTGAACTCGGCCACACCAACTACCTCAGAGACATCGGGCGCCGCTATAAGTCCCTCACTCAAGGATTCTCCCAGTCCCAGTGATTTAACGGGTGAACAGCCATTAGATCTTAGTTCAAAACCATCACCAAATTCCTCAATTGTCGGAGATGCAAGGCATGTGCACAGGTAAGTTTTTCTTTCTTTTTTTCTATTTAAAAATTAGACTTTGAGGTATAAACATAAGGGCCTTCTTCAACGTTCATTTTTAGATCCTCTACTTTTAATTTTATGTAAAACTACTCAGAGAACATTACAATCCTTAAGGTTGAAGTGATTCTACTACCAGGTATATGATACACGCAATATTTTTCCAAAACAAATTTTTATATACTCGCATATCCTTAAATTCAACTGATATCAACTGTCGACGAATTTGTATACCCGGAAGTGATAGACACTGTCGTTATAAGAAGTGGGGAAGGAATAGTACCTATAAGGCAGAACGATACTACCAAACAGTGATGCTGGCTGTTGCTACGAATTCGGAGCACTTGGGGGGTTCTGTGTATCAAAAATTAATTTTGTACAATTTATTAAAAGTCACTTTTTAGTGCTTACTCCTTATTTACGAATTATCGATTTAAACTGGTGCACTCAAAGGAGCTTTTCATTGCTCCTTAAACGACCTCGACCAAATGTGTGTATTTAAGATGCGAGGCAAATGCTGCCAAATGAAATCCTTGTACAGGTTTCCTCTTTCCTTGTTTTTCTTTCTTTTTTATTGCAATTTTCAGCATTCCTTTATGATAGACCAGGACTAGGACCAAGACAAAAACGAAAAACGAAAGACGAACGACCAAAGAGTCAGTCGAAACAAGAGGGAGCGACTACACTATAAGCAAGAAAGAATCTGCTGATGATGGTGTTGATCATGATGGTGGTGGTGGTGTCGATGGAGGAACGGGTGTAAAAAAGCAAAGCTGAGCTCCTTTCTACTAGTGGTATGCACTCATGTTAGCTCTCAGACGGCCATATACGTTTATATATGCGTATGAATGTAAATTAAGCCACTTTCAAAAAAAAAATACTTTTTATGAAAAACAGCCCTCTAGAGTCTGAATGAAGAACAAAACGTGGACGGGAGAGACAATATTTTTTTATTAATTTTTTTTTTTCTTGTCGTTTCGTTGCAAAAACATTTGTCGCGTACTGATTGAAGGTGATACGCCGAATGGAACGCAGCAGAGTAGATGCTTCGCCTAATCATATTGCATTCAGAGAGAGAAAATGCCGCCAACAGGGGGGTTAAACATTGTTGAAGAAGACGCAGACGGAGACAAATATAACGACCAGAAGTGCATTTGCGCGTAGAGCCCTTTTATAGTTTTTTTTTTCCTTTTCGCTCACATTTTTCTTGGAATTTTCTTATTATATTCTGCCCTCTATGTAATTTTACGAAGACAGGTTGCTATTAATGCTCTAACATCTATTTTGCCACCCCCTCTTCAACTTACAGAGACTTGGTGGTGGAAAATTAAAAGGATAGTTAATATTGGCCATTTGGAAATATAATTATGATGGAAATTTCCATTAGATGGCCGGGAAGAATGAAAGTAAACTTAAGTTCACTTGACTAGAGCAATTCGTATAAGTGGAGGAAGACAAATCCTTATTGTGGATCTAAAGTTGAAATAAGTATTCATAACGCATATAATTTCGTCTAATGAAAGATATTTCTCCTACGTATTGCCATTGCAACTGCGCCACTGTTAGTCGGCCTTAGATTTTGCTATTGTTTTTGCACGTGAGTGATGCAATTATTTTTCTTGCAGTTTCTTTCAAGCCCTGGCTAAACCTTGGGCCTCTGTAGGCCATTTTACTGGATTTTCATTGAACACTGATCACCCAAACCTGGAAATTGTTCACTATCGCTTTCCTAATAGGCTTCTTTATGATTTTAAGTTTTTTACTTAGATGGGGCTACATTCTGGGGTGAGCTTAATATTCATTCGTTTGGATTCGAAAAATCTTCAATAAGTGCGGTTGAATTCACTTCGCACCTATGTAAGATGAAGTCTTTGTTTGATGCGTTGTTTCTCTGGATACAATTGAAAGACTTTTTGGGCTGGTAAGTTCGCATCCATATAGTCCACATGACATCACAAGCGAATGCACACTTTTCTGATTATGTCGCTGTAGAGGTCTAAACGTTCACGGTATGTCCTCTTCTGCTGCTACTAAATTAAGATAGACGTCTTGACTTTCATGGTTATATGCTTCGTTTCCCAACTACGGAATTTGGATCGTCATTTAACCGTTTTGGAAAGTGTTTTTTTCTGTATCGTCAGCATCGACTGTTCAAAAAATGAAATTGTCTTACGACAGCAATGTTTCGTCGACTTGCTTTGACAAGATCACAGGCCGGTTGCCAATTTCCAACCTTTTCCCTCAGGCGCACAAAGCTATAACACCTTCTGATTAGAATGCATTTTGTATTTTAGACGAAAGCCTTATTTCCAGGCCGGCTTAGCGCACCTAGAGCACAATCTACCCCGCCATGGTCTTCAGAAGGAAACAAGTCAAACTGAAAAGTCCAAAGGTCTTTGTGACGGTGATCTCTTACCATTTTCGGTAAAAAGAAAAGCTACTCCAACTGTTTGCCAGCGTTTTGGTACATATTTGAAGTTTAGCCATTGGCCTACTTACTTGAGATAGAGCTACAGTTTGGATAAATTTGAAGATCAACTAACTAGGGAGATCTCTGTTCTCTCCAAGTGAATTGAGGTGTCCCTTTTTCTCTTACGTGTGGCACCTTTGATGCGACCGTCCTCGTGATAATATCCAAACAATTATAAGCCCGGTGCTGTGCCGTTCATTCGCAGGATTTGACTGATGTCGGTGTACAGGTCACAGCCGTATACTATATGACAGCATTATAGAGACGAACTATACAGAGTCATGTCTAGTTTTCGTAACCCAGCCAAGCTCGTTTGACTATGCACGATGACAATAAAGAATGCATGCTGTTCGTTTAGGTTGGTCGAACGTCTTCGGCAAATAATAAAGCTCGATAATAGCCAGTGTGGATTTGTTGAAGGAAGATCGACGGTGGACGCTATCCAAAGCCTACGAATAATAATGGAAAAGCACCGAGATTCGTCTAAGGATTTACACATGGTATTTATCGACCTCGAGAAAGCATTCGATCGAGTGCCGAGGGATCTCATATGGGCCGCGCTGAGGTCTCAAAATGTACCGGAAACGTAAGTTAGAATAATACAAGACATGTACGGCAACGTGAAAACTGCGGTTAAAAGCTCTGCTGGACTAACGAGAGAATTTCCAGTTAATGTCGGAGTGCATCAAGGAAGCGTACTTAGCCCTTTCCTCTTTAACGTAGTATTCAACTATCTTTTAAAAGACTGCATGCGCGAAGCAAATGTAACGCCAATTCTCTTCGCTGACGACGCAGTTATACTTAGCGATAACGTCGAAGATTTACAGAACGCCTTAGATTCATGGAGAAATGCGCTAGAGAGAAACGGGCTTAAAATAAGTCGTTCAAAGACGGAGCATTTGACATGCCCATTTGCGCATCCGTTGCGACCTGTTCCGGATATAATGTTAGACGGAATAGTTCTTCCGAAAAGCACTATCTTTAAGTACTTAGGATCAATCGTTAACATGGAAGCGAAATGTGACGACGACGTAAACCACAGTGTGAGTGTGGGATGGATGAAACGGCGGGAAAATTCGGGAATCTTTTGCGACCGAAAATTTCCACTTAAATTAAAGGGGAAACTCTACACCACGGTTGTTAGACCAGCTCTTATATACGGTTCACAGTGCTGGACAATGTACGAAGCGTTTTAAAACAAAATGACGGCAGCGGAAATGAAAATGTTAAGGATGTCTAGTGGAGTCACTAAACGCGATTGCATTAGATCTACGCGTATAAGAGGAAGTCTACATATAAAGAATTCGGTAACCGAACAGCTTGAGGCGAATAGAATAAGTTGGTATTGCCACGTTCAAAGAAGATCTGCGGAAAATCCGGTTAAAAAGGCACTATCAACTACGGTCACTCCAACTGTAAGAAATCGAGGTCGGAAAAAGAATTCCTGGATTTCTCAGATGGCAAATGCGCAACAACGTCTGGGGTTAACCACTGAAGCGATCCAGGACCGAGCATTATGTAGACGCGTTCTGCGGTCTGCGACATTAGCCAACCCCATAAGCGGAGCAGCAGCGATGCAGTAAAAATGGGAAACTCGTTACGCATAAGTTCGTATAACGAGGAAAGGGTTAATAAAAGGATAAGAAGAAGAAGAAGCTGTTCGTTTAGGTCGGTAATGACAAAATCGAGACCTTGGACAAGGCGAAACTCGGAAGCCAACTCATAAGTCTGTTTATTTATTCTCATACCCGGATGACATGAAAATAATGAACAGGGCGCAACAAACTCCAAGTAGAGCACTTCGCCATTGTGAAGCAGAAACGGAGAAGATGGGTTCAATGCTTACCGAAGGAAAGCAAAGAGGTAAACATCTTCTAGTGGCGATGAATTTTATCTACAAAGCAATGAATGGAGAAAACCTTAATAAAGTATGGAGAAAACGTTTCAAGAGCTAACTGTATAGGCTGTAAGCGATGCCGATCTTGTCAGAAAAGCTTAGATAACGCAGTTTAGATAGCTACATCACTTTAAACAAACGGAAATCAGTGAGGGAGCCTGAAAAGTTTTCGACTCCAAGTTGGGGGAGCAATGTGGTAGAGGACGACCTCATCTTAGGTGGCGCAAACATGTAAGGGGACCTTATTCATTTTCGTAGGTGCAATTGGAAGTGCTATACATAAGAAACAAATACTCTTGAATATGCACTTTACTTGGGAATACTGATAACAAGTGTGTAAAGGGTCAAAATATACTCGGTAATTCCGATGCAGGGCTTGTGAAAATAGCCATAGAACAGGCTGAGCTTACCGACCGACATTACGCCGGTGTTCGTTTTCAATTGACTAAGTGATATTATTGTTGTATCATCTACGAGATTATCGTATGGCTTCCAATTCTTTTTACCAGTTTCAAAAGGAGTTTCTAGATGAGGCGCGCAATACTTATTACATCGCTTGAGGAAGCCTAGGCATTTTTGTCGTCATCAAATATAGTATAATGTCATTCCATCGCATACCGAGAATGGAATTTTTTCCGGTTCCGACAATGACTGGCTGTTTAATTTAAAAAGATTGTTGGAGACAGAACGGAGCCTTTTAGCACACCAGCATTCATTTTGTCACTTGAAAACTTTCGAGGTAACTTGAATTACACGTTCCGAAGGGAAGAAGAATAGGGTTGTCATTCCCAAATGCTCTCTTTACGACTAAAGGGTTAGATGCCAAACTCTGATATATGCTTTAGTGCAACTCGAGAGTACTCGTAACTATCTTACTTTCGCCAGTTGTATTCTCTTGGGTTCCATAAAATCACCAGTGGACATGATGGCTTGAACAATTTTGATGTTTGGAGATGTTTCGTAAGTACAACAGGTCGGGAGGAAGAGAGAGAAGAAGATTCGCCGTTTTTTTAAGGGACAACTGGACAAATGGTGTTTTTCGTCTGCTCGGAAACAGTCCTGAAAAGTAGAATTGATATATACAATGCCATCTAAATCAGCAGATTTGTGTATATTTAGGTCTTTAAATACTCTTGCTACACGAGTGCGAAATTGAATTCGTCCCATTGGAGATTCGATACACTCAAGTGTGGGCGCATACAAAGATCGACTTTGTATTTTTAGCGTTAGAACTTAAACACCAGTCCATGGTGTTGTCGGTATGAATATCAACATCAGACTTTACCGTGGGATCATTTTCCGCAGCTAAGATCCCAACATATCATTCTTTGGGTGTTGTCTGTCCTGAATGTCGAAGCCACCCAGAATTATGGGTATTAAAATCGTCCGTAATAATGATTTCAGTATGAATCTACAGGGATTCAAAGAGCACATTCATTTTCCCTACGGATATGGAATTTTAACAACATATAGATACATAAAATTGAATTCCGGATTGGAACAGGGATTGCGTGGTGGTGGAGATGGATTAACAACATCACTATGCACCTTAATAACTGAATCACAGTGAGAAAAGAATAGTGGCACTAGTTTGTAGACTTGTAATCTTCGTGATCTAAGTAATTTGGGAGGTGTAAGGGGAATCTACCAATGTTCCACTAAGTGCCAAAACAACTAGCCTATATTTACAGTCGTGGACGTTCAACATGGAAAGATGACTACTTTCTATCCAGCGTATATCTGGTAGGACCACTCTAAATTCCCGATTTGGTTTGCCGAATGGAATGGTATGTAGCGAAAAACTGAAGTGCTCTGCTTAGAATTAGATCAGGCTATGGGTTGTACGCCATTTTGTTTGATCAGATAATTAGCTTGCAAATATCCAGTACCTTAGGTATTTAGATTCTTAAAAGGGTTCCATTTTAAGTATTCGGATCTTTCTGATATCCGCCATCGATTGAGTACTGGCGGGAAAAACACAGAAATGTATTTTTTTGGCTGGAAAGTTAAAATATTGCCATACTAGTGACATATTACAGAATGCGAGTACGCTTGAGACAACTTTTCCTGTAGTCATCGCTAACAATAGTGGATCCTCAAAGGACCCATACAGTGTATGGCAATCAGGCGAATTGACGTATCCTCATGCTCAACAAATTAAGAACGTCTCCCTCATTACCATGAATACATAATTCTTCCTGGATGCATACACGTTTGTTATCATGTCCTGTCTGGGATTCCAGAGTAGGTACAGTCTTTAGCTTTTTTTTCTCCGAAAAATGCTTTCGATTATTATCCTTTTTTGTCCATACATATGCACAGACAGCAATTATTCAAGCTCCAAATGAAGGGAGAGAGAGAGATAATTTTGGAAATGAGCATAACCCCGAAAACTCATCCCCGGGAAAATGCCAGAATGGAAAAGTATAAAACACCAAAGTACATATTTTCGTTAAGTGTTCACTTGTGAAGTGAAACGATGATGATGACGAGACGATGAGCAGAGGTATTAAAATCACACCTTTATTTCAATACCCAGGGATTCCAACAAGGACTACCAAAACAACGAAAAAAAAAACACCACAAAAATATTTTCGGCTTGGAGAGCAGGAGTTGATAAAAATAAGCAAAAAAAAAAGAAAGGATTTCATGGCAAACCCAGCACCAGAAAGGGCTGAACATGAAGCGGCAGTTTACTGTGCACCAGACAGAAACGAGTGCATCGTATCGATTGTTTTTTTTAATTTTTTTTAAATTTCTCTCTTTTTTTTTGTATTATTTTTTGCATTTGCGTACAAATGAACATATACCCCCATCTTTCTAGAAAAAAAACACGAATTCGTCCTTTTTTTTTCGTGAATTTCGTGTAAAAATCCTGCTTCACAGGAGGGCCACAGGAGAACAGGGAACAACAGAGTCACCCTTGAGCCTCAAACCACTCAATTCTCAACCCTGTTTTATGTCGAAAACGAAAAAGTGCATTTTTACTGCATTTATCGCAGAATTGTGAAAAAGTATCGCAAATTGTGTGCATCGTAGGTACACATGTACACAATGCAACGCAACCAGCTAGCTATTCGTATAACCAGGATATTATGTATGACACAGGACTGCACTTAATACATATGTACTACATCCCTCTACCCTTCACGACACCGCAGAGCCAAAAAATACAAAAAAAAAAACACACGTGAATAAATAATAAGTGGTGTGAGGGAATGTGGGGGTGGGAGCATGGGTTTGGGAAAAAGGAGGAGGTTGGTCTTCTCCTACATAGTGCCTTTACGTATCCAACCCTCATTTTCGTTTTTGCGTTTTTGAAATTGCGAAAAATGTGCACACACAAAAAAAGGAAAAAAAAAATGATGAGAAGCCATTCTCCGGCAGTAGTCATAGTCGTCATAGTCGTTCTCTTCCTCGTCATCGTATCGTCGTCCTGGTGGTACGGTGCAGATACTCGTCATTGTCCTCCAATCTCTTCGTCCCATTTGCAACACACAAATTGTGTATGCGTGCGTACATTAGTAGTTGGGGGTTGTGGTGGTGGACGATGAAGGTAAGTGGATATACATTTCTTTCTCTTTCTTTCCATTTTATTTTTTTCCCCCCATTTTTTGTTTATTTTTTTTTCTTAGAGTTAGAGGAAAAGGTAAATGACTTTCGGCAATGAAACAAAAATCCTTAAAAAATGATGAGAAGTTTCCAACCCCTTCCTTTTCTATGTCCCGCACTTGAGCAGGATGCAGAAAAATGCAATAGCAAAGCAAAAATAAAAAATTAAAAAAAAAAAAAAACTTCAACCCCTTTGCTGCAACAGAAGCCACTTTGTTGTAGCAGAAGTTACTCGTAACGCTCCTGAGCCATCAGTGTTTAGCAGTACCGAAAAAAGAGGACCGAGTTGTAAATTGTGAATGACACAACAGCGACAAGCAACGCCACATTCACAAATTCCCAACACAAAATTTTCACAAAATATATAAGTTTCATACAGATCCGTACGTACGTACTTTCAGAAAGATATACAGACTTACGGATACACACTGACATTTGTGAGAAAAAGACATAATCATAAAAAGAATAATATCAAAAATCAGAAAAGTCCTGGAAGGAGAAGAGACAAGTGCAGACGACGACGGAGAGATCCTTTCTTCAAGTGTACGTTGAAAAATTTCGTATAAGCGCAGTGTTTTGAAACTTGTTAGCTTTGTAGGCGCTATTTTTTGCTTTTTATTTTTATTTTTTTGTTTTTCGTTTCTCTATTTACAGTTTGTTTAGAACGTAGAGCAGGATGCACAGACTAACTACGCATTAACAGACAAACTTACGCGTAAGTCCTGAGGGGATCTAGTTTACAAAATGCAAAGGGACTGCTTGACGTTGCACTGATTGCAGGTTTCAAGGATATGATGCGTTTTTTTTTTGTTTTTTTTTTGTTTGAAAAGCCTTGCTAGGTACGAGTATTTTGTCTAATATTTTGCTTATAATTACAGATTCAAAGGATGTTTAGTTTTAAGATGGAAATTATGGGAATGTTTCATCACGTAGTCATTTTTTACTTAACCTAACCTTTTGTGCGCTCATGTGATCAATAGACAACTCGTGCATTCAACAAATTCAAATCCTATTTCCTACAACTTGAATCTCGTCTAAATTTAACTCCAAAATGGTACCCTGTAATTGAAATGTTTCAGGCCGAAAATGATATTTTCGTAATCAGATTCCGGAAGTTTGACTCCTTTAGCTTAACCTATGACTGAGTAGTATTGAAATAGACCAGAGCCATGCCTGGTCTTGATGTCAACTATGACAATGCACCAAATGGTGCATATTTTGCTTCCAAGTGCTAGCTATTGGATTCCCGTTTTAGTATTACGGAAAGCAACTTGCTAACCCTATTCGTATCGCGCGGGTTCTGACCGAGAGGCAGAGCTACTCATACAGAGGAGACTTCCAAGATGAATTCATGGGTGATGTCGAAACTTCTTCTTCTTCTTATCCTTTTATTAACCCTTTCCTCGTTATACGAACTTATGCGTAACGAGTTTCCCATTACTGCATCGCTGCTGCTCCGCTTATGGGGTTGGCTAATGTCGCAGACCGCAGAACGCGTCTACATAATGCTCGGTCCTGGATCGCTACAGTGGTTAGCTCCAGGAATTGTTGCGCATTTGCCATCTGAGAAATTCAGGAATTCTTTCTCCGACCTCGTTTTCTTACAGTTGGAGTGACCGTAGTTGATAGTGCCTTTTTAACCGGATTTTCCGCAGATCTTCTTTGAACGTGGCAATACCAGCTTATTCTATTCGCCTCAAGCTGTTCGGTTACCGAATTCTTTATATGTAGACTTCCTCTTATACGCGTAGATCTAATGCAATCGCGTTTAGTGACTACACTAGACATCCTTAACATTTTCATTTCAACTGCCGTCATTTTGTTTTTAAACGCTTCGTACATTGTCCAGCACTGTGAACCGTATATAAGAGCTGGTCTAACAACCGTGGTGTAGAGTTTCCCCTTTAATCTAAGTGGAAATTTTCGGTCGCAAAAGATTCCCGAATTTTCCCGCCATTTCATCCATCCCACACTCACTCTGTGGTTTACGTCGTCGTCACATTTCGCTTCCATGTTAACGATTGATCCTAAGTACTTTAAGATAGTGCTTTTCGGAAGAACTATTCCGTCTATAACACTTCATTTTTCCGATTGCTATTTGTTAAGCTGAGCTGATGAGCTGTTTGTTAAGCAACTCCTTGCAGTATTCAAGCCACCGATCACAAATTTCCGTTTCATTTGTTAGTAAACGACCGTCTGCGTTTTTGATGTATTTCGGCGAGGTTATTTCCATTGAATTTTTTCTCCTCTGTGCAGCGAGCTTAAAAATATTTGGCATTTTAGTACTGTACGACGTTTGAACTTCTTGGATAGCTTGTCTTCTATCCGCCGATCGTGAGGATATTTGTTCCAACTCCTGTTACAGGTTTTCCGCTTCTGCCACTCGAGTTCGAGCCAGGACTTTCTTTGCGATCTTTTTAAGACGCTCGTATTCAAGAGCCAGTCGAGCTTTTTCGATATAGTCGCTCCGATCGCATTTTGTCCACACTTGGAATGCGCTCTTCTTGTCGGCCACAGCTCGTTTGGTTTCGTCATTCCACCACCATGTTTCTTTGCCGACGTGATGGTATTTCGATATAGTCCCCAGATGGGACTTTGCGAGTGTTATGCATTTCTCGTGCATGCTGTTCCATGTCGTAATGTCGAAACTATTACAATGTATTTTCATTTTCCCTTTTTGACATATTCGAAGCTTCCAGATTTGTTGAAAGACTAGAAAAAGAGATGGTGGTTATAAATACATTTAAGCACGTTCTCCATGGATACGTCTAGCCAATCGGATATCTTTTGGCATAATTATTACGCGCTTAGCATGAATGGCGCACAAGTTTGTATCTTCAAAAAGGCCAACTAAATAAGCTTCACTTGCTTCTTGAAGTGCCATTACTGCTGAACTTTGGAATCGTAAATCAGTTTTGAAATCCTGTGCAATTTCACGAACTAAACGTTGGAAATGCAATTCCAACGAATCAAAAGTTCAGTAGTTTTTTGGTAACGGCGAATTTCGCGAAGAGAAACAGTTCCGGGATGATAACGATGTGGTTTCTTAACACCTCCAATTGCGGAAGCACTTTTACGAGCAGCCTTAGTTGCCAATTGCTTTCTTGGTGCTTTTCCACCAATCGACTTACGAGCAGTTTGCTTTGTACGAGCCATCACTAAACCTTTAGTTTTTTTTTCTTGTCTTCACTTTGAATACAACACAATGCACGAGTCAAGGAATACTCAAAAATTTTGTCTAAATTTCGCTACCCTCTAAGAATATATTTCAATTTTTGATACAATTTTCGAAGACTTGAGGCTCTTTTCATACACAACAGCAAGGATCTGGCTTGTAATTATTTCTTAACTTCAGCAGTCTTTTATATATTGGCGCTCAAAATAGAAAGTTGAATATACTTATTATTATGTCGTAATCTAGTAATCCGATTATTATTTGGACGTCTTTTTTCCAAGCCTGTTTTTGTCTCAAACTTCGCTTGTTTAATATTTTTGATATGGCACTTGGAGAACGATGATGAGCACTAATAAAACTATACATTTTGCCTTCGTCTCTATGTTGAAGACTTATTCGCCCAGAACAATTTTCGCATTCCATAGTTATTAAAACACAATCGACAGCGAAAATGAGCTTCGTGAATAAAAGCTACGATGCTTTGGACAGATGTCCATAAAAATATACCAATATCACCAAAAATGTGAAATAGTGAACCTAAAGGATTCGTCCTTAATCGGACATACTCTCTTAACATATATCGTGATTCTTTCCTAAGCCATACAAGTCGCTCATGGAATGCTCTGTCAAGCTCACTATTCTCTAGCCATTATAACTTGCAAGTATTTAAGATCAAAGCACATAGGTATCTTTCTATTTTTCATTACTTAGTCTCCTTCGCTCGCGCTATGTGCAACCATTTCAAGGGTACTGAAATCCCTAAATTGTAAAATTATAAAAATAAACTTTGCCCAGATGATACCATATCTTCATGCTCTGGCTATAAAAATGCATTGATCGTATTCCGATAGCATTAAACATTCACAGTAGTAGTCATATCTATTCAAGTGCCAAGATATAAGGTCAAAGTTACGACACTGCTTATAGTTATAGTTAAAAGGCCTAAGTTCTTGCGTCAATTGAGTCTCATGGGCTCTTTAGCCCGAATTCGGTGGAATCTTATATGTAATATGGCCAATTTCTGAGATTGCCGGCTTCTAATCGACAAACCTATGTTTTTGGGGACACTTCCAGTTACAGAAACAATGTTCCCAGTTTTTGTTTTAAGCTCCGTACGATAGATAACACCAAATATGCAAAATCAAATATTCGTATGGGTCTGTTACAACTGTGTAGACCTTCTTACACATGTTGATTCATCTGCAAATTTGTGGTAGAAAATCGTCTATTACTGACTCTTATATTGACTTTAAGCTCATTAACGTTCGCCTGCCGCTAAATTAAATCAAAGATGCATTTTATAACATGTTCACAGATGAAATTGAAGGCCCGTGAAAATGGAATTTTATGGCCAACTTGAACTCTTGCGGAGTACGATACAAAATTTACACAGAAGCCTTACTATCTCCAGATGATTAACTCGCTAACTGAATAAATAAATTCCAAATTTTTAAACGCACAAATTTAGCTCGAACGTTCTCAGTTTTAACTTAGCAAAAAGAAAAGAAATGACAACTGTTTCAAAGGAGCAACCAATTAAGACACTTTCCACAGTGCATTAACCCTCCACTTAACGGAAGATCCAGTAGATTTTGAATCGCAAAATCATAAGCGGGACAGATTTTACAAATAGCGTCGAATGTCAGTTTGGTTTTGACATACATATGTGAGGTAGACACAATTAAAATTTCTGTAAAAAAGCAGTGGAATAGTATATCCCTGAAGAATGCGGAGTAATCGTCGTAATGTTTTTGACGAAAAATTCGTCAGTGATTTTGGCATAACGTGTATTTCGTACCTATTTTCCTGGCCACCCCACTACCAAGGGTCGTTCAATTCAGTGTTTCTAATAGATCGAAACAACACTGTACCGAACAAGCCCTCTAAAGCCTCGTACCTCTCGTTCAGCCGAAAATATCGCTGAAGATGTCGTAGATACTCCATCGACATCGATTCAACGACGTATCCTACAATTGGGTATTTCTCTGCGGAAAAACTAACAGATGTTTTTTAACAAAATGCTGATAGTTGGTCAGCTGATGGGTGTTGACGTTTAGCGTCCAACCTAAGCTTACGCTCTTCTGAATCTCAAGCACGAAGTGAACGATTTTGGGTCAACAATAATCATGAGTAACGAGGCCCATTTCCTAAAACATTTTTTTTTTCTTAGAATGGAGATGACCAGACGATGAACGCTATATACAATTGCTGCACAAGTCACAGCAAATCGCGATAGCTCATTTTGGCGATTTGCACTGGCCCGTAGAAATTCCGTTCAAAAACTGTTTGCTGATAGCTTTGACCCTCAATCTTAAAGATTGGATTTCGGACCGAAAAGGGCCCTCTTTATATCGAAATTTAATTACAACAAACATTTTTTGTTTCTTAAAATATAAATTACGAAGTAAACCATTGTGTAAACAATTTTTCGTATTTTTACAAATAAATATATGACTCAATGGTAGGCAGTCATAAATTTA
This sequence comes from Volucella inflata, assembly GCA_928272305.1. Taxonomy (NCBI): domain Eukaryota; kingdom Metazoa; phylum Arthropoda; class Insecta; order Diptera; family Syrphidae; genus Volucella; species Volucella inflata. Next base: position 145,368,638 of record OV743716.1, on the reverse strand, counting down.
TTAAGTAAATCCAATTTCAAAATTGAACTGACAAAAATCCACTTTGTTGTACGTCGAAATAAAAGCTGGACACAGATAATTCGAAAAAGAAAAGATATTGAAGTCCGTATCGATCTGGGTCAGATGGATTCATTGTCGTTTTTATGGATTTCAAGATTAGTCGCCGATAAGAATGCACGAATATGTATCTACGAGCACTTGAGTGTTATTGAATAATGTTTACACAATTTGAGTGTCGGCAATTTCGTTTTTTTTTTTTTTTAATCGTTTTTGCAACAATTTGCGATTGTTTCGTGTGTTTCTTTGAAATTCAACATTATTGAATCATGGCAATTCGCTGTGACAGAAATTGCTTTCAAAATTTGGAGAGTTCGTTCACAAAGGATTCTTTTGAAAAAAAAACACAAGATATAGATAAAATTTGAGACTTTTGCTAGATTCTTTCGAACTTTCCAATAAATTCTTTCTAATAATTCTCTGTGACTGGAATCCCTCCAGCTCTAAAAAAAAAAAGCTCATAATGAGTAAGCACGTTGTGAAAATAAGATCTCTAGTAGATATCTGATCTCATCATATAACACTACGCTGTGGAACTAATACTGTATTTGACTAAGAATTGCGTGTTCGAAGATTTTCTTCAGACGGCTGATTTGAGCTTGGTTTAATTTGTCATTCTGATATGCATAGTCTTAAGCCAGTACAGCGCTTGGAAAATTTACAATTTTATTCCAAAAACCGTGGCTCAGTTCACGAAACCTACTGTGCGATACACCTAACATACTTTGCAGTCGACATAATCATGCATCTCAGTAAGGGTAGTTTTGGCGCTACGCATACTTTTACTGAAAATACGCATCTACGAAAATATATGTAGTACAGGGAGCACTGAGAAAGCGATCTCTGCTGTACAGCGTAAGGGAACCGAATGAGTCATATCGCTACTCTGCACACCAATTGAAGGTGAGTCCATCCAGTTTGTGCAAGATTTCGCAAAAAGATCTTGGACCTTGACCATCCTGTAGGTTCACTGAAGATGAGATGGTGCTTGATCCGTTTTTTTTACCACAAAACACTGTTCAGCGATCGGTCTCATTTTTGGTTCAATGGCTATGTAAACTATTTAAATTTCCACATCTAGCGCGTAGAAAGTCCACAAAGTCCAAAGATTCTGGTCAGAACGGTACATAGGAAGTGCAATTGATCCATGATTACTGACGTTAGCTTTCCTCAAGTGAATGATACTAATATAGGAAAGTTGCTATCTTAACAAGACGTTCATAACTTGTAACATAGTTAGCGCCGCAATCGGTTAATTGTTGGACACATTCGATAAATGCATTGTGTCACTTAATGAACCTGAACCATTGTGTCACCTAAAGAACTGTCTCCCAGACAGTGTATGGTTTACGACCCTTAGATTTTTGTTTTGGTACATATAAAATTACTTGTCTACTATGATAAACTAGAGACGATGGGTGACTTAAAAGCCAAGCGTTATACGGCTGATATATTGTACGAGTATGTCATAATCCCAGCTACCCTAAAAAGTAGTCGGAGATTGAACTTTCCGATTGCGCGTTATTAAATCAAGGTGTGACGCCCATATATGTTACCTTGAATCACATTCAAACAGTAACTACCTCTGAAACCCGTCAACCCCCATTCATCCGAAAAGTCTTCCGTTCACAACAGCAATGGGAATCTCAATCCGCCCTCACTAAGACCTTTGTCTCTATTCCAGAGGACAGGACTGCTGTGCCAAAGCCTCATTATTCAATTACCTTCTTTGAGTGAATTGCGAGTGGAACTATTCGTTGGATTTCTGGCGAGCAGTAAATATTAAAGTTATTAACTGAGCTAAATTAAACTGAATCCTAAACAACTATGGAATTAAAACTATTTACTATATCCGTCCGTCTTATGCATTCCTTCTTATTGACCACGTGTTACCCTCATTAACAGCTTAACTAAGTTTTTATACTTTTGTTTTTCATAACTTGCAAACAGTTTGGATAGTATGCCGAATTCTGCTAAGATGTGCAAAGATAGACTTGTCTTATTCTTAACCCTTTTTTGATATCAAAAGTCTCGGTAAGATTACTTTCGACTTTTACGGAGCAGCTAGTGGTCTCTATTGTCATTCTGTACAAATTATTAACTTTGGCGGATATGCATAGACTTGGCATGGCTTCGTATGGCCCGTTCCTATGGAAACTGTCATACGCGACATCGAAATGGACAAAAAGGTTGTAAGCATCGATATGAGCATTCTATGCCTTTCGCAAGATCTGCTTTAATGTGAATAATTGTTCAATTGTGATCAATTGTGATAAATAATTCAAGACGTTCACATAATATAGCAATTAAGATCTGGTAAGCGATGTTAAGGAGACTAAATTCTCATTCATCTAAAAGGTGTGCCATATTTATCAAGCATGTTTCCCTCAGACCAAATCCTAGAAATAAGTCAGTTCATACTATCGTCAGTATATCATCTCCTTCGCCTTGGTACCAACGCGAATACCAGTCTCTTTTGTCGTGAATGTGTGCATTTAGCTGAATCTCCCTCCAATGTACCATATTTCTTTCGGAATCATCGATTTAAGCTGTTTTAAGCGGTTTTAAGACCGATATAAACAAAATGAAACGCCAGAGAGCTTCGTCCTATCTCTTCTTCTTCTTCTTCTTCTTATCCTTTTATTAACCCTTTCCTCGTTATACGAACTTATGCGTAACGAGTTTCCCATTTTTACTGCATCGCTGCAGCTCCGCTTATGGGGTTGGCTAATGTCGCAGACCGCAGAACGCGTCTACATAATGCTCGGTCCTGGATCGCTTCAGTGGTTAACCCCAGACGTTGTTGCGCATTTGCCATCTGAGAAATCCAGGAATTCTTTTTCCGACCTCGTTTTCTTACAGTTGGAGTGACCGTAGTTGATAGTGCCTTTTTAACCGGATTTTCCGCAGATCTTCTTTGAACGTGGCAATACCAACTTATTCTATTCGCCTATCTCCAACAACACAATTTACATTTAACCAATATATTTCATTACTACTCTTCTTTTCAGAGTCGTTCCTGGTGAGTTCCTGCTCATCGGTTGTAGAGCCATTTATACCATTTACAAAATAAAATTAAATATTTCCAAAACACAGTGCTGTCTGCTGAAGACATGTTAAAAGAAAATGTTTCTCGTCTGATCGGGCAACAATATACAAGGCCAATCTTTAAACTTGATTGATATGATGGAACAAAACTTCTTATTTTTCTTTCGGAACAGAGCACTTGGACAAGAAACTAATCCATTGTACTACGAGTAGTAAGTTATTTTTAATGGAATCGCTTAGTCTTTTTGAAGAAGGATGGGTAAGTGCTTAAGTGACAGTGCCTGAATCCCTGCAGCCTGATGCGAGTTTTAGACAGATGTTCACAAAGTTAGTGCTCCGTAGTGCTGTTTCATTTAAGTGCGACGCCAGAAACCAACATAAAGTTTTTCCTACTGAACGACAGCAGAAAGGCCACTGGTTTCTCAAAGATCTCTGGAAGAACTCGTTTAGTCTGTCTCTAACCAAGCGAGGTATGAAATTTGCAGTTGTACTCATTTAAAATCCAAATTAAAATGGAAGCCTAAACCCAGAACTCAAGCAGACCTAACGTAGGTTCGGGTTTTAAAAAAATCTACTTTGAGCTTTATCTATCAATTTCATTGGCGATTTTATTTTCCTCAATACCATTGTACGAGTAATCTGGGATCTAGACAAGATTCCATGAACTAAGCCCTCCAACTGCGTTGTGCTTGGAAGTCGTAAGAGGGCTCAGCAAGGCTCTAAGCACAATTTGACTGTTGCTAGAAATTCAAATGGTTGTTCTCTCCAACGAAAGTTATATGGAAAGTTGATTTCATATTTTTTCTGCAACAGGAGTTCTGGTGTCATTGCTTCAGATTACATGTTCATAAGACCACAGTCAAAAGAAAGTTGTACCAAAAACCACTACTTTTCAAACAGGAGATGGCTTTGAAAATGCAGCCCACAATATGAATATCATCATGAGGGAGATTCATTAATCTATCTAGATCGAAGTCAGGTTTGCTAAGGAAAGCTCCTATGCAGCCGATACAGACAGCTTTTGATAAATGAAACTCTAATCCGAGGGCAATTGACACCCTTTAACATCGATGAAATGTGTCCATTGAAACAGCCAACTAAAGTGATTTTTGTATATCCACAGATATGATCGACTTGAAAGTTATTTTCCTCATCGGTCAAAAAACCATGTGCTTAGCACAGTGATATTCCAACTCATAGCGAGATCAATAAGTCTAAGCCAGATTTTAGACGTGGTCCCGCGGACAGCACGACTGCTCTTCTTTCTTACTTTATCAATTAAAGCAACTCAAAAGATCTAAGCTCAAAATTAGGACTTTGTTTGAGATCACTCTTTGATTATCACTCTCAACGAATACGCACTGAAATAGAAAATTACATATATTATCTACACCAATCGCTGCAACACATGCATCAGTTTTCTAACATTCTTTTGTCCGCTAGGTGTTCTACAGCAGATCCGAATATTCAATGTGCGCATCCGAATGACATTGTCTTGTTTTCGGTAAGCAGGTTGTTCAAAAATAAATCCGTCTTCCAACAAAATTCTTGGTAGCGTTGCAATCATAGGGTCCTACTGTGACTATGTCGTTGACCACACTCACAACTACAAATCTATAGGACCAGATCTTTGGACGAGGCCCTTGAACAGAAGGAGTCACTAACCCATTTTATGCATGTGGAAGCTACTGTTAGTAAGTTAAAGGTCCCTCTGATACCGTCAACTAGGCGTATCTGATAATATTGCTGAGAGGCTAAATATTGACCAATCGTCAGCATTTCGTCATTTAAAGAAAGTTGAATTTATTTTGAAGCTCGATATGTGCGTGCCGCTTTGTTTGAGGTAAACAATTAAGCTGGACCGGATCTCCATGGCCATATTTCTGCTTAGACGCCGAACCTTTTTTGGATTGAGTCGTAACAGGTGACGAGAAGTGAATTCTGTACAACAACGTACAACGAAAAAGTACTGTAAGCAATTCTCTAAGTTTAATGAGGAAATTCAAGAAAATCGTCCGGTTTTGATCAATCTAAAACGCGTCATTTTGCTTCATGATAACGCCAGGCCACATGTTGCCCGACAAACGCTGCAAAAACTGAAGGGCTTAAATGGGAAATCCTCCAGCACCCACAATGTTTCCCAGACCTTGTTCCTTCAGATTTTCATCTGTTTCGGTAGGAATGGAAAGAAATTTAATTCCGCCGAAGGTGTCAGAAACTACTTTACGATGTTTATTATAGGTACAGATGACTGTCTACTAACCAGATCAGTAGAAATACTTGTTAATAAAGCCACAATGCCACTCTCACTGCACTTATTTGTGCAGTGCACTAGTTCGTTCGCATTTTTTTTCTAAATTGAAAGCCAAACACTATTTAGCTAACCTTGACCAACATTAATTCACTAAACTCTATTCAGAGCTACCTAAAATATCTAACACTTTAAATCATTTCAATTTTGTTTCGATTGAACTGGAAAATTGTTTTTCGTTAAATCCAAATGACTTGTATTAAAGTATCCGCTTTAAAGGTTCTCCTCGCGGGCACACGCAATGCGTAAGAGGCGAAGATGTACACCTCACCAACCACATTATGTAACTCCCACCGTTATTTACATTAATTTTCATTTTTATAATATTTTCATTGTACTATATAGTAAATGGTTTCACAGACAATACATAACTGCAGCCCTGGAGTTTATCGTTTAATGATTTTTCTTCTTTTTTCCCCATTTTTGTAGATACATAATAAGCAATTAACTTTTTTTGGGACTGCAGAGTTGCAGACTACACCCTGGTCATATAAATATAATGTATCCGTATCCGTTCACAAATGTACATACATATGTACAGTAAAAATCCAAACGAAAATTGACACACCACCGGTATGGTTCGGTTTGGGTTATCAACAAAAAATTTCATAACAATGCTACTGATATTAAAAAAAATATATATATATTGTATATATACCAGAAAACCAACACCGTTATCGTCACATAATTTTCGACAAAATGCGCCTGGTAAAAATAACGCCCAAAATTGGCACAATAAACCATCGGCCATTCCACTTTGGCTTCGTTTTTGAATAACTCTTCGCCTTGCTTCCTTTTCGAGTAACGAAATTAATCTTATCTTTTCGAAAATTCACAAAAAATGATTTTTTTTCCAATCTTGCCCAACAAATCCAATTTATGCAACAAAAATATTTACAAAAGCGTATTTTTGTTTGTTTTTTTGTAATTTTTTTGTAATTTTCAAAAATTCCGATAATCCGTATTGAATTGCATAAGAGGGTGGCAGTTGGAGTTGCGAGCGATTTTTTTTAATCATTTCGCAGGTGCTGACAGGGAGGCACATATTTATTTTGATTTTTTTCTTTCGCTTGGGGGGGGGGGATTTAATTTATTTTATATAATGACTTCCATACGCACTATAGAAATTAGGGTGCTGTTATTTGCAGGTAGCCAATAACTCATTTTTGATTATTGAAATGTACCCATATGCATTATACATGGATACCTTTGGTTCATCATGAACTTGACAAGTATTCTGATGTGTGGGCAAAAAGGATTATGATATTTTACGAGTATAAAGCAGGTCTTCCTCCAGTTTTTCTAAAGCCCACTTACAGAAAATTCGGCGCTGTGTCAGGTCGTTCGGCTTCAGTTCTTGCACGAGATGTATTTTAGACTAAGATTCTTGCCAAAATCTTGCACGTAGTCGATTTACATAATCCGAATTGCTCCAAACGGCGACGAATGGAGAAATCACGGTCTTCATTAACAGTGGCGAATACACCAGCAATATTTTCTTCTATGTGCACTCTACTCTTACGGGTAGGTGACTCGATGTCCGATAGCGTGAAATTGGTGCGAAATTACTATGTTACTATGGCTTGAATTGCTTACTCAATAGGTTATTGTATCGGGATCGAAGATCATTCGAAGAATTTTTCTCTCAAAGCAACCGTGTGCTAGATCCTCATACATTTTTAATAATGTCCATGCCTCTGTGTCATAGAGCAGAAATAGAATACTTGAATACTTGACATCACGCTGCTTTCTTCCGATTATGTCAGTACCATCGGCGTTTGCGAGTAATTGAACGGACTTTTGAAAGATTGTGTCTCTTGTGTTTGGGCGTGATTTTGCACTATTTTTTGACATCAAAGATCTCGGTGAGCTCTTTACCGACATTGATGGAGCAGTAGTTATTCTCCACCGTCATCCTTCACAGATGGACGAGTTTGGTAAGAATGCCAAAACTAGACATTGCTCTGTATAGGTCGTGTCTATAGATGCTGTCATACAAGGCATTAAAATCTATCTGAAGCTCATGGGTTTTCTCCAAGACCTGCCCTAGTGTGAATATTTTGTCGATAGTGGAATTTCCTGGCGTGAAACAACATTGATATTGACCTATCAGGTTGTTGACGAAGGCGTTCACACACTACTGCACATAAGATCTTGTATGCGATGTTAAGAAGACTTGAGCCTCTGTAGTTGGCGCAGTTGAGAGGGTCTCCTTTCTTGAGAACCGAACAAATAATGCTGAGATTCCGTTCATCGGTCATTCTTTCGTCCGACCATATTTTACAGATGAGTTGGTGTATGCTCCTTACCAAGTCATCGCCTGTCGCTTTGAAGAGCTCGGCAGTCAGGCTATACGAACCAGCAGCTTTGTTGGACTTAAGCTTCGATAAAGCTATCTTCACTTCATCCAGGTCTGGTGGACGGAATTGTTGGTCATCATCGTCCAAGTTGAAAGGTTGTTTCTGCCTGACAGCAGTATTTGGTCCGTCATCGCCGTAATACAGTCTGCCGAAATGGTCTATCCAGATCCTCAGCAACGACTGCGATTCTACTACGATGTTCCCTTGTTCATATCTACAGGCTTCGGTTCAGGGTTTGTTTTCGTGGCAAGTTATTTTTACCTTTTGGTAAAACTTCCGAACCTCATTCCTGAAGTAGCATCTCTCAATTTCCTCGATCGCGCGCTTCCCATGCTCTTTCTTCTTCCTCCTGAGAAGCCGGTGTTAGTCTCGCCTCTTCCGCTCATAGAGCTCATGAGCAGCTCTGGCCTTTCTAAGTAGCGCCGCTTTATATGCATCTTGCTAAGCTGCGTGTGCTTGCCGGCATTTATCATCGAACCAGGGGTTTCGTTGTGGTGGACGAGTGAAACCCAGCACATCAGAAGCGGCATCTCTGATGGCGTGTTTCCAGTGGTCTTCGATGCTTGATGCTGGCGGCATTGGACCTCTTAAGAGATTAAGAGACACTCGATCGGAAAAGGACTTGGGGGTCGGTTACATCAAAACCAGTAACCTGTTCCGGGATGTGAGCGCTGCCATTGGCCCATATAGGGCTCGTCCGCCACCATCTCTTTTCCAAGGCCCTCACTAAGTCCTGGAAATCCTTACCGGCCTGAGCTCTAAATATGTCGGAGTAGCCCGGATAAGGTCTTGTTTTGTTTTCTCCGACACTTATCCTGATTTATGGCGCAGGAAACTCGCCATTTGTCCCCTTCACTTCGCAATCTCCAATAAGATTCCCAGATGGCGCCACGGGACGGCGTGAAGTAGGGCTTATTAGCAGAGCTGCAAGATGTTCGGCTGCAGATGCTCAATCTCGTTATTTAAAGAACCAGCACCTGTCGGAAGATGCTACTTCTACGAGGCCTTATACTAATCGTTGCCATCCAATCCAAAATTTGTATCCTGTCTTGAAGAAATCTGCTTGATCTGTTGATCCTTTGTGGAAAAGCGCTCTGTTTCCCGATGTGGTGGAAAGCTTGCATACATGTTTATTGTTTCAATCGGTATGGGGGACAGACATTTTAAATACTGAGAGTTAGGAATTCATTAATATTCAAAAACCATAAATTGAAGAAGTTGCAGACTGACAAGGAGATAAAATATTGCGGTGCAAGGACTTGCATAAAATCACTGTATCTCGAAAGGTATCCATTTTCTACTTTTATACATACATATGTTGCTCCATACCTTTCTTAGACTCAATACAAAACAAGATAGCGTATCGTATTTAGTTGAAAAAATATCACCAGTCTCCTGCCGATCTTGCAGTATTGACCTGATTTTCGACTCTAAGCCCTTTTGCTATTAGTCGGCATAGGTCGAACGTTTTAAATCTCTCTGGCAAAAAATTAATTTCTTATGACCGTACATTTCTTTTGTCCGTCTGTTCTAGTCAGTCATATCAGATAGATGCAATTATGTTATATGCACCTAATTTCTACCTCGAAAGACATGCACTTACTTACCAGTTCATTTAAAAAGGTTCATGCCCTTCGTGCGCAATTACCAAGCCTTTCATCTATTCATCTGGCATACTCGAGCGATTGTATAAATACTTTCCACTTACAATATTCAATGAAATTATCCATGAAACAGAACACCAGAAACAAAGAGTAACTGACCTGAGACTTTATCAAGAATGGGAAGATGGGCCCCATCCATGTTATTTTACATAACCACACTCGTGTATCCCATTAAGTGCATGAACTTTTCCGAGCTATCCACCGCATTCATATTATACCAACCCTCACAGTGAATTATGCCCCATCAATAATTCACCCTCGAAATTCTCTAAAATATCGTCCCCGATTCAACATCTTCAAATAACTAAGCACGAAAACTTTCTAACAAAAAAAATTTAAAAAAATATATAGGAGGCAACAAGAGCGAATGGTGGTTTCGCTCCTTCCCCTACATATTTTGGGATATGCACAGCATACAACATGCACATCCTTCAAAAACTATGGAAGAAAATTGGAAAAAAAATTGATAGAAATTTGCTGACGCTAACCTGTTAGTTAGGATCATCGTCAGCATATATGGTATACGAGGGACATACATAACATCTACGATGATGATGACGATGATGACCAAAAAGAAAAGTGCACTTTTCTCTCTCTAGGCAACTTATGAGTAACAAGAAGGATATGTTCAGCATGTGTCTCACCGTAGTCGAGTAATTGGGTATGGGCTCAGGTTCGAATTTCCTCGAATCTGGCCAAAGTTAAAATTGCCATTTATCTTAAAGTGATTTCGTTGTGTCGTTGCCGTTGAAGTGAGATATCCTCTTCAAAACTGAATATCCACCCTAGTTTTGTGACTATCCCCTACGAAACCTCATCACAAAATATCCAAACACCTTCGAACCATCACCCAACTACTACCAACTTGTGCAACTGCTTCTTATATGCGATGGCCTTCGGTAATGTGCCTCCACGAATGGCTTCTAACTTATACGATACGGATATGGAAGTAGGGTTATACACCGTGTGGCAGGAGCAGTATCACATTTACGAATCTTTTTCGTTGTTCTTTGTCACTTACACCATCGCATGCATCGCAAATATCCCTGAATCGTCGATGTTGCAATGTGAATATGTGTTTGAGAATATTCTTCCCCAATACTCAGAGGCCACTTCAATTATGTGTACTAAAATTTAAGAGGACATTTTTGGCCAGTGCCATCCGATATACTCGTATGTATGGTGTTTGAAGTCCGTACCGAACTGCAAAACTGAATAGAGACATAGACAACACAATTGTGTGTTGACGTAATATCCATTGAAGCGCATACATCGGTACAGCCTGTTGCATCCTATTTCGAATGCGCTTGCGTTGCAAACAGCTTCTCGTTGTTTTGTTATTTTCTTCTTCGTTTTCTTTTTCTTTACTTGTTTTTCTATTTGCGGTAGTTATGGGGGTGGGTGGAGAATAAAAATGAATAATGAGAGAATGCCAAAACATCAAAAACAACGTTTCGCCCCAATGTATTGGATAGGGGTTGCCTTAATAAAGCTTTAGCGCGTTCCGCCGTTTCTATATTCCGTGGCTTTTCTTTCATTCTTTGAAGACGTAGCTTCGGGGAAGGGAAACCGTCAGATAAAAGAAAATAGAAGGAATCAGAAGATGTCTGAGAGCATTTGTGTGCATTGTGTGCAGTGTGTACAGTGTGTACAATGTGTACAGTATGTACAGTGTGTGCAGGATTTGCAATGTGATGCTCTTATGTATAGACGAGTGTATTTATGGGATACACGGGACAATGGTGAAACTAAAACTAATCAATAGACGACTTGGGGGTGTCCTTTTTTTGGCTGTGGAAAGATTTTTGCTTCAAAATAAACTGGGTCAACTAAGATTGAGTTCGATAAGACTATACATATACTCGTCGCAGTCGAATAGATTATAACTATCCCAGCGTATGCTAAAACTATGTGGACATGCAAATTTAGAATAAGGTTTCCTAAAGTTTTAATTTTGCAAACAGAAATTCAAAATTCGCACCTTCTCCTTGGCTGGTACATCGTTCAGCGTTCTGGTCATCTACGATTTGATCCTTGAAACTTAAATGAGAACCATTTCTTCGTATATTCTTGGGTTGGGATGCTGTCACAATGTCATTACAATCAGTGTTCCTATATTATTGAGCACTGAAGTAATATGTCATGCGTTTCCAATGCAGATTAGAGCATAGATCTTGCGAAGAATTTTCCTCCCGATAACTCGCAATATGATGTTGAAAGCAAATGATCTGAACATTATCTGGAAAAACCGGCTTTACTATGTGTACTGAACCAGAAATAACGGTTGGAAGGATTCAGTCTTGGTCGGTTTCAAGTCTCACATTATTGTTTATGTTGTAATGTTGGATCAAAGTTGGCAAAATTCTCGACTAAATCATGTTGACTGAGACGTCGGAACACTTCATTGTTAATGAAAGGTTTAAGGTCTGGAATATGCAAAATAACGGCTGGTATAACCCATGGCTCCCTCCTGGCTTCGACACTACCAAGCACAGTGCTGTGTGCTCTTGTTAAGACGAAATTTAAACACCTAGCTATTATCCAATAATGAAACTTGCCTTGTTAAAACCGAAAGGCTTTCTACTTTCACTGTTTGTGTGAATGACAATGCCATTCGGAATGGCCATGCACTCGATGTCGCCAAAAATGCTGCGAAATGTCTAGGTTTCATTGCTCAAGTGGTAGTGAACTGGCTTCCAAATCGGAAGGTTCGGTGTTCGAATCCTAGCCGTGCCCAAAAACTTGTATTTTTTCAGTAAAAAAATCGAGTACTATAAAACCAATCTGCACTTGACGAAAAGGATTCAAAATCGTACGTCAAGACTTGCTGATGATACCAATATTCCTACAAGGTGGCGCAAAATTAATCTTCCTATCGGAAGATGTTATAATTTTTGCAAAAATCGTCATACGTCAGTCATGTTTGACATTTGTGAACTAGACAGGTGCAGAGTACAAACAGGTAAGTAAAGGAGCGCTATACTCTGCTGTCAAGCCATCCTCAATTTCAACAACGAAGAGGACGATTTTGTGTCGAAAATCTTCATGAACGACGAGACGCACTTCCACTTAAGCGGTTACGTCAATAAGCAAAATTTTCGTTTCTGGGGCACTGAAAATCCGCGTGTGATGCACGAAGAGCCATTGCATCCACTCAAAGCCACTGTGTGATGCGGCGTCCTCGCGGGAGGTGGGCCGTATTTTTTTGAGGTCACTGTTACTGGTGAACGCTACAGGGCCATGATAAACGTCTTCTTACTGCCGGAATTGGATGAGCGGGGCTTAGTAAATATATGGTTTCAACAAGGCGATGCAACGGCACACACAGCACGAGCCACAATGAATATTTTGAAGGACGCATTTCCTGGTCGCATAATCTCCCGTTTTGGCGATGTGACATGGCCAGCAAGATCGCTCGATATAACCATCCCAGACTTCTTTCTTTGGGGCTACTTGAAGTTGCGGACAGGACATGCGAACAGTTATCACCACAAATCTTGCGGAAAGTCATGGAAAATGCGATAAAACGGTCAGAAATTTGTATCAACATTGGTGGCAGCCACATGGCGGATATCATATTTTCCACTTCAGAGAAAAAATTTAAATAAAGATTTCCATTACTCAAAATCTTTTTTTGTTTTTTTAGTAAAAAAGTAATTCAAAAACAAAACCGGATCATTAATTTTGCCCCACCTTGTACTATCAGTGCTATAACGAAATTGTCACCATCAACCGTAATGTCCATGTTCGGATGTGCCCCATACAATTTCATTGGTGTACTAAAAGTTGCGGGAATCTAAAAGTGTCAAAAGGATGTCTAGGGCTCTGCAATTTTTATCAAACTCATAAGCTTTACAGTTTCATTGAATATCTGAATTCCTGTGTATCCAACTTGGATTTTGAACTATAAGCCATCTTGCTGCAATAGTTTAGAAGCCAAATAGAGATACTCAGCGCAAATTGCTCGAAGAATTTTCTTGCTTTTACTCATTGGCCCAATTTTGTATAGGAGAGATGTTCTAGTGATTCTAACGTTAGTTAGGTTTATGACTATCCCTACAGTACTGCAGACAACGTCAATTTCGTAGGATAATATGGGAAGAATGAGTCCTTCTTTCTCCTTCAAATAGTAAAGTTCTTTTTCGTTTAGTATAGCTTCAAAGTACCCTTAGCAATTTCAATTGTTACTGTTTTCATCCAAAGTCGATTCAGATTACTTCGGTTCAAAAACGCGACATTGCAGTATACAATTTAAGATTTGTTGACTATGGTCTTCAATGTACTACGAGCACATAAAACGATTGAAAGCAAGAAATAACCGGGACTCCTTTATTGTAGAGAGAGCAAAGCACGCTAAAGCGCTAGTTAAATTATCGCTTGACATACTGTTTCCTTTCCTGTAATAGAGTTACGACATTCCTGATGGCACCTCTGGTTTCTTCAGTGGCCTTACGAGTATTTATTATGAAACAATCAGACTACTTCAGCTGAGGATCTCCATATTTTTTTTATAATTGGAGTACGCTCAAGGGGATATTAGCACCCCTACAATGATTGCACACAGCGCGGACGATACCGATGAAAGAAAGATACCGATGTACGTTGGTTCAGAATGTTAGGGGGTTGTAATGACTAGAGAATTAAGAGCTCGGCAGGGTATTCCATAAGCGAGTTGTTCGGCTTAGGAAAGAATCAGGATATTTCAGGGTATGTCTGAAAGTGCGCTTAAGGGTGTACTAATGAGCATTGGAAGCGAGATGGGTGTTACGGTAAGAGGTTTGAATGAACGGAACGCTACTGGCAAACTCAGCGGAGCTATGGTGGTGAAAATAGCAATAGAGACATTACGTCGGCATCACCTAAAAGTTTTATCGCATGGTTTTGAATTCTATCTAGAGGCGCAAAGATCTTTTGGCGGCACCTGATCAGATGTGAGCATGGTTCTCTAATTTTGGGCAAATGAAAGCCTTATATATTGAAGTCCGATCAGAGGGGGTGAGGAAACCTAGACATTTCGCAGCGTAAGTGGTCATTGACACACCTACGGAGAAAGGAAAGTTTTTCTGTCTCGACGATGCAAATGCCATTCATGGATAATGGCTGTGTATTTGAATTTCACAGCAGACAGCATTGTGTTTTGGAAGAATTCCACTCTGTTAATAGTTTCTCATTTGGTTATGCTGTTAATATCAGAATTTAATGAGCTTATCATACGCTGCCGTTCCCGTTCCCGTTCCCGTTCTACAGCGAAGAGCAGGGACGTGAGTTCGGGAACGAATATGAAAAGTAAAGAGTACTGCCGTCAGCAAAGGAATATACTGGATTAGAAGTAGCAGACAAGAGATCATTGATGAAGATTAAAAATAGTTTCGGAGACAGAACGGAGCCCTAGGGCACACCAGCATTTATTCTGTGAATATCAGACTAGAAACCAACTTCACAATCCAGCAGATGTTAAAGCCGCTATCCAAATACGAAAGGAAAATCAGTGTATTGTGTTTGTTTGAACTTTGAAAGAAGATCGTTCTGGCCTCCCCCAGTCAATATACCATGCGTGATGGTCGACAATGAAATACTTGAAAAAGAGGCGTAAAGAAGGCATACATTTCTAGAAATTTGTTCCTTACAACCTGGATCTGATGGAGTTCACTCAGAAATAGCTATCCAGAAAGGCTCTTCACTGTCTATTCGCTTGATGTGGCCTAATAAGTTTGGTAGACATATTTTGATTTTTTTGGAACTTGGATGGGACCAAATATTTGACGAAGAGAAGCGAAGTGTTGTTCTTTCCAAAATTGTTAATATCGCCTTGCACTTGAAACGGTGCTTTGGGAGTAAAGGGCTTCGAACACATATGTCGATATTGTTTGTTTTTCTCCTCGTAAGCAGGTGTTTCCAAAGAACTTCAGGATCTTGTGACTATCACGTTAGTAAGTTGAAATCCTGAGTTGGTTTTTTTTTCGTCTTACACTGCAAAGTCTGGAAATGTGTGCCCTTCTTTCCCTCTTTCTGATATTTACGAATATCATAAGCATATTTCTACTCTTAGCTGTTATTTCTTAAACATATTGCAACACTGAATCTACTGGCTTGGTTGCCCTCAGTAGAGGTTGAAGGCATAGTGAAAAACCTCTCACTGAGCTCTTCTATATATCTTTGACTATTTCAAGCGGCTTTCAATGTTAAACCGCTTTTATTAAGTGACTTTAGGCTCCTATTGCTTGTTTTATGCACACATGAGATCTGGAGAAAGTCAGTGGATGCGTAGTTGCATAGTTTCATGAATGTAACTAGAGCATAACCCCCAACCTGCAGAACCAGTTTTGATTCAGGCCCTTCGTGAATGTTAGTGCTCTCTTTGGCTCGTTTAAAATGTATAAACTGCTATAACTTTTTTAAGCGTTGACTAAACCTTGGAGTTCCTTAGGGGCTTAAAGCCCCTTGAATTAGGCCAGATTATATCTTAATTCCACTGCCGAAGCGTTAATGTTACTCCATCTTAGAAGCTTCTACGCTTATACATAGTGCCTCTTTTCTGTCTGTTTGTCACCATTCGCGCTTATGAGTCCGTAAGTCTTGTTCAAATTGGCGATAACCGATATTCGATAGCTACAACTTGGACCCAACTGAGAGTGGACTCCATAACGCCGGTTAATGTTTTATGTCTACCAGAATTCAATTAACTTTTGTGTGAGAGTCTTCTCAGAAACAAAAACGACATACTCGGGTTTTGATTGTGATATAACTTCTCAAATGGGGATTTTATCTGCGAGAAAATAAAACCCCTTCTTAAAAGATTATTCAACTTAAGCTTAAGATGAAGATGCAAGCTCAAAGTAATAAGGCAATCATTTCTCAGCCGTTTACTCGTATACTCCTAGATTTAGATCTTTCCTTACAGACTTAAAACCAACCATATTGAATCACCTTTCAGGTGTAGTTTAGCAATATTCTTAATTACTTTTAAAATTCCGATCATTTTGTAATTGTTTTTCTCTTTTTTTTTAGAGCGAAACCTCGTGTAACACCATGTACTGGCCGACGGGCTTACACCGAGGAAGAACTAAACAGTGCACTGCAAGATATCATGAGTGGCAGATTGGGTACACGTCGTGCAGCCGTACAATATAACATTCCGCGTTCCACATTACGTAATAAAGTGTACAAAATCTCATCGGGGGCAAAACGTGAAACCCCCACATCACTTCCTCATCTAGCAAGTCTTGAGGATTTAGACGATGTCAATGAGGAAAGGCAAGATCTATCAGCAGATGAAGAAGATAGCAGCGGTGATAAAATTCTGAGTAGCTCCTTAGCGTCACATGGAGGAGATGACCTTGCCAATCGTTATAGCGATGCTAATTTGGTAGCGAATATACAAAAGATCTGCGCCGAACAAAATACCCTAACTTCACAGCAGCATCAGCAGCAGCAGCAACAACAACAACACCAGCAACAACAACACCATCATCAACCGCATAGTGATATTCCGCGTCAAAATAAACCGACAACATCACTTGAGTCACAGTCAAAATGTAAAGCTTCAACTACACCGCAACCTGCGCTGCCACAAACATCTCCGATTGCACAGAATGCGTTACAAAGTGTATTACTACAAAGTTTGTTATTCTCTGGCGGTCTTCAAATACAAAATGTTGAAGAAGCTGCTCAATTTATTAATGCCCTTTTAATGAAGCAGGATCCAAGTTTGGTAAATCCTCAGTTATTGATGCAATTGCAACAGCAATCACAACAACAATCCTCACAGTCCACACACCAACAGCAACTGCAACATCAGCAGCAACAACATCAGCATCAACCGCAGTCACAACAACAACAGAGTCAACATCTTCATCCGAATGCAGCAGTACATTCGTCAGCTGTGGCAGCGGCGGCAGCAGCAGCGGCAGCAGTTGCTGCGGCGGCATCCTTTCAAAATCGCCAACCAAAGTCTGAAACACCAGAAACTGCATCTTCAGTGGACCTGAACGAGACGCTAGGTGATGATCCATCAGTTATTCTAAAAATTCCGTCCTATAAACCGGTAGCTGGATCCTCAACTTCATTAACTGCAGCTGTGGCAGCCGCTGCACTATGTAACAATAAAAATGGTGAAAATCTACCATCGAATTCACCAAAAATTCCCACAGCATCACTGTTTGGTGCCAATACTTCAACGCAACAAATGCATCACCATCATCACCCGCATCACAATCCATCGGCGTCATCTTTAAATAATATTCCCGGTATATCACCACCATTGATACGTCACACAAGTGGCGAATCACAATCACCGCCAACACTTTCACTACGTGACGTTATTGCCAGTAGTATAAGCCGAACTTTTAAGGAGCAGACCAGCCGTGACAATACAAGTCCGAGTCCTGCTCACTCATCTTCATCGGCAATGGATCATAATGATCAGTACAAACGGCCTAGCATATCAGTGATTAAGAATATAGGCGGCACCGATACGACACGCTTTGCAACCGCTCCAAATTTACTAGGCAGTCATCACAATTCTAATCACCATCATCAACAGCACCATCATCATCAGCATCACAGCCAAAATGCGGCAAACAATAATTTAGCAGGTGGTAAAGGCACACGACCGAAACGTGGTAAATATCGTAATTACGATCGTGATAGCCTTGTCGAAGCGGTTAAAGCCGTGCAACGTGGTGAAATGTCCGTGCATCGTGCTGGTAGTTACTATGGTGTGCCTCATTCAACACTTGAATACAAGGTTAAAGAGCGTCACTTGATGCGACCTCGAAAACGTGAACCCAAACCACAACCTACATCATTGGACGATCGAACGGGAGGCAGCTCATCGAGTGGCAACATCTCTGGTTCATCGGTTCATCCTTCAAAAAACTCAAACATTCCAGGTCTATCGGCTGTAAATAGTTTAGATAAATTGAGTAAGAACAGCGGCGGTCCAGCTGGTATTAGTATCAACCAAAAACAGTCTGCCGCTGGCAAGAGTAACCCACCATTCCCTACAACATCACCAAATGGTATGAAAATACCGCCGGCGCTATTTGACCCAAGCTTAGCCGTACCCCTTCAATATCAGCAATCAATGTTTTGGCATGGCGGTTTTGGTTCTCTTCAAATGGATTATCCGCGATCACAAGCTGCAGCGGCAGCTGTAGCTGCTGCAGCTGCTGCCGGTGGAGTACAAACAAATGCAACATTTGCTGCTAATGCTGAATTATTTAAATCCCAAATTATGCAAAGATTCCATGAGGGACGAGGGATACCTACTGCCATTGGTAGTCCACCAGCGCCTGCAAATTTATCCAACTCCAATAACAGCAGCAGCAGCAATACCAACAATAGTAAAAGTGTACGTGAAATTGCTGAGAATCTTTACGATACTACCGGTGCGAATGGTTCCTTTTTAGATGGCATCATTCGCAAGTCATTAGACCGCAAAAGTTCCGATATATCACAAGGCGCCTTATTAGATCAATTGGCTAAAAATAGTAAACCACCTCTGCCCCGTCATATGATCAATAACGAACGTTCAACAACCGATTTATCAAATCGAAAACGATCTGCCAGTCCGATGCAATATCATCCAGCGATTGAGATTAAACGTGAACGTGCCAGCCCCACATCAGACTCTTCAAATAGTGACTCAGAACGTAATCATAGGCGTGACTCTGATTCAGAACCACCAACACAACATCATCCGATGGGACTGCATCATGCTCTATTAAGTGCTAGTGGTGATTTAAATGGCGCTCAACATGGACTCTCCTCCTCAATTGGTGGTGGTGTTGGTCAATTGACGAATTCGGAAAATAATCTAGCCACCTCATCATCGGGGGTCACCACCAGTATTCTACATGAGAAATTAGGACAAATTAAGTCCGAAGCGGAAGATAGTTTATAGAGAAAGTTGCATGCTAGGATAGGATGCATTGTTGTTGCCGGCTAAAAGAGAACACAAATAACAAACACTACAACCATAAATATATTTATATATTTTCGTATACGTATAAAACAAAACAAAGAAAACACTTAAATCAACAACAACAATGCGACCAATGTTTCCTTTCTTATTCTTCTTCTATTTGCCGTACTTGGAGTGCAATTTTCAACTGAAAAACAAAAACAAAAAACAAAAAACCGAAAGGAAACTTGGCACCTTCTTTTATTTTTTAGTTTTGTTAACAAAAAAAAAAAAAAAACAACTATAAATACAAATATTAGTCAAATATATTATTTCAATAAAAAAAAAATATATATAGAAACCAACATGAACAGCAAAAAACAAGAAAAAAAAACACAAAACACAAAAAAAAATCCACACACATATTCTTAAAGAAAAGTAAAATACAATAAATATACATACAATTTCGTATAATTAATTATACATACATATAAGTAATTAAATAAATTAAGTGAACATTTCTATACATATACTAAGTTGATATATTCAAGCTAGATAACATACAAGTATATATACATAAATGTGTGTGTGACAGAAAAAAAAAAAAAAAAAAAACAAAGATCTATATATATATACATTTATTATATATTTTTTGTTTCGTTTTTTGACAATCGACAAATAGGCACTTGTACAAAAAACAATAAAGTTTAAATGCAATTTTTAAAACAAACAACA
The DNA here is from genome assembly GCA_928272305.1 of Volucella inflata. Classification (NCBI taxonomy): domain Eukaryota; kingdom Metazoa; phylum Arthropoda; class Insecta; order Diptera; family Syrphidae; genus Volucella; species Volucella inflata. The sequence continues at coordinate 145,348,559 of OV743716.1, read as the reverse complement.
AACAAACCAACAAATCAAACATAAAAACCATTGTAAATGAAAGGGACAAAACACCATAAAACAAAAAACAAAAAAACAAAAAACCATAACAAAAACATTAAAGATAAAACAAAAGTTTCACAAAAACCCAAACCAGCAACTTCATCAACTTCATCCCTCATTATCCCAAATTTCAACACCACCAATCCTTAAAAAAAAACAAAACAACACAAAAATAACAGAAAATAACAGAAAATAGCAAATAGAAAACAGAAACAAAAACCATAAAAAGCAAAACAAAACAATTCGAAAACAAAAAATACGAAATTTCAATGATTTTTAAATCAGCAAGACTTAAAAAAAAACAAAATAACAATCTTTTTCAATTCACATAATGTATTTTCATTTGTTTATTTCGTGTGTGTATAATTTTTGTATTTTTTCTTAAATATTTTTAGTTAACATTTTTGTTTTTTGTTTAGTTTTTTCTCTAAAGAAAATAGTAGAAAACAATACATACAATAATATTTCCCAGCCAATACAGTAAATAGCAATAAACCAATCAATAACCAATAACTACAACCAACAACAGCAGAAAAAACAGTGTTACAATATAATAAACAAAACCAAACAACAGTAAAACAACAAACAAAAATCCGATCAATAAAATATATAACAAACAAACAAAATACAAAAAAAAAAAGATTTAAAAACAAAATAAAAATAAAAACAATCAATTTAGGCCAACAGTTTTACGAAATTTTCACAAAAAACCAAAAAAAAAATTCCAAACGCAAACTTCAAAGCAATAGATCAACAGATTCAAAAATTTTATAATTTTATAATTAGTTAATAATTTTTGTAATTTTTCAATTTTGATTTTTTGATTTTTTTTTCCAACCAAAACAAATTATATTTTTTTATCTTTTCCAAATCAGACAATTTCTATTTTATAAAAGACAACAAAGCATTTATTTATTTATATTAAAAAAAAAAAAACTTTTATAAAAAAAAACAAAGAGACATCTCAAGTGAAGGGTGAGTATTTTTTGATTGCTCTTCATTTTTGATTTTCTTGGTTTTCGTTTTTTTTTTTTTTTTTGATTTTTTATGTTATCAACGCTTTCATTTCCGTTCTCATTATTATTATCAATGTTTAAAAAAAAAAAAAAAAAAAAAAACATCTAACAACAAACGTTTTTGATGGAAAGATAAAGTTGAATTTTAAATTTGACTATTTCCTAAACTCTCCGTTGAATGAGGAACATGCGAGGGTAGATCAATAAGTTCCCGTGCTAAAAATGAAAATTATTTTTGAACGCCCTTTTAGTGTGAAACACTTTTCTCAATGTTCCTGTTGCCTTTTTTATAAAATCATCTAAAAAAAATCAATATAATTTGTGAAACTACGAGTATTTAAAATAGGTTTTTCTTCTCGCCGGTGACCATACCGTTTGTTTTTTTTTAATTATAAATTAGTGCGAGTAACGACTGATTGAGCTGATATATTGGAATATACGTCCCAAACACCAATATTTAACCTTAAAAGTGATGACTTTTTTTTGTTTCATCAAACTGTTAGATCATCTTTCGATTCATAACGGGCAACTCATTCTTCAGACACTACCCAGCAAAATATCGTCAGCCCAAATGACTAAACTTTGCCAAAAATGACCAACAAGTAATTCTTAAAAAATTCTGACTGTTATCCAAGCCGACTTAAAAGATTCATAATTTTCGGCAAATTTCCATTGAGAGAAGAATGCGGCTTCTAAGCCCTACCAAAAACCTCATGCTTCAGTTTCAGCAGTCCGGATGCGCAAAATTTTAATCTTAAAAATTCAATCACTCTTTTGTTGGTTTTTCGTCCTGGCGCTGATGCTTCACCCGCGACGTGAGCGTAAGTAAAATCTGGTAATAATTTCCCAAAGGGCCCGGAATAATCAGCATGAAAAATTTATATCACTTCTGAGCTTTTTAAAATTTGTGTTAAAAATACAAACACCGAACTGTTTTTTTTTTTTCTTAATTTTGTGAGCCACCCATCACTAGCACTTAAGCTCATGCAATTGAAGGTGGCACTGTAAAGATTTCGATAAATTATACTATTTATACAATACATATTTCCCTTTGATGAAGAAGCTATTTATATAAGCAAATTTCTATGTTTGAAAGGTTTTCTTTACACATAAATTCCCTACGAAGAAAGGCATTGTACGTTGACTTCAAGTTTTTCAAAATTTCTTTTCGTTTTCCACAGATTGTCGTTTTTAATGAAGTTTTCTTAAGTGAAACGCCTTTGTTACATTCACCAATCACTTTTACTTTTTGTTTAAATGAAAGTATGCGACACTTGCTTTTATTATGACAAAGCTGCAGAAGTAAATGAAGACAATTTCTCGTAAAACCTTCGCTGATAATTCAAGAGTTGCTAGCTTGTACAGGAACTGGGTTCAATTAATGAAGTTAAAGGGCTACAAATCTAGAAGAAAAGGGACCTTCATTTTACGAATATAGGTACACGACTTGCGTTCTCGAAATACTTGTAACAGTGTACGAAATATCTCCCCCTCTGTCAACAAAATGGAGCGAAATTGGCCTTGCAAATACTCCCTATACAGTTAGATTACTTCTAAATAAACTAAAATAAATTCTAAACTTTTTTTTTTTTTAAAACTCTAACTTTAAAAAAAAATTAAGTCACATTCTCTGCCCTTCACACATGAAAGAACAGGCACTCGACGTTGAGTAAAACTGTGTTTATTCACACATTCAGCTCAAACCATTGGTTTTTCAGTTCTGACATTTTAGCTCACTTCAATGCGAAGATACTTTTAAATTTCTTTCACATATTAACCTACAACTTTCAACCTTCAGCTTTTGAATGCTGTGAAGTCACTATATAACTTAGATTAGCAACACAATACATACCATCAAAAATTTTCCATATTTTGTTCAACCTTCGGTATAAAAGTGTTGCCTCTACTGAAATATGATATATGTATCAGCATTAGTACGAGTATTTGGTGAAATTTTCATTTCCACACTAGATTCGCCAGTTCTTACAGCTGTCTAAGACTAGAGCAACGGCGGACTCTAAAAACCTCGAGCAAATAGAACATTTTTTTATCTTTAAAGAACTGCTTTCAGAAGTTTATAAAATTCTTACGTTTACGTTGCCTTTAACAATGAAATTTCACATCATAAGAACTCATATATATGTGATTAGGACCGCTGAACAGATTTAGAGCTACTAAAAATCTCTATTTTGCGAATGATTATCACAAAATTGTTCACTGAATGACTTCCTGCAAACCTTATCAGCCTTATGCAATTCTTTTGGATGGACATCCGAGAGGCACTAAAAAAAAGCTGCTTGAGCATTCAGATTGGCCAGGAGGGAATTTTGGTGTGCTCAAAAATGCGTGTCACACCTTTTTCTTTTTGCTTACTCCAAATGATAGTCACAGCGAAAAAAGTTTTCTCTTGAGGATAAGGATCTTGCTCTTAATCAATTGATTCTAAAACATCTGTCTCCTTTAGTTTTGAAGAAAAATGTTATAAGATCAGTGGTCCTTTAACTTTCTCTACACCGAGTTCAAGTACATTTCTGAAATTGTAAATATCGAGCTTGATTACTTGGTAATCAGATTCTCCGTGCGTGACCAAGTAGCACATATATCACCGTCCTTTTTGGAGATGCTTTGTGAGATTGACCCTAAATTCGAAGTTGAACTCGTATGAGGAAATAACTCGTCTAGACTTCCTTGGTGAATCTCGTGTAAAATCTTTTTGGCGAATTTTTTCTTTTTCATTACTGCTTCACCATTAGTTATCTGCTGTTATCAAAAAATCGTCCATCCACATCACGATTAGTAGCCCCAAAATACGCAACATATCGTCCTTCGGGTCTTGGTCTTTGATGATCTCGTCCACAGTTTTTTGTTTCTTCATGCTCTGAGGTTCCGAACTCTTCTTCCGTTTCAGAGAAAAGCGTTGCTTCAAATCTATCAGATCGTTCATAATTATAATTAAAAAATTTATAATTAATTTTTTGTTGGCAAAATGTGGGGAATTAGCTTACAAAACATCTCAACGAACAAATCAAGACCAAAATCTTTAAAATCGGCCTAGCAGTTTCGGAGGTTAACTGTAATAGAAGCAGTTCGAGGAAAACGCGTTTAAAATTTTTACTCGCTGAGTACTTGATGTCTCACATGCGCGCACACTTTCACTATGTTAAAATTAGAATTTAGAAAAAAAACTTCTTTTGAGGTTATTTTTAAAAAATACAAAAAAAAACGATTTTTTTTAAATCCAACAGGTGGTTAAGTACCTTAAAGCCTATCAAAGCTGGCCTAGTGTATAATTTCCACTTGTTTGACCAGATATTTAAATTCGGAGCTGCTTTAGTTTTGACACACACTGTAGGTTCCCTAACGGAAAACCATTATATAATAGGTTAAGTTCACCGGACTGCTGTTAAAATAAGTACCCTGTTCCTTCATTACTAGCAAAACTAGATCCGTACTGGTTCGAGTTTTTGTTAAAGGATCTATTCAACAATATTCTTCCTGCAAGCTTTCCATCAAAAACAGTATACATTTTTCATCGATCATGCAGATATCAAAATCAAAACTTCTACTCCACATCCAATAGCACCAAAAGACCACTTTAAGACTTTTTATTTTATTATTTTATTCTCAAAAAAAAAGAAAAACTAAAACAACTTATCACATTTTGGCAAAATTATTCGTCTGTAAGTATAACAAATATTTAGGCTAAAACAAATATATATATGTATATGTATAGACATAAAAAAAAAAACAAACAAAAAATATTTGGTGTTCAAAATTATTCCTTTTTGACAAAAATATAAAATAAAATTAAAAATCCTGTATAAACTGAGACCTTTTGTGTAATATAAATTTAAAAAAAACTCATATAATCGTTCGGTGTTCAAAAATTTAAAAACAAAAAAAAAACTAAATGTCTGTTCGGTATACCTTAAAAATTAAAAAAACAAATATATACATACATATAAATTATTGTATATAAAAAAGAAAAAACGTGTAAAACAATTTTGGATCAAACACAAAATCACTACAATTTTCGTAAATGAAAAAAAAAGACAAATTATATATGAATATATATACATATATATATATTTAAAATTATTAAATCCTTTTATGGATTTATACATACAAGGACGAGGTAAAACAAAAACAAAACAAACAACAATATTATACTTATACAAAATTTATTTAAAAAAAAATTATACTTGAAGAAACTAAAAAAATAAGGAAAAAATAAACTTTTTATATATATGTGTGTGTCTTCACGTCGCGTATACCTCAATAACATCATCAATATTAAAAATAAATTAGGTACTATATATATATATATATATACGAGAAAAAACAAAAACAAATCAAAATTATAAATGTAAAATTTGGTATAACAAAAACATAAAAAATTATTTAGATAATCTAAATCATTATATTTCGAAATATTTCGATAAACATATTTAGAACCAAAAAACTAAAGAAACCGTTTGCGATACTTAATTTCTCTTTTTCCCCATCTCTTGAACATTTGCTATATATTCAAAAACTTAGAGTTTGTTTTTTTTTTTAAATTACAATTTTCGGTCAGTTTCGAAAATTCTAATGATTTTTTATTTATTTTTTTTTAACGTAGATACCTAATCACTTACAATCACAACTCCATTCTTTTCAACATCCTGCTGTTTTTGCCATTACTTAATGAGAGTCCCAAACTTAAGTAGTTAAAGAGCTGAACTTAAACATCTTCTTATGGAATATCCTTTGTACTTATGATTTAATCCCTACATAAATTTTAAAATTAATTAAAAAACAGAACTTTAAATTTGAAAAGAACGTTTATTGTGTGCTTTAAATGATATCATTTAAACATGAACTATTTTAACCGAATGAAAAAATTTGTCATTTGTACCACATTTTCTTCACCTCTATGGAGTACTTCTTGCTGTACAATAATAAATAATGCAGGTTAGATAGATTTTTTTTCTTTACGAGAGGCCAACAAGAAAAAACTTTTCAATGGGCAACTCAAATGGTCCCAAAATGAATTGTCCGATAGGGAAATTTTGGCACCAATAATCAGATTGTTGCATGTGATGAAAAGGATATTGTACCATTTTGCTTGAATCATCTTTTGGCAAGTGGTGGCAATTGCGGATTAACAAATTTTTGTAAAATGGCTCCACTAGAAAAAAATCTCGGGCTGCCATATCAGGCAAAAGCAAATAGCCATCTCAAATAGCTGCGTTTACTCGTAGATTTTAGCCGAATTTGAACTTGTTGCCTCCATTATGATTATGAGAATAAATAATGTCAGGTATAAGTCATTTTACTATCTTTCTGAAGCCATACATTGGTGTTTTGTTGGCAATTGTGGATATATAAATTGTTTGACCACTGCCCCACAGCAAAAAGTCTGGAACGGTCAAATCAAGCGATGGCCAACTGAAATTGCCGTATTTCAAAATTCTTTTCCGAAATTCTTGCCTCAAAATCTGCATTTTTGCACTCGATGTACCGCCCGTTGCACCGTTTTCCCAGAACCATAAATTGGACTTATAACATTATCCATATATTTTAAGGCTTTCGAAGAAAATAGTGGGTTCGTTGTCAAATAGCGCGTCGGCAGTAATGTCACACCAAACAGTCAATATTTATTCACTAAGTTTGGATATTAATAGAAGACTTTGTAATATCGCCGGTGTCTTTTCGATGTCATCTTTTGCTTGACATTACTATACAGTCTTAGAAGACTGACAATGAATATTTTTTTTGAGTATGAAAGTCCTCTCTATTGTTGTTATTACATTAGATGTTGGTATCTCCACCGATTTGTCCTTAAATTGTGCACGCTGTCTGTTTGAAATTTCCATGGTATTGATTTTATCACAAAAGTCTCATACTATCCAAGAACTCTAGAGTTCGTACAAGAGTGACCTAAGACTTAAGAGGATTTGCTTTATCAGCTAATGGAGTAAAAACAATATTGACTTTACTCAAAGGCGCGGCGTAAAAACACATAATATGTTTTTTTGTCTGTGCTAGTTCAACCAATAAGCTTCTCATCATAGGAAGCCCACAGATGGAGTTTTTGCCTATAGAGACAATACGAAGCCTCATTGTCCTCTCTGTCTGTGAAGCTCTTAAAGATATAAGAATATCTTGATCCATCTTTGGTGGAATCTGTTTTGTCGCCATGTAAACATGTTAAGCCAATTTTCCACCTACGGTTGTTATCTATAAACTTTAACATGAATATGCATGTAGTCATACATAAGTTACATCTTTTTGCCAGAATAGGCAGTGTGCTTCAGTCTATGGTGAGTTCATTGTGCTTAGAATTTTCTTAGAATATCTTCAAGGTAAATATTGAATGTGTTTGCCATCACTTTGTTTTGAGCAAGAAAAGATTTCCAAGTCTATCAAGCCCCTAATCTTGTGGTTAAGCTCGATTCACCTGTGTAGTTTAGGTTAAATTCGACCAAAATACTTCCACTTGACTTGCACTGCACTATACTATTAATCTTACGACCATCACGTTACATTCCATGCTGACTTTATTTCGTATCGTACTTATTCGATAAGCCAACACGAGCTTATTCTTGTGTAGGATGTTAGTTTCATATTGTCTTCTGCCCAATTCGGACGTTCATTTACATTTTCACCACTGACTGATTGATTTTTCTCCCGTTTGATTGTGAATATCAAATAAATTTTCAGTAAGCGTTGTTCTTAAATGAGCTAGCTCATTGCAATCTGTTCTTCTTTTTCCAAATTCATACCTCTTTCTCCGATGTTTTTTTTTCAAAAATTGAAAATAATTTAAGGTGTTCTAAACGATGCTGACATACCAGCGATATTCCTATATTCCTGGTAGAGATACTATGGTTAAATCAATCCCATTATGATCCACGCTTTAATAAGGTATTGTTTTCGTTTCCAGTAAAATTTACGAAAGCTAAAATTTTTAATTGTAAGTAGACCTTTATTTTTTTAAAAATGCCAAGTTCAGGCATTTTTTTTATTAGATCTGATTGTAGACGCTCTAGCTTAAGTTCGGCTAATAATACATATACACCCAATTTCTATCAAGTTGTGATAAATCATTCCTTCAAATAAATTTAAGTACTCCATTCGCAGAAGGACCCATCTTAGGCATCTTTTTCAACATTGAATTCGCCAGTGTTTCTGCGAATGGAACCGAAAAGGTCTGAGCCTTATAATTCACGATGAGTGTTTCATTCAACTGAATCTAAAGAAGGCCAATTGCGAATTCTTAACTTCTTATTAGTATTTTACCCAATTTTTACCATCCATCCTCCGCAACAAGAACATGTGAATTTAACACTCATCATTAAAAACACGACTGAAATATGAAAATATGTTAGTTGAGATGTCTTATTGATTTCATAATTATTTGTAATAAGTTCGGCAGGATATCTATTTTTATGATTTTTTTTGGAAAAAGGCTTTCGCTTAAAAATAAGAGAGATTACTAGAATTTGTAAAAAGCAGAGAGAAAATGTAAGAGAAACGACTTTCCCTAAAAAACCTTAAAGTATTCCTACAAGCTAGCTCTCATTTTCTATGGCAAAAACACTAGTTCGAAATTCGAGAATTAACGAAACTTTTAAAAACTGCCTAATTTCGCTGTTTTTTTTTTATAGAAAAAGAGAAGAACCCCTTTTATTGGTAGAACCTTAACAAAATGAAAATCTATTCTATACATTTCGGAAAACATATAAATAAATAAAAAATATATATATAAGAAAATATTAATTGTACCTAATCTTTTGTGTGTTTAGCTAGTAAGTCTTAATATGATGTACACCAAATCTTTTCTTTCCATTTCAGACAAATGCATGATAACATTAAAAAATCAAAAAAAAAAAACAAAAACTGAAAGAAAACAAAAAAATCAAGTTTATATATAAAACAAACATAAAATTGTTTAAAAAATTTATTCTCACTTCAGAAAGCATAGAGTTTTCTCGTTTTTTTTTTACTAATTTTTTGTTCATCTATAACTTTCTCTCTTGGGAAAATATTTTTGTTATAATAAAAATTAATAAAATTATTGTCTCTTTTCGCCAAGATTCTAAATAAAAAAAAAAACAAGAATATAAAAATATATTAGCAAATGATAGGCAAAAAAACAGTAATTATAAAAAACATAAAAAGACAAAAGTAACAAAAAATAAAAATATATTACATTATTAAATATATTTATTATATATTAGACACTATCTGTGATTTATAATCCAAAATTTTGATGTATATTTTCTGATAATAAATCAAAAAGAAAAAAAACAAACAAAATGTATAAAACATTATCTAGATAAAATGAAATAATAAAACTGATCGGATACTTAAATAAAAAGGAATATAATTATAAATAATAACTAACTGCAGATTAAATCAAATTAAAAGAAAAAAAATGGAACAAGTAACTATACACAAAAAAACAAAAACAAACAAAAAATAAAAATTAAAAATTAAATGCATCGCCTGTTTGCAACTTTTGAGAGGTATTTATTTATAGCATACTTAGACAAAAAAAAAATTCTTTTGAAAGTTTCGAAAACACCCTTTTCCTCCAAAAAAAAAAAAAAAAAAAACAAAGAAATCAACAAAAACAAATGAGTTGGAAAATAATTTTGAAAATGCCATTTTACATATTTATATATACACACCAAAAACAAAGCGAAACAACAAAAAATGTAGTTTTATTAAAAATATAAAAAAAAAAAAACAAAAACAAAACAAAATCTTTCAATCATTCCTGCAGGCGTATATTTTCTACTCGTGTAAATTGTATACAGTTTGATATATATTTGAAAAAAAAAAAATAATAAACCGAAAACAAAACAACAACAACATACATTTCAGTAACAATAATTTCCAAAACATAAAAGAAATTTTTAAAAATAAATAAAAAAAGCTAAAAAATATGTAACTTGTTTTTATAAGGAAACAAAAAAAATGAAATTAAGTGTAAAACAGAATCCTTATTTTTTAATTATACACAAAAATAACAAAAAACCTTTATATATTATATACATGTATATTAAAAAATAAAAAAAGACATAAAACAAAATAAAAACAAAATTAAAAGTGCAATTAGAAGGATATATAAACGGTAAAATATGTTCGTTAAAAAACAAAAAAAAAAAGAAACATAAATATTCAAATTTAACATAGGGAATAAAAATGAAACACAGTTATTCTATTTACATAAAAATAAAACAAAACAAAAAACAAGCAAAAGAAATATGAATAGGAAGAGGTAACTAAATTTTAATTAAATTAATTATTGATTCACCTTTTCGTTTTTTTACTTTTGCTCGTTTATTTTTAACACTCCCGACAACCCCATAAATGTGTACCTATTTTATTTTTTGTTTTTTTGTTCTTCTTCGTTCTTTCATTTAAATTAAAAAAAAAAAAAAAAAAAAACAAAGACTAAAAACAAAACCAGAGTGTGCGTTTAAAGAAAATTTACAAAAAAACAAAAAAGAGAAAAAGAAACGAAAAATTAAAACTCTTACCAAACTTCAATAACTATTTGATTGACAAAGACAATTTGAAAAAATTAATTATAAAAAGAAAAAAAAAAACAAAATAAAAATATAAATCAACAAAATCCTGTTGTGTATGTTTAAAATATAGAAAAGAATTGTAAATCAATATTTTTTGGTTTTGTTTTATTTTTACAATTAACAAAAACAAAAATTCATTAAATTAAATTTGGAGGGAATATAAAATACAAAAAATTAAAAAAAAATCTAAAAATGGTAAATATTTATACACTATACACATATATCTCTATATAAAACAAGGATTCATAAACAAAAATAAATCAGTGAGAAAACCAAGAACGTTAAAGAAAGGAGTTGGATTGAAAATGGAATGAGAAAAAGCAAAACAGCAAAAAAATAAGAAAAAAAAACAAACAAACAAAAAAATGAAAAAAATGTATATTGTTAATCCCTCAGGTATGTGTTTTATTTTCGGAGAGAAAAAAGATTGACTATAATATTACTATTTAAAAATAGATATATTTAGGAATGAGTATATAAAACAAACAACATATTAAAAAACTAAACAATTAAATAGGAAAACAAAAAATATTATAAAAATATAAATAAAACAAAAAAAAACAAAAACAAATTATAAGTGAGAGAGAATTGAGAAAGAGAAAAGCGTATGTTAATGCGAAAAAATGGAAATAGGAAAGCTGCGAAAATAATAAAACAAAAAACAAAAAACAAAAAATACAAAACGTTCATTATATCTATATGTTAAAAGAATTTTGTAAATGAAATAATTTTTATTTCTTAAACAAAAAATAAATTGAAAATGAATATTGTGTATATATAGTTCCAATTGAATTTTATAGTGCAATTGATTAAAGTTTAGTAGATTTTTTTTTATCATTATTTTCTTCATATTATTCATATTAACTTTTTTTTTTTTTTTCTTTTACAAATATTCTATTCTTCCCTCTATTTAATTTTACATGCATATATGTACTACAATACATGAGTAAGAATTATTTTCTTTTAACTAAAAGCAAAAGAATACACTTCTTGAATACCATTGCAAAAGAAAATGAGACAAAAATATGCCCAGTTTAATAAAAAAAAAAAAAAACAAAATAAAAAATCAAAGCAGGAACTACAAAAATATTATACAAAAAATTATTCTTTTTTTTTTTTTTTTGTATACTTTACTTTTCATTTCCTTAATTATCAAAATAAGTTTGGTATTTAAAAGAAAATAATTAAAACGATGCAATCACCTCTAGAATAATTATAAACGAATACATGTATATGTACATACATAGATCTATTTAAAAAAAAAAAACAAGCAAATCTAAACTACCAAAAAAGGTAAGTTTGAACATCTAAAAATTGAACAAGACAAATTAAATAAAAAAATGAAAAGAAACAAACTTACGAGTAACATATTAGAGAAAAAAAAAAACAAATCCAAAATGAAATGTAACATTTTCGAAAGATATTCAGCTAAACTGTTATTACAAAATTTTATTTTAATGCAAACAAAAACGAGAAACGAATCACTTAAGTATTGATCAAGTCAATAAATAAAATAAAATCTAACAACACAACAAAATATTCTCAAAATTTTCATATGGAGGAAATCTGCAGGATTTATTTATATTTTTGAATTATTTATTCTCTTCAATTTCTAATTGATTTTTTTTTTTTACAGAAGATTGCAGCAGTTTTTGTTCAAGTGTTTTAGTGTCTCCTTAAAATTGAACTTCTATAACTGATATAACCACATTCATAAGTTAATCACTGTCTTAAAGTTGCAAAAATTGAGCGTCATTCCAAACGTCAAGGTTCAGTCTCTGCACTCTCTGTATAGTGAGTTTTGTCATTTTGTATACATGCTTATGTATTTTAAACGACTTCAAACCACGGAAGAATGAATATCTTGATCTTTTCCAGATATAATCAAATTCACTCTAACAGCTATAAAAAATCATGAAGGTCCAATCACTTCTTTCTCTAGAGCTCTCTCTTCGAGTTCCCTTATTTTTGAGCCACAACTTAAAGGAAGTGCTATTAAATGGGTTCGTTTCTTAGTAAAATGTGAGTGACTCCTGACAAAATTCTTGATTTCATTATACGCATAGGGAATATATTCCATCATGCGGCACATCTTTCTAGTACAGAAATGTCAGTACGACAGTAATAGTAACAGAAAAATAGAATTTTCAATACATCAGAAAAATCTTGATCTTTGAATGCAATAACTTGACACTATTGTTACCCCTTTTTCCACAATCTAATAGGTTACCAATACTTTCGGCTGGGATTTTCAATCCTCGATAATGTTGGGATCTCTCGAGAGGTCTTGGGAGATTTTATGGGGAAATTCTCTTCCATTCTTGTAGCAATTTTAGCTTATCCGATGTTAATAGCACTTCTTCGGTGTTCTGGCGTCCAGGATATTCACACTCGCATCTTTTATACAAAAGGATAGTAGTCTGAGTCGTTGAGGCGCTTTAATAAAGCTGTTGTAAGTTTATTTTTTTTTTTTTGAATTTCATGGAGAAAGCACTCGATCCAAAGTTATTTGCAGTTATTCGTTCTTTTACATGAACCGCTTTTAGTTATAATACGGAGATTTTTTAAAGTTCTTTGTCGGAGTGCTCTGTTCCGACAGAAAACAAATAATAGAAATTAAAAATATTGTTTGAAGATAATTACCGAGTCAGCGACACATCCATGGGGAGTTTACCATACTATTCCTCTTTTTATTTTAAATTCTTCAACAAATGTTATCCTTGCAAGTAGATAAATTTCTGCCATAGATTTCGTCTTGAAACAACAAAGAGCATTTTCGCAATCATTTGATGATGATGAAATGAAATTCTTAGCGATACTTACATCAAAACTTGTTTTTACAAGGACCTCACAGGTTGAATTTTGGGAATCACTGAGTCTGACATCTTCCTTATTTCTTTCCATGATCTCAATTCCAGCAGTAATGTGAGAAATAGTAACAGACTTCTTAACTATTTGGCCTCTAATCAGTTTATTGAGATTGGAGATTTGTCGATGGTGGTGTTTTAACTTTTATTTACAGGTAGATAGAATTGTTATCAGTCGTCAACCATTGTTCAGCGATTCATTCTAAATTCTTTGAAGTGGAATCTTAGTCATAGCCGATTGTGACTATTAACACCTTTACTCCTTCAAATTTATTTGGATCTTACTTGTATACCAATTCAAATCATTCCAAACTTTCGGACTTAGCAATAAAACTGTGAAAATACTTAAGCCCTGATCTAAATAGTTTTGCCCCTAATGAAGCCTTAAAATTTCCATTCGATGCGAAATACAACTTAAAGAATAAGAGCGACGGATGCTCCAATATCCCATACCGGGTTGCCATAGCTCAACTAGTAGTGATTCCGAATCGGATGGTTCGGTGTTCGAAACCCTGCCGTGCCGGAAAGAATTAAATTTTTTCAGTTAACATAAATAAAATAAAACGTGTAGTTTACTAGAATACAACAACAAGCCAGCTTTCACTAACAATTTAGCCTCCCCATTAAATGTTGGATGCCACCCATGGAGCAAAATAACCACTGAGCCCAAACATCTTTCCTCGCTCTCTATCCAATTTTACAAAAACTTAACGCATGTTGAGGCATTAAAAGTGTGTTCATACCCACTTTAGTGTTAACTCCTTTTCTTTAAAAAAAAAATAAATAAATAAATAAAAGTTATCTGCAAATGCAGAACTGTTCAAACCTTTTTTCCCGATTCTTTCAACAAATTTGAATTTATCTTCTCATACGTATTATAAACAATTAAAGTTTGTTACGAATACTCTTTCGGTTACATCATTGATTATAAAATTCGACGTTCTGCCTCGAATGAAATTCTCACACGACACTTTAACATAACTTTGGCTACTGCTTTTATGTCCTGTATGAGGCTTTAGATGTCTATTCACTTTTATTCAGAATTTGGTAATATCAAAAATTGTTAATCTGCGAATCTTTCTCAATAAAAAAGGTATTGACAAAATCCGAAAAACACATTAGACCAACGGCTTGTATAGACTATCTTATAATGATAACTCAATTCCTTTTTCTTTCTTTTTTTCTTTTAGAAGGTATAAATTAATTTTGCTCGATTATCAATCGGTAGCACACTACAATATGTACTTAGATTCAACTTTTAAAAAATGCTCTCTCATAGACAACCTAATATTTTAAATCCTTGCTTTTCTAGGGCTTGATTTGGAATGCTTACTTTCAGCTACGTCCAAAGCAAGAATTTCAAATTCACATCCTCGAAGAAACTGAAAAAAAAAACCTAGAACTCATCACTCGGCGTAAAATCAATCGATTCTACTGCAAAAAACAGTTAAGTTTAGACTAAGTATTTGCTTCCCTTTATTCTTACAATTTTCCGAAATATACGTTGAAAACTGGATTTTTTCGGGTCACATAAACTCATCACAAAAACTGCTGTCAATCTATCCTTTCTCTTTTGCAAAATGAATTTTACACAACTCTTTATCTAAATAGAAAACATAATCTCTGCAAGAAAACACATACAATAATAGCCAAACGACAACAACCAACAAAAAGTTAATAAAAACAAGACATACCAGAATAATGAATAAACATACAAACTACCATCAGAAAAAACAATTCAAATTCAACTGAAATAGACCAGCAATGACAAAAAAAACAAAACAAAACTAAAAACAATAGTAAAAAGAAAAGAAATATAAACAATAGCACAGCCATATATGTATATACATAATATACCTCATTAATATATCAATATATATACATATACCAATTACCCTTCAACCACTAACCATTTGCATTTTCAAACTTAACACATCACATCAACCAATCAACAAACAAACAAACAAACAAACAGCAACAACTACAAATCCCCTTTAATCAATCTATGCCGACAGTCGATTGTTTTTTTTTAATTAATTTAAAGAAAACCAATCAATTTAACATTTAACAATAGCCACTACATAAACTACAATAGATATTAAAAACAAAAAAACAAAAAAAAATACAATAATAATTACAATACAGAAAAAATAAGAAAAAGTAAAATAAAAATCATTACAGTTACATATAAATTTTAAAATAAAAATAAAACAAAAAACAAAACATTTAACTACTACATTCTACTATTTATCATCAATATGTTTTTATTCTTATTCTTAGGTATATATACAGAAAAAAAAAACAATAATAAAACTAAAAGAAAAGAAAAACTAAATTCAAGCAAAGTGTAAAACAGGTAAAATATCTGTTCCTTTGTTCGAGCTTTTTCTTAAAGGTTTTCATGATTTATAATTTCCAAATAATTTTCTCTTAAATAATATATTTTCATAAATGGATAAAGTTAATAACTATAACCATTTCCGTTTCCGTTTTGTGTCGTTAGACCTATTTAAAATATTGTTGATTTTTTTCATCATTCATAATTTTATTTTATTTTTAACTTGTTACAAAAAATAAAGAAAAATTATAAAAACAATAAACCAACTTATTTATTTTATTTTCTTGTAATGTAGAATTAAAAAAAACATAAAAAAAAAAACAAAACATCCAGTTTCTCGTTTTTACATTTATAAATACTTTGCCAACTGAAATAAGCAACAGAAAATGAAAATATATAATTCAAATTGAAATATAAAAAGAAAACTTTCATCATTTACTTTTGTTATTTCAGTTTTGAACAAGAAAAGAATAAAAGTAAAAAAATAAAAAGCAAGTAAAAATCTGACAAAAGTACAATACAAAACATTCTTTTGAAGCAACAATTTAAGAAAAACAACAATTGAATGACCATTGTTGGTCTGTTTGTCGAATTAAATTTTGTTTCATATTTCTTCTTTATTTTATTTTTTTTCATTTTCTTCTCCATACTATATTATTCTTATAGTATATAAATATATTTAACAAAATAAAAAATTTTAAATAATTATTAAAACAAAAATATAAAACAACAAATAAAAAAAAAAAATAAAACAGAAAAATACAATAGCCCGTAAGTTTAGCTGTTATTCTTTTAGAATTTGTCAAAGTCAAGTGTATTCAGACAGACAGATTAAATCGAAAGTAAAACAAAAAAAAACAATTACTAAATTGACATTAAATAATTGTAAAAAAAAACAAAAAACAAATGTAATAATGTTACACAAATACAAGCAAAACACAACAAAACAAAAGAAGAACGTTGACATTTGAAAGTGTTCATCCTTATTACGAATATGTATGATGGTTTGGTTAGTATTTTCTTTTTGTTTTGGTTTCTATTTTATTTTTTATTTTTTTTAAATAAAAACAAATATAATTTGTTCATTTCAATTGTTATCATTTCCTTTAGTTAAGTTTCTGTTGTAAGAATTAAATAAATAAAACAAAAATGGAGCAAGGCAAATTTTTGTAAAACAAAACCAAGTGTAATAAGAGTAAATCAAACAAAATGAAAATAAAATTAAATAAAAACTATGTCAGTATAGTAAATTAAGTTAGAAATAACTAAAACTAAATATCATTTGTATACGTAAGAGATAAAAATGTATACAAACATAAATACAAATTGCAACACTCCAAAATATTAAACACTTACTTTGTTAATATAATTTTAGTGGCCTTAATTTGTTTAGTTTTTTAATTTTTTTTTTTACTCCAGTTAATATATATACACACATATATATATATATATATATATATATATAAATAGAGTCTTATATAATGTTTAGTTTTATATCTTATTTTGTTTAAAATTTTTATCATTTCACTTGAGAAAAATTATTCGTATTTTTGTGTTTTTTTTTTCATAATTTCTTTTTAGAGAGAAAAAAAGAATAGTTTTCCATAATCTTAAGTTCTAACACAATAATCATTTTTTATACAAAATGCATTTGTATTGTAAAAAAGAAAAGAAACAAACAAAAACAAAACAATTTTATTAATTTTAAAATTAGTTTAATAATTACATATAATGTTTTTATTTTTGATTATTATTATTTTTCTTTTTTTCGTTATTCAATTATTAACTTTATTCAGTTTTAGAATTATGTTTTATTATTTTTTTTTAAGTCTAAGCATAAAGAATATATATATTAATTAGTTATGAGAAATGAAATTAAATAGTTTTTAAAAACAAAAATAATTAATATTGGTAAAAATGTATTTTTATTTTTGGAATATGAAGCTTTTTTATTATAATTTTGTTGGTGTTTTTCTTTTGTTATCGTTTATTATTTGTTTCTCCTGGTTTTGTTGTTTTCGTTCTTTTTGTTCTCTTGGTTTATTCAGACTGGCAAGTATGGTGTAATTAGAAATGTTTCTATTTGTATTAGGTGGTTGATTTTGTTGTGAAACACAAAAGAACGCTATTTTCTCTCGTTGAATTACACAATGCAAATAATTACAACCGTCGTCGTGGGTTTGGCTAAGTTTGCGGATCTTAAATTAATTTTACAGCGGACCTTATTTTTTACCACTTTATTACTGAAACTTAAATTGTGCTGGTTCTTTTCTACCTGAGTAATCCAATAACATAGTTATTTTTCGGGCCAAACTGGGTCAAAATTTTGGATGATCTGCCTCAAACATGCCAAAAACAGGTGTGTTTGCTTAGCCTTATGTTTGCCCACTTTCTGTTGGTGTTATAAATAAACTACAAATCAATTAATCTTCAATATTTATTATGTCTTCTTCAAGATAGGTCCTGTTCCAAGCAGATCATTGTCATACATACATTTTTTATATGCATATTCCTAGATTGCCTTCAGTTCTATCAGCGAATTTTCTTTTATGTCTTTAACCGGCGCGACACGCTGGTAATTTGTGTTTCAGGAAACAGCAAACACATCTACAGAAAACGGTGCCCGCGTGATCATATTGATAGCGTTTTTGGTCAAAAAGTCGTTCATAAGGATGGATTTGTGAAATGTTGCATTATCGTAGTGCAAAATCCAATAGTTCCGGTCTTTTTGGGTGGATGCTTTCCGTCTCTTTGTCAAATGTTTAAATGATATTATTTATTCACTGTTGATCAAGAGGAATAAGTTTCGAGTGATCAACATCACGAATATCAAAAAAAAAAAAAAAACAGTGAAAAAAACCGTTTCGGACGACGCATTCGAAGAGTTCATGGTAGGACTCAAATGCTTTTATTCTCGATACTACAGACTCCCAGTTGATTTTTTTCAACAAATTTTGTTCCCAACACAACATTTTAAGCATGCAATATGACAAGAAACTATTTGATAGATGGCTACCAAACTGAGCCTCAAATGAATTTCTTCGTTACCTATATATTACATATCTCCAGTAGTAAATCGTCCAACAGTGATGGATGGATAAATTGCTGTCATAGTTGTACATATAAAACAAACTTTTAAAAATAAAATGCATTTTTCTGACACAATACTTTTTACACTGCAGTTTTTGTGCATTTAATTACTTCACTGACTCCACCGACTCCATGTGCGGCATCATCACCCTATTTTCTTGTTGGTTGACAGCACAACCCAATGCTTTATACCTTTCGCCCTTTGTCACGATGACTACAAGATTGTGGCCAACGCGCTGCTTTATAATAAATCTTGCACGCCGTTAAAAGTAGCGAACTTTGAAATTGAGTTTGTGAACTGCAAATCTTACTTCGGATTCTCAGGTATCACTTAAATATACCACTTGTCAATTTTATAAAGGTCTCGGGTACATTTTTAGACCCTAGCGCCATCTATATAAGACCTATGCGAAATCTATTTAAAGCCTTTTTCCAAGTCGATGAAGATGAAATGTAGATGATTGAACTTTGAATCGAGTCATATTTTGACCTAGGAGTTTTACCGATCGATATTTTATGCAATTTGTCGTGTGGGGTTTGCCTTAATTCAATGCACCTAGAAAGGTCTTTCTCCACTTACTTACTTAGGTCGTTTTGTAGAATGGTGTACGGACTGTTGGATAATTGTGCCTCTGATGTCTTGCGGGCTTCGCACAATTTTCAAGTCACACGACAACACATCAGCTTGCCTTCGGTTTTTTGTTGACATCAAAGGTCTCGGAGAGATTGCTTCTGACTATTACGGAGCATCGTCATTATGCACAATCTGACGTGAATGGCAGCGATACAAAGTCTAGACATGGCTCTGTATACCTCTCTGTCCTATGCTGTCATATGCGGACTTAAACTCGTGGTGCATATCAATTTTGACTTCTTTGGGTTTTTTTTCCAGGATCTACAGTAATGTAAATATTTGATTAATTGTAGATATACCAGGCTAAAAATCGCACTGATAGGGGCCAATAAGATCATTGATAAATAGCTTTTGCATTCAAACAAGACGCAGATATGACCTTAATTACGATGAAATGAAAACTGATGTCTTTACAATTAGCACAGTTAGGAGGAGTTCCTTTCTGGTGAATCAGGGTAATCGTGCCAGGATTCCATTCTTCAGGCATATTTTCTGCCCACCAAATCTTGCAAATGCGTTGGTGAATGCTCTCTACTAAGTCATCTTTAGCTGTTGCTTTAGCCCAGTTGCTCCTGAGCTTGAATATAACTATCCTTATTTAAGTTTGGTTTGCCGGGTCCCTTGATTTTCATCGTCCATTCTAAATGGTTTATTCTGCCTGATAGCGGAATTTGAATTGTGGTACTTCCAAACATTTGAGTATAATTGCTGGTTTTCGAGTTTTACTAACTTTCCGATAGGCAAAAATAAAAAACTAAATAAAAGTAAAGAGGCTGAATCAATAATTCATATGAAATGACCTCATACTCGTATTTCTATCCAAAATTATCATGTCTCTGCGTTCTATATAATCACTTGCAATTCTTTATTCATTGGCTTCGTCAAAAAAAAATATAAAAACCCTAAGACATCTATAGTTTCGTGTTGAGAGTACAAGGTCGATGTACTTCCAATATTTTCTTTAAAATTAAATTATTATGCAGTGTCGAATTTCATCCATAAGCTTGGAAAGCCCCCAAATTCTTACCTATTGCTTTACGATGTAGGACTTTATTCCTTGAGACTGGATGCTCAAAATACTGTAATTTTGTACGTTTTTCTATTCTTAGCACTCAACTTTCAGTTTGCCACATCCCACTCCACGATAGCTAACGTAGAAGGCTCTCTTAATTGGAGGGCCCTTTCCAGTTTTTTAGTTGAAGCTGCTTGTAGAACTCGATGATGTACCATCTCATCGCACGCAAGGCCCAGTGTAACATATGACGAAGTATTTTACTGTAAATTACCGTAATGAAACTTGTTTTTGTTTTACCGATAAATGTTCCAAAAAAGGTCAATTTCGCTCCGTGTCGTTATTTTTAACAGTTTACAAGATATAAGTTAAGTCGCAGTGAGTAAACGTGCGGCGATAGATACGTAATACTGAATTAGGCAACCATCCCAACATTTTGGCCGTTCATTATGTCGTCACTAGTAAGAAGTTCAGCTCGTACAATAACTAAAGCGACGAGACCATGGCCTTACGGATTAAGCATTTGAAATCGAGCCTTATTTTTGATGGATTTGTAAAAACTACACAAAAGTGCATTGATAGTTTTTCAAAAATGAGATCAGAGCCTCATATATTGAGTAAATTAAATAAAAGTAAAACGTGGTTGTCAAACGATTCCTCAACGGTGAATATTTTCTCATTAGTAACTTGTATTGGTTCGCGACAGATCTTCGCGTTATGCCGAAACAAGTGTTTTATTGCTTCTGTGAGTAGGTGTGTCGATGCGCTTAGTCGCTGCTGTCCTTGCTGATATTCATCTCATGGGACATTAATTTGGAAGGAATGCGTTCATTGGATCTTGACAATAAATGTGTTTACTTCTTGTACCAAAAAATTTCATTTTACTAGGTTAACTACGAGTAGTTTTCGCTAAAATTGACTCACTGTGCACTGACTCTATGTAAGACATCGTAATCGCAATTTGTTTGGTGGTTAATGTTGGAGCATAAGTACGAGTATTAACACTTTGAACACCTTGACACGATGACGGATTTAAACAGTTGTGTTTTTCTATGCATTGTAAAAATTCTCCTTCCTGTTTTTCAGTGATATGGCTATCATAAGCAACAACGTGACATTCCTTAAGACAAATCTTATTATTTTGATGAAGATGCTTTACGACAAACATTGTTTGGAAAAACAATCCAGCTATTCAGTTTTAGTACGTCTTATTGGAAACTGATTGTCGTAAAACATCTTCATCAAAATAATAAGATTTGTCTTAAGGAATGTCACGTTGTTGCTTATGATAGCCATATCACTGAAAAACAGAAAGGAGAATTTGTACAATGCATAGATCTTTTCCAACTGCGAGAATTCAAAACATAGATTATTCCAGCTGTGCATTTAACTTTGACATTATCGTACATATTGCTTGCTATTGTCATAGGTACATCAATCTTGAGGTTATGGTCTTAGCTCTGTCCAAATAAGATGTTAATCGTGCCGATTTTTGAATCCGACGGATGCACTGTGGAGGGAATCCATCCGATCCGCAGTGATTCACTTCATGAACCTGCATCCATTATTGAATCCGACGGAAGAATTACATTAGCGATCCGCAGTCTACATTATCGAAACCAGCTGATTACTGTCAAATAGAAGGAATTCAAATTTTTTGTTTGCTTATTTGTAAAAATACAAGGGCATTAGTTTGTGAAATGGATAGTTTCAGATTTTTTTTGTGTGCTCATAGAAGAAAATGAAAGTGATTTCAGAGAAACACGAAGAAAAGTGAAAGCTTTGGGAAATGACATTTTCATTTTGCCCGAATTTCAGTGAGTTAAACCATAAGCAATAGTCAAAATGTTAAGCATTTATTTTTCTGTAGGTTTGTAAATCAATTTCGGCTTGATAAAGAATCCTTCAAATATGTGTTAGATGTGCTAAATAGTCAACTGCCACCAGTAGCACTTATGAATGACGTGAGCATATGAGTAATCCGCGACGATTTTACAGCGGATCCGAAATGTCAAAGTTTATATGGAGTGCGGATGGGGTGCGTTTTCAATAATGGTAACATTTTACGGACATTTATTTACTTGCATACCGACGTTTTCAATAATGGCAAATAACTCAAAATTGGAATACATTCCCTCCGCAGTGCATCCGTCGGATTCAATAATCGACACGAATATGTCGAACACTTTTTCTATTCGTAAAATGGTATGCTGATCTTTCGAAGATTCACGTTTAAACATTTTCATCAGCACGAAATCGACGTTGGAGTTGTTGACTATTTGGAACTCACTCTTATATTTTCGCAGTATATGATATTAGTGTTGCAATTTTTCGTTTTGCCTTCGTCTTTAAACAGTGTCACAAGACAAATTCCCCTTCACCTTTATTTTGATCGCTTTTCATCATTGCAAGCTACTATTATCCACCTGGTAATCGCCCATATTTCGGAGATTGTGGGATGCGGACCGACTGCACGCTCTGAGCTTATTCTTCCTGCTGCTTAGGTAATTCAAGCGCTAAAAATTAAGAAATGTTACTGTGCAGCAAGTTCTTCGTTCATGAATGATGCAATCTATAAGAAAAATTCAGTTTTCCCCGTGAATTTGGACACAAATCTTAATATTTTCATCGCTAGACCTCTCCTTCGCTGGGCTAAAGAAATGCTCGACTTTAACTTACTTTACTTACGTAGAATTGTCTTTTCATTCGTATGGAGGTTATTTGCGAGAATGTATGAAAGTTTATACAACTTTTTTTGACGCAGCGGCAGTCTCCAAACACAGGAACTTTATGCCTATAAGGGCTTCCGATTGTTCCGTAAGTGTTAATGCATTTGAGGTTCATCTAATTTTTTAAGTGACTGGGTATGATTTTAGCCAATTCAATCGCCCTCTATCAAGTAGTAAGAAATCGAATTGCGGAAATATTCTATAAGCCATAGCCGGTAAGTACAATATGAATGTAATATACCTATTCCGCAGGGGACATATATTCTAGATAAAATCACTTTGCATTTTTGTTCTAGTATTGAAAATTGTATGATAATGTAAATAGTAGATCAGTTTTTATTTTTAATTTTCGAATTTTCCAATTGTTTTTTATCTATTTGATTTTTTCTTCATTTAAAAACCTTTTTTTGAACAAAACCATCAAATGAAATCCATTAACAAAGGTGAACTTTCAGAACGCTCTTTTCATAAAAAAAAGAAAACAAAACTTTAAACAGCAATAGAAAAAGAAAAAAAAACAGAAAGCAAACATTTAACAATTATATTGAAACCCATATACAGCAGCAGCAATAGATTAACACTTTGAAATCAATATTCAACAATTTATTAATATTTTACTTAAATGCAATTGAAATATTTAAATATTAAAATAAACTTAAAAATCAATACAATTATACAAAAACAAAAAAAAAGCAATTAAAGTAAAACAATCTAAAAAAAATTTAAACCGCAATAGACCAAATTAAATATTGATTGTGTTAGGGGATTTCTCACGCTCTAATTAAAAAAAAAAAACATCAGCTTACAAAGGTTTAAGAAAAAACTCTAACACAATTAATATTTTCTCCAACTTCACACAACAATTTTTGAACTTTTAAAATTCTTACAATAGACAAGAAAACTAAAAACTTTATTATGGGTATAACAATACAAAAAAATAAGGAGTTTTAAAAATTCTGTTAACAAATAAATAAGAGAGGAATTTTTTAATTACAAAAAAACAAATAAATGGACTTTCCAAACTAAATGACAAATTTCGGGCTAAACCGCGGATATTTAAAATATTTTCATTAATTTTGTAATTTTCCAGAATATTTTTTTCAGTTTTTTTTTTATTTTCAAACAACCAAATGAAGACTTCAGGAACCACAAAAAGAAAAAAAATTACTCTGGACTAAAACCCCAATTATGTAATTAAACAATAATTACTGATTATCCCCACTAGAAAAAAAACAACCATAAAATGCATAGAACAGAAGAAAACTTAAGAAAAGAAATCGCTAGAACTAAACGTTGTTTAAAAAGGAAAAAAAAAACTTCAGGGACCAAATGAATAAACCGAAACAAAAAAAAAGAACAAAAATCTTAACAAAAACAGACTCTCAAGCTAAGGCGCATTATTCAGACAAACTAATAAACAAATGAGAAAACTTTTTAGGAATAAATCCATATCCAAAAAAGAATATTACTAAACAAAATATTTATTAAGGAACCGTAACTAATACAACAAAGTTTTCAACTAAATTTTAAATTCGAAAGAAAATGAAATTCAAAATAAAAATTTTAAATCTAAATTAAAAAATGAATAAATAAAAATAAAACAAATTAACAAATTTCGATCAAAAGAAAAAAAAAATCTGTGCGGCTTTTAACTGTATTTGTAAATATCTATGAGCACCCCTGCTTATGTAAAAGAAAATTGTTGTCTTGAAATTATAAAAATTAAATAAAATTCAAAAACTAAACTGCGCCTTTGGATTTTTTGTTTTAAATAAACGTAAACATTATATAGGTAAAAAGTTAAATCAAAATTTTTATAAACTTAATTTTTTTATTCACAAATAAGTTGTAAGAAAGGAAAAAGAAATTCAAAAGCTTTAAACAATATATAAATTCAAAATGATGTTTAATTTAGTAAAAAAACAAAAAACAAAAATATTTACAAATAATCTAATTAGTTCAAGTAATGTATACGATTTTTGAAAATGATATAGAATTATTTAAAAATAACAAAAACAAAACAAAAATCAAAGAAATAACATTTAATTTGCTGTAGACGAAGAAAATCCAATTTTCAGTTGTTAACTTTCAACCAAAATCCCTCTAAACAAAATTAAAGTGTAGAAAAATTGTTAAAAAAAAATCTTTAAATATTTGTTTTATTTCTTTCAAATAAAAAAAAAAAAAATGAAACAATCTAAAAGTAATTCTTCAAAAAAGATATAAAAGAAAGATACATACCACCAAAACAAAAATATTAAAAAAAAAAACAGAAACCACAACAACAGTCCGTGCTTCAAATTAAAACAAAAAATATCAAAATCAGTTTTTTTAAAAAAAAAAAAAAGGATGTAAAATTTATCAAAAAGAAAACAAGAAAAACAGAATTTTCTAAAAAAAAAGCAAGAAAAAATGAATGATTTAAACAAGAAATAAAATAAAAAAATGATGTATGACAAACAATTAAAAAGGAAAATGTAAAACAAAACCAACAAAAAAAAAAAACAAAAATGTGTAAAAAAAGTAAAAATTCTATTTTTGGAATAACTAGTATAATTTTATATTTTTTTTTTGTTCGGGAAAAAAAGTACATTTTATAATTTTCACTACTGTTAATATATAAATAATTAAAAGAAAAACAGAACAAATAAAAAATCACAGTGTAAAATAACTTTAATATGATGTGAACTTGGAGCATACTCAGTATTTTATTATACTGTAACGAGGTAATTGAAAATAAAATATACAAAAAATATATATAAAATCAATGTGGCTTTTGTTTTCATTAAGGCTGGTTTCGAATCGTTTATCTACAGCAGCTTCACTTTTTTTCTTTCATTTTTGTTTTCTCTGCTGATAAAGATCTGAAGAGATCAGATATGATTGTAACATCAATGGTATATAATGCTTTGATCATTGTACGACAGCCAATGACTGTATCAATTTTGATGTTAATCGATTCCATCGCCTTAAGAGCTGCCTGGCTGTCGATGTAGATAGCTATATCTCTTCTGGATACCGACCTCACCTGCATTAGCTCAGCAGCTCTAAGGACAGCCAGAATCTCTGATTGGAAGACACTGCTTGCGTCCGGTATTCTTATATACACTCATAGTCCTGGGTCTTCTGAGAAAATACCAGAACCTGCTCCTTTCTCTATTTTCGAGCCATCTGTGGAAATTGCAATTTAATTTGGCCTGAATACTGCATGTTCTTGCCAGTCCTTTTTCTCTAGATATATCGGGTTTTCCAATAGGGACTTGACAACTTTGAATTTTAGTTGTGAACGCACTCTTTCACTAATCATCAAACTGTAACTGTCAATTTATTCAGTGAACTCAACATTTTCATCATGGTAAATTACACGAACGAGCACCTCTGCCGGCCGAAACGTGTGGTCGAATCGTTGAAAATTGGGTCCAACGAATCGACCGCTGCAAACGTGCCCGCGGTGGCCATATGAACGAAATCGAGTTCCATTCATAAATGCTTTGATTGTACAAACCAATAATAAAGTTTTTTGAAATATCCATTTGGTTTGCGTTTTATTTACAAGTTGTCAAGTCCTTATTGAAAAACCCTATATATCATATGGAATGTCGAAGTCGATCAAGGAAAGAATCTTATCCAAAAAATCTTGCCTCGCAGTACCTCCCCTAGGACCGTGCCGTGTCTGAAGCTACTGCTATTGAAATGACCCAAATTAGTAAGTCGTATTGCACTATTGCCAGCAAGTTTTTTGATTTGTAAATCAAGCTGAGTTAGGTGCAAAAAGATGTTCAATGCTTCCATAGGGGTGGTACGCTAATTTTCTGTAAGTCTTTTCTTTGTTTGTTGCTTTCCGCCTTACTAGTGCGCAATATGTCAGTATGGGTCTCCACACCACCGTATATAAACAATACACCGTAGCAGGTTTTAGGCCCCAAGTTTTTCCTACAGTTCGTTTGCATATAAAAAGAGCATTATATGATTTTTTGATTCTTTCCGCTACGCTGAGATTCCAATTCAGTTTTTTGTCCAGAATTACACCCAGATACTTCGCGCTGTCCGAGAGGGACAGTTTCACTCCGTTGAGTTTTGAGAGTATGAATTGTGGTACCTTGTACTTTCTGGTAAAAAGAATCAGTTCCGTTTTTGAGAGTTTGGCATTGAGAACGCAGCTGTTTACCCAAGTGGTGATCGTCTTCTTAGCACCCTCCATAATCACGCTTGAAATACTTACTTACTTTAGGTGGCGCCACAGTCCGGGGTGGACCTGGGCCTCAGTCAACAAGTTAGCTGAGGTCCTCTTCCACTTACGTGCGCCACCTGAGTCTTGGCCTTCCTCTATTGCGCTGTCCCTCGGAAACGGATTCGATTACTTTTCGGACCGGAGCATTGGTGTCCATACGCTCTACATGACCCAGCCATCTCAGTCTTTGGATCTTCACTCTTCTGACTAGGTCCATGTCGCTGTACAGTCCATACAGTTCGTTGTTGTACCTCCTCCTCCTCCACTCACCGTCAATGCAGACGGGACCGAGGATCACCCGAAGAATTTTTCTCTCGAAGCAAACAAGAACACCCTCATCCATTTTTTATAATGTCCATGCATCTGCGCCATAGGGCAGGAACGGGTTTATTAAGGTGTTAAGGTGACTTTTGTTGTCCGAGAGAGGGCTTTGCTACTGAAGTGCCTTCTTAGCTAAAAGAAATAGTGGTTGACAAGGGTTATTCTTTGCTTGATCTCAGCGCTGGTGTTGCTGTCTGTATTTATAGCGGAGCCTAGGTAGACAAAGTCCTTAACTACCTCAAAGTTATATCTGTCGAGGGTGTCGTTCTGTCCGAGACGTCGGTGTTGGTTGTCCTTTTTGCTTGACAACATATACTTGGTCTTGCCCTCATTGTCATCGAAAATTACTTTGTCAGATCAAGTCCCGCAAGAACTCCCATGAAGGACATTTGAACGTTGTTATACTCCAATCATCATGACAAGATCCAAGTAATATATTTAAATAAAAAATTAATCGAAATCTAAATCATAAATGTGTTTTATATAAAGAAATGTTCTCGACCGAACTTCTCTGAGTTAAGTCCATTTTACTGTGCAGGCAGAAGCTATAAAAAACGAAATCTTTTGAACTCAATTGCTCCTAGCCCTAAGAAGTAGCGATTAGCAAAAGTGATTCTTCGCATCCTCAAAGTTTTCATCACAAGGGCGCTATTGACAGCTAACTGTTTACTTATGTATGTCAATACTGTCTGCGTATGCGAGTAACTGGGCGCGTTCAAGATTCTAGGCACTAAAATAAAATGCATATTTTACATACGTCATAATTGCATATTTACTTTCAATTTCTACGTTGAACTTACACTTGTTTTAGTATAGATATATTCTTTATAGTATTAAAAAAGATAACAGAGGATAAAATGGGTGAAGTACCATATAATAAGAAATATTATGTGGACATTTGTGCTACGAAAGCAAATTTATTTGCATTTAAGGTCAAATTATCCTTTTTTTTGCAAACAATTCTTATATTTACAAGCTTTGCGTTGCTGAAAGATAGATTTCGTATCCCTAAATATATCGACGCAGTGGTTCGCGTAGTATTATACAACTACATTTACATACTATTTTCGAAGACCAACACAGTGAAGAGTTTATTTGAGACGACTCCAATCCAGATGATAAAAATAACACTGAAAGTGCACCTGAAAGTAGAAGAGCAAGCCGAGATGTACAACGCGTTAACAGAAAACGGAACTTTGCGGCCCTTATTTTAATTAAAAAGGAAATTATCATTAAATGTATTTTTTTTTTATTTTTTATTTTTCAAGGAATTTAATTTACAAAAAAAGTAAATAAATAAACGAAAACATTTATTGCATGACCTCCTCCGGTTCATCCAACTCATAATTATGTAGCACAACTTTAACATAAATAACAATCTGCAAATCAGCTGATTTTTAATGTTTTTTCATCTGCCTAAAATTTAAGGAAGCAATTTTTTGCCTTGAAATCCAGTTCACTGCCTCACGAAATGTCACATAGATTTGCAGTAAATTTTTGGGCTCTCGACCAATCAGAAACGTTTGACTATGTTTTGGCTCGAATATGAAACGCACTCACTGGTCAAACTTTGGAAAGACATCGCTACTAGTGAGTTTAGCAGGAATTATTTGAGAAAAATGTTGCAAAAATCATATGACATCGATATCGATTTTATCACTAACGACCTTGAGGAAGCAGCGTCCCCATTATTATCCTACATAGTCGAATCAGCTTAACAAGGATGCCAAAACCATACATTGCGTCTCTTTAGACGCTGTCATGCTAATAGCATGCGGTTGGCATCGATAACTCTTAGTGGACAGGCCACGGTAACCACGCCTGAAATCATCGTTCCCGAGATGTTGAGTTACGACAACGCATGGAACACCGTGGGTGCCTACGCCCAGTCGGCAATAAGGGTAAAAAAAAGGGAGAAGCAGAAAGTGAATGGGTCTTCATAACTTGTCTCCTCACACTTGAGTATAGTTTGATACGATGCAAAACTGTATTGCTCTTACTCCCTTAGAGGCATTTTCGCTAAGAGACGAGCTTGCTCGCTACTCTTGCGGCGTACTAAGAACGCGTACGGGGACTTTAACCTGAAGTAATTCGAACACATTTTTGAGGTGAATAAAAGCCATGAGCAAAATAAGTGTTTAAAAGATTATTAGGTTGCTTCGAACCCAAACATTTAATGAATTTTACACAAACATAAGACATTATGGTATCCGCAGACATCATGTTTCCCTTCTCCTCAAAAACAAAAAGATACATAAATATACCTATATATATAAAAAAATATGCGTTTGTTATGTCGAAAAAATATTGTACACCCGGTTGTGTGAGATAACTAGACCAGTTTGTTACAAAAATTTCGGCAAGGCAGACAGAAAGTAAAACTAGTAAGAACATTTGACACCCGTCACACGTAAATGTAAGTTTCGCTCAACTTTCAGATGCACATTTTCGCATTAACTTCGCTATCTGTATGAACATGTTACAGATTGGATGGCAAATAAATCAAGATTATTTCTTAAGAAATCCCCAAGAAAAAAAAAACAACATGGATTGAATGTATTGCCGGTTCTCTCTTTAATACCATCCAACATTGCCCATATACTAGCTGCCATTACTTTATCCCAGAACCGGCGATGTTTGCTGCTAGACTCAATTAACCATAATTACCAGTGTGTTCGTATCTGTAGTTTATACATATAGGCATATATAATATAGTTTATCTATAGTCATGACCATAGCAAGTCTAAGTTATTTGCAAGATTGCTTTTTTGTGTGCTAAATGCCGTCAAGTGAAACCCGCCAAAAACCAAAAAACCATCGCGGACTGACGTACGCTCTTTCAAGTCGAAATTACTGTGCACAAAAGCACCGCGCACAAATCTTCCATCCCGCTCACATCATTTTACGATAAATGAATGTGCTGCTGCTTCTCGTATGACGTGCAGTTACACTTATTTTTAGGAACACTGACCATGGACAATAACATTGACCCCGTCAGTTCGTGGTGGCCACGAAAAATCGTCGAAAATTGCATTTTTTGTGTATTTCGCCAGGCTGCCTCGAAGTATAGTATGCCGTTGCGTTGTGACGTGACGCTCGACGTTCTGCTTTGTTGTGAGGTTCGTTCGTTTTGTTTTGCTTCGTTTTTCTGTGGCGTTCGTTAATCTTGTTTGTCAGTTTTTTGTCAGCTTTTTCCGTTGGTTCTTTTTATTTATTTTTTCCTGTTTTTCTTTTTGGCTGCTTTATGGAAAGATTTTTACGAGTATTCGTATGCACATACGAGCAGTTCTTCTTCTTTTTGTATACTTTGACGAATTGCAATCGAAAATAAAATTAAAGCGATCGACGAGGTTTATTTTGGATTGTTTATGTGTGCTGTTCGTGAACGTCATTTGGTCGTTTTCTCTTTCATCGATGGTAAGGCAAAGAGGATCTGAGTCATTTGATAACGTTTTAGTGCTTTTTGAAAGTAAAACGATCAAATTTCAGGGCACTGGGGTCTTGAGCACGTTTGCACTTTTTTTGTCAATTGTTTTGTCATTGAAAATGAGAGGAGATTGACCTGTCGTGTTGACAAACCTCCCGCTTTGCTAAAGTTTTTAACCTCGAAACTCAAGTAAAGGGTATGTGAACGAGTCATTTTGGATCTACTTGTGTGCATCGGAGTTGAGACCAATTGCTCAAAATATTTGCCAGTTCTTATATTTGCATTATAACCTGCCATTTTACAAAATTTTATTGTTCAAAGTTGTTAATTCTCCATTGATCTATGTAACGACCTCGATTTTGAGTTTTGACCTTTTGATTTCAGCTAAGCATCCCTGTGGGACACCGTCAAGTCAGGAGTTTATATCGATAAGGCAGTAACGATTGACGTACAACACTGTTCGAGTAAAACGCGATTGGACCTCTAGAATGCATTTTATACGAGGCAGCCCTGGTGGAGATATCCCCAAAACTATTTTCAATTATTAAATGACATGAAATAATCGAGACCTTTAAAAATTCGGCCTTTACTACAGAGAATAGGAAAAGCCTCTACTTGAGTGCATATTTGTTTAAAGGAACAAACTAATGCAAACATTCTTGAGTTTACCATGACCATATGCTTAGCAGAAATCTTCGTATAGCCTTATTTCAAGATTAGCATTACACGCACTCGTGCACTACAGAAGAGACAAAGTCATCAAAACGAATCTATACGCAACATTGCGCCTGGAGATGCATTAAGGCTTGTTGATTTCGCTTCGGAATGGAATGTGGCTATTGCCAGCACGCATTGCTCTCATGTGTCTAAAATGAAAACCGATAACGTGTCCTCAACCTCTATTCAATATGCTGCATCAAGTGCTAAAGAGGCGAATTCATGCATAACATCGACATATTGGAGGAAATTTTGCAATAGACAGCCATACTAAAATTTTTAAAATTTTTTCTAAAATTTTAATCATCTGAATCCTGTTCCTGTTTCCATTAGGGAAGCAAAAAAAGGTATCACTTGTCTTTTTCAATGCTTGATTTTCAAGTGATTTTCGGGAACGTTTACGTTGACAAACTTAAGTGGCGCTGTGGTCCGAGGTGATCCGCGGCTTCACCCGACAAGCCTTTCCAGTTAGCATGATCTTTCTTCACCTGCCTCCAGCACTCCAATTTTATTAAGGTCCTTTTCCATGCAGAAACCAGTGAGATGTCTTTTGCTGTGCCGCGTATCCTAGGGTTGGACTCAAATACTCTTTAGCCTTAAGCTGTAAGGCCCATTCGCTCAACACGTGCTATCGTAATCATCAAATCCTTAGACGCCTTAGACGTTTCTCCGAAAATCACACGCAGTGTCTCTCTCTTGTGAAAAGACTAAGTCCATCTGTATCCACGCAGATGGGCGCAATAGAATACGATCGAGATGATAAGGGTCTTGTATGAAGCCATTGAAACAGCGATTGGCAAAATTATTTATGCTGCTGATTTCTGCCCTGGTACTGTAACTAACTACTACAACGATGAAATTCTGCTCAAGCTCTCGTTTTATAATGTACTTTCCTTTGGACTCGCTTACAGTCAGATCTATTTTAGCTGCTTTCGTTTTAATACTCACTAAAGTTTTATTGACAGCTGACTGTGTTTGCGATTCGTCATTCGCGTTTGCAACTTAGATATACTGCGGACATAAAATATGGTGGCGTTTTTGTTGACAAGCGTGTTTTTCAGTCTATAAATCGATGTTAAAAACGTTACAATCACTATGCAAGAATGACAGGAAACCATCACAGTTATTATGAGAGACTAATCGCTTTTACAATTTATTTAAAAATTTAAAGCACATATTACCAATCCGACTTGATTTGGACTCTGACAGATCGAATGACAACCATTCTGTGAATTTAAGATTTCTCCGACGGTTACGTTCAATATTGTTCATCAAATTATCATGAATAGATTTATACCAATGCAATGAGACTCTTTGGTGTACCTTAAACTTATGAGTATTTAAAAAATCTGTCAAATCGGTTAACTGATCTCTCTATTCTGAACAAATATCTTACGACATAGGTTCTGCATGACATAGAGCACACAACACGTTAACGTTATAAGCATAGTCGTATAGAAACAATTGTAACCGCTGCTAGTAAAAGAATGTCAAGCAAGTTAGAAAATTGTCCATTTGGCTTGGATCGCAACAGTTACGCCTTTGCCCAACTACTATGTGATCCTGACCATTGTCCGTATAAGATCCAGCTAATGCAGGACTCTTATTTCTATAGAAAAGTCACTTTTTTGCCACTTTTGGCACAATGGGCTTTTGGAAACAAAAACGGTTATTTGTGTCGTGAGACAAACCCAGAAAAGGCTTATGGGCTTAGTTATATCCATAAATGTGCCCTGGCCAATATTGTCAGTGATGTTTTTTTTCTAAGTAGCTTCGACATTGATCCGATCCGATCGATATTTGGTTCTACAAGCCTGAAGTTGCAATGAATATTGCTATTAAGAATTCGATTCAATGACAGCATTACATGGCGAATTGACCCATAAATTTGATACTGTGATCATGCGATTTGAGGCCACACAATCACTTCTTGTGGGGCTGTGTAAAGCCTTTCGTATATGGTGTTAAATCGGAATCATTAATCCTCGAAAGGATGGCCAAGAACTTGGCCTGTAGGATTTACTTTGTTAGAAGCAGCCGTGGAAGTCATGTTTGAAGGCGTGTTCAGAAGATAATGTCACCTTTATTCAGAATAAATAAAGATTATTGAGACTTAATCAAGTCTTGTCGTTATTGCATTGATTTTCAGAGCACATACGTTATTTCTTATAGTGAATTATAACCATTATAACTCTGCATTGATTTTCAGAGCACATACGTTATTTCTTATAGTGAATTATAACCGTCTGTCCGTGTATCTGCAACATTTTTCCGATAAGTGTTGTCAATGCAAACATTTCATTGATTATGGTGCCCATTTTTTGGCTCCTTCATATAAAAGATATAGGTATAAGGTTCAACTGTTTTCTAAATCATCCTTCGAGGACACTACTTCATTTTAGTTCATTTTTGATTGAGAAAATAGTTAAGTAGTGTCAGTTAATTAGACTATTTATTTCATAGAATGCATAAATACAATTATTAGTTAATTAAATACAATTTCTTAGTCTTTATCGGTTTGGCCGAAGGTCGTCTTCCAGATTCACACATTAAAATTCAAATTACAAATTTAAAACCTTTATCCAATTATGCAGTTTCGATAACGTAGGGCAATCGTTGTATATCTTTATAATGCATCCCAACCTCTGCTGCCGTTGAGTATGCTTATCGCTTCATCCAGCTCGATCGTACGTCCTCCAAAGATATTGAAACGGAACTCTGTTAATATGGGGCATACTGCTAGGAAGTGGTACACATCCTCTCGTTCTTTCCGGTTGCATTCGGTGCACAGCATAGAAAGATCTGGGCGGTGTGGGATATAATTAAGCGGTAAGAGTTCCCCCCTTAGTCTAAGAATGGTGCTCATCATTTCAGTGGATATGCTATCTAAGAAATATGTTTTGTCCGGTAGATTGTGGCTCAGTCTGCTATAATATGATCTGTGTTGGGATGCCAGTGCTTCACTTTAAAATTAAAATTATATAATCTTTGACCGGCTTTTTTCCAATAGGGAGCTAAACTTATTCTTCAGAGATACTTACTGCTCGTTGAGGGTAACAGATAGATTGTATTCACATTCAGATGCCAGACTTTCCCACTCTTCTACGCAAGCTCCTTTTGTCAATAGCATTTGCGATGGAACTGTTTTTGGTAGTCTGTCTTCGTTCATTGCCATAACTGTACCGCATAATCTCGGTGTAGTTTGAGGTGTCCAAAAACAGGGGAGCAATACCTGTCTCCAAATGGAGCATGTAAATAGGTAAACTGCCCGGCAATTTGAATGTCCTTGTTAAAAAATAACGAAGGAACTTTTCTACCTCTTGGAATGTTCGATATCCCTATATTTGTGCTCCATAAAGGACTATGGAAGATGCAGTTACGCATCAGCTTCGCGCTGTTGGATATACTTTTATTGTTTACGCAACTTCCCCAAACAGCACCGACAGCACTTCTGCTAATTTTGATGTTAGGTGCCTCCTCACGTTCAGGTTTGACGTAATCAAAACACCTAAGTATTTATACTCGCGCACATTTCAATTGGCTCACCCTGATAAGTCCATTTTTCTGGTCGGCAATACCTCCCCCCACCTTCCCTGAAAATCATCATCTTTGACTTTGCTAGGCTTAGAGACAAGTTCCAGGTATTGCAGTAGTTTTCCAGCTGGCTTATAATCAGCTGCGCACCTTCTATAGTATCTGCAAGGAGGGCCATAGAGTAGTAGTTGATGAGTACAGCTGCAAATAACTTCGTAGACGCACTCAGAAATGGTAATCTTCCATAATTAGCCGGGTCCTCGTAGTCTCCCTTTTTGTGTAACGGGTATATTATCGCTTAACGAAAGCTCTCTGGGACATCCGCCATTTCGAAGATCCGATTGAATTCTGATGTAAGCGCTGTTAGAAATTCGAAGGACACACGATCTTCTCCTGGTGCTTTATTCATTTTTGTTTTAGTAATTGCACTTCGAACTTCTTCTAATGTAATTGGGGTACCCAGGAATTCGTCCATAATCAAAGGTGCTGCGTAATGAAAAAATGCAGAGATTTGCGATATGTTTAGGAGCTGTGTAAGTGTGTAAAGTGGTCTTTGAGCATATTTGCTTGCAGACCTGGAGCGATAGCATTTTTCTTCCCGGTTACAACCTTCACGGACTTTCAGAACTCTGCTGATAACTTCGATCTATTAATTGTATCTACATTTTGCTGAGAGAACTTTAAATGAGGTGGAATTGCTTGAACGCAACCACAAATTCAAGTGCAATAGTACTTGGAGGTTGAATAATCGAAAAATTGAGTTTAAGTGCTCATGAGAGCGGCACCCTTCGGTAGCTCCAAAGCGCATAAGGGCATTTTGACAGTACGCATACATAATGTAATCTAAATTAAAAGCTCTGTTTGCCTCGCAAAATTTTGTTTAATAATCGAAGACACGAAAAGTGTTTGTTGAAAAAAAAGATACATTCAGTGGATTTTTGAAATAATCGCCCCTCTCTCAGTGTCGTTCAACTTGGGAAAAGTATCGTCCGACGCGACGGTTCGCTTCCCCGTCTCAATAAACACTTTCATTAAAGCGAACATTTTGTTTTCTTTCCTTGTGATATTCTTCCCTCTGTAATGTAACATGCATTATTCTAGGGCCTGTGTATTGGTGCGTTTAATATATGTGTACCGAAGCTGTTTTGGTGGGACTGTCAGAAGTCAATTTAATTTAAGTTGGGGCAGGTTTTTTTTTCGCAAGCCTTAGTTTTTAAGGGTTAACAACCTTATGGCATACAACAACAAGCTGGACATTGAGTTGCTGTTTATGAAGAGACAAAAAAGAAACATCGACTGGGGGAAAAATTACAGCAGATACTACAAGTAGTAGTCTTACGTATGCATGCTAGATTGGCTGCATAAACCCATGCATGATATTATGTTTCTTTTTGAGGTTTTTCTTGTTTAGAATATTCGTGTACTTGGAGACTGTGCAAATTTTGCACCTGTACTTACTTACTCATAGATATAAGCGATTATAAAAAAAAACATACATGTGTACGTTTGAACGTCCGACCCTTTCGGATCAAAATTACAAAAATGTCGGTGCGTCGTAATCATCGCCGTCGCCATATGCTGCTATTGTCGTTTCGTTTTGTGATTTTTTGTTTTGTGCACTGGCGTGAGGATAAGATGTAAGTGCTGGCATCTGTTTGAAGTCATTAACCGTAAGATAAAAGGATTTATTCACTTAAAAATATCGAGAAAGATCTGACTGCGAGATATTCGCATGATCAATCTCACATCTCCGGTCAAACTGATAGTGATTCTGAAGTGCTTTAACGTTTGACCAAAATAGCCGCAGCTTGATGTTTAATCTTTTAGCTGGCTGCCAAATCCCTTCAACGACATACCTAAGACAGATTTGGCTTGCTTGTTAGTTTATGTCCAGCTTCCCACGAGAGGATACTTTCAAGGTACTGGGCCTTGACTTGCTAAGTTGTGAGATTCAGGGGGAAAATCGTATTGTTAAAGTTTTGTTGGAGTTAGTTTTGTTATACATATTACACATTCAATTCTCTTGAAATAAAATTTAAAGATTTCAACTTTTGGCAGGCCCTCTGGATGATTATCGCTGTCGAACTTTGACAGTAAACATGCTTAAATCAATCATCCTTTCGGTGATCATTTAGTATATTTAAGGCTCTTCTTCTTCTTCTTTTATTAACGAATGAAACATACGAAACATGTAACGCGTATGGTTACAAATAATGCTACACATTCATTGGGAAAATTTGGGGCCTTAATTCCCATTTACATGCTGTTATATTTTGGATCAATTTTTAGATTTCTCCTTGTTAAATCTGCGCTTATACACGGAAACAAACCCCAAACCAAAGCCTGTAGAGATGAACAAGTGAACATCGTAGTAGAATCGCAGTCGATGCTGAGGATTTGGAAAAACCATTTCTGCAGACTGTATAACGGCCATGACGGACCAAATACCGCTGTCAGGCAGAATCAACCTTTCAATTTGGACGATGATGACCAACAATTCCGTCCACCCGACCAGGATCAAGTGAAGATAGCTATAGCGGAGCTTAAGTCCAGCAAAGCTGCTGGCGCGGATGGCCTGATTGCCGAGCTCTTCAAAGCGGCAGACAATGACTTGGTAAGGAGCATACACCAACTCATCTCTAAGATATGGTCGGACGAAAGTATGCCCGATGAATTGAACCTCAGCATTGTCTGTCCGATTCTCAAGAAAGGAGACCCTCTGAACTGCGCCAACTACAGAAGCATCAGTCTCCTTAACATCGCATATAAGATCTTATCCGCCGTATTGTGCGAACGCCTGAAGCCATGAGCTTCAGATCGATACACACCACCTATTCATCGATTTTAAGGCCGCGTATGACAGCATCTATAGAAACGAGCTATACAGAGCAATGTCTAGTTTCGACATCCCTGCCAAACTCGTCCGTCCATGCAGAATGACGATGGAGAATGCACGCTGCTCTATCAAGGTCGGTAAAGATCTCACCGTGACCTTTGATATCAGAAAAGGATTTAGACAAGGCGATGCGCTGTTATGTGATTTCTTCAACATCATACTTGAAAAAACAGTGCAAAACTCACGCGCGAACGCAAGAGAAACAATCTTTCAAAAGTCCGTCCAACTACTCGCATACACCGACGATATTGACATAATCGGGAGAAAGCAGCGTGATGTCAGTGGCGCTTTCGCGAGTATTGAGACGGAAGCGGCGCAAATGGGTTTAGCGGTCAATGAGAGCAAGACCAAGTATATGCTGTCAAGCAAAAAGGACAACCAACACTAACGTCTCGGACAGATATAAATTTGAGGTAGTTAAGGACTTTGTCTACCTATGCTCCGCTATAAATACAGACAACGACACCAGCGCTGAGATCAAGCGAAGAATAACTCTTGCCAACCGCTGTTTCTGTGGGTTAAGAAGGCGATTGAGTAGCAAAGCCCTCTCTCGGACAACAAAAGTCACCCTTTATAAGACCTTAATAATCCCGGTGCTGCTCTATGGCGCAGAGACATGGACATTTTCAAAAATGGATGAGACTGTTCTTGGTTGCTTCGAGAGAAAAATTCTTAGGGCGATCCTCGGTCCCGTCTGCATTGACGGTGAGTGGAGGAGAAGATACAACGACGAGCTGTATGGACTGTACAGCGACATGGACCTAGCCAGAAGAGTGAAGATCCAAAGGCTGAGATGGCTGGGTCATGTGGAGCGCATGGACACCAATTCCCCGGTCCGAAAAGTCTTCGAATCCGCTCCCGAGGGACAGGGCAGTAGAGGAAGGCCAAGACTCAGATGGCGCACGCAAGTCCAACAGGACCTCAGTCAACTTAGCGTGCGAAACTGGAGCAGCTAGCCAGGGATCGAGCTGGCTGGAGAAGCTAATTGAGTGAGGCCCAGGTCCACCCCGGACTGTAGCGCCACTTAAAGTAAGTAAGTAAACCTTTTTACTGAAGCTTTAATAGTTAAATAGTAAGAAGTCAAAGATTTGTGTTAACTGTCCGGCTACTAGTGCCTTTACCCTATAACTCTTGTAAATCTTATAACATTGCGAAGAGTAAATTAAAGCCGGGGATATGCGTATAGTGTTAAACAAACATTTGTACTTACCAGGCATTATTTTGTCACAAAAACAGGTTGAGTTTTCTCATCATTTTAACCGTTTCATGCTAATAATTCATTTAAAAAGGTGCCTTTTCCAGTGCGGATTGCAAGAGATCACGCATGCGTCTTTTCACACTGACATTGATATAGTATTTTTGTTCAGTATTATTTCATCATCAAAATATTCAGCTGTATAACTAACGTTAGAAATCTACGAGGAATGTGTTTCATGGGCTACAAAATCGGTCTACCAAACGCACAATTCGCTATACCCTAAGAAAGTTTGAAATCTAATTTTCACTATTGTATAATACGCAACTAAATAGACCACATCTAGCACGTAGTGAAGAAAATGTAGCGGCGCTAGCGGAGAGTGTACGGGATGTTCGTGATGAATCGATTCGGAACGGAAGCGTCTAAGAGCATGTCAAAGCTTCTGTGTCGCTATTAAGGATTAGGGTTGCAGGGCTTTGTAATAAGACTTTTTGGTTAAACGAAGATGGGTTGTATTTGCTTCTAAGCCCTAAGAATCAGCGATTAGTTGATGTAATTCTTCGCATGATATCTGAGCTGGTGTCAATGACAGAGTTGACAGGACCAAAGGTAAATAAAGTCCCTTACTTCCTTAAAATTTAAGCTGCCTTTCGTTACATTATTGCGTGTCATTTTTTGTTGACAGCATTTTTATCATTGACCGCCAAGCCCATCTTTGCCGATTCTGTTTCAATATTCGTAAACGCTCCATTGACAGCTCGCTTTTACCATTAGGTTGTCTCCAAATTCGAGTAACTGAACAAATTTTTAAAAAGTGGTGCATGTGGGGTTAAGTTGACTTTCTTAACGCCACGAAGCAGGGGACTCTGTTTCGAAGACCCTCTTTGCTGGAGCATTATCGTACATTAGGTCGATGTGGCCGAGCTTTTTGGACTTTATTCTCATTTTTATACACGTCATAGAACTCGCAGTTGTATCTTCTACTGCATTTGGTCTCCTCGCATACGGGACCAAATATTCAACGACAAGCTTTTCTCCCGAAAGAATTCAATATTTGTTCTGCTTTTCTATTTATTATCCAGCACTCCGCTCCATAGAGCAGACTTAAAGAGCCAGTGGTTTGATCAGAAGATCGATATCTGCTTTTGTAAATACAAACCTATGGTAAACGCGTGCCCTTCAGCACAATGTTTTTTCGTCCACTTAGAATGTCTTTCAGCTTGTGTCCGTTTCTAAATGTGATTTTGTGCAGGTTCGCTTCCTACCCCGTTATCAAATGTGCCTTTTGTATTCTGACATTAAAGTCGACAAGTACTGGCCTTGGACTCTCTCTATAACTTTGTAAGATCCCTCTATGGTAACGTAATTTTTCCTCCTCTTTTTAGACATGCGTACTTTGACCGAAAGCGAGACAAATTTCTATCAAAATATGTTATGGCAGTTATGCTGAACGTGTTCGGAAGCATACTCATATTGTATCGGGTTTTCCAATAGGGACTTGACAACTTTGAATTTAATTTGTGAACGCACTCTTTCACTAATCATCAAACTGTCACTGTCAAGTTATTCAGTAAACTTAACATTTTCATCATGGTGAAGTATGCGGACGAGCAACGTGTGCAAATTATAAAAATTTTCTTCAGAAATTCGGAGTCGGTGACTGCAATTTTAAGAGCGTTAATTCCAATTTTCCGTCGTAATTCTCGCCCTAGTAGACAGGAAATAACAAGTTTAGTGCAAAAATTTGAGTCTACATATTCGTTGTGTGATGTTGCCGTGTCAGTAAGACAACGGGTTGGTCTAAGTATCGAAAATATCGCTGCCGTACAGGCGTCCGTAGCAAACGATCCAAATCAGTTAATTCGACGGCATTGGCTCAATGGGTTCGTCAATAAGCAAAATATGCGTTATTGGTCGGGTAAAAATTCACATGTGCTTCATGAATCACCACTTCATCCACAAAAAATAACTGTTTGGTGCGGTTTGCATGCCGGCGGCGTTATTGGGCCATATTTTTTCGTCGACGATAACGATCGTCACGTTACTGTGAATGGTCAGCGTTATCGCGCCATGATCACCGATTATTTTTGGCCCGAATTGGAAGATATGGACTTGGATGATATGTGGTTTCAACAGGATGGTGCCACAAGCCATACAACACATGTTACAATCGATTTATTGAAGAGTAGGTATGGTGAGCGTGTTATCTCAAAAAATGGGCCAGTCGATTGGCCGCCTCGTTCGTGCGATTTAACGCTTGAATATTTTCTGTGGGGCTACGTTAAGTCATTGGCTTATGCCAACAAGTCGACGACGGCTCAGAGCCAACATTGAATGCGAAATAGCGGCCGTTTCGGCCGAAATGTGTGGCCGAGTCGTTGAAAATTGGGTCCAGCGAATCGACTGCTGCAAACGTATCCGCGGTGGCTATATGAACGAAGTCAAGTTCCATTCACAAATGTTTTGATTGTACTTCAAGCCGATAATAAAGTTTTTGAAATATCTCAAATGGTTTGCGTTTTATTTTTAAAAAAAAAGTCGTCAAGTCCTTATTGGAAAACTCTTTAGATACAAACCCTAACGTTGTTGCTTTTCTCATGTTTGCTTTGCATGTGTCGTCAATTGGTGAATACGTTGTATGAGTCCGTTGTTGTTCTTATCGTTATTCTGTGGATGCGCATCAGCACCCTAATAATCTTATTGATGACGATGCCTCATTCTTTGCTGACTTTTGAAAATTTAACGAAAAATTAAAATACTGTGTGCTAAGTTCAATTTTATGTTTAAATTTTTGCTCTTATCAATTAATTAGAAATTGTTTGAATTTTTTCGCCTTCTGAACGTCAGCAATGAGCGTAAGTAAATTAGGTCACATCCACGATTTCAAAGTTATTGAATGCGTATCCATTAATGAGGAGGCATCAACTAACCATGTCAGGAATATATGGCAAAATAAAATGGAAGAATCTGAACTATTTCAACCAACCGAAATTGACTTAATCCTTGCAAATTGGATTGAATTTATCCGTGAACGTTTGAAATCCCTCCCTATTGCAGACGCTGATGAATTTTACCTTAAAACTACAGAATTCGCGGCCGAAAAACTTAAGCACTTTGCTGAACATGGATGGGAGTGCTTAAACATGGAATTACCTTGCGATGTTTCCAAAACTAGCGCAGAATTTTCGGTACCTAGTAAACAAACAAAATATCTTTTAATTTTGATAAAATATTTGATTTTCAATGCAGTCAGACCAATCAAGAGTGCAGATGAAGAAGAGCCGACAAAACAACAGTGAAGATGTCTCAAAACAATCATCAGCGATGTCAGTAAGTGATGCTTTAGAGCAGTTTAATTTTCTCATGAAACTTGTTGCATCAAAGTAAGCTAAACGTCCACTTTTATGGATTTGGTATCGTACTTATGTCATGTTTCTCAGTAATTTTGGTTTTAACATTGTGAAAAATGCTTTAAACCCAGCATTTAAACGAACTCTTGTTGAAATGAAATATCCCCAAGCCTTTCTCAAACCGAAGAGGTATCTAAACGTTGAGTTTCATAAAATGAATAGTGGCCAAATACGAAAAAACCTTCTAAATGGGTCCTATGACAATTACATTCTGCCACTGCAAATAGCCAATGAGATCAACGAAGATATCTGGACCCAAATGGAAAATGAACTTTCAACTAAAATATCTCAATAACTTTTTATTTAATTGTTTTCTTTGAATATAGTACACCACGGACCACAGATTACATTCACACAAGCTTTTGGTATCTCAGTTATTTTTGTAAATTCATCCCCCATGTCGCCTTCTTTCGCCAATGCCAGCTGTCCATAGGAGTTCCATCCAGCAGCAAATATTGAGCCACATGAAGTTTTTACAATAGTGTGCCTTGCTCCAGAATATACAGCGACAGCGTTACAAGAACTTTCCTCAACGGCAGTGTTTGAACATTTACAACACTGTGGAAGATCGATTATTTGTGGCAGGGGATATACACTAGGATTTTTGATACCGTTCGTTGTAAAAACTCTAATTCCAAGCTGACCATTACAATTGAAACCCCACGTGTAGATATCTCCAAATGAAGAAATAGCTGCGCTATGCCATCCACCGGCTGCTATGCTCACAATCTGTAACGAAAAACAA
Source organism: Volucella inflata (assembly GCA_928272305.1). Lineage (NCBI taxonomy): Eukaryota > Metazoa > Arthropoda > Insecta > Diptera > Syrphidae > Volucella > Volucella inflata. The sequence continues at coordinate 145,304,768 of OV743716.1, read as the reverse complement.
GTTTGTTTGAGAATAACATTTTTTTTTAAATTCATTAGGAGAATACGTCATATGGACGGAAATGGACTACTAATTAAGCCACTAGAACGAGAGTGTGCTCTTCTACGATGTACGTTTGAGTCGTACGCGCTCAAGGTGACTTTGACATCTAACAGGTGGGGTGAAAAGTAACCTCCTTGGGAATGAAAAAAATTTTTTTTAGATGTTTTTTTATTTTATTCAATATAGTCCCATTTTAGCTTGATACACTTATTCCAGCAATTTTTCAACTTTTTGATCCCGTCCGAAAAGTAATTTTCCGGAAGGTCTGCAAAATACTCCTCCGTGGCTTCGATGATTTTCTCGCGTGAGCTGAATTCGCTCCAATAATGCACAGTAATACTCGCTATTGATGGTTTTTCCTTTTTCGAGGTAGTCCACCAAGAATATGCCATGACAATCCCAGAAAACCGACGCCATAACCTTTCCGACCCATTGAGCCTCCCTCGGCTTCAGTCTATTGCCGGGCACTCACTCTGTTCTCTGGTGTATAATAGTGGATCCAGGTTTCACCAACAGTCATCAATCGACGCCAAAAGTCCGCCCGATTCCGCATCAGCAAGTCCAAACACTCTTTCGAAGTGCTCTAGCGTTCGTGTTTTTGGTCAGGAGTGAGCATGCGCGGCACCCAGCGGCAGGATAACTTTTTCATATGCAGAATATTGCCCAAAATATGGCGTGTGCGCCCAGTACTAATCTTTGTGGTATCTGCTAGCTCGCGCACCTTCACTTTCCGGTCAGCCAACACCATTTCATGTATTTTTTTGACATTGTCCTATGTAACCGAATCGGAGGGCCTGCCGCTGCGGACTTGATCGGTTGCGGCCACCACGAAACTCTCGAAACCAATATTTGACGGTGTAATCTGACGGAGCATTAGCCCTATAATATTTATCCAACTTTTCTTTTGTTTCCTTCGTCGTTTTCCCTCTCAAAAAATAATGTTTTATGAGAGAACGAAAATCGTGTTTGTCCATACTCAACATGATGCCAAACACGTCAACAACAATCAGCTGTCAAAACAAAACTAAAGACAGTATCGCACTAAAATTTGGCATGTCTGCCTAAATATGAACATACTTCAGGGCACCATAACCCTTTATTGCAGTAGCAGCGCATTCTGGCGGTCAAGGAGGTTACTTTTCACCCCACCTAATAAGACGGGTTTTCCGAGATTTTCTGGCGAGGACGGCATTGCTACACAGCACCCTCTTGATTTTTATGTTGGGGCAAATGTAAGACCCTGTTTAGATGATCTCGACTACGTAGTGGGCACTCATGTTGTGTCTACTCACTGTGGTGCTCACTCCTTCATTACTTTCATGAAGTTTAGGCGAGCTAAGTGAATTGAAACACTTTCCATCAGACTAAAAATTTGACTAAACATTTCTACAACATAAATGTCAAAGCACAGTGATATTTGACGCTTTGGCCAAAATTATGGTTTGTTTTCCTTCATTTCCCATAAACTTTTCTTTGCCACTTCTGTTTCAGTAGTTGCAAATACTCAATTGACAGTTTACATGACAACGCATCGCCTTGTTTAAGCCTTGTTATGACTTTATAGGCCTCGGGCTTGTTGTAATCGACCTTGACGGGGAACGTACATTCTCCGTCCTCCTCAGTCGAACATACTTACATATGTTTCTATGTTACATGCGGCGTCAAAATCATTAAGATGGTGGTGTACTATATATCAATTCAACTACAAATACAACAACACAAGTTGGGATCTAAAGGAAACTTAATCAGAAAGGGCCGTTGAGCTCCCTTACAATGGATATGGTTTGTTACGAATATCCACATCTGTATCTTGGTTACAACAAGATAATGATCGAAGTTGATTATAGCTGCTTGTAACGTTCAGACATCTAAAACACTAGAAGAGAGCCCTGTATTGGTCGCAACATGATCAATTTAGTTAACAGTTTAGTTAACAGACTGTTGTGAAACAGTCCGGTCACTTTTTGAATATCAAGGTATGGAAACCGCATGCTGGCTATAGTCTCATTACATCCCGCCCCAAAATCAATAAACATGTGCCTGTTTCCGAAGGTGGTGGCGTGGAGGTTGAACTTTTACATTGTATTACCAAAAATAGATGGATAAACAATCATAAATTCACGCATACCTGCGCCGAACAGATGAAAGTAGAATGAAATGACCGTACAAGGTGGGCTAAAATATATGCCCAATGCAGTCGGACCGAATAATATACCCTCATAGGCATAGAAAAAAATCGAAAACCTTGGCCTTAAATTGTTTGCTATCTTGTTCAGTAAAATGACGTGAAGCGACCTCTTCATCAAATTGAAAAAAAACTTTCAAAGTATTGTCGGAAATCTTATGTGGGTAAGATTTCAAAATGTACTTGAGACGTATAAAAGAATGGACGACGATATCAAGATAAAAGAGTGCACAGCAAGAAAACCCAGCGCAGTTACATAATAATAATTAATATAATAAATTTTAATATAAGCCTTTTTATTGAAAACACACATTGGTGAATCTGGAACGATTGTTCTTTTATTCTCCGACAACAGTAAAATCATAACTAATAACATAACAGTCCTTTAGGCAACCCTTGATAATTCGATGAAGAAGTTAAAAGATAATGACTAATGAGACACTTGAACAAAGACCGAATATCGCATTTTTCACTCGAAACATCTATATATGGGGTCAAAGTGCGAAGATTTTAAATATTTACACTCTGTCATAACCGATCTAGAGAATTCCAATAAATATATCGGAAAGAATTAGCGTGGAATGGCTATAATGGCGCGATAACCTAAAAGCTTTTTGCACAAAAAGGAAATAGTTGGGTTGAATGAAATAAGTTGGCTGAAAGTCGGTGATCTTTGCTTCCTTGTGAAAGAAATATCCTGATATTGTCAAAATTGGATCCGACAACACCACACAACGGTTTGTTAGAAAAATGAAAGGTCTACCGTCTACTCCATTTAAGCTGTTACACACTTCTTCCACTGCTGGAAGCAATGCTAATATAGTATAGCTCGCAGTAGGTCCAACGCAATCTGCATAATGTCTTCCCTGGTATGAAATTTGGTCCCATTTAGGGGTAAGGAGAGTAAGAAAATTGGCAAACAACAGGTGTGATTTGTTTGGTTAAGTAACTCAGATAGATGTATGAAGAATAAGCGGACATGCTAACGTGGTGAAGTTGCCAATTGTCTTTTGCCCACAGGAACAGACGTTTGCGTCTCCCTGCATCACGAAAGTGACGCGGTGGTACTCCTTGATGAAAGTAGTGCCGTGTTAGTCAGAAAAGACGGGCTGCATGACTTTCACATTGCTGCGGACCTGGCTTACTTTTGTGTGCCTTCGATGATGACTGGAACTTTGTGTCTGGGTCTTACCTAAAAATCCAAGGCTTATCACCAGTGAGTTTCCATTTGAGAATGCTCAAGCTTAAAATAAAATTTGGTGTGGTAACACTGTTTAACTTTTCGGATTATCTGTCCCAAGACAAAATCCATTGACTGTTGCTTATACTGACTGAATGGTGCTGTGGTTGTGAAAAATCCTGCTGTTATCCCCCCGATGTTTTCATTAAAAGCTGCCCAGAAAAGACGAGCTTATACGTACCCCGCCAGGAAACAGGAGCTAATAAAAATGTAGACCAATTGAGCGTTTTTTTTAATGAAAACATGAAGGCGGTAACAGTTCCTTAAATTCATTCGCCATCTTGGATAAACCAACAAAGAAACGAAAAACAAGTGTGAATTTCTTCGAAGGCGATACAACCCGGCAGATTGCCAAGTGATTGCGGCTGTTGCTGCTGAAATAATTGAGGTTAGGAGCTTTTCGCCATCAATTTTTATTGGTGCTACGATCCCTAGCTCATTTGCCGCTTTATCTTTCCCTTCAAATACCAACGATTTATAGAAATATATACACCCCTCTACTGAAACTATACCAACGACATAATATATCCATCCACCTGCTATCGAAACGAGAAGTAACTTTTTCAGCTCCATTCACCAGTTTCAGTACATTTACACATCATAACTCAATAGCAGTTTAAAAAGGCGTGCCTTATTAAACGGTTTGTCATGTATGTGTCCAACACAAATATATTTCAAAAATCCAAAAGAACTGCGCGCTCCCCCACAGTCAGTAAGTGATTTAGGTATAGAACCCCGAATTCCTTCATCATCCAGATGTCCCCCTATACAAAATAAAACAAGTTGCAAGTCATGAAATGGGCGCAATAACCTTCGAATGAAATAGTTCGACGTATGCGAAGATTGGCATCACTTTACGTATGTTAACGTGGACGACGATATCGCCAACAAAGGATTTGCTGGAAGTGCTCTCGTCTTCATGTGGCAACACAGACTCGCCGCATTTCTTCCAAAAGTCAACACGAATGGCCAATATACAAACCACGAACGTCAAATCAGCAAAAGTAGATAACGAAACAAACTGCCCCGTTTTTTCTCACAATATCACCTGCAATTTCCCTAAAAATACCCAACCTCATAGCCTATGCTAAAAAAATTGGAAGTGGTCCAAATCTGAATGATCGTCGATTGACAACGAGGCATATATCGCCCAAGGATTTACAGGGTTTTTTCTGGAAGGGCTGAGGAGTGGCCATTGCTCTGAAAATTCGTTGCAAATGAGGCCGCAGCGACGGTTACATAAATGCCTGAAAGGTAGGTCATTGGAAAGTGATAGTGCAAAGCCTATGTACCCAAACCATATCAATATCATATCCACACTACTAGGTAGGGTGAAAAGTAACCTCCTTGACCGCCAGAATGCACTGCTACTGCAAAAAAGGTTATGGTGCCTTGAAGTCCGTTCATATTTAGGCAGACATGCCAAATTTTAGTGCAATACTGTCTTTAGTTTTGTTTTGACAGCTGATTGTTGTTGACGTGTTTGGCATCATTGAGTATGGACAAAAACGATTTTCGTTCTCTCATAAAACATTATTTTTTGAGAGGCAAAAACAAAAAAAAAGTTGGATAAACATTATGGGCTGATGCTTCGTCAGATTACACCGTCAAATATTGGTTTCGAGAGTTTCGTGGTGGCCGCAACCGATCAAGTCCGTAGCGGCAGGCCCTCCGATGCGGTTACAGAGGACAATGAAAAAAAAAAATACATGAAATGGTGTTGGGTGATCGGAAAGTGAAGGTGCGCGAGCTAGCAGATATCACAAATATTAGTATAGGACTAAGCGCACACACCATATTTTGGGCAATATTCTGCATATGAAAAAGTTATCCTGCCGCTGGGTGCCGCGCATGCTCACTCCTGACCAAAAACACGAAAGCGAGAGCACTTCGAAAGAGTGTTTGGACTTGCTGATGAAACCTGGATCCACTATTACACACACCAAAGATCAGAATGAGTGCCCGGCAATGGACTGAAGCCGGCACGAGTGCTCCGAAGCGGCCGAGGGAGGCTCAATGGGTTGGAAAGGTTATGGCGTCAGTTTTCTGGGATTTTCATGGCATACTCTTCGTGGACTACCTCGAAAAAGGAAAAACCATCAATAGCGAGTATTACTGTGCATTATTAGAGCGATTGAAGGCCGAAATCGCTGCAAAACGGCCTCACATGAAGCGAATCAACCAATCAAAATCAATGACTTCCGGCTCCAATTGCTGTCGCATCCACCGTATTCGATTTGGCTCCCTAGGGCTATTATCTCTTCCCAAACCTCAAAAGATGGCTCATCAATAAAAAATTCAGCTCACGCGAGGAAATCATCGAAGCCACGGAGGAGTATTTTGCAGACCTTCCGGAAAATTACTTTACGGACGGAATCAAGAAGTTGAAAAATCGCTGGAATAAGTGTATCAAGCTAAGAGGGGACTATATTGAATAAAATAAAAAAAACATCTAAAAAATTTTTTTTTTCATTCCCAAGGAGGTTACTTGTCACCCTACCTAGTATGTTTGCTTTACGATCCGCCGGAAACAATTATCAACTCCCTCTCAGTCAAGTTAAGAGCTGAGTCATCGCCAAGAGTCAACCAATTGTAGTCTTTGGTTACCTTTGCATTGTCGGCGCAAAATATTGTCACTATGGAGTCCCAAGGTTTAAGACCACACGTAAAGAACCCTTGTCTACTCACCGATTAACGTCCATACAAAATAAGATCAAATTAGGGATTTACAAACGAGGTCAATCTTTCCACATTTAGCAACTCGCATTTTTAAGTAGCCGAAGCCGCATGTGAAGTGACACTTCTGAAAATATCAGATATGAAAACGGACCGAAGACGATCAACAAACAACTCAGCATAAGTACAATGGTTCAAATTACCTAGCACATAATAACAACACCCATATATTAGAGCGACATAATTTCTTTTTTAAAGTTCTGTCAATTACCCTGTATAACAAAGATATTCAAATAGATTCTTAAGCCTTTCTTGATGGAGGCTCTGCCGTCACACTCATATATTTAAAGTTAGCTAAAAAACTAGGATTGAAGGGTGAAGATGATCCGTTATGTTCAAGATGTACTTCCGATACCCACCGGCTAGAACAGTATTCGCAAAGAGTAACTTTACATATTTCAGGATACCAGCCTACTAAGAGGTATCCTCTTCAGCAAATTCGCATTGTAGAGTCACTACATCTTCCTCGTCAAACCATGGACTTAAACGCAAATTGACACAATGTCTTATGTGATGCGAACCTCTCATTTTTATTGAACTGGATCACTGCTATTTGATCAACACACACACGTATTCAACCTATTGCAAGTACGACGTGACTGAGATGGAGTGTCTGGATTGAACACGGATTCCAAAAATCTGTTTGAGAAGATGCTCCATACTAGTTTTTCTATATGTGACTGTATAGGTAATTCAAAAATGGATGAAAGGATAGAAGAGCTACTAAAAGAATATATTAAGATTGAGAACATCGGGTCAAAAGAAATAAAACGGTTATGACCTTTAAACACAATCAATTCTAGAGAGCTCCAGAGAGCGGGTCAGGAATCGGTTCGCAATTCCACTGCAATGAAAAAGAAATATCTTGGAGCTGCCACATAGCAGACGGGCATGCGGAACGCAGATCCTCAGAGCGGTGGAGGCAATCACGAGATACCACTACGTCCATGATTTTTTCGACAGTTTCGATACGAAAGAGGAAACAGTAACCGTAGCCAAGGAGGTTATAGAAATTCATCAAGTTCCCGTTCCCGTCATTTCAGATCTACACGGTGACATGGCATTCTACAGATGATCGAACAGTCAACCAAATCGTTCGCTACTTATATGTGCATGTACATTTCGTTTTTCTTTTAGAGCACTAAACATTGACTCCGACCATTATTTTATCGTATCACAATTCAAAGCCAGACTGTCAAACGAAAAAAGGCCCAAAAAGGCTCGGCTGAGCACAGTTCAAAGTGGTTTCGCAAAGGCGACTAAATGGTCCGCATTTCTGTATAAAATACGTTAAAACAGCTCCTGCAAAACACTAATCGTTTAGAGCCAGGGTGGTTTCCAGCCCGGTAGACCGATTATAACCTGAGTTTTCTCACCGACAAATGCTGAAAAAGAGTAACGAACTTTTGTGCGAAAAATATTTCGTCATACACTTGATCCGCTAACGACACTGCCCTCATTAAATAAACAACAATGTTTCAATGAATACAGGGTCCCATCATCTTGCCCCGGCGACAGAAGCCAACATCTGTTCGAAGGAACAAGCGATGCCTGACTGAAATTAGCATACTTAGGAGCTAAATAGGATGGATTGCAGCATGTCTAAGGCAGAAACTCTACAACTTATACTGATTTATCCCTTCAACGGCATAACGTTTTTAAAAGTTGCTTTTTTAACAATCATTCCCTCGGTCAAATGGCAACGCACCTAATATTTATCTAAGTATTAGTGTCCCTGAGAGATTTCTTTAAATACTTATGCATACAAATATACAAAATAACAAACCTTTATGCCGCCAAGTGCCTCCACTAAAATCGGAGCTTCCTGCATGCGCAAATCATCTATACCTAACTGTCCTCGTCTGTAAAGTAAAAAAAAAAAAAAAAACACTTCAAATCAGAAAACTCAGAGCTCGAAACTACATACAAACCGTTACCCCATGTATAGACATCTCCATTGGAATTCAATACCATTGCATGCTCCAAGCCACATTGGAGGGACACAATCCTCTCATGACCCGGAAACTGATGAACTTTCGTGGGAATACTGTACACGATATTGTTGCTACTGATTGCCACAGCTAAATTGCTACCGCATGCAATGTGTTTTATTCTTGGCACATCGCCGATATTCGACTGCTTGTCGGATATCTTTTCAAATATCTTACGTTTCCTACTTGGCGCTATTTCAACATCGGCAAACTTCACTTCCTGAATACTCAAGTCATTTCTTGTCAATTTGAAGAGTTGACCAGAGTCTAGTAGAACCAAGCAATACTTATCAGAAGCAGAAATATCAGCAATTTTCTGTGGAAATTCAAATTTGTCCAGAGACCTTCCATTAGTGTGTGCGAATCCGGAGAGAATTACTTCGTTTTTAATGCCAATTATGTTACAACTCCATGCAGGACAAATGATAAAATCCTCCGATGATAGATCCAAATCAAAATCTGTAAATTGACGGTCAAAATGTATTTGAATTTCAATTTATTGAGCGTTAAACTTACTTGTTACGTGCAGAACTCTACTGGCATGCGCCTTACCAAATTGTCCAAAGCCATTAAAACCACAGAAGTACCACATTTCTCTTACAAAATCGAAGCAATGCTTAGTTACCTCTCTTTGTTCAAGAGGATACCACCAATTTTTGGAGGAGTTGGTGCTTATCTTGTGCAAATTTCCAAACCACTTTCAACGGTCCTATAGAAATACTCGACTAGATCTTACTCCTCTTAAACCATGGTAAGTGTTTTTAATATTGAAGGGCAATTTTTTATAAAGCACACTTTATTAGTGTTGTTTTTCACAATTCGGAATGACAAAGCAATTTGGAAAATTATTTTTATTTTTAAATTGCCATGGAAACACCTTTGGGCAATGTGGGCAAACAATTTTCAAGATCCTGTTGACAATTGACAGCTGATTTACCAAAACAAACCATCAGTATTCTAGAAGAATGTAATAGAACTTTTGGATAAAGTACACTGAGAAAAAAGTACTGACATTTCAAAACGATTTTCTTACAATCATATTAGAGTGTAATATTTATTTGTTTACGCACTTCTGATCTTATTTAGATATCTCCATTTAGATATCGTGAGCAGGGTTTTCATATTCTTTTTATATACAGTATCTAAAATAATGTTCCTTTATTTTTTCTAAGTCTCTCGTTCGATAATGGTTCAAAAATTCATTGAGTTTGACGGTAATTTTCATTATCTTAGAAAGCATACGTTGCGTCAATGTCAATGCAGGCCGAATCGATAATCAAAAATTTCCGTTTTGATTTTTCAAGAAGAACGGCTATCATAAATAATAAAAAACGAGCACATATTAGTCAAATGACCAACACCAGTATTGAACATATATGCTCTTTGAAAAATTTCGGTTCAATTGTGCTATACCAAAGTAGGAAGATAAAAGTAATTTAAAAGAAAAGCGAAGACCATAAACCATACCAAAGTTAGAAATCCACTTTAAATTATCATGGTAAGTTTACTTACTTAATTACTTAGGTGGCATTACAGTTCTTGGTCAACCAGACCTGAATCAACAAGCCTCTCCAGTTAGCCCAGCCCTTGGCTTACTGCCTCTAAGTGCGCACTCCAATACGGCTTGAGTCCTCTTCTACTTGTGCGTCCCACTTAATCTTGGTCCTCTCATACTGCGTGGACATGAGCATTGGTGTTCACTCGCTCTTAACGTCCAAGCCATTTCAGGCGACTGATGTGTAGTTTTCTGACTAGGTCCATGTTGCCGTACAGTTAGTATGATTTAGGTCTTATATCACCTTGATCAGAAAGTTCCCAGAATAACCACTGTGTGGCGCTTCCATTGTTCCGATTTGAGTTCTGTTTTTATTTTGTTAAGTTGGCACATCTGTTGTTGATATTTTCTCTAAATCTTAGCGTCAAAGCTTGACATTTGCAAAAGTTATGTAGCCAAGAGTACATCTATCTTTGTGTGTGTTGGCGAACAGAATTTCAATCTGAACAATAGGAGCACCACACGGTTGTTATTCCGGGAACTTTTCGATCAAACTGGTATAGAGTCTCCCATTTTTTGGGGATAGATCCTGACTAGTCAAGTTCGGCAGAATTCTTTCAGGTATGATGTTGAAGAAGTCACATGATAGCGCTTCGCTATTGAAGGTTTCAGTTAAGTCGTTAGCTAATTTGTCTGTGCAGCGTTCTCAATAGTCATTCTGCACAGAAGGGCGAGCTTTACAGGGATGTCAAAGCTTGATTCTGTCATATGCCCTCTTAAATTTGGATTTCTTGATTTTTTCCCGGGATCTGCCGGGGTGTAACAACTTAGTGAATGGACTTTCATGGCCTAAAACCACACCACGGTACGCCGTCAGGTCTAGCAGCCTGGTTGGATTAAGGCCACGATAATGGTATTCTCAACGGAAGTTTTTGCTATTATCGTGTTAGTTGTATGGGGTGTTGGCCTTTGTCGCAGTTATCAGTTGTGTAAACTCAGCAAAAGTCGGATAACCACATCCACATATGCATTGGCATTGAGGTAAACGCACCGCACGATTGTTTAATTTTCGGGTTTTCCCATATTTTTCTAAATCTCCTTTAAGAGTCGTTTACTTCGCCGAGGATAACTTGCAGCTACGTTAAATTTTCTTGTAAATGTTTTTCTTATTGCGGCGCTTAAAAAAATTCGTAGGTACTCATACTTTGGCCGCAACAAGGTAAGCCTGGCCCATTTACGCTGCCCGGAAGGTTCGGAAATAAAAATTACTGGAGCCGAACCTTACGTCGATAGCAAAATGATCGATTTGGTGTAGCGTTTCATGACCTGAAAAGCGCTATATACACTTGAGGCCTATGTAAGCATATATCTTCTAAATGCGGATTATCAAAAAACGCTCGCTTATGTGTGGAAAGTTCAAGACTTCTTGATCTAAGTTTGCCGCATGTTATCCTTCTAATGCTCGGCCCATCCTGTCGAAGAGGAAAGTAGGGCAAGCACTTCGCTACGAACTTGTTTGTTTTGACAGAACTGCTGTCCCAATCCATGTTATAGAACAGTCAGCAGTTTCCTAGGGACATTCCCGCTCTCTTATGCGAATCGTTTCCTTATAGGGTCTCTTGTCTCTTCTAAGAAAGCTTCGTCCGAATCCCGAACGAGAGGCAAGAATCTTACTCCTCGGTTTGGATAATGCAGGAAAGACAACTCTACTTAAGCAGCTTGCATCCGAAGAAATTTCGCAAGTAACTACCTACCTTCATTTCCCTAGATATATTTATTTCAGTTAACTTTTACCTCAGGTAACTCCGACCGCAGGTTTTAACATTAAATCTGTTGTAGCAGATGGTTTTAAACTAAATGTTTGGGACATTGGGGGACAGTCGAAAATACGGCCCTACTGGAGGAACTACTTTGAAAACACCGACGTTCTTGTAAGTATTTTGTGCCTACCCATGCAATAAGAGTATTGTTGACGTCTCCCATCTCTAAAAGATCTACGTAATCGATTGTACGGATATAACTCGCCTTAATGAAACTGGAGATGAACTATTAGAGCTGCTATGTGATAATCGTTTGAAAAATGTTCCTCTTTTAGTATTTGCTAACAAACAGGATCTTCCTAGTGCAATGACGGCATCCGAGGTCGCCGAAAGTATTGGTCTCATAAGACTTGAAAATAGAACTTGGCAAATTCAAGGGTGCTCAGCAATTGATGGTACCGGAATCAAGGTAAGACTGGATAGAGTGCAATTTCATGTCCTCCAGATGGTGATAACATTTTTATATTGTAGGAAGGCATGGACTGGGTTTGTCATAATATGAGAAAAAACTAGAAGTCTAAAGACAACGCTGAACCAAAAATCAAAAATAAAACAAAAAACTATAGAAATGCACAATCTAGGAGCACTAAAAACAAACAGCACTAATTTGCATGGTTTAAATAAGATATGCATGCGAAAAGACGCTAAATAGAAGTTATATTATAATTTACAATGATGTATTAGTTAAAAATTCATATTAGATTAGCCTTCGATGATTTTTTAGTTACTCGTAGTTAAGGAGTGCCCTCTATCCTGAAAACTCAATCATATATAGGAATTTTATAAGGTCAGATAAGTTCGAATCTTATCTTGCTTGTTTATCTGATATTCCGGTTTTTAGTAGGCCGGCCGGTGTGTCCTTCATAACATAATATAAAAGGTGCCCCAGAATACACGCAACGTATGAATTTGCACCATTGTGTGTTAGAGTATTGCTAACGTCCGTCCTTTAACGCAAAATTTCGAAGCAATTCGTAAGAGTGTTGTCCAACAACATCAAATCGGCACAGTCTTCAAGCATTGAACATTAAACTATAAGCTAACTACAGCGTTTCAGCGTTTCAGCGTTCAGGAAAGATTTGCATCATCTTGTATACAAAGTACAATTGACTGAATAACTGAAGTCTACTAACCGCGTACAGCAAAGAGAGTTCATTGAATGAAAACAACAAGTGGATGCGTATTTCTCAAACAAATCATCTTAATCTTAATAGTCAAAACTGTCGACTTGAGAATTCAGAAAATCCACGAGTGATTGTTGTGAGAAAAATGCATTCACACTGTCTAACTATTTGGTGCAGTTTTGTGCTGGACGCATCACTGGACCATTCTTCCTTGAAAATGTGTCTGGTCACGTTCATGGTGATCGCAATCGTGACATAAAACTTTTTTGCCTAAACTGCAAGATATGGATGTGGACGACATGTTCTTTCCACAAGACGGTGCCACATGTTATACAGCCCAAGAAATAATTTAATTACACCATGATTCATTTTTTGGTTGTGTAACTTCCGGTGTAAGTGATCAGAATTGGCAGCCAAGTGGTCGAGTTATTTTTTAAGTTTAAGGCATACGCCAGGAAGCTGAAGAGAATCCAAGCCTTGATTGCTCAATTTGAGCTTTGTATCAACGAAATCCGACCACATTTATCCAACTGTCATGGACAATTTCGACAAAAGTGGCAGCAAAGCCCGGTCAGGCAAATTACCCAATACCCAATATGCTATTCCATTCCAACACAATTCTTCCAAAATAACTTCTTGAATTTTGGGACACCCTTTACTACAAACCACAACTACCAACCAGGTTTAAAAACAAATTGAGCGTATACACTACAGGGGTGCCCAATTAAACTGCAGTGAACTTAAAAAAGTTGTAACTTTCAAAAGATTTGGGGAAACTGCGTCTAAATTTCATGACAGTTGGCTTTATTCTTTACAGGCATGCATTTACGTCTCAGTTTGGTATTTTTTTTTATCAGATATGGATGGATCTACTGTTGACAACCCACGCAAACGATTTAAGGACAATGAGCTTCGGATATGCACGTGGTATGTTAGGTCCCATGCAATACGTGCAGTAGAACAACTAGCAGAGGCCCTAGACTGCTGCAAAACAGACATAACCGCCATCCAAGAAATGCGATGGAAAAGGCCGGACAAAAAGAGGATGAAAAACTGCGACATCTACTCCAGCGATTGCTATCGACGGCAAAAGCGGCGCTTATTTGGATGCAGATTTGTTGTCGGAGGTAGACTTAGGCAAGAAGTCTAGAATTTCCCGCATGTGAGCCAGCGCCTCGTAGCAATCCGCATCAAGGCTAAATTCTCCAACATTAGCCTTATATGCGCGCATGACCCCATAGAGGAGAAAGATGACGACACCCAGGATGCCTTCTACGAGCTCCTCAACAAGACCTACGAGCAATGCCCTGGCTATGAAATTAAAATTGTCCTCGGTGATTTTAATGCAAAGCTAAGTAGAGAGGGTATCTTTGGTGGAACGATCGGAAAATATAGCCTGCACGACACCACCTCCGATAACGGATTCAGGCTAATCGACTTTGCGGCAGGGCGAAACATTGTAGTATCTAGCACGCGGTTCCCACATCTCGACATACACAAGGGGACTTGGAGAACTCCTGATCAATCAACAGTCAACCAGATTGATCACATTGCGATCGATGCAAGATGCAAGACTCGTGCGTCTGTGAGGATGACGCAAATGCACGCTGCTCCATCAAGGTCGGTAAAGATCTCACCGAGAGCTTTGATGTCCAGAAAGGATTTAGACAAGGCGATGCGCTGTCGTGCGGTTTTTTCAACATCGTACTTGAAAGAATAGTGCAAAACTCACGAGCAAACACAAGAGGCACTATCTTTCAAAAGTCCGTCCAACTACTCGCATACGCCGACGATATTGACATAATCGGTAGAAAGCAACGCGATGTCAGCGAGTATTGAGACGGATGTGGCGAAAATGGGTTTAGCGGTCAATGAGGGCAAGACCAAGGATATGCTGTCAAGTAAAAAGGACAACCAACACCGACGTCTCGGGCAGAACGTAACCCTCGACAGATATAACTTTGAGGTAGTTAAGTTGTCTACCTAGACTCCGCTATAGGTGCAGACAACGATACCAGCGCTGAGATTAAACGAAAAATAACTCTTGCCAACCGCTGTTTCTTTGGGGTAAGAAGGCAATTGAGTAGCAAAGCCCTCTCTCGGACAAGAAAAGTCACCCTTTATCAGACCTTAATAATCCCGGTGCTGCTATATGGCGCAGAGGCATGGACATTATCAAAAATGGATGAGGGTGTTCTTGGTTACTTCAAGAGAAAAATTCTTCGGACGATCTTCGGGCCCGTCTGCATTGACGGTGAGTGGAGGAAGAGATGCAACAATGAACTCTACAGACTGTACAGCGACATCAACCTAGTCAGAAGAGTGATGATGTTGATGGCTGCTTTTGATTTGTTGGGCAAATCTCTATCTCTATTTAAATAAAAACATGTTATCAGAAAACTGCATTATTGATTTATATTTACTCTTTTTTAAATCCATTAATAAATAAGAAAAAGAAGAAGAAATAGGGATTACAACTTAAATCTGCCGGATATCTGCCTGTTTGGGGTTCTAAGGCGGGATCGATTATCTGCCTCACACGTTTAAGTGTACAAAAAAGCTGACATTTTTACGGAGGCATTTACTGTAATGTAATTGCGCTAAATTTAAATGGATATCAATGAATTGTTCATGTCTTCAACCATGCACGTTACAACAATGGGTACTGGCAAAGTTTTAAAACGCTATGGTCGTGATCGGAAAAAAAACTGCATCAGCGTCAAATTCTCTAGGAAAGTGAAGACTCGAATTGAATGAAATCTTCGATGGAGTGGCATGAAAATGGCTGCTGAGCCATTTTATATCAAAAACAACCATGAAACAGGTGTAGAAAAATGACCCTAAACTAAAGCCTTATAAGTTCCAAAATGGACAAAACCCAAGTGATGTGCAAACCAAGTGAGATTCGATAGAGCAAAAAACATTGTGTTCTCTGATGGAAACATTTTCCAATCGTACAATTCGTGAATAAACAAAACGATTGTGTTTTTTAACGGAATGGTCATACCAAAATTTGAACCATTGATTGGGAACCAGAAGTTAAGCGCCATTGTTTGCCTTGGTTTGGGCAACGGTGACGGCCGATAGTGTTCGCCGCGTGTTCTCGGACCATGACATCAATGTTAATTCGAATTTTAACCGCGCAAGTGTTTTGGAAGATGCGCTAAAGACTTGAACATGCAAACATTTCGGTAAAAGACAAAGGACATTCCAATAAGACTTCGCAAAAAAAGCAGCCGTCAACCAAGAATGGTAAAAAAAAAACAACTTCTCTTAATTTATTTCGTCGACACTACCTCTACAGTCATCAGATGTAAATCCATTTGACTTTTCGTTATAGAGCATTTTACAGGCAAAGGTAAGCACTAAAAAATATTAACATGTGATTGCGCTTAAGAAAGCCCTTCTCGGAGAATGAAAGAAGATTCCGCTTTACGTTAGTGCAGCGTGCAACTTTTTTTCGACCAACCCAAGGCCATAGTTCGTGCTAAAGGCAGCCATATAGGAAAATTAAAATAAATTCTAAAAACAAAATTCGATTCAAGCCGAAAGCTCTCTTGATTTCCTAACTTGGATATATTTACAGCTATGTGTTGAGTCCAAAGGAGTTCGGTTTCTATCTCGATTTCGAAAGTATTTTTTTTATTAAGTTGGAAAAATTGATTGTGATCTCTTTTAGCACTAAATAGGTAAAATAAATAATTTCCTTCATCCGCTGTAAACCAAGGGTTTGTTAACAAGTATTGCTTTAATACTTAGAAGTAGGTTGCTGGTGCTGCCTTTTATAGCATACAAACAAATATAAAATCGATGCCATGCGGCCTGAAACTTTTAAAGCCCAGTGAACGTACGTGATGGTCGATGCAACGTATATTGCTATGTTGCACTTGCAGTGGTAAAACATGAGGCCACTTTGGGGACTCTTGACCTTGTTTTCGTTGAGACTTTCGATCTGGTAGCAAAATTTACTAAAAGCGGCATTTTAAGAAATCCGAATCAAGTAAAAGAACTTTAACAGAATCATAATTGCAAATGCTGAATGCGGCCAATGAAATAGTCCTACGTTCCCAATGGTTCTAAGGTGTGTACTCATATGCGGATGCTTTAGTTATACTTTAGACAAATTGAACAGCAGCTGTCTGTTCTAAGGCGCAATATGTATTCGACAAGATGCACACGGAATGGCCTCTAAGTCACGGAAAAAAAAAGAAATCTGAATAAAAAAAAAAATCTGTTTGATTTGATACGGTGGTGGCGATGGCACGATGGTTAGCTCATTGAACTATCACGCAGAGGGTCCGTGGTTCGATCCCCGGCATCACCAACAATTTTTCGAATCGTCATCACCCTTTCGGCGGGCAATGGCAAACTCCCGAAAGTAAAATTGCCTACGAAAAAGCTTCTAAGGAGTGACGTTCGGTTTCGTTTCGGTTTCGATAAACCGTAGGCCCCGCTCAGATGTGACAAAAATGACAACATGAGCAACACCAATGAGTGTCAAGAAGCTAGGCCATGGCCCACACCGGGCTGCTAGCGCCACAGTGTTTTTTTTTTTTTTTTTTTAATAATTAGTAGTAAAACTTAGTAGTAAAACCATTGATCAAACTTTTTGAGATTACGATTAAATATGTAACGCCGCATGGCTGATGCCGTCGGCTTTATGGCGGCGTAAGTTAGTTTTCGTCAGGACGAGGGGGTCGTTGGCTCTTCTCCAGTAGATGCACTGTTGGATCTTCTTCTTAATGATAATCTTTCTATGGCCTCTACTTGACTCCGATCTTATTGATATGCTGTCTTATGCAGCAGAGCTCCGATTACTGTGAGAATATGAAAGGCCAGAATATGAGGCAGGCAAGGATTGCAATCGGATTTTTTACTGGCTTTCAGACTCAATCTAGGACGCGGAACTGGTGTCTTTTCCTCATCCTTTCTTTCGCAAGTTGACAAAAATAATGCATCCGGACGTGTCTAAAAAGCCAAAAAGACAGAGCTCTTTCTTCTGTACCTCGGCTGAAACACTCTAGTCTTCCTACTGGGAGCCCAAAGAAGACTTATCCTTTTGCTAAACACCTAAATGTGGTAGGCCTTAGTAATGTCGCATCCTGCGATGATGATGTAAGTCGAAAGTACCTACTCTTCGAATGTCTAGCTTTCGGACACTTTAGGCTGTGAAAATTAGGCGGTCATGTACCAGGTTCAGGTTCAATAGGCACTTTATTACTTGAGCAAATACTTATAGTACTCGTATGTTTCTTTAAAAGACAGTTGGATTTACTGGCTTAAACCACTCTGGTCTGTACCAACCAAAGTGATAGTAATGTACAAACAAAAATTGCTCGCAATATACAGCTCGAAGACGTGGGGTCAATTCAAATACTTTGGCGCCATGGGAGTGCCGATTAGTATCACTAGAGCTTATTTGAATTTTTTTTCCAGTTAAAATTCGTCGAGTAAGAGTGGGACCTAGACCAAGCTGATGTAATTACATAAACAGGTTTCTTAAATATTTCACTTTTTTATTCTCATTATCTCTCTTTTAATACTATTTACAGTTAAATAATAAAACTAATTTATCAAATAAGTTATTACAGTTCGTTGTGAATATATTCTGTTGTCACTTTGGCCTCTCCCTCATGGAATCCCATACAATCAACTGGATACTTCACCTACAAGAAACACAAGAGCAAACGGAAATAAATTAACCTACAGTCCTTTTTCTGACCTCATTCCAGAGCTCAAGCCTCTTTTGGAAAACGTTAAACAAACAAAACTAAAGACATGTTCCAGTCTACTCACCTCGCAATTATGTGGCTGGGTAATAACACCAAAGAGCGTCCAAAATGGTGTACCAGTCTCGGTGCTAATAAATAGTGCAGCGCCCATACTGCCGATCTTGATGATTTTTGGCTTAAATCCAGCAACTAGACCTCGAGATGATGTCTCATTGGTGTCATAGGAGTTCAGCTCACAGAGCACGTATTTATCGCAGTGTGGAGTCTTTAATATGAACCGATATGCCCGATGGACCTTAAGAACTGGTTCAATAACCTGTTGACAATAAGATAGAAATACGTTAACGATTTATGGAATCATGATCACATTCTAAGATATATCAGATACGACTACATGCCGATGGCACACAAATTAATGCTGCTAAGTGGAGTGGAGATACAAGTATAGCGTGATCGTGATCCATCGGATTTGGTTAGAGGAACAAAAAAAAAAGTGGTTAGCACAATAACTCAACTGGTGGTGGAAGCATGAGTATAAGTGCATTTAACTAGGTTGACCGGCCAACACGATCTTTTCTTTCCTCGAACTTTTCCGGGAACAACGATCTCCGATCATGCAAAAGCATACGAGCATACGTACGTACTACAATCAGTGTTAGCGACAAAAGTAGCCAATGCAAAGAAGCAATCGTCAAAGTGATATTGAGGAAAAGAGAAGGAGAATGGTAAAGAGGAGGGAAGAGAAGAAACTACTTTTTGTTGAACTCACCTCAAGATTAAGTGTGTCAGTTAGTTTGTCACTTAATTCAGTGGCGTTGAACTTTTGTAGTAGACCTCGCGCTTGACCTAGTTTCAAGAGTTCTTTAGCATATCCAACAGCTGGCTTGACGTATGCTCTCGAATCGATTTTCACATTCAAATGATGTTTGGCGACGTGGTCCAATAGATTTGAGATAGTCTCACTGGCTCGACTGGGATCGAAGAAAGTTGTTTTTGGGTAACCTTGAGATTTTAAGAATCCATTGAACATAAGTTGTGCTGTTTGGAAATATCTGTAAAGAGAGAGTAATGGAAATATTATTGTCTGTTTTCCGTTGTTCTTTTTCTCCTCTCCACTTAATCAAAAAAAACAAAAAGAAAAAGAAAATAAAAAGTTAAAAGTTAAAAGGGAAATGGTGCCAGTGATCGGAACATACTTAAGAATGCGGGCGTACGTAAATGACATGCATATGTATGTATGTATGTTGGTTTGGTTTCATTTAAATGAAATGAAAGTGTGTCTGTTTCGTTTTTTAATTTTTAACGAATAGGAATTGGATTAGCTATTTTGTTAACCATTCGTTTACATAAGCTGACATTAAGTGATAAGTAGAATCGGGCAAGAATCTGCGTTAATACTGATCATCGATGAATACAAATCAATCAATCAATCCTATGAATATAAGGGATTCACACTATAAGCCCTACTTG
Source organism: Volucella inflata (assembly GCA_928272305.1). Taxonomy (NCBI): domain Eukaryota; kingdom Metazoa; phylum Arthropoda; class Insecta; order Diptera; family Syrphidae; genus Volucella; species Volucella inflata. The sequence continues at coordinate 145,284,933 of OV743716.1, read as the reverse complement.
GCCTGATCTTGCTAATGTTCGTAACTACACCTCCCAAATCACATTTTCCGATCTTTGAGAGTACAACGCAATAAAAACGGTAAAAGTTATATGCGTGGTTTTTGGTTTTAGATTCATTGCAATCAAAACGATAAAGAAACACTTTTGGTTAAGTCAAACTAACAAAGCTCTAATCAAAATGGGACACATTAGAACTCAGCAATATTTGAAAATGTTTGGCTGATGACAGGGTGGGAAATAAGTCTAAAATGTCCTACCAACTTTCGGTTAGGTATCAGAACAAAACAAATTAAAATCACAAGAACCTCCTATAAACTAATAAGAGGTCCCGTACGCCCAACGCTGATGAAAATATTTAATGCGAACAGGAGAGCGCCAAACAAGTTCAGAAACAAGAAGTCTTTTAGCTCAAATCTTATCGTTGCGGAGGATCTCTCTATTTGTGCATGTTCCTTTATAAATTGTGGATTTCGCACTAGTGAGAGAACCAACAAACAATTATTGTAATACTTAAGCGAAATTGCAATTTTACCAATTTTCGAATACATATAAAAAGTGTTGCGGCGAATTGGTAAATAAATAATCTTTTAACAAAACTGCAGGGTTAGAGCACAAAGAATGGAAAAGCATACTCTTCGAATTATACTATACCAACTCGTCTAATTCACTCAAGTATACCGCCTAGTGCGGAATTGTCGAAAGATATTATTGGAAAAAAGAAAATATTGGACAAAGTTTGATTTAAGCCAACGGGGATTAAATCCAACAGTTCAAGCCTTTACAAAACCCTGGCTCCAACGTAATTGAGCCACAGCATGAATTCTAAAAAACAAAAAATTCTACAACTCAGGTTTTTTTCGAGCCTATTATTTCGCACAGTAGTGACTTTGATTTGTCGTTTGTAACTGTATTTTTTACTGCTCGTATGAATTTATTTTACTAAAAACAATGGGGAAAATATTATTAAATTGAAAAATGAACAAATCATCTAAATTTTCTGAGGCGAACCAGTCGTTTTAATACATATACATCAGCTTTCAATTGAGCGAAAAATGGCAATCGAGGCAATGAATGTAAAGTAACTATCTGCACATGAGTTTTGTGTACATAGATCCACACATATTGGCATGCAGAAAATCTGGACGGTATGTTTTTCAAACGAAACAGATGCAAAACATTCAGATAGACAAATTTTACTGTACGACAGTTCCAAATTACGAGTACCAATTCGAACTTCGATGAGTTTATAATTTATTTTCCTTCCATAGCAGCATGATTTTACCTGGCATGTGTAAACGTTCACAATTTCCGAATAGCTCATCTAAATCTCTATCGAGTCAAGCTGTAGCCAAAATTATGAATTTGTAAAAGAAGTCATTTTCAGCCCGTTTGAACGTTTTCCAGATGAGCAACATTTGTTTTTATTTGAAAAGATATTGGGCAACGCAGAAAAGAAACTAGTCTACTTTGGGGTCTTATTCCTTCTATAATGAGCCACATTAGGACAAACTTTAATAGTCAGAGACATTTATTGGAAGGCATGAAATGATCGGAACAGCTTGGGCCTTGGTTCTAATAAATTCAAGAGATATATTGTAAATAAATTTTTACTTAAGAAGTTACTATCGGCAGAACATATTTTCTTTTGTTACTTCTCCAGCTCTCAAGTTATCTTAATCGGCATCGAAGAAGACACAGGTATTTTCTAGGAACATTTGAGGTGGTTAGCCCTATTTCAGGATGTACGATGCATCATAAAGTCGAAGTATTGTATAGGTATGGCATGACATAGGATACTGCTGATTAACTGATTGTTCCTAAAGTGATAGGTGTGTACCTCAATTGTTTTTACCATTGAATATGCTAAGACGTTTGGAGGTGGCAATTATAATAATTATACAAATATGCTTCGTGTGAATCCTTTTTGCATTGCGTCGGCATTTTCGATGAGGGGTGAGTCCTGAACGAGGTTGGGGAAATGTTTATACATACATAACCAACATACATAATCAAGGGGTTCGATTATTTAAAAAGGTTATGATGTTGACTGGCGATGGCGATGGCGCGATAGTTAGCTCATTGGACTATCACGCAGACAGTCTAGGTTCGATTCCTGGCTGGTCACCAACAATTTTTCAAAATTGCCATCACCCTTTCGGCGGGAAATGGCAGACTCCCGAAAGTAAAAAATTGCCTACGAAAAAGTTTCTAAAGAGTGCCGTTCGGACTCGGCGATAAACCGTAGGCCCCGCTCAGATGTGACAAAAAATGAAAAACATGAGCAACACAAATGAGTGTCAAGAAGCTAGGCCATGGCCCATACCGGGCTGCCAGCGCCACAGTGTTTTTTTTTTTTTTTTTTTATGATGTTGACTATAATATCAACGAGTAAGAAATTGTTGCATTACATATGCGTTTAATCATTGAAAACCATCACACTAGAGCTGTTCTGTAGAAATATCGACAAAATTCAGAGCAAACTATGTCAAAAACAGCTTTTACTGGTACTTATTCAGTATATGATTATGCAAGACCACATGCAGCACAGCCTACTCCAAATGTATACAACTTTTTTTAAAAAGAGGTGTACTTGCTTTAGATGGTGATTGAAAAAAGTCGAAAGATGCAAATTGAATGTAACCATGGTTTTCAAACGCTCACCAGTGGTTCGAAGATAACCAAAGAAAGTGCCGTGCTAACACTTTTATTTCGAATATAATATTGAACGCGTATGGCTGGCTTTGTGTTATAATTTACGAGCCAGAGTTAAAATTTTGCCTAATAGACTTCAATAAAGATACGGCCGGACTGAAAATTTAGAACAAGCGGAGTGCATCTTCGTCTAATCCAGTGTGTTTCAAGTCAAAACACTCTTTGTTTGATAGTTTTACTCATCAAATTAATCTATAATGCCTGTCAGAGGCTATTCTTTAAGTTAAAAGGAACAAGGCCAATAATTTACCATATGTATGTAAAATAAACATTTTTCCAGCAGCAACCAACATCATAATTAGTTGAAGTTTCGGTCAAAAGAAAAAAAAGTACCCAAATGAGTTTATAATTCTTAATAACACCGTCTGCGCACTTTCACTTAACTGCTTTCCACTTCCTCGATGAGTATCATTCTGCCGAAACCTCCCTACCAACATTTATGAAATTATTTTCAAATATTCATAGATATATACATTTTTTGTAAATCAATAAATAACTCAACCACTTTCGGTTTTCACTGATTCGTTTTTTTAGTGGAATTCCATTCAAATTGTCTGAATTCAAGCCCTGAATGAATAATGCATAAATATCTGCACATTGATTGACCCATTTCTTTATTAAGTTTTTTTTTTTATCATCTCTCTGTTTCTCTATTTTTCTTTATTTTCCTCTTCTTCTTTGACTTATTCCCGGTAGCCTTTACTTCATATTTCCATTTCCATTGCGATCTTTTAGCGACATACCGTAGCCACATCTGCTGTTGTCGAAGAAATCAGAAAATAAAATAAAAAAACAATCAGCGAAATCGAATAGAAAGCAATACGCGATTGAGTATTCTCGACATTCTCCAGCAATTCGCTGGCTTTTCGATCTTCCTCTAGCCCCTCGCATTCTGACATACTTTCATAGATTGGTCTTCAATCTAGAATACCTGCACACCTGAGTGTTCTTCAGCTACATGTTGCCGGATTAAGGAGTTCTACGCCGTACCAGTATGTTGTACATAAGACGCCCATGTAACGCTCAACTAGGTCACCAATTAACAACGGACAACGCACGATCATAAACGATCATCGTACGCCATCGAACGTTGTGGTCCGGCTTCGTCGTCGTTGTCGGCGTCACCGTGATCGTGATCGTGATCATCATTCGTTAGTTAATTTCATCTCTTTCGTTTGTTTCGGACATTGGAATGAATAAAATACTCGTACTAGGGAGAAGCTGAAGAATGAAAAAAAGAGCGCAAGAAATCCAGTTCCACTCACAAAAATAACTGTATCGTGACTCCAAATGATGGTAACACATCAGCCCGCAATGGCAATGGCACATAACTAGCGAATAAAATACGAGTAAATGAAACACAAAAGAGAAAATGAAAGAAATGACAAAAGCAACCAGAAGCTCCTCTGTAGATCGTCGTTCTTATTCTGGTTCTCTGGGCCTCGGCATGGATGGCAAAGTTTGTTATTCCTTTTCGTTAGCAGCATTCTTCATTTCTCTAAATTAACTGTTATTCATTTAACATTAAAAAAAAACAACTAACAAATATGTACTTTGTTGTTATTGTGATTCAATACCAGTGTTGCTAATTAGATACTTTTGTAGTGGAACGGAGTGAATTAGGGTAAGCAATTAACACTGAGGTTACCTAATCCACTGCAGTAAACCACTTCAAGAGAAGGGAGTATTAATGTACCACTGGCTCGGCGAATATCAAGAATAATTACTTATAGTACTCGTAAAAACCGATTTGAAAACCATACAAATAATACACTATCTGGTGCTTTTAATATATCATTCAACCTGTCTTGTCGGCTCCACCGACTACTAGTTGTCCTCAATAATTTAAAGTAGGTTCTTTATAAATCTTTATAAGTTCCCTATCAGTCAGCAAAAATCTTTATAAATATTAAGATGAGTTAACGAGGAAATAAAGACGCGAGATGAGCCTTAACTCTCTTAATAAACTAGAGGATCACTCTGGTTGAAATGTTTTGAAGTTCCTTAGTCATTAAGATTCCTCTGAGAAAGTTATATATTTTTATGGCACATTGTGACACGCATTCAAATACTTTATGTGCTGCGGTTTCGTCATCTTCTATACAAGCTAGACAATTAGTCTCCTGAAAAGACTAAAAGGATTATGCATTTTTAAAAGTCTTTAAGTAATTGGTTTCGAATTCTTTTGCATACGACTGAATCACACCACTAACATATCGTAGTACAAATATCATCCCAATAAATCAACAAATACATAAGACTGCGATGGCAAATTGATCACGAAATGTCTGTTAAGCTCTCTCGAAGAAATATTGTGATGAGCCTGTCGGCACAACTAAAGATAACTCTTCTATTTTCGATCATCCCTGACTTATGACTAACATCGGCTAGAATTTCATTTGAGGCATCAAAGTTATTTCCTATGTTTACAACCGAATCAAAATCAATAATGGATGTAGCGCTTCTTATCACCTTTTTATAAATCAGTCCTCCAATTGGCAACACAGGCAGTCCTATTATTATAAGAATGCAATGTTTTATGAACAGAAACATGGAACAGGCAAATGACATGAGTTGGTAGTACCAACAAAGATGCGCTTAAAGTTGTGCTTAACTCCTTGTTTTTAAGTTTTTTTTAAACTGCTAAGTTTAATCAAAGTCGTCGTAAGTATCCGGTCCAAGAAGCTCAAGTTTTGGCCAAGGTTCGAGCAAAAGGACGAAAGGGACAAATTCTAAATGACTCAAATCAGCAACTTCTTGGCCTCGCTGAAAATTGTTCCAAATAGACAAACTTATAAGACGCTGCCAAGGGTCGCAAATTAAGCGAACCGTACAGGTGGCTCATTAGCTACCCGACACGAAAGATCACAAAAACAAGTGTTTACGATCACCTCAATAAGTAGGTTCCACTTTTGGGTAAATAATGATGCGACCACGCTTTAAACATCTACTAGATTAACAAGATCCATCTTTAAAGTTGCTTAATGAGAATGATGAGAAATGCATGTACTGTGTATAACAGACACCTTCCGACCCAACAGATGGTTCGGCTGGAACGAGATCGAAGGAAGAAATTCTGCAAAAGATTATGCTCTCAATGCGGATTCTTGTTTTAAGAGCATTTACCAAGAACCAAAATAATCACTTCGAATATGTAATTTTAGAAAAAGTAAAACGTAACATTTGACTTTTCATAATGACAAAGAAAAACCACACTGAAGTATGACCAACTATCAGCAATTGTTGGTCTTTGGAGCACAATGGACTAGTTCTAAGGTGTATCATCCCTGGTCAGATACACTCAGATATTACTTCCTTTATATGTAACTTAATTTCACAGACTTGAGACATGGGAAATAACTTCACTAGACAATTGACATTTTACTTTATGTTAAGTAAATGCTAAATAGAACACTGTACCATATCTACCATTTCTGTTTAAATTTGAAAGATGAATTGTATCAAAAGAATTAATGTATGCAGAAGAGCTCAAGAAGGAAATTTGTTCGACCTTCTATTTGTTGGTTTTATATTTTATTATACTCGTAATAAAAATTTGAACATTTTTGCTTTTCTCTCAACTGAAAACAAGTAAACAAGGTGGATCCATTAGGATACATTAACACCAAATAATTTAAAAATATTAAATAAAAAGAAAATTGCACAGACCGAGGAAACACAAAATTTAACTAAAGAAGCAGAAATATTGAATGTTTGCGTAGAAAGTAAAAAAAAATTATTGCTCATTTGTGGAACTCATGAGTGGTGTTTTCGTTCTTTCTTTAGTCTACCAAAAGTAGTGATTCAGAACTCAATTCATTTGCATTCACAATTCAAGTGAAAGTAAAATATCGTCCACGTATATGTATAAAGCAAAGAATTTCATGGTAAACATTAAAAAAAAAAAATCGTTCTTCATCTGCTATTAAAAATGGTGTGGATTTGGTGATGAAAAGATAAATTGCGTCGAATAACAATAAATGTATTTGAATATGGGAAGAAATGATTTTATTTTTTTAAGCTGAATTTTGCCTCTGCAGGTTCCTGCTAATAAGTTCCGGAATTGATTTGAATTGATACTTTACGTTATATGGTAGAATTTAATTAGCATTAAAAAACTAAAAGATATCTAAAGCTTATAAAAATGGTACATCTAGGAAGCCTGTGTTCGTTTCGCAGGGCAAATACCGAAAAACAGAATAATTATTCTAGATATAACAGTCGTTTTGATGAGGAATGGCTTACTTCTAAAAGTGTAACGTTTTTTGCTTTTATAGCGTTCAGATTCTTTAAAAAACGGTAAATTCCTTTCTCTCTCTTTTTCTCCCATCATTAGCTGACAAATTGAAATATACAGCGAGTTAAAAGGCTATGTCTTGATTAGCACAAGATTGTTACGCCATCATCTTATTTATTTAGTATTTCTTCTGAAGATTTTAAAAGCTTAGCGAAGCACTCTGGAGTTTCTAATTATGATTCAAAACTGCCTGGTTTACATTTTGACAACAATTCGGGTCGACATTTAATATGGGATTAATACCTAATCAGCAATGAGGTAAACGTGGCATTTATTTATGAACCAAGTGCCCAGGAAGCAAGATACTAGGTTCCTCGCCTTGCAATCATAATTTGTTACATACTCGGACATGCATTGTAAATTACTTTAATAGAAGTGAAACTGTGGTCTTTTCGCATGCATGCATGCATTCCATTTTGAAGTGATCACACTATACGAATATTGACAGTGTTGAATATGATTTTATGTCCCTATGCCAATGTCTTTAAAGTGTAAGTGGTTCGAAACTTTAATTCTGCATTAAAGAACTCTTTAATAGTTATCTATAACGTTCAAGACAGATGCGTAAACTATTGATTAGGTAAAACATTGCAATTGGTGAACTCAGGAAAACTATTTCTTTCAAATTTAAACTCACACCTCTTTAATACAAACAAACAACAGCCCGTTTTTACTCCTAAGCTATTGGCTCATCAAAAATAATGCTGATAAGAAGTTAATTTACTGTTATTACTGTTTTGCTCTATCGTTATGAAATTTACGAGTGGTTGTGACTATTTTGTGGAATCTTACTCTACCACACCGAGCTATAATGGATCGACTTCCTTCTACAAGGTTTCAGATCCGATGCAATAAAAAAGTTAACAAAACGCAGAGTTATTAAACACCAAATAGTGGTCGGAGATCAACCCTGATACTGCAGCCAACATTTCTCCTACGACTTTCAAAAATTAGTACTTTTCAAAAAATGGATAAGCAAAAAAGGAAATAGAATCATTTAATACAAATAAATTAAGCTAGAGAGCTGATCTCGGTAGGACTTTTAATGAAGCACAAATCTTTTTTGATTCTCATCAATTTGATTTAGACTGAAAAAGTCCAAATTGGCAAAACTCTTACAATTTGGATAAGAACTGGAAAATGATGGAAATGATCTTCTTTTCGATTGTATTTAAGGCATTAAATTATAATATAAATTTCGATCATTTATTCAATATGAGACATTGAAGGGAGCCCGCTGATCTACAATATAAAGAATGGTAGTGACCTCAATTCCGTTTCAAAGAGCTAAATGTGTTGTGATTTTTCACAGTAATATGAGAAAAATAGTACGGTACGTACAAGCCCAAAGACAGACATAATCCATTAAAAATCTAATTAATTCAAAATAATCAATAATCAAAGTAATCAATTAAAAAATTATTAATGCAAATTGGTATCATATTTTCGTTTGTTCCGCTATTATAACCGACATCCAAAACGCAATCTCATAAAGCAAATTCTTTGGGTAGAAATTTTATAACTCCGTGGATAGAATTATAGTACTCGTATGTAGACAAGTATATTTTATAGTAGAGGACAAAACTCATTCAAACAAATAGAAGCAACTAAGGAAGGACCGGAGAGGGCTTGTTTAGTTGGACAGAGCACCTCCACTGCTCCGAAAAAAACAAACTTTTGTGTCCATTGTCAGTAAGTATTGCTCTAAAATCCCTTATAGAACTTTCCTTTGAGACATTGTTTTGCTCACTAGTTCTATACGAAGCAACTACTAGGGATTAAAGCAGAAGCAAATACAAAAATTATATCAGAATTTTGAATAGCAGGTGTTCTTTGCAAGTTCCAATAACTCTAAAATAAAAACATGAGTAAAAAATGTATTACAACAACTTATTTGATGCATTTTTTGTATTGTGAAAAAATTGGGTCAAGTCATTTGGCATTTTTTTGTTTTGACTGAAAAACAGTGCACGAGGTCCATAGCTTTTTTTCGACAGCGACCGATGCATTTTATTTGGCTTTACTCTACTAGGCAGATCAAACAATGCTAGTAAAGCTCAATTTTACATTAAATTGTAGAGTCTATGTGTTGAAAAACAGACGAATAATAGTTTTCTAGATTCAGAAAAATGTATAGTACTCTTTTAACGGACCCGAAAACAAAATGTTTGAACTTTTGCTTAAAACTCAAAGTCTGTGGTGTTCTATGCTTATTGAACAAGTATATGAGTATATACACTTTAAATCGTTTGAAATACACATTTCTTATCTAGATTGCGAGCATTTTAATTGTATTCAATGTATATGTTGAAAAGAAAACAAAAAAGTGAATTCAAATAAACTTCTAATCCTCGCGTTGTGTTAGGCAAAGTCGATGTGTCACATTGGTCAAACAATATTAACTAGTGCATGCGTCACAAGATACATATATACGAGTAATCATAGTATAATTTTGTTAAAACTGTGCTATTTATCCTACCTTTTAACAAAAAAAAACGTCAAGTCAGCTTTGCAATAAAAAGTATAAAGTATGGACGTGATACAGAAAATCTAAAACGATCCGCACAAGTTCCAATTATCACACACGAATCTTTATTGGCTAGAAATTTCATCATAAACTCCATAGAATGATTCAGAGATGATAGCCGGAAAAGAAAACAGTCAAAATTACAGTCGTCCAAAATAGATCAATTTTATCGCAAATAATACAATTTTTCAAGATCAAAATTTTTTTTAGAAAAAGGTACTTCTGTTCGTTTCGCACCCAATATGCAAAAAGGCAACACTTTTCGTTTTTAATTCTTCTACCGACACAAAATAAATTCGAGTATTTTTTAAGTGAACTTACTTGAGATAGACTTCTGGATTAGCAAGATAGTTAGCCCAATCTGCCAGATAAAGTGTTGCAGCCTTAATCCAACGACGGCGAAATGATTGATTGTTCAGTGAGGCGAAGAGTTTATCATAATCCAATTTTCCGTCACGACCTTTAAATCCCTAAGAAGGCATAAAAATAAAATAAAATAAAAATTACATTAAAGACGTTTCGTTTCATTCAGGTCAATCGGTAGAGAAATTTCCCTCCAGTCTCATCGTGCAAATTTAAAGAGTGGTATACCTACACAGTCTCTAAAACAGGTAGGTATACGTACACTATGTTTTCAGCAAAAGAAGAAAAAAAAAGAAACAAAAATACTTGTACAAACCTTTAAGATTGCATTTACTCCAGATTTCTGGTAAAGCGCATCAGCCAAATCTGAATTCGAAAAATGATCCCACAGTACATGTACATGCTCCAAGTATGGTGGAAGCACCCAAGCATGATCTTTATGCCTTTCCTGAGTACGTTGGCCTTCTGGTCCACTGAAGGAACTAATCGCTTGCATAACCATCGGAATCAGACTCATAAAACTATTATCTTGTTCGATGTTGTTGTTATTTATTGATCTCTTCTGTTGCTGTTGTGGTTGCTGGCTACCCATGAACATCGATGCGATTTGTAAAATTGAATCTAAACCAATTCCTGAATTTTCTTGTGGTTTTCCTGTATCGCGTCTACGTCGGGCTGCTCCATCATCCGCATCGGAATTGGTAAACATTTCAATTACATTACCAATGATTGCAGGATCGAATCCACCACCTCCACCGGAATTACTATTAGCTGCAAGCAAACTACCAAGACCGGAGATAATTTGCATAGCTCCAGAGCCCGATGATTTACCAGTTCCAGCATCGTTGTTCGCCTGCATGAATGAACCGATTAGAGATGCAACACCAGCTAGACCGGAACCACCTCCGCCCGAATTTCCACTTTGGCTATTCAAGGCTTCTTGAATAAAGACTGATGCCATATCTAGGAGTGGATTGGAGTCATCAGCATCGCGACTAGGTCGTTGTGTTGTATGTCCAAAGGATATGCTTACGCATAGTGACGTCCAAAGTATCAGTCTGGTAATCCACATTTTATTGAGTTTGCTTAAACTTATTCACTTCACTTAACAGCAACTTGCTTCGGTGCCTGCACAGTTCAAACTGACGAGGCTAGTTTTGAATATTTTTCTATCTACAGCACTGCCACACAGATCGAGCTAAAACAAATATATAGGTATGTAGAATTATCTTCTATTTTTACTTCACGAATAGTCGTACAATAGTCGACAAGAGCACCACCGAATTCTAGCACACGTTTAACTTTCGCGATAGCTTTCTTCTTTCTGAGCTGCAGTTCGAGTTTGTCACTCTTCTTAAGCGGCCAATGTATCTTTGAGTTCTTTTTTCCAGTCGTACTTCCAAGTAAGCTCGAGTATATGCTCCGAACCATACTACTCGTATCTGTGTGTGCACAGGAGAAAAGAAAGAAAAGAATCTCACTAGATTACAGGTAGACATGAGTATAAATGTATACAAACTCATACCTCGAATCGTTGTGTGAATATTTCTTCGCTACACAGGTGATTATGTGAGCCAGGTAGACTTTGCTTACTTTCTTTGATTGGTTTCGTGGACGCAAACAAAAGAACTCTGCGCATGCTAATGGCAAAATTTTGTTAAACAAAAAAAAATACATTTATGAATAGCAAGACTCTTTCTCGGGAACCGACTCGCAGAAGACAGGTACTTTGGAGACAATTAATTCAAATTGCAGCCAAAGTACCTGTCTTGCGCAGTGATTAGCTTCAAAGACTTCGCGAAAGGTGCAAGTAGGTAGTCAAGTCAAGGTTGCGACTTTATGAATCTTCGACCCTTTTCGATTTATTTCCTTTTTAAATTCATAACACACTATCTGAAGAGACGATAGCGTTTCATTATTTGCCATTAGATGGACATTTCCTGAAAGTCATAAAATTGCGATACAATTGCAATTAGGTATTTGGCGATGCACTTAATATCCTTAAGATATAGGGTATTAAAATCCGCTTAGGATGTCTTCGAAATAGGAACGTTTTAAGTGATTTTTAGAAAACAAGCGCACTGGTAATTTTTGGATACGAGTAGTATAAAGATTTCTAATTTTCACTTTGAGCTGAATGTTTTATTGCTGAGGAGGTAAGTGAATCATTTTTCAATGATGCCTTCTGCGAATTCTTAGGAACAGCATATGAAGCGTTGAGAAAATCCTTTAAAACACTAAAATTTTACGGGCAATCACAATTGATGCGGGCGTGATCAGATCAGTTGCAGAATTTTGCTGAAAACATACGATTTTAAAAGTACCTAGCTTGCTTGAGGCTTAGATTTTGAGCAAGTATTCCTCTTATTGTTGATGTGGTTATTGAAAGGAAAGTCAATGTAAGGGCCGTTGTGGTTCCAAGTGAACATAGGACATTTTTTTATCTTTAATCTCTAACTAGGAGCTTCGGAGGTGACATAATAGACTTTTGATTTTAGTTTTAATTAACTTGTTAACCTAAACAAGCTTCTCCATCTTTTATCAACTATCGAAAAATGTAACATAATAATTACTCGTATATCCATCTAGTGGTACATATTTCCCCCACATGCTTCCATGGGTACTACCCTTCTACAGGGTTTGTTCAAATTTGCAGATCCTAGAATCGTCCTGTAGGCCACCCTATTGATCCATTAATTAGTGAGACCAGAGGATTGCTTATGTTTTTTTTTTGCATTTGAATGATCTGGTACTTGAGCAACTTTTACTTTTTGGACTGGGTTTTCCGATAAGCTCTTTTGAGCATAACAACGTCTACTAATTCGCTAGGCCCAAGGTTTTATCGGTTTCTTAATATGGAGATTTCTAAACATCACTTTAGACCACATTTTGCGTTTGCCGCTGACTTTTGCAACTTCGCTGGGGTTGTTTCATTATATATATGTATTTCCCATACACAGTCCAATATTGGTCGTACGCACTACTGCCATGTATGTACGAGTATAGCGAGACTGTCACAAAATGCTGCAGAGTTTTAACACCATCTGAGGCACGCCACGCTAACTATATGTGACTTCTTTACACTTTTCGCTTGTGATCTACGAAATGTCAGGAGTTGGGTATGCAGATACTTTGCAAATTTTCAAGAGCTATTATAGGCGAGCTAGCAAAATACCTATAGAAGCTGAAGTTTAGTAAAGCTTTTGGTGCAGATGGACTACCTGCTGTGTCATTAAAAGCAGCTGCTGACAACTTGGTTGGGAATATCCATCAGTTCATCTATAAAATATGGTCGGAAGAAAGTATTTCCCATCTACAAGAAAGGAGAACCTTTTCAAATAAAAGTCTCTTATGTACTTACGTACACGGATGTGATTCAGCGAACATAGTGAGCTGATATAAATTCGAAGTAGTTAAGGACTTCGTCTACCTTGGTTCTACAAGCAGTATCAATATCAGGGCAGATACACAGAGTTCCTCTTGCCAATCGATATTTCCTTGGGCTCAAGAGGCAAATGAGTAACATTGGCAGTTCTCGTAAGACTTTTTATAAGACTGTCACATCAGACTAAGCAGTTGTCTAAGCATCCAATATCTGAAATGGCCAAGAGACGCCGTAGCAGAATAAACGATTTTAAGATCGCACACCCAAATTGAATGGGTCCCCAATAAACTTGAAGTGCAATTATGGAGGAAGCGGCATTAGCTGCCAGCTAACAAACTAAGTAAATAAGCTATTACAGACTAGAAGAAGAAAAAGGATAAAACGTGCACTTTAATGTGATCTAGCATGATATTAAAACGGACTTAGATAGATAGATAGATATTTATTGAATTGGTAAAGAACGTTTTTGGTTTACATTTTGTGTATATAGCACAGTTTGAACAGAGATATGATATTTCCATCTTACTACTGGAAAATTGGCATTTAATAATAAATTTGTGATTGTTGAAAACAGAAGTTGGCTGATTTGAAGGAAAACAACCTATGCATATGTATAGAAATAAATGAACAATTAAATAAATAAATAAATATGTAATTAAATAAATAAATACAAAAAAAAATAAACAAATTATTAATTTATAAATAGTTATACAAATGTATTTTTGTAGATATAACAAGATAACGAAAATAACAATTTTACAATACAGTTTCATATCGAAAGCGACTTAATTAAGGGGTTTTCGGAAGACAGACACTTTTGAAAGAATTTTTTATTGATAATTTTAACTTTTCTTGCAACAGGAAGCACTCCGGCTTTTTCATGTAGTTCAAGGGTGGAATAAAACCGTGGAAGATTTAACATCATTCTCAGAACTTTATTTTTCGCAATTTGTAGTTTCTTTATATGCATCTGATCACAATTACCCCACACAGGTGACGCGTATAAAATCATAGCTTGAAATACCACTTTAAATATGATAATTTTGTTTTCGTTACTGGCAATGTTTATTTTATTACTTATGTTAGCGATGGCAACGATTAGTATAAGGCCTCGTAGAAGTAGCATCTTCCGTAAGGTGCTGGTTCCTCAAATGACGAGAATGAGTCTCTGCAGCCGAACATCTTGCAGCTCTGCTAATAAGTCCTACTTCACGCCTCCCCGTGGCGCCATCTGGGAATCTCACTAGAGGTTGCGAAGTGAAGGGGGCAAATGGCGAGTTTTCTGCGCCATTAACCAGGATTAGTGTCGGAAAAACAAAACAAGACCTTATCCGGGCTACTCCGACATATTTGGAGCTCAGGCCGGAAAGGATTTCCAGGACATAGTCAGGGTCTTGGAAAAGAGATGGTGGCGGACGAGCCCTATAAGGGCCAACGGCAGAGCTCACATCCCGGAACGGGTTACTGGCTTCGGTGTAACCGACCCCTCGTCCTAGGGGCACTCAAAATGGAACTGGTCCTCCAGGTTGTGCTTCCGGGGTAATTGCCCGGCCATTTAAAAAAAGATTAAGTTACGAAGCATCAACAAGCCTCGGATATGGACGGATCTACTGCTGACAACCCACGCAAACGATTTAAGAACAATGAGCTTCGGATATGCACGTGGAATGTTAGATCCCTTAATAGACCACGTGCAGCCGAGCAACTAGCGGAGGATATGCACGTGGAATGTTAGATCCCTTAATAGACCACGTGCAGCCGAGCAACTAGCGGAGGCCCTAGACTGCTGCAAAGCAGACATAACCGCCATCCGAGAAATGCGATGGGATGGGCCGGACAAAAAGAAGATGAAAAACTGCGACATCTACTACGGCAATTGTTATCGACGGCAAAAGCAGCGCTTATTTGGATGCGGATTTGTTGTCGGAGGCAGACTAAGACGAGAAGTCCTCAGCTTCCGGCATGTGAGCGAGCGCCTCGCAGCAATTCGCATCAAAGCTTAATTCGCCAACATTAGCCTCATATGCGCGCATGCCCCCACAGAGGAGAAAGATGACGACACCAAGGATGCCTTCTACGAGCTCCTCAACAAGACCTACGAGCAATGCCCTAGCTATGACATTAAAATTGTCCTCAGTGATTTTAATGCAAAGCTAGGAAGAGAGGATATCTTTGGTGGAACAATCGGAAAATATAGCCTGCACAACACCACCTCCGATAACGGATTCAGGCTTATCGACTTTGCGGCGGGGCGAAACATTGTCGTGGCTAGCACGCGGTTCCCACATCTCGACATACACAAGGGGACTTGGAGAACTCCTGATCAATCAACAGTCAACCAGATGATCACATTGCGATCGACGCAAGACACTCCTTCAGCATTATGGATGTCCGTACGTTCCGAGGAGCCAACATCGACTCGGACCATTACCTTGTTGTAGCCAAGGCACGGTTGCGGATATCCCAAACTACGCCAAGACAAACTAATGCTGTGAAAAAATTCGACGTCAGACGGCTACAATCGCAAGAGATCGCCAAGTCCTTTTCCGATCGAGTGTCTCTTAATCTTTTAAGAGGTCCAATGCCGCCAGCATCAAGCATCGAAGACCATTGGAAATACTGCCAAAACGCCATCAGAGGTGCCGCTTCTGATGTGCTGGGTTTCACTCGTCCACCACAACGAAACCCCTGGTTCGATGATGAATGCCGGCAAGCACATGCAGCTAAGCAAGATGCATATAACGCGGCGCTGCTTAGAAAGACAAGAGCTGCTCATGAGCTCTATGAGCGGAAGAGGAGAGACGAGCTCCGGCTTCTCAGGAGGAAGAAGAAAGAGCATGAGAAGCATGGAAACAAACCCCAAACCGAAGCCTGTAGAGATGAACAAGGGAACATCGTAGTAGAATCGCAGTCGATGCTGAGGATTTGGAAAGATAATTTCTGCAGACTGTATAACGGCGATGACGGATCAAATACCGCTGTCAGGCAGAATCAACCTTTCAACCTGGACGATGATGACCAACAATTCCGTCCACCCGACCTGGATGAAGTGAAGATAGCCATATCGAAGCTTAAGTCCAACAAAGCTGCTGGAGCGGATGGCCTGACTTCCGAGCTCTTCAAAGCGGCAGGCGATGACTTGGTAAGGAGCATACACTAACTCATCTGTAAAATATGGTCGGACGAAAGTTTGCCCGAGGAATGGAACCTCAGCATTGTTTGTCCGATTCTCAAGAAAGGAGACCCTCTGAACTGCGCCAACTACAGAGGCATCAGTCTCCTTAACATCGCATATAAGATCTTATCCGCCGTATTGTGTGAACGCCTGAAGCCGCTCGTCAACAACCTGATAGGTCCATATCAGTGTGGCTTCAGGCCAGGAAAGTCCACCATCGACCAGATATTCACACTACGGCAGATCTTGGAGAAGACCCATGAGCTTCAGATCGATACCCACCACCTATTCATCGATTTTAAGGCCGCGTATGACAGCATCTAACGAGCTATATAGAGCAATGTCTAGTTTTGGCATCCCTGCAAAACTCGTCCGTCTGTGCAGGATGACGATGGAGAATGTACGCTGCTCCATCAAGATCGGTAAAGACCTCACCGAGACTTTTGATGTCCAGAAAGGATTTAGACAAGGCGATGCGCTGTCATGCGATTTTTTCAACATCGTACTTGAAAGAATAGTGCAAAACTCACGAGCAAACACAAGAGGCACTATCTTTCAGAAGTCCGTCCAACTACTCGCATACGTCGACGATATTGACATAATCGGGAGAAAGCAGCGTGATGTCAGTGGCGCTTTCGCAAGTATTGCGACGGAAGCGGCGAAAATGGGTTAAGCGGTCAATGAGGGCAAGACCAAGTATATGCTGTCAAGCAAAAAGGACAACCAACACCGACGTCTCGGACAGAACGTCACCCTCGGCAGATATAACTTTGAGGTAGTTAAGGACTTTGTCTACCTAGGCTCCGCTATAAATACAGACAACGACACCAGCGCTGAGATCAAGCGAAGAATAACTCTTCCCAACCGCTGTTTCTTTGGGTTAAGAAGGCAATTGGGTAGCAAAGCCCTCTCTCGGACAACAAAAGTCATCCTTTATAAGTCTTTAATAATCCCGGTCCTGGCACATGGCGCAGAGGCATGGACATTATCAAAAATGGATGAGGGTGTTCTTGGTTGCTTCGAGAGAAAAATTCTTCGGGGGATCTTCGGTCCCGTCTGCATTGACGGTGAGTGGAGGAGGAGATACAACGACGAACTGTATGGACTGTACAACGACATGGACCTAGCCAGAAGAGTGAAGATCCAAAGACTGAGATGGCTGGGTGATGTAGAGCGCATGGACACCAATGCTCCGGTCCGAAAAGTCTTCGAATCCGCCCCCGAGGGACAGCGCAGTAGAGGAAGGCCAAGACTCAGGTGGCGCACGCAAGTGGAAGAGGACCTCAGCCAACTTAGCGTGCGAAACTGGAGGCAGCTAGCCAGGGATCGAGCTGGCTGGAGAAGCTTGTTGACTGAGGACCAGGTCCACCCCGGACTGTAGCGCCACCTAAAGTAAGTAAGTAATGTTAGCGGTATGGATTTTAAACGTTAATGTTTTATCTAAGCTAACTCCAAGATACTTAACTGTATCAACCCAATTGATTTCTGTATTATAAAGCACTAGATTTTTGCTAGGTAAAAAACAGTTCTTTCTTTTTCTCGTTAAAAAGATAGATTGAGTTTTGTTAGCATTAATTTTGACTTTTCAGTGCTTGCAGTACTCAAATATCTCTATGACCCCGGCATACATTGTATATTTACATGCGGGTAAGATCAGGGAAATAAGCTGTAATAATATTTTATAATAAAGGAGCAAGTACTGATCCAGACGCCTGCTGGTATCGTTCTTCTTGAAGAAAAAACATTATCTGTATATACAGTCCGTTTGATAAGATCGTATACGGCAAACTCGTTTATGAAAACCGGTTTGGAAGTGGCATTTGCATTAGCAGATAAAAAAGTACTTCTGCTAAGATGCTTTGAATAAAAAAATTTAAAGAGTGTTCAATTTTTATAAGAGACGGAAGTATTTTAAAATGAGTGTCGCGTTTGCATCACGTTATGAAGTAGTATTCTTGTGCACGCATCCAAAAGGACCGAAAATGTCATACGGAGCAGTTGCTAAATACATGAAAAAGTCAAAAGCATTTGTTAGCAAGTGGGTGCACCGTTATTCCCAAGTTAAAAATGTAGATGATTCGCCGGATCGTGGGTCTACGCCAAAAACAACAAAAAAACAGGACAAAATGATTCTACGCGTGTTTGAAAAAATCCTCTTCTATCGTTACGTGGGGGACAACGGATTTTACGTAAAAGGGGTCTAAATGTGTATTGTGATACGATACGAAGACGTTTACTAGCCAATAATGCAAAATTTCGAAGCACAATAAAGAAACCACTACTGTCAAAAAAACACATAGAGAAACGACTCAGTTGGGCCAAGGAGAATTTGGACAGAGATTGGAACAACGTTATTTTTTCGGATGAAGCTTTTTTTTGGGCATGGTCTCCTATCACTCATACCTGGTGTACACAATCCAATAAATTAATCCAGTTCATGTTTACAAATAACTTAAACGCACCCAAAATGGTCAAAATTTATAAGAAGGCTTTATTACCATCTGCCTAAAGGTGGTTTAAAAGAAGGAATGAGAATTGGTAACTGCAAGAAGATAATGACCCGAAACATCGCAGTCGTTTGTGCAGTGCGTGGAAACAAGAAAATTACGTCGATGTTTTAGATTGGCCATCACAGTCGCCGGATGCAAATCCCATTGAAAATGTTTGAGCATTTATGAAGCTTAAGCTCCAAGGAAAGAAGATCTCGGCGGTCAAACAATTATCACGAAAAATACGAGTTTTATGGAGATCTTTGTCTCAAGATTATGCTATAAGATTAGTAGAAAGCATGCCTAGAAGATTCCAAGCAATTATTGATATTGGAGGAGAGTGGACAACATATTAATGGAAAAGCTTTCAAGTAAATAAACAAAATAAACCCGTACAATTGATTTTTTTTATTATTATGAGTTCTTCTTTAATTTTTGTCATGTACGATGTACTCAAACAGACTATACCATAAAATACCTATTTGTTAGGAAACTTTGGATGAGTTTGATTAGATATGGGCGACATTTTCATCTTATTAATTTATATATGAGCCCATCGTGCCACCCTGAATCGAAGGCTTTTTCGATATCAAGAAGTACCTACTAGTCCTGTGGATTACTTAGAAGATAAATTGCTTTTAATATGGTTGCTAATTCTAAGCACTTGATGAGAGGTGCTGTGATTTTTCCTGAAACCAATCTGTTCTTGAATTTTTGTTTTTATTACTTTTTCAAGTAGTTAACTGCAACAACTAAGTAGGCTTATTGGTCCTACTATTCCTAGTATTAGTATTGGAATAATTTTAGCGACTTTCCAATCGTCAGGAAAGTATTGTAAACTTAAGCAAGCATTAATGATATATGTTCAATGTTTAAAACGGTTTTTGGGTAGTTGCTTAAGTATTTGATTATTTATCTTATCAATTCCTGGTGATTTATTAATGTGCAAATCAGTTATACAAGATTCGAGATCCTCATATGTGATTAGTTTATCAATGGCTCGCACTACTTCTGTTGAATTCATTTATTGTGTCTTCAACTGTTGCGTCTAATGGTGAAGTAAGTGCTACTGATGCGCTGTGGTTAATTAAGAAAGTATCGGCCAAGAGTTCGGATTTACTTTCAGGGGTAAAGCAGATTTGACCCCCATATTCTAAAAATGGAATTTGTTTATTTTTCTTTTTAAGAATTTTGGCAATGTTCCAGAAAGGCTTGGACCCTTTATCGAGGAGACCAAGCTTTTCGTTCCATGCATGGTTTCGAAAATTTTTTATTTGATCTGAGATCAATCTATTTAAAAAATTCATCTGGTTATAAATGATTTGGATACGATAACGTTGCCATTGCCTTCTTAAACTATTTCGAACTTTTATAATATTGAGGATATAGTGCGGGAGTAAAATCAATCTTCTGTTAAGATTTTTTAAGGGAACACATGCACTTACACTTTCCAAGATATTTGAAGTACGTAATTGTAGGTGGTAGGATTTGTTCGCGGTTTACACACTCTAGTGGATTAACTATGTAATTTTCTAGCCTTGAGTTAAGATGTTGCCTAAAGTGTACCCAGTTGGCACTCTCAAAATCTAAATATTGCACGTTATTTAAACTGGCTCTTAAACTAATATCACAGTAAACAGGAAGGTGGTTTGAACTGAGCGCATTAATTGCTACAGGTTGTGTAATAAGATTCGAGACATTAGTAAAAAATAAGTCTAGTCTCGAAGGAGAGGACCTCACAGATTCAGGTTAAAATGGACTTTGTACACTGCCTTGGTATACTCCAATGTAACCTTCAACTTCTTTGCTTGTTTCAGCTGTGCATTCAATTTACGTTTTAACGTCAGCGTATATATCGCATATCATTCTTAAAGGACACTTTATGGCATCATGCCAACTGATTGCAGTGACTGTCTGGTTTTAGTCGTACGAGGTACTACGGATAGATTGACGTTTTTCCTTAATTTGTTTTATCTGCGGTCTACGTTTTATGGCATTGATTAACTGTAATTTTTTTCTTTCTTTCTATGAGCGTTGTTGTCAGTCTGGTTGTTGTCTAAGCGTTCTACCTCATGGATAGTTTGCTCCATCGTTTATTTAATGATATTGTCCATTTTCAATAAATATCAGTCAATTTCCTCATTTGTCTGGTTTTTGTTAGCTGGGGGATCGATTTCACTTAAGCGTATGCATGATCGTACCGATTTGAAATAAGTATTATGGAGGCAAATTCGTAATGCTCATTATTAGACTCGTAGTCGAACGCTCTTTGTTGTAAATCTACATTTGGCAGTTTAAATCTAGTGTATATTAATTTTAAATCGAAAATATATAATCTGCCTATTGAATCTGTCATGAAATTAGAAAAGTGATCGGATTATAGCGGATCGACATTATATTTTTCCCGTTCTTTATTTTAAGAGTTCAACATATTTATCATATATTAATTTATTTCATAGAAACCCTCACAAATATTTCACTACATGCATAAATATTATAAGCTCTTAGATCCAAAGGACTTCATTGAATACGAACACTCATCGAACACTGAGTTTTACCAAAGTTAACTTAAATAAGCTATTTAAAATATATCTAAAATCTTTCTTAAATATACGAGGGCGGGTCAATAAGTCCGTGACTTTTTGAATTTCTGACCTCTTTACTGAAACAGCAACACCGCTCCTGTCAACAGGCATCTGTCAGTTGACTCCTGTCAAAATTTAAACTTGCTGCGTCAGTTAGTTTGTGTTTGACAGCTATTTTTATCAGACTACTCACTAATTTAAGGAGAAAATGGAAAAAAGTGAATTTCGTGTGCTTATTAAGCATTATTTCTTGCGAAAAAAAACCATTACCGAGACCAAGGCTAAGCTTGATAAATACTATTGGGACTCCGCACCATCGATTTCAATGGTAAAAAAGTGGTTTACTGAATTTCTTTGTGGCCGTACAAGCACTGAAGATGCCGAACGTCCTGGACGCCCAGTTGAGGTCTCTACACCCGAAACAATCGAAAAAATTCACGATATGGTGTTGGCCGACCGAAGATTGAAAGTGCGAGAGATTGTGGAAGCCGTAGGGATCTCGCATGGCTCAGTGGTTTCAATTTTGAATGATCACTTGGGCATGAGAAAGCTTTCCGCAAGATGGGTGCCGCGTTTGCTCACAGTCGACCACAAACGCAATCGTGTAAAATCGTGCAAAAATCCATGAATTGGGCTATGAATTGCTCCCTCATCCACCCTATTCTCCAGATTTGGCTCCGAGCGACTACTTCTTGTTCCCAAACCTGAAGAAATGGCTTGGTGGAAAAAGATTTGACTCCAATGATTAAGTCATCTCGCAAACAAAGGCCTATTTTGAGGATCTCGACAAATCATTTTTTTTGGAAGGGATAAAAAAATTGGAGAAGCGTTGGACAAAGTGTATAGAGCTCAAGGGAGACTACGTTGAAAAATAAAATTATTTTTTTATCAAAAAATCTGTGTTTTAATCCAAAAGTCACGGACTTATTCTGATTTATAGATTTCAGACACGCAGTGTGACTGTTATATTAATTTTTTCAATTGGATGCACTTAAATATCTTAACAAAGATTTGGAATTTTAGCCTTCGAATCGAGCAAAATAAAAACAAGATTATCAAGTATTTGTAATTATAGTATTTCGCGGATACATGAAGTCATGTAATAAATGCCGATTTTTCATAATAGTGTAGATTCAATCTTCCTCTTCATTATTAAAACCAAAATTAAGCTAAAATCGTATTCAGAATCTTGCTGGGATGTACGCTTAGGGAAAGTATTCAGCGTTGTCAACCGTATGAAACCCAGTGCTGCAACTATGACTCAACACCGATTGTGATTATATTACCATTCTGATACTGGTGTCGTTTAAACGAGCTCAACTAGTCAAGTTGGTAAGGGTAGGAATCAAGCAGAAGAAAATAGCAACACTTTGTCAGAAATGATTGAACCTCAAAAGCGGGACGTACCACAGGCGAACTTACGCGACTTAATTAACTGTGTGTGGCGTATATAGTCAGCATGGTAGATTCCTTGTACATCATGAGATTTTCCAATCAGTGAAAGTTCTTTCGACCATTGACGGAACTCGGCAGTATGTGCCTTATAGAAAAATACGAGAAAAAAATCTCCCAGAATTTTACAATACGTATGTCAATAAAATTGTATAAGGAAAGAGAACAACTTCAGTAACACAAACTAAAAGAAACAAAGTGAGGCTAATATCATTACTGTCGGACAAACTACCACTACAGTTTACAAAGTCTTCCTTGTTGTGGTCTAGTACTTATATCTATGGATGTCTTTAAATATTTCTGACGCCATAACAATAAATGACTACACTGCACAAATTTAACGTTGCCCGGCTTTAGTCGCAGTAATCCAACAAAATCTCTCCCGGACCAAGGACCAATCACAAACCCCCCTTCTTTTTCTTTTAGTGGCGCTACAGTCCGGGGTGGACCTGGTCCTCAGTCAACAAGCGTCTCCAGCGAGCTCGATCCCTGGCTAGCTGCCTCGAGTTTCACACGATAATTTGGCCGAGATGTTCATTCACTTGCGTACGCCACCTGAGCCTTGGCCTTCCTCTACTGCGCTGTCCCTCGGAGCGGATTCAAAGACTTGTCGGACCGGAGCATTGGTATTCATTCGCTCTACATGACCCAGCCTTATTGGATCATCACTCTTCTGGTTAATTCGATGTCGCTGTACGTCGATACAGTTCGTCACTGTATCTTCTCCTCCACTCGCCGTCAATGCAAGCGGGACCGAAAATCACTCGAAGAATTTTCCTCTCAAAGCAGCCAAGAGCACTCTCATCCAATTTTGGTAATGTCCACGCCTTTGCGCCATAGAGCAGGACTGGGATTATTTAGGAGTATATAGGGTAACTTTTGTTGTCCGAGAGAGGGCTTTGCTACTCAACTGCCTTCTTAGCCCATAGAAACAGCGGTTGGCAAGGGTTATTCTTCGTTTGATCTCAGCGCTGGTGTCGTTGTCTGTATTTATAGCGGAGCCTAGGTAGACAAAGTCCTTAACTAACTCAAAGTTATATCTGTCGAAGGTGACGTTCTTCCCGAGACGTCGGTGATGGTTGTCCTTTTTGCTTGACAGCATATACTTGGTCTTGCCCTCATTGACCGCTAAACCCATTTTCGCCGCTTCCGTCTCAATACTCGCGAAAGCGCCACTGACATCACGCTGCTTTCTCCCGATTGTGTCAATATCGGCGGCGTATGCGAGTAGTTGGACGGACTTTTGAAAGATAGTGCCTCTTGAGTTTGCTCGTATGTTTTACACTATTTTTTCAAGTGCGATGTTAAAAAAATCGCATGACAGCGCATCGCCTTGTCTAAATCCTTTTTTGACACCAAAAACCTTTACCGACCTTGATGGAGCAGCGTTCATTCTCCAACGTCATCCTGCACAGACGGACGAGTTAGTGGACTTTCCTGACCTGAAACCACACTGATATGGACCTATCAGCTTTTTGGTGAACGGCATCGGTGTTAACACAATACGGCAGATAAGATCTTGTATGCGATGTTAAGAAGGTTGAGGCGTAGTAGTTGGCGTAAACAATTCTGAAATTCCATTCATCGGGCATACTTTCGTTCGACCATATTTTAGAGATAAGTTGGTGTATACTTCTTACCAAAGTCATCGCCTGCCGTTTTGTAGAGCTCGGCAGGGGTTAGGCTGTCCGCTCCAGCTTTGTTGGACTTCAGCTAAGATATTGCTATGTTCTCTTTATACAGGTCGGGTGGACGGAATTGTTGGTTTACATCAGCCAGGTTTGAAATGTTTATTCTGCCTGACAGTGGTATTTGTTTAGTCATCGCCGTTATACAGTCTACAGAAATGATCTTTCCAAATCTTAAGCATTGACTGCGACTCTACAACTATGTTTCCTTGTTCGTCTAAACAGGCTTCGGTTCGGGACTTGTTTCCGTGACATGTTATTTTTACCTTTTGGTAAAACTTCCGAACCTCATTCCTGGAGTAGCATTCCTTAATTTCCTCGACCGCGCGCTTCTCATGCTCTTTCTTCTTCCTCCTGAGCAGCAAGCAGTTTTTCATCCTCTTTTTGTCCAGCCCAACCATCGCATTTCTTAGATGGCGGTAATGTCTGCTTTTCAGCAGTCAAGGGCCTCCGCTAGTTGTTCGGCTATACATGGTCTATTAAGGGACCTATCATTCCATGTGCATATCCAAAGCTCATTGTCCTTAAATCGTTTGCGTGGGTGGTCAACAGTAGATCCGTCCGCATCCGAGGCTTGTTGATGCTTCGTAATTTAATTTTTTTTAAATGGCCGGGCAGTTACCCCGGCGCCACAGCCCACAACCTAGAAAACCAGTTCCATTTTGTGTGCCCCCAGGACGAGGGGTCGGTTACACCGAAGCCAGTAACCCGTGAGTGCTGCCGTTGGCCCATATAGGGCTTGTCCGCCACCATCTATTTTCCAAGACCCTGACTAAGTCGGGAAATCCTTTCCGGCCTGAGCTCCAAATATGTCGGAGTAGCCCGGATAAGGTCTTGTTTTGTTTTCCCGACACTAAACCTGATTTATGGCGCAAACAAATCCCCCTAAATTTGACTATTTTATCGAAACGACGATACATGGAAAAATTTAGAGCAGCCTGTACCCTCAACAAGCAAAGTAGGAAGAAAGATCAGTAAATAAATAAATTTTTAAATAAAACTTACAAGGCAATACCAGAGGCACAATATTCTAAGCGACTGTATCAAGGCTAGCCACTAACCATTGAGGTAGAAGCGACGAAGATGAGTTGAATATAATGTTGATAAAATAACTCAAATAGTTCGGGCAGTACTATGTCCTCTCACTAACAAAGAGGAACACACTATTAAGACCCCTTTCGTCTCAGCCCTACTCTGAAGGCCGTTAATACGCGTATGCGTTTTTTCTATACGAATATGCTCTTAGTTGGTTCGGGATAAAGGATCTAATGGTGTTGGTGGTCCCGTCTGTATAGATCGAAATTGAAGGAAAGTGTATAATTAATGTATGAACACCAACGTTCCGAGTGGTAAATAAAAACCAATAAAAATGAGATGATAAGCACCTTACTGCATTTAATTGAATAATAAAACTAGACGTCTAAGATTTATGGAAGTTCAAAATGTAATATTTTTTTCATCTTCACTTCACAAAGTTGATATCTTTGCTTATTCTTTTCTTAAAACTGTGACGGCGATTAAGAGCCATTAATTTCAAGTAAAGTAATATTGTCTGTTCCTCAAAGAAGGGAAGTCTCAAATGGTACTAGTTCTCGATCGAATAATGGAAGATATTTGATTGCCTTACCCCAGAATCATGAGCATAACTAAAGAACCATTTGGACCTAAGGAATGTATTGTCAATGATGGATGACTGTTTAATAAAGGTATCATTTTTTGTAACGATGGAGGAACACCGACGTAACGTCTCTTGCCTTACTTTGTTCTATCGTTGTTTTCGCCACCAGTGTTCCACCAAAATTGCCAATATCATTAAACCCCTTCAAAATTTTAACCCTAACATTCGTCTCGATATTAATACTCTACAGTATACCCTCAAGCCCCCTTTCGGACATACGTAATCTAGAATAACTTCAGTTTTGCTACAAATCTCTTATAGAATGCCTTATCGTGCTCTCTACTTCGTAGTCATTATAATTTGCAAACATTTAAGCTCAGCATACATTGGTACCTTTTACTCTTTGTGAGGTGTGCAAACATTTTACGGGAGCTAATAACCCCTACAAGATATGTTAATAATAAAAATAAATATTTGAAAATGGTTTTGGACATATGTATGTTCGTCCACCATAACTCGCTTATATTGTACAAAGCGCGATCTAAAGGACCAATTTCCGAAACTTTTTTGACCAATTGAAGGCGAATATCGCAGACTACTCGAATAATGTTTTACACCAAAGCGTCAATAGCAGCTGGCTTATCACCATAAACTCGACAGAAAATAATTGAGTTCAATGGCCAATTTGGCATATAGCCAAATCGCGTTTTTAATAAAACAATGTTTTTGTTAGTAGTATGAGGTGGAACAGAAGTAAATAAAAGGTAATCATCGCAATGTACCGGTGTCTTCTGACAGTAACTTATGCTCCGGCCTCATATTCGAAGGAATAAAGACCTCGATGCCACCGGCGTACAATCCCCACCTAATGGTCGGGTTTTCAGGATGCAATGGCATTGTTTGAACTTTTTGAAGATTATATTCGCTCCGAATATGGAAATTCTGTTTGTTTAAATATCCGTTTAACCAGAAATGAGCCTCATCTGTAACCGAAATTTAGCGGTATAAAACTGGCTAAACTCCCAGTTGATTTATACCCCAATAACCCAACACCTGACGCATTAAATGACAACGCAGCCTTAGCTCTTGCACCAATTGAATTTTATAGTCTTTATCATTCGCAGAGCTTTCCAGATATTGGATGAATAAATGCCAAGTTGCTGCAAACGACGGGGCGAATTGATGGGAAGACTTGTTCGCAGCTCGCCATAACAACACAAGGATGGCAAAAAAACAATGAAAAGCTAATACCGAACCTATAGTTTTGATTGACTTCTCCACAAACTTGTCACCTAGCAGTTCAGATTCGGGGTATGAATCTGTGACTGATTTTGTATACATAGTGCTCATTTTTGAATTAAAGATCTACTAGAAGAGTTTAAAAGCACCCATTGTGCATCTGTAGGATTGGGTTTCCCTTTTTTTTCGGTTCAGAGCTTTATGGCTTTATTTTAATCATGAAAGCCTGGGATATTGTTGCACTCGTGTTGATGATGTATTAGGGTTGGAACACATCTAAAACTGCTTCTTCGCACGCTGCAGCTTTTGTATCGTTTTACGAGTATGCCATGCCTCTTATTTCCCATTCAACATTTCCTGTAAGAGTATTAAAGATCTTAACATTTGCGAATCGGCTGGTTCAGCGTAATTTCCCTCCTCTGAACAGGTATTCTTAGGGGCTGATAAAACCACTGCCTAAGCTTTTTCATCAATCCTTTTCGAGCAGATGAAAAATAGAGTCTGCCCAGCCTATCCCTAAAAAAGGCGAATCTTCTTCTCTCTCCTTCTGCAGACCCATAGCACTAACGGCTCTTCTTTCAATGGAAATGGAAACACGAAATTCGAAAAGTTCTGAATGGCTGGCAGTACGGTTTTTACCTATATAGCAACAGCTCCACTAGTGATTTGATGGCATGTCTTGCCGAAAATTGCACCAAAGAGTACATCAATATGGCGAAAGTAAGATAGTTGCACTTGATATTTCTAAGGCATATGACAGAGTTTACGGTCAGGCTCTTTTGTCGAAAATGCGTGCATTTGGGATCGATGATCGTTGTTTCCTACTTCTAATTCAATATATTCCTTTACTAATGATAGTACTCTCTGCTTTTTATATATATTCCCGGGTCTGGTCTTCGGCTGAACATGAACGTGAACATGAACGGAAGCACATGTAAATCTTTTTAAAATATATTCACAGCATAACCAATCAACAGAGCGGAATTGAATGCTTCCAAAACACAATGCTGTCTGCTGTCATTAAACCAAAATCCAAACTCGCAGCCATTATCCATGAATGGCACTTGCATCGTTGAAACCGAAAACCTGTCCATGCATGGTATGCATCTTAATGAAAATCTTTGTTGAAATAGCCACATATTTGATGGCACTAAAAATACTGTTAAATATCTAGGTTTCCTAAAACAGTGTTAGAAATATTTCATCCTCTTTGCTCTGTCTTCAATACATGTATAAGGCTTCATGTGGCCAAAATTTGAGTACAATGGTCACATCTAATCAGCTGCCTCTAAGACCTCTTTGTATTTGCTAAATTGGATTTAAAATCGTGCGATAGAACTTACAGGAATGTCTCCTTAGCTATTTTTCCCATTAGTGCTCCACCGAAAATGTCAGTAGCATTCCGTTTTTTCCCCCACTTTGGAACGTATTCTGAAATATCGTGATTTTTTTCTAAGCCGAAGACCTAGTTAATGCGATGACCTTAACAAGGCTTTATAACCTGCAAACATTCAAAACCAATTTAAATCGTTTCTTCTCTTTATTTCCTCCCTTACTATCGATCACCTGGGTTTACATTTTAAGGGTGCTAATAATCCCTTGGACAGGCGCTTCTTACTCTGCTTCTGCTTTCTACTTTTACTTGGAAAATCATATCATATCACTTGTTCCACTTATAGTACAACAAATAGTCTCTCACTCATGAAGGCTATGGCTTCCGCGTTAGAGAAAAAAGCATTTGCTTCTTCGAAGTTAATGAGTCAAAAGCTATTATCTGCTTTATGGGGATACACTGATTCTGACTAATCTTGACATCTTTAACTAAAATTTGAGCATCGTTCTCCAGGCATGTTCCATTTAGTAATAAAAATCGTTGCTGGACTCGCCGTATTCAAACTATTTCTTCGTTTCAATTCATCAATGCACTATTCAAACAAAAATGGAAACTGGTAAGAAAACGGCTACTTGTAGACAGCGTCCTAATACGGCTTAAGAAATAAATCCACATAAACAAACCAAAACCTTTCTACTTTAAGGTTCACAAATGCCTGACTAAATACCCAGTAAATGTGAGAATTTCCCAAACATGGATTGTTTGCTACTACCAAGATGCCTTTTCAATACCTTAACCGTTCGTTTCCTTGAAATTTAATTGTTGTACAAACTGTTTCTCATTTCTCACAATATTTGCAAATGCAACAACAGAGAAGGGGTAACAAGAGTAATAACACCAGCATTCAGTTTTATTTTCAATCCCCAATAACCAGTATTAAAGACTTTCACTTTGCCACATTATTTCCGCACATAACAGTGGACGGACAACATTCGCAACTTGACGTCGCACTGAAAGGTTGCACTACGGAACAAACCATTATCCACACGTGTTAGACTCAAGATCTTAAAATAACATGGAGACCACATTCATCAAGCCTGAGGAGGAATTCGCTAAGAAAATTGATCGTCTGTTTCCCATTCCAGATTGTTTCATCAAGGTGAATCCAGGAAATGTGATCTTACCCAGAAAATACGAAGGGCTTGCTGAGTCTATCAGGAATTTGCCTATTTTTGAGGACGATACATGGCTGGTATCGTACCCTAGAACTGGTATGTACTTGCACGTAATAAAGATCCAGTCAATCTTTAATTGAATCTCGTAAAGGGTCCACGTTAGCTCTGGAGATGCTTTGGCTGTTGATCAACAAACTGGATTATGAGGGCGCTAAGGAAATTCTTCAAGTTAGATGTCCTTTGGTTGAATTGACTGCACTTTTTGGCGAGGATCACTATGAATGGGTTTCGTACGTTGGGAAATCTTTGATTTGTTTTGAATTAATTAGTGATATTTTTTTTTTGTTTAGATCGTCGCTTGGAAATACTGTTGAGTATGTCCGCAATATGCCCCGACCACGATTGATCCGATCACACCTCCCCTGGCATTTACTCCCCAAGGATCTCGCAACAGTTCGGCCAAAGGTAGGGTGATTCTCTATCTAGTTTTTCTAGTGAATAAATCAACACGTGTATGTCTTTCAATCTACACCCTATAGATAATCTATACAGCGCGAAATCCGAAAGATCTTTGTGTATCTTTTTATTACTATTGCAAACTCATGCATGCTTTGAATGGCAGCTTTGAGGACTTTTGTGATCTTTTTTTAAAAGATCATGCTCCGATGGGACCCTACTGGAATCATGTCATACCATTTTGGGAAAAGAGAAATGATTCAAACATTTTGTTCCTGAAATACGAGGATATGAATAGGAATTTGTCTGGAGTGGTAGAGAAATGTGCTGATTTCCTCAAAATTGACTACAAATTGTCCAAAGATGATCTACAGGGAATTTGCGATCACTTAAAGTTTGATAAGATGCAGTCGAATCCAGCAGTAAATTTGGACCATTTGATAAATCGAGAAAGTAGTGACAGTGGAAAGAAGGCAGCAAATGATGCTGAGGTGAAGTTCATACGAAAGGGAAAGGTGGGTGATTGGAATAATAGTATTTCACCTGAAATAGCTCTGAAATTCGATCAGTGGGTTAAAGAGCACTTTAGTGGAACTGGATTGAATTTTGAGTATGAATAGTTTTACAAAACAAAAAAAGAACAGTTTCAATATATTCGGTAAATTTTTGTCTTTTGCAATTATTTAATTCTCGTTGATGTGATTGGTTTATGGGAGAAATGGGCTTCGCGTATTCTACTTAATTTTCCAAAGTCTTAAGGAAGATGTGGTTGTAATACTTTGCACTCGTATGTTACTGAAACGAACAATACTTAACGTCGCAATTTGTCAAATTTAGGAGAAAATTTTCTCAAAATAAACCTGCATATAACAAGATTTGGTGATTTAACTGTCGTACTTTCCAAAGAGCTTCAGTTTGCTCCACCTTCATTCAGGACTAAGTGCCTCCTGTTTTACCTGATTTACAGTGGAGGTTGAGAAACTCGAACACTCGCCGGCGTGGTTTTTTGGTTTCCAAATGCTTTTTGTCTCATAGCTTTCTGATTTTTTTGAAAAGATTTGAGCTCAAGTCCTCAAGTCTAGTCTATACAAGAAAATTAAACTTCTGAACTACGTCGCAGCGCATCGGTTCTGAGTTTTTTTTTACGAAAATGGCATAATGATTGGTGTTAACCTGGCAATTTCCAGTGTTGTTACTAAGACTACATATTAATTGTTTTTATTATGACCACCGGACTTGTCTTGACAACATTATACTCTGTCGAGAATCACAAAGTTTTAGAAGGGTAACGTACGACAAATGGATTTACGCAATTAAATCAAAGGCAGCGTTAATAGTTAAAATAGTGGATACTTAATACGAGTATATATGAGCTGCATTAACGTATTTAGAGCTGTTGTCTATTAGAATATTAGGACTAAGCAAGAAACTAAAACAGAAATGGTGACTGATATACATTAAGTGGATCAGCAGTTAGATGTAGAAGCATCAGCAACATGTCAACCAAACTCATCAAGTCACAGAATTTAAGGCCAAGAACTTAATCAATACCATCGATCAATTGCTAAATTCATTACCGGGTTTGGCTCGGTTGTAGCTATAAAATGAAATTCGCGGAAGAAGCTTCAGTCCAACCGGAAAGCGCTTATAAAAAATTGTTTTTAAAAATGTAGAAAACAATTGCATAAGCGTGTTGCATCAAATGCAAAATATAGCATAGGGCGGTGAACCAGAGGCCTACCTGGCTGACTATTTAACGTACATCGGTCCCTCTGTTTGTTTCCTTCCCAGTTCGCGGGCACTGTGTTCTAACAATTTAAGGGTGCACGAGCACGCGCTTATCATAAAAAAAGAATAAAAATTCTCATATTGGCCGAGCGAAGCTTCACCGGATTGGAAGTGCTCTAATATCTACTTGGGAGTCTTTTTAAAATTTAATGGAGGTAATTCCTTCTCGGAGAAGACCGCCAAATCCTTTTTCGATACAGTTTCTCTTAAGAGATTAAGAGAGATGCCGCTAGCCTCAAGCATCGAAGACAAGAGGCAACACAGCTAAAAACCATCAGAGATGCCGCTACTGATGCGCTGGGTTTCACTTGATCACCAAAACAAAACCCCTGGCTTGTTTACGAATGCCGGATATGCAGATCCATACAAAACGGCGCTGAATAGGAGGACTGGAGCTGTTAAGGAGCTCTATGAGCAGGAGAGGAGAGACAAACACCGGCTTCTCAGGAGGAAAAAGAAAGAGCATGAGAAGCGCGCGCTCGAGGAAATTGAGAGATGCTACTCCAGGAATGAGATTCGGAAGTTTTACCAAATAATATGCCACGGAAACAAACCCCGAACCGAATCCTTTACAGACGAACAAGGAAACATAGTTGTAGAGGCTCAGTCGATGCTGAAGATTTGGAAAGATCATTTCTGTAGACTGTCAGGCAGAATAAACATTTCAAACCAGGATGATGTTGACCAACAATTCCGTCCACCCGAACTAAATGAAGAGAACATAGCAATATCTAAGCTGAAGTCCAACAAAGCTGGAGCGGACGTCCTAACTGCAGCCGAGCAGAAGTATACACCAACTTACGAGTATCTCTAAAATATGGTCGAACGCAAGTATGCCCGTTGAATAGAATTTCAGCATTGTTTGTCTGATCCTCAAGCAAGGAGACCCTATTATCTACGCCAACTTCTGAGGCATCAATCTTCTTAACATCGCATACAAGATCTTATCTGCCGTATTGTGTTAACACCGAAGCCGTTCGTCAAAAAGCTGATAAGTCCGTATCAATGTGGTTTCAGGCCAGGAAAGTCCACTATCGACCAAATATTCAAACTACGGCAGATCTTGGAGAAAACCCATGATCTTCAGATCGATACACACCACATATGACAGCCGCGTATGACAGCATAGATAGAGACGAGCTATACAGAGTAATATCTAGTGTTGGCATCCCTGCCAAATTCGTCCGCCTGTGGAGGATGACGTTGGAGAATGCACGCTGCTTTGATGTCAGAAAAGGATTAAGACAAGGCGATGCGCTGTCGTGCGATTTCTTTAACATCATACTTGAAAGAATAGTGCAAGACTTACACACAAACACAAGAGGCATAATCTTTCAAAAGTCCATCTAATTACTCGCATACGCCGATAATATTGACATAATTGGAGGCGTGATGTCAGTAGCACCTTTACAAGTATTGAGACGGAAACGGCGGAAATGGGTTTAGTGGTCAATGAGGTCAAGACTAAGTACGAGTACATGCTGTCAAGCAAAAAGCATACTGAACACCGACTTCTCGGACAGAATGTCACGGTCGACAGGTATAAATTTGAGGTAGTTAAGGGCTTTGTCTACTAAGGCTCCGCTATAAATTCAGACAACGATACCAGCGCTGAGATCAAACGAAGAATAACTCTTGCCAATCGCTGCAATCATCCTCATATCGGAAGACCGAAACTCAGGTGGCGCACGACATAAGAGGGGGCCCTCGGTCAACTTAGCGTTCGAAACTAAAGTAATTCCTTCTCGCTGGCGATAATTTTATTAAACGTTTTTTTTTTTACTAAACCACGACTCAAGTTACCAATTCGCGGAAAGCCTTTTGGGATGATTGAGGCAGATGAAGCAGAATTCGCAAAGGGAGCTGAAGGCGGTTCCAACATCGACCTATGAAAAGTGTTTTAAAGATTGGAGAAAGCGTTGGAATATTTGTATTGTTTGCAATAGGGAATAAAGGGAATAAAATGAATATCTACGAATAAGTGAACCGTTTTCGTTTTATTTAAGAATTCTGGGTACGTTTTGATATGAAGGTATAGAACTGTTTTTCAAACGCCGGGCAGTACGTTTAATGAGACAACAACACCATGTTAAGGACGCCAATAATTTACTTTGTAGAATATAACATATCGCTTACTCGTTTGAGGATTCAAAACTGGGAGGGAACAAAACCTTAGCTTCAGGCATGTAACGCTTAAATTTGCCAGAATAAGCCTAATAAATGCGAGGAGAATGATGACCTTTCCAAAGATTGTTTCTACTGGCCGGGTAAAGTGACCTTGGTAATGAGCCTAATTGACGAATGTGATCAAGCGAACAGCTGGAGGTGTTATTGAGCCATATATTTTTCGAAGTGATGCTGGCTCGGTGTCGATGACAGTTAAGAGATCCCATTCAAGTTGGCTATCATGGAGAACATTAGATTGATTGAAAATCTAGTAATGAGTTGCATTGGCTCTTTTATAATTTATGGTGAAGAGCACCTACGGGAAGATGTTGGAATATAATTTGGATAAAGAAATTTCTCTAGTCGTTTATACAAAATCTCTAGGGTTTCTCTATGTATAAAGGAATTCAAAACTTTCTCAAATTCAAAGAAAGCCATTATTGGCATCTTTAACGTAAACATATTCGTTTCCTGTCCATATTTTGTCTTGTAAAATTCTCTTACTCACACTTCCTCATCTACTACATTTTCTCATATATATTACAACAAAACTGAGCCACCCTGTTTGCGTTTTGACAAATCAAAAATGACAAAAACAAATAAATGTCAGAAATTCTAATTATTTTTCTCTGCTATTGAAAAACAAAGTTTTGATCGCGTACCTTTGGATTTATTTTTATCATCAAATTTCTTGCTCATAAATCTTTGTCAAATAAATTTTGCAAACAAATTCCCTTGGCCAACGTTCACCTGCGGTTGCAGTTTGTGTTTATTTTCCGTCGTTTCCGTTGTGTAATGAATCAAATGTCTAGGCTAGCCTAAGGTTGCAAAAGTGCATTCAATCAGAAAATAAAGAAATTCTGTGTGTAATGTGCAATTCGATGACTTCCCTTTCCACAAGTAATTTATTTAATTCGACATCGTCCTATTCGCACCACATTTTGCTTGGGAAAATCAAAAACCTTAATTATGAGCTTATCGAGGAATGTAAGCACTGCATCGAAGGTAGCAATCTCTCCAAAAGTTTACGTGGGGAATTGGAAGGGTGAGTGACCACGTTTTGATGTTCTTGTTGTCAAATCAATGCGATGGGAGGAGAAAGTACATTTTTTTTCTTGTCTTCCAACAGTTTAACAAGAGAAGTAAGGCGTGAAGTGGTGAGGAAGATTCGAAATGGATGTGCACCACTGTTTGTTGCATGTAAGCGGGGTTTAGTGGAGATTGTCGAGTATTTGGTTACTGTTTGTGAGGCGGATATCGAACAGAGAGGACATTATGAAGTGGCTGAAGACAGATCATTTCACTACGTAACGCCATTGTGGTGTGCTGTTGTGTCTGGAAAACTTCCAGTTGTTAAATATCTTATTAGAGTAGGCGCCGATATCAATGCCTCATCGGATTCTGGTTCTACTCCAGTTCGAAGTGCATGCTTTATGACACATTTTGAAATTGGTAAGTCCTAGTAGTCAATTCCAAAAGTTACAAATGGTTTGGGCAAATGATTTGCAATCTTCTTTTGAACTGCAGTTCAATATCTAGTTGAGAATGGTGCAGATATCAAACAACCCAACATGAATGGCGGGACATGTCTTATAAACTCTGTGCAGTCGATGCAGTTGTGCTTGTATTTGATCAAGAAAGGAGCTGACATCAATGCTAAGGATATTCAGGAAAAGACCGCACTTCATTATGCCATTCAGGAGCACAGGTTTGTCGAATTATCAAGACAATTAAAGGCTTATTCTCGTTTTGTTTTTTCCTTCAGACTCGATACGACGAAACTATTGATGGAACAGGGAGCTAATCCGTATGCAAAGAGCAGATATGGAGACGATGCATTGCGTACAGCCTGCTTGAAGGGAGCCCATCAAATTTTCGATTACCTTAAATCGCACTGGGAATTTCCTGTGGAACGGCTTGCTGAAGCTCATGAACTGATAGGTAAATAAAGTGACATCATGATATTTTCAAATTTAAACAACTGGCAACAGTCCAATATGATTCATAGAGGGCAGGTCGTGATGGTGAATTGTTGTTTACTTACTATTATGCCTCTTTTAGTAAGTTGAAACATTGCCAATGATGATTGATAGATGTAAGGTCACAGAATTTGTTAGCTGCTCGCAGTTTGAGTGTCATTACCTTTGGTCATGTGCAAGGATAACAATTGCCAAAAGACAAAAATAGTCGCAGCAGCTGCGCTACAAATTGTTACTTAATGCCTTAAGCTAATACAATTTAGTGTTAACTAAGGTTAGGTACTATATCGATATCAAATTACCGGTAATCAATTGTTGTTGAATTAACTTCTGACTTAAGACGACGCTATGAAGTAGGCTTTCTTTTGGATGGATTTAAAAACGGCCCGATGACAAGGTCGGTTAATATTTAAAAGTAAGTGTCTTATTGACAACATAAAGATGGTTTTCATCTCGTCATGGCTAAACCCGTCTTGCTGCTTCAGTGGGTGCAAGCTTACCAAACCAAGATTTGTCGTATTGAGTCGACAACGGAGATTCTTCCCTTATTATGTGGCACTAGAGTCCAGGCCTCCTGTTGCCCACCTCTTGGTTGCTTTTCACATAAGCGCCCCACCCAAAACGAGGTCTTCTCGTTCCACATTGTCACTCCAGCTTAGATTCAAAGACACTCGGAAAGTGTGTGTGGAATTTCTCCAAATTTCCTGCGTAATTACATGAAGAACTTTTCTCTAGAAGCAATTAAGAACATTCTTTCCAGGTTTTGATAAAGTACATGTTTTGTGCAGTTCAGGTCGGGAACGATAAGGGTCTTATACACTCCTTTCTTCGTATTTTGTAAGAATACTCTGCAGGTGTATGAATGTTTGAAATTACAGCGGTGCACAACTGACCAAAAAGTATATTGTTTTTGGTATCGGTATCAGCGGTTAATTTTCAGAGCCCAAAAGAACGGCTATCGGCTCTAATTATTAACATTCGTATAATTTGTCAGTGCTTACATTAATTTTTCCAAAAAAAAAACATCTATTCGAGCCCTTGTTCTTGAAAGCATTTCTAGCAATGGTTTCGTTTTACTTCTATAAGATGGCGCTTCAGCTTGTAGTGTTTCAGCTAACTTGCCTCTTCATTCACCAACGTGGACCTTTGCTAACTGCCACCAGTGTCGCGTACGAAGTTGACTGAGATCCCCTTTCACTTGTTTGCACAACCTAAAGTAAGATTGTAGTCTACTGCGTTATCCTTTTGGGTTGGAGTCAAAAGTGCCTCTTCCATTCTTAGTGATGCAAACGGGTCCTCCCGGAGCGCATCATCCCTTTTAATCAGTGCCCAAGTTTCTACACCGTAAAGCAGGATCAGTGTTTTGTATAAAGAAGCAGCGATTAGCAAGAGTATTTCTTCACATAATTTCCGCGTTGGTGCCGATATCGAAAACGCGCTATTAATAACTCGCTGCATTCTTTCACAATGTAGTCTGCAAACTATCATCGGAACTGAGTTTCGCATTAATCATTCAAGAACGATGTTAGAAATCACATGATAACGCGTCACTTTGTTTCGGCTACGTTTATGTAGTCACATGGATTAATCATCGTCATCTTGCCCCGTCGCCGTGTGGCTGCCGGCGCCACACATGGCTCTGTATAGTTCGTGTCTATAGAATCAGTGATATGCAACTTTGAGATCGATGAAGAGGTGTTGTATAGTATATCGATTTCGAACTCACGGGTCGTTGCATAGATCTGTCGTAATATCCTGCTTTTAATAGCAATTAAGCCATCGTGTTCAACAGCTTTCCCAGGCTTAATTTCCATCTTGGCTTTATCTTGGTGGAATGGACGGAAAATATTGTTGTTTCAAGTTGAAAGGCTCTTTCTTCATCAATGGCCAAAAGTCAGTAGAAATAGTGTTTCAAGGTTCTCAACACCGACTGCGGTTCTACTGTGTGGTGTTTCGGAAAACTTCGGAACTTTATTTTTGTGGTAGCATCTTCCTAAGGCCTCAATCGATGGTTTTCCCTGCTCTGTTTTTTAGAAGGAGCCAAGGTTTTATCCTAACTTTTCTGCTCATAGAGCTCGCGAGTTCCTAGTTCTGTTCTGTCTTCATTTGTCATTGAGCCAGACGTTTCTCTGTTGGGGTGGGTTGAAACGCAATGCATCATAGGGAGCCTCTTTTATATATTTGATGTTGTCGGCATCTTCAAGAGGTCTACGCTGTTACGGATACCCACATCCGTATTTTGGCTTCAACATGATAACGGTCCGAATCAATGTTAGCTTCCGTTAACTAACATTGCGTTTTGGTGCAAAATTAACAAGCCAATATTGGTTTTAAACGGTGATGCCTTTGAAGGTCCGTATTACAAAAGATGGCCTCCTTGCCTACTTTCCCAATAAAATTTAGCGTAAGGCTAGAAGGTTTCGTCGAGAATCTCACAGAAGCAGTCTTTGGCATGGTCATCCTTCTCTCTCTGGACATTGGCGTTTATAAGGCTTATGTCGATAAATTTGGCGTTTATGCAAATTGTCTTCAGGCGCGAACGTCGAATCCACATCTGAATAAACACTGCGACTGCTGTCCTTGTAATGCGAGTTGCTCGTGTTTGTTACCTTCTCCTTAGTAATTATCACTTCTTTTTATCCTCTTTTTCTTTTTCATCCCATCGCATTTCTACTTTGTAGCAGAATATCTTTTCTAGTTCGGTAGCACGCAATCTGTTAAAGTTCTAACCTTTTTATGTGGGGATCCGAAGCTGCTTCATCTCAATTTATTAAATTTTTTCCGTAATTAGTTGTTAGCCCTATGATTGATACTGCCTCTGAAAGGTAGAACGCTACGCTAGGAATTTTATTGTTGTGCTGCTTGCCCATTCTTAGATATTAAACAGTCAGCATTTTTCCAAACAATGGTTTCCATTTCCACTGTGACTTGGGACCCAGATAAATCTAGAAAACAATCCATTTCTTGACTTCTTCAGACAACTTTAAAATTTCCGGCAAGAATTGCTTTGCTATTCAAGAATTTGGTTCCTAGAGTAGCCTTCAGATTGGATGCGATTCGGTTTCCAGCCCTTGTTCCTGTAGCAT
This sequence comes from Volucella inflata, assembly GCA_928272305.1. Classification (NCBI taxonomy): domain Eukaryota; kingdom Metazoa; phylum Arthropoda; class Insecta; order Diptera; family Syrphidae; genus Volucella; species Volucella inflata. The sequence goes on along the minus strand of OV743716.1, from coordinate 145,245,420 downwards.
CGGTTTTCCTTGAATCCGCACTTCCATAATTTGTGTTAATGTAGTTATACACGCTTCAGCTGATTTTCGTCTAGCAGATCTAGGAATTTTAGTAGCACTGGATAACCTTACTTGTGTCAAATGCTGTAAGAGTCTTAGCACAGCGAACTTTTCGATAGTTTTTTCTTTAAGTGGTGTAGTTTCGAATAGAGACGATATTCAAATCCCAAATGGCCTTTGTATGTCCAATATCTGAACAATTTTGCGAAAATATTTGAACTTACGTCAGAAATTTTTGGATTGGGATTTTAGACAACTTGATTCATGCCTTCTTATTGCCTGATCTTATTTTGAAGGGTTTACCTAGTCAAGTCATAAATACTGGTACACAACTGAACTCACTCATTACGAATGCAGCACTGGGCGCATCAATTTCGTATTGATTGCGATTTGCAAGTTGATATTTATGTTTCATTGTGACGTAAAAAGTTTTTGAAATTAATTGCTTACAATCATGGAATGGGGCGACATCGAAAATCGTATTGTTGTAGTTGGCCTGCTTAAATGCAACATGGAAAAAAGCGATATCCTTAGGACGTTGCGACCGCTTGGAATCACTCGTAATTTTGTGTATCGTGCTGTGAAGTTGTTTGAGGATACTGGTGGAGTACGAGACCGTCATAGAGCCGGCCGTCCCCGCACTGTGAGAAGTCCGAAAGCGATCAAAGCCGTGAAGAAACGAATCGACCGAAAACCGCTACGAAAACAGAAAATCTTGTCGCGGGAAATGCAAATTTCGAAAAAATCAATGGCTGCCATTATCTAAGAAGATTTAGGACTCAGCGCGTACAAGCGACACACTGGACACCTGCTCACGGCCGCATTGAAGGAAAAACGCAAGCGAAGATCGAAAGCGTTACTCAGCAGGTACGCCAAGAACGCTTACAGACAGTCGTGCTGGAAGGCAAATGGAAGTCATTTCGAATAAGTTGTTCTAAGATTTGTAGCCACTGAATAACCCAATAAAAAAAAAGAAAAAATTGTTTAAATATTAATTCGTTTTCATTTGGCGCAGATTTTTCCGTGTACTAGTATTTATGACTTGACTAGGTATACCATCTTGTTTCCATCAGATGTCTTTGGACACTAGTAAAATTATCATATTTCTGATGAGCCTTATCGGTGTCGCTTAAAAATTTAAGCCGCAATACTGGGTAGTTTCTGTTCTTCAGTATACTTTTTGTCACTCTTGGTCATTGATGGTTCTGTTGTTTTTGGCCATTTTGGTTTGATCTTTTGTCGTGTGAGAAGAATGCGTTTTCTTAATCATTCTTTGAAATTATTGGAAACAAAAAAACAATTCTTTACAATGATAAAGGAAGTAGTTGGAAGAACAGGTAGTTTGTGCCATCTGCGAATGAAAATTTTTAAGCTAATCTCTGCTAATTATTTTCTTTTTGTTGTAACTACAGGATCAACATTTCTTGACGAGCATAACGAAACTAGGGTTGCAATATTGCATTGGCGTTTAGCTCACCACATCCGCCTTCGTATCACTCACTATATTGGTAAGTATTAACTACTTTATAATGACTTTATCACAAAAAATTTGGTAATTTTCAGAGAAAACACCAAAGGTTCCATTACGACCAGCCTATGGCAATGCAGTAGAATTCACCACTCTCGAAGAACTAGACAATATCGCCACCGATGTAGATGCAATGCGCATCCAAAGCCTTTTAATATGTGAACGCATTCTCGGAATTCAACATAAGGATATGCTATTTCGCTTAATGTTCCGAGGCGCCTCATATGCTGACTCACTACGTTTCCAACGTTGTATTGATCTGTGGCGTCTAACTCTAGAGATACGCGTCAATCAATTTTCAATTCTATACTCAGACACTTGTTTTACAGCACAAGCTTTAGTTCGTCTTATGCTAGATCTATACGAACGACAAACCGAATCTCTTGAAAATGATTATAATGATCAAAATGTTCCACTGTTTAGTGACGTACTCGGTGTGTTTCAAGTGCTGACACAGAATATTAAAGAGGCACAAGACTTACTACAAATACGTCCGGTTTTTAGAAAACAACAAGAAAACTTTGACAGAGTATTAAAATGTATCGTACATTTAATTTATTTGTTGATTAGGACAGCTAAAACCGTTGATGAAAAGGCCACAGTACATAAAGTTGTACACGAGTTGGTTCGTTCGAATATACGTAGCGCATGTACAAATGATACACTATTGCATTTGTGTGTGTCAAGGTTAAATGTTATCAAAAGTGGATACTTTGGAGAGGACGTTAATTTAAAGGTTATTCAATAGTCAAACATTATTACTAAAAAGGAGCTTTACATACATGGTTTGTGTTTTTTTTTTTTAGATTGTCTTTCCAAATGCCGAAGTCATCAAATTATTTGTGAACTGCGGCATCGAAATAAATGCGAAAAACGAAGCAAAATCAACACCTTTGCATGTTGCAGCTCTTCCATATAACTATGATAATAGGGTAAGTACACTTATCTTCTTTTTTTTTTTGGGTGGGGGGATTCGTAAGCACACCTGCATATGTACCATAACGAACATTTTCGTTAGGCAACCAACGTTTCTGACAGTTTGGAGATCACTTTTTTCGAACAAGTACTCGATGTTTGTACGAACAGCTCGACTCGTTTCAATCTCTGCGAAGTTCCTTAACTAAATGCCAGAAGAAAACTAGGGCCAGAACTTAATATAATCCTGACCATAGCTAGGCGGAGCCGTACTGACGATATGACGATAATAAGATTTTCAATCTTGGGATACCTGATATACATCAGTTAACAATTCCAAGTCCCGCTTGCTGCCATTTTTGCACGCACAGCATGGTTAGCGTTAACTACAAAATGCTGAAAGATTCATCATAATTTTTTGTGTTTATGCCAGTCACTGTCACAGTCAACGTTTCCTTGTTTCCGATTCTTGCAATGGGATTTTCTGCTTGTTACATTAGCTGTTTCATCTTAATCGAAATCGGTCCAATGCTATGGTAAGAATTCGATCTTTCGTCGAGATTTTGCAATTGCGCAAATTGTCACTGACCGAAAGTTGGCTCTTGGGGTTGACTGGAAGATCTAAATTCGCACATGAATCTCCGTAATGACCTCGACATAAATTGGGGAAATATTTGAAACCATGTCCTTCGCAACTTTGTCGAAGATTTCAAGCATCTGGAAGGGTGCATGTGCCAGTTCCTTCTTCCGGCATTTTGGAGACTTTTTTGTTCAGTGCTGGGCTCCTTCCTTTTTTTAGGCTTAGTCGGTTGATCTTTTCCGCGGCAGATACATGTTAAGGTTAAATTTCCTTTGTTTCCTTTTTTGAGCGTTTTCTAGGATCGCCTGTAGTTTAAACAATCATTCAACTGTGGGCTTACTAATTGATCCTAATGGGATAGCAAACAAATGATTTTAAATAATAATGCAACTGAGATTTTGTACATTTGTACATTGGTGTTAAATATACCAATTTCTTCATAAACGTCGTGTTGTTTTACCACATGACATCGGAAGTGGCATGGGTATGCTTGGACGATTTGATATCAGTTGCGACGGGCTTGGAAGGTTTAAAGGAACTAGACAAGAGATTGATCCAATGCATTCGTTAGCGTGCCGAAAGCTTAAGTATATTTGCTTTAGTCTGCCCAAATGTGCACTCAAATAGATGCTGTTTAGTTCGTTAGAAGTTAATCTGTCCTATTATGCTAATAGTTGCTTTACAGCAGAAGAGTAATAACGTGTTCAGATAGTAAGTACACGCACAACATCAAATCTCGAAAACCAGATAATTCCAGGGATAGTTTGGGCACAAGGAGCCATATATTTCGACGACAGTAACGCAATTTACTCCTACTCAACGCTCGTGCTAATAACTTTTACAAGTCAAACCCATCTGTATAAGAACAGTAACCAGTGAGTAGCAAGAGATACAAATATAAGAACAACTGACGTGTGGGAATAGTTACAGCACTTAGCATCACCAAGTTGACACTGCTCAGGGCGTACCCCTGTCGTACAACTCCCAGCTACATACTCTATGATATACTATGTACTTTTTTAATATTAAAAAAATTGGTTACTTATTTTTCAGATAATCTTATTACTACTGGAGAATGGTGCCGATATAGATCAGCCAAATAAATCGGATGAACGCCCATTCAATATAATCGCTAGCAATCCAGTCAACAACATCCCGCTCATGAATTTCATCAACTTAAAATGCCTATCTGCAACGATAATAAATAAATATCAGATACCCTATCGCAATCAAATACCTAAAGTCTTGGAGGATTTCGTTAAAGAGCACAAAGCGTAAAACAAGTTGACACGGGCTCGTCTGACTGCCCAGCTCACTCCCAGATCAGAGTTATATACCCACAAGTATGTGCACTTGTTAAGAAAATTAAAGCAACAACAATTTAGTCATTCTAATGTGTTTATGTGGAATGTGATTGTACATATATATACATATTAACAAGAATAAAAATTAAATTAATTATGATATTATTGCTCCTAATTGGCAAAACCCATTGAAATCGATTTGCGAACAACAAATGCAAAGAGAAGAGAAACGAAATTTCTAAAATTTGTACTCATGCATACTGGCATGTTTCCACTGTTCCTTGTTTTTTTGTCCCATTTTTGTGATTTTTCTTTTTTGTATTTTGTATAATTATGTAGTTATATATTGATCATGTTTATTCATTAAAATTTTATTTCTGTAATCATCGATTATTTTATTAAGAATAACAATAAAAATTAAAACATCAAAAATAAGTTTAAAGCTGAGTCCCTATACAGTGTATTCAAAGAAAGCAAAAATGAAAGCTAACTCCGATGTTTTACTGCTAATTCTATATGCAAACTATTTAAACTGTATTTCTCCTACAAATTCTAGAAAACATGCAATGATTTGAGCTCCAAGACGCTTTTTTACGAACAAAATCTATCTACTATTAGGCCATTTTACATACTCGTAAAAGAAAAAAATATTTGTAAGTGGTTAACTCCGTGTAAAACTGCGATGACATAAGAGGACATGGCGGACAATGATAAATCAAATTGATCACATTGCGCTAGACATAAGGCATGCCATTAGTATCCTGCACGTCCGGACGTTCGGAGAAGCTAACATTGATTCAAATCACCCATTAGTTGCAACCAAGGTGCGAATGCGAATTTCCCAACTGCTACAACAAAAAAGAACTACTGTGAGAAGATATAACATGAAATAAAATTGCCGCAGTCTCAAGAGACCCACAGAAGCGTGTATGAAGTGGCGCTGCAATGAAGGATAACCGCTCGTGAGCAGAAGAGACGGGAGGAGCATCGGCTTCTCGAGAAAACCGTTTGCTTCAAGAATTACATGAGGAAGTTTTACCAATAGGTAAAAAGAACATGTCAAGGCACTATCACCCGCACTGAAGTCTGTAGAGACGAAAGAGGAATTCCTGCAATAGAATCGCAGCTGGTACAGGGAGTAAAGAAAAACTTTTTCTTCAGGCTGTATAATGACGAAGAAGCCCAACATTCCGCCGTTAGGCCGAATAAAGCAATGAACCTAGACGATAATAGCTAAAACTTCCGTTCACCTGACCAAAATAACGTATGGATAGCAATATCCAAGCTAAAATCAATGAAGGCAGCTCCCTGACAGCTTGCCAGACAAGGTATTCAAAGCTGCTGAAAATAACTTTGTAGAGAGGAAACCCACTCATTTCTCAAGTTCATAATCGATTAAATATTCACACTCCAGGTCCTGGGAAAAACCCAAGAAATTAAAATCGATTTCTTTGGACTGAAAAGGCAATTGAATATTAAGGCTTACATATTTTTCGAACCGATACGTTGATGTCCATCCGCTCTACATGACCCAGCCGTCTCAGTCATTGAATCTTCACTCTTCTGGCTAGGTCAATGTCGCTTTACAGTCCGTACAGTTCGTCGTTGTATCTCCTCCTCCAATCACCGTCACTCGAAGAATTTTTCGCTCAAAGCAACCGAAATCACCCTCATCCATTTTTGATAATGTCCATGCCTCTGCGCCATAGAGCAGGACTGGCATTATTTTCTTATATAGGGTAACTTTTATTGTTCGAGAGAGGGCTTTGCTAGTCGATTGTCTTCTAAGCCCAAAGAAGCAACGATTATCAAGAGTTGTCTGAATTTATAGCAGAGCCTATAACTATATCTGTCAAGGGTGACGTTCTGTCCGAGACGTCGGTGTTGGGTGTCGTTTTTGCTGGACAGCGTATACTTCGTCTTGCCCTCGTTGATCAGTCAACCTATTTTCGCCGCTTCCGCCTTTATACTCGCGAAAGCTTCACTGACATCACGCTGCTTTCTTCCGATTATGTCAATATCCTCGGCGTATGCGAATAATTGGGCGAATTTTTGAAAGATTATGACTCTTGTGTTTGCGCGTGAGTTTTGCACTATTCTTTCAAGTATGATGTTAAAGAAATCGCATTGTCTAAATCGTTTTTTGACATCAAAGGTCTCGCTGAGATGTTTACCGACCTTGATACAACAGCGTGCATTCTCCAAGTCAAAACTAGACATTGTTCTGTATAGCTCGTCTCTAAAGGTGCTGTCATACGCGGCCTTAAAATCGATGGTTGTCTCCAAGATCTGCCGAAGTGTAAATATTTTGTCGATATTGGAATTTCCTGACCTGAAACCACATTGATATTGACCTATCAGGTTGCTGACACAATACGGCAGATAAATTCTTGTATGCGATGTTAAAAGACTGATGCCTCTATAGTAGGAGCAATTAGAGGGCCTCGTTTTTTGAGAATCAGATGCTGAGGTTTCATTCATCGGGCATTCTTTCGTCCGACCATATTTTTGAGATGAGTTGGTATAGGTATATGCTCCTTACCAAGTCATCGCCTGCCGCTTTGAAGAACTCAGCAGTCAGGCCATTCGCTCAAGCAGCATTGTTGGACCTTAGCTTAGATATTGCTATCTTCACTTCATCCAGGTCGAGTGGACGGAATTGTTGCTCTTCATCGTCCAGGGTGAAGGGTAGTAAGGACTTATCCCGAAAAACTACGGAAACTCTATGGGTGCTTTCAAGAATTCAGCCTGCTGCGCTGCAGCCGTAGCCCTGCTGCAAATTTTTTTTTACGTTTTCTGCAAATATTCTCTCGTCTGCAGCTTAATATTTGAACAGTCGGCTGCGCTGAACTGAAAGACTCACACCTAACTTCTGTCAAAATAAACGAAAGATGTCATTATAATTAATATTATTAAATTCTGCTTTAGAGCTTTTGTCTCTATCTTGAAACAAAAGCCAACAGTACAGTAGCTACCATCTTTGTTTCAGTTGTTTATGTTGTGCAGCCAGAGCAGCCAGAAAAAATTGCTGCAGGAAATGCGCAGCGCTGCCGTTACTATCTGAATATTTGAAAGCAAGGATGCACGTAGCCGCCTTTAAGTCTGAATATTTGAACAGTCAGCTGGCCTATCTGCGCAGCCGGCTGAATTCTTGAAAGCACCCTATATAAGAGCCAGATAATCCCAGTACTACTTAATGGAGCTTAAGCATCGACTTATCGAAAGCGGATGAAGACATCCTTAACCGTTTATTGAAAACAATCGTTTAAAAAGGATTCGGTCCTGTTTGCGTTGACGAGGAGATGATTTAACGGCAAACTAAACGAGCTATACAGTGAACAAATGAATCTTACGTAAGGGCACAATGAAACACAGGTACACCGAAGGTGAGCGCACAAGTAAAAGGGGATCCAAACCGATTTGGATTGCAGAACTTGAGGGAGTCCGGTAAGGTTTGGCCGAACTGGAGAGGCCAAGATTCACACCGAACTCTAGCGCTGGCTAAGTAAGTAAGTGTTAATAAATGCACCGAGCTGCCTGCATAAGTTTTACTGGCGTTACCATTTCCGAGAACCTCCAAAAGTCTCTACGACAACAATTGAGGCTCTGCACACCAACTCATATATTTGTATTTACTTAGATGGCGCCACGGTACAAGGTTGGCCTGTGCCTCCACCAATAGGCATCTGAAACAAATATTACCTCTGACGTTGAATTGACTGGCACAATCTTTTGCAGTACGATGTTAGAAAAATTAGAATACATGCAGCGCATCACGATGAATTAATCATTTTTTGATATCAACGGTCTTGGAGAGATTATTTCCAATCTTTACATAGTAGCGGTCGCTCTATATCGTCATTCAGAATAATCTTAAGAGTTAAGCTAGAATACCAAAGCTAAACAAAATGCTATATAGATCGTTTCTATACATGCTGCCGTATGCTGGCTGGATTTTTTCCAGAAACTGACCATATATGATTGTGGACCTATCTGGCCTAAAAAACGTACTGATAGTGATAAAACAGACAGATGCTAAATGTCTCTACTAGCTTTTTGACGAAATTTAATAATAATATCCGAAGTATGAATTTGAAATTATGTAAGCTAGGAAGGAAGAACATTTTTGGCAACGAAGTCGGGAGGCATCTCCGACTATACGTTTGTAACCTTAATACGAGTATCCACAAAGACGTGGTGCTCACTTGGTCATCTAATCTTCAACTAAATTTATCACGCTGTGATTGACGAAAGACAATTTTCCAATATTATAGATTCCGGACTATCCGGACGAGTAGTTAACATAGGCTGAGTTATATTGTGCAAAAAAAACTCACAACTATGCAAACGGTGAGTTCATATAGGTAATTGCATAAATCCTGTATTATATAGGCAAAAGTTTGCCACCAGTTGCATTCATAATAGTCAATTGATAGTCAGTATGAAATCAATGTTTTGCAAGTTTGCAACTGATTACATTTTGTTTCAAAAAGCTGCCGAAGTAAATCTATACGTGAACAGTTGACCTTGCTAGTAATAGATGGCAACGATTAGTATAAGGCCTCGTAGAAGTAGCATCTTCCGACAGGTGCTGGTTCCTTAAATGACGAGAATGAGCCTCTGCAGCCGAACATCTTGCAGCTCTGCTAATAAGTCCTACTTCACGCCTCCCCGTGGCGCCAACTGGAAATCTCACTAGAGGTTGCGAAGTGAAGATGGCAAATGGCGAGTTTCCTGCGCCATTAACCAGGATTAGTGTCGGAAAAAACAAAACAAGACCTTATCCGGGCTACTCCGACATATTTGGAGCTCAGGCCGGAAAGGATTTCCAGGACTTAGTCAGGGTCTTGGAAAAGAGATGGTGGCGGACGAGCCCTATAAGGGTCAACGGCAGCGCTCACATCCCGGAACGGGTTACTGGCTTCGGTGTAACCGACCCCCCGTCCTAGGGGCACTCAAAATGGAACTGGTCCCCCAGGTTGGGGGTTGTGCCGCCGGGGTAACTGCCCGGCCATTTAAAAAAAATTAAGTTACGAAGCATCAACAAGCCTCGTATATGGACGGATCTACTGTTGACAACCCACGCAAACGATTTAAGGACAATGAGCTTCGGATATGCACGTGGAATGTTAGATCCCTTAATAGACCACGTGCAGCTGAGCAACTAGCGGAGGCCCTAGACTGCTGCAAAGCATACATAACCGCCATCCAAGAAATGCGATGGGATGGGCCGGACAAGAAGAAGATGAAAAACTACGGCAATTGCTATCGACGGCAAAAGCAGCGCTTATTTGGATGCGGATTTGCTGTCGGAGGCGGACTAAGACGAGAAGTCCTCAGCTTCCGGCATGTGAGCGAGCGCCTCGTAGCAATCCGCATCAAGGCTAAATTCGCCAACATTAGCCTCATATGCGCGCATGCCCCCACAGAGGAATAAGATGACGACACCAAGGATGCCTTCTACGAGCTCCTTAACAAGACCTACGAGCAATGCCCTAGCTATGACATTAAAATTGTCCTCGGTGATTTTAATGCAAAGCTAGAAAGAGAGGGTATCTTTGGTGGAACAATCGGAAAATATAGCCTGTACAACACCACCTCCGATAACGGATTCAGGCTAATCGACTTTGCGTCGGGGCGAAACATTGTCGTGGCTTGCACGCGGTTCCCACATCTCGACATACACAAGGGGACTTGGAGAACTCCTGATCAATCAAGAGTCAACCAGATGATCACATTGCGATCGACGCAAGACACTCCTACAGCATTATGGATGTCCGTACGTTCCGAGGAGCCAACATCGACTCGGACCATTACCTTGTTGTAGCCAAGGTACGGCTGCGCATATCCCAAACTACGTCAAGACAATCTAATGCTGTTAGGAAATTCGACGTCAGACGGCTACAATCGCAAGAGATCGCCAAGTCCTTTTCCGATCGAGTGTCACTTAATCTCTTAAGAGGTCCAATGCTGCCAGCATCAAGCATCGAAAACCACTGGAAACACTGCCAAAACGCCATCAGAGATGCCGCTTCTGATGTGCTGGGTTTCACTCGTTCACCACAACGAAACCCCTGGTTCGATGATGAATGCCGGCAAGCACATGCAGCTAAGCAAGATGCATATAACGCGGCGCTACTTAGAAAGACCAGAGCTGCTCATGAGCTCTATGAGCGGAAGAGGAGAGACGAGCACCGGCTTCTCAGGAGGAAGAAGAAAGAGCATGAGAAGCGCGCGGTCGAGGAAATTGAGAGATGCTACTCCAGGAATGAGGTTCGGAAGTTTTACCAAAAGGTAAAAATAACATGCCGCGGAAACAAACCCCGAACCGAAGCCTGTAGAGATGAACAAGGGAACATCGTAGTAGAATCGCAGTCGATGCTGAGGATTTGGAAAGACCATTTCTGCAGACTGTATAACGGCGATGACGGACCAAATACCGCTGTCAGGCAGAATCAACCTTTCAACCTGGACGATGATGACCAACAATTCCGTCCACCCGACCTGGATGAAGTGAAGATAGCCATATCGAAGCTTAAGTCCAACAAAGCTGCTGGAGCGGATGGCCTGACTGCCGAGCTCTTCAAAGCGGCAGGCGATGACTTGGTAAGGAGCATACACCAACTCATCTGTAAAATATGGTCGGACGAAAGTATGCCCGATGAATGGAACCTCAGCATTGTTTGTCCGATTCTCAAGAAAGGAGACCCTCTGAACTGCGCCAACTACAGAGGCATCAGTCTCCTTAACATCGCATATAAAATCTTATCTGCCGTATTGTGTGAACGCCTGAAGCCGTTCGTCAACAACCTGATAGGTTCATATCAGTGTGGCTTCAGGCCAGGAAAGTCCACAATCGACCAGATATTCACACTACGGCAGATCTTGGAGAAGACCCATGAGCTTCAGATCGATACCCACCACCTACTCATCGACTTTAAAGCCGCGTATGACAGCATCTATAGAGACGAGCTATATAGAGCAATGTCTACTTTTGGCATCCCTGCCAAACTCGTCCGTCTGTGCAGGATGACGATGGAGAATGCACGCTGCTCCATCAAGGTCGGTAAAGATCTCACCGAGACCTTTGATGTCCAGAAAGGATTTAGACAAGGCGATGCGCTGTCATGCGATTTTTCAACATCGTACTTGAAAGAATAGTGCAAAACTCACGAGCAAACACAAGAGGCACTATCTTTCAAAAGTCCGTCCAACTACTCGCATACGCCGACGATATTGACATAATCGGGAGAAAGCAGCGTGATGTCAGTGGCGCGTTCGCGAGTATTGAGACGGAAGCGGCGAAAATGGGTTTAGCGGTCAATGAGGGCAAGACCAAGTATATGCTGTCAAGCAAAAGGACAACCAACACCGACGTCTCGGACAGAACGTCACCCTCGACAGATATAACTTTGAGGTAGTTAAGGACTTTGTCTACCTAGGGTCCGCTATAAATACAGACAACGAGACCAGCGCTGAGATCAAGCAAAGAATAACTCTTGCCAATCGCTGTTTCTTTGGGTTAAGAAGGCAATTGAGTAGCAAAGCCCTTTCTCGGACAACAAAAGTTACCCTTTATAAGACTTTAATAATCCCGGTCCTGCTCTATGGCGCAGAGGCATGGACATTGACATTATCAAAAATGGATGAGGGTGTTCTTGGTTGCTTCGAGAGAAAAATACTTCGGACGATCTTCGGTCCCGTCTGCATTGACGGTGAGTGGAGGAGGAGATACAACAACGAACTGTATGGACTGTACAGCGACATGGACCTAACCAGAAGAGTGAAGATCCAAAGACTGAGATGGCTGGGTCATGTAGAGCGCATGGACAACAATGCTCCGGTCCGAAAAGTCTTCGAATCCACCCCCGAGGGACAGCGCAGTAGAGGAAGGCCAAGACTCAGGTGGCGCACGCAAGTGGAAGGGGTCCTCAGCCAACTTAGCGTGCGAAACTGGAAGAAGCTAGCCAGAGATCGAGCTGGCTGGAGACGCTTGTTGACTGAGGCCCAGGTCCACCCCGGACTGTAGCGCCACCTAAAGTAAGTAAGTAAGTAAGTAAGTAGTAATATTCCTCTCCTTTGATAATGCACGTAAGTCCGTATTTTTAAAGTTCATGCCACTTAAAATCATCCGGCTTCTAACCAGAAAAAACTTAAACACATTCTAACCTCATTTGTCACTTCTTTTTCAAATGCGTTGCGGCGATTTTACCACTGCAAGGTTTACCAAAACTGTTACGGCACATTTACTGGAGACTTGTTTGCTTTTATGAACTTAGCCGTAGACTCACGAAAGGAGTCTTGATGCGTATTTTGATAAGACGTTTACTTATGCGTCGAAAGTTAAAGAGTTGTTGCTTATATAAATAGCAACCGTTTGTTTTCTTTGTAAAAATTTCCGTGCACTCGTATCTAAACGTTTCCGAATGCCGATGATATGTGTTTCATAACAGGTTAGGCCCTTGTATAGTTGTTCAACTGTACAAGGTCTCTTAAAGGCTACATGTCCAGATTCTAAAGTCGTTCTTCTATTCCCTTTTGCAAAACCGTCAGCGAACAGCAATGAGCTCTATACTCGGCTGTGTAGTTAACCCCTACACAATCTCCTGCCTGGATGCCCAACCCCTTTTCTTAGCCTTTCTGTAGTAGTAGCCCACTTTGGATGTAGTATAAGTGCTGCCATTATTCCATTTAGGGTTTATTCTATTCTGTTATTTCAGCACCCTGACTAGTCTTAAAAAACTTTACTGACTAGCTCAAAATACGTTGAACTAGCCCATATAAGGTATCTGCTATATTGACCGTTGAAGGTTCAGTCATTTCAGACTGTGAATCAGTTTTTTTAATCATCACTCGCGCTTATTAGTTTGGCTATTAGACGAGACCAGTACCCAGCGGCAACCATGAGGAGGTTCAATTAGCACAATAGATGTGTAGACGTAGTTGCAGCACTGGGCCTAAATCCCAAAAAAACTTACACATTTAAAAATAAAATAAAGTTCTGCACAACAATCTCTATATTTACACTTACACATTAAATTTTTATTGCCAATTCTTCATCATAAAAAAAAAAAAACATTAAAAAAAAATAACTTAACTTCAATGTACAAAATAAGCCTCACTTGTACAGTGGGGTTCAAAATAATTGCAACGCGAGTTACTTGTATTTTTTTAAGCGTTTAAATCAATTAAAATTCTCTCAGTCACACAATGAATGAGTATGTCGTTGTTTTGTGCTTTTCTTTTTTAGTTTTTAAATAAATTTATATTCCTGTTTTTTTTTCTTTTTGTAAATTAGTGACTTTGGGAAGGGCTGCTTGGCTAAAAACAACAAATAAAAAAATAAAAAAAAATATATAAAAATTAAAAATAAAAAAAAATAAACAAAACGTATTATGAACACAAACAACCAAAAACAAAAACTATAGCTCGTTCACTCTATCAGTCTAGTCTAGTTAGCAATTGATAAATAGTAAGAAATACATCTCGTCGCCAGCAGTAGTGCAAATGTTTTCACGCAAATTCCAATCGCTGTAGCACTACTCCTCACATAGTTATCGACAATGTGAATCTTCCAGCCCATATTGGCATGCGTAAAACTATTGTAATACACTACATCTGGCCAGGTGATATTTGGAGTGATCTCCAGAATTCCTGGGTCTCCCTCGCTGCACTCATAAATTAGAGATCTGTTGAACTTTTTGAAACTTGGGAAGTTATCATCGAGCCTTCGATCGTATTTTGGCGGGTATTTACCAATGCAAAGAGGACCAGCTAGAATAAGAGATGAGTTAAGTTGAATTCTACAATAATTGAAGAGATTAAAGTTATCTTACCTGCTGTAGGCTTAGGACGACCACGTCTTGTGAATTCAACACCTGCTAGCACTCGAATTTCACTTTGCTTTGCCTCGGATAGTCGATCAAAGCCACCCCTCGGTTCGTCTGTGATCACCATCGGATGGTAGTATTCTGGTGAATGAGGGTTATTACCTCCCCTAACCTAACATACAACAACATACATGATTCTTTTGCCTTTGGAATGCGCATATGATCTTACAAACCTTAAATGAGTATGTAAGACCCCGTCTAAAATAAAGTTCTGGAACCATATATCCATTCAAGTACCACGCTAACCCATTCGAGACATGTCCTGCAAAGGGATATCCAATTAGGAATGATTTTCATGTACTGAAACCTAAACTCTTACCAGTTATTCCTTGATAGGCACGCAAGCCTCCAGCAGGACCCAATACGGCATTGAACGTTCGAATGGAACGATCAAAGATCTTAACTCGATCCCAAATTTCTACAGAGCTCTGTTCTTTCCGTGTAAAGCTAACGCAATCATTAACCGGCTCGGTGGTGTTAAAATCAATGAGTATATCACTTTTAGGATAGATGTTATGAAACGCTGGCTCATAATTTGAATCCAATTCGCCCATGGCCCAGACAACGTAGTTGCTTTTATCCAAACGAATTTCTTTGTCACCAGAATCAGCTAAATTGGGATTATTTCGATCAATTAGTCTGAGGTTCGACAATAAATTTTGTAAAATGTACAAACTCACATGAAATTAGAGTCCGCCTATAGGTAATGGTGTTGATACCATCAATTCTGCTGTAAGTATTTAATTGAAAGCTGTCCAATCCACCGACTACATCATCTCTGCAGACACCTTTATTTTGACCCAAGACTTGGACGCACTGCAATGAAAATTCAATTTGAAAGATATTAGTCGTATTCTAGTTTTCACAGTATTCAATTTATTAGATACATGTTATCCATAAGAATAAAACTAAATGCTCCTTAAAAGGGAAGGTCACATTTGTGTTCGCTTTATAACCATATCTGTTAGCTTCTCCCTCAACTTCCTTAGAAACTGGTTGACTTAATTCAGCAATGATTCCTTGATTGGAATTTAATGTTGCGAGGATATGGCAAAGCGAGTGATGTCAATTTTTTTTTTATCAGGTCGATGTGGATTTTCTAGCTGTTTTAACTTTTCTGTTAAAGCCTGTCAACGCAATGGGGACGACTGAAATAAACTCCAAGAATCTGCCGTTTGAAACTGCGGCGAATAAATTTATCTGCTTTCGCTAACATTCATAACGTTGCGCCATAGAGCCAAGCCTTATAAAAAGGTTTCTTCTTAATTATTCTTAACAAGACGTTACTATTTATTTGCTGATTCGTTTGATGTCGCAAGAAACAGCATTCAAGATGTTTTACTCGATGTCGAGCAGACTGATGCCTCTACTTTTTTATCCAAATGTATCGCGAAAATGAGTGTTTGTGGAAAGTGAAATCATCTGAATATATGAACAAAGATTTGAAACAAAAGTCATATGAGAAATTGCGGGCGAAATTATTATAAATTGATAAAAAGCCACAGTTGGAACCGTTAAAAATTTAAATTAGTAGTATGAGAACAGATTTTCGGGCGGAATTAAAGAAAATCAAGAACTCCAAAAAGTCAGGAGCAGGGGAGGATGATATTTATCAGCCATCTTTATGGTATTTCAGTGAGTTGCTGTTCTTGACAGATCACGAAATGCCGAGAAGTGGATTGAGAGAATGCCAAATGCGTTTTCTACAACTTGTCGTGCACCGGAAAGCTTTTTATTAAAATATTCCCTATCTTCATTTAAATCTTGTCTTGAAAACGGTTTAATCATATCTTTCCGCAACCGAAACGCTTCGTCGCTAATAAATACGTATGGAATTGTAGAATCGTAATTGTTGGGGCTTTTCGGTGGTGGTATTTTAAGACGATTGTTAACAAGATCTTCATAAAAATCTGTATACTCTATTAATCCTCCGTCGGAAACTCTGCCGTTAGTTCCAACGTTGCAGTTTATAAATTCGTATTGAGCATTTACAATAGCCAATAGGACAATGCTGTAGTATCCTTTATAATTATAAAAATAGGATCCACTATTTACAGGATGCACAATTAAAATGTGTTTGCCATCCACAGCCCCCAAACAATTAGGGAAATCCCATTTGTAATAAAAATGGCGAGCGATTTCTTCCCACTCTTCTTCAGATCTTGGAAACTGTGAAATTTTACTATTTTACTTTTATTTTATGTATATGCAGTACTTTTAGCTCACCTTTAAGTAATCGTCTTTTAAAACATTATATATTGCACGGCAGGTCTCTGGAATTATAGAGGATAACGATTGAGCGGAGATTCTTGCTGAAAATTTGAGGTCTTCAAAACTCCTTATTGTAGCTAAAAAACGTAGAGTTGATGACAATCGCTCAGATGGTTTAATACACTCCCTCATCATTGTATCTTTTTTTTTAATCAGGGGTGTAACCAGCCCCAGCAATTCAATGAATACATTTTCATCCATTCTAAGAAAATTTCTATAGTCTTCATCAAAATTAGAAAGTTCTCTCAACAACAAACAATCTCCATGAAATTTCCTTTTCAGCAACCACTTTTTTTTTATCCACGATTTTTTTTCATTTATTATTATTGCACTTGCTGCAAGGAGATACAAATTATTGTCCATTCTTGTTGACAAATATGAAACGACTAAAAAGAATTTACGCAAAAATATTCACGATGTGTGGTGGCGATTTTTCATCAATGTTACCTGTCAAAAAAACACGTCAATAATACTTGTTAAGTAACATTGATCATGTGTAGGGCGCTATAAGGCATTCTTTCCTCCTATCAAATTTTGAAAATTATTTAGGGTATGTGCTCTACCAACTCAGTCCCTGCTGGCTTAAATATCTCGGAAAGTAGACAGCCTTGTTGTGCTTAAGTTTAGATATCATTGTCCTTGATTAATTATGGTTGGTTGAACGAAAGTTGACCTTCATCGCACACGTTGGATAGTTTTTTGTGTCTGCCAGGAGAATTAGATTCGTCCCACAAGTAAAGTCTTCAGAAGTGATTATTTAATACATTCACAGACAGAGTCGGTGCCTGTTGTTTTTTTTTTTAACTTTTGATTAAACCTTTCATTTCTCGCTTCTTGAGCTTACTTTACTTTTGATAGCATCTATCACAGTCTGTGTGTGCTAACATAGATGCAATTCTTCTCCGGTTCTTCTTCTCTCCGGGCTAGAATCGAACACTCATTGGGCCGCTGCTATGGTCTGCATCCACTCAAAATGGCCAAGCCCACGTCAAATTTGGATCCACAAGCACATTACTTGCCGCAGTGTCGCTGTACAATCCGTACAGATCGTTGTTGTATATACTTCTACATATCCAGTCAATGCAAATGGGGCGTAAGAATCACACGAAACGGCTAAGTACTTTTTCATTTACTTTCGACAAGACAATGTCGATGTGATGTCACTACACCCGGCATCAGTCTCCTATGTCGAAGATCAGCGAATTGACTGGCTTTTAACAGTGTATTTTTAGGGCCGGTATATCCACCATTGACCAAATATTCACTCTACTATGTGGTAGATCCTAGTAAGAACCCAAAAATTCCAGATCAATATTTACTCTTTTTCAATTTTTTGAACGCCTCAAATGACAGCGTATATTTTAGGTAAGTTATGCAGAACTATGTCCGGTTTTGTCATCTCTGAGGAGTTGATAATACTGTTGATATTCTGATAAGGTCATGTCGTCAAAAATCAAATGAAGAGTTTCCTTTCCAACCACTCTTTCTCTAGCCTTGCAAGGCAATGAAATAATAAGACTTTATCAAGAAATACTAAGAAGACACTAAAAAAGACTTTCATCATCCTTTTCCCGGTCTATGAATCAGAGGCATAAAAGCTTGCGAAGGGTGATAAAGATACCGTTTCTTGTTTTGACTGTACGATTTTTGGTTTGATTTTGGGTGTTGTTTTCCGTCACAGATTTCGAAAAAAAACAGCTCATCCAGCGAAAAATACAATGACACCAACATGGTCAAACAAGTGCACATCCGTTGCCTAAGATAGAGTACACAGAAAGAGCGAATGGACATTAACTCTATAGCCCGAAAAGTACTTGATTCCAAACTATTGGGGCAATGCAATATACCTATAAATAGAGGAAGACTTGAAGCCCAAGATAGAGCACGCAGATCAAATAGAATTATTGGTTAAGAGGTTACATGTCTTATTAAATTCTACAACATCTCTAGAATACTATCCTAAATTTTCCAGTTTATCCGAGTAATAGTTTCGGAGATACAGCGCCAGTTAGGCTAAGCGCGCCGCAGGTGTAACGGAGCAGCCGAGAGAAAATCTGCTAGCCAGACTCGCGAAGCCAGGATTCGTCATAGACAAGAACAAAAGGATGCCCTGGACATTGCAGCTGCAGCAAGTTCTCTACTTTATGGCAAGAATCGACTATTCAAATGTTAATTGAATTTTATTGTCACTCAAAACTTTAAACGCGTTTTTTCGAAGCAGTCGAAACAAAGTCGGGTGTCAAGATTTCCCCAGAACTACTCAACCGATCTTGATGAAATTTTACACAGATCTTCGAGATATAATTCCCAAGGACTTTGACGAAGGATTTTTTTTCAACAACAACTATTAAAAAAAAAATGTAGTAACCAAAATTTTCATTTTTTTGTAAAACGGTCTGCCAAAAATCCAATTTTCCAATTTTTTTTTTCCTTCGTCCAAGTTCTAGTTTATGGTCTTAACTAAAACACATATTTTTTTATTTTCACTTCAGATGATCATGTAAGGAGTTCTGCTGTCAACGCGAACGCACCTTTTTTCCGTGGCGTCGCCGGATTTGACGTCACAATGGCTGAGTTTTTTATATTTATTTACGATAATTTCAGAAAATCTTTGTAAAATATGTATCTTTGATATAGTAAAATGTTTGAATCAAATATTTTATTTTTTACATTAGAAATAAATTGTTGTAAATTGACCGTTTTTTCCCCGAGGAAATCCATGTAACCCCTTTAGACCCAGCTCCATCCCGATCTGTAAGTATGTAAGGTAAAGGCTTAAACATTACAATTCTGTTTGAAGTTAAACTCGGTGGTTTATTCAACGTAGTCAACACATCTAATCCTTTTAGGACTGAGTGTTGACTTTATCTGGTGGTTAATCTTGCAAAAAAAGACCTAACATCTACAAAGTAAAATAAAGCGCAAATAAAAAGGGATGTAACCGTTTTAATTGAACATAAGTGCAAGGACATATAATTGAAAAACTTATGGTACTCGTAAGTGAGTTGACTTACCGGTGCCAATGAAGTAATATTGTAATCGACCGAATGTCCTCGAATTTCATCAATATACGCCACCACCACATCAGCTCCAATCATTTGACTTGAAGACTCTGACCCAGATTGGCCAAACGACATGTAATCATTCTCGCCCACCATGCCAGATAGTTGGAAAGTAATTTGAGGTCCGAATACCTCCCAAGCAATCTGCAGATTCTTATGCAATTGCCGACAATTTGGCAATGCATCTGTGTATGGAATTATTTTCACTAATGAGGGCGGTACATTCAAATTATCTTCGACCAGAATAGAACCGTAATTCTCGTTATCCGCCAAATCGAATACACTGATCCAATCTATGTCAAAAATTGTCATGTCTCCAGGGAGTTCCAGTGTTATAGTCTCCTTATTGTAAGCTCTTATGGGATCCAAACTATAATAAATCATTCTGTGAATTAAAAACTAAGGTTGCATGAGAAATACTTACTATCCCATTTCGTCGGGAATTTTATGTCCTCGACTTGAAGGTTGTGCCCCGACGCCAGCCCAAAAGAATGTCCTCTTACCTAAGCCATCGTAGGTGAAATTTGGTATTTGAATTGTTTTTGAGTCTACGATTTCTATAGGATCACTGCTGATGTTATGACTTCGTCGGGAGAGTGCACTGCCTTTTTGCGATCTTGGTGGCTCAAAGTCTTCAGGAATGTAGACATCACCGAAATCGTTTTGATTGTTCAAGTCATATACAGCTAACCATTTGATTTCAGTGATTTTTTTCCCATCCGGAAGAGTTAGGGTAAACTCTTTGTTCAGGTATCGATCTAAAATATTGGTTCTGGAAAAAGGAAGAGGAAAAGTTTCTTATATGATGTTTTTGGTATGGGATATAAGTTAAACTTACTTTCCATATTCATCAGGAACTATAAACCCTTGGGGTCCGGGTCTGTTAGAAGCACCAGCCCAGAAAAAAGTGTCTGCACCATTACCATCATAACTGAAACCTGTCAATAGGAACGTATACTCATTCACTGCATAGACATCACCAGATACCTTGAATTGATACCATTAATTGTAATTCTAAAGTTTTTGTTAAGTTTTATATCTTACTTGATGATGATAAGAGTTCAGTTTTCCCAAATACTTTCCTTGGTACGGGCCGTCTTCTTCCGTTTCAGCATCTGAAACAAAATAAGTAAGCTTCATTTAAAATATATAGTCAAAGGAAATACTGACGGCTGTCATAAAACAAATTCCCAATAAAGATAGTTCTGCTCATATCTATATTATATTACAACTAAAATAAGAAAGGACGGGTGCAGTTTGCTTTCAGAGAAAAGAAGATTACGAATGCTCATGGAGAATATGGGCTCCGCTGAACAGCTGCATAAATTAAAAAGCGTGCAGTACAAGCTATTAAACAGAAGAATACCCCAACATTAAATTTCTAACAGAAGCCTGCAAGGAAGTTAAGAAATAAAAAATCTTACATTTAAATTAAAAACAATTGGCAGTTGGCTAACTAATGGTGTGCTTCGTCATAGATGTTACGATATAGTTAACTCCAGTGCCAAATTCTCCACCGCCTCTTGACTTGGTCTCATATATTCGTTTGAGATAATATCTAGCCAAAAAACTACTGGAAAACACAGAGAAAGTCTGAAGTTTTCATGCATTACAACGGTAACTTGCGAAGTATTGTAATATTTTTTCCAGACGTATTTGCTTCCAAACCCTTTGTTCCCTTTAAGTTTGCTACCATCGTAATACGAAACGATAGTTTCTAGATAAAAAAAAGTTACCAACTCTCTCGAAATCATTCTAACAATGTTAATTCTCGGTCTTCAGAGCAGTTAATTTCGGCCTATAGATCTAAACTCGAAGTATTTTTAAATTGTCGAGGCAGGAGAATTCAGAGCATTGAGAGTTGAATATGGGGCCAACATGGTCCATTCTGAAGTTCCAATTTCCGATAACGTGTCCGAGCAATTCTAATTGTGTTTTACCAATAACTCGGGTAATGTTGGCCTTCAATTCCTTCTCTTGACCGGCTTTTCTAAGTAATCTTGGAACTCTATATAGCCTCAAAGAAAAAGGTCTAATGTCAGATGGTTAGTTAACAGTTAAATTATCTGTTCACCCAATCAGGGTCCCCGCACAGCTGTCAAGGCTTCTTCCATCAATGACGTTGTTTAATAAAGAGCGGAGGTAGAGTAAAACTGAACTTATCAATACCATCTTTAACTTTTACCCCACTAAAGGTTGCTATGATTTGTCCAGTTAAAAGCTGCCGGTCATAGGTCTTGTTGATTGACAAGACTACAGGTAGTCCATACCAGGACTTAAAGCACGGTACTTCGGTCCGGGCCTAACTTGATGAGGTAGGCCCCTCTTGTGGGAGCGTCACAGTGGGTGTGGTTTTAAACTAAAACGCAGGGAGGGTGTACCTGCTGGTCCAGCGGGCCTCAGTTTTGAAGATATAAATTGACCGGTAATTCCACCAGCCCATGAACTACACCAACCCTTTGTTTTGTCTGCATGTAAAGGCAGCTCTTGAACATTTTCGTGTTCTCCGTACACCAAATACTGCTATTTTACTATTTACGTATCGCAAAACAAAATGTTGGTCAAAAACATTGGATTGAACGACTGAAAGGGAGACGACGTTATAACGTTGGCCGCCTTCAGTGAGTAAGTTTGTATTCTCTTAAACCAAGACCCTCACGTTAATGCGTACGACAAGCCAATCTTTTGAGAATGGCTCCGAATCGATTTGTAACGGTCACCGCATACATTATTCATAACCGTCATTATTTATTGCTCTGTTTGGTCGTGTATTA
Source organism: Volucella inflata (assembly GCA_928272305.1). Classification (NCBI taxonomy): domain Eukaryota; kingdom Metazoa; phylum Arthropoda; class Insecta; order Diptera; family Syrphidae; genus Volucella; species Volucella inflata. The sequence continues at coordinate 145,223,057 of OV743716.1, read as the reverse complement.
TTCAAAAATGGATACTGAGTTTCAAACTTTTTGATGGTAAAGCGTATTATGCGTTCGGTATGCCGAACGAAACACGTTCCTCATAGAATGCTGATTTCCAAGATGAAATGTCAAACAATTCTAAAAAAAATAATAACATATCAGCGCGACACAACGCATGCGTGATCTCTCACGAAATTCCCAATTCAAAATATACCTCTATGCATGGCTCTGTTTCTTTTACAAAAGGGTAAACTTTCAGTCTAACTATGGAACATTGTTTCATTTAAAACCTTTGGCTAGCTTGGCAACCCAATATTGGTCTTAGCCCCTATTTCATGAACAGCTTGACTAATATTATTCTTGATTGTCTGAACCGTCTTTTGAACTTATTGTGTAATAAATCGATTGGCACGTGTGACACGTAGCCCCATCTTGCTAGAAACATAGCTCGATCAACTCCAAATCTTCAGCTTCTGGTCATTAGAAATCGGTTATCATGTCTTGGTAACGCAGGTACTGCAATTTTGCTTGTTTACGTAGCCTCTGAGGTGGAATGCGCCCCATTTTGCGTCAATTTCCGAGTCAATTGTAACTTTTAAGCAAATAATCCGAGATCATTTTGCGAAATTCTCCTCAGGCTAGTGCATCTGATGTTCAGTTGCTGAGATCTTTGGCACGTTGGAGTTCTCCGGTTTAGGCGAACACTTTTGTCGACAGCTGCAGGATGAATACGGGAGTATTTTCGGTAATCAATCAGCAAACCAGTCTCACGAACTTTCTTCACAAAAGTTGCGTATTTCAGCTCAGCTTCAGATCTTTTTATTTGCTCTTTAGGGGTACATTTAATCGCTGATCATATTTAGTTATATGAATTCCTTGTGCTCTGGCTTGTCGACATAGATACTCGTACATATGGAAAATATTATCAGCGAATCCTTTTGTCGTCCACTTTTGCGAACTCAGATCCAAAAATTTGTTTTGCTCCTAATCTAAGCTGGTTCATAAATTGATTAACGGGATTTCTATTATAAGTCTGTTGATATTTAAAAAAAAAAAACACTGTTACGCTGGGAGCCCGGTATGGGCCATGGCCTAGCTACTTGACACTCATTTGTGTTGCTCATGTTCTCATTTTTGTCACATCTGAGCGGGGCCTACGGGTTATCGCCGAGTCCGAACGGCACTCCTTAGAAGCTTTTTCGTAGGCAATTTTACTTTCGGGAGTTTGCCATTGCCTGCCGAAAGGGTGATGGCGATTTGAAAAATTGTTGGTGACCCACCCAGGAATCGAACCCAGACTCTGCGTGATAGTCCAATGAGCTAAGTATCGCGCCGTCGCCGTCTATTGATATTGCACCTGGGTAAATTTTGATATGTTTGCGTGTTTACTACCAACGAGTTCTGTACAAAGACGAACGTGATTTCACGAATATCCGCTGCTTACCAGATAAAACTCAATTAATTCTGTGCTAGTTCCGATGTTCGAAAGATATTGGTCTTGCCAATAACCGATCTTTTATCCAACTTATGCGTGACAGGTTATTGTCACATCGTACTCGTACTTTGGCACAGAAGTCGTTATAACCGAAAAGAAAAGATGCAGTGCACTTATTGCAGACTCATCACTAGAGGTACATGCGATTCGTATACCACCTAATTGGTCCATATCGATCGGTACTGAATCGAGATAGCCTACCATTAGGACAGTTATTTCCTTTCCGACCAATTCAGAAGATCACCAAAGAATTCCAGCCAAATCGTCACGTATCACCAATGCATTTAATGCAAACCAGTAACAGAGATAAGCAGTTTTCGCCAAAATATGAAAGACTAAATCTTATTCTAAATGTTGAAAAAAGATCTTAAACGGGCGGTTGTTCATTACGTGCTTTGAAATTTTTAAATGCTTCCCTTAAATTTTTAAAGGGCCTTACAGAGTGGACCTAAACATCGTCAGCATAGACGTGAACAGAGGAGTGTTTCTATACAGATGGAAGATTTTGAAACTTTAATTTGAAACTATTGTACCTTTTGTTATCTTTCTGACAGAAAACTATCGACTAATTCTAAGGCAGCATACACATTGGTCAAATTCCCATCAAGCATGTGAGAATTTATTAGTAAATTCTGTTTGACGTTGCATATACACACATCAAGCATGAGCCTTCAATCATTCATTTTTACTTGAATTTTGAGGTGAAAGCACGTGCGGTTTCTTGTGCGATTTCAACTTAAATCGGTGACACGGAGGGTTTTTCACACGAAAATCTCCTGAATGAGCTGATATTAAGTTCACCGATTGATTTTATAAATTTCCTCCGCATGGACGAGAACGCAGGCACATGATCAACTTCTCCAAATGATTTATACGAATTTTTAAATTACCGTCGCTATACTGATTTGCTTTTACGTTTCACAACGCAGGTGGAGAACGATAAACTTCTAGAAAGCGTATACACTATATCAAGAACGTCTACCTGTGGCCTATTTCACCAAACTACAAGTTACAACCACAAATTCTCGTAATAATGAATAAACAAAGCAAGATCTTTTTTGCTTCGTTTATTAGAGAAAAAAAGAACATGTTGTTTGGGTAATTTTCAAATAATTCAACACACGAAATGAAAATGAATGAGTGGAAAAATATTTTAAACTCTGTAACGTCTCAAGATATTTTAAATGACAAAGATTGGAAATACCTTCGAGACGTTGCGTGGTAAAATTTGAAGCGGAGAACCGTGGTAAGTACCCTACATATGTATTATATACTAGAAAGGTAAAAAGGTAAAAATTGATAATTTGAGGGAAACTAGTTCCGCATGTGGTACGAACTGTTAATATGCAGAATAATATCATTATTGATATTATCGGTAAGGAAACGCCAATGTTGGGTGGGATTGTTGATGATTCCTCTTCAATACCACTAGAAAATGGCCAGTCTCCTTAATCCACAAATAAAGAGTATAATGAAAGCAAAATAAGGGAAGGGAAAGCGTTTATTCTTTACAAAATTCTATTTGCAATATTATGTTTGTTGTTATTCTTAAGCCTATTTATACGAGTACCAAAAAATAAGGCGTGCTCCAAACGGAAGGCGGCAACAACAACCGACGAAAAAGATATTATTTCCCTGAAGAAAAAGAGACATCAGTTGGAAATATATAACTTGCAGATAAATGCACGAAAAAAAGAAATTGATTTAGAGCTACCAGTAAGTCGCCTAACTGCGGAACTGGCGAAGACACCGTTAATTCCGACTCAGAATTCTCAAAATTCAGAGTCTGAAGAAAGACCAATTAACTTTAGTTTTTATAAAAAAATTCAAAAAGCCAGTAATGAAAAAGAATAAAGATATTTTGTTTACCAGCTTGCTATTTTATTAAATTTTTATGAAAAATGACCTAGAAAATATTGTAAGGTAGCTCAGCCATTCAAATTATCATCATTTTTATTTGGGTACTCTAAGTTTTTTTCCTCTTCAGTCGTGGACATCTCAAAATAGTTAGCTGTTGGTTGTCATGAAATGTTAGTCAAGACAACGCAACATCTTATGACAGTAACTGCTTTTATCGGTTTCAATCGTAAGTGCTTCAGGCATGGAAATTTCTGCTTCAAAATCCCAATAGCGTTTTCTATTATTGTTCGAGTTGATCTATGTGCTCTATTGTATCGATCAATTTCGGAAGTTGAATTTCTTAAAATTGGTGTAATTAACAAATCCAATAACGGATATCCCATATTCCCAAGTAAAACAGCATGAGGATAAGGCCAAAAGTCACTTTCAAAATTAGAAAAAGGGGACTTTTTCGCAACACTTTTGAATCGTGTACACTTTCGGGCCAATTCAAGCTTGCATCGTAGAAGGTACATACCATATATAGAAGGCCTGCATACCAATATTCAATTAATAGAGTGCTTTCCATGGCTATCGACATATGTATGCAGATTCAAACTCTCTGGGAGCATCTATGTTTACTAAGGTCCCGTCTATATATCCATAAACACATGTCACTCCTAATACAAAAGATACGTGCATATGTATGTTCTAAAAATTCTACAAAAAAAAACATGTATTTTAATATTGCAAAGCCTTTCCCATACACATGTTTTCGTGTTCATTAGGCCAATATACAACACTTTCAAACAGTAAATCAACAACCACTTTGATGTTCCGTGCATGTCTACCAACTCCATGGTAATGTCCTCCATTTCCAAGCTTATGTAAAGCTTTAAGAAACTGCTGCCTAGGTGTTAATGCAAAGTTTTTTTCAGTCGTGTGGGCTATCTGTGGTCCAATAACTGCAATTATTTTCTGCCTTGCATCGACTAAGACGAAATTTTTCATTAAAATTGAATAACTCCGAAATGACAAAGTTTATTCGTGATCGATCTTTTTTTTTTTTTAAATTAAAACAATCGTCATTTTCGCAAAGACATTTTTTCGATTACTTTCAATATAAAACAAAACATGTATGAGGAGAAATTACACGTCAACTATCACTTGTAAAATATTGCCACATACTGAACAAAATTTGTAAATTCCTTTTCCGTTGTGAAACGTAAACTCACATATACTCGTATGTGAAATTTTCACAAATTTCCCTTTGTAAAACACAAGTACAAATTTGTAATACCCAGAGTTTGGTGAAACAACATGATTGAAAAAAAAACACAAAATTTGTTAAAAAGTGTTTGTAAATACAAATTTGTAAGTTTGTGAAATAGGCCAATGATTGACGAAAAATCCAAACACTTTGATTTTGCTTCAAGCAGACACACAACGTATACGTGCCTCATTTTCACTTATACACTCTCACATGCTTGATGAGAATTAGACCAATGTTTATGCCGCTTAAAGTTCAACCTAAATCCGAAGAAAATTTCCAAAAACAATTGGATGATTTACCGTAACCAAAGCCCTCAAGAAATCAATCAAACAGAAAAGACTTGCATTGTTTCTATCAAAATCTTGCCTTATTTTCTCAAGCAGCTATGATTAGCTATACAACCAGACCATCGGGGGTTTGGCAAATCATGACATTAGATATATACGTATCTCATTAGCCGTTCTGCTATAAATTTTCCAAATATCTTACAGAGACAGTGTAGTTTGCTGATCGGTGTGAAATCAGATGGAGAGTTTGGACTCCAAAAATGTAAAAGAGTAGTTGTAGCTTAAAACATGGGTAAAATGGGTAACAATTATTGGTAGAATGAATTTAAATTACAACATCAGATGTGAACTGCGTGCAGATTAAATAATACGAGTATATTGAAATCTAGCTACTTTCAATTTCTGATCAAGGTCTTAGACAAACGAACATTTTACGTACAGAAAAGCAAGTCCTGATCAGATTCCAAGTCAATCAGATCAGAATCTAAGCAAATAAGAGGACTAGTTATGGATCAGACACAACGAAAAGATCTAGAAGACTGGGTAAGCAATCCGTGGAAAAACTTGTAGGATATGTGTTTATCACAATATTAAGGCCTACACGTATATAGAGATGTGATAAAGCGGAAAAGAAAGGATCTGGGGAGCAGCTACGAATATAACTATATGCACATGAAAGAATGCATTTGGTGTTCAAGTCGCGTGTTTCGACAATTATATTTTAATACGACGCCACTATAGTCGCACTTCATTTGAGTGCCAATTTGTAGTAAATTGCAAATTTCCGACTCGTTGTGTCAGCTTTTCTATTATTTCGAAAATCTCGTAATTGGGGATGTTGTAGACAAAATCAGTGAGATGTCTGAACAGGTTTTCCTCACACAGATAACATCTACACAGGAACCTAAGAAAAAATACTTTAAATAATCTAATTTACGGCTATTTAAACTACATGCAGCGGACTTGTGCAATGCGATAGGTGCACAAATTCCAAATTCAAAGAAAGGGTCGAAAATAAATGGATAACTCTGATCGAAAACATCAACACAATTTAGAACCAACTTACAATGAAAGAATACAGTGAGTTGCACAAGCAACGCAGTAGCTAAAGAAATACGTGAAAGAAATGTGCATCATACTCGTATAATGTAGATATAATTTTGTGCTTTATATACGGTTACGTTCAACGGTAAAGGAGGAAGAATATAGCATTTCGCATAGTGGAAGTTTTCTAGGAAATATGAATAAAAAAGTAAAATAAGATCTACCATAGAATAAGGATACTTAAATTTGTTCAGTATTTCTAACGAAGTATCTGTACTAGATAATGAATCATTCATCTTTGAAGAAGACGTATAAATTGTACGTCCACCTGACCAGTATAAAATAAGGACTGCAATTTTAAAGCCTAAGTTTAACAAAGCTGCTGGAACTGGTGTCTCAACTGTCGACTCAATTCATCTCTTAAATCTGATTCGACGAAAGTGTGCCCGACAAATAGAACCTTGGCAGTGTTTGTCCGATCCTAAAGCTACGCCAAATATATAATGGAATGAGTCTCCTTAACATCTGTCCATGCTGCCTTTAAGTGTGGTTTTAGTCCAAGAAAATCTACCATTGATCAAATTTTCACATAAGAACAGATATCGGAAAACATCCCGAGAGTTCCAAATCGGTACTCACCAGGTCATCATTGAAAATGATCCCATCTTTAAATGACAGACGAACAGTACAGAGCCATGTATAATTTTGGCTTCTGCGCTCCGCTCATTTGCCTGTACAGAATAACGATGAAGGATGAACACTGCACTGTCTAGGTCGGAAAAGACAAAACCGAGACCTTCAATATTATAGAAGTTCTTATACAGGGCAATGTGTTGAAAGAGGCAAACTTTAGAGACCCTATCTTTTAAAGTCTGTTTCGTTACCCGCGTATGCAGACAAGATTGACATAATGAAAAGAACACAGCAAGCTATGAATGGAGCGTTTGCTACTATTATTCCAGAAGCGGCAAAGCCAGCTATAGAAAATTATGAAGAACAAATTATATGCTACCCATAAAGAGGGACACAATATTAATATTTTTGCAAAATATAACGGCAGGCAGCAACAACTTTGACATAGTAGGGGACTCCGACATCCAAAACACCAGCGCTCAAATCATACAAAGCATCACTCTTGAAAATATTACTGATTTGGGCATTTGTTTGGTCTCCTGACAGCTGAATAGAAGCTCTAACCGAGGATGCAGGATGCAGTCCTAATACAGATTCGAGTACTAGACAATACTTCTAATAGCCTTGCCTAGCAAGTTCATTTGCGATTTCCATTGTGAGCAGCCATATGCGCATAAATAAAATTCATTGAATTCAGAATTCTGACTTCGTTCAGTAAAGCGCTGCTTGCCTGTCGCAACAGACGCATACCCATATACCTTCACCGATTCTTCACAATATATGTATTTTATTCCACCAGGATTGCGAATATTTTTGCTTGGAAGGCAGACGCAAGATTCCTAAAACGAGATGTCCAATCTAACGTGGTCTCACTGACACCGCACAGGCTTGGGAGCCATATGTGAAGGGCCGACTTCATTTCTTGTTTGGCTCGAATTGTGACCACAACTACTACACATATGTATGGGCACAAAGGAAGTCGATTTCATATCTTTTCAGTAATAGGAGTTTTGGTTTCACTGCAGCAGATGGCCCGTCCATAAGACCAGAGTCTCCAGTGTTTATGTACAAAAGACAATTCTATTTTAATAGACAATGGTGTTAAGACTGCGCCCAATGATATGAATACCAAGTAAGGGAAGGTAGCGCCCTCGCTTACCGCACTGAATTTACGAATCTTGAGCAGACAAAACTCTACCGAATATATACAACTTTAAGCCGATTTGTAGGCATCCGGAAACAAAATAAAAAAAAGTGACATAACATGAACATTGTTGTACTTACGTATTTACATACGAGTGTTTGAAACAAATTAATACTGGTTAGAAACCTGCCTTTTACTTGTAATATGTTCAATTCCAAAAACGTTAAGTTTAATACTCTCCAATAAATTAGTAAGTACCGAGCGCCTTGGGCTGGAAAACAAGTTATTAACGAGCAAATAAGCATGTAACACAGAAAATGCTTCAAGTAAATAAAACTGGTTCAAATCGGCAACATTCCGAGCGTTCGATTTTTCAACTTCTCGACCAAAGAAATGTCCAAATTACAAGTTTTTTTTTTACCCAGAACTGACAGAAATGCGAATTAAAAAAAAATAAGAAAAACATTGACGCACAGTTCCCTCACCTTCCACTGATGCTCATTATTGATCGTACAAAATGAATCATCTTCAGATAACTCAGCGGTACTAAGGTAATCCCCAAACAATCTTAAGTGATGAGTATTTCAAATAACCATGAACCCTAAGCATTGCAAAACTCCTACAATAGATACATATTCGTACATCCAATTGAAGTAAAATGTCTGTTACCAAAGGGTAACAATAAATTCGGACTTCTTATTGAAACTGGATTAAATACAGAAAAATCCAAGACAAAGAAAGTCTTAATTGAACTGTGAAATCTCGCCATTGCGATTAAGATACAATTGAAAATATTCGCCACCGTTCACACACAAAGTACCTATAGCTACCCAACCAGTTCTAGGAAATCGTACCACCCGCCCAACCGAACCGAACCATCGAATTCGACTTTGCAAAAATCAAGTTTGCTGCCTGTTGCCCTGTATTCAGCTCTTTTGTTTTTCCATTCCACAAGTTTGGTTTTTAGTTTCTGATTTTTTGCAAGAAGTATGTCTAGCACTAGCACGCCACTAGTGCGTTCATATTAAAAGAGGAGATAGCGATAAAGTGGGGCCTGTCTTGTTGGCTCAGCTCTAGCTCAGCACGGAACTCGTTGTATTTACACAGATACGAACTTGTACACCAACACAATGACACATCTGACGTATCCGCACTTGAAAGTGAAGTGAAAATTTCTCTTTTTTTCGCTGCTTTATAATGTTTTTCTTGGTTTTCTGTTGGAGGGAAAATGGAGATTTTCTGTTTTGGTTTTGGGAAATCGCTACATCGATTAGTGATTTTCACATTTTCACTCACCTGTTGATGCAAAAATGAATACAAAAAACACAATAACACTGAGCACAGAGAATCTATGTAGAGGATCACAAACTGATTTCATGTTAACGTGGTCGTGGATTGTCGAAATTTGTTGCCAACAGTAACTCGATCCGAAGCGACACGTATAAAATTTTGTTTTTTTTTTTTTTCTTTTCTTTTATTGTATGGTAACTGATTAGCCAATAACACAATCACTTGGACATTTTTTCAATTTGATTTGGATTTGTGATTTTATTTTATTATTTCCACATCACATATGAACACTTAAAGGGATTTTTTGGGAGTATTTTTGTTTCGGTATCTTGAGAACTTGGTGCGACATCAACACAACAAAGTTTTGGGTTATGCCGGAGCGATGAGTAACGCTTAACAGTTAATGCCTTAAGTAACGTTCCGTCTTCCGTTCCGAACGCAGTCAATGCTATTCTTGGACTAGCGTGAGTACGAGACCAGCTGCTTTCGTATTTCACTCTCGTTCGTTGAATACCCGTCTGTTTGCTTCAATGTGGTATGTTAGTTTGGAATTTTCATTAGGCTTTGATTCTCTTTATTGTCTTATAAGCGATAGTACAGTTACAGCGTGTTTGTGAGGGTAATCGGTTTTAAAAAGGGTAGATTCTGTCTACCATGTATACTCACCTGCTGATGTATGCCTAAATTCTTGTATTTGTATCTGGCTGAACTGCTGTCTGTGGAATATGTGCGAGCTCTCTGTTTCTAAAAAATGTGACTCTCTTTTAAATATTTAAGAGAAATTTGTGAATGTGCAAAAAAAGTTTTAAAATTGCTTCGATTTGACTGCACAAACATTTTATTAAGGCACAAAACAGTAATATATGGTAATGCTGTTAAAAGAAATTGCTGTCACTTTGACAGTTTTTTGACATTTATACTCAGTATTACTTGACAAATTCGGATTCGGATTGCGGCGCTTGAAGTATGCGGATGTAATTTTAAACAGTAGTTTTAACAGTGTATAATTGAACATAAAAAAAAAATAAGAATCTTAAAAGTGAAGCAACTAAGAGTCATCAAATATTAATAATAAATCAAAACCATACATTCTTAATTGAATTGAAAGTTAATACAAGTGCCTAAGGCTTTAAATCACCCCATGAAGGTTAAAGCCCAGCGAACCGAAGATGGGCAAAGTCTACAGCCAAAATACCTCCTGCCCTAAGCAACAGCCCAAGAAGCATAAAAACGGCCAAAATATTAACGATACCCGAAAAAGCAAGATCACAACCTCAGCAAAAAATGATGCCGCTAAATTAAAGATGGCGGATATCAAGGATCAACCTGTACCAATGCACAGCTCCATTATACAGGAAACACACCTCACAAACAATTACAGAGTCCACCTCGATGGCTACAGATTCTTACTAAACAAAACAAACCAAGGGCTAGCAATAGCTATTAAGTCTAAAATAATATATTTAGATGTAAGAATCCCAAACCCGAAGTTCCCAAATATCTTTATCAAAATAAACTCACTGCTAATCAAGATACCAAATATCTTCTTATAGAATTCCTAAACTTCACAACAAATTGCTAACCCCAACTTATGCTAGAGGAACTGGAGAAAATTAGTAGACTTGCCGAAACATTCTATGGCAACAATAACAATACGATCTAAACCTTACAGACTTTTTTCGATCACTTTCCGGTCAAACTCAATCTTGAAATAATCGATTCGTGCAACACTTTCTCGAATTTCATTTGTAATCATAAATTGGAACAATTTTAAATCTAACCTAGATTTAGCTCTTAGCCACCTTCAATCCTCATTGCTGGTATCCCTTAGTAACACAGAAATTTACAACTGAATTCTATCTTTTAACACGGCACTGACAAATACAGTAGATTGCTATTCAAGCAGAGTACCAAGCAAATACAAAAAGTATAAACATCTCCCGGAGGATATAAAAGCCCTTTTCAGAACTAAAAGCCAATGGCAAGAATAACTTAAGAGAACTTATCACTACTCGCTCAACAGAATTAACTACGCCTACAAAGATCTCTCTAACAATATATACAAAATATAAATATGGCTTGATGGGTTATTTAACAATAAACTTTCTAAACGGGCGTTTAAAGAGGTCGGCAAACTTTTGAAAAGCAAAGAAATGTTTTTATGTTACAAGATAATTTTAGAGGACCATCAAATTACAGATGACTTTGATAAAGCCCAAGTCATTAAAGAGTTTTAATCCACAATTTTCAGACAATGCATTCCGTTCAATGACGCGCTCTTGATAAATTAAGTACATAGATCGACTGAGAGACTACTGAGCGCCAGGTTTCCCAGGAATTTTAACTTCAATCATAACAATTCAGCACTTACCCCCGATTTAAGAAATTCTTCACATCGGTCCTCGAAGTTAAAAACATCATTAACAAATTTAAAAGCGAAAAAGTCGACAGGTCTCGTTTGCTTTTGAGTTGAGTTTATTCCAGGCCACCAATTTGGCTTCCGCAAGGGTTTTCCACAGTTCATGCCTTTTTCAAACTACATAACGACATCAAAATCAATTTAAGGCGGAAATGTACCTGTTTGTTCCCTAGATGCCGAAAAGCCAGTTGATAGTGTTTGAAGACATGGTTTAATATTTAAACTCATCCAACTCCAGCTCGTTAACTTAATTCACAGTTTTAATTTTTTCGGATTTTCGCCCAAATCAATTTTACAAAATCAGACCATTTAGTTTCAGACCCGCAAGGATTAATTCTAGGCCCTAGAATGTCTAATATCTCCAATCCAATAACTATAGATTACCCTTCCAAGCTAGTAGATAACACTATGGTCTATGCTCTCGATAACTCTCCACGCCTAGTAACCCATCGTCTTAAAACATATTTGGAGTCTATAAATGACTTTTACAGGAAATGGGGGATTAAAGTGAACAATGGAAAATCAGAAGCGATATTTTTCAAAAATTCTAGCAAAAAAGGCTTCGGAGGTGCTGTGTGCGGAAGTAAGAACCAATTTTTCACAAATAATAGACCAGCCAAAAGGAAATAAGGTATTTAGGATTAACACCTTACCACTTTCTCAAATTCAATAACCACGCTAGGATGATGAAAAACAGGGTTAGCAAAATTGACCACCAAAACTAAATCATTCTTTTACGAAACACACGAGTACAAGACCCATCCTTATCTATGCCTTTGCTGTTTGGTTCACCATCTTACCCACAATTCTAAAGACTTGGAGAAATTCGAAAGAAGTATCCTAGACTTGTGTGTCAGCAAGAACTTCATAGATAGGTTAGGTTAAACAGAGTGTGTTATTAAACACATCACTAGGCACCAAAACGGGCCCATCGCGATCCCTATGGGTTCAGTTGAATTTAACTTTAAAGGACAGAGGCCTACACAATCTCCCTGATACAACACCAAATTTCTTAACAAAAGTCAAGAAGGCCTTTGAAAACCTTGCCGTCTATTTCCTCTAAGCTTTCAAAAAAGTATTTTTCTATGAATTTACATTGGCTACGCGATATTGCCTCACGTTTACACAGTATATGTGTAATGTCCTTAACAGCTTGCCGATCGCCGCGGAATCTACAAATGTCCGTATTTGACAATTTGAGTGCCTCTGCGGGTTTCAGTAGGAGACAATGTCCTGTCAGGATTCCTAGATAGGCCTTGGTCTGGCTCCTCTTATCCATGTCAGATGTTATTTCCCGTAACTCACTCTTCCCAATTTCAACAAAAACATTTCAATCGCTATTTAATTTATACGAGTAACTACGAATAAAAAAAGTCACGGGTATGCCTTGGTCTGGCTCACCTTACTCATCATTCATTGGAATAAGTTTTTCGAAAACAAATATTAACGAAAACTCTAATCTTTCCCCACAACTCGTAAACTAGATTATAAGATAAAAAAAAAGAAAGTATAGGTATGTATATATACGTATACCTTCTGATCAAACAGTAACCGCAATTCATCAATAAAACAAAAAATATTGAGTCGTGGATATGGGGAAAACTCACAAGGAACGATGTCAGGTGAATACGGAGCTTGCGAAACGGTATGAACGTTGTTTTTGATCAAAAAGTCGCGTACAAGATAGGATGTGTGTTTGTATTGTCGTTGTGAAGAAACCACGAGTTATTTCTCCACAATTCTGTCATCATGCGACGAACATTTTCCCTCAAACGCTTTAATCGGCTCCCATAATACTCCTTATTTAAATCTGGCAATCAAACAAAACGTGGACTTGGAATCCACTCTGTCGTGGTTCTTGGATTTTGGCTCGTCTGAGAAGCGCCATTCCGATTATTGTTGGTTAGTTTCGATGTCATATTCATAGTGTTGAAATTGAAATGTGCTTTTTGTCAACCAAAATTTATGCCAATGAAATTTTCTTCAATAAAGTTGGTCTTCTTCAAACTCTCAGGCCTCACATATCGTGTTTCTATATTCTCTCCTAAATTTGACACAAAGACCCATATCTCATCATCGGTAATGATCCCGATCGATTACATTTTAGACCAAATAAAGCATTTCTTTGGCGACATCAATGCGATGTTTTTCTGCAACAAATTCAGCAATCTCAGCACAAGTCGCACTTCAACTCGTCTCATGCCCAAAACATCGGGCATAACGCTCTGTACCGACCCGAGCAAGATCGGCGAGGAACAATTTTCTTAACGTTTCGATATTTAGGATATTTACCAGTCATACTGGTGGATAGACGACGGTAGCAAATCATCAACAGCGCCGCCCGATTTAAACTCGTACGCTTGTGTTTTCGACATTGTCGAGTCCCCGTATGTTACCGCTAATATTTTCAACGCTTCCGTATGTGATATTTTGTTAGAAATACAAAATTTCGGGAAAACTGTTTGCTCAAGTAAATTTTACATTTCGAAATTCACAAAACACAATAAACACTGACTTCTTTAAAAAAAAAAAGCTATCACGCAAAATCTCCTGAGAAATGGCGCTCAAACAAATATTTGAGAGCCAGATCACAGATGTGCCAATCTAAAGAGCTTTTGACTATAGTCGTGTTTTTTTGCGAATCCGCTATCCGCTTAAAAAGTAATTTGCATATTAGTTACAAAAATAAAATAGCGATCACCGCTAAGTCAATTTATCCCCGCTATCTATTTAGCGGATATAAAACTGTGCTTCCAAATTATTTTATCTGTCAACCATTCGCCTACAATTTTTTTTCAAAACAATTTAGGTTTCTTCACCAATCGACAGATGAGCCACCACTAAACGCCATAGAGATGTCTGTGATACCAAGTTTAAGCGGGGGTGGATCGTTTTTTTGTGAACTTAGCTAACATTCGTGCAAAAAAACACAGCTAATACAGTGAGCGAATTTCGTTTAGCCGAGTACATACTTTTGAACATTACGGTCAGTGGAAATTATAACCGGCAATGTAAATTAACATAAAATAAAGTTTTAATTGTTTTATTCAACTTCCGCATAAAAAATTAACGGAGTATTTTACTTATGACAAAATAACAGGCTTTATTTTAAAAATTCATTAATTTGCAGCGCACTATTTACTATATAGCCGAATGACACAATGATGATAATACAAAAATTTCTTTTTTTAAGTTAGTATTTAGTTTTGGCGGGCAATGGCAAACTTCCGAAAGTAAAATTGAATACGAAAAAGCTTCTAAGGAGTGCCGTTCGGACTCGGCGATAAACCGTAGGCCCCGCTCAGATATGACAAAAATGACAACATGAGCAACACAAATGAGTGTCAAGAATCTAGACCATGGCCCATACCGGGCTGCCAGCGCCACAATATTTTTTTTTATTTAGTTTTGCCTCCTCTGTTTATTAACACTTCGTAAATGCGTTTCTCCATGCAGTTTATCAAGTTTCGATGTTCATTTGAGGCGATCTCTTCCCAACAGCTCACAATGACACTTTTTAATTCTAGAATTGAGCTAAATTGCTTTCAATTCAGATAAACCTTTCTAGCCAATATGCCCCACAGGTTCTCTATCGGGTTCAGATCAGGACTGCGTGCGGGCCAATTCATAACTGTCAGCTGTTTTAAAGAAAACCAGCTCGTAGTTACGCGACAACGATGGATTGATGCGTTGTCTTGCTAGAAAATAGCATCGTCCTCATGATGGTCTTCTGAAAAGGGAATCAATTCTGCTTCTAAGAGTTCTGTGCACTTCTCGCTGTTGGTTTTTGGTGGAATGAAACAGATTTTAGTCTTTCCATTAAATGAAAAAGCACACCAAACCATTACAGTGCCCCCACCAAAATTACGACTAAGGCGTGGTGAGTCCGGCGCTCTTAAATCATGCCAATAATAACTCAATCCATCTGGTCCGTCCAAGTTAAATTTTTTTTCGTCTGAAAAAATCACATTTTTCCATTGGAAAGTCCAGCTCATGTGCTCTTGTGCAAATTTGAGTCGAGCATCCTTATAAGCCTGGGTTAGGAGAGGTGCTTTCATCGGTGAAGCAGTCAAAATGGCTTGAACACATCGCTTTCCTATAGGCAATTTAAGGTTGTCGACAATTTTAGCAGCACTCAACTTTTGCTTTGTAGCCAATTTGCGAATTTGGTTAACCTGCATATCGTTTTGAAATTTTCGTTCGACCTTTCGTTGGCGGTTTCTTCCCGTAATTGTCCTTATTCAAAAAGTTTCGGACGACTTTTTCAGAACGGTTAATTTTCCGACCAATTTGAGTATTATTTAAACCATTTTCCTTATAAGCTGTAATGGAAGCCTTTTCCACTTCAGTCAAATACTTTCCTTTCGGCATGGCTAAAATTTGCAAGAAAAATTATTTATTTTTGCCCAAAAACCCAAAAATGCTTCATTTTATAAACAATATGCTTTACTTACCGATGTACAAGTGTAAAAATTAAGTATTTTAGAATTTATTATCAATTCGTCTAAACGAAGTGACACTAAATTTATACAAATGACAACGCTCGTGCAAACGAACTGATTTTGTAAATAGACAATGCACATCTTCTTACTGATCTTATGCAGTGCTAATTATGCATGTTTGAACTTGCATAAATACGAAAAGATGCAATGTCAATACTAAACGGTTTATGAGATAAACAAAAATAAAAAAGCATGTGCTAAGTTCGGATAAACGAAATGCGCTCACTGTATGTCAAGCGCGTTTTATTTTGATGGGAAATTTCGGGTACTTTTTGATCAGAAGAGGTGTGTAAGTATGTGTTCATATAAGTTAACACAAAAAATATTAGAACTCGCATTACACTAGCTGAGTGCAATTCTCCCACTTCCGCCACATGCACTTCAAGTTTCAAGTGTGTGGTTCTGCCCAATTCTGAGAAATCTGACCCATGCATTCAAAGGTTCACACGCTCTATTCAAGGCAAATTCCGAGAAGCTTGCAAACCACCTGTAACAGCAAGAAACTAAACCAAAATTGCTGAACTAGTAGTTTGTCGCATTTGATGGTAACCTTACCTTATAAATAATTGTAAATTAGATTTTAAGCTTTAGTTCGAATTGGCACAATAAAGTGGGCAGTAGTCCCAGGTAAAAATAAAAAAAAAAATTTTTTTACTTCACCGCGGATAAAAGTACTCGTATAACTGGCGCGCGATTAAGTAGTAAATCCCGAGCAAAATAAAAGTCGCGATTAAGTAGTAAATCCCGAGCAAAATAAAATCAAGTCGCGATTAAGTTCCGTTAATAAAACCTTGAGTAAAATAGTGACATAACTCGCTTATCAAGAACTAACGGAAATTACTCACAAGTAAAATTGTGTAAAAGAACTCACTAATCCCGAGAATAATTGTGAAAATTAATCACAAAAAAATTGTGTATACAACTCGTTTGAAACCGAGAAAATACTGCAGAACTTTAAAAATATCTGCAACCGTGTGTGAAGTGAGAAATAGCAAGTGCCAATAACATTCCATCTAAAGAACTCCTCTGTAGAAACGAGGCCCCCGAGTAACTGTGACCAGCAGACGAAAAGGAGACAGCGACCGCTGCCAGCCGCTTCAGAGTATGATTCAGAGAATCCTAATAATGTATGTAAGCTTACGAATTATATAAAAATTAATTATATGAATAAGGAAAAATTAGTAAATTTTTTTTTAAAAAAAAAAAGAGAAAGAAAAACAACATAGTTGTTATTGCAAAAAGTTAAGCTTACAGATAATATAAAATTAATTATATGAATAAGCAAATTTTACAAATAAATAAACAAGTTATATCTTAAAGTGAAAAAGTATTTTGTAGTAAATTTTTTTTATTAAAGAGAAAAAAAGAACAACATAGTTGTTATTGCAAAGAGTTCAACAATTAGTAGTGTTAAAATTAATAAAGTATAAGTGAAACACAAACTAGAAAGTAGCGAAAAGAAAGAAAGAAAAGAACATAGTTGTTATCGCAAAAAGTAATAAATAACTGTATTAAAATTAATAAATTATAAGTTAAAATACAAACTAGAAAGTAAACAAATTTCGATCTAATAAATTAATATTTAAGTCAACTAACACTAAATAAATTGAATTATAAAAATGTCCAACCCTAATAACCTCATACGCCCAGCTGTCCTACATGTCCCACAAGTAGAGAACCCCCCTGAAAATCTTCCTCAAGTAGGAAATCCTCAGCAGCCACAGCCTCAAACACGGCCAGTAATTCCTTCTGCTCAATTAATTGATATGGTTACGAACATCGTCAATTCTATTGTGAATCCCAATGCCGATATTTCTATTACTCTAGATCAAGGCATAAGCCCTGAATATCGAAATAATCTGACAGCCATAGACAAGTTCTCAAAATTCGCGCAAGTGAAAGTCATAAAATCTAAAGCAATCGAAGATATTCGAGAACCCTTAAGACAGCTAATTTTTGCCTTTGGCGTCCCCAAATTAGTCATCTTCGATAACGAAAAATCTCTCAACTCATCAACAATATGCTTCATGCTGCAGGATCAATTAGGCATCGAAAATTTCAAAACGCCCCCATATAGTAGCACAGTCAACGGTCAAGTGGAAAGATTCCACTCTACGCTGTCTGAAATTATGAGATGCCTTAAAGCAGAACGACCAACTATGTCATTCATAGAACTCCTTGATTGCGCGGCATACGAATATAATTATTCAATACATACAGCCACCAGCAAAAGACCAATAGAGACGTTTTTCGGTAGATTTGTTAGCACAGATCCGAATCAATATGAGCAGGCAAGGCAGGAGAATATTCAAAAGCTAAGATTAAAACAGTCCAAAGATATCGAACACCACAATAAGTCAAGACAGGAAATAAAAAAAAATACACCGCAGGCGAAGTAATATACGTTAAAGTGAATAAAAGGTTAGGTACCCAATTGTCCCCAAGATTTAAATTTAAAAAAGAAACTGTCAAAGAAGACAGATCCACTACTATTTTAACTGAATCTGGCAAAATAATTCACAAAAATAATATCAGGAATTAATCCCTTTTTAGGTTTCTCTTTACTCAAAGTTTGGCTGAAGTCCAAATTTTGGATTACACAAACGCTAAGATCGTATCAACAAACATGGGAACAGCCTAGCTTCAAACGGGTACATTCAAAATCATACACGTAATAGATCTAAAGGCCTACGAGGAACTCATTCAGGAAATCCAACTACAAACCCAGAATGAAATCAAGGAAACCGATCCCAGTTTTCATACAGTGTCCCATCAAATTACCCAAATTAAAAACCAGCTAAGCATCCTTAAACCTAAAATTAGAAACCCCAGATCCCTAAATTTTCTTGGAAGCGCGTGGAAATGGCTCGCTGGCAGTCCAGACCATGACGACCTTCTAATCCTAAAATCCGAATCCCATAATTTACTAACCAGTAACAACAAACAAGTAATTATAAATAAAGCTTTTACTGAAAAAATTAATAAGTTAACAAATGTAACAAATAATGCTTTGCAACTTTTAAAATTAAGTAACAACTTGAAAAATGAATTTACACTAGAAATTAAGTACAAATTAGATATTTTAAAAGAAGAAATCACTAATATAGAATACGCTTTACTTTGGGCAAAGAGTAAGATTGTTAACTCTTTTATCCTTTCTAATTCTGAAATAAAAATTGTAAAGAAAAAATTTGAAGAAAGCAATATACCTTTTATTAATGTTGAAGAGGCACTTGAATTTGCCGACATTAAAATAGCATCTAATAAATCAACTATACTTTATATTATTAGTATTCCTACTACAGGAAGTGTTATATGCGAAAAATTGTTAATTAAACCAATAAAATATAATAAACATATATTGAAGTTACAGTATGAAAAGATACTGAATTGTGATAATATAATATAAGGAATTAAAAATGATTGTAAATCATATAATGAATTAACTGTCTGCAACAAAAATGAAATTGTTAACTTAAGTTTCGATAATTGTATTCCAAATTTAGTTAAAGGTAAACCATCAAGTTGTGACGAAATCACCAACTATCATGTACCAAGCATAGAGGAACTTCACCCAGGAACTCTGTTCCTTAATCAATTCAACGGATCAATCTTAGTTGAGAGCAATAAGGTCAATTTAAGCGGAACCTTTATTCTGCAGTTCCATAACACATCAATTTACATAAATGGCCAAGAATATAACTCAAGGGAAATACCATCCTCCAAACCTTTGCCGGCGGCTCTACATGTGAGTTCTTCAATTTAAACTTATAAAGAACTCCTAACACTGGAGATGTTAAAGGAACTGCATATAAACAACACAGCACACATAACAGAAGTAGAGGAAGAAGGGCAGACTCATGTTATCACCAACTACAGTATGACATCTCTCGTAATATTAGCTATTATAGTCATTACCATCAGACAAGTTATTGACCGAAACGGGAAAGTTACAATTCACACCGAAACCCCAAAGAGCTTGAAAGTCAAGTGGAAGGTGAACCATCACAGCAAAAGCCAATACCAATGCTCTATATGGTATCGAGCGAAGACACTCGATTTTAATGACGGAGGAGTTAACACAAAAAATATTAGAACTCGCATTACACTAGCTGAGTGCAATTCTCCCACTTCCGCCACATGCACTTCAATTTTCAAGTTTGTGGTTCTGCCCAATTCTGAGAAATCTGACCCATGCATTCAAAGGTTCACACGCTCTATACAAGGCAAATTCCGAGAAGCTTGCAAACCACCTGTAACAGCAAGAAACTAAACCAAAATTGCTGAACTAGTAGTTTGTCGCATTTGATGGTAACCTTACCTTATAAATAATTGTAAATTAGATTTTAAGCTTTAGTTCGAATTGGCACAATAAAGTGGGCAGTAGTCCCAAGTAAAAATAAAAAAAAATTTTTTTCTACTTCACCGCGGATAAAAGTATAACTTATATCATACATGCTTTCATATACGGATATTAAAACATGTTATAATAATACTAAATTATTAATTTTGTCAAGGGCAAAACTTACTTTGAAGTTAACATTAGCTGAAAACAAAATATTACATTCCAGACAATGCGAGTACGAGATGTACGAGTATTCATGTTTAAAGTGACATAGTAAAGTAAATGTGCCACGATTCCACAAGTCGAAAGGTGAGAAGTCACATTGTGCAAACATCTTTAACTGTAACTATTATAACTAGCTTAAGCTCACCAAAAACAAACAATCGTATTCCAAAAATTAGGAAGAAAAAAAAACATCGAAATGGTCATATTCGATAGCAATCGGAGAAATGAAGCGGGAGAAAGCGGCGGGACCAGATAGCATTCCATCAGAGTTTTGGTCGAAGATGGAGGGAATCGGCAGCGTTTGGCTATCGAAACTTTTAAATAAATTAAAATGTGGACAACCCATGCCGAATCAATGGAGAAGTAGCTTCTTGGTTCCATTATACAAAGGAAAAGGCGACACTCGAGAATGCAACAACTACCGTTCAATCAAGCTTATGAAAATGTACTGAAAATGAAATGAAAATCGTCGAAAGAGTCTTAAACGAACGTCTTCGGCAAATAATAAAGCTCGATAATAGCCAGTGTGGATTTGTTGAAGGAAGATCGACGGTGGACGCTATCCAAAGCCTACGAATAATAATGGAAAAGCACCGAGATTCGTCTAAGGATTTACACATGGTATTTATCGACCTCGAGAAAGCATTCGATCGAGTGCCTAGGGATCTCATATGGGCCGCGCTGAGGTCTCAAAACGTACCGGAAACGTATGTTAGAATAATACAAGACATGTACGGAAACGTGAAAACTGCGGTTAAAAGCTCTGCTGGACTAACGAGAGAATTTCCAGTTAATGTCGGAGTGCATCAAGGAAGCGTACTTAGCCCTTTCCTCTTTAACGTAGTATTCGACTATCTTTTAAAAGACTGCATGCGCGAAGCAAATGTAACGCCAATTCTCTTCACTGACGACGTAGTCATACTTAGCGATAATGTCGAAGATTTACAGAACGCCTTAGATTCATGGAGAAATGCGCTAGAGAGAAACGGGTTTAAAGTAAGTCGTTCAAAGACGGAGCATTTGACGTGCCCATTTGCGCATCCGTTGCTACCTGTTCCGGATATAATATTAGACGGAATAGTTCTTCCGAAAAGCACTATCCTTAAGTACTTAGGATCAATCGTTAACATGGAAGCGAAATGTGACGACGATGTAAGCCACAGAGTGAGTGTGGGATGGATGAAATGGCGGGAAAATTCGGGAATCTTTTGCGACCGAAAATTTCCACTTAAATTAAAGGGGAAACTCTACACCACGGTTGTTGGACCAGCTCTTATATACGGTTCTCAGTGCTGGACAATGAACGAAGCGTTTAAAAACAAAATGACAGCAGCGGAAATGAAAATGTTAAGGATGTCTAGTGGAATCACTAAACGCGATTGTATTAGATCTACGCGTATAAGAGGAGAGTCTACATATAAAGAATTCGGTAACCGAACAGCTTGAGGTGAATAGAATAAGCTGGTATTGCCACGTTCAAAGATGATCTGCGGAAAATCCGGTTAAAAAGGCACTATCAACTACGGTCACTCCAACTGTAAGAAAACGAGGTGGAAAAAAGAATTCCTGAATTTCTCAGATGGCAAATGCGCAACAACGCCTGGGGCTAACCACTGAAGCGATCCAGGACCGAGCATTATGTAGATGCGTTCTGCGGTCTGCGACATTAGCCAACCCCATAAGCGGAGCAGCAGCGATGCAGTAAAAATGGGAAACTCGTTACGCATAAGTTCGTATAACGAGGAAAGGGTTAATAAAGAGATAAGAAGAAGAAGAAGAGGTCATATTCGATTTATTAAATTAATGAAAACAAATGTAGCTCATGAAGCATTAACAAAAGAGTAAGGCTCTATCCCTTAAATATCATTTAAAACAAGAAATATTTTTTCTCTTGTATGATAATTTACTGTTGCCGCTGTGAGTGAAAGTGGGGCGAAAGATGCAGAATTGTCAATTCGGGGTCCAACGATGAATAATTTGGGTCTTCTCCGTGGACTAAAAGAGCAGGAGCTAAAGACAGGGAAGTCCTTAGATCGGGTTTCTAAGCCATTCGAAAACGACTCTTTTGTTTTACCAAAAAATATCGTTTCATAACGAGGTTCGTGATTATTGGATGGATTTTATGGAAAAAGGGAACACACTATAAGACACTGACGTAAACCCATTATTACCCCGCTCTTTATCTGTTACTAAGACAACGTCTCTAAGATGCAGACTGCCTCTGACATCCTTGACAATTGGTGCCATAGAAATGGGCACGAAAATACGACACTGCTGGTTTTTTCCGACTCCAACGAATGGTTTGTCTAGACTACATGGAGACTTCCCTGACACTCTGCTCCAGATGAATTTTCCTCCCTTTCCAACAAGCATTGGAGTATACGCCGGATGTCTTTTGACTGTGACCTTTTGGACATGCCGTCTGATGCAATGACATTCGAATTTCTGTTGTTGAAAAATACGAAACCAGGATTTCCAATGCCAAGGAATGATTTTACCCAGGAAAGCAATGTAGTTACGTTCTTATGGTCAGATCCAAAGCCGGTTTAGGATGCGACGCCTGTAACTAAAGGACGAAAACCTCAGGTTTCACTTTTCGTAAGGAAAACTTGCATCTGAATTATGAGCGGTGAATGGTGAAACCCCTATGAGAATAAACTTAACTGTGATAAATCGAGTGATGCGAAGCATCAGAGAGTTATTCAGCACCCGAATCTACGTTAGGCCGGCTTGCGTTCGCGGTAAAGGCTTTGATTGACAGTTAGGATTCATATGAGCACATCTGCAGATGGCAATTTCCGCATTGCTGGCAAAGCAAATGAGACCAAATTCCCTAAGAAGTAAGCGGCCTTAGTGCTGCCCCTTAGCAAGAAAGACTGCAGGTTGCTTACTGGCGTCGTTGCCGAGCTTTTAAATGGTCTACACATAATATGTATCTAACGTCGCGTTTTTTATGCACGAAGGAACAAGAGACGAATTCATTGCTACGAAGTAACCCGTGGGCTGGCTTGTAAACAGTGGATTCTAACTCATTACATCAAATGCATCATCTTTTACTCGTTAGAGAGTAATGGCACTACGGAAAAGTAAGTTGAGAAGGAGGTATTTGACATCTTGAAAAAGGAAACCAAACGCATCATACACAGGTTCATGAAGCCCTGTAGATGCAAGATGCTATGAAACGTTAATTTGAGAATCTTTTTCAATAGATGCAAGATAAGCTGAGTTCATAAAAGCAAACAAATTTGCAGTCGCCATGCAGTGGTGAAATCGTCGTTCATAAATGTATGCAACGCATTTGACAGAGAAGTGACAAATGATGTGAGAATGTGCCTAAGTTTTTCTGATTTCAAAACAATTGAGCGACAATGGCTGGAATCCGGATGTTTTAAGTGGCATGAAAATACGGGCTTGCGCGCATTATCCGCAACTAGAATTGCAAAAATGCGAAAAAGGAGAAGAGTATTGCTGCAATTAGTAAATGGAAAAAGGTGCAAAGAAGTATTCCAAAAGTATTATTTTCTTCATACTATTAATGTTTTCGCACGAAAAGGCCAACTTTTGTAACAAAATTAAATCTGTGGCAAAGTGACTGTCAATTGACTTTTGTAAACGCAATTGGTGGCAAACGTCTGCGTAGATAATACAGGTTTTAATGCAATTAAGAACGCAGCATTTGCAAAGTTGCGAGGTTTTTGTAAAAATAAACGGCAATGCTGATTCCCATAACTTGGTACATGATGATTTTTGTCATAAGGAATTTGAATAAACCTAGATAAAGTTAGTTCGGGGTGAAGCAGCGAAGTACTTTAGAGCACCCTTGAGCTCTGGCCTGCAGAGTCTTTGAAACTCACCCGGAGGCGCAACGCAGCAGAGAAAGACTCTAGCGAACCTAGACCGATAGGGAGTGCGCAACTGGAAGTAGTCAACTAAAGACCGGGTTTGAAGAGGCTTGTTGACTATTAAAAACCAGAATCACACCGAACTGTAGCATTCACCTAAGTAAGTAATTTTATTAGCTGGAACTCTGAGAGCATTCAACTCTGGTAATGCGAAGCGTGAAAAGAGAAATGATTACAATTTATACGAAGTTGGACGCAACGGGTATTTAGCTGAATTGGGATTAAGTACGCCTTCAATTCTAAAGCGGCACTATACATAAGAAAAATCTTACGAGTTTTGTGAACTTTATCAAAAAAAAATCTTCGCCGAAGTCTTACGCCAGCAACAACTGCAAGATGACTCAATTCCTTTTAAATTGGGTTCAACGCTATCTCAAGGTTTGTATCACATTCAGGGAACGAACGTTAAATCCAAACTTCTTTCTATCGCAAAACTGGAAAAAAAAAACAACATATTCTAAAAGGATGAGTTCCTGAATATTCACCAACTAAAAGGAAGAGATGGAAGATGGCAATGATAAGTATAAGGCCTCGTAAAAGTAGCATCTCCCAACAAGTGCTGGTTCTTTAAATTACGAGAATGAGCCTCTGAAGCCGAATATCTTGCAGCTATGCTAATAAGCCCTACTTCACGCCTCTCCGTGGCGCTATCGGGGAATCTCACTGGACATTGCGAAGTGAAGGGGACAAATGGCGAGTTTTCTGCGCCATAAATCAGGATTAGTGTCGGAAAAACAAAACAATACCTTATCCGGGCTACTCCGACATATTTGGAGCTCATTTCCTCGGTGATTTTAATGCAAAGCTAGGAAGAGAGGGTATCTTTGGTGGAACAATCGGAAAATATAGCCTGCACGACATCACTTCCGATAACGGATTCAGGTTAATCGACTTTGGGCCGGGACGAAACATTGTCGTGGCTAGCACGCGATTCCCACATCTCGACACACACAAGGGGACTTGGAGAACTCCTGATCAATCAACAGTCACCTCCAGTATTATGGATGTCCGTACGTTCAGAGGAGCCAACATCGACTCGGACCATTACCTCGTTGTAGCCCAGGTACGGTTGCGGATATCCCAAACTACGTCAAGATAAGCTAATCCTGAGAGAAAATTCGACGTCAGACGGCTACAATCGCAAGAGATCGCCAAGTCCTTCGAGTGTCTATTAATCAGAGATGCCGCTTCTTATGTGCTGGGTTTCACTCGTCCGCCACAACGAAACGCCTGGTTCGATGATGAATGCCGGCAAGCACATGCAGCTAAGCAAAATGCATATAACGTGGCGCTGCTTAAAAAGACCAGAGCTGCTCATGAGCTCTATGAGCGGAAGAGGAGAGACGAACACCGGCTTCTCAGGAGGAAGAAGAAAGAGCATGAGTAGCGCGCGATCAAGGAAATTGAGAGATACTACTCCAGGAATGAGGTTCGGAAGTTTTACCAAAAGGTAAAAATAACATGCCATGGAAACAAACCCCGGACCGAAGCCTGTAGAGATGAACAAGGGAACATCGTGGTAGAATCGCAGTCGATGCTGAGGATTTAGAAAGATCATTTCTAGAGACTGTATAACGGCGATGACGGACCAAATACCGCTGTCAGGCAGAATCAACCTTTCAACCTGGACGATGATGACCAACAATTCCGTCCACCCGACCTGGATGAAGTGAAGATAGCCATATCGAAGCTTAAGTCCAACAAAGCTGCTGGAGCGGAGCTCTTCAAAGCGGCAGGCGATGACTTGTTTAGGAGCATACACCAACTCATCTTTAAAATATGGTCGGACGAAAGTATGCCCGATGAATGGAACCTCAGCATCGTTTGTCCGATTCTCAAGACCCTCTGAACTGCGCCAACTACAGAGGCATCAGTCTCCTTAACATCGCATATAAGATCTTATCTGCCGTATTGTGTGAACGCCTGAAGCCGTTCGTCAACAACCTGACAGGTCCATATCAGTGTGGCTTCAGGCCAGGAAAGTCCACCATCGACCAAATATTCACACTACGGCAGATCTTGGAGAAGACCCGGGAGATTCAGATCGATACACATCACCTTTTCGTCGATTTTAAGGCCTCGTACGACAGCATCTATAGAGACGAGCTATATAGAGCAATGTCTAGTTTTGGCATCCTTGCCAAACTCGTACGTCTGTGCAGAATGACGATGGAGAATGCACGCTGCTCCATCAAGGTCGGTAAAGATCTCACCGAGACCTTTGATGTCCAGAAAGGATTTTGACAAGGCGATGCGCTGTCATGCGATTTTTTCAACATCGTACTTGAAAGAATAGTGCAAAACTCACGAGCAAACACAAGAGGCACTACCTTTCAAAAGTACGTCCAATTACTCGTATATGCCGACTATATTGACATAATCGGGAGAAAGCAGCGTGATGTCAGTGGCGCTTTCGCGATTATTGAGACGGAAGCGGCGATAATGGGTTTAGCGGTCAATGAGGGCAAGACCAAGTATATGCTGTCAAGCCAACCAACACCGACGTTTCTTGTCGGTTTCCAGAACGTCACCCTCGACAAAAATAAATTTGAGGTAGTTAAGGACTTTGTCTACCTATTCTCCGCTATAAATACAGACAACGACACCAGCTCTGAGATCAAGCGAAGAATAACTCTTGCCAACCGCTGTTTCTTTGGGCTAAGAAGGCATTTGAGTTGCAAAGCCCTCTCTCGGACAACAAAAGTCACCCTTTATTAGACCTTAATAATCCCGGTATTGCTCTACGGCGCAGGGGCATGGACATTATCAAAAATGGATGAGGGTGTTCTTGGTTGCTTCGAGAGAAAAATTCTTCGGGCGATCTTCGGTCCCGTCTGCATTGACGGTGAGTGGAGGAGGAGATACAACGACGAACTGTATGGACTGTACAGCGACATGGACCTAGCCAGAAGAGTGAAGATCCAAAGACTGAGATGGCTGGGTCATGTATAGCGTATGTATACCAATGCTGCGGTCTGAAAAGCCTTTGAATCCGCTCCCGGGGGACAGCGCAGTAGAGAAGGCCAAGACTCAAGTGAAGCACGCAAGTGGAATGGTACCTCAGCCAACTTAGCGTGCGAAACTGGAGGAAGCTAGCCAGGGATCAAGTTTGCTGGAGACGCTTGTTGACTGAGGCCCAGGTCCACCCCGGACTGTAGCGCCTCTTAAAGAAGAAGAAAAGGAAGAGAGTAAAGTAGTTCCGTGGATTCCTGCCGCTTAAGAAGGGTAAAATAGTCACCAAAATCTGTCGAGGGGAAATTTTTAAATTAGCTGGATTTTCTCTTCTCTTCAATAAAACATCATTTCAGTTTTTAACATTTCGTTTGTTTGTTCATTTATTGTATAATAATGTCAACGTAAAAATAGGTTCAATTTTTATTTTTATTTTTTGTTGTTGTTTTTTTTTTATAAAAAGCCAAAGTTTAATAGCAAAAATAACAAATTCACTCGCTCTATATTTTTTTATTTTTTTATTTTATTTTTCGAACAAAATTAATGAAAAATTCTGAATTTAAAAATTTTGCCAGTTTAATTTGTTTTGTGTTGTCTAATTTAATTATTTTCTTTTCATTCAGTATTGGATTTATTTTACCACTTCTCTCTAGTCAAGTGGTTTGTTTTTCCTCTTAATATGGATTTAAATGTAAAAATATTTTGTTTTTATTCGTTTGTTTTGTTTTAGTTTTATATATATTTTTATTATAATCTTATTCTCTAATATTTATCAACAACTTATAACAAACTAAGCCAAATTATGTTCTTCTAAGAAATTGCTTGTTGTTGCAACGAAAAAATCAACTCTGCAAAACAATCAGACAGACAGTCATCCACTCTCGACATGTAATATTGTTCCATTTTCTTTTATATTTCAATAAAGACATTTTTTAAGTGTTAAATTTAGTTATTAGTTTTTCTTTTTTGTTTATTTAATATTCATATTGAAATAATGTCAAATTATTTTCTTTGCTTTTTTTTCTCAATGTTTTTTAGTTTTATAATTAAATAGATTTTATTATAGCTGCCCACATTTACATGCAATAGCTATTTTTATTTTCTTTTGGTTTTAACAATTGTCGTATAACGATTTGATAAAATTTATAAATAAACAATGTTTGAATTTCGTTACAATGTTTACCCTTTTAGTTTGCTCAAAAAATAGTCTTTTTACTTTTATTTTTTATTTTTTTAACTTAAATCGTCATAATTTAATAGCTCTCCACTATATATTTAAAAGATACATAAAAACATTGCTCTGAAAAATATATTTAAGAAAATAATTCGAAATTCTAATCAATTTATAATTAAACTCAAACACAAAGTGCCAACATAACATTCAAATCTATTAGATAATGGGTAAGCAAACTGACATTTACACACTCAGTTAAGAAGTTTATATAATACGAAAGCAAGAATCTTGTTTGTGACGCTTAAAAGACCAATGTTGTAATTGGTGCAGTTTAGGGGATCTTTTTTATTCTGAATCGGACAAATAATGCTCAGATTTCGTTCATCGACAGTAGCTCTTAATTTTTATCTCTAACTTTGTTTTTAAAATCATCAAGCAACGAGGATGACCAAAAAATATTAGAATATGCCTTCTATGCGGCCTAAGCGAACGCTTCGCCTGCAGTCAAATTCATCCCAGGCGATAGCTCATATGCCTTAAACTAAACTTCCTGCTTTCTGTGAAAGCAGATCTGCGTTCAAATACCGAAAGCTGCTCTTAGTAAAAATTATCGTACGATCTCAATAGGGGCCACAGTTGCATTCTTTTTACTTGCTGATTTTCTATTAATATAAATATAAATATACTTTTTTTTAAATATCCTTATGAGATTTCTATGAAAGTTCGCAAGTTTTTGGAAAAAAACAGCTAAAAATATCCAAACACTGACTTCTGATTCTTTTGTTTCGGAAATAAATTCTCAAACTGTAGCTTTTTTCTACGGTACTGCTCGGTCTTTTCCAAGATTGCATATGGTAGTGTATAAAGAAATCAGCTACACAGGGCTTGGTGTAGTCTTGGCATTTATGTCGAAGTCATTCAACCATCAATGAATCTTTTGATACTAAAATTGTTGTGACAGGGCGATGCGCTATCATGCATTTTCTTAGCACTGTGCTTGAAACACTAACATCATTTTATTTCAAAAATATTTCAAACATCTCGCATATTCAATATGACATAAATACAAAAGATATCAGAGATCTCAAAATATCATACATCGTCGTCAAAAAATGATAATCAATACCGATGCCTTGACCAAAATCTGATTATCGTCTACTATCATCTATTGTACTTAGGCCCTGTAGTGAAGACCAGTGACGACATAAGTATCACAATTAAACGAAGAGTATCTTTTGCCAACCGCTGTTCTATGGGCTATGATATAAATTAAGCAGCAAAGCCCCTCTTCAAACAACAAGGAAGGGGCTATAAAAGACTATCATGCTTATCCTGTTTAGAAAGCTCTTGGATGAAAGTTCTCATAGTTGCTTTAAGCTAAAAATTCTTCGTGTGGTATTTGGTTTCGTTTGCGTTGATGGAGTGTGGAGGAGAAGCCAATATATAATAAAGAACGACGAGGAAATGGTCAGATAGTCTTCGCTACAGCGATCAAGATAGCAAGAACACATGCACACAAATAATTCAATCCGAAGGGTTTTCAATTCCACCCCAGTGGGGCAACACAGCTTAGGAAGACCGTTCTTAAAGTGACGCACCCAGTTGGAAGAGAACTTTAATGAACTTGTCCTAACCGGAGGCAGATAGTAATCTAGTTGGCTAAATGTTCACGTTTGTTGTCAAAGCAACCTTTGTCTTACACAATCTTCTGGATAGATAAACTTGCTCAAGAGCAAACGCAATAATGATAATGAGACTTAGATAAGAAAATAAAAAACTGCTTCCAATGGACAGTGTGTCTAACTTCTGAAATACAAAGGCGAAATCGACTGTTAAAAAGATTTAATATTCTTCGGCTCGGGCACTGGAACCAATTCCGCGAAATAAGTTACAACAGACATTTGAATGACTACTGAATCGCTGAAAGTACATTGAATGTGGAGGATAGTATTTTGAATAAAAACACCGAAAAATAAACAGAAATCGTGTGATAATGATGTTTTCTAGAGCCAGTCCGGGATATTATTTGCCACTGTGTATGCAGTGTTTTGACATTAAATATGTCACGTGCAGTGTATAACTTACGAATACCTGTTCTAAACTATCCTCACTATCCAGGGAGTATTGCGGGACGAAGAATGAAAAAGGAACTTATGGGGTTTTGTTGTTCCAAAGAGTATTATGAGTTTCTCGATGTATTCTGCGATCAATGTCCCAAGTAATATATTAAAATCGTTTAAAGTGACTTTAAGGCCAAAGTGGAAAAAGTGGGCATGTTAGGCAGTTTTCCGAAAAGCATAGCAAGTGATTCAAGGTTATTGACTTACTAGTAAAGGGCGAAACACCACCTCACTATTCACCTGATCATAAGATAGTTAGCCATAGGAAAGCACATTGAGAAAAATAACTCATTTAAAAAGAAGAACATACCGATGTTAAGGAAAACTTAAATCATCAGCAGCGCCCAATCAAGTTGCTACTCTAGCAAAATTTTATCAAAAGGTGAACAGAACGTCTCATGCCAACAAAAGCCGAGCACAAACAACGAAATATAGCATCAGAATCAATGTTGATATGAGGATATGAAGAAACACTTCTCTATAACACCATGTGCCACCTGGTTAATGAAAGCATTAAAGAGAAAGATATCAATATTTAAACTAAAGCATACTAAGACTGCCGAATCGGCAGTCCACCTGGCGAGCTATTAAAGATAGTAGATTTCATTTCAATATTTTTAAATTCAATTCCAAGATTCGGATAAATTAAAGTGACAAATCGCTTTTCAGGATCGTTCGTCGTATCAACAAGAAAGAAGACGAATTCAATGGCGTCAACTATTGAAGCACCAATTTTCATTGCATTAAAGATCTTTCGTATTGAGTAAGTGGCTTAAACAATACTACAATGAGCTTAGTTTTAACGGAACAAGTATTAATACTGCATCAGATCCTGAAAGATTCGTTTAGTTAAAATCAATTTTCACTAATTCATAATCGATTTTAATCCTCTACAGAGCCATGTTTAGTTAAAGCGTCCTTGCTAAACTCATCCGCAAGAGTCAAACGTTGAGACAAGAATTGTACTGCCATATAATTGCTTTAACATTATCGTAAGCCAGTAAGCCCAGATGCAGAATTTTTCGAAATTCTGTGCAAATCCTAGCATAGGTTGATGAAATTGACATTATGAGAAGAGATTAGCGAGTTATCAATGGGGCTTTTGCCGATATATAGCGAGTAATAGCGGCGAAAATGTGTTTGATGGAAAATAAAGATAAATTGAAATGTATACTGATGGCAGAAATAGACACCTAAACTAACTGATCGGAGAGTAAACCACAGGCAAATTATAATTTTAAGGCGTTAAAAGACTTGTTTCGTGCTAAATTCAAAGAACTACACAATTGTAGAAATCAAGCGGAGAACCATGACCGTCAATCGTTGTTTCTTGGACCGAAAATGCGACTGGGAAATAAGCCACTCTCGAAGAAAGCCCGGCCCATAAAGCATGGACTTAATATTTCTATTTATAAACTGAAAGGGTAAATTAATTCGCTTTGATGACTACGAAATGTTGAGCGAATGTCTTTGAATCTACACCAAAAAACTACGCGGTCTTACCTTTAATAGAGCGCCTTATGGATGTGGGTGTGCTTAAATGGGGGCGATAGCAGCAGCGATAGTATTTGTACATGAAAAATGCAAAACAGAAATTACATGGCACAGTAAAAACGGAGTATAAATCAATTCGACTGCTTGGGCATGCCATGGATCTTCAAAAGCCTGTTACAATTTGTTTTTTTTTTTTTAAATCCCCATAAGAGAACTAGTTTCCTACTTTCGGTATTGTTCTATTAAGGTAACTTTCACAGGAATAGAAATAGATCCCCTTTTTGAAAAGTTCACTACCCGGATCTTTTACGGGCTATGATCTACAAGTATCTACTTATAGGCGGCACACGCGAGTATTACATCAATTCGAGTTTTGGTTCATCTAAAAAAATGCCAAAAACATTTGCATTGAATTCAATTCCTTGAGTTCCTATGCACGTGAAAGAAAGAACAAAGAATTAATGTGCTTAAGGTTTGGTTGGATAACAATCTCAAAATAAAGAGAATATTACTTTCAACAAAAAACAAGCAATTGCTGTCGAAGACGGGCATTCTTCAATTATTTCCTTGTCTCCTCTGGAAAAAGTAGACGGGCTACCCAGTTTCAATGCGCCATCGATCCATCAGAGTAAGCGACGACATTTCGGCTGCTAACAAAAGATCAAATTGATATATGTAGATGAAGATCAGCAGAATACTGCCGCCCATATAACTGCCTTACTAGAACTAGTCGAGTAAGGAAGAAGAAGAAATTAAAGGAGGACCCCAAACATTGACAAAATCAGAGCTCCTCATTACTGGCAATTCAATCAAAACGGCATTTTTAGACATAGCAAGATAGACAAGAAAGTCCTATGAAGTTGAAAACAAATATTGAGCTTTTAAAAGACAAAGTGAAGAGAAAGGGCAAAGAAGAACCATTGACACAAATAAAACAATTTCACTGTTAAAACCTCCCAAATGACATTTTTTATTTAATCCTCTGTCAGCAGTGATTCTTCACCCGAATGAAAATGTTCGCTCACAGCGATACCACGATACGAACAACTCGCCTGGCAGTTCGACTTGACTCAAACGTTGGATCCACTTAGGCCTTAGCAGTCCTATGGGCTTAAAAGCCAATCAAAAAGGAATTTAA
This sequence comes from Volucella inflata, assembly GCA_928272305.1. Lineage (NCBI taxonomy): Eukaryota > Metazoa > Arthropoda > Insecta > Diptera > Syrphidae > Volucella > Volucella inflata. The sequence goes on along the minus strand of OV743716.1, from coordinate 145,189,799 downwards.
TCCAAGTCTCCTGAATGAATCTATGAACCATGACTGGAGTTTGATGCAAAAAAAACGTCCTCGAAGACATTTACAGTTAAATTTTTTTCTTGTAAATATATCAATTAGAATGTCAACCGCACTTTCTATAATTTAAACAAAATTTGTTTTCAAGAGTTATGACGATGTAACGTAAAACGATGTCTTAAGAAATCAGGAGTTTAAGATGAACGTCAACCTCCACAAATATAACATTGAGGTAATTTCAAACTTTGTATTGTATATCTAGGCTTTGTTATTAAATCAGTCAACGACACCAGTGCTGAAATCAAACTCTTGCCAATGGTTGCTTCGTTGAGCAAAAAGTCAATTGACTATCAAAGCTCTCTTGAACAATAAAAGTGAGCCTACCAGTAATAATAAGTCCCAGTCTTGCTCTATGGGCCAGAGGCATGAATATTATCAAAAGTACGTACGGTAGAGTGCGACACTGAAGGCAGCTAGCAAAGGTTCGAGCTGGTTGTTGGTGCTTTTTGCCTGAGTCCCAGACACACCCCGGAGATTAGCACCACATAAAATTAGGGAGTAAAATGTAACTTTGGCAGGGAAAGTCAGTAATGCAAAGAAGTTCATAAGCAAAAATGCAAGATTTCACCTAAATTTCTATACATTGGACAATCAAAAGAACAACATATGATAGTTACAAAAGAAACGAAACAAATAAATCAACACAAACTAAAATGGCACAGTAGAAAATAAAAATTGAACAATAAAAAAGTTGTTATTCTAATTTAAATTATTAGAACAATAAACTGCTTAATTCAATGCATTTAGGCATTTATTATTTTTCTTCCGTTTAATTAATATTTATATAACTCATGTATTCGAATATGAATATGATGTACAATACTATTCATAACAACAAAATGCAAATAACTATAGAAAACAAATAAAAAAATGCGATGTATTAGTTAGTTTTATTGTTATTTTCTTTATAATTCATATATTTCATTTCATTTTCATTTTTATTTAATGGTTTAGTTGTTATAGTATATATAAATCTTACCCTACATCCTATTCCATCATTGTCGCAATTTATTTGTCTTTTCGTTAGTATAAAACCCGAAAAAAAAGAAAATCGAATTTAAAAAAGAAACGAATTACGACAAACTTTGTTTAAAAATTTTTTAAGAATTTTCAAGCGATAGTTGATAGTTTTTGAGTACAGAAAACAGACCAAAAAACCAATGTTTCAATTTATGTAAGCGGAAAATATTTATTCAAATCTACCGCTTGCTGAAGACTGCATTTTATTCCATTGGGAATATTTAAAGAAAATGGGAAAACAGAAAACAATTGTTAAAAATAACATGTACAAGCTAAAATAAATAAAAAAATAAACAAACGCTCAACAAACACTTCACTTAACAAACAAAAATATTGTTGTGTATATACATAATTCAAAATACAAATTGACGTATTTAACAAAATATAAGTATCGATATAATATAATTTTGCTTTCATATATATGTATGTGTTAGAAAGTTTTTTCTTTTTTTTTCTTCATATATAATAAATATATTTTTGTTCTTACTTTTTTATGTGAATCTTATTTGCATTTCAATAAAATTTCCAATGTGTATTTGTTTTAATAGCATAAACTTTTGGTATTGCCTAATTTTACAAAAGAAAAAGAGCAGTGCTTTTCTATGCTTCATTTTCAATGAATTGAATTTTAAAATCGTCTTAGAGATAAACATTCCGACATGCAATTGGTTTTTATTTGTATTTTTCATTTTTCTTAGTTCATTCGATTTAAATGCAATTTTATAGGGAAAAAACAAATCTAATGATGTGCTGAGATTAGATATAAAGGCGAGCTTTGTGAACAGAAAAGAACACTCTTATGATAAGTTTGTCAATATTTAAAGGTAAATCTTAGTTCTGGTCAATATTTTTTGAATAGGTAAGCCTTCTACTAAACTTAAAAAAAAAAATTTTATTAACAAAACAAAAAGGTATTTAAAGGTATAGTATATTTTTGCTACTTGGATATTGCTTCTTATAGTATGTCGAAAGTGTTGAAATCAATGAGACCTACGCAACTCACTCCCATTAATTATGGAATTACTACTTACGACGACCCGACTATTCAGGTTTATAATACATCTCTTTAGACTTGCAGTGCGATTAGCACAGGACTAATTTTTGAGAGTATGCCTCTTCAAAATTAGCCCGTCAGTCACAGACAATATGAATTATTAATTTCCGTACAAATTTTTCTTACTCTATTTTTTCTTTATTTTTCTTAAATTGCATCCCATTTAATAATTATGCGAATAGCAGCAGACGGAAACCGGACAACTTCTATCACGGAATCTTACGAGCTCTTAATGAACACCCACTTCTTTGGTTGCAGTAATAACAGCACACAGCCTTTTTTCCAACAGAGAACAACACACTCCCGGAAGAGTGAATCTTCCATTCATAAGGATAAGAAAATCTCAAGGCCATCGACAGCAGCTTCACCACTGTTTTTGATGTTTATTTGCCCATAATGTTATAAAACTGGTGGAACATGACATTGGAGTCTGTCGTCTGCTCAAATTTCTACACGCCTATCCACGAGGATGGCTCTTTACTAAACAGTACGAATATACTATTAAACAAAAAATTTAATGCAACACTCGGACACACTAGTGTCACAAAATCCTTAAATACGGGAACTGCTCAGGGAGAAATCAAAGGAAAAATGATCCTATGAATGTATAAGTTTGATTTTTATGTACGACGCCATCAGATCGAATATGACATCGAAAGCTTTAAAAAATAGACCAATAGGCAGCTAGTGAAGGACATGTCCCTCTGATAACTTAACCGTTCCTCTACACCAGCTGCCTGTTCACCTTCCACAGAGAATCAAAATGCTGGACCACAGACTCACTAACAGAAACAGTCAACATTCCTCAAGCCAACAAAACAGCTGACATGGCCTAACAAAACGTGGAATATTTAGAAAAATGTAGCCCACTTATAACTACTAAGCAAGACAAGACATCGCTAGTATTATATCCATAAGCACAGACCACTGACCCGTAGGAGATCACGCATACATCTTCTAATGGCGACTGATGTAAATGAGAGGGAATCTCTTACCCAATTCCTTGCAAGCATTTGGCTCTACTAAAAACCAGGCTCAGCTTCTTCAAAGTAAAAGATTTATCCTGCAAAAGAATTGGATAAACAATCCTTTTCCTAAGCTATGCTGAACGGTCCAATCCCGTAATGCATATAAGGCACAATTTGAAGCTCTGTCTCTTGTTTCTCATGAACAAGGACCAAAATGAACCTTTAAAATTGCAGCAAAGTATTTTGTGACATAGTGAGCGAACGATTTGTTGTACAAAGCAAGCCTTACAACGTCCATAAAATTTTGAAAAAAATAATAAGGTTTACATATTAAAAGCTTTCCTGACACCTCATATTCGTAGCAGCAGAAATGAAGAAAAAAATCGATTCTAGAGGGGTAAAAAAAAACCAGTTACACAAAGAGCAAATTAAAAGAGGACGTTGGAGCTTGCGAAAATTTAAACAGACAAGAACCATACTGTTCTAATGAGCAGATGATCGTAAGTGCAATATATATATTCCAATCAGTGACTGAATACGAGCTTTAAAAGAACTAAATACCGAATTAGACAGTAAGTCAATGATGCATGCAGTGATGCATGGTTGTGGAGGAAGTTATACGAAAAAAATACGAATATATTGAAAGATAATAATGTAGTAAAAAAAACCTTGGGACTTGGGATCTATATTTTCAATAAGATAATGAGGAAAATTCCACCATCGACCAAATCTTCACACTACGGCAGATCTTAGAGAAAACCCATGAGCTTCAGATCGATACACACCACCTATTTATCGAAAGCATCTATAGAGACGAGCTATACAGAGCAATGTCTAGTTTTGGCATCCCTGCCAAACTCGTCCGCCTGTGAAGAATGACGATGGAGAATGCACGCTGCTCCATCAAGGTCGGTAAAGACCTCACCGAGACCTTTAATGTCCAGAAAGGATGTAGACAAGGCGATGCGCTGTCATGCGATTTCTCCAACATCAAACTTAAAAGAATAATGCAAAACACACGCGCAAACACAAGAGTCACAGTCTTTCAACAGTCTGTTCAATTAGTCGCATACGCTGACGATATTGACTTGATCGGAAGAAAAGAGTATGATGACAGTGGCGCATTCGCCAGTATAGACGGAAAATGGTACTGGTCAACGAGGACAAGACGAAGTATACGCTCCCAGGCAAAGCGGACACTCAACGCCGATGTCTCGGACAGAACGTCACTCTCGACAAACATAGTTAAGGACTTTGTCTACCTAGGCTCCGCTATAAATTCAGACACGACACCAGCACTGAGATCAAACGAAAAATAATTCTCGCCTATCGCTTCCTCTTTGGGCTAAGAAGACAATTAAATAGCAAAGTCCTCTCTCAAACAAAAAAAGTTACTCTGTATAAGACCATAATAACCCCAGTCCCGCTCTATGGCGCAGGGGCATGGACGTTATCAAAAACGGATGAGGGTGCTCTGGTTGCTTTGAGAGAAAAATTTGTCGAGTGATCTTCGGTCCCGTCTGCATTGACGCTGAGTGGAGGAGGAGATACAACAACAAACTGTACGGACTGTACAGCGACATCGACCTAGCCAGAAGAGAAAATCCAACGCCTAAGATGGCTGGGTCATGTAGAGCAGATGAACACCAGTGCTCCGGTCCAAGTCTTCAAATCCGGCCCCAAGGAACAGCGCAGTAGGAAAAAACCGAGACTCAGGTGGCGCACGCAAGCGGAAGGGGACCTCAGCCAACTTAACGTGCGAAACTGGAGGTAGGTAGCAAAAGATCGAGCTAGCTGGAGAAGCTTGTTGATTGAGGCCCAGGTCTTACCTGGACTGTAGTGCCACTTTAAGTAAGTAAGTTAGCAATGATCTCAAAACAAAAAGTGGGAATGTGTATTATTTACTACACCCACTACGTTATCTCATTAAAATGTTCAAGTCAGAGCTCGACCATAACCATTGAGCGAGCAATATGATGCTTTTATAAATAAACTACAATCAACACAATCATAACAAAAAGTTTTAAACTACTCAATGTGCAGAATATATTTTAATGCAATATAAAATTGACATACTATAATATGCATTCAAGAAATCAAGGGACGAAATGTAGGAAACAGGGCTCCATACTTAGACTTGCAATTAAAAGCGAACAAAATGTATTAATACTGAACGGAACGAAATAAGAATGGATTTCACATCACCTTTACAGCGGAGCTACTAGATAAAGTCACTAGCGTATCAAAAATAATTGACCAAATAATGGCAAAATAAACAGATGACTGAACCTGAAACGTGGAATATTGTTTGCGCCCACATCGCGCAAGTGACCAATCAGGAAAAGTTGCATTTTGGAACAATTTTGATTAGCTATTTAATGTAATATCAAGTAAGGAAGTGCCTTTTAACAGTGCAAATAAAAATGAGCGCATCAGATGATCGAACTTCGAGTAAGAAACTGTTATGTGGGAAATGGTTTCAAAAAACGAAACCCATCGGGAAAAATGTACTAAGCTCATGCAAATCACATGGTCTTACTTACTTCGTTTGAAGGACATCAAATGAAGATGGATAAGCATTTACACATGCTAAAATAACGCATATCTTTAGGATCTTAGCCAGGTTAGCAGAATTTTTCTTAAAAAAATAACAGAGAACAACTAACAAAAACCGATAAAATGAAATAAAATGCCACAATTAAGACTGGGATAGAGGATAGTCTTTGCGCTTAATTTGCGACAACGGTTCTCGAGTGCCACAAGCCAAGAAGAACTACTCGTTAGCGCACAAAATATGTGGAACAACTTTGAAGGAAAATGTAACAGTAATATGGTAATTCTGCTCGGTATTTAAAACAGCCTGCGCCACAAATTAAGAAATGTGTTGATGGAAAGTTGGGACGAAAATGACAATAAGGAACAAAACGAAACGTGTCAAGTGTGGCCTAAGGCTTAAAATAAGATAGCTGAAGCTCGTGCGATAGCAGTAAATGCATTATAATGGGAATTAAAAATGTACCATCATAATGTACATAACAAGCAGTAGACGAAATGCAAAGTCGAAGCACGGAGTAACGGGTAAATACTTTTTAAGATATGCCGTAATCTTGTGCCATCAATGAAGAAGGAATCCGGAAAACTCTGTTGTGACAGAAAAATCCTGTTTAAACTTTGATTGTCGTTTTCGACAATCGTTAATCCAGCTTCAACATACGCATCGCAATGCTGGATAATGTATGAAAAATTAAAAGGAAAAATGACGACAAGACTAACAACTTATTTTGAGTTTGTCACAGAAATTTCTTTTGTTCTAAGCACTACTAACAACTAGTTGTAGTAGAATCTCACTATCACAATTTGAAGTTTCCAGTCGAAACGTGATCATCCCAAAGCTACTCGACCACGGCTAGAATCTACTCACTCAATAACATGTGCAGTAATTTGTCCCCACAGCCGATTCGTTAAATGTCCGTACACTTTTGTAAATTTGGCAGATGGCATATTCTTATTCAAAATTTAATAGAAAAATGTCTCATTTGTTTATCTCACCAAACAAGAACAGTTTAAAGTTCGTAATATGTAAATTTATGGGACAGATAGCTATACAGGCAAAAGTTATTTTGGTCATCGGTTGGAACAAAATATTGTAGAGGATTTCATTCAGTTATGACATTAGCTTATATTTCCCGATGTTGATTATGGTTGAGCCTTAATTTTTTGGTCTACCAATATTTTCAAACCGATTTATTCTATTTAATTTTAACTGAAACAGTAGTTGATGTCAGTAGAATGCATAAAATTTGGAAAAATATTTACATTTTCTTATTGTTTTGTTCCTGTCTTAAATTAATTTGTACGTGAGCTTGGTAGCTATCGTACGCAAAAGGTACTCAATAACGTGTGTGGGAAATACAAACGTGTATTTCTGGGTGACGAGTAGCTCTATCAAGTGTGGTCCGTGATCTTGTAAAATGTACGCACATCCGCGGAAGTTTCCACCTTAAGAAATCGCCAGTAGAAAAAGTTTCTTTACTATCGATTTCTAGGCCTAAGCAAATCAGCTGTTTTTGTTATGTTTAACGAGGCTCGTTGGAAAATCCGACGTATAAAACACAAGAGGCTCAAGTTCCAGCCGAGGCTAAAAGAGAATGCCAAAAAAATAATAATTGAATGCAAAACATCGGTAACATCTGCAACATATTTTTTTTATGGAATTATACGCTTTACGTATTTAATCAGGCTATAAAAGATTAAGATCAAAAAATATTAAGGCGGTAATCGAAAACAATACGATGTGTCAATAATTATTCCAGTCTCTAGTGGCATGTACTAACTTCTGAACCGCGCTGATCTGTACCATGATGAAATGTTTAAGAAAAAAGCAGAATCTACAAAACCATCCTTATTATTCATTACTCAGTTCATCCTAAAAATGGAGGAATTGCTATTTCTCCTCAATTAAACTAGTTATTTAAAAATTTAAAATAAGATAAAATGAAGAATAAAAATGAAAAACAACAGAAAAATACTCTGCATTTGATAAAATATAACTTTGGTTATATTGTAGTTGTTTTTGTTGGTTATTCTTTCTTAAACTATGTTGTTTATCCATATATTTTTGTGTTCATATTTTTGGGAATACTAAACTAATCTGTATTCTCTTATTATTGTATTCAATTGCATTTATCTCTGCTTTGCTTTTTTTTTATACATTTACAGGAATCAATTTTATATGGGAAAAGACATTCATTATTTTAAAATATATTTTAATTTTTATTTTTATTTATTTTTTTACATTTCCACTGAAAATTTTATTTATTAATTTGTCTTACTTATTTTTGTAATAAATTTTGCTATTTCCTTTGCATCTATACATACTAAATTTTGTAGTTAAATGTGTGTTATGTGTATGAGGTCAATCTCGTTTATATTCGTACATTAAGGCAAATTTGATGATATTTCGGTTTTAAAAAATGTAGTTGGGTACTTACGTATAGAAAAAGAAAAATTAATTTTACTTTAAAATAAAATGCCAAATAGAAATTCTGCCTTTTCTTTATTTTCCGACAGTTTGTCTTATAGAGTAACGTACCAATCGTTAATGTCATATCACAATCATATAAAAATCTTGGTTTTTACTATTATTTAGCTCCAAACAACGACAGTGGCTGGTTGAATCCGTAAATATATGTTATGGGGGTTTGTAGGTATATTCAGCCATATTCCGCTAAACGGGCGATCGAACGTTGGATTTAGCTCTTCGATTCTCTTTCACTCAACTTTCCGATTCTGTTAAACGGCAGAAGATTACCTTGTCGGTACTAATATAAAATCATTTCATGCCAGCAGATCAATCAAAATTATACTTAAAGCACAAGCACAGAATATAATGGATATACCACATGAAACGTTACAGCCCGTCTTCACGAAACAAAATTATGTCCGAAATAACATCCTACATCTATTCTGACATATTTTTTATTGTCAACGCTGTGCAAATTGTGTTAAGACATTTCATTTTGCAAGTTGATGTCAAGGTAACAACAGCCGAATCAATTCCTCCCTTTTACGAGAACAACCAGCTACATAAGAAGTGAGTGTCAAACAATTCTATAAAATAAAACGTTTACCACTACATTCAACAGAAAACAACTCTCATATACCCTTTATGTCATATTCATTCCCGGATTTTTATCCAACCTCATGTCAAGACTTAAAAGTGAACATCATTGTCCTGATGTTGGTTTGGACATGGATTTTTGAGTATTCACTAGACATATTCATGGCATGTTTACCTGGTAGGGAGAAAATTTCTTAGATTCGTCCAAAGAGGGCAGTTTTCAAATTGTCTTTTTTCTTGTGGTTGAATAAGCACATCTCTCTAACCCATACTCACAAAGTTCCGAGTCGATCTGTCATTTGTTTTTTTTTTGGCTTTCAATAATATCGCCGAACTCGTGACTTTGGGAAAATCGAGGACCGAAGCGTGATAAAATACATAGTTAAAAAGATTTATCGCCCAATGAGATTTTTGCCGACATGACCAGTGATGATTGCCCTTCGCGATCCACAATATTTGGATGTGCTCCAGAATTCAAACGTGGCAAAACAAGTGTGAAAAATGACCCTGTTCAGGATGATCAAAAAAGGCAGTTGTTCCAGAAATCATCGATAAAGGCCAGGACATGGTAATGGAAGATCACCGATTGAAAATGTCGGAAATAGTTGAGGCCATAGGCATTGTGACTGAATGGGAACACACAATTTTGCATGAAGAATTGGATATGAGGAAGCTCTCTGCAAGATGGGTGCCGTGTTTGCTCAATTATGAACAAAAACTTGTGTTTTAGTCTAACAGAACCTGAATCAGCTGAAGTTCAAACTTATCCAGCACATACCGTGTTCATCATATTTGGCTCGCTCGGACTTTCATCTGTTCTCAAAACTCGAAATTCTCCTGCCTAGACACCGTTATTCAATCAATAATGACGTCATACCAGCTGTAAAAGACTACTTTGAAGACCTTGAAGAAAACCCCTTCCGGGAAGGGTAGCTAAACTGGAGAAAAGATATGAAAAGTGCGTTGAGCTCAGAGGAGAATTATTTAAAAATAAACAGCTTTTGGAATTTTTTAAAAGGCGAATCTGAAAACTTTTCACCCTGCTTTGGTATAATATGGGCATCGTTTGTGTCCTGTAGAGACATGCTGGAAGGAAAAATAGATTTTTAAAATTAAAGAAAACCCCCTGACTATATGAAAGGACATATAAACATTTGGAGTCTAATCTCCCATCGGACCAAAGCAAAAATTTCCTGCCTGCTAGTTGTTCTATTATATTCTTTCCTTCCTTCAATAAAACAATTTACCGATAATATTTTCATGTACGCATATTTATAATATTTCTATTTTACGCAACAAAACATCTGCGGATGATTCGATGACAGATTTGTATGGACGTAACCTCCATCATTATCATGTGTAATACGACAGGTTTGACAGGTTTATCGAGGGCAATTCGATAAGTCAGTGATATTGATGCAAGATGGAGTTCGGATCGCATAGAGGATTTTTTCTGACACATTTGTTTCTTTCTCAGCATAGACATCAAATGAAATAAATCTGTAAAACACTTAGCTATTTACAGTGATCAAAAGAGCTTTGGTCTGTGAGAAGAGTTATTAAGCTGCAGAATCTTTACCACAGTATATAGATCAGACAGTAGGTTCACTGCGCAATATTTTCCTTATCTTTTTGTGATCTTGGTACAGTTATTTATTGTGCGTATTGAATTATGTTAAAAGTTGATAGCAACACACGCCAATAAGTCAGAAAAGGATACAAAACAGGGTAAAACACATCTTGGAATCTGAAACATTGCAGAAGGGTGTAAGCAAATACAATACGATGACAATCATTTACACGCACTTACTCATAGTAGAAAGCGTTGGGGGCAGCCAATCACGAACGCATAAACAAAAGGAGAAAAACGGACCACTTTGTCCGTATGCATTACACAGCTTTTTGCAGTCTGGGGAGGGAGAAAAATTACTCACAAAAATTGTTCAGGGTGTATTTAAATTTACGTGAGGAAAAAATGGCAGGCAGACTATCGTATGTATTCTTTTTCAGGTAAAATTAAAAGGGATTTCGAATTCGGAACAAAGCAATACGAGTAGATATGCGCTATTTGATCTAATGAGACGTTGTTGTTGGTTTTTTGTACGACGGGTGGATTTTTTCAGCCTCAGGGGGAGTGATCCTTCTTGTTATAGATATTCTTTGATCTTTACCACCTGTAGGGTAGGGATGTAGTTGTAATGTTTCTCCAAACACAGACAGTCGCTTGAATAGGACAAGCCCGTTTGACATTGTGACTCAATTTTATATCAAGACACTCGTAGGGAAAAGGGTTTCAAATTAATTATTTCAAAAATGGATGACCACATCGTAACACGATTGCAGGAATGGCTACTATTTGAATTGCATCTACAAATTCATATCAACATGGTAGACAGATTGCTGTAAGGAAGCATATAGCATCTTCAACAAAAACAATTATCGAAGTCGGCTACCTTATTGTATGCTAACGAAACAAGGTTGATTCTGTTCAGAGAACTATTTGAGCTAGGGCGTCTTACAAGATTTTTTAAGTCCGTCCATATGCAACGGTGTATCAAACCACTGGCTGGTTATGAGGGCAACAACTATTTCATACTACAAACGCCAAATAAAAATAATGTAATATATATAAATAAAAACGAAAACACACACTAAATTGATAAGTGGTACACAACATACTTATTTGATCATGTTCAAAAGAATCTCTTAGTTATGCGATCGTTGAGAATGCCTTCAAATCAACTTAGCAAATAATCTTTGAATTTTGCGTTACAAATTTTATATGGAGTAAAAAAATATATATGATTTGCTTGAATCAAATTAAAATGAAAAATGTCAAGGCGTACGAACATTAACGAAACTGACTATGTGTAGTTTGGATTAATTTTTAAATTAGTGAAAATATTTTTCAAGTGTTAGTTGGATAAATTTGTTGTTATATAAATGTAATGTATGTATAAAGATTTTGTGAGAAGAAATGTTTCATTTTTTTCATTTTTTTTAAACTAATTATCTTATATTTTCTTCTTCCTTTGTTAATAATTTAAAAAAAAAATGTAATAAACATAAAAAAGTCGACTTCTGTCTTAATTTTATTTTTTAATTTATTTTTAATTGAGTTTTTTGTTTAGCTATTTGTTCCTTTATACAAATGCTATGCGGACAGTATAAGTTTTACTATTTATTATTATTAAATTCTCTTAATCATATACATACAAAGCTCTAGAGAATTAAATTGAGAACAATGACAGTTTTCTGGGGAAAATCTAGAATTGTTAGTATATTTAATCTACTTACTTTATACAACAAACTAAAATCCTAATATGATAGTAAAGCGGAAATATCTTTCGTTAACTTACGAGTATATCACTATAAATATCATAGCAATAAACTTTAGTTAAGGAACACACATCACACCAGTAAGAAAATTAATATACAAGCCCTACACCTTATTGTTAGTTTTATTTTCCAAACTTGGATCGTTTACAATAAATTGTTTGTGAAATTGTTAACTTATCATTTAGCAAACCATTCAAACTATCAGAACAAGTTTTATAGTCACAGATAATTTGGGCCATTTTTTTTTAAACATGAGTATGATTTATGATTTAGAATGCATATTTAAAATTCACATGCGACCATAAGCTAACTACAATACACGATGTTCTGGGCTCCTTAGCATTACTTACTTCACTTCATTCGAACGTATAACACATTTTATCTCGAGCTTGATGGAATTTTGGGGTTGGAATTTCTTAGTGGTTTAAATTTCATTCAGCCTGCTTTACCTACCTATCAGGTTAGATAAACACGACATTATTTAAATTAAAACAATAATTTAATGATATCTGATCTTATAGTGCACAAACTCTTATTAACACTTTAATCCTAATTTATGACTTCCACTCTTCTTCATACTGTATGTTTAGTATTAGAAATTTCATGAAAACTTAAGAAACTGAATTATCTACCGTCTAGGACAGTATATTTTAAGCCTCAATCGTTAAATCATATACTCTAGCTGCTGATCAAATTTCCAAACTCTGACTCGAATGTCTGCCGCTAAATATCAACTAATTTGGGTCTGTAGAAGTTTGTCGAATTTCGAAAAAAATAGCAAAGATAGCTGCTTGATCTGCAGATTTCTTTTATTTACATTCGCATACCAAAACAACCAAATTCTGTTTTTATATCAGATGGTCGATTATTTATATTCCGAAGAGCATCCTAGGATATGGCTAGGGTTACCTTTAGTGTTTACTGCGGATATTTGTACTTCTTAAATGAATTGCCTAAGAGAAAATGAAGTCGAAATTCGAACACGTATATAATTTGAATCATTTGTCCAGCACGCCTGAAATTTTATATTTTATTACAAAATTTTCGACTAAACCACAAGAAACATATCATCCCACTGCTGAAGCTTAGTATTTCCAATCTAAACTGAGAGTATTGATCTTCGTATAATTTGTTGTCCCAAAAGAAATAAAAATATTGTATTTTACAGCATTTAATCTAAGAATGAGCTTGTGTTTTAAAAATCCTGGACTTCCGCTCAAAATGTTACACTACACACTATGTATCATCAGGCAACGACGAAGTATTGTATAAATTAGCCTAGCAGTCTTGTCAATGTATTTTCATACATTTGGCTCATTTAATAAAACAACAACATCGCTATATATTTCATCAGAGCAAAATAGCTTAAGTTATTAGGACAGTGTATCAATAAAATTCAGCGTTTCAAATCGTTTAAAAAATATTCAAAGAAACACCTTATGTGAGTCAAATAAAAAGTTTGTGAACTCATCTCAAAACCTATATGAACAGTTAAAAACACCTCAACTGATTTGGGAATACTATAGAACAACACTTAAGACAACAGAGTAACTTTTACAAGTATAACGACTTACGAGTACATTTATAAAAGTCTAATACAATATCTTAGATTCCAGAGGCCTAAGATAACAGAAACCGAAAAATATTACTGCATACATATTAATTGATCCCTCACAATAAGGATACATAATAGACTTATCATACGCCATTGAGCTGCCTTGAGCTACTAGGAACTTCGAAATGTCCATTCAAAAAGAGCGCTCTCTGAAACTTGTTTTTCTTGGGCACAAAGAATACAGAAATAATTGATATTATGTCGTGACAAAAATAACACGTGTTCAAAATTTTGTGTTTCACGTCAAGCGATGAAAGTCACAGTTGAATGGTCACTAAATTGAAAATAAACGGAGATCCTTTTTAAGCAAATGATTGATTTTAATACAGTTATATGAAAATACTGTGTGCGAAGGGCAGCAAGAGAAATGCATACTTTCAATTGCAATTCATACAAAGAAAATAAAAAAAATTAAGGCCTGGAATACAATGCTAATTAAGCAAACAATAAAATGCTTATCACAGAAACACATTTGGCATTGACTATGACCGTAGATGCACCACCTATTGAGTAGGGCCACAGTTGACTTTTGTACACCTCAAAGTTTGAGTTTTATTTGAAAATAATGTTTCTTCTACGTCCATAGAACGTAAAACCATGTTCACATCCCTTGTTTTAATAAGATATGTATTGAGTCGTTCATGAGCAATCCTCCAATCCTTAGCCATTTTAAAGCTTGTGGAAAATCCGAAACTTAAAAAAAAAAGAAAAACTCAAATAAAATAACTACAACCATAGGGAAGCATCAGAAGAACGTGTTATGTCCGCCGAATATGACAGCAATCGAAGTGTTATTATTAAAGAAATTTAATTCATTTCAAATTTGTTTTAAAAAAATGTTGGCGAATAGATTTTCCTTTAAGCTGGCTTTACACTTTCGTTCTTCATTCAGTGTACCTACGTTGTTCGTTTCTCAATTAACGTGCATCAAACAACGAAGAAGCATTCGCACTACAAAGATTGTTGTTTCAATTTTCTTTTGTATCAGAATGAATAACAACACATTGTTGGCAGTGGCGGCGCTTTTAGTTGTTGAAAAAAAAAAAAAAAATCCTGTTGGACCACACGCTGGTTATTAAAAAGAAAGCAGTTATTACACATAAATATGCTTAATGAATTAAGACTACAGCCAGATCACTCCCGGAATTCTCTTGACAAACTTCTTAAATCACTCATTACACAAACAATTTGATACGCCACTGCAAAAGAACGTACGATGAATAATTATTTTCAACCAACCAACCAACCAAACAGCTTTGAATTTCTAGAGTACGTGTTCGTTGTTCGGTTCTGCTATTCACACTTTCGTTGTTCCGCGTACGTTCAACAATGAACAACGAGAATAGAACGAAAGTGTAAAGCCAGCTTTAGTAATCAGCCTTAACTAACTTCACCGGGGACATCTTCATCTTGCAAGAAAAGTTTCAAAACATAAATCGCTGATAGAATAAACAAACAATCCCGGTCTTAACACAAATTCAAAAGTATAACAAAGAAGCGGACGATAACTGAAATCTAACGAATAGCCTAAATATCGAAAAACGTGGGATGTTGTTCTCTAACGAAAATATTGTCATAACAGCCGCAGATCTTTGTGAGTCAGCTTCAAATCCATGTATAATAAATGCCAGCCTTTCGTCTATTCAAAGATTGAAAGTTTCTACAACTTGAGAAGAAACACACATTTAAACCGATGCGAAAACAACATCAGGTGGTTTTTCCGAAAACGCCAAGATGGCGTTCAGACGAAAATAGCAGGTTTTGATAGTCTATTGCTTTTATTTTTATGACTTAAGGAAGCGACTTATCAACACCTCAATCAGCCACAAGAAAATGTCTACGACTACTGAATTCAAAACGTTATTGATGGTGTAAAAAAGATTACGATAAACAACTGGGTAAAGATTGCAAGGACTGGAAACAAAATATGTCAAAGGGTAAAAAGTTTAACTCCAGGAATGAAAATATTTTTTTTGTGATTTCTAAGTTTCACTTAAAAGTAAGTTTAAGTCATGCAATAAATTTTAAATAATATGTATTTTAAAATTAGTGTTGTTTCATTTCCATCTCTCTTACAATAGGTTTACAAAAAATAGTATACGAATTAACATCTATTGTATGTACATATTGTACAAATATTACGAGATTTCTCAATGCAAAAAGCTGACAAACCGTCGATAGAAGAAATTCCAGTATTTTTGGAGCATAGAAGCAGTTGTTAAAATGGCGGAAAAAATATAAAATGTGGACATAAACAAAACATAGCGTTTTCGACAGAGTAACACCGCATCTTACAAGTTAATTACTAATTCTTGGTCGAATTGCTTTACCTAGCATAGATAAAATCAGATTTCAGTCGTTTAACATGTTTATTTAAAATCATACAACAACATCCCTTGCATTGTGAGTCTTGGGAAAGCAACAATTCAACGGTAGCAGGTAAGTGATTATTCCAAAAGTCGGATAATAACCCAGGATACCAATTCTAGAACGGTAGCTTCGGGGAAATTCATCAGACTATTTTTGTGACTTATAATACTCTATGATAGCTTTGAGTTGACGCTGAAACGTTTCGACCATACTTCATCAGCTGAGTGATACTCATTATCTGATGTTTCCTTGACTGGCACTCTAAATTAGACGGTCACATTTGCGCAGATTTTAGATTCTATTCAAAACAAAAAATGACATACACTACCAACGACTTAGCTAGAATGCCTCCTTTGAAGTTTTAAAGGGCTGAACAGAATGTCAATCTGAAGCTTGAATCGAGCTTTCAAAAGTTCAATACATGTATAATCTGTATCTCGAAGTTGAATAGCACCCAACTTCGAGATACAGATACAGATTCAAGCTTCACACTCTGTTGAGCCCTTAATTTGTCGTCGTCTATCGTACATCCGTAGTTACAAGGTCCAATGAGATCAGCATTGAATTCATCTTGCGAATAGGGTTTTTGGGGGCCTAGGATATAAGAGAATACCAGAGCCCTTTGCCGTTAGGCCGTACTGGTTTCATACAAGACTCGGTCTTCCTCCCGGCCCTGCTCTATGGTACAGAGGCTTGCATCTTGTCGAAAACGGATGAAAAAACACATGTCCGTTTCGGCAAAAAGATATTGCGCATAACTCTCGGTTTGTGCTGACGGGGAAAGCAGCTCAAACACGAAATACACGACCTGTACAATATCTGAGATGACGTGTTAAGTGAATGGCTCAAATCTCCGATCTTACCTATGGTGACGGCACAGTAGAGAACTACCAAATACAAGGCAAAACACACAAGTAGAAAAGGCCTCAATAAACTTGAAAGCTAGCTGAACAGTCTTATCGGCTATAGCTCATGTTCATCCCGGACTGTGGCGCCACCTAAGATAAAAAAAACTCCTATCCCATACGACGAACAGATTTGCATAAATGTAAAAACTCGGTGATGACTTCGACTCATATTCTAAATGGCGTGATGACAAATAGGCATTATTATTATTATAGAGAATGGTTGTATTAGGCTACTGCAAGGGTGTGATGGCTGCTCTTAGACTGCAGAACGTCGAATTGATTATTGAAAGCATCAACTAACAATAACAAGGTGCGCAGTAAAATAAAAACTTTGCCGGTGTGTTGCTACAATAATTTCCACCTTACTACCACGGCTTATAGAGTGAAAAAAAAAGAAAAAAAAAAATCATTTTAGAGTTTTGTATTTTTGTTATCGGTTCTCCGTATTTTTATTCCAACTGTCATCATCCTTACTTGTGTATTCCCCCTAGAACTAAAATATATTTCTCACATCGTTTTCTTTTTAGTTTTTGTTTAATTTGTTTTGTTTTTGTTTTTTTGTTTTTGTTCTAAACTGCTGTTTGGTGTAAACTTAAATGGAATTGTCTTCTGTTTATTCTTAAGTTTTCAATTCAACAACACATTGGAGACACTTTTGAAAGACACAAAATTTAATTAGAATAGATTTTTTTTTCTCTTTGTTTTGTTTGTTATTTGTTTTTCTCTGTTTTGTTTTTTTTTTTTGTGTTTTGTTTGTTTTTACTTTTTACTTTACTATTTTTCTCTTAAATAATTGAATTTATATTCGTTTTCTTTTTTTTTGTTTGTTTGATTATAGTTAAAAAGGAATTGATTTTTTGTTGCAGCATTCTGTTTTGTTTTTTTTTTTTTTTTGTTGTTTGTTTAATTTTGCTTGTTGTTGTGTTATTGTTTTACTTTTGTTGTTCTCATTGCATTATTATTTAGCAATATAAAATGAAAGAAAATAAAATGAATGATAATTATAATAATTGTAATAGCAATAATAATAATAATAATAATAATTATAATTAAACATCAATAACAAAAGTGTTAGCTAAAATTTATCCTGAAATATAAACAGATTATTGGTAGCTGCAACAGCAATTATATTCTCTAACGGATGCCAGGCTGTATGTAGAATTTTCTTATTGAAATCGAGGCAATCTACACTGATCTCGTCCTTTTTTCGTTTACCACCGGTGCAAACTTTACGAGGTTTTAACACGGTTTTTGGTTTGATTATATCCCTAGATGCTTCGAGTGTTACATCCTTTTTAGTGTTGCGATCAAATACACGGAAGAAATTATTGTAACTTCCCGTCATAATGGATGTATCATTACCGTTCCAGCAGCACTCGAATTTATCGAAAATGCAATCATTTTCATATAGTGAGCATAATTTCGCTCGCAAATATTCATGGACCTGTAAATAGAAAAAAAAAGAAAAGATAATACACATTTTAGCTGGCGCGTTTTTTATAACAATTTTAAATAAAAAAGGTTCGGATAATTTAGATATTCTTTTTTTTTTTTGATTCCTGCAATGAAAATATAACACACTTCTTGTTTTAAAAGCAAAGCAAAATCAAGGCGGCGTAGTTAATACAGATAGGAACTGCTTACAAATTCTATGATCAAAAGAGAAAGGTGATACAGGGACTTGTCATAGAGGAAAACAAAGAGGGCGGTCGATCGCGCCAATTCAGAAATTCTATTAAAATAGGAAAGAACCTGTAAAAGATACAAATATGAGCAAACCATGCGGAGATAAAAATGGCAACGTAATAGTAATGTCAGAGTTCCTGCTGAAAGTTTGAAAGAATTTCTTCTACAGACTGTATAACGGCGAAGACGGCAAATATTCCGCTATCAGACAGAATAAGCCATTTAATTTGTTGCCGTATAAAAAGTGCATATCATGGCCTTTAAAGTTTGTTCATTATAATGAGCTCTACTCTGCTCTCTACATTCGAATCACTATGTTTCAAAATACGCGCAAAATTAAGCTGCTAAGTAAACTGATGAGTATCCTAATCAAGATGGCTGTTTCGTATGAACGCTTGGAGCTTATAACTGCAATAATACACGTTAAGGTAAGAGAACAGTTACCCGGACAACAATGGAGTCACTGATGAGTTTTATCACATGGTTTTGAATCGAGTCCAGTAAATGCAGAGTGGTTTTAGGGGCACTTAAGAGGATTTTGGGATTGTTCTCGAATATAGGTTGATGAGAGACAAATATGTATCCGCTTCAATGCTGCAATTATGTCACTCAAATGAACTGCAATTGTGATTCATAGATAAAAGCTTGGTGTTTAAATTTTGCTTTAACAGCAGACCACTTATTTTGTCGAATAAGTATTCGAGGCAAGAGTTCATTAAATAAGGAAAAATTCGAAGATAGAACTAACCGTTGGGACACATCACAATATTAATTGTGCGTTCAAGATCTTAAATGATTTACTGTGTGAATTATTCCAGCCTTATACAACAGGCTGGGAGATTCTACCAGTATGGATTTAGGTCAGTTTTTATAGAGCAGCGGGAAATAGTGGTAAGCGAGGGAAAACATAGTATATGCTATTGACGAAAATTGACACGCAACACCAATTTTGAGTTGTTTAAGTTGGTGGCAATGCCATAATTGCAGAGACCAGGCGAATTGTTACTTCCGTGTATATGTAATTGTTTCTTTTGAAACATGAACAGCGTAAAAACATTGTATAAAACCCCTATCGTCGCGGTTCTGCCATATGGCAATTGAAGATGAATATGCTTAATTTACAATAAATATTGGGTCATATAAAAGTCTCCGCGGTTTTTTGTCACTAGATGGTGTTGATGTCCATTTATCTGGAAACACGAACACGTGTTTTAAAGGTGACATGTCAGGCTACATTTTTTGTGAAGACAGCTGTGTAATTCGTTGCTCGCGTTAAAAGTTATACTGATTTGAATATGAGCGAAATATCTGAAGAAATACGCTATGTGATGCTTTTTTACTAGAAAAAAGGGAAAAACGCTGCAAAAACATGGCGAACAATTTGTGCAGTTTACGGTGAGGATGGTGTGAGTGAACGCCGGACCCAGGAGCGGTTTGTTCGATTCCGTTCCGGAAATTTCGATGTAAAAGATGAACCTCGCACTCGTCGGCCTTTCACTGAAAAAGTTGATTAAATTTTGCAACTGATGGAGCAAGGCTGGCACGGAAGCTGTCTTGAGGTAGCGGAGGCACTAAACATCAACCGTATGATACTTTGGAATCATTTAAAACGAGCAGGCTACTCAAATAAGCTCGATGTTTGGGTGCCACATAAATTAACACAAAGAAATTTAATTTACCGAATAACCATCAGTTATCATCAGCGCTGCTGAAACGTAACGAAATGGAACTATTTTTAAAGCGATTCATTACGGGCGACGAAAAATGGATTGAATACGAGAATATCCAACGCAAGCGATCATGGTCAATGGCCGGTGACCGACCACAAACGACTTCAAAGTCTGGGTTGACGGGATTGAAAGGGAAATGTCGATTATGAGCTGCTAGAATGTGGCGAAACGGTCAATTCGATCCTCTACTGTCCACAACTCGACCGTTTGAATGAAGCTTTCACGAAAGAGCGACCAGAATTGCCCAACAGAAAGGGAGTTGTCTTTCATTATGACAATGCCACACATATTTTTCATGACCCGGAACAAATTGACGGAGCTTGGTTGGGAAGTTTTGACGCATCAACCGTTTAGCCCGGACTTTGCACCCTCTGATTACCATTTGTTTTGGTCTTTGCAAAACTCTCTTGATGGTAAAAAATTGGCCGACAGAAGAGTCGCTGAAAATCATTTGGCCAAGTTTTTCGCTGATAAACCACAGAAGTTCTACAGCGATGGAATTATGAAGCTACCCGGAAAATGGCAAAAGGTCATAGATAATAATGGCCAATATGTACTTGATTGAAATTAATTTTGAATAAAGAAAATTTGTTTTAAAAAATGTACCAAAAAACCGCGGAGACTTTTTATATGATCTGATATCCTCTTGATTGCTCCCTACGAAAAGTGTTGTTCAGTTTTTATAGAGCAGCGGGAAATAGTGGTAAGCGAGGGAAAACATAGTATATGCTATTGACGAAAATTGACACGCAACACCAATTTTGAGTTGTTTAAGTTGGTGGCAATGCCATAATTGCAGAGACCAGGCGAATTGTTACTTCCGTGTATATGTAATTGTTTCTTTTGAAACATGAACAGCGTAAAAACATTGTATAAAACCCCTATCGTCGCGGTTCTGCCATATGGCAATTGAAGATGAATATGCTTAATTTACAATAAATATTGGGTCATATAAAAGTCTCCGCGGTTTTTTGTCACTAGATGGTGTTGATGTCCATTTATCTGGAAACACGAACACGTGTTTTAAAGGTGACATGTCAGGCTACATTTTTTGTGAAGACAGCTGTGTAATTCGTTGCTCGCGTTAAAAGTTATACTGATTTGAATATGAGCGAAATATCTGAAGAAATACGCTATGTGATGCTTTTTTACTAGAAAAAAGGGAAAAACGCTGCAAAAACATGGCGAACAATTTGTGCAGTTTACGGTGAGGATGGTGTGAGTGAACGCCGGACCCAGGAGCGGTTTGTTCGATTCCGTTCCGGAAATTTCGATGTAAAAGATGAACCTCGCACTCGTCGGCCTTTCACTGAAAAAGTTGATTAAATTTTGCAACTGATGGAGCAAGGCTGGCACGGAAGCTGTCTTGAGGTAGCGGAGGCACTAAACATCAACCGTATGATACTTTGGAATCATTTAAAACGAGCAGGCTACTCAAATAAGCTCGATGTTTGGGTGCCACATAAATTAACACAAAGAAATTTAATTTACCGAATAACCATCAGTTATCATCAGCGCTGCTGAAACGTAACGAAATGGAACTATTTTTAAAGCGATTCATTACGGGCGACGAAAAATGGATTGAATACGAGAATATCCAACGCAAGCGATCATGGTCAATGGCCGGTGACCGACCACAAACGACTTCAAAGTCTGGGTTGACGGGATTGAAAGGGAAATGTCGATTATGAGCTGCTAGAATGTGGCGAAACGGTCAATTCGATCCTCTACTGTCCACAACTCGACCGTTTGAATGAAGCTTTCACGAAAGAGCGACCAGAATTGCCCAACAGAAAGGGAGTTGTCTTTCATTATGACAATGCCACACATATTTTTCATGACCCGGAACAAATTGACGGAGCTTGGTTGGGAAGTTTTGACGCATCAACCGTTTAGCCCGGACTTTGCACCCTCTGATTACCATTTGTTTTGGTCTTTGCAAAACTCTCTTGATGGTAAAAAATTGGCCGACAGAAGAGTCGCTGAAAATCATTTGGCCAAGTTTTTCGCTGATAAACCACAGAAGTTCTACAGCGATGGAATTATGAAGCTACCCGGAAAATGGCAAAAGGTCATAGATAATAATGGCCAATATGTACTTGATTGAAATTAATTTTGAATAAAGAAAATTTGTTTTAAAAAATGTACCAAAAAACCGCGGAGACTTTTTATATGATCTGATATCCTCTTGATTGCTCCCTACGAAAAGTGTTGTTCAGTTTTTATAGAGCAGCGGGAAATAGTGGTAAGCGAGGGAAAACATAGTATATGCTATTGACGAAAATTGACACGCAACACCAATTTTGAGTTGTTTAAGTTGGTGGCAATGCCATAATTGCAGAGACCAGGCGAATTGTTACTTCCGTGTATATGTAATTGTTTCTTTTGAAACATGAACAGCGTAAAAACATTGTATAAAACCCCTATCGTCGCGGTTCTGCCATATGGCAATTGAAGATGAATATGCTTAATTTACAATAAATATTGGGTCATATAAAAGTCTCCGCGGTTTTTTGTCACTAGATGGTGTTGATGTCCATTTATCTGGAAACACGAACACGTGTTTTAAAGGTGACATGTCAGGCTACATTTTTTGTGAAGACAGCTGTGTAATTCGTTGCTCGCGTTAAAAGTTATACTGATTTGAATATGAGCGAAATATCTGAAGAAATACGCTATGTGATGCTTTTTTACTAGAAAAAAGGGAAAAACGCTGCAAAAACATGGCGAACAATTTGTGCAGTTTACGGTGAGGATGGTGTGAGTGAACGCCGGACCCAGGAGCGGTTTGTTCGATTCCGTTCCGGAAATTTCGATGTAAAAGATGAACCTCGCACTCGTCGGCCTTTCACTGAAAAAGTTGATTAAATTTTGCAACTGATGGAGCAAGGCTGGCACGGAAGCTGTCTTGAGGTAGCGGAGGCACTAAACATCAACCGTATGATACTTTGGAATCATTTAAAACGAGCAGGCTACTCAAATAAGCTCGATGTTTGGGTGCCACATAAATTAACACAAAGAAATTTAATTGAACGAATAACCATCAGTTATCATCAGCGCTGCTGAAACGTAACGAAATGGAACTATTTTTAAAGCGATTCATTACGGGCGACGAAAAATGGATTGAATACGAGAATATCCAACGCAAGCGATCATGGTCGATGGCCGGTGACCGACCACAAACGACTTCAAAGCCTGGATTGACGGGATTGGAAGGGAATTGTCAATTATGAGCTGCTAGAATGTGGCGAAACGGTCAATTCGATCCTCTACTGTCCACAACTTGACCGTTTGAATGAAGCTATCAAGAAAGAGCGACCAGAATTGGCCAACAGAAAGGGAGTTATCTTTCATTATGACAATGCCACACATATTTTTGATGACCCGGAACAAATTGACGAAGCTTGGTTGGGAAGTTTTGACGCATCAACCGTTTAGCCCGGACCTTGCACCCTCTGATTACCATTTGTTTTGGTCTTTGCAAAACTCTCTTGATGGTAAAAAATTGGCCGACAGAAGAGTCGCTGAAAATCGTTTGGCCAAGTTTTTCGCTGATAAACCACAGAAGTTCTACAGCGATGGAATTATGAAGCTACCCGCAAAATGGCAAAAGGTCATAGATAAAAATGCCCAATATGTACTTGATTGAAATTAATTTTGAATAAAGAAAATTTGTTTTAAAAAATGTACCAAAAAACCGCGGAGACTTTTTATATGATCTGATATCCTCTTGATTGCTCCCTACGAAAAGTTGTTTGGGTAATTTCCGGTCAAATCTGCATTAAAGAAATTTGAAGAAGAAAATATATTGTTAGAAGAGTGATATTTCATCGGCTAAGATGTGCAGAACATGTTGATCAAATGTACACCACTGACCCCATTCTGTGGGTCTTCGAATTCATGCCGCGGGTATACCGCGATAAATAAATATCTTAACGGCTTTGGTTGAAGAAAGAAAAAGGTATGAAAAAATTCCGATAAGTAGTTAACTCAAATAGGTTATTCGAGGCAAACCAGGAATACATTAGTTTATCAGTTATGGGAAGTAAGCTAGTCGGCTTTGTTATGAAAAGAAAATATTTTAAACAAGATCTATGAATTTAAAAAAGCTTCTATCTTAAACAGTACAAAAAAAAAAAACGGGAAAATGCAACTTTCAAATGTGGATTTGGTTGTGGTTCACGTCTGTTAAGCTGAATTTTAATTTATTTATTAATACTTTAATTTCTATTAAAGATACAAGATTAGTTTCTGGTGTTGGGTACAAGGCACACGTACTATAGATTTATATTGATTGGCTTACAGAAGGCTATTGTTCTTGTCGACGGCTTTGAAAACAATATCTTGTCATTAGGAGCAGATCGAGTGAGGGATTTTGTTCAATCAATGTGAACGACAATTCGTGATTTTCAACCATGGCAACTGCGAAATTCTTTACATACAGCATTTTTTTTTCTTTGCATACAAAGACGACTTTGATTTGCACTGAACCCTTTTCCTTTATTAGTCGATTAGCAATATGATCTCAGTATCCCAACAAACAAGTGCCATAGTCATTTCAGCTTAATAGACCCTTTCCTACTTCAGAGCAGGTGTATGTCTCTCTCAATCCTACGTTCGAAGGTAGTGATGGATTTAAGTTTCATTTGAAGTGAAGAATCCTCGCAAAAAGTCATTCTCATTGCGCTTAAACCCTCAAATAGGACTTTAAAAGGGTCCATGCAAATGCATTTTTGAGCTTTGGGTAATGCAAAAACAAACTTTAAACCAGTTGTTTTCCCCAACTAGTACATTTACTTTATATTTCGTCGTATGCTATCAGAAGAGTTTAAGTCTACGAAGTTTTTAATGAAGCCCCAAGCCATTCTTTATTAAAGTATGTTAACTATTTCTTTAATACTGTAGCCCTTATTGCATATAAGATTTTGCTATAGGAAATACGACATGGCCGACGAAGCCGAAACCGTTGCAAGCAAGGTTTTTTAAAACAATTTGAACCTGTTTTAAAAACGACTTTAAAATTGAACTTGTGAGAATCGGTAGAATTACATTTTTAATAAATAATCCACAAACTCAACCAAGATGAAACAACGAAAATAAGGCTTCTTCTGATTTTCCGAATTCATAAAACACCGTGGTAAAAGGCGTAATATTCCGCCATAAAAATATGAACTTAAAGACCTGACTTACATCAGTTGTCTATCTAAACCTAAACTAAAACCGACCCCTTTTTGATCGATTGCAAACAAGGTACGAGTATGTAAAACAGCTTGAAATCGATTGAGTAACATCTTGAGTTTGAAAAGAAGAAGCGAAGCATAAGAGTCACTGTATTTAGAATTAGAATATGCATTCTCTTACTATAAAGGGATGAGATGCAATAGAAGAAGAGCATTGTTAAAGCATTGAAGACATCCAAGCGCCGAACTATATTGAAGAACGTTGAACAACGAAATTCACAATATGTGGAACGAGTACTTAATGCGTTGCTAAACAAAGTAGTACTATTAGTTCATCTGTCGAGCACCAAAAAAAACCGGCAGCAAGCAAGTAAAAAAAAAATTGCAATAACAACCGACCGCTGAAGCTAATGTCGCATACAATAAACATATAATCGTATAAGATACAGGTAGACAAAACTATTATCCTACGTGGCAATTAATGCTGCTTCGTAGGGGGCGGGTCGATATATGACGCGATTAAAGTGAGCGGAAAATAATGAATCCGACTCTTTGAAAGATCTGTATATCGTCTTTATACATTTAGAAAAATGGGTTCGACGCAACGCTGATACATGTCAGACAGCCCAAAAAACAAACTCATTACTACGTAAGGCAATTTCTGGTCGTGTAAATTCCCATTTTAGTGATCAGAATTGGCCATCGATTTAACGGCGTTGGATTTTTTCTTTGGGAGTTTTTGAAATTTTAGATATGCGTCAATGGATGCCAATTTCATAGAAAATTTCGACAAAGGGTGCCTATATGCCAGCATATAGGCCATTTATCCGATATGGTATTTGGATAGCATACTGTATACTTTATTTCTGTGTTTTCTATCAAAATTACTTATTGAGTGAATTTTGGGACGGCTTTTAAAACAATCGATCGTACGGGATGATAATAAAGGAGATCACGTCCCTGCTCTTCGGCTGTAGAATGGGAACGGCAGCGTTTGTTAAGCTCATTAAATTCCGATATAAACAGTGTAACCAATTGAGGAACTACCAACAGAGTGCAATTTAATGCTTCCAAAACGCAATGCTGTCTGCTGTCGCTAAGGCGAGATTCAAATACCCAGCCATTATCCACGAATGGTACTTGCATCGTTAAAACCATAAAACTTTCTATTCTCGATATGTGTGTCAATGACAATTTACATTGGAATGACCACATATTCGAAGTGGCCAAATATGCTGCGAAACGTCTAGGTTTCCTTAAGCGATGTAAGAAATTTGTCACCCCCTCTGATCTGGCTTCAATATATAAGGCTTTCATCCGCCCAAAATTGAAGTACAATGCTCACATCTGGTCAGGTGCTCCCAAAACTTCTTTGCGCCCACTAGAAAGGATTCAAAACCGTGCGATAAAACTAACAGGTTATGCTAATATCACACAGTCGATTGACACCCTCGACCACCGACGTTATGTCTCCTGTCTCACCTTGTTCTATTGCTTTTTTCATCACCAGTGCTCCTCAGAAATTGACAGTAGCATTCCGCCCCTTCAAACCTCTAACCGTAACACCCGACTCGATATGAATGCTGATCAGTACACTTTCAAGCCAACTTTCGGACGTACCCTCAAATATCGTGATTCTTTCCTAAGCCGAACAACTCGCTTATGGAATGCTCTGCCGAGCTCTTCATTTCCTGGTCATTATAACCTCCAAACATTCAAGACCAACGTACATCGGTACCTCTTTCCTTCCTCCCTAACTTTTCATCGCCCTCGCTGTGTGCAATCATTTTAAGGGTACTAACAACCCCCTTGAGCGCGCGGTACTTATTAAAAAATAAAAAATTAAAACTAAAATTGAAGGGAATGAATATGATACCAATATCAAAGGCAATACGTGAATTCATGGAGTATTCACACTAGGAAACGATAGTGGAGAAACTTCAACCCAAAAAATAATAAGGGATTGAGATCCAGCCATGGATCTAAGAAATGGCCGAAAAATAAATGGACCAGAAGAGTGAAAATTGAGTCAGACCTACAAGCAGCGCAGAAGCAATGCAGAAATGTGGAAGAAACATTTGGCATTAGATGGTTTTTATTTCATTAAAGAAGATGATGATGACATTTAAATCTTTCCACAAGATAGATTATATCATAGGAAAACCCTACTCCGGACTCGGTTGCATCAAGCGCTTGCTTGCAATTCTATGAGCAATAGCAATATTAACTTTTGCTTAAGAGGGTAATGCAACTATCCGTAATTTGGCGGAATAGTTTGTTTATCGGGTTTTATATGTATGTTACATAAAAAATAATATTTTTTTGTCTAATTAAACAAATGAATTTATTTCAACGGCCCTAATTGGAGAAGAATTGTAAATTTTAAAAAACCGCATAGTGTACGAGTAATCTTAAGCGATACAAGGGTTTAAACAGTTTGTCTATTTTCAGATAACATTACGCTAAATCCGGATAAACAGAACTTATCTACACGTGTTTATTTTGACCATTACGTCATAAGGTCATACAGAACTGATAATTGAAAAGCTATAAAAATCGAACTCCTTTGCGAAAGCGAAAGTTTACTTACATTACAATTCAATACAAAGAAAATATTTAATACAAACAAGATAACGTTCTTATCTACTACTCACAATTGTGACATTTTCTTAGCACAAATCTTATTTAAAGCACAACACAACGCATGAGTAGGTGGGGATATTATTCTCAAAAAAAAAAAAAAAAACAACAACAAGATAAGTACTTACCGGGTATGTTTCAATTGGTTTTGTTTCCATATGCAAATCCCACACTTTAATGCTTAGATAATCTCTCGAGATCATATATCTGCCGGAATTACTTAATTTAACATCACTAATCGAACTAATTATCTCACTGAAGAAGCTACGATTAGTTGGATTTTCGGGTTCCTCAAATTGTTTACTATGCCTATCGCATAACGCCGACGAACGCATATCACATAAACGAATTGTGCCCTTACTACTCGAATATACGAATACATTGCATTCGGTTGGATGAAATTCGGCAGCTGTTATAACTTCCGTCAGTTCCTCCATATTAGTTGGCTTAATGTCCACAATATTAAAACTCTGATCGGTTATCTCGAGATTCCACAGATTAATTCGTAAATCATCGGCGGAGAGATACGTCTCTTGGTCAGAATTAACAGATATCGAATTAATGTGATAGGTGTGTGCATTGGCAAAGATTCGTCGCGGTGACGCCTCAACCATTAGAGGAATTTGCTTAACTGAAGGAACTCGTAAGGCTGTTATGCATGTGGGATCTTTAATAATACCGTTCTCCTCTTTTGTATTATAGCCTTCGAAGGATTTATCACGTTCGGAGACCTTCCAAAGTTTAACGGTTTTATCATTTGTTGACAGCAGGAAGTGTGCAGGGTTTTTTCTTCGAAGCCATCGGATTTTATTGATTTTCTCTTCGATTTCTAATGATTTCAGGTAATCGAATTCCGGCTCATGCGATTGAAATGTCGAATAGACATTGTATTCACCACGGCGGGGCATTGATGATTTCGACGATGGATCTCTCTATAAAAAACAAAAACAAGCAACAACAAAAATTACAACAGTTATGATTATCTAAAACTTAAGTAATGGTAAAAAGGATTATTACCTGAAAAATAACGACGCGTCCACCTTTGTCGCCTGTTGCCAGGAGTTCACCATCATGATTGAATTCCACACAGGAGATAATATCAGCATCTGTAACATCATCGTCTAAGGCCCCTTTAATTTGTGAGAAGCACCAAGACGCTTCGCCATTACCTATTAACAGAATAAAAAAAAACTCAGTCTACAAATTCTAGTTAAAAACTAAGTAAATATAAATATGTACACATTTTTCGATGGCAATCACCATCTTATCGACAAGCGATTGGAAGAGGTTTTGAACACGAATACAAAACACTTAGCGGAATACACTTAAACAATCAATTGCAACCAGCAAGTTGAAGTAATTTAAAGAGATATCAAACGTACATCAGTTTCCTTATCTACACTTCTTATACATTCCATATTGAAGAGTCACTTGGACCGCATAAAATACTATTGTATATACAACTAAGAGATGTCTGTAATAAATTAAAGGTCAATTGCTAACGTGTGTGATAAAAGTACTTTTTAAATAATTTGTTCAAACCGGATTTTAGATATTTAGAAGATATTGACGGAGCTAATTATATATTTGTCATTCTAACATTTTCTTATCTAATCTTATCTAACGCTAATATTTTGCAACAAACTGATCATGACTAATCGAGAAATACTCATTCGATAATGTTATCATTGTAATAATCTCAGAATTTTAAATTGCCTCCATATATGGTGTGAAGGGTTCTCAATCTTTTTTTAAAAGATTTTTAAAAGGACTTCTATGTTTCGACATCCGGAAATCGAAATTCTTACTATGTACAGGCCTTTGAAATGAAACATTTGCTTCTCCTTACAGACCGTGCCATTAAAATAAGTTCTTGCGTTTTCTTTTGCAACAACGACAATCTTTTTTGCGCGGTTCATTGTCATCGACAATAGCCTGCATTAGAAATGCATTCTTTCATTTGTAGAAAGACAAACCCCTCTACTATACATGTAGTAACGTGAACTTTTATTAACTTTGCTTACCAAAGTGACAAAGTGGTTTTTAGTTTTTACTGCCAAAGAATTTTCTTATGGCTTTTCGTAACAGAAATTAGATTTTATGTTAGATGTTCAATACCAGTAATCTCTTCAAAAAGAACAAAGTAAAACTTTCGTGCGTGCCAGGTGAGAAACGTATTGTCAGAAATGACCCATTAGGAAAATATCACAAGGCTTCGCAGACTAGAGCCGTCATCCCTGTAACTTAAAAAGAATCATATCTACAGATCGTTAGGCTCTCTAACTGGACAATGTCATTTTCGACATCACATACCCCTAGTCAAGTCATAAATACTGGTACACAGAAAAATCAGCGTCAAATGAAAACGAATTAATATTTAAAAAAAAAAATTTATTGTTTTTATTGGGCTATTCAATGGCTACAAATCTTAAAACAACTTATCCGAAATGACTTCCATTTGCCTTCCAGCACGACTTAAGACGATGTGGCCACTCATCGATTGCGAGACGCACTTCATGCATGGGGAAATTGTCCACTGCACGGACGAGGGCTCGCTTCAACGACTCAATATTTGGGTGTCGAGTAGAGCAAACCATGCCCTCTAATACGGACCAAAACTTGTAATCCAACGGGTTGAGGTCTGGACTATCATCCGTTGATATGAAGTCCGGAACGTTCTTTTTGAGCCACAGTTGAGTCGTGTTCGCTTTGTGAGCTGGAGCAGAGTCTTGCTGGAAAGTCCATGGCTTGTTGTTGAATATTGATTGATTGAGAGACTTCACAATGGGTTCCAAGACGGTCAATTGATATGCTTTGGCCGATGTTTTCACTCCTTTCTCGCAAAAATGGAGCTCGGTAACGCCATCGTAGCACACTCCCCACCATACCATTACAGATGCGGGATGGTGGCCTCTTTGAACCCTCGGGATGAGTTGGGATGCTTCTCTGGATGACCGAGCATACACACGATCGTTCTGCTTATTGAACGATTCTTCTACGGTGAAGATTTTCTCGTCAGTAAACAGAATTTGTCTTTAAGCGTTCTTGGCGTACCGGCTGAGTAACGCTTTCGATCTTCGCTTGCGTTTTTCCTTCAATGCGGCCGTAAGCAGGTGTCCAGTGTGTCGCTTATACGCGCTGAGTCCTAAATCTTCTTTAATAATGCGAGACATGGATTTTTGCGAAATTTGCATTTCCCGCGACAAGATTTTCTGTTTTCGCAGCGGTTTTCAGTCGATTAGTTTCTTCATGGCTTCTGCACTTCTCACAGTGCGCGGACGGCCGGATCTTTGACGGTCTCTTACTCCACCAGTATCCTCAAACAACTTCACAGCACGATACACAAAATTGCGGGTGATTCCAAGCGGTCGCAACGTCCTAAAGATATCGCCTTTTCTTGCATTTAAGTAGGCCAACTACAATACGATTTTCGATGTCGCCCCATTTCATGATTGTAAACAATTAATGTCAAAAACTTTTTACGTCACAATAAAACATAAATATCAAATCGCAATCAATACGAAATGGATGCGCCTAGTGTTGCATTCGTAATGAGTGAGTTCAGTTGTGTACCAGTATTTATAACTTGACTAGGTCCACAAAATATGTCTTTTTCAAGGCCCTGAATGTGGTCGATCCATGGAAGACAGCGATACTTCATAGCACATTTTATGTGAATGCATGGTATAGAGTGCCCTAAAGAGACGATACTACCTTAGAGAAATTAGTATCCCTGTGAAAATTCTCAAAAGCCACACAATTTCATCAAAAGAGTTAAACCTCCCTTAGCTCCTTAATATGGATTTTGTGGTACAAAATAGCTTTTAAGGTCGCAGAGCCCCCGCAATTCGCGGATGAGATCCTTTTAAAAAAACAAAAAAACAAACCATTAGCAGGGAAACATACAACCCGACAGGACTTATTTCTGTTTAAATTCGTCCTTAGGCCCGGAGGTTCATTTGAAAAGGAAATATCTTTTAATGAAGCATCAGCAAGACTGGAGTGTTCTTGATTTTACTGTTGACGACATTGATATACGAAGCAACGACAACAATTTACGGATATTTCAGACCTTGCTTGCTCGGTAAGCTCACCTAGGTAAAAAAGGCACTCAAAACCGTAACATACGGATATTACTACAAAAAACGGAAGCATGACGCATGCAATGCAAATCCGATATCAGAGGCAGAAGTAATGAGTTTCGATGATAATTCACACCAATTCTGCCAGTCTGACTTTGATGCAAAGTGAAACACAATTAGCACCCCAACATACCGAACGGCACAAGGCAATCACCAGTTCACACGACCGTCAAATGGATATATAATTCTGTGTTTGGTGAAAAATAACCCTCCGGTGTATGTTAATATTTTCAGAGTCACAAACATCAATGTGTCTTATTCATTAATTATCGCCAGAGTCATGATGAGAAAAATTTCAGGCAGTACCACAACGGACAAACAAGGTTGGCCAAAAGCCATTATCACATCAAACATATCATAGCACATCGGCATACGAGTATGCAACGTTTTAACGATTTTGATATTCTTTGAGTTAAGAACATGTGAACCTGGCATTTAATTGCTGGCCTGGAAGAGACTGAATAAGCATCCTACATGCCCGGCTTTATAAGCCTTTAAGTTGACAAAATCTCCTGGGTGAAGCCAAGGAAAACCTCAAATATTTACCACCTAACAGGATACGCAATTGGGTTTCAATACAGGGTCGACGGTCTTTACGAAGGTATACTATCAAGCCTATTGTCTGCCGCCCACTTGTCGCGTCACCTTACAACTTTTCTAAACTTCAATGACGATGAGCTTGCTTTTCAATTTAATATCAACATTACACAAGAGGAGTACGGCAATTCACGAGTTTCATGTAAAAGAAAAAAGGAAAATACCATGTGTTCCCCAAAATAACAAGAGAGATCATAAGAATTCCGCCATAGTGTGTATAAGAAAAAGAAGGAGTAATATTCGAAGGTTTTACAACGAGCTAAAGATAAAATCTCCAGGTTACGATAACAGAAAAGAGGGAAACTTAATGGTGGTGGAAAGTTGTGCAAACTGTTAACGAACAACAATTAAATATAAACCATAAAAGCCTAGGTTTACGTCCATTCGACAAAAAAATAAATATCTAAGCAAAATGCGGAGATTGTTTAGTAAGGGTTGCTATTAACGCATTTTCAACATTTGTTTTGAGTAAAGTATGCCTGATGTATGGAACCTCTGCTTCATTGCCCGATCCTTCTTAACTGAGCCAACTATAAAGAAATCTGTGTCTTAGTATTGCGTACAAAATATTTTCTGCCGTATTGAGTTAACGGCTGAAATTGTTTGCAAACAATCTGATTGGCTCCTATCGGTGTTGTTTTTAACATTTAACGAAATATTCATACGACCGATTTTTTTGATTTTGAAGACAATGGATTATAGGACAGCACTTATGGAGCCGATGTTTAATATAGTTTTCTCACTTGCCAGCAGAGTTCGCGGAACGGCAATAAAGAAGGCTCAATGCTGTGCAAGTTTTGAAGCAATCTAAGAGAGATTTCTGATTTCATAAAAGTAATTAGACAAGCTGACGTGTTTTCAAGTGTTTGAACGATATACGGTGATGCATTAACATCACTGAAAAAACACACATAGTGTGGGAGTGTGAAGAAGTAAAAGACTTAGTATATGTTGCCAACAAGAGACACACATCGCCACGTCGAGCAAAATGTCACAACAGGCAGCTATAGTTATAGTTATACTCATGTCTACTTCGGGTTTCTTATCGACTATGATGACTCCTTTTCAAAAATCAAATCAAATTTTACATTCTACAAGAGCTAATCCTCTTTTTCTTAGTTTAAGAAAGCATATGAATAATAAACAAGAAAATCTAAGGAGTGGACATCTGTGAAGAATGACGAAAGCGTCGGTGGTAATATTGAATGTGAGATTTTTCGGGCAGGTTTTGTTTCCGTTCGCGTCGTAAGTGAACTGAATTTTGATCTGGTCAAGAAAGTGTACATCAGTGTATTGAAATAGCGGGGATATACAAATGGACACTCTGGCTCGGCCTTTATTTAATTACAACCCGGAGGAGTTTTAGAATATAATTCAAAGGTGCGATGAAGTCGAATGCATAAGGTATGTATTGTTGAGTGAATATCATAAACAAATCCACCCAGAGTTAGCTGAAAAGGTTGGTAGGCTGGCCGTCCCGGACCATAGTACCATCAAAAGCAGCCATGGGATTTAACTGTCCCTCTTCAAAAGACTGCAGCCTACTTCTGACCTTCTCGATCGTTTTTTTGTTTTTCACAATCTAATCAATATTTTCTTAATTACAGTCCGTAATTCGGTTATTTATTCTAGTTTGAAACAGCAAAAGTCAAAGAATAAATTGATCGAATCAATCGCTTTTAAAAGTCAGTTAACCTAATTTGCATTTTACGAGTATTCCACTACTTTGAAACATCAAGCACACTTAATCTTTTTCTCTTTAGCTTGTCTGGCAAATCGATTTCTCATGAAAACTTACGCTGTTCGTCCACCCAACAAACTATTTATAGTTGCTGTGATTCCACACCATTTACGGAAGTTTATTAATCTTAATCTCATCGCTCGCCCGGGTATATACCCCCATCATACCAACAATTATGGCAATGATATGCAATAAGTTAATTCACGTTTCTGAATGAGCATTCACCCTTCCTCTCCCCCGCCATTCTTGGGTGAATTCGTGCTCATACAGACACGGAATATTAATTCCAAATGGTCAATAAACTCACATGGAAACAATTCTAAGCCCCAAAAGTGAATTCAATGAGCTGGGCATGGGCAAAACAAGCAAATTTTACCACCTTGTTCGTCCCACAATTAGCACAACAATAAAATTACTTAAAATTACTTTTGCGTGTAATTTCACATAATTTCCATTCAAATAGTTAAGCATAACAAAGTGAGACTTTATAAGAGTTGGATTATTAAAAATTAGGCTGCTATCTTTATTTTTATAGCGCCCTACATGCTGTGTCATTTCTGAGACTGACATCAAGAATCTAGAACAGATATTGAATATGTATGGAACAGATGTATTCATTTAGAATGTCGCAAATGTTGGGATGTCTGCCTTAATATATAATACATATATTTATATAGTTATATAACATTTCTTTCCCCCCGAGTTAAGAACAATCGAGGTCAGGAAATCGTATTTTTTCTATTACCATCCATTATACATACGATTGTTCTTCATTCTCGAGGCATGAATGACAAACGAATCAAACAACAACTGTGTAGCTTGTCTTGCACTATACGAGTACAAAATATACAAACACATACGAATAGAATATAATAATAACGATGAAAATATCTTTTTAAATTTTTCTCTGGAAAAACAATATCCACTAATTGTGCCGTGAGGTATTAGCTCCAACGTAGACAGAAAGATAGTAGACATTCAGGGAGTACAGGGGGTGGTAGCTAATAGTTACGCGAATAAATAAACTCTGGTGGAATTGTTATCAGCAGACGGATTACGTTGACAAATATAAAAATCGAAAACAAAGTACCCAGAAGTAATGGAATATGCAGTCGGCTAAACACTACTTGGATGACTCATAGGTAAACTTGATTTTTTTTTTTTCGGAAGTTTCCATCGATTAATGCGTCAGGAATAAAAAATTAAGCTGACTGATGATGGCTGATGAAGGACTCATACATTGAAATGAGGTATTTGTGATTGTGATGGGACTGTTTGTACCTAGTCCTGCCATTAAGTTCTATTACACAATTTCCAGCGCTTATCGTTCAAAACTTCTTGCGGGAATAGAATCGTTGACTTTTGTTTCAGAACATATGCACTGATCAGTGAAGAATACTAGTCAGTTTGGTTTCAGTTTGCAAACTAATAACATGTAGTGGGGCGTTAAAGAGAATCGAGTTGCGGTAACAGCGTTGCATAAGTGCGGAAAGAGTGGTGGCCAAATTTGCGAGTTGCTGAAACCACTCGGAATATCGAGCTATTGCTCGCTTCGGCGAATTGTCTGGAGTTGAGGACAGGCCAAGAATTAGTCGTCCGTACGAATGCGGTGGTAAAGTCAGTGCATGAACGAATTTGGAGAAATCCCCTTAGGAAGCAGAAGATCATGACCAATGCATTGGATATATCAACCAGACCCATGTCTAGGCTGATTCGGGATGATATGCATATGAAAGCCTATCGGCGGTCCACGGGTCATCTTCTAACTCCTCAACTAAAAAAAAATTAGGCGGGCAATTTCCATGAAAACATTCTGTTTACTGAAAAAAAATTTACCGTGGAAGACGTTTTCTACAAACAAAAGGACAAAATTTAAAAAGTTGTTCCAAGGGTTCAAGTTGGACATCATCCCGCTTCCGTAATGGTTTGGTGGGGGTCTCTCACCATGGTGTCACATCCCTTCATTTCTGTGAAAAAGACGTGGAAACTGGTGCAAAGGTTTACCAAGACGATGTGCTAGAGGGTGTTGTGAAGGGTTTGACCAATACCCTTTTCAATGGATACAGATGGATCTTCCAACAAGACTCTGCTAACGAGCACAAAGCCAAAACCACAAAGCAGTGGTTCAGAGTCAATATTCCTGGCTTTAAAGCAGCAGAAGATTGGCTGTCGGGGAGTACAGATCTGAATCCACTGGTTTATGGTTTGTGGTCAGAATTGGAGAACATGGCCGGCAAGACTCCCAGACTCACAGAAATTTGGAAAGCCTTAAAATAGCATTATCCATTAACGTCGACGATCTCGATGGAAACCGTACGTGCCGATATAGTCCAATGGCCATCCCGTTTGGAAGCTTATGTTAAAGCAAAAGGCAGTCATTTCGAGTGAATCCAATTTTTTTCAATAACCAATATTGTGGTCTAATAAATGAAACAATTTTGAATGCAGTATGTTTACTGTTTTTTTCTTTTTTTTGCGTTATATATTTGTAACAGAACTTATGGCAGGACTAGGTACAATCAAATCAGGAGTGTAGACGACTTCGAGAGTGTTCCTAATTTAAGCATTTAAAGAAAAGGCATATAAAAAAAAAACTAGAACTAGCAACTAAACTGTTCCTTTGAAGAAATTTTTGGTTACTAGCAACTTTAGGTCTCTGACTAGTTCTCATTTGAAAGATGCCACAAACAGTCGGTGTCGAAGCTGACTCCAGGTTAAAATACAACTTTGATGGAGCAACCGTATAACGAACACTCTATTCTATGTTTTGTCTTTTGTGCACAGAAAGATGGACCTACATATTTTTTCGAATCCTTAAGAAAGTTGCTTTTTCATAGGCAGAGAGTTGTCTTGGAAACGTTTTGAGAAGTATCTTTCAGGAATATGTCACTGCATTCTAAATAAAGCAAATTCGACTTCAATCAATGGGGTGTTGTAATAGAGATGTTTTGTGTAACCTTTGCTATATCACAACTATTTGGCGCTCTATACAAACATATAAGGCAAATTAAACCAAATGTTCGTATGTGGAAAAGAAAAATAAAATCAATAATGAACATATCCGACAATGGATAAAGAATGAAAGAATATTGTAAAACACATAATTTTTATCACCTGTAGCAATCCAATTCAAAAACAACTCTTGATGATAACGGGACAGAATAAGCCCTTTACCCGGGCTTAAATTACTGTGGAACTTTTTGAGAGCATTGTGTGTACGGTGGAAGGAGTAGTGCAATTACAGTCAACTCAGAGTGTAATATAGAGATGTTGAACAATTTCTTGGTTCCTTAACTGCACTTTTGCCTCATCCAGTATTAGTAACTCAACTAATAATAAAAATTAAAAAATAGAAATACAAGCAAATTAATATCAAATTTAGTAATCAATTCATGATAAGACCACTGTCACTATCATAGTTGATGAGATAATTTCAAAATGCAAGCTTCATTTTGAATCATAAGTTATTGTATTTTGACACTGAGAGATTTTTTCCCGCTCGAAATCTTAACTGTCAGTATCATACCTCCGCAGAACAAAATGAATCGCTTTGCCTTGAACAACGTTGGGAAATATTGCAAAGTTATTTCGAAAATATGTACTGGGTCGGTTGCGGACAACACTTATGCCCAGTTTCACAGTGAGAGTTTAAACTTTCGCCGTCGTTTAAAGTTACGTTTAAGAAATTTTCGGTTTCACAGTGCTCGTTTAAACCAAAAGTTTAGTTTTACTCGTCATTTAAGTTAAACGACTGCACTCCACCGTTTAAACTTTCGTTTGATGTGTAGAACACTGAGACACGATCATTTTGATTTTTTTTTTGTTAGTTGTCATGGGGGAAAAAAATACACCAAAAGAGTGTACACAGCTTCCACAACTGCGTTTAGTTAACTGGAGGTTTATTTTGCACTGTGAAACCGAAAGAGTTTAACTAAAAACTTAAACTTTCGTTACGGTTCAGTTAAACGTCCGTTTAAACTGTCACTGTGAAACTGGGCACTTACTGTTTTCATCGTCGTGCGGTGCGGATTTTAGTGGCATCATTGGCCCATTTCGATGACGCGCCATGCCACACAGCACATCAGAAAATCAATGGTGTGCGCACTAAGTTCGGTAATCGTGTTATCAACCGCCTTTACAATGTCAATGGGGCGCCTTGGGGCTGGGATTCAACCCCGCTAGATTTTTTTTTGAATATGGTGTGCCTACAAAAGTGGATGTTTTTCCCTTAAAACGAATATCGTCGGAGACATTCGTAAAATAGAGCAAGGGCTTAGAAAACAGTCAACAGGGTAATGGAAACAAAATTGGATTGACAGAAAGCGTTACTGCGAAGCCAGGTGAGGCAGCCACGTAAATGAAATCGTATTCCACAACTAATGGGAATCTTCGCTCTTTCTTACAGAGCTAACATACCGAAAATAATAGATTTTTGTTCATTTTACGAGGAGTATTTTATTTTTGAGAGAAATCTTGTATTTGGACCACCATGTAGTTCTCATAACTTGGAAACACTCTGCTTTTATATCCTCAGCCCTGTTAAATAGTGTGAATGCCAGTTGATTCATTCGATGAGACGAGTGAGTGCGAATTTTGGTGGTCGACAACACACCCAAGCACAACACAACTTTAATAACCACACTCAATTCAGATGTTAAGATCATGTAGATAAGCTAAAAGAACTATGAACACAACAGTTAGACGAAGCACAAGGACCTCGCCGTTAAAATCAACTGAAAATGGGATTTGGGCACAAAAAACAAGGGTTCCATAGAAAACAAAATAATTTAAAAAAACATGAGTTCCATTGCTGAATCCAAGAACAAGAACAAGAATCGAGTCACAAATTTTTAGAACTCTATTGAATAAAAGAACATCTATACTTCTAAACTCATAACCGCTATTTACCGGACGAAAACTGAAAGCATATTACTTGAATTTATAAATTAGAACTCATACAATGTACGAGTATACCCAATTTCTTTTATTTCAGTCTACATAATGAAGTTGCTTTGTTCTGCCTTTTTTATTACAGTTTATTCCAATAAAAACAACAACATAAGCCCTGTTCCCTGGTTCCCTGTAGACTGTAATAACTTTCGACGAAATAAAGTGTCATATTCAACTACAATTTCAAAACGAGAAGAAAGTAATAGGTTGGAAAATCAGAAGCCATCAGACTATGCTATTGCAAACCCATGGAGAGGAGCAACTAAGAATACAAGTCCTATGCGGAATATATACACACATGCAGCACAAAAAAACGCGGTGTTATAAGTGTTTAAATCCATTTGATACAGCCACCGAAAAACAAACAGACATTCATTAATCGTTTGTTGACATTGTTGTTACCTTCAGTAGTCGATTAGAATCCGAACATATACTGTGTAATGTCTAAAGAATTTTATGAAGCTTCATAGGGTGATACATAAAAATTTCTTTACCCTACGGAAAAATAATTATAATTTTTGGATTCTGGATGTCGCACTAGAAAAAAACATTCGCCCGGATTATACGATTTGTCGATCGTCGCGACTTCTATTTATTTATCCTGGAGTGAAAATGAAAGCAATCAAACAATTGAGCGAATGGAAACAATAGACAAAACGTTCAAGCATTTCGGATATCTCTCAATAAAGGATTAGTATTTCTAAGCAAATGCATGATCGACGCACACCACCAGGAAAAAACCAACAATGACCAAATCAGTCATCCTCTTGACTCTACTCTCCGGCAGTAAAACATAACCAAACTTTTAGCGGCACTGAAGAGAAAGTTCTAAATTTGTATGGTAGACAAATTCTTTGTTGCATCTACAACCTGATTTGAATTGGAAACAGGATAAAATACGAGTTATAAATATATGTGATCTACATATATGCATATTTACTTCGAATTATTTTTAATATCATAACTCAGAGACTTTGTTGTTTAGAAAAGGAAATATGGTTGAGGCAAGCGAAAGGTTTGCTGATATAAGCGGCAATTTAGATTCCGATTGGCTTTCCAGATAGTCTACTGTCGGAGACCTAACCAGTTTCCTAGTAAAAAACAAACAGCGTGGGAAATGTGATCGCATACTGGATTGTGGCGCCAAATTCCATCAAGGTCAATAGGAAAGCACGAACAAAAATATTCGAAGTGTTTTTTTATTTATTTATCATAGAAAACACTTGATAGCTAATATCGCCAACGAACATGCCTTCATAACTAGGAATAGGCGTGTGGTTCTAGATTTTGACCTCTTAATCATTCTGACTGCGAGAATGTGAAGTGTTCCCAAAAGCATCTCTTTAATAGTTCACCGAACTATAGAATTCTTAATACACGAGAAAATTTACCCGAGAAGTATTTAGTCAAACTCTGAAACGTCACTAAACGCATTCGTTATAGATGAAAGTTGACTGCTATTCGATATGAGGCATTTTGATAATCCCTGACCTACTTAATGTCGCTAAAGCAAGAAATTTTATTAAAATCGGAGCATGAAAAATACAACTATACGAGTTGAATATCTAGTCAGAAAATTGCGCATCATTCGCCCTGAGATGGTTAGGATAGCGAATCGAAACTAATTCTCCAAACCGGAGTCTTCAAATATAGCCCAGAGAGACAACGCCGTAAAGATAAAGGGAGACATCACCTTAGGCGACGCGCAACGACTTTAAGAGAGATAACGCAGCAATGGTAAAAGGAGACATCACCTTAGGCGATGCGCATAAGTAGAAGAGGACCTCAACTGGCTTGAGTGCACAAATGAAGACAGTTATTTAAATGCCGAACTATATGGAGGCTTGTTAGTTGAGGCCCAGATTTTACCCAAACTGTTGCGCAACCTTAGTAAGTAAGTAAGTAAGTATACAAAAGACACACTGGATGCTTAGTCACAGAAGCAGTCAAACAAAAACAGAAGTATAAATGGCATGCTCTCAACAGCCGATAGGTGAAGATTTCTGTTCACTGACCATAGAATTTCATCATTGAAGAGCGTTCATAAATAAAAGTATCGTATGGTAGATTACTAATAGAAGCATCAGCATTAGGTGACAAGCAATGGATGATTAGCCAGCTTAACTTTTAGGATTATAATTTTTGCTCCATTTTATTTACTCTTTAAAGCGAGTCCTTTTTCGAGAAAACAAAAACTTTCCCTTGGATGTGGCAAATGATGCGATCCTCAATCATGTGCTCTGATCACAGCAAACTTTATACTGTGTTCCTGTACATAGGTACATAGCCGGCAATGAGAAGTCTAATAAATTGACAAAAAAAATATCTGTAATAAAACAGTTCAGCAAAAGCACCATTCTGAAATCTGGAGAACTAGTGGGAAGAAAGATGAAGTAATCAAGGAATATGCGGACTAACATGGTTTAATAGTATGATACTTTTTTGGAAATTGTACCTTAGAGACTTTGATGATGAGCAGACCCACGAGGAATGTCATTTCACTTTCTCCATCACAGCTAAATTATCTGTCATTTGAGGAGCGTACGTTCCTAAGACATTCAAGAGCTTTCTCTTGTCTCACTTTCCAATCCCAAGTACACCGGATGGCTAAGTATTTTTGCATAAGTTCAAATACGCTCTTAGAACACTGAGTTTAAAAGGAGATCGTTCGAACATCCATCATTAACACCTTAACTACAATCGGCAAGTCAAAGATCAGGACCAGACCGATTCACCACATACCAGGGTAACCTAATTGTCTCAC
This sequence comes from Volucella inflata, assembly GCA_928272305.1. Classification (NCBI taxonomy): domain Eukaryota; kingdom Metazoa; phylum Arthropoda; class Insecta; order Diptera; family Syrphidae; genus Volucella; species Volucella inflata. The sequence goes on along the minus strand of OV743716.1, from coordinate 145,147,409 downwards.
TTGTGAAAGAGTGTAATAATATGGCTCTTCAACAGAATTCCAAATTTCCGCACGTTTCGCATACCAAAAGATTCGTTACACATGAAAGAACTATTTTATTCTATCTGTGAATTATGCCTGTAATACGAGCCTTTTATCAATCAACAATCGACCATTATCAAACCGCAAAAATTCTTTACCGGTTAAAACTTTCACTTCGCGACAGATCTTCAAAAAACAAACTGAAGAGTTTAAGATCGTTGTGGACCTGGGCCTATAATTTCAGCATCTAGCCATCGTTTGTCGGTGTCAAGTGTGTGAATACACATACATATCTTCGTTTACATAGGCAACATTAACAGAAATCATTTTATTGTAAAAAAAAAAATATTAAGACGCTGTCTTCTCTAGCTCTTTCTCCAAAGGATTTAAGTATACAGATACTTACGTACAACAGTTGCTTGTAATATATGGTTATAATATTGACATTTTACGAATTGCACTGCAAATTTTTAGGAGAATCAACTTCAATATAGAAATTCAACAATGAATTACTTTTTCGAAATGCCGTTTAGGAAAGAACTTCGCGGCAAAGATCTACCAAGAGCGACTTACTACTAATTTACGGCACAGAAACAGAACGTAGTTCCTTGTAGATTTCTTTAGCACTAACATTTGTTTGATCAAGTAAATATCAGTCGGTAACTCCATCAGTAGTAAGTATTTGTAGCAACGACGCATCAAGATGAATAGAACTCATTTTTTCTAATTATGTGCTAGAACATTTTTATCAATTCAATTCAAAAAGGACTGCTACCAATTTGACGTGATTAGCTCTAAAATTATCTTTCATTTATTGCCTTAATTATTATGGCAAACTAATTCCTAATTAGAAATATTTAACTCTTTCTATTTTTATACAGTAGTAACCGATTTTAACTAAACCTTTATACAAAGGAGCCACTTTTAGGTGATTCTATCCTCAACAGAATAACTATCTCTATTCAATTGCCAAACAAAATAGCTTTCCTATGTTGCTAAGATCCTTTTTTATTACACTTTTCACACAAATACCTGGGGCTGCAGATATACTATATGAAATACTCACTCATGAAACACTCTGCACTAAATTACATACTCGTTTATCAGGCGAAAAAGCAAAAACAAAACAAAAAAACACCTTTTATTTCTCAAGTAGTTAAGGAAAAATCAGGAAATAAACGTTTGATATGAGGATAAAATGTATTATTCCATACCCTGAACAATGAAAGTGAACACTACACATATGAGGTAAGGGTTTATTGTTACAGAGAGATGCTTCAAAATACTTTTTACATTCTTTGGCACGAGCATAGGTACGAGTACATCAGTATGTAATACACTTTTAGTTAAAACTGCTTCCAACTTCAATATTGTTTTGCTTAAGTTTCATATATGTATAGGTACATAAACAAGCAACATGTCAAAAAAAAAAATTGAACAAAAATAAAATAGAAGAACACGCGGATAAAGAATAAGTGTTGAAAGTATAAAAGATTTTTTAAAATCGTTTCTAGACAAAATACACAATGTGGATTTTTTGAGTACGTTAAAGCAGGGAACATGTTTGACTATATTTAGTTAACTTAGGCTTTTGAAGTAAAAAATGTTCCAATAAAAGATGTCATTTTGAATAATCCGCTCAATAAAACAATTCTCAAGAATCGGACATATCACAAACAACACTCAACCGAATTGTATATGAAAACTCAAATCGCAAGAATTAACACAAGAACTTAATCTAGCCAACCGTCACTAGTGTCGTCACGTTGCAAGTTAAATGTCGGAATTGATAAGATTGATGTTAAATTAAATCGAAAACTCATTTTGAGCGATAAAACACATTTTCATCTTTAAGACGTTACAAATGAGCAGAATTGCCGCATTGCCTTTAAAAATCCAAGAAGTGTCTCCATCTACAATGTATTACCGTTCTTGAATGGAAGCTTCATTGTAGCATATGTTTTTGGAAGATGATGCGGTTGTTGCTGAGCTACGGTGGATGGATTTCGATATCGAACTATGATCAATAAATTTGTATGTCCGAAGCATGAAGGTATGGATGGCGGCTACGTTTATTTCTCACAAAGTGACCAAACAAGTGGCGAAATCAACATTGCTTTTTTATGGAAAAAATTTCATTGCCAAATTATTTTTCGCAATTGTAATGAAAATTGGCGGCCACGTTTAGTCACAACCGATCGCGATGAACTTTCTTTCTGTAATGCGATGTGTTTTTGAAGAGAAAAAAAATTGCAAGCCCAAAGCAACATGTATAGGGTTTTTCAATAAAGATATAACAAATATCGGGCTAAAATTCATTCTAGGTATGATACACGTGTTAAGTTTAACTATTTAATTCGATCTCGTTCATATGGCCACAGCGAGCACGTTTGCAGCGACCGATTCTTTGGACCAATTTTCCACCACACACATCAGGCGGAACGTTGTCTAAATTCGCTCTTCTAACGTTATTGGCTCCTTGGCATAAACTAGCGACTTAATCTAACTCCATAAGGAGAAATCCAACGGCGTTAAATCGCATGAGCGCGGCCATTCCACCAATCTATTCCTCGAGTTTACATGATTAACAAGCTTTCCCTTTCCCTTTTATACGAGGAAAAGTCGGTGAAAACGGCTCTAAACTCACTAACAAGTCACATCCAACGATCCTTACATTATAGAGAATATACAATGGTAGCTTTCCTGGACATAGAAGAAACCTTCAACAACGCCAAAACATCCGCAATCACGAGAGCGCTGTCAGCTCTGAAGGTAGATGACTCACTTGAGGACTTGATCAATCTCATGCTAAAGAGCAGGATTATCAGCTCCAAGCTGGGTGGGTCCTCTGTCAAAAGAATTGTCAATACAGGTACGCCGCAAGGCGGTGTCCTCTCATCCCTTCTCTGGAACTTAGCGGTTAACGAACTGCTGATTTACCTGGAAGAGGGTGGAGCAGGGTGGTTGTGTATGCGGATGACGTTGCTATAGCCGTCTCAGGAAAACATATTCATACGATTAAAGAGCTACTGCAGTATAATCTTAACATATTAACTAACTGGGCAGATCGCTGTGGACTGGGAATAAACTCCCATAAAACCGATCTTGTCCTCCCTCAATTAATGGTACCAGCTTGGTCTTCTCCTATACGGCGAAATAACTGGGTCTAATTTTCGACAGGAAACTAAGCTGGAAACCTAACATTGAAGAAAGAGTAAAGAAAGCCTCAGTAGCTTTATTCTCTTGCAAAAAAGCCATCGGTACAAATGGGGCCTCCATCCTCGCATCACCCATTGGCTACATACCTCGGTCATGGGACCGATACTCACCTTCGGGGTGGTTGTGGTGGGTGGCCTTGGACAAAGCAGTGAACTGCAGGAAGCTAATTATAGTGCAAAGAACAGCATGTCTGAGCATAAGCGGAGCCCTACGCACTACTCTCTCCGCAGCTCTGGACACTCTGTTTCACCTTACACCCCTCGACATTTACAGCAGACAAATAGCCGCCAACGCAGCTACTCACCTTAAAGCGACTTCACAGAGGGCAAATAAACCTTTTGGCCACGCAAACTTTCTTAACGTACTAGGAATCCTACCAGAAAACATCGACTACACCGCACCCAAGGGCTTCCATGCAAGCATCCCCTCCAGATCCTTGTGGGAAGAAAATGCCTTACTGGAGGACAATTCAATCCACTTTTACACCAACGGCTCAAAAACTGTCAGTGGGGTTGGTGTTGGATAGTCAGACCGCTATCAAATCCTTGGACTCATGCTCTCTAAACAGTCAAAAACAGTCATGGACTGCCAATCATCTCAAATGGAGATGGCGGAGCAGTTTAATATTCACCTTTGCCGGGACATAGAGACATTCCAGGTAATTTCAGGGCCGACGAACTTGCCAAAATTGGAACCACTATACCTATCACACCTGAAAAGGAAAACAAAGGTATACCTATCGCTACGTGCAAACAAGTAATAAAGCTAGATGCTAACAGAAGAACAAACCTTAGATGGGTGGTCAGATCGACATGCTCTAGCGACCAAACAAATCTGGCCAAAGCTAGATCTGAACCGTTCCATGAGTTTAATTCTTCTAAATAGAAAACCATCTTAGCGCCATTATAGGTGAGATCACCGGACACTGCCTCATAGGTAAGCATGCAAGAAGGCTTGGTTTGTTTACTAACGAATTTTGCAGAAGCTGCATGGACGAGGAGGAAGAGGAGGCAATCCATCACCTCCTCTGTATAGGTCCAGCTCTCTCCCAAACAAGAAATCTCCACCTTGGATCCTTCTTCCACAACGACTTATGCGACTGCAACGCACACGTTTTGTTTTGCTAATTGACAAACTCATTAAGCTGAAAACGAGCTTCATCGCTGGAGATGATTTCTCGATGAAATTCAGAATTTTCTTCAAACTAATGCAGGCCGAACCGGAGAAGTTGAGGCACTTTAACTGATCAAGAGGCTTCCGTTTTTGAGTTAATTTAATCTTGTAAGGGTGTGGGCCAAAATCTTTATGCAAAATTCGCCACAATGTAGACTGAGAGATTCCCAATTCCTATGAACGGTTCGGAATCGACTGACCTGAATCATTTTGAACTAAAGCACTTACGGATGCAATATTTTCGGTATTTCGACCGACACGTTGTATCACTGGCAAAGGAACATTCAATAGTGATAAATTGACTCGAATTCATTTTCTAAAGCACGCATAGCTTGTCAAAAAGGCAATTATTGTGACCGAAAATTGGAGTAAACGCTCTTCAGGTTGCGACCACCGCTTCAGAATCTCAGTTGTAATTTTGAATAACTTTCAAACGTTGCTTCTTCGTGGACTTCACCACGGTACAAATGTAAACCATGATCATAAAAAAAAAAGTTGAAGGTTGCGTTTGTTTCAAAATACAAAATTGTTATGTCCCTATTGAAAAACCCTTCACAAACGGCGTCTTTCAAAGTTATGGAACACTAACGATAAGCAAAGGGGACGTTATTGCCCAACTCAAAGGATTTCTTGCATAATTCGCTATAATTTCGCGCTTTTGTTTATATTTGAAATCACACCAACAAACAAATTTTAATACTACAAACAATTAATTTTATATTTTCTAAATAACTATTCTTAAATAATTGCGTTGGACTGAGTTACAAATTGTGTAAACATTTAACTTTCATTTAATTTCCGTTCACACCGATTATATTGTCCACAACTGTTTGTGTGGAAGTGTCTCACTTCCAAAAATCATTTCGCGAGAAGCCAAAATGATGCGGCTTATGATTCAATCAATTTTAAACGTGACGTATGAACTTTAACATTTAAATTTACGATTGATCATATAGATTTGATTATATAAATCAATTTATATTGTTTTTTAAATGTTTTACGAGTTGAAAAAGTTGTTTGATATTTCGGGAAAGCAGAATTGAAGCTTATCATCAAGATTTTCATCAATTAACGCATTCCATGTCAACTTAATTTACATTACAATTAGCTAACAACTCTGATACACATCGGTCAATGGAAAATGTCGAACGTTTGAACGTCAAATTAACGGAGCTTATCAATTGTATTTACTTTGAGATGGAATTTGAATTAGAATGATGTTCATACATAACATACGTACACATACCAACGTCTCTTGATCGTAGCAAGCTTGTGGTCATGTGATAAAAATTGTTGAGACGCCAATTATGTCTTTTTTTCTGAAAAAAGGTATCTAGATGTAATTTTGTTTTTATTTAGAGTGGTGTACATGCTACATTTTGTTAAAGATAGGCGAAAACAATAACACTGACCATTTCCTGTCGACACCTGTCGCATGTTTTAAACAAATTCCACCTCTAGGAGGAGGTAAGTGAATCCTCCTTGTTTTCGAAACGAAAGTGTCCACAAGTCAATATATTTCGTGCTCTAAAACTAATCGAAGGTCGCGAAAAAGGGTGCTGCAACAGCTTCAATATTTACACTTACATTTATAAGCAAGTCAGGTAAAATCATGTCTTTCCAAACCAAACAACAACAGCTCAAAAATTATGCAATTTTTGATTCATTTTCGTGAAGATAAATTAAAAAAAAAAGAAACACAGTCAATACTGAGAGCATACAAAAACCACTTTTATAAACTCTTCAGTGCGACGAAATCAAGGTTGCTGAATGTGGCATTCTATAAAACATCACACTTCGTCCATCTACTTAGAATCAAGTTAAAACAGAGCCCTTTAAGGTAACTGGAGATGAATTAGTTGGAAAGATACACCAACTCACCTCCTTTATTAGAAGAAATAGGTATACCCATTGAGGAAGGAATGAAATCACATCCGCTATTAGAATCGAAAACAAAATCTGGCTACGGAAATTCTCTCTCGAAATTCTCGCAGAGTTAACAGCTATAGGATTCACCATTCATTGCTCATTGGACTATCACGCAGAGAATATAGGTTCGATTCCCGGCTGGGTCACCAACAATTTTTTCAAATCGCCATCACCTTTCGGCAGTCAATGGCAAACTCCCGAAAGTAAAATTGCCTACGAAAAAGCTTCTAAAGAGTGCCGTTCGGACTCGGCGATAAACCGTAGGCCCCGCTCAGATGTGACTAAAAAATGACAACATGAGCAACACAAATGAGTGTCAAGAAGCTAGGCCACAGTGTTTTCTTTTTTTTAAGTCTCGGCAGTTGGTGTCGAATGCATTCTTAGTCAGTGGTCATCTTTTAGTGATTTGGATCACAACGAAAACAGGCAGCATCTTGTCTTAAAATTTTAAATGTTTCTGTTAGGGTTTCTTCAAGTTTCACGCAGAATTTACTTTGAAACGTTGCTTCTGCAAATCGCACACTGCAAAAAATATTTAACTTTTGCAGTACAATATCTCAAAAACTAAAGAACAATCTAAAAAAGAAGGTTATATGAGAACGGTCCGTAATCATGATTCAAAGACTTAAGTTTGAACAGACCTCGTAAACTGCATGTTTTAACTTCTGCGAAACCTGTGATTTTACGATAAATCTTGATAGGCACATGGTAAAAAGTAGGACTAAAGAGGTCTACGCACACAGGAGAAAGAAAGAACCCCGGAAGTTATAACAGGAGATAAAATCCTAAGTCAACAAAGTGCACACGGACGCCTGCAGGACGCCTAGTGGTAGATTCGCAGTCAGCGATGAGAACATAGACCAATTTCTGCAAAATGTTAAATAGCTATATCTTAACTAAAATCCAACAAGGCTCCCGATGATGCAACCGGATCTTAGGCCCAGCTGCCCAGCTGTTCAAGATGGAAGAAGGAAGGGGGCGGGTCACTCAATGAAGATCATAAAAACCTAAACACCTTTGACATATTCTCGGAAGAAAACGTGCAAAATGAATGGAAGCAACTGACGAAATGAGACCCTCTAGTCTTCGCCAACTATAGAAGCCATCAGGCTCGTTAACTTCGCCTATAAAAACTTCCCTGCTACACTATGTTATCGCTATGAACATATTTTCAGTCAACTTATTGGTCCTTATCAGTGTGGTTTCAGGTTTGGATCACCATCGACCAATTTCGTACATTACGGCAGATGGAAAAGACCCTAGAATTCCAGATCGATACTTACGCCACATTTGTCGATCTTAAAATCGCCAACGACAGCGTATATCAGGAAAAAGTATACGAATCTATGTCTGTTTTTGGCATCGATGCTTAACTTGTCTGGCGTTTTAGAATGAATATGAAGAACGCTCGATAAGTCGTGTCAGTCAGTTATTTTCCATAAACTCAGAAGTCAATATCAGAGGTATAATCATCCGACAATCCATACAATTAATTGGCTTCGCAGGTGACATATATGTATGTGCATCATCGGCACGGCAAGCGAGCTGTGTGTTAGGCATTGGCAAGTATTAAAGCATAAGCGTCAAAGCTGGTTCTGGTGGTCAGCGAAGGAAACGGAGGTACCTGGTGTCACAATAGTAGGATTTTGCCTACTTATGCTCCGCAAGTAATACCATATAAACACCACCTTAGAGATCTTCGAATAGTAACTCCTGCCGATTTTTTTGTTGTGGATTCAGAAGACACAATGAGTTTTGGAGCCCACTACCTGGAAATTAAATTCCAAAACATTAAAAAATGATCGTCCCAAACCTCCTTTGTTTTGTGACTTTATCAAAAAAAAAAAAGGATTAAGAGACTACTTGGTAGTTTCGAGAGAAAAACGTTTTGATTGACCGACAACCTTTTTGGGCATATTCAACCAATAACAATACAGGCTGTCTATACAGAGATATGAATAAAAGATAATAGATAAACTTGTAACCTCAGAGTGACGAAATCGCTTTTTTCTAAAGAGAGTACGAGCACATAAAACGAGAAAAGCCAGCGATTTGAACGTCAACGGCTAACATTTTAAAATTAACATTGAAAACATAATGTGCATGTGTCACCTCAAGGAATACAAGTTTGTAGTTAACATAAGCAAACAGTACGTACAACTTTGTAAACATTCCCAAGCTTAATGATCGATGTATGCGCTCTTTTTCCCATGATGTTTCAAGCTCTTACATCAAGTTACGTAGCCCATCAAGCGAATTGTATGGGATTCGAACAACACTTCTCACACACTTTAAAATTAAAACAAAACAAAAATCAATCAATTATATGATCTATCGATCTAAATTGGAGACAAATGTAGACGGTTCTGTATTTGATAAGGGTGAAGTACTCCAACAAAGTACTGACGTGTATGAGACTCCTAATCATCACTGCACTAGATATGTGATTATTATTCAAATAAATTCCAAGTTGTTATCTATTTATAAACAAATGAAAAAAAAAAATGGACAAAAATAATTTTAAATGTAGTCAAAAAAATCGAATCGCCCCCTTGAACCAGGATGAATCATAACATGGCACCACCCATTCTATATGAGTTCCAACGATCATTTCGTTGATTTACTACTCTCAAGCCATAGAGACGAACAGATTACTACGTGTGAGAACTGTTCAATTCAATTAAATTGGGTTTAATGGAGAATGAATTAAAAACAACATCCATATGCCTTACACCCCGTCGTCAACAAATGATATCATAGGAGAAAAAAAAAAAAAAAACAAAAACTAGTTTTTCGCTTTCCAACTCCGTGACTCTCTTCGACGTATGATTTACCTTGACCTGGAAAATCGCATTCGTTAGTGATTTTTTTGCAAAGCCAATATTACACTCCATTCGAATTAGGCTTGAGTACTTTGTAACCAAATTGTGTTCTAGTTACATTCGGTTGCAGTTGCAGGTCAATTAAAAGGTCACAACGAGGGATACCCTACATGAGTACTGACATCTCCAAATGAACGTCTTTCCGGTGGACTGCAAGTGTTTCATCTTGTGATTGACACATGTACATGTAGGTAGACCAAGTAATCAAATTATAGTACTGCCTTATATATCACCTATGGCTTAGCTTTATTTTATTCAATATTTAGTTGAAAGATAGCAACAAGGTATTAGAGTTTACTAATTTTTTATTTTTATTTTTTCTCGTTTTGAGGCGTAAGTAGAAAAGATATGATAACTAATTATGTCAATATTTGCTGCTACACTGAGCTACAGACAGGCCGAATACAACAACTACTCAACTGCTAATGTTACTCTGTGTAGCACAAACAAAATTATAGATTACCTACATATTTATATTTTGTTTTTCCCTCTTAAGATACCAACAGCACAGACGTACTGAAAAGTATTCAAATACTAAAAAAAATAGTGAACATCAAATCGACAAAAACAAACTCTAGATGACTTTGTTTAGTAGGTAATTTAGAGGGACATCTGTTGTCGTTGCAGGCAGGACTCTTTTGAATTACTTTAAATTCTTCCATGTTCACAAGAAAACATCTGTGAATAAATCCCCATACTTTGTGCTATATCTTTCAAATAGGCAAACTGTGAAAGTGGCTGTTAAAAAACAACACAAAAGCAGAGAACGTACTCATATTTCATAATTAAGTAGAGAATATCTTTCATAAGTCTCCGATAATGAATATTTTTTCACTTACGTAGGTACGAGAAGGTATGTGTATTGCAAAAGGTAAAGGGTGTTTTATTTAGAGGCATACAACTTTAAAATAAAATAAAACGTACAGATGGTGAAGGCTATGGTACTCACTATATTTGAAAGATAATGTCTATGCCTAAAGTATTGTACTTGAAAACTAGGGTGGATCGATAAGTACCCGTGTTAGAAATGAAAACGTGTTAATTTGTATCTTCTTTTAAAACGATACGCTTTTCCCGACGATCCTTTGCCGAAAGATATGATTTGCAAAGCTACTCAAAAATATAATTCTTTCTCGTCGATGACACCTTCGTTCGAGCTGAATTTGTTTCCTTTGAGACACTTTTTCATCCTAGAGAAAGAAAAATCGTTACTGGAAACAAGGTCGTTAGAGTACGGCAGCAATAATTTAGGTAATTTAGCAACGACAAGTCCGGATGCGTGAACAAGTGCTCTGTCAAATCGTAGTATATTTTGCATAGCCAAACGGGGCATTTTCTTGGCCGATTTCTTATCAAATGTGTCCAAGAATTAACTGTAGGGTTACCCTGTGATCGTCATTTTAAAGCTAGCTTAATGCCAATCCTCGGCATCGCCAATAATTTTTCGAATCGTCATCACCCTTTCGGCGGGCAATGGCAAACTCCTTGATAGGCAGAAGCAGTATTTGGAAGGAACGAAGGATTTGAAGCGTCTTGTAACGACTGAGATATTACCAAACATCGTATTCTCTAATGATATTGCGTCTATAACTTAACTCGTGCGGTTTGCTAAGAGATGGCATAACTTGTATTATTCCATTGGAAAATGCGTTGGAAAGCTACTGTCGTTGTACGTCATTTCAGTATATGTCATTCATTTGAAGCGCAAACAACAATAATTTTTTTTCACTCAAATATGTCGAACTTTGTGCCTGAAAAAGTGTTTTTGCGGAAAGTTCTTTTTCATTACTTTTATATGAAGAAAGCTGCTGCCGAAAGTCATCGTATTTTGGTGGAAGTTTATCGAGAGCATGCGCTAGCTGAGCGAACTTGCCAAAAGTGGTTTGCACGATTTAAAAGTGGTGATTTTGGCTTGGAAGACGATGAACGTCCTGGGCAGCCAAAATAGTTTGAAGATGAAGAAGATGAAGAACTGGAAGCATTACTCTATCAAGATTGTTGCCAAACACAAGAGCTTGCAGAATCTTTGGGCGTCACTCAAGCAGCCATTTCAAAACGTTTAAAAGCAGCTGGATATATTCAAAAGCAAGGGAATTGGTTTCCACATGAACTCAAGCCGAGAGACGTCGAAAGGCGGTTTTCCATGTCCGAAATGCTGCTGGAGCGCCACAAAAGGAAGTCATTTTTGAATCGGATTGTTACTGGTGATGAAAAATGGATTCATTACGACAACCCCAAGCGCAAAAAATCATATGTGAAACCCGGCCAACCAGCCAAATCAACGGCAAAGCCGAATATCCATGGCGCGAAGGTAATGCTCTGTATTTGGTGGGATCAGATGGGTGTGCTGTATTGTGAGCTGCTAAAACCGGGTGAAACCATCAATGGACAACGCTACCGAACACAATTAATCCGTTTGAAGAGAGCAGCAGCCGAAAAACGCCCGGAATATGCGACCAGACACGAGGCAATAATTTTCCATCATGACAACGCTCGGCCCCACGTTGCTATTCCGGTTAAGAATTATTTGGAAAACAGTGGATGGGAAATCTTACCCCACCCGCCTTATAGACAGACCTTGCCCATTCCGCGCGAATTAAGCTATATACCCAATACATTTTTCAAGATTCACCAAAATCAGAAATAAAACAATCGGTTTGGTAAGCGAAGCTTTTAAGGACTCGAATAGCGACCAGATGGCAAAAGCCATCATCTGTAATGATATGAACAGCGGTATCCGACGAAAGCCACACTTTACTGGTATTATTGGCCACTGACATCAAGATTGCTAGTATCGAGGAAAGAACATTAAAGCCCTGGGCACGTAAACAATCCAGATCGATACCACCATCTCACGAACTTAAGATCAACCAACAACATTCCACATTTTAATCCCGGCCGAACATAGCTCGCGGATTCATCAGACGCAAATCCGTTTTGATGTGTGTTGAAAAGTAGAGTCAGCACCAACAAATTTGTAAGTGCGGATACGCTGAAACCCACGTGCGGTCTGCCTGCAACTCTTTCAAACAACTGGCAAGTAAGGAATCAGGTTACCCTACAAAACTTGTTTTGATAATTTGATATTAGGATCACAAAGCGCGTTGACTTGGGAACTGACATAGTTGCTTTGTTGATTTGGTACTAATACATTTGGTTCATTCACGAGTTATTTGTTATTTACATATTTAAGTTTAGCAAGACTCTTGTGAATATCAGGTTAAAAAGACATTGAAGGTAATGAAGTGGGTGGTGAGTTAGAAAGAAAAGGATGTACCGAAAGGTAAATGGATGTCGAGCTCTTTTGCGATATGTTTTACTATAAGTTCTTAGGTGACTGAACAGAAAAGAAAAGAAATGCAATGCCTAACATTCTACAGTTGTGTCTTACCCCTAAGCAAGACCTTCAAAAATATTCTCAATTAACATAAAAAACCGATTGTATCAAACGGTTATCCAACTTCCTGTCAGTCGGTCTCTCGAAACCGAGTACCCACTCTGTTAAGACGATAACGAAACAATGTAACACTCTGTGCTTATTTAATGCGCCTAAGGAAGATAGTTTAAAAAATTACAAATTTTATGGCGATACGAGGTCTGTGATGTCATTTGTAGAGATATTAAAAAAATTTCAAAAATTTCAAATGTCAATGTAGAAGTTCAAAGCTATACACGTGGGATGAGCGATCCAAAAGTACAAAATTCTATCTATTAATGAAGTTCCCAGTAGCACTTGATAGTACGAGAATATAACTTTCAATCACCCACCTTAGATTCTAAGAAATCATTGTTTGCAAAAATAAAACCGCAACCACTAGCCTGTGTAAAAAAGACACCAAACAGACCCGCCCTGTTACATCGTTTTCATTCAAATTGTGCTCCACATTCAACAAGAGGCTCTTTTCATTCATTATTTTTGTCCCCAGAGTCACGCTAATCAAATGAAAAATGGTCTTCGCCAAATGGACAGCGTCAAGGTAACATAAACATATTAAAACAGAGGATGAGATGTACCCAGCATATCAATGGTGAATGACACAATTTAGGTTCAAGGCTTTTTTTTTAGCGCAAGCACAAAAAAGTTAAAAATTGACCTAGAACTAAATACGAAGCAACTGCATGGAATATAATGTATTGGCACCGATTTTTTTGAGTGATGGTACCAAAAATAGCAGTCACCGATGTAGTTTAATCAAATGTATGTCATTCTTGTTATAACAAAAGTTGTGGTCTTTTGAAAATGTGTAGAATACAAATCAAGTAAAGGGATTTGTTGAGAAAAAATATATCAAACATCTAATTTTGTCAGTAAAAAACACAAATCGTTGTAGACTATGAACGTGGAACCTAAAACCAAGCAAATACAGCATACATTTTGGTGATGACAGTGCAGATTTACTAGACTTATAAATGCACATAATATGCAGTTGTTACCACCTAAATATGTACATATGTATCTAACATGAAGCAAAAATAAATAGAAACACTAATAACGGATGAAATCAATAAACTTGATCAAGACAATGAACAATTCTACAGCAGGAACAGAGTATCTCTGATTGGAACATAATCTTATTGGAAAAACAAAACGAGCCGTTAGAATGATACATTAGATACATTCTTTTGAATACTCAACTTTAGTGCAAGCTGTCTTTGTCTGTGAATGAATGTTTGAATTTTAAAACAGAGTAGCCAATAGTGCGTATATACGTATTAGATTATTGAGTTCAATATCGATGTTTAAATCAATCATCAACCACACTCACAACCATTTTTGAAGCGACATCTATCTGCGACTAAAGCACAAAACCGAGTGAATACATGACAGATCTATGAAATTGAGTGTGTGTCCCAGTACCGGTTATCATTCATACATATGATTCCCCAGAGACAAAGTGCCCAAGCATCTGAATCAAAAACCAAAGGTTGCAAAGCACGATCCACGAACCTATTTTCAGACGAACTCTTTCTAAGATTTCAAAAGCCGGCTTATGTAAACAAGCCTTGTAATGTAGCGATGATAGGGATTATGCAGGTAAAGAGAGAACCCCAGTTCTTCAAGCATGTGATAAGCAAGCCAATGAATTTGGAAAGTTGCACCTTGCATGAAAGAAGAATAATGGAAACAAAACAGTCTGCTCACGACCACCTTTCTACAGTCAAAAAAGTAGTTGGTGTCTGTTGAAAATTATTTTTTTAGTTGCTACCTAAGAATCAAAACGATTTCTTTTACTGTATACTCGTACGTATGTTCATTTTTGAAGTCCTTACGGCAGTCAGGGTGGCTTCATTAAGTACAAAACTACATTTTGATTGCGGTTTTACTAAGCCTGCCTAAAAAAAACTCAGTTATCAACATGTTAACTGCCAGTTTGGTACAGTTTTTACCAACAAATTCCAGCATTGAGGTATACGAAAAGGCATCGAACTATCCAATCTAACCAACAAGCGCTCGAAATATTGATCATTTTCTGATTAACGAAAGGCATGCTTTCGTGCTTAATGTCCGCATGATCTAGTCAATATGAAAGACCACAACATTGCCTCAGTTCAACGGCGAAAAGCTGCACAACCGATAGCCAGGAACTTTCATTCAACTTTTAAAAACCCAGCTTGATGATATGAATTAGTGCACATACGATTCATATTTTTCATTCTATGCATATCGATTTGAAACAAGGGACAACGGCAGTCACTTTTAAATGGGGCGATACCAAATTATAAATGCGCGTTGTAACGCGACATGAGAACAGAAGCCACGGAAGCTAAAGGTTTGTCAACTGGGCTACTCAAACCCTAAAATGGGTAGTTGCTTCCTTGCATTGAACAGCTACTTAACAAAACATTTTAAAAAAATCATGCGTAATGCCTGGAATCTAAACATGATATGCCCAATCCATAGGAACTGGCCTTGCGATCTGCGTTAGTTACTGCGAAAACATTATAATAAATGCGAAAAGCTCGAGCTCATGGTTTGTTTTTCTACAGAAATGATTTTCGAAATTTCTAACAAGATGGTCAAAATAATGCGAAAGGTATTAATAAAGGCTGCAGCTGTAGAACTAGTGACCTTGAATGTCGAAATGCTTTACCTTACCAAGGCAGGCTTTGATCGTGTGGTTTTAGACTCAGTAAATTCACCATCATTTTAACTGTATCTAGCAAATTGTTCTTGCCTCAAATCCCATGAATTCCAAATCGATATCCATCATCTAGTATACATCAATGTGATGTCTGCATATAGTAGACGGACCAAGTATCCCTTGTCACTGCTTTTTTTATGTCTATTGACACGGACTAAGAAAACAGTTTGGAGACAAAGCCCATAAAAAACAATAGCGTTCATACGGTCGACGTGGAAGAACATGTCAGGCATATAACTTGGGCAAAATGATATAACGGACAGCAAAAAAGTAAAACACATATGTTTGTTGTAAGGAACTTTATCTGATTTTTGGATAGGCACGGGATAGACACTAAAAAGCGTGAAGCAGTCAAAGTTCATTGTTATCGCTATGCTCAATTGTGCTTATTTTACCTTTATGAAGTAGGATATTAGTTGCTGTAAGTTAATTAGGTAACCTGAAACTAATATGCAATCAAGTACCTGCAATCTGAATCAGAGCAACACTCAATCAAGGAAAGATTCTGTGACAGATTGGATAATGCATGGGGAACCCGTCTGAACAATAACCCCAAAATTGTAGACTTTGAAGCCAAATCGACAATCTTCGGAGGATTAGTTTCAAGAAACAGCTCCTCTAACACTATGCTCCTGAAATTGCGGATACCTATGTATCTGCCTTCCGCAGATGATCGAAAGGGATGAAAAAAAAAAGACCTTAAATATCGAGAGATTACAAAGGGCAGCGGGCAGAGTATTTTTGATATGCACTTGCGCTTATCTGGCGGCAACACTCAACGGATTCCGTTATCCCAGAATCGTCAAAGAAGTAGCCATGTTGGTAAATACCGGAAAGAGGCGCTACAGCGTAAATAGCAGCACAGGACGTCTATCAAGTCAGACAATAGAAGGTGAATGAACTCAGCGAAAGGAGAAAGGAGATAATCAGTCTCTTGGCTCAAAGAAATTAAACAGTCGCCAGCCGGCAAAACGCTTTCAAGCCAGAACGCATACCTTTCTAATGACACGAATGCACAGGGAGTTGTTAATGTAAATTAAAAGCATTCATAGCTCGTAGGTGCCAGTGTGGTTTCTGGCCCGGCTGATTGACTATAGACCAGTCTGTAATCTATATATCGATTTACGATATGACATATGATAGCATTTATATTCTTGAACCCTAGAGTGCGAATTTCTAATCCAGCCAGACGTAATCGAGTTATGTTAAATAGCCGCTGAGAGACGCAGAGGAGATTCACATTATTACTCCCAACGCATTGTTATACATATATGTAGAATTTTTCGGGAAATGAAGAGCAAGCGAAACGAGTTGGCCTTTGACTAAATGAGGTCCCAACCAAGCCGATGCTGTCAACAAACAAACCATCGTCCAATGGCTAGAAAAAAACGTCGCTCCTGAAATTGACGATAGATTAAGAATAACCAATCCCAACATTAAGCAAAACTGCAGTACATTTTGGCGAGTAACTCTCAAGATGAAGCCAACTGTTACATTACAGGGAAATCTAATGATAACCTCATTAGTTCTAATTCGACATACTCATAAACTAGACAAGGGAGGAGTTTTTAGCGAACCAACGGCAACGCTAATAATACCTCCATGGTAGGCTACTTGAACTGTAAAGCACTATGTACTGAGAAGTAATGAATGCATCGGATATGTACAAGCTTATTTTACACCGGTACAGAGCGGACATCATCGTCATGACATGCGATGTTGATCTGTCAAGAAGAGCGACTTCGACATAATAGCTAGCAAATGCCTCTCAAATTTCAAACATGCACCGAGAGACCTTGAAGTTACTTGATTAAAAAATCGTCAATCAGATTCATTACATCAACACGGCTTATCTATCGTAGGTGCCTGGTTTTTGCTGCCAAAATGCAAATGCCTATATCCTACATGACTCTGGAAAAAAACTGTAAACAAATTTGACGTTAAAAAGGCATAATAGCGAGAGACTGCCTTTAAAAGCCGACAATCATACACTTCCAGCATCAAAAGCAGATGCTCAGTGGCGACATTGTTAGTCAACCATTAGAGACATCACATCTGAGGAATTAGCTCTCACCAGACCATCTCAACAAAACTTCTGGTTTGGCAAAAAGTACTGGCAAGGGTATTCAGGCAACAGTACAAAGTTGGAGTAGACTTAATTGAAAACAGAAAGAGAGCCATGCGCCTCTTAGCTTGTGTCTATTAGAATGAACCCTATAAATAAAGCAATAAAGCAGCTGAAATGGACGGACTCCGTAATCAAATTGGTAAAAATAACACACCGCCGTCTATTCAATCCGCAAAAAAAGAGACAACCTCAACTGAGACAAATAGGAAGGAATAAGTCTTCTCCGAATAGTGTTTATGTATAATGCTATGTGGACGCCTGAAGCCCTATATCAAGGTACGTCCATTATCGACCAGTTACTCACCTTATAGTAGATCTTATAATAAACACAGGAACTTTAAATCGATTCTCATTATCTGTTTATTGATTTTATATGACATCATTTATAGGGACGAGTTCTATAGAGCAAGGTTAAGTTTTGGCATTTGTACTAAACTCTTCTGTCAATGTCAGATGATAATGGTAGCTCACAGGTCAACACCAAAACAACAAAAGTCTGTCCAACAGCTGGCATATGCTGACGACATGTCATTAAAGAGCTTGAGACCATCAAAACAGCAGTTTTCGAAAACTTTGTCTACCTGGCCTCAGCTGTAAAATCAAACTAGGACAACACCGTAGGGATCATGGGTAGAATCACCCATGCCAATCGTTGTTTCTTTCGACCAAAAAGGCAACCGAGAAATAAGTGTTTTTGACAAACAATAAAGTAATCTTCTCATACCAGTACAACCAAATGGCGAGGAAGCCTACAATTTATCTAAGTCTAATGTGGTTGCTACGAGATTTGAAGAATGTTCCTTCACCTGGTCAGAAGGGATAGAATTCATCGATTCTCATGACAAGGACATTTTCAGGTCCAACAGGTAGTGCCTTTTACTCCATTACGGAAGGCACAACTCTAAAAAAAAATAAAATAAAGTAAACCGCATCTTAGATGGCGTGCTCAAGTGCAAAGACTTCTGACAAATTGATGGGCGCGGTGGAAGAGTAAAGGCGCACAATTGCACTAAATGGAGAAAGGCTTGGTTAAGACAGGGGTCAACCCCGGACTATGGTGCAACCCAGGGGCAGCTATCATGTGAGAATTAATTTGCCTTTCATTAAAATGAGCCGCAACGTAACCCGATATGGCTAGCAACAATTTGTCTAAATGGAGATGGTTATTTGTTACAGACTAGGCTCATAATCAAACACAGCGGCAGTACAATCACCCGTATAACAAGCAGACCACCGTCAGTGTTATTTTGATGAAAAGTTCTTATCGTGGCCTTAATAAACCAAAAACAGATGTTCCTAAGCGCGCTTATACACACTGAACAAAGCTGTAGTTTCACGTGCTTCTATCGGCACTGTTTGTCAACTCCAACACTTAAGAGAAGAAGAATTGACGCACAACCCATGCGCTAGAGCACCAAGGAAAACTCACTTGCGTAGACCACTTGCCGTAAAATATTATTCAGGCTTTTAGCAAACCAAAATCTAACCACAAAGTCGATAAAAATTAAAGAAAAAAGTGTTTGAAAACTTTATCACAACACTGTTTGTTATGTGAATAGTGCTCGGTCGTCCCCCCCTCCAAACTCTTCGAACAAACAATGTGAGTGTGAGTCTATCTCCTTCAACTAGAGATTATCGCACTTCGAAAAATTTGTAAAAAAAAAAAAAAAACAGAAATCATTCCACTTTGCACAAATTCGAGAATAGAATTAATTTTTTGGAAAATATTCGTTCGACGAACAGAAAAACAAAAGAGAAATAAGAAACGAACGAAAATGACAGCCAAAAGGACGCACGGTGGTTACTAGTGGTGTCCGCAGTATTGGTACCGGCTTCGGTATGAGGAATTAAAAATGAGAAATCCGAACCCCACCACCGTTTTTCCAGAATTAACAAGAGAAGTACGAGTAGTACTCACAAGACAAGACAACATAAAGTAGAACAAGTAGTAGAAGTAGAAGTAGAAGTAGAACGCCTTCTTGAAAGTGAAATTGATTCACTCACCCCCGACAAATACCATGGAATCTTCAGGAATTCACCACAACCAATAGCTCTTGTCACAGTTTTTACACTGATTTGTCGCTTTTCTTCTTCGACGACGACGACGAAATGCTCGTTTTCGGGGCTTTGAGAGATTCACGTCCGTCTACACAAAATCACAACTGCGTCAAAATTAATAAAACAAAATAAACGAAATCACCGTAAGCCAAAAACGAAAAAATGGAGAAAAAAAAAAATAATAGAAAACTGTGAAGAAAAAATGTGAACGTTTAGGCAGTTTGCACGCGACAGCGGCGGCTTCTACTACACACAACTTACCGGCCATGTCAAATTAACAGTTCGCACAGTCAGTCGCCTCTTTTCCTCTCCACCTCATAAAATCTTCATTCAGCAAACGCGGGGCGACGGCAGCGGATTTGACGATGTCAGCGGCACCAAAAGCAGCAGCGGCAGAGTCGGTGGCGAAGGCGATAGCGATGTCAGAATGTCGGCGTTTCGCGATGGCGAACTCGATGTCGATGTCGGTGTCTGTGTCGACGGCTGCGGCTATGGCTATGGCAATGGCAGTGGCAGCAGAGAGCTACACACGGGGCTGAGATTAAAGTAAAAAAAGAAAAACAAAATCCACACACACAACGCTCTCTCTCTCTCTCTCTCGGGAAAGGGTGTCCTGTTTTTTTTTTTTTTCTACTGTCCGTGATACTCCGTAACTTGTAATTGGTGATACTCCTACTCCGGCTTCTTCTCTCAAGAGTCTCGAGAGCAACCAGCGGCTATGATCTTCCTAATCGTAGTCGGCTTCTTCGAGTTTTGTATTTTCTTTTGTTTAGGCCACTACTTTGCGGCAGTCGTGTGGCGTAGCGTTTCGGCAAGAATTTCCACAAAATTCTCCAAGTTTTCCCCAGCTCAATTCGGAACAAACAACAACAAATGTGGCGAGATCAATATTTTTTCTGTTTCAAGGGCTAATTTCCTCGTTTTCAGTTTTACTTTTTCAATTTTTCTTCACCTTTACTGCTTGTCTCGGTCGGGAGTTTGTTTTTTTTTTTCGCAATTTTTGTGTGAATTTTATTTTTTGCGATGCGATTCACCACCAGCCAGCAGCCGCCAGGAGGAAGAACATTCAAATCAAATTGCACACGCGGGGGATCTCCGGGGTACGCTCGGGCAGCTCGTATAGGTTCGGGTAGATTTTCGCAAAGTTTTTTGATGGGATTTACACCTGCTCAGGTGCGGTTTGATGTATTTTCGATTGATGGGTGAATGGAATTCGATGGAGATTGTATTTTAGAAGAAATTCGCGATGGAAAATCACGGTAAAAGGAATTTTTATTGCAAAATCGCGATTAAAATGCTCTGCTCTACACAAGTCGGTATGAAGGAAAACACACGCACGCACACTGTGACAGCTGGGTGTATGGATGAGTGGGACAGCAACGCATATGATGATGCAGTGGTGGCGTGTACGGATAGATGGCAGTGATGGCGGGGTTTAACACAAAGGTAGAAATCTGACATAGCGTCGATGGTGTGTGTGTGATTTGCGACTTTTGCGTATTGCGCCATGTTTCAGTCGTTAACAGCGACATCTATTTGTCGATGGTCAACTGGTGGTTGTGCCAAGTGTCGATTTTGGTAATGTAGTGTCAATGTTAAGTGAGTGTTACATTTTATTCAATTTTTCTCTAAGCAATTATGATTTATTAATTTTTTTGAATAAATAAATATATTTGTTCTTAACAAAAATATAAAAGGATATAATATATGTTTTTGATATGATTTTCAACCCTTAAACTTTAAAAATCAAGAAGGGTGTTCCTCTAAGAGCTATTGATTTGTTTTTTTTTTAATTAAAACCGTGAATCGTAGAGAATTGAATAAGAGCGCAGGCCATTCTGACTAACAAATCACTCACATAAACAGGTAGCAAACAAGGAAGATTTTGCTGCAAAAACGGAAGTGAACCCCAATCAGGCGCCTCTTCTTCCTATGCGGCAAAATTAAAAGAAGGGGCTGGGGCGTCTATGAAAGTAATGACAGTTTTAGCAGCAAGAGAGGCAGATCCGAAGACATCGTGTAGTCGAAAGATGCGAAAAAGGTGAATTCTAGTACCTTACCCGCAATGCGTCGTAAGCGAAGCGACCCGTTGCTGTGATAAACGAGTTGAAACCTTGCGGTCGTCTGACAATCAACCAGTGGAAAAACGTCGAGAAGTTCCAAGACGCACTATGAAAGGAATTACCCACCACAGGAAACGGGGAGCTTGACTTCGATGCCGCTGGTTGGAAAGGGAGATGCAAGGTTGTAACTTGTACGACCGTGGCAGAGTTGGCAAAGTACAGTCTGCCGACAGCAGGAGTATTGGTTCCGTGTCCCTACACGAAATCTGAGAAGCTCCTAGGACTACTCTATGTGCAGAATCGGGGATTAAAAGCCGATACATATAGAGCCCTTAAGATGGGGCCAAGGCAGCATTTTCTGCTGTCACTAAACAGGGATTGCTTACCATACCTCGAAAAATCGAAAGTTGTGATAAGGTACAAAATGGGAAGGTTGATGGCCAATCCATCGAATAAGGGCAAGAACACGAAGAAACCTCCCATGATAATGGAAGTGCTGCAAATAAACCTGCACCATAGTAAGCCAGCGACGGCCTGTCTTGTGGAGTACATCACCAGGCAGGGCGTCACAGCCGTACTTATACAAGAGCCCTGGACCAATAAGGACAATGGGATCAAGGGACTCAGGCTAAAGAACTATGAATTGTCCTATAAGGCAGAGGGTAAAATCAGGACTTGCATCCTTATCGAAAAATAAATCGAGGCATTACTTTTGAATAGTTACAGCTAAGGTGACCTGACGGCGGCAACATGCGAAAGGGAGTGTGGCAAACTGCCTTATTTAACCTCGGCCTATCTACAACTGTGAGGTACAATAGTTATCTCTGAGAAAACTAAAAGGGCTCACCAAAGTGGTGGGATAGGGAAATAGGTCTTAAAGGTCTCTAGGAAAGTGGTTAAGAAACGCTACAATAGAGCGAAACTTTTCAGAAGTGTCAGTTTTTTTAAAAGAAAGTACAAGGTACCGCAATTAAAACTCACAAAACTCCACGAAGTAGAACTGTCCCTCAGGGATAGCATGAAGTATCTGGGCGTAATTCTGGGCAAAAAACTGAATTGGAATCTTAACGTAGCAGAAAGTATCAAAAAGGCATATAATGCTCACTTTATATGCAAAAGAACGGTAGGAAAAAATTAGGGCTTAAAACCTGCTATGGTCCACTGGCTATAAACGATGGTGGTAAGACCCAAACTTTCTGCACCTAATACAGCTTGATTTACAGATCAAAAAACTTGCTGGCAACGTATTGACACTAGCAGCTCTCATGCGCTCGTTAACATGGAAGCGAACTGTGACGACGACGTAAACCACATAGTGAGTGTGAGGTGGATGAAATGGCGGGAAAATTCGGGAATCTTTGCGACCGAAAATTTCCACTTAAATTAAAGGGGAAGCTCTACACCACGGTTGTTAGACCAGCTCTTATATACGGTTCACAATGCTGGACAATTTACGAAGCGTTTAAAAACAAAATGACGGCAGCGGAAATGAAAATGTTAAGGATGTCTAGTGGAATCACTAAACGCGATTGCATTAGATCTACGCGTATAAGAGGAAGTCTACATATAAATAATTCGGTAACCGAATAGCTTTAGGCGAATAGAATAAGCTGTTATTGCCACTTTCAAAGAAGATCTGCGGAAAATCCGGTTAAAAAGGCACTATCAACTTATCAACTACGGTCACTCCAACCGTAAGAAAACGAGGTCGGAAAAAGGATTCCTGGATCTCTCAGATGGCAAATGCGCACGCCTGGGGCTAACCACTGAAGCGATCCAGGACCGAGCAGTATGTAGACGTGTTCTGCGGTCTGTGACATTAGCCAACCCCATAAGCGGAGCAGCAGCGATGCAGTAAAAATGGGAAACTCGTTACGCATAAGTTCGTATGACGAGGAAAGGGTTAATAAAAGGAAAAGCTCTCATGCGCTCACTGAATCAATAGATCGATTAACACTTGAACAGCGTTGGAAAATATTGCAAAGTTCGGATTTGGGAAAAAAAAATCCGTCAAAACAATGCACATACTGCGGCTGCTGTACGCAAGTTTATGAAGAAGGTTCGTGAAACGGGCTTGCTAATTGATAATCGGGTGTCTTTCCTGTACCCTCAACAGCAAATATTGCAGCTGTTGGTGAAAGTGTGCGCCTAAATCTGAGAACCTCAATGCGCCAAATACCTCAGGAACTTAACATCAGTCGCACCAGGCTGGACAGAATCTGAATAAAGATTTCAGATTTATTCCATGCGAAAAATGGCAAATGGCTTCTTTGTTTGACTTTAAGAACAACTCAAATGAGGTGCATTTCCATCTCGGTGGATGCGCAAACAAAAAATTGCACTATTTGGGGCTCGGAAAATCTACACGTAGTCATAGAGTAACCAATATAACCTGAAAATATGACTACCCATATTTCTTACAAAATGATAATGAAAGACACGTTACTGCCAATGGAAAATACTACCGAAAGATGATAACCGATTTTTAATGGCCAGAAATTGAGGATTTGCACTGGAGCGAGTTATGGCTCCAGCAAGATAAAACTACGTGCCTACCAAGCTGTCTAACAATCGATTTGGTTCAATAATCGGATAATCAGTCGTTTTCATGATGCTGCGTGGATGCCATGGAGCTGCAATTTGACGTCGTTGGACTTTTTTTGGGGAGTGCCATTAAAGATCAGTGCTAAGGCCAAAACAGCCAAGAATGTTATTGAAAAACTGAGTTGAAAGGATGGACTACTGCCAAGCATGCCGATAAGTAATTTGAATTAAATAATATTTCATAATAAGTGGAAATGCTTAATCTTTTCAATAAAGCAACAAACGTTGAAAAATATTGGACGTTGTTATTTTTTATAACCTTTTTAAGAATTAAGCAACATGGGCCATATGTCCTCTATAAGCAAGTGCTAAAGCCACTGTGAACTTATGGTATACAACTTTGGGGGTGTACCAAGAAAACTGATGCCAAGATTTTACAAACTTTTGTTTGTACCGTGCATCATGGTACATGAAAAAGGACGACTCAATCCGATACATCGGATGCTTACTGTCAGAGATGAAACAAAAAATTTCGCGAGAAAACACTTAATTTAATTAAATAGCCATATTGCGAATACTTACTTACTTAACGTCTGGACATAGAGCGATTAAATGAAACCCCGTTAAAAAGCGAAGCTCGCAGGAGCTCTCATTGAAAAGTCACCTGCGCGTCAACGTCTCTATTTTATGATAAAAAAAAACTGCTTGATAAGTCGAAACCTAGTTGCGGTAAGTAACAAAAAAAAAACACAAACTGTGTCGCAGCCCGGTATGGGCCATGGCCTAGCATCTTGACACTCATTTGTGTTGCTCATGTTTTCATTTTTGTCATATCTGAGCGGGGCCTACGGTTTATCTCTGAATGCAAACGGCACTCCTTAGAAGCTTTTTCATTGCCCGCCGAAAGGGTGATGACGATTCGAAAAATTGTTGATGATGCCGGGGATCGAACCGCGGACCCTCTGCGTGATAGTCCAATAAGCTAACCATCGCGCCATCGCCACCACCTCACCGCATTAATATTGCATTGAGGTTTTTTTAGTGAATAAAAATCAGCACGTGCTTGCGATCCTCATACTGTTTAATGGAAGATTTTCACCTGCCCTCGTCGGGGAAATAAAAGTCTTACAGCCCTCAGAGATGCTGAGTCTGACATGTTTTAAGCCGTCCATGGTACCTAAATTGATACCTGATTTGATAGTATCGACAAGAATATACACCAAAACAAAAGCTACAACTTCTATGAACAATTAAGATAAAAAAGAGAGTAAACATCACTTGTACAGAAAACTAATTCTAAATGCAAGGAAGATGAAAACGTACTCGCAAAAGTAGATTCCCAAATTAGTGGGGAAAATCTGGAAGGATCACCACTGGAGACTATTTGACATTTAATTACAATACAATCGATATCTTCAAAAACTTACTTGTTGCTTTCTTTGTTCCATTAATATTCATGGCTGTATTTAACATATTTCCTATTTTAGTAAAGCTAGACTGTCTTGTAAATGTTCTTGGTGGAATCGGAGGTGGTGGTGGTTCTGGTTCAGGTCCAGGACTTTGTCTTCCCCATCTACCCATTATGGAATTGCTTCGGGTATCCTTTGTTGTGATGGCTGTTTTTTTTCTACAAGTTTAAAATATATTTATAAATTCATAAGATTTATACTTGAAGGACTATACAATATAAGAACGAAGATGGAAATACAGATGTTCAAAACTAACAATTATACTTATCTATACGCTACGGTTCTGGATACGGAGACGGACTTATAATAATGTAACTACAAAAATTAATCAAGTTATCATTTTTGCAAATGGCGTCGCACGTCAATCATATTTGACATTTGTGAACTAGACAGCTGCAGTATACAAACAGACAAGCAATAGAGCGCTACACTCCGCAAGAGCGTGGAATAATTGTGTCGATTTTTTTGACCAATAATCGGTTGGTGGTGTTAGCGTAGCGTGAATTCCGACGTCAATTTCCTAATCGTGTTGCACCAATTGGGCAAACATCCCTAAAATCTTCATGAGCGACGAGGCTCATTTCCACGTAAGCGGTTACGTCAATAAGCAAGATCTTCGCTTCTGGGGCAATGAAAATCAGTGTGTGATGCACGAAGAGCCATTACAACCTCTATGTGGTGCGGCGTTCACGCAGGAGGAGTGATTGGGCCGTATTTTTTTGAGGACACCATCGGCAATAAGGTCACTGTTACTGGCGAATGCTACAGGGCCATGATAGCCCTTTTGGAGAATATTCGACAGGAATGCGAACAGTTATCACCGGAAATCTTGCGGAAAGTCATGGAAAAAGCGATAAAAGGGACACAAATATGTATCAATATTGGCGGCAGCCTCTTGGCGTATATTATTTTTTCCACTTAACAGAAAAAATTGTGAAGGTCCATTTAAAGACTCCCATCCTTCAAAATCATTATTTTTTTTTTTGTTTGGTAAAAAAGCAAATTAAAAAACAAAATTGGACGATTAATTTTGCGCCACCTTGTATATTAATTCAGAGCAAACCTTCTTGTAAAAGTCTCAAGCACTGAATTTCTTTTGATTTGTTTTTATTACCTTATTCGCAGAAGGAATCGGTGATTAACTACCTTGAATAGGCTGCTTGAAGTTTCCTTCTTGTATAGAGGTTTTTATTATTTATACTCGAAAATGTGCCTCTAAATACTGTAAGATAAAAGTGACCTACTTAAAGCTTTGTGATGATTGCTTGCGTTGGAAACTCACCACACTACTCTCATCACCTTTACTGGGACATGATGCCAAGTCTACTCTGACTGAGAGGTCAGTTTCAAAATATCTCACTATACAGTGCAGTCTCAATCAAAGAAGATTGTCATATTACCAGCATTCTCACCACAAAAGAAAACCAGTTAAGCCTGCTCTACAGTTTTTCCTACGACCATTTGATTCGTTCACTAATTATGTAAGGGTGGCGTTCCTTGATAATAAAGTCGGGTGTCATCAACGTAGACATCTATTCTTCAAGAACTGGACATAAATGACTCCACCTGCACCTTGATCAACTCCATTTTCCAAAGTACAATAGGTTGATGCTCAAGAACAAATCTGCGTCGGAAATGATAACACTGGCTAACAAGGCTACTTCTTTTTCTTATCCTTTTTTTAACCCCTTCCTCGTTATACGAACTTAGGCTAACAAGGCTACATTCTGTTGAATTCCAGGACAATACAAAGTCATTGAGAAATGAGTCGCTGATGAATTGGCTAAGGTCAAGCGATTAGTATACTACGCCAATCTAAACAAAAGACATAGGTTAAAGCGTTTTGTAAGGCCAGTTATAGGTGCACCCATCGATACTACTGTGGAGCATTTAGACCGAAAAATCGCGTGGCTACTCGATCAAGAGAGCTAATCTAGCCTAGTACTAAAGACATCTCCAAGCCCAGAAACATAACCATTTGGCGACGTTTCATCGGAAGACAGACAAGGCGATCCGCAGATCTTGAGACGAAACGGAACAAAATAAGCCGATTGGAATATTGGTTGAAACGACAGAGACTCATTTTTACGTGTAAATGTTTAGTGTGATGAAAATGGATTTTTTATGGCAATGGTTGGTGACATGCGTAGTGATTTGACGTCGATGATGGAACAAACCCCAAGCCAAGAGCAAGTCTTATGAAAAGAATATAACGACGAAATGGCTATCATTTGCAGCAAATGTTTTTTTTTCGTCATAACAGAGCACAGGCAAGGAACTAGGCCATTGTACTGTTTTCGAGTTGCCTTTAATTAAATTTCTCAGTATTTCGATAAAAGACGTGGAAGCTCTTCGGTGATAAGGTGCCCACAATCCCCCACATCATCACTGAATATCTGCAATCTCCTCCATTTTGTTATCACTTTTATAGTATTTGTGCAGTTTGTTCACCCCTCCCACCGATTCTCTACAATTGCCTACAGGATTGCGTATGTCTCCGCTTGGAAGATAGGCGTAAGTTTTCCTAACGCGGGAGCAAATCTTACTTTATCAGCCTGCAGAAGAGACACCAGCGCCTCATCTGTTTTTTGGGATATCCGTGAAAAACTGACTGCATTATTTACTTAACAAAACTATTCCTGAGCTTGTGCCGAGTTTGTATTTTCAAAGCAGCAGGAGTTATGATGCCATGGCCGCAAGACTAGAGTCAAAAGACGACATTGAAGGTCACAAAACTTCTTTTTGAAAAGAGGATGGCTTTGAGAGGACCGACTACATCCAATATAAAGGGGAAGATTAAGTAGCACATCTAGAGCAGAAACAGTTTTGCAAGAGAAAAGACCAAACAGCCAAGACAGACAGACCGTTAATTAGAGTCAGAGAAGAACAGCAGTGATGTAGTCTCATGACTCTTCTCGGTGACAAGTGGCATGTTTGGCCGAAGACTCCCTTCTTCCTTAAACTAAACTTACAAAGAGCCTACAGTGCCTTTCGACTTCTTAGTTTAAGGAAGTTTGTTATTTGTTATTCAGGATAGTACTCGTATCCGACTATGATAATTAGCTTTGTTGAATAAACGAATGGTGACACTTAATCGTTCTAAACTAAATGAGTCAGATCGAACAACAAACCAACAACCTCAGTTTTGAGAGGATTGAGTGAAAGTCTATTTTTGGTGTACCAATCTTCGATTTCGTCAGGGACTGTCCTGGCTTTAGAATATACATTTCAGAGGCATGATCCAACGTCTGTCATGAATGAGCCTGAGCTGACAATTGCAAAAAATCTTACAATGAAAAATTGTCAGTTCACACGATTGATATAATGTCTGAAAATCTCATTGTCAGCTGGCCGTCTGACAATTTTCTGACAATGACGTTTCTGAAAATATTGTCAGGTTGAAAATTGTCAGTTCACACGATTGGAAGAGATTTGTTTATGAAAAATTGTCTGATACATTGAAAGGCATTGTCAGAGAAATTAAACTGAAAGTTTTGTTCGTCGTGTGCAGAGAAAAGTGAAAGTGAAATTTCAGAAATATTTTAAATAAAATGGAACGTAATATCCAGCTTGCTACCATTTTAACTGCCTATGTGTTAGAAGACAGTGATGAAGAAGAATTGCCACAAAAACTTTTTTGTTTTTTTGGAGATGGAGATTTTGGCGATTTTTCTTCATCGTCTTCAACTTTTTGTTCTTCGCATAAATCCATTTTTTTGTTATAAATTTTGTACAAAAATCACACTCTAATTTAAAATGTACCGCTTTCGCCTCTATAATTATTGTGTGACAATTCAGAAATTGTCAGAAATAGATGTCATTAACAACACCTTCTTACAGTTTCCAATGAGTCTGACAATTTTCCAATCTCTGACAAAATAATAAAAATTGTGTGTTCAGTATTATTGTCAGGTGGCCGTCTGACAATGACGTTTCTTACAATATTGTCAGAAAAAATTTTAAGCTCACATGGTTGTAAGACATTTCAGACAATTTTTTTACTGACAGTATCTGACAATATTGTCAGACCTGACAATCGTCTGAACTTAGCTTAACAATGTAAACAATTTCTGCTTGTACGAGGGCGGGTCAATAAGTCCGTGACTTTTTGAATTTCTGACCTCTTTACTGAAACAGCAACACTGCTCCTGTCAACAGGCATCTGTCAGTTGACTCCTGTCAAAATTTAAACTTGCTGCGTCAGTTAGTTTGTGTTTGACAGCTATTTTTATCAGACTACTCACTAATTTGAGGAGAAAATGGAAAAAAGTGAATTTCGTGTGCTTATTAAGCATTATTTCTTGCGAAAAAAAACCATTACCGAGACCAAGGCTAAGCTTGATAAATACTATGGGGACTCTGCACCATCGATTTCAATGGTAAAAAAGTGGTTTACTGAATTTCGTTGTGGCCGTACAAGCACTGAAGATGCCGAACGTCCTGGACGCCCAGTTGAGGTCTCTACACCCGAAACAATCGAAAAAATTCACGATATGGTGTTGGCCGACCGAAGATTGAAAGTGCGAGAGATTGTGGAAGCCGTAGGGATCTCGCATGGCTCAGTGGTTTCAATTTTGAATGATCACTTGGGCATGAGAAAGCTTTCCGCAAGATGGGTGCCGCGTTTGCTCACAGTCGACCACAAACACATGTGCAGTTGCCATGGCAAAAATCCATGAGTTGGGCTATGAATTGCTCCCTCATCCACCCTATTCTCCAGATTTGGCTCCGAGCGACTACTTCTTGTTCCCAAACCTGAAGAAATGGCTTGGTGGAAAAAGATTTGACTCCAATGATGAAGTCATCTCGCAAACAAAGGCCTATTTTGAGGACCTCGACAAATCATTTTTTTTGGAAGGGATAAAAAAATTGGAGAAGCGTTGGACAAAGAGACTACGCTGAAAAATAAAATAATTTTTTTATCAAAAAATCTGTGTTTTAATCCAAAAGTCACGGACTTATTGACCCGCCCTCGTAATTTCAACATTTGCCCGAAAATATGATGGCTAAGTGGCTTGCAGTGGTTTACAGGTAAGAAGTTTTACTGATTTGTCATATCATCTCGATCAGTTTTGTGGCATAGAAAACATTAACGTATGAAACCGCTGCCAAGTACGTGTTCGAAGGCTTCATTGGCTCCAGGAATCCCAATTTTTCAAGAAAGGCATTTATGCTAATAACAAGAATGACGAATACTTTAGCTAGCAACGTAAGTTCTTTTCTTGGTGGCTAACGCCATATTCATGTCACCACGTCATTTAAAGTTTACAAAATCATCTCAAAGAAACCTGGCACACCATTCAAAAGAAACTCATTCAACAATTGCGTACTCACGTGATGAATTCGAAAGGAATTTCTGTTTCAATTAAAATGTGTACAAACGTAACATAGGTACGCAAATACAAGTAGAGTGCAATCACAAGACATGATTATGTACTAAACTCGTGTGTACTCTGTAGGTGTATGAACTCGTATTTGCAAATTATTTCTACAAATAAAATGTTGGTTAAGTTGGTTGGTTTGGTACTTCCACTATCAGCGTTTGGACAGATTTCGTAGAACTCTCGAAATGATTGAAATTTCTGACAACATTCGTGCGCTGCTTTTTGCACTGGTCTATGTTGCTGTAGGTCTCGTACTCGTATTTGCTAGAATTGGTATTTATGTCAATGTTGTGCGCTGAATATTTATTGTCCGGTTGTGTCGTGTGTCATAAACGACACGACGAGATGTTTTGTATTGCTCTGCGGCCAATTCAGTGATTGACTGCGACTTACGAGCACTGTGAGGCAACATTTAGTGGCGCCACACCGAACGTTTGTGATTGTTTGTTTTACTTTTATTATGTCTATGACTTTTTTTCAATGTTTATTGTATGTAGATTGAATTGTTTATACTAGTATGTATACCACTGCAAATGAGGTGATTGAACAACTGGTCAGAGCTGGAACCTGTCATTTGTTATCATGACGGACACAATAACATATGATGACATCACTTTGCCAGGTATACCAAAGGAGTATTGAGATAGAAAGGTAACTGTTACTGGCTTAGAATATGAACACTTACCGAGGAGTCAAATAAAATTTAAAACCGAAAATCACTCGGCAAGGTCATTAATGGAGTTTTTTTTACATATTTTACATATAGTATAACGTATTGAAGACTTTGTTATTCGCCGTGTTGAGAATAAGTTTCTTTCTATAGACATATAAAGGGTTTTAACCGGTTGGCTACTTCAGACAATTATATCTTTCCAACCAATTGTCAGATTGCAAACTGATGATGTTGATGAAGATGACAAACGCACTTCAACAACATTATTGAACTTTAGAAATTTGATTCCAAAATAAACACTTAAACACTTACGAGCACTTACACCATATAACACTTGGCATAACCGACAATCTGAGACCGCTATTCGCCGTATTGATGGCCGTTTTTGCACAACTCTTCTGGAATATGTAGTGGCACCAAGACGCATAAAAATAGTGCGTTCTAAAAAAAATATTGCATCCGTTCAGGACTGTGTCGAAGAAGATCCAAATTTATCAATTCGACCTCATTCACAACAGCCACGTCTTTGTTAGTCCACTTTATGGGAAATTGTGCGCAAAAGGCCTGGTCTGAAGACTTACAAGATTCAGTTGGTGTATGAAATGAAGCCGAATGACCTTCGTTTGCATCGAAATTTCAATGAATGCACCTAAAATCAACTGGCATTGGAACCGCTGTTTTATCGAAAAATTCTGTTCAGCGATGAGGCTTAGTTTTAGCTCAACGGGTATGCCAATACGCAAAATTGTCGCATTTGGAGCGGAGATAATTCATATGAGTTTATCGGAATGCCATTGCACACAAAGTTGTGTTTGAAAATTTCCTGCGGATTGGTCTCTTAAGAAGATTGGTTATTAACGCTTCTGGCTCAATGGGTTTGCGCACAAGCCAAATTGTCAAGGCAATGCAATGCAGCTTTTGGGATGCAAAAGTGAGGAAAATTTATTGCACTTCCAAGAATTATAAAATTACAAAGTAAGTCGGGTCGGATGGATCATCTGGGCAAGATTCCTAAAAGCAAAAAATAAATACACCAAATGATGAAACATATGTAAATGTATTTATGGCCTTAGTTGTTCCACTGAGTTTTACAAATTCAAATGATGAACGTTGAAGGAATCCTCGTGTATTATCAATTCATTTCTGTCGATTTATTATATTTCAATATGCAAATGAAATTGGAGAACGCATAAAAAGTACTGTCAATGATATCAGAAATAAAAACGCTTATCTTCAAACTACTGAAAATAAAGATGTCTGCCGTAAGTTCTTTTAAATTACGTTTTTAACTATGATTCACGGAAAAGTCCTGAATGAAATAACAGTTTCAAAGTCTACCAGGGACACATCCCATACGCAAAACAACGCAAAAAAAACTTGAACGATTAACACGATTCATATGATGACGAACATATTTGTATTTACGAATATGGAATCTCTCCATTGCAAACAAGAATCACCAGCTTGATATTTATTTTGAAGCTTCCATATAAACTGTAGGAATTAAGTCGGCAGTAAAAGAAGAAAACAGAAGACCCAAAATTCACGATAAGATAGTGCTCAATGTGGATTGATCAAAACAAGGATTTAAAATTACTTTGAGGAGATTTTTACCAAAATCAGAAGCAACGGCAACGTCATAAAGTAATAGTTAATGATTTGAATTCAGAATCAAACCAAGTTTGGGAAATTTACCACAAAAACAGCAGAGTTATTAAACAAAAATATTTCGAAAACCAACTCACTATTGTTCATACAATTTTCGCACATATAATATACAATGCACAGGATGTCCGGTGGAAAATTTATGTTTATGAACGTGAATAAAAAAATAAAAATTATAAGACCATTTGTTTTATTTCTTACTTTATTATAAAGAGGAAATATGCGGATTTTGTTTATTGAAAACAACATTATCCAAATGCATCAACAACATCATTCAAAAAGCGTTTATCGTATTTCGTGCCACACGCTGCAGTAAGCTAGGTTGAATATCGATAATTTTGCGGCGGATATTTTCCTTCAGCTCTGCCAGGGGCTCGGATTGTTATTGTAAACTTTACTTTTAAGGTAACCCCATAAAAAAAATCCAAAGGGGTTGAGTCTGGAGACCTCCGTGGCCACGAGACGTCTCCAAATCGGCTGGAATCTTTTCACGTAAACAAATTCATGGTGGTTCCAGCGGTATGCGGAGTGGCTCCATCTTGTTGAAACCCCGTGTGTGACGAGTAAGATGGATGTGCTTGCAAATGCGGTAATATATAATCTGTGGTCCACAACAACAACAACACTGTGGCGCAGCCAGCCCGGTATGGGCCATGGCCGTGCTTCTCGACACTCATTTGTGTTGCTCATGTTGTCATTTTTGTCACATCTGAGTGGGGCCTACGGTTTATAGCCGAGTCCGAACGGCACTGCTTAGAATCATGTTCGTAGGCAATTTTACTTTCGGGAGTTTGCCATTGCCCGCCGAAAAATTGGTGGTGACCCAGCCAGAAATCGAACCCAGACTCTCTGCGTGATAGTCCAATGAGCTTACTATCGCGCCATCGCTATCGCGCCTGTGGTCATGTTCGCATAATTTTGCTATTCACATTTATCAACTGTTCTCTGGCATTTTCGAAAAAATAGGGCCCGATGATTCCGTTCGTCGACAAGGCGCACCAAACACTTACCTTGAGAGAATGTTGATGTCTTAAAATTGATGTTTAAGCAGTTTTGCTTATTCACATGTCCATTGAGGTGGAAGTGGGCCTCGTTACTTCAGAAGACGCAATTTACTGTAGGAATCTCTCCATCATTAGTTCGCAAAAGTTGTTCCTAAATTAAAGTCATTTTCTTTGAATTTTTAGAGGATGGAATTTAAATCTTTCTTTAAAATTTTACGAGCTATAGTTTTTGGCGGCCTAGAGAAGACGCTCTTTTTCGAATTGAAGCTGTTGGATTTTCGCGCAAGCTTCGTTGCACGACTTCCAGGTTTTCGATGGTCCTCGACGTTCTGCTGGGTCCTGGATCTGGCGCATTTAGGGCTGAAGAAGTTTTACACCCACGAACGTATTAAATTAACACCTGGCCTGTCAATCAATCGGCGAATATTATAGCGTGAACAAAACTTTCAGCGCGCGATAACGTAAGAATCACCACACTACCAGTTTCTATAGCGAATGCACGAGGTTCTCCCAGTCACTGTAACATTTAATTAATAAATCCGCACTCAGAAAGATTCAAATGAGAGTAAAACCGTCCCGCCCGTCTTGTAGCTGTTCGCGATATTAACATTTTAAAACATAAATAAATAAGCTCAAGTATCCAAAAATAAAGCCTATATATTTAGAAGAAACAGAGATAGCAAAATACAAAATGCAAGGTTTTGTCGGCCGTTTACATATTTCTCCACTGTTTGACTTGAAATGAAACATTGAAATATTTTATTAGATACTCCGATGTGCTACGAAATAACAACCAATCATTTTTGATGCACCTAAAAAAACATTTAAAAAATGGTTCGGCTAATTTAACTCAATCCTTTTTTTGGATTGGCTTTTAAACAGCCTGCCTTTACTTTAGTCGTGGCCTTTTGAATATTTTCAAAGTAAAATATTATATTCATCAACTGTGGTGAGAAAGTCCTATTTCAGCCGAAAATTCTGAAAACCTTGTAAAGAATTTTTCTCAATATTCAATAGTTTCACAGTTCTGGGAATTTCCTTGAAATAGAAAAAAAACTATCACGATATCTTTATTCGTTTGCAAGAAACAAGTCAAAACGAGTCACTGTACGGCAAAGTAGCAATGCAGATACATAGAAGATATGAGCAGCATTATAGTACGTGTGTTAAATATTTCGAAGAAAAGAAAAATGATTGAAACGACGCGGTCTATACAGAAAATGCTTACCCATTGCTAGCTGTTTTACGCAACGTCCGCATTTGCGTGAAATAGTTTTTCTGTCGGAAAAAGTCTTGCACTCAGGCAAGAAATTTCTCAGTTTTTCAAAAAAAGTTGAACATTCTCTTCGATAATTAATTACAATACAGTACACTTCCGGTCTTTATATCTGTTGCCAAATGCGCATGAAGTCTGAATATTCGTCGATGAAATTCGTCATTGTTTTCACAACAATTGTTCTGGAAGGTTGTTAAATCTAGTACAACAAACTGCTTAATAAAAGAGTATTGTCTCACTCAGTTGTGTAAGTAGTCGCTAATTAGTGCTCCTAGAGTAGACGAAATTCATCATTGAAAGCTACGACCTAACCGATATCTTATCGAAAGCATGCTTGCACTGTCAAATAGGCGAAGTTTTTGACGTTTGTAATATGTTAAATCCAAAAAAAGTTAGCTATCCTAGATAATAACAAATATTTAGTTCATTACAGAAATACATTATTTTAGGACCGACAAGTCCCGTTCAAGTGAGGTTCTTCTGCAATTTAGAACAAAAGTACAGCTGCATCATCTGCATATGAAAGGTGAGCGCCAACAAGTGGAAGCTTCCATTAAATTAAAAACACATTTATGATAAAATCAATGTAA
The DNA here is from genome assembly GCA_928272305.1 of Volucella inflata. NCBI lineage: Eukaryota > Metazoa > Arthropoda > Insecta > Diptera > Syrphidae > Volucella > Volucella inflata. The sequence continues at coordinate 145,111,188 of OV743716.1, read as the reverse complement.
AATTTTATTGATCAATAAAGTACGGTCTATGGCAATAATGACGGAATACAACATCGTTTATGTGACTATCACGGCTTCTGTTGCAAGCGACCATCCGAAGGTCAAAATTATCGATGACTTTTTGAAGAATAAGTGGGTCAATGCCCGCAATTTCAGTTTGGATGTTATGTTTGAGATCCTGAATTGTCGCAGAGTTATTGGCATAGACTTTATTCTTCAAATATACAGACAGGAAAAAGTCTTAAGGTGTCAAATCGCATGACCTGGGAGGCCAATCAACTTCTCCTCTAACCGAAATAATGCGATCTTCTAATTTCGCACGCAATAAATTGATTGATTGATGGCTTGTGTGAGCGGTACCACCATCCAATTGAAACCAGAGATCGTCCAGACCCAATTCATTCAATTTTGGAAGAATAGTATCCGGTCCACAAGTTGCGGTTAGGTTCTCTATTCACTGCAACTGTCCTCCAGCCACATCTTTGAAAAAATACGAGCCAATGATGCTGTCAACCCATACCTATAATCTGCACCGTACAGTGATTTCTTTGGGATGCATTGGTTTTTCGTGAATCTCGTCTGGGTTTTCCGGTCCCCAGAAACAACAATTTAGTTCATTTACGTATACGTACCCATCTCTCTAAAATCGGGCTTCATTGGAAAATATCAAATTCGATGACAAATTATCCTGGCGTCGTCATAGATGGTGCAAAGTCTTTAATTGTTGTGTAATTTGGATTTCATAGGCGTGCAAATGAAGATCAACTTTTAAAATTCGCCGGAAAGTGCCATAAGTGAGGCCCAATTGTTGACTTCTGCGACGAATTGAGGTGCCTGGCTGGTTTTGAACACTTTCGCTTATAGTGGTGTTGTTTTGGCGTCCACGTGCTGGCCGAGTATGCTGATATGGAGCGTTATCCGATACCGAACCAGTTTTTTTCAAAATGCTTCACCATTGCACGAATTCCGGACTCAATAGGGCGAATATGTTGACCGAAAAATTCACGAATTTTACAAAATGTTACCTATAGAGATTATAACCGGTTTTCGTAATAAGATTGAATATCAAAAATGCGTGATTGCGTGGTAAACGGCTCCATTACTAAAATTGCCAAAGATTGTATGACATTTGTCAAAAAGATCGACAAATGGAATAAATACCAATTGGGAAGGATTCAGGAAAGAAATCGAAGATAACGTGGAATTAAACGTATCAATAAGATCACAATTTGAACTTGAAATTGAAGTTGACACCTTCGTGGAAATCGTTTAATGTGCTGCGTGAAACAACACACCTCATCAATGGCAAAAACGGCGTGAAATAGCATAAATTACCCGCCAGAGATAAAATAAATGGTAAGGGAAAAAAGGAAAGCACGCAAGAAATGGCAATTTACTCGAGCTCCGCAGGATAAAAGACGTCTAAATAAACATTGTAATCTGCTCAAGGAGATTCTTAAAAACCACAAAAATTGTATAGTAAATACGTATGTCATAAATTTGACGGCAGGAAAAGAAACGAATTACTCGCCTTGGAAAACATTTAAAGGCTTCAAAAGGCGGGTTTTGGGCGCCACCAATTAGAATGGATAACAACGAATGAGCGAAGGAGGATAAGAAGAAAGCGGAGCTTTTCGCGGATTATCTAGGAGAAACTTGCCTTTTGATAGGCAAACACTAGTACACTATGCTAGTATATCAGAATGGGTGTCTGATAACTTCACAATAGCAAACGCAACTCTTGCTGAATTAAAGAATATTATAACGAACTTAAAACCGAAAAAGCTCCCGGGTACGGCGGGCCCTTAAAAACACTCACTAAGCTTTCACATATTATTAATGCGGCTTTTAGGCTACAATACGTTCCGTGCCAATGGAAAGTTGCAGAAGTAATTATGGCGCTAAAACCAGGCAAACCTCCGATTGATAAAAAATCGCATAGACAGATTTCTCTCCTTTCGATCCTGTCTAAATTTTTTGATAGGATCCTGCTTAAACGTTTAATGCCAATTATTGAAGACAAAAATCTTATCCCCAACCATCAGTTTGGATTTCGGATTAAGCATTCGACTATTGATACCTGGTATCATAGAATTACCGATGTAATTGAAAAAGCTCTGGAAGAGAAAAAGATTTGCTCAAGCGTATTTCTTGACGTCTCTCAAGCCTTTAACAAGGTTTGGCACAAAGGTTAAAAGTTAAAATTACGGCAAATTTTGCCATTGAAACTTTGCAACAATATAGTATAGTATAGTATAGTATTGACTAAGTATCTTGAAAAAAGAATTTTTCGTGTTAGATACGGAAATGACGTATAGCAGCTTAAAGATATATTGACCGATGTACCGCAGGGATTTATGTTCGGTCCACTCCTGTATCTCTTATATACAAGAGATATACCACAAGTCGAGGGGATTGTTCTTACCACATTTGCCGCCGACACTGCCATTTTAGCTGTTGGAAAAACAATAGAAGAATCAGCAGCGAAACTGCAAAGCGCTCTAAATAAGGTATATGACTGGACAAAGATCTGGCGAATCGCTCGCAACGAGACCAAATTTGTGCAAGTAAACTTTACTTACAGAAAAATAAGTCACCTGCCCATCCACATAAATTCGGTCTGTATTCAGTTTGCTAATGAGGCTAAATATTTGGGCATGACACTCGATGCAAAGCTCAAATGGAAGACGCACGTGAAAAAGAAACGAAAATACTCGTAACTAGAATCTAAATACAGAGAAACGTATTGGCTACTTAGTAAATATTCCATGTGCTTAAACCGGTGTGAACTTATGGTATACAGCTCTGGGGTTGAACCAAGAAAACAAATATTAGTATTTAACAAACTTTTAAAAATAAAGTTCTACGAGAAATTGTACATGCACAGTGGTTTATAAGAAATAATGACCTGCATTGTGACCTTGGAGTTACTTCTGTCGAAGATGAAGCAAACAGTTTCGCAAAAAACATAAGATCCGGTTAAACGGGCATATTAACAATACAGTCCCAGAAATTCTGGACGAACTCAATTTATTACGCCGTCTTTAAAGAACTAAGCCTCTGGACCTGGCACGATAAATTGAAACCGCGTTAAAAAAGCTGATCATGTCGGATCTTTCAATGGAAAGTCACCCACCAAATGAGATTATATTGTAATGAAAAAGCTGCTTGATAAGCCTCACTTAGTTGCGGTATCAAATATAACTATAGAAGGGAGGTGTTTTTAGTGAGTAAGAATTTCACACTACTATGAGCACGTGATCGCGATCCTTATAGTGTCTGATGAAAGGTTAACCACATTGAATTCAGTAAAAGACAAACTATAAGTACAACATCACTGTTCACTCACTGTTCCCTATGTTAAAAGTATTATAAAAAAGGGTGTATCGTCTCTCTTACATACCATTAATACAGCTGATCAAACAAATATTTCTGTTATATCTTTTTATTTTAATATTTTTTATTTTTTTGCAATTAGCTTGGAACGAGTTAAGCTAACATCTCCAAACGGCTCTGTTGATGCCATTGCATGCAGGTGAGTGAAGTTAAGCAGTTTCGACCAGCTGAGAGACTAACGAGTAACCCATTCCTTGCCTACGCTATCATATGTATATGAAGTGCACTCAACATCGGGAATCGGAATCCTATTCACCAGTATTGTTCTTATCTTAACAAAACTAGTTATTTGACTACACAGTGAAGACACCACAGGACAGGTTGAAATACAGGTCAAAAGTTGTCGTAAACTGATTTATGTGTGCACCTTCAATTCCGCCCAACAGATCCTAAAGTGCAGTCCTTCAGTGCAATATAGTAAGTTGTAATTTTTTTGGTAAAAGAGCTAATCTCACTATTACCCAAGTGCTCTGAATCTAGGCTAATGCCAGGCCTTGACTGTTCCTACTGATATTGAATAAGAACCAACTACGGAGTCGTTAGGATTACGTGACTATCATGCCAGTAAATATTAAAAATAAAGACTAAAAGTGCAAACATCAACAGAGAAACTAAGGCCCATTATATTAATCGCATTAGTAAAAAAATAGTGACATAATACTATTATCGTCAAATGTCCGAAAAAATAAATCTGATAGATATTTTCAGTTGCAGCCAAAATAGTAGCATAAACTACTCAGAGCAGGATCAAATTACAACTGGACGAGGCTCTTCTTTTGGATTATTCCATTCAATAAAGCAATGTATCAAATATGTTGCACATGTTTGGCTTTCGTACTTCAAACGAACAGCTCTATACTAGGTGGGGTGAAAAGTAACCTCCTTGGGAATGAAAAAAAAAAATTTTAAATATTTTTTTTATTTTATTCAATATAGTCCCCTCTTAGCTTGATACACTTATTCCAGCGATTTTCCAACTTCTTGATCCCGTCCGAAAAGTAATTTTCCGGAAGGTCTGCAAAAACTTCTCCGTGACGCCGATGATTTCCTCGCGTGAGCTGAATTTTTTATTGATGAGCCATCTTTTGAGGTTTGGGAACAGATAATAGTCCGAGGGAGCCAAATAGGATGCGACATCAATTGGAGCCGTAAGTCATTGATTTTAGCCGTGGTTGCGATATTCTTATAAGCCGGCGCATTTCGGCCTTCAATCGCTCCAATAATGCACAGTAATACTCGCTGTTGATGGGTTTTTCCTTTTTCGAGGTAGTCCACGAAGAGTGTGCCATGACAATCCCAGAAAACCGACGCCATAAACTTTCCGACCCATTGAGCCTCCCTCGGTAGCTTCGGAGCACTCGTGCCGGCTTCAGTCCATTGCCGGGCACTCATTCTGTTCTCTGGTGTGTAATAGTGGATCCAGGTTTCATCAACAATTACCATTCGACGCCAAAAGTCTGCCCGATTCCGCATCAGCAAGTCCAAACACTCTTTCGAATTGCTCTCGCGTTCGTGTTTTTGGACAGGAGTGTACATGCGCGGCATCCAGCGGCAGGATAACTTTTTTAATATGCAGAATATTGCCCAAAATATGGTGTGCGCGCTCAGTACTTATCTTTGTGGTATCTGCTATCTCGCGCACCTTCACTTTCCGGTCAGCCAACACCATTTCATGTATTTTTTTTAACATTGTCCTCTGTTACCGCATCGGAGGGCCTGTCGCTGCGGACTTGATCGGTAGTGGAGTTGCGGCCACCACGAAACTCTCGAAATCAATATTTGACGGTGTAATCTGACGGAGCATTAGCCCCATAATATTTATCCAACTTTTCTTTTGTTTCATTCGCCGTTTTGCCTCTCAAAAAATAATGTTCTATGAGGGAACGAAAATCGTTTTTGTCCATACTCAACATGATGCCAAACTAATCAACAACAATCAGCTGTCAAAACAAAACTAAAGACAGTATCGCACTGAAATTTAGCATGTCTGCCTAAATATGAACGGACTTCAAGGCACCGTAACCTTTTCTGCAGTAGCAGCACATTCTGGCGGTCAAGGAGGTTACTTTTTACCCCACCCAGTATGTATAAGAAGCCATGATCAAACAGACATTTCTAAACGACAATCAGGTATACTTTGAGGGTGAAAAAGTTAATTGCGTTGTTCGCTATATAATGAAGTTCGCTTAGCTATACGTGGCGAAGAATAGTTGAGGAAAGTCGAGCATTCTCAAAATAAGGTTGAGAGCGCAAATAAAGGTTTGAAAATAGCGTACGGGTATTGTTAACAGCCCATGTCAAACCAGACACCAGACATCAAAGACGTTCTGCTTGCAATATAAACCCTACACCCACCTAAAGTTGAGGTTTTGGTTTGTAAGCCAGTTGGTAAAACTTCATTTCGTTCAATTTAACTCCTAAAAGAGGTATGCTGCAACTTATGCAATAATTTCCTGAAGGCGTTATTGCTTAAATGGAGAGAGAGAAAGCTTTTAAGAAAATATTTTAACACGATATAGTCCAATTTAACCACTAATAGTTCATTGTATATTATAAGTGCTAATCATGACGGTTGCTGCAAAAACTCACAGCCTTACCCTGTGCCATCCCATCATGTTTATTTTCTCGAGGTTTCTGTTTTTGCCATTATCGAATTTATTTACACTTCTGTTAACACATTCACTAGACCGTCAGCTTATAAATTTTCCATTGAAAGAGAAACAGCAGCAGTCACTTGATGATCGGAAAAACGTTTACCCCATGATGAACGGCAATAATTTCAATTTGAACTGGCTGCAATCGGCCTGACACCTGAAGTTGATGCGTCATCTGAACTGGATGTATTCGTTTGTGTACACAGTTCAGATGTCATTTTGTCATAAATCGATTCATTTCATTTTATCAATACGACAAAGCCGCCGGATTTCATTTTATTGATACGTAAAAGTCACTAATTAATCAAATTAAAATCAGAAATGACAAAGGCACAAGCAAGTTTAAAAAATGAGTGTTCGTATGGATACGTTTCTGTCAATAAAACGAAGACAGTGCACTGGGATTTAAGAGTCAATGTATAGTAGTCGCTGCGGTCTAATTAAATTAAGGGTAAATAATTATTTTAGCTTTCTATTAGCAAAAGGAAACGTTTACCTATTTCGCAGTTTTACCATGAATCGAACGACTTTGTATGGTCAGTTGATTAGCAGAAACATGATGTTCTTCTAAATATTATCGAAGTGACTGGAGCGATGTTTTTGATGTATCAATGAATATGAGATTGTGTGATAGTCATAGTATGGAATTTTGTTTTAAATGTGACTCACGATAAACAGTTTTGCATTATACGAGTATGTATCTAAATTTATGAAAGATTTGTTCTATTGTTCGAAACTTAATCATTTACTTTGGAGATTGATCTATCAATCACACTTATGTTCCGCATAGATATTGATAAGTTATCGCTATTAACTGAGGTAGAAATTTTGGAAATAAATTTGAAGAAAACTTACATACTTACTTTAAGTGGCGCTACAGTCCGGGGTGGAGCTGGTCCTCAGCCAACAAGCTCGATCCCTAACCAGCTGCCACAAGTTTCGCACGCAAAGTTGGCTGAGGTCCCCTTCTGCTTGCGTGCGCCACCTGAGTCTTGGCCTTCCTCTACTGCGCTGTCCCTCGGGAGCGGATTCGAAGACTTTTCGAACCTGAGCATTTGTGTTCATACGCTCTACATAACCCAGCCATCTCAGTCTTTGGATCTTCACTCTTCTGGTTAGGTTGATGTCGCTGTACAGTCCATACAGTTCATTGTTGTTGTATCGCCCGAAGAACTTTTCTCTCGAAGCAACCAAGAACACGCTCATCCATTTTTGGTAATGTCCATGCCTCTGCGCCATTGAGCAGGACCGGGATTATTATGGTCTTATAAAGGGTGACTTTTTTTGTCCGAGAGATGGCTTTGCTACTCAATTGCCTTCTTGGCCCAAAGAAACAGCGGATGGCAAGAGTTATTCTTCATTCGATCTCACCGCTGGTGTCGTTGTCTGTATTTATAGCGGAGCCTAGGTAAACAAAGTCCATAACTACCTCAAAGATATATCTGTCGAGGGTGACATTCTGCCCGAGACGTCGGTGTTGGTTGTCCTTTTTGCTTGACAGCATATACTTGGTCTTGCCCTCATTGACAGCTGAACCCATTTTCGCCGCTTCCGTCTCAATACTCGTGAAAGCACCACTGACATCACGCTGCTTTCTCTCGATTATGTCAATATCGTCAGCGTATGCGAGTAGTTGGACGGACTTTTGAAAGATAGTGCCTCTTGTGTTTGCTCGTGAGTTTTGCACTATTCTTTCAAGTACGATGTTGAAAAAATCGCATGACAGCGCATCGCCTTGTCTAAATCCTTTCTGAACATCAAAGGTCTCGGTGAGATCTTAAGCGAACTTGATGGAGCAGCGTGCATTCTCCATCGTCATCCTACACAGACGGACAAGTTTGGCAGGGATGCCGAAACTAGACATTGTTCTGTATAGCTCGTCTCTATAGATGGCGGCTATGTCTGCTTTGCAGTAGTGTAGGGCCTCCGCTAGTTGTTCGGCTGCACGTAGTCTATTAAGGGACCTAACGTTCCACGTGTATATCCGAAGCTCATTGTCCTTAAATCGTTTGTGTGGGTTGTCAACAGTAGATCCGTCCATATCCGAGGCTTGTCGATGATTCATAACTTATGTTTTTTTTTCAAATACCCGGGCAGTTACCCCGGCGGCACAACCCCCAACTAGGAGGACCAGTTCCATTTTTAATGCCCCTAGGACGAGGGGTCGGTTGCGCTGTAAAGAAAAGGAACTTCAAAATTCTTTGTATTTCTGCTTTGTCTTAGTTTTTACAAACATGCCTCGTCCTGCATCCAAACGCTCATTTATTATAACTCCGAGATTGCCCCCAGCATCTGCTTACCTTTGAGTCCGTAGTCTCTTCAATTTTCGCACTTGTGTAGTAGCAAGTTTACTTAAGATTTTATTATATACAAATCTGGTGTAGTGATGTATCTCCTCATTTTCTAAATAAGATTTCTCGTATGATGGCAAAACCATTGCGTAAACTTTTTTATTAATCGTTCCTCTAGGACTCTTTTCAATTAGTTAAAAAAACGTATTTGTCGTCTATCCCATCAAACTCAAATCTGGAACCGCAACATCGAGTGCCGTTAGAAAAGTTCTTTAATTTACCTTAAGTTTATCCCTAAACCCACTTTCAGACCTACCTTAAATATCCTGATTCTTTCCTAAGCCGTACAACCTCTCTTTTGCTAGTCATTATAACCCACAAACATTCAAAATCAACGTACATCGACATACCATATAGTATTTCCTTATTTCTTCGCCCGCTCGGTGTGCGAACCATTTGAGGTACCACGAAATCCTTTGATTAAGGTTGAGTAAATTAAGTTGGCTTGAATCTACTTATGACGAGGTCTTTTCGAGTCGGAGCGCCTAGCTCCTCTGATAGAGTTATTGTAACCCGTACAGTTCATTGTCATATTTCCCTCTCAAAATCACGACCTTATGTCTTCACAGTTATTGTTTGACGTTAAAGGGTGCTGGCAGAGCCATTGATTCTGGATATTTTTACATGCAGCATATTCGACATCTTACTGTCATTATCGATAAAACCTATCTTCAAGGCTTCTGCTTTAAGAGCCACAAATGTACAGTTTACTGATTTCTTCACTTTTTGGCAGCATCGTACATTAGTAGATTTATAGACTTTGTAATGTGCCTTTGGTGATTAATGAGTTTCGTATACCTTGAAGAAATTAAAAAATGACAACGCATTCTCTTTTTGAAACTTTTTTTGACATCAAATGTCTCGCTGGTGTAAATATTGGCTTTTATAGATGGTTCTCTTGCTCGGCAAGGAATTTCTCAGTTGTTGTACGACGGCGAAAATAGGCAGCATGTATTGTCGAAATCAAGAGTGCTTAAGTCTCGTTAATCTAGCTCCTGCAATTGAAATCATCTTTTTCTTCTGTCTCAAACAAGTGGGGCGCCGCCCAATTATCAAGACTTCGTCCATTAATGACGTTGTCTAATAACAAGCGGGGGTAGAGTAAAACTGGACTTATCATAAACATCATCAGACCTTTCGCCACTGATGATTGCTATGCCAGTTGCAAGCTGCCAGTCATAGGCCTTGTTGAGTGGCAAGACCACCGATAGTCCATAACAGGACTTAAAACACGGTACCGTGGGAGTCAGGAGCCCCCGGCCTACGGTCCGGGCCTAACTTGTTGAGGCCCAATACCAGTGCTGCAACTAACAAAGATTACAGTTCGATTGGACAGAATTTGGATGAAACGGTCAATCTATTGTCAACAACAAACAGCAATTTCCACCGCACACGATGTCTGGAAAAAGTTTGAGTTACAAAAAGCAAAGGTCATTGCTCTGGAGGTCGGAAGTCAGTTAATGCGGACCAATCCACCTTGTGGTGACTTTCCTCGTGCACAGGCTTCAGCCTAAATCCGTGCTGCAACCAGCAAAGGTTGCAATTCGGGTGGATGAAATTTTAATCTGGCTGAATAATCCCCCTTCGAGAAAACTTCTAAACGCCAAATGAAACAAATTCGTCGTATCTATGTATAAGGATAGCGCTATTAGCTATCTAACTCTTCAAATTAGTAAGGATGTCGATGACAACAATCGAAACGACTGTGTTGTTCAAGTGTGGAAGCTGAAAAAGTTAAAACAGCGAAAGAGCGGGGTTAAGACTTTTAGAATTTTTACCGAAACAGACGCGTGTCGTATTCTAAATTCCGGGAAAACTCATGGAAATAGAGGGCCTGTTAATGTTTTAGTTTTCATAACTAAAACCCTGGACTCGACACAGAAATAAAAAAAATCCATTCGAACAGGGAAAGTAAGAACTGATTGTGGCATCATATACTCATAAAGCAGCTGCCGACGTCATTTATTGAAGGTTTCCGTGTTGAGTGCAAAACCTCGCATAATATTCATACAGGAATCATGGGTGTTAAATGAACACTTTTGCAGTTTGGGATCTTAAGGAGCAAACGGAAAGACCGAGAACTTGACTTTATATGCGATTCACTATCGCATACGTAGTATATGTAGTGACTTCATATTTTATCTAGGAAAATACCGGAAAATAGTACAAATTCACTTTGGCTCTTGGCTTTTTTTTAAAAGATCGGTTCTTACGTCACCACCAAAGACAGTAACCGAACTTATTGAAAGATTGGACATGTTAAATGATGCGATTCTAATGCGCAGCATGCTTTTTGGAGCATTAACAAATGCAATCTGGGAGACAATCGCTTCTGTTGCCGCACAGTAGAATCTTCTTCTCCTTTATATTCATACACATATCATGCGTTGCACTTTGACAGCCGTCTTTTGTTCTAAAGTTCTTACTGACTCTCCTTTTACTTTGGTCTTTTCGATCAGCATACGAGCAAGAAAACAAATATATTCGGGTATTCCAAAAGGGAGCCAATTTTCAACGGCGACTAGAAATATTAAGACTGGCCGACCAGGCATATTAAGACTGACAAGAAAGGATTTAAAAAAAGGCGATAAATGATATCAAGGCAAAATGCTTTAAGCGCCTGTGTAACAAATCAAAAACCCCTAGGCATGGGATACATCATCAACAAAGCGCTTGAACCTGAAGGCAGGAAATGCACCTTTCAAAAGAGATCAGACTTGTTTATGGCAAAAATGCAAAAGATACACAATACTATTTGTGAAAGGTTGTGTACAGCTACTTTAACATAAGAAGGTTCAGGCATGAAACCGACGAAGGGAAAAAGTACTATAAAATCTCGCAGGTATTCCATAAGGATTAGTACTAGGGCGCTTATTCTGGAATATTACATACGAAGGAGTTCAGCATTTAACACTGCATTCGCTTATGGCATCGCCATTGTAACTGCTGCAAACAATTTTTGCGAGATAGAGTCAGTTACGAAGACTGATTGGATGATGTTCTAATAACCAGCTGGAAAAAAGTCCCAAATTGACTATTCGGATAAAAAGACGTCAAGGCTACGGGCAGTTCCGCCAAACATCGGAGAACCCGAATATGCTAGAAGCACCTTAGTATCTAAGGCAATAAATTCAGTAATGTTATACGCTGTCCTTTTTTGGGTGGATGCCCTAGCGACAATTACGAGCAAGTAATCATCAAGACATCGATTTAGGCGATTAAAGGTAATCAGTGCCTGCTACGAATTAAGTCATTGGATTTATTAAATTATAAATTGAAAACGGTACGACTATAGTGAGCAATGCATAAAATCATATTGTCAAATTTACTGTAAGTCTCTAAAAGTTCTGGTCAAATCATATTACTCGTATTCTAGTATTCCCGTATGATTAAGACGACCCAATGGAATTTTTATATTGTATCGTAACTGTTGCACCTTTATTGATTGCAAGGAATTCTCACTTGCTTGTTAGAAATCAAGTAAATAATGTCGCATTTTGTCGCAAATAAAAATTTAATTTCGTTTCGTTTTACTTCGCTTTAAAATTTATTTTTCTTCTACGTTACTTACCTTAGAGTGTTACTTATCTAGATTGCAACCAAGCAGCTTCTAAGCTAGTTGCCTCCAGTTTCAAACGCTAAGTTAGTTGAAGTCTCCTTTCACTTGGATTCGCCACCTGAGTCGCCATCTGCCTCTACTGCCCAGTCCCTTGCTGGCTGATTCGAGAGACCGGAACATTAGGAAGGTCAGATGGGGCTAACAAACAGTCAAATCTCATACATAGAATTTTAGGTTTGGATGGTTATATTCAACGATATAGGACATATTACTTCTTGGCATCGATACCACTAAATCGTAGGTCTTGCTAGGTGACGGTTGTATCTTCTCTAAACATGTCTATTGTCTCATAATCTTTGTGCTGAGCCGCTCGTCGTTTTTTTTCGGTTTAAAATGGTTGCAAAGTTAATTTTCTACGTCCAAGGCATTACTTTCTCGGCTTTACTGTTGTACTTAAATTTAAGAACTCGTTTAAATAATCTCGATTCTTAATTTACTTAAGTTTTCTGATCATACATACAATAGGATTGCTTTCATTAGTCAGAAAAATCAAAGTCCCCCGATCAAGATTTCTGATGTGTTCCAACTGATCTGACTTGTCTATAACCCTCGAAGGTCGCTATGATACGTTCATTCTCTGGCTACGAAAACTGGTGCCTAACTAATTAAACCCTTTGGTATTTGTAATTACGAATGTTGTTTCAAAGCAAGGCCTCTACGTTTTACAAATGTTCAAGTACATATAATTTTATGTACCATAAAGGTAAGAGGAAAACGTGTTTCCACATGGTGCTAATCATTGTTTGGTTAATTTTTGATATGTATATATATACGTATGTATGTAAAAGATACCTGCAGCCAGTATATGTATATGGCAAGCAATTATCATCAATTAATCTGAACTTTAAGTCGGCTGATCTATTTCTTTATTTGTACTCGTTTCTCTACATATGTATATAGTAAGTCGTTGTTTTTAACTTAGTTACGTTAATTTAATAATGTATATCTTGCTCTGGAAAACTGGCTTTCAACAGGCTTACATTCAAAAATATGTTATGTGAGAAAGAAATCATTATACCAAAGTCACACCCACTGCCGATACTTAATTAAACTTATGTCGTAGTTATTTCGAATTAATTCAGCAAATACCCAAAAGAAGTTCTCATTTGAGTTAATAATGTCGCCAAACCAAATTTGAAAATCAGTTTATTGAAAATATTTATCCAGCTTCGATTCTATACATCTGTACGAGAGAGATTTTTGAATCTATTTACCCGTTTAGTAGAAAATAGTTTAAACAGATTTCATTTTGCACTAAATCTGAAGGTTCAAATACGTCTTGAACAGACAATTTTACTTAAAAACGGGCGTTTTTTAGGTCAGTACTTACTTTGCTTTTTTTAAGGAACCGTCCCTCTCGGACAGCGCGAAGTAATATATCTGCGTGTAATTCTCAACAAAAAACTGAATTGGAATCAATATACAAAAGAACTGTAGGAACAATTTGGGGCCTAAAACCTGCTATGGTGTATTGGCTATATACGGTGGTGGTGAGACTCATACTTACATATGGCGCACTAGTATGGTGGAAAGCAACAAATAAGAAAACGATCTACAGAAAAGCAGCGGTTCAAAGAACGGCTTCTATAGCCATTATAGGTGCGCTTCGTACCCGCCCTACGGCAGCATCGGACACCTTTCTGAATCTAACACAGATCAAAAAACTTGCTGGTAACAGTGCGATTCGATTCATTTATTTGGGTCACTTTAAGTTCAGTAGCTGCGGACACGGTACGATCCTAGCAGAGCTACTGACAAGCAATCCAATTTTAACGGTTGAAATTCCTCCCTTGATCGACTTCGACAATCCGTATGATGTAGTACTCGTATATCCGGAGAAGAAGGACTTTTGTAAGTGTCTGTAAGACTACCGGACACAAGCTGTGTCTTCCAATCAGAGATTCTGACTGTCGTTGTCTACATCGACAGCCAGGCCTCTCTTTAGGCAATAGAACCGACTAACATCAAATCTGATACAGTCAGGAACTGTAGCACAATGCTCAAAGCATTATGCATTCAAAAGCGGGTGAGACTGTGCTGGGTGCCAGAGCACTACGGTAAAGAGGGAAATGAACAAGCGGCTGAGCTTGCAAGATTAGGAGGACTACTCGATAATAATGATGTTGTCAATATCAAGCAATCCCTCTGCATAATATGGGGCACTATCGAGGAAAAGACCATAAAGACTACTAACCTAAGGTGGTCGAATCTTGATACAGATAGGGTATCCAAGGCGCTATTGCCACTTGTTGATGGTAAAAGATTTAGGGAGTTAATAAAATTAAACAGCGATAAGCTTAGGACAATAATAGAAACCCTGACAGGACATTGCCCATTGCTGAAACATGCAAAAATACTCAACTTGTCAGATACTTACATTTGTAGATTCTGTGGCGATCTGCAAGTGGTTGAGGACATAGCACACATACTGTGTGAAGGCGAGGCAATATCACGTAGTCGAAAAAAATTCTTAGAAAGATACTTTTCTGAAATCTAGAGGAAAAAGATGGCACGGATTTTAAAGGCCTTTTTGGCGTTTGCATTGAAATTGGATGTTTTACCAGGGACATTGGTTATTTTTTTGTCCTTTGAAGGAAATTTGAACTGGTTCCGCAGGGATCGCGTTGGGCCCGTTTTGGTGCCTAGTGTTTGTGTGGTGACATTTTCCTATTTTAACCTAACCTAATCTGACTTTGATTTGGAACAAAATCCATGAAATTTCATTAAAAAGCCTTTTTTTTTTTGTTCAATAGATAGATTACATATACTGCAATTAATTTTAAAACACAACTTCAGACATATGCTCAAACCGGCTGGATTGATGAATGTCTTATCAGAGACATACGTTTTTGACCATTTCTTCAAGCATTTGTGACTCCTGTAACTATGCACTGGTGCTATAAGCTTTAGTGACGATTTTAATCTGCACAGCTATTAACAGTAGACTTCAGTGATAATAGGCTGATTACGATGCAACAACTTAATATTGGGTTTTCACTTGGAATCCGACCATGCAAACAGTATCACCTTGATCTACTGAAGTTCATTTCTGGGATGTTGTATTGTATCTGGGCTTAGCCATTGGTAGCGACGTTTAAAAATGACATTTTTCATCTTCGATATCGATCCTGTTAAAAAATGGCTCCTGAGGGTGACGAGAAAAAAGTGCAGTGCGAACTTCGATTCTTTGCTGAACATAATTTTGCGATATGTGGCATGGTACACATTTTTTATGATTTTTTCCATATTTGTTAGGTATCAATGGATGATCATATGGCTTATATTGAGTGAGATTTCTTCTGACCGTCCGGTCATCGTCTAACTCTTCTGGCTCATCTGAATAAAGTTCATCCTTTAGGTCGAAATTACCGCTTCTAAACTTTACGAGCCAGCCCCGAAACTTGAACTCTCCTTAGCACCCTATCCATAAACATAGTGGATTTCCTTATTAGCTTCACTTGTTTTAGCTTTTCAGAAACAACAACAATAAAATATGCCGAAAATGCACTTCCGATACATCCATTTTAAAATTCAGTTAAAAATGCTTACAATGTTAACTGAACGAAATTTTGATTACAATTGAACATACGATTTTTTACGCATTTAATACATACCTACAGAATAGTCAGTGACATCTTTATTAACAAAAATAGAGATAAAAATTTTTAAATCTGTGGTGCACAAAGGTAGATAAACATGAGTTTGGGTGAGAGGATGTGTGCCCGTATGTGCTCGTTTTTTGGCGTACGATAACACGCGAACAAATGGTCCAATCGACTTGAATTTTTGTCAGATAATGGGTCATGCAGAATCGCGGCCATTAGAATTTGACTAAAATCCGTCTATGGCTTTTTGAGTTCTTAAAAAATATTTCTAAAAAATGGAATACTTTTTGAAATCTTTAAAGTACTTACCGAAACCTATTAATATAGCTTAAATTTAACTAAAATTTCAAAAAAATCGAGCCAGAATTATCTTAGATATTCAAGAAATACCAACAATTTTAGAGCCGTCAATGCAGTAATAACTATGATTTCTTAAATATAACCGCCTTACGATTCGATTGGTTGAACGATTATGGGTAATGGGCTTTTGTGAGATAAAAAAAAAGAATTGTGCGAAACGATTATCAGAAAGTTATTGGTGTGACCCCTCGGCTGCACCCATTCCGGTAAGTTTATTTATATTTTTAAACTGAATAACGCAACAGGATTTCGATTTCGGGATGATCAAAACCATGAAGCCATGATTTACCTACTTTTGTAGGGTTAGGTTAGGTTTAGGTGGCTGTTGATAAACAAACCCACTTAGGCCCATTGGCCCATTGTGATGCCACGTGGATCTGTGATCCTCTTACTCCAGAAGCCATATGGAGCTCTTTATAAAGCGTAGGAGACTTTTAATGTCTGTGTTGCTTAAGTCATTTAAGTCGTTGTGGAATAAGGCCCCTAGGTGGAGATTTCTTCTTTGGGAGAGAGCTGGACATATACAGAGGAGCTGAGAGATTGTCTCCTCCACTCATCGTCCATGCACCTTCTGCAAAGGTCCTTAGTAAACATGACAAGCCTTCTTGCATTTTTACCTATAAGGCAGTGTCCAGTGATGACACCTACAATGGCGCTAAGATCTTTTTTATATAGAAGAAGTAAGCTCATAAAGCGATTCAGATCCATGAGAGAGAGGGAGAGCTTGAGTCTAGGGATTTGATAGCGGCCTGACTATCGGAAAAGATGGGGATATCTATTGCAGATATTACATTTTTCTTTAGCCAGGACAGTGCTTCCTTAATTGTCAGAATTTCCGCCTGGAACACGCTACAGTGGTTGGGGAGGCGGAAGGAGAGGTTAATGTTAAGCCATCACCACCAACCCTATTAACAGTCTTTGAACCGTCGGTGTAGAAGTGGATTGAATTGTCATCCAGGAAGGCATTTTCCTCCCACAAGGATCTGGAGGGAATGCTTACGTGAAAGCTCTTGTCATTGTTTCGGTATGGTGTAGTCGACCCTTTCTGGTAGAATTCCTAATGTGTTACGGATATTTTCGTGGCCAAAACTTTTGTAAGTGAAGACAAATTTCTTAAGGATCGAATTTCCAAGGGCAGGGTTTCGTTTCTGTAACCTATAGTGCGAAAGGCAGGGACATTTACAAAAAAGTTTGAATAGCTTCTTAAGTCTGAATTTGGATCCCCCAGATACTCGCCTCTCATAAAAAAGGCCTTCAGAACTTTATAACAAAATAAATGATAAATATTATATTAAAGAAAAAATTTCCAAGGTCCTAGTAAGATTCAATGTGCAGGATCATTAGTACTACAAATGTTTCCAATTGCAAATCTTTGAGAGAGAGTTATTTGCTGCAGTTTACTAAGATAAGCGCCACCCCAACTATAAAGTTCATATTGCAATCTAGATCGGAAAATACCATAATAAACCCTTTTCAAAGTACTCGTATTAAGAAAGCAAGGCGGAAAAGGCAACGAGTAGAGAAAATATTTTTCCAAAGCAAAAATGTGTACTCGTTCAAATTTTGATCTGTGATAACGCCAACTTAAAACTATCGACAACTTCAATCTTGAAGTAAAAAATACTTTGCTCAACATTTCTTTAGAAAAATTGACCTGGGATTCTGCATTGATTGTTTAGCAAGTCGCCACTCGTGCAGTCAGGAGAATAAAATATTGTATCTGAGTCAGGCTTCTTCTTTAATTTGATTTGTCTGTCATGTTGCCCTCCTTAAATAAGGGAATCAGAAAAGCGCATTTATGTTCAGAGGGAAAAGTTTTCAGACATAATACTAAAATTAAAAAGGTAAGACAATATATCTAGTTAATTGGTTCCAATGTTATTGAGTATCAAATTCGAAATTTTATCATTTCCATGTAAATTGGGGTTAGGAAGAGAATAAATAGTTTTTAGCAATCTACAAAAGGCTCAAACACAAAGCTGTTTTTATAACCTTTGGCTGGAGTGCCAGTCTTAGTTGCGAGCTACATCAAAAAGAAGTTTGCCCAATGGAAGAAAAGAAATGACTGAATCCGTTGGCTATTTCTAAATGATTTGAAATGCTAATAATACAAAGTTTTCGACTAACTGTTCACGACTTGCCACTCCTTCTTAAGCTTCTCACTTACCGCTTGTGTTTTATAACGAAAATAGCGTTTTTAACTCCCTTTTAAAATAAAAATATTTAATTTTTGAAATTCCTAAGAAATTTACTATATACTTTTTTCAACATAAACACTGTTCCAATATTCATAACGTAGCCTATTGTTCAATTCATGAAAGTTAATTTTATCAAAAGTGGCTTGAGACGATACGATTGGTTTACTACATGTTATGTTTTCAAAAAATATTCGTGTCATATTATAGTCGGTGGTGGCGATGGCGCGATAGTTAGCTCATTGGACTATCACGCAGAGGGTCCGTGGTTCGATCCCCGCCATCGCCAACAATTTTTCGAATCCTCATCAACATTTCGGTGGACAATGAAAAACTCCCGAAAGTTAAATTGCCTATGAAAAATCTTCTAAAGAGTGCCGCTCGGATTCGGCGATTAACCGTAGGCCCTACTCAGATGTGACAAAAATGACAACATGAGCAACACAATTGAGTGTCAAGAAGCTAAGCCATGGCCCATACCGGGGTGCCAGGGACGGAGCGTTTTTGTTTTTTTTATTATGGTCGGTTATATGAATATCCAGGATAATACTAACAAGGGAATCCACAGAAATATTCTCAAAATGAGCAAAAATATGATCCAGGCAGGGGCGTAAAATTGATCTGGTAGGTTCAACAACAAAGGATTAAAAGCCATGTTCAGCCATGAGCACTTGGTAAATATCACAAACGAAATAAGAGCCTAAAATATTTAGATTAAAGTCACCTAAGGTAACAAAATTTCCAAATCTTTCATTAGTCGCAAAGTTTAAAAACTCTTCTTAAAACAAATAAAGAGAAGAAATGGAGGGGACAAGTAAAGGTAAATTAAGTCTATATATAAATAGTACACAATAAGATTAAATTATTCTTCGACAATATTGCAAGAAGTTTTGATGAAATTCGCGCTTCTTAAACGAAAGACTTCTATTGTACATCACATTGATACAAGTTCGATTCAAAAATTCACACTCCGCCGGGAGAGGTCGTGTCATTAGTATTTGCAAAAAATTAGAAATATGATAATCTTCAATTTCGCAAAAATAAATCCACATTTCGGATACAAAATATTATTACTGGCAAGTAAAAGAGCTTCAAGATTCCCAACCAGTTGATTTGAAGTTTTGGTAAGTATTATTTTTTTTTTTGATATAAAACGATGAAAGAGGGTCGCTAGTCATCTTAAGTTGCATTGTAGGTGCAACCGGTCAATACATCTCTCCAATAATGATTTTTTCGAGCGTTCATTTTAAGGACCATATGCTTGTATGTTACCTGGATAAATTCCATGTGTTTTGTGAAAGTGATGAAATATTTTGTGGAATTCACATCAAGTTCCCAGGAAAATTCAACTCTTCTGTTAATGGTAATATTTTTTTTTTGTGTTTTTTTTTTTTTTTTAAAGAACTTAGCACTCAAGAGGATACGAGTACTCTTAAAATGTTTTCGAAAAATAGGATAGAGAGAGAGAGAGAGAAAGATCTTTGGGCTCAGTGGTTATCGCGCTCCATGGGTGGCATCCAACATTTAATGGGGAGACTAATTTTAAGTGTAAATTAACTTGTTGTATTCTAGGCAACCATTCGTCTCACTTGATTTTAGTTGTCTGAAAACAAAATGTCTTTCTGGGAACTCAATACACTACCACTTGAGCCACTGTCGCACTCAATTATGGAAAGGAATACAGTGTCAAATTATTAACTTTTCCCCCACATTTATTTTGGTTAAACGTGTTGTTGTTTTTTTTCTCCCGTCTTACTGTTCGCCCTACAATGACTTTTACGATGTCCTAGTTTGTTGTGGTTTTCTTATGGGTTCTTTTCCCAAAATTTCTCTTGCAATGTTAAGGTAAAATATGCCTTAAAATATACTAAAAGTTTGGCTAAGATTGTTTGCAAGCATTCAGAGATATACACCTTTTTTTGGAAATTTTTTTGATTTCCTTTACTTTCTGTTTAACGTCGTACGAAGAGATTTCTCTTTATCCAAAGAATAAAATACGAATCGCAAATGTTATAGAACCCTCTAAAATGGTAGCACGGTGTAAGGGTTATCCCAATCTTGTACCTATATCTTAAACGAAAATTCGCGGCTTTTACGTCATTGGGTATAATGTCTCTATCGTTGGCAAGAAGGAAAGAACTTGATCCGGATTCATGTGCTGCCACAAAAGGAAATCTTGCACAATATCAAAAATCAACGGACTTTGTACACCGTCTTAATATCATTCTCATGTTAGACATGGGTACATTTGGAGATATTAGCGCCGTCCATATAAAATCTCTTTAAATTTAATCGAACGATCATTCGAAGCATCGCGATGTTTTGCTCTCAACTTCAGTTAACATTGATCCGCGTCATATGTTAACCTGCTTGCCACAAAACCACATTGACTGCCACAGTCTTACAAACAGAAATCCAACAACGACAAATCACACGATTTTAATGGCCAGTTCGCATTACCAAAACGCGAATAAAGCCAAAAATGGTCGTGTTGTGTGAAATGTGGCAGCGTTTTATTAAAATAACAAGGTTTCCACATCCATATGTTCGATTTGAGGCCAAAAAAATTCGGTTTACTACACATTTGTCTACAGCTATGAAAATTAACGGCGACAGTTACACCTTCCTCATTTTCGAAGAAGTACCTACATGAACCAATGACAAAACCAGATCAAATTGCACTCAGTGCATAGAGTTACTTTGTGTGGATGCAATGGTCTTTCGACAGTTACATTTTGAGTTCCACTTTCCCATATGCGACAATTTTGTTTTTAAACGTATCCACCTAGTGAAAAATGAGCTCCATCCCTGAAGAACTCTTTGGTCAGCTGCCTTCACATCTTGGGTGAGTTGAACTTTATAAGGGTGTAGATGCAAAACCCAAAATGCAAAATATGACATTATGTGCCATCAGACAAGACCACTCGCCGTCAAATCGATAGAGTTGGATCTACTTCAACTCTTCCACTAAAGTCAGCCATATTTTCCATGTAGCGTGCATTTCGATGATGGATAGCCCTTAAGACATCTGCAAAGGAGGCAGTCTCTTCAGCCTATAATACGCTCAGATGGAGGATTATGCCGACCATAATCTGCTAGTAATGCGCGATACAGATTTACTATTTTTGTAGTAAATTTTCACAATTTTTAACAAGTTCAACGACCTTTAAATGATCAATATTATTAATTTGGCAAACCTTAAACTAAACATACCTAGGGTAGGATGGCAGTTCGGTTTGACGTAGGATGCCAAACCACAACCATCAAATGGATGACCCTATATTTTTAAGTCTGTTTATATTGTATGTTCACTGATCGAACGTCGTTACAGTTGTTCGTGTCGCCTTTGCCTTTAAACAGAAAAAGAAGAGACCCTCTCTTTCTCTAAATATCGGTGGTATATGGTCCGGGCCAACTGCACGAAGCGTTCTTCAGCTCCATATCATCATTACATGGTTCATCAATCCGTAATTATTATAAGCACTAGTTTATTTATCCTATTTCACAACAACATTAGTAACTACTTTTTGCTTAGTTTGTTTAACGCTCACTTTTCTTTACTCTGACGTCATAAGAAACTGAAATTACCAGCTCACATGTTCACGTGTTTCTCACGCATGTTTGTGGTACATCTTGGTTCCGGCTGAATAATTGAACAACAGTTAAGTAAAGCACTAGTGGTTGCCATCACTATAATCTTCTATTTGAATTCGTAGCACGTACGAAGCTGATATGCAATTTATAATTTGACGGTCGCCCCAAGTGATGTCATGGACTTATTTTTATTCTTAATTATGGTACACTTGTTCAAATATGTGAATGTTTGCTCTCAAAATCTTTTAAAAAATTAAATTGATTCTCAAATTTCTTACATTTACTCAAATATTTTATAATTAATTTTAACAATCTAGTTGAGCTGGTGAATAATAGAAGATACGAGGATATACACAAATTTTGTGAATATTTTTTTTTCTAAATCCTTGTACATAATAATATGTACAATAAAATATTTTTTCTTTTTTATTAAGAAAATAAATATTTATCTAAACACAATAAATACACAGTTTATGCATTATTGGGGGTCATAAAAAATATAATAAATTTCTACTTAAGCGGATACATGCAAATACAACGAGATGGCTCTGGATTAGAGTAAAAATTTGTTGACAGAATTTCTTTTTAATTGAGAGGCCACAGTTATTAAATTGTTTGTAAATAAAATAAAAAATGAAGTTGTTTTGCGGAATATGAATCTACTACCTAGAAAGACCTTTGGTGGATCTCGTGGCGATTTATGATAATGCTAACAAAAATTATGATATGAGTTAATCTTTGAATTTCATAGTACTCGCACATTTGAGTTGCAGTCGAGTTCGTACTTACTTACCGGGCTCCCGACCAGTGTAGGATCTCTGCCTGAGACAAAGCACCCTTCCACTCTCTTCTCCGATGGCTTGGTTCTTCAAACGAAGATTCGGTCTTCCTTTCCGAATGAAACATGGGTATCTGATGCATGCATTTCGTCATCCAAGTAAGAAGTTTTTAGTCTATTTGTTTTGCCAAACCGAAGGAGCAGCTGTTTCTTATTCCAGAAAACCATTCCATTAAAGTATCAGTCGAGGAGCTGGTGTTTACCCAATCCAGAGTAGGAGGTAATCGTTTTATCAAAACCCTCAAATTGAAGGACCAGATCCTTGAACACATAGTGCAAGCTATGGGGAAATGAGCAATATCATGTTTGCTTCTAACTCATATAAAGGTTGATTTTTTTAATTTGGTAGTCTTTGAAATTTTATCGTGATGACATGCAGGATCAAACAGCGCTCCGAACTTTTAGAATTTTGATTCAAAAGTAAGGTTCTGTGCGCCAAACTTATAGAGCACTTCCCCCTTATTACACCCGATATTATCGACCATCTGAGACCGCTATTCGTCGTATTGTTAAACGTTTTTGTAGACGATTTTTTTGGAATACACAGTGGTATAGAAACCTATAAGAAGAGTTCGTATCTTACTGAAGAGAATATTGTATCCGTTCAAAATCTAAAGTGTTGAAGAAGATCGACCTATTCAACGTCGTTTACAACAGCTTAGTCTTTGTTCGTCTACTTAATGAAAAAATTAACGCAAAGATCTTGGTTTAAAGTCGTACAAGATCTAGCTCTTTAGAAAATAAAAGCCAAGTGACCATCGTTAGGGTCGAAATTCGGTGAGA
Organism: Volucella inflata; assembly: GCA_928272305.1. Lineage (NCBI taxonomy): Eukaryota > Metazoa > Arthropoda > Insecta > Diptera > Syrphidae > Volucella > Volucella inflata. The sequence goes on along the minus strand of OV743716.1, from coordinate 145,087,793 downwards.
ATAGACCCAAAATCAACTGTCATTGAATTTGCTGTTTCCTTGAAAAATTATTTTCAGTGCGCCTCATTATTTTTGGCTCAATGGATATGTCAATACCTAAAATTACCGCATTTGGAGCGAAGTTTGGTGCGGTCTGTGGGCTAGTGGAGTCATTAGATCATATTTTTTACAAATAAAGCCACTAGTCTATGTTGACAAATCAACAACAATCAACGCTATTGATTGTTTTTGAGGAAATATGGGCACAAATCCTTGGAAAAGTAGTCGAAAACAGTGATAACAGTCATCCGATCCAGTCGTGGTAGGCATATGCCCGAAATTATACTTAAAAAATAATTGCAGAATGTTTTTCCTCGATTAATTACAAATAAACGGATATTTAATGAAATTTTACCTTTTAATCAAAAAGTATTCGGAATTTCCAATTCAAACAAACCGCGTTCGAGATATTGTCAAAATCTGTTTTTTTAGGTTAATACATCTGTCATTTGGGGCTCATTGGAAAACATAAGCACACGAATGGTACAAAGAATTCAAAGCGGCTCATACTCTGGTTGATGAATTACCTCGTTCCGGTCCATCCACCAGTATGACTGACGCAAGTGTCGAAAAAGTTAAGAAAATTGTCCTCGCAGATGGTCGTGTAAACATTAGGGAGATAGCAGTCGATCTTAGTGTCTCGATCGGGTCGGTACAGAACGTTCTGCACGATATATTGGGCATGTGACGAGTTAAAGCCGAAAGTGCTTAATTTGTTGCAGAAACAGAAATGCATTGGTGTCGCTAAAATGGCCAAAATGTAATCGATGGCATCACTACCAGTGACGAGACATGGGTTAATGGATATGACATCGATACTGACCAAAAATTACCGGGATGGTGCTTCTCAGCCAAGACAAAATTCAAAAACCCACAACAGTATCTCATCTTGTACCTATGCAACTATTTGATCAAAAACAACGTTCATACCATTCCGCGAGCAACGTTTTCTTCTGACATGACTCCTTGGGACTTTTTCCTATTCCCACGATTCAAACTACCACTTCGACTGCGAATTCGTAAAGTACCCCAATTGAGGCTATCGCTGAATCTTTCTCGTATGTCGCCATTAACTCCATCTTGGGAATTTCACCTATAAAACATCTTTTTTGCGATTTACCGAGACCAGAACTGTGCACTGAAATTCAGGTAGCTGCAGTTTTGTAGACTCATGTGTTCAGTCCCATTTGCGCAGCTAAGCAGAGTGACTCGTGATTTTATAAACAGCAATTCCCCTGCGCCTTATTCATATTGGACTATAATTGGCTTAGCCTTCATTACCAGCATAGGTCATTCACATGTTCAGCATCCCAATCCTAATATCATGGGCACGTGCGAAATCACTCAACGCAGGTAAATTACCTATACAACAACTCGTATCTAAAAGTGCTGTGGAATATTTTAAGAACTTAACTGCACACAAAAACCAAAATAACTTCATCAAAAATAGCCCGACGAGGAAGTATACGAGTATTTGTCAGATGCTTGTACTCGTACACGTATTATGCAAAAAATAAAACAACAACAAAAATTAGCTTCAGAAGAAAATCATGTCACATCAATCGCGCCCATTCTGGTTTCGTTAATGAAATTTTAAATTTAGATTCATGTTCCTTTGGCTCTTAAATTCACAGAACAACTTTAACTTCGTATAAGATTCTCACGCCTTGTACTTATTTCATGTGGTTGTGGAAGGCTGTAATGTATAGTAATGAGCGCTTTGAAACGATTTGTCTTCAGATAAAGCATACTCCTCATACTATTGACAAACTTATTTGGAAAATTCTTTTTATCGCACCACATAAAGCCGTTATTTGGGTCAGAAAACTATTTATGACAAATTATGTACACATACATATGTGTGTATATAGTAGGTGGAGAATACTTACGTTTAAGAATGCCCTAGTTGAAAAATGCTTATTGATGCAAAGATGGCTCGCTCTCTAAATATCTAATAGTCTTTAGTGAAATAGTTTCCAAAAGTAGATCCAGATTAAAGGCATATGATGACAACAACTGACAACGGTTTTCTTTTCAGAGTTTGCAGGTCAAGCAGTTTGTGTCGATTACATTGGGTGAAAATTTATATAAGTCAGCTCAGGGATGTCCACGCAAAACGAAACGATTTTTCTACACGGAAATATAAAATTTATACAAATGAACGAAGCCACAAATCGAAAGCCGCTACTACGCATAATGGTTAAGGAATTACATTTTCAGTAGAATGTGCTTTTGGCGATCCTATTTCAAGGTTCAAAGAGTGGCAAGAACTACTTCGATTCTGCTTTTCTTTGAAGTCACTGGATGTACAAAATATAAATTGAACGTGATGTTTTAAGCAAGACTCTCCTTTCGTTCTGGTGGTGACCTTCGGCAAATTTTTGTGCAATACCGTATATACTCGTACATATAATGGGCTAACAACGCGAGTGCGAACTTCGTCAAGTAGCACAGGCCGGCAAGTTTCCGAAGTTGGGTTTGATACATATGGTATGTAATTCAGAGGTCTGCTAAAGAGGTGTCATAATCAAAAAATGGAAAGACAAGATCTAAAGTTTCTTCTGATTTCTTTATGGGTCTCTGATGAAGTAAGAACTATCCTCAGATGTGAATTTTTTTTGTGGCAATTATTTTTGGATCTGCACTATTCAGAAGGTCTTACTTACTTTAGGTGGCGCTGCAGTTTGGGGTGGACCTGGGCCTCAGTCAACAAGAGTCTCCAGCCAGCTACATATTTGGCTAACTGCCTCCAGTTTCGCACGCTAAGTTGGCTGAAGTTTCCTCACACTTTCGTGCGAAACCTAAGTTGCGGTCTTTCTCTACTGCACTTTTCCTCGGGGGCAGATTCGAATAATTTCAGACCGGAGCGTCGTTGGTGTCCATCCGTTTTATATGACCTAGCCATCTCAGTCGTTGGATCTACACTCTTTTCACCGTAAATGCAGACGGGACTAAAAACTACTCGAAAAATTTTCCTCCCGAAGCAACCAAGAGCACCCTTATCCACAGAGTCGGACTCGGATTTTCAAGGTCTTATATAGGGTAACTTTTGTTGTTCGAGAGAGGGCTTTGCTAGCCAATTGCCTTCTTAACCCAAAGAAGCAGCGATTGGCAACAGTTATTCTTCGTTTAATCTCAGCGCTGGTGTCGTTGTCTGAATTTATGGCGAAACTTAGGCAGACAAAGTCCTTAACTACCTCAAAATTATACCTGTCAAAGGTGACGTTCTGCCTGAGGTGAGTTGAGTGTCCTTTTTGCTTACCAGCATATACTCGTACTTGGTCTTGCCCTCTTTGGCCCCTAAACACATTGTCGTCGGTTACGTCTCTATACTTGAAAAAGCGCCATTGACATCACGCTGCTTTCTTATATCAGTATCATTGGCCGGATTTTTGAAAAATTGTGCCTCTTATGTTTTGGCGTGAGTTTTGCACTATTCTTTCAAGTATGATGTTAAATAAATCGCCTGACAGCCCATCGCCTTTTCTAAATCCGTTTTATGTATCAAAGATTCATTCTCCGGTGATCGTCATTCTGCACTGACAGTCAAGCTTTGCAGGGATGCCAAAACTAGACAGTAATGCTCGTCTCTATAGAGGCTGTCATACGCGGCCTTAAAATAGAAGAATAGGTGGTGTGCATCGATCTGAAACGCATGGGTTTTCTTCAAAATCCATCATAGTGTAAATATTTTGTCAATGGTGGACTTTTCTGGCTTGAAGCCACACTGATACGGACCTATTAATAACCTTATCCAGGCATTCACACAATACGACAGATAAGATCCTGTATGCGATGTTAAGAAGACAGATGCCTCTGTAATTGCGCAGTTCAGAGGGTCTACTTTCTTGAGGATCGGACATGTGGTGAGATTCCATTCTACCCATTGAAGAGATCGGCAGCTAGGCCCTCCTCTCGGCTTCTTTTTTGGACGGGATAAAATAGAGCGAAATGAGAACGTCGTAGACGACAAACTGCGGGAAACATCACAATGATTGGTACGAAAAATGAAAGAGGGACTGTTCAAATCCAAACCTATGGTTTAAGCTGAATAGTTTTTCTCAAAAGTCTTGAGTTTCCATCATATAAGTGAAAACCCGATACAGTTCTCGTCAAGACGATTTCACTACTATTGGTCTTACATACTGTGTCAAATAATATCTCGGACATAAACCATATCTTGACTATTCTACAATATATTGCCTTCGATGCGATAATATCTCAGAAAACGTAGAACGAGTGTTTTTTTCACTCTCCGGGTTACGAAAATGAAAGAGTGTTACTGCGGAATAAATTCGGCGAATGGCTGACTGTAAACATAATTAGATCTCCAGTGAAGAAAACTGGGTTGCGGTAAGCGACGCGGCGATAAGAATTCTTAGCGATCTAAGACGCCTAAAACGCATACGTAAAGCGAATGTAAGCACTAGTTAGCGAATTGGCAACTGCTCTACACCGATTCTCACGAAAAAATATAATATCCGCGATTTAATAATATATCCGCGAGGGTAAAGTCCAGTCCGGGAATGTTCGAGGGAGGTGTTTTTAGCCGATAAGAATCCTGCAATACCGATGGAATACGACCATCGGTGCCTATGCAGGATTTGCACCTTCCTCCGCCAAAACAAAAAAAAACACACGACCCATATCTCAACAGCTAATAGCGCCATCTATTTGTCCAAACATCCGTTTTAAAGCTTGACTTTGGCTGACATTAAACAGTTATAAAAATTACTTTACACCTTTTCATTTGATGTTGAATTTTTTAACATGGAACAAAGAGCAGTCATTAATTTCCACCCTAAACTCAATAATGTGCATCAAAAATATTTCAATTAATGCAACAAGTGTGATAAGTACAGTTGTTTTTGAGTGTCACACAGGAAGACCAATAGCAATTCAGACACCTGAAATGATCCAAAAAGTATTCGATTTTATTGCTGAATTCATTCCAGCTGGTTAAACAGTTACTGCTCCATATTATCTTACAGTATTGAAACATTTGATGGCTAGAATCTTTTGTATTCTACCCGAATATCGGGATCCAAAAAGTTGGCCTCTGCTGCACGATAATGCTCCGAGTTACGCAGCACTCATTGTTCGTCAATTTCTGGCTTGAAATCAAGTGTATTAAATCATTTGCCCCATCCACCTGATATTCGATTTGTGCACTGGAGGCAATTCCTCAAAATGAGCTAAAGCAATCATTTTGATTACTATTAAATCGCTGAAACAAGTGTATTGAATGGGAAAGAGAATACGAGTATTTCGGATGAAAACACCAAAAAATAAACAGAAACCTTGTTTTAATTATGTTTTCTAGAGCCAGTCCGGGATATTATTTGCCACACTGTGTAGTGTGTATATACGTGTCTACGGGAGAGAAGGACAACGTTACCAGATAAAGATGTTTTCTGTTATAAACGATCAAACTTTTAGAGCGGATTAGATTTTGCTGTAACCAGATTTGTTTGGTCGCTAGACATGTTGATCCAACAGTCCGCCTACGGTTTGTTCTTCTATTAGCATCCAGCTTAAGTGTTTGCTTGCACGTAGGGATCGGTATACCGATGTTAACTTTTTCAGGCAGAATAAATATTGTGATTCCAATTTTGTAAGTACGTCGGCCCTACAGTTCTCTGGAATATCTCTATACCCTGGTACCCAGCAAAGGTGAATGTTAAACTGCTCGGCCATCTTCATTAAAGATAATCGGCAGTCCATAGGGTTTTCGATTTAAACGAACGTATAAAATAAGATACGGATATCCATTACAGATATAAGGTGGAAGGAAAGGCTTTGGTTAGGGTTATCAGCGAAACCTTCGTCACCAACCCCGAATACCTGGGTAAGCCAATGGCATTTTTGCAAAAGAATAAAGCTACTAAGGCTTTTCTTATTTTTTTTCTTGATTATTGGCCTTCCAGCTTAGTTTTAGTGTCGTGTCGAAGAACTAAGTTCCAGGAAGGGGTAAAAGGACACCGCCTTTCAGGATGCCTCTGCTGTCACATCTTTCGGCAGTTGGAAGTGATTATCCTGCTCTTTAGCACTAGACTGATCGAGCACTTTATCGATTCCTGAAATGCCAATAAGAGGACTATTTTCTGGAAACTGCAACTTCAACAAGTTCAACTGGATCTTATTGATAGGTGGCGCACATTGCTGTCGATTGACTTCGTGAAGAAGTTATGAAGTTGCATTTTCGGCGTACGAAACATGCAAAGTCGATATTTTTCTACTTTGGTTGAAGTGGGCTACGATCTCAAAAATTTCAGCTTAGGACCGAATTCGGCAGATTTGGGCACCCAGCTTTAAGAGACCATTGTAAATCTGTGAAAAATATTTTCGTAGAATAGACTTTAAAGTTTTACTCCAGTTATCAGACTATTAGAACCCAAATTGTAGTTTAAGAAATGGTCCGGGACTTATGTATAATTCTTGGACTAAAATATATATGAATTTTGTAGCGCCATAGATGGCAAATTTGTTTAAATTGCCTGAAATATCAATCGCCTTTAATGTCTCTCAAAGTAGATTCTTGTGACTCATGATTGAAACTGAAAAACATCGCTGAATGAGAAATTATCTTTTGAGGGGTTGAACGTATGTACTCGTATATCCATGTGCAAACAAAAATCAATAACAATAGACAAAACATGTTTTTGTGGTGTTTATGTATTTTTTCTGTTAACGTGCCAGAAATATTCACACTCATCTAGCAATTTATGTACGTAATAAACATTTTAATTAAGAACGCCACTTGCTAAACAAATTGTTGAAAGGTTTTGAAGCGATCCGACGACATTTTTCTTTTTACTATGAATATTTTCGTAGAGATAAAGTTACAGAATTTCGAATCTGCTAATTTTGGTATTCTTGAAAAAAAAAAACAAACAAAAATATTCCATAGAAAATATAACTCTTAAGTTAGCCTAGAAGTGGCTAAACGTGTTAAGCGTGGTGGTTAGGTCCCTCTCCATTTACATGGGCCACCCGAGATGGGGGTTTTCTCTTTTGCGTTTTCCTAATCATTTAAGCTGATGAATTTCGATTCCTTTAGCATATCCCATGTCGCTGTATAGGGAGTACAGTTCCTGGTATAACCTTCTCCTCCTCGTTGACGTAAACAAGGCCGCAGATCATTCAAATTAAATGCCTCTTTGACATTGAATAGATCCTGGGCCGAAAAAAAATCGACTTTCCAAGGGGCTTCACTGTTTCTGGTAGAGAATGTCTAATTCTTTTCTCGATGACAACATATACTTTATTGATTGACAAATGGTTGTAGAAGATAACTTAGTATGAGGGAAGTGTTTGCGTTGATTGAATCCTGTAAAGTTAGCTCTGAATAAAGCTTTCGGCAGAAATGTCATCGAAAACCACAAGTACCAGAACTTGTTCGTCCGGTTCCCTTGTGGTAAGATGGTCATCGCTCCGGTAGGCCTTTCGAGATTGACGACGAGAAAATCAAAACATTGATGCCAGAAAATAGGCATTCAGCGGTTCGAGAGCTTGCTTCCGCTCTAAATGTATAAAAGTATTCACACACGCCATTTGAAGTCACTTACCTCCATAAAGAAGCCCGATATTTAGGTACTACATGAGTTGAAATCAATTCATCAGGCGAAGCGCGTAAACATCTGTGATCAACTCACCAAATGCAAAGAAAACAATCCGTATGTTCATGGGCGACGAAAAAAAATATATATAAATGTCAGCCGAAAAATAAATATTGGGGTAGGGGATGCTGTCAGCCTGTCATTCTTGTGAGATTGAAAGGGACAAGTCTTACTTGAGCTGCTTGCAAAGAACAAAAGCATTAGTTCCGATGTTACAGAAATAAACACCCCTATCGTAGAATATGCCGGGGGACGTTTCACTCAAATTCACAAATTTTGATCGTTGAATACGTTCGAAGTGAATGTTTCATTTGTCGGTAAGGTGAATGCGTTTTGAGGCCATCGTAGAAAACGTTCGAATTAAAACTTCCCATACAAATTTTGATATTTCTCAAGTATTTCTTGTGAAACTCACGACAAAATGTTGTAAGTACATAAATGAATAATTCTTGAAAATACATACATAAATACATATGCATATATTCTATTGTAGCAAGAAATCAACTAACCGGGATCAGTTCAGAGAACAATGAAATTAAATCCCGATATTGCAAAAAATGATTGCAATCGACCACCAGAGGCACAACCTAAACAGCTTAGCACCGCCAACAAAGGAGGTAGCGGAGTGGAAAAAAGTAGCTCGGATTAATCTCCGTCTTTAAGATATCCAAAACATATGAAAATGCTGCTTTATTTAGACGAAAGGCTTTAACAAATCTGATAGATTATTAGAACGAATAAAATTTGAAACTCAAACCAAATCTGGAAGTTCCATAATATCTTCTGCAGTTCCCCTTAAAGATGCACGCCTTTTTCTGATAGAAGCTACTTCGTCTTCATTATCAAATGCATTCAAGTATAAACCTATACTATCCATTTTTCTTAATTCACTTATGTATTTAACTTGCTTAATTTAAATTTGAAATTTTTTCCAGCATTAATTGGAATCACAACACAGCTGTTTTGCGAACTCGACATAGTCATCGGTAAGGTAGTCGGCCCGCAGTATTCTACGATTCATATGGCAAGTGAAACTGAATCAAGTTAGTGAAGTGAATCTTAGATACGGCACAGAAACATCCTGAGCTGATCAATCGTAAAGGTGTTGTGTTTCACCACGGCAAAAATTATTGCTGATTAGTTGGTATTTGTAACCGTAAGTACGGTATAGTCTAGATCTTGCAAAAAAACGCAATGACTCTTTGAACAACCCATTACATATGTGCTACATATGTGCATCAACATTCACGGGTATCAGCACTCATGTCGGTGGACTGCCTGATTAACACTCTCAACAGTTCTAACGTTTACATCACATTCATATGCAGATTATGTAGTTGCTCTGTCTGCCGGATCTTGCGTGTCGACTGTTTGCTGTAAGGCTCAGATAGTCCTAGATGCAATACAATAAAAATTGGCCTTCGATACTATAAATCAACTATTTCAAAACTTAAGCGTTTCTCTTCACAAGAAGCTGAAAACAGACTAGTCTGGTTCACCAAGTAGCAAAAGTCTTCCGGAATAGTAAATTTGTTTGGATTAAACATGTCGCGTTGAACACTATCAAGCCAAGTGGAACCTATATTGAAATTTCGATGAGCTACGTCTATTTTCAAAACCAAGATAAACACAATTTAAATGATAGTAAGCTACGTTTAAAGAGCATGCTGAGCTGGCATCTATTGCTTAACCACTCCACCATTATTCAGAGAGTTCGAGAATATAAGGCTTGGTTTCAGCCCAGACGTGAGTTTACCTGAATCACAGGTCACGATCGGATTGCTAAAAATTAAAGCCGAATTCTAATATAGGCGTCATTTGTACAGTTGCCGATAAGCGCACACAGCGCAAAGGGTACGCGTAACAACTTTAATAATTTTAAAAAGAGGAAGAGGAAGGAAAAGGAGTGAAGAAAGCGAATGTTATGCCTGAGGAATAGAATTCCAACGTCGTTTTCCTGATATAAACACCGAAAACATTATAAAATCATTCATGGAAGTTTCATACTATTCTCGATTCAGGAAAAAGTTAAATCGATTGTCATTATCTCCTTATAGATATTCAACCCACTTATGACAGCATCTGATCATTCGAGATTTAAAAGGTCATGATTAGTTTAGTGTCAAAATCACTCATTCGTTCAATATGATTACTTGCTTATCTTGCATTTGATCCGCTACATGAAGATCAGTAAAAATCTCGACAGCTCCATAAACATTTCCAACTGTCTTAAGTTGTAATCTCCAAAATGATTAAGGTACCCTTCCACTTTTATAAGCCACCTTAGACAAAGACTTCTGCGATGTCTCCTCTGGAGGGGATGAAAAGTATGCCAAGGCGGAACTTTAATATTCATTTGCTCCACTTGTTTTACTAATCTTATGCTACTGATGCACACTACTGTGACCATGTCCATATCGTTTTGCAGCTCGTAAAGATTGTCTTTATATCTCTTTCTGTCCAAAACTTGTTAACAATAAAACAACTTAAAAAGTCTTGGATTCAAAATGTCCAATAATATCATCATTTTCATCAACGTTTAAGTTTCTGACTAGGTTCACTTTGAAATCGCGTGTTTAAACAAGGCCTTACTGAGTTGTTAACCCAAAGAAACTACCATCATCATAAGACTTATTGAGGGAAAACTTTGTATATCAATGTCATAGATGTTTATTGCTACTTTCTGTTACTATTTGCAGCTCAGCCCTTTTCCGCCGATTCCATTTCAATGCTTCCAAAAGCACAAGTCGTTAATTTTGGCATTGGACTGTGGGTTTCACAAAATTTTCCCAAATCTAAGGTTAAACAAATCACATGAAGAAGATTAAGATACTTTTACTAAATGAACCCTTCTCCATCATCTACATAATCTGAAGGGCTTGGTAGAAATGTCAAAACAAAACAGAAATAACTGTTAAATAACTGTTTTTTGTAGATCCTATGGTATGAGTCCTTAAAATAAAAAAAAAGGTGCTGAATATCGACGTTGGCATTTTGCTGTTTTCTGAAGGATCTTCCGAAGTTTGTAAAGGGTTTTCCAATAAGGACTTGACAACTTTTTTTTTTAAATAAAACGCAAACCTTTTGAGATATTTCAAAAACTTTATTATCGGCTTGAAGTACAATCAAAACATTTATGAATGGAACTCGACTTCGTTCATATGGCCACCGCGGGCACGTTTGCAGCGGTCGATTCGTTGGACCCAATTTTCAACAACCCGGCCACACATTTTGGCCGAAACGGCCGCTATTTCACGTTTAATGTTGGCTCTGAGCTCTTCCAACGTCGTCGGCTTGTTAGCATAAACCAATGACTTAACGTAGCCCCACAGAGAATAGTCAAGCGGCGTTAAATCGCACGAACGAGGAGGCCAGTCGATTTTGCGATGTAATTCACCATCTTGGCGCATCTTCTCCAGAACCCAAACGGAGAACGTACGTCGCTTCAAATGGTCTATCGGCTTCAATTCTTGAGTCAGCTTGATCTTGTATGGGTGTAAAACAAGATCATTACGCAAAATACGCCATAATGTGGTCTGAGCGATGCCCAATTCTTGAGAACGCCGTGGAATTGACTGATTTGGATCGTTTGCTACGGACACCTGAACGGCAGTGATATTTTTGACACTTCGACCAATCCGTTATCTCACTGACACGGCAACTTCACACAACGAATATGTAAACTCAAATTTTTGCACTAAACTTGTTATTGCCTGTCTACTAGGGCGAGAATTACGACCAAAAATTGGAATTAACGCTCTTAAAGTTGCAGTCACCTACTCCGAATTTCGGTAGACAATTTTTATAATTTGCAGACGTTGCTCGTTCGTGTACTTTACTATGATGAAAATGTTGAGTTTACTGAATAAATTGACAGTGGCAGTCTGAAGATTAGTGAAAGAGTGCGTTCACAAATTTAATTCAAAGTTGTCAAGTCCCTATTGGAAAACCCGATACATAAGGTCAGAAATGGACTGACTTGACTTAAATCCGCACTAATAGAGACCAATCAAATCGTTGATGAGTAGTTTAAGGTGTTCACACGATGCGACATTCAAGATGTTGGATGCTAAGAAGACTGATGCCTCTATGATTTGGTCATTTAAATGGTAGCTCTTTTTGTTGATCAGGAAAACGAAGCTTAAGTTTCACGCGTCAATCAACATTTTCTTCGACCAACGAGCCGCTTCTCAATCCATTTGTTTTATTATATTTAAACAAATGTGTTTATTGGTCGGTCTTTATTCAGACCGATATCCTTCTCTACGCTTTTACAGTAGGGCGCACGAGTCTCTTCGAGTCAACGCCACTATACCAGTTGCGGCATCTCAGATCGTTTCTTGGCATCGATGTTACAGGTGTTCAGAGTCTAAATAATAGATAAATATAGAGAATAATATAATGATACTCCATACAGTTTTACAGATTGACGTACTCATCAGAGGCACAGTCCTCCAAAGTATGCATTCAATGTAGCTGATGGGCTGTAGCCATAACACTAAAATCCGAGATGAACATATATGCCCAATTTACAAAAGAGCTGCACTGAGTGTAGCACAGTACAAATACGATGAAAGATAGCTTATCAAACTTTATCAGTCTTGTTTAGCTATATGATTTCACTGCAACATTATAACAAGTAACACATTACACAAAAAGGAAGCCCTCAAGATGATATAATCGATTTTTATAACTAGATCAAAAGTGATCATATCACCGTTTTCGACCGTTTTTCACTATATATCCACAAAATTCAATATTCACTTTTTAACAAAATTCAGCTTCTCATATCTGCATTATTCGTTTCTGGCAAAATTCTCAAATCATTCTTATATTGAAAACAACTAACAATTGCAGTAGTTACAACAGCAAGGTGCGATGTCTACGCAACACAACTATTTCAAGTTCATTTATCCAGTTGCAATATCTAAGCAAAAACATGGTCAACATTGTTACACAACACTCATGGGAATCTACCAAGTGTATAATTCCAACCACATCAACCATAGCACAAGGTACGGATAAAGATACAAAGAGACAACACACAACGCCATACCACATACCTACTCGTGTCTCATATGGCGCTGCGTTTTTTTTTTTTTTTTTTTTGTGCTAACGTAACATAAATTCATTTGATCTTCAATCTCAAATCAATTGCAAACCGATGTATACAAGTCAACAATGCTGCCTACCGCAAAATCCACTTAACAACAGTTGCTCCTGCTCTATTTACAATCGATTCGACTTCAGCTAAATTTTAAACTTGAAACACGCGCGAAATGACAGCAAACAGAGCAATAGACTACCACCACCGGTGGGCTAAGTAATTTGTGCAAAAAAAACATTCAAATCGAATTCCATCAACGATTTTCACATTTAATTCACAGAACTCAAACCAAAAAAGGTTACTCATACGCCCCCCATAAAAAGAAAAAAATAAAACGCAACATCGAAGCCAAAATAATAGATTCCACCACAATCTCAACCCCCATATGGCGTTACTCACCAGTGTGTGACAATATAGTATGCTGCTGTCTAGTTATCCAAGCAAGAATTATCCAATGGATCTTTATTGATTTCTTATTTACGGAACACTTGTATTTGTATTATACAGCACTTGTTTCCTTCATTTACATTACAACTATTAGGTAATCTTCCGATTCCTATGCCCACTCATATTCCTCAGACAGAATTGCACAATTTTTGTCGTGTTACGAGTATTAACGAAAGAACTTTAGACACCGTATGACTGTGTGACCACCATCCGCATCCGTAAGATGGCCAGACTAATAATTCAAAACAACTATGTATACTCGTAATACAAAAAATGCGAGAAAATAATAAATCCCAGAGATTCTTAACACGCAAGAGCGTCGAACAAGAAACAACTACGACTACGTTGCGAACACAACAGACAACAGACATTCAACATTAGATGTAAGATGTTAGATGTTAGACTTTAGACGACAGAAGGTAGAGAGTAAATATTTCACATTAGAACTTGACCGTTTTGCGCTAGTATCAAAACTGAAATGTCTGGCGACCATGATTTGCTCACCTGTCGCCTTGTTGCTTTGGCGTTTCGTTTCGCTTTATACACCACCACCAGTAGCACCACAACCACCACTGGCCCATCTATTCGTACATTCGATTAGCTAGTTCGAATCTGTTCATTTCAATTTGACTCTCCGTCGACGGTGCGTTGTTACGTCGTTGCGTTGTTCTAAACGGCAGTGTTTTTAATTTTCATTGTTGTGCTGGCTTACTCGTAGCCATATTGTGATGAAAATGAAGCCGAATTACGAGTAATATGCTTTTGCTTACACAAATATGTACTTACTCACGAAGGTAGGCTAAGGTAGGCGACAATTGCGCGAGTAGCAGCAACACGAGACCTTAACTCTAAGGGGACAACAGACGTGATGCACATTGCGATCGGAGGAGCATCCGCGAAAACCAAAATAAAACAACATGTGAACGTACACACTTGAACACAGAGCGTACGAATTAAAATAAAAAATAAAAACACAAAACAAATTTATTAATACACACACATACACTGGCCAAATGTGCGAAGATGAAAAACACCGTATGCACTCGGATGGTATCTGTTTTTTTGGCAACAAATCTTAGGGTTCACAGGATGGGCCCGAAACTAAATTTTTTCTCTTCGTTTAGCTTAATTAACTTTTACGAGGGCTGTATGATAAGTACCTGTGTTAGGCAAGAAAACGCATTAAAAAATTGGCCTCTGTTTCGGCAATGATTTCCTCGTTTGACGAGAATCGCTTTCCGCCAAGCTATTTTTTCATGTTTGGAAACAAAAAGAAATCACATAGGGCCAAATCTGGAGAATAGGGTGGGTGAGGCAGCAATTCGTAGCGTATTTTGACCAGTTTTGTTGCGGCGATTGCGGACGAATGAGCAGGTGCGTTGGCATGGTGAAAAAGGACTTTTTTTTGCTAAGTGGAGCCGTTTTTTTTATTAATTCAGCATTAAATCGATCCAATAAATCAGCATAGTACTGCCCCGTGATTGCCCTTCCTTTCCCCCAAAATAATCGGTGAAGATGATGCCTTGCGAAACCCAAAAAACGGTGACCATGACTTTTCCGGCCGATAGAACTGTTTTCGCCTTCTTTGGAGCAGTTTCGCGGGGTGAAATCCAGTGTTTTGAATATTCTTTTATTTCTGGCGTGTAGTGATACATCCATGTTTCGTCAACAGTCACGAAACGCCGTAGAAACTCCTTCGGATTGCGCTTAAACATGTCCAAACAGTGCTCCGAAGTTGGCATGCGAGATCATTTTTGCTCCACTGTTAGCAAACGCGACACCCATCTCGCCGATAGCTTTCTTATGCCCAATTTTTCGTGTAGGATTCTTTGTATACATTCAATGGAGATGTGTACAATGTCAGCAATCTCTCTGACCTTAACCCGACGATCTGCTAACAATATATCATGGATTTTATTAATCCTAACCTCCTGTTCGGCCACGCTTGAATTCATTAAACCAATATCTGATGTCATCGCATGCTTGGTCCTTATAAACGGAATGCGTCTTCACTTTGATTTCCTCAAACATCACTCCATCCAAAAAAGGAATTCTAATCACTGATCGATATTGCTCTTTGCAATCATGGAGCAAATAAACACGAACTTGATGACCTTCAACAGCTGTCAAAACAAAGCTACTCGATACATCTGTCTGAAATTTTGACAGTCATCGTTGTAACTCATCATCGTAACTCTAAAATGGAGCATTTAATTTGAGATTGGGTCATTTAGGGGAATGGTATGCATGGCTTTAGATGTTTTGTTGAATAAATCATTCCATTCTACATAAATCTTCCACAAAGCAAAGTGGGCGATAAAGAAGTTGCTGTTCCTGCTGTTGTAAAAATTCTTGTGATAAAGGACTGAAAAATATTTATATTATATTATTTATATGTCAAGTAAGGATAAGTAACTAGAATTTTAAAGAAAGATTAACTATCAGCCTCTTCGTTTGCACCTTCGCCCGAACTTCTTCCCGCTTACCTACTTTCCCCTAAATCAAAGGTAGAACAGCATACCATGGATGTGTAGATAAAACAGGACCTAGTCACTAGAATGGAATCGAAGTTCGTAAGCAACTTTTTTTCGCTTTTCTGTATATGTACTTCTTGTAAAGAGGTAGTTATAGCTTTCATCCAAGAAGTGCGATGGGATGGGCCCTGTGAAATGAAGATAAAAACTGCGATATCTCTTATGGCTACTGCTATTTTATGTTTCCGGCATGTTTCAAGTCCTATGAAGACTCGCATAAAAACTAAATTTATTAGATCGATATGTGCCTATGCCTTGCAGAGAATTGAGAAAAGACTCTCAGGGATATTTTCTAATAGCTTTTACAAAAGATATACGAGCACTGCGAGCACATGATGAACAGGCCGTCCTAGTCTACTTCAAAACCAGGAAAGCTTATCGTTTTTGGAAGCCGTATCTGTAAACATAGTCAACTTCCACACCTCAACACCTTGACTATATGCTGATCAATAAGATGTCAATCAGTTTGAGTGCATCACGAACGGAGTAAAATATTTTTGCAGTCCAAACTTTTTACGCGACTGAAATTGACCATTAACTCAAATCACGTATACGTAGTAGTCAGCGTTCGGATAAGGATACCCTGCTCATTGCTAATATAAATTAATATTTTGAAGAAGCTTGATATCGAAAAGCTACAAAGCTAAGAATCAGTTTTCCAGAAGTCCTTTGCACCAGCATCAAGTTGCATCAATGCCAGCAATCAATTAGAAAGTCTGCCAGTGTTGTGCCTCTGGTTTGATGTAAATAAATCAACCCTATAAGGAATGATAATTGAAAAAAACGTCGGCTTCTCAAAAACAGAAATACGTGAGAAAGTTCTTCAGCCCGAATCTTGCTATGGGATCAATCCGGTTTATAGATTAATTATGACTATCCGGTCAATTTATGATCGAGATGTGCAAGCTGCGTAGTTAATTCAAAATATGATACTTAAGGCTATGAGTATTTGTCTTTATAACATCGTTTTTCGCCTCTGCTGACGCTATATGTATGTTTTTATGCCTGAAACTTGGGACTTCTTGCTTCAGTTTGCATCTAATGACGATCTCGCACCCAAATACCCACTTCTTGTCGGATGCAGACATCAATATACATACATAAAAATCGTGCATCTGCTTTACAGCAAACCTAGAGTCCCTGTGAGTTGTTGTGATGTAGTGGTTTGAAACTCAGATATAATTGGTTTCGATATTGCTAACAAGCTATAGCAATGTAACAAGCTAAAGCCCCAAACTATTGTGAAGAAATTAAACGTCGAATGGCAAGAGGTTGACTGAGTGTACCCTAACCTCTCCAGCAGTCTAATACTGTCAGCACCGATTGTAAAACACCAGTACTATTACTGCACAGAAATCTGAAAGGCTACCTCTAATGTTTTGGCTTTCAACTCGCCCAAACCTTGAAACCTCTGCTTCAATGACAAACTTAGACAGGCAAACCTTAGAGAGGTATTACCAGGAAAAATGAAATATTGAATTTTAAACAAAAACGAAAACGAACATCCCCAAGCTGTAAAGGCCAAATAAAAATCTCTAAGGCCAAAGGCACCTTATAGTAGAACCATCAGTCCTGCCAACCTGAAAACATTATTTCCTTAGACTGTTATATGGTGATGAAAAACAATATCCCACTGAACCACTAAACCTAGATAAAGATGGGCAGCATTCCCGTAAACGCGACCAAGATGAAGTCAAGACAAACATCTTCAGCAGCAGGTGACGATTGCATGCACCAATTCATCTTCAGAATCTAAGCCGGTGAAAGTATGCCCGACAAAAAACCCAGGAGTTCTTAATCGATACACATCACTTCTTTATCGATTTCAAAGTAACATACATATATCAGCATCAATAGATTTAACCTGCTCAGAGTCATGCCCAGTTTTGGCATTCTGTAAGGCTCAGGCGAGTGTAGAGAATGACGATGGATAATACCTACACACTTCTCCATTACGGTCGGTAATGACAAAATCGAGATCTTTTATGTCAGAAAAGAACTTAAACAATCCCAAGCGTTGTCATGTAATTTTATCAGCATCGCTATTGAAAGAATGTGCGATATTCATCTTTCAAGTTGTACAGCAATACCGAACTCGTCAGAAAAGTTTGAACACATGGACACTAGCATCACTAACGCAGTTGAGCACGACCTCATCTAAGATGGCGCACACAAGTAGAAAGGGACCACAACTAATTTCGTGTCCGCAAGAAGACCAGGCCATCTAGAGAGGCATGTTGGCTGAGGCTGTGTCCACCCTATGCAGAAGTGCTATCTAAGTAAGTAATTAAGATCATAAACTAGTATATCAGATGTAATAGGATGTAAATATGAAACCGATCTGTTTGTATAGAAAATATTGATTTGAGAATTGTACAAAAATATTTAAGTGCTGCCCATCGCCAGATATACATACATTTATCTGTTGAGGCAAACCAGTCATCGGGCCATTTTCGTAAAAAGTAAAGTGCTGCTTAGCACGTGCGTGTCCCATCGATGCAAATAAAAAGTAATCAGACGAAGCCAATTCTGGTGTGTACGCCGCTTGCGAAAGTATTTCCCGTCTAATCGCCTCAATCGTTTTCTTGACCAGTTATCCTGACCTCATCCTAGGATGCGATGCCAACGCGCATCACACAATATGGAGCAGCACCAATACCAACGATAAAGGTAAGTCACATTTTGAATACATTATTAGTACTAACCTTAGTGTATGTAACACCGGTAATGAGTCGAAATTCATTACAAGAAACCGACAAGAAGTGCTTGACATCACTCTTGTCTCCGAAGGCATTGATCATTTAATAACGAACTGGATGGTATCGTCTGAACACTCCTTTTCAGATCACAGATACATCCGATTCAATTTTATGAATGCTCCCCCCTGCCAAACAGCATTTCGTAACTATCAGAAAACTGACTGGCTCAAATACAGGAAAAAACTTTTAAAAAGTATCTCTCCCGACCTTTCAAGCCCCCCGGATAACACCAATGGACTTGACTCAAAAGTCGAGCCTCTAACACGGGCTCTCCACTGAGCATTGGCCGTCTCCTGTCCTTTAATTAAACCTAGAGGCAAGCACACTGGGGCTGCTTAGACACGATTGTAGGAAACTTTCCGCGACTTTCTGCGACAAATATTACTAGCCTTATCACAAGAGACAAATTGCTCTGGACACAGTATAGCTTCAAACCATATAAATCTTCTGGGCCAGATGGTATAATTCCAGCCGAGCTACAAACATCCTCGGATATAGTCTTGCCATCGCTTGAAAATATCATGAGGTACTGCGTAGAACTTTCCCACATATCTCTGTCATGGAGAGAAGTAAATGTAGTTTTCATTCCCAAAAGCGGTAAATGTTCTCATGTTGTCCCAAAGGACCTAAGACTTATCCTTCTAAAAACACTAGAACGACTGATTGATATCCATATACGATCTAGCTTTAACCCTAGACTCCTATCCACGACGACGGCACTGTCAGCTCTGAAGGTAGGGGACTTGATCAATCTCATGCTAAAGAGCAGGATTATCAACTCCAAACTGGGTTTGTCCTCTGTCAAAAGAAGTGTCGGCAGAGGTACGCCGCAAGGCGGTGTCCTCTTACCCCTTCTCTGGAACTTAGAGGTTAACGAACTGCTGATATACCTGGAAAAGGGTGCAAGCAGGGTCGTTGCGTATGCGGATGACGTTGCTATAGCCGTCTCAGGAAAACATCTACATACGATTATTAAGAAGCTGGGCTGCTGGCTGTGGACTGGGAATAAGCCCCCATAAAATCGATCTTGTCCTCTTCTCTGGGAATTAAAAAATTCCGACTATAGGCTCTCCCTCAATCAATGGTACCAGCTTGGTCTTCTCCGATACAGCGAAATATCTCGGTCTAATTTTCGACAGGAAACTAAGCTGGAAACCTACCATGCAAGAAAGAGTAAGGAAAACCTCAGTAGCTTTATTCTCTTGCCAAAAATGCAATCGGTTTCAAATGGGGCCTCCAACCTCGCATCACCTATTGGCTATATATCTCGGTCATAAGACCGATACTCACCTTCGGGGTGGTTATGTGGTGGACGACCTTAGACAAAGCAGTAAACTGCGGGAAGCTGAATAAAGTCCAAAGAACAGCATGTCTGGCATAAGCAGAGCCCTACGCACTACTCCCACCGCAGCTCTGGACAGTCTGTTTCACCTAACACCCCTCGACATTTATAGCAGACAAGTAGCCGCCAACGCAGCTATACGCCTTAAAGCGACTTCACAGTGGGCAAATTAAACTTTTGGATCCAGATCCTTCTGGGAGGAAGATTCCTTCCTGGATGACAATTCAAACCTCTTTTACACCGACGGTTCAAAGACTGTCAGTGGGGTTGGTGGAGGTGTTTTTGCCGATAAGCTTAACCTTAGCCCCTCCTTCCACCTCCCTAACCACTGTAGGGTGTTCCAGGCGGAAATTCTAGCAATTAAATTAAGGAACAGTCATGGACTGCCGAACATCTCTAATGGAGATGGCGGAGCATGCAACAAGGCTTGACATGTTTACTAACGACTTTTGCAGAAGCTGCATGGATGGAGGAGGAAGAGGAGACAATCCTTCACCTCCTCTGTAAATGTTTAGCTCTCTCCGAAAGAAGAAATCTCCACCTAGGGGCCTTCTTCCACAACTACTTAAATGACTTAAGCAACACAGACATTAAGAGCCTCCTACGCTTAATTAAGCGCTCCAAATGGTTACTGGATTAGGAGGATCACAGATCCACGTGGCATCACAATGGGCCAATAGACCTAAGTATGTTGATTTTTCAACCTATCCTATGTGTGATGGTGTCATAAAGCGAAATCATCTTGTTTTGCCTTTTTGATAACATGGTCGTTTTTTTTAATTCGATTACTATCTGCCGGTAGCGTTCTGTATTAATGCTTCGCCAAGTTTTACCAGCTCATAATAGATCACACCTTTTTGATACCACCAAACATAGAGCACGGTCTTTCGTTCATAGCGATTTGACCTTCAATATTCAAAAAAAACAAAACACTGTGGTGCTTGCAGCCCGGTATGGGCCATAGCCTAGCTTCTTGACACTCATTTGTGTTGCTCATGTTGTCACATCTGAGCGGGGCCTACGGTTTATCGCCGAGACCGAACGGAACTCCTTAGAAGCTTTTTCGTAAGCAATTTTACTTTCGGGAGTTTGCCATTGACCGCCGAATTCAATATTCAATAGTCGATATTCTTTTAAACCTGGTGAGCAGAATATCGTAGGCGGTTTTTCGGTTTTTCTGCTGTCTTTCATTCAGTTCTTGTTAAAACCTATTTTGCTACTTTTTTTATCTTTTCTATCACTTTCAAATGTATGGAGACGGCTTCTGGTGTCAGATTTATTAAATCAGTGAGCTATCGTTACGTTTGAGCGTCATCCTCATCCAACAGTACTAGCAATTCGGTGTCTTAACATTTTTTTCGGTGGTGTTCCACGTTCTTCGTTTCCTACATCAAAATCGTCACTTTCGAATTTTTTAAGCCCCTTAAAGTACCATGATTTACCAAGTAAGCTTCGACAAGCATTCGATATTATTGTAAAGCAGTTTTCTCTAAATGGTAATAGAAAATCAAAGTCATCCGCAAATTGTAGTTTCCAGGTAAAAAATTCGACATGTTTAGCAATGTTACAAGCTATGCTATTCTATTAGTGTGAGTCGAAAATCTTTGTCAAATGTCAACAAGAAAATGGCGCCAATATGACGCAGTTTAATGGTAACTACATTGACAGCTAGGGCCATTTATAGTTTCTTATTTACAGACTTGCTGCAATTTCGTGCTGGAACAAATCAAATTTAGATTTACCGACAGCGCTTTATCTGAAATATGCAATTCATTTACAACGATGCCAATTCAATATTTATAGTCAAACTCTGTAAACAATTTAAAAAGAAAAATTTAAACTTGTAGAGAGGCATGATTTGTTCCAGATAAATTATAGAAAATTTAGATATTACAAACTGTTTCTATTTTATTTTCTGTTTAATTATAAATAATTTAATATCTATAAATAGTATTTCTATTTTGTTTTTATTTTTACAGAAGCTTTGACTGCAAAGCATAATCAGTAGTCTTTGTATTTTTATAATTTTACATACTTTTTTATATATGAGCACACGAATTGATTCAGTAGCATAAGTATCCAACATTGCACACGGTTTCCATGAGCAGCAAATTTATGTACCTTGTCAACCGACAGACCGATACTTCTCACACACAACCTGAGGTCCTCAAATGCCAACAAACAATATCGTATCGACATAGAAAATTTTCATTTAGTTACACACCACGTGCATACATACTATATGTAAGTGTGTGCATTTGTGATGTTCCTATACAATATATTAACATCGTACCGCGAAAATATTTGCAACTTTCGATGATTAGGATTATTTCTTGCATCTTTGCCAAATTACTTAATTAAAAACCAAACTAAAGAAAAAACGAAATCTTTTACAAACAGTGCAAAACGATAACAAAAATAAAAACTTTCTATATTGCAAACAGGGCATTTCGAATGTTTCTAAGCAAATTCGATTTTAAATAAAAACTGTTAAAACAGTACATAGTCTGTGAAGTGTCTCAATATTATACATATGTGCAAAGCTTCAAAACGTTTGTTAGGGTCCTCCACATTATATCCATTCGTATACGAAGCCGTTCATTGTATCCAAACTGTTGTAGTTTTTTTTTTTTTGCACGCTTGGGAAGTCACGCCCCCTGAAGGGTCAGGTCCTTAACAAATCCTTTAGACAAAAAGTCTAATTAAACTGACCAATGCCAATCCCCCTGCTGTGGTTATGAGAGCCGCCGCCGTTAGCCGATTCAAGTTTCTTGCGCCGCCATCTAGGCCATAGACCTCTGTTTGAACCAGGGCTTTTAATACGCAGAAGTAGTTAGAGAAATTGGTACCAAGGTGGTCAAACTATTTTCTGACTATTTTCCTTTGCCGCTGTCCTGATAAAGAAGACGTGCTCTAGTGTGAACATTTTTCTTCATCTCTATTGTATGCAGCTGTCAATGATGTTCTCGCAGGCGTTAAGTACTCCACATTCAGTCAGAGCTACTGGGCTAAATCGTTCCTTTGCCGGAACGAACATGGAACGGTTCCTTTCTTGAATGGAACTAGTTCCCAGAACTACATATTTAGTTCCAACGATGTATCAAAAGAGATTCATATCCGCGGATTTAAGTAGTTCCACAGACATGTTTGGATAAATGGAAAGATGCATGTCCACAGAACTACGTAGTTGAAGTTGAACATATTGAATATTGAATAACAAATACATGTATGAAGAAGAAGCCGATCTACATGTATGCATATACTCGCAAACGAGTCAAATGGTTGCAAACGATCAACTTTTCCCCGCTGTTTGCGTATCATCATCATACTCAATTTACTCAAACTCGTTTGCATCCAAACTCGCAAGCATCCATACTCGAAAGCAAAAACAACCCTTGTCAATCAGAACAAAATAAAGATTTTGCGAAGTGAACTTCTTGTGTGTGAACTATCGGATTATCGCACATGTCGGAACTATCGGACATGTCGGAACTATCGAACATGTTTAGGTGGAGTATGCGGAACTATTGGAACTAGTTCCGACAGCGGACATAGTTCCAGGAACTATGTAGGTCCGGAACGACTCAAATCTAGCTACTAGGCTTTACCACGTGATGGTGAGTAGGAGTTGTTGGGAAAGACCTAACGTGTCAACGCTTGTCTTTTCTTACCACGCTTGACCATCATTGAAGCCAAAAGGCTACTACTATACTATACTACTACTATACTTCTTTTAATTGGGTGGCTTATAAAAACGCTCGTAATACAGCCACTAGCATTGTGCGTGATTCGAAACGAAATTACTATTCCTCTAAACTTAGTATGTCTTTGCCCCCAAAGGAACTGTGGAGGAACCTTCGGCAAATTGGTGTTAGCAAAGGAATATATGATAACTGTTCGTCAAATCCAAATGAGCTAGATGCACATTTTGTTGACAAAGCGATGGCTGGTGGTATGTTTGATTTTCATCCGAACACCTTTACATCAGTACAAAGGCAAGTCGATTTTGAGGTAACAACTGAGACTGATGTAATTTCAATCATTGCCTCCATTAAGTCAAATGCAATTGTGGAAGATGGTATACCAGTCAAATTTCTAAAAATACTTTTATCCAGTACTGTAAGCCATATAACCCACATAATTAATTCGTGTATTATGACATATACCTTTCCCCAGGCTTGGAAATATGCACGGGTTATTCCGATTGCCAAAAAATCGAACGCAAGTTCTGTTAACGATTTTAGGCCAATAAGCATTCTCCCATGCCTATCAAAAGGATTTGAGAGAGTCTCATCCCGCCATATCAAATGCCACTTATCCTTCAACTCTCTATTGACTTCTTCTCAGTCAGGCTTTCGAGAAGGGCATAGTTGTCAGTCGGCAATGGTGAAGATTTTGGATGATGTAAGGCAAGACTATGACAAAGCGCTCGTGACTTTACTTTGCTTTCTCGATTTTTCGAAAGCTTTTGACAAAGTGAATCACAAAATTCTTTTATGGAAGCTTAAACACTTTTTCGGGTTTGGAGAAAGAGCTGTTAAACTTTTACAAAGCTACTTGTCGAACCGATTTCAAAGGGTCGTTGTTGGTGGAAGGATTTCCTCTGTTTTGCCCTTGTAATAGGTGTTCCTCAAGGTTCCATCCTTGGACTGATTTTATTTTCCATTTTTGTCAACGATTTGCCATTGGTATGTGTGCACACTCGTATGCATATGTACGCGGATGACGTTCAATTGTACATGGCTATGCCTATGAATCGGCTTGACGAATTAGTTTTTTGTTTAAACAGGGATTTGTCAGCGATTAATGACTAGGCAGACAAACACGGGCTGCTGCTAAATCCTTCTAAGTGTCAGGTTCTACCTATATCAAAAAGCAATTTCGAACTGAGTCTGGTGCCAAATATATGCATATCGGAATCGAAATTGGCGATAGTGGAGTCAGCTACTAGCCTTGGGTTCGTAATAAACCGCAATCTGTCCTGCAACAACCATATAAACTACGTCATTGGTCGCATTTATGGTTGTTTGGATGGACTGTGGTTGGCTGCAAACTTCACACCCTTTGAAACTCGACAGAATCTAGTCCAAGCCCTTATACCTTCCATTATAACATATGCCGATGTTGTTTTTAGTAGCATGGATTCGTTGTCACGTAATAAGTTACAGGTACTTCAATGATGCAGTTAGATACGTTCATGGACTACGCAGATACGATCGGATATCGGTCTATGTGAAAGGTCTATTGGGTTGCACTTTAGTACAATACATGTATGCAAGAAATTGTATATTCTTTCACAAACTTATAATGACAAAAACGCCAAATTATCTGTTTTGCAAGCTTGAGTTTTCTTCTCGCAGAACACAAAATATAAACTTACCAAAATTTAAAAATCTCAACTCATCCAGATTGTTTTTCGTTCACGCCATAAGGTTATGGAACTCTCTGCCCTTAAATATCAAGGGTATTAGCAATGCCGCAAGCTTTAAACTCCAATATTTAGGCATTTTTCTCTCAGCAGCAATAAATGTTAAATGTATATTTAACTCCTCTTTCTCCTACTTCTTACTTTTGATCTTCGTTGATTTTCCTTTCTTTTCTATTCTTTTTCTTTTCTTTTTCTTGTCTAATCGTTAACATATATTATATTTTTAGAAATGTTAACCTTGCTTATTTCAGTAATCTTATGAATTGTTTTTACTTTTGAAATATTACACAACTTGTTAATTTAAACATCTAATTAAGTTCTTATTTTAACTATCTAGCCTAAGTACTATAAGAGACCTATGTCTTAGTGTACATACCATGTTATCTAATAATAATAATAATAAAATAATAATATCAATATCAAAAAAAAAATAAAAATAAAAATCGGTTGATCAACGTCTTATATAGACTCTCCTTAGGTACCTTACTACTCAATGGCCCTCTTAGCCATAATAAACAGCAATAAGAAATATTTATTCTTCTTTTTATTTCAGCAGAAATGTTGGCATAATTAATTTCTCTACAAGTAAGAGGAGAAAAACCCTTACTATCTCGAAGTTATAGCTACCGACTATGACGTTCTGTCCAATTGTACATACATGTTCTTGTTTGCAGCATACGAGTATACTATGTAGTTTTGCCATCATTTACAGCTACCTAAACCCATTAAGGCAACTTCCGTTTTCATATCAGCGAACGCACCGGTGACAGTTTAGGGATCTGTCAGTTACGAGTATGTCAATATCGTCAGTGTGCACTTGTAGTTGCACAAAATTTGAAAAAAAAATGTACCCTTTCTGTTCGCTTGTGAGTTTTGTACAATTCTATCAAGTATGATGATGTATTTTGTAAGTTTCGTAATAAAATATATTTACTATACCATAAAATCATAAAATCGGCTTCGTCGCTATACAGTCATTAGATAAAAATGTTGCCATATTCTCTTTACTGTAGTTCTACTAAAAACAATGTCCCTTCTTCATCTCTGCACCTCTCTGTTTGGGATTTCTTGCCTAAAAAAGTTCTTTTTACATGTTGGTAAAAGTTTCGCACGTCATTTCTGAAATACAAACTCTTCGATTGCACGCCTTTCGTGTTCCTTTTTCTTTCTCCAGAGAAGCTGATATTCTTCCCTTTATTTTGCTTGTTGAACTCACAAACGGGTTTTGTTTGTAGCGCCGCATTGTACTCATCGTAAACGTGCCGGGATTTTTAATCAAACCAGGGGGTTTCTCTGTATTGGTCGGGTAAAACCAAGTGCGTCAGTTGCGAGATGTCTAAAGGCACGTTGGCAATGTTATCACAGATCTTCAAAACTTAATGCTGGTGGCGTAGGAGTTGTTAAGATCGTGGTAGTCTCTAACGAAAGTATCTTTTCTTCGATGAATCTTCTCATAGTAGTTCTTTTTTGTTTCGGCGCTTCAGAAATTCGCATTCGTACCCTTATGTATTAAAATAGGAAGACTGTGTAACTGCTAGATTGATGTTTCGTCCCACTGCAAAGTCAATAAGTCTAAGTCCATTACCAGATTTGGAAAAGCAATGTTTAATGAGCTTTCTTACTCTAACCGGGAATCGGACTGTTATGATTGTTTTGCTGTTATCATTAGTGACTGGGGCCTTACTTCACAGTATTAAACCTACTGCTTTATAGTTTTCTACATTTTGACGAGATTAGTTGGCATCTAATTGCCTCATATCACTCAATTATGTATATATAATTAATACCGATTAAACTTCTAATTAACGGTACAACGAATTATAATATTTATCACTCTCGACTGAGCGGTGCTCGCTAGTTCGCTAGCCTAAAGTTATCATTTGATCAATCCTTATTCGAGGCGTAATGTCCGTTTCGGTAGCAGCATAGATTTAGTAGCTGCTAGCCCACCATTAGACCACGAGCACAAGTATGGAAAATACTAATGTTGCGCAATTCAAGCTATGAACGCTCAGAAACTACCCAACTGCATGCAATACACATCCCCAAGAAGGTTTTGACATGTCAAAAAATTGCGTTGAATACAAAGCGTCATTTAACGAGGATCTGCTCCGGTTTTTCATACAAGATAGAGAACCTTTCTTGCAGATGGAACATATAAGACCTTATTGATCGGCTGAAGACTAGGCATACAGTGTGGGGCCCCAATCGAAGTTGGCTTTTAACATTATACATATTCAGTAACAACTTTTGAAAGTGCTGTTTAAATACGTGTGAAATTCCACAAGAATCGGCCATTTAAAGACCTGAACCTGAATGCGTGAATGTGTGAACTGCCAAAGAACCAATAGATTGAAGAAGTAGAAAGTAAACCTACTTTATCTGTCCCATCCATTATATCCATTCCTCATTGACACCTTTTCATAAGAAAGCTGTCCAACTGTCAGTTGAATACACAATGCAACAGATTCTATAAGACAGAACCTTAAGCTGTTTGGCGTTGCTATAAAAAAAATAGATGTTATTTTTATCAAACGACTCTTACAGTATGTTTCCATCAATTTTAAAATGAGGCTTAACTAAACGAGACTAGTAGTGTTTGCATCAAGGAAAAAAGATAAACTCGACGTATGCCTCTCTGCTCTGTCACATGTAAACAAAAACCAATGTTGACAATTGAAATCCAAGTTTGGAAGAATTTGAAAGGATTAAACAACCACATCGATAGCACAAATCCATTAAAGCTTGTTGCCTCCTTCATATTGAGTTTTAACAATAATTCCATTAACAGTCAATGGATGCAACCTTCAGGAACACATGTTACAAGAGAATAAACTGAATACACTTCCCAAATCAACAACAAAAATCCAGCGCTAGAATCATAAGAAAAGCAATGACAAACTATTTAGATAAGTTAAAACACATTTGTTTCATAAACATGCTAAACTCATTTATCTCATATAAAAATAAAAACATAACACTTATTACATACTCATAATCTATATTTATAAAAGAATTAAATAAAATTAAGATTTGTTTATACATATTTGATATGACAACTGATTGTTTTGTATTTTTGATGTCTGCTTTTGAGAAGCAATTCAACACAATTTTTAAATTACTTCTGACTTTTTTTTCTAATTTGTAAGAATATTTATATGTACATACAATGTAGTAATTCCTGTCCAAAGAAAAGCCTCATGCAGAAATTTGTAAGAATTTGCAGCGTGGGGAAATGATTTACTCTAGGTGCATTTTATTGGCAGGTCAGTAACCAGTACAGTAAAATTTAGCATTACAAACAACAAGTCGAATGCTGACGATAAATAAGCCAGCATTCATTGCTGTCGATAAAGTTTTAAAAATTGACATTCAGCTGGCGCAATGTATGCTATAAGAAATGATTTTGTTTTAGGAAGGATGCGTTCATTAACTATGTGTTTGTTTTTACACGAACTAAAAAAAAATAAAGAAAAATACTTTTCATGTTAAATTTTTACGTGTTTAAGTTAAACTTTTTTGTGAAATTTAAACAAATTTCTTGCTTTTGTTAATTCATTCTTAAGTTTCAGCACGAAAAGAATTTCGCGCATTCCTTCTACGAAGCGAATTCTATTTGTTCACGCCTGTAAACTAAATGCGAGTTAAGAAAAACATTCGCAATTTTGCGAACCCACCCGCAAGCTTATTCAACAAGTCAAATGACGTTTGGAGTGAGTTAAATTGTTTTATTGGCATTGAATGCTGAGCTGGCTAATGACCTGCCAATAAAACGCGGCTTCTCTCAAAAGCGAGTCCCGACAGCCGGGTTCTGAACTCAAAGTTTTGGAGGAGATCTCGTTTTAGAGGTCGGTTGAAGCGTGGTTTTAGAATGATCTTAGGGACAGCGTATACTCATTTCCTTCTTGGCATCACAGGTTGGAAGGTTGCTACATGTTGGATCAAAGACACATCTTAATCTGACCCCACTCAATAAATAATATTCAGAAAAAAAAAACTATTTTCCACATGTAACTTTTATCAAAAAAATAAACACCTTTATTTCTACGGAAATTTACTTACCAATAAGATTTAAAATATCGAATTAGCTTATTTATGTCTTTGATTTTGCTTTCGTCTTCAAATATTATTCTATCCTTAAAGTCGTTCAGTGGCTGAATGGTATAGCCGAAAAATATCTCCAATACCATTAGCTGATCGTACAATTCTAACCAAGAAACACCCAAAGTATTTGCACAAGTTTCCAAAAGCCAAAAGAAAGTCACCGGCATTTTACTTTTAACTTCATTCGCTTGAGCTTCAGTTAGTTCAAACGATTTGCCCATTATTGTCCAACAGTCCATGTTGGATATTTTAAAAGTTGTCGTTTCAGCGTCAAGGGGTAGACTTTCATTCAAACTTTGTTCGAATTTGAAATCCTCATCGTCATTTAGTTTTTCGAATAAATTTACTTTTTCCAAGAATCTTCGAGGGGCTGAAAGCGGCAATTGAGAGGGTTCCATGTTATCTTCCGAAAATAAATCGATTGATCTATTGCACATGATTTCCTGCTTTGGCAATATAGTCCCCGTTTTAATAGGTATAGTAAGACCCTGTCTACGAAGTACCCTTTTTCGCATTATTCTTAGTGACAATTCACCATATCTCTCCATTGGATACCTAAACGTGGTATTACGATGTTTATCTTTATTAATTTTCTCTTCCCATGCAGCTTTATTATCATTAAAGCGTATACAGCGGGGATGGCTCTGTCCCTTTTTCAAAACGGGATTACTAAAAGTACCTACGTGCTTAAGTTTTGACGTACACCCAACACGAACTATGTCCAATTTCTTGCCATATTTTGAGAATAAAATTTGCAGGTCAACGGGTCTTAGGAATGGCGTCAGTGTATGCTTCGTATAGTCAACATACATAAAATCTGGGATTGTTTCTTTAATCGATGAGTCTAGTTGAATACGTTTGAAATAATTCAGACACGGTGTAAACGAAGGTGTAAATCTTGTTTGAGCTGCAGCTTCATTCGGTATATTTCCATTTATATTTTGGAGATAATTTTTGAACACGATTTCCATGTTTTCGCTCTTTTTCATTTGGTTTTTAGAAAGATCTTTTTCGGTTGGTTTGATGCATTCTTCACTCAATTTATGTAAATACATCTCACGTGCAGGTGTCTCTTTAAATTGCTTACAAAAAAACAGATTATGAGTACAGAGAATAACTTTCCTCATTTCGATGTATTCTACCCAATCATCCCACACGAATAGGTCACCATGACTAGTTATTCCCATTTCTGTCAACAGAAAATTGACTCTTCTAGCTGATCTGGAGATTTGTTTTTCTTTACGCCCATCAAGGCCGAATAAAAGTTTTAGAGTGAAAATTATGTAAGCCATGGCTCGACTCTCATAACTGGGTAGAGCTGTTGCTTTGTTCCATTCCATTTTAGGTGGATAAAGATTAATAAGACGTTCAATGAAAGTGTAAATTTCAGAGGGCAGGAACAGCTCTAGAATGTATCGTTGAATAAGTTTTAAGATATCTGGTGTTTTCACGGTGGTTATGTGTAACGCTTTACAAAGATTACCACAATGCTCTCTCATGTTTGTCACGGTGAAAAAAACAAATTTCATATGAAATCTGATACCTGTTAGAGCTTCTTTGCAGTTCATGGATAAGTTTTCGGGGAAAAATCGTTCCACATTCCTGGTCGATATGTGCCCTTCTGCGACAAAGCGCATAAAATCCGTTAACTGAATGTCGTCTTCGATCAAATTCAGAGCAATTATAACAATGCCATAAAGTTGTTTCATGTTCAAATCCATGTTCACCTCAGGATATCGAAGATCTTTTCGTTTTACACGAATTTTATGACATTTAAGCTGATTATTAAAGTCGTGTTCGTGTTTTTTTAGATGAGCTGATGACATTCTCTTTTTAAATCGCTTACGCGCTTTATTGGAAAAGTTTAGTCTGATAGCTCTGTTGCTGGGTGCAGATCCGGATGAATTAAAACTTGTATCGCCAAAAGAAGACTGAGAATATGCCGACATTGACGCCTCGTACTGAGATTGATCCAGGTTTTTCTAAAAAAAAAAAAAAAAAAAAAAATACGCAAAACATAAAAGAGTTAATTATTTGTTAGAAATACTCTTCTAATTCACTTATCCCTGAAAAATATTTATCAAATGTTCCTCAAACGAAAAATTGTCAACGGCCATGATTTTACAATTGGAAATCGCATTGTGTAGAACTTAAAAAGACCATAGCTGCTAGATGATGGATATTATCAACTATCTTGCGAGCAAAAAATGTAACACTCACATTAACACATTATGTAATATAACCAGATCACTACTACTAAGAAAGACTGATAACGGCTTATTCATCTACGGCAACTCAACAGTATCAACGCGTTCAGAACAACTCCTATAAAAAAAAAGTACTGGTTGAAGCTGGGCTTACCACAGTAGAAGAGCGAATTAAAGGTTTTCTTGTCAAATTTTTTGTAAAGTTTGTAGGCGCAAAACATTCGATAATAGCCAAGGACTTCGTTTCATCAAAGAACAGGAAAATACATAAACGTATTTCATCAGCCATAGCACAATCTTTTCTTGTCGCCAAACACCTTGATCTGCCTCAGAAGATAACCAACAAAGATGTCTCACTATCTCCACCCTGGTGCATCAACCTTGAGGCATTTACCTTAGACATGACACAGTATGACAAAACCAACTTATCAGACGAAGTTCTTCGAGCGTCGTTTCTCCGCATTTCTACAATGCTCAAAACGGATAAATGGGTTCTTGTCTTTACAGACCGTTCCAAAACCACCGACTGTACATCTTTCGCAGTCTGCAAGGAAAACGGCTCATTGGTTATCACAGGCCTGCTTTCATCATATGCATCTATCTTTACTGCAGAAGCCTTCGCCATCTACAAAGCTGCAACGTTATGCCTAAAAGATCGGATAGCTTGCCAGTGATTAATGCAATAAGGAACCATAATCAGGATACAGCGTTAATCTTTAAGATAAGACATTGTTTAATTAGAGCAAACAAAAATATCAAGGTCATGTGGGTTCCGAGTCATGTCGGCATTAAAGGCAATGTACTTGCTGACTAAGAAGCTAGTCTCTCTCACCGTGCCCCAGTATATCACTTTGACTGTTTTACCGAACTCGACATTTTGTGGTTAACAAAAAACTAACTCCAAGCTGAATTAGAAGCTGATTGGCGTAACTAGGACCATCCTTACGCGTCTATAAATCCCAGACGTTCCCATCCGTTCTACCCTAACACTACATCCAAGTTTTCAAAAACCACATTTACAAGGCTACGTTTGGGACATACAGCTTTTACGCACCAGCATTTATTTAAAAGACAACCGCCTCCGACATGCATCTTCTGTCATTCTCGCTACGATGTTGATCATATACTAGGAACATCAGGCTGCTCAGCCAATAAAACGAACTGTTCTCTACCACTTTACCACCTACTAAAAACTCCTAGTCATAGAAGCATTGTGCATTGTTTTCAATTTAGTTATGAAACTTAATATAGAAATTTAGAATTATTTATATAAGCCTCAGCAGCTAGCGCTCTCTCAATGTTAGCTATGTAATTTTAGTTATGTACTAATAAATAATAATAATAATGCATGGAAATCATAACCACTACCAACTCTTACATCCACTCGGCGTGATAGGAATCCTAAAAGCTCTCAACCTTGACCTAATGGTTTTACTTACAGCAAACCATACAAACCATACACTGAATCATTTTAAAGATTTAGTGAGAAAAATATCCTGATGAATGGAACCATGGCATGCTTGTTCATCTTCTGTTTGGTATCTGTCAAAGGCCTTCTTGTTCCGTTTAAAAGCAAAGGTGACACCAGAAATTGCTAAACTAATGTTTAACATAATTAAACTCTATGGCAATCAATGCGACTTTGCGATAGGCAGGTTGAGAAACAAATCAATGGAGAAATATCAAGAAGCTTCGAAAGATCGATTAAGTTCCTAGAGGTCTTATCGCCGACATGACCTCAAAATATGCCCAAGACATATTCAAGAACGAAATGTGATATGCATAATGACGTTAAAAAACATATATTTAATGCAGAGCGGACATAACCGGAAAATTAGAAGTTAAAGTTGGAGTACACCAAAGTAGTGTACAAAGTCCTTTACTTTGTAATATCATTCGAAATCTTCTATTGGAGAAGCACTTTAATGATTCTAGAACATCTTCTCATCTTTTCACAGATAGCAGGCAACGACGTTACAGACCTTCCAAGACATTTTTCCTACCCCGGAAATATTACTTATAAGATCTATTTAAAAGTGCGAAAAATGTAAATACTTTTTCTGCCTTTGGAACCAAAAAACTCGATGACAATGTTGCATAAAAAATCATTGTAAGGTTACCTAATGACCCGAAAACAATGCGGTATTTTGTGATCGAAATATGTCGGTTGAAATTAAAAGTTTGATATACGACAGAAGGGAAACTGTTCGATGATGTATGAGAAGAATAAAACAAAAATGACAGTGACGGATATGAAACTCCACACTAAGAGATCGACGGTGAGAAATCTTAAGTGTGAGCTATAGAAAGATTTGCTTGTTCAACAAAGGTTGACCTTCCAGCTAAGGTCGGATTATCAGCGCAGGTTCAAAATACAGGCAGAAGAAAAATAATTGGAATACTCAATTGTGAAGGCATTACCGAACCCTTTGCCTCAATAACCTGATTCAAAATAGAGTGGCCTGTAGAATGGTTCTAAGATGTGTAAATCTAGGCAACCCCACATGTGGTATTGTTGCAGCATATATACATACGTGGGAGAAATGCATAGTAGCTTTTGACCTACCTAGCAAGTCACGAAATATGGGTATTGAACTCCAAATTTGGGTGGATAATTGCCTTTGAGATTGAGGCCCGATTAGGGGGGTAATGAATTTCTTACAACGCTGGACGAAACCCAGACACTTCTAAAGACATCAAGCAAGAGATCATTCCAACGCAATTTGCCATCGACGCCAATACCGACAACGGAAAGTTTTTTAGATTCGCCAATGCATGTGACATTGATAGTTGTTGGGTGTTTACAGTTTTGTATTGCCCCCAAAACCAGACAATTGTGTTTTGGAAGAACCTTAACTCTAATTCCAGTTCCAATTCCTGAGAACTGGTCCCAAATAAATAATTTAATGACCTTAACATGCGTTACAGTTTTCACTCTACAGCCGTAAGGACGTGAGACCGAGATCGAATCGAAAAAGAAGAGTGTAATGTCAACAGCAAACAAATAAACTGGATTAGAAGAGGCACACCTAGCGTTTATTTTGTGATTAGACTTGAAACCATCCTAGAATGAAACATTCCAAAAGGTGATTTCTTACTCATGCAAGAGAACCTGCTGTCGAACTGAGTCAAATGAGACCATCTTGCTTTCACCGGGTTGGTGTAGACTTACTATCTTCTTTACGGTGAAACGCTATCGTTTATCGAATCTACAGTGCTACTTGTTGCCAAATATTAAGAAGTTTTCATTTTTGAAGTTATTATGCGAGTTTGCAGTTTATCATTGATCCTATCTACTTGGAAAGAAATGAACGTGGTCTTTAGTAGGAGAGAGAAAAAGATTTCTTAGAAGAGAGACACCATCCGGACCAATGGATTTATGAATATATTGAGATATTAGCACACTTGATATTGCACGAGATCGAATGTGGTTTCGCCCAATAGAATTTTTGAGGCGTTCTACAATATGTGGCGACACAACACAGACTAGAATCATTGAGCTGAATGCGAAGTACATAGCAAATAGTTTGGTCAAAGTGCTGACAGCTGGAATGTCCTTATAGATGAGAGTTGAAATAGAGGACGAGAGGAATTATTGATGCATGTAACTGCAAGCAAGTAACTCGCACGATTAAAAAAGATGCTGCAGTGATTGCTGGCTTGCGAC
Organism: Volucella inflata; assembly: GCA_928272305.1. Lineage (NCBI taxonomy): Eukaryota > Metazoa > Arthropoda > Insecta > Diptera > Syrphidae > Volucella > Volucella inflata. The sequence continues at coordinate 145,052,540 of OV743716.1, read as the reverse complement.
TAACGTTGTGCTGAGTGCCGAAAGTCTGCAGCCGTCATCACAATAACAAACAAGCTTTGATTTTATTTCAATGGCAGACTCGCTTGGATGTCAACGACAAAGCAATATCAGCGCGATAGTGCCATTATTGTAAACTGTTGCTTTGTTCCTGACGAAATATCGACTTAGAAATTAAAATGACTTACAGGATTCCACGCTCTTGAAATAGGTGGAATGACCGAAAACAAAATATGCGAATGGATAAACCAAATTCCCACTCTCTCTTAGAGAAACACATTTTAAATGAAACAAAACAATTTACCATATGCTTCCTCCATTGTTTCTTAGCGCTGGATGCAACTGATACATTGTCGTTATCCTTTTTTCTCTTCTTCTTTTCTTTAATGTGATTATAAAGTATATTAGCGTCTCTGAAAGCAAGACGAACAAAAGAAAACTAATTGAAATAATTTCCAGCAGATTAAGCAATCAAAAAATACCGACCTTTGCTCAAAGCGTACTCCCAGTTTTGGTAATTCAGCATGTTTTCGATTAAAGAATGCTACTTCAAGAGTACGCAAGTAAGCTGCCCATACCTGCAGTACCATAACCTTAAGTTCATCTTTGGCTCCCATGTCTATCAGTTCTTCCACGATCCCGCGCAAAATATAATTGTAGCATTCCCATGAAGTTGGTTCAACTTTAAAGAATGAAAGTGGGTATAAAAACTAGAAGCATAAAATGTTAACAGATCTTACGTTTATTGGACTTATCAGTTTTAATTTTTTGAGTTTTTCTCCCTTTAGTGTCGACAAACTCTTCACCATTTTCGAGTTCAAGCGCTCGTACTTGTTCACTTTTGGTACCGCACTCGTTGCAATAGTAAAACCCTTCTTTGAGATGGAATTCACTTTCTCCACAAACGGCACAAGTTACATTTGGATTAACGTCTACATCCATTTCGCGGATAAAAAGTTAGTTTACGATAACATTCAATTAGTTTATTTAATACAAAAAAAAGTTTGAATTATCTCACATGGAAGAAAATAAATAAAACGTTCGAGTCTCATGTCAAAATGTGATATATCTCACTGCTAGGTGGCGCTTTGACGTACGTACAGTTAAACTCAAAGGCAATGAACATACAGTTTGGTAAATTTTTAACCGATGTCATTCAAAAAAAGGTTTTTATTATAAAACGTGTTTAAGCCTTATGTTGTTGTAAGTAGCAGACAATTTTTATATATGAACTACTATAACGTATTCGAAGCTGAGGCTAATACGGATTTTTCAAGTCTAAAATCTACGAAAAAAGAACAATACCTATTCAATAGTAAAACTTGACGGCTTCTGGATAAATCAAACGAGCAGTGCTTTAAATATGATGATAAGTTTGTATGGTCTTGACTTCTCTAAATTTGTGTATCCAAAATTCAAATCTAATCTACTGTAGTTGCTACTCTAACGAACTTTGATGTTGACAGTCGCAGAAAAAACGTTGGAACTTTTGCTGATAGAGTCCCTAAATCTCTCGGCAAGTACTGTGCCAGGATCAGTGGCAACGATGAAAGACGGCCATCAAAAATGTTTCCTCAGATTTTCTAGGTTCTTCTTGTGCACCACAATGAAACTAAAGAAAAATGAACGCAATGAAACTAGAAGTTGACAAAGCCGTGTTGCATTGAAGGTACAGAGTTGCAGAGTAAAGTAAGAGCAAAAATATGGTGTATACAGGAAAATGAGATTCTATGCAGGAATTACTCTATGGAGGAACCATCTATGAGCAATTCAAAACAGCCCCGATAACACATTCAAGTGAATGCAGCTCGTGATAGACGTTGAATGTATGAGAAGCTACAATGACTTATTATACAAGCTCTACAGCTTCATTGACCTAGTCAGAAAAGTCCGAGTATAGTGTGGATAGACAAACTTCGAGTCCATTTATAAGAGACGGCACAATGAAGGAAGCTTCGAACATCCACTCCAAACACGAACTGAATTAAATAAGTGAAGACCATGTGATATCTATGTCGTTTTCGATAATATTGCTGTGAAGTTTCTTAGCCTACTATCTATAAGAAAAGTTGTAATTTTTTCTTTTCACAGCGTATTGTTTCAAATGATGACTTAGCATTGGACTCTAGCACGTTGGTATATTTTCGCTTGATTATTTTGTTCGCTAGTGGCACCTTTTCTCTTTTTGCTGTTTGAGTACTAGACCACCCTAGTTTGAGTAGCAAGTGCGATATAGAAATCGATCCCAAGGCCGATGTACGCGTATAAACTGACAGCTTGTTAGAATACACCCGTTCTTATGAAAGTTGATTCACTATCAACGGATGTTATAACTTTGATGGTGAAAGTAAGACAAGTAAGATTGCTGATCGTTGATCCGTTGACAGTTCACACATTAACGCATTGATGTTTACACATTCAGAGCAAGCACTTTCATTGGTTGAAGAAAAGAAAACATTTTCAGCAATAACAAGATGTTATCAGCTGTCTTCTGTCAACATAGGTATGCGACGGATTTTATGTAACTGTCGTTTTCGGCAATGCGTCTCCACCACCAATCGGTGTGCCTGAGCAACAGAGTGATGGAGTCTATGGATCGGGACCTTTAGTATATACATATCTGCCCTGTCTACAGGAGCAATATTCTGTAGAGGGTGTTTTTTTAGAAGTGTCAGTTACTTCAAGTAGTGCGATTTAACATCATTGGATAATTTTCTGTAAAGCTACGTCAAATCATTAGTTTATGACGATAAACCAGCAACGATTGACGCATTGAAGCAAAACATTTTTCGAGTAATACGCGCTATATGCCCCCAATTGCTCGAAAAGGTGGTCTAAAATTCGAGCTTTAAGACGCGCCATGTACGAACCAGCCTTATTCAGGCTTGTTTATATAATAAACATAATTGGAACACATTAATCAATAATATTCTGGCCCTTTTGTTTGATGACCATCCGCCATTTTTTTTTTTTTTTTTTGGAAGAGAGAATCCAGATCCTTCCCACCCCACTAGGTTGACAGCATTACATTCCATTTATGGATATCCCTTTCCGATGCTTCATCTCACCTAAATCAGCTGTCTGTGGGCTGACATTTTTTAGACAATCCATTTTTCGTCGCTTGTAATCATACGCTGCAAGAATTGACGCTTTCATTTGGTCAGTCGATTCCACAGTTTTATGCTCTTCTTAAGATGAATTTTTTTAAATCATTTGCTATGCAATCATCGAGCTTCTTAATGAAGGCAAGCGATTTCCGATTGCGAAAAATGCTTCCAATGGACAATTTAGAATCCGCGACAAGCTTCTGATCTGTTGAATGCTTATTGGGTTGCACTAATTGTTTAATTTTATCGTCATGAATCTCAGAAAACCTACAGGAGCGAAGAGCCCCTTCAACTCAAAAACCAGCATCACAAAACCAAGCGAACCAGTTCTGGCACAGGCGATTTTCGATGACCCCAAAGTTTTTTAATATCACATAATGCGGATATCACTGTAGTCCTATGGTACTATATATGAGTCATCAAAATAAAGAATAGAAAACTGTGATACTCAAGAAGATGGGTCAAGTCTGTGACTTTTTGAATTTCTCGAAGTGCAAGTTGTAAAATAATACTCTTCCAGTCATCTACAATATATCGATAGACCGCGTCGTTTAGTTTTTGTATGATAGCCATTGAAAGCAGACAACCGAATGAATTCAACCAAAAATGAAGAAACACCCATATTCCCCTATTTTTGGTTGGCTCCAGTCACCAGCAAATCATATTTTACCATATGAAGTTTGGGGCAGAAAAAGACAAGGCCACTGTCCGAACATATAAAAATACGTCACTAAAACTCTTCTCTTAAATATGTAATACGGCTACAACAGATTCATCAGCAACATCAAAAGCAACATTTCGCGCAGCTGACGCAACATTCAACTATGTCATTTTCCATAAAAAGTCAGCCTTAAACTCTTTTAAAAATCTTAGACAAATAACGAAACCCAAACTTATTAATATCAAGATAAGATAAACAAAGAGCATTGTCATACAATATTTTATGAGATTTGACAACTGAATTGTAGGCGTTGTCCTGCATATCACAAAATACCTGCGCTGCGCATATGCAAAATAAAAAGAACAAAAACTGCACATAACGTCATTAGAAGATGAGTATTGTCTTACCGGTGGAAATATCTCTTCGTTGCAATCATCATTTCTCCTAGTTCAACCGGTCCAGTTGAGCTCAATGAATTTTACCGTCATCTTGTTGGTATTATTAAATACGAGTAGATATATTAAATTGAGTATTATGAATAATGTATACATAAAATATTCTCAAATACTGTGTCTAAAGCATTAACTTGAACATGGCATAAAATATTAAATCTAGATGAACATTATTATGTTTGCATAGGAAATTGAACCATCTGAACTCCCGAATTGTAAAAACGAAGGTCTTTGACCCTGTTCCCATCACGTAATTTCCAACAAATGCTCGCTTACGTCAATGATTTGCATGCATTGTGCACTTGTTCTGATTAGACAAATAGTTCATGCGCCAACCAACAACATAAATGCAAGATGCAAGGCCAAACAGTTGATGAATGTGTTATGAGGTAATAGGCAAATTCTTGGGCCGGCGTGCTTTTCTGAATATTGAAAGAAAATCTACCTTTAATAATACACATGTCAGCGAATAAAAACGTCGTAAAGTCGACAATAATGGATAATTTCGCATCGGCAAATTTGAACTGTCATATGATACAATTTGACATTACGATTAAAAACTGTTTCATAACTATGACTTTTAATTTAGTTTATGATATTGGCTTTTTTGGTACACATGCACTTGAAAATGTAATTATCGATGTTATCTCAATGGTAAATTCAACCTGCTTAAACCACGCTCACATTCTGTGTTTTTTTAATAACTTTTACGTACAAATTTACAGTTATCTCGTACATCACCTAAAGTCCGATCCAATTGAAGGCATCATTTTGATTTTTCAAGATAATGCATATTTGTTTTATGAAATAAAAACAATTTACTTGGGTCTATATAGGAAGGGTTGCATTTAATAATGAGAAACTATATCTGCCAAATTATCTACACACCTTCGGTTGTGCTCATTTAATAAAATTGTTTTTCACATTTATTTCTTCGATAACAGCATGGATGTTGAATTTTAGTACTTTAGCTGACTAGGGAGCAGTGGCATAAGCCAAATCTTTTACAGTTCCCAATCTCAAGAAATGATTTCGCAGCGAAACTTTACTTGCAGAAGAGCGATCATTTCGTGACTGTGTTGTACATGTGTTCGTTACCACGTCTTGATGGAAATAAACATCGCCCGCATCCCTACTTACAACGTGTGGCTATAAAAATCGCATTTGAAGAAATGAGACTTAATAACACAACGTTCTCTCTCTATTTTTCGACATTCGTTCTTCGTTGCCAAGGGCCGAAATTTTGTTTGTTAACAAAGACTTGTTGTTCATTGACTTCGCCTCATCACGTAATTATTTTCTCCTATTACCTTAAACTTTTGAAAAAAGAAATGCTTTAAGTCGATGAAAAACATTTTCAACTTCTCGAACTGTCTTAGGGAGATTTTCAATATTTAAATTTTAACAATTTTTTGCGAACTTTACGTATCATCTTTTAAAAAAATATTGTAAAATGGTAAAGGTTATTCAATATAGAATCTTATTCTCGTTTGTAATGTGTGAATACATAAGTATCAACTTTGTTACCGCTCCACTCTTGGGGTTGGCTGAATTTCCGAGCATTAGAACTTATTTAGAGACCGGGCTTTTATAAAACTTGTCGCTAGTGGGAGCATGATTTTCTGATGTTTTTGCATTTGAGTTATCCAATTATTTTTCTTTTTAACCTGTCGTCTGACTTGAATTTAAACCTTTTTTGCATTTTGATCTATGTAGATTTTCCGACGACTTTTCCATCTTTCTGGATTGTGATTGCGATGCATGTGTTAAAGTTAGACAAATGGCTTTTGTGTGTTAAAATACTTTTAGCTTAAGCTGCATTTTTCTATAACAAAAACCTACAAGTTAAAACGTAACTCTTATGTGTAATAGCTGAACACATTTTTAGCACTTCCACGCAACGAGTCCTAATAAATTCATTTCAGGAGAGTGGGTTTCTGCTTCAGGAAAACGAATAAACAAATATTTAGTCTAAATACCACTTGTTCGTAACTTGTTATCTTTTACTAAATTTAAGTGTTTCGGGAATGGTTGTCACGTCGTTGCTTATAATAGTTTTATCATCGGCGTTTTTGAATATCATTCTCTTATTACTATATTATTCTTTATGCATACGTTATTTAATTGTTTTTGAAGGCAAAGCCTTACAAATTTTACTATGTCAAAAGATTTGAAAGAGAAATGGTAATATTCTCAAAACAAACTGCGATTCTACTATAATGTTTTCTGGTTCGTCTTTGGAGGCTTCTTCTCAAATCTTAGAGCCCAGGCATTTTATTTTTACCTTCGGTCAACTTTTCGAACTTCATTCCTACAACAGCATCAACTTAAGAAAAAAAAAATACTTCCAGCGACTTCGAAATTTTGTTTACATAATGCGTTCATTATGAGGATCTTTGGACTTTTTGTTAAGTTTCTGACATTTGAAGACTATAATTTGTCAATTTCTTGCACATAGCTCATGTTATGTCCTCTGCATGTGAGCTAAATTTATTTTACTGCCAGGTACATTTTCATATTGAAAAAAAACAAACAAATCCCAAAGAGTTGGTCAGGTAACCTGGGTACCCCAGGCAGAGTATTTCATGAAATTAGCAACGACGATCCCGGATGAGTATCCTCATAGCAGCAATGTTTTTTTTTTGCCAAATGTGGCCGTGTCTCTGTAATTTTTTTTCTCATCAAATCAGTCCAATAATTCACTGAGGTTATGCCCTGTAAACTTTCTTCAAAATCTTAAAAATCGCAGGCGTGATCTTATTACTTACTATCATTACTATAAGTCAGCAAAAAAATTATATGGTATTGTATATTGAGATATTATTATTATTTTTTGAAAGAGTAGTCGATTGTATTATACATGAATATGTCGGTCAAATGGCCACCGGGATTTCGATGGCATGGGTTATGATGAAATTTAACGCATCAATCGCCTGCATTTTATTCGCATAGACCTGCCATTTAATGTAGCCCACAAAAAAGAGTCTAATAGGATTAAATCCCATGATCTCGGTGGCCAATAAACGTCGTCCAAATGCGAAATAACAATGCCGTTGAATTCGTCGTGCAAAAGATCCATTTTTGCTTGCGCTTCGTGGCATGTAGCAACGACTTGTTTGAATCACATGTCATTGAGACCAATATCTTCCAATTCAGGTCAGAAAAAAATTGGCTATCATCGTTCTATACTACTTTGCTGGTGATACATATGGTAGTGTAAGTTTTATTTTGAAGGAAGGACGGTTTAAAGACCCTGTCGGAAAAAATGCACACTAAACAGTGACTTTTTTGGATTTACAATTGAAAGGATTAATTTGGATTATTATTTTCCAACAAGTTACAATTTTGCTTCATCCAAACGACGATTTTTTACCCGAGATAACAGTCCACTTTCAACTGCACGAAGAACGAAGCATAAAGCAACACGGAGCTGCATATGTTTTTTACTTTAAGTTCCTGGGTCATTTGAATTCTGTACAGTTGCGAGCATAGGTCTTTAAGCAAAATTCGCCAAGTTGACTCGACCCAGGTTATCCTTTACACTCTCGTTCACTGCAGCAATGTTGTCTGCGACATGCGAGTGTTGTTTTATTATTTACTGAAGCAGTTGATTCGAATTTATCCACTAAATGCCGAAAAGTCGACTCAACGGGACGTTTGCGTTTAAAATAGAAATGACGTACCGGACAAAATTTCGACAGATAAGTTAAACATACTTATACATTCATAAAACAGTAATTTTCCATTATGATTTGCCTAACAAGCGACATACATATATCAAATTATTAAACATAAAAAAAAACTATTTCCCACCTTATGTAAAATTATTGTAATATACTCATTTTTTTTTTTTTTTAAATAATCATTTCCAAAACCAAGTGCACAATAATCTACAATTGACAAATGCATCATGTAACAAAGCCCAAGTAACCATTTTGTTCTGTCATCGGCACAATTGTCATTCGAGAACTGTCACTGCCCCTTGCTCCTCCTCAAATGGTGACTCACTTATTCAGCCCTGTGAAAAGTATACAACATACTTTCTCGTTGTTTTATTCAATTTTCCCACGAAAAAAACGCCACAACTACTGACTCTAACTTTATGTGAATTGCAATAACACCGTAAGGTAACCCAGTGCATCATTATTTCAAGAAATTTCAAACATTCATAATATCTTAACTTTTCTAGTTATCCCCCTTTAGTGGTTGTGTGTACGTAGGCGAAAAGTTCTATCGACTTTTTCGAGAGTTAATTCTCTGCCCAAAATTACTCGTATTATGTTTGTGTGAGATTACCGTGGAAGTGAAGAGGTTTCTTTTTTGTTTAAGAATATTCTTCAAACAAATTGACAAACTATAAAAAAGCAAAAAAAAATCTCCTGAGTAAAGTAAACATCAGTAAAAGTACTATTTAAAGCAACTACGTGTATTGATTCGTAAACAATTTGATTAACAAATCAGAAAAAGAACAAAAAAGTGCATATTTTCTCCCTCCCACCAAAAGAAGAAGAGGAAAAAAAAAGAAGCCGACGACGACACCAACCAAACACTAAACCAAAGGAAGAGAAAAGAAGAAGAAAATAAAGGAAAAGATCTAAGCAAGGCCTTAAGAATGTCATCATCCGGCGATTTCGGCAATCCCCTAAGAAAATTCAAATTGGTTTTCCTTGGCGAACAGAGTGTGGGTAAAACCTCCCTCATCACTCGCTTCATGTATGACAGCTTCGACAACACTTACCAAGCAACTATTGGCATCGATTTTCTATCGAAAACTATGTACTTAGAGGATAGAACAGTACGCTTACAATTATGGGACACCGCGGGACAAGAACGCTTTCGCTCTTTGATTCCATCGTATATACGTGATTCGACTGTAGCTGTTGTTGTCTATGATATTACAAATGCGAATTCCTTTCATCAGACCTCGAAATGGATCGATGATGTACGCACGGAACGTGGTAGCGATGTCATTATCATGTTAGTAGGTAATAAGACCGATTTATCTGATAAGCGACAAGTCTCCACCGAGGAGGGTGAGCGTAAAGCAAAAGAACTAAATGTGATGTTCATTGAGACTAGCGCCAAGGCTGGCTATAATGTTAAGCAATTATTTAGGAGAGTAGCTGCTGCTCTGCCCGGCATGGATTCCATGGATAATAAACCACCAGAGGATATGCAAGAGGTGGTACTTAAAGATTCCCCACACGAAACGAAAGATCCTGAAGGAGGATGCGCTTGCTAAACGACTTCTAAATAGTATTCTTATTCTTTTTACTTTTTATATGTTCGCTTGAAGAGAAAAAACAACAAAAAAACAAACCAACAAAAAAAAACAAAATTTAAATTCAATTAAATTAAGCACTTTTAAAGAGCAAAAATAAATATTACAACAACAAACAGAGTATATCCCCCAGTACGCTCTAAACAGATAAAATCAAATTTTTCGTGTTTTTCCTCTCTTTTCTGTTTTTGTTTTTGTTTTTTTGTTTTCCCCTTTTTTAGTTGAGATGAAATGAAGACGGCTTGCATGACACATAAGACCGTACATTACACACTACACATCCAAACAAACAGTTGCTGGACAGCGCAGTCATAGCCAATGAGAAAGAGGTCAAGGATTTTCACTTGGGTGGTGGTAGGTATCTACACCTGCAATTTTTACGACCTTAATTCAATAGATGCATTCTCATTCCCATTCTCATTCTCACTCTGATGGTATTTGTGGTAAAAAGGTAATAAAACTCTGCACATAACAGGATGTCGTCATTTTATATTGCACACGAGTGTCGTTCTACATGAATAGTTGATTTTCTAGAGATCAACATTCCTTATGAACAGCTCTTCATCTTATGACGAGGAAAGAAGACAAATTCATGCCCATAAAAACACTGGCGAGTCTCATGGGCATCTCGGAGTGAGTAAAACATGCATGGGAACTTCGAAAAAAAATCGTTGCACCTGACAAGAAACAGAAAAAAACACTTCTTTATTGTTATTTCGTTTGGTATGTCAATGCCCTTCATTTGATTATATGAATACATACCATACTGGCAAAGTCACGCAAAACCACGCCAACAAATGCAATTTTTTAGGGTGTGGGCCGAAGGGGGGCATGTCGTTTTTTGCTTCTAAAATTACGGAATTATGAGAATTAGAAGACAAACACAGGCATACAGCTCAAGGTGACCCAGCACCACCATAATTCCATACCATGGTTTTCATGGTGTTCTTTTTGATTACAAGAACAAAAATCGGTTAAGTAATAAATCAATTTTGTTGCGTGACGTCAGTATGACAATCGTCTGATTTTACGTACGTACATTGGCGCCTATAAAGCTGTTCTTTGTTAGACAGGACAGGAGAGCTTAAATTGTGTCTAATGGATGGTGGCATACGTGGCATGTTAGAGGCGCTGTTTTTCTACTTAGCCATTTGATTTTCATTCAACGAAAATTGCACAATCCTGCAATAGCGCAGGTACACTAATACGACTAATGCTTATGAATACAATATTCTGATTATGGCCTTCTACCACAAGACAATTCTCCCTATTATGCCCTCTTTGCTTTTAAAAGAAAGCACAAAATTTCGTTTATTCTGTACGCCCCATAACGTAGGCGTTCAAGGTGACAACTATTTATTCTGTTTCATAACAGAAAAACAAGAAAAGAAGGTCGTGCAAAAGTAACGGATGAGAGTGGTTAAACATTAATCGGATACATGACATCAGCCATCAATATGGAGAGCAAACAAATCTTATACGATGGCCAATACTATTGTCTTGCTCGTCATTTTGATTTCATAATTTGTTCGTTTAAAAAGTGTATCTACGAGAAAAGGAAGCCAATTGACAGCTAAAACCTTACAGAAGGCCTTAACCATCTCCTATTCTGTTATGATGACGTACTTAACTCTTGTGTACCACAACAATTTACATAAGTGTAAATGTTTTTCCATCACACAGTAAACTTATTAGCCTACCATGTTTGCCATGTAATACGATATAAAACATGTAACTAGACATGGGAAAGAAGGTAAAACTAAACTTGGTTTGTAGCTGTTTTCAGTTGTCTGTTACCACCCACTCAACTACAGTGCAGATACCATTGAAAGAGTTGGGAAGAGTTTACACATTTCAGTTGAATCATCTTCTATATGTATGCATTCTGGTGTGATAAACCAATGAGTAAGAAACAAGACACAACGTAGTTAATAGCTCCGAAGGTTTTTTTTTATTAGAAAAAGAATACCATATCGTTGGAGTGATAAGAGAAGTATTTGAGTGATAGATGTATACAAGCAATTAGGTTATCTTAAATAAACGCTTTTGGTTTATGGGTCATAAGTGGGATGAAGTTGTGATGGTTTATTTTATTGTGTTGGCTGTACACTTGGCTTATGAATTTTAAGTTCGCCATTGAGAATGTCGTGTAATGTCGTTTGTTTGATTAAATACTGTCATGGAATGGAAGAAACTTCAGACTCTCACGAGGTACTGGTGTTCGATTGTTATCAGTCAAATCCATTTCGTGTTTTTATCTAATAAAATTAATCAGTAAAAAGAGACGCCGAAATGGCCGTGAACTGTTGATTGTACATATATATACATTTTTTCCTTTACTGGAACAGAATTTTTGGTTAGAAACTTGTCAGTTCATAAGCTCACTTATAAAATACCTAAAGTAGCAGCCAATCATTCCAATATGACGCCGTATTTATAGTAAAAAAAAACAGAATGCCTCTAATTTTGCCTCTATCCTGAGAAGTCATCCGGCTTTCATTTGTGCTCACGAAAAACTCAAGTGTGGATTGAGGCCCTTAACTTTTCTAGCAAGATTACCGGCCATCACATTTTTCACTACCGCTGAGTGACCTGGGATGTAGACAAGACTGCGTGAATTATTACAGAAAGGTTGACCCGGGTCTTAAGTGCCATTATCGCTAAAGACGCAGTAACTTCAAAACTTACACAGTCTCCGCTTTAAAGACAAATGCACAAAAACATCAGGGGAAGAGAAATTTATCTGTTTTGCGCCCCGCATTCTGAGGAAAGGAATAGTTTTTCCCCTGATGGATAGAACACTAACAAAGAAATAGTCTGATGTAATCTTTTTATGTTCATTTAATTGAAATTTCTTAGCATTTCGAAAAAAGATGAGTAATCGTCGGCAGCCACCACATTAGCTCCTTGTATCCGAAATTTCAACTGAGCGTACGTCCGGCATTAATGAAGGAGGTGTTCTGCGGTGTTGTCATCACATTCACACTAAACATGATAGGCAATGATGTTGCTAATTACATATTTTGCAGTATTTTCTTCTGAGGGGCAAATGAAAGAATGCTGACATTTTGAAAAGTCCGGAATTACCGTTTGGTCTGTTCCCAATCTGGAGAATCATATCGTCTATGGTTGTGAGTTTAAGAGACTCAACAGTCAACTCGCAAGGCGAGTACAGGTCCTACGAGATCTCCCCTGAGCCTTGTCTACTAAGTTCATTATCGATCCCTTTGTGAAGTCGGTCATAAGCAAAATTCATTGAAGCTTTGCATTCGCGAAATAGTTTGCATAAATACTTACCCTTCTCCACCCCTTATCCTCAATACTGAGACATGTTTTTCTTACGAATAGTGAAGATTTCGTCCCACAGCAAAGTTTAAAGTTCCGGCTTAAGTCAATCTTAACCCTCCGTCGGACACCTGGTTCTGGCCAGGCACATTTCATTTTTAAGCGTTATTTACTGATATTTCTAATGAAGCTATCGACTTGTCATGCATTTTGATAATTCTACTTATTTTTTAACGCAATTAGTCTAATTAATGTTTGTGTTTATTGCTTGTTTCTTGGTTTTTGTGTTCCTTCCATTTCTTTATTGTCAGTTTTCAAATGAACGTTGAAAGTAATACAAGTTACATATTTCATAAAACATATTTTTCGCGACAAATAAAACATTGACTACGCACGTTATTTTTGCCTCTTGTCTTCCAAAAGAAATGAAAAAACATCCGCCACGTCCTGTGCTTTCCTCACTTTTTGGTTTTGATTTGCAGATACGTGCCAAAAAAGAATAAGGCAATAAATTTACTTTCTACAACGCATTGTTCGAAGAATTGTGAAGGCGAAGCACAATGCAAATAAAGCTGGCGTCGATTGCATGGATCAAATGATAACGCATTTTTCAACAAAACGGCCAATCAGACGATGGACTGACGCGTTTTTTTCCAGCATTGGCTGCCTATTGCATTTGTGAAGAGATCGATAGACTCAACAAAAAGGATGCAAGACGCAACTCCCAATTTACGCTATCCAACACACTGGTGCGTCCAATCATAAAAAATCGAATGAATAACTCACACGTTTTTTCCCAGTTCACTACTCGTTTGGCTGTTGAATCATTTTTTGGTTTAAAAAAATCAACCTTCAATCAAATATTACTTCACAACAAAGTGGCTCTGATACGTTCACAGGAAGAAAAGACTGCCGACATTGTTTGCAACTAGCTGAAAAATTACGCCGTAAAACACGCATCTTATAAAAATTGGTTTGTAAGTGGCACATATCTCCACACAAAATCATGTAAATTTACATGGGTCTGGCCAGACACCATGTGTCCGTTGGAAGGTTTTAAAATAAGTGTCCGACGAAGGGTTAAGGTGGTTGGATGTTGTAGGAAAAAGGTAGGCGTTGAGGCGTGTCAACTCTTTCTACACATCACTTGTGTTTATTTTAGCACCAAGTGGTAACAATCGAGAACTGGTCGATGTCAATCTGGACTCGATTTGCCAAACTTATAAGCGCGAGACAAAATAGAAGCACAATAAACGGAACAGCGGATGAATTCCCTAAATGCAATCAATGGTGAAGTAAAATCTCGGAATATAAAATATAACGTTATCCGGGCTACTCAAATATATTTGGCAATAGTTATTTGTCGTTTTTTTGAAAGCATATAATTACTTGGTCTTGCCCTCGTTGACCGCTAAACCCATTTTTCACGCTTTCTTCTTAGTACTTACGAAAGAACCACTGACATCACGTGGCTTTCTTCCGATTATGTCAATATCAGTAATTAGACTGACTTTCGAAAGATTGTGTCCCTTTTGTTTTGACACGCGAGTTTTGCACTTTCCCTGACTAGGGGTCTCGATGAAGCTAAGTACAAAAAAGAATCTTACTCTACATTAGCGAATTAATCTGCCTTTCCAGACAAATTGAATTGAACTGAATTTTCTATTTGGAAGTTCTATCTAACGCTTATAAAAGGATTTTAATCCCCAATCTCTAATTTGTCTGTGTTAGAGACTGAAGTGACATCTTCCACCTTCCGCCTGTTTCTTACTACATAAATGACGGTTTTTTTTCTATTATCAATACATGGTGAGAAAAGAGAACATAGCGTTTTTTGCTAGCCTTGCAAGTTTAACTATTGCATGTTGTTCTGATTGATCGCAGTCCTTTAACTTTTCCGAAATCACTTCAATGTAGTCCTAGGAGGCTAATCTTACATCAGGCTCATTCTGGTTACCACACTCTTTTTCGCAGATTATCGCAACCATAATTAGAATACGAATATCGCCTTCTTGTTTGGAAACAAAAATTAATATGCTAAGTTACAACCCTGAACCCGTTAAAGTATGGCTGTAAAATTCTCCCTAGGGAGATACAATTGCAAACGGGTCGTTGTTCATTTGCTGTCTAGGGGTACGTAGACATTTTACCAAGGCAAATATTAACTCTGCGTTCCCTTTCTGTTCTACCAATGAGGCTCTTTTCGAGGACAACTAACCATAACAGATTTCTAACGCAAAGCCTTGAACATTTCAGTCCAAGTTTTCTTCATATATTTTTATTTCTCATTCCCATAAATTAATAAAAGTTATGATTGCCATCGATCTTAAAAATTATTAATAAAAAACCGGCGTTTGATCAGCGAACACGACCTGCAAGTTAAGAGAATAGATCTTTTTTTTAAGAGTAACAAGAACGATTTTCTGACAGTTCTCTCTTTAAACCTACATAAAATTGCAATTTGAAAATAATAAGACAAAAGCAACGGGCAGTGCATGAAATTCAACTCCTCCAGAGTAATTGTTTAGACCTGTGGTGCAGTAATCATCCCACTTAATCCAGATAATCCAAAGCACCTTTCAAGCTTGATGTGTAAGTGTCATTTACACTAGACAACACAAACACTTAAGCTGGATTGAGTAAATGAACACATATTCCTCAATAGCTGACTTAGCTCAGAAGGGAAACTGCTCACTTGCAGTTCGGGTTCAAGTTCAAAATGCCACAAACACTACCCAGTTCGAATGCATTAATGATTGTTTTATAACCACTTAATGCCACCTTTGTCAGTGCAACGTTAATCCAATTAAATGCACGCAACAGGAAACGAATTCCTCTGCTCTAGACACTAGCTTCCAAAGCTGTTCATATTCGTTGTTTTATCGCTGGAAATTGTCATTCGTGGGATAAGCTTGCAGCTGGTTATCGCTAAATGATTGCTCTTATCGGTCTCCTACATTTTCAAAACTAAGCACAAAGGCCAAAAAAACAAGAACTGTGCCGATAGAGTGCAATCCATACCATATTTTATTATTGTGCAAGTTGACGACGACGCGATTAAACCTAAAACATAGACAATTGTACTGTTCTTTCAATCAGAACGTTGAAGCAACATACTTTGAGATTTATTAGTGGCTGACGTTGCAAGGATAACAACTCTAAGATCCCAAAAAATGCCATCGTTTCTAACACATAGAATCAAACCCAGTGAAAGTCCCGAAAGGTCGACATATTTGCGAGATATCCTACAATGGTTAAATGAAAATCCCAAAGTGAACGCCTGTCGTGATACGAATCATTTAATGTTTTTCCTGCGAAGTTGTAAATATGATCTCGAAAAAACAAAGAAGAAGATAAAAAGGTGAGTATTCAAGTATTCCAACACTTGATACGGGTGCTTCGTGTTTCTTTTTTAATTTACCCCGAAACCAACAGAATAGTCATTTCCACAAGTCACCATATATAATGTACTTTAGTACTACCCTGATTTAAAGTCATGCAGAATCTGGAAAGTGAAGTTTTTTTTTTTGCAATAATTACTGACCTAGAATAACCCAGGTCGGGAAAACAGATAATTTAATTTGAAATATTGATAGACTCTTGAATGCGCTCGGTTTAATCTCGTGCAAATAATATTTAGTTGAAACAAAATGAGGTGAATGGTTTGTGAATATTGTTGAGCAATAATGTTGTTGAATTTTGAAGATTTTTTTTTGTAAATGGCCAACCCACAACAAAAAAAAAACACTTAAAAACTAGCTTAATTTACTTATTTTTACTTACCTTCAGGATTTCATTGGCTTTTCTATGATGACGTGTAGGAATTTTCCGAGCCCCAGTCTGGGGTGGACCTAAGCCTCAGTCAACAAGCGTCTCCAGCTAGCTCGATCTGTTGCTAGCTGCCTCCGGTTCCGTTCCACTTGCATGCGCCACATGAGTCTCGGTCTTCCTTTACTGAGCTGTCCCTCAGGGGTGTATTCGAAGACTTTTTGGACCGGAGCGTTGGTGTCCATCCGCTCTACATGACCCAGCCATCTCACTCCTCTGGCTATATCGATGTCACTGTACAGTCTATTCAGTTCGTCATTGTGTCTCCTCTTCCACTTACCGTCAATGCAGACGGGACCGAAAATCACTCGAAGTATTAGCCTCTTTAAGCAACCCAGAGCACCCTTATCTATTGTCGATAATGTCCATGCCTCTACGCCATAGAGCAGGACTGGGATTATTATGGTCTTATATAGGGTTAGTTTTGTTGTTAGAGAGAGGGCTTTGCAATTGCCTTCTTAGCCCAAAGAAGCAGGGATCTAAATCTCGCGAAAGCGCCACTAACATCATGCTGCTTTCTTCCGATTATGCCAATGTCGTCGGCGTATGCGAATAACTGGATGGACTTTCGTTTGGCACTATTTGTTCAAGTATGATGTTGAAGCAATCGCACGACATCGCACCGGCTTGTCTTAATTCTTTTTTAACATCAAAAGTCTCGGTGAAATTTGTGTCACCGGTGACCGGTGATCGTCATCCTGTAGCTCGTCATACGCGGCCTTAAAATCGATGAAAAAGTGGTGTGTATCTCATACGAAAAGATGATTTTTTGAGCAAAATTATCTTCAGTTTCGAGCTGTTCTAAAGATCAAACATAGAGGCACTAACAAAGCAGATGGTCGTTTTCCTGGGTCAATTGGACCTTGTAGCGAATAATCTGAGATCTTTATGTCAGATTTTTCCCAGGCTAGTGCGACTGATGTTCAGTTGCTGAGATCTTTGGTGCGTTGAGGTTCTCCGGTTTAGGTCCTCACTTTCAGCAATAGCTGCAATATTCTCCGTCGAGGATATAGGACGAACATGGAAATATGTTCGGTCTATCGCGTGTTATAGGTACTTTTATAAGTCTCGGGTACATTTAGATATTTTATCGCCTATATAAAATCTTAAGAAATTCAATCGAACGCAATTTCAATTGCCGAAGACGATATGCAGATGTTTTGAGGCCTCGCTTTTACTGCTTTTGCAAGTCCTTTATTTATCACTTTGTTTACCAGTTTTGTTTCATTTTTTTTTTCAACGTTAATAATCCAACTTGTTTTTAGTCAGAATTTTCGCCTCATCATTCTTTGTTTTCTAAATTATGTATGGGCGGTCTCTTGAAACACCGAGCACAGTTTATGCCCTACTCTTTCATTTTACTTCGAAGACAAACCATAATGTTTGGTCTTCTTTTCGCATAGCATACTCAGGTGGCTTCTTTGGCTGTTAAATTGTCCTGGTCTATTTTCTCGGCTCATGCCGGTTTTTGTTAGTTATTCCCTGCTTTTTTTAAATTTAAACACAAACTTTTTAAAATATCGAAAAAAAACCTTTATTTTCATATGAACATTGTACATACGTAGACATTAAAGTAATTTTCAAATGATCATATTGCTTGACTATCAATTAAGCGTCATTGATTTCTGATAACGAAGTATTTCGATGGGTTCCGCCTATAATTAATTTAATTCGCAATTAATTGTGTATAATTATTTTTGATGTTAACCAACTGAATGGTCATGCCGTTGTTGACCATTACACAAGTTTCACAGTAGTGCTTTCTGCTTGTATCTGAGTTCTTTCCATTTTTTCCATATAGATGATAAAATGCAATAAGCGATAATCAAGAACCGTTCAGTAGCCCTTTCTTATCAGATACAGTAGAGCACTTAACCCTTACACCAACAATCAACAAAATTTATTGATTTATTAGTTAGTATTAGATTAATTAATCCCTTTGATGCCTTTTTATTACAAAACTCAATGAAGTAAATAGTTGATGAGGTTATTATTTATAGACCGAAGGGGTCAAAGCCTAACGTCAGCGTCCTTACTTTACCCTAGGTGGCGCTAATGGTAAAGCTGAGCCACAACCACCAATCTTACTTATCCAGCTTGATTTTGAACTTACTGTTTTCTGTTATTGAAGCGGACTTGAACAAGATCTTTTTCAGCTCCGGTGCACCGTTCCACCGAGCTATATACTATTATTGTTAAATTTTTTACTACTGCTATATTTCCTAGATATGAATGCAAAGCGCATTAATAAAAAAAAGCTCCATGCACTATTTATTCCATGTTCATAGGACCATTTAAGAAATAATGAAATTTTAATTTTAAACTGATTGCGATTTTTATATAATGTTCCCTTGTTCGTCTCGCTCAGCGTTTGTAGCTGCGACATATTCGTTTCGCCCGTTAGTGATATTTTCGAAAACCCCATTCCTGCAATATCACCTTTCTATTTCTTCCAACGCACGCGTTTAAAGCTACTACTCACACCGGTACACAAATGAGCTATTGTAAAGACAATCAACAAGGTTCTTTTCTAAGAATCTTTTCTTCGTCCATCGGTTTTATCGCTTCATTCGCTCGTTTCCGAACCCCAAAATATAGATTTGCCCTACATCTTTCTGAATTATGTAGTACTTTAGTCTAAGGAGCTAAATACGAATATATAAACGTGGTAAGCATGAATATAGTTTTTAAAAAAAAACTATTCTAAGGTGTTCTATGTTATATGCGTTTATTGACTTGGTCGTTGTGAATATATTTAGCCAGATGCAAACATAGAATTTTAGATTGGTGCCTACATTTTGCAGATGTTATCCCCTGAAGGGGGCTCTATTCTACAAGTCACATAATTACATACCACAAGTCACGCCATACCGTTGTGTTTTCAGATATTTAACTACAATTCTTGATTGCAATTAGAAAAGGGTTTTGCATACTTCGTCTGCGACGAGGTTTTGCAACGAGTCAAAGTTTTTTTCATTTGTCTATTATCCCAATAAAAACGAAACGTGACAGGTATACGTTTCGTTTTTATTACTATCACGTTGCTCAAACATTTATCAGATTTTTCATTATTCAGCAGAATTTTCCGAATGACAAACAAAATGATTCTTTGTTGCCCGTTCTACTCTTTTTCGTCTCATTTGTTTGAAAGGGCCAATGCATGGCCAATTTTTTTCTTTTAACTGTATGTTGTGATTAAAAGCGCCTACATACAGGCCAATTTCGGGCACTATTTCCACAACTTGCGGCCAGCAGGAAAATTGTCCCGTGTGGCGGGCAGTTGTGCTTCCAACAAACATAATCGGCAGATTGGCTTGGGCAATTTAATTCTTATCTTTTTGTTTTTCGATAAAAGCGACATGACAATCCACTCATATGAAATCCTGGATTGTACTGGCAAATTGGGACGTGTGTAGAGTTGCACACAATTTATCCACATTCAAACGTCCTAGAAATGGCGTGTACGAATTGCCCCGTATGTAAACGCGTTAAGACTTTCCACACCATTAGTAAGCCTATTGTGCGCATACGGTGGTAGGATTGCTTTCGAAACCTTTTAAAAAAAAATCGCTAAATTAAAAGCAACATAAAGTGATATGAATCACAAAAGGTTTCTTAGTTCAATATACCGTGTCTTCCGGCTCTGTAAAGAAATAACTACAAGTTCACATTCAACGGTCGGAAAAGACAGGGCCACCCAGAAGGTGATGCACAGGCCGCCCCATGCGTTGTTGTCATGCACACCGAAGCGTTTAGCACACATACTTATTGGCGCACCCTATCGTGAATATGTTTTCTTCTTGCTGCATGTAAGTCAAAGGGTTCAAGCTTTTTAGCACATATCAAGTTAAATCCATTGTGCAATTACTTAACTGAAAGGCTTATCTTACATGTCGTCTTTTAACCGTGCTTAATGAAACCTTAACATACTGTATTGGCACCCGAAACCTCGTTTAGAAAAGTTTTTGGCCTGGCTGTCCGGGGTGACAATAACTTTTTTCTATTCTATATCTCTATCATTCTCAATAATAGTTGTTTTAGTGCATATAATGACAGTAATTTTAATTTAAAAGACGTCTATCTTTTAACCTGATGGAATGGATAACTCCTGCGGTTTTGGACTTCAGGAGCGCGCCAATATCCAGTTCAGGACCATTGATGTAAAAAAGCAAGTTTTTACCTATGGGTGATTTGCTTATTTCTCCACTTTGTTCCTTTCAGAAATTTTAAAAGACGATTTCTAAATCACTACAATATAAATTGATTTAGACTGAACATGGTCTACAATGTCATGCTGATTTATTCTAAAATTTCACTGCACAATGTCCTCTGAGTCATGCTAAGTAGTGCTTCTTTAAGTCCTATCGTCCGAATAAATTCAATGTAATGTAGCGGATTTAAAACCGCCTTACATCTTTTTTGCAAAAGCAAATGCTACACTTGCTTTTTTAATACGTTATTTAACGTTCTCTTTTCTGTTCAGTTGCCAATCTAAAATAACACCTTCAAATCTGTTAACCTATACAATCAATCACTCAGCCGTGTAATGTTCTTTATGATGTAGTTTTACCAAATCCCAGTCATAAAAAAAACCCTCCATGTACCACTCCTAAACGGCTTAACACTTAATCACCCTCAATTCGATTAGAAATCCAATTGAGTGTTTTCAGAAATGTTGGCGTCTTTTATAAACGATTTCACTTTCGTAATGAGATAAACCTTACCAACCTACGAAATTGGTTTTAGGCAAACATAAGTACTTTCTTAACAGATGTAACTTCTTATTCTAGCTTCTACTATATGCGAGCGGAAAGATCTGAATGGTTCGCAAATCGAGATCCATTTCTACCCGAAATTCAAGAACTACTCAACCTTGGAGTTTTCTTGCCGCTAGAGGAAAAAGACGAACTTAATCGACAGGTGGTGATCATACGAACAGCAGCGCACAATCCCAGAATACATACGCAGAATAATGTTTTTAAAGTAAACAAAAATGCATACGAGTATTTTGTGATTGTAATCAAACCTAGTCCTTCTTCATTTCAGGTTAGCAAAATGATTCTGGATTTGTTGCTGGAATTCGAACCAGACATTTCAAATACTGGCATTGTGGCCATTTTCGATATGGACGGTGTGCAACTAGGTCATGCCCTTCAATTAAATCCAAAATTGATAAAGAGATCAGTTGATAGCTGGCAGGTTTATCCATGTAAACCTAAGCTACTTGAATTTGTAAATACACCGACCCATGTTAATATAATACTCAACACATTTAGGTGAGTTTGGCTTTCGTGTTGTTATAAATTATAACAGCCCGCTAACCATGTGTAAAAACCTTTTTTTTCTCTTGTAGACTCTTTATGACGTCGAAAATGAAATCTCGTGTCATTGTCCGTAAACAGACTTCAGAAGTTCAAGTAAATCTACCAAAGGATCTCGGTGGTACTGGTACATCGTATCACGAGCTTGCTATGAAATGGAAAAAAATTGTTGAGGATCATGCTGATTTCTTTGCTGAACACGAACAATACAAATCAATTCTCTCCTGAAATTATGTACATATATAAATAAAACGAGGGGTTAAGTTACCTCATACATTCCTTCATTTTTTTTTTTAGAGTCAGACCACCAACAGTTTTTGTGAATATAGGTAAATTATATATACTTTTTATTTTCAGTAGAAATATACTTAAACATAACTGTAGTCGAGTATATCGAATGATATAATGTCCAGGTGCATTCGTTTAATCGAAAAATTCAGTAAGTTAATGTGCGGATATTGTTCTATGCACAACGTCTTATTTCTTTAGTCATAAAGTTAACAAAAGGTTTTCTTAAATTCAAAAAAAAAGTTAACAAAAAACTAAGAAAGCGAAGTCATTGAATACTATTGCCGAGAAATTTGGCCTTTGTTCAAATGAAATAACTCACGAAACTTTTATATTTAATTTTGTATTTTTTTCTGACCAATTCTTTTGGCTGTTCAATATTAACTCCCTTACAAATATAACTTTTTCGAGAGTAACGGGTAGGGAAAGAAATCAGAATATGGAAAAAAAAAAAGGATAGGATGGGATGGCAATGAGGTTATTATTGAACACAGCAATTTACAGCTTTTCGGTGCATTTAACTGCTTCGATTTCTCCTAGTCTCTCAAGATGACCACTGCCGGCAGCCGCCAAGTATCGAAGACCTGTGGCAGCACTGCCAAAAAGCCAACAAATATGCCGCTTCTAATGTTCTCGTCCAACACAACGAAACACCTGGTTTGAAGAAGAATGCCGGCGAGCACATGCAGCTATCAAGCCAGGAAGCGGCGCAGAAGGACAATAGTTGCTCACGAGCTCTACAAGCAAAAGTGACTTCTCAGGAGGAAAAAGGATCATGAGAAGCGCGCGGTCGAGAAAATTGAGAGACGCTACTGTAGAAATGAGATCGAAAGTTTTACTAAAAGGTAACAAAACATTCCACGGATACTAACCGAACCGAAACCTGTAGAGACGAACAAGAGAACATCGTAGTAGAGTCGCAGTAAATGCTGAGGATATGGAAACAGCATTTATGTCGACTATAGCTTTAGAAATGAGGTTCGGAAGTTTTCCCAAAACCCGAAGCCTTTAGAGATGATCAAGGGAACATCGTAATAGAATCGCAGTCGATGCTGAGGATTTGGAAAGACGGATGGCCTGACTGCTGAGCTCTTCAAAACGGCAGGCGATGACTTGGTAAGGAGCATACACCAACTCATCTGTAAAATATGGTCGGACGAAAGTATGCCCGATGAATGGAACCTCAGCATTCTTTGTCGGATTCTCAAGAAAGGAGACCCTCTGAACTGCGCAAACTAAAGAGGCTTCAGTCTCCTTAACATCGCATACAAGATCTTATCCACCGTATTGTGTGAACGCCTGAAGCCGTTCGTCTACAACCTGATAGGTCCATATCAGTGTGGCTTCAGGCTAGGAAAGTCCACCATCGACCATACATTCACACTACGGCAGATCTTGGAAAAGACCCATGAGCTTCAGATCGATACACACCTATTCATCGATTTTAAGGCCGCGTATGACAGCATCTATAGAAACGAGCTATACAGAGCAATGTCAAACTCGTCCATCTGTGCAGGATGACGATGGAGAATGCGCGCTGCTCCATCCATGGGTCGGTAAACATCTCACCGAGACCTTTGATGTCAAAAAATGATTTAGACAAGGCGATGCGCTGTCATTCGAATTTTTCAACATCGTACTTGAAAGAATAGTGCAAAACTCACGAGCAAACACAAGAGGCACTATCTTTCAAAAGTCCGTCCAACTACTCGCATACGCCGACGATATTGACATAATCGGGAGAAAGCTGCGTGATGTCAGTGCCGCTTTCGCGTGTATTGAGACGAAAGCGGCGATAATGGGTTTAGCGGTCAATAAGGGCAAGACCAAGAATATGTGGTCAAGAAAAAGGACAACAAACACTCGGGCAGAACGTCATCATCGACAGATATACACCCCTATCGTAGAATACGCCGTATCTGAGATTCACTTCACTTTCTCGATTCACTTTCACTTTCCATATGCATCGTAGAATACGCCGGGCGAACTACATTACCTATACGTTTTCAAATTCGAAATTGGCATGGCGAAGCAGCTGTTTTGTGAAAAGTGACTGGAATTAATGTAGGAAAACATTTTCACATTCAAGTTAAGCAAGTGAATAATAGTAAAATAGAAGGTGGATAGCTATTTTACTTAAATACATCTAATAATGAGGACGAAATACCCTGCAGTAGAAAAATACGTGCATCTTTAAGAGGCACTGCAGAAGTTATTATAGAACTTCCAGATTCAGCGTAAATATTCTAAAACTCAAAGTTTTATTAATTCTAATGAAAGAGTAAATCATTTAATTTGTTTTTATTTAATTTATCTCAGGTCATTCCAGAATTGCCTTAGTACCTCTGGTGGTCGTTTGCAATCGTTCCTTGCTTTGCGATCGCAGTTTGTTGTTTTTTTTGCTGCAATATGATACATTTACAAAAAAAACATATTAAAAATAAAAATAAAAATATGCGTATACTCACAACATTTTTTAAAAAATCGGTTAAATCCAGCACAACCTTACAACAGACACCCGAATACGCAATGAAATAGCTGCGTTTGAGAAATATCAAAATTTGTATGGGGAGTTTTAATTCGAACGTTTTCTACGATGGCCTGAAACGCATTCGCCTTACCGACAAGTGAAACATACACTTCGAACGTATTCAACGATCAAAAGTTGTGAATTTGAGTGAAACGTTCCCCCCGGCGTATTCTACGGTAGAGGTGATAGCTTCGAGGTACAGTCCGATTGATAAGATCGTATACGGCAAAACTCGTTTATGAAAACCTGTTTGGAAGTGGCATTTGCATTGGCAGATAAAAAAATACTTCTGCTAAGATGCTTTGAATAAAAAAATTTAAAGAGAGTTCAATTTTTATCAGAGAGGGAAGTATTTTAAAATGAGTGTCGCGTTTGCATCACGTTATTAAGCAGTATTCTTGTGCACGCATTCAAAACGATTGAAAATGTCATACGGAGCAGCTGCTGAATACATGAAAAAGTCAAAAGCATTTGTTAGCAAGTGGGTGCACCGTTAATCCCAAGTCAAAAATGTGGATGATTTGCCGGATCGTGGGGCTACGCCATAAACAACAAAAAAGCAGCACAAAATGATTCTACGCGTGTTTGAAAAAAATTCTCTTCTATCGTTACGTGGAGGACAAGGGATTTTACGTAAAAGGGGTCTAAATGTGTGTTGTGATACGATACGAAGACGTTTACTAGCCAATAATGTAAAATTTCGAAGCACAATAAAGAAACCACTACTGTCAAAAAAACACGTAGAAAAACGACTCAGTTGGGCCAAGGAGAATTTGGACAGAGATTGGAACAACGTTCTTTTTTCGGATGAAGCTTCTTTTTGGGCATGGTCTCCTATCACTCATACCTGGTGTACACAATCCAATAAATTAATCCAGCGGACCGTCAAACAGCCGGCAAAGGTGAACGTTTGAGGATGCTTCTCAAAACAAGGATTCAGCAATTTGTTCATGTTTACAAATAACTTTAACGCACCCAACATGGTCAAAATTTATAAGAAGGCTTTATTACCATCTACCCAAAGGTGGTTTAAAAGAAGGAATGAGAATTGGTTACTGGAAGAAGATAATGACCCGAAACATCGCAGTCGTTTGTGCAGTGCGTGGCAACAAGAAAATGACGTCGATGTTTTAGATTGGCCATCACAGTCGCCGGATGAAAATCCCATTGAAAATGTTTGGGCATTCATGAACCTAAAGCTCCAAGGAAAGAAGATCTCGACGGTCAAACAATTATCACGAAAAATACGAGTTTTATGGAGATCTTTGTCTCAAGATTATGCTATAAGATTAGTAGAAAGCATGCCTCGAAGACTCCAAGCAATTGTTGATAATGGAGGAGATTGGACAACATATTAATTGAGAAGCATTCAAGTAAATAAACAAAATAAACCAGTACAATTGATTTTTTTTATTATTAAAAGTTCTTCTTTAATTTTTGTTGTGTACGATGTTATCAAACAGACTGTAGTTAAGGACTTTGTCTACCTATGCTCTGCTATAAATACAGACAACGACACCAGCGCTGAGATCAAGCGAAGAATAACTCTTGCCAACCGCTGTTTCTTGGGTTAAGAAGGCAATTGAGTAACAAAGTCCTCTCTCGGACAACAAAAGTCATCCTTTATAAGACCTTAATAATCCCAGTGCTGCTCTATGGCGCAGAGGCATAGACATTATCAAAAAAGGGTGGTGTTCTTGGTTGCTTCGAGAGAAAAATTCTTCGGGCGATCTTCAGTCCCGTCTGCGTTGACGGTGAGCGGAGGAGGAGATACAACGACGAACTGTACGGACTGTACAGCGACATGGACCTAGCCAGAAGAGTGAAGATCCAAAGACTGAGATGGCTGGGTCATGTAGAGCGTATGGACACCAACGCTCCGGTCCGAAAAGTCTTCGAATCCGCTCCCGAGGGACAGCGCAGTAGAGGAAGGCCAAGACTCAGGTGGCGCACGCAAGTGGAAGAGGACCTCAGCCAACTTAGCGTGCGAAACTGGAGGCAGCTAGCCAGGGATCGAGCTAGGCTGGAGAAGCTTGTTTGTAAGTAAGAATTATAATATTATTTTATTTTTTCGTTGAAAATTTCGTTGAATTATAAGGTCTAATAAGAAAGTTACGAGCAAAAGTCCTTTATTCTGCTAATCATATGATCAAAAAGTTGAATCACTGTATGTCCCACCCGGATCGAAAGGCTTAAGGCACATTGGGTCTCTTCGTATTAATATGCTTCATAAAATTAAAACAACAGTTTATTTGTCAAATTTTGTTTGTCATTAAAATATGTTACATTATTTTTATTCCTTTTTCTATTTTTCTTTTAAAATTTTTTTAAAATATAATTAACGTATAAAATTCACACATTTCAACATTCAACTATTGTAACAAATATTACAACAGTTGTTCACAATTTATTTTTTTGTTATTCTATGCTTATTTTTTCTCTTAAACGCTTAATATAGGATCTATCGTAAAAGAAAACAAAATATGAGAATTACTAATTATAGAAGTAGTGTAGGGGAGGGAAACGAACTTTTTGCTTGTTTAACTAAATGAGTTTTCGAAAATACTAATAAACGCAACAAAAACGAATATCTTTTTTTATTTTATTTTTTTTTTAAGAAAAAACAATTTAACTTTTTAACGTTACTGTCATACGATATCCCATTGATTACATTAATTCGTAAATCACGTAAATATCTGGAACTTCAGTATAGAAAATAGAAAAGAACTTCGTAATGACAGATTTTTCGAAAATGTTTGCTTCAAAAAGTTTGCTTGGTATGCATTGAGTCAACTGTACTTTGTGAAACAAATGAAAGTCTTACTTCATAATTCTAAGTGAAGTGGTTTCGCTGATGTTCAATAGATGAGATAGGCGACGATACGAAACTAACTCAGTCTAACAACTTCATAGCCGCATTCGAACGACGTCGATGTTGTCTAAAGCGTTCTTGGCGGTTCGCTTTAGACCCGTGCTCAGTAAAAAAAATGAGGCCAATGGATGAATCGTGTTATCAGAAGGCGACGAACGACCACGATATGCAAGCTGAGTTTACACAACTGACTGAATATTTTAAATGTAAAGCGTCACTTTTTCGAGGCGATTTAATTTAATTTCCGTGTAATCATGTTTGTGGTTTGAATCTTACTAAATTGATGTTTCCAAAACTGTGGCAACCGATCGGTTAAACATTGCCAAAGTTATTAAATATTTCTATACCGAAGCTCCAGATTGTGCACCCTGTATAGATTAGTTAAAAACACAGAAGTGTAGGTATTTATGGGTAAATTATTTAATTATTTCTTTATTATTATTTGTTTTTTTTTATTTTTCAGTTTATGTAGTTTCCTAAAGTGGTAGATATTAAAAGAGTAAGAACCAGGAGCACCAGCTTTATCAGAACACAATTCGATTATATGAATTTCTGGAATACTATATATCAACTTTGCACTGAACCTCGTATGCACTACAAGTTCAATACAATAGAATAGAAGACGATACAAAACATAGGTTATGTATACACACACAGTACAGCTTAAAGTGGTTAAATCGATTAGACTTTGCAGGCTATATTTGGAAAGAATATACATATCACACTAAGGTTTTTGAAAATAGAAGATGTAGTTTACTAGTGTCATTCATTAAAAAAAAAAAAAAAAACGAACTAATAAGGAAATACAGGATCCCGAAATACCGACTTATCGGCCAAACCGCCATGTGTAGCACACACATTATACAATCTACGTGCGATTTACGTGCATCCGGGCATTTCATTTATTCATTCTATAATAGTCTATTTACTTGTTACTGTTTTTTTTTTATTAACTTTTTTTCTAGTACAGTAAAAACACAATTTAAATATGAATACAACAGTTGTACGATGAAGTAGAGCCGGCGATACGGAAGATGAAAAGCGAGAAAGCTACAAGGCCTGACGAAATCCCAATAAAAGTATCGAAAGCTCTTGCAGTAGAATTCACTGGATAGAAAAAATTTACAATCAAATTATTACTGACAGCATGATTCCAGACACTTGGAGATATAATTACCTAGCCTCGATCTATAAGAACAAAAGTGACATCCAATTGTGTACCACACATTGCAAATCTGGAAAAGAATCATTTGCAGCAGAATTTCTGCAATCTCGCTCATCACGCATAACTAATACGGTTTTGTTGCAGGCGGCACTTCTACAGATGCCATTCAAGCTGTCCAAATACTAACTGAAAAGTATCAAGCGAGAAAACAGGATCTGCACATGATCTTTATTTACGTAGAAAAGGCATTCGACCGAGTGCTCAGAAAAATGAACACTTATATCTTAACTGCTATTGTATGAAGTAAATGCCGGACGAATAAAAGGCGAACTTATAACAGGCTGATTATCTTTGAAATATCTCAATTATTAACGTTGATGATGATGTAACAAGCAATAAATTGGACGGAGGTCTCTGGCATATTATGTGATAAAAGACTACCCCTGAAACTGAAAGGAAAAATCTACAGAACGGAGCTTAGACCAGCAATTAATTATGAATCGGAATGTCGAACAGCATTGAAAAGGCATGAAAACAAAATCGTTGTCAAAATAGCGATGGCTTTATACGACAAAGCGAATAGAAGAGAAAGACCAAAGGCGCTATGGTTAAAAACAATAAACAACGACCTTAGATAATCTCTCAGTCGCAACAACTCAGGACAGGTGTTGCTGCAGAGTGAGAACAAGGAGTGGCGAACTAATTGGGACCTAATGCTATGAAGAAGAAGAAGATAATTCAGTTTTATGAAATCAATGAAACTTTTGGTACAGCAGTTTGTATGTAGTAGCCTTTTCTTCACTTGTCATAAAATGCACATAACCAATTTAACGCTGAAATCGTTTTTGAATTTAGTATTTGGTGTATATCGCTTATTTAGTCTGCAAATTTCATTGTGTTGACACCATTGTAGCAAGTGAATTTTAAAATATTGGGTTGTACCACATGAAATGTTTATAGCAAAAATTTAAAAGCCGTATTTTTCCGTAAATATTTGTTCAATCAAAATAGGATCCGTTGGTATCCATGACATTCTTCCAAAGTGATACAAGGTCAAATATTTCTTTTTCGTAAAGTGCTGCCTTTTTAAGGCAATGAAATCTTCAAAGGCTTTTATGACCTCTGCTCGGTTCTGGAAGACCTTCTGCAGGCAAAATTAATCCAGATTGCGGTAAAAGATGGTAAGCCGTCGGGGAAATATCAGGAGAGTACGGTGGATGCGGAAGAATTTCAAATCCTAACTGCAACAGTTTTTGCATCGTTACTTGCTAGGTATGGGTCTAGCATTGTCATGCAAAAGGATTTCCTCACAATATTCGATAGGGTTTATCGTTTCTCCTGGTTGAAGAAATGAAAAGTGGATTGGACCTTTCGATGTCCACCAGATTGTCACCATAACCTTTTTTGGGTGAAGATCGAGGTTGGGGTGTGTTTTGGTTCTTCATCTGCATCCAACCACTGTCCAGATCTTTTACGATTATAGTACAGTAACCACTTTTCATCACAGGTGACTACCTGCTGCAAAAACGGTTCAGTTTGGTTTCCTAATGTAAGCGATGCGCAGATTTGCAGGCGTAGTTTTTGGGATTCGTTCAGTTCATGGAGTACCCACTTATCGAGTGTCGACTTATTGTCATTGGGGATACTCCCATGCTTTGTGTAATCTCCCGCAGATTTGGTTGGGTTCGCATCCACCGTTGCTCTTAGAACATCGTCATCAACTAATATGGTTAATTTCCGAGGCTAAAATCTCCTGAACGGCACTTCCTAAGCCAACGTCGTATATTGCGTACGTTTATCGCTACATCCTCAAATGCGTCATTATTGTTTTTCTAGGCCAATGACGCATTATGTCCTATTTTAAATTCGTAAAGGAAGAGAGTTCGAATTTGAACTGCCGGCAGTTCAAAATGTGTATGGAGAAGGTGTTTTCATCATCTACCAAGCAATCCATCACCGGGCTTGAAACTTGTTTGAATATTAGAATCGAAATACCATCGGTTTCGCATTAAAATTCATTGAAGTGCCAAAAGATTTAAAAATCTCAGAGCAATTTATGAGCTTTGTCATAAACAAACTTTTCCTTTGTAACTGTTCGACACCGCAGCAAGTGCTTTAATAGAACCTAAAAATCGATTGGACTTGGCTTGATCCGAAACTACTATTGGAATAATGTTTACAAAGAAGTGGTTAAATGCCTTAGCAGTACAAAATTTGTCAGAAATCTCGTAGTGATCGACACGTATCACACATGCTTTTTTCGGAAATAGAAGATTTATTAAGAATGCAGTTTAAAGTACGATGGGTTTAACCATCATCAGCTTAGTCGCCGTGTATAACACACACAGTATTGTGCAAGATTGCATTGAAAGTTGAACGATCTCTTCACGAATAAATATATTTCCAAGACTTATATGAAATACTTCAGCTATTCATTGCTCTGGGCATTATCTATTTTTGATATTGAAAATGCTTACCCTGTCGTAATTTCTTCAGTAATAATCAGATCAAAGAACACACTTCTCGCAGTCACAAATATGTCGATTTAATGGATATTTCAAACATTTTCGGGGTTTAATTTCAATTAAAAGTTCTGCAGTTCCATGTGGTGGTTGGAAGGAAATGAAAAGCCAAAGTTGTTAATGGAAGTTCGATGAAAAAAAAAATAACAATGCTAACTCTTTGGTAAATTAATCATAGTAATAATAATAACTTGTATGAATATATGCGAAGCTATCATATCAGAGAAGTATTGTATGTTAAGAATTTGACATACCCCCAAGAAACTGTCCATTCCTTGTCAAAAATTTATTAACAGAAAATGCCCAATGTTTCTATACTCGACAATGCTCAATCACACGATGCACAACATACCTCTACAATGTATACATATTTGACTACAAAACTCTGTCTAACCAACCATATCCAGCGGACCTCTCGTCAACCCATACCCACTATAGGCCACTTCAGAAGAGTTTGTTACCTTCAGAAATTCAAAGCTTTTTTTCTACGAATGTAAAAATGACTGGTTTCCTGTTTGCAAAAATGTGTAGATCCAAACGGCTTTTATATTTACAAATAGGTTTGATTCCAAATTGAGGTTTTTTTAAATTTAAAAGCAAAAATTCTTAACAACTTTCTAGATGACTGCGTAGTATTCATTTTAAATAATCCCCTAATAATAAATTAAATGAAACTAACAAGCATCTATACCAGAACATAAAATTGCTATATGATAAAAAAGACTACAAAACCTCATAGGCATCTAAAATATGAGGTTAAATCGTTACGATATTCAAAAAATGCTTGGCTCTATTTCGATTATTAGTGTATTTGCCAGAGCAAATAGCGTCGTCAGCAAAAATTTATCACGAAAAAGCACTCTCGCACAGTTGTTAGAGGATTGTAAGGCACTAACGACATACATAAGAAGTTAGTAAGAATCACACGATACATCTTTTGGGATAAAAGAAGTAAATTATTCGTTAACCCTTTGATGCCCACTGTTGCCATATGGCAACAAGACTTTCAACGAAACAAAAACTGTTATTTACAATCTCGTTGCAAAAAAATAACAATTGCGGCATTTGAATTGACAGATTGACATAGTTTTAGCTATCACATTCCTTGAACAGTTGCACAGATACTCTTGCTTTCGCGTAAAAAAAACTGAATTTACTACGTTTTAGAACTGTTTGCTTTGCAGTTGTGTGCATCTCCTGCTTTGCACATATTGCGCAACATATGCGTTTACGAATTTGATCAAAGTGTTGCTTTGGTCTATGAGGTCTATGGACGCATAAAGTTAATGGATGACACATTCGGATATAAAAGAAATCGACATGTACACGGCTCTTTTTATTGAAGGAGCACTTTGTATTAGACTGCGCTGCATAACCTTCACGATATTCAATCAGTTATACGTACCGTATTCAATCTCACTGACCTGTCAATCTAACAGAAAAAACTCACCAGGCATTTACTATAAAAACTTGGGTTTACCAATAGAGAAGGCGGTAAACGAAAAGGGTGAGTTACATGAGATAAACAAGAATAGGCAGGCTGGTCGAGTAAGAATTCGGTAGATAGGTTGCACCGGAAAGAAGCAAATGTGAGCTACCTAGTAATAGCTAATCTTAATCAACCTTGAGCGGAGACATTTTTTGTCTCAAGACTAAAGTTCATGTGACTGTTATAACTATCGATTTTGGTCATGGAGGGGTACTTGTGGTAGCTGAGATATTGAGCCAAAATCATGGTAAATCGTTTATCCACATAGAAGGAAGACATCCGACAAGTGTAATCCTCTCGACTGTTTTTCTAAAGTCAACTGCGTTGAGCGAAAAAAAATATTGCCTGTAATAAGAGGATCTTGCTCTTCATGAGTGTACATTGTGACACGTTCTATTCTTCATGTATAAAAAGATGATATTCCCTGTAACAGGATCTAGTAAACACACATCGGGATTGTTATCGTTATAACTTACAACAAATTTGATTTGTATGCGTAATTAGCCAACCATACAAGAATAAGTATGTGATTTTGAGCGCAAAACAACGAAACAAAAAACAAAAAAGAACCAGTAATCAGGAATGAGAGATACATCAAGAGGACAACACAATACTACATCATTTTTTCTTTTTTATTTTGGGTTTTTGGAACTTTTGTCTCAGCACGAGTTACCTGGCGTATTTCGATCAAAATCACGAATAGAACTAACTAACAAATAGGCTTTTCAGGAAATTACCCGGCAAAAGTCTTTTGTCACGTTCACTTTGCAATATTCTGACAAATATTTATTTGCAATTTAAAAGTGGTACCCCAAACAATTTAAGCAAAGGCCACGTCTGAACTAAAGATCTGATTTTCTGAGACTTTATCTATGTATTGTTCACCTAAATACCATTTGTGGACCACTGGAGAGCAGCATTTTAGTTTTAATTGTCAGTTCTGCAACATTAAAATTTCCTAAAAACATTTAAGCAATACACCAGTGAAATTTGACACATTTTGGCGGACAGAGTAGTTGGATTTGTAACTAAAATGTGTGACATGTGGGTTTCTGTAAATACCCACCTTACTCTTCTCATGTGAACCGTACCGGCGTACATGTCATAGCTCAAATAAATCCAAAGAACTGCCATTTTACGGAGTATCCATAGGTAGATTCAGGTTTAAATTGAGAATAGATTTTGCACCTAGTAGATCGGATATCATATTGAGACATGGTACAAGCCTGTCGAAAGTTATGACCAATCGGATTTACTGCAAATGGCTGGAGGTTTTGAGGAAATTAGTCAATTGAACAAACTTTAATGTGCAACTTTTCTCAACCGGATACATTTTGAACAGACGCAAACTTTAAAAAAAAATAAAAGAAAAGATACTAGGATACTACGCTTCAACTAAGAATTTAAAAAAATGTTTTTTTAGCAGAGAAATTTCCCAGTAAATATCGACTGCCTTCAGAGAGTTGTATTCATATTTTATGTTAATAACACTCGAACCTTATTTATGATGCATCAAACAGAAATAAACTTTACGTATTTGAAATACAATTCTTTAAAGTTCCTTTACCTTTTCGGACGTGTGGTTTAATGCAAAAACAGAATGCAAATGGGATAAGGTTGAAAGTAGTTAATCAAAGTTATCTGTGTTTGTTGTTTCTTTTTCCTAACTTATATCTGTATACTTATTGTTTATTATTTTTTGAGAAATTGTGTGAGGCCCAGTTTAAAGAGGTTTTCCAAGAATTAGCTAAAGCTTCACTAAATTTTGAACGAAAGTGTTCGCGTGCGTCTTCTTTTGTCAGTTCTAAGACCTGCGAATAATTAATTTTTTAATTGATATTGCGAAAGAAAGCATTTTGTGTGATGGTTGTACATACCAATGTTTCCTTAAGGTAATTTAGATCCTTTTCCGAAGAAAGCTCCGGTAAACCGGTTGATATCATCATTGAAAATAGTGAAAGGATTAAACAACCGTGCTCTCGTAGGATAAGAAATGCCTGGAAATATAAAACAAAAATTCATTTAAAAAATAATTTAATTTCGAAGGAGTTCTAATTCGAAAAGAACACATAATCTTTTTATTGAAATTTAAAAACAAAATATTATATACAAACTTGTAACCATATACTTTCCGAACTTATTTAAAACAAAAAAGTGCCTTTTAAAGCACTGAAGTATGCAGATGACCGTAAGAGATATGGAAATGGAAAACAGAAGAAAACAAAAACACCTATTTAAACTGTTAAACAAACAGCGAAGGTTTTATGAGCATGAACTATTCAACCTGGAAAAAGCCAACATATTATCCACCTGGACAAAATTAAGTACGGTTGGCAATATCGAATTCTAAGTCAAAGAAGGCTGACGGTCGAAAGAAACTATACTACTTTACAAATCTCTGATAAAACACTCAAATCGATGTCTAGTTCTCGCGTTTTTATTAGAAAAAAAACCAGGAACAAAGCTTACTGATAGGTTAAAGCTTAACGCAATCTCATTGAGACCTTCGACGTCAAAAAGGCTTTGGAAAGTTGATGCACTGTTAAGTCAGTTGATTGCGTTATTCGTTCGGCATTTGTAAGTAAAAACGAAATGCTTCAATTGGAAGCTCCTTGTGCATATACGTTTATACTTTGTCCAGAAAACTGTTCCCTAGTTTTGGACAATGGGCGAGTTTTCAATTCAATGATTGATGTCCTACCTTAACTTAATAGAACATAATGAAAATGAGAAACTACACGTTTAACAAGCAACAAGCCTACCTTGCGTGTGCTTCAAAATCTGTGTGGTACGCTGGGCGTTTTCATCGACATTGATAGTGCCTTCGACAACGCAACTTTTGACAGCATGTGCAACTTGACTTGATAGCACGGAGTAGATAAATTACTATTTGTTTGGATGAGAGCCACACTAGATGAGTTGGCGTGCAGATGTAGGAAGAAATCAAGTTCTATAGCGCATGCTGTTCGATTTACTGCTTAATGCTCCCAACAGTTCTTACGTCTACCCTCAGGGATACACAATGGATGTCATCCTCTTAAAACAAAAACATATCGCTTTAGTTTTCTAGTTATGGTCTTGTTATAGTCTTGTGGAACAAGTTTTCAGGAAAATATGCCACTGTTACTTTTTCCAAAAACAAAAAACTTGTCAGTTTGTTTTCTTGTGAATATAACTGCAGACGGCATCAGTATACAAGATCCCAACAGACCAAATGAATTCTCCCAATGTTTCTAAAAGCTAAGCTACTTTTCTTCTATCCCTCAGTAGGAAAAACTATAGACTTCTTAATGGCGCCGTAAAGTGACACTACGCTTTTCAGGTGTTCAGCCTTAGTATGCTCCGAATAAGTAGCAGCAACAATTGCTGCGCGAGTGAATACGAAATAACGGATTACTTTTCTTTATGAGTACGAGGGTTGTCTGAAAGTTTCTGACCGAACAATGATACAAGACATTTTTTCTCAAAAAATTTTTTTTTTCTACATAGTCTCCCCGTAACTCTACGCACTTTTCCCAGCGATGCTCCTATCTCTCTAACCCATCCAAATAGTATTTGGCGTTTTTCTCTGCAAAATAATTATTCACGAAGGTGATTGCCTCCTCATTTGACGAAAATCTCCGTCCTCCGAGCGCAGTTTTTAGATGAGGGAACAAAAAGAAGTCGCTTGGGGCTAGATCTGGTGAATAAGGCGGATGGTCAAGCAGTTCAAACCGTAATTCATGGATTATCGCTGAGGTGTGAGACGGCGCGTTGTCTGGTTGAAACAGGATTTTCTTTTTCTGCAATTTCTGCATTCAGCTTGGCAAGTAATGATGCGTAGTATGCTCCTGTAATGGTTTTTCCTTTCTGAAGATAATCGATTAAGATAACTCTTTTACTATCCCAAAAAACAGTCGCCATCACTTTCCCAGCCGAAAAAACAGGTTTTGCTTTTTTTGGAGCCGGCTCGCCCTTTGCAGTCCACTGTTTTGACTGAATTTTTGTTTCGGGCGTATAATGGTGTATCCAAGATTCATCTACAGTAATTAACTGGCGCCAAAAATCAGAAAAGTTGGAATTGTTCATTCGAACACGTTTTTGGTCTAACGTAAGCAAACGCAGCACCCAACGCGCGGACAGCTTTCTCATGCCTAAATCTTGTTTTAATATGTAACAAACACGTCCTTTGGACATTTT
Source organism: Volucella inflata (assembly GCA_928272305.1). NCBI lineage: Eukaryota > Metazoa > Arthropoda > Insecta > Diptera > Syrphidae > Volucella > Volucella inflata. Next base: position 145,015,563 of record OV743716.1, on the reverse strand, counting down.
CATAACCTCTACTATCTCTCTCACTTTAATTCGGCGGTCGTTTTTGGACATCCCGAACGTTCATCATCTCCCAAGCTCATACGGCCACGTTTGAATTCAGCTGCCCAAAATTTCACTGTGGTAAATAATGGTGCAGAGTCCCCATACACAGAGTCCAACTCATTTTTGATTTGCACAGGCGTATTGTCTTTCAAAAACAAGAATTTAATAACAGCTCGAGACTCAATTTTTTCCATTTTCACAAAAAACACTCACACCGACTCACTCAAACGATTGTCAACTAAGAACTGCGCGTTCAAAATGCCTAAAACTTCGGTAAGTAACTGTCAAAAGATGCACAACTAGCATTCACTAGCTTTTATTGACGAGTGCCGCTATCTTTACGTTGCGGTCGGAAACTTTTCAGACAACCCTCGTATTTCGTGTAGTATATATGTAGGTACTATAGGCAGTTTATAACTGAAGCGTTTACTCATCTTTCTACAAAAGACTAATAATTTTTAATAAAAGAAACACACAAGGGTATAAATGGATTAGGTCCAATATAAGTACTCTGTGTCGACAAAAAAAAAACATATACTAACTATTATTAAATATTGAAGACGGAATTTTAAGTATTTGAATACCTTTCAAACTACAATAAAAAAGAAAATAAAAATTTAAAAATATAGATACTAACATCTTCACACAGTTTTTGGAAGTACCGAAATTCTTCAGCCTCCCTATCAGTCCGGCCTTTGTTTATAACGTAAACAAAATCATGTGTTAAGACGAAAGGAACACGTTCTCGTTTCACTCCAAATTTCTCTTTAAAATGTCCGAGGATGTGACCAAAATCAATGTGAAATAGCTAGAAAATAATTAAATTCAGTTTAATATATCATACTTCCCCATAGACTTTGTAAAGTCCAACACTTACTTGTCCGTTTTTCTTAACCATTATGTTATCTGAATGACGGTCAGCAACTCCAAGCACATAGGTAGCAACACAATATCCAGCACAGCTTAAAGTAAACTCTTCAACAGCTTTATTCATTTCCTCATCAGTGTTATTGTGCTCCTTTAGCCAACTAAACAAAGATCCTTTCTTGAATGGAGAAGTCGCAGAAAACATACCCTTAACCTTTTGAATATTTGCTATTGTTTCAGCATTAAGAACGACCTCAATCATTCCTAGTTTTTTATCCATACTTATACAGTTATAAATATTCATTCGGAAGTCAAGACTATAATAAACAAAACAAACAAATACTGAAATGATACATTATGATGTGAATTAGAATTACCCTTCGTTTTTCCATAGCTGATCCATGACACGTAACATTTGCAGCGTTAACATATCCTGACGGAGATCATCACCGTTTTTAAATATTATGTAAATATCATCACAGAGCATGTCTGCGTTTTCGAATACAACCCACAATGGTCGCATTTTCGAATCCATAACCTTACATTTGTCTGGCCTGAAGGAAAACTTTTGTTATAATGTACAATATTCAGTTAACGTAATACTTACTTCACTCCTTTGCAGCGGATGCTGGGGTTCAATGGATTCTGTATGTCCATAAAGGCAGAATTTTTATTAAGATAGGCCTGTAACGTATTTCTTGATTTCTCCTTACTACCTTTCTTTGCCGACTCTGAGCCTTGCGTTAGTTTCTCCAAACACTGAACTTGCTTGTGCAAAAGCGTAACATGTGCCTTACAACCTCTCAGGTAAGCTTCTAAAAGTAGGCCAAAACGAATTTGCATTGATGGTGTTTGCATTTCAGAACGTAAATGCCAGAAGAAATAATGACCTATGCGTTGATTACGCAAAGCTCTTTCTAGAACAAATCGCACTAAATCTGAATCTAGATATGACTCATGTTTTATTGCTTGAACTAATTGCAGCAGATACAAAAGGAGTTCTTCATCTCTTAAAAGAAAAAAAGAGGAAGAGTTATTAGTGACATGAGTAAACCATTAGGTACAGGAAATTTACTTCAATAACCGCAAGCAGCGAATGGCGAAATTGCGAACCGCTGGATCTGGATAGGCATAATCTAAGAGCTCTAGTGAACGTTCTACTGAAATATTGGGCCACTCTTTTAACAAACTCCACATTTCGGCTACTTCATTGCGTTCGTTCCAATTCACACAGTGTAAAAGCACTGTTAGTTCTTCTGGGCACTCATTTCGGCAGTCCAATCTGAAATTAAATATTCAGTAAGTGTATGCAATAACAGATGTATGAAGTAGTCGTAAAACTAATAGGCGAAATTAAAAAATAATTCTTTTTGATTATATAACTTTTAAAAGCATGTCTTGTTAAATTCGAACCATAGATGGAACAGTGTTTCTCAGTGCAAAAAACATAGCTAAACCCACCTAATCGCCTGGGAGAAAAGCATAAAGTCAATCGTCAAACACAAAGTTATGAGCTGTTCAAGAAATAAGGACTTGACAAATTTTTTTTTTAAATAAAACGCAAACCATTTGAGATATTTCAAAAACTTTATTATCGGCTTGAAGTACAATCAAAACATCTATGAATGGAACTCGACTTCGTTCATATGGCCACCGCAGGCACGTTTGACGCGGTCGATTCGTTGGACCCAATTTTCAACGACTCGGCCACCCATTTTGGCCGAAACGGCCGCTATTTCACGTTCAATGTTGGCTCTGAGCTTTTCCAACGTCGTCGGCTTGTTAGCATAAACCAATGACTTAACGTAGGCCCACAGAAAATAGTCAACGGGCGTTAAATCACACGAACGAGGCGGCCAATCGACTGGCCCATTTATTGAGATAACACGCTCACCATACTTAGTCTTCAATAAATCGATTGTAACGTGTACTGTGTGGCTTATGGCACCATCCTGTTGTGCCGTCCAAGTCCATATCTTCCAATTCGGGCCAAAAATAATCGGTGATCATGGCGCGATAACGCTGACCATTTACAGAAACGTGACGATCGTTATCGTCGACGAAAAAATATGGCCCAATAACGCCGCGGGTGTGCAAATCGCAACAAACAGTTATTTTTTGTGGGTGAAGTGGTGATTCATGAAGCACATGTGGATTATCACCCGACCAATATCATTGAGCCAAAAATGAGCTTTGTCACTGAAGATGATTTTGCGATGAAAATTGGAATTAACGCTCTTAAAGTTGCAGTCACCGACTCCGAATTTCGGTAGAAAATTTTTATAATTTGCAGACGTTGCTCGTTCGTGTACCTTACCATGATGAAAATGTTCAGTTTACTGAGTAAATTGACTATGGCAGTTTGATAATTAGAGAAAGAGTGCGTTCACAAATTAAATTCAAAATTGTCAAGTCCCTATTGGAATTTTTTTTAATTTGAATTATTTTTCATTTTCAACGCGATTACTTTATTTTAAAAATTATTTCTTTCTTAATCTCGTCAATTAATGGAACTCTGTTTTTGTCGAAATAAAAAGATCTAAACTAAGACGAAAACATTTTTATTAAAGTGAGAGAACTTTCAAACAATCGAGTAGAGTAAGATACTATTATTGTATTATCAAGTTAAGAAAAGCAAGAAATAGAAAACGAGTAGCAGAAAATGGAATTCATTCAAAGAAAACATATTAACAGTACCACTCGCATCTAATTTTCATTTGGCAAAGAAAAAGATAAATGTATTTCTAACTTAAAATGTAATCGTTTACATTGAAGTCTCAATTATACATACATCATCAACAAAAAAAATATCTAATTAAAAATTAGATTTTCTGACTTCAATTTGGCACAAAGAAAACAAATTTTAATATTTATTATAACACAACCCTAAATTTTACTGGATGTAATATACTTACATATATATCACATACATTAATTGGGTTGATTTTAAGTTTCAAGAAGCTACCTCCACCAATTCTTCACAATATAGTTTCTTGCAATCAAGATTGCAGATCTTGTTCTATTGCTAATTTTGACGAATTTTCACCACCAGTCCTCCACCAAAATTGCCAGTAGCATTCCTTTAAACCTCTAACAGTAACACCCATCTCACTATAAATGCTCAACAGTACACCCACAAGCACACTTTCGGACGAACTCTGAAATACCGTGATTATTTCCTATCGGAACAACTCGCTTATGAAATGCCTTGCATAACTTTTTATTTCCCGGTTTTAAAATCTACAAACATTCTAAACCAATTTACATCGGCACCGCTCTTTTTTTCCTCCCTAACTTTCCTTCACCCGCACGTGTGTAAACATTATAAGAGTACGCAAAACCCTTTAGCAAGCACCAATTAAAAAAATGCTTTTGCTAAGGAGGCGGAAAATCGAATGTGGTTCAGACACGAATATCATACATTCCTGCCCAGATTCAAGTTGAAACCAGTCTTTGGCATAGGAAAAGTTGAAGTTCTGCAGACACTCGATGCGTAAGGTCATGAAAGCTCGAGCGCACATTTTATTAAATGGGAAAATGGCTTTGAGAGTGGTAGGTCTTGATATGAATATCAAGGGGAAACACATCATGATCAGTGTCAGATATTTGGGAAATGATATTCCTAAGTTATGACTAGGGTCTTGGTGATGTTTGATAATGGTACAAAAAAAAAACCACTACCCGGTATGGGCCATGGCCTGGCCCAGCTTCTTGACACTCATTTGTGTTGCTCATGTTCTCATTTTTGTCACATCTGAGCGGGACCTACAGTTTATCGCCGAGTCCGAACGGCACTGCTTAGAAGCTTTTTCGTAGGCAATTTTTACTTTCGAAAAATTGTTGATGACCCAGCCAGGAATCGAACCCAGACTCTGCGTGATGGTACAATGAGCTAACTATCGCGAATCGCCAGCAATTGATTTTTTGTTATACCTGCGGTTAAAACGAATGAAAAGTTTGAAGTATTAGACACGTTGGTCTTTGAATACCATTCTCTATTTGGACTATCATCTCACAAAGAATCTCAGGCTCAGGTACATTTACTAACCAAAGCGCACGTTTAAATCATTTCTTTTGTTAAATTAAGTTGCGCATGTAACTTAACAACTTATCAGGTACTGGGCAAATACAGTCCGTTTGATAAGATCGTATACGGCAAAACTCGTTTATGAAAACCGGTTTGGAAGTGGCATATGCATTAGCAGATAAAAAAATACTTCTGCTAAGATGCTTTGAATAAAAAAATTTAAAGAGAGTTCAATTTTTTGTCAGAGACGGAAGTATTTTAAAATGAGTGTCGCGTTTGCATCACGTTATGAAGCAGTATTCTTGTGCACGCATCCAAAAGGACCAAAAATGTCATACGGAGCAGCTGCTGAATACATGAAAAAGTCAAAAGCATTTGTTAGCAAGTGGGTGCACCGTTATTCCCAAGTTAAAAATGTGGATGATTTGCCGGATCGTGGGTCTACGCCATAAACAACAAAAAAGCAGGACAAAATGATTCTACGTGTGCTTGAAAAAAATCCTCTTCTTTCGTTACGTTACAAGGCATTTTACGTAAAAGGGGTCTTAATGTGTGCTGTGATACGATACGAAGACGTTTACTAGCCAATAATGTAAAATTTCGAAGCACAATAAAGAAACCACTACTTTAAAAAAAAACACGTAGAAAAACGACTCAGTTGGGCCAAGGAGAATTTGGACAGAGATTGGACCAACGTTTTTTTTTCGGATGAAGCTTCTTTTTGGGCATGGTCTCCTATTCAATTTGTTCATGTTTACAAATAACTTAAACGCACTCAACATGGTCAAAATTTATAAGAAGGCTTTATTACCATCTGCCCAAAAGTGGTTTAAAAGAAGGAATGAGAATTGGTTACTGCAAGAAGATAATGACCTGAAACATCGCAGTCGTTTGTGCAGTGCGTGGAAACAAGAAAATGACGTCGATGTTTTATATTGGCCCTCACAGTCGCCGGATGAAAATCCCATTGAAAATGTTTGGGCATTCATGAAGCTAAAGCTCCAAGGAAAGAAGATCTCGACGGTCAAACAATTATCACGAAAAATACGAGTTTTATGGAGATCTTTGTCTCAACAAGATTATGCTATAAGATTAGTAGAAAGCATGCCTCGAAGACTCCAAGCAATGGTTGATAATGGAGGAGAGTGAACAAAATATTAATTGAAAAGCATTCAAGTAAATAAACAAAATAAACCAGTACAATTGATTTTTTTTTATTCTTTAATTTTTGTCGTGTACGATGTTATCAAACAGACTGTACCTACAATATTATACAATTTAAGGAAAAAATCTGGAACTTATTTGATTTTGCTAATGAAGACGGTATTCATTACGGAATATGTCAAAAAGAAGTCATTCAAGAGCGAGAAGCAAGCACAATGTATGGTTGTTATGTTTCGATTTTGTAAATTTTGCTTGTGACTAAAGGCGTCTACCAATAATTTTATTTATGGGTTAAATAAATCCAGAAAAAAGAAACATGACGTATGAGTTTTTTTTCTTTGTTAAGAATTTTAAACCAAACAGGCATGCTGAAGCGCATAGAGTCAAGTGAACAAGTATTCATAAAAGTATTCTCAACTGACGGGCGGTTTAATTGTAACTCTTATTTTAACGTGTTAGAACTATTGCTTGGAAGTTTATAAATGCTTTTTAGAGACCTTTCCCGCAAATATTTTACTTTGTATAAAGTTTTCTTTTCCTGTTTGTGCTGAGCTTTTAAAAATAGAAACAAACAAACGATCATGTACTATTGTAGTTACGCAAATATAAATCCAAACTCATTGCACATAGTCGTTTCCGGCGACCAGTTGCTTTAAATAATCTAAAAAAGACTTACCGATTTGACCAAATATTGTTTTTATCTTGATCGTGCATGTCATCTAGTTTATCACTTCGTAAGTAGTTTGCCAATATCTTTTGAATGGTGTTGTTTTCTTGAGTTTTGGTACGATTCAAATTTTCTGTTTCGGCCAATTTTTCAGCATGCAAAAGAAGAGTTTCTCCCTCAGGATAAATGATATTACTTTTACAATCGTAACTAAAAAGACATTAACGTGTGTACTCATTTGTATTTCAATTAAAATTCATTCATTTGTAGGAAATTATCAAAGAAAAACTTACTTGTGGAATGTTAACTTAATAACTGCACAATTGTCGATTTTAGGATTTGGTTCCACCGTACCCAATGGATGGAATATCTCTTCAGACTGTATATCTTCTGCATTTGTCCATGTATGCAGTGTTAGTTGACCATTTTTAAGCTGATGTTCATAGTCAAAAATAGTTGTATTTACCCAAGCCAGAGGGCTAGTATGATATTCTCGATTATCTTTTGCACTTTCTTTATTAGTATCTTTATTCTCTTTGCCCTCCTTCATGGTATCCTTACTCGTACTGATCTTTTTCGAACGTGAACCACCTAATTTAATAGTTTTAGCGTATACCGAAATACAAAGTCTTGCGCTTCGTGGCACGTTTTGTAGTAAAATATCAAATGTTATTGCTTCGTCGAAAAAAATTTTCCGATCGTTATCGACGGGTAGCTCGCTGGATTTTTGCAAAGCACACAGTTTCTGTTCACCATGGAAAAGACCAAGGTGTACACCAATTTGTGGTGTTGGATTTAGATCACAGTTTATATTTTCAATTACATGCAGTTGTAGGCGAAATTGCTCCGGGATATCCCACGATGAAGTGAATTTTTGCCGTTTACGCATTGTACTCGTCATTGTTTTGTAATTGAGGTTTTCAATAGTTTTCGGTTTATAGTCTATACTGAGCGTCCTGTGGTCAACATATGTTTGCAGAGTGTGTATTGGTTTAAGGACAATCAATGGCACACCATCTCGTGATAAGCTTTCCTGCAATTTAAACAAAACAATGTTAATTTAAGTCAAACTCAATCTAAAGCATTTAAAATTGTTATTATTATTATTATTATTATTATTATTATTATGTATTTATTAACAACATAACTAATTTCAAGTTAATGGTTAATTTAACGAGCAACTAGCTCCTACATAGGCTAAATTTGCCAACATTAGCCTGATATTGGCGCAAGCCCCCGCAGAGGGGAAAGATAACGACACCAAAGATACCTTCTATGAACTCTTGAACACAACCTACGAGAAATGCCCTAACTATGACATTTGAATTGTCCTCGGGGATTTTAATGCAGGGCTAGGAAGAGAGGGTATCTTTGGTAGTACTTTCGAAAGATATAGTCTGCCCGACACCACCCCCGAAAACGGAATCAGGCTAATCGACTTCGCGAAATATTGTTAAACCTAGCACGCGGTTACCCCACCTCGATATTCACAACGGGGCTTGGTGAGCTCCTGATCAATTAACCGTTAACCAGATTGACCACATTGCGATCGACGCAAGACCCTCCTCCAGGTCCGAACGTTCCGAGGAGCCAACATCGATTCGGACCATTAAATTGTTGTAGCCAAGGTACGGTTGCTGATATCCCGAACAGCACCAAGTCAAGCTATAATGCGTTTGACAGCTATAATCGCAAGAGATTGCTAAATCCTTTTCCCATCGAGTCTCCCTTAATCTCTTAAGAGGTCCACTGCCGCCATCACCAAGCATCGAAGACCAGTGGCAACACTGCCACACACAAATGTGCGCTGCATAAAAAGACTAGAGCTGCTCACGAGCTCTATGAGCAGAAGAGGAGAGTCGAATACCGGCTTCTCGGAAGGAGGGAGCATGAAAAGCGCTAGGTCGAGAAAATTGAAAGAAGCTACTCCGGGAATAAGATTCGGAAGTTTTACCAAAAGGGAAAAAAAAAAATGCTACGGACACAAGCCCCGGACCGAAACCTGTAGAGACAAACAAGAGAACATCGTAGTAGAATCGCAATCGATGCTGAGGATTTGGAAACATAATTTCTGTATAACGGCGATGACACATAAATACCGCTGTCAGGCAGAAAGATGAACGGCACCTTAGCACTGTTTGTCCGGTCCTCAAGAAAAGAGACTCTCTGAACTGCACCAACTACAGAGACATCAGTCTTCTTAACATTGCATACAAGACGTTATCTGCCATATTGTGTGAACGTCTGAAGTCGTTCGTCAACAACCTGATAGGTCCATATCAGTGTGGCTTCAGGCCAAGAAAGTCCACCATGGACCAAATATTCACACTACAGCAGATCTTGAAGAAAACCCATAAGCTTCAGATCGATACACACCACCTATTAATCGACTTTAAGGCCGCGTATGGAGAATGGATTTAGTGGTTAACGAGGGCAAGACCAAGTATACGCTGTCTAGCAAAATGGACACCCAACACCCACATCTCGGACAGAACGTCACATTCGATAGATATAACTTCGAGGTAGTTAAGGATTCTGTCTATTAAGGCTCCGCTATAAATTCAGACAATAACACCAGCGCTGGGATCAAACGAAGAATAACTTTTGCCAATCGCTACTTCTTTGGGCTAAGAAGGCAATTGTTGCTAGTCAATGTCAATGTCAATGTCAATGCTAGCCCTCTCCCGAACAACAAAAGTTACTCTAACATATACTAGGTGGGGTGAAAAGTAACCTTTTTGGGAATGATATAGTCCCCTTTTAGCATGATACACTTATTCCAGCGATTTTCCAACTTCTTGATCCCGTCCGAAAAGTAATTTTCCGGAAGGTCTGCAAAATACTCCTCCGTGGCGTCGATGATTTCCTCGCGTGAGCTGCATTTTTTTATTGATGAGCCATCTTTTGAGGTTTGGGAAGAGATAATAGTCCGAGGGAGCCAAATCAGGCGAATACGGTGGATGTGACATCAATTGGAGCCGTAAGTCATTGATATTAGCCGTGTGTTGCAAAACCTGGCAGTACCCCAACTTTACAAAAACAAGATAGAAACTAAACGAAGGTGGCGATCATTCGATGAATTGAATTGAATTGAGTTCGATGATTTGGTTGCCGTAAGAAGATGGTTAAAAACGAATAATTTAGTCTTAATTTTTTTGGTGTACAATTCTAGAAAGAAATTTGTAATTGAAGTACACTTTATTTAAACTTAATTAAATGAAATAAACACTAAATTTTCAAAGTTGTGAATTATTTTACGGCAACATTCTAAATTATTCTTAAAATACGAAGAATCGAAACTCCCAGCTGGAAAACCGCAATAAAAGTGACCAGCGACTTTCGAGCAGAATCTCTAGGTCAATGCAACAAATCAGCAACCATCAAATCCAACAGCATAACAACATCATTCATCATCTCCGAACAACTGGTCACTAACAACAACCTTCAAGGGTCAAAGGTGCAGTCACAACCGAAACGTGAATTAAATACAGTACTGAAACAGCCAGAAAAACTGCAGTCTCAAATTCCGACTTTCAACCGACCTTTCAATATAATGACCTCTGGGTCGGGCAGAATTTCAACCCAAGCCGCATTTATTTATAAACAGCCACCCAGAGATTATGCTCAACGGTTCAGCCAAAGTGGAGACAAATTCTCACCTGGTAATGAAATGCCAAATCTGAATAAGTTGTTATGAGAATACAACTCGTATATGTGGAGTTTCCAACGACGAAAATCTGAGTAGGTTTTTCGACGGGGTTGTCTCAAAAGCAAAGCATATAAAGCAGTTAAATCAAGATTGATATATCCAAGTCAGGTACCGAGTGTGATATCGACGTTGAGGATGCTATTTGGTCGACCAGAAGCTGTCATCAACACCTTGGTAGCTAACCTACGAAGTGAACGTCTACCCAAATCGGATCGGATGGACGAATTGGTCGCATATGCGTTAGCCGTTAAGAATATTGTGTCGACGATGGAAGCAGAAGGGATGATATCACACCTTAACAACCCTTTCTTATTAGTATTAGAGGAATTGGTGGATTGACTCCCTTACAAAACTTGTCTAAATTGGGGTGTTTTCAACAGAGGAACGCAGACAGTCAATTTGTCAACATTCAGGGCATGGCTGTATCAAGTTGCAGAAGCTGCATGTGAAGTGATGGAGAGCACATCAACGTTTTCTACGGATACAAAGCCAGAAAAAAGACGCCTGACATCATACATAAATGCTCATCAAGAAACAGTTGCTAATACTAAGTCAGAACTTCCAATCTGCATAATATGCAACAATAATTTTAAGTCTGTTGACAGGTGCAGTCATTTCATTAACATGCCTTTAAAACAAAAGTGGAACGAAGTCAAGAAGTATTATCTACGAGGGCGGGTCAATAAGTCCGTGACTTTTTGAATTTCTGACCTCTTTACTGAAACAGCAACACTGCTCCTGTCAACAGGCATCTGTCAGTTGACTCCTGTCAAAATTTAAACTTGCTGCGTCAGTTAGTTTGTGTTTGACAGCTATTTTTATCAGACTACTCACTAATTTGAGGAGAAAATGGAAAAAAGTGAATTTCGTGTGCTTATTAAGCATTATTTCTTGCGAAAAAAAAACCATTACCGAGACCAAGGCTAAGCTTGATAAATACTATGGGGACTCTGCACCATCGATTTCAATGGTAAAAAAGTGGTTTACTGAATTTAATTGTGGCCGTACAAGCACTGAAGATGCCGAACGGCCTGGACGCTCAGTTGAGGTCTCTACACCCGAAACAATCGAAAAAATTCACGATATGGTGTTGGCCGACCGAAGATTGAAAGTGCGAGAGATTGTGGAAGCCGTAGGGATCTCGCATGGCTCAGTGGTTTCAATTTTGAATGATCACTTGGGCATGAGAAAGCTTTCCGCAAGATGGGTGCTCCCTCATCCACCCTATTCTCCAGATTTGGCTCCGAGCGACTACTTCTTGTTCCCAAACCTGAAGAAATGGCTTGATGGAAAAAGATTTGATTCCAATGATGAAGTCATCTCGCAAACAAAGGCCTATTTTGAGGACCTCGACAAATCATTTTTTTTGGAAGGGATAAAAAAATTGGAGAAGCGTTGGACAAAGTGTATAGAGCTCAAGGGAGACTACGTTGAAAGATAAAATTATTTTTTTATCAAAAAATCTGTGTTTTAATCCAAAAGTCACGGACTTATTGACCCGCCCTCGTATGTCGCTCGAGTTTAATAAATAAATCGCTGCTTATTCAGACATCATAAACTTTTACATAAACCATTAGAACCATGTTGTTATGAGTTCAGATGGGTACAATTGCAATATACATCAAAATAAAACTAACTTGCTCTTCAAAGTTTTGCCAGTTACACTTCACAACAAGGACATTCAGGTGAGAACTTTCGCATTTCTTGATGATGGTTCTTCCATAACTTTAGCGAATAACCTTCAATTAGATGGTCAAACACAAGAACTATTTCTAAGGTGGACATCCAACACATGCAGGACAGAACAAAACTCAAAAAATGTTAGTTTAAGAATCTCGGCGACTAATAGTACACGACAATATCTACTCTCGAACATCGGTACAGTTGAGTCACTTAATCTCCCAATTGAGTCTATGGATTTTGATATGCTGAAATCAAACTTCCCACATTTGAAAGGTATACCAGCTAAATCGTATTTTGATGCAAAACTTAAAATCTTAATCGGACTTCTATCACATGCGTTTATCGAATACATTAAAATATCGGGAAGGAAGTGTTGATCAGCCGGTAGCTGTCAAAACAAGATTGGGGTGGACTATATTAGGCCCAATTGCAAGAGGGAGACAAATAGAGCACGTCGGTTTTCATTTGTGAGAGTGCCAGGGTATGTTAGACAATAAGCTCCATGAGATGGTAAGGGAGATTTTTGCTGTGGAAAACGTTGGATAAAAAAACATAAAACGCTTAATGAATAAGAATGACGTCAGAGCTGTTGAACTCTTGGAAAGTTCTGCTGAGCGTATCGGGAAACGATTCAAGGTACCATTACTATGGAAGAGCGAATTTGTGCAGCTGCCAAATAGTAGACCAGCCGTTGAAAGTAGACTGAATTGTTTGGAAAAACGACTAAAAAAGGAACCACTATTAGCAGAGAATCTCCATCGACAAATTTTGGATTATGTTAAAAAGGGCTATGCCTTCGATTTATGAAAAAGAGTTATTCAAAAGTAAAGAGAAGAGAATTTGGTACTTGCCAGTCTTTGCCGTCATAAATCCTAACAAACCATCCAAAGTACGCATTGTGTGGGATGCAGCGGCAAATGTCAATGGAATTTCTTTGAATTCCATGCTCCTATCAGGTCCCGATAACTTACCAGCACTCGCGGATATTTTATTTCGTTTTCGGCAACGAAAGTTTGCAATTTGCGGGGACATAAAAGAAATGTTCCATCAGGTAATGGTAACGGATAAGGATCAAGATGCACAACGACTTCTATGGAGAAATAAAAGAAGCAGGACTAATAGAAGAGTATAAGATGTTAGTGTTAACTTTCGGATCTACGTGCTCACCCTGCTGTGCGGAGTTCATTAAAAACAAAAACGCTTTCGAATTTACTGATAAATTTCCCAGAGCAGTGGAGGCAATCACAAAAAACCATTATGTTGACGACTTCCTTTATAGCTTGGATACTGAAGATGAGACTTTGAAACTAGCCAATGAGGTTATATATATACACCAACAAGGCGGTTTTGAAATAAGAAACTTTATGAGTAACTCGAGGGAAGTGGTAAGAGCGCTCGGTAACAAGGCAGCTAACTGTGACAAGAATTTTGAAACACGTTCAGGACTTCTTATCGCTGAAAAAGTACTTGGCATGGGGGGGTCACCTGGGTCTGATCAGTTTGCATTCTTGTATAATACCAACAAATTTAACGTAAATATACTAAATGGAGAAGTCGCACCGACTAAAAGAGAAGTTTTAAAAATCTTGATGAGTGTTTTCGATCCATTTGACCTTATTGCACACTTCCTAATTTTACTAAAAATCCTTTTGCAAGAAATATGGCGACAGCGTACCCACCCAATGGGATGAAAAAATTGAAAGCGAACACTTTAAATTATGGCGTGAATGGATACATTTGCTAGCTGCGGTGAAAGCGATTCAAATTAAAAGACCGTATTTCTCAGAACTGAAATTTGAAAATAATAAAATAATTGTACTGTGGAACTTCATGTATTTGTCGTTGCAAGCTTTTCAGCATACGCTACAGCAGCTTATCTCCGAATACAAAGTGGCTCCAGAATTGAATATACTCTTGTGTGTTCTCGTACAATAGTTGGCTCGATAAAACGCATGTCGGTGCCAAGAATGGAGCTGGAGGCAGCCGTTCTAGGTGCCAGAAAAACGAAGACTGTGGAAAAAGGGCATTCTATAAAAATTGACAGACGGTACTTTTGGTCTGATTCACAATCAGTTTTATGTTGGATAAAAAAACGATCATCGAAAAGTTAAACAGTTCGTCATGTTACGAGTGGGTGAGATATTGGAAAATTCTAATGGAAGTGAATGAGGATGGATTCCAAGCGAAGAATACGTTGCAGATGACGCCACAAAGTTTAATCTTAAAATTGATTTATCTTCTGAAAGTCGATGGTATCATGGTCCCACCTTTTTATACCAAGATAAAGATACGTGGCCTTCAAACAAAAGAGTTACAAATGTGTTTGTGAGTTCAATGGATTTACCTCTACCACGCTCGAAACGTCACCAGTAGTGGAGTATAAGCGTTTTTCCTCTTGGAAAAACTGCGTAGAATATTCGCTTATGTTTTTCTGTTTAGGGACAAAATTTCACGGTCACAGTCTAACTTCAGACATTATTAGAGCCGAAAATTACTTATAAAAAATGTGTCAATTTGAAGGTTATCCTGAGGAAATAAACATATTGCAACAAAATTTAAACAGCACTGCAGAAGTATTGACAATAGAAACATCTAGTCCAGTTTATAAGCTAAGTCCATATATAGATACGAATGGTGTTATGCGAATAAAAGGGCGTATAGATGCATTTCCTAATGCATCCTTTAATTGCAAGCGACCAGTCATTTTACCAAAGAACCATTACATCACCATGCTAATAGTTCAAGACGTCCAGCTAAAATGTAAACATCTATATAATGAAACTGTAATAAATGAACTTAACAGATCGCACTAGTCTCTCCCAACTCCCCCCCATATGCGGTGCCGCTGGAGGAATAAATTTCCATCTTATTTTACTGTCTATAAGTCGCTCCGCTATCTTATCTATACTCAACCGCTCTAAAGTATCCTTAAGTTCTTGGCTCGCTCCCCTAAAATTAGTGCCATTATCACCATATTTCTATCGGCCTTCCTCTTTCCGCACACAGCCTTTGAATTGCCATAATACATGAATCACTGGTAAGATTATGTGCAATTTCGATCTGTTTCGCCGTTACCGTCAAACAAGTGAAGAAGAGAACCCCCCATCTTTTCTCTGTATGTCTGGCAACTGTTACCAACATAGGGCCAAAATAATCCATCCCTACATATGAAAATGGCCTAGTAAAGGATTTTAATCGTGCTGGAGGAAGGTCAGCCATTAAAGGTGGTACTGAAGCTACTCTTTTATTCTTACACATTTGGCAATTTTTCTGTACAACATTTGTTTTCGCTTCATGTGAGGCCGTTTTGCAGCGATTTCGGCCTTCAATCGCCCAATAATGCCCAGTAATACTCGCTGTTGATGGTTTTTTCCTTCTTCGAGGTAGTCCACGAAGAGTATGCCATGACAATCCCAGAAAACCGACCCATTGTTCCTCCCTCGGCCGCTTCGGAGCACTCAGTCCATGGCCGAGAACTCATTCTGTTCTCTGGTGTGTAATAGTGGATCCAGGTTTCATCAACAGTTACCAATCGACGCCAAAAGTCCGCCCGATTCCGCATCAGCAAGTCCAAACACTCTTTCGAAGTGCTCTCGCGTTCGTGTTTTTGGTCAGGACTGTGCATGCGCGGCATCCAGCGGAAGGATAACTTTTTCATATGCAGAATATTGCCCAAAACATGGCGTGTGCGCTCAGTACTAATCTTTGTGGTATCTGCTAGCTCGCGCACCTTCACTTTCCGGTCAGCCAACACCATTTCATGTATTTTTTTTTACATTGTCCTCTGTAACCGCTTCGGAGGGCCTACCGCTGCGGACTTGATCGGTAGTGGAATTGCGGTCACCACGAAACTCTCGAAACCAATATTTGACGGTATAATCTGACGGAGCATTAGCCCCATAATATTTATCCAACTTTTCTTTTATTTCCTCCGCCGTTTTGCCTCTCAAAAAAATAATGTTTTATAAGAGAATGAAAATCTTTTTTGTCCTTACTCAACATGATTCTAAACACGTCAACAACAATCAGCTGTCAAAACAAAACTAAAGACAGTATCGCACTGAAATTTGGCATGTCTGCCTAAAAGGCACCATAACCTCTTTTGCAGTAGCAGCGCATGCTGGCGGTTACTTTTCACCCCACCTAGTATAATTGAAAGAAAGAAATTGATTTTGCAAATTCAGCGATGGTGCTATTTTTTGACATAAAAAGGGCGTTTGCAACAAGTGATCGGTATATTTTGGACGGCCGGATCACCATTTCTAGCAACCAAATAACTCTGGCCTAAGCTTGATCTGAATCAGGAGTTTGATCCTTTCGGATGTTGAATCCGATTTTATATGTGACTTCTCAATTTTTAAATTTTCTTCGTGACTGCACCTTCCCTTTATACTTCACTCTTCTCACTAATATAATATTAACTTGGCAGAGTTATGAGTCACCAGTAATACAAAGAATAACAAATTAATTTATGATGCACATATACACTTTTTCTATTTTTCGATCGCAACCGATTATTCACAGGTCTAACTCGCATGAAGTGTGATAAAAAAAAAAGATAGACTTTCTAGATAGAAATCAAAATTGTAATATAAAACTCAAAGGTGGGGCTTATATTGCAGTCGGTTGCGATCCTTGTTCCTTACTTTGTTCTACCCCTATCTTCACTGCAACACCCGTCACGAATGCACGTGAGTATACGATCATGACCACTTTCGGACGTACTGTAATATATCTCTATATGTAACATATAACTCGCTTATGGAATGCTATGCCGAACCGCAAAAATTTAGAAGAACGCACATCGACAACTATTTCTATTTTCTTCATAATTTTCCTTTGGCCGCGAAGAAAAAAAATGCAGCTCAGGCCCAACTTATGGTTTTCCCCGCTTTAAGTCTCCAATTAATCAATCTATGAATATTGCCAACTTCGACAAATAATGTTAAGACATCCCCACATTCGGTCTTATATAATACACTTGCACCACAATTGACCAATAACCGGTCTAAGTGAATCTCAAACGAGAACTACTCTCACCTTACCCAAGACATACGGATAGGTTTTATCAAAATCAACAACACTTACCTGGATATATATGAATTGAATCAAAGGGAATTCGCCAAAAAGATATTCATCACGACCAGCAACTCTCAGTATATAGGATGAAGGTGGCTGACCAGCCAATTTGACCAGAGATCTGGACATCTTTGCCAATGACATCTCGATGAGTTTTGTGGGCGTATCGGTATCGTTGGCACGCAAACTAAATATACTCTCGTCATTTTCTAGCTTAACCGTAACAACAAACGTTTCACTACGCACGCGACCTTTTATTGTAGGCATTCGTGGTGTTCGCGCCAATCGCAACGGATGTTCATACAGCAATTTCTCGCTCCACGACAATGTGCTACGCTCGCGTTCAATC
The DNA here is from genome assembly GCA_928272305.1 of Volucella inflata. Classification (NCBI taxonomy): domain Eukaryota; kingdom Metazoa; phylum Arthropoda; class Insecta; order Diptera; family Syrphidae; genus Volucella; species Volucella inflata. Next base: position 144,997,976 of record OV743716.1, on the reverse strand, counting down.
TCTTCGCTTAGCAATGACATGTTATAGCGAAAATCTCTCACTTCCGGATTCTGTATAGCACAGAATTTATCTACAGATTGCCCAATCATATAAGTTATCATGTTGCTTAGCTCCTGATCGCTGGAGTACCCTTTCGATTCAGCCAACTGCACCAAGCATAAGTATGGCTGTATATCACATAGGCGAACCGAATCTTTAAAAGCTTCAACATCTTGTCTTCGAAACTTCGATATACCCAGCAATGCATACTTCGAATGATCCTTTAGGTTCTCATAAAGGGGTAATGACCTGGCAGCCGACAGAAGTGCCTACAAAAACGACAAACACCAAGAGTATATCACAACAAAATTTACATAATTCTTGTTTTGGTGACTTACCATTTTTATTTCCCAAATTGTTGAGCTTGCTCGTACTTCCTGTACTATAGTCAGACCGTATGGAAGCAGGCATACCATCTGCACCAGCTCAGGCGGATCATTTAGCCAACATTCGATTGAGAAATTCGGGGACAGTGAGGGAGCCATTACGGATGTTGTTGTTTTCTTTATTCTACGTGTCGCTCGGTGAAAGGGGCCCTTCTGAGACCTATGCTACGGGAATCACCGGATTTCCTTCTGATTGGATTTTTCCAAAGCAATCAAATTGTGAGGTCTTCAGGGCTTTAAATGGTTTTCCACTTTCACAGTCGCATAGGCGTAAACGATTTTTTTTTCCAGTCACGATACTTTTATTTTTTTTGTTTGTTTTTTTTTTAGGGCAACAGAAATGCAATTTGTCCAGAATGACTCTTCAGGGTAGTGCAGCAGTTAGACATTATGTTTCGCTCATTTTAATATTACTTTAAAACTTTAAAATGTTTTACTCAATTTAATAATACTTTTTAATCCGCTATCGCACGATGACTTTTAAGTCATGGCGGCTCTGTTGTGAAAAGAGAAAAAAGATGATATAGAAAGTTAACAACATTGTGAGTCGTTGGGCTCTCTTTGTCAGGCCTTCTATTTCACTTCATTACTTGTTGTTCTTTATGAAAGGAAGGGAGAGAGCTTTAAACCGAGAGAAAAAATAAAATACTGCTGTCATTCAGGGGCAATGATGCCAATCTATATTTATTATTAACAAAAACTGTAGAAATAAAGACTTTTTTTAACATATAAAAAAGTGCGTAAAATGTCAATTTGGGTACTCTGAAACAGATATCTTTATTTGTATTGGATATTTACATAGTTTATTCACAATCTGAATTGCTCGAATCGATGATACTCGTAGTTTCGGCCTTTTTTTGTAAGTCATACATGTTACATGTTACGTCGGAAAGTTGTACCTCATAGCAGGGAGTTAGAAGTACACTTTTTGTACCTAGTAAATATTATGTTTGACTCTGCGTAAATGCAACTTCAAGAAGCAAAATAAGAAATAATGCCACTCTAATACAAATAACGGTTCATTTAGATGCCATCCATATGAAATTACTGTATAATGACAGAGACAACTAGTGGTATACCAAGTTGGAATGCAAAATATGTTTTTTTGCTGTCATTCACAGGCCAATTAGCACAGGAAAGAAGTATATAAAACTTCCTATGGGGGTTTTACACGTCAATATTATTTGTTTTACATCGAAAGAAATAAATTTGTTATGTATTGCTGATTGTGCTAATCTTCTTGACTTTGAGAATTTGAAATTTCTTTAGATTTTCGTTTGATTTCTGCATTTCTGTAGGATTGCCATCACAGCCCAGGGGTTACACACGACTTTTTAACTTGCAGGATATGAACACGAAGGAGCGAGTTACCTGACATTCAAACACGCAATTGAAACTAGAAATGTTTACATGTGTTGAGTACATGCACACGAAAGAGCGAATTTGTAGCCAACTGTTAGGCAACTTGCCGCCACAGTTTTTCCCGCAAGTTACGATGACACTAAAATTTGAAATTTTGTTCGTTGCTTTCTTCTTCAGATTTTCTTCTGTCGCATTTAAGGATTATCTTTTTTAAACGATTTCATTTCACTTTTAGGGTGAAAATTTTGAAATTCTCCATACAGGGGCCCAATTCCGCAAGCATGATTTTTGCTGTGTACACGGACTTGTTCAGATTCCGCAAGCGTGAAAGTGGGTTTTTTTTTTACAGTTTTTGTGTACACAATTGAAGAAATTTATTTTTTTTTTTTTCGGTTGTGAATGAAGGTAGTCCAGTGGTGAAAAAAGAAAATGAGCAAAAGGAATATTTGTTGACCTAAATGGAAGAAAATATAGAGTTTGCACACGATAGGTTTGTTTAATTAGTGAATGTTTTTTTTTTTGTGCATATATTCAGTTTAATTATTTTAATGCAGATTTGAATCATCGGATGGGGTACATTTCAAAACAACAAAATGGCAACTGCTTGCCAATAATTTAAATTCAATAGGAGATGCGTGGAAAGATGTAAACCAATGGCGAGACCAAAAGTATGTGCTTCCTTCCAAAGAAGCGGGGTTAATGGGATTAAGAAAATTAAACTGCTAAGCCCATTTGATGAGCGCGTAGTTGTATTATTAGCTCCCGCTGCAAAAAGCGGCGCAGATGCTCCGGAGTAGTTCATCGTACCGCAAGAACAAGCTGATATGGTAAGAAACTTTAAAACTGATTTACCATTTTCGAATGGCTTATTTTGTTTTTGTTTTTTTTACGAATTCAGGGAACGGTAGTTACTCCCAGTCAGCCGCCACTGATAATTACTCTTGAGGGTGTAATAACTTCGTCAGGGATCATGGTAGCCTCATATAAGCCTCTAAAACTGACCCGATCCCAGGAGCAGCGGTGGTAGGGCCGTCTTTTGCAGCTGCTATGAGACCAACACCTCGAAAAAGGAAAAAGGCGCCAAAAATATTTTCTTTTGAAGATAAAATAATAAAAATTGAGAATGAAAAATTGCTATACATAAAAAAGTGCTACGAGGCACAGGAGAAATCCTTTCAGTGGAAATTTAAATTTTTTTAAATTCCGATACAGCGTTCTATCATACATCTGGTGGTTTTATGAGCAATATTGTACTTTTCCATTACTCTATTAGATGTTGTTTTACATGGTATCATTAACCATGGCTGCTGTGGAAATCCGATATCTTCCAGCAGCCAAAAATTCATTTTTCCTTCCGCATACTTTTTCTTAAAAAAATTCTTGTAAAGCTGAACGGCGCCATATGTAAGCATCGTGTGACGTCCCTGGAAACCTTGCATACGCATAACGAATTAAATATTTTGAGTCACAAACTAAAAGCACATTAATGGAATGACCTATAAGCGTATTTAAGGTCATACTCGGTGCAGTTATCCTAATGTGAGTTCCGTCTATAAGTCCTACAACCCCGGATAAAATAAATTAACCTTTCGTTTTTAACAAAAAACACATTTTTGTGAGATCTGAATAGATTTGCACTGCCAAAACGCAATCAGAGATGCCGCTTCTGATCCACAACGAAATCCCTGGTTCGATGATGAATGCCGGCGAGTACATGCAGCTAAGCAAGATGCATATAACGCGGAGCTGCTTAGAAGGACCAGAGCTGCTCATGAGCTCTATGAGCGGAAGAGGAGAGACGAACCCGGCTTCTCAGGAGGAAGAAGGAAGAGCATGAGAAGCGTGCGGTCGAGGAAGTTGAGAGATGCTACTCCAGGAATGAGGTTCGGAAGTTTTGCCAAAAGGAAGCAACCGAAGCCTGTAGAGATGAACAAGCGAACATCGTAGTAGAATCGCAGTCGATGCTGAGGATTTGGAAAGACCATTTCTGCAGACTATATAACGGTGATGACGGACCAGGCAGAATCAACCTTTCAACTTGGACGATGATGACCAACAATTCCGTACACCCGACCTGGATCAAGTGAAGATAGCTATATCAAAGCTTAAGTCCAACAAAGCTGCTGGAGCGGGTGGCCTGACTGCCGAGCTCTTCAAAGCGGCAGGCGATGACTTGGTAAGGAGCATACACCAACTCATCTGTAAAATATGGTCGGACGAAAGTATGCCCGATGAATAGAACCACAGCATTGTTTGTCCGATCCTCAAGAAAGGAGACCCTCTGAACTGCGCTAACTACAGAGACATTAGTCTCCTTAACATCGCATATAAGATCTTATCCGCCGTATTGTGTGAACGCCTGAAGCCGTTCGTCAACAACCTGATCCATATCCATATCAGTGTGGCTTCAGGCCAGGAAAGTCTACCATCAAGTCAAGATATTCACACTACTGCAGATCTTGGAGAAGACCCATGAACTTCAGATCGATACCCACCACCTATTCATCGATTTTAAGGCCGCGAATGACAGCATCTATAGAGACGAGCTATATAGAGCAATGTCTAGTTTTGGCATCCCTGCCAAACTCGTCCGTCTGTGCAGGATGACGATGGAGAATGCACGCTGCTCCATCAAGGTCGGTAAAGATCTCACCGAGACCTTTGATGTCCACAAAGGATTTAGACAAGGCGATGCGCTGTCATGCGATTTTTTCAACATCGTACTTGAAAGAATAGTGCAAAACACACGAGCAAACGCAAGAGGCACTATCTTTCAAAAGTCCGTCCAACTACTCGCATACGCCGACGATATTGACATAATCGGAAGAAAGCAGCGTGATGTCAGTGGCTGCGGCGAAAATGGGTTTAGCGGTCAATTAGGGCAAGACCAAGTATATGCTATCAAGCAAAAAGGACAACCAACACCGACGTCTCGGGCAAAACGTCACCCTCGACAGATATAACTTTGATGTTGTTAAGAACTTTGTCTACCTAGGCTCTGCTATAAATACAGACAACGACACCTGCGCTGAGATCAAGCGAAGAATAACTCTTGCCAACCGCTGTTTATTTAGGTTAAGGCAATTGAGTAGCAAAGTCCTCTTTGACAACAAAAGTCACCCTTTATAAGACCTTAATAATCCTGGTCCTGCTCTTTGGGGCAGAGGCATGGACATTATCAAAAATAGATGAGGGTGTTCTTGGTTGCTTCGAGAGAAAATTTTTTCGGGCGATCTTCGGTCCCGTCTGCATTAACGGTGAGTGGAGGAGGAGATACAACGACGAACTGTATAGACTGTACAGCGACATGGACCTAGCCAGAAGAGTGAAGATCCAAAGACTGAGATGGCTGGGTCAAGTAGAGCGCATGGACACCAATGCTCCGGTCCGAAAAGTCTTCGAATCCGCTCCCGAGGGACAGTGCAGTAGAGGAAGGCCAAGACTCAGGTGGCGCACGCAAGTGGAAGAGGACCTCAGCCAACTTAGCGTGCGAAACTGAAGGCAGCTAGCCAGGGATCGAGCTGGCTGGAGAAGCTTGTTGACTGAGGCCCAGGTCCAGGTCCGGACTGTAGCGCCACCTAAAGTAAGTAAGTAAGTATGTATAGGTGCAGATGATGTCCAAACTAGAGGTAAATAGTTAATTGTATGGGGATGAACTCTATGGAGACTACGCCAGATGGTAGTCGTAATAGCGACAATATCTCGATCTAGCCGCAGCCGTTGCTTGATCTCTTAAATGTGATGACTATAGCGCCTCTTCTTACGACACTTTTGTCAAATTGGGCTGGAACGATAGAGAGTACCGGGGATGCCCTACCTGTTACGCTCAAACTCCATCAGAATAGACCAGTGGTTGGTCAGAGTGGTGTTTATGACGACTAATCTCAGAAAACCAAAACAGGTGAAATAGCGTCCAAAAAAGGCAGAATAATTTTTTCTTTAACTACTATTTAAAGTTCATAGAGTACAAAAATATTTTTTTTTATTTTTTTAACTTTTTAACCATTATCCAGGAGGCGCGAAAGTCGAGGCCTCAAAAAAATGGTGCCCAATTGTGGACAGTTAATCTCAGGATTGGTAAATCTGAAAAAAAAGGTCCTTTATGTGAGAATTTACCACAATTTGGAAAAACGTAGTTTCGCGAAAAACTCCTCGTTTTAAGTTTTTATTCGCTGAGTCATCACATCAAGTATGGACTGTTCACTATTTCACTATGTTAAAATTCGAAATTTGAAAAAAAACTTCTTTGGAGGTTAATTTTTTAAAGTATAAGGACTAAGAGATTGCAAAAAAGGAAACGATTTTTTAAGATTTATAAGGGTCAAGTACCTTAAGAAAAAAAAATACTATGGTTCTTAAGGACAACACCCTTTCGTCTGTTTGGGAATTTTATCAGAACTAATGCCTACAGACATGTTATCCATTATCTAAGGCTTTTTTTTAATTTCATCCTATAATGCATTGATGCCTGAAAAGCCACTGCGAAATAGAATTTTATTCAGAAAATGAATTCGAAAAAGATACAAAAAAAACAGAACTTAGTCTATCCTATACAAAAATAGTTCACAATGGACATTAGTCAGGAATTAAATTCCATCTCAAAAGTATGCACTCATTTTAAAACAAATACCGTTACAATGTCATGTCACATCATGCACCTTCAAAAATCCATTTAATCGGAGAAAAATCCTATTAACCAAGCTTGCCGCAGTGCCAGACCGTGTAACCCAGTGCAAATCTGCAAATTGTTCTTAAATTTTATCCCAGCAATCAACACTTAAGTGGACAAAGCATTAATGCAACTTATTTTACTTTTTTACTTAACATTTTAAGACTAGACTTGATTTTTTATTTATTCCAACCTTGAGGCGCATCCTGCTACCATGTACAGAGGCAACAATAATGTTGAAAATAAAAATGTAAATACACAAGTAGTCGCAATAACAGTGAGATCGGGGCAAATAGTTTATCTCATAAAGTAAATTGATTTATTGATTGAAAATAGACTTGGTTTCGGTGTTGTTTTAGTAAATTACCGTTATCTGAGGGGGAAATAGATAAAGCACATTGTTTCGTGTCTCGTTTCAGGAAAACTATGGGACCTTCATACCGGGAAAACAGCGCCAGGATAAGTACTTGGAAGACACAAGTACAGCTAAGGAAGGTGATGAGATATCTAGATCGCTTAAAATGTTTGCCATGCTGACTGCCTACAAAGCAGGTATGTTCGAATATGTTTGTTGCTATAGACTTGATTGTAGAGTATAAGCCGCGGTCCAATTATCAGCCTGCGGTATTTTACATTTCCCATGTTTCAGGTTCCATTAGAACAGAAAACATGTGCCTATCGGAACCTGTGCTTATTAAAATTTGTATATTCTGGTGCGCTTCACCTTTAAGGTGTGGACCTGCTTTTCTCCGTTAACGCTGGACGTGGAATGGAACACTATCATCACTATGATTTCGCGATGATTTTCACCTATTCCACAGCGCACCTGTTTTACGGGAAAGAGCAAAACCTGTCCAATATGAGTACTTGGCAGGGTTTTATTGGGCATTTGCCATTTCAACCGGAAAATACAGAAATTTGGTGGAGCTTAATCATTTTACAAGCCACTTCAATTTGTATCACTTCTAAAGCGTGTTATTTGCTCAGCCTGAAGAATCTCTGCTATTGGTTTCTTAATGGGGAGGTTTGCGCGAATGCGCGTACCACTTTTTGCTGCATCCGCTGACATTTGTAACATTTTCTTTTCGTCACTTATTTTTTCTTTAATATTTTTCGTACATCGACTAACATTACGATGTTAAAATTGGATGAACGGCTGTCGTTTATCACAACCCTTTAGTTCAAATGGCATTTTTTCCCTTGCTGGTTAAGGACAGGACCTATGTATTCACATTTGTGCACTTCATTGGTACGTACGATAGATTTCAAGAGTTGGGTTGATGCAAGAGAAAATCCGCAATATAGTGGTTGCTTTTCTGTTGTCGTCGTCTTGCATATCGCATATCATTTCTATACATTCAGGTATATTTGAGGTCCAAATAAGTTCGCTGGGAACTCTGATGAATGGCTTTTTCAAGTCGGTGTTAACGATGCATCGAAGCTATGCGATACTTTTTCACCATTTTTCGTAACTTTGGATCGCGTGATATGCTGTCCTCTTAACAGAACACCGACTGCCATGGAGTTTCATATTTCGTTTTCGATTGTCTAGCGTTTCTTTGTTGTTTTCTTCGCTTTTACGCAACAGAATCGGGAGCTGTGTCTCCATTCGTTATGCATTTGATAGCCCCTCATTATTTTATTGAACAAAAACTACTTAAACTCAATATTTCCATTTGTCGCCCACTACTAAGATTAGGGATCCTGTCCGACTTCATTGTTTTTACAGCTTCGCTAACTTCGGCTTCCATGAGTGAGATTTGCAGTTTGATCTAAGTGGCAGCCGAGGAAATGCTACTGCGCAGAATTTCATTGTGTAGACGAGTGTTACTCTTCCTATCTATTGGAAATCTCGTTCCTCGTAAATAGGTTTCTCTAATGGGAGCGCTACACGGTGGTTATTCCGGGAACTTTCTGATCAAGGTGGTATAGTATGTACATATTTCAGCGATTGAACCTCTTGCGAGTTTTGAAGGTGCGTCTTGTAAATTAGTTTTCCTCTACTACTTGCGGTTATTTTGTTGCTCAGTATAGCCGTAGCTAGCCCTCCCGCTAGATAGACCCATTCCATCAACTGCGTTGCGATGTTGCCGTGTTGCGTGGTACTTTGAAAGGAAAAAGGCCAATTGCTTTTTAGGGTTATATCCCCCTTCGAATTTTCTAAGTGCACGTTTGAACGTGTTAACGAACCGTTCCGCCTGGCCGTTTGATTGTGGATGATAGAATGCGATGTTGAAATGGATACGTATCCATGATCATATGTGAAGAGACACAATCACCGTCTCTTCTGCTCACGAACGGCTCTTGTCTTTCACTGCAACACTGCTTTATATACCGCTTTTTGTTTTAGCTACATGTGGTTTGCCGGCATTCTTTATCAAATCAGGGATTTCGTGAGGGTGGTCGGGCGAATCCCGCCTGTTACGGTCTGTTACGGCATTTCTAATGGCGGAATTTTTCTTTGCTGCGGCGATTGAGAAATCCGCATTCGCACTTTTGCTGCAACAAGGGTGTGATCCGAGTCGAAGTTTGCTGTTCGGAACGTTTATACGACCAAAATACTGGTGGTATGCCTTACGTCTATCGCAATGCGATCAAATTTACTTAGCGTTTCATGATACGGAGATCGCCATGTCCCCTTGTGTACATTGCGTTAAAACCGTGTGTTTGCTAATAAGCCCAAGTCTGATGCCAGACGCGATGACGTGTAGGCTATATTTGCCAACTGCCTTACCAAAGATGTCATCCTTTACTATGTAATATGTCTTGTCGCTAATTTCGTAAAAATGTTCATTGCTGACATCGTCCCTGTCTTTTGAGGAGCGTGGGTGCTGTTAGTCCATATTTGTGGATTATCGTATGGTGCTCGCTCACGTGCCGGAAGTTCAAGACTTTTTGCCTAAATCTGCCGCATATGGCAAATCCGCATCAGAACAAGCGCTGTTATTTTTTTTCCTATAACAATAATTATGGTATGTATTACGGTTTTTCATCCTCTTTATGTGAAGCCCATCCCATCGCACTTCCCGGATGGCAGCAATATCTGTATGATAGCAGTCAAGGGTGTATGTAAATCGTTTGGCTGTACGTGGCACGGGTCCAGACATTACACGTGTAGGTCGGAAAGTCGTTGTCCATTAGTTGGTTCGTCACATTGATAATCTCTTCCGTATAGAGTTGTGAGCCCTATGGCGGCGACCAGTGTACTATTACTGGCCGTGCACGCCCTTGACATCTAAGCCTGCATGAGTAAGAGTATACTTTAAATGTTACTTCCACGGGAAACTAAGGCAATCACTTCGCTATGAACTTGTTTGTTGGACTGCTCGCCCAATTCAAGTTATAGAGCAGTTTCGTGATCAATTGCTGCGCATGTCCCCGTCCGTTATCGACCTATTGCTTCATGTTTATTCACAAGATGATTCAATGAAGGAAGACTGTGTGTTCGATGTAGGCAGCACTGGCTTGCTTTAGTTTCCACCTTTTATTTGGGAGTACTGCCTATTGTTGAGGCTCGAAATCTAATTTCGATTTCCGAAGCCGTGCACATTCATCACGTGCTCCAAAGTGGGTCAATAAGTCCCTCAAAATGAAAATAAATGGCGTTTTCACCTCGAATTCATCATTTTGCTGTTCACACATTTTCAGACAGATCTGTCAAATAGTTTTGCTGCGAAACAGCTATTTGAATCAGACGCTTACGAAAATTTAAAAGTGAATTTCATGGGCGCATTAAACACAATTTTTTGCGCAACAAAATTACCAGCCAGACTGAACATCGATTGGAACCATAGTGACCTCAATTTCGTTGCAATCGCAGCAGCATAAGTGACGCCGGGCGTTCTAAGTCGCTCGGTTGAGGTTACCACACCAAAAATGTTCGATGAATCCACAGTGTGATATTGGACGATCGGCGAATGAAGGCCTGAGGATTTGAAGAGGCCACAGGCTTATCACATCGATAAGTGATTTCAGTTTTATAGAAATATGTGGATATGAGCAATAAACTTCAAAGGAGTGATTTTTAATCACATCCTTACTATTTTTTTCGCCCTGTCGTAACCGTAGACAAAACATGGATTCATCACAATACACCAGAGACTAAAGAACAGTCGATATAATGGACTTCTCTTGGGAATCAAGAGTCTATCGCCCAAAAAGTTAATGGCAACAGTTGTTTTTGGCCTATTGCGCTATTGTGCACAGTTCTGGGGTCGATTCGACGTCGATTTAAAGCAAAGAACCCATTTTGCGGAGGAAAAAGTCTCTTTCGCCAGGACAACGAACCGCCGCACAAGTCCGTAGTCGCGATGGCAAAATTGCATGAATTAGATTACGAATTGCTCCCTCATATAGCACATTATCCATTTACCTCGCTGCGTCTATTTGCTGTTTCCAAACATGAAGCTATAGCTAAATAGTTTTGAATTAAATGAAGAGGTCATCGATGCCTACTTTCAGGACCTCGAGAAATCGTTTTATTTGGAGGACGCATCAGAAATTGGAGAAACATTAGACGAAGTGTACCAATTGCTAATTTTCAGGGACTTGATCCACTCTCGTAATCATTTTACGTTTACATCAAAATCTCTCACCACGAACACAATGTCATGGTTTTTTTTTACAACAAGGACATTGGGACAGCGCACTGTCCATCAAGTGGCCCTTTTGAAGCCGCCTATTCACCCCGGGACCGCTTTTGCATTACTTCAGGCTGATAGCTTTCCTTGTTCTATACTCCGCCGTTTGTCGTACATCCCCCTTCCTCGTTTGAGCTAAGGGGTTCCCATACATGTTTTTATCCGGTTTGTAGTCCATGAAGGTATATCTTTTGGCGATATGAAAAACTCAGCTCATGAGTTTTCGTGTTCTTCTATGAGGTTGTGCTCTGGTTTTATTCTGCTGTGATTTGTTTTGTTTAGTTTTCATCCTAAGTAGAGTCTTCGGTCGATGTGTAAACTGTATAAAGCATGAAATCATACCAACAATATTTGGTCATTGCAAAGTTTGCATTGAAAACATTGCTTCTCATTAATGTACTTATCTTAAGAGTTAAGGTGCGTTTCAGATAAGTAATGTTAGGTTTGCCATACGTTCCCTACTGTTCCCAATATCGGAAAATATCATTACGAGAAGGCGTTGAGTAGAGTTGAAACATATCATTTATTGAGCACTGATCTTTTGAAAGCGGCTATTTATTGCTTGTCGTTTTATCACTTAAATGAATGGTGGGTAGTCTTATCATTGTCAGAAAATTGGTTAAAAAATGACTTACATTTTAACCGTATATACCGATCACTAATTGTGTGTTAATTTTCTTTTAAGAAAACTTTTGATAGTAGAAAACATTGTCTGACCTTGACCACATTTGTGTTTCATACTCTAGAGCCACCAATACAGCAACAAAATCAAGTCGACGCCATAATGCAGGATTTCGCTTGCAATGGATACAGTTGTGATGAATTAAAGCACCAAAACCTTAACGACCAAGAACTACCAGGTTACTCTGATGCAACTGTCCGAGGAAATTTGTGGAAGATGATACCTCCATCACATGTAGCTGAATACGGTAATAAGAAGCCAATGCCAAAGAGATACAATAATGGCATCAAGAGTGAAAAATACGTAAGTCCAATCGAATAGGGTTTTTCCATATCACAATATTCTAATTCTAATTGAACGTAACCTTATAGTCTCCAGTAAAACATTGCGTTTTCTGTGAAAACAACAATGAACCAGATGCCGTTGTCAAGAGTCATGCGGTACGTGATGCACTCGGCAGAGTTCTATGTCCAAAATTACGAACATACATATGCCCGATTTGTAAGGCCTCGGGTGATATGGCACATACCGTAAAGTATTGCCCACAGAAGCCCATCATTACAATGGAAGATGCTTTAAAGGGGGAATCGTATCGCTTAGCTAAAAGTACATTCTTCAAACAAAAAATGAAGATATAAATGAACAAATCTAACCCAAACAGACAGCGCTAGAAGCGCATTCGTATAAGTAATATCTTTCTAGATGAAGTACGCTCAAAGAATGTGTATTTCACGCACAAGTGAATTTCAGTTAATACAATTAATTTCTTTTTGTTTTGTTTCGTTTTATTTTGTTATATTCGAAAACATTTCGATTTAACGATTCGATTGTGTAGAACGCATCGCTTCGTGTTCAAATTTATTTTGTTAATTTTTTATTACATATTATTATTATTATTCTTATTTTTTTAATTACTGTCTTTCGTTGAATTTTCTTTATCGTTATTAATTCATTTTTTCTTTTTCATTATATCGACATTTCTACGACTACGACTAAAGAGATTTACAATTTTTAAATATTAAACATGCACTTATATAGAAAATGAGTTTTTTAAGCATAAAATATAGATTTTTTTTAACGATATGACGTAGATAATGACGAATTTTAATAAACGAATTTTTACAGTCGCTGTAAGTGTTGAACTACTCGTACATATGTACATCTTTCGTGTTAAGCTAAAACTATCGAGTTTTATAATTTCCTTTCGGAACTTTTAACAAATGTGTATTCTCTTTTTATTTTTATATCATGAAAACTTTAAAAGATTTACATTAACAAATATCTTTAAATATTTTAACTAATATAGCACAAATGATAAGGAATTTATGTACTGAAAAAAATTAAAGGATATATTTAAAATATAAATATACAAGTGTTGCTACACAAAATAGCAAACCCTTGTCTTTTATTACATTTTTACAAAATTTAGCACTACAGTGGAATTTCTTTAACTCGAACTTCTATAACAGTGGAACTTCCATATCTCGAACATCCACAAGTCGAATAACTCAAAGTATAACTCAAAGTATTTTCGGAATTTTGCATTTTCAACCCTATTTTCATGAATTTTTTCCTCTATAACTCGAACTTCTCTATATCTCGAATTTTTTTTTATTGCCTTAGATGGCAAAAAGTCTCTTTAACTCGAACTTTTGCTCTAAATTTACTATTAATTATTTTTTTTAATGTACTGCAGTCTATTGTGATTGTTTTGGAAGTTTTTGTTGTTGCAGGTACTGTATGTACATTAGAGGTCTGCATGAATATATTCATTTGCTCTCACCAAACGAGTGCAGTACTTCAGTGTACATTATTAAGTGTCATTATTTAACTAGGTGTGCGGTGAAGTAGTGTAACGCACCACAAAAGACCAGGTACTGTATGGACACTGAAGTCGTCGATCAAAAACCTCCAAACATTAATAAGAGAGAATTACAGGGCTTCTGTAAGTTTGTATTGGAACAATTAAATTCGGGCTGTAAACACCAGCAACCCGATTATGTTCCCGCAAATAAATAAAATATTTCGGAGGAACGATCAAAACGACCTTCCGTGCCTAAAGATCGCCCGAACGACGGAAAATGAACGAATACTGCTAACAGCCGGTATAGATCCACAAGAAGCTGTTAATGATGATGACTTCTTTGTGACCGAAGATCCGCAGGAGAAGGTAGAGGCCATAGGAGCGACTTTCCAGAATGTGTATAAAGCAAATGAGGTCACTTGCTTGAACCGCGACCTGGAGAATCGGGTCCTCGCACAATTTCTGCCTTCGAAATGAAATTTCTAACTGGCGATTTGAGAACCCAGGTTTCACTGAGTTCAATGACGAAAATATGGCAAATAATGTCATCGCCGGCGTGACGGAGCTACCCCCGTTCATTTTGAAGGCAGAGCTCCAAACGATCTTTCAATCACTTAGAAATAAGAAATCAGTTGGAATCGATGGGATACCAAACATTGTGCTTAGACATCTCCCAATAGAAGCGGTGGACATTTACACCACACTGTTTAATAATGCAATGAATAATGCACATTATCCAGCGCATTGGAAGACAGCTGTGGTGCATCCTATTCCCAAAAGGGATAAAGACACGTCCAATCCGGCTAATCTTCGGTCGATAAGTCTCCTACCGAATATCAGCAAGGTATTTGAAAAAGTGATCAATAGAGTTCTGATTAAGTGGGTTGAGGACAAAAATATGGTTCCGGATAACCAATTCGGTTTTAAGGCGGGGCATGATATCTCACATGCCGCGTCTAAACTGGTATCCGATATCCAATGGAACAAAAGCAAGAAACAATGTACGGGTGCTTGTTTGGTTGACTTGGAAAAGGCTTTTGATACTGTTTGGTTAGAGGGACTTTTCTACAAGTTGAACAGGCTGGGCAAAAGCAAACCACTACTGTACATTCTTTTTAATATGCTAACTAGCAAGCGGTTCATCGTGAAAACTGGCGATGTAACTTCTGCTGGAATATTCGACATCAAAAACGGTCTGCAGCAAGGTGCGGTTAATTCGCCGGTCCTATTCAACATCTACACAAGCGATCTTGTGAGTTCACTTCGCCATGCCATAGCGTACGCAGACGACCTGGTAGCGTACAGATCAGGCCCAAAAATCGAGGTCATAAATATGCTCTTACAAAGTGACTTCGATACAATTAAACGATATTGCGATGACTGGAAGTTGGAGATCAACTTTTGGAAGTCGGAAACCATTCTGTTTAGGACGCCTTTGTCTGGAGCCTCTGCAGATACCAGAAAGAATTGGCGAAATTTCAGATCGTTGGACAACACGGGCAGCCACTTGCTTGTCGAAATGTAGTCAAATACCTTGGGATCTGGCTAGATCAATATCTGTATTTTAACAAACATATAGATGTTGCTCTGGCCAGAGCCAAAGGTGCTTTTGCCCTTACAAAGAGGCTGTTTTATAGCAGACAACTCGATGCGAGGGTAAAGGTAATCTGCTACATGGCCCTCATCCGGCCTATGCTTGTATTTGGTTGTCCCGTGTGGTTCAACGTGAGAGCAAGTCTATTGGAAAAGATTCGGGTGTTTGAGAGGGCTTGCCTTGGGGCTTTTCTTCGTTTATACAGAACACCAGAGTCTGAGTACATAAAATTCTATCCTAATGAAGTCTTATACAATAGGGCTAACCTAATAAGAGTGTACAATTTCGTGTACAAGGCACATTGCCAGAGCAATGACCTCTACGAACAATCTGATCTCTGGGGCTTATTACCCCAATGACCTATATCACGATAGCGTGCGCTTTAACGGCTTTGTGCCCCCCGAGGCGTTCCTCTATTTTGATAAAAAAGAGCTGATCCAAGATAAATTAGCGGTACCGCTTATCTTCCACGTCGCTCGATTAGCTGCGGATAGGCGACTCAACTACAACAGGGACGTCGCACACGGCAGTGCGGAGCGTCTCCGGTTCAGTAGGGCGGTAGGGAGTCGCGACATTAGGGATGTCGGACCATGAATTTTGGTGGCTTAGTGAAGATGAGCGAATTCCCTCGTCGTTTCCTTCTAGTTCGGTGTAGCGCCATAAGGGCGCAAAGCCGGTTTGTTTTAATAATGAAACCATGGCCGGCTTACGTAGTCTAAGTAGATTTAGGGTAGCATTAAGTTAATATAAGAAAATTTAAAAAAAATGTATAAAAAAAAACAAAAAAAAATTAAAATAAAATAATAAAAAATAAAAAACAGAGATGGGTAACAAAAAAAAAAAAAACTTATAAAAAATATAAAAAAAAAGTACGTATTAAATTACGTAACGTAGATTAGAATAATTTAAGTAGACTAAGTATTATATTATTATTTTTTTCAATTAGTTTTAGGTTTTACTTATATATATATATATTTAAAAAAAACATAAAAATAAGTTCTAGTTACTAATTTTTTTTTTGAATATTTTCTTAGTTCTCAAGCTAAATACTCATTTAAAAAAATAAATAAATAAATTATGTCAGCTAGTCGAAAGACTTATATTAAGTGATAGGTGTAGCTTAGAGTGCCCGCAGAGGGCCAGTAAGTAAAATTAATATTGTTAAGTAAATTAGGCTAATTTTTAAGCATTTTTTTGTTTAGCATTAAGGTATTACTGAATTAAAATAATAAAAATGCACAAAGAAACAAAACAAAAACCAGGTACTGTACAATACTCGGTCACTTAATAACAAACATGAGTACATTGTTTTCTTTATCTCCCACGTTTTGGGTGCTTGATGTGTTTGGTGAGAGCAAATCGGGTGCACTGTTATCTGTGCAAAATACACTGAATACACCGAGTAAACTGAGTGCTCTGAATGAAACGCCTGCAATGGTTCAGAATTCAAAGAACAAAGTTAACAATCATTAATTGAATTTGAATGTGAACTACGTGATAATGGTTTTATAATACGGGCGCTCAAACTTTGACAGTGTATGAGGTTATGGTTATAATATTTGCTTGACAGATTTTAGTTATTAATATTGGGCAAATTATGATTAAAAAATGCAGTCTGCGGGTGCAAATTTTACTATTAAAATGTTTAGTTCGAGCTACGTTCCATGTTGGATCGTTTTAGTCGCTAGGCGGACAAATTCAAATCTACTAGTTTGGTAAAGAATTAAGGTACTCTATTCTAAGTCTAAATCTAAAGCAGCCTATTCCTTGCCGCGCTAAAGAACTTGGCCTCACGCAGATGTAAACTTGGCGAATATTGCTTCGGGACTTTGGTCTGCACCTGTATAAAATTCAACTGACACAAAAACATAAAGGCAAGAGACCATAGCCAGCATCGAATATTTGCTGACTGGGCTTTGGAAAAGTTGTAAGTAGACTCCAATTCCGGATGGAAAATCCTCTCCAGCTTCGAGCCCATTTTTGCATAAATGGCTACATACATACATCTGTATGTGAACATTGTCGTATTTGGGGAGATAGAAATGTATTAAAAAGGTCACTGTTTGGCGTGGATTTCATTTTATTGACTCGTAGTTCTATCAAACAGGCTGGCACCATCATAACGGTTATCGGCGAAAAGTATTGTACAATGATGACAAATTTTTTCGGGCTTAAATTGGAAGATATGATCCCAATGACATGCTGGTTCTTTAAATGACGAGAATGAGCCTCTGCAGCCGAACATCTTGCAGCTCTGCTAATAAGCCCTACTTCACGCCTCCCTGTGGCGCCATCAGGGAATCTCACCAGAGATTGCGAAGTGAAGGGGGCAAATGGCGAGTCTCCTGCGCCATAAACCAGGGTTAGTGTCGGAGAAACAAAACAAGACCTTATCCGGGCTACTCCGACATATTTGGAGCTCAGGCCGGTAAGGATTTCCAGGACTTAGTCAGGGTCAGGGTCTCTACGAGCTCCTTAACAAGACCTACGAGCAATGCCATAGCTATGACATTAAAATTGTCCTCGGTGATTTTAATGCAGAGCTAGGAAGAGAGGGTATCTTTGGTGGAACAATCGGAAAATATAGCCTGCACAACACCACCAGACTAATCGACTTTGCGGCGGGGCGAAACATTGTCGTGGCTAGCACGCGGTTCCCACATCTCGACATACACAAGGGGACTTGTAGAACTCCTGATCAATCAACAGTCAACCAGATTGATCGACGCAAGACACTATTCCAGTATTATGGATTTCCGCACGTTCCGAGGGGCCAACATCGACTCGGACCATTACCTTGTTGTAGCCAAGGTACGGTTGCGGATATCCCAAACTACGCCAAGACAAACTAATGCTGTGAGAAAATTCGACGTCAGACGGCTACAATCGCAAGAGATCGCCAAGTGCCTCTTAATCTCTTAAGAGGTCCAATGCCGCCAGCATTAAACACCGAAGACCATTGGAAACACTGCCAAAACGACATCAGAGATGCCGCTTCACTTGTCCGCCTCATCGAAACCCCTGGTTCGATGATGAATGCCGGCAAGCACATGCAGCTAAGCAAGATGCATATAACGCGGCGCTGCTTAGAAAGACCAGAGCTGCTCATAAGCTCTATGAGCGGAAGAGGAGAGACGAACACCAGCTTCTCAGGAGGAAGAAGAAAGAACATGAGAAGCGCGCGATCGAGGAAATTGAGACATGCTACTCCAGGAATGAGGTTCGGAAGTTTTACCAAATGGCATTAAAATAACATGCCACGGAAACAAACACCGAACCGAAGCCTGTAGAGATGAACAAGGGAACATCGTAGTAGAATCGCAGTCGATGCTGAGGATTTGGAAAGACCATTTCTGCAGACTGTCGGGCTGTCAGGCAGAATCAACCTTTTAACTTGGACGATGATGATCATCAATTCCGTCCACCCGACCTGGATGAAGTGAACATAGCTATATTGAAGCTTAAATCCAACAAAGCTGCCGGAGCGGATGGCATGACTGCCGAGCTCTTCAAAGCGGCAGGCGATAACTTGGTAAGGAGCATACACCAACTCATCTGTAAAATATGGTCGGACGAAAGTATGCCCGATGAATGGAACCTCAGCATTGTTTGTCCGATTCTCAAGAAAGGAGACCCTCTGAACTGCGCTAACTACAGACGCATCAGCCTCCTAAACATCGCATATAAGGTATTATCCGCCGTATTGTGTGAACGCCTGAAGCCGTTCGTCAACAACCTGATATGTCCATCGACCAGATATTCACATTACGGCAGATCTTGGAGAAGACCCTTGAGCTTCAGATCGATACACACCACCTATTCATAGGCCGCGTATTACAGCATCTATAGAGACGAGCTATACAGAGAAATGTCTAGTTTTGGTATCCTTGCCAAACTCGTCCGTCTGTGCAGGATGACGATGGATCATGCACGCTGCTCCATCAAGGTCGGTAAAGATCTCACTGAGACCTTTGATGTCCAGAAAGGATTTAGACAAGGCGATGCGCTATCATGTGATTTTTTCAACATCGTACTTGAAAGAATAGTGCAAAACTCACGAGTAAACACAAGACGCACTATCTTTCGAAAGTCCGTCCAACTACTCGCATACGCCGACGATATTGACATAATCGGGAGAAAGCAGCGTGATGTCAGTGGCGACTTTCCAAGTATTGAAACGGAAGCGGCGAAAATGGATTTATCGGTCAATGAGCCCAAGACTAAGTATATGCTGTCAAGCAAAAGGACACTCGATACAGACGTCTCGGGCAGAACGTCACCCTCGGCAGATATAACTTTGAGGTTGTTAACGACTTTGTCTACCTAGGCTCCGCTATAAATACAGACAACGACACAAGCGCTGAGACCAAGCGAAGAATAACTCTTGCCAACCGCTGTTTCTTTGGGTTAAGAAGGCAATTGAGTAGCAAAGCCCTCTCTCGGACTTTGTTGTCCGTCACCCTTTATAAGACCTTAATAATCCCGGTCCTGCTCTTTGGCGCAGAGGCATGGACATTATCATTATCGAGAGAAAAATTCTTCGGGCGATTTTCGGTCCCGTCTGCATTGACGGTGAGTGGAGGAGGAGATACAACGACGAACGGTATGGACTGTACAGCGACATGGACTAGCCAGAAGAGTGAGGATCCAAAGACTGAGATGGCTGGATCACGTAGAGCGCATGGACACCAATGCTCCGGTCCGAAAAGTCTTCGAATCCGCCCCCGAGGGACAGCGCAGTAGAGGAAGGCCAAGACTCAGGTGGCGCACGTAAGTGGAAGAGGACCTCAGCCAACTTAGCGTGCGAAACTGGATACAGCTAGCCAGGGATCGAGCTGGCTGGAGAAGCTTGTTGACTTAGGCCCAGGTCCACCCTAGACTGTAGCGCCACCTAAACTAAGTTTCCGAAATCCCATAAAAATCAGGCGTTATTCAATATTAATGACGATCTAAATCAAAAGCCATACTCATTAATAGAGTTAGACAAACCGAAGATTTTGCTCTATTATTTCTTAACAACACTCCCATAGAGTATGTTGATAAGGTAAATTTACTTGGAATTTACACGTAAACAGTATCACAAGTTTATGGCGCTTTTCGTGGTCTAAGTCCTACAAAAAACTACCTCCGATAGCCGTTAAACTGAAATTGGCAAAATCTTTTATTCTCCCGATACTGCTTTACGGATGTGAAATATACGCAGAGCTGGACTATGTGTCGAAGAGAAAACTAACTGTGGCATATAAGAGTTGCGCAAGGTATATCTTTGACATTAAACGATCACATTACGCACTTAGCCAAAAGAATAACCGGCTGCTCTTTTTTATATATAAGCTTCTTAACATAGTTATTACTACACTGTTTTTTTATTTACTTTTATAATGTATTTTTGCCTAGCTTGCACAATTTAAAAAGATTCAATCTTACATGTACAAGAATTTTTCTGAATAAATAAATAAATAGGTCACATGATCTAGGCGGCCAATTCACTGGTCCAAAGGTGAAATTAACCGTTCACCGAATCGTTCTTACAATAAAGCCATGGTTTTGCAGGCTATGTGACAAGTGGCGCTCTGTTGTTGGAATCGAATGTCATCGACACCGTGGATTTCAATTTCAGTCAGCAAATTGTCCGCTATCATGGCGTAATAACGAGCGCCATTCACATTTAGGTTCGGTGAAGCGGTTTCTTGAAGCTTTCCAAGAATGTTTTTAAACCAAGATCCTCACGTAAAATACGACAAGTCATAGTGTTGAGAAAAGCGCCGAATCGATTCCATCACGGTCAACGCGTACAATTTTTGTTACCGCCGGTGTATTTTCTTATCTAGCTAGATGTGTTTTATTTAGTCACGTATTATCCAATAAGCCCGGGTTTCAAACGGGTGTTAAATAATACATATCAGGGTGACAAGACGGTGCAAAATTACCTCTAAGGGAAACCACCCTTTTCAATGATTCTATTACTATCACATGAGTTAACTGTCGCCTCTTAAATAATGGTCACGTTCACAGTTTAACTTAAGACGCATGGTTCCACAGCCGACTATTCTTCATGTATCTGAGCCAGGCTTATGAAAACACTGAGGAGAGTCATCCCAATGCCTCAACATTTTCCTCCGAAGTTGTCCCACAAATCTTGCCCGCTAAGTTCTTTTTCGTGGTTTATGGCATAGACAGCCATTGTCGCAAATTTAGCATCCAAGTTCGATCTTTTTCTTTATTCAAGTTGTTTCAGTTTGTATTTTCGACTGCTGCTGTTTTCGTTAGTTGTTTTCTGTTATTTTTTTACTAAAATTCTGTCAGCAAAAGTCAATGCTGATTTGTCACTGGATCGTCTTTTCAACGCCATTTCACGTTCTTCCGATAAAGATGCCAATCTACCTAGGTTTGGTTTTCCCTTAGATGCCACTTTTGCTAATTGAATACTATATTTGGAATAGAAGTAGTTAAACCTTTTGAGATTCATGAGTACTCGAATGAAAGGCATATCGTCCTTTGATAATTTGTTTTAAAGACCATCAAAATATTTGTTCTTCTAATTTATCGCTTCCTGATTTTTTGGGGTGCGCTTCGTACGCTTTTATACGCTTTCATTTGCAAGCACAGGTATATTGTAGAAAGCGTGCCCTATTACCGCAATACGTTCTCAGGTATTCTGGTATTGAAAGGATCATACAGCTTGTTAACGGAAATCGCGAAAACCGAATATTTCTATTTGCACGCGGATCACTCTTTCTCTATCCAGAAGCAATCCCAATCAAATAAAGTTACATTTTGCGAAACACAATTAAAAAAATAATAACTCACGCAACTAACTCGTAAATTCTTACAAAATATTTCATTATCACTTTCAGAGAATTCCCCAATACGTATCAAAAAAAAAAACAACCGGTGACCTAGGTGATTTACATTTCTTTATTTGTTCCCAGAATAAAGAACCCAACAAAACTCTTATCACAAAGCGCTTGTCAGTGCTCTACAACATATACGTACTTTAGGTATAAAACGGAAGCATATTCATGAGCTTCATCATAACACAGCGACTGTCTTCGAATAGTGATTAGCAGCTCAAAGTACTTGTATCTCCTGAAAAATGAACGCAAAAGTGTTTCTCTTCTTCATCATCGGCTTGATTGCTATTTCAACGAATGCCGTTGTAGCATTCCGTGATACTGGACGCCATTGGGGAGGAAACCGTGGCAACCGTGGACATATAAATATTCCAACAACACCACCATTCGTTCCTAAACGTACCCACATCCACTACTAACTTTGTATTTTTTTTATAAAATTTGTTTTTTTGTTTTTGTAATTGTAAATAAAATTATTCTTTACATTGTGTGAACTTTAAAATACCTTATCTTTGTTCTCCAACGTAGGATAGATAGGAAAAGGTGGCGGGCCGGTAAAATGTGGCTTATTGTTTCTACGACTCATGTGACCTGGTTGATTATATGTGTTGTTGAAGATGTGAGACAGTTATTAAGTTATTTTTATGATCCAGGCTCTGGAATTAAGGAAACAGATAGATCTGAGGTCCCGTTTCACTCGCGTGCGCCACCTTACTCTCGGTCTTCCTCTACTGCGCTTTTCCTTGTGGACGGATTCGAAAACTTTGGACCGGAGCGTTGGTGTCCATACGCTTTACATAAGTCAGCCATCTCAGTCGTCGATGTCGCTGTACAGTTCGTCGTTGTATATCCACCTCCATTCACCGCCAATGCGGACGGGACCGAAAATCACTCGAAGAATTTTCCTCTCGAATCAGCCAAGAGCACACTCATCCATTTTTGACACTGTCCATGCCTCTGCACCATAGAGCAGGACTGGGATTATTATGGTCTTATATATGTTAGGGTACCTTTTGTTGTTCGAGAGAAGACTTTGCTAGTCAATTGTCTTCTTAGCCCAAAGAAGCAACGATTGACAAGAGTTATTCTTCGTTTTATGTCAGCGCTGGTGTCGTTGTCTGAATTTATAGCGGAGCCTAAGAAGGCAAAGTCTTTAACTACTTCCAAGTAATACCTATTGTCGGTGACGTTCTGTCCGAGACGTCGGCGTTCAGTGTCCGTTTTGCTTGACAGCATATACTTAGTCTTGCCATCATTGACCGCTAAGCCCATTTTCGCCGCTTCCGTCTCAATACTTGCAAAGGCGCCACTGACATCACGCTGCTTTCTTCCAATTACGAGTATGTTAATATCATCGGCGTATGCGAGTAGTTGGACGAACTTTTGAAAGATTGTGCCTCTTGTGTTTGCGTATGAGTTTTACACTTTTTATCAACTTTTTCCATCGTCATCCTGCACAGACGGACGAGTTTGGCAGGGATGCCAAAACTAGACATAGCTATGTATAGCTCGTCTCTAAAGTTTTCTGTCATACGCGGTCTTAAAATCGATAAATAGATGGTGTGTATCGATCTGAAGCTCATGGGTCTTCTCGAAGAACCGCCGTAGTGGGAATATTTGGTCGATGGTGGACTTTCCTGGCCTAAAACCACACTGATATGAACCTATCAGGTTGTTGACGAACGGGTTCAGGCGTTCACACGATACGGCAGATAAGATCTTGTATGCGATGTTAAGAAGACAGATGCCTCTGTATAGGGCGCAGTTCAGAGGGTCTCCTTTCTTCAGGATTGGACAAACAATGCTGAGGTTCTATTCATCGGGCATACTTTCGTCCGACCATATTTTGCAGATGAGTTGGTGTGTGCTCCTTACCAAGTCATCGCCTGCCGCTTTGAAGAGCTCGGCAGTCAGGCCGTTCGCCCCAGCAGCTTTGTTGGACTTTAGCATAGATATTGCTATGTTCTCTTCATCCAGGTCGGGTGGACGGAATTGTTGTACTACATCGTTAAGGTTTGAAACGTTTAATTTGCCTGACAGTGGTATTTGTTTCGTCATCGCCTTTTACCATCTGCAGAAATGATCTTTCCAGATCCTCAGCATCGGATGCCACTCTACTATGATGTTCCCTTGTTCGTCTCCACAGGCTTCTGTTCAGGGCTTGTGTCCATGGCATGTTTTTGTTCTGCCTTTTGGTAAAACTTCCGAACCTCATTCCTGGAATAGCATCTCTCAATTTCCTCGACTGCCCGCTTCACATGCTCTATTTGGTTTTGCTACTGAGAAGCCGGTGTTCGTCCCTCCTCTTCTGCTCATAGAGCTCGTGCGCAGCTCTAGTCTTTTTTGCAGCGCCGCATTGTGATTCTGGCGATATCTCGGCGGATTCTGTTCAGTTGGTCTTTTGTTCTTTTTCAATTGTAGGTCGGTCACATCATCCTTGATTTTGAGCAGTTAGTTAACACATTCCATTGGAGATGGCCTCCTGGAGGAAGTGTAAGTGGATTTTTCCTTAAGCCGCTTCTATAAGAATGCAGACCCTTGCCGCGAGTGTGTCGTCCACAGATTAGTTCTCTCCGGTCAGTTCATCTGCACGCTCTTTTCCTTTGACAATACTGTGCCCAAATGCACAGAGCAATGTGACCTTTAAGCTTTCGCCCAGGTGGGTAAGCTCGTTCCGCACCGGTTTAGGGCTTGGAAATCTAGGAAGATAGCAATTTCTTGTTTGTGCGTTTTGTCATGTCCGAGTTAAGTGCAAGCCTCTCATATACCAGGTGTTCTTTGGAGCCTTTCGAATTTGGTTTCATTATCACAATATTAAAGTCATTTCCTGCTGTTGAGTTGAATTTTTTTTGTTTATATGGCGAGAGTGTCCTCTTTATCAGTTTCGTTCTTCGATTCTTCTGTTAATCTAAAGCGGATTCAGGGCAAATTGCCGGTACTGCTTATCCCCCACTTCCTTCGAAAGCATGGAAATATAGAGATCTTAATTAGCACAAAGACGTCGCACACGGAAGTGCGGATTGTCTTTGGTTCTTAGGAGCACCAACAACTTTGTGGGCTTGCTGAAGGTGAGGGGCGAAGTCAGTATGCCTAATTATTAAGTTATGGTCGGCTAAGGTAATTTAAATTAAAAAAAAAAAATAATTATAGTGCAGCTTAAACACCGCATTTAAACGCCCTAGCCCAGTTAAAAAAGACCACCTTCTGATTTAGGCATTGATTTAAAAATTGAAACATCGTAGGCAGTTTAAATGAGATAAGGCACGCAAAATATATTTGGCGTAAAATAAAATTACAAGTACAGTCGAACACGCAAGTGCGGAAAACAGTGCTCCTCTTACAGCGACGCTTAAGAGGCCACACCAGCTAAAGCTGGTGATCTAAATTGAATTGGAGAAAGCTCCTCGTAATAAGCCGCTATTGCCTATAGGTGAGCTGAATAACATCTATACAACCCGCCGTAGCTATTATTTAACGTCAGTTGTGCTGACGGATGAGGCCTTTAAATACATTGTCGCATTGTCTTACCTTACACCGGTGGCATATGCCTATAAAGAGGTATACAGTTATTACTGGCAACGGGCGCCAGAGCCGGTGAATTTCTCGAAACTGGAACTACAAAACCGATGCTACCTGAAAAATATATCAATTATATGTGCAAACAAATTCAAAAGCTGTATGCCTACAGAAGAACTAACATAAGTTGGACTGTTGGGTCAACATGTTAAGCGAACAAACAAATCTGGATAAAGCTGGTTTTGAATCGCTTTAAGAAGTGTGTGTCTTTCCTCATACTGGAGAGGAGCCTGCAAAAAAAGGAATTTATTTTCATTAGCGTAAAACTGTTTTGCGGTGCATCCTCTGTCAAAAACGTAACATACCGTAAGTGGGCAATAGTTTGTTTTGTGGATTAAGTAATGATAGTGAACAGAACTCAAATTGAGGATGCCGACTCCGTGCAATATATAATGGCGGGAATAAACTGGGACTACCCGCAGGTCGCCGTCTTAGCTGCGGTGCTATAGTCCATGTTTGTCGGTGCCCTAATTCTTCTCTCCACGAGAAAGGGGAAGATGATTAGTCTGACATATCTCATACTTAAAGGCACTGAGGAATTTAAAAGTTTGGGTGTTATTCTGGATAAAAAGCTTATTTCTAATAAACATGAGGCTTCCGGGTTTTTACCGGAGTAAAGGAGTACAACAACGCACGATTTTACTCCTCATATGTATGTCTCCTACCGGTGTAATCCTATATGTAATCCTCATGTCTAAAACTATCATATAATGTGCAGAATCGGTCGATTTGCATGTCTCCACAACAAAAAAAAAAAAAAAAAAATACTGTGGCGTTGGCAGCCCGATATGGGCCATGGCCTAGCTTCTTGACACTCATTTGTGTTGCTCATGTTTTCATTTTTATCACATCTGAGCGGGGCCTACGGTTTATCGCCGAGTCCGAACGGCACTCCTTATAAACTTTTTCGTAGGCAATTTTACTTTTGGGAGTTTGCCATTGCCCGCTGAAAGGGTGATGGCGATTTGAAAAATTGTTGGTGACCCAGCCAGGAATCGAACCAGACTCTCTGCGTGATAGTCCAATGAGCTAACTATCGCCGTATCCACAACCAAGGGGAGCTTTAAGTCTTGCTGAAATGAGATTGACGATAAACTAGCTATACATGGCTCAGAGGAGAGTTTTTTAGGACGCGAACCTGCGAAAGGACTGCATGTGTCCTCGGTTACAACGTCCTTTGAGAATTTGGTTCCATGTGAGCATAACTTTAGAATACATGTTGCCGGCTCTTACATTTCTACTTAGCATAGGTACCATATGAACTTATGTGCAGGCATAAACGTCTAATAAGAATATTATTCAGGTTCAGAGTAGCTTCATTTGCGTTTCGTCTTGTTTTTATTTTTCCGTGGGGTTACCTACAAACAGATCTGGACCCATCCTTGTAGGTGGAAGAGTTCGGTAACCATTGCGATTTCACCCAAACTTGTTATAAGAACCTTGCGGACAGGCGAGTAAGTATGTACTCCAAAACCAAGTATAGCCCCTGTCGAGAGGACAAGAAAAAAGATTGTAAGAATTCATTTCTAAAATACTCAGCATATATTTTGTTGTTATTCTCTAAAATACAGTTCTTTATGTACACAAGAGGAAGCTGAAACGAAGTGGCGAATTATCGTCGTTTTCCTACCAACAAAAAACTGGTTCGGATGAACCCGCTTTACTGAGCTGGTTTCGCAGTATACGGAAATATTGCCCCATTCGTTGGGATAAATGTTTTCAATTGAATTGTTGTTTCTTCTATATATTATCGATCACGCTATGACTAAAAACAAAATAAAAATAAAAACTAGACGAACTGCTCTTGACTATTGGCCGAGATTTCCAGCAGCCGCCAAGCTGCCTTCGGGTTCAGTTCATTGGGATCTCGACACAACACCCAAACATAGTTTACGCGCATTACTTTCTCTGGATCGCCTTCGACAACCTTTTTATGCAGTCGATCTCGAACGCACATAATTTGTTGTGACTGGAAGGTAACAATAAGTACAGGTCCCTGCTCCATGACTTTGCCCATGACCAAGTCAATGTTTTCAATGTCAAGAATCTTCGAATCCAGATAAAGACCAGCTTTCATGGCCTGATTAATGGGCGTCGCAATTATGTTAAAAGTACTCTCGAAGCACCAGTCCTTGAGAATCTCCAAATTACCATGTACCATTGCCTCCAGAATGTTGGGAATGATGTCCGTTTCACAGTCGCGTAAAAATAGCTTTTGATCAAAGTTAGGATCGATTTTACACAATTCAGTGAGTGTTTCTGAGAGCTCTGTTTTGGAAAAGAGATTGCCCATGACATCGGACACTTTGTCAGTTAAAAGGCGGGAAGCACGAATCACAGGGTTTTCAGATTCTTCATATTTTATCTTCCAGTCGAGAACTTTATTCACGTATGTGTTGTTGTTCTTAAAATTCTCCCATGATTGATAGAATTTTGAGTCTTTGTGCAATTCAACGCCGGTGGCATCCTCATTTGCTTCGACAATTCGATCATCCTCCCCTGCAATGACTTCTTTTCGTTTCCGTAACTTTTCCGGACTCCGATACACACGACCTTGTATACTTTGAGTTTCAATTTCTTTCTTGATCAACTTTGTTGTATCAGATATCGTTTGGAATGCTCCGGATTTACCTAGTTTCTCGCTTTTTTCTGATATCGTATCCGTGACTCCTTTGGCCGATTTTGACAGTTCCTCTCCCAATTGGCTGGCTTTTTTGGCAATATCTGTTTTGCCCGCCTCTTCAATGACATCGCTTACTTTCTCTTTGATGCTGCCAAGGTGCTCTTTAAGTTTGCTGGAACCTTTTTGTGCTTCTGCTTCGACGGTGTTGAATTTTTGCCGCGCTGATTGCAGTGCATCGGATTGTTCAAGTTTTTGTGCTTCTTCTCGAAACTTCTTGATATTCTCTTTCATTTCTTTATTTTTCTCTATTTCGTTTTTAATGTTATCGATGAATTGTGAGAAGAATCCTGGTCTCCGGGAGGAGTACCACCTCTGAAAAAGAAACCCATGTACAAAGGTGATGAGCGATCAATGAATTTTCAATGCAAACCTGATGTTGGAGTCCCTGAAGGTAACATTGGGTAGATATACGACATAGAGTCCCTCTGGAAAGCGCAAATACTTTGTACTACAGGGATGAGACAAGAAAAAATAAATTGATTAAATGTGGCCCTGAATAACCTACAAATTTTGTACAACAACGGCGAGTTATTTATGAAAACTGCACTGGTATCCTAGTTTTCATGCAGAAAATGTTACCATTTCTTGTGGATTCGTTTTTCAATAGCGTGACACAGAAATAAGCCGCAGATAGTCTTGAGTAAATCCTGAAGAATTTATGTAATTTTATTGGGAGAGGAAAGAACTATCGAACTACTATCATGCTGTCGAAATGTCAGATTTATCTGACGGCTGATGTTGTCAAATGGACTGGTAGTATGGTTTTTGAAAATATGAGCTTTGCAAGATGTTACTACAGTAGAAGAGACAAAATACACCGGAATTTTATAGTTTTTCAATAGCCGTTTTAAGCGTAAAATCGTATGTAACAACAAAATGCTAAGATCGTGTTATTTATGCATGGTCTGGTTCCATATACCAGTGCTTGTCCATGCTGTGTATAGGAAACCAGTCGACCTATGAACCGAATAGATTTTATCAATCCAAAGATTATTTCTGATTGGATTCCATAAGCTTGCGAAGAATCATGATATTTCCACGGGTACGATACTGTTAACTGATGAGCATTCATAGTTAGCCAGATGTTATATTTGAAGGTCTGAATAAAGGAAATGCTACTGAGAATTTCGATGAAGCATTGGTGGTTAGAAAAGTACTGCAGCCTTTGCTTCCGATGGCTTTTGTTTCTCGATGTCGTGCAGGCAAGTGGTTATCTGCGTTTGCAAATAATGTATACAATCCTTCTTCTGTACAAGTGTCTCTGCTTTTCACGTGAACTGACTGTTGATAGCTAATTCCATGGGATATCCTTACAACTCTAGGGATCAGCATACGTCTTACCACTCTTCGTCATTCTTTTGATATCAATTTGATATCTGTGTTGAGGGCATAGGTATCAACGTTGGTTTAAGTCGAGACCGAAATAAAACCTCTGCTAATTTTAGGGTCACGATTCCCAGTACTTTTTAAAGCTCTACATTCGGTTGCGTTTAAGGTTTAAACAACAGCCACCGTAACACTCACACTAGGGGCCTACCTCTATTAAATCAGCTCCGAGCTCCCACGGTACCGTAGTTTAAGTCATGGTGTGACGAGGAACTATGACCGGTAGCTTGTTACTGGTCAAACCGTAGCAAACCTTTCGATGCTTAATGTAGATTGTTAATGAATATGATAAGTTATTCCTATTATGTTCGAAGCCAGTAAACAAGTCCATCAATGAATGGTTATCGAGCGTAATACGAGTCCGAGATTTAAGCTCTTAGAGAACATAAACTATTCACTAACAGTTCGACGAAATTTATAAGGACACATGAAGTAGTAAGCGCGCTCCGAACGCCTGAGATACATGCTTTCTTTTGCGGCAGGGGGTTCCGCCCCACAGGGTGCATCCTAAAAAAATAATATAGATATAAAAATATACTCTCATTCACGTGTTTCTGAACAATTTAAATATGCAAATTATGTGCAAAAAATCGAATTCTCCATCGTCATGAACGACAGCCCCACATTTAACCAAGCAACGCTTTCAAATTTGTTCATATCGTCCAACAGAAAATATTCAAAATTATCGTACAGACAACAGCTGTTCCCAATCCCCAACAATATTCCTACTACACCAACAAGAAAACCCAAATAAAGAAGAACAAGTTTTTATTTACCTTCCCTTTGGAAGAGAGCGAATTTTTTGTCGCAAATTCTTAGCAAAAATTACACCAGTTTAACAAACATTTAAAATGTCCAGTGTGTGAAATTGTAAACAGTTAATTGTGGTGAAAATTTTAGGCTATTTTTCAAAATGAGTGATTCTGACGAAGGTGCGTTAAAATTCAATTCTAAATTACTCGCCAAATTAAAAACCATTTGTCAAAATTGATTCCAATTAGTTGATTGTTTTGGCTTATATGAAGCTGGGTGCATGCGTATATGTCCATCCTGTTCTTAAAGGGCCTTCTGCGTAAATTTCTTGACAGTTGAACTCAATGTTGTGTTGCGAATTCGTTTGTTTATTTATTTACTTTAGCTGACAATTAGTTCGGTTTCAAATTGAATTGATTTTAAATTCAAATTAGAATACAACAAGAATTAGATCAGCGGAGAAATTTAATTTATTCAAACTTGCTTTGTTTGGTCTTTTTTTTTTATTGGTGGCGCTTAACAAGTGGTTGAAATGAGGGCGCCAATCTTTAAGACAACATCTTTATTAAGAATGAAAAAAAGAGCTTTGTGATTGTCGAGATCTACTTAATTGTCGGTAGTCCATCCTTTATACTCTTTAAATAAATAATGAGTAAAAACTTTCGAAAGAAAAATGACCAAAACTACGTGGGAAATCCGGGCAATTGTTTTCTTGACAATCTACCTGTTTGGGTGGAACGCACTTGAGCACGACTGCTATCCGCCAGTTAATTCGCTTGGTATAAGAACGTAATAATAATACTTTAAACATTGGGAGACGCTTCACATTGTTGTCTGTTTCTATCACAGAATGCTGAAAACATGTACGTAAGACCCTTTGAGGTTAGCCATCTACATTTTACCTAAATCATCGTCAAAAGCCCGCCTCCTTATAATGAAGGTCATATAATTATGCTGGATAAAAGGATCCCAATCTACTCGTATCTGATTCTTCGCTTTAAGCCTCATTACCGCAGAACTCGTAGGCATTGAAAAAGAAATCAAAAAGTCGTTCTTGATCCAATTTAGATTGAATTTTAAAACGACTCCGAGTGCGCTTATCACCATTTGTTTAAATCATTTAAGGCGAGGCCTTGCTTTGGATATAAATTGAAGTTTCTTCGGCTAGAGTCTTGAAATACTTACACATTCACTCTTTATTTATAAGCTATATTGGGCGACTGGTACGAGCCTTTCTGTTAAGCTCGCCGTACAAAAACCGTGGGTCGACAATCTTGCATTTAAGGCGGCTCAGGATGTTTCCATTCGTCTTTGCTCTTGCTCCGAAGAAACGACTGGCAAATGTTACTCTTCGTTTGGTTTCAACCATTATTGTGGAACCAAGGTAGACTCAATCCCTTACTACCTCTAAGTTATATATGACTATTGTGATCCGGTCGGTATTGCGGACTTATTCGTGTTGACATCATGTACTTGGTTTCCATTCGTACCTAAACCTAATTTGAAGGCTTCTGCCATTGATGTCAATGTTTTCAGTGTGGGTATGCAATAGTTCCACAGACTTTGGGAAAATGCTCTTTTGGTGTTGGCTTGCAAGTTTCCCATGCTAAAAAAAAAAACCATGTGTCCGCGCAACACCTTTTCTACAATTTGTATTGACATCAAGATCTCGGAGAGAAGCTTACGTTCTAAATTATTACTCTGCACAATCCCACAAGTTTGGCAGCGAGGCGAAAATTCCGATTGCATAGCTCGTCTGTTCGGCTCTGAAATCGATAAAAATTCGTTGTGTATCGTATTGGTTTTTAAGGTTTTTTGTAGGATCTGCCGCTGTGTGAATATTTGTCGTCGTTCACACAATATTAGAGACAAGGGCTTGTTTCCAACGGCTGAGGCCTATAGTATGGCAAACTTTACTATATATGTAGTTGGCCTTACTTCATTTTGGTTGGATGGATCGAAAGCTTGATATACATCTCGAGTTTTCAGTTTAAGTCTTGTTGACTTAACACGTTCTTGTTGTAATTTAACTTTGAAAGTTGTTCGTGAAATATGATCTCTCTATTTCTTCGACCGCTCGATTCCTATGGTTTTTTTTTGGTTTATGCAGTGAAGGATATGTTTTTCCCTCCTTTTTGCTCGAAGAAATCGCCTGCGCTGCTTCATAGGCTAGTTTTCTTTTTAAATATGCTTTTCTTCATTCTTTATGATTGCATGAAAGTGATTGAGTGGAATCCAACACATAAGTTGCGTCATTTCTAACGTCATTTTCGGTTGGATATTGGTCGATTTTGTTGGGTGAGTTCAAGTGGTGAAATATAGCCGAAACCTGTAAGATAAAGTGAATACCGCGGGTAAGGTAAAAGATCGCGCCCCTCCGATTAAGCAGTTCCGGACGTTTGTTGTTGATTGCATCCTTTAGTGTGTCCAATTTAGAGCACTACTTATTGGAATCAGTGATAATAAACAAATTCATTCCAATTTTAGCAAATACAGATGATAACTTCCTTAAGGAAGTGACCAGCTTTGAAATAGTTAAATTGGCTCACCCCTTTTGCCTATCCACTTTTTACCGCCTGTTATCATCCGATTACATCCGGTTGTTTTCCATGCGTATCTGCAGGGAATTGCTGATGGAGACACGATCGAATAAATTTTGTATTGTATCGACTTTGTATTAGTATGTGCCTGGTGCTACACTACTATTGCGCTAGTGCATTCTTTTCAATCAAGTTTAGTTTGATCCGCATCAATCTCAACCGGTCGTCAGATCATGTGAAATCATCATAACGAAAGCACCAGAACACCTCATGAACAGTCCAAGCGCTATCAGAGTTATCCCAGTGTACAGTGCAAATCTTTGTAGAGAGATCATTATAAACTGAAAATGCTACTTACTTCTCTAAATTTGTAAAAGAACACCAAATACGTGAAACACAAAATCGATTGCAAATGTGTATTTTAAAGTAAAAGAAACTGCATGCTCGAAGTACCAGAGGCATCATTCAACGTTAATCGAAATACTAACGATAAACAGAGGAAACTAATTGGCCCACCCAATATATCGGGCACTATAACAGTGAAGGATTGTTTTCCAAAGATCAGTTTGGTTAACGGTTATAGGATCAAGTATCGAGTGATAACTAAAATTACTTTAGTATTTTTTTTATTTATTTATTAAGCTCTGTTCACACGTTTGTTACCAATTGACGCTGCACCGCACTTTGCTGTTTGATTAGGGATTGAAAACACTGCCAGCCATTTAATGAGGTAATCTATATAAAGTGTAATTTTATGAATTCAGAAAGCAGATGAGCGATGTCAATGACGAACCTTTCAAATATTGACATTTTGTATTGCTATTAGCTTGTGGAATTCCAATCTGGAAATCCCCCCTCTAAATTAGTCTTAGACGTTTTCTGCCTTCCTAACTACAGCAGCGACTTCTGTTTTTCGTTTCACCAAAAAACGAGTTTTTTTTTCTCATAGCCAAAATCAGTTCAAAATATTTGGTGAAGGCACTGTTTATTCTCCATGGCAAAATTCAATCTACGCGTGCCATCTCATTTGCTAATTGTGAAATCTGCTTCATCCTATGTGGATAGATCGATCTCCTTTTTCTCGCCTGTAATTCTTTAAACTATAATAGTACGGTGCTGCTAGTGCCTTTATTGGTTTTATCGGCTATTTAAGGGTTTGTCTAAGTTCAGAGTCTATGTGGTTAATGATAAACATTTTCGATTTTTAAAATCAGCAGAAGCACCTTTATTCAGCCGAATTTTCCGTATTGCGCCTGCCCATTTTGCGTGTACCGTGTGTAGTGAAAAATCCCTTCCCTTTCAGAATTCAAGTATATTTTCTTATGGGACTGTGTTACTTTCAATAAAATGTCGAAGTACGCAATCCTTTACTACCTTTTAGTTATACATGACTATTCCGATCCGTTCGGTTTGGCAATATATACTTGGTTTAGGTATCTAAACCTGAACAGTAGGCTTCTGCCATTGATGTCAATGTCTTCAGTGTGGGTATGCAAATAGTTCCACAGGCTTTTCTGCTTCACTGCTGATGCTGAATTATTCTTTTTATATATTTGTATTTGCCTAACATTCCCAGTTTTACTTTTAGGTGGTTCAGTATTAAACGGATTATTATAGCTTAGCTCATTAGGCAGGTGTAGATGTGGGGTTGCTATCCTGCGGAAAAGCATATAAAGCGCTAGGTACCATGATCATACTTTCTTTGGAAACTTCTTCCTATTTCCCTAAGGAAAGTTGTGATTATTTTGACTAAAGTTCTTATTGGCTTTTGCATAAATAGCTTCACCGAACAAAATATATTCATCTTCATCTTCGGTGGATTTATCTTTCCAACGTCTTAGATGCGTCTTAGAATTCGTTATTCGGGTTTCTCAAGATATTCCCTATCGTTATGGATGGTGGTCTTTCCTGGTCTGAAAGCGCACGTTAACATAATGTAACAGAAATGATATTTTTTGGCGCAGCCTGACCATTCCTTTTCTTGAGGATAGGATAAACGATGCTAAGATTCTATGCTTCGGCAATACATGGAGAGAGGGGGGAAATCCTACTTATTGACACCGTAGAGACTTACGGTAGTGTGAGACTCGTGCAATGGTTGGTGCGAACCAATCTGATATCCACTGAAACCACTACCTTGCCGCATAGATTTAATCCACCCTGGAAACGCGTTATCATTATTTCAGGGAAGAGCCACCGTTCGAGTTTTTAAAGCCCCGCGACAGTAACGAGGAAGCTCGCCTCTCAGTCTGAAAGCCACCCACCGCAAGCTCCCCAAGGGATACTGTGGTCTCTTATCGGTGGGCGTATATTAATCGTCAAGATGTTCTGCTGGCAACCCGGAGGAGTCATCTAGGTGATGCCTTTACTGCCGTGCGGTGCAGAAACGCGTTGAACTTCCCGTGTCCAGAGAGAAGCTGAGTAAGATAGTAGTTCACCTCACCATGACTTCGCTCCAGCCACGGGCTCAGCACCAGTTTGAGCGTTTGTATTTACCTGCCCACAACCCTATCATCACATTCTTGCTGCTTGCACACCAACGATCTACTTTTTCTGTCGCTATCTTGTTTAGAATCCAGGGTTAGACATTTATTTTCACGTTCCCGGGCAAGTAACACAACCGGTACGGTTCTCGCGATCACCATAACGGCTGCTGCGGAGACAGTGGGGTAAGCACAAGCGTAGTAAGTCGCTTTCGGAGGACCCGTTTAAACAGCTCATCCGTTAACACCTCAGCGCCGTTCAGCGTTGGTGACCGATGCTTCACCCACCGAAGTCCCCGCCGAACGATCGTTCCCTAGTGAACTCAACCATCTCTTTTTTTTGGGCCGTCACCTCAAACCCCACATTCAGTACGCCCTCTAGGTCTAGAGATATCCCATCGTATTCTGCGCTAGGCTTATTCACGGGATCTCACGGTCATGACCAGTGCGACATCATCCGCAATATCAGTCAGCCGGACTCCCGAAGGCGTTTCTAGGCTCAGGAGCCTGTCGTACAGGTTTCCTTTCAGATGTCGGTCCATCTTGCCAATATAAAAGTGTTCTTGACGTCGAACGTCACCATGACGCCAACAGTCTTCGTCCTGTGGGGTGCTTTCTAAGCATAGAACTAGGCCTTGGAGTTTCCAGTGCTTACTGAAACGATCGGAATTTTAACACGCATCAAACATGTTCAGGAGCTTTATGCCTCAGCAGGCTCTTTATTAGCCTCCTCAGTTCTTCGGTTGTCAAGGATGGGACTTCATCCATACCTTAGAGTTGTACGAGAATATTATACTTCTTTTTTGTCTGACATAATCTAACCTATGGTGGTCTCGATGGTACAGTGATAAGCTTTGTCGACTACTATACCAAAACTCTAGGTTCAATTCCCACGAATTACACGAGAAAACCTGAATAAGAATAATAATTCTTGACGTCGGCACCTTCTCAGCGATGGGAAAATTACTCCAAAAAAGAACTTTATATATCATATGAAAGAAAATCTGATTTTTTCGTGCCCA
This sequence comes from Volucella inflata, assembly GCA_928272305.1. Taxonomy (NCBI): domain Eukaryota; kingdom Metazoa; phylum Arthropoda; class Insecta; order Diptera; family Syrphidae; genus Volucella; species Volucella inflata. Next base: position 144,961,503 of record OV743716.1, on the reverse strand, counting down.
AAATGAGAAGGCGAGCAACCCAATGAGTAAAAGTATTAATTCTTGGTCCCAGCAGGACTATCGTACCATAATTTTACTTAAAAAATATACGTTCTTCAAATTCATACGAGATTGTATATAGACAGTGGCCTACTGAACTATTTTTCACTAGCAAAAAATTTCTTCTGAAGCACCCTTCACCATCTATTGTTCAGCACCGTACGAGTAACTTGTGCAGTGTCACAGAAGGTGACAAACCATTTCACGTTAAGTAAAATTTAAATTGCATATTCTACCTGCATTTAAATTAAGTCAATTTGCCATTAGCCTACTTAAAAACCTCGTCCAACACTTAAATTACCCTTCGTTGGCCGAACGAATGCCAATTTCACTTGACCTCATAAACTAAAGGGTCAACAACTTCATAGGCACCCCTAAAGGTATTTTAACACTCTGTGCTCCATTTGGGGTTAAAACCAGTTCAAACCCATGACCTCAGTGGTAAGCATAATTTTTTTTCTCTTAAAAGAATTTCTCCTTCAAATTGTTGGAAAACCACCTGTTGCTTCGAGAGTCAAAGCTACCGTAACACGACCTACCTCAACCCAAATGATCACAATTGCCCCTGTATTCACTGTCGATACTGAATAACTTCAAATCGATTTATAATGCTCTGTCATATTATATATACTCCTATCAATTTACGCCCTTATAACAGTACTAGTGCTCATATTATAACAATGATAACCTCAACCAAACTGAATTAATACTGTTAACTGCTTAAGAAAGTATCACACCCATGATACGAGTATCGTTAAAATCCCTTTATCCGTATACATAGTTACTACTTTGATTAATCTGCAGTTGATGGATACTTAATTTATATTGGCGCCAACCGCAAATAAATTTTCCTCCTACTTGGTCATGGTATCGTTTCCAGCTTCAAGAGTGAGACGAGAACCTCCTGTCGTTGCCACCGCTACCACCATCGTCACTCCAAGTGGGTTACTCATTTACGAATACCACGTGCGTTGTGTTTTTTTTTTTTTTTTCATAACATCTTCTCTTTCAACCCTTGCGGTTCTCTCGCACAGCCACTGCGCACTAGATGCCAGTACATTTGCGTCTACGAATCCAATCCAATCCAATCCGATGAATGAATCGTTACGCGTCCTGTATGCGGCGTACCAAGACCCAGACTATCGATTTTTACCACATCATCGATGACAGTTGCAGCAGTCTGAAATTGCCAGCGAGCTCGAAAAGACCGATAAAATTGTTTAAGAGGCATTCGCTATTAGTAGATTATTAAAAAACGACATCTGTGTGTTTCCTAGTGTTGTGATAACTTTTGAACTTCCTTCCAAATCGAAATGAAGAGTTTCTCTGATACCATATCAATTCCACTGCATTTAAATGAGTATATCACCAGATAGAAGTTCTAGTTCCATCTATCCACCGAAAAACCACCAGTGAATCTGTGTTGTTGTAAAACTTTAGACTAAACGACTTCCAAGACTCCAATCATGGATTGGAATTTTGGAGACCGACCAAAAGCAGGCACTGAGACCGCATTGGATGCATGTGATTACTTTGTGGATGAGGTCATTGAAATTACAAGTTGCCTGGGTACTTACTACATTAAAAAACTTCTTTCTAAATAAATTCTCATTATTTTTGTTTTTTAATTATTTAAAATTACTGTGACTAATGCTTGGTAACATTTTGTTTCTTTTTTTTTCTGTTTTTTTTTGTTTTTTGTTTTGTTTTTGTTGCATGACCAGATGCCAGGGAACAAGTGCGCTTGATTAAACATACGGAATTGAGACAAGCAGTCATTGCTGGAGACGAAAGGACTGTGCGGGTACTGCTCGAAGCCCTAGGAAATGAGCGTGAGATAATTGTGAACATGGCCCCGACTGGAGCGAATACATTGCTATTTCTGTAAGTATTATTATTATGCAGGAGGGAGGGGTTAATAGTGAAAAATAACTTATTACATATGGGGGATTTAAGCCTTGTAACATATGTGGGAGTGTGTGGGCTGTAGCTTGAGTCGGTGGTTGAACTTTTGCAATTTAATTCTGGAGAAGAAGTTTCATGTACATATAAGGGTTGCATTGCATTACATTGAGTCGAAACATAAGCGGATTATGGAAGGTGCAAGTGGAAAATTTTAATAAATCAAGTGATTTCAATTTCGTAAGCAACGGTCTTCTGTTTTTCTGACTAGGTACCTATATTCCTATTATTTAAGGGCTTCTGATTGATTTGCAAAGTCAAGAATGCATTCAATTGTCACACTAAGCTTACTCACTTATGGGCTCACTTGTCCCTTCAAACGGAGGTTCGGTATTCGTCTTTTTCTTTACCTTGTAGTTATACACATATTCTTCGCCATTCACTGTTTTCATAGATTTACTAATAATTTTAGATTGCCTTTAGATATGGTCCTGCACATCACTTGAAAAGTTTTCCTTATTGGCCATGTATTGGATTATTGCAAGATTTTGAATTTGAATCAATTTTACTCGTATAGGTTCTGTTATTTTCTACGACTGTCTCCCAATATTTTACCAGCTTGCGGATTCCGTTTTCATACAAACTATGTGATTTTCCCTCAAAATACGTCGTAAGGTTGTTGTCGACAGCTTCGGCGAACTTAAATTTCTGTATTTATAGCAGAGCCTAGGTAGACAAAGTCCTTATCTACTTCAAAGTTATATCTGTCGAGGGTGACGTTCTGCCCGAGATGTCGGTGTTAGTTGTCCTTTTTGCTTGACAGCATATACTTGGTCTTGCCCTCATTGACCGCTAAACCCATTTTCGCCTCTCCGTCTCAATACTCGCGAAAGCGCCACTGGTATCACGCTGATTTCTCCCGATTATGTCAATATCGTCGGCGTATGCGAGTAATTGGACGGACTTTTGAAAGATAGTGCCTCTTGCGTTTGCTCATGAGTTTTGCACTATTCTTTCAAGTACGATGTTGAAAAAATTGCATGACAGCGCATCGCCTTGTCTAAATCCTTTCTGGACATCAGAGGTTTCGGTGAGATCTTTACCGACCTTGATGGAGCAGCGTGCATTCTTCATCGTCAACCTGCACAGACGGACGAGTTTGGTAGGGATACCAAAACTAGACATTGCTCTGTATAGCTCGTCTCTATCGATGCTGTCATACGCATCGATCAATAGGTGGTGTGTATCGATCTGAAGCTCATGGGTCTTCTCCAAGAACTGCTGTAGTGTGAATATCTGGTCGATGGTGGACTTTCCTGGCCTGAAGCCACACTGATATGGACCTATCAGGTTGTTGACGAACGGCTTCAGGCGTTCACATAATACGGCGGACAAGATCTTATATGCGATATTAGGAAGACTGATGCCTCTGTAGTTGGCACAGTTCAGAGGGTCTCCTTTCTTGAGAAAGGAGCAAACAATGCTGAGGTTCCATTCATCGGGCATACTTTCGTCCGACCATATTTTACAGATGAGTTGGTGTATGCTTCTTACCAAGTCATCGCCTGCCGCTTTGAAGAGCTCGGCAGTTAGGCCATCCGCTTCAGCAGCTTTGTTGGACTTAAGCTTCGATATAACTATCTTCACTTCATCCAGGTCGGGTGGACGGAATTGTTGGTCATTATCGTTGAACGGTTGATTCTGTCTAACAGCGGTATTTGGTCCATCATCGCCATTATACAGTCTGCAGAAATGGTCTTTCCAAATCCTCAGCATCGACTGCGATTCTACTACGATGTTCCCTTGTTCATCTCTACAGGGTTCGGTTCGGGGTTTGTTTCCGCGGCATGTTATTTTTACCTTTTGGTAAAACTTCCGAACCTCATTCCTGGAGTAGCATCTCTCAATTTCCTCGATCGCGCGCTTCTCATGCCCTTTCTTCTTCCTCCTGAGAAGCTGGTGTTCATCTCTCCTCTTCCGCTCATAGAGCTCATGAACAGCTCTGGTCTTTCTAAGCAGCACCGCGTTATATGCATCTTGCTTAGCTGCATGTACTTGCCGGCATTCATCATCGAACCAGGGGTTTCGTGGTGGTGGACGAGTGAAACTCAGCACATCAGAAGCGGCATCTCTGATGGGGTTTCCAGCTTGTTTCCAGCTTCTTTTTTGTTTCACATTTTTGTGCAGATTCGAAATCTCGTCATCTGTTACGAGTCGATCCAAAAAATTTTCGTTATCATATTTTTTTCCGTCAAATTATGCAGCACCCAGGTGTCGAGTTTGGAAGTGAATCCAAGTTTCTTTTAATTTCCAAATTCTCAAATGATCAATATTAAGTTTCTAAGCTATCTGCTGAGTTGAAATCTTCGGATAATTTTTCACTAAGACTAGCTCAATGTCTTCATTAATCTCGGAAAGAGACCCTGATTTTCCAGGGTCATATAACCGTTTCGTGTTTTGTTGCAGCTCCCACACTCACTCAATTTCGAAACTCTTACAGCATAACATGGCGAAGGTGTAAGTTTTCTTTCTCCATTTTATAGTATATAAGGTTGCGTCATACAGCAAACTCTGCGATACGTATGAAGATCGGGCACGAAATTTTGCAATAGCCCAATACTTTAATTTGTTCACATTTCCTAAAGCGAACTTGTTCTCCACTACGTTCATTGTTTTCGGGCAAATAGTTGATTTAAGCTCATTAAGTATAGAGGTTGAGTAGAATTCGCTGATGAAAAGCGTCGTTAAGAATCAGTTGCCACAAATTATCTACAATCTTCCTGGCGAAAGCACCAAACTAGTTAGGAAAGAACTAACCAATCCGCTATATTAAGATGCTTAGATGGCACAAAAGTCTGGGGTGGACCATAGCCTTTAACAATAAACCTCTAATATAAGCGCGGTATTTGGCATAGACACTCCAAGATTGTTGAGATATTTTTACATCTGTGTCCGCCATCACGTTTATATTCATTTGCATTACATATCCTAGCTATCGCAGGCTCTTTTTTCGTAAAATTCTTTTTTTTTTTTTATAATTTACGCGCGCCTCAAGAGGTTTTATGATGCCCTTTTACTGTCGCCAGGGAGCGGGCGGAAAGATAGAAGGAGGAGAAAGGAAAGCATTGTGGTGATGTAGTGGTTTGAAATTTTGAAACTCAGGTATGTTTGGTTTCGATATTGACTCTCAGGGGTGGGAGTCCGAATAGGACGAAGAGTTTTACTTCACTCGGAATGATTCCGGTCGTAAATTTTAACGGTTGTTTTGTGGTTGAAACTCTACAACAGCCAAATCTACATGCCAGTGTTATGCCTTCACACGCAGATTTTTCTGATTGAGTTCCAATTACACAAATGAAAAACTTGTCATGAGTAGGATTCGAACCTTGACCCTCCGAGTGAGAAGCGATGGCTAGTACCACTACACCACGGCCACGGTTTCTGTCTATTTCAAATGAGGACAAACGAACAGAACGTCTTACGATTTGCGTGAAATTAATCTTACGACTTGATTTCACGAGATGCCCATATATCCATGGGAGCTTGAATACGCCTTGCAATCGCTCTCCGTCAATTCCTTTGATACCAATTCGGAACTGTGTTGAGGGTACTTTTCCACTGTTGGTATTAGTCGAGGTCTACCCAAAACCTGCTACTGTTGTTAGGGTCACAGCACCCAGTATCTTGCAATTCTACATCGGGTATGACCCTCCCGGTGTTTTAAATTTAAACCACAGCCACCGGGACGCTCCCAAAAGGGGGCCTACGTCAAAAAGTTAGGCCCGGATCGAAGTCCGGGGGGCTCCTAACTCCCACGGTACCGTGTTTTAAGTCCTGGTATAGACTACGGTGGTCTTGCTACTCAACAAGACCTATGACCAGCAGCTTGTAACTGCACAATCATAGCAACCATCAGTGGCGATAAGTCCAGTTTTTCTCAACCCTCGCTTTTTATTAGACAACGTCATTGATGGAAGAACCCTTAATAATTGGGCGGAGGCCCGCACAAAGGAACAAGATAAAATTAAAAATTTCCTTTAGCAATTATTTGAATGATCAATCAACTGAAAAGTTTCTCGACTGCTACAAAGTGTAAACTCGCCGTCTAAGAAGTGGAATGGGTTGGATCGGACAAAAAGAGGTGAAAAACTGTACCAGCATTAACACCCACCACACCCCGACAAAGGGTTGGAGATTTTAATGCCAAGATATGCAAGATTGTCATATTTGGTAATGCAGTGGAGAAGTACAGCATCCATGTCCTCAACTTCGGAAATTGACACGGGCTTATTGATTGTGCGCCTGATGTCAGCACACACCTTGATATTCATAAAGTGACATGACTGACTCCTGGTCAACAAACCAAGTTGATCATATTGCGATCGACGCAAGTTATCCCTCCTGTGTTTGGGATACCCTAAGGTTTCGAGCAGCTAACATCAATTCCGCCCATTCCCTGATAGCCAATGTATTGATGCGGATATCCGTAGCAGTCAAAAGCCACCAAACTATTGTGAAAAAGTTTAATGTCAAACAGCTGCCACTGCAATAGACTTGCGTGGCCTCTTCCTTTTAAGTTTCCCTTAACCTTTCGAGGAGTCCGATGCTGCCAACATTGAACGTAGAAGACCAGTGGAACAATCAGAAAGGCAATCAGAGCAGCTCTCCAGAAAAAAACGAGAGTGGATCGCTAGGAGAAGGAGGAACACTAGGCTCCTCAGAGAAAAAAATTGTGCTACCAGAGCCAGAGGTCGGATTTTTCTTACGAGTGAGGGAAACAAGTATTTCTTTACTGAGGTCTTCAACACACCAGTTAACGTTTCCATACGTTTTTTTGCGTGTTTACCATTCAATATTATGACTAAGTAGTTGGCAAAACGGTCAGATTACAAAGTTTTACAAGTATGTCATCAACGACAAGTGACTGCAGAGGCAGGAGGACGCCTTATTGGATAACCCGAAGATGTGGATGTTTTCCAATTTTCAAGGATCGCTCGATTAGTGGAATGATATTCGAAGGCACCGTCAATGTCTAGGAACAAATTGCAATTTCCTTTTGTCGGTTAGATTGACTATTGCCGACCTATTTCTTCAAAGCCATTGTCATTTAAGGAGTGCGGCCTTCCCTACTTGTGGCCTCAAGGGTCTCTGTGCTGTGGTCTTGCTTGTTTGGGCATTAGAGTAACACTTGAGGTATTCATTCTTGGTTCCCTTTGTTAACTGCTTTAATGCCAAGTCAAAATGTTTTTGAAAACTTATTTTATACGATGGTGGATCTTATGACTACTTATTGGGCACATTTAACGACGATTTGAAGGGAAGACGACACTTGTACACGTGAGCAGTCGTTATGACGGAAATTTTATGAACTGGGTTACGAATTGCTTTACTTCCATATTATTCTCCGGATGAAGTCCCAGTGCTCATTACCCGTTTTCAAAGCTAAAGGAATCAGTAGAAAGGACTCTAAATAATAATAATATTCAAAAGTGATAAAAGAGGAGCGTTGAACGAAGTGTATTGAATGCAAACGATGTTATTTTGAGAAATAGACGTTTTTTTTATTTATATCTTTCATTAAAAAAGTCATTTATTGATTTACCCTCGCATCTCACAGGGAAACATTTCGAAATTAAATTGAGAAGAAAGAAGATATTTCAAATAAGGGCATGAAAACCAGAACTTTGTGGCTTTTATGTTCTACTAGACACCCTGTTGGTGTGTTTAAAAGGCATTCAAATGGTTTCTGTTGCTATGTATCTTTTATAATAACACGATTTTCTACTGTTTGTGGTTTCTATAACATATGTTAACTATGAGATATCAATTTAACCGTAGGTCAATCTGTCGGTTAAGGAGCAAGTCAAGCTGTGTTTAACCGTAGTGTAAGTTTATTGAAGGCCACATGATATATTATAGCAGGAAAGCTTGTTAAACTTTAGTCTCTTTTGTCTCGTTTTTAAATCTATACTTGAATATTATGTTTGGATTAACCAATTATGGATTAAATACAAAATCACTCCTCCGAATTTCTTCCAGCACACAGTATTTTTCATCATAGTTTTCAATGGCTTTTTTTTATCATATTTCTGGTTGTAACTCGTTTAAAACTGTATGGATGTTGGCTTTGAAGTGTTTCAATGTCTTAGCATTATCGACTTAGGCACGTCTCTACTCTACACGGCACATCGAGCAAAATTAATAAAGCCAGAAGGGTTACCATCTGATATTCAACGTCCTCATTATAAGATGAAAACCAAAAGGTTACAGAGTTACAGGGAAACTTAGGATTAAAACCATTCTGTACCTTCAGCAAGCCGACGAGTCTGGTGTCATCTGTGCTATTATTTAAGACAATCTTCAGGATTATCTAAAAATAAAAAAACAAATTTCGAATAGAGTAGCGCCGTGCGCGTCAGTTAAGAATTGGTCTCCTTTTCTTCTTCATCCGTACAATTTTTGCAACATCGTTGAAAGATAGGACAAGTGTTTTAATATACTTGTCAATTCAGATATAGGCTTCGAGGATGCCCACTAGATACCTGAGATGTAACCGTTTCCTTGATTCAGCTTAGGCCAAATGTTTATGGGCCAGAGGGCAGGTTGTGTGTACCTTACCTCATCCAGATTGAGTATGAGTTTACGTGTATGGAGTGGGGTTCCTATATACTCGTATAATACTTTTAGGTTGAATGGATGTTTAAAGTTCCTCCGAATATTTCGATTACGCAGTATTTAGCAGGTAAATAAACTGTTTGGTAATTTCGTTGAGAAATAGATGGTAGTTTTAACTAAATACCATATAACTAAGTTCAAAGATTGCAAAGCTGCTTGACTATCAGTGCAAATGTAGACATTCCTGCTAAATATCACATTTCATTTCAGACAAAAGAGAGGCAATAGGAGGGCGGGTCAATAAGTCCGTGACTTTTGGATTAAAACACAGATTTTTTGATAAAAAAATAATTTTATTTTTCAACGTAGTCTCCCTTGAGCTCTATACACTTTGTCCAACGCTTCTCCAATTTTTTTATCCCTTCCAAAAAAAATGATTTGTCGAGGTCCTCAAAATAGGCCTTTGTTTGCTTCATCATTGAAGTCAAATCTTTTTCCACCAAGCCATTTCTTCAGGTTTGGGAACAAGAAGTAGTCGCTCGGAGCCAAATCTGGAGAATAGGGTGGATGAGGGAGCAATTCATAGCCCAATTCATGGATTTTTGCCATGGCAACTGCACATGCGTTTGTGGTCGACTGTGAGCAAACGCGGCACCCATCTTGCGGAAAGCTTTCTCATGCCCAAGTGATCATTCAAAATTGAAACCACTGAGCCATGCGAGATCCCTACGGCTTCCACAATCTCTCGCACTTTCAATCTTCGGTCGGCCAACACCATATCGTGAATTGTTTCGGGTGTAGAGACCTCAACTGGGCGTCCAGGACGTTCGGCATCTTCAGTTCTTGTACGGCCACAACGAAATTCAGTAAACCACTTTTTTACCATTGAAATCGATGGTGCAGAGTCCCCATAGTATTTATCAAGCTTAGCCTTGGTCTCGGTAATGGTTTTTTTCGCAAGAAATAATGCTTAATAAGCACACGAAATTCACTTTTTTCCATTTTCTCCTCAAATTAGTGAGTAGTCTGATAAAAATAGCTGTCAAACACAAACTAACTGACGCAGCAAGTTTAAATTTTGACAGGAGTCAATTGACAGATGCCTGTTGACAGGAGCAGTGTTGCTGTTTCAGTAAAGAGGTCAGAAATTCAAAAAGTCACGGACTTATTGACCCGCCCTCGTAGTATGTTAATAGAAGTCGAAAAGGGAAACTAGGTGGGTGATGGTCGTTCGTTCCCCCCATTCATGGACTCTTTGAAAAAAACAGTTAAAGGTCAGTCTTCCGCTCAGTGTTGTTATATTGAATTTACTTCCAACCTTGGGGGTGGGAATGTTGTAGTAGAAATTTTAGTCGATATTAATTTTTTGATGTGAGAATGGACGAGTTGCCTATTTGAGGACTGGCCCACTGAAAGGTAGCCTTAAGACCACTGCCAGTGGCGTCATCTTTTTTGTTTTTTGGAGGGCTGTTTTGGCTTTTTACACTACATCCACATCTTGGTACAGTTCGCGGTTGTATCTTGTCCTCCATTCGCCCTCCTCGCACCCAGGACCAACAATTTTTCTTTCGAAGGAACCCAGTATCAGTTCTCCCTTCTTGTTCTTCGTCCAGCACTCGGCGCCATAAAGCAGAACTGGCAGGATAAGGGGTTTGTAGAGCACACATTTCGTCCTTCGAGTTAGGAGTTTTGAATCCAATGACCAATAGTTTGGCCAAGCCGAAGTAGCAACGGTTTCCTAGGGTAATTCTTCGCCGGGTCTACACTAGGGTGTCATTCTTGGAGTTAATGTTTACTACGAGGTAGGTGAACTCCTTACTACCTCGAAATTATTGCTTTCAATAGTGACGTTTTGTCCTAGGCGGCGAACAGATGCTTGTTTGTTTGTTGATTTCGAATTTCGCCTGTTCTTTAATCGCCGTGAACGCTTCTATCACGGCACACTGGGAGCGACCGATGATGTCCATATCGTCCGCATACCCCAGCAGCTAAACGGACTTGTTGAAGATAGTGCCTACCGTGTTGACACCTGCCCTGTGCACTATCTGCTCCAATACAAGATTGAAGCAGTCGCCTGATAGCGCATCTCCTTGTCGAAATCCGGTGCATGTTTAAAATAGTTCCGAGGAAATACTTCCAAACTGCACGTTGCAGCGGGTGTCTCGAAGAGCCTGCGTTCCGGTTTTGTAGCCAGCAGCGTTACTTGGCTTTTTTATAAAACCTCCGGATGTTATTACGATCGCACGGCTCTTCGATCTCTTTGAGCTGGGAAGCTGCGTAAGCCCTCTTCTTCCTACGCAGGATCTGCTTTTCCTCCCTTCTCCTGGCTCGATATTCTTCTCTCGCTGCCCTTGTTTTCTTGTGTGCATCTTCTGTTACCTTTTTCCTGTACACGCAATCATCATCATACCACGGGCTCTTTCTCTGGGGTGGCTGGTACCCTACAGTGGTTTCGGCTACCTTCTTGATGATGTCGCGATACTAGCACCACTGATTGTTGGCGTTTGTGGTAGATGAGTGCACAGAGAAGAGTCTCATAGTTAGGCGCTCCCTGTAGGCTCTGGCTACTTCAAGTGCGCTAAGGCGTCCAACGTCGAAATTACTTTTTCGGGGCGCAGCTTCTTCTGGTTGGACAGACGAGCTCTGAATTTAGCCGCGAGAAGAAAATGGTCAGAGTCGACGTTGGCCCCTCGGAATGTGTGCACGTCGAGGATGTTGGATGCGCGCCTCGTATCGATTAGCACATGGTCGACAGGATTATTTCGATTTTATTTAATTTTACTACTAAGTCACACTTTTGATTTAGCTGGAATTTCAGTTAAGGGCTCTTTGCATTAGGCCTGTTAGATTATCCGGCTGTTTTTCAGTAGTACCCACTTCAATGCCATCCGCATAACGAAGAACTTACAGCCTACCTCTCCAGAAGTCTTATTGTCTCCATTGGCATGTCTCCGAGTTGAGGATTCTCATAGGTTTGTAATGAAAATGTAACTTGTGAGAAGACAATTTATAATCAAGGCTTCATCTTCTAGATCTGATAGTGCTGTTGTTATCGCCTTGCCTTTGACATTGTTTAAGGGAGCCTTAATTTCGGGAAGCTATCACTTCAGACTGGCAGTTTGTATAATTAGACATACTATTGAATGCAGGCAATTTGTATAGATTATGAAATTGCTTCTAGTATGCATAATGAGAAGTCAAGGAAAAAATTGGGTATATGCTCTGACGAAGATGTAAATCAGTTTTTTCAAAATTTTTAGAAGGATTATGCCAGACTGAATCAAACCACATTTATCTTCGTCTTTAACTTGGGGACGTGTGTGTTGTACGTCAGCCAACAGACCGACTTTTAGTCAACGTTAAGCTACGTTGGTGTTGGTTTTCTTTTTAGATTTCGGGAAGGAAGAAAAGGGCATCTAGACAACCCGTTTGAGCTTTCCTAAGTTGACTTTCAAATTTCAGCTTCCTATAGTGTGTCATATCTAAAACTTCTCTAACTTTTCCAATCTTAGATCCTGATTCATTACATTCCAATCGAGTGGCAACAGTCCTAAGAGTCATTAACAGGACACGGATTGCCATGTACTAAATTCGACCACTCGGGTTGTTTTTATAGGGAGTGTAGCTTCGGAGGCAACCCCTAATTCGTTTCTTATAATTATCTTCTCCTTTAGAAATGCAGTAGCGTCAGATCTTTCGATCTAATCAATTAATGCCTTCAAGCTGTGAGATGATTCGACCATCATATCATTGTACGCTCTTGGAGCGTTAGCTGATCTGAAAGTCTGAGAAATACAAGAAGAACAGATGATTCTTTGTCTGGGTGCTTTGTTGCACGACTAAAAAAATGACCCCGAAATTTGCAATTACACTAGGGGTATACACGGATGAAACTGCCCTGTGGCATTTTGATACTTTACAAAGTTTACCTTTAACGCATTCATGAGTTGATTATTGCCCGTCGTTTCGGTTTAAATTTGACTTAAAAAATTGCATCATTCATGCCCGATAGTAACGAATTATCGCTCTCTGTGTCCGATTCCTTTGCACAGTCATTGCTCACTTTGCTTTGCTGCTACTTTTGTTTGATGGAACCGAAGAAGGAGTTCTCCTCCCCGATGATAGATGGTAAGCAAAACGGCTGTCCAAACACTCATTGTTAACATTATTCAAAGCACTAGGTCCACCATTTTTGGCATCCAACTTAATTTATTGATTTGATGAAACTCATCGGACCCAACTGAGATTGCGTTTGATCCCATCACTTTCGTTTATACAGGTTCGAACTGCTCATAACTAGGTAATACGACTATGTATCTCCGAAATGAAGGAATTAAACTTCGGATCTAATTGTAGCGAACGCTTCTGTAAAAGTTATTTTTATGTCAATCCACATTATTTTCATATATTTCGTATTTCAATTATTTCTATTTGATTTTCAGAGCTGCGCAGTCGGGATATGAAACCATAACAAAACTGCTGCTAGATGCCGGATCTGATGGTCGATCGCAAGCGGTTACCAAGTATTCGCCTCTCTATGCAGCTGTTCATCAAGGACATTACAATATCTCAAAATTAATGCTTGAAAAGTTCCCGGACTTAATTCAGGTGTGTGTTTAACTTGATGAAATTCTGTTCATAATATGCCTATAAAACTCTTATACTCGTAGCAACCAACAGTAGAAAAATGGTTACCACTGCATGCTGCCTGCATCAATGGCCACATTAACCTCGTTGAACTGCTTATAAACTATCAGTATCCAGAGTACTTGTACAGTACGTACAGAGATGAAGACGGTATTTGGGAATGGCGTTTGCCCTTCGATCCAAATCAACAAGATGTCACTGGACAGACAAGTCTTTACATAGCCAGTATATTAGGAAATAAGACCCTCGTCAATATGTTGCTGAATTGGAAGGTGAACTGTCGGAAAACATTAAACGAGAGTCCACAGAGTACACCCATAACGCCAACACGTAAACGAATTTCTTTTGGAATTCAAGCAATCATGTCTAAATTGAATATTTCCGCGGAGGGTGAAAATCTCGTAAAGGTGAGCTAGAAAACTAATTAAGCATTTTCCATTTTCGAAATGAAGATTTATTTTTTATCATATTTCTTAGGAGGATACAGAATGTGAGAAGTGCCCTATAAATTTGAATCTTCTCTGTGGTGCTACTCGAGAAACTGCTCTATTAGCAGCTGTTCGTGGTGGTTTTCAAGACGTAGTTACAGCTCTCTTACAGCATAAGGCTAATCCAAATATAGTGGCAAAGCCAGTAGAGGATCAAAACGATCCAAAGTATGAAAGAAAACCCAGTTTTTAGATTTTATCTTACAAACGTTTATTTATAGGTGTAGTGAAGAAATCTATGGCCTTAGCAATGTGCCAATCGCAGAGGCATGTAAACAAAGATCGCTGCCCATGGTTGAACTGTTGCTTAAGTAATTATTCAAAAGTTCCCAAATCTTATTGGTTTACAAAAACAAAAATTGTGTTTGTTTAATTACAGTTATGGTGCTCGTGATGAATTTGGTTCAGCTCTTAATGTAGCCGTAAGCAGTGGCGACGAAGCTATTTTAAATCGTCTCTTGGCTAAACGTGTACATCCAGATTCAGATTATAAAATCAACAAGAAAGGTCTCCCCACACCGGTGGAAGTTAGTGTATTTATGCCATCAGCCACGAATATGACCTACAGCACTATGTTTCCAAATGTGCCAACTATCATCGATTGGCATAATAACAACAACGTGCAGTTGCCTATAATAAGGTTCGAAGATGTTTTTCTTAAAATATTTAACATATTAACAGTTTTGTATGCTTTTTGCTTTTTATATAGAATCAGTTGGATGGTAAATGGGGTGTTGCAACTAAATCCAAAATTACAAGGACATCCAAAGATTAACGATGTTGCTTTGACGGCTATTACGAGGATTGATTTCTCTCATAATAATCTCACAAGCTTGCCACTAGAGATATTTTCATTGGTCAGTTTGAAGTAAGTATGTCCTTTGTTTGTGACGTTTTCAAATTAAAAAGGCCCAAATAGAGACTAAACTAAGCTCATTTAAGCCTCCTACACTGCCTGCTTCTTGGCAGCAATAGGAGAACTTTAATTAACATTTTAGAAGCTTAACCTCCCTTGCACCTGCGTCTTAGAATAGATAGACATAATTTGCAAACTAAATTGAACAAACACCTTTTTAAATGTCAAAGTTTTTGAAATATTTCAACAAAGTATGTTTTTGTATTAGATTTATCGATTTCGCGTCATTGAAAATCTGATATAAGCAAATGGAAAAGATCACGTATTGTTGCTTTTCATAAAGTCACAAGTTCCATTGCAAGGAGTCGTAAGAGTAATTGCGGTCGAAAACGCAAAGGCTAGGCTCATGATGACAAAATACTGATATGAAATATGGCAATAAAAAGTCCAGGGAAGACGAATATAGCGAAATTAGTGAAACCGATAAAGTGAATAAGACTACAAGCATTGCAAAAAAGGCGGTAAATAGGTGTACATGCAATGCAATATCGAAGCACGGCCAAGCAAGTTTGTATTTTTAAAATTGCATTTCGGAGTTACATATAAAAAGTACAGACAACGCAATACCATTGAACTTCTTGGTAGTCAATGCCAATCAATAAAGTTAACAAAGGCCTTTTTTTGACGGCGATAAGATCTTGAAATGAACCGGAGGCGTATATAAATTCTAAGCGATATATTCACGATGACGTTAATACGAATGTTAATTGCTGAGCGTAAGTAACTGGAGAGTTCGGGGCTGAAGTTTTATGTACCAAGGCAGTTTACAAAGCTTACAATCACAATGGGTGGTGCGACGTTGAAGACCCGATTTGTTGCCAATGGGTTTTCTGCAAGAGAATAAAGTTACTGTTGCTTTTCTTACTCTTTCTTGAGTATAAGATTTTGCAACAAAAACTTGAAGGCCTAAACATTAACTGCAACAACAGAAAATCAAATAGCGAATGCCATTAACTAACACTTTTAAAAAAAATTAAGTTCATAATTGAACTACGTTAGTCAGCCATAAAAAAAAGTTATCTCTAAAGTTTAAGTATGGATAAGACAAGCGATCTACTGAAATTCAGTGGAGCGCAAAAAAAAAAAAAAAAACAATGGCGGAGCGATATTCCCAAAGTAAAAAAACAGCAAACAATACTGCTGAGGTGGATTGAATCGTTTACTAATCCAAAAGAGTTCCATGCCCTTCTCAAAGAAATAGAATGCAATTAGCCCACTTTCATAGGGGTTAAGCTGTTTATACAGCTGTAGAATCGGAAACTACCATTCTTTCTAGTTTAACGCAATCCCAGCCATAAACTGGATGGTTAAGGAATACTGCTAAAGTTTTGGCGTCTTGAACTACGAGATTAAGCCTGAATGCATGCAGTGTGGAAATGATCATAAATTTGAAAGGAATTCGTTCTAGGCTAAGATGGAATGACAGAAAAAGACACGCTACATAAAGAGAGAAAAATTCCTTTCTTAGTCAAACACAAAGCATCATCAAATAGCGGTAAGAAGATTTAGGGCGAAACAACTACTACTACTACATTGCACCTACTACTCAATTGGTTTTGTCGGCACAATGTTATGTACCGACTTAGCGTTAAAAAGATCGATCACCTATCTTGCTCCCTCGAAAAACGGGTCCAATTAAGTAGTACAAACCAACATATCTATACAATATTAAACAGTTTGTTGAATAACTATGTTGATTTGTGCTCTTCAATTGTATCTGTGTATCGATGGACCCAGATAGGGCGACACATTTGTATTTCGTCAATCAAATCTACCATACATTAATAAAATAAAATTACAGGCCTTCTGTAGATTTGTCCTGGAACAATAAGACCCAGGCTGTAAATATCAGAATACCGAATAATCAAAAAGATGTAGTATTACGGGGGGAAGATCAAAACGATGCTTTCTGTCAAACGACAACAGCAAACAACTATTATTAACAATAGGCACATATTCAAAGTTAGCTATCAGTCAACCACAACCTAGAAATCGGTTTTCCCCAGAAATGATATGAAGAACTGGTGGTTCAAGAACTTAGGTTTCACCAATTTAATGACAATAATATGGCCAATAATGTCATCGTCGTAAGAGGTCTACCGTCATTCACTGAGCAGAAGAAATAAGTGGGAACTTATGACATACCTTCTTTTTTTTTTAAACATGAGAATTGTATTAGAAAGGGACTATGTTGCTTGAGGATAAACATGTAGTTCTGGAGAGCCAATTTGGTTAAAAGACGAGTCATGATAACTCACATGCTGAGTCTTAACATGTATCTGGTGCAACGAAATCAATATGCACGGGTGACTGCTTAATTGAATTGGAGGATGCTATTAACATGTTCCGTTTAGATGTCTTCTACAATTTGAACAGGATGAGTATAATTATATCACCGCTGTACTTCTGTCAGAACATTTAATATTAAAGACAACCTTCAATAGTCAGTAGCCAAGAGTTATTCGTGTCGTTCTCTGCAGGATATCAGGTTTATTGCAAATTGTTTTTATAATCTAGGATGTATTCCTACAAGTAAATCTTGTTTTATGTTTCTAACATATTTGTAATGTTTATTTGTTTACAGATACCTAAATGTAGCTCAAAATAAGCTAACATCGCTTCCGGTGCCTTCTGAAGGGAAAACTACATACACGTGTCCGGTGCTGGATGAAATATTTTTACAGGACAATCGCCTTGTTACAATTCCAGCAAAGATCTTTCATTTACCCTCATTGACAATTTTGGATATCTCGAATAATAAACTGCAGGAATTACCTTTTGATATGTGGAAGGCGCCCAAACTTCGTGAGCTTAACATTGCATTTAACCTTCTTAAAGACCTTCCTATTCCTCCGATGCAGGTAAATCAAAACATTTTCTAATGCTCAGAGACATCTGAGGTAATGTATTGTTTTTTTTTTTATTTGACAGCCATCAATATCGCAAATAAGTCTTGACAAAATTGATAGCGAACCATTCTCGCATCTGGAGACATCAGAATCACATAAAAGCACCCCGCGAACGCTAAGTTTTCATCAGTTGATACATCGCAATGTATGGTCTGCTTCTTTAGAAATAACCGACAATGATCTCAAATGGAATGAAGCTAAGAAAGAGGAGGGAGTTTCTCAGTTAAATAGCCTTAACATTGCCAATAATCTCTTTACAAGTATACCAGCAGCATTACCATGTCTAGCAGTTAATTTAACACGTTTAAACATGTCTTACAATAACTTAAGGTACGAACGTGTGCAAAATCTTTTATGACGCGTTGAAAATGAATTTTGTTTTTAGATCGATGGGACATGTAACTAGTTACCCGTCAACGTTAAAGCAACTGGATTTGAGTCACAACGAAATATCTTGCTGGCCAAGTCTTCCACGGATAACAGATAGTGATCCACATTTACTGTGCTATAGTTATATAGAGAAATCACAAAGTGAAAGTGGTTCAATGGATATGGAACAGGGTCTATTTATTAAACCAGGTGCTAGTAGTAAACCTTCGTCATTCCGAAGTGCGGTGCTTAAGAGTGTGTGTCGTCATCGAAGGCATTTAAGGTGAGTTTGATGTTATGTTGGATTCTGTTGTAGCTATAATGTTTTGGTTTTTATTTTTAAGACTGGAATCACTGCGAACGCTTATCCTTGCTGATAACCTTTTGACTCGAATTCAACTGTCCACTGACGACGTGACAACATTGTTTAATGAATCTGATGACTCTGACTGGAGTGTAGTGGGAGTGACAAAATCAAAGCTTATATTTCCGAATCTTTCTATGCTTGATATTAGCAATAACTGTTTGAAGGTAATTTTATAGTTTTAAGTTTATTTAGAGTAAAACATGAGGAAGGTAGTACTCAGTTTGTTTAAACAACTGCAGTCAGAACACTCAACACTTCGTTTTATCATTTATTTACTTAGAGCTGCGTCATGGAGATGCTTTTTTAGTCGATGAATGTTAACTCGTCTGATAATTTAAATAGCGTGTTAGTGTTTTAGCGTCTACAATGCCACTCTAAGGACTTCTTTCCAACAAGCGAGATTTGTCAGGATTGAGACTTAATTGTTCTTGATTGATGAGGGAGATTTCTTTCAATATGTGCTTAACAAAACAAACATGAAACGTGCCTTTCTTTACATTGAAAATCTTAATTGATTCCTTATAGACCTTGATGGACTAGAGATAATTTTCCATAGCTATCCTGTACAACCTGATGTTTTTGGCAAGGATATTAAAACTAGACATGCTGTTGTATAGCTCATCCCTTTGTAGGCTGTTATATCTGGTTATGAAATCGGCAAGATTTACCGTAGCGTGGATATTTTATGAATAGTGGACTTTTCTTCCCTTTCTTCGACAAGTGGTACTAGCCGTTATAATTTATAACCTGAATCGTTCCGAGTGAAGAAAAACTCTCCATCCTATTCGGACTCTCCCTACCCTGGAGAGTCAAATATCGAAACCAGATATACCTGAGTTTCAAACCACTACATCACAACAATACTTCCCTTTCTCCTCCTTCCGTCTTTCCGCCCGCGCCCTGGCAACAGTAAAAGGGTATCATAACATAATAAGGGTTTGTTTTTTACCTTCATCGCCGTTTTACAACCTGCCCAATTGGTCTTCCATATTTCCAACACTGACTACAATTCGACTATCAGTTGCCTGTATTCATCTTTGCAGGCTTCTTTTCTGGCTTTGTAGCCCTAGAATGCTTATGTTTTTAACTGAAAAAGCTTCAAAAGATCATTTGTTGTAACGTCATTCCGTTTCTTAAATCGCACACTTCTCGTGCTCATTCTTTTTCTTTCCATGAAGCTTGTGCTTTTTTCATCCTTTCTGCTAGTTGAGCTAACGAGGTAGCCCTCGTTCCTCCATGCAGCGTAGCATATGCTTCTTGTTTAACTGTATGTACCTAACTACATTCATCTCCAAATTAAAGGCCTCATTATGGCTGAGCTTTGAATCTAATCACATCAGATGTTGAATCCTAGGAAATTTGTTGAATCCATTCCTAGTCCGCAATGTGATCAATCTCGTTGAAGGTAAATGATCAGATGATATCCAAGTTTCTTTAAAAATGCTGAGATGTTGGAACGGCATGCTGGCAGTAAAAAATCAATGACGTACGTGGTGTTATGCTGGCGGTGTAGAAGAACATACAATTATTTTTTGATGTTGTTCGCACGTGGATCAGACTTGTAGTTCCGAATTTGGCCTTATTTGGGATAGTTATAGGGCATCCGCTTAAAACTTTTTGCGTAAGTCTCCCTCCATTCCATCACATTTCTTAGATATCAGTCTGGGGCCTTCGCAAGTTATTTGGCAGCACATGGTCTGATATGGGTCCTTAAATGCTGTGTGTAATGCCTAAATTCGTTGCCATTAAAACGTTTGCCGGGGTCGATAACATTAAATATGTGTGTATCCGAGGCTGCTGGTGCTCTCAACAGTTTTGTTTATTTTTGCCAGGGTTGGCAGGCTACACTTTTGCGCAACCCCAAACCTGAAGAGCTATGTCCTTAATTAAATCCATTTTCTGTATTTTTGGATAATTAAGTTTCGTTTTTGTTTTTGGATTCTAAAAAATTTGTGTAAATTGTTTCCAGGGTAAGTCAACTAATCATTTCTAACATTCGACTTTTACAGGAAATTCCCACCTCCTTGCATGAGCTTAGCAGTTTAAGTGTGCTGAATATAAGTGGGAATGTTGATATAACCGACTTACCACCACACCTTGGACTTCTTTCAAGATTGTGGAATTTAAATACTCGTGGTTGCCTGCTACAAGATCCTTTAAAATCCATGATCGAAAGTAAAAAGTATAAAACAATGGACATTATC
Source organism: Volucella inflata (assembly GCA_928272305.1). NCBI lineage: Eukaryota > Metazoa > Arthropoda > Insecta > Diptera > Syrphidae > Volucella > Volucella inflata. The sequence goes on along the minus strand of OV743716.1, from coordinate 144,941,047 downwards.
GGTTATCTGAAATCAATCTACGAGGATGCACAGCCCTATGCACGAATGAAACTCATGGTTGTTGGAGTTCATGGTATTGGTAAAACAACTCTCCTTGATCTTCTTAGGCAGGGTGGCTCTCAAAGAAGTCGTGGATCGGATAATCACTGGGCCAAACGTATGGGACACACTAAAAATCTCTCAAAGACTAATCGCGGAGTAAATATATCCACTGTGGGAGTCGATATCGGTACATGGATCTGTGAAAAACGAAAAAAGGGCCCTGGATCACATGGGCCAGTTGTTTTTCGAACTTGGGATTTCGGCGGCCAAAAAGAGTTAGTATTACTAATAATATCGATGTCAATATTTTAAGTGGATTGTTGTTTTATTCTAGGTACTATGCAACTCATCAGTACTTTTTGTCAAAGAGAAGCTTATATTTGGTTTTGTGGAAGATAACTGATGGTCATAAGGGACTTGCAGAAATCTTACAATGGCTTGGCAACATTCAAGTAAGATCCTTTCATAAAAATTTTAAATGAATTCCAGTGAACCGTAATTTTAAGGCAAGAGCTCCAAATTCACCAGTAATAATTGTGGGTACTCATTTCGATGCGGTCGGAGAAAGTTTTTCAGCACAAAAAGCCGAGGAATTGCAGCAAATTATTCGAGAGAAATTCATTGCTATACCGGATGCTGAGAAGATCGGTTTGCCTCGTGTTATTGACTCAATCGAAATCAGTTGTAGAACTCTTCACAACATTCGTTTGCTTTCGAACATTATCTATGACACAGCATTTATGTTACGTTCACCTGGTTCTAAAGAACCACTTCTATTGCAAAAGATTCCCGCTAGTTATATAGCTTTAGAGGATATAGTTAATCTTATATCATGTAATCTTAAAGCAATCGGAATGGATCCAGTATTAGATGCAGAACGTTATAGGAAAATCGTTACAGAGGAGATGAGAATACACAATTATAAAAGTTTTAGGTAAAGGTTGTGGTTGAAATTGTCAAAAAGTGATTCTTTTTATTTATATACTTTTACAGGGATGTAGCAGAATTGAATCAAGCAACAATGTTCCTCCATGACAATGGAGTTGTCTTACATTACGACGATGCAACATTGCGTGATTTTTATTTTCTAGATCCACAATGGCTGTGCGATATGTTGGCGCATGTTGTAACAGTGCGTGAGATAAATCCATTTGCTAGGACTGGTGTGATGAAATTGGAAGATTTGCAGTTGTTGTTTAGAAATACAAATTCTGCAGCGAATAATAATAGAAGGTGAGTCTTGTTGTTAAAAACAATACAAACACAAATCCTTTGTTTTTTGTTTTTCTAAATTGAGATATAGCAAATTATTTTAGCTGCTTTTCTATAAACCCTGTTAGTCTGGATTCTGATTTATGATTGTTCTGTTTTATTCGACAGAAAATTCAAACTTACATTTTTCCAGCTGGGTTCTTTTGAAATAACCGGTGGAATTACGCTCGTGTAGTTTTTCAATTCAAATTGCACTGCTTAGGTTGAGTAGATGGATTTGAAAACCAAAATGTAACTAGGGAACGTCTTTCTCTGCTGTGTTGTTTCTCGTTTTAGGTGTCGAAGCTGCTTCATGCCGGATCGTTGATACTCATTGCCTCTACATGTCTTAGCCGTTGCGGGCGACTGATGCAGAATTTTCTTATCAGATCGCCATAAAACTGGAAGAGTTCGATTTTATTTCTCCCATTTGAAAGCCCATTAGCAAAGCGATCAAAAAGGGTTCGAGAGACATTAGCATATTGGTAACGTAAATCTTTCTGCGGCAACTATCGGAACCGGGAGTCAAGACCATACTACGCATTCCTTCGCTTGAAAAACGACTAGCAACTTCATTTTTTTTTCTGGTGTAAATTGTCGTGCATAGAGGGACGAGTTTGGGTGAGAAGTGGCTCTTTAGGGGCTCTCATATGCGACCTTGAAATTAATAAAGGGCTAGTGTGCATCTATCTGGACTATTAAGGTTTTCTCAAGGATCTGCTGCAAGTGTAAATATTTGCTCAAATCTGGACTAACTGGGTTTAGAACCGCACTAAAAAGTACCAATCTATGACAAACGATTTTATTAGTTCAAACAATATAATAGACAAGATTTTGTACGTTTTGAATTAAATTGTCGTTTATACGCGGCACAAAGATCTTAAAGTTCTTTAAAGAACCCGGATGAGGCCTTGAACTAGGCAATAAATTAGACGTCAAAGGGTAAAATAGTTATTAGATTTCTCCAGAGGATCTTTCCAATAGCAGGCAGGTCACGAATTCATTGAACTGAAACTGCATCTTTTTCATCCGAGCATGTGGGAGTGAACGCAGTCCCAGCGGACGGAAATTGGACAAAGCGGTCAATTCTATTGGCAATAACAAAACTTGTGGTGACTTTACTCGCACTCGATGTAGATTTTATGCTAAGTTCCCCCAATCTGGTGACTTGAAATTGCGATTTGTTTTAATAAGAAGGGGCCAAACTTGTTTTTCGAAGGATTAACTCCTTATCCTCAAAAACTAACCCAATGATTGGTGAAGCCTTTGGCTTAGCAATGTAAGAAATTTGATCTGCATCGTCATCTGAAGCCCTAAAGTCATAGTTATCAGAAGTAATTGATTTTAAAAGGTTGATTAGTCGCTTTAAGTAGGATACAACACGATAGCTATGAAAAAACAAAACAGAAAGAAAAGAAGAAAAAGAGGAAAAAAAAATCAATTGTCTTGATTGCACAGTAGATGCTGCAATTCTTTTTTATCGCTTAGTGCTCTCAAATAGCTTGGTAGTGAATTCCAAAGACGGATGGCAACAAGAAAGAATTGTGTCTCAGATAAATGATAATGAAATCTCGGTATGATAAGAGAGGTAGATCTATTTGATGCTGGGAATTGAAAGTAGTTGTAGAGATAAGAATGCTGAAGTGTTTTGAGTGAGGATGTTAAAAAGAATAATCAAAGTTCCAAATTTAAGATAGTTTTGGAATGGCATGCCTAAAACCTTAATGAAAAGGTGTGCGACGTGATCATATCTTCTGAGCCCATGGATATAACGTATGACGCTATTCAATGCAACTTGTAATTTATGTATGTGTACATATTGAATCACAATTACTAAATATTTCACACCTATGAACAAGGATAGGAATTACCAATGATTTTACTAACAAAGTTCGTGTATTCAGTGGTGTAAATGATTGGGCCGTCCGTAGGGTTCGTAAAATGCCATAGGCCCTCCCTACGTTAGTATTTATGTGGTCATTCCATGTTAAAAGTCTGTTGAATATAAGTCCCATGTACCCACTAAATCAACAGAGGTATTTTTTAAGATGATTTGCGGGAAATATGATTGGTTTAATTTAATTCTAGAAATAACTAGGCATTTAGACTTATGGGGTTAAGTGTCAAACCGTTTTTCAAAGACCAATCAAATTAAGGTCGTGATTGATCTTAAGGGCAAAATTTTCGATTAGACCTAATGGGTAGCTCTGATAAATTTGGACATCATCAGCATAAATGTGCGTTTACGAATGTAAAGGAAACAAGGAAAATGATATAGGGCGCAGAATTGATCCTTGAGGTACCCCTCGAGTTAATTTGAGGAAATCAGATAAGCTATTATCAATCGATACGGCTTGTTTTCTATTGCTTAAATTTGGCGAAACCAATTTAACTGATGAAGAAAAACCAAAGAAGTGGCGCAGATTTTTGCAGAGCAGGGTATGGCCGACAGTTTTAAATGCCTTAGAAAAGTCGAGAAGTACCAAGAAGGAAACTTCATCTTTGTCTAAGCTAAATCGTATATCTTCAATTACTTTTATAAGAGCAGTTGTGCAACTATGTTTTGCTCGGAAGCCCGACTGCACTTGTGCTAGCATTCTGTTGCGAGAAAGATGCCTATCTAGTTGCTTTTGCATTATCCGTTCGCATTTTTTGGGAAGAAATGGCAGAATTGAGATTGGATGAAATTCATCTCCTATTGAGTTTTTCAGTATTGGGATTACTTAAGCCAATTTCCATTGATAAGGAAAATATCCTGTTGTCATAATAGTATTCAAGATATGTGTGATTTACGGCAGGATCGAAGGAAGGATGGCTTTAATAAAGACTGGGTGAATTTCATCGACACCAATTGCACAGGACTTAATTGATAAAAAGCTTCCGACTACATCTGCACTGTCACCACATGAGAAACAAAACGATGTGTGCGCTGCAGTCGTATCACTATAATCAGAATTAAGGTTCAGGTTTGCTGTCCCTGAAGATACGAATTTTTGGTTTAGTTCATTACCATCGGTGTTACTTGGGCAATCAATTCGTTTCTTGCCTACACCTAGATGTCGCAAGTTGCTCCAGAGTTTTCGACTACCCAAGTCGATTTTTAGTCTCTTACAAAAAAATTCTTCCTTTGCCGCTTTTATCTCACCAGCGACAGTATTTCGCAAACATTTGTATACTCGGTGTAGTTCTTCGATCCGAAAACGCTTCCACCCATGATATGCTTGATCACGTTGCCATATTAATTGCTAGATTTTTATTGAGAACCAGGGCTGTAATGAACTTTGAATTGTTTTTGTTTTTAATGGAACATATTGATTGAAGAGAAAGTTGATAGTATAGTGGAGAAATTGTACCTGATCATCTGGTGAAGCTATGAAGTAAACTTCCCAGGGTATAGCACTTTCGCTCTGTTCTAAACTGACTCTGTCTATTTTCCTAAAATCTCTATATTGAAAGGTTGTTACTTGTGCATGATATTGTACATGAAAATCATAAGTAAGAAAGGTCAAGTCATGCTTGGAAAAAGCTGATGCAGAAAGTTGATAATAAAAAAGTGGACTATCAGTATGACTCACGAAAAATATATCTAAAAGAGCGCTTGCAGTACCGACGTGGTGAGTCGGAGTGGTAATGTTTACTGGATGTAAATCAAATGATTTCATGCGATCTGTAAGATTTATCTAAACCAAAAGATTACTGTTTAGGTCACCGCATACGACTATGTTTTCAGAACTTGTCGAGATTGTCTCCATTTATGTAAATAAGGGTGTTAAGTCAACGTTACTATTTGGTCTATAAACAGTACCAAGGAGCAAAGAATGCTCCCCACTTACTATATTCACAAACAAGTAGTCAATGTTAGAATCGGAAGAAGAAAGAAAAGTACTTCTACATTTGAGACCATCTCTCACATATATCGCTACCCCACCACCACGTTCATTTTTATCACCCCGATAAAGTCTGGAGTCACTCAACTTGTTCGATTTGTAAAACCGCAGAATCTTCATATTATCAGAAACGTTCATCTACTCACAATCATCCGCATAAAATTCTAGAATATAAAAGGAATACCTACATCGATACGTCTGAAGTCTCTGCGAAGATCTTGAATAAACCTTGTGTTTTCATTTTCAACATGGGTAAAGAATCGTAGGAAGATTTGTCGGCCCAAGGCCCAAGTCGCCTACATTAGTCTTAAAATGCATTCTGCATTTGAGGCCATTTTTCACTTTCTTTTGGAATTACGGTTCCAATGACAATCAATCCTAGATTCTGTAGTAGAAAATGCTTTATTTTTATTATTCCAGTTACATTGTAAACCTGCTGAATAAATTTGAAGTTGCGTTAACTTGGGATTCTAGAACACTTCTAATACCATCCCTTTTGCCCCTAAACGAAGACAGTTCCCCTAACGAAGGGACCACAGTAAAGGTGAGCACCCTTAGATTTAACATTGACTAACATGTTGACTAACATTTTCTGTATCTCTTTTCTATAGATCTCACAAAGAGCACGCGGACGAAACATCAACCTTGGATGTTCTGTGTCAAATGAAATAAATCTTAACAACTTGATCTATGAACCATTTCCCAGAGATGGTGAGTGTGGCATCCGAAGGGTACTTCTTATGACATACTTTCCATCGGGCTTTTGGTCAAGACTATTGACACGACTTCTGGCAGACGAGCAGATCATGGAAGCGATTAAAATTTCCTACAGCGCTGTTAACGAGGTATTTGTCCTATCATCTTTCGAAACTAGAAACTATTAAAATCGTTTGTTTGTAGAATTCAATGGAATTTGATTTAAGGACATGTCTGGAGCAAGAAACTCAGTGGAAACTCTGGCAAAATGGTGTAGCTCTCTTCTTTGGAAATGTGTTGCTAATGAAAATCTGGGAAGTTCCCTTTGGCCACAACTCAGTGCTTCGAAATCCATGTAATCGTTTTAAATTAAAATTGGATGGACTTTGGAATGACGTTAGCATAGCCACATCGAGTATTTTGGAAATATTCTTCCCACTGCTGAGTGTAAACATAAGCCAAGAACTTGATGACAATGCTAAACAAATGATAGCTTCGGTTGAACCAAACTTGCCTGTGATTGCGAAGCTTTTGGCACTTTCTGTCGATCACATTGATTTGCTTTTGGAGGACTGGTATCCATCGTTGGGTACAAGATTTGTGCATACATCTGAAGGAAGATTCTTAATAACTCGTTTGGTTCTCTGTCCAAAGTGTTTGAGAAAAATCAACGACAACAACATTGTTTTGGACCGTGTACAGGAACATGCCGTGAGATCGAGAAATGGCAGTGGTTTGAGTAGAAGAAGTCCTGCATGTGGTATTGTTGATCCTGATTACTTTAGTTCACGAAGAGAGCGAAGATCTGAGGTGAGAAACTAATAATTTTTCAATTAATTTTGATTTGTAGTTTTCTGTTTACTCTTTTAGGACTCGTTGTGCCTATCTGATGCCGATTCAGGTGTTGGTCCCGATTCTGCAGGTTCGTCAAGAAACACCTCTGTCGATGGGCATCCGATGTATAATATTCCAGACATATCTAATGTGTGCTATACCTGGATGATTGAAGAGTGCATTCTCTCTGTGTATAATCAAACAAAAATCTCATGTCCAGTGCATTTAGAGGTTGATATGATGAAGATTGCCCCGGACGTTGTGTTTGCTGATATTCCTGAAAAATATACCATAAATCCAGAGAGTATAGTGAAGGGTTCTCTTTTGGGACGTGGTGCTTTTGGATTTGTCTTTAAAGCAACGTGCAAGGTGAAAGGTTCACGATCGTTTAGATCAGTTGCCATGAAGATGCTGCAGCCAGTTCCTCCTGGTCCAAGAGCCAAAGATGTGAGTGAGGTATTTACTAATTGGATATGGAAGTTATTAAATTGTTTTTTTTTTAGAGTGCCCTGATGGCATATAAAGTTGCCTTGGGAAAATGGGATCGTGACCCATTACAGCATTCGTGTAAAGCCTATTGTACTGCGCGACAGGAATTGGCGGTTCTACTTACACTCAAGCATCCAAATATTGTTCCATTGGTGGGCATTTGTATTAAACCTCTCGCTTTAGTTTTAGATTTGGCTCCAATGGTAAGTTTTCCCAGCTTTTGGTGAAACAAAAAGTGATTGATATAACTAAATTGCAGGGCGGCTTAGATTCAATTCTTCGACAGTATCGACGAAGTGGTGCTCATATTGGAGCACATACTTTTCAAATTCTAGTCTTACAGGCCGCTCGTGCCATTGAATACCTTCATCGTAGGAGGATTATCTATCGTGATTTAAAATCAGAAAACGTTCTAGTCTGGGACTTCCCCCTACCTCATAGGTAAGAAGGTTTTGTTTAAAAAAATGCAAAAGGGCTTACAATTGTTTTTTTTTTAGTGAGGACAGTCCAAGGAGCAGTATTCATATAAAAATCGCCGATTACGGTATTAGCAGAATGACAGCGCCGAGTGGCTCTAAAGGATTTGGGGGCACTGAAGGTTTCATGGCTCCAGAAATAATTCGTTACAATGGAGAGGAAGAATACACAGAGAAGGTAAGATTTATTTGTTTGATTACAATACAACCAACGGCAAGTAACATGCTTGTACTCATAGGTTGATTGCTTTTCGTTTGGAATGTTCATCTATGAAAACATAAGCCTGCGACAGCCTTTCGAGGGTCAGGAATCAATTAAAGAATGCATTTTAGAAGGCAGTCGTCCACCATTGACACAACGTGAAACTCAATTCCCAACATATTGCCTTGACCTGATGGTACTCTGCTGGGACGAATTACCAAAGGTTCGTTTAAGGGTTGTGGTTTGTTCGTTCTTATTCTATTTTAACACTTTTTGAATGTTTTTTTTTAGAAACGACCATCGGCTAGTCAAATTGTTTCAATATTAACTGCTCCAGAATGCATTCACTTGTTGGACGTTATTGCGTTGTCGCATAGTGAAAAGGTGGTTTGTGGAGCTTTCAATACTCTGTTTTCAAGTGAAGGTGAGTTGAAATGAAGAGTTTAGACATTCTTATCTCTTTGTGTATTGAAACGTATGCTAGCAAATTTGCACATTCCTTTGCTTGTTATCTTTAGTTGTGTAACATGAATTCTTGTATTTTCGGACGCCACTTAAGGCAAGATTATGCTTAACCCCCTTTAACTGATCAAAAAAGATCTTCATGTCGTTTTCTGAGCGTTCATTCATTGTATGATTCACTGGCGTTCAAATCAAAAAGAAGTACTTCTCATTTATATACTGAGAGCATGCGCTTTTTAACGCATGGAAAGGAGCAGGGGGCCTTCCTTCCTTTTTATCTTATTGTTCTAATTGCCTATTTGATAGCTACTTAATATACTGTGCGAACATATCCTAACAAATCCGTCCTAGATTCGATTAGATTGCATTAAGAGTTGGAAGAATAGTAGTAGGACTCATCCTTGTGTCCTCATAAAGTTACTGTAATACATTTAAGTTAGATTTCACTTGTTTTGTCTGATTAAGGGTTACTGGGAGTTACCTCGTTCTTCATGGTAAAGTGTACTTGGTAAAACTGGAGGGGTTCCACTTGGGTCATTACCGTGATAAAGGATATGTCTTCATTTCACACTCAATTTATAATCTCACGAGCTTTCTCCACAGTCAAAAAATATTTTTGGACTCTACGGTGTTTCGTTACAAATTTAATTACTACGTATTCCCGAAGTTTTTATGCGATAATGAGAGAGAAGGTTATAAAAAGTTGTTAACCTACTTGTACGAATTTATCTAGTCAATAAGCATCTTCCAAAAATGTATTGCATCATAAATTTTGGCGCAGATCCTTTCTTAGCTAGTTCGCGTGCTCATTTATTGCAGTCATAGTCACTGTGTCCAAGCACCCAGAATAAGTGAACTCTAGTCGTGGCTAGTGTTGTAAGCAGTTAAGCAAACTTTTGTAATAAAGGGATCCGAGCCTTGTACACGTTTTTAAATAAAATTATTTGCGTAACTATTTTGTAGTTTTGATCGAGATATTGACGTCTAATTCATATCGTCGGTGATGGATTTTTCACCACAACAATACGCAGACATGGTTTATGTCCATGGTTTCTGCAACGATATTGGTCATCGAACTAGAATGGAAAATCTGAAACGATATCCTGATCCTAATCGCAGGAAATTTGTAAGAACATTTTCTAGTTTGAGGAAGACAGAAAAAATGGGATACCGTCGAGAAAGACGTCTTACATTATGTCAGAAACCCTCTTAAACTTAGCAGACATTTGAATTCAAGCAAACATACATCTATTCTACATTCAGAAAGTATGCATTCATGCGATCACAGTCCCCAGGAGCTACAACCTGGAGACTCAGGAATTCTGCAATAACATCATCGAAAGACATTTTGCGGAAAACAATTTTACTGCCCGGATTCTATGGGCGGATGAGTTCCTATTCGCCGGGTATTGAATCACTTATTTCCACTCCATGAAACACGGAACTTTTTAGCATAAGTTCAACTTCAATGTGTGGGCAGGCGTTGTGGATAACAAGCAGAGTGGAATTGTTTCGAGACAATTTACCTAAACTATTAGTTGCAACAAACAGCCAATGTGGACCAGCATAATGGCGACTCTGCACACTATGGCCATACAGTTAGAGAGTGGTATGAATATTCGCGGATAGGACGGGATGGACCATTCTGTTGTGTACAAAGCTGCCGGCTTGACCACAATGAAGCTTTATGAGGATGGATGAAGGAGATTGTTTACTCATCAGATATAATATCAGAAAATCAACATTGGGTAACTCGAGCCATAGGATTGATGAGGCAGCTATTAAAGGCCAAGAAAGTGTGCCTTTCAAACATGAGCACTGGCGTGCACACAAAGCAATGACTTAAGAAATTGATATAGGCTCATCCAATTCGTGGTCCCGATTTAACATCTCTGTTTTAATCACATACATTAGACTGAGCTGCCAATAGAGACTGTATTTATTTAATGCAAGGCTTGCCATTTTACGGTATGGATCGCTTAACAATCGATGAATGTGCTATAATTGTGAAAATGTACTACAAAAATAGTGATTCTTCTGTAGTAGGTACGTTTCGGGCATTATGAGCAGATAATGGTCGGCATAATTGTCCATCTGAGCGTTCTCTTTTCAAAACTGTAAAATTTGAAGAAACTGTCTTTGTTATGGATATCTTAATGTTTATCAATCCAATCCTATTTAAATGCACAAAGAAAATATTCCGTTAGAGGAAGTGTTGTAGAAAATCCAAATCTATCGACTTCACGGCGAGCACAGCATTTGGCCTTATCCTACCGCACATTATGGCGTTTGGATTTGCATTTAACACCCTTATAAAATGCAACTCAATCAAGAATTGAAGCCAGCTGATAATGGAATGCGGAGAACATAGGCCGATTGGGTACTGCAACATCAGCGTTCGGATGACCAATTTTAGCATTTTCTTCAGCGATGCACTTTTCACTTGGTGGATACGATAACAAACAAAACTGTTGCATAAGGGGAAGAAAAAATCCACATGTAACTGTCGAAAGACCATTGCATTTATAAAAAGTCACTGTATGATGCGGAATTTGGTCGGGTTGTGTCACTGGTCCATACTTCTTTGAAAATGAAGAAGGTGTAACCGTCATATGGCTATACCAATAAGTTGACCGATGGAAGACATGTAGTTTCAACAAGGCGGTGCCACATCCCACACATACGACCCGTTTTGGCTTTAATGCAAACAAAAAAATATTCTGATATCTGTTTCAATAAGTTGGGTCGTATCTGAACTTAAACTTAAAAACTACTGAGTTGAGATCAAATGAGTTGATTTTGTTTTCTTTGTAAATACTAAGTTAACGTTTCAAAGCTTGAAACGTGGGGTATATAAGATTGACAAAGTCAAATTTTTTAAGTTAAAAAAATAGCTTAATCTTCAATAAATGTTGCCACATTAAATTCAGGTCAATATTTACCTTTAAACACAAGGTTTTTTAATTGATTCGATACCCCATTTTTTTTTTCCAAGCTCATATAAATTAAAAATGTGTTATTTGAAATAGTAGTGAAAACAAGGCAGTGTAGCCAATTAAAACATTTGTATCTCGGAAGGGACGCTCTTCTGACCTTTCCATCCATACGATCTTTTTAAAAAATATTTCAAGGAAACCCCCTTTAAAGTTTTCAAAACACTAACAGGAACACCCTGCTTATGTATATTTATACATATTTAAATAAAATAAGATTTTGTGAAATGTATTGCAAATCGAAAACCATAAAAAAGAAACAACCTGCGTAACTTACTCGTAAATATTTTATAAACCCCTATCGGTATATAAAAAAAATCACTGGCCTAAGTGATCTACATATCTTTATTTGTTCCAAAAATAGAAAAACAATGCTCTTATCACAAATCGCTTGGCAGTGGCTCACCCATAGGTATGTTATATTTTAGGTATAAAACGGAGGCATGCATCTCGAGTTTCATCATTATACAGCGTCTGGCTGGGTATACTGGTTAGCAGATTAAAAAAATTGTATCTCTTGCAAAATGAACGTTCAAGTGTTAATCTTCTTCATAATCGGCATAATTGCCATCTCAACGAATGCTGTTGCAGCATTCCGTGATACTGGACGCCATTCGGGAGGAAACCGCGGCAACCAAGGACAAATAAATATTCCAACAACACCACCATTCATTCCTAAACGTTCTCATATTCCGTACTAAATCTGAAAATAAATAAATAAATGTCTTATAAAATTCGTTTTGTAAATTGATCTATTGTTTTGTGTTGTGGGAACTTAAAACATAACTATATTTGTGCTCCAAAATAAAATAAATCTGATAAATCTGAGAAATCTTGTTCTGAAATAATGTTCAGCCAGTCGATTGGTAATTAATGTAATAAATAAATAAATAAATTAGAGCTCTCGATGTCAGAATAACATATGATTAAGAAAAAAGCATATGCCCCACCCTTTTTAAATACAAATTTGTTAGAAGAGCATTTGCCATCAAGGAGTGTTGAGGATTTACTTACTTTCTTAAATAGGACTACAGTTCGAGATGTATCTATGTTTCAGTTTCAGTTTCACTGAAAATTTCTTCATCGAATCTGCACATTCATATCTTCATCACAGAGCACGCACTCAAAATGACCAAATGTTTTGAGTGTGATCATTGGCCTTGCACCATAGAATAGGACAAGGATGATCGAAGTCTTTACTGGATCACTTTGGTAGGGGGGTTTCGCTACACAATTAAATCGCGGTGCTAATGTCTATAACTTGCGCTTATAGACAAGTTAATGAAGATCCAAACTATCGAAGTCATTGTGACGTTTTGATCCAGAGGTCGGTTTTATGAATTCTTTTTCATTGATGCATGTGTTTCATTCCGCACACGTGCGCGGTGATAATGTCAATATCGTCTGCGTGTAGTTGCAAATACTTACTTTAGGTGGTGCTACAGTCCGGGGTGGACCTGGGCCTCAATCAACAAGCGTCTCCAGCTAGCTAGATCTTGTACTAGCTGCCTCCAGTTTCGCATGCTAAGTTGGTTGAGGTTCCCTTCCACTTGCGTGCGCCACCTGAGTCTCGGTCTTTATCTACTGCGCTGTCCGTCGGGGGCGGATTCGAAGGCTTTTTGAACCGGAGCGTTGGTGTCCATCCGCCCTAAATGACCCAGCCATCTCAGTCGTTGAATCTTCAATCTTCTGGCTAGGTCGATGTCGCTGTACAGTCCATACAGTTCGTCGTTGTATCTTCTGCTCCACTCACCGTCAATGCAGACGGGACTGAAAATCACTCGAAGAATTTTCTTCTCGGAGCAGCCAACAGTACCCGAATCCATTTTTGATAATGTCCATGCCTCTGCGCCATAGAGCAGGACTGGGATTATTAAGGACTTATAAAGGGTGACTTTTGTTGTCCGAGAGAGGGCTTTGCTACTCAATTGCCTTCTTAACCCAAAGAAACAGCGGTTGGTAAGAGTTATTCTTCGCTTGATCTCAGCGCTGGTGTCGTTGTCTGTATTAATAGCAGAGCCTAGGTAGACAAAGTCCTTAACTACCTCAGAGTTATATCTATCGAGGGTGACGTTCTGCCCGAGACGTCGGTGTTGGTTGTCCTTTTTGCGTGACAGCATATACTTGGTCTTGCCCTCATTGACCGCTAAGCCCATTTTCGCCGCATCCGTCTTAATACTCGCGAGAGCGCCACTGACATCACGCTGCTTTCTTCCGATTATGTCAATATCGTCGGCGTATGCGAGTAATTGGACGGACTTTTGGAAGGTAGTGCCTCTTGCGTTTGCTCATGAGTTTTGCACTATTCTTTCAAGTACGATGTTGAAAAAATCGCATGACAGCGCATCTCCTTGTCTAAATTATTTCTGGACATCAAAGGTCTCGGTGAGATCTTTACCGACCTTGATGGAGCAGCGTGCATTCTCCATCGTCATCCTGTAGAGACGGACAAGTTTGGCAGGGATGCCAAAACTAGACATTGCTCTGTATAGCTCGTCTCTATAGATGCGGTCATACGCATCGATGAATAGGTGGTGTATATCGATCTGAAGCTCATGGGTCTTCTCCAAGATCTGCCGTAGTGTGAATATCTGGTCGACGGTGGACTCTCCTGGCCTGAAGCCACACTGATATGGACCTATCAGGTTGTTGACGAACGGCTTCAGGCGTTCACACAATACGGTGGATAAGATCTTATATGCGATGTTAAGGAGACTGATGCCTCTGTAGTTGGCGCAGTTCAGAGGGTCTCCTTTCTTGAGAATCGGACAAACAATGCTGAGGTTCTATTCATCGGGCATACTTTCGTCCGACCATATTTTACAGATGAGTTGGTGTATGCTCCTTACCAAGTCATCGCTTGCCGCTTTGAAGAGCTCGGCAGTCAGGCTATCCGCTCCAGTAGCTTTGTTGGACTTAAGCTTCGTTATAGCTATCTTCATTTCATCAAGGTCGGGTGGACGGAATTGTTGGTCATTATCGTTGAACGGTTGATTCTGTCTAACAGCGGTATTTGGTCCATCATCGCCGTTATACAGTCTGCAGAAATGGTCTTTCTAAATCCTCAGCATCGACTGCGATTCTACTACGATGTTCCCTTGTTCATCTCTACAGGCTTCGGCTCGGGGTTTGTTTCCGTGGCATGTTATTTTTACCTTTAGGTAAAACTTCCGTACCTCATTCCTGGAGTAGCATCTCTCAATTTCCTCGATCGCGCGCTTCTCATGCTCTTTCTTTTTCCTCCTGAGAAGCCGGTATTCGTGTCTCCTCTTCTGCTCATAGAGATCGTGAGCAGCTCTAGTCTTTTTTTGCAGTGCCGCATTGCGTGCTTTTTGCTTAGCTGCACGTGCTAGCCGGCATTCGTACTCAAACCAGGGGTTTCGTTGTGGTGGTCAAGTGAAACCGAGCATTTCTGATTTCATTTTGGCAAGTATTTCCAATGGTCTTCGATGCTTGGTGCTGGCGGTATTGGACCTCTTAAGAGATTAAGATCGGAAAAGGACTTGGCGATCTCTTGCGATTGTAATCGTCTGACATAGAATTTCCTCATAGCATTAATTTGTCTTGGTGTAGTTTGGGATATCCGCAACCGTACCTTGGCTACAAAAAGGCAATGGTCAGGGTCGATGTTGGCTCCTCGGAACGTACGGACATCCATAATACTGGAGGAGTGTCTTGCGCGGATCGCAATGTGATCAATCTGGTTGACTGTTGATTGATCAGGAGTTCTCCAAGTCCCCTTGTGTATATCGAGATGTGGGAACCGTGTGCTAGCTACGACTATGTTTTGCCCCGCCGCAAAGTCGATTAGCCTGATTCCGTTATCGGAGATGGTGTCGTGAAGGGTATATTTTCCGATCGTTCCACCAAAGATACCCTCTCTTCTTAGTTTTGCATTAAAATCACCGAGGACAATTTCAATGTCATAGCTAGGACATTGCTCGTTAAGGAGCTTAAGGAAGGCATCCTTGGTGTCGTCATCTTTCTCCTCTGTGGGGGCATGCGCGCATATAAGGCTTATGTTGGCGAATTCAGCCTTGCGGATTGCTACAAGGCGCTCGCTCACATGCTGGAAGCTCAGGACTTCTTATCTTAGTCTGCCTCCGACAACATATCCGCATCCAAATAAGCGCTGCTTTTGCCGTCAATAGCAATTGCCGTAGTAGATGTCGCAGTTGTTCATCCCATTTTTGTCGCATTTCTTGGATGGCTGCTTTGGCAGTCTAGGGCCTCCGCTAGTTGTTCGGCTGCACGTGGTCTATTAAGGGACCTCACATTCCACGTGCACATCCGAAGCTCATTGTTCTAAAATCGTTTGCGTGGGTTGTCAACATATCCGAGGCTTGTTGATGCTTCGTAACTTAGTTTTTTTTTAAATGGCCGGGCAGTTACCCGGGCGGCACAACCCCTAACCTGGAGAACCAATTCCATTTTTAATGCCCCAAGAACGAGGGTATGCGTAGGTGAATGGGAACAGGAAAGTGTTGCTTAGTACCTATCCAACTGCTATGCTTTAGAAGGCCTCAGGATGCAATATTTAGACGGATACCATTTCCGAGATCTAAATGATCTTTGCTCTGCAATTAGGAAACATTTCAAAGGCACCTCAAATGAGGACTGCTCTTACTTTGCCTTCCCTATCTCAATCGAAGTATTGTCGATCAGTAATAAAATTCATATAAAATACTCGTAGAATCATGGTGAAATAGAATCTGACTCTAATTATATTTTTTTGTATTTCAGAGGATACAAATGGCTTTGAATTGTGGCTTCCAACAAACAATTCTCGAATTGACATTTTGGATACGTCCTCCTTTGGCAACTATTTACAGTACAGCAGTATTCTCTGTGAGAATCG
The DNA here is from genome assembly GCA_928272305.1 of Volucella inflata. Classification (NCBI taxonomy): domain Eukaryota; kingdom Metazoa; phylum Arthropoda; class Insecta; order Diptera; family Syrphidae; genus Volucella; species Volucella inflata. Next base: position 144,924,857 of record OV743716.1, on the reverse strand, counting down.
GATCACTTTGGACACAAGTCGGGAGCATACTAAAAGAAAATCGCACAAACTAAATATGCTTTGTTGTTCTATAATCGAAGATCGTTTCTGGACTGGAGATTCGGCTGGTAATCTACATGTATATAGGTAAGTAGCGTCTATATAGTTAAACAAATTAACTCCAATTTTATGTATGTTTTCACCAGCACAACGAATTATACTCACGTCTTTTCCTATATGTTCGATCCGTCCATAAAGAGTCCAATCATCAGTTTGGTATATTTAAAAAATATCGAACGTGTTGCTGTAGGACTTCACAACGGTCGAGTGTTCCTAGTCGATTCGACAAAAGTTCCAACAAATTGTGCATTCGCTGAAGGATCCTTCGTCTTGACGGAGATATGCTCTGGTCAAATTTTGCACAGTGCTGTTGCCGTTATTGTAGATCAGTAAGTTCCTCTAGCAGTACATTTTTTTTTAATTGTTAAACTGTTGTCTTTTTATTTTAGAACATATGAACTTTGGTGCGGCGAGACCGGTGGAAAAATTAACATATTTCCTTTGGGTAAATCGGGTGTATCGGGTCATCAGGAAGTTTGTCACAGTGAGGAGCCTACTGTTATTGAAGATGTTAAAGTAGCTCGACTGTGCTCCAATGAGAAATTCGTTTATTCATGCTTATATCCTGGATTTATGGTATACCAATGGAATATCAACACAAAAGCCATTGAAAACAAATTAGACTGCTCCAAGTTGTTACCGTGTTCGGAAAGCCTTAAAAGCATATCAATTGATGAGCATTTAAGCTTGATTAAGTGTCAGGTAAAAGTTGTATGTGCACTTTGTTTCAAGTCATGACTTAAAATTGTATTATGGGTAGATCTCTGCTTTGGCAGCTCATGGAGATGAGCTATATGTTGGCACAACTTGGGGATGTTTAATCATAGCTGAGGTGAACAGCTTACGTCCGATTACTGTATTTCGACCTTATGAAAATGAAGTAGATACCGAAATCTTGCCACTTTTGAACCTTTGTTTCCTAAACTCTCTTTTTTTTTACAGATTAAAGCTATCATCACGGTACCTAGTAAGACCACACCTCTGATTGCCACAATTGGGCGTCGATATAGATCGTTGATATCACGTTACATGGATGATGTTGAGAACAGTCGACATCCGTGCATAACTCAATTTGAACATCACAAAAGCCCGAAGATCTTGCCACCAGATGTGGAGAACAACATTCATTGCTTGCTGTGGCGTGCAAAGAATTGGACATAACAGTGTTAAGTGTTTTTTGTGTTTTTTTTTTTTTAATTTAATTTTATTTACTTACAAGTGTCCGGTGGTTATTGTTGATTATATTTTTCTCGAATAAAACGTTTTCTTAATGTTTCTGAAAAATTTGTTTTTTGTGTCCGTAATGGGAGATCGGTTAAGCATAAGCTCGTTCTTTTTTTTTTAGAATTTATCTATACATACTATATATTCGTAAAAGTCCTTGGGAAGTCTTGGGAAACCAAAGTTTCGAAGTAAGGTAATGCAGATATAAATGTACATATATGACGAGGTAAATACGAGTACAATATTATACCTGTTGTCAATCGTGACATTTTGTTTTGAGCCTCACACTGATTTCGCGGTAAATTTTACCACAACGAGCGGGAATCCTTTCAACTATCATTTTCACAGTTTAAACCTCCATATTGTGGGGGTTTTTGTTGTTGTGCTTCCAGAGCAGTTGACAGTTATGGGCACATCTGCAATAGATACACTTTGCCAGTATCCGGTCAGGAGGACAGGAACAGATAGAACATATGGTTAAGCGTCTTTACACCCGGTGGCACACATCAAGAGAGGGTACGTTGCTAAACTTTGAAAAGCATGAGGAAAGAAAGGCCTAATGTAAAGAAGTTGGTCTTTGATCCCTGGTGTCTTTATCTTCCGATAAAACAGAACCAGACGGACTATTTAAAACTGAAACTTGCATACATCGTTGATCCGGTTCAATTCCATGAGTTAAATGCTTGATCGCTAAGCAGACTGCTTGCAACACTGTGCAATAAAAACCTACACCAGATCCTAACACAAAAACATGGAAACCAATAATCTCATGTGAGAGCAATCTATTGGGAGTGTTAGGCATGGTTACACACTCCAGCTAATTAGCCGAGCAAACAAAAAATTAAAAAAAAAAAGAGATAATCGAGGTAGTTGCGGCGTTGTTGAAAGCTTCCTTGATATTAAGGAACCCCATCATTGCGAATACACACCCGGCCCGGATGGTCTCCCTGCCATATTTCTTTAAAAAATGCTCTATTTCCCTTCCCTTTTCAATTCTCTTTCGTCTATCCCTTTCACAAGGAGTATTTCCACATATTTGGAAAACCTCCTTCATAACCCCGATTCACAAAAAAGGATCAAAGAAGGATATAACCAACTATAGAACCATCGCTAAACTCCCCCATATACCCAAACCCAAACGAAGTATTTTGTATGAAGCCCTTAGCTACCAATGCAAATCACTTATCTCCCCTAGACAACATGGCTTCCTGAAGGAAGGTCAACCACCACAAACTTCGTTGAATTCGTATCCTTTGCTCTCTCAGTCCTAGAGAATGGTAATGAAGTCGATGTAATTGCAACCGATTTTAGCAAAGCCTTCGATAAGATCTCCCATCGATTAATACTCTTTATATTGTTTGCTCTCGGCGTTGAACACATACTGCTAAAATGGATGTCCTCTTACCTTAAAAACCATTGTTGCCGAGCTCGTTTTAGGTCAGCCCATTCGGCTTGATTTTTGGGCACCTCTGGAGTTCCACAGGGCAGCCATTTAGGTCCTCTTCTTTTTATTTTAACTATAAACGATCTCGATAGGATCGTCAAACACTCGTCTGTCTCCCTTAACGCTGACGATACCAAATTTTTCAAAACTATTTTCTCACCCCATGACTCCTTCCTCCCTTAACCCTGATAGACCTTGATACTTATTCGATCTGGTACCTCAAAAATTGTTTAGAACTTAATATCGCCAAATGCCAGTCCATCATGGGTGGCCGGGGCGCAAGTGGTAGTGAACTGGTTTCTAAATCGGTAGGTTCGGTGTTCGGATCCCAGCTGTACCCCAAACACTCGCATTTTTTTAGTTAACTAAAATCAAGTAAGATGTTTAGTTGACAAGAATGTAACAACAAGCCAGCTCTCACTAACAATTTCGTCTCCCCATTGAATGTTGGATGCCACCCAGGAAGCAAAATATCCACTGAGCCCAAAAATCTTTCTTCTCTCTCTGTCCAATTTTTCATAAAAACTAAACCGATGCTGAGGCATTATGAGTGTATTGATACCCACTTGAGCGTAACGTACTTTAAAAACAACCTTCTCAACAACCAACCTATATCCTCCGTTCAATCCCTTCGCGACTTCGCCATTTTGTGTCATAGAGAGTTCAACTGCCGGTTACATATAGATGGGATAATCCTTAAAGCCAACTCGGTTTTGTAAAACGGTGGTCCAAAGAATTCACCAACCCTTACGTGACCAGGTACCTCCATATTACTTTTGTTCGCACCCTCTTAGAGGACGCCAGTCAAGTATGGTCCTCATATCATCGTGCCCATATCTCGAGAATCGAAAGCATTCTGCACCGTTTTCTTCTATTTGCTCTTCGGGGTATACCCTGGAACGATCCGTTTATTCTGCCGCCCTTTCAAAACTGTCTTAACCTTATTAACTTAAACACCCTTGAAGAACGCAGATATGTAGCCGACTTTCTTTTTCTTCATTCAACGATTTCTTTCAGGACACGTTGATTGCGCGTCCCTTTTCAACTCTATTTTCTTCAACAGTAACCCTCATCTCTTCTATTTACCAACCCACCACACCTCCTATGGCGCGAACGAACCAATCTCCCGTATGCTACGAAAGATCAAAAAGAACAAACCTTATCATCTTTGACTTGAATCGCACCACCTGCCTCAAATCCGATCTCCTTCACCACTCCAACCGACCTTAATTCTAATTTTAAGTTTAAGTTTAGTTTTAGTTATATTATAGCATTTAAGCCAAAAAAATGGGGGCTTTCGCCCGGACCAAAAATTAAATTACTGGAAACGATTGAAAACTTTGCTAGCCACATTCATACTGTGCTGTAGCGCTTTCTACGTAAGTACGCATAAGTTAGGTCATAAATCATGTAAACTTTAAATTTTGAGTTAACGTTTATCTATTGTTTTATCATCCGCACAACGAAAGAAGGCAATAAAAAATAAAATTCTGTTGTATTAGCAAAAGTTTTATTAGAAGTATATTTCTATAATTAATTAATTAAATGAAATACGAAGAAGTAAATATTAATTTTCCGTATTATTATCGGATTCAGTGGATTCAATCATTAAAGACGAATTTCTGGAATATATAGATCCTGTGCTGCGTACAATTCTTGTATTGTTTTCATAGTCTGCCACAATTTTTAACTCCTCCTTCAGAGCATCCTTAAACGGGACCTTGAAAACAAAAAAAAATTAAAAATATAAGTTTATGACAAAATTTAGATGGAATTTATGAAGTATGTACAATAATATAAAAATTAAAAAACTAAATTGTTAAATATTATTTTTAAAGAACAGAATGAAACAGACTACGTATAAGCGAAATTTGTCAAATTGGCTAGGTTAGGGGAGACTAGACCAACTTCATTCCTATGCGAAGACAGCCACTATTTTTCCTCGCTATAATGTTACATCTAATAAACTAGTACTTATGTTACTTAAGCCCCATTTAGATGATCATTTCAGTTTCAGTTTCAGTTGAGCTATCAGTTGAGCTTCCAGTTAAACTGATGTTTAAATGCCAAAACTGAGACGCCTAACTGAGACTGAAACGGAAACTGAAACTGATGGAATTCCCATCAGTTCTCAGTTCAGTTGTCAGTTAAACTTACTCGTATTTGTTAACAAGTTTCAGTTTAGTTTTCATTTCCGTTTGCGTAAGCTTGTGAAAATAGCATATTTTCATTTCATTGTTTTTTTTTTTTTTCTTGAACCCACGAAGATGGCAAAACAGAGTGATAATTTGATCGAATTTATTGAAACTTATCGCGCGTGTTCGTGTTTGTGGAAGAAAAGTGATCCATTGTATCACAATACGATTAAGAGAGAAGCTGCGTACAACATGTCGCTAGAAAAACTAAAAGAGTTCGACAAGGATGCAACAAAAAAGAAGGTTAGAGCAAAAATTAACAGCATTTGTCCTGCGTACAATAAAGAAGTAAAAAAAGTTAAGAGCTCTAGGAAAAGTGGAATAGGTGCGGAAGAAGTATACGTGCCAAATCTCTGGTACTTCGATTTGCTGTTTTCATTTTTTGGCGATCAACAGCAAGGTCGTGAAAGTCTGTCTACATTGGACATTAGTTATTCGATAAGTTTGAATTAACAAATATTTATTTTTATTTTTTATTTAAGTTCTTAATAACAATTTTTTCACCTCACTTCATTATATCATAAATCTTGTTCGTACCGCCTCATCTTGCCATTCAATTCGCTCTTCATTTACAAAATATTCCACAAACTTATTTCGGGAAAGCTTTGCTCCAATTGCAATGTTGTTCTTATTTCCCACTTGAAGGTCTACTAGTCCTTGTACTTCAATAAATGGGTCTACATCAGCTTCTTTAAATTCTGGTGGATTGTACGTATTTCCGTAGAAAGTTGTGCAAATAGCAGCATGCCATGACAACAATATCCACATTTTCAAGTTTTAAATTAATAGCAGTTTGAAAGATTCGAAATCTATTTGCTAAAATGCCAAATGCATTCTCAACAATGCGTCGAGCTCACGATAACTTACTTACTTAGTTTAGGTGGCGCTACAGTCCGGGGTGGACCTGGGCCTCAGTCAACAAGCTTCTCCAGCCAGCTCGATCCCTGGCTAGCTGCCTCCAGTTTCGCACGCTAAGTTGGCTGAGGTCCTCTTCCACTTGCGTGCGCCACCTGGGTCTTGGCCTTCCTCTACTGCGCTGTCCCTCGTGGGCGGATTCGAAGACTTTTCGGACCGGAGCATTGGTGTCCATGCGCTCTACGTGACCCAGCCATCTCAGTCTTTGGATCTTCACTTTTCTGGCTAGGTCCATGTCGCTGTACAGTCCATACAGTTCGTCGTTGTATCTCCTCCTCCACTCACCGTCAATGCAGATGGGACCGAAGATCTCCCGAAGAATTTTTCTCTCGAAGCAACCAAGAACATCCATTTTTGATAATGTCCATGCCTCTGCGCCATAGAGCAGGACCGGGATTATTAAAGTCTTATAAAGGGTGACTTTTGTTGTCCGAGAGAGGGCTTTGCTTCTCAATTGCCTTCTTAACCCAAAGAAACAGCGGTTGGCAAGTATGCCAACCTGTTATATCTGTCGAGGGTGACCATTGACCGTTAAACCCATTATCGCCGCATCCGTCTCAATACTCGCGAGAGCGCCACTGACATCACGCTGCTTTCTTCCGATTATGTCAATATCGTCGGCGTATGTGAGTAGTTGGACGGACTTTTGAAAGATAGTGCCTCTTGTGTTTGCTCGTGAGTTTTGCACTATTCTTTCAAGTACGATGTTGAAAAAATCGCATGACAGCGCATCGCCTTGTCTAAATCCTTTCTGGACATCAAAGGTCTCGGTGAGATTTTTACCGACCTTGATGGAGCAGCGTGCATTCTCTATCGTCATCCTGCACAGACGGACGAGTTTGGCAGGGATGCCAAAACTAGACATTGCTCTGTATAGCTCGTCTCTATAGATGCTGTCATACGCGGCCTTAAAATCGATGAATAGGAAAGCTCATGGGTCTTCTCCAAGAACTGCTGTAGTGTGAATATCTGGTCGATGGTGGACTTTCCTGGCCTGAAGCCACACTGATATGGACCTATCAGGTTGTTGACGAACGGCTTCAGGCGTTCACACAATATGGCGGATAAGATCTTATATGCGATGTTAAGGAGACTGATGCCTCTGTAGTTGGCGCAGTTCAGAGGGTCTCCTTTCTTGAGAATCGGACAAAAAATGCTGAGGTTCTATTCATCGGGCATACTTTCGTCCGACCATATTTTACAGATGAGTTGGTGTATGCTCCTTACCAAGTCATCGCCTGCCCCTTTGAAGAGCTCGGCAGTCAGGCCGTCCGCTCCAGCAGCTTTGTTGGACTTAAGCTTTGATATAGCTATCTTCATTTCATCCAGGTCGGGTGGACGGAATTGTTGGTCATCATCGTCCAGGTTGAAAGGTTGATTCTGCCTGACAGCGGTATTTGGTCCGGCATCGCCGTTATACAGTCTGCAGAAATGATCTTTCCAAATCCTTAGCATCGACTGCGATTCGATGATGTTCCCTTCTTCATCTCTACAGGCTTCGGTTCGGGGTTTATTTCCGCGGCATGTTATTTTTATCTTTTGGTTAAACTTCCAAACCTCATTCCTGGAGTCGCATCTCTGAATTTCCTCGATCACGCGCTTCTCATGCTCTTTCTTTTTCCTCCTGAGAAATCGGTGCTCGTCTCTCCTCTTCTGCTCATAGAGCTCATGAGCAGCTCTGGTCTTTCTAAGCAGCGCCGCGTTATATGCATCTTGCTTAGCTGAATGTGCTTGCCGGCATTCATCATCGAACCAGGGGTTTCGTTGTGGTGGACAAGTGAAACCCAGCACATTAGAAGCGGCATCTCTGATGGCGTTTTGGCAAGTTTTTCCAATGGTCTTCGATGCTTAATGCTGGCGGCATTGGACCTCTTAAGAGATTAAGAGACACTCGATCGGAAAAGGACTTGGCGATTGTAGTCGTCTGACGTCGAATTTTTTCACAGCATTAGTTTGTCTTGGCGTAGTTTGGGATATCCGCAACCGTACCTTGGCTACAACAAGGTAATGGTCCGCGTCGATGTTGGCTCCTCGGAACGTACGGACATCCATAATACTGGAGGAGTGTCTTGCGTCGATCGCAATGTGATCAATCTGGTTGACTGTTGATTGATCCGGAGTTCTCCAAGTCCCCTTGTGTATATCGAGATGTGAGAACCGCGTGCTAGCCACGACAATGTTTCGCCCCGCCGCAAAGTCGATTAGCCTGAATCCGTTATCGGAGGTGGTGCTGTGCAGGCTATATTTTCCGATTGTTCCACCAAAGATACCCTCTCTTCCTAGCTTTGCATTAAAATCACCGAGGACAATTTTAATGTCATAGCTAGGGCATTGCTCGTAGGTCTTGTTAAGGAGTTTAAGGAAGGCATCCTTGGTGTCGTCATCTTTCTCCTCTGTGGGGGCATGCGTGCATATAAGGCTTATGTTGGCGAATTCAGCCTTGCGGATTGCTACAAGGCGCTCGCTCACATGCTGGAAGCTCAGGACTTCTTGTCTTAGTCTGCCTCCGACAACAAATCCGCATCCAAATAAGCGCTGCTTTTGCCGTCGATAGCAATTACCGTAGTAGATATCGCAGTTTTTCATCTTATTTTCGTCCGGTTCATCCCATCGCATTTCTTGAATGGCGGTTATGTCTGCTTTGCAGCAGTCTAGGGCCTCCGCTAGTTGCTCGGCTGCACGTGGTCTATTAAGGGATCTAACATTCCACGTGCATATCCGAAGCTCATTGTCCTTAAATCGTTTGCGTGGGTTGTCAAAAGTAGATCCGTCCATATACGAGGCTTGTTGATGCTTCGTAACTTAATTTTTTTTAAATGGCCGGGCAGTTACCCCGGCGGCACAGCCCCTAACCTGGAGGACCAGTTCCATTTTGAGTGCCCCTAGGACGAGGGGTCGGTTACACCGAAGCCCGTAACCCGTTCCGGGATGTGAGCGCTGCCGTTGGCCTTTATAGGGCTCGTCCGCCACCATCTCTTTTGCAAGACCCTGACTAAGTCCTGGAAATCCTTTCCGGCCTGAGCTCCAAATATGTCGAAGTAGCCCGGATAAGGTCTTGTTTTGTTTTTCCGACACTAATCCTGGTTAATGGCGCTGGAAACTCGCCATTTGCCCCCTTCACTTCGCAACCTCTAGTGAGATTCCCAGATGGCGCCACGGGGAGGCGTGAAGTAGGACTTATTAGCAGAGCTGCAAGATGTTCGGCTGCAGAGGCTCATTCTCGTCATTTAAGGAACCAGCACCTGTCGGAAGATGCTACTTCTACGAGGCCTTATACTAATCGTTGCCATCCATCCGCTCACGATAATCTATAGTTCAAAACCATACGATCGTAATTCAATTGCTTTTTATTAAATGGTTTTAAGAAGTTGTGCCTAAGTGCAAATGCTTCATCTCCTACAAAAACGTATGGAAGCTTAATGACTTTCATCAGGAGGCAAGTTTAAATCACCGTTGATAAGTTGGTTTGTAAAATCTGGTTTTGTCTTATAACTCCCCCATCTGAAATGGTCCCATTTGTGCCGACGTCACACATAATAAATTCGAAATTCGAATTTACAATAGCCATAAGAACAATGCTATGAAATTTCTTATAGAGATCAAAATAGAGATCCACTTTCTTTTGTTGGAATTATTCTGACATGTTTCCCATCAACAGCTCCAAGACAGTTTGGAAACTGCCATTTGGCTTGGAATCCTTCCGCAATGTTTTTCCATTCCATTGTATTTGTTGGCATCTGAATTAACTAAAACAACAAAATATTTTTAAATAATTTTTAGCTTTTCATGTTAATTTTCACTTTTATTTTTTCTAGGAACAATCAAGATCTTTCGTGGAAAACGATGAAGGATTTAATCATGAATTAAGAACAGCAAGTCAGTCGATGTCGAGCGAACAACTCGAACCATCTACTTCAACTAATACAAGGTGCAAAAGACCAACAAGCAGTACCAATAATGTTTCCAATAAAAAAGTTTTACAGTTGGTGGCTGATTGACTAAAAAACTGTAACGAGGGAAATCACGCGGCGTTCGGAAGACATATTACCCAGGAACTAGAAAATATGCCACCAGAAATGGTGTCATTTGTAAAAAAAATTATAAATGATGCAGTGTTTGAAGGTCACCTTAAGTCCGTGAATAAAAAAAAAACACTGTGGCGCTGGCAGCCCGTTATGGGCCCTGGCCTAGCTTCTTGACACTCATTTGTGTTGCTCACGTTGTCATTTTTGTCACATCTGAGCGGGGCCTACGGTTTATCGCCGAGTCCGAACGGCACTCCTTTGCCATTGCCCGCCGAAAGGGTGATGGCGATTTGAAAAATTGTTGGTGACCCAGCCTGGAATCGAACCCAGACTCTCTGCGTGATAGTCCGATGAGCTAACTATCACGCCATCGCCATCACCGTCCGTGAATAGGACGTCAAAAATTGTGACACAAGCCAACGAAAGTCGATTTGTTACAATTCAAGGACAAGCACCAACCACGTCATTCGTAATAGCAAGCTCCACGCCTACAAATATTTCGGATGACTCCACTGTTGCTGGCTAACTGGTTTTTTTATATTTCAATACACAGTTACGTTAAATCCACAAACATGAATATTTGTTTATTTTAAATACATAATACATACTTATTTTAATATAATCTCTGAGTACTGTTATTATTGCTTTGCAAGTTTCAGGTATAATTGCACTTAGGCTTGGCGCTGATATTGAAGTGAGAAATTTAAGGCTTTGATACGCATCTCCAGTTGATAAAAATCTAAGTGTAGCACTAAGTCTTTCGTGAGGTGGTATTCTTCTTCGCATGTTGGTATTTTGTTTTTTTTATCATTGGCGACGCTAATTGCAATAACTCTAGGTAAATACTTTCACTCATACACAAATAGTTTGACCAATCACCGTGTTTAAATCGTAATTCCTCCATCACCATTCTTCTTCTTCTTACGTTTATTTAGCGACAAAGCTATAGCTACAGCAATTAGGCTTTCTTCGACCATTAAAAATGCTTACGTTCACTACTGATCACGAGTTAAAATGAAAACTTAATTGAATACAGAACTGCTGTCTAAATGCACTACCTAACATTAGTTTAACTGAAAGCTCAACTGAAACTGAAACTGAAATGATCATCTAAATGGGGCTTTATATACACTTGTCGCTCTAACGTGATTGATGAGCGACGCTACCAGTCTTTTATTTCAAGCGGTGTACAGTATGTACACTGTACGGCGGGCAATGGCAAACTCCCGAAAGTAAAAAAAAATTGCCTACGAAAAAGCTTCTAAGGAGTGCCGTTCGGACTCGGCGATAAACCGTAGGCCTCGCTCAGATGTGACAAAAATGAAAACATGAGCAACACAAATGAGTGTCAAGTAGCTAGGCCATGGCCCATACCGGGCTGCCAGCGCCACAGTGTTGTTGTTGTTGTACAGTATGTACTCGTACACTCCTTTGTTTTGAACCGTTATGTCGAGCTCCAAAAGCATTAAGATTTGAGTCCACCAACATGTATCATATCATTGAAAAATAGACGCCGCATTGTGGTGGGCCCCCGCGGCATCATTGTGACTTCTCACGAGCATTGTTCTTATCCACAAAATAAGTGATTTGTCCACGCTGTGCTGCCTGGCTACGCTCTAAAAAAATTCCCTTTTTCGAAGGCAGCATCAATTTTTATAAAAATGTGCATACCTACTTCTTTTTGTTAAGTGCGCATGTGATTTGGTGAGAGGAAATTTTCGTAAATCGGTTTTGGGTGCTTGAACATCTGAAGTTCTTCACGAGCATGCAGGCTTTCATCCAATTTTCGGAATATCAGCGTTTCTGAATGTTTGCCAGAACCATACTTTGTGTAAGAAGCTCAAATATCTGTTTGAGCGTCATTTGTGGGGAGGTTTGCGTAATAGCTTTGTAAACAAGTCAGTGTTTGTTGTGTTCTGCGAATTTCCCAATGTCAAATTTAGTATACTAAAAAGTTTGCTTTAACTATCGTGTTTGTAACAATATATCAAGTGGGGAGGCGTTGAAAATGTTAACGGTAGCTACGGGGACCTGACAATGTTGAAAACACAAGCGTACGAGTTGTAAAAAGAGTTTAAATCGACCGTCTTGTTGTTGATGATTTGCCTCGTTCCGGTCGTCCATCCGTCAGTATGACTGACATCGAAAAAGTTAAGAAAACTGTCCTCGCAGGTCGTCATGTGAGCTTCAGAGAGATAGCAAGCGATCTTTGTGTCTCGTTCGGATCGGTAAGGAGCGTTGTGCACGATGTTTTGCGCATAAGAGGAGTTGGAGCGCGGCATAAAAAAAATAATGCCCCGATCCGCAGAGTCTTTGAATCTAACTCAGGGGGATAACGTTTAGGGGAAGACCTCACCTTAGGTGTAACGCACAAGTATAAGGTTGGCCATAATGTATGACTTTTTTAAAAAGTGCTATAGGTTTTACAAGTGCCGTCGATCAATTCGGTTTTGAATCAACCAGAATTATTATTAGTGTTAAAAACCAATTTCTGAAGAATTCAGAATAATCATCAGGAGGTTTTTGATGAACACTTCGTCAGAGATTTTGAGCAACCTGCATTTCGCACTCGTATTTCTGGCTGCTCGTCTCCCACTGACTGTTCAATGTAGGACCAAGGATGTCCTGAAAGGCCGTGAGCTTCTAGTTCGGCCTAGAATATCATTGCCGGTGTTGAAGGTGTCGTAGAGGCTCAGTCAACATAGATAAGAAGATGTGCGGTGCAATTGGCCATTCACGCTCGTATCTGCGGCGCATTTTGGGTGAAAGACTTGAAGATATTGCTTTACAAAGTCCAAATAGTCCATAACCTGATGGGTGTTGACCGTGAATCGTGTCTTAACTACGCTCATGCCCTCCTGAATTGCAACAACAAAGTGGAAGATTTTGTGTACAAGTGCACTTACAAAATTTGCAGTTCTAGAGCACTGAAAATCAACGAGTAATACACGAAGAGCCATTACATCCACTCACTGTCATTGCGTAGTGTCTTGTTACGCTGGAGGAATCATTAAACCATTTTTGTTTTGAAAACGGCATGGGACTGGAGGACAGATATGTGGTTCTATCAGAATGGAGTAACGGTGTATATTCCACAAGCTATAACCGACATTCGAGGCAGGTATTTCTCGTTTGTCGATTTGACCGTCCTAGACTTAAAGAAGCCACAAACTCTGACCGTTCTCAAGGACAACATCCGTCAAGTCGAGTGGAAAACCATTTGCCCGAAGTTCTAAAAAAAACACGGAGAATGTCATTAAAAAAACCCAAATGATAAGCAACAATGACAGCGATAGGGGATAGAAAAAACTTGAATGCCCAACAAAAAATTAAAAAAAGAAAACACATTCATTTTGATTTACTCCATCCAAAAATACAGCCTATGAAAATAGGGTTATATGTTATTGGCCATTTCGTAGGCGGAATGAATATCAGCGCTTTGAAACTCAGTGAATTTTAAACCCCACCGCGACAGGTGTTGCATGCAAGTGAAAAGAAACCTCAACCAACTGGCGTGAGCAACTGGATGCAGGCAGCTTGAAATTCAGCTGGAAAAGCTTGTTAGTTGAAGCGTAGATTCATTCCGGAACATAACGACATTTAATAAAAATAAGTAAATATGATTCGTTTGTGCAAATAACCACACGAAATTACACTATGCGTAATGCATTGCAAACCAAAAGCAAGCAAAAAGTTGCTATGTGGAAAAAAGTCCCCAAATGCGTTTCAAGAAACCCCTAACCTAGGTGAATTACATTTCCTTATTTGTTCTTAGAATAATAAGCCGAACAAAGCTATCATCACAGATAACTTTTACAGTTGTTCACATATTTACTTTAGGTATAAAACGGAGGCATGTTTCTTGATTTTCAGTCACTGTTTTAGAATACTGATATTCAGATCAAAGTAATTGTATCTTTTTAAAAATGAACGTTAAGGTGTTGCTTTTATCCATCGTCGTCGGCTTGATTGCCATCTCAACGAATGTTGTTGAAGCATTTCGTGATAATGGACCATATTGGGGAGAAAACGGACGGAACCCCAACCGAATAAAAATGAAAACAATTCCACCGATCATTCTTAAACGCCCTATATTTTAAAAAAATTGTTTATTTATAACATTTTTTAATGTTATTGTTAATTTAAATAAATTCATTCCTTTTGTTATTCAAAGATTAAAAATTTGTTTTATGTTTATTCTCATTTGTCGACTATCGCTGATTGGTGATTATTTACGACATAATTTGAATGTGCCAACAACTTTTCTCCAAAAATATTTAGTAGACAGATAGGGAATTCGTTGACAACGAGCAATGGAGCGATACAAGGCTGAAGAACGTGAAATTGTTGCTATTGTATTCTTGACCAATCTCCAGTCTATTGTTTTAACGCAGCGTATATTTTGCCGCCATTGTCTTTCTCTATCTGCGCCATGTGCACGAACAGCTAAGCGTTTGGCTGAGCGTCTCGTGCAAACTGGGCCCACTAGAGATTTTGCAAGAAGTGACCGGCTTGCTTGCTAGGTCGATATATCACGAGAATATCGCGTCCGAAAGAGTTCACAAATATCGACGAGACAACGATGCATACAATTTGGCATCAGCAGACGTTCGTTGCCTCAAAGTTTGGTGAAAGACTTGAAGATGTTTCATTATTAAGTGCAAACTGTTCACCAATAATTGTTGCCTGCTAACCATCAAGTTAGGTACCCCGCTTTGTTAGACCATGAGCAAAAACAGGATGATATCGTATTTAAGATCATAATGAGCAAACAAAATTGTTCTTTTCTGCGCACAAAACAGTGTAGTTTAAAAGTGATTGATCCTTATTTTATGAGGGCATCAACCGCACTGCCGCAACTGTATCTTGTAAAGGTACAGACAGATGTTACACGAGCTTTTTTTTGCCGCAAGTTAGCGAATTAGGCTTCAGGCATTGTTGCTTCCAGCAGGACAGAGCAACAGAACACACAGCTCGGGCACTGATGGGGATTTTAAATCACAAATTCCAAGGCCTTGTGATCTTCCGTTTTGGCGATTTGAACTGATCGGCCAGATCGCCAGATCTTACGGCGCCAGTCTTCTTTCTTATGGGGTTTTTAAAACTCGCACTGAACACAATATACAATACTTTCTGCAAGTCTTGAAAGCCAACATTAAAAAAGAAATCATCAATTCGGAGCAGATGTTTTGCGAGTAACAATCCAAAATGCAATAAAACGAGGAGCGCAAATGTGCATCAACTCACAAAGTGGTCATTTGACCTATATCATTTTTTTGACTTAATATCATCGAGTTTACAACTTAAAATAAACTTTTTATGAAAACAGAGACCTTTTTTTCCAACAAAATGGCAGTTAATTCACTTTTTGAATTTTGTTTTTGGCCCATCGTGTATCTTGGAAGCATTTGACGTAATTCTACTCTGTTACTCGTAGTGTTTCCCCAATTAGTAATCTATTGATATTTGAATTTAATAAACTTAGCATACGCTGCCATTGCTGTTCTACCCCCGAAGCCTGGGACGCAAGTCCGGGAAGGAATATTAAAGCCAGAGAGTACTGTGTTCAGCAAAGGAATATATTGGATTAGAAGTATCAGACAAGAGGTCAATGATGAAGTTTAAGAAGAGTGTCGGAGACAAAATGGTTCCATGAGGCATACTATCATTTAGACAAACAGACTTGATGGTTATCTAAGACAACTTTAATTGAACATTCCGAAAAATAAGGATCCGAAAGGACTAGAATCTATTGAAAGAGAGAGTCACAGATTCCAAATGCACGCATCACCGACAAACGAGCCTGATGCCAATCTTGCTTTCGCCAGATTGATGTATGTTTTCGTTCCCCTTTTCAGTGAGACATGCCATAAAATCACCAGCGAACATGTTGCTATGAAAACCGTATTGCTGGTCATTGAGAATGTTTTTGCGTTTTGAGAAATATCATGAGATCTACATTTACATGACCTTGTAAAGAACGGGCCTGAGTGTAGTGGGTATTCAAGAGGAGAGATATGAAGAGTTGCCTGTTTTAGGGACGGGTTGCATAAATGCTGCTCTCAATCTTATCTCAAAAATCTTATGCAGTGATATTGCCAGAATGGAAGAACACCTTTTCAGAAGAACGGGAGATTTTGACCAGCATGTGTAGATCTTAAAGTTATAGTATTTTGCTTCTACGCGAGTTCGAATGTGAATTCGCTCCATTATTTTTGTTGCACTCAAGTGTAGGTGAAGACAAGGTAGAATATTTAATGTTTTTGACGAACGACCTCAATTTCTGGGCGTATTTAAATTTCACATGCTTAAAAAAGGCATTACAGTCATGTAAGACTGAAAGAACTGTTCTCTAACACTGACAGTTTTTTTTTGACAGGTCGAGTTGTACAATGCATTTTCTTTTGGCTTGGCTCACTTCATCTCATGAGGGATTAAGGATCTCAATCCAAAAGCTATAGTCTTTGTGGCGTCCACGACGTTTTGAAGGAAATTTAAACAATGAGTTATATTGTAATTGATAAAGAAGAAGGAATCTTATTGTATGTTCGGTATACATGAAATTAGCTGCTATAATACAGTGATCCGATGAGCCGAGAGGAGATAGCACTTCGACCTTGTTCCTTTCAGATTAAGAAGTTAAAAACAGGTTAAGGGTGTTGGCGATGTGAGTATCAACGTCTGGTGCTCATATGGGATGATATACAAGTTGGATAAAGTTGTTATTTTAGAGAAGATCTCACCACACTGTCTTTTGGAATTTGTCTATCCAGAATGTTGAAGCTACCCAGAAGTGTGCATGGGGATACCTTTATACAATTCTTTTAATGGAGTCAGACAGCGTTTCAAACTCGTCAAAGGTCGAATTGCTGTCCTGTTTGGGGCTTCTGTATATAAAGCAGTAGTGGATATTTGGCTTACGGAGATGGACTTTTAACCAAATGAAATTGAATTCCGGATTGGAACAGTGATTACGTATATAAATCAGGAGACTGCGGTGAGAGAAAAATAATGATACTAGCTCGTAGGCTGGTAGCTTCAGAATTGGGTGATCTGAGAGGTATGGTCAGGGATCTTCCTTTGATTTACTAAGTCCGAAATCAGAAAAGTGATTACTTCTTGCCCGCGTATTTTTGCGACATCCACTCTAAATTTCCGGGCCATTAAAATTCACAAACATGAAAAGGACACAAACACCAACGATATTAAGCAACGCTGCGAAATGAAAATTCTGACGTTGGTTTACCGAATGAAAATGTTATACCCTTACAACGATAAGAAACAGTACATCAATTGGTCAAAATTACGAGTACTATCCATCCGGTGCTCCATGCATTCAGTTATTGCCTTTGGCATGCGAAAGGGTTATGTAGGAATAGGCAATGAAGAAGAGCCAGTAACAGCACTACCGCAGGGGCAGGAGATCTACGATGCTTGCACCGTCAATTTTTATTTTTATGTTTTCACTTCACTGCACTTTTCTTGCGTACTCATTGTTTTTTGTGTGTGTATGTTTGCACTCTCGTGGGTAGTTTTTGTGGAGACCAAGCGTTGCGCGACCTCGTTCGGGACACGTTACGCAACAACGTCCAACAAACAAACAAAACAGAATTGGATGCATTTTCAACGCATTTGTTAAACAAATTTTAATATTTATGCGTTGCGCATGCAATGAAAGACGGGCTTTTGCTCGTGGATTGTTGGGGGGCTTCTGTGGTACCTAGTTTCATCTTACTGAACCATGACTCGCTCAAGTCTAAATCCTGAATCCCCGGCTGCAATATTCTCCGTTGAGAGCGCAGTATGAATTCGAAAATATGTTCGGTTATCAATCAGTAAGTCACTCTCACGAACTTCCAACAAAAAATTGCGTATACCAGCTGCAGTTGGTCATTATTTCGACCGAAATTTCTTTTCAAAATTCGCAGTGTTTCCACAACACACTTTGGAAGTAACTTTGCAATATTATCTAACGTTGTTGAAGCGAAAGTCAATCCATTCCGAACAGCGAGTTTCTGTAAATTTTGTGAGTCCATAAAAGCTGTAAGTGTCAAAATAACACATGATTCAAAAAGATACCAACAGATGGCCCAGCCTTCATGAATGCAATCAATGGTATATTCGAACATCGAGGTCTCCTCAGAAAAAATCGCCAGTTTAAGACTAAATGCAACCAAAAAAT
The DNA here is from genome assembly GCA_928272305.1 of Volucella inflata. NCBI lineage: Eukaryota > Metazoa > Arthropoda > Insecta > Diptera > Syrphidae > Volucella > Volucella inflata. The sequence goes on along the minus strand of OV743716.1, from coordinate 144,906,773 downwards.
GTTGCCTATCGGAATTTGTCTCTACTTAGATGAGATGAGAGTGGCAAAGATCTTAAGGTTTTGAAAAAAAACAAGGCAAGAGGCCGAACCAAACTTCAGTCTAAACACCATAGTTTTAAATTTCATGCCGTATTCGATGTATGTAGATGGTCATTCTTGACCGTTGCCCGCTAACGGGAAGGATTCTTTATAAGTCGGATTATGTCCTATGCGTCGGTTTTCTGGATGAACGATATATCTCGGTCGCATGGGAACTTTTTCTAGCAAGCCTGGCTCTGCTTTGAATGCATCTTGGGCTGTAGTTTCAAAGTCATTTGAAATGTAAACAGATTTTGTGTAACATGCACTGGTTTTTTTTCCTCAAGGAAAAATGAACTAGCTTTTTGTCTCTGACAAAAAAAAAAAAAAAAAGCAAAACTCTATTTGATCTGAAAACATAACTTCTATCAATAACTTAAAAACTAGGAAATTTTTGCAATGTTAAACTTGAGGTTAAAATATTTAACAATATACTTACATTGTAGTGCCTTGCCTTCCTCAATACATAGTACAACCAATCCAGGATACCACAGCCTGCAGCTATACAACTGCCAACCAAGAGTACAAAATACACACCGCCCAAGTTTGGCATACCCAGTGGCGTTGCTTCGCTCTGTTCCGCTTTTGCCTTTAAAGAAAAGTATTTACTAATTTTTACATTCAAAAATCGATGAACTCTGTAAAAACTTACTGTGCAACCGCCAGTTCCTACTTCGTTCCACCATTTTGACTTCATTTTTGATAAAACTCCAGATTCTTGAAGCTCTAGAAGAGCGTGATTCAGCTTATCCCGATATGGCCAGTCTATACAAAAATGGCAAAGATTAAAAAAAAATATCAAATCAAATTTTTAAATCCTCATTTTTGTATTTTACTTTTCTTCATGGCAATGCCGTAGCCCTTTTCATCTAGCAATCCTCCGACTTGTGTTAGATTACAGATCCTAGCCACGTTGTATTCAATAGATGTTGATTCCATCAGAAAGGCATAGTTATCACTGAGAACCCTACGAACTCCTTCGTCGTTAGTGCTTGTTAGATATTCCGGATGTGCAGTCATGTATGTGTTGATCAATTTATAAACCTCGTCCTCAGAAGTCTGGAAGGAATTCAAATTTGATATGACATAAGTTCACACAAGTTATCCTTGAAACCTGGAAGAAATTCCTTGTACTGCCAGCGCTCTTGGCTCCATAAATGACATTGTATTTGTTTTCGCTCAAATCTTTGACACTTTCGATTTGGTTAGCGGGGATTTCGATAGTTAAGAAAGCGGCTAAATTAGCGGTGTAGGATGAGACCATAATGAGTGTGAAGAACCACCATATGGACGATACAGTTCTGGTCGATGGAGATCTAAAAAAATATTGAAAATTGTAAGTCAATTGTTATTGGTGTGAATATCTATTGTACAAACATTGGCGCTATTTCGGAACCTTGCTGCAGTAGGGCACCGGTTGCAAACCACAAAGAATTGGCCAAACTGAATTGGTTAATCAGCTCGGTTGGCTCTTCAATGCACGGAAATGGGTTGTCCCATTCGGATGGGGATAAACGACCGAGAATAAATAAACTCAAAGATACTCCAAAATAAGAGAAACCAAGCCAAGCCCAGACTTCTTTTGAGAAGGGATCCATGAAAGAGAAGAGCGCTGGAGGGGCCTTACGAGGTTTGCGATACAAAATTGAGATACCTATTTATGAAGAATGTATAAATGATTTCTCATAAACATTAAAGATTAAGTTATGTACTTACCTAGATTCATAAATGGAATGGTGAAGTCAACTCCAGACTCGCGTTCGGATGTGATTGTCAAGTCGGTTACTCCTAAATCAGCTCGCTGAGGAATACATAAAACAATTAATAGGACTTCCTTCCTTCCTCATAATTATTATACTTAGAGAGTTGTTTAATATAGCTCTTACATCACTACAAAACGTACATTGGATGAACATTGACTCGGATTACTACCTTACCGCAGTCGAGATACGAATGCAATTGAAAGTGTTGTAAAAAGTCCGACGTTGAATGGCTGCGATAAAACGAGGTTGGCTATTTTTTTTCTGATGGAGTATCTCGCTGTATCTAATGTACTCTGTTTCAATCGGTTTGATGAACAGTTGTTAAATAATACCGAATATAAAATAAAGAAATTATAGAGAAGGAGGAGTACAAAAGACATGACATTCGGAGGAGTGGTCGGTCACTATTGAATGGCAATGATTGTCAACAATCCGCTGATATGCACAAGAAAACATTCAACCCGGATGAAGTTTCATTGCAAAACTTAACACTAAATCAAAAAGAAGGAGGGAATAGTGATATACTAACTAAAGATCATCAAGGCCGTTCTAGGCCCATCTGCTAGAAGGGGTAACGACCGAAACAGCCCGAGTTCATTTTTGGAAAATAACTTTTGTTTTCATCGGAGCAGGAGGATCAGGGTAAGGACTAGTACACAGATTTCCTTTTATGTTTGATAAGATGTATAGGCGCGTAGAGATATATGCTACATACCGTCGTGGTCTAAGAGACTCAACTACCAATAGCAACCCTTCATCCAATATGTGGGCAGTTTTTTTTTTTATTATTAAATATAATTCACAATAAAGATATTTGTATAAAATATAATAGAATAAAATAATTGTACTACGATTTTTTAAGAAACAGAATAGTTATCAATCTTATTCATTCATTTATGTGCTAAAGTGACTAGAGGCGAATGATCCTTCAATTCAATATAATTTTTTTAGATTTCATGTGGGGTAAATTCAAGAATAAGATAAATAATACAAGAATAATAACGAAAAGCAGGTAATATTACTTTACAAACATTTTAGATATACTACATAATTAATAAATTAAGCAGCAGTATTTACAAATCTTTTGACTGTAGAACTATCCATTCTAAAAAGAATTTTTTTTACTTCGCTAAAAAATAATGGCAAATTGGCAAGGACATCTTAAGTTGCATATCACAAGTTTTGTTTTATTGCTTCTAAATAGCTTATGTTTCACGAACCATTGTCGCAGGATACTTAGGTCCCTATGTAGTTTAACAACTGAGTCAAAAACACTTTTATTATCAAAGTGATACGACTACTGAAGTTTTGGTAAAACATTCAATTGACATAGATTAATAGAATTAGTCCCAAAACTGAACCTTGCGGTATATCAATTGTGGTTTTTAACTGACGGCTAAAGATTCGTTCTATTTTTAGTCGTTGAGTTTTCTCTGATAGGTACGTTGAAAACCACTTATGAATCAGACCTCTTAGTCGAGCCCTATACAATTTATCCAAAAGTATGTCGTGATTGACCATATCAAATGTTTTTTTGAAATCGATGAAGAGTACTAGAATAGTGTTATTATTATTAAAGCTTTCATAAATTTCACTACACAACTTTAGAATAGCATCTTTAGTTGATCTAGCTTCGCGAAAACGTCAGTTCAGATAGTGAGAAGTCTTTTTTTTGAGCCTGCCTAGCAAATTCACAATTATTGCAAGCTGATGCCCCCCAACACTTAGTGTATTCAGTCTTTCAATTGCGTTCAGAGAAGATTTGTATTCTGATAAGGAACTCCTAAGAAAAATAAAATTAGATGAGTACATCTCTCCGGGTTAGAGCCTGCACGTGGATCTAAATCCCATTCTTACGAAAGTCACCTTATTACGGAATAATCAGGACCCTCGGATAACAATGGATTATGTATGACAGTGTTTAGCTTTCAAAAGTTTAAAATTTGAATAAGCCTGTGTTTAAGAGAAATTTTCTGAGACATTGTTTAACTAAATTTAAGTGCAACAAGGCTACTGGACCGGAGCCTTTAAATAGCGGCAGCTAATGATGCATATAGAATATGCATATGGAAGATGAATTGCCGTGTTATTCGAATGCCTGAATCCATACGTTTTCGATAAGATTATAAGCCAAGATGAGATTTGTTCAAGATCACAACCGAGAAGGTATGACGAAAGTGAACTATAGCCAATAACTAAAAACAAATGAATATGCCTTTCCCGAAGAACACACCAGATGAGGTTACGATGACGAGCGGGAGATTTATAAAAGGCAAGTCTACTCGTTGTAAACTAGCCACTTCAAACCTTAGTATTAAGGCGAATTCTTTGGTGAATTTATTCCTTCTCTCTGGCAGGAAAATAAGGTATTTTCCAAGTTAATTTTATTTTTTTTAATATTTTGCAATTCAATCTCTAATTCTTCTTCACGACCACTACGACTTCCCGGTAGTAAAGGTTCCTATTTTTTAAGTCAATGCTAATTATTACGAGTATTATTATTATTATTATTATTATTATTTATTACAATATAAAATTGATTTAAATTATAGTATAAGGAAATAACAGCACTAGCTACTAGAGGCATGCGGCTGGAAAGTCAATGCAAAATTCAGAAATTTAGATCTGTCAGATTGAGAACTGTCAGTGTCATTTTTATTCAGTTGTCTTTGCAGTTTTATCGTGCGGACATACACGCTTTAACAGCGTTCCCTTATTTTAGAAATTCGGTTCCGAAATTATGGTTCTGTGCGCCAAACTTATAGATCACTTGCAATATATTACACCCGATATCATAGAGTATCTAAGACCGTTATTTGCAGTATTGTTGACCGTTTATGCATAGCATTTTCGTTCGAAGATGCAGTGGTAACGAGACGCATGTGTTAAAGGATATCCAATAAATCGGTTCGACACCGCCGTTCACTACAGTTTGGGTTTTTTTACGTCGACTTTATAGAAAATTTTACTTAAACATCTTAGTCTGAAGGCCTACAAAATCTAGCTCGTACAAGAATTCAAGCCGTGTGACCATCGTTTGCGTTGATATGTTTTTGGATCGGCACAAAATTAACTAACTTTGGATCTGCTGTTTAACTGAAAAATTGTGTTTTGCGATAAGGCTCATTCTGGCTTAAGGGATATGTCAAGACGTAAAATTGTTGCATTTGGAGCGAATATATGATACCTGATACATGATTCCTTTACATCCCGAAAAATGCAGAGTTTGATGCAGTCTGTAGGCTAGTGGAGTCATCGGACCATATTTTTTGGAAAATGAAAATTACGGTCAAAGGTATAGCTAAATAGTCATTTCCCTTTCCCCAATTAAATCGCATGAATGTGGAAGAAATGTGGTTTCAGCAGGATGAGGTTACGTGCCATACAGCAAACGAAACAATAAACTTATTGAAGGAAATATTCGATGAACACATAATATCGCGTAATGGATCTGTAAATTTGACTCTAAGATCTTGTGATTTAACGTCTGTTGATTATTTTCTTTGGGGATGCATTAAGTCGCTGGTGTAGGCTTTGAAATGAACAACAATTGACACATTGGAAGCCAACATTATTGGTGTTTTAGATTACAAGAGGCCACAATTGCTGGAAAAAGTGGTCGAGAACTTGGTGGAATTATGCCCGAAGTTGTGTTAAAAAAAAATTAAAGTTAGTACTGTTTTAAATAAATACCCATTCCTTCTGAGTTTATAGGAAAGCAGACTGATGCCTATGAACCTGGACCAACTAGTTATTTTATTTTTATAATGAGCAACACCACTATTTATGCTGTAGTATATAGACGTTAACCTTTAAGTTGAGTCTATCTTTCGTTAGACAAGAAGGGGTATACAAATTTTAATATGTATCAATCTGTACGGTGTCGTATGAACCACTGTTATCTCACCACCAAATCTTCCAATTAGTATTTCGAACAAAGCACCCGCGCTGAATCTGAGAAAGATTTTTTGAATTATGAACTATCAGTTTTAAGGTTTGTCTTCTACAATCTTTCTCAGATGTTTTTTAATGAAATTTAATTAGTAACAGATTAGGCCAGACATTTTTTTACGAAAAAGAGCTAAAATTAGGTGCTTTCAGTGTTGCCAGCTACAAGGCCCTCGGATTCGATGGTATCTTCCATGCGGAATCCATTCTCAGAACCTGTTTAGCTGCCGGTACAGTTCGTCATCTGTTTTGCTGCACACCCTTAAGAGAATTTTAAGTCAATCTTTATACTCTCCTCTTGGACCCATAGTTTCAGCTTTAGATCCAAATCCTCCTAAAATTGGACTGGTCCTGTTCACAAAATAAGAAATCAAAATACCTTGCATCATTATTCTCAAGACAAATACCATCCCCCTCAGTTTTTCGAGGAGTGCAGGTATCTAGGACTAACTCTGAGCAGCAAACCGAAATGGAAAGAAAATGGTAGAAAGCAAACTAGAAAAATCTATAATTACCTTCTATGTATTAAGGATCCCAATGCATTATTCGGAACATATAGTCTTTTTAGGGTTGAATGAAAAGAGCTAAATCTAGAACACGCCTGTCTACTTGCATACTGAAACCTATTCATATCTAAGGTCTCAGCCTTTCAACAGTCTGCTTCCCGGCTCAGCGTGAATGCAGTTGCAATATACTCGTAGATATTGCAACTCATAGTCACACTCAAGCTAACTTCGAACACCATGAAACAAGATCACTAAGCAGTACAGGATCAAAATCTTTTGGGTTCCACAAAGCTTTGGTATGGCGGGGAGACGCCTCGTTAATGAACTGATCAGACTCTATCCTCTGGTAAAACGCGGAATAATTGTCACGATATTGTTGATGAACAATTTGTCATTGATTTTTGCGCAACATACATTTCACGTCATTTTTCCTGGGTGCCCCACTTTCACTGGTTGTTACATGCGGCCACACCACTCAAAGACGCCGAAATACTACGGGACTAAGCAAGCCCCGAATGTTTACGAAACTCTCGTTCGGCCAAGAATATCGGTCATACTGATGTTGATGCCTATTAATCTGTTATCTGCAATAGTTCCTAATATTTTCCCTGTCCAATACAGAAGTTTATTTGAATCCGTTCCAAGGTGTGGCCAAAATACATGAAAAACTTATCATAGAAGTCAGGTGCCTACTTTAATCGATTTAATCTCTCCCTTATTCTTTTTAATTGTATGAATATTATATCGAAAACGATCAGACACATTCGATTGAACTTAAATGAAAATAAATTCTTACCCCTTCCATGATTTCGTGCACCATTCCCGTAGATGTGTTGCTTGATGCATTGTATGTGCCATAGTTATCATCCACATGCATATTGAATGTATAGTTGAAGCCAAGCTTCTCAGCTAACCGTTGAATTAATTCGATTCCGAAACCTTCATAACGATTATTTCCTGAAAGTTTGATCGTCGATTGCTTGAGCATTCCATAAGGAGCATTCTAAAACCAAAAAAAAAAATCATTTGAGCAGTTTGTAAACATTTTTAAAAAGAACCTCGCATTTACCAATGCCAAAAGGACAGTGAATGTTTTATTGACTAATGATAGTTCGTCTGTATTTACGACGTTTATTGAAGGAGCCTGTCGAGTGAAAGATAGTCCCTCCTCAGTATGCCAATTACCGACTTTAGTTAGGCCAGAGGGTGTTAATTCAACGATCTCCAGATTATAATCGGTTCGAATAGCATCTTCTAATAATATTTTTCCAGTCAAACCCTCGGCAACACTCTAGAAGGATTAAGGCTTTGAATTTGGTGAGAGTTCTATGGACACCTTCTATAACTCACGAAGGCTAAGTAGTTTCTAAAACTGTAACCACGGTCCCAATCACTGTTATCAGAGCAGTTCAACGGAACTGGACGCAATTTAAGTTGCTCCGTGGTCTTAGCGTACAATTGAACAGCGTCATAGAGCAGGGCCATTTCAATGGTTATGGGGCAGGTAACTTAACAGAAATACATGCACTGTATATGTAAGGAAAAATCTTCAGTTACTCACTATTTCTTTCGATGTCATCCTCTGGATATCCTAAAGCTATGATTAGCTCCTTGACATCTGGCTGCTCGGGTGAAAACATTCGAATTCCTGTAATATTCGCTTCACTATATTTGAATGGCTCCAAATCTAGGGTCTGAAGGTCTAAGCTTCCGATAATATATTTGTAGTCTTCGGTGATAATACCAACTTGTTGGGCCTGCAAAAATATAAAACATGGATTATTTCATAAAAAAGAGCAAAGGGCCCCAAACTTCACAGTTTTTTTTGACTTATGTACCTAGTACTAGTAAATATTTTGGCACAGGGCTTTGGGCTAATAAAACGAATTCCAATGAATGATGAATAACTTATTCGAAATGGCCTTACCAGCAACGGCAAAGTCTGTCTGTCCAATCATAAACTATAAACGGGACAGCGGATGAATTGCCAGATGGAATCAACGGTGGAAATAATCCCGAAACAAATGTGACTTGGGCTGCTCCGACATATTTGGAACTGAGGCAGGTAAGGATTTCCAAGACTAAGTTAGGGTTTTGGAAAAGAGATGGTGTTTAATGGGTCCTTAATGGACCAACGTCAGCACTCACATCACAGAACGGTTTACTGACTTTCGATCCAACCGACCCCTCGTCCTAGGGGTATCAAAAAATGAAACTGGCCCTCCAGGTTGGGGACTGTGCAGCCGGGGTAACTGCTCGGCCATGGAAAAAATTTAAAAAAAGGTACGAAGCAACAACAATCCTCGGATACAGACGGATCTACTGTTGATAAAAAACTTCGGATATGCACGTGGAATGTTAGGTTGCTATCGACGGCAAAAGCAGCGCTTATTTGGATGCGAATTTGTTGTCGGAGGTAGACTAAGACAAAAAGTCACAGAGGAGAAAGCTGACGACACAAAGGATGCCCTCTATGAGCTCCTTAACAAGACCTAAGAGCGAGACCTAGGAAGAGAGGGTATCTTTGGTGGAACTTTGCGGCTGAGCGAAACATTGTCGTAGCTAGCACGCGGTTATCACATCTCCATATACACAAGGGGACTTGGAGAACTCCTGATCAATCAACAGTCAACCAGATTGATCACATTGCGATCGACGCAAGTCACTCCTCCAGTATTATGGATGTCCGTACGTTCCGAGGAGCCCACATCGACTCGGACCATTATCTTGTTGTAGCCAAGGTGCAGTTGCGGATATCCCAAACTATGCCCAGTCAAACTAATGCTGTGAGGAAATTCGACGTCAGACGGCTACAATCGCAAGAGACCGCCAAGTTCTTTTCCGATTGAGTGTCTCTTAATCTCTTAAGAGGTCCTTTGCCGCCAAAATCAAGCATCGAAGAATAGTGACAATACTGCCAGAAGGCCATCAGACATGCCGCTTTTGATGTGCTTGGTTTCACTCGACCACCACAACGAAACCCTTGGTTTGTTGATGAATGCTGGCTAGTACATGCAGCTAAGCAAAAAGCACGCAATGCGGCACTGCAAAGAAAGACTAAAGCTGCTCACGAGCTCATGAAATGAAGAGGAGCGACAAACACCGGCTTCTCAGGATGAAAAAGAAAGAGCATGAGGCGGTCAAGAAAATTGAGATGTGTTACTCCAGGAATGAGATTCGGAAGTTTTACCAAAAGATAAAAAAAACATGCCGCGGACATAAACCCCGAACCGAAGCCTGTGGAGACGAACAAGAGAACATCGAAGTAGAGTCGCAGTCGATGCTGAGAATCTGGAAAGATTACTTCTGTTGACTGTATAACGGCGACGACGAAACAAATACCGCTGTCAGGCAGAATCAGCCATTCAACTTGGACGATGATGACCAACTATTCCACCCGACCTGGATGAAGTGAAGATAGCTATATCGAAGCTTAAGTCCAACAAGGCTGCTGGAGCGGATGGCCTGACTGCCGAGCTCTTCAAAGCGGCAGGCGATGCCTTGGTAAGGAACATACACCAACTCATCTGTAAAATATGGTCGGACGAAAGTATGCCCGATGAATGGAACCTCAGCATTGTTTGTCCAATTCTCAAGAAAGGAGACCCTCTGAACTGCGCCAACTACAGAGATATCAGTCTTCTTAACATCGCATATAAGATCTTATCTGCCGTATTGTGTGAAGGCCTGAAGCCGTTCGTCAACAACCTGATAGGTCCATATCAGTGTGGCTTAAGGACACTGAACACCGACGTCTAGGACAGAACATCACCCTTGACAGGTATAACTTAGAGGTAGTTAAGGACTTTCTCTACCTAGGCTCCGCTATTGATTAAGACAACGATACGAGATTAAACGAAGAATAACTCTTGCCAACCGATGCTTCTTTGGGCTAAGAAGGCAATCACCTAGCAAAGCCTTCTCTTAAACAAGAGAAATTACCTTATATACTCGTAAGATCTTAATACTCCCTCTCCTGCTATATGGAGCAGATGCATAGACATTATCGAAAATGGATGAGGGTGATCTTGGGTGCTTCGAAAAGAAAATTGTTTGAGTGATTTTCGGTCCCGTCTGCATTGACAGTGAGTGGAGGAAGAGATACAACGACGAACTGTGTGGACTGGACTCTACAGCGACATCGATCTAGCCAGAAGAGGGAAGATCCAAAGACTGAGATGGCTGGGTCATGTAGAGTGTATGGAAACCAATGCTCCGGTCCGAAAAGTCTTCGAATCCGCCCCCGAGGGACAGCGCAGTAGAGGAAGGTCAAGACTCAGGTGGCGCACGCAAGTGGAAGGGGACCTCAACCAACTTAGCGTGCGAAACTGGAGGCAGCTAGCCAGGGATCGAGCTGGCTGGAGAAGCTTGTTGACTGAGGCCCAGGTCCACCCCGGACTGTAGCGCCACCTAAAGTAAGTAAGTAAGTAAGTTTGCCATTTACAATAATGGATCGCTTACAAATCAAACAACGAAAAATTATTAAAGCTAAAAGTGGTGATTCATACATACCCACTTTTCGCGCACTACGCGATGATTATGGTCGTCATAATTGACCGACTACGCAAGCAATCGATAAAATTGTGAAGGATTTGAAGAGAGTGGAAGCGTTACTGATGTCGTAATGCCTGTGCATCATCGTCATGCACGCTCAGTCGAAAATATTGCTGCTGTAAGTGCAAGTGGCGTGCGCCACCTGAGTTTTGGCGTTCCTCTTATAAAGGGTGACCTTTATTGTCCGAGAGAATGCTTTGCTACTCAATTGCCTTCTTAGCCCAAAGAAACAGCGGTTGGCAAGAGTTATTCTTCACTTGATCTCAGCGCTGGTGTCTTTGTCTGTATTTATAGCGGAGACTAGGTAGACAAAGTCGTTAACTACTTCAAAGTTATATCTGTCGAGGGTGACGTTCTACCCGAAACGTCGGTGTTGGTTGTCCTTTTTGTTTGAAAGCATACACTTGGTCTTGCCCTCAATGACCGCTAAACACATTTTCGCCGCTTCCGTTTCAATACTCGCGAAAGCGGCATTGACATCACGCTGCTTCCTCCTGATTACGTCCATATCGTCGGCGAATGCGAGAAGTTAGACGGACTTTTGAAAGATAGTGCCTCTTGTGTTTGCTCGTGAGCTTTGCAATATTCTTTCAAGTACGATGTTGAAAAAATCGCATGACAGCGCATCGCCTTGTCTAAATCCTTTCTGACTACCAAAGGTCTCGGTAAGATCTTTACCGACCTTGATGGAGCAGCGTGCATTCTCCATCGTCATTCTGCAGAGACAGACAAGTTTGGCAGGGATGCCAAAACTAGTTGTTCTGTATAGCTCGTCTCTATAGATGCTGTCATACGCGGGCTTAAAATCGATGAATAGGTGGGTCTTCTCCAAGATCAGCCATAGTGTGAATATTTGGTCGATGGTGGACTTTACTGGCCTGAAGCCACATTGATGTGGACCTATTAGGTTTTCGACGAACGATCTTATATGCGATGTTAAGGAGACTGAGTTAGGGAGTTGGCGCAGTTCAGAGGGTCTCCTTTCTTGAGAATCGGACGAACAATGCTGAGGTTCCATTCATCGGGCATACTTTCGTCCGACCATATTTTACAGATGAGTTGGTGTATGTTCCTTACCAAGTCATCGCCTGCCGCTTCGAAGAGCTCGGCAGTCAGGCCATCCGCTCCAGCAGCTTTGTTGGACTTAAGCTTCGATATAGCTATCTTCACTTCATCCAGATCGGATGGGCGGAATTGTTGGTCATCATCGTCCAAGTTGAATGGCTGATTCTGCCTGACAGCGGTATTTGGTCCGTCATCGCCGTTATACAGTCTGCATAAATGATCTTTCCAAATCCTCAGCATTGACTGCGATTCTACTACGATGTTCCCTTGTTCATCTCTACAGGCTTCGATTCGGTACCTTGGCTACAACAAGGTAGTGGCCCGAGTCGATGTTGGCTCCTCGGAAAGTACGGACATCCATAATACTGGAGGAGTGCCTTGCGTCGATCGCAATGTAATCAATCTGGTTGACTGTTGATTGATCAGGAGTTCTCCAAGTCCCCTTGTGTATATCGAGATGTGGGAACCGGGTGCTAGGTACGACAATGTTTTGTCCCGCCGCAAAGTCCATTAGCCTGAATCCGTTATCGGAGGTGGTATCGTGCAGGCTTTATTTTCCGATCGTCCCACCAAAGATACCCTCTCTTCCTAGCTTTGCATTAAAATCATTGAGGACAATTTTAATGTCATAGCTAGGGCATTGCTCGTAGGTCTTGTTAAGGAACTCATAGAAGGCATCCTTGGTGTCGTCATCTTTCTCCTCTGTGGGGGCATGCGCGCATATAATGTTAATGTTGGCGAATTTAGCCTTGGTGCTGATTGCTACGAGGCGCTCGCTCACATGCCGGAAGCTGAGGACTTCTTGTCTTTCACTTCGCAATCTCTAGTGACATTCCCAGATGGCGCCACGGGGAGGTGTGAAGTAGGGCTTATTAGCAATTAGCAGAGCTGCAAGGTGTTCGGCTGCAGAGGCTCATTCTCGTCATTTAAAGAACTAGCACCTGCCGGAAGATGCTACTTCTACGAGGCCTTATACTAATCGTTACCATGGCAAACATTCAACTAATATTGTGACACTTCAAATGGCAGCTGAGTTTGGTGTCAAATGCTAGCGATACCAACTTGAAAATACGAAATGAATGACCCTATACCAATTCAATTTTTACACAAACAGTTTATGTATATCCCAAATATGGAACGCAGAAAACTTTTGGGTAAACTATGGAATCCATTCAGTTATGGTTAATGATTCCAAAGAGCATCGGGTGTGCGACACCAATGCTATTGTCAGGAGGAGAATAATATTCTATGAAAATGAATGTTTCCCAAAACCACGAAGAACAATATGAATTCGCCTGGACATATTTACGAACCTGAAGTTAGTTCGCTAGTTGTTTAGCTGCTGACGTTCCATATTATCCCGCCGTCACAGATTCCGATGAGCCAAATTCGATAAAGTCAATGTTCATTAGATGCAGAAGTCAGTGAACCAGTTCCTGCCAACAGCGATGCAGATTCGGATATTTCATTATTCCCAAAAAGTTTTCTATTCATTTTCAATACATTTCAGCGATGTTATATCTTGCAAGCTTTTTCTTCACTTTTACTGCTTGTCATATGCTTATGGGTTGAGTTGGAAGCTCTTCTCATTCCCTATACAATACCTCTACTACAAATTTTCTAGCTAACATCCTCTCCATATTTGTTTTTTAGACTTACTAAAGACGTATTTATCGGTTTACTATTTTAACCTCGTTTTCATCTAATCTACAACATCCGGATTTCTATATTTATGCTAAACCGACACCAAGCAGAGTTGTTGCATTCCTCTTACATCACATTTTTTGTGCGCCTAGCTTTCCATGAAATATTCTGGTGCTGACCTCCTAGTTTGGAGGTTGGTTCGCCCAAGATCACTTTAGTATCTTTTACTCTCCATTTCGTGCTTTTCCTGCATTGTTGTTGGGTAATCTATCCGAATTAAGTTTTCATAATTGTTCGATAGGTTTTGTATACCTTCACTTCGATGAAATTTGCCTACTAGTTGTCTTTTATCTACGTGAATGTATACGTATAAATGTGACTTTTCTTCTGCTCTGCCAGTAATCCTTACGCGTGAGAACCTGATCCTGCATTCAGACACCGGGAAGGGCAGAAAATACTTCACAAAAATCGAAGAATAGGTGTCTTAAGACAGCCTTGGAGTTAGCAAAGACAAGAATTAATAGCAGTGTTAGTAGAATGGGTCTTACGAAAGAAAATGCGATAGTAACCTTCTGAAGACAATTTTTTAATCACTGTCTAAAGGTAAGCAATAATAAAAAGGACATCGTATTTGGTCTATTGTACTGATGTTAGAGTGTGCTCAGGATAAATAAGAATGAAAGGATCACCTTTAGAATAGAAAATTTCAAATAAATGAAACTTACCTGCAAAAGAAGCTCCTGCAGTGATTCCGTTGAACCAACAACGACAATCAAATTATCTAGTGATTTTCTCACTTTACGTAGCACACTTCTGTAGTTTCCATTCAAATCCAAATCGTAGCGTTTAACTGTTATGTATGGTCCAGCAATCGCATACAAATCCATTAGTTCATTCAAAATGCTTAGGTAATCGGCTGAAAATCGAAAGTAAGTCCATTAGTCGGTGTTGCTCCTAGAGATACTCAAACGAATTCCAACCAGATTCATAGAGGAAGATGAATTGTGTCCAGCCAAACTCATCCACGAGATCGTGTATCACCTTGGCGATATCTTTTGGATGTGGATGCAAATTGATCAAAGTCTTTCCCTCATCGACGCCCATATGAGAATAGACATATGGCATCTCCTTGGCATCGCAAATATTCAGCAAGTGCAAGGCTGTGTTCCTTGCCGATGGTCCGAATATTCCTCCAACTCCGGTCTGGAAAGAAAGTTTTCAGTTCTTCAAATGGCAAATCCATAATTCTATCTATCGAACCATCAACATGTTGCACAGGGTATTGTAAGCTTCAAATGAATTTCCATATGGTACTTCGGCCTCTGTAGAGCGTAGCTGTATTTCCAATTCAGTATTAGCCCTCGCAATAGCCCTATCAAAAATCAACGACTTTTGCTCGATATTTGTGTCCGAAATCAAACCTATATGGGGGAAGAAGAAAATATTTCGAAATCAGATTTTCTATTTTTTATAGTCACACGTCGCAAAGAGCGGCAAAATACACGCGTCGAGTTTCGAAATATCAACAAAAACAAACTATTCAACTTTTCGTGCCCCCTTTCTGTCGTTTTGGCTTTCCATATGTCAGAGGCGCCGACTATTTTTGGTTTATTTTTAAAGTTTACTGTCTCATGTCTCACAGAAAACGCGCGACGGCATTCTTTCAAATTTCTTTGGAATTCTGAATTTTCAAATACGGGATGGACAGGAAATTAAAAATGTTCGCTTTACCTATTCGAATTCCATCGTTTTGAGGATAATAGTACTGCGACAGGCCTACAGGGACGAATGTCAATATCGCGAAAATGACAGTTAAAATACTTTTGACTCTTTCGAATTGCATTCTGAAGGGATTTGGGGTTAAAACGGGTTCACTTCGGGACTGTGGTCATATTTTTTTTAAAAAAGGTATTTTTATTGTATTCTATTTTTGAAAACAACGTTTAACAAAAAAAAAAAACGAATCGTTTGGCGACCGAGAACTTATTTGGCGGAACGGAGAAAAACAACTGAGAGGTGATCTGTCTACGGACGCATGGATAAGCTTAGAGACTGAGAACATTTTGAAAAACGTCTCCAGATGTTGGTCAAAAATCTTAAATACCATGCCACTCATGTGTTGCATGTTTGAAGAGACGACAACGATTGATATTTTCGTATAGTGGTGAGCTTTCAATTTTTTCGAAATACTGGAAAAGCTGTGCCAAAATTGGATACGTCAACACCTATCTATGACGCATATGGTATGTCGCGTATTTTAATTGATTGTCGATTGATTTTAAGCTTTTAGTGCATGAAACTTTGAGGAAGATATATAATTGAGGTCAGGAATTTGATTTGGTGCGCTGTTCCTTCGAAAGCTAATAAGTTAATGGATTTTATGTGACATTTATATTTCGTTGTGGGCAGAATGCCCAATTTATATGGTAGCCCTAATATTTATTCTCACATCCGAGATAGTTTAATAGTATTTTTCAGGATGAGTTATATGAAGAAGAACTTTTGTTAGTGGTTTTTGTATTTGCAGCTTTGTAATTTGCAATTAATATTGTAGATTCTTCCTTACAGGGATTTTAACAGTTGAAACATAACGAACTAGAGATCCCACGGGCTGCACTTGATTTAGTATTGAACTCGTTGTATACCTATAATCTCTAATCACATACCAACGTGTCACCCTAAGGAAATCCTTTCTTTTCATTAAAGACTTTGTTATTCTGAAAGCAGAACAGTTATGGCCATTGGAGAGGCCATTTATCCTTATCGTTATCCTTGTACAAACAGGTGTCGATTCAGAAGCTGCAAGATATTTAGATGCCGATAATTCTTATATTTTTTCTTCAACTCCTCCTTTCGAAATTGAAACTGCATTCTATTCTTGTCGTAAACAGAGCATCTGGCACTCTTTTCGCGCACGCAATAACTAGATGAAGCCCATGCTGAAACCAATGCCGGCTTGGTCATAACTTTGGTAGACAAAAGTTAATTGATGAAATATTGGGGGCGTAAGGTATGAATGAAACCGGGGCAAAGGTTGCAGTTCTTTTGGCTGGTATTGGAATATCTCAGGGAATAAAATTATCTTCAAGAGAACGGGAACGGGAACAGGGGAACGGGAGCAACTCCTCTTTAGAGATACTCCTCTTTTGCGCTTTGTATATAAAAGGCCGGCAATGACAACAGTCTGAATAACGCTTAGTGTTAACACTGTGTTAATCAACTGTGCTGTGAAGCTGTATCTCCACTTACTTCATTAAAAGTTTAAAGGATTTTTTAGGGTATCTCCAGAGGGCCGTATTACAAACAAGAACATTTTGAATTTATTAAGGCGAATGAACAAAAGGTGAACCGAATGTTCTCCAGTAGATAAATCAGGCAGCAAATCTATCACACGCTCTTTTAAATAGCACGATCATATCCTGAAAATAACCGAAACATTTACTTACCCAGAGGACTTAGGGTGGTGCAAAACCTACGCACAAGCACAAGAGGCGCAATCTTTCAAAAGCCAGTCCAATTACTCGCACAAGCCCATGATATTGACATAATCGAAGCAGCGTTATGTCAGTGGCGCCCCAGCGAATATTGAAACGGAAGCGGCGAAAACAGGTTAAGCTGTCAACGAGGGAAAGACCAAGTATTTATATGCTGTCAAGCAAAAAGGAAACTCAACACCGACGGTTCGGACAGAACGTCACCTTCAACAGATATAAGTTTGAGGTAGTTAAGGACTTTGTCCACCTAGGCTCCGCTATAAATTCAGGAAACGACACGAGATCCAACAAAGAAAAACTCTTGCCAATCGCTGCTTCTTTGGGCTAATAAGGCAATCAACTAGCAAAACCCTCTGTCAAACAACAGAAATTACCCTTTGTAAGACCTTAATAATCCCAGTCCTACTCTATGGCGCAGAGGCATTGACATTATCGAAAATGGATGAGGGTGATCTTGGCTGCTTTAAGAGGAAAATTCTTCGATCGAATTTCGGTGTCGTCTGGATAGGCGGTGAGTGGAGGAGGAGATACAATAACGAACTGTATGGACTGTATGGACAGCGACATCGACCTAGCCAGAAGAGTGAAGATCCAGCGGCTGAGATGGCTGGGTCATGTACGCTGCGGTCCTAAAAGTCTTCGAATCCGCACCTGAGGGACAGCGCAGTATAGGAAGATCGAAAATCAGGTGGCGCACATACAGTGACTCAACTTTTTGGTCATATGATAAGCAGAATAAAAGGATTTTGTTCATATAAATGCAAACAAACAAAACATTGTGGCGCTGGCAGCCCAGTATGGGCCATGGCCTAGCTTCTTGATACTCATTTGTGTTGCTCATGTGGTCATTTTAGTCACATCTGAGCGGGGCCTACGGTTTATCGCCGAGTCCGAACGGTACTCCTTAGAAGCTTTTTCGAGAGTTTGCCATTGCCTGCCGAAAGGGTGATGGCGATTTGAAAAAATGGTTGGTGACCCAGCCAGGAATCGAACCCAGACTCTCTGCGTGATAGTCCAATGAGCTAACTATCGCGCCATCGCCATCATATAATGTTCATATAATTGTGCTTATAATTAAAGAAAAAATAAAATAATATTATAATTCAGCATAAAAAATAATGAGAACCAAATTCATCTTTTAACATAATTTAATACAACAAAAGTAAAAATAGGGCATTTGATCAATTTGCTTTGAGGACCGCTTTTAATTTTCTCGGCATGGATTCTTTTAACTTTTTACATTGATTTGCGGTGATATTTTGCCAAACAGTTTGAGTGCGGTTCCATAATTTATGCTAATCTCCAGGCAAGTCCGAAATAGCACGTTTAACCTCATTTCAATGATGTTCAATCGGATGGTGGCCAATCAAGTATTTGAAATTTCTGATTTTGCAACCATGCTTTTGTAATTTTGGCTATGTGTTTCGTATCATTATCTTGCTGAAAGATAATTTCCGACACATCTTTATGCCACTTTTCCAAACTTGTAAGGAGTATGTCTTCCAGGATGGTGAAGTATTGAGTGGCATTCATGCGACCCACCACTCTAATGCATTCATCAACCCCTTCCATGCACATGCATCTCCAAATCATAAGATTTCCTCCTCCAAATTTTAATGTTGGTTTAGTATGGCGATCGCTGATTGGCTTACCTAGCGTTTTCCAGATCCATTTGCGACCGTCGGACCCAAGACGGTTTATTTTCGTTTCATCCGACCAAATTACCCTTGCCAAGTCATTAACACAATAATCCTTATATTTTTGGGCAAATCGTAGCCTTAAATTCTTATGGCGGTCAGTCAATAGGGGCTTTTTAATTTTAGCGCATCCATGAAAACCGTTTCTGCGCAAAAATTTTTCGTACAGCCTCAGTTGTTACATTAATCCCATCTTTTTGAAACAATGCCGTATTAATCTGGACCGCATTTTTATATACTCCATATTTAATCTGCCGCACAATACGCCTTTGTATAATTTGAGTTTAAAATTGGTTTCCTTCCAAACTTATTCTTTTCAGCATCAGGCTTCAAATTTGTGCGTATTTTGGATACATCTTCCACTAAAACTCCAAGTTTTCAATAAATTTCTCGATGAATTGTCTTGGAAACAATTAGCTTTTGTACCGAGTTCTTTCATCTACCACCAAATTTAAAACAATTAAGAAGCCTGTTTAAACTGAAATTTAAATTAACCTTAGGTAGGATTCTTATTTAAATACTTTAATTTTTTTTATTTTTATCAAAAAACACAGAGAAAACTCCACACTTGGCCAAACTTTGTACTTACAATATGCAACTACGACAGTGTCAACAACTTGATCATATGCGTTGCTTAAGAACTTATGCAAATTCTCAAAAAATAACAGTACATTTTCGTTTGCTTTTGTCGTGCAGATTCATAATCACTCCATTTATTTTGAGTGAGAATTTAGCTGCTCTAACTGTTAAGCTAGAAGAGTTACAACTAAAAATTGTACTTTGCTCTGAACATGTGATCAAAAAGTTGAGTCACTGAAGGAGGGATGGGCCCTCAGCAAAGTTAGCGCGCAAAACTGGAGGCAGCTAGCAAGGGATCGAGCTAACTAGAGACGCTTGTTGACTGAGGCCCAGGTCCACTCCGGAGTGTAGCGCCACCTAAGGAAAGCGTTTAAACAGGCGATTTAAACTAGTAGAGTTTACATGTGTTGTGCAGAGCGAACTGGTAGCCAAATAGCAGGTTTAATTACATAACTATTTTGCTTGTGAGTTACCTAGGGCAGGATTTTATCACTGTGTTAGTTTTCTTTTCTACGCATGTGTTATGCTAGAGAAACGTTGTGCGTTTCGTCAACTAGTAGACGGCTTATTCTGTAACCATCATCAGCGACGGGGGTAACGCGAGAAATAATATAAAAAAGTGCATTTTAGGTTAAAAAAAAGAGAACCATCTCACAATGGTTTACTATCGTAGTAAGTTCGTCTGGTTGAACTCCATTAAGCGTATCATCACTCAAGAGGTAATAGCCAAGTTAGAGAAAAGCCGACAAAGCAATGAATTCAGATCTAGATATTGCGTTAACTTCACATATTCGTATGTTCCAAGATTATTGCTGTAAAAGAAGAAACTTTACAGGACATAGTTAGGCATATGTCCTCAATACAGGAACCGAAAATTTGATATAAGAATGTTCACAGAGCACTGCAATTATTCAAAAGTACACCGAGTAGAACGTCAAATATTGACCACATATCAATTTTCTTTTTACTGGGTTTGACATGGATGTAATTAAATGTAAGCAAGCAAGGACATATTTTACAAATTTTAAACTTTTTTTTAAGCAACAAATTTGGGTGAGGACAATCACATGAGACCCACCACTTAGAAATGCACTATTTAGTTAGGATTTCGGTGTACTCATGTGCCCGACCTTCTTCCAAAATAAAGCTGGCAGAACGTTAACTGTGACAGGTGACCTAGGTTTTAAGAAATGAATCTTTAAACAAGGTGGCGCTACATGCATGCAACACTCAATCTTTTGCATGATAAATTTAACGGAATCGTTTTCGCCGATTTAAGGTGGCCACCGTGATTTTTTGATTTAACGGTCATGACATGACATCAATGATATCGACTCCTAGGTATGCGGAAAATAGAACCTCTCGGATTGCGCCGCCAATTGGTTGATATCACAATCAATACACAATTGAATCAAATACTTGTACAAAGAACAAAAAATAATGATTTCTTAAGTTGTGTCCACACCAAAGAAACATTTCAGGAAACATTGTTTAAAAACCGTTTCTGAAATGTTTCTTTTAGGTGGCGTTACAGTCCGGGGTGGACCTGGGCCTCAGCCAACAAGCTTCTCCATCCAGCTCGATCCCTGGCTAGCTGCCTCCAGTTTCGCACGCTAAGTTGGCTAAGGTCCTCTTCCACTTGCGTGCGCCACCTGAGTCTTGGCCTTCCTCTACTGCGCTGTCCCTCGGGGGCGGATTCGAAGACTTTTCGGACCGGAGCATTGGTGTCCATGCGCTCTACATGACCCAGCCATCTCAGTCTTTGGATCTTCACTCTTCTGGCTAGGTCCATGTCGCTGTACAGTCCATACAGTTCGTTGTTGTATCTCCTTCTCCACTCACCGTCAATGCAGACGGGACCGAAGATCGCCCGAAGAATTTTTCCCTCGAAGCAACCAAGAACACCCTCATCCATTTTTGATAATGTCCATGCCTCTGCGCCATAGAGCAGGACCGGGATTATTAAAGTCTTATAAAGGGTGACTTTTGTTGTCCGAGAGAGGGCTTTGCTACTCAATTGCCTTCTTAACCCAAAGAAACAGCGGTTGGCAAGAGTTATGCTTCGCTTGATCTCAGCACTGGTGTCGTTGTCTGTATTTATAGCGGAGCCTAGGTAGACAAAGTCCTTAACTACCTCAAAGTTATATCTGTCGAGGGTGACGTTCTGTCCGAGACGTCGGTGTTGGTTGTCCTTTTTGCTTGACGGCATATACTTGGTCTTGCCCTCATTGACCGCTAAACCCATTTTCGCCGCTTCCGTCTCAATACTCGCGAAAGCGCCACTGACATCACGCTGCTTTCTCCCGATTATGTCAATATCGTCGGCGTATGCGAGTAGTTGGACGGACTTTTGAAAGATAGTGCCTCTTGTGTTTGCTCGTGAGTTCTGCACTATTCTTTCAAGTACGATGTTGAAAAAATCGCATGACAGCGCATCGCCTTGTCTAAATCCTTTCTGGACATCAAAGGTCTCGGTGAGATCTTTACCGACCTTGATGGAGCAGTGTGTATTCTCCATCGTCATCCTGCATAGACGGACGAGTTTGGCAGGGATGCCAAAACTAGACATTGCTCTATATAGCTCGTCTCTATAGATGCTGTTATACGCGGTCTTACAATCGATGAATAGGTGGTGGGTATCGATCTGAAGCTCATGGGTCTTCTCCAAGATCTGCCGTAGTGTGAATATCTGGTCGATGGTGGACTTTCCTGGCCTGAAGCCACACTGATATGGACCTATCAGGTTGTTGACGAATGGCTTCAGGCGTTCACACAATACGGGGGATAAGATCTTATATGCGATGTTAAGGAGACTGATGCCTCTGTAGTTGGCGCAGTTCAGAGGGTCTCCTTTCTTGAGAATCGGACGAACAATGCTGAGGTTCCATTCATCGGGCATACTTTCGTCCGACCATATTTTACAGATGAGTTGGTGTATGTTCCTTACCAAGTCATCGCCTGCCGCTTTGAAGAGCTCGGCAGTCAGGCCATCCGCTCCAGCAGCTTTGTTGGACTTAAGCTTCGATATAGCTATCTTCACTTCATCCAGGTCGGATGGACGGAATAGTTGGTCATCATCGTCCAAGTTGAATGGCTGATTCTGCCTGACAGCGGTATTTGGTCCGTCATCGCCGTTATACAGTCTGCAGAAATGATCTTTCCAAATCCTCAGCATTGACTGCGATTTTACTACGATGTTCCCTTGTTCATCTCTACAGGCTTCGGTTCGGGGCTTGTTTCCGCGGCATGTTATTTTTACCTTTGGGTAAAACTTCCGAACCTCATTCCTGGAGTAGCATCTCTCAATTTCCTCGATCGCGCGCTTCTCATGCTCTTTCTTCTTCCTCCTGAGAAGCCGGTGCTCGTCTCTCCTCTTCCGCTCATAGACTCATGAGCAGCTCTGGTCTTTCTAAGCAGCGCCGCGTTATATGCATCTTGCTTAGCTGCATGTGCTTGCCGGCATTCATCATCGAACCAGGGGTTTCGTTGTGGTGGACGAGTAAAACCTAGCACATCAGAAGCGGCGTGTCTGATGGCGTTTTGGCAGTGTTTCCAATGGTCTTCGATGCTTGATGCTGGCGGCATTGGACCTCTTAAGAGATTAAGAGACACTCGATCGGAAAAGGACTTGGCGATCTCTTGCGATTGTAGCCGTCTGACGTCGAATTTTCTCACAGCATTAGTTTGTCTTGGCGTAGTTTGGGATATCCGCAACCGTACCTTGGCTACAACAAGGTAATGGTCCGAGTCGATGTTGGCTACTCGGAACGTACGGACATCCATAATGCTGGAGGAGTGTCTTGCGTCGATCGCAATGTGATCAATCTGGTTGACTATACTAATCGTTGAAATGTTTCACATTTGCTTAAAAACTTTAAAGAAACTTTTCAAAACATTTCAGAAATGTTCCTGAAATGATTTTGTTGTGGACGCTTTGAGAAACATTTCTGAATTATTTCTTTGTTTCCCATTTTATCTATCCAGTTTTGTACTTGAAGATGGATTGGAAAGAAGTAACACTGAAAGCGTCGCGTTTTATCATCATGAAGAAATTAGCTTGAAATTACGCTTATTTTTGTGATGGAATGATGGAAATGCAGTGCCTAAGCTGATGGTCATATCATACCTCTTTTTAATAAATTAAGGGTATCTTTGACGAATAGGGTGGTGAACGTCTGGTTCGTTATACGAAGTCTGTCTTATCTGCTTTGCCTCACAAATGGTGTCTGTGTGGAGATTTTTGAATTTAAGGGTTGGTGCAACAATATGCTAGTTGGGTTTTCGGCTCACAATGTGGCTGATTTTGTCCAATATAACGTCAAGCATGGACTCATATTGCTTAAGGGGTGAATGTTTGGATGGGGATGACTGAAAATGAATATCTATGGCTTCGTAAAAAGAGTTAATGGAACTACACGTTCTATTGTTGTAGTCTATCATTTGCTCAATACTTTGTCGATTTGACGTCTGGATGCTTCTTCAGATCTGGATCTAGCAGATTCCAATTCATTTACCCGGGCAATTGGTTTTTTGATATTAAAAAGTTTTGATTTATTAAAATCCATGGTACTCTGACTAAAGTCTTCCACATATCTAACACTACGTCCAAACGTCGAAAGTTTATCCATTTTTAGTCTGATGACTTAGTTTTGGCTCGTTTAATGAGAATTGTGTTTCTTTTACTAAGAGCGACGCAAGTGTCATGAAATGCTTTGCCGCAGATCCCTTTACAAACAGCAAGGTCAGCATTGTTGTAGTAAACACAGCTGTTGGTTTTTTCACAAGACAAGACGTATCCCAGGAAACCAAGAATCGTAACAAAAATATAAATGACACATAAAATACAAAGTAAATGAATACCGTGACAGGTTGAACTGAAAAGTGGCAGACCAACGTTGAGTACAATCCCTGTTTATGCCTGTCATCACATACTCGAAGCAGTCAGCATCCGCAATCAGTGTCCTAAGTGTCAAAAGTTACATTGTCGAAAACATGCCCATTGATGATAAAATTCCTTCTTATCGAGTGTATCCCCAATTCTACTTACCAAAAGTCCTCTTTTACAATTTTCAGCATAAAGGTTTCTCTCTTCAGATCATCTTGAGAATTATCAGTACTCGTAACTATTCTAACATTGTAACATATGCCATCGTTGCAATCGATGGCCACATCCTTCACTAAAACTTTGACCCTTATCTCCCCTTCTTTTAGTTTTAGTTTAAGACCAGTTTGTACTGAACTTAATAAAGTCATTCGGTGTTGGTCCCGGCCAGTTAAAACTAAAACTAGAACTATTATTTGCAAAGCGCTAGCGAAGTGGCTTTTATTTAAGCAAAAATTGTTCCGATTCGAAAATCAATTACATCCGAACCTCAGAGTAAACATTTCTATTTTAATTTTTTCATTTTTAATGCATTTTTATTTCAAAAATTAAATAAAAAATTTACATGGTAGACAAAAAAATGCTTAAATAACTGAAAACTGTCTTATTCTAATTTACTGGCTC
This sequence comes from Volucella inflata, assembly GCA_928272305.1. Classification (NCBI taxonomy): domain Eukaryota; kingdom Metazoa; phylum Arthropoda; class Insecta; order Diptera; family Syrphidae; genus Volucella; species Volucella inflata. Next base: position 144,881,939 of record OV743716.1, on the reverse strand, counting down.
CATGCGGACAATCTTAAACATGATTCTTAATCTACTTGTCTTTCGACATTCCTTACGTTTAGCTTTTTCACTCTACAATTATTTAATTATTAAATTTAAACTAAGAAAATTAATTACGTAAACAAAAACAAAAAACTTAGTATATGGCGTTTTTTTTCCAAACTACCCTGTGGTAGAGGAATTCGACGATGGAGCTTCTTCCTCTTTCATAAGCCACCAGAAATTGTTGGTGCTGCCGAGGAACATCCCTTATATTGTTACTCCCCACCACCCTACTCCGCAGCTGTTTGAGCCATATGGAAGACTAAGGGCACCGTTAATCTGTTCGGATCAGACCTTTCATATCGAGGTAGAGAAAGGCTTCTGGAGGAATAAAGCCGTCAAAGCGAACTCTCTCATGATACATGTAACTGGGGTAGAAATCCCCAGAGAGCATGTTGTTCGACGAGGTCATTGCTCTCGCCAGAGCCAGATCCCGAGGTTTTGATTACATTTCGACAAGCAAGTGGCTGTCCGTGTTGTCCCACGACTAAACATTTTTTGGTATCCGCAGAGGCCCCAGACAAAGGCGTCCTAAAAAGAAGGGTCTCCGACTTCTGAAAGTTGGTCTTCAAGTTCCAGTCGTCGCAATATCGTTTAATTTTATCGAAGCCACGTTGCAAAAGAATGTTTGTAACTTCAATCTTTGGACCTGATCTGTACGCGATTAAGTCGTCTGCGTACGCTATGGCATTGTGAAGTGAACCTATCAGATCACTTGTGTAGATGTTGAAAGGGATTGGCGAGTTGACCGCACCATGTTGCAGACCGTTTTTAATGTGAAATGTTCCAGTAGATGTCACATCGCCATTCTTCAGAATACACAGCAGTGGTCTACTAATACCCGGCCTGTTAAGCTTGTAGAAGAGTCCCTTTAGCCGTACGGTATCGAAGGCCTTCTATAAGTCAATCAGCCAGGTGGTGCCCGTGCACTTTATCTTGGCTTTGTTCCATTGGATATCAGAAACCAGTTTAGACGCGGCATGAACAACAACAAGCCACGCCTTGAAACCGAATTGATTATCCGGAGCTTTATTTCTGCCCTGATCGCATTTAGTCAGTGTTATATAATAAACTTGAAATGTGCTAGTTGACGCAGCATAGTTCATGCTTATTGTCTACTATTACCCTTTACTTATTACCAACCTTGCCAAGCAATTCTATTATACCAATCGCACATTACATTGAATTCAGATTAGTTTTAAGCTACTTTTATCTCTCTCTCTTGTCTTGACCTTCGAGCTGTAAGCATCTCAATAAAGAAAATTAAATCAAGGTAACTTATTTTATTAATATAAAAAGAACTGTAACAGTCAGGACTCTATTGTTAACTTTTTCGAAACCTTACTGGAGTGGAAGGAGACTGATCGACCGAAGATTTGACGGATTGGAGGTGTCTTTATCTCTTTAGGGGATGGCATGCACCCCCGCAGTTTTCTAGTGCACTGGATAATATGCATAATTCATTGCATTGTTAAACGGGGTGGCATACATGTCCACCGCTTCTAGTTGGAGACGTCGAAGCACAATGTTCTAATCGTGTCGAATCGTTCCCTTTCATTGGCGATGACATTATTTACCATATTCTGGTGAGCTGGGTGAAACCCGAGTTCTCAATTTGCCAGTTCACTATTTCATTTCGAATATAGAAATCGTGCACAAGGACTCGATTTTCCAGGTCGTGACTCGGGCCAATGACATCATTCGCCTTGTACACTTCCTGGAAAGTCGCTTCTATAGCCTCTACCTTCTTCTGCTGCGGACCTTCGATCATAATGAAGTTGACATTATCAACAGCCTTGTTTAGATCTTTGCCTTCTGCTAAAAGTAGGTTTTCGTTGCCTGTCATTCGGACGATTTTAAAACATAAAAGACCGTTTTGATCTTTCCTCCGAAGTACTATATTTTATTTTTTTGCGTGAACATATTCGGGTTTCTGGTGTTTACAGTCCGAATTTTATTGTTCCAATACAAACTTATAGAAGCGCTGAAATTTTTTTTTATTAATGTCTGGAGGTTTTAAGTCGACGACTTTAATGTCAAGATCCCCGGGTTATGTCTGTCAGTAAACTGTCTGTTTAAGGTTTTTAGTCTTGACAGCAGTCTACTTTTATATCGGTGCAGTGCGTCTATAGATGAATTGCGGAATAAATCTTCGTTGCCAGTGTGTTGATACCGTGGTATCGTTTTGTCCATTGTTCATTTGATTGTCTCGTCCATTAGTTTTATATATCTGTCAATCTCCTCGTTTGACAGATTTCTGCTGGACGGTGGGTAGAGTGAATTCGAGGAGATTACTCTCGACAGTGTTCTGGAGAAGTGTGTCCAACGCACTCAACTTTAGTTAGTTAAGGCATTCACAGAATTGCGAAGTCAGTTTATAGTTTGTTGGTTCGTACCTGTCAATTGTAAACGTATGTCAAACAACGGGAGATTCAAATAGGAGCCGTGTCTAGGAAATTATGATGGAGATACTTCAGTTGTGCCGTTAGGTAGGATTTAATAAATTCTTGAACCCTGGTTAAGTTCTCCTTATTCAATCAAAGTTGCAACTATGTGGGTAATTAATAATTCCAACTTGTACTCGTATATCAAATTGAAAAGTCTTTTCAAATTATATTGTTTATTGTAGCTTTAAATATATAAAAATTTCCATACAACTAATGGTCTAGAATATTGTCAGATCAGTGCTTAAATTCATAAATTACATTATTTCAGGAAAACCTTGAAATACAAAACAAAAAATAATAAAAACATAAAAGAAACAAACGAATTTATCAAAATCAATTCTGAAAGCCTATTTAACTATATTCACATTTGCATTTTTGTCTAAATTCATCTGGCTTGAACTTTATCGTTGCAAATTGTCAAATCTTATTTATTTCGAAAAATAAGATACAACAGTCTGTGAGTTACAGTTACGTATATAGACATTTTTTTCCTGCTTAAAATTGTAATCTTGTAAACACTTAACTGAACTGTCATATACACATAATATGCAAGAATTACTTGTCTGATTTCTGTTTTTTTATTTTATTTTTATAATATTCTAGTATTTTTCTTTTATATAGGTATTTCGTAAAAAATAAATAAAAATAATTCTACAATATAATAGTATTTTTTTATTTTTAAATTTAATAATATGTATAAGATAAGCATTTGACTTAGAGTTTAACTTTTATTAAATACTCCAACATTAACATTAGACTTTTATACAAGGTGTTTGTTTTTTTGTTTTTGTTAAAATTAAATACATGTGTATATATAAATATTTATAAGTAGGTTATAGTTAATTTGATCACAGTTTCACCATGGAATCGTATCAATTATAGCAACTGTGATGAAACAAAATTACGAAACCAAATAAATTTCGAAAAAATATTTCAATTTAAAAGAAAAAAAGGAAAAACTTTAATACTACTCTGAAGCTCAGCCTCCTACAACCTGACCCTGTTTTCTGTATTCTATTCGTATATACTCGATATATAAATACCTAAATCTATTCTTAAACTTAAAATTTAAGAGAAACTGTTGCTGGCCTCATGGACAAATCCAGCTGGATAGGATGCTTTGTAGTCTCTGGGAGTTTTGTACTCTCAAAAGTGTTTTATTTATTAATTTTCGGCAATTTTGCGATACGTTCCTGAAGTGATGTCCCTTTGCGGTGGTAAATTCACAACTCCATTTGGACCGACTATTGTATTTAATTCGTTCACCTCAACTTTCGAACAAGGTGCCACTGTGGTTTTCGTGTTTCCATATGGAATGCTTGTCAGATTCACTTCTAGAGGCAAGTGTTTATCCTTGCTGGATTGCTGGCCTATGATAGTATCGACATCGTTGTGGGATTCATAGCCTAAGTTTACTTGTGCGCCATTTTTCAGTGATTTTGCTGTTGTTGTTGGTGTTGTGACGGCTGTTGTACTTACTGGTATTTGTTCTTTGATGTAGTATGGTTTGGATCCGGAGAAATATTCACTCCATTTGAAAATCAGCGGATGAAGGAGATTGTTGTCGTATTTGTCCTCTTTGTCATTGCGGGTTAGGTAACTGACGATGACGCCGATGCCTACTGTGAGTACAGTTCCAAGAAAACTGTAGTACATATAGCTGAGCGAGTAAATTGATTGGAGGACGGTACTGAAAGAGATTAAAAAAGGTTTTATATTAAACAACATGACAAACACAAGTAGAAACAAATTATTTTTAAGTTCTATTATTGAAATCTTTATCTTTATACGAGTAGATGAAGACTATTATTTTATATGGAAATTATGTTCAGACAAACGATGGGTTGGGTAACTATTGGTGTTGGTCTTAAATGTTCGGGTTCCGTAACGATAGGGGAACCATACAAATCGGTTAGACATTTCAATTAAATCAACGTGGACTCAAAAGCTTATAATTATTGTATTTTGCTCCCAATACAGACGAAATTAAAAAATTTAGGGCTCCATTCTACGATCTACTCGTGTATGCAAAGTGAAGAAATGAGCCAAATACATTTAGATAACACTCTCTCCTCAGATCACTCACCAGTCATTTTGACACAAAGCATACTCCTAATTAAGAAAGAAGTGATGCCTAGATTAACTAACAACAAAAGGTTTTAGAAACTACTGCAATGAAAACGAAATAGAGGACGAACTCGACATATTCATCAAAATCCTGCAGAACGCTGCCTGGAACAACACTCCAACTCCAACAAGAAAAGAGAAAGCAAGTGGTGAAATAAAATATCCGCCGGAAACAAAAGAACTGGTAAGAGAAAAGAGGAGAGCGCGCAAAAGATGGCAACATTCCCGTGCTCCCCAGCATAAAACATACTTAAACCACTTATGCAACAAGTTGAAGGAAGCAATACGAGATTACAAAAATTGGAATATCTTTACATATCTCGAAGGTCTGACTGCCAAAAGAAGTTCAAATTACTGTCTCTGGAAAGCCATGAAGGGAATCAAAAAGCCTCAAATGCAATTTCCTCCCATAAGAAAAAATAATGGCGAATGGCCAAACGGAGATAAAGAGAAGGCGGATCTATTTGCCGGGCACCTACAATAGAAGAAACGCTTAAGCCCTTTGATGGACAGCTGTTAACAGGAGGTTCTAATCATACGAGTATAATTACGGCACCGGACAATTTTAGAATAAAAACAGTGTCGCTACGAGAACTTAACCAAGCAATTAAAAAACTGGTCAAATTCTCAAGGAGTTGCCAAAGAAAGCCCTGATCAAACTGCTCCAACTTATAAACGCCGCGCTAAGATTATTAAACGTTCCAAGCCAATGGAAAGTTGCCGAAGTTATAATGTTCCCGAAACCAGGCAAATCTCTAAATGAAAAAAAGTCCTACAGACCGATATCGCTTCTGCCGATAATATCTAAAATATTTGAAAAACTCCTATTGAAGCGCTTGCAACCGATCATTAAAGAGAGACGTCTTATTCCTGAATATAAATTCGGTTTTAGAACTAAGCACTCCACAATTGACCAGGTTTTTAGAATTACGAATGAAATTGGGAAAGCCTTAGGGGGGAAAAAGATATGTTCTAGCGTGTTTCTTGACGTGCCTCAAGCCTTCGATAAGGTATGGCACGAAGGCTTAAATTTTAAGCTAAGTCAGGTTCTTCCGAGAGAGCTGCATACGATTCTAAAATCATACCTGGAAAACAGAATTTTTCGTGTTAAACATGGCACCGAATACTCGGCATTTAAAGAGATCGCTGCTGGAGTTCCGTAAGGAAGTGTACCTGGCCCGGTATTGTTTTTACTCTATACTCGATACGTACCGGAAGAATCAGGTACCATAGTAGCCACGTTCGCGGATGACACGGCGATACTAGCTACAGATACTTCAGTCGAATTAGCTACCGGAAAGCTACAAACGGCTTTGGATAAAATCTACGAATTGACAAAGATATGGCGAATTGTCCTCAACGAGACCAAATCTACTCATGTTAATTTTACTTACCGGAAAATAAACAACCTTCTCATTTTCATTAACTCGGTACAAATACCATATGCAAATGAAGACAAGTATCTAGGACTGACATTAGATGTAAAACTGAAATGGAAGCCGCATGTTAAGAAGAAACGTGATTCAAGTACGCATACATAAAAAACTGCTCATCTACAATATAAGTAAGTGCTTAAACCTGTTTGGACGTACGGTATACAACTTTGGGGTTGTACTAAACCAAGCAACCGAAATATTCTCCAAAGCTATCAGAACAAAGTTCTAAGACAAACCGTGAATGCCCAATGGTATATGAGAAACAGTGATATCCACAGAGACTTAGGGATAGTTACCGTCGAGGACGAAATAATGAAGTTTGCTCGCAAACTCCGTATTCGTCTTCATGGTCATTGTAATAATAAAATACTCCAAATTCTGGACGAGACCAACTTAGTGCGTTGATTACAAGGAACGAGGCCATTCGATCTGGCGCGATAAGGACTATCCACATATAATAGCGGTACTAGCAGTTGCTTTTACTGGAAAGCTACTTTTCCCACGCGAACGTTATTTAAAACGGAAACTACTTGATAAGGTAACTTAGTTGTAGTCGTTAAGAAGGGAGGCGTATTTGAGTGAGAATCTCACACTTCTATGAGCAACGGGTTCATAGTGTCTACCTATGAAGATTTTCACACCTACTCACCAAAAAAAAAAAAAAAAATTTAGAAAACAGAAAGCTTATCTGCCAGTCTTAGAAGAGAGAGAGTCCTGACTCAAGTAGCCAGTTCAACCAAGTGGATGTGTAAACAAGTATGCCCCTTAACTGGTATTCGTAGCAGCGACTTCCTAGTCGCTCTCGACTACAGCTTGACCAACAAAACTGGCGACCCTAATTAACATACTTCTTAAACCCCTCACCAGTTTGAGCACTGAACCAGGAGTCATGGGATCAATTGCTTATAATGACTCTTGCGGCTCTTTCTACGAAACGCTCGATGAGTTGATCTGGACCATCATTCATACTAATGAAGAAGCTTCTGCTTAGGTGCCGCTTGTAATGACTTGAATTGGGAAATCAAAACTCTCAAACACGCTGCGGTAGAGACGATTAAGAAAATCTTCTTGTAATAAATCCAGCAGTAAAAAACTCTACAAAATAACAAAAGAGTTGTGTTAGGGGTTACGACAACAGTCTGAATGAAAATGCGGCAGAGATTTTCTTCCTTTAGTCTGAACTTTTTGTAAGCCCGTTTATTTTAATTTTTAGTTTTCTGTAGAAAGATGAGGAATTGCTACAGTGATAAAATGTCTACAGGCATTGTGCTTATCCCATCAGTGCCGAGGACTTGAAATCCGACGCGAGTGTGAATATGACATTCACAGGGTAAATGTTCTGCGATCTTATCATTACAACATGGTAGAAAGTTATGTCACTTACATTTAACACCCACAGTTTGTGACAAAATCATAAAACCCCGCTTGGAGCTTTAGAAGGTCTACATCCTTTCTTGCTGAGGAGAGTTGGAATGCTGCTGATTTTATAAGACGGCGGGATGCATTTGTTTGATCTGAAGGCAGCAGATAAGCCACGATTCTAAAGCTATCTTTAGGTATTAAGAATTCCTCGCGTAGCAAGTTTATCGTCAATCTCATGTCTCGATGTGACCAATATGTTTTCAATGTGACCTGAAATATATACAAACCCTAGTGAACTCATTCGGAGAAGTCTAGAATTTTCAAACTAGTGTAGGTTTAAGATTGCAGACCACATATATATATCAAAAGGAATCAGATTTATTAGTGCGTTAAGAGCAGAAGCATATGTGATAATAGAGCCCCATATAGCCGAAATATATTGTCGTTTGAGGTTCGGTGGAGCAAATCGAGAACGCCTTAGCTGTCTTGGACGCGACATGTTTGGTTTGAAAAAGTTTGCTACGCAAGATAACACATTTATGTCCAATACCTTTACGCACTAATTTGCTTAGACATTTTTCGCATTTACACGTGAAATTCAACCCCATAAGGGGAGCAGCAGCGATGCAGTAAAAATGGGAAACTCGTTACGCATAATTTCGTATAACGAGGAAAGGGCTAATAAAAGGATAAGAAAGAAGACACGTGATATTCAACCATTCCCTCCATTCTCTTTTACAGATAACCAGTCAGAGTAAAAGGTCTAAGACCTAGTCATCCTAAACAATTTTTGGTTTAGGTTTTTCTCACTGTTCACACAGCACTGGAAATACATATACCATCGGTGCCATCAAAGCACGTAACACTTTCTGTCAACCGCAACCGATGCTATTGTAGGTACCAACTATGGAAGTTAGTTTTTTTGAAAGTGAATTCTGAATATCTACTCCTAATTCAGTGTCGATAACGTTAGATTTTTTGAATCTGATTGTTTTGCCTTTTTTGAGGAATTTGAATCTGTGTGATGGTTTCACCAGGTGTTCTGATCTTTTTGTTAAAATGTAAGTGTGATTGGTGCCCTTTCAGATCCCAAGTAATAATCTTTAATAAATTATCGGATAAAATCCGTAAGAACTCAAACGTTTTGGAAGAATAATTTCTTAATGACCTATTGGGCACGATTATTGACGTTGGTAATTGTTACGAATCAAATATAACAAATATAAATTCAACGAAACAACTTACTTTTCCATGGGTGGTGGTGCCGCCGTGCTAAACTGTAACGACGTATCATTGATTGCCCATGCTGCGTCTACTGGCTTGTTTTGTAGCAACCAAATCGATTCGGGCTTGGAGATTTCTTGCGAAAATGTAAAGTTCGAGCAACCCTAGTTAGAAAAAAAAGAGATTACCAATAAGGACCTACAATTGCATTAAATTTTTTTCGAACTTACCTCTGTAGATGTTGGCAACCAGTCATTAGGCTTTTCAAGTGTTAATCCGCCAAAAGTAATCCAAAGAACCATAACGCTCGAACTAATCATGCCAGCAGCTGCTCCCTAAATTTGAAAAATTTAAAAAGAAAACATAATTAACTTTGGTTCTTTGTTGTTTTCTGGTTAATATCAATCTCACCTTCCAATTAGCGATAGGCACTAGCATAGCCAAAACGAACACACCCAGCAATGGACCAGATGTCGCAGAGAAGGCCAACATTGAAGATTCGATCACACCTGACAGAAGGCCGACACAGAAAGCTATTCCCATTATCACAATGCCAAAGATAACAGTCACCACTTTGATGACACTCAACTGCTGTTTGTCAGTTAGTCCCTTGAATTGTGGCATTTGGGAGAGGAAATCTTCCCATAAAACCGTTGCAAGTGAATTCAAATTTGATACATTCATACTGTAAATATATAGGTCGTTTTCAATAATGTTGTCTCGTGTGCGGGGATATTTTTGAATACTCACCATAATGCGCCATTGAACAGGGTTGCCATAAATATACCAACGAAGCCAGGAATGAAAGCCAATTGATCTTCGACGAAGAATGGCAAGATTTCATCAATTTTGCTGATATAACCTTCAGCGTATGGATCACAGGTGGCGTAGGTTGAGTAAATCACTATACCAGCGATCCAGGCCAAAGAAAAGAAAATTATGACGATGGGTATGTTGGCCATCATTGCTCTAGAAATCAAAACGAAATGACAATTAGCAAAATGAAGAGAATCTGACAAACGACTTTACTTTTTGACGTCTTTCAGTGATTTCAAACTGACATAACGTTGCATGAAATTTTGTTGACAACCAAACTGTGAAAGTGACACAAATAATTGTCCCAACCAAGCGGACATGGTGTCAACTCGGACTGTCATGTCTCCGGTAAATTTAAAGAATTCCAAGCGACCTGAGCAGTAAAGTTAAAGAAGATGAATAAGGACATTATCAATTAGATATTGATTGATAACTTACCATGATCCCTGTTAATTTCGTATGAATTCTTTGGTCCTCCACTTGAAATGGCACCTTTAGTGATTACGGCAAGTGTTACAATCACAATGGTGACAGTTTGAATGACATCAGCATTAATAGCTGCTTTCAATCCTCCCTGTTTATACAAATTAAAGTTTGTGTTACATTTTGATGTTTGTTGAATAATCTTTAAAAACTCACCATAACTGTGAAAAAGATGCAAATCACAGACATTGCCACTATTGAAATCCAGTAAGGAATTCCGATGACTGTCGCCAGTGCAATGCTTGGGGTGTATATCGTTATACCAAGGTTGCAGACTTGCCGTACAGCATATGTTCCCGATGCCAGGCATCGTACCAAACGGCTTTTGAATCTGAAAAATAAAACAAATGAAAGTAAGGTGAGGAAGTGGACGTGATTAATGGTAAAAGTGGTCGAAGTAATAGCACTGAAAAGGCTTGTTCTGCTTGTTTAGACAACTACTTTCGCAAAGGCTTTTGCAGCTGTCTCTCGGACTTATTCGGAAAAAATATAAAGCCAAGACAGGAGTTTGATAACATATGGTTAGCTTCTAAAATTTTGAATAGTTTCCACTAAGCTGTGCTCACGGATAGAATTCAACATTTAAAAAGAGTTCGTTTTCAGTTACCCCAGTACGCAAACAATTTTGGATGCATCCTGCCGCGATCCAACAACTCACTGCATATGAACATAGAATTTTACCGGAAGTTTGGAAGGTATAGTAATCAGAAAGTTTATTCATCAAATTCAGAGGGCTTACGCTAGAAATCTGAAATCATGGAGGGTTAGATAGGCGTTTGATGAGTTAAGTAATGATGCTTGCTTGAAATAAAAGGTAACAGCTATGCATCATATCATCTACTCGATTTGAGTGACCCTGGCAGAGAAGGAAATAGTTCGCTGTGTCTTTCAGGACATATATGGTGGCTTTGGCAACACGCCTTTTGAATCAAAATCTGCAATAGATGCCAAAGTCTGTCATATCGAACAGCGGAAAAATCACTACCAAGCTTGGCCAAGGTTCGATTTACGTGAAATCTATCAAAGGTTGCTGCTAAGACGGCATCCTACACCAATTACTAAAGTTCTTTTCGTGAGACAGAATTCTGGCTCTTTAATTCAAGGCTGTGTAGAAGATATAGTCAAAGTAACTGGAGACAACCAAGAATTCAGTATTGCCGGAAAAATGTGATATGCCGAATACAAAATACAAAATACTGACGTCAATCAGATGTGTCAAACATTAATTCCTTCAAACCTTTTATCATTCCTTTAACGAGGCGTATAAATTGACTTCCCAGAAGAACCAACATTACTTGAGGTAACTCGAGACCAGAAACTGAATGTGAACAGAGCAATGAAAAAGGCGACAAAAGTCCAATTAAAGATATTCTATAAACTGTAAAAGATACTATATTTACCACAAAATGCATTCTAAAATGTCTACTTAGACAAATACCATTTCAAGAAAGTTGATCTTGTGCAGTAAGGTGCATACCGGGTCTGACTTAAAGACATTAAAACAACTTAACATATGCCAATGTCTCAACTAAGGTCTAATAACTACCATAAAGGCTAACATTACCACCTTCTCTCAGCTAAAATAATCATACGTTTCTTTCATTAAACTGCGTCGTTGGCGCCATTCTATTGTCGACCTCTGAACAAGGTTGTCAACTCACAACAATACGAATTTCATACAATAGCATGAAATTGTAATAGAATTCAAAATGTCAAATTTTGTGCCTGAAAACTACGATTTGTGGACAGCATTAAGGACAGCGAATTCCAAGAATTGTTGGATGAGGATAACGCTCAACGCAACATCAACTCGCGGATAAATTAATATTACACAAGAGGAAAATGTGTTCCACGTGAATTAATTGGAAAACACCAGGAAAACCGAAAAAAGGTGATTTTTTATTTTTTATAATTGGCGCGCACTCAAATGATTGCACACAGCGCGGGCGATTGAAAATTAGAAAGAGAGGTACCGATGTACGTTGGTGTTGAATGTTTGGAGGTTATAATGACCAGGGAATAAAGAGCACGGCAGGGCATTCCATAAGTGAGTTGTTCGGCTGAGGAAAGAATCATGATATTTTAGGGTACGACCGAAAGTGGGCTTGAGGGTGGTTAATATTAACATCACCTATAAACTTTATCTTGGGAGCACCTGACCAGATGTGAACATTCTACTCCAATTTTGGCCGGATGAAAACCATATATATTAAAGCCAGATCAGAGGGGGTGAAATATTTCTTACATCGCTTAAGGAAACCTAGACATTTCGCAGCATTTTTGGCGACTTCGAATATGTGGTCATTCCAACGTAAGTTGTCATTGACACACATACCGAGAAAGGAAAGTTTTTCGGTTTCGACGATGCAAGTGCCATTCATGGATAATGACTGAGTATTTGAATTTCGCTCAAGCAACAGCAGGCAGCATTGTGTTTTGGAAGTATTAAATTCTACTCTGTTGATAGTTCTTTAATTGGTTAAGCTGTTAATATCGGAATTTAATGAGCTTAACATACGTTGCCGTTTCCGTTCTACAGCTGAAGAGCAGGGACGTAAGTCCGGGAACGAATATGAAAAGCAGAGAGTACTGTCGTCAGCAAAGGAAGAAATTGGATAAGAAGTAGCAGACAAGAGATCATTGATGAAGATTAAAAAGAGTGTCGGAGACAGAACGGAGCCCTGAGGCACACCAGGATCTATTTTGTGAATATCAGACTTGAAACCACCGAAGACAGCTTGAATTGAACGTTCTGAAAGGTAATTACTAATCAATTGAAGAAGAGAGTCATCGATTCCAAATGCACGCATTTTCGATAAAAGAGCCTGATGCCAAACGCTGTCAAATGCCTTAGAAATATCAAGTGTAACTATCTTGCTTTCGCCAGCTTGAAGTAGACTTTGGTTCCACTTACGTAACAAAAATTACTAAAGATTGGCAAAAGTGTAAATTGTAAAAAAAATTAGTAAAAAGCACAAAGTGATCTCAGAAAATTGACTAATTCTGTATCATACGAGTATAAGCTCACTTGAAGACCAATTTTAGTAAAATCCAGTGAAAGCACTATCGGAAATCCATTATAACTACGAGTACCACAATTAATGTACTAGAATTTACATACACACCTTCTAGAAAGGTTTCATCTAAAAAAGCGGCTTCTTAGCTCAACGATTAGCAAATAAGGGACGAAAACCCATTGGCACCCACAAAAACAGCATAACAAAGCAATAAGAATTAAAAAATGTGAAACGGAATTGCAATTTAAAAGAAATTTAGGACTCTTTCATAGAAGTTAGATAAAGTCAAACCAGTTGAGGGCATTTCTGGTACAATATGAGAAAGGCGGTAAGAACATAGCACAAAGTGATCTTTTAACTATCATAATGTGTAGATAATAGCCGTTTTCAGCTTCTCTAACAAAACAAAATCAGGATCTTTAATAAGACTGGAAACAACCAATGCTGTTAGAGCAAGTATGCGCAAAGCTGTTTTGTTATGTTTTCAGTTTCTGGTGATGACTTGGTATAAAGTACTCACCATGTTATCTACAGTACTCGTAGAGTATAATCTTGATCCGTTTGACAAATAGGAATGGAGACCGCCTCATCCCTAGCAACACCAAAGGTAAACACTTTTGAAGATTGTCTATAAGATTCTTGCTGGGGTCATGATGTGCATCTAAATCTAAAGCTACTAGTTGAAGCCAACTTTTTTTAGATGCATAGTTCTAAAGTTAGTTAATCGCTATATTTCACATCCCCTGTTTTAAAAATTTCATTCGACCATAGACATAACAAATTGGGGAAGGATCATTGGCTGAAGATAACAGCCTCTGTTCAGATTTTTCAGTTTTTTTTTTTAATTTAATGAGTGAAGGCTGACTTTATAAATAACGCAAATAATAAGATTCAAGGAGTATAGGGCTTAAAGAAGAATCTAAACTCGCGAATTTACAAAAAAAAAATCAAAATAGATAAAATTGTATAGTGTCGGGTATCCAACGAATTACTTGTTTTGATTAAGTAGTTTTTTTTAAAATCATAATCATTGTTCATACTAACCTTAGGTCCAAATACTGATACACCGATGTTATCCCCAAATTGAAGTACACTGGCACGAAAATAAAGCACACAATTGGATATGCATTTACCATACCATACACTGTTTCCCACATTGCGGACCCACGATAAAACAATTCACTGGGATAGCCTGAAAAGATAGAAGAAAAATGAATATATGGGTTAATGCAAAGCTAAAAAAGTCATTTAAATGACACGTGTTTGAATATTATCAGATTATTCCCATAAGTGTTCAATAAAGGTGCTCCTTTAACATTCATGGTGTTAGAGACAACCCATACCGAGTTTGTGAAAGTAAACTGAACCAGATCGTTCAACTTACCCTCCAAGGTAGAAAAGATAAATGTCTCTTGTTTTACTCGTATTTTTATCAAGGATACCTGCTAAGAAGGCTTTAAAGTACTGTGCACTGGTAGGCGGTTATTGGGAACAACCCTGTTATTCTAATGGTTACAGGGTTTGGTTTTTGCTGCTCCGTATCGAAAAAAATTCTAAGTTGGTTGGACCAAGACTCTTTCTGTGATTTCATGGATGTCAGTTAGTGAGAGGATTGCTCCACTGTATAAAGGTAAAGGCGACATGAGAAATTGTAACAATTACCATAAAGCAGTTAGCATTGAAGATAATATAAGAATACAACGAGTTCTGCAAAGTCAATACTATATTATCGAATTTCACGACAGTCAATGCAGTATTACAATGCATTACGATGTGATTTCAAGTCAGCAGATAAAGACGGGGAAATATCGTGGTTCTGCAAGAGATTTGCATATACACCAATACCTCACTTTGCGTCGTAGTTACGTTCCAAAAAAACACGATGCAAATTGAATTATGATTTTCTATAGCAAACCATGTATGTAAAGATCGAAGATAGGTTGCAGGATTACGAAAATACTACTTTTTAAAAAGAAAATTTCAAAAAATTTCGAAAAAATAATTAAAGACTCGAGCCCAAAACAACGCAACTTCGGAAATCTAACGACGCACTTCTCAAGAAGTAGTGAGGGCTCTTTAGTGGGCAAAAGTTTTCACTCTACCACAATATAACATAAAACCCTTAATTTTTGTATGTAAAGCTATCGCACATACAGTTAAGGTATTATATAGATACAATAAGTTAAATGCCGGGAAGCATTCACAGACTCTTTTAATAGAAAAAAGATTTTTGGCGAAAAGTCAAAAACTGATATAACATGCCCTTCTAGACAAAAGGTCAAAATGGAGCGATAGTAGTCTCAATTGGCCGAAAGTGACTCGACGGCATCTCGGAAGAAGCACGGCCATTGGCACAGTCAATTTTTCAATTGTTCACTTTGGTATTTTTGCATATTAAAAAAGCCATACAAGCAATGCACTGTACTCCGTCACTAAGGATAGTTTTTTCGTGAAAGTTAGGATCTCTTCTTTCAATCGTAAGTAGAACTCAATCAACAAAAGTTCGACATACAAGATGGTCACTAGGCTCTTGAATTCATATAGTAATCTTACATTGACATTTGGTAAAGCAAAATTATCGTTTCGCAAAATACACTACAGAGACGTGCGGGAGATGCCCAGCATAGGAGAACTACACTGAATCGATTGATTACAGCTTCAACGTATAGACTCGCTTACAGCCACAATTTTACACAATTTTACATTTCGCTGTATGACTGGCATAACAATAAATATGAGAAACAAGCCGATATGCTCAATTGTACGTTTATCGGGCGATTTTAACGGCCAAAGTTAGACCTAATCCAGTCGTTACAGACTGCGATTTTTGATATAAAATGGATGATTTGGAAACGTTGTTGAAGAGTATACGTTCTATGTTAAAATGGAAGACAATTTAGAACACACGAATGACAGCTATCAAAATATTGTCATGAAGGGCATCTGATTCAAAACCTTTTACCAGTCGTGTTCTGTTTACAATGTGATTACAAAGCGTTCACTTTTTTTATGAGGCCTATACCCATTGCATCGTAAATTTCTGTGTCAAAAAAGATTTTGACAAAGTCATGCGCTTTCAATGGCTCAAAACAATATTTTAAGAATCTCTCCAAACAAATGCGGACAACAATTGCATGCCAACTTTAATGTAAGTAGATTTGTCTTGGATTATAGAGTCAACTAATACTACAGGAATTGATTTCTTAAAAAAAAAAAAAAAAAAAAAAAAACAATTTAAACACCCTATAAAGGTATCACTGAACTAATCAATCGAAATGTTGTAATATCATCGAAATCAATAAAACCTATTTGCAAACGCTATCTGCCGAATGCAACATTTCAATTAATTATGTAATTGTTGTGTTTTCCTCAAATGTCAGAAAAGTCGACGATAAGAAGTTACAAAGCGTCTTTGACCCTGGTGTTAAGTAACATCAATTTGTCAAAATATCCGTACATGAATTCCACAGATTGTCAGTATCGATTTTGATCGCTTCGTACAACGTAGATTGTATTCTTCGTTATTATGTAAGACAAAAATTTATTTAAGTGGGTTACTTTTTTTATTTTTTCGAATTTTCAAATACTGAATGAGTTTTTGAAAAATTTAAGCTGGCTTTTGAAGACGGAGATTGCACAATATTCATATTGCCATATTTGTTTTGATACTTACCAAGAACTGATCTTATTCCTAAGGTGCCTCTTGCTATGGATAACATAATTGCTATCATAGAAACACCGCCGGTGGCAAAGACATAATCGGCTTTACTGCGCTGCTTCTTTTTGCCAAAAATTCGACTCCACAAAGGCGCAAGAATGGAGAACGCGATGAATATTACAAAGGTCAGATAGTCCCAACCCAAGGAAGCGTAGTCCTTTGCCATCTGAAAAGGAAAAAGATATTTATTATAAATTTTATCCTTTAACATTGAATTCAAATATATTTTTTTTTAGAACAAGATACATATTAAGGTTTTGGACAAGAACTACATAAGAAACCGACGACGTTAACTTGAAATACTGAATCCAGTTTCCATTATTTTTATGAAAGAGGGACTGAAAGGTCATTCTGATTCCAAAAAATGATATAATACGGCTACGCAAGAAGTTTGGCAAACTCTGAAGAGTATGCGTAGACGCTTGGGGCAACCTGTAAGTTCCTTGGTTTGATTCGTCCTTACGAGCTTAGATTATGGGCTTGTCTTAGTACAGTACATTAAAGGCGGGTTCCACAATTTCACACCGAACGAAAGAAACGATACAGGAAAGTGCCCCATTACAGGATACGGAGTAGCTATAAATCATTCACAAATAAGTTAGAGCTCCTTCATTTTTCATTCCTATATTATGTGGAATCAACACTGAGTAGTTCTGTCTTTATTATGCAAGAATCTTAAAAGGATAAGAATTTAGGTTATTAGAAAACCAGGAGTCTCTCTTTGAACAATACTAAGATTAACACATCATAAAAAGGAGAACAAACCTTTTGAATATAGTAAAGAGACTCCAAGCAAAAGGACTTTTAGAAGAGCTGGGAACTCTTAAATCTAGAAACCCGACAGGATATTGTTTTACTAATTATGGTCAGTCACCTGCAGTCACCATAATGCCTAATCAATTGAAATCATCGAGACAGATGAGTAAGATCTTAATGAGGCCAGCATTGGCTCTCTGCTTTGACATGTTTTCATCATGATCTACTCGTAACTTGCTCCTACTTGGTGAACACGGGGCCAAGTCTGGCTAAAAAACAGGAGGAGGGGAAAGGCACCTAGCGTGACCATGTAGAAGTTACTAAAAATTAAACCTTTGCTCGGTTAAGATAAGGCACAATGGGTGCTAAGGTTATTTGAAGATATCTAGCCATCTATAGTAGTTAGGATATCAAAAACAGGTGTTTTTAGGCAAGTTTCCAATGAACCAATGATAGGCTACCGACATAATAGATCATATAAATGCGAATATTCCGGAATCCAATACACTTAAGAAGTATTTTGGAAAAAATCGGCTCTGAACGACTACAGTCACAAGGGGCTGCTAGAGTCTTTTCTCATCGAGTCTCCTAAAACACTTCTAGTTCTATGATATGTTGTAATTCTGTAAAACGGTCATGATGCGGCGCTGCCAAGATGGACAAGCTTTGCTAATGAAATTCATGAACCAAAACAAACATAAGGTAGTTATATCGGCTTCTTAGAAATAAGCAGAAAAGCGCTCAATCAATTCGATCGAGAGATCCTTCTGCAAAACTTTTGTTCGGTAGTTCTACTTCGAAGTGAAGACAACTTGACAAAGACACAAATATAGAATAGAAGCGTACAAGCATAGCAGTATCATCATTTAAATCAGGAGGAATTGACTTTGTAAAGAGCACTCACCAATTTGTCTGTTAAATGTGGTCTAATGAAAGGCTTCTTGCCCTCTACTTTCTGCTTACGAATCAGCTAAATTGTTCTCCTCAATATGGTGTAAAAACAGTATGTGTACGCTTGAAACTAATACGACAGATATTAGATTTTAGTTTCATAAATGTCGTTAATGACACCACAGATCTAGTTGATGCCAAAAATGGATTTCGCATAAAATAAGAGAAACTTACAGGACTAGTCAGTGAGAAGCAATTCAAAAGTCTGTACAATTTCTAGCATGCACTGGCGAAATTGACAGAAATCAGCAAGCTGGAGCATAAATCTGGGTAAAACAAAGTATTAATATCGGGTTTTCCAATAGCAACTTGACAACTTTGAATTTAATTTGTGAACGCACTCCTGCACTAATCATCAAACTGTCACTGCCAATTTATACAGTAAACTCAACATTTTCATCATGGTAAAGTACAAGAACGAGCATCGTCTGCAAATTATAAAAATTTTCTACCGAAATTCGGAGTCGGTGACTGCAACTTTAAGAGCGTTAGTTCCAATTTTCGGTAGTGCTAGAATTCTCGCCAATAACAAGTTTAGTGCGAAAATTTGAGTCTACATATTCGTTGTGTGATGTTGCCGTGTCAGTGAGATAACGGGTTGGTCGAAGTGTCGAATATATCGCTGCCGTTCAGACCTCTATAGCAAACGATCCAAATCAGACAAATCCACGGCGTTCTCAAGAATTGATCATCGCTCAGACCACATTATGGCGTATTTTGCGTAAGGATCTTGGTTTACACTTACACAAGATCAAGCTGACTCAAAAATTGAAGCCGATGGACCATTTGAAGCGACGTACGTTCTCCGATTGGGTTATGGAGAAGATGTTCCAAGATGGTGAATTTCATCGCAAAGTCATCTTCAGTGACGAAGCTCATTTTTGACTCAATGGGTTCGTCAATAAGCAAAATATGGGGGGGGGGGGGGCTACGTTAAGTCATTGGCTTATGCCAACAAGCCGACGACGTTGGAAGAGCTCAGAGCCAACATTGAACGCGAAATAGCGGCCGTTTCGGCCGAAATGTGTGGCCGATTCGTTGAAAATTGGGTTAAACGAATCGACCGCTAAAAACGTGCCCGCGGTGGCCATATGAACGAAGTCGAGTTCCATTCATAAATGTTTTGATTGTACTTCAAGCCGATAATAAAGTTTTTGAAATATCTCAAATGGTTTGCGTTTTATTTCAAAAAAAAGTTGTCAAGTCCTTACTGGAAAACCCTTTATATGCTGGCAACGATTAAGGACACTAATAGTACTAACGGTTTAGACCCAGTAGGGATACCTTACGAATCATACAATCAATTTCGACATTTCTATTTGTTGTACGTCCAGTAATGTTTGACAAATAAATTCGCGAAAGCAATAATCAATGATCACTTATCATCAAACTGGGCGGACAGAATGCGGTTCGAGGAAGCTATATACATGCTTAAAATGTTTTCTTCCAAATAATAATTTTATAGTTTTAAAGTATTAAAGGATTCTGTCTTCATGGATTTCGCTTTAAAAATTCAAAGGAATCAAACGATTTTTAGAAAAAATAAAGGCCACCTATCGGTAACAACGGAAAAAACCCTGTCTATAGTAAGAATTGTTGGTTGAGGCTCAGGTCCCCTCCGAACTACAATATATCACATCCTAGGATAGGTCGAGCCAAATCGGGCGCTATGTGATTTCGGCCTAAGAAAGTACCGATGGAGCACTGACAAGAGATCATAGTTAAATAATTGCAGTACCAATTACTTTTTGAATAATCAGGTTAGGCTGACTTTAATTTACATTCCCCGATATATTTTCTCTTTTAGCAGAACACTATTTAAAAGAGCATTTTAAGAGAGTAACATAAGAAACACACAGTGCATTACCTAAAATAAATTCACGCTTTCAATAAATTGCATCAGATGAAGAAATCAATCTTGTTTTATATATTTTCTGAATTGACGGGGATGTTTAATGACTCCGAAGGACACTAGGTTTACAAGCCCTTCTATTTCTACGTATTTATATATGCTGGAGAATTTAGTGAACAATGCAGTTGAATAAATCAGAGGAAGACAAGTTCACTTGCCAAAAATACTCGTACAATGACAAATTGACTAATTTATTGAAATCAGCTTGATTTCTCTATGAAACAACGAAGTCAAGTCATGTGATGTACGCTATCGGAGAATCTCTAACATAGAATTCTGATTAAAACAGTTCGATTCTATTTCGTAGAATATAGAAAAATCTATTTCTTTGCCAAAAAGTTTCCGAACATTTCAATTCAAGAGGTTCCGTTTAGATGTGATGCCATCTGTGGTTCTACACCAATATAACCCCACAAATGCATTAGTTTTACGTCAATAAACACAATGTTTCATCACATGTGTATCTTGTCATATTTTTGTTTTTCTCACTCCACTGAAATTGATTGCCCGCTCAAATGTAATTATTCTTAATAATCCAAGATAAGACTAATTTGTCAGCGGGGTACTCTTATTTCGTCTACTAGTTGATTAATTATCTTTTTGCACGAATTTCATGGGATTACGATCACAACTCAGAAAGAAAATGTACGAGTATTTATTTGCAAGATTACACTCATTGCTAATTTCACTAACAATTATTTTGTTTTTTTGCAAAAAAGGGGAATTTTTACATATAGGTATAGAGAATGTATACAAATTGCATATTCGAGGACGAGCATCTGGAAAAACTTGCCCTTACATCTAATAAATTTTAAATTTTCAATCAATCTACATAGTGCAATTGAATAGTTAATGAAGATACGAGTAGATAAACTTAGAGTATGAGTATCTGCAACCAAGGGATGACGCACGAATCATTTCTAAAGATTTGGTTTCAATTACTTACCTTGTATTGGGTATTTCCGAGATGATCGATTTAAAAGAAAAAGATCAATTTATTTTAATAGTTATCAGAATGCAAGCTTGAGATACTTTTATGAACGTATACTTCAGTGATAGGTGAACAATTAGACTTCTGCGGCGTCAACAATATTGAATGAGAATTTGCAGCGATTTACAGGGAATTCGAAAGTATTGCAACTATTTATTAGTTAATGGATCTGCCGATGTTTTTCTTGATTATTGCCGGTTGCTGATTGATTTTTGATTGGTATTTGGTTTTATTTATTCTGAAATTATTAAATAAGAAAATTCACATTTAATAAATTTTCCTTATGCGGTTTTAAAGGTGTAATTTTCTATCAAAATTTGTTTATTTAAAGGCAAATGGCAAGGTTTAAACCTCAAGAACTATAATTTATGGATTTATAAACGTCAAACGAAAACTATAAATTGAGAATCTTCGTCAGATAGGTAGAACAAATTATCTTGTTCATATTGAGTTTAGTTCAGTTTCATATTTTATGAAACAAGGTTCTTCAAATAGACGGGAAAAAAGTTTCAGGAGCATAAAATGGAGGCAAGTCGGGAAGCTCGTTGCGACTGAGTATCTGTGATTAAAACAGTTGTATGGTCCGGATGATTGTCTTTTTGGTTTCATGGTGAAATTTGGAATTCGAATTCAGTTTTGAAGCAAAAGACCTGGATGGCGCTTGGCATCCAACTGTAAGCTGGGAGGGATGAGTCAGATAAGTTCATATTCCTGGCAAAAAAACAGGAGCTTAGGGTTACTCGCCAAAAAGCAGTCTGGCAAACATCGATTCGTTTCCGAGGAATTCAGGTATTCCTCTGAATGGTGAACCATTTTGACTTGTGAGCCCTTATGTGACTAGGTCGACGTGCCTGTACAACTCGCAGACTTGGGTGTCACAGTTTTGATTCAAAAAATCACTTAAGGAACATTATTTTCAAATAGACTAAATATATGTTTACCGACTTCGCTTCTGACTGGGATGTGACTTTCGCGTCAGACGCTAAGTACTTCAATTGTTTAAACAAAGCAGCGAGCGTTCTCCATTCAATCTGGATCTTTATACCCCATATCAAAGTATATTGCTCCATGCAGCCGTGAAATGAAAAAAGAAGTGTTGGATACTGGTTTGAACTTCTTTAAATTTCTTAAGGATCTGCCTTACGAGTATGTGAGTGCTACGATTAATGTCATTAATAGCAAAAATACGTAAGGAATGCGGCAACCTATTTGCTGGGTGTCATCCGATCCGATTGTATGGCCTGTTGGTTTCACTACGTGTTTCGATCTTTTCCCAAAAGTATTTGAGAAGGTGTAGCTCTTTAAAATTCAAAGTCTGAAGCTGTTGTTTTGGTTTGTTCTGGAAGGATTCTAGCTATCTTTCAAATAAGTTTTGAGTTGGCTGCTTAGAATCATTGTTGTTTTCTAAGTTTCTGCAGGAGATTTAACGTCTGCTCAGAAATTTGGTGTGAATTATGTTTTGGTTCCAAACAGCTTCTTAATTTTCTGTGCGGTCTGGATTCCTCCTCTTCGGTAAAATCGAGTTTAGTTGGTGATTATTAATTAATTAATTAAGTGCTATCTTCATTCTGTAAGAAATGTAAAGGAGATAATTCCCTTCCACAATGTAATCCAAAAAGCGTTTTAAGTATTAGCATTAGAAGACATGACGAGTTCGATCAAGCTTGCATTACAGTGTCCAATAAGTTCGGCTACTGACTTTGGTGAAGGTGTCAAACAAAATCAAAAAGAAATAACCTGTTTCAGTCATAAAGTTATGCCAATTCCTGTCGATTTGTAGACCTTACAAATCTTTTGGTGTAAGCATCCAAGACCACAGATGGGTTTTTCCACACTCGTGGTGCCAGTTTAGATGTTAACCAAGGTTTTCTGTTCAACAAAAAAAAATCTCCTACGAAGTGATGTTGATTAAATATAGTAAGCACATGCTGTAGGGTTTTCTCTAATTTGCATTCATTTTTAAATGAATGAAGTGGTTAATACTTTTGAGGTGTCAACCTGTCAACACTGTCTTCTGTTGCCTTTCATTGATGCCAAGGTTTTGCTTATCCTTCCTACATTTTGGATGCTATTTTCCCAGATTGTTCGAGATCTTCTTCTTGGTGTATTTCCCGAATGCTCCATCATAAGCAATTCAGCTGTCTCTCTTCGATTTCTTGTAGAATCGACTTCTTCTATCCCACTGCTAGTACTAAGTATATTCCTTCATTTTAGACTCTTGGACTACTAGTTTTGCTGTGATCCTTCGTAAGAACTTCATTTCTGTTGCTTTAAATTAGCAGAGATGTTTATCTAAAGCAGTAAGTACTCGGTACCGTATGGTACAATTGATACAACAACAGTGTTGTAGAGCTTGAGTTTTTTATTTGGTTATCTCTCGCCTTCCCACTATTGTTGTAGATGCCGTAGATGCGTCTAGATGCGTCCGGCTCATTACTTTTTGATCTTCTTTTCCGTGACAGCTGACATGGTTTCCAAGGTGTTCATTCAAACTCGACTTATCCTCTTTAGAGGCCCACATTACTTTGGTTTTAGTGGTTTTGCCGAGAGTACTGTCGTTTTAGATTAGCGGACCACTTCCTCAATGCTTGTCGTAATCTGCCTGTATAGGAACAGTATCGTTTGCATATACAATAGGAATTGCTGGTATATGGGGTGAAGTCTCTAGTTTCCAATGATGGTTTTTGCTGTTTGCCCCTTACATAACTTTGCTACGTTTCTCATTTGTGACTAAGCATATTGGGAATACTTCTGACTTTTTTCTCTATTCTGTCTTTTCCTATCGAATTGCCATAAACATTTTTAATATGGTTTATTAGTCTCTTAGCGACATTTTCATATTTTAGTGGATCCCATGCACCTTGCCTTGGTATGCTATCAAACGCCGCTACAGTTTTTTCCCATGCGATTTAAAAGAGTTTAGTTAATTTTTTTTGTATCTCAGGCTCACCATATTTTATGAGTTCTGGGGAGCTATTTCATCTGCTTTGGCGTTTTTTTTTTTGTCTTGTCTCGTACTTTACGTCGTCTTCTCCAGCATACTCCCTTAGGTATTTTTAGTGCAGTTTCTTTTATTTCTCTCCATTCATCCACAAGGTCCTCGTCTTCAGGGTTTTCTTGAAGTCTTTGTGACCCCCCTGTAGATGTTAACCCGTCTTTTATCTTCATTTTATAGTTCTGTTAGCTTAATGGTTTCGAAAACTTAATAATATATTTTTGCTTTGGTGGCTTCCTAAATCGAATATCTTTTTTTAGCAACCGGTGGTCTGTCCCCAATTCGGAATCCCTTATAATTTTAACATTTGTTAAGCTTCTGGTTCTGTTATGTGGATTGATGGTAAAGTCAATTATGCTTTTATCAGCGTGGAATCTAACTTTGTGAATTGTTTTGTGTGGACAAAAGGAGTTGCCTACCAATAACTGATGGTATATTGTGTTCTTTTACTTGCTTGTCATTGTGTTTCAGTGATGTTTTCTTTCCATGTTTACCCATAGTTTCATCACCTACACTCAGGTCTCGCCCTGTTCTGGTATTAAGATTTGATAAGACAATTCGTGCTCTTCTCGTCGCTGCTTCCTTGACTCTGATGAACCAACCGTCTATTTTGATGGAAATTGATAGAAGAGTGGAGCTCTTTTCATCATTTCAGCCCAATCTATGGAAAAGTACTGACCATTATCGAAAGGACTACCGCTGTAATGTCGCTATAACAAAAACCTCATGAAGTACATATGTACGAGGGCGGGTCAATAAGTCCGTGACTTTTGGATCAAAACACAGATTTTTTGATAAAAAAATAATTTTATTTTTCAACGTAGTCTCCCTTGAGCTCTATACACTTTGTCCAACGCTTCTCCAATTTTTTTATCCCTTCCAAAAAAAATGATTTGTCGAGGTCCTCAAAATAGGCCTTTGTTTGTGAGATGACTTCATCATTGGAGTCAAATCTTTTTCCACCAAGCCATTTCTTCAGGTTTGGGAACAAGAAGTAGTCGCTCGGAGCCAAATCTGGAGAATAGGGTGGATGAGGGAGCAATTCATAGCCCAATTCATGGATTTTTGCCATGGCAACTGCACATGTGTTTGTGGTCGACTGTGAGCAAACGCGGCACCCATCTTGCGGAAAGCTTTCTCATGCCCAAGTGAACATTCAAAATTGAAACCACTGAGCCATGCGAGATCCCTACGGCTTCCACAATCTCTCGCACTTTCAATCTTCGGTCGGCCAACACCATATCGTGAATTTTTTCGATTGTTTCGGGTGTAGAGACCTCAACTGGGCGTCCAGGACGTTCGGCATCTTCAGTGCTTGTACGGCCACAACGAAATTCAGTAAACCACTTTTTTACCATTGAAATCGATGGTGCAGAGTCCCCATAGTATTTATAAAGCTTAGCCTTGGTCTCGGTAATGGTTTTTTTTCGCAAGAAATAATGCTTAATAAGCACACGAAATTCACTTTTTTCCATTTTCTCCTCAAATTAGTGAGTGGTCTGATAAAAATAGCTGTCAAACACAAACTAACTGACGCAGCAAGTTTAAATTTTGACAGGAGTCAACTGACAGATGCCTGTTGACAGGAGCAGTGTTGCTGTTTCAGTAAAGAGGTCAGAAATTCAAAAAGTCACGGACTTATTGACCCGCCCTCGTATCTACATTAGTTAGGGTCATCTCAATTCATTTTTACGGACGTGTTTGGTACTTTTTTCAAAATTATAGCTCTGTGTTATACATTTTTAAGCAAATCCATCCATTACTTGATTCACTTAACGTCTTAAATACAAGTACGAGTATGTAAACATAGTGGGAACCGGTAGCGGCGTCTTGAATACAAACCCAACCGCATCCGTAACCGCAATAATAATCAAATTAATTTTTATTTTAATAAGCAAATTAAATTTACAATGAAACTGCACGATGCCGACCAGTCATTTAATTGACTTTAATGGAAAACAACACCTCAACCATAGAGCAATTAGAAAGACTTAAAAGGCTTTGTTGAGTTTGGTTTAAATACATTTTAATTATTTGTTAGAATAGTGGCGACAATTCGCGATCACTTCACAATGGAAGACGTGCTGTGTTGTTTATATTTTCTCTCCATACTCGTATCATCGTTCATGCAACAATTAAAGGGGATAGTGAACCATTGCTGTTGTTTTGAGGGGATGATCTTGATCAAGACTTTCTGCTGTTTTGAGAAATCGACGAGGAACTAATTAAGACACTAGACTGAACTTATCTCGTGTCACGTGCTTACGTAAATGATCATTAAATTGTTTGATAAGATTGACGTCAGTTGAACCAACATATGTATGTATAATAGTACTCGTATGACTATTTTGGTTCTCGATTTGTTGCACTTCAGATGAATGTATTATTAGGCGATTATTGCTGATAAAATATTTACTTAACTGTTGCATTGTTTGGTTGGAAAAGTTGGTTCCAAATTCAACTGATTAGGAGTCACGAGCTGGAGAATTTTTTAAGATTTCGATCTGTTGAGACAGATGTTTTTGCGCTACTCGATGAAACTACATAATATATTATCACTATTTCAACGCACGTGATATGTCAATTTAGTTTAGGATGCATGTCAGAAGTGATTACGCTTTACCGTATGAAAACAGGGTAAAACCAATAAGAAAGTATTGTACAATACAAACAAATTAAGATGATTAAATTGAATTTCGCGAAGTAATAGCGAGCGATCTTTACTCGCTGGTAGGGTGACAAAGGTAGACCATATAGATTTACAGCCATGATGGCACATGGGATGCGATCAACTTGCTAACATAGGCTTATTCTCGTTATCCGCACCCGTCTGTAGTTTCTGCTTCATGAGGAATCAATTCCTTCCTCTATCGGACTCGAGAACCTGCTATCGTCTATACATGTAGCTTGTTTTTGATTTTGATTTTTTTATTTATTTCTCGCAGACAAATTTATAGTTTTCAGACAAAGAAATCTGAAACGTTAAAAGAGTGAATAAAAAAGGAAGTCTTTGCGACTTTTCTGGCGCAAGGATTTTGGAATACAATGTGTTCTAATATGTTGCGAAATCACGAATCTGGCAGTCAGATTCCCTAAGCAACCATTACTGTAAACTGAGGCCAAAACATAAAACTTATTGAATGTGTTGTATAGGAGGAAAGCCTTGAGAGTTCCTTTAAAAAACAGAAGCTAGAATATTCAGAAGCTTTCATTGGATCAGCAATCTAGGTAGTACGAATTGAATTTATTCCTCCGAGTGTGGAGGTATTTAGAGGTTACTAAAGGTGAAGTGTATGAACACTCATTGATAAGGGGACTTCACGCAGTTGGCTATTAAAGCACTTTCCCTGCACTCAGAATGCGTGATCATCTTAGGTACATGTCTGTTGTCCTAGCCAGACAGTCGTCTTCACCTAAGGGTTTAGTTTGCCTCACTTGCGAGTCAATTCTATTGAAACCAGACGGATTTTAAAAGGCTATCCAGAGATCCCACGAGAAGGACTTGTGTCAATTAGATTAGATCGTAACTAGTCACTAAGTTAAACAAGCACATTTCAAGAATTTTGCTTCGAAATCTTTTTGGAGTTCTTCACTGAATCCGAAAATGTGGATTTTTTTCAAGGAAAAGTATTGTACAGATAGGTGAAATGGAAGAATTGACATAGAAATTCAAAACAAAATCCCTGTAAACTAGGGATTAAAAGAATTACAAGCTTAAACCATGGTTTAATGTCAAATTCACGAAACCAGTGGGATAAAGTTGAGTTGGGCTTATATTCGAGTACGAAATGGTACCCAAAATAAACCGAACTGATGTTTTGGCGAGTGGAATTTTTTTAGTACCGCGTTTAAACGCAAGGGGCGTATAGAGCTACTTTTCTCGAGTAATTAAGCGTCATCCGATGAAGAAAGTTTCATTCGTCTTCTGTGAATTTTCTTTTTGACATTTATTTCTGAGCTCTTCGTTTTTACAATATTTGATTAACGTGAACAGGGCGCGCCAAAAAAAATTTCTTGAATTGATAAAATCGGATTACTAGGATGATATTATTTCGAGTAGTTTCTGTTTCAAAAGCAATTTAATATCAATTGATTATTAACCTTGCTAAAAATCTTGAAAAGAACTAGCGAAATATTCCAGAAAGATTGACGGAAGAAGTTGTTAAACTGCCTGGTGTGACTTGGAATTTAGTGCAGCTAATTTGAATGAAATATTTGGGTATGTGAAAAAGGCTGCATCGACTGCTGAACAAAAACAACGTCGCATGGAAGCATGCGAAATGATCTGATTCAAAAACTTTTAGGCAAAATATGAAACGTCAATAATTAACGAACCGTCAATCCTTACTCAACCCGATGTCATCGAACCAAAAGCACATTTCTCTTATTCGCTCTTCATATGTTACTTCTATTTGGCTCACTCGGAACAATTATATCCTCACTCCTTTGAAGTAGACCACGAAATAAACCATCGGGTTATAACTAATCTTTTTGCAAGTAAATTGTTTTTTTTTTAGATTCAATCCATCCAATCTTTAATATTGCATAAGAAAAAGACTACGCTAAATTGTCAAAACAGGCTCAAACCGTTTTCAAAACCGTAGGAATAAACGAGTTTTTCTATTGTTAAAAAAAAAAATTCTTTAGACTTACTTGTAGTTTCGTTTATAGTAATTTACAGGAGAATAATTATATTTTTTGTTAGAGTTGATTTTTGGAAACTCGTTGATATTTTCTAAATATAATATGAGTTATTTTTTTTTGAAAAAAATATTCTTTTTGGCTTAACTTTACACTGGGCGTCTTATTTTTAATTTAATTTGATCTTAAGCTTTGGTTTTAAAAACTCGTGATTCAAATCAAAATTTTAAGTCCAACTGTGCTTTCACTTTTATGTTGAATAAATTAAAAACTTAGCTTCCTGTGAGATCTTCTCATCAGTTTTAAATTTTATACATTTTTTTTAAATTTATATGACACACAGTTTGACGATGATGAACCTATTAGCTTAGCAACAAAGTCAGTCTTGATTTGATGCACTTAAATATTGACGTCCTTTTTGAGAGACTACAAGATAAACTTGATTGAAAATAACGCACAACACTGAACATAGCTTAAGTTCGAAGTCTTTTATCAAACTAAACCGTCTTGGGATCGGACTGTCCTTTATAAAGATTGCAAGTTCAGTTGGCAATATTTAACTTCTGTTTAGTGTTAAAAAAAAGCCAGTAAAATTAATGTTATTAATTAGATTAATAAATTAAAAATTTTGAGACTAGACACCTGTCATTCATTTAGTGATAATGTTTAACATCTCTGCACTGATCAGTCATCAGGTACAGTGGAAAATTATGTGTTATGATAGGAGTTCGAGTACAGACGAATTGACGTCAGTGTAAAAACACGAGTCAAAAAGTCAACATTGTCACCTCGTCATTGTGGATTTATGAAATGTCAAAGTTGATCAGTCTAAGAGCAATTTAGAACCACCTTGTTAATCAGACATTTGGGGATATTCACCACTTAAAGTAGTAACATTAATTAGTCTGTCCAAAAATTTGAAGAAATTCCGTTTTACATTAATTAGCAAAAAGATTTCTTTGAATAGGGAGCTAAACGATGATCAAATAACGCGGTTAGTTAGATTTTGACACTTTTCTAATTCAATTAGTGCTCAAAATAATTGAATTTTTGTCCTTTTTTTGTCGTGGAAATAGCCGTTTTATGGTGAAATGCGTAGCAATAAATTTCTCCAAGTTTCTAAACACTCGTATTAGGAATAAAGTGATAACTGAATTTGATTTTTAATCTCATGACGAAAGAGACGTAAAAAACTATTGCATTTCATAAGGGCCAAGTGAGCAGCACAGGCATCACAGGCATCATAGGCATCACAGGCATTACAGGCATTATAGGCATCATAGGCGCCATAGGCATTATAGGCATCATAGGCATTTTAGGCATCATCAGCAAGTATAATCATAAAATAGATACGTTGGGAGTGTTTTCACTGTAAATTCAAGAAGAGCAGCGAGCTAAGCTTTAGTATGTTATAGTACAAAGTAACATAGAAATAAAATTACTACTTTATCCTGGAGTTTATATGTGAAGTAACAAGGAACAGCAAGTGATTGATCTATTAAAGCCGTCGAAGAATGCCTTTACTTCCACGTAAATTAGAGAAATGATCTGTTAGTGCACGAATTAAATTCTAATTCGCTTCTGTTAACCGATGACTTGAACTTCACTCTCAGGTTAGTTACTCTATTTTTAGGTAGTGTTTAAGAGTTAGTAGGTGCTTAAAGGTGCTTAGTTAACGCAGGTATATGGTAATGCTGGGAGAGATTTTGTTTTTTTGTCCTCGTAAGTCGCTTTTCTTGAAAATTAACAGTTTATGAAAAATGAGTAAGTGCTTTAGTAACAAAGTGCCAATATCATCAGCATCCACCACGTCAGTGCCGAGTAGTACTCCGCAGTGTTGTCAACACTTCATAGCAACTATATAAGTGGTCGTTTGAGACCCAACTTTCAATGAAAGCCTTTACCTAGGATACAAGCAGACCTTACGCATGTTAAGGTCTTGAAAAAAAAATCTTCCCTTAGACTAGTCAACGATTTAATTCTCCGTGATCTTATTGTGGCCTGAGACTCAGGCAAAATTCAGTAAAGTCTTGCATTCTCGAACTAGCTTGGAAAATGGTACAGCAAGACTTGTAGCTTCGTTAACTACAGCTCGTGGCCATCAAAATTGCATATATCAGCTTAGAAAACAGACGCAAATTTTAATTACAAGGAGTGACATCCAACGTGCGTCCTACACAAAGACACCAGCAGATTTGGCCTGCCAATGAACTTGTAACTTGTAGAAAAGGGGGCATTAGTAAATCACGCCATCAATTTGCTATATAACGATTCAGTTAATGTGCCATTAGATATTCTAAAATATATTATATGGACAAACATTCACAGATAGAAAATACAAATCAAATGATCGTGCCTTCCCAAATTAGGCCAGAGTTTCGATTTGAGATCCATTAAGAAACCCGCTTCTTTAGTTGTGAAAAATGCAATTCATCTACGATTTCTCATTAACAGATCATGAGCACGATCAGCTTCCAGAACATAAAAAATGTTTGACATAAATTGTCAACTCTTGCTGAGGTAATTACTTAACACTTACTAACGTCAGACGCTTTGACATTTCTAAGATGTAAATTAAATTAAAATTATATTACTAATAAAATAAAGTTTAACAGTGCAATTAAAAATAAACTTTTGACTCAAAGTGTCGTTAATTACTTAGTAATTATTTTTTTTTTAGATGCAAAAAGAAAGATACATTTGTATCTTTGTCACTTAGTTTAGTTTGAAAGATAGAAATTGATTTATGAATCACATTCGGAGACAGTCGTTACCTCTAAATCATCTACAAGGAATATGGAAAAACATTTAAATTTTTCCCCGTGATTGATAATTGTTTTAGATACCTTAACTTCTCGTATATTAGTTTCTAATTTCTTTTTCAACTAATTTATTTATAACTACTATTTTAAAAATAGTTTTAGAGTTGTGTTTTAAACGATAAGGAAAAAAATGTGGAGCATTACTTCATATTTTTGAGCTACATTTTACCCGTTAATGATTCGATCATTATTCAGAGTAATTAGTTGCATATTCGTAGTAAGTACAGGATTTTCTCGTCTCTATAAACAATATTTCACATACACATTGCGATTTATTAGAAACAGGCTCTTTCTTTAATTAATTGCATTTAGATAAAATGACTAAAGTTGTAACGAACTCTAGTTTGATTCACAACTAAAACCGTATAGGTTTCATCATTGTTAACAATTGATGAATAAAATCATTTATCGATTCAGATCATCATTTTGATATATCATACACCAAGTAATCTACCCCTCGCAACTCATTTGCTCACATAAGTGATGAATCGCAGGTTATGATTAAATTAATTAGTTGTTCGCAATTAAGTAATAATTTTTCGCCCCCCATATCGAGTGCGTTTGCTCTGTAAGTGGTAATAATGCCGCATTGTCTTTAGCTTTGGCAATGTTTTTAGCTGTCTGGCCAAAGTTCGCATCAGGCTGCTGGTATTCGGTGCTAGTTCTGTAGACACTTTATGGCTAAAGAGTGTCTTTCTAGGAAATCTTGAGAAATTCCAATAAGTTTAAGTAATTCTTTTTATCTGACTGCTATGTTTCGGCAGAAAATTCGATTATCCGCAACTGTAATTTGTTGAAATCATGTCCAATAAGCAAATAATCATTTTGTGATAGAAGATACAAAACAACAGCTTTGAAATTTCCACAACTACATCATCTAAACATTTATTTTTACAACACGGTTTCAATAGATAAAAAAGATAAAAACTTTGACTACGCAATGCGCACGGTTCCAATAAAGATGGTGGAGTTTGTACAAACATTCCGTCAGATTTTTCTTGTGTTTTTCTCTTCGGGTAGGGAGGGTGTAAACCAGAAAAATGTTGTAAGTGGTAAATAGTTAATGAGTTACAGCCGTGTGTTATGGTGGAGGAGATACATAAATTGAAAATGGAAAAGTACTTATTTGAGGTCGTGTGCAAGGTACAATCTTCACTTTATGTGAATTTTCATTGCCCATCTAACACCTTAGCCTTTCTATGTATATATCAAAGCTCCTGATTAAGGCCAAATGATTAACTGCGCTAAGATATTTTATGATCAGGCAAAAGATACAGATTCAGACCCAAACTCTCTTTGATTTAACGACAATATGAAGAAGACTAACGGTTTTAGGATTCTCAACTCTTCGTGGAATCAGAATTTAACCCTCGATTGATATTCACAAGAAATAGCCTGCAGTTTCCACGCTCAGCTAGTAAAAAGCCCAAGTTGAGACCAAAAGTTAGAATAAATCCTCATAACAATTGCTCAAATCCTTGGTCCTTAAGCCGGACCAGGTCCTTCACTTCTTTATTTTCTTTTCTTTTCTTGGTTCTTTCGGTGGTGTTATTATTGTTATTGTCTACGTCGATTCAACATGTTCTCCATATCGTGCCAAAGATTAGCATACCGGGAGTTTTCCCAAAATGAAATCTTTCTGCACTCAAAGGGAGTGTTTTAGTAAACGAATCCTCCCAAGTGCTCAATTCTTATGAGGATTGAACCTACAACAGAACCAGAACATAGAATCTCATATACAGAGCACGTACTTACGTCATTGTAATGCAAATGGAACTTTACATAAATCGAAATCCATAATCTTTTTATTTACTGTAGACCGTTAATGAAAACATAAATCGTCTTAATAATACAATAAAGATGGCCCAAAAAAATGGCGAAATAAAAGACTATCTTCAATCTTCATACATTGCAAATGCTTGACAAACTCACATGTATTTCTAAATGATTTTGGTGACAGCTAGAGTTAAAAATAGAAGTCTATTTTCTATCTTATTAGCAGCTGTTCAGTTTAGTTCTCCGACATAATAGATAATTGCCAAATGTAATTTGCCTTGTTTTGGGTTTAAAGACTCCAGTTTCATTTAATGGGAAGATAAGCAACAAGACTCATGATACATGTCCAAACAGCACTCAATTTACACTAAACTATCAATGCATACTGGCACATGACAGAACGAATGTTTATTTATCAATCAGTTGCAATCGACTGTCGCACACTTCTACGACCAAAACAATGCGGCTGTGAACGAAACGTCAAAATTTGCGAAAACTGGATCGATTCGCAGGTCGCAGTTCGCTGGCTGTGAATGGACCTTTAATGTAGCTCCCTACAATCTTGCATTTGCAATGGTATTGCGGAGAGTCTGCTTTGGTGGCGTTATCGACTATCATTCTTGTTAGAAAGGAGTTAAAATTAACAAAAATTTGTTACGTGACGTGTAAAGTGAACAAACCGTAAAAACTCCAATGAGATTCTGTTCCAATCCATAAAGTGAAAACTATCCAAAAATAACGTATCAGACTTTATTTCTGCAATGAATGGGCAGGCTGGCTGTCCAAACCTTCTTTATGCACGTCCTGCATCCTGAGACTAAAGACTAGCCAGCGCATCTCAGGTCATGTTATAAGGCGAATGATTACTATTTCGGTTAACATGTAGCGTTAGAATCATCCGATAAACGAAAAAAAGAATACTTTGTAAGGCTTAGCAAACCCAAATATTGTTAATGGTAATCCAATTGCAAAATCGATTAAACCTCTAAAAATTTCACTTAAATTAAACAGGTATCTGACAGTAATTGATCTGTCATACAAATGTTAAATGAGTGTATTATAAGTAAATGCAAATCCCACTTAGTCATAAACTCAATTTTATCGATCGTTTTACCAATCGACATTACATTAGATTTTACAAGATTTTTTTCCTCCAACACCATGAATACGTTTTCACCTCACTTTACTTCAAAATAATTTTCCCATTAAGTCCATTCCATTACTAAATACTAATCGAAAGAAGAAAATTCCTGTCCACCCTGGGGCAATGTCTATAGATTTACACCATCCCGAAGCTCTTCTTCATTTGGATCGACGTTGGTTATTTCTAGATGCAGAATTTAAAAATCTATTTTTATAAAACCGGCATCTGTAGATATTTTTATACCAATAATCGATGCTAGACACTTAATCAATTCGAAGCAAGACATACGAGCAAAGTCAACAGCCCCATATAGGGAATATGCCGATATTGGCAATATTGGCGATATGTCGGGGTATCTTAACCACTTTGTCTGCCTCCAATGTAGTTTAAGTGATTAAAAAAGAAAACAACGTTTGCATGCCTAAGTAGCTCTCCAGATTGGCACGCTTTACTGTACTTCTGCTATGCTTTAGACGGCAGTTGAAAATACCTTCTGGCAAAACCTATTCGAGTGTATGCTCTGTGATATGATCGCGTGACAACTTTGCGGTTAGAGGTATCATGTAAATCGTTAACCACAAACCAAGGATGTGCTGGAGCACATTCAGTCTGATAATGGTGACCACAATTTTAAGGCCATTTACCTTTGCTATGTTGTTTTCATCTCGAAGATGTGTAAAGACGTTGGTGAGCTGGTAGAGTAGGATACTTGATTCAATAGTACTTGGCATAGTATCGCGTGCCAGTTTTTTGGTTTTCGTTTCGTTTTTCCTGTTTATCTGCCTCAAGAGAGTCGTAATATTTATGCTGGTGTACACCATCTGATTGTTTGATCTTGAGAGTCTGTTTACTTTTAGATGTTAGTCTGAGGAGTCTTTAAAGAAATTTTTGGTCAACGGAGTATTTTATTTCTTCATTTAGGTCAAAATAGCATGGAAATTGACCACATCTCAGTTGTCAGCATTCTTTCGATACACGATAGATATAAAATCGAACAATTTCGACCAGATTTTTTTCAGTGTGCTCTTAATGACAAAGCAGTTCATTGATATTTTTTATGAAACATTCCATCTAATCCATTAATATGCTGCAATTTTTGTTTACTTTTTCCCTGATTAAACAAATTTAAAATTCCCATTCACGAAATTGCTGAATGAGAAGAGATTCTGCTAAACAAATATCAGAAGATTCCCGTCTACTGCCGAACCCTGAACTGTGAAAAGGCGAAGAAAAAACTGTTTACTTCCCAAGAGAATGATGTGATAATCACTAGTTAAGGGGTGCTAAGACGTTTTCATTTCGCATGGAATCTAGTCACGCGGGGTAATGTGCAAAATAACGCGCCACAAATATTTGCTCGCATTCTGATGAAGGTCGTACAAATTAATTCATTCAAATTTTTGGTTTTAATATTTTATTTTTTTTTCTGATTAGATTGTGGGAACACCGGAGGCAGAATCTTTTAAAAGTTTGTACAACAACTTCGGTGTACGTTGATGATACCGGCATAGTTGGGGAATACAGTGGACTGTCACCGGTGCGTTCACTAGTATTGAAAATGGGTTTGGGGGTAAATTCAAGCTGTCAACAAGAAGGGCATACAACATCGACGAATTGGATAGAACGTAACAGTCGGCAGCTAAAATTTCGGGGTTCTGTATAATTCTGCCAACAACACGTCTGCAGGAATAAATCGAAAAATCACTCTTGCCAATCGTTGTTTCTTTGCCCTAAGAAGGCAATTGAGTATTAAGGCTTTGTCCCAAAAAAGACGAGGAAACTCAGTTCTACTTTATGTCACTGGGGTATAGCCTTTATGAGAAAGATATGGATGAAGGTACCCTCTGTCGTTTCGAAAGAAAAATTTTTCGAAAAATATTCGGTCTTCTTTGTTTTGACAGCCTTTAGAGGAGAAGATTCAACGATGAACTATACATGCTGTACACCGAAATTGACCTGCCTCGTTACCATACTATTCAGTTCGGAATGAAACTGGGCCTTAACCAACAATACTCTAGAGCTAACAAGATCTCTCGACTTTTGTTAGAATCGAGATCCCTTTCGTTCCGGTCACCATAGATGCGGTCGTTCTCTGCAAGGGTCAAGTATGAATATAAGTTGGTGCTCACGCACCTTCGGAGTACGGGAAAGACGCCACCGAAGAATTTTTTGACTAGCTATCTGGCGGCTATTTGGATGGCAACGATTAGTATAAGGCCTTATAGAAGTAGCATCTTTTACAGGTGCTGGTTTTTTAAATAACGAGAATGAGCCTCTGCAGCCGAACATCTTGCAGCTCTGCTAATACTTCACGCCTCCCCGTGGCGCCATCTGGGAATCTCACTGGAGATTGAAGACAAAACCTTTTCCGGGCTACTCCGACATATTTGAGGTTCAGGTCGGTAAGGATTTCCAGGACTTAGTCAGGGTCTTGGAAAAGAGATGGCGGCGGACGAGCCCTATATGAGCCAACGGCAGCGCTAACATTCCGGTACGGGTTACTGGCTTCGGTGTAACCGACTCTTCGTCCTAGGGGCATTAAAAATTGAGCTGGTCACTCAGGTTGGGGGTTGTGCAGCTGGCCCAGCCATTTGAAAAAAAAAAAAATGAAGTTACGAAGCATCAACAAGCCTCGGATATGGACGGATATACTGTTGACAACCTACGCAAACGATTTAAGGACAATGAGCTTCGGATATGCACGTGGAATGTTAGATCTTTTAATAGACCACGTGCAGCCGGGCAACTAGCGGAGGCCCTATACTGCGACATAACCGCCATTCAAGAAATGCGATGGGATGGGCCGGACAAAAAGAGCATGAAAAACTGCGACAAAGGCAAGAAGTCCACAGAGGAGAAAGACGACGACATCAAGGATGCCCTCTATGAGCTCCTTAACAAGACCTACGAGCAATGTCCTAGCTATGACATTAAAATTGTCCTCGGTGATTTTAATGCAAAGCTAGGAAGGGAGGGTATCTTTGGTGGAACTTTACGGCTGAGCGGAACATTGTCGTAGCTAGCACGCGGTTCCCACATCTCGATATACACAAGGGGACTTGGAGAACTCCTGATCAATCAACAGTCAACCAGATTGTTCACATTGCGATCGACACAAGACACTCCTCCAGTATTATGGATGTCCGTACGTTCTGAGGAGCCGACATCGACTCGGACCATTACCTTGTTGTAGCCAAGGTACGGTTGCGTATATCCCAAACTACGCCAAGACAAACTAATGCTGTGAGGAAATTCGACGTCAGACGGCTACAATCGCAAGAGACCGCCAAATCCTTTTCCGAGTGAGTGTCTCTTAATCTCTTAAGAGGTCCTTTGCCGCCAGAATCAAGCATCGAAGAACAGTGACAACACTGCCAGAAGGCTATCAGACATACCGCTCTTGATGTGCTTGGTTTCACTCGATCACCATAACGAAACCCTTGGTTTGATGACGAATGCTGGCTAGTACATGCAGTTAAGCAAAAAGCACGCAATGCGGAGCTGCAAAGAAAGACTAAAGCTGCTCACGAGCTCATGAAATGAAGAGGAGAGACGAACACAGGCTTCTCAGGAGGGAGAAGAAAGAGCATGAGAAGCAGGCGGTCGAGGGAATTTAGAGATACTACTCCAGGAATGATATTCGGATGTTTTGCCAAAAGGCAAAAAAAAAAACATGCCACAGTCACAAGTCCCGAACAGAAGCCTGTGGAGGCGAACAAGTGAACATTGTGGAAGAATCACAATCGATGCTGAGGATTTGGAAAGACTATTTCTGTAGACTGTATAATGACGATGACGAACCAATACCGTCAACCTGGACGATGATGACCAACAATTCCGTCCACCCGACCTGGATGAAGTGAAGATAGCTATATCGAAGCTTTAGTCCAACAAAGCTGCTGGAGCGGACGGCCTGACTGCCGAGCTCTTCAAACACCAACTCATCTGTAAAATATGGTCGAACGAAAGTATGCCTGATGAATGGAACTTCAGCATTGTTTGTCCGATCATCAAGAAAGGAGACCCTCTGGACTGCGCCAACTACAGAGGCATCAGTATCCTTAACATTGCATACAAGATTTTAATTGCCGTATTGTGTGAACGCCTGAAGCCGTTTGTCAACAACCAAATAGGTCCATATGCTTCATGCCAGGAAAGCTGGCTGGAGACGCTTATTGACTGAGGCCCAGGTCCACTTAAAGAAGATTTGGCAGGAGAGTTGTTAAGCATAGTCTATGCAACACAACGTCCAGCAACGGACTTAGGCTTATTGGTTTTGTGGCTGGACGAAATATTACTACAACCGTATGCCTGGTTTTCTCATATCAGTAAACACAAATAGATATGGCGGTCTCCGAATCATGAAACTTTAAATAAAATAGATCTCAAGGCATGCCATTGCTACCTCATCCATAAAAATTCCTGTTTTGATAAATAAAAATGCCCGCAAGAACATGCAGCTTAATGAGAAGCATAAAAGTGGCGCTGAAGTGAAGGACTAGAGCCCCTAGTGAGGTGTATGAGTAGAAGAATCGGGAAAAATATCGGCTTCTCCAGAAGAAGAGTGAGAGCCAAATAAAGCGAGTTTGACAGGAATCCTACAACTGCATATGGCTACATGTAGCTTGCCACTATGCCCTAAAGTCGGCAAAGAGGTTTAGTGTTCGGTTTGGACCTGTTCAATATTCTCTAGTATCTAAAGTAAATAATGTACATTTTTGACAAGTTGTGACTTAAAACAATTTCAATCAGACCGTTTCAGACAATGAAACGATAGGCAGATGAAAAAGCTAATGCTTCTATAGTTGATGTGACTTCTTGCTTGTGTGCATCTTCTTTCTTATCGATAGGGAGTTAGTACTTATGTTCGAAATATCAATCATACTTTAGTGCGATCTAAGTATAGATATGAGTGAAATAGGTCATCTAGAAGGCTGTCTGTTTCAACGGCGTTATAGATATGCGAATAAGTTTACATTAGAAAAGAAAGAAGAGCACTGAATATCGAAGGTAAAAATAGTCAGTGAATGTTCCAAGTTGCACTTACCACCATCGTTTAAAAGTCACGCCACCTTTAGGTATATTTAATTTTGTGTCTTTTAGAATACCATTGCTAAATTTAGATCAATTGCCATACGCCTTGGTTAGCAAAGCCGTTTCATCATTAGTTTACCATTTAACATTTCTTAAAAAGGTTTTTTGAAAATTGACGCTAATAAAATCACTCAATGGAATATTGGACAACCCATAATACGGATAATTGGAAGACAAGATTGGCCGAAGATATCAGATACTTCACCCTACTGCTCGTAAAAATGTTCAAATTGAATTTACATGTCGGAATAAATTTAAACTTCTGACAATGTTCTATTTTTAGAAGCAGTTATTGTTGAAATTCTTCTATTTGCTTGCGAAACACGATACACTATTACCATTGACTCATGTATCTTAGCAGATATGCTTGTTTAAGATACTGTGACAAGGAGCATACACGTAATATCATTAAGTATAGTGTTTAGGCTGAGCATATATATTTTAAAGATTTTTTTAAGATTTGCATAGAAGTGATAATAAAAGATCTAGCTTTGGAAGCTGGTAAGTAGCCCCAAGTTGGTGAAATGGTTTAAAATGCAGAAGAATAAGAGGTAAAGTAAAGATTTGCAAAAATTATTATAGAGATGAACATGGAGGTAAATAGGGAAGAAGATTCAGATACGATTGGCATTCGTCAGAGAATTGCCATGTCGATTTTACTTGAAAACTTGTTATGAAGCCTTGGAACATGTGAAAGAGGTCTCATTGACGTAGTTTGGATTTGTTGTGATGTTTTTTAATTTGAAGCTTGAATCATAAGATCTCGATAGGCAACAAGTCGACATGGAATTCTAAGAAGCTTTCACGTCATGATCAATTTTAGCCCTGTAGACTAGCCGAATTACATCATCAAGAATAAGTTTTTCTGATACGGTTCTCATGCCATGAAAGATCTTCATTCAAGAAGGCCTTCTGGACATTTCTACCCGAAATTGAAATTGTTCAAAGAACATTGTTCAAACGAACAATCGATAACCTGCCTGTTTGATACCGAGCGCTGAATGAAGATATTCTTTCACTCGGTGCGGCCACTGTCGAATGCATATTCTCGTAGCTCTCTAGTTTCCATCCTTATCAATCGTTCCCCCGGAGAATACTTCGGTTTCCCATGCTCTCGTTATTTAAAGGCGTTATCCGTGCAAATATACGGATATTTGCTACTGTGGGAGGTTCACCTAAGCTGTGTCGTAATCGCTTTTGCCTTACTGGTTAAGCACTGCTGAGAGGTGGCCCGCAACATCTCAGGCTACTCTTCATCCATAGTTGGAAAATTTTCATAAATTCCTTCTAATAGACGTGGTCGACCATCAGCGGGTTTCTTACTGATACTATAGATCGACTTGCTTTCGTTCCTACTTTCTGCTTTTTTAGCTTTGGTGGATATTGCCTTGATATAGAGACTTCTAACTCTAACCTGAAGTTTATTTCTATTTATGCAGTTACGGACTTTTAGTAGGGGGCGGTCTTCCGTTTAAGCCGCTACAATCCGTGTTTATAGTTCGATATGATCATTGAGCAATCCCTAGAGGCTTGTAGTAAGCCGTGTGCCTTGGTTTATTCAGATACCAACGGCAATTTAACTTGGCCCCAGAAGTAAAAACAACTTTTATAACGCACCAGTAATCGCGGAATAAAGCTGCAAGTTGTTTTTACATACGTGACAAGGTGGTCTCTTATCTGATGGCTCATTTGGAGATCCTGAAGACTGTCGACATTATACCTGAATATCGTTAGCAAATTGAATCACTTGCTGTGATGCCAGCGCTTGATCCAATCCTCGAAACATTTTTTATATTCGGTTTTCGGTATGTCCATCAGTGCTTCCTGCGATTTTTCCATTACTTTCTCTCGGCTGCTGAAACGCGTTCCCCGTAGTGGTTTTTTAACTCGATTGAACAGAAACAGGTCACAGGGAGCCAAATATGGTGAATTCGGTGGCTGTTGGATGGTATTTGTTGCATTTTTCGTCAAAAAATTCCGAATAATGATGGCGCTGTGCGAGGGTGCAAAATCCACGAGTCTTCTGTCCACAATTCTGGTCACTTTCGGCGAATTGCTTCACGCAAACGTCTCAAAACGCCCAAATAATACTCTTTATTTACTGTTTGGCCTTCTGGCAAAAATTCATGATGCACTGTAATCCATGAAAACCGAGAGCATTGCCTTCTTTTTTGATTTTGACTGAAAACGATGTGGTTTCTTTGGTCTCGGCTTATTTGGTGAACGCCATTCATTTGCCTGATGTCTGGATTACGTGTCGTACTCATAAACCCACGTCCCGTCTCCAGTAATGATTTTTTTGATGAATGTGGGTTCGGATTCAGTCTCGCAAATCATCTCTTTTGCGACGTCAACACGGTCTCTTTTTTGCATGAAATTGAGGTCTTTTGGCACCAACTTTGCTGCTACACGACGGAAACCCAAATTATTAACCAAAATGTCTTGGATGGATCCATAGGCAATATTCAAGTCCTCCGCTTTCTCTCTGATGGTTAATTTGCGGTTATTGACCAACATTTCTTTTACTTCATCAATGTTTTCGTCGTTTTTCGATGTCGATGGTCTGCCGCTGTGTCCATCATCTTCGATTGACTAATGGCCACTTTTAAACCGCTCGTGCCACTAGTAAAATACCGTTTTCTTTAGAGAATCCTTTCCGAAACGCTTTTCCAACATTTCCAACGTTCACGCACCATTAAATCCGTTTTTTACGCAAAATTTAATACAAGTTCATTGTTGGAAATTTAAATTCATTTCTAAAATTGTGGTTACGCTCTAGATCTTAAAATTGAATCTCACCTTCAATAACCTGTCATCATAAGACGAATAGGACATGAGCCGGCCCCCATCTTTAGGGCTAGATAAGAGCTCCATCCCACATTCGTGAGTTGGTTGCTTGGTTTCCCAGAGTTGATCAGAAAGCTGTGAGCAATTTCTAAGTGTTGGACACCGTGGATGGAACTAAATTGCCTTGCAGAACTTACGGCATGCGGGTATTTTGGACGCCCTTTGCCATGCGAAAGGTTCGATAATCTAAAGATAGGTATCAGGCCATAACGACTTTCTAGGAAACTGTTGTACTTAGGCAAGTCACACTAGATTTGGTATAAGCTGAATCAGTTAAACCTTGTCCAATCAATTACTGATCAGGATCATACTAAATGCTAATGCTGTAAGGTTTATATGCAAGATTAGGAGGTTTTTCGATATTCATTTCTTCAAAAGCCTCATTTGGTTTATGAAG
Source organism: Volucella inflata (assembly GCA_928272305.1). Lineage (NCBI taxonomy): Eukaryota > Metazoa > Arthropoda > Insecta > Diptera > Syrphidae > Volucella > Volucella inflata. Next base: position 144,838,941 of record OV743716.1, on the reverse strand, counting down.
AGTGAAAGAAAGGAGTAATGGCATATCCTGTAACATACAATGAACCAAAACTAGTAAGATTATGACTTCAAAAAGGCTGTTATTCAATCTCAACCTTTTCACCTAACATTGAAATTGTAGTTTCAGTTTGTCTTCCAGACTATTTTGGTCTAGGATTTCAGAACGAAATCAAAAGGTTTGCGACTAGGGGTCTTCGTTAATCAAGCACATGCTTCTTATTAACTAAGTATTTGGTTCTCCCATCCCCAGTATCGGCCTTGATTGCTGTGGCAAGAAATCCGAAAATTGATAAGTTCAGCACGTGTTCTAATCTACTACATGAATTGCTTACTAATTTCCACTGACCACACTTTCTATAATCCGATACGTATGACCGAAACAAAATTACCTAAATTCTGGTGTCTTATTCTAAATTACTCACCAGCCAGCAATCATTCATTACATCTGCTGTGCATGCAAATCCAAGTTTGATCAAAACAAATTCAATCTTCAACTGAACTACAAATAGGTACCAGTCAAAGTAGAAGAGGAGCAAGCAGATACAAATAATTTCGTCAAAAGCAATTTATCACGCCTCATGTCTTGTGTTTCAGCTCCGAACTCGGTGATTGTTTCGAAGCCCACAGACACAGATACGAATTGAAGGCTTTTAATATTCAACTCACAAGCGCCACCGTAAATTGGATTTTTTTTTTATACCCGCCCGTGTTCCATCGTCTTGTAATAATCGAATCGATTTCGATCGATGTTGGATGTACGAGATACTATCTCAGATACAAGATGCAAGTGTCTTTTTTCCCTCTGTCGTGCTTTGTCATCATCCGAAGTACTCGTAGTCTTTTAATATGCAAACAACAAATTGATGCAAGCGCGTCAACATCATCGTCATCGTCATTGTTGTCTTCGTTATTGTTGACGTTGACGCTAGAAGCTCATTAGCTTTAAAAATGTCGTGTCCAAGATTGATTAGTTGCGGACAAACCCAGTTTTTCACCTGCAGATCACGAGCCTGCTATAAGTTTCGCCAGCTCAGGCGGTTGTGCGATCTTTGGTTTAGATCGGGAAGCATATGGTATACGACTAAGTACTACATACGCATAGTTGTTTTCAGATAAACGTAGATGGAGGTGTGGTCCAGTGGAAGTAATTCTATCTAGGATGCCTCTTAAAACTCGTTACTGGTTAGGTTAGATCGTAAATACGAGTACGAGTACTTAGTTCGTTGTCCTCTTAACGTGGTATGTTTTCATAGATGAGGCTATGGGATAAATATAGATTCATCGGAATGGGTTATAATATTAAATCACATTCTTGTGCCTCAGATGTGGTTGTTTTTTTTTCTGTTTTATTAAGCCCGATGATGCGATTCATTTATAGGAGGTCTGCATACTTAAATAGAAAAGAAGATAATCCAATCGAATATACGAGTAGTACCTTTGGTTTAACTTTTGTCACAGCAGTGTTGATGTGACATTTTTTCTTACCAGAGGGCTAGGTTAGATAGGGTCAAACCTAGCCGACGATTTGTTCTATACCATAGGGTATACATATATGATATTAAGGACTTAGATCCAAATCATCCATATTAAGTCTTTCGAATTAGGTCATTTTGGAGTCGTTTTATATCCTGCATGTTATTTAAGGAAATGATGATGGACACGTGAGATTTCGCTGTTTCCTCCGATTGGGATGTTTTGAGGCATAGTTCTTCCAGTTAGTGTATTTATCTATCATGAGGGATATACCAGTCAGCGCAGTAAGAAAGGCGAGCATTGAAGCTTGAAATGTTAAATGCCATATTGACCTTGCAAAATGTAGATAGTGGGATAGTGTAAAATGCTAGTAAAACGCTTAACTTTAAGAGAAATTGAAAAGCATTCGCTTTGTGTGTCGGTTGCCTGGAGGATTATGCCCTCCATGTCAATCGCGGGCCATAGTACACCTACATTTGGTTTTGCAAATTTCTCATCATCGGCAATTTCCGTAACCTAAATACGATTCTGAGTAAAATCATTCCCGAGCATGGGACAGTGACGTTGCATCAGACAGGTTGTCTATAAGATGCCTATAGTATTCAAAAGATAGTCAGGTTGCATGATATAAATATCTAGTTCTCTGGCAAAATCATAAATGAAGTCTTATTATGGGAACTAAAATATATTATATAGAATTTTAAGGATAAAAATGGTGTTATCAGAGCCGCTTAGATCTTTGCTGACAAGCCCCATGTCACTCTTAAAGCACCTTGAAGTCTTTCGATACGACATATTTAGTCCATGTTGATGTTCAAATTCATGGAAACTTTGATTCCCTCATAATAGGGGGCGTCTTTCTCGTAATAAGAATGACCTCAGTTTTAAGAGAACTTGTTTCTTGTGCAACAATCTCTTCTCACTTCTAGGGCTAGGAGCAGATAGTCAGTACTATTCAACTGACAGTACATCTCTTCATACCGGAGCGTAGAAGTTAGAACTTTGAAAAGCTCTACTTCCCATTTTTTTTTGAGAAACTGTCTGCAGAAGCAGAAGACGGAAAATGTCTGTCGCATGATTCGCCAAACGTATCTGCTTGTCTATTGTAACGTTTTAAAACGAAAAGGGATTTATCGGATACGAACGAATAGAATGTTGATAACTTTTATCAACCAATTAAGGACGACAATAAAACAATAAATATTGTAACCTGAAAGTCTTCTCAACTCTTGGGACATACATATATAAGTCCTCAACTAAAGTGGTAAACAATCCTTGTAAAACAAAATTCACTTCTTGGAACTAAGTGGGATAAAAAAAGCCGGAACATTTTTCCCTCAAAAACAGTGTTTTGATCCATCAAGGTCCATCAATGGTTAATGCTAACGCCAGTAATAGCCTGGAAATTTTAAGCTTACCGAGGGTTGCGCGCAAGCTAAGGTCAATTCGGTATGTCGCGATTGTAATTGCGAATTACAATGCTGCTACAAAAACTGACAGCACAGCACTTAATGGCTGCTCGGATATGACATCTCAGGACAGAGGCGTTGCCGATTTTTATAATGAAAATCAAGCGGAGTTGAACTCCAGGCTGTAATCATTGTGAAAGCCAATTCCAATCAGCAGCCTGGAGAAGACCTGACATTATAGAAGGCATAGCTCGTGGGCATGAATTTTGAATCGATCATTCTCTTCTTCAGATTACCACAACATAAGTTTTATGTCATCCTTCAACATTGACTTTTCGATAATCGATTGCCTTACTTTGATCTGTCGGTATTTTCAATGAAATTGTCATTTGTATTTCGCTCTTCAATCTTTAACAGTAATAGCCGTCGCTACCTTTCATCGGAGGTTTGCCAAGATTCTCTCCTAAGGCGTACCACTTACTTTTGAAATGACTTCTCCATGTTTTAATTTTCTAGTCGCTACAACCTGCAAACATTCAAAACTATTCGCTCCAACCATTCAGTGGTACAAAAGCAGGAATTTTCAGTTGACTATTAAAAATGAATGTATTGTACTCGTACTAAAAGTGTTTTTTTCATATTAAAAAGGCACAAAGATATAAATATATATGTACATTCTTCAGGGGTCAACGTTGAGTCATAATAAAATTTACAATTATAGTAGTGTGATAATGTGCAAAATATAATTAAGAATCACAGCATCAAACTGCTGAGAACATCTACTCGTAATTAGAAAAAGAAAAAAATAAACAAAAAGGAAAAAGACCGTATTTAATTAATTACTCTTGTTATCTAGTTTTTTTTTCATTAAAGTCAAAGTCATTTAACAGCCTGGGTGCGATTGCGGTGCAAAAATTAGAAAAATTATGAGTGTAGTAGTATGGGACAATAACTCGATTTTGGTCAATACTGCGGAGTGCGTATGTAATTAAATTACAATTATTTAGGTACTCACTTGTTCCAAAAAATATTTTTAATACTTTGTAAAACTAGAGATGTTGCAATTGGAGAATTTTAGAAATGTAGAAGAGTGGAAAAGTATGATCCGCGCTGTTTTCTTTTCCATATGATTCTCACTATATGTTTTTGCCGAATGATCATCCTAAGTACCTCCCCAACAAGTTAGACCATAGACCGCCTCTAAAAGATTACGCGAGCAAAGAGGCCTTAAATGATAAAAGAAGTTCTTTTTCAGTAAGGAGGTATGTAGGCTCCAGTTAAGTTTAATGTCAAAGAGTAAGCTTAGGAACTTAAAATCGGAGACCGAATCCATGACAACGTATTTGAACGAATAATTTATATCATTATTATATGTTTTGGAGCTATTTGTCATAAGACAAGTATCTTTATTCCCACTGAACAATCTAACAATCTGTATTGTGAAATATTAGATACAGAGAGTGTAGATAAAGTGCATCGCTTTTTACTAGTTTTTGTATACCAAACCAATGCCCTAAGATTTCCAAGTCATGGTTGATGTCAGCAATTAAATCTAGTATGGAGCTCTTGGAGTATAAGCAAGCTCAATATATCGTCAGCAAAGCCAGTTTGTTTACCTTCAAGTTTTGACTAAAAATAGAATTGATAACGATTAGGAATAAGATCGAGCCAAGCACTGATCGCACCAAGAAAGCAATAATTGTTTTTTTGATCATTTTCTTGAAAATCTTGGAGAATACAAAAAGAAAATGAGATGAGTTGGGATGCTTCTCTGGATGACCGAGCATACACACGATCGTTCTGCTTATTGGACGATTCTTCTACGGTGAAGATTTTCTCGTCAGTAAACAGAATTTGTCTGTGAGCGTTCTTCGCGTACCGGCTGAGTAATGCTTTTGATCTTCGCTTGCGGTTTTTCCTTCAATGCGGCCGTGAGCAGGTGCCCAGTATGTCGCTTGTTCGCGCTGGGTCCTAAATCTTCTTTGATAATGCGAGACATGGATTTTTGCGAAATTTGCATTTCCCTCGACAAGATTTTCTGTTTTCGCAGCGGTTTTCGGTCGATTCGTTTCTTCACGGCTTTGATCGCTTTCGGAGTGCACACAGTACGCGGACGGCCGGATCTTTGATGGTCTCTTACTCCACCAGTAACCTCAAACAACTTCACAGCACGATACACAAAACTGCGAGTGAGTCCAAGAGTCGCAACTCCCTAAAGATATATCGCCTTTCTCCATGTTGCATTTAAGTAGGCCAACTACAACAATACGATTTTCGATGTCGCCCAATTCCATGATTGTAAGCAATTAATGCCAACAACTTTTTACGTCACAATGAAGCATAAATATCAACTGTCAAATCGAATCAATACGAAATAGATGCGCCCAGTATTGCATTCGCAATGGGTGAGTTCAGTTGTGTACCAGTATTTATGACTTGACTAGGTACAGAGTTTTTGATAATGACATAATTTCACTTTATATCTACTCGTATATAGGATGGTACATCTGTGAATATACTTTTATTAAAGAGCTCATTTATTTAAGGCCATAACGCATACGTCATTAGGGCGCTTTCTACATTTTAACCGGAGTATATGTCTAGTTCTTATTTATTGTAGCAAATAGTAAAACATCCATGGCTTTAGTATTAGTCTTAGTCTTAGAGAAATGAGCATACTTCAATATGACCATTCAAAATAGAGAGAAATAAATTAAAAGCTATCGAAGGATTTGTTTCATCGTAGATATCTGTCAAGGTTTCCTGCATAAGACGACTATTTACCGTACCGACGATCTGGTACTATCACATTTAAAAAAGAGACATGTTATGCAGTAGTCGGGTATTCTAAAATTGGAAATAAAACTGCTGCAGGATAACTCAGCATTATGATTCAACCTAAATGTGATCGATGCAATTCTGAGATTGGTCACTAATTCTACTTGCCTCATTTGATTCAAAACTTAATACTTCTCTACAATTACTGAATCATATAAGAGATTTTTTGAGCATTCTTTAGTTAAGAAAGAAGATAATTCGTCCAAAAAAAAACCTTTTCTTTTATTATGTAATCTCAGCACTCAGGATATAAATTCTCACTGTAAAAGACAGCAACACCAGCACCATCATATGAGTTATTACACCTTGTAAACAATCTATAACCCGGAATTTTATAGAAATCCTTCTTATGATCGTTGATCCATATTTCAATAAAAAAAAATTAATATTGGTTTTTTAATGAATGTTTCCAGATGAAGTTTTGTCGCAACCTGCAAATATTTTGGTGAATGATATAGAAGTCATTTTTTAAGTTATTGGAATGAAAAACACTTTGGTACAACTCTTTATCAAATTTACAAATGGAAGTTGCAAGAAAATTATTTGGAGGATCTTCACTTAGGGGACTTTTATTCATTAAAATCAGAAACTATAATTAAAACAAAAAAACAGACACAAAATACGATAAATTTTCAAGGTCCTCCAAAGTACATGGGCTGAGTTCATAAAAGCAAACAAGTTTGCAGTGAATATGCCGCAACAGTTTTGGTAAACTTTTATGAACGGGCGGGAGATTTATTGCATTGTTGCAGCAACCATGCAGTGGAGAAATCGTCGTTCATAAATGTACCTACATACTCGTACATAGATGCAACGCATTCGACAGAGAAGTGACAAATGAGGTTAGAATGTGTTTAAGTTTTTTTTTTTGATTTCAAAACAATGATTTTAAGTGGCATAAACTTTGAAAATATGGACTTACGAGTACGTACAAGAGTTGCAAAAATGCAAAAGAGAAGAGTATTGCTAGCAATTAGTAATTGCAAAAAGGTGCAAAGAAGTATTCCGAAAAGTATTTATTTTCTTAATACTATTATTTTCTTCATACTTTCTGCAACAAAATGAAAACTGTTGCAAACTTGCAAACATTAGGTGTATTTTTTTGCGTTTTTTTTTCCCCAATAATAATGTAAATAATACTTACAATTTAACCTAAACGCGCTAACTTAGTGCAAGATATTTATCTACATTAACGCGCGACGTTAACAATGCTGACAGATCTATTTTTTAATGATAGTGATGATTTGTATGGAAACGTTACAACATGTGTCACTTTTTGGGCAATTTAAATGTTTATACTGCCAAATTATCCGAATGTTAATAGTTAACGCCGATAGCATTTTTTTTGGACTTTGAAATTAAGCGCTGATATCGATGCCAAAAAAACACATATATTGATTGCATACTGACTGTCAATTGACAATTTTAATGCAATTATAAGCGCAGCGTTTGCAGAGTTGCGAGTTTTTGCATAAATGATTCAGCCATATTTTTACAGCTTTAATTGCTTTAATTTTCCTCATTAAAATAACCCCTTTATCGACCCACAGGAATGAGTAACTCAGTTCGATTTCGAATTTAATTTTAGCTTTGTTGAATTATAACCTACGAGTATTTGCTTTCGTAAGAGACTCGTTGATGTAGGTAGGATGATTTGCATATTATTCGCCGAAAAAGCTGGATGTCAATAGCTCCTATTGTTTACTTTTTATTATACTCTGCTTTTGATCAGCTGTTTTTGAGTTTGATGTACACGATGTTCGTTGACCTCTCCGGCAGAGATGAGATTGTTTGACCATTGTTTCTACTGTTTTTTTTTTGCATTGCCTTAACGTAGCATTAAGCGACGTCATCAACATTTTAAATCCTCTAGTAAACCTTCGGAGAAAATTTTCGTTGCAAAAGATAAAGTGTTATCTTTGTTTGCATTGGGAATGCCGACAATTTCAACACATTTATTTAAGGTTTTCTGTTGGAACGTGTTGACAACTTGATGCAAATGATTGACTTAATTTTTTAGGAATTTATTTTAATTCGAGATATTGCTTTTGCATTCATTTCCTTGAGGTGATGACCGCAGTGGAGCAGTTTTTCTCTTGATCACTCATAGTCAGGCCCTTAGTAAGAGAAGAAGGAAAATCCATCACAGCTTTAACAGTTTTTTGCTTGCTGTTGTTGGTAATGCTTGACTCTACCACTGTCTGATGTATGAGTGGTGGAGATAAATTTTCGTCTCTGCTGTGTACAATACATGGAGCACAACTGAAGGGAATATTGTTTCTTTTTATAATAAGCACTATCACCAGGTTGTATATACACAGTTCAGGTGACAGTAAACTTTACAAATTCCACACTGGATTTTAGCGCCAAATCTTTCAATTTGTTGATTACAAGGGCACGGCATGTTTATGTTCCGATTAAAATAATTGCTCCAGGTTTGATTTTTTTGTATAGTGATTCTGCACGCGTGTTTACACCACAACATAACCCTGTGAACTGAACGTAATAAGCGCTATAATAAAGCAACTTTCACATTTCGTATATGTTTATGTTAAAGGAGGAGATTCTACAAATGTTGCACAGAAGGTTATGAGCTTTTAAAATGAATGCGCCTTAAAATAGATTTACAAGTTTTAGCAAAGTACAGTAATGGTTTCAATTATAACAAAGGTTGCGTTATAAATAGAAGCAATTATCGCATGTTTTTACTTGGGCCCTACATTGGCTGGTAAACGAGCATTTTTATTCAACACAACTTACATATGTAGAGAGGAATTTTGTCACTTTCCTCGATTTTATCTTGAGAATTGTGACAGTTGTGCGGTGGTGACAGTAGTGTCAGGGATGACACACTCGCCTATGTTTTCAAAGAAGCAGGAAGAATCTTAAGGAAATACATGGAATTAGTTTCAATAGTCGAAGGCATAGCCCGGCTAACGGAATCTCAGCATCGTATACCCGATCTAACAAAATAGTGTTGGGCGGACTTTGCCAGCATTTGGATTCATTTGTTAGCAGTCTAATTGATCTATACCACTGCAGTTTTAGTGTTACTTCTTCAGATACTTCTATCTATTGTATTCAAATATTTTTGAACTGTTTTGAACAGATGACAGTTTGTATTAAGATAACCTATTCAAGCTAATGTTAAGCTTTGGCGTTACTTTTAAATTGGTTTAAATTTGAAAATAAACTCAGTTGATTAGTCCCACACCAAAAAGGGCTTGAGGCAATTAGGGACAAGTTAATGATGTCCGCCTTTTCGTTGTACTTTACATATATTACATAAAGTTGAAGCATAACTGCGTGTCAGGAACAAAGGGACACCTTTAATAATAATTAGCTTAGTTTGCCCCCTGGCACTGGTGTTTTCTTCAAAAGATTCAATGAAAGAAAAGGTCAGCAATAACTTTGTCAAAAAAATCGTAATTTATGTTCCTACCTGGCTTAAATGTGTTACGTACAGTGTATGAGAACTCATGCAACTTTAAGAAACCATCTCCATCGAAGAATGTGAAACGTTAAGGCAAGAAACAGTACTCCCATACTCGTGAGCCCGGGTTTCCTTGGAAACAGAAACATATAGCACTCTAACAGGTACTTAGTATCAGCTCTGATCAAGTTAAAACTTCAGTTTCTCAACAGGAATAGTATTCACCTTAAGTATGACTTAAGGCTCTCCAAAAGCAGAGAAATGACTGATGCAAGCAATGTTATATTATGGAGTCACCAATCTCTACACAAATGAATCAAGACTCGGAAGAGAACGGGCTCAGACTTTCCTGCATCAAATTTGCTTTCCATATTTCCGGCTATTTCCCTGCGTAGCCTTTTTAGATAAAAGTCATAGCTGCCCTCAAGCCCTATCGGGTTATTGTACACGATGAGATCAGTGTCAGAAATTGTTATTTAATCGCATAAGGTCAAGCCACATTTAGGAGTGGCAGTTTACCAAGACCAAATAATAAATGGATCACAAATGCTGGATAGTACTTAAGGCACCACGCGCGTACTACCGCGTCGGCTCTACCTGATACCTTGGTCACTGTGGCATAGAGTAAAATCGACTCACCGATGAATTGGAATTATGAAGAAATTTCATGTTCTATGGCCATATTATCTCTAAGGCTAAATTGCCGAAATATGAAACCAGGAAACGTTGTAGGAAAACTAAGTTAACTAAGCAGAACTTGTCCGGACATTCTCTTCTAACCAAAAATATGTTAATCGCTTAGATATTGAGACGATATTTATGCCTGCCATGTGAATGGGTCAGAGAGCAGAAGGATGTCGTAGGAAGCACTCAAGAAGCTATTTCTCTACCAGTCACGAGGAAGTTTTAGAGCAGATTCTTCGAAATAATCAGTTTAAGGTCTGCTTAGAAATGAGATGAGCCAAGTGGCCAGGTATCTACCTAAGTTCAGCTCACAAAAAAAACCTTAATTTTCTGTAAAAATCATTATTGCAAGTGCTTTATTCCTGTTTACTTGGGAAATTACCTCATGCTATCTAAATACTCGTATCTATGTACTCGTGCCTACAAATATGTTTGCGTGTAGATACTTTTTTTTCTTGTATAATTAAGTGTTCGAAAAAGTGTGTTTAAAGTGCGGAAGTGTCGCCAAAATGAAATGTATTTGCAGACTAATAATAGCCTGAAGCGGCAAATTCATATAATTAAACTGAGTCAAATTAGAACAAAATCAAAAAATTGAAATAAATCTGTGAATCACTGAGGCATTAGAGGAGGGCACAGCTACTCGTTATTTGTAAATTGTTTCGACAAATTAGTACGATCACCTGTTTTATTGGCAATCGATTTAATTAGAAGATGAATAACAAAATTATTACAATCACAATTTTCGATTCGGTGCTGTTGGATGTGAAGATTTATTTGTGTGTTTTCGGGTTTTGGGAAGATCATGGTCGTTGGGCTAACCATGACCCACTAACAGTCGAACAAGGGAATTTCGATGATTTACATATTAGACTGCTTGAAGTCACGTAGACAGACTAAATGATTTGTCAGTTGGTTTCGAAGGTGTGAAGATGCTAATTTAAGTGAAGAATTTGTTTAAGAAGAAACATTTCCAAGTCTAAATCAAATAATTTTCTTAGAAGTGTCATTTGTGTTCCGGATTTATTGAGTTTCTGGTGCAATTGGTCAGTTTAATCAGTGGAAAATCTTATTGATCAAACACTAATAATAAATCCACGAGTGATTCAAGTTCAGAAATTTAACGTCCCCGTTGATGGAACATCTGATTGCGATCTTTAAACTGTTAACTGTTTAAGAAGTATCTTCATCCTATCTAGAGGATATAACATATGTTACGGCAAACATTTATCATTTGTTACTGCAAACGGTGTGGTTTTTAAGGTTTCCTTCAAAGCACTGGTAGGCATCATTTAGCCCCTTCTTGAGAGACTCATCGCAGTAATTTTTTTAAGTCATTTTAATCGCCGTAGTCATTACTATTTTTAGTAGAAGGAACCTCTTTTCTATGTACAAAGCAAACGCAGGTTATCGTATGATTTTGTTGTAAGTTATTAAAATGTAGAGCCAGACTTCCTTCCCAATAATTCTTCTTGAAACACAGTGCAGAGTCAGAATTGTCGTCAGGAGGGAAACTAAAATGAATTCCTGGCAACATTTGATATACATTATCAAGAACAATTTTTCAAAAGACAGCTAAAACGAGCTTATCATTTTTAAGATCACTCTAGGCGATTAACACGATATAGAAGCGTATCAACACAAGACACAGCTTGAGTATTCTGGATCTGACAACGTTTCAAGATTTCAAGAATTACACTGAGGGACCAGACACCAAGGATCTGCATCTGGTCGTTTGCTAACATCGTCTTTCCGCTGCCGGTGTTGACTTATTGTCGGAAAGAATCGTCGGATACAATCCGCCACAGACGTATGTTGACATAAGAAAGCCAATGACACGTTTTAATTGCTGAGAATGCTTTCTGTTCAAGCGATAACAGTTTCTTCACGGTCTCTCAATTTAACAAATCCACTGTCGCAATCATGTAGTTACAAGAGCAGTTAAAAGTCTTAACATGCATACATGAGTTCGATGGTCCAGATTGTGCTCTTCCACGCAGGCAGAACTATTAACCGAAAAGTGAAACCAAAGCTTACATCAATCTGACGAAATAAAGATAGTTTTGCTTAATATTTTTTAGGCATTTGACAGAGTTTGGCATCAGGGTGTTGTTTCAAAAATGAGTGCATTTGAGATTAAGTTTTAGTTCAAGCTGTATTGAACGGTGTCCGGTTTGATATCCAGAAAATAAATGCTGATGTGTCCCAGTACTATGTTCTGTCTCCGACATTCTTTTTCATTTTCATCACTGGTCTCTGGTCTGCTACGTCTTATTCAATATATTCCTTTGCTGACGACAGTACTCTCTGTTTTGTATATTCGTTTCCGAACTCAACTCAAGCGGCAGTGTATGCTAAGTTCATTGAAATTCTTATGTTTACAGCTTTACTATTTGGGGAAACACTAATGGAGCAGAATTTAATACTCCTTAAACACAATGCTGCCGTGAAAAGAAAATGAAACACTCAGCGACGGAACCGAAATTTATATCTTCACGATATATGTCTCAATTGCAATCTACGTTAAAACGACAACATGCACGATGCCGACAAAAATGCTACGAAAAATCTAGCGAAGTAAGAAATATCTTCCCCCTTTAAGGCATTTCTTTGCCCAAATTGGTGTACAATGCTCACATCTGGTCAGATGCACTAAGACCTCTCTGCATCTGGTAGACAGGATTCAAAACTGTGCGTTAAAATAATAGTTGATGCAAATAATACGCAGACAAATGTACATAATGTCTTCTGTCCCATCTTATTCCGTAGCTATTTTCACCATCAGCGCTCCAATAAAACTGACAGCAGCATTTCGTTTTTTCAAAAATTCAACCGAATCCTACTGAAAAATCGTCATTCTTTCCTCAGTCGCACTACTCGCTTGTGGAATGCCCTGCCAGCCTGTTTATTTCCTCGTCATTATAACCTTCAAACATTTAAAACCACCGCATAACAGAACCTCTTTTTCTTTCCTTCCTAATTTTATTTCGTCTGCTCGGGTCCTCCCTTGAGGACGCCCATATTATTATAAAAAAAAAAAAAACATAATTTGGTTATGCGTCACCTTTCCTAAGAATGTTTGTATTTTATCTCACTGTCAGTTGAAAACGTCAACGGAACGCCGAAGCAACGGTTCAATGGATTCCATGGGTCGGGTTCTTAAATCCGACTTCAGCCACCTAAATATTTGTAAACACAGTGCCATGTTTTATCAGGCCGACGAGGTTTCACTGCTTCGCTGTGTTTTTTTGTTATTTTTATTTTTTGCTTCGATGCTGAATTGAAAACAAATTAAGATAATTTAGTATCATTTTCATTTCATTTAAACACAGACAACTTTTGTGTGGAAAATTTCCAATTTTACCAAAAAACATCCGCTCTCCCAGCAGGTGGGTGTATTCAATACAATCATAGCTCCAAAACATTCCTTTTCTGTTAACGCTAATAACTTGAACATTTACGAACGAGTTGGCCCAAAAATATCGTACAAATCTGTTTGTCGCATCGAATGGAAAAATTCACCTAACAAATACACATCTAATTTGAGAAAATTTCTTGTCAATGATACGCAATTTACATAGATATGTATATCTCATTAAGAAATGCAAACAGATGCGCGACAAATTGACACCTGAACGCTTGACGCTTTTGATGTCATTTGCGTCCAACTTAAAAGTATGTTATTACACGAATACTTATATCGTGTCAAAATATTGTGCAATATTGACGCATTTTGACGTTGCCGCTGCTACTGCTGCTGGTGTTGAACTTTGCTTTCGGCGAGAAAATTTATTTGGCTAAGCAATTTCATCGTTGAGACGGGCGGGATGCCGAAAAACAAAAACAAATCCAAAACATCGCCATTAAACGTTGCCGACCATGAACTTGCACTTCCTTCAACACAGAGGGAGACACATACTCGCATACTCGGTTACATACAATTAGTAACATAACCAAAAAGCCAAGGAAAATTTGAGTAAATTAATCAGAATACAGAAATCAGAAATTCGACAACAAAAACCAAAACAAGTTTCACACGCTCGGTGTAGGTTTGGGCTCGTGTAGAGGAAGAAACGCGGGACCAGGTCGGATGATGGGCTCACGCGTAGAGTAGTCTTGTTACGTTATCGATTGACTGCAATAATTGTTATCGACACAGGCGGTGATGTTGTTGTTGAGTTTATCTTTTGTAGAGAGAAAAATGCCGCAATTTACTCACACAGGGTGGCTCCGGAGCTTTACCATGGCCAAATATAAATCTCTCTTTTATTTATGCAATCGAATCAGTAATGTAGCGTTGTTGATCGTAAAGTGAACATAAACAACTTAGTAAACAATTTGATCTAGAATGTGATGAAGAATTGAGATAGTCTAAATCAAATTATCAAAAATTGAATGTAAAAAGAATTTACTATCAAGAATTGTTAATGGAAAACCTGCCTGGGAGAAAAAACAAGCTGTGAGTCATCCGTGAAGTTGAAACTGGTTCATGAAAAGGGCGTTATTTTTTCAATAACAAATAGAACATAAAGTAGTTTCTTGGGTTCTTATAATTGACCAACTAAGCTCGCCATTAGTCATGTTGTTGTCAGATCTCGTTACAAATATACTCTTCATAATGCACACCCAACGTCGTGTAAACGTAATGTGTGTGCATAAGAAACTGTAACTCCTGTGAATGAAAGTGTAGCGGAAGATCTGGAATTGTCGGCACCGCAAAAGTTTAGCCTTCGTCAGTGTTCCACGTAGAAAATTTAGCGTTTCGGCTAACAACTGATCTTAAATATTTAGTGCCAGGTTTAGCAGTCACGATATAATCGTTTGTCCCACAAGTTCATATGGTCGATTAGCGAAAAATCGGTATAAGGTCAACTCTTGGCTCAAGCGAAATCATCTCTGGCATGAAGTAAATCCAGAAGAGATTTATGAGACCTTCACGGTCGGTGACGGAAGTCAATTCACAACAAAGTATTAGATATTTGTATGACATTGATCCGGAGATATATGTCGTAAGTAAGATGGCGCTACGGGGAATATCATTACCTTATTGAACGACGACATCAAATCGAGAAATAAACAAATTAATGTACACCTCGGATCTTGCGATTTTACGCCATTCAACTGCTTTCTGTGAGGCTATGTAAAATCTTTGGTGTATGCTGATGAGCCAAAAAGTATTTAGACAACGTTAATTAGCGCATTAATGGCGATATAGATCATCAAGAGTGGGAAAAAATTCGACTTCAACAAAACTTAAAGACACTGAAGGGGTGCGTTAGTACCCGGGTATTGTCAATGGGAAAATGTAGGTACAGACTTGGGAGCCGCGGCTACTCGAATTCTAGATAACATACAAAGGCGTACGGTTAACGTCTTGAGAAGTTTAGTATGCACACAACTGAGTATGTTTTCAAATTTCGAAGCTAACAAAAAAAGGAGCTCTAACATACGAGTACTTGGGACAAATCTGATGACAGATGTGTGCATGTAAGTTCCACATGTTAATGCAAATATCTGGCTTTTAAGTGTGGAGCTCAATGAACAGAATGGAACAAGAGCACACGATTCTTCAAAGAAAAAGATGGCGAATGAGAAATATTACAGGAGGAATGGCGTCTAAAAATTGTATTAGAGAACGAAACGAACAAACCTGGGGTGCCAGCACGTAACTTGATACAATCGAGTTTAGTCGATACAATCGAGCATGAGCAGCACCTAATTTGGTTCAATCGACTGTCCTCGATTGTATAGTCTTAGATGGCAGCACACAAGCTTGAAAATGACGTTTGAAACAAAACTTTATACTCGATAGCAAAAACTTATCGCTGACAGTAATTTTTGTGGAAAAAAAAGGAAACTGAGCAAAAAATGGCAGTGGACAAAAAACAAATAGCTATATTGACGGATTTCATGAGTGATGACCACGATTTAGCTAGAGGAATTTTAAAAACAGCGCAAGGTAGGCAAAATAGAAGTTTTCTATGGGAACGGCTATCTAACTCCAACATTAAATTATTAACTCCCACTGGCTAAGAGACTCACTGTTGCATAAAGCTGCAAAGCTGGTGGTACTGGTGTGCTTCTTATTTTTTCTGGAAGTTTTGGAGAGTTAAGAATCATAAGGAAACATTCTTTATTAACTCTAAACTGTCCCACAAAATTAAAAAAAAACGGCATTGGGTTTTTCGATGCCATCAATGTAATTCATTTATTTCTGAATTCTTGCGCATCTTCACTAAACTCCAATTGATTACTATTATCTCTTAAAGCTCGTCTATTGATTTCGAAATTCGAGGCTTCCTCATCTTCGCTTTCCGAATCAAAAAATATCATCATTTATATTTACTTTTCAAATTAAAAAATATCTATTTGAGATTTGACAGTTCATTTCTAAGTTCACAATGATTTTTTTAAGCAGAAGTCACAATGAAACTCGTTTCAAGTTACATGCTAACGAAATTTATTTGTTTCGAGTAAATGAATTTATTTCGAAGCCTGAAACTAATAAAGCTGTGGTCGCAGATGGACTACTTGCTAAGCTATTTAAAGCAGCAATTATCTTACAGAAATATGGTAGGATGAAGACATACCCACAGCATAGAATCTCATAATCGTTTGTTTGATTCAGAAGAAAAGATATTACTACATTACAGTCTACTAAACATCGTCTGTAAGATGTTTTCAGCCCTATTATGCAAGTATCTGAAACCGTTCGTGAACAACCCGCTTGGTTTCTACTAGGTTTCTGGCTAGAAGGTCCACCAACTACGGAAAATCTTAAAAAAGATGAGTGACTTCACAGCGTGCAGTGCTTTTCAATTAACACCACCGGCAAAGTTCTGACCTCCGAAACACATCAGCTTTTGCAGAATGGCTGCTAAAAAAGTCTTAGTCGTAAGTCTTACTGGCCAAAAAATGAAGCACAATGATGGTATTTGACGGCTTTGATTCTGAAGCTTTTCTGAGTCTTACGGTAAACGAGGGCAGAGCAAAACAAAGTATAAAGTGTAATCAGAACAGGACGCACATTGGTGATGTTTGAGCCAGGATGTCACCAATGACAGCTATAACTTTGAAAATGTTAAAGACTTGATGTAATCGCAGTTACAAGTGGACACAGAAATCAGCCGCGGAATCGCTCTTACCAACTTATATTTCGAAGCCCAAAGCCAAAAGTTAATTGAGTGACAGGGCCGTCCCCTCGTAAGACCAAGCTGGCTTTTTAAACGCAGGACCTTTATCGAAAGGTAGATGACAGAATACACCGCCGTTTGTATAAAAAGACCGTGCGTGTGATTTACGGTTCCGTTTAGATTGACTGGGAAGCGAGGAGGCGATTCAACCACGGGATGTACAGTGCAGAAGATGGCCGCATCTAATGTGGCGTTCGCAAATGGAATGAGACCTCTACCAACTTGAAGTGCGGCATTTAAAGCGGCTAAATACAAAATGAGAAACTGTAACAATTTCGGCTGGGTAAAGTTAATATCGCATTTATGAGCGAGTTTTAGATAGTAGAAGGAACAGCAACAGCAGAAATCAAAGCAATATTAGGAAGGGAAATGACTTAGAAAAACGTTGGAGTACAACAGTGCAGTGATTATAGTCCATTTCTAATAGTTCTGGTATTACCCACCCCTGCAAGGGGTGAACGTACGACTGTCATCTTTAATAAACTTTAAGTTTAAGTGGCATTCTTTATATATAAAATATTGCGGAATTTTTGAGCAATATAAGCCAGCCCATGCTAAATTTATATGTGATATCGTCATTGCAGTTTGCCTGATAGTTTATAAAGGAAAATTAGAATTTAAATGTTTCTAAACTCGGTAGGATACGTCCTTTTAGATAGTCAAGGATTGATTGATTGTTCTTTCTTGATATTTTCACCTTATGTTTTCGCCACAATTTTTGCTCAATTAAGTGAAGTAGGCCTATTGAAACAACGAGCAAAGCTTTAGCATTTCCACTACATTTTTAATCAAAGATGTTTCACATGCATATACGTGTTTACCCTGTGTACTTCGTTTCCCAATTTAGATTTCGGCACTTTGGAGCCACTTTTCATAAATCTGGCTTGTTTCCTTGTTCAATTTTGTATTTGGGCATATCTCGGTCGAACGGGTGAAAATATCCCGACAAATATTTCTCAGGAGAATGAAATGAGTGGATGGTCGTGAAGTTAAGAAAGAAGAAAACTCTGATGAAGAATAAACAAGCTTACGCTCGCGACATATTGCTGGATTCAATCACTGTGATGATTCCTACTGAGAATAGACAGGCGGCATATGCAGAACTGTGAATTTGTTGCGATTGACAGATTTATGTTGCAACACTTAAGTAAATTATTTGAAGAATCCGCTTCAAGATGAGCATGTTATATACTTGAGTGCCCGTAGAGAAACTAAAGTTGCTGACATACATGAGAAAGAACAAGGTTTTCGGAAGTCTGGTCATGCATTTATGCCAAATGACTTTGTTGTGTGGCAGAATACTACCAAGGCCAGCGCAAGATTTTCGCATTGCTATGAATAAGGCGATTGCTTGGTTACCAAACCATCGGTCAAATTGATCAAGCTGCAATGGATGGAGCGGATGTTCAAACATTCCGAGCAGGCAATAAATGGTCAGACTATCTCTTAGTTCGCACCAGTCATCACAACAAACCGCTAGAATTCTTGGCTATCGCTTGTCCTTCAACCTATCGACGAATCACATCACTGACTGTAAGTTTATCAACATGAACGTTGATACTCAGTGTGAACAACAATTTTTTATAAGAAATCCAAGTTTCGGTTCAAACGGTGAGATACGAATTTACAAGACGAAAAAAGTAAACATT
Organism: Volucella inflata; assembly: GCA_928272305.1. Taxonomy (NCBI): domain Eukaryota; kingdom Metazoa; phylum Arthropoda; class Insecta; order Diptera; family Syrphidae; genus Volucella; species Volucella inflata. The sequence goes on along the minus strand of OV743716.1, from coordinate 144,820,263 downwards.
GTGGTCGAGATTATCACCAATTCGACATAAGGATACACATCATACAAAACAAGACGTATTTGGGAGGGTGGATGGAAAAAAGTCATTTGTTGATCAAAACATTTCCATCTTCTAAAATTTTATGATGATTAAACAAACACCAATGTCCTTCTCCCACAAGTGTTTGTACTGGCTTGTTTTTGTCTCATTTAAAAATGAAAAATATTTGAGAAATTGAAAAATAAATAAAAATAAACTTCCCTGTTGAACTAACTGAATGTCAATGTATATCCCCATGTTTTGCTTTGTGTTTTTGAAAAGAAAAATAACATATTTTGGTCTAAAAATAGTCATTTTGCCTTGAGTTCCATTACTCAATAATTACAATGTGACGTTCTGTAACCGCTCCGTGTAAAACAGACACTCTCTATGTAATAAAATTAATTTAAATACTACTCGTATCTGCAAACAATGTTAGGCGCCAAGTAATAGGTAGAATTTTCTTATTTTGAAATTATGAGCAGCACGTGACGAACATGGTAACGACGCACTGGTGCGTAATCACTTGCTTTTAATCAAAATGCAAGAATTGTGTCAGTTTACCTCTAAATGCTTAACGAAATAAATTGCATTATTCAAATACCACTAATTATGTACCTACATCTAACAAATATTAAATGTGATAATTTTAGAATTCCCTCTCCGGCTGTAGCAGATATACGTAGCATCACGCGTCTAGCACGTTTTTTTCAGAAACACTATCTGTCAGTACGAATGTGTTTTAATATTTACTCTGGCGTTGTGTTTTGTTAGATTTGCCCAGTTTTACGATAGGTAAACAACGACAAACGAGATGCAAAAATAGAATCAACTGTCTGTGTCATCAGAGGGGTTAAAGATTTAAAGATTTTATGTTTACGAGCATCACTTTTGGATGGCGAGAGAGTAATACATATACAAGTATGAGTAAAACTAAAATGAGACATTATTTCAAGAAGTCCGTATCTGCATGGGACTTAAATCATAAATTTGTGTGAGAGTTTAACCTTACTCAGATTGATTAACAAATTCGAGAACATGCGGCTTTTAGCGAAGATAGGATATTAATTGAAGGTTTCTATGTCTAACCAGATTTCTCCAAGAAGTTTGGGTATGACGACCGGGACAGCGTATACTCAACCCATACGAAACCTTTCTAGAGGACAGTATACCATGTTTTCGTGAGTTAGTGACAAGTGTAATGAGTAGTAACACAAGCTGCGAATCATCAAGTGGGCGGAGTTGCAAAGAACGCCGTAGTCAGTACCGGCTTATGTTCCCTGGTATCCATGGCATCCTTTCCTTAATCAGGATTTGAGCCAAAAAAGGAATATAGTCTAATGTACACGTTTGTGTTGCTGGCTGATGACAACGTTAGATTACACTCCTTGTTAAGAGAACTTGCGCCCGGCATCGAAGCCGAGAATGTCACAACGAGATTTCAAAAAATGATATCGTTAATGAAATCGTTTGGCAAGGCTTAGAGAAGAGATTCTCAGGAGCCGAACATGCGTTAGGATTATTTGCGTACTCAGTTATGTCTTCCCTCTACAGCTGGGCTGCAGGTAAACCTAAAGGCCTGTATCTTCAGGATGCCAGCTGACAATATGAATGGTTTCTCACGCCTCTAGAATACAAGCGTCTTTCCAGCTGCCAATCGATAAAAAAGACTGCAGACTGGTTATTGAGGTATTATCGGGGCAATTCACTTTTGTTAAGCACCTAAGTATAGCAGGGTTTAGTATAACAACATCCTACAACTATTTACTATAGATGAACTACAGAAAGGTCTGTTATAATCAATTGGATATGATGAAAGAACATGCTTATGTGAAATCTAATCATGTCTAATAAGCCAATAATCATTTAACGATAAAAGATACAAACAAACAACGTCGAAACTTCCAAAGCTACATCATCCATCCAAATCTAGTTACCACATCATGCACAAACAATTTTTTAATAAGGGTTTCACTCTCGGTTTCAATAGATAAAATAGATAAAGGCTTTGACTGCGAAATGCACACGGTTCCAACAAAGATGGTTGAGTTTGTACAAACATTCCGCCAGATTTGTCTGTGTTTTCTATGCGGGTATAGTCCCTCTATACCAGAGAAACTAAGGAATCTCCATAACGATTGCTCTCTTTATTGTGGCTTTGAGTCTTAAGTAAGACCAGATCCCCTACCAACTTTAATTTACCGGTGTCTGCTATTCCTCTCTGCTAGACTGAATCAACGTATCAACCGAATTTACCACTCAGTATATAGTGGGTTCACCGGTTATATTTCTCAATTCATGTTCTTAAGATACAGGACTTCGTACACCATCGTTTCCTTACAAACCTTAAGATAAATAAGAACAAAAACGTAGAATAGCTCGCTGTAGTTTTAAGCAAAAGAAAGAAGAGACCCCGACGTTATATCGTCTCCAATAATCTATCTGCACCTTCGTATCATTTTAAGTATTAGGACCCCATCTTTTTGTAGAATTGGAGAATGTTATGTTGCAGTTTACGCTTACGATGAAAGTTTTTATGTGTCAGGCAACCACCAAAAGGCAAACTCTTGTAATCTCCAATATGCCAAAAGCATATTCAGCTGGTGCTTTTCGCAAGAACAATCAAGATACCATGTTTCAACTAAGCCAATCTAGGTTATATTTCCTTGCATTTGTCGAAGAGTATCAGGTATTTAGGTCCCATTTATGATGGAATATTGAGGCTGAAAGTAGGGTCTATAACCCAAAGCATTGCACTCTATCTACATTACGACCGGTAGCTCTTTTCGTATAGATTAGTCGCATGGCGTTCTGCACTAGGTTCAACTTGAGAGTAATGATTTAGCGGACTATTCCAGTGTACATAGGAACAAGAGTACCTTAAGATTTAAAAAAAAAACTGTTTCAGTGTGCGAGTTTGCATATCTTTTTTTCTTCTGGATAGATGTTCTTCTACGACGGCAAAACCGTTGCGTAAGTTTTTTTGCAACCAGTCCCTTAAAGAGCCGCTCTTCTTCTTTTCCTCTTTAACTTTTCTCTGAATGAAAAAAAAAACTATAAATAATAAATGCATTAGGAACTTCTATAACTGTGGCAGCCATCTAAACAGTTTTTTATTTGCTGACCACTGATATTTTCAGGATTCAGCTTGCTACAAATTCGGTCCGTAGACTAAGAAATTCTTAGCAAATAGCTCTAAAACAGACGAAGGTGTTACCACACTTACGATACTCGGATCTGAGGAACCGTTCACTAATGGTCTAAAGAAAATCAAATTCCTACGAATAAATGATAGACCGCATGCCAAAATCCAATCAACAATGTTCTATGCCAAACAATTGATACACCTTCTAAGCCGTTTCATGACTGGCATCATCGGGACAACTGTGATACATTTAGACTTACATGAGACATATCAAGAAGAATGCTTATAAGCAATAACAATCCCCAAACAATCCACTATAAATTTGCGGCCATTTCTTCTACATTACTTCCCTTTCCTCGAATTTAATGATCTGTCCGTAAGATGCCTTAAAAGTAAGGGTCGTTCAATCAAATATTTTCAGATTAATAGTACGCTTACACCGAGCCAAAGTTCAGCATTTCGGACAAAATCAACATTTCCGCCGAGATGTTCCATACAATTTCCAACATTTCGGAATGTTTAATTTCAGCGAAATGCTGCATTTTGTCTCTGCATTTAGAAGATTGTCAAATCGAACAAACCTTTTTAATTATTCCGCACGTCATTTTGCGCCCGTCAAAGCGCTTACAAAAACAGCTTTAAAAGAAGTCAGCTGTTCCAATATTTACAATCACTAACGGCTATGTACCTCAGCCAAATGGACCAAAAAAATATAAAAAAAAGGAGGAAGTGGAAAGACAGCAGCTGTCATATAAATGTTTCGCGTTCAGTGTAAACGAAACGAAATTTCATTTCGAAATGTTGAATTTCGGGTCGGTGTAAACGTACTAGAGATGTTCGGAAAACAATATTCTCTTTTGAGAATTGGTTTATTAAATGGATAATAAGTATAATGATACCAGGTACCCTGGCCTACTTAGGAAAGGTACTTGACCGAAGCAGACAGATTGAAAAAATATCCCCTTTTATTTCTAAGAAGATATTTTTATGAGAAGAGAAGTAGTCTAGAACAGAGCACATACATGAAGAGTGCATTACTTGAATTGCCTTGAGTCACTGTTAGGGTTTTCTTAAATTAACAACTATGTACATAAATGGGTATTGATATTATATAAAACATCGATCGATGACTAATGGAACGTAAATTCTTTCATTTTCGATGATCTTAACGCTAGCAATCGTATACTTTTGGAGAATGCAAGTGATCGCGATTGTCCCAAGCTCTACCATCGGGTTTTCCAATAGGGACTTGACAACTTTGAATTTAATTTGTGAACGCATTCTTTCACTAACCATCAAACTGTCACTGTCAATTTATTCAATAAACTCAACCTTTCATCATGGTAAAGTTGACGAACGAGCAACGTCTGCAAATTATAAAAATTTTCTACCGAAATTCGGAATCGGTGGCTGCAAATTTAAGAGCGTCAATTCCAATTTTCGGTCGTAATTCTCGCTCTCGTAGTGGAAAGCGATTGTAATGAACATGGTCTTTATCTACACACTTAAGCTAATTAATCCTTTATTTGTTTCAGAACATGAGTAATTATTTCGATTCCGAAAAATTACCTGTTTCATATTCGGCGGAGATTTGAACGCCAAACATGAAGAGGGGATCTGCTACTTGACTGGTTAGCATAGTGTTATGTACCGATTACGTTTAAAGGCTATGGCTGGACGGTCACTTCTTGGACAAGAATCCTATCTTGACCTTCTGTCAATATTCTGTCCAATCTGAACATACTCGTATTTATATGCACGTTCATGAATAACAGAAAAAACTGTTCCAAATAAAATCACCAAATAATGGGAGTTTGCACGAACTCGCTCTACGCTCCTTCTTGCAGAAATCTGTCAAACGTGGGAACGAATACCGAATCTTTTGATTTCGAAGCCAGTTCACTACCACATGAGTCACGGTCATCCACCAACGACGCAAAAAGGACGAATACTGCAGCATAAAACAGATAGATACAGGAGTATCTGTCAATGAAAACAACTTCTTTGTGATCGAAGACCTGCAAGTGAAGATAGGACTAGGAAGGTTGGAGTGACTTTTCAGGAAGTATACAAAATTAATGATGCAAACGCTCGAACCGTCACCTGAAGAAACGAGTCCTTGTGCACAACCTATGCTTTTGAAATGAATTCGAGGGCTCATTGCATCAATATGACATGTAATTCCCAAAAAGGACAAAGGCATGTATTGTCCTGCGAATCCACGGTTGACAAGTTTCCTTTCGAATATCAGCAAGGTATTCTAAAGATAATTAATAGAGTTCTAGGTAAGTGTGTTTAGGACAAAGGTGATATCCCACATGCCGAGTTCAAAATAGTATCTACAATAATATTAATACAAACGCTTCATCGACCTCTAGAAGGGCCAGAGTCAAAAGTTCGATGCGTAGAGATTGCCAACTAGCTTGATACGAATGTGGAAGTAATCTGGAATTTGAATGTCCTGCGCGGTTCAACGTAGGAGTTCACAAATTTCTATTTCAATAGGCTTTTGTACAACAGGGCAAACCTATAAAGATTTTCATCAATGCAAGGGCAACCTCGAGACTACACACTTCATAGATTTGACTTTATCAAAAGCGATGTCCATATACTATATACATGCAAAGGCTGAACCATCTTTCACGCTACTAGAACAACTGTTGGCTGGCCTCTCACGAGATAGGGCGGAGAGCTGAGAGTCACGATATGAGAAATATTGAGCGGGGCACCGGATAACATTGAGAAGCAAATGTCTGTGTCGCTTCCTTAAAATCCTGGGTAGTCCATTATAGGCCAGGGTCAGATGCTTTACTTATAAGATTGTTAACGGAAAAAAGAAGATAGAAGTTAGAAGCTAAAGTTTTTCCATAGATAGATGCTATTCCAGAAATGAAGTTAGAAAATGTCGGCAGATGATTAAGAGAACAATAAAGAGCCAATTTAAAAAATCAACTTAGAACCCATGAATATGAAAAAGTACGAAGTAGGTAGCGGATGACGATAAAATTCGTTGAGTCGCCATTAAGATTTCTATTGATTTTCTGTCTTTTAAACAAATTTTTTTACTAGGTAAGTTGTTCTTAAGTGTAAGGGTTCTTAGTTTTAAAAATATGTTTTGATTTTTGTAGTAGTGATTTCGAAATAATTTTCACGATTTTTTAGTAGTCATCAAAAACATTCAGCACCACCCAGTTGAAGAGAACAATTTACACAAGGTCAGGTGAAAAGACAAAATTGTTTGCACTGATCCTAGCCATGCTCAGTTCAGACTCCTTTGTTAATGTACACTTGTTCGAGATCAGCAATAAACTTACCACTTCTTTGTGTATCTGTCGGTGATTATATATCTTCTTCGTGGTCAATATGCGTAAATTTTTTTTAATGAGATCCGACACAACGAACTTGTTGAACTAAAAACCGGCTACTATGCCGCTGTTATGTATCTTTTTGTGTCGCTTGTACGTTTGTTCAAACGCAACGTAATGACAAGCAAAAAAAAATAAAAAAAAAATTCAGGAACGAAAAAATTAAGAAAAAAAAAACGCAAAATTTGTTAAATTATTCGCTTTTTGCTGTTGCCCCGTTAACACTTTGTAATCAGCAACAGTCAAAGGGTTTTTTTTCGAATTCTATTCAACAACTATAGCCGGAAAAGCAAGAGCGCACACATAGAAATAGAAAACACCTCGAACCAATGTCATTTGTAATTGCAACCGATTTAATTGTGCGATCTATTTTTTATTCACTTTTGAGTTTCTATTAAATTTGTAATTTTTTTTATTTCTCTAAAATTCTAGCGCATGACTATGAGTACTAATGTATCGCGCAAAAATCAAAGGAGAAACGAGAACTAACGGACAACGAGCGAGTGCACGCGAGGTGATCTTCCAATTTAATAGCGAGACTCAGGGGGGTGGTCCGAATCTGTATGGTGAATCTCACTTTGGCACTATGGTTAGCAAAAATAAATAACAAAAATAAATTTTTCTATTCCGTAATGATCCGGAAGTGCATATTATTTTAACGATCACAAGTTTCAAAAAACGATATTTTATGTTGAACAGCAAACAACTCTAGGTCATAGGCCCAATGTATTCTTTTCAAGATTCTATTAACTCGTAGACCGAAGACTAAGAAACGCTCTAGATTGGCGCCTAACAGGTTCGGTGGTTGCTTAAAGACTACCACAGCCTATGGCCGTTTTAACAATTTTAAAGCTATCAACCGATACAACGAACGAGTACGAGTAATACATGCGATCAAGACCGCCACTATTGTCACTGAGTCTCTAGTGGCTGGTATCTGCTAGCTGGTGGTTGTGTTCCCAACAACGAGTTCCCTTGCTAACAACATTGTGCCATCGTCATCGGGTAAAGAGTGCTGTTGATTGGACCTGTGATACGGTGAGGTGCTGTAAAGGGGGCCATCGAGGGCGACAAGGAAAAGTTTCAATGGCAAAACGATAAAAATACGTCGAGTCGCATCGGGCTTTGGGCATCTGGCATCTAGCATCGCGCATCGGTGACGATTTTCAGTCAGCAATCTCGAGAGAAGAAAATCATTAACGAATATCTGAGCAAAGGTTGATTTGGCTCTAGAGTACTTTCTCAAGCTCTACGACACAGATGTCTGCCAAAAAAGATACGCGTGCGTATACACTCACAGTGGGTTAAGGTATAAGTACTTCGAATGGACGATAATGAGATACAAATACAGAATCTGAATACAACCATGTCTAATTCGTCTCAGCTGATTTGTTCAATGCTTTGTTGATGAAAACTCATCGAGAGTGCGATTGATCGTTGGAGTTCAGTGCTGCCAGCGGCAGAGATCGCTATACAGATCAGTTGTCGTTTATGAGTAGCATTTGATTGATCTCGCAATAGTAATTGCTGACATAAGACAACATGTCATAGTGGGGAGAAATAATTAAATATTTACGATAATCTTTGCACAAATGAGGGGCAATAACCATTAGAAGTTTGCATGAGTGATCGAGCCGCAAGTGTTGGTTGTGGGTAATTTTTAGAAAATCAAGGAGTGTTCATCGGTCTTCATACATTTCATACAAATTGTTGTTTTTCTTGGTGTTGTTGCCACTGCCACGAATTCTACAATATTTTAAAAGAATTTTTAAAAAAATTTTAAATAAAAATAAAAATAATCAAATCACAATTATGGTTGATCCTGAGATTGTGAGTTCAAAGGTCTGATTGTAGTCATTTGAATTAGTAGAAAATGTGATGAGAAGCGCAGTGTTTTAGCTCACACATGAACAGTGTGAGTGAGTAGATTTCTAATTATATATATTCCCATATCCAAGTTTCTTCTTTTTGTGTTTCATTTTCAGATATTGATATTATCATGCAGAAGAGAAATAGAATGTCTGATTGAAGCGCCGAGCTCTGGTTTAAGCCCTTCGAGTATGAGTACCCCAATGGCGGGAATGTTGAACTCAAGGAGTTAACAATCAGAAACGTCCAATGAACTATATTTCTAACACGTATTTTTATATTACCCAACAAGGAATTTGCTAAAGTTAAGTAGTATCATTCTTACTTTATCCTCTTCTTTCAACATCGACTGAAATTCAATGCTTTTCTGACCGGCTTTCTGAAGACCATTTCACTAAACACAGCCAAACCAGCAATTGGGCTACGTCTTTTTTTCTCTACTATTGGAATTTTAATGGTGTGGTTTTCAAAGATACGTGTACTGTATCATTTTCACACCATTAAGGACACCCTATTCTTCATTTATTTTGAAATTTTTATAGCCATTTTCTTGATCGTTAATGACAAAAATTTAGTACTCAAATTCTAAGCACCTGAAGAAAATGAGTTTTTCTACAGGAGGTGTTCGGGTGTGAGGCACAGATTTGTTACGCCTAACTTCTAATACACATTTATTAAAAAGACGCAAAGTCCCGCCTTTCTCAACGGAAAAGTATCCGTGAAAAACCAAAACTGGATGCGCCTTTAGTAGTGACTCGGTGAGAAAGCCATTCAGAACCTGCATCATGCCCACAGAAAATATTTTAACCTGACGTAATTAGCTAGGAAAAACGCCAACAACATGAACAACGTCTAAAAAAGACGAATTTCCACACGTGTCTGATGACTAAGTCAGATGACGAACAGTAGGAAGTGGCAAGAAGAGACATGGAGTAGAAACAATAGGTCCAGGACTCCAAGCGGGAATAATAATAATAATAGATCAGAGCAAAGATCACCTGATTTGTGAGAGCGAGACTTCTTTCTAGGTATGGGGTTAATTTTTTTTTGTTTGATCAAAAAGATATAAAAAAAGGGTCATTCAATATGGTCCACCTTTTACGTTAAGATTTATTTATCATGCCTAGCGACTGACTTAGCGCAGTCAGCCCTGCAGATGATCGACGATCGATGCAGTAGTTATAGTCTTGCAGTGAGTTCTTTTAAACAGATGCTGTTCTCTTTACGAGAAAGAGGAACATTACTCGTCTCTTAGTATTTCAGCGTTTTCTGGGATGTTTCGTTTAAAATTCTAACGTGAGAACCATCCAAATTGCTTTCGATTTCCTGGCAATATTAATGAGCTCATGGAGTCAGCTTTTAAGAACATACCTTACTGGTGCGAGTACCAGACTCTAAATAACGATCTGTCTTCTCTGGAAAGGGGATTTTTTTAAACTCACCTTTGGGTGCATCAACTTGTTGCACTCTTCCTTTTAGATAATAATGGTCTTTAGTCTCTACTTATCGATCATAACTGCTGACTCGAAGGTTGTCCGACATCTCTTAAAGATTAGCCGTTTACTTACTGTTCGTCAATAGGGAAAATTGTGAACGACTCATTTCCATCGTAATTGGACACTGTACCGCATATATTTACGAATTAAACTGCTAATCAAAATTCAGGCACCTTCAGGACTTACCCAGCCTTGAAGCCCTTACTGTGCTAATTGCTGCAGTCACACAACAATAGATGTAGTCTTCCAGATTGGAGGTTGTTACATCGGGGTAATTTCCTACCTCGTATCAGGATAGTCTTAATGAAACCGCAACAAAAAAAAGAAAAAATTCCAACTAATGGACTTAGCAGCGTCTAGTGATTCGTAAGGAAAAACTGGACTTCCGGAAAAATAAATTCAAAGAACTTGGTTATCTTCAGATTGTTGAATCGTCAACCAAGTCGACCATGTGCTAATATAAAGTTGCGAGGGATGCAATTTTTATTCTGAATATAAAACTGATGTGAGTTAACCTTTGAACATTTTCTCATCTAAGCCGAGCTTCTGACTCTACTGTTCAATGAAAACAATGTGCAAATTTTGCACAAAGAGATACTTAATATTAAATACTTTAAAATGCATTAACTAGTTCGCAGTTAAGTGAGAAGTCTTCAGCTGTGCGCTAACCCTTTAAGGCTCCAAAAGAATCGCAATTTCATCGAAACGGCGCCCTACTGAACTTAAAAGGTTTTCCAATAAGGACTTGACAACTTTTTTTTAAATAAAACGCAAACCATTTGAGATATTTCAAAAACTTTATTATCGGCTTGAAGTACAATCAAAACATTTATGAATGGAACTCGACTTCGCTCGCGGGCACGTTTCCAGCGGTCGATTCGTTGGACCCAATTTTCAACGACTCGGTCATTTCGCGTTCAATGTTGGCTCTGAGCTCTTTCAACGTCGTCGGCTTGTTGGCATAAACCAATGACTTACTATAACGTAGCCACACAGAAAATAGACAAGCGGCGTTAAATCGCACGAGAGAGGCGGCCAATCGACTGGCCCATTTCTTGAAATAACACGCTCACCATACTTACTTTTCAATAAATCGATTGTAACGTGTGCTGTGAGGCTTGTGGCACCATCTTGTTGAAACCACATGTCGTCCGAATCCATATCTTCTAATTCGGGCCAAAATACGCTATAATGTGGTCTGAGCGATGCCTAATTTTTGAGAACGCCATCGAATTGACTGATTTGGATCGTTTGCTACGGACGCCTGAACGACAGCGATATTTTCGACACTTGGACCAACCCGTTGTCTCACTGACACGGCAACATCACACAACGAATATAGAATATATAGACTCAAATTTTTGCACTAAACTTGTTATTGCCTGTCTACTAGGGCGAAAATTATAGTACGACCGAAAATTGGAATTAACGCTCTTAAAGTTGCAGTCACCGACTCCGAATTTCGGTAGAAAATTTTCATAATTTGCCAACGTTGCTCGTTCGTGTACTTTACTATGATGAAAATGTTGAGTTTACTAAATAAATTGACAGTGACAGTTTGATGATTAGTGAAAGAGTGCGTTCATAAATTAAATTCAAAGTTGTCAAGTCCCTATTGGAAAACCCGATACCTTCAATTTCCGAAAATCCACGAGCGATTTATGTGGCCAGTTGATAATCATAAGTACCGAAGTGCCGTGGAGCCTAATTAAGAGGAGCGGTGGAAGAAAGACCATATCAGGGAAACTCAGTCACCGATGTATTCACAAAAAATTGTAAACGTATAAATTGTAAACGCTCATAAATGCGTTACAATTTTGAGTAAAGGCGTTGGCGGTATTAGGGAAATAAAACAACGTTTGTGCTTATTGCCACTGCTCCAGATGATATTCTCAGCCTGGAGATTGTATCCAAGAGCAAATTGTGCCTATAGTATGAGCATACCTGTACAAAAAAAAAGGAATATTGTTTTGATCGCCAACTTTCTTACGAGCTCCTAAATACTACTCCTCTTTAGGAGGAGTCTCTGGTTTAAAACTTTATATTGAGACAATATGGAATTTTCGTGCTAATAAATCAAGGAACGTTTGGCACCAATAATACGATTCGTTACATAGGGCTCCTGGATAAAACCCTAGTTGACTTATGTAACCTTTGTCGACAGATAACTTTGGTTCTATCTGTAGTGCCTCGTTAGGTTCTTAGACGTTGGTCTACTGGATGGGGCTGTAGGAGCTCTTCTTCTGCACCTTGTTTCAGTAGCACCAGGTTATGATTGGCTATGGATCTTAGCATGAGCTACACAAATTTTAGGCCCTCTATGAACGGCAAGAGCAGAAAAATGCTAAGTTTTTGACTGTAAAACTATCAAAAACATTTATTTTTAAAATTTAAGAAATTGCGGAATCGCTAAAAACCAAAGGATGTTTTGCTGAAGATAGTGTATCGAATGGTATCCAAAATGACTAACATCTTAGAGTTGGGGCGAATGTAAGGGAGTCTGGAAGAAGAGAAGAGGAGTGGGTTAGAAGTCTTTCTGTTTGTGGACTCTTCAGAGAAGTGTATCATGGTCGACCAAACAGGCATTTGTGTACATCATTTTCAGAAAACGTGGGCTTGAATAGTTGAAATCTTACTGCAGAACCGAAAGCTATTCACAAATAACGATTACAAATGGGATTTTCACTTAAACACTTTTAGTCTGGAGTAATTTGTGGAATCTAATCACTCATCTGATGCAGTAACAAACTCTGGAACAAATTATGTAAGTCAATCAAAATTATAAAGTTTATTTTAAACATTTACTTTTCTAATTCTCCACAATTAACCGCATAATCCTTCCAAGTGATCCATACGAGTATTTTGTGTTTATAAATAAACCGAATTGTTTATCTTAGAAAACATTGTTATCAACGGGAATAGTAATAACCTAAGCATCTTAATTTTAACTTAGATGTGGTCACAATCAGCTGTCGTCTTTTCACGTGTATCTGGTATTCGAGATTTACATAGTCATCTTGTTTTGTGTACTTATCCAGTACGGATGATCTTTCATTCTCAAGACCCTGATAGGAATTTTAATACGTCAGTACGGATATGTCAGATATTTCCCTTCTCAATATTTTACAATTTTTTTTTTTTTTAAAAAGAATGAAGGAAGTTTGAGTAACATTACTCATATTGCTTACTTTCGATGAGCAAGCTTCGGAGGATCATTGGCCTTTCCTGCCTTGTCGTACAAATTTTAGCCCTAGTCATACTCATCGTCTTGTTTGTGCAGATAAAAAATAACATTGACCTCACTTTTGTTATAGCACTCTTCTGATGACACCTGATGTCACGAGGAGACAAGACTACGGCCTATCTACAAAAGAATATTTCGTTCCTGAATACTGCGATTTGTGGAATTGTATGGGAAATAATCACAGATTAGTCTACTAAGTTAGTACTCTCTGGTGCCTATGTGTTTGTAATCGAAAACGGAAGTAAATACGCAACTTTTTAACCTGATGGGCCGTAATATGTTTCTTAAATATCATAATCAGGAATAGGCGCCTTGTGCTCCACTCTTTAAAGGCAAAGGCGACACGAAAAATTGTAGCAACTACCATGTTGCTTACTACGAAAGTATACAAAAGAGTTTTGAACAATTGACAATTAAATGTTATTAAACATTATTACGATCAATGCGGCTTTGTGGAAGGCAGGTCTGCTCATGCTTGAGAAAACCTTACGGCTCTTCAAGAGATTTACATATTGTCTTCATCGAGCGTTCAAAAAAGTTCCCAGAGACTTATATGCCCAATAATGGAACGCGATTTGTAAGATGACATTAAAATGAATGTCTAATGCATACACGGTGAATTCGATGATAAAGTTGAAGTGTACATAGAAAAGATTTTCCGTAAGTAATAGAGGGTAACGGATTACGAAACGATCGTACTAAGACGGATGAGCAATAAAAACAATAACATCTCATGTTTAAAAATAAAGTGTCGCTTCATCGCTTGCATCAAAAGGGCTGTTCTTTTTTTTTTACAAACAGAGAACGTTGAACAGATCTCTTTAGACAGGCTGGATGGTAACAATTCTGATGCCACATTCATAAAACGCATCATAATTGGTGACGGGACATGGATCTATTAGTCTACGGTGGATATAACCAACAAGCGTATCAAGCTAGCACGATGTTTTTCCAGCTGCCTTCAGTGCAGCACGCTAAGTTAGTTGAGGTCCAATTTCAATTGCATGTGACACCTTACGAGGAAATGCGGTTGTCCTCTGTTACGCCGCATCGTCTCTCCCTATAGGAATCCAATAATCTTTGTCCCGAAGGTGTCGTTCATCATGTACCAGACATTTCAGACGTTGGATCGGTAGACTTCTGGGGGGACTTCTGCTGTCACTATAGAGTTCGTAGCTGAATCTCGCTATACATTCCCGTCAATATAGATGGAACCGAGAAACATACACAGTATCTTTCTCGCGATAAGTCCCACTGATTTTTAAACTGCATACAATAAAATTCGATTTGTCATGGAATTTCTTTAATATCATTCTTGAAGGAATGTAGCAAAATTCATGCACTAACACAGCGGACATTATTTTTAAAAAGTCCATCCATCGCATATGCAGATGACATTATCGGATGGAAACAGCGTGCCGTCAGTAGCGCTTTCGCGAGTATTGAAATGAAAGAGGCAAAGATGGGCTTAACGATCAATTAGGGCAAGACCAACAAGAAAGGACACCCGAGATCAACGTCTCGGATAGATATAACTTTAAATCAATTCACTCTTGCTAATCGCTGCTTCTTTGTACTAAGAATGCAATTGACTATATAAGACCTTAATAAACCCATTCATGCTCTGTGGCGCAGAGGCATGGATTTATTTAAAAATGAATGAAGGTGCTTTTGCCATCTTTGGGAGGAAAATTCTTCGGGTGATTTTTGTTCTCCGTCTAGAGTGGAGAAGGATATACGATGACAAACTGTGCGAGCTATACACCGACATCGACTAAGCCAGACGGTTTGACGACTGAGATAGCTGGCTCATGTAGAGCGGATCAACACCAACGCTTTGGTCTAAATAATCTTTGAGTCTGCATATGGAAGGGGACCTTAACCATCTTTGGGTGGGAAAGGAGAGAAAACTTGCTAGACATCGATCTACCTGGAGACGCTTAAGGCCCAGGTCTACTCCAACTTTTAGTTCCTGCTTACGATTTTAAGTAAGTGAGTTATCGTATTGTTGGCCCTGTCATTTTTCATACACAACTTGAAACTGGCTCTTTCTATCTTGCGATTTCGCTAGATAATAAATTCAAAGACTCAAATAAGATTTTCCAAGTTGGATCAATAGTGTCCATTAGCTTTTTCATATTCCAGCCATCAAAGCCCATGAATTCTAACTCTTTTAGTTAAATCTGTATCATTGTATAGGGCGTTCTTGGATAAATCACTACGTTCACATTCGACAATGCTCTGCCGAATAAGTCTATGTCATCGACAAAGTCACTGAGTTGTATGGACTTTGAAAAATTGTTCCCCTAGCCTGAAACCACATTGATAAGGTCCAATCTTTTGCTTGAAGAAAGGTTTTCGGTTCACGTATGGCAAGGAAGGTCTTATAGGCGAAGTTGAAAACACCGTTGTCTCTATGGTTGGGACAGAGTGTGGAAGACAATGCAGAGGCTCTGCTTGCCTGGGATGCTTTCTTCCGAATCTTCTGATTTACCCGATCTTGCGTTTGTTGTTCTCTTTTTTCCTGCCGGTGCTCGTCCTTTCTATTTTGTTCGTAGAGATGATAAACTACTTTAGTCCCTCTATTTCTCTGAATGCGCCAGTTGATATTCATTTTCAAACAATGGGTTTTGCAGTTATAATTATAATTTCTGGCAATTATTTTCGGGATGATAATCGCAGGACATCTGGAAAACTTAACCGGAAATTGCGTGGTCGCTATAATGGCATTTCGTTCCGTAGCAAGCTTGATAAGCCTGAATACGCACTGATATCACCTCTCACTTATGCAGGTAATATATAAAATATACAGCGACTCTTTTCCGGCTTTATTGAAGTGAATTTAGCTTTGATCCATTTGCCTGAAACCCAAGACTTCTCACCAAAGCCTGTCTCTAAAAATAAATCCAGATACAAATAGCCGCTCGTTGTCTTCTCAGTATCAATTGTTCATCGGAATTTTTAGAGAGCGGTTAAATCTGCATTAATGAATCTCAGTCAGTTATTCGGTTGTATGTGGTCTACTTAGAAGCCTAATATTCTAGGAATAGTATCGAAAATTCAATATCAGTATTCCAATTAGAGGTTATGAGTTCCAATTTGGGCTCTTGTGCCAAGATCTCTATTTAAAAAACCCAGGCTGCTGATTTTAAAAAACGTTTCGGACTTGAAAAGAGGGTCATCACATCAAAGTTTGGATACTGGCAACATAGTTGATCCCACCGGGGAAGTTATTTCACTCTTTCTCTATTCAATGTTAAGTCCTGTCTGCTTGCACATTAAGTCACATAAAGGTTTATAAGTCAACCAAGAATCAATCAATACGAAAGCTCAACTGTTGAATAACTCGGTGATTCCTACAGTCATAAAATGCAGAATTTAGTTGAGTGCGAATAGATTGATAGCTGTAGGATTTGGCAAAAACTTTTCGGCTAACGTCAAGTGAAACAACGATTTGAGTCAATTCGGATTTCGTAATATGTTGATTACAGACTCTTTGTAAAACCTTCATACCCTTATCCAGCTCTTTGGACAGAAGACGTTAACGAAAGTGAATTGAAATATATTTTAACCATTTGCGTTGACCCGATTTAGAGTATTTAATTTAAACGGCAGTTGCAAGTTCTAAAACGACATCGATGACATCTTGGAAAAATATGCATCGCTTGCTTTAGATGATTAGAACACATACCCTCGAGTGAATGAACGCTATCGCTTGACTCTAATAGGTTTTGCTTCTCTACTCAAGGGGCACAAAGACTTTGCTTTTAGAAAGACGGCACCCTCTATTGTAAGGTGAGATCAACTTGGAGTTCGTTGCTGTAGTTATTTACCGCAAAAAAGCAGTAACTGGACAACTTTATTGGCTAGACCTCCTGCGCTTAGAAAGTAAGAAAGCAACAAGAGAACATTGCACTGGTATTACTAGGTGCCTTGAAGTCCATTCATATTTAGGCAGACATGCCAAATTTCAGTGCGATACTGTCTTTAGTTTTGTTTTGACAGCTGATTGTTGCTGACGTGTTTGGCATCATATTGAGTATGGACAAAAACGATTTTCGTTCTCTCATAAAACATTGTTTTTGAGAGGCAAAACGGCGAAGGAAACAAAAGAAAAGTTGGAAAAATATTATGGGGCTAATGTTCCGTTAGATTACACTGTAAAATATTGGTTTCGAGAGTTTCGTGGTAGTCGCAACTCCACTACTGATCAAGTCCGCAGCGGCAGGCCCTCCGATACGGTTACAGACTACAGAGGACAATATCAAAAAAAAATACATGAAATGGTGTTGGCTGACCGGAAAGTGAAGGTGCGTGAGCTAACAGATATGGCGCACACACCATATTTTGGGCAATATTCTGCATATGAAAAAGTTATCCTGCCGTTGGGTGCAGCGCATGCTTACTCCTGACCAAAAACACGAACGCGAGAGCACTTCGAAAGAGTGTTTGGACTTACTGATGCGGAATCGGGCGGACTTTTGACGTCGATTAGTAACTTTAGATGAAACCTGGATCCACTATTACACACCAGAGAACAGAATAAGTGCCCGGCAATGGACTGAAGCTGGCATGAGTGCTCCGAAGTGGCCGAGGGAGGCTCAATGGGTCGGAAAGGTTATGGCGTCGGTTTTCTAGAATTGTCATGGCATACTCTTCGTGGACTACCTCGAAAAACCATCAACCGCGAGTATTACTGTGCGTTATTGGAGCGATTGAAGGGCGAAATCGCTGCAAAACGGCCTCACATGAAGCGAAAAAAAATTTTGTTTTTGCAAGACAATGCGCCGGCGCATAAGAGCATCGCAACCACGGCTAAAATCAATGACTTACGGCTCCAATTGCTGTCGTATCCACCGTATTCGCCCGATTTGGCTCCCTCGGACTAGTATCTCTTCCCAAACCTCAAAAGATGGCTCATCATTAAAAAATTTAGCTCACGCGAGGAAATCATCGACGCCACGGAGGAGTATTTTGCAGACCTTTCAGAAAATTACTTTTCGGACGGGATCAAGAAGTTGGAAAATCGCTGGAATAAGTGTATCAAGCTGAAAGGGGACTATATTCAATAAAATAAAAAAAACATTAAAAAAAAAATTGTTTTTCATTCCCAAGGAGGTTACTTTTGACCCCACCTAGTAATGGTATGTATCGTGGTTGTTTAAAAAATTGGGGAAATTTTTAAAGAAATTTACAAAAGTTCTTTAATAAGTTAAAAATATCGGTTTCATGGAGAGTTTCTTCAGTACGTCTGAATGGCCTATTATCTTCAGGTTCAGAAAAAGTGAAACTTTTTGCAATAGATTTCTATGACCTATTCTTTCTTTGGTCTAAAGGACATCGTATCTGAAGAAATAACATTTGATGCTTCAACTCCGACTACTGGGAGATTAAATGTCGTGTATGAGTCTACCAAGAAGGAGAATTCATTAGCAGCTGAATGTGCGCTAAGATTAATTGCGCGTATCAATAAGGAGTCCTATAGATACTTCTATTTCCTGTGGTTGTAGTTTTTATTGCTCTTAAGGATGCAGTTGGTATTTGAGAATTATAGTGTCCGGCTAATGCCAGGAATCATTAAATATAAACAATTTAACTTAATATCCGGATTTCCAGTTATAATTTTAATCTTCGTACATATAGTATACCACCAAGGTCTGATTGGAACAGCTGTCCACAGTTGAGATCACTACGAGGAAGTATTGTAGTAATGCAATCACCTACAGTTACAAACTTGATTGCTGTAATACTAACCCAAACCACGTTTTTATCGATCCGTAGTTTCCCTACTAATCTCTAGATTGTAGTGCGACTATGTAAACAAATCCCAAAACAAGTTATACGTTTACGTAAAAGATCTACTAGTTTGTTTTTAGTTGACTGACTCACGCATGATTTAGAAAGAATGTCTGGTCGGAAGCGATCAAGTATTCCTCTGGCTTCGCTCGTTAAGCGTTGAAAGATTCTCCACTACCAGCGTAGTGGGCTGTGATCAAATATTTGAAAAATTTAAATAAAATTGTTATTTGCATAGAAATAGGCATAGCCCTGGAAGCGTTGGCATTAACTATGGTAGAGAAACATTCATTGATTCTGGTTGTTTTCTAGAGTCGTTGTCGTTTAAGAAATTAGCGAGTTGTTCTCTTGACTAGTGTCAATAACGGTGTTTAATTAGAATTGATTAAGACTTTGTTATCTATGTACCTGCATCTAAGATGCTCTAACTGACTATGACGTGTGTCTGAAATTTTGCTTGCTTAAATCAATTAGCACCTATGGAGCTTCCGCTTTGGCGGATACGCTTATTTTAGTTTTTTTTTTTTTACGTTTCAAATTAATGCAACATGAAGGGTGTTGCAAATTGAAGTTGACGTTGTTGTTGAATATGTTTTTTTCTGATAGCTTAGGCTTATGAAACTTGCTTTTTCTGAAGGAAAGTTGGAGGAAACTATTAAACTTATGGCTGATCAGCGATCCAAAGGTTCTCGCCTTAGAAAAGTTGTGGATCCCTTAGTAGTTCTATCATTTTCTTTAACTTCTTAACTCTTATCTTTGAATAGCGTGTTTTTTCATTACGAGTGTTATGGGATATGGATATGCATTAAGCCCACTATTCTTCTAGATTCCTTGATCTAAGTCTAAATTATCAGATGGAATTTCTGGGTGGCCTTAAGAGAGGTGTTGAAACTGTTCTCAATCTTAAACACTTAGCCTGTTGTGGAAGAGACATTCGCATTAGAATTTAAAGAGCTATATGTTTAGTGTGCCGATCTAACGTCTTTAAATATCGATGAGTCGTTCAAATGAAACTATCAAATTCATATGACTCAAAGTCTGCTTCAAGGCACCTGAGCCAATGTTATTTATTAAATTTTAAGCGGTTCTACAGCTAAAGATGAATCAAGTTCCCAGGCCCTTCATACGCGCATTTTAAAAGACAAACGGTTCTGAAAGAATTAAGCTGTTAATGTGCACACTCTTATCACACACTATCGGACAAAATAAAGTGCAAAAGCAGCTGATTCAACCTGTTAAGTCCTGTAAGGTAAAAGCAAAGGGCATTTATGCCTCAATTGTTGTGTGCTGACATCATAGACATGTGTGTTTACAGTTTTGTAAGAAATAACTGTTAATTGCTTTTGTTTACTTGCTATCAGTTGTGGAAACTCTGCAGCAGTTGTATTTAAGCCGCGACAATATAAAGTGCATATTGTCTTTTGTGTGCGGTGTGCTGGAATATTTCCAAAAGATTTCAAATTTTTCAGAACAGATCTTTACAATAAACAAAAAACTAAAAGGTAGAAGCATTAAATTAAAATATAGAATTTAATTTTCAGTCCTAAGTTTTGTTTTTTTTTTTGTTAAGGCTTTGGTATGAAATCGCTAACACCTGAAGTAAGGGAACTGCTGGTTTTGGACCGTCAAAGTGGATTGACATTCCATAAACTTGCAGAAAAATGTGGACTATCAATCTGTGGAGCAAGGAAGATCTGCCTTAACTTTGAACAACGAGGAACAGTTGCCAGTTTTAAGAGTTCTTGCGGAAGAAATCGGAAGACTACTGCAACTGTTGACGGGAGAATTAAAATTGAGACCAGGAAAAACCTGTTATCTTCGGCCAGGAGTATCAAGAAAGACCTGAAATTGAATATCACACCAACGATGGTACAAAGGCGACTCCAGGAAAGCGGCTTAAAAAACTTTTTTGGGAAGAAAAAGCCCATGTTTCGTGTTATTAACATCAAAAAATGCCTCGCCTTCGCAAGAAAGTTTTTACTTAAGCCGCCAACATTCTGCAAAAATGTAATTTGGTCCGACGAGTCCAAATTTGAATTGAAAAACCCTGAAACAAGAAAGCGAGTTTGGTGCAGACCATCCGAAAGGCTAAGCCAAAGGTGCATTCAAAAAACCGTGAAACACGGAGCAGGGTCGGTAATGGTCTTGGGATGTTTCTCCTTTAGCAGCGTTGGAAATCTTGTCAATCTCGACACCAAAATGACGGGTCTAACGTACGTCAACATTATTATGGAAAACTTGGCTTCTAAAATGTCTTTGGGAAGTTATATTTTCCAACAAGATAACGACCAAAAGCATACGAGCAAAGTCGCTAAGGAGGTTTTTACCCAAAATAATGTTGACGTATTGGAATGGCCACCACAGTCCCCAGACGTGAACTCAATTGAGCACCTGTTGATGACAGAATTCCACTGGATACGCGTCGGAATTTAACATTTTTTGGGGAAAATCTTCAAAATGAATGGGAGAAAATTCCAGGAGACGTGTTAAAGAATCTGGTGTCCAGCATGCCCAAGCGTCTTGCGGCAGTGATACAAAATAAAGGAGGAGCCACTAGTAATTAAGTTTTTTTTCATTTCTGAAGCTGAATTTTGAGAATTTGATTTGTTTTGGTTACGCTGTTTTTGAATTTACACTTTATTTTGTCCTCTTACATGAATTTTCTTTTTTTTTTTAATATTGTTGTATCTTTTTATTTTTCAAATGAATTTTGTAAATAATTTAAATAGTTCAACAGTTATGAATAACAAAGTTTTGAAAAAAAAAATAAAAAAAATCTGCGTTGTAACGCTTTTACAACTAAGAAATGTTTCTGAGTTTAATTTTGTACTTTATTTTGTCTGACAGTGTAAATTATTGGGGTAGTAATTCAGAAAATTCAAGATATCCGTAGAGTTGCAATAAATCTTCGAGTTAGCTTTGGCTTTATGATATAGTTGTCATCAATAGGCTGATTGTACAGCTGCTTTTTTCTGGTGATCTATATGATCATAGGCAGCCCTCTCAATTATCTATATTTTATTTCGCTTTGACACACACAGGATATCCAAATACTAGTTTATACGGGATGACGGTCATCTAGCAGATTATTCCCACACTCGTACAGACTAACAAGTGGCTGGCCGTGTTGGCCCACTATCGTAAGCTTTCGTCAACTCTTTCTGGAATCAGTAGAGGCCACATACAAAGTTGTCCTAAAACAATTTATTTCCGCCTTCTGAAGGTTGATTTTCAAGTTCTCTGAGTACGCTATAGATGGGTGAAGAGTTTACAGGTTTACTAGTTCAAAATTGAGATAAAAACCGCAAATTAATCGCACAATGTTGTATACTCTCTTACCTAGATGGCGCTACAGTTCGGGATGAATTTAACATTTAACAAGCTACTTCAGTTAGACCGATCTTTAGCAAACTGACTCCAGTTGAATACTCCAAGTCGGTTTAACTTTCCTTTAGAACATTAGTGTCCATTTGACCGTTGTCGTTTATTTCGTCGTTAAATCTTTTCCTCCGAAGCCGTCAACGTGAATAGGACTTTTGAATCAAATTGAATTATGAAGTTCTTCTTCCGAAGTGGGTCCTACCCCTCGGCAATAATATTATTTGGCATTGAGTTCTGTGAACGCTGGATTCTCGAAGCGCAAGTTCTACATGTCGTTCCAAAGGTAGAAATTGTGAAATATGTCCCTATTTCCCAGTTCGTTGGAGATAATGGCCTCATTTGTATTGTCTACTTCCTGGAAAATCATTCGTATGGTTTCTACCTTCTGCTACCGATCACCGATCACAAAGGAGTTGCTATCATCAACATCGATCTATACCCGTTATAATCGGCATACAACCAGGTCGCCTAGATTTTTCAACCGAAATACTTATGTGATCGACGACTTCTGGCCATGATCTCTGAGTTATATCTGTCAGTATACTGCCTGTACAGGGTCTTTGGTTTTCATAGCAGTGTTGGTGCAGTGAGTCAATATTTGTGTTGCGAAATGTGTTTACGTTATCGGCCAGTTGATACCCAGTTCAACAGAGTGCTTCACTACAATGCTTTGGAGAAGAGTTTTCGACGTACCCTTCCAAGTTTGTAGGAATGTCTTTGGACAAAGTTCCGCAACATCTCAAATTCGTTTGGATCGGTTATTTCGGTACAGAGACCGCAATACTCACAAAACGTTTTCACAGGATGATCATATATTAATATGGGTCAGAATACGTCTGGCCTGCGCTTTCCCACATTTGTAATGTTGTTCAAGTTCGGAACTTGAGTTAAGAACACAAGCTCATCCCTTGGTATATGCCGATTTAAAACCTCTTGCCAGTATTAGCGCCACGGTAAGAGCACTTATTTGCTTCTTCACAACGGATCAACAAGATGAAGGCCCTTCCTGTGACTTTACTTCTTTTAAGTCAGGCCCGGCCTAGGCGTTGCCTTAATAATTGGATCCTTCGATCCTTATCAGTCAATTTATATTCAATGGAAGGATATGCTAGGCTTGCTCTCTCACATTCGTATCTAATAGACTGGCGCTGTGGCTGGACAGGCTACCTACAAGAGACTTTTTGTATAGTACTTTCTCTATCCGTTGGCAGTTGGGGGCAAATATTGTTATTTGAGGAATGACGGCTGGTTTTTGAATGTGTTCTGGTAGACCTACCAGATTTATTCTGTTTCTGTTAAAGAACTAAGCTAACCGATAGCTTGCGATGTGCCCAAGTTCTTGGATAAACCACTTAAGAACTAACTTTTTCTGTTGCTTCATTTCTACCTAGAGTGCATTCGTCAAATTTGTGATGAGTTCCATACTTCACGCAGCGAGACTGCACCTATCAATTTAACGCGGCATGCCCGAACTCTGTCTTGCGTTGCAAAATGCCTGTTTTACTTTTCAACGCATAAGATTGCATCTGCAAGCGAATGCTTTAATGGTATCGTAGATCGTGGTAGTCCTTTATATTGGGCGGTTTAAATATGAGGGGTGCCAATGCAAGAAATATACTAGGTGGGGTGAAAAGTAACCTCCTTGGTATTGAAAAAAAAAATGTTTTTTTATTTTATTCAATATAGTCCACTTTTAGCTTGATAGACTTATTCCAGCGACTTTCCAGCTTCTTGATCCAGTCCGAAAAGTAATTTTCCGGAAGGTCTGCAAAATACTCCTCCGTGGTGCTGCCTTGAGCTATCTTTTGAGGTTTGGGAAGAGATACTAGTCCGAGGGAGCCAATTCGGACGAATACGGTGGATGCGTCAGCAATTGGAGCCGTAAGTCATTGATTTTAGCCGTGATTGCGATGCTCTTATGCGCCGGCGCATTGTCTTGCAAAAATAAAAATTGTTTTCGCTTGATGTGAGGCCATTTTGTAGCGATTTCGACCTTCAATCGATCCAATAATGTAACAATGTAATATTCGCTGTTGTTGGTTTTTCCTTTTTCGAGGTAGTCCACGAAGAGTATGCCATGACAATCCCAGAAAACCGAAGCCATAACCTTACCGACCCATTGAGCCTCCCTGGGCCGCCTCGGAGCACTCGTGCCGGCTTCAGTCCATTGCCGGGCACTCATTCTGTTCTCTGGTGTGTAATAGTGGATCCAGGTTTCATCAACATTTACCAACCGACGCCAAAAGTCCACCCGATTCCGCATCGGCAAGTCCAAACACTCTTTCGAAGTGCTCTCGCGTTCGTGTTTTTGGTCAGGAGTGAGCATGCGCGGCACCCAGCGGCAGGATAACTTTTTCATATGCAGAATATTGCCTAAAATATGGCGTGTGTACTCAGTACTAATCTTTGTGGTATCTGGTAGCTCGCGCACCTTCACTGTCCGGTCTGCCAACACCATTTCATGTATTTTTTTGACATTGTCCTCTGTAACCGCTTCGGAGGGCCTGCCGCTGCGGACTTGATCGGAAGTGGAGTTGCGGCCACCACGAAAGTCTCAAAACCAATATTTGACGGCGTAATCTGACGGAGCATTAGTCCCATAATATTTATCCAACTTTTCTTTTGTTTTCTTCGCCGTTTTGCCTCTCAAAAATAATGTTTTATGAGAGAACGAAAATCGTTTTTGCCCATACTCCACATGATGCCAAACACGTCAACAACAATCAGCTGTCAAAACAAAACTAAAGACAGTATCGCACTGAAATTTGGCATGTCTGCCTAAATATGAACGGACTTCAAGGCAGTAGCAGCGCATTCTGGCGGTCAAGGAGGTTACTTTTCACCCCACCATATACATGTAATTCTGTGTAATTCATCTCAATAAATGCTAGATACGGGGCCTGTCTATCTGGATTTTTTTTGGCATTCTACAGGATTGACTGTAGTGAGTGAGCATGATTGTTGGCATACGAGTAAATTGAAAGTTATAATTTTATTCATGTATAACACTTGCAGAAAAATGGGTGCGTGATTTTCTTTAGCGTTATTTTAAATAAGTGTTAGAAGAGCCTGCAACGAGTATCTACTATAGTTGACTTAGTTTTTCTTCTAGTGGCAGTGGGTGGAGATGAGGATAAGCTTGCTCAATTATAGGCGAGACTTTAAATGAGCTCTTCATATACAATACGAGGGCGGGTTAATAAGTCCGTGACTTTTGGATTAAAACACAGATTTTTTGATAAAAAAATAATTTTATTTTTCAACGTAGTCTCCCTTGAGCTCTATACACTTTGTCCAACGCTTCTCCAATTTTTTTATCCCTTCCAAAAAAAATGATTTGTCGAGGTCCTCAAAATAGGCCTTTGTTTGCGAGATGACTTCATCATTGGAGTCAAATCTTTTTCCACCAAGCCATTTCTTCAGGTTTGGGAACAAGAAGTAGTCGCTCGGAGCCAAATCTGGAGAATAGGGTGGATGAGGGAGCAATTCATAGCCCAATTCATGGATTTTTGCCATGGCAACTGCACATGTGTGCACCCTTGCATTGTCTTGGTGGAAAAGAACTTTTTTCTTGGCCAAATGAGGTCGTTTTTTTTCAAATGGTCATTGAATCGGTCCAATAAGTTGGCATAATATTCCCTATTGATTGTTCTTCCGTTTTGAAGGTAGTCAATGTGGATAATCCCGCGTGCATCCCAAAAAACAGTCGCCATAACTTTATTGGCTGACAAACCCACCTTGGCCTTCTTTGGCGCCGATTCACCCTTAGAAACCCACTGTTTTGACTGTTGTTTGTTCCCTGGTGTGTTGTGATGGATCCATGTTTCGTCCACTGTTACAAAACGGCGCAAAAACTCCTCCATATTGCGATTAAACAACGCCAAACCTTCCTGTGAAGTTGTTTGTGGTCGACTGTGAGCAAACGCGGCACCCATCTTGCGGAAAGCTTTCTCATGCCCAAGTGATCATTCAAAATTGAAACCACTGAGCCATGCGAGATCCCTACGGCTTCCACAATCTCTCGCACTTTCAATCTTCGGTCGGCCAACACCATATCGTGAATTTTTTCGATTGTTTCGGGTGTAGAGACCTCAACTGGGCGTCCAGGACGTTCGGCATCTTCAGTGCTTGTACGGCCACAACGAAATTCAGTAAACCACTTTTTTACCATTGAAATCGATGGTGCAGAGTCCCCATAGTATTTATCAAGCTTAGCCTTGGTCTCGGTAATGGTTTTTTTTCGCAAGAAATAATGCTTAATAAGCACACGAAATTCACTTTTTTCCATTTTCTCCTCAAATTAGTATGTAGTCTGATAAAAATAGCTGTCAAACACAAACTAACTGACGCAGCAAGTTTTGACAGGAGTCAACTGACAGATGCCTGTTGACAGGA
Organism: Volucella inflata; assembly: GCA_928272305.1. Lineage (NCBI taxonomy): Eukaryota > Metazoa > Arthropoda > Insecta > Diptera > Syrphidae > Volucella > Volucella inflata. The sequence goes on along the minus strand of OV743716.1, from coordinate 144,793,554 downwards.
GCAGTGTTGCTGTTTCAGTAAAGAGGTCAGAAATTCAAAAAGTCACGGACTTATTGACCCGCCCTCGTACTTCGGCGCGAGTAGTAGTAGGATCAGTGGGATACAAATGTGTTCGCAAGACAACATGCCGATTGACCGTCATGTAGTTTGGAAAAAGGAATATTCCAGCGCCGTCGATTGTAGCACATGACTTGTTATCCCACCAACAAATATTTTCAGCATAAGCATTGCAAAATATTTTATGATCATAAGTGTCATCATTCTCAGTGGTAGTGAAACGCAACGACAAATTTGCCATGACCATTTCGGAATATGCATACCTCACGATCTGCATAGTATTGAACTGGCCGTTAAAAAGCAGTAAGGCCATGTTTTATGGGATCAACACAATTGCTTCAGAGATGAAATTTTGAAAAGAAGGCCAAGATATTTTAGGAATGGTTTATTTTTGATTTCTTGAGATTTCTAACAACTCTACAAATTGAATTATGAAAATTTACTTACTCGTGCTTGTATACTCGTATATATTTCCAGAACACGGCACTTTAACGTGTTAGCTATATCATTTCAATCTCGCTCAAGCGCTCCGTTAGTGTCTTTTGTTTTACGACTTCTAAGCCGGATTCAGATCAAAACTAGAATGCAAATGTTTAAATTTTCGTCTGGCTTCAATTGTTTTTCTCCAAAAATTCAAAGCAAACATGCAATAAACATTCTACGAGTACAATATATATCCCATCAAATTAGTAATGCAAATATCTGCAAGTATTATGTAGTTCTAAGCTCTGTTGCTTTGATGAAATGTGAAATCATTTTTATTGCGAAATTAAATAGAGGTGAGTAACCAAGAGCTCTCCGGTATTCATGTCATGATCGTAGATCATCACAAGACATTTGTTTGAACATTCGTTTTGGTAATGACGTGCGAATACTCACGCAATCAACAAGTATCATTTTTACACAACTATGTTATGTGATTTTTGTTTTCGATACTACAGAACAGAGTAGATAATCTGCGAACTTTTGATATGCAGATGAGGTTCTTGGTTAGTTTTTATAACGTCCGCCATCGTGATTTAGTGATGGCTTAGCTCTCGAACTATGATACGTGTATTTCGCCACACTTTGACGGTGATGAGTAGATTTCAAAAATTTAACTGCCACTGGAAAAATTTCGTAAATGTGTCCTCTTTTTGATTCTCATTTAATTTAATGCAGTTAATACATGGTAAATAGCCTAATTGGACTTATTTTAGATACTTTTTTCAAAGGTGGCTTTAGGTAAGGTTGAAAATTGGACCTTCAAATTATATTTAGAAGAAAATGGAAAATCGTTAACGAATCCCTATTTGGCTGAGAAACAGTTTGGTTTGAAAGTCCAAGGATACTCGTACTCGAGTACTTAACAGTAGAGTATCTACTGCCAAGAAATCAGGCGGTAGAAAATGCAGCAAAATGAGAAAAGGTCACTCAATTGGCGAGGTTCCCACACAGCGGAGAGGCGACAATAAAGCGAACACACGCAACCGCGCGTTCAGCCGCAAGACATGATGGCTACAATTAAGGTTTTGCACGTACACCTGCACAGTGCTAAGGACGAACCTCTCTTTAACCAACGATGGGATTAATTCCAGAACCTTGGGCTATTTAGGGTAATAGGGTAAGATATTTGACCTCAAAAATCGTGAGCGAATATTAGAATTTGCCCGAGAAGATCTAAGACCGAGATCTGCTTTGTTGATCAGATCCAAAATAGAATATCTTCTCATTCTCAGGGAAATAGGCTTCAGACTCCGTTCCCCGGAGTCATATGTTCGTAGTAGATACGATTCGTCCTGTTCTTATACAGAATCTTATCGAACTGTCTCACCGTCGCAATCGACAATTCGTTCTTGGATACGATGCGACGCCCACAACATCTGGAATAGCAGTGCTAACAAAAGAAGAGATGAGTTATTTTGCTTTCAAAATATATTTTTACCGATAATTTGCTTTTAGTTTAGTTTAGTTAAGTTTAGTTTTATTTTGCAATCACATTAAGACATAATTATCTTATAAACTAGTGAAGCTCTGATATGTTCAATACAAATTCAGATTTAGATTCAAGCTAATAAAAAAAGATTAAGGTTATATTATTACTAATAAATAATGGTTATTTATATATTCATTATTATAATCTCTACGTACATGTGTGTATATCTCCAATTAAAATTGTGCAATTTTAGAGTTGAATGTCATCAGCATACATTTGAATAGATGAGGTCACGAAAGTGGGAATCTCATTTGCGTAGAGAGAGAATAGAATAGGTCCCAGGATGAAGCCCTGTGGAACTCCTTTAGTATTGTTTATGAAACCGGACGATTTTTGGCTAACTCAGATAGCTTGCTTTCTTAATTTTAGGTAAGATGATATGGTATTTGTAGCTGAGCTCGAAAAACTAAACAATGTCAGGTTAACTGTGACGAATGCTTTCGAGAAATCTAACAAAACTAGAAAAGATACTTTGTCTTCATCCAACGCTTCCCTGATATCGTCTACAACTTTAATTATGGCCGTTGTACAGCTATGGCCTTTCCTAAATCCAGATTGCATTGGAGAGAGCAAGTTGTTGGAATGGATATAAGAGTTTATTTGCCTTTGAAGTACCCTCTCAAATATCCTAGAGAAGCAAGGCAGTATGGATATCGGCCGATATTCCTTACTATTGGATCTCTTATGTATAGGAATTATTTTGGCACATTTCCGTTGAGAAGGGTAAATGCCGGTTGTTATTATTAGTTTGAATACATGGCCCAGAGATCGAAGAATAACTGGATGGATTATTTTCACAAATTAAGGATGGATTTCATCAAAACCAACAGAATTTGATTTGACTGACAACAAACAAGCAACTATTTCAGTATCATCAATACAAAAAAATTCAAAAGCACTATCAGACAAGTTAAAATCGAGCGGATTTATAGGAACAGCATTAATGTCAGGAAAAGGGAGGGTAACAAAACTTGTATTCAGGGAATTTAGTTCCAAGTCCGAATCAATATATTTAGTGTTTCTACGTATACCAAATTTCTGGATATTATTCCACAGTTGGCGACCTGTTGTTGATTGGTCAATTTTGTTCCTGAAAAAATTGTTTGTGGCAATTTTAATTTTACCGACAATCTGAATGCGCATTGACCGATATAGTAGGCGGTGTATATCTAACTTATAACGTTTCCAACTCGCGTAGAAACGATTGCGCTTATGTATCAGTAGTCGAATTTCTGGTGTAAGCCAAGGACATTGGCCAAAATGGATACGTTTGGTTTTTAGAGGAACATGATTGTTAAAAAGGGTACATATATTTTCATTTAAGAACCCAACTTGGTCATCAGGGGAAGACATAAAATACTCGTACACAAGATCCCAATCAATATGCCGAGAATCTATCTCCAGTTGGTGGTAATCAATGTTGCTAAAGTCTCTGAATTCAAAGGTTGTGACTGCATATTCAAATGAAAATTCTAAGATCAGAAATAGCAAGTCATGTCTAGAAAAAGCAGGTATGGGCAACTGGTCATACAAGAGAGCATAGTTGAGATTATTCACAAAGAAAACATCTAAAAGAGTACAGGTTTCATCGGAAAAATGTGTAGCATTACTTGTATTGACTGGGAACAAATTAAGTGAGTACATACTACCAATGATATCATTGTCAACTAAAAGGTTGCTGTTTAAATCACCTCCTACTAAAACTTTTTGGTAGTGAATTGAGATGGATTCCAACACAGAGAATATCGGAGATGGATCAATATATTTGTTTGGCCTATAAATAGATAAATAGATAATCAAAATATATTGAAGTAAAAGGGGTTCACAGTTTTATGGAATACAAATAAAATAAAGCCAGGTTATTTTAATTTTATTTGAGAAAAGGCAAGATTAGCCAGCCGAAGAAAAAACACGTCTATTCACCAGCTTGAATCATACTCAATGTATGATTTGTATGTTATGTACTAAGGGTCACAAACCCACTTTTATAAATTTTATAAGATAGGAAGTACTCTACTTACCATCTCATACTTTTACAAAGGAATGGCATATGTGAGATGAGGTATTCCTATCGGACCATATGCACATACTCGTAGATCTGCAACTAAAAGGACATTTAAATAATACACAATATGTCAACTCTGAAGTTAGAATAAACAGCCTATGTGGCCTGGAAATATGTTCAGCATGGACAAAAACAAATAGGCCATAAACTCATTTAAGCCATATAAAGCAACTAAACCAGTTTCTTTTCAACTCTAATCGCCTTATGTAGATAAAGTTTCAAGCGGGGATACATCCCGTAAGCCTGTAGAAGGGTAAACGTAGTCTTTATCCTCAAACCAGATAAACCTCGCAAACTACGTAAATCTTACCGAGTCGTAAGTTTTAGACCGCAAATATCTGAAAACCTTGGAACGACTTTTCGACCTACGGCTCAGACAATTTTTCAACAGAAATATATCTGTGCACTCTCATCAATATGCTTACGGAAAATCTTCACATTTTCTAGTAAGACTAAAATCTCAGACTCAAGCGTCAAAAGCTGCCCACAAGCTGGTGTTCTCTCACCGTTCTTGTGGTCACTGGTCATTGATGATCAACAAGTAAAACTCAGTAATCTGGGCTGTTATGCCGACGACTAAGACTGCTCTAAACACCCCAGTATACTTGTTCGCTTCAAGGTATACATTGGAATCAACACATTAATAAGAAAATTACCAAAGCGACTACAACCATGAAGGCTTGTATGGTAAGACCGAGGCTCTAAGCCTAATTGTCACCTATTCGATATACACAATACGATCTAGCATTACCTTCTCATCAGAAGTATTGTGGAACAAAACAAATGAGAAAGCTTCCATACAAAGACTTGCATGCTTTGGAATCATTGTCACAATGCACAAGAACCTTACAACAATATATGTTAATTCTACAATACGACTAGAAAGGGTACAAAAGCCCTTTACAAGATTTGTTATAAGACGAATGAAGTGGAACCTTGATAATGCCTTCTTTTTCAACAAGATGTGCTTTAATAGGAATAGATGCCTTGGAAAAAAGGCAAATTATTCATTGTATACTGTTTATTCATGATGTCTTTTCTTATCGTATTGTCCCGATGTATCTATACTTAAAAATTTTAAATTATGTGCACCAGAAAGAATTCTTAGAACAAGAAATCCTTTATTGAACCCTAGACATGAGTTAACGAACCAGCTTTAACGCTTGTCCAGCTAACTTAATTACTTTAGGTGGCCTAACACCTAGGGGTGGACCTGGGCCTCAGTCAACAAGCTTCTCCAGCCAGCTCGATCCCTGGCTAGCTGCCTCCAGTTTCGCACGCTAAGTTGGCTGAGGTCCTCTTCCACTTGCGTGCTCCACCTGAGTCTTGGCCTTTCTCTACTGCGCTGTCCCTCGGGGGCGGATTCGAAGACTTTTCGGACCGGGGCATTGGTGTCCATGCGCTCTACATGACCCAGCCATCGCAGTCTTTGGATCTTCAATCTTCTGGCTAGGTCGATGTCGCTGTACAGTCCATACAGTTCGTCGTTTTATCTTCTGCTCCACTCACCGTCAATGCAGACGGGACTGAAAATCACTCGAAGAATTTTCTTCTCGGAACAGCCAACAGTACCCTCATCCATTTTTGATAATGTCCATGCCTCTGCGCCATAGAGCAGGACCGGGATTATTAAGGTCTTATAAAGGGTGACTTTTGTTGTCCGAGAGAGGGCTTTGCTACTCAATTGCCTTCCTAACCCAAAGAAACAGCGGTTCGCAAGAGTTATTCTTCGCTTGAACTCAGCGCTGTTATCGTTGTCTGTATTTATAGCAGAGCCTAGGTAGACAAAGTCCTTAAGTACCTCAAAGTTATATCTGTCGAGGGTGACATTCTGCCCGAGACGGCGGTGTTGGTTGTCCTTTTGACGGACTTTTGAAAGATTGTGTCTTTTGTGTTTGCTCGTGAGTTTTGCACTATTCTTTCAAGTACGATGTTGAAAAAATCGCATGATAGCTAACAGAGCTCCTAAAAGGGCCCAGTCGAGATGGTGGAATAGAGAAATAGGTCTTAAAAGAAAAGAGGTAGGGCAACTCTACAATACAGCGAAGCTTTTCAAATGTGTACGTGGAATGAGTACTACGATTGCAAGAGGCAATTCAAGTACCTAGTTAGGAGATCGAAAAGGGCGTCATGGCAGAGGTTCTGCGAATCTATTATGGCAACAGACGAAGTTTAGAGGTTACGCAAAATGCTTTCAAAAGAAGCGAGCGTTCCTAGCTTCCTCAGGAAAAATGACGGAACGGGGGCTGAAAGCAGCTAGGAAGTCCTGGTATGGTTGGTGGAAACCCATTTCCTTGGATCCACATTATCAGCTGACTCTGGCTTGCCACGGCACACTGGTAACATCAATCTTTCCCTCTCCGAAGGGGAGATTGGTGTTCTTATTAACAAGGAAAAAACACGGTGGGAAATTCAGTCCTTTAAACCATATAAATCCCCCGGCCCGGATGGCATTCTACCTATTATGCTGCAGAAAGCGCCGGAGGTAGTTATCCAAAATATTATGGAAATTCTGAGACACAGTTTAAAAACAGGTTATATTCCAAAAGCAAGGAGGGAAATTAAGGTAGTTTTTTTTAACTAAGGCCGGCAAGGTAGGGCACATAACAGCAAAAGATTTCAGACCAATAAATCTGTCATCTTTTATGCTTAAAACCCTGGAGCGTTTACTGGAAACTCACATCAGGAACAGATGCAGTAACGATTTATTGACCTGGTCACAGCATGCCTACATGAAGGGCAAATCCGTGGAAACCGCCCTATATGAGGTGGTGGGGAAAATCAAAAGAAGTCTATACTTCGGTGAGTTTGCGATGGCGGCCTTCCTAGATATAGAAGGGGCCTTCAATAACGTAAAGCCGAGCGCAATCAAAAGTGCTTTAGTATAAGCAAACATAGAACAAGGGATAACAAATTGGATCTGCAACATGCTTGCAGGTAGGGTAATAAACTGTTCCATTGGACAAAGCTCGGCTAGAATGTCAGTGACCAGGGAACCCCTCAAGGGGGAGTTAAATCTCCACTCCTTTGGGTACTGGCGATAATAGTGCAGGGAAAATACTTAAACGTTTTAAGTGAGATCGTGGAGCTTGCCTTGAAGGCGATCAGCACTTGGGCATGTAGCTGTGGTCTCAATGTCCATCCCTCCAAAACGGAACTGATTCTTTTTACCAGAAAGTACAAGATACCGCAATTCACACTGCCAAAACTCGGCGGAATGGAGCTGTCCCTTTCGGATAGTGCGAAGTACCTTGGCGTGATTCTGGATAAGAAACTGAATTGGAATCTCAACGTAGCAGAAAGAATTAAAAAGGCATATAATGCTCTTTTCATATGTAAAAGAACTGTGGGAAAAAATTTGGGCCTTAAACCTGCTATGGTGTACTGGCTATATACGATAGTGGTGAGACCCATTCTGACATATGGACCACTAGCATGGTGGAAAGCAACAACTAAGAAAACGACCTACGGAAAGTTAGCGGCGGTTCAGAGAACGGCTTCCATAGCCATTACAGGATCGCTCCGTACCAACTCTACGGCAGCATTGGACATCTTCCTGCACCTAACACTGCTTGATTTACAGATAAAAAACTTTCTGTCTTTTCAAAAGCAGTAGCTTCGGACACGGCACGATCCTGGAAGAGCTACTACCAGGCAATACTATTAAAACGGATGAAATCCCTTCCTTAATCGATTTCGACATTCCGTATGATATATTATATCCGGAGAGGAAGGACTAGCAAGAAAATGCAGTGATAATATCTAACGAAATTGCAGTTTTCACAGATGGCTCGAAGACAGAGGAAGGAACAGGTTCCGGTATCTTCTCGGAGGACCCGGAATTAAGAGTGTCCATAAGGCTACCGGGCACTAGTAGTGTCTTCCAATCAGAGGTTCTAGCTGTCCTCAGGGCGGCTGAGCTGATGCAGATGAGATCGGTATCCAGCAAAGATATCGCTATCTACATCGACAGCCAGGCCTCTCTTAAGGCAATGGAGTTAATCAACATCAACTCTGACACAGTTAGGGGCTGTCGCACAATGCTCAAAGCATTATGCATTCACAACAGGGTGAGACTGTGCTGGGTGCCAGGACACTACTGTATAGAAGGAAATGAACAAGCAGACGAGCTTGCAAGAAGAGAAGGGCTACTCGACAACAGTAAGGTTGCTGATGTCAAACCACCCCTCTGCACGGCATAAGGTGGTTGAATTTGGAAGGACATAGGGTATCAAAGGCTCTATGGCCACTTCTCGACGGTAACAGATCTAGGAAGTTTATTAAGCTGAATAGGGATAAGCTTAGGACGCTATTAGGAATACTAAGAGGACACTGTCTACTGCTGAAATACGCAAAGAGACTGAACCTGACAAATACAGACACTTGTAGATTCTGCGGTGATCTACAAGCGGTTGAGGACATAAGACACATACTGTGTTATCGCGTAGCCGAAGGAAATTCTTAGGAAAATACTTCTTTTGTAGATTAATTAGTAGAAATTGGGTGCTTTAATAGGGAAACAGTTTAGGTTTTCTGCAAATTGGAGTTGGTTTTAACTGAACCCACAGAGGATCGCGATGGGCCCGTTTTGGTGCCTAGTGTCTGTGTCTTATGGCACACCCTATTTTTCCTAACCTAACCTAATGTATCTTGAATTATTATACCTACAGATTTTTAATACAAAGTCTGTTATTAAGAGTTAAGCTCGGTAAATGAATAAACTAAACTACACTAAACTAAACAGCTATAAAAGCTTTCATTGGATTAACGCCACTCTATCTCTTTATTAAAGAAGTGGCAAAAACAAAATTATACCGTACATTATCTGCTTAATGATTGTTATGACACTGCTGACAATAAAATGAGAATTGCCATTAATAGCTAACTACAGCTGAATTAAGCTGGATAACCTTCTGGGGTCTATACCCCTATATACCATAGATGATCCAAATGTGGATCCAAATTTTGGTTTTAGTTAGCAATGGTTGATTGTTAGAAAAAAACCATATAACTTTACTTATCTTATCCATTAAATTGTGTTTTTTTGCAGTAAGCTTAAATACCTTTGCAGATAACATTGTGGTGAGGGAGTTAAATTTATTTCAATTTATTGAGTTAATACACTTTGTAAATAAAACAAAACTATTGTGACACTAAGAAGATCACTATTTGGGAAAATAAATGATATTTCAAGTTCAGAGTAATTTACTGCTCATGATAAATCCAAGGCTTGCCAGAGATTTTATCACATCTAGCTTAGAACCTGAATGTCATATGTAAGTCCGACTAAGAATGAGTGTTAAGTTTGTAAATAAACATGGACATATCTTCTGGCTTGGTAGAGTTAACCAGCACCAACTCTGAATTCTGGACAAATCAATATATTTTGAGGGTGATTGAAGAATCCTTAAATATTAATGGCAAGTCATAAATGTGCAGAATAAAATAGGGTTGAAATTTAATCTGTAAGGGGCAGATTGCTTCAATTTCTTTAATTCTAAAGTGTTAATAGCAATATGAATTTTGTCGGTTTTACACGTAGTTATTCAGTCTTATGAGGGTTAGATTATTATTGCTTAAATAGAACACAAAGAAATAAAATTGATGAATATTTATTAAATTCATTCATAAGTTTATTCTGCCATTTAACAGTTTTGGACATACCAGCTACAGCTGACTAAAGGTTAAATTTCTGGCGAATTGTTCGAGCAATTGGAGGCGTATATATCGCTTGTTACTCAAACTATGTTTTGCTCAAAAAACATCAATCGTTGCTGGTCTATTGTCATAAACTGATGTCTTTATGAAGGCCCACAGAACAAAATCCAATGGTATGAAATCGCACGATCTTGATGGCCAATAAAGAAGCCCCATTTCTTGAAATTGATGTTAAAATCCCCCAAATTTGGAAACAAACAATCGTTGGTCATAGCATTGTTCAAGCGTAATCGTTGTAGTATCGTCAATCTTTCTATTATGAAATAGTAAACTTTATTGAAAATAAATAAAGCTTGACAGCTGTCACATTGACAGCCCACTTCTTATTAAGTCCCTATTGAAAAGTATTCCACTGCAAAAAACAACGGCCATTGTTTACTTTGACAGACTCGGTCAGAAGAGCTACTTATCTCAGATAAGATGGCTAGGACTATGCATAAAGCTAATTAATTTAAACTCTTCGACCTAAATTTTTGGTTCCAACCCGGAATGTGGGTGGGACGAATTAGTGGGAGCAGACAATTTTACTTTCGGGAGTTTGCCATTGCTCGCCGAAAGGATGACGGGGATTTTAAAAAATTGTTGGTGATCCAGCCAGGAACCGAACCCATTAAAAATAAAATATAAAATTTTGGGGAAAAGTAAGTTACTTACTTACTTACTTTAGGTGGCGCTACAGTCCAGGGTGGACCTGGGCCTCAGTCAACAAGCTTCTCCAGCCAGCTCGATCCCTGGCTAGCTGCCTCCAGTTTCGCACGCTAAGTTGGCTGAGGTTCTCTTCCACTTGCGTGCGCCACCTGAGTCTTGGCCTTCCTCTACTGCGTTGTCCCTCGGGGGCGGATTCGAAGACTTTTCGGACCGGAGCATTGGTGTCCATGCGCTCTACATGACCCAGCCATCTCAGTCTTTGGATCCTCACTCTTCGGGCTAGGTCCATGTCGCTGTACAGTCCGTACAGTTCGTCGTTGTATCTCCTCTTCCACTCACCGTCAATGCAGACGGGACCGAAGATAGCCCGAAGAATTTTTCTCTCGAAGCAACTAAGAACACCCTCATCCATTTTTGATAATGTCAATGTCCATGTCTCTGCGCCATAGGGCAGGACCGGGATTATTAACGTCTTACAAAGGGTGACTTTTGTTGTCCGAGAGAGGGCTTTGCTACTTAATTGCCTTCTTAACCCAAAGAAACAGCGGTAGGCAAGAGTTATGCTTCGCTTGATCTCAGCGCTGGTGTCGTTGTCGCTGACATCACGCTGTTTTCTCCCGATTATGTCAATATCGTCGGCGTATGCGAGTAGTTGGACGGACTTTTGAAAGATAGTGCCTCTTGTGTATGCTCGTGAGTTTTGCACTATTCTTTCAAGTACGATGTTGAAAAAATTGCATGACAGCGCATCGCCTTGTCTAAATCCTTTCTGGACATCAAAGGTCTCGGTGAGATCTTTACCGACCTTGATGGAGCAGCGTGCATTCTCCATCGACATCCTGCACAGACGGACGAGTTTGGCACAAATGCCAAACCTAGACATTGCTCTGTCTAGTGGTGGTAGAATAGGTGGTGTTTATCGATCTGAAGCTCATGGGTCCTCTTCATGATCTGTCGTAGTGTGAATATCTGAAGCCACACTGATATGGACCTATCAAGTTGTTGACGAACGGCTTCAGGCGTTCACACAATACGGCGGCTAAGATCTTATATGCGATATTAGGAAGACTGATGCCTCTGTAGTTGGCGCAGTTCAGAGGGTATCCTTTCTTGAAAATCGGACAAACAATGCTGAGGTTCCATTCAGCGGGCATACTTTCGTCCGACCATATTTTACAGATGAGTTGGTGTATGCTCCTAACCAAGTCATCGCCTGCCGCTTTGAAGAGCTTGGCAGTCAGGCCATCCGCTCCAGCAGCTTTGTTGGACTTCGATATAGCTATAGCTATCTTCACTTCATCCAGGTCGGGTGGACGGAATTGTTGGTCGTCATTGTCCAGGTTGAAAGGTTGATTCTGCCTGACAGCGGTATTTGGTCCGTCATCGCCGTTATACAGTCTGCAGAAATGATCTACGATGTTCCCTTGTTCATCTCTACAGGCTTCGGTTCGGGGTTTGTTTCCGCGGCATGTTATTTTTACCTTTGGGTAAAACTTCCGAACCTCATACCTGGAGTAGCATCTCTCAATTTCCTCGATCGCGCGCTTCTCATGCTCTTTCTTCTTCCTCCTGAGAAGCCGGTGCTCGTCTCTCCTCTTCTGCTCATAGAGCTCATGAGCAGCTCTGGTCCTTCTAAGCAGCGCCGCGTTATATGCATCTTGCTTAGCTATATGTGCTTGCCGGCATTCATCATCAAACCAGGGGTTTCATTGTGGTGGACGAGTGAAACCCAGCACATCAGAAGCGGCATCACTGATCTCGTTTTGGCAGTGTTTCCAATGGTCTTCGATGCTTGATGCTGGCGGCATTGGACCTCTTAAGAGATTAAGTGACACTCGATCGGAAAAGGACTTGGCGATCTCTTGCGATTGTAGTCGTCTGACGTCGAATTTTCTCACAGCATTAGTTTGTCTTGGCGTAGTTTGGGATATCCGCAACCGTACCTTGGCTACAACAAGGTAATGGTCCGAGTCAATGTTGGCTCCTCGGATGTACGGACATCCATAATACTGGAGGAGTGTCTTGCGTCGATCGCAATGTGATCAATCTGGTTGACTGTTGATTGATCAGGAGTTCTCCAAGTCCCCTTGTGTATGTCGAGATTTGGGAACCGCGTGCTAGCCACGACAATGTTTCGCCCCGCCGCAAAGTCGATTAGCCTGAATTCGTTATCGGAGGTGGTGTTGTGCAGGCTATATTTTCCTATTGTTCCACCAAAGATACCTTCTCTTCCTAGCTTTGCATTAAAATCACCGAGGACAATTTTAATGTCATAGCTAGGGCATTGCTCGTAGGTCTTGTTGAGGAGCTCGTAGAAGGCATCCTTGGTGTCGTCATCTTTCTCCTCTGTGGGGGCATGCGCGCATATGAGGCTTATGTTGGCGAATTTAGCCTTGATGCGGATTGCTACGAGGCGCTCGCTCACATGCCGGAAGCTGAGGACTTCTCGTCTTAGTCTGCCTCCGACAACAAATCCGCATCCAAATAAGCGCTGCTTTATCCGTCGATAGCAATTGCCGTAGTAGATGTCGCAGTTTTTCATCTTCTTTTTGTCCGGCCCATCCCATCGCATTTCTTGGATGGCGGTTATGTCTGCTTTGCAGCAGTCTAAGGCCTCCGCTAGTTGCTCGGCCGCACGTGGTCTATTAAGGAATCTAACATTCCACGTGCATATCCGAAGCTCATTGTCCTTAAATTGTTTGCGTGGGTTGTCAACAGTAGATCCGTCCATATCCGAGGCTTGTTGATGCTTCGTAACTTAATTTTTTTTAAATGGCCGGGCAGTTACCCCGGCGGCACAACCCCCAGCCTGGAAGACCAGTTCCATTTTATGGGGAACATGCGCTAGCTGAGCGAACGTGTCAAAAGTGGTTTGCACGATTTAAAAGTGGTGATTTTGGCTTGGAAGACGATGAACGTCCTGGGCAGCCAAAAAAGTTTGAAGATGAAGAACTGGAAGCATTACTCTATGAAGATTGTTGCCAAACACAAGAAAATCTCGCAGAATCTTTGGGTGTCACTCAAGCAGCAATTTCAAAACGTTTAAAAGCCGCTGGATATATTCAAAAGCAAGGAAATTGGGTTCCACATGAACTCAAGCCGAGAGACGTCGAAATGCAGTTTTGCATGTCCGAAATGCTGCTGGAGCGCCACAAAAGGAAGTCATTTTTGCATTGGATTGTTACTGGTGATGAAAAATGGATCCATTACGACAACCCCAAAAATCAAGCGCAAAAATCATATGTGAAACCCGGCCAACCAGCCAAATCAACGGCAAAGCCGAATATCCATGGCGCGAAAGTAATGCTCTGTATTTGGTGGGATCAGATGGGTGTGCTGTATTATGAGCTGCTAAAACCGGATGAAACCATCAATGGACAACGCTACCGAACACAATTAATCCGTTTGAAAAGTCTTGGGAAGTCTTACCCCACCCGCCTTATAGCCCAGACCTTGCCCCTTCTGACTACCATTTGTTCCGGTCGATGCAGAACGCCCTCACTGAAATACGGTTCAGAGCAGAACATCGAAAATTGGCTTGATTCATTCTTGGCTGCTAAGCCGGCACAGTTCTTTTGGGATTGGATCCACAAATTGCCAGAAAGATGGGAAAAAGTCATAGCTTCAGATGGGCAATACTTTGAATAATATTATTGTACATGTTTTTCTTAAATAAATGTTCAAATTTTGAAAAAGAAAACCGCACGAATTAAGTTATATACCCTATATTAATGTGACCTTATTAATATTGTATTCATTTAAGAAAAAAATAAAAAATAAAAATTAAAATAAATAAATAAAAACAGTGTACTCTCTCTTTAAGGACACATCTCATAAATGGACACCTCTGATAACTGGACAGATTTCAAAGAACGGAAACAAAAAATTGTTTTTCATAGTAACAAGTCTCTTACAAGCGGACTCTCCTATAACCGGACGCGGACACCAAATTTCATAACCGCAATACAATTTCGCTCTCTCCAAAATGGACAAAATAAAACTTTTTTTGTCTGTCTAATTTTATTTGTTTCACGCTTTTCAAGAAGTAATGAAAGGAAGAAATAACTGTGTAAAACAGCCCATACATATGAATAAAGTTCTGACACATGTTGCAGTTTCAAGCAATTTTTTTCGTGTAGGTATGGTCAGGTTTTAAAGTTGTTTCATGTGTATGGGCCGCGTAGCACGCACGCATTGACTATCTGAAAAGAGTAACAGTTATTAATCCCGTTGCATTTTATGAATGCTGAAAATGTGTCTATGTGTAACTTGAATGCCAAAGCGAAAAAATTAGTGATTTATAAGAATTCGGGTGAAAAGCATCGAAATAGGAAAAGTAAAGCACTTATTGACAATTAAAGAAAAGGTGAAAGTCATTCAAGCCCATAATAAATTCAAACTCAGCGTTCGTAGGTCAGCGACTAAATTCAAAATCGGTAAAACACAACACAAACACATGACTAATGTGTTTTTCTTTTAAACGGACAAATTTCTCAGAACCGTCGGTGTCCGCTTATAGGAGAGTACACTGTAAATGCTTGTGTACCACAGGGCTCCATTTTGTCTCCGACATTGTTTTAAATCTATACCAATAATCTCTTGTCTGCTACTATTAATCAAATATATTTTTTTGGTGGCGACAGTACATACTCTCTACTTTTTATATTCGTTCCCAGGCTCGTGTCCCAGCTGTAAAACAGGAACGGCAGTGTATACTAATCTCATTGAATTCTGACAGTTTTATAGTTTACCAAATGCAGGACCTCCAACAGAGTAGAATTTATTGCTGTCTGCTGTTGTTTAAACGAAATCTTCACGCCCAGCTTTTATCCATGAACGATACTCGCACCGTTGAAATCGAAAAACTTTCCATTCTCTTGCCTTCGCTTAAAATTGTAGTACAATACATATGGTATATCTGGTCAGGTGCTCCTATAATACTTACATATGTTTCCACCTGCCAGACAGGATTCAAAACTGTGCAATAAAAATAGTTGATGCTAGTATCACTAAGACAATTGAACGCGGACTCTTTCAACCTTCAATCGCAACTAACATCACGCTATGAATGCTGATCAGAGTACTCTCAAGCCCACTTAAGGCGTACTCTAAAAAATCGTATTTGTTTCCTTAACTGTATAAATGGCTTATGGAATATTCAGCCGAGCTCTTTTTTCCTAGTCATTGTAACTTATAAACATTTGAGACCAACGTACAACGGTATTTCATTTTATTTTTTCCCCATAACTTTTCTTCGCCCCCGCTATGTGTAAACATTTAAAGAGTACTCGAAAACTACATTTTTAATTCCTCATTGTTCGACAAAATGGTGCCAACGGATATGGCATATATTGCGATAATGTCCTCTTAAAAGCTTTTTTTAGTTATTAGTTAAGTTATCGGGAACTGGTCGCTGCACATGTCCTCTTCAAGGTCCATGTGCAGATTCGAACATCGCTGTCCCGCTTTATCCAGGGTAATTGATTCTTTTGGTAGAATATGACTTATGCCCCACTCACTGTACATGCATTTTCCACAACTACATCTTCATTATTTTACATATGAGACCTATAGGTAGATACTGTGATAATTGAGTCTTAAGACTGTTCAGCCGTTTACCATTACTAGGGTCTTGCTGGATGACTAGGTTAGCGTCAGCTGTTTACTATTATGAAGATTTGTTTGATTATTTCCAAAAAGATAGTTACCTTACTCCCAGTAGTCCCAATAGTGGTGTTTGAATTACAGTCAGCTGATCTGCAAAGTGAAATTGAAATGAATCCCTAAATAGAGGAAAACTTTAGGTGTTGACGTGTTTTAGACACTTGCCAATATCTTCTGTTTTATGTTAGTCAAGCGTCAATACAACAGTCTCAAATGAAACACTAACTATTGTTACGAACATCACGTGTGTTTACTTCAAACTTACAAACAAATTGCTTCTAATTTTATAACTTATTTTAGTGAAAAATAAGATCATAAGCTTACTTCTGACAAATACCCGCTTTCGGGGTATCCAAAGAAACAAAAAAAAAACGTTATCAACCCCAGGCACCTGATCTAACACGTTATCGGTTTATGGTCTGATACTTAGCATGTTTGCTGTCTGAGTTTAGTGGATATTCTATTCTGGGTATGTGGATCTATTTAAATTTTTTGTTTTGGCTCTTCGGAATGAATCATTGAAACATCTTTCCAAATAAAAGTGTCTATCTAGTTTTGTTATCGAGAAGACTACTCGTATTTGCGAACTCTAAGACTATGATGATAGCACGATTGCAAACATTTTATTTTCTTGTGAAGACTTAATCCTTCAAATAACATTTATCAGAGGATTTTCTAGTGCCGAGAAATGATTTCTTCAAATTTCACTAAGACACGTGAATCACGAAGAATTGTCGGTAGAATTGAGATTCCGATTCGATTTCCTGAGGAAGTACTGATAAGTTAACCGGAATTAGGTGTTTGTTTGGTGTCATTTAAAATCAAAATGATTATAATTGCGGATTTAGTTTATTCGTAACTTCCGGTATTCTGATGACGAATCCACTCAAGGAAAAATCATTCGCCCTTCAGGAAAAGAGGGTACTACACAGAAAACAGATATCGTTTCAGCGTTAAGGCCAGTACCCAATGTGGATAGAATGCGCTGTAGAAGTTAGAAACTAAAAACACAGTAATATGTAGGTATAGCAAAATTATATTCATTCTATTAAGGATTGACGTAAAGGAAGTAACCGGCACCCTTTACGAAAAGAACCAAGCGTTAAAGTTCCAAGCCTTAGTTAAAGAGTTTCATCACTGGGTGATGTACTATGAAAGTAGGCATTTAACGACCTAAAGGTGTCTATGTTCAGCGCTGCAACATCACATTCTCGCTCAAACGACAGTCTTCTTTAGTGCGAGTGCGAGTGTAAAAAAGAAGAGAAAACAACACAATAATGTCCTTTCGGAACCTGGTCCTCATGTTCTGTGCACTACCTAGCTGCAGCTAAGATGCGTCAACGAATATCTCAACGTAGCAATACTAGATGGGGTGAAAAGAAACCTCCTTGACCGCCAGAATGCGCTGCTACTGCCTTGAAGTTCGTTCATATTTAGGCAGACATGCCAAATTTCAGTGCGATACTTTCTTTAGTTTTGTTTTGACAGCTGATTGTTGTTGACGTGTTTGACATCATGTTGAGTAATGGACAAAAACGATTTTCGTTCTCTCATAAAACATTATTTTTCCATGGGGCTAATGCTCAGATTACACCGTCAAATATTGGTTTCGAGAGTTTCGTGGTGGCCGCAACTCCACTACCGATCAAGTCCGCAGCGGCAGGCCCTCCGATGCGGTTACAGAGGACAATGTCAAAAAAATACATGAAACGGTGTTGGCTGACCGGAAAGTGAAGGTGCGCGAGCTAGCAGATACCACAAAGATTAGTACTGAGCGCACACGCCATATTTTGGGCAATATTCTGCATATGAAAAAGTTAACCTGCCGCTGGGTGCCGCGCAAGCTCAGTCCTGAACAAAAACACGAACGCGAGAGCACTTCGAAAGACTGGACTTGCTGATGCGGAATCGGGCGGACTTCTGGCATCGGTTGGTAAATGCTGATGAAACCTGGATCCACTATTACACAATGGACTGAAGCCGGCAGGAGTGCTCCGGATCGGCCTACCTCGAAAAAGGAAAAACCATCAACAGCGAGCATTACTGTGCATTATTGGAGCGATTGAAGGCCGAAATCGCTACAAAACGGCCTCACATGAAGCGAAAAAAAATTTTGTTTTTGCAAGACAATGTGCCGGCGCATAAGAGCATCGCAATCACGGCTAAAATCAATGACTTACGGCTCCAATTATTGTCGCATCCACCGTATTCGCCCGATTTGGCTCCCTCGGACTATTATCTCTTCCCAAACCTCAAAAGATGGCTCATCAATAAAAAATTCCAGGGTGGACTTAGAGCTCAGTCAAAAAGAGTGTCCAGGCAGCTCGAGCTTTTGATAGCTGCCTCTAGTTTCGCACGTTTAATTGGCTGAGGTACTCTACCACTTGCATGCGCCACATAAGTCTCGGTCTTCCTCTACTGCGATGTCCCTTGCGGCCAGATTCGAAGGCTTTTCAGATCGGAGCGCTGGTGTCCATCCGCTCAACATATCCCAGTTTATCAGGTTATTGTAGGCGCTACTTTTGCCATCGATAACAATAGCCGTAGTATTTGTCACAATTTTTCTACCTCTGTCCGGTCCATCCCATAGCATTTCTTGGATGGCGGTAATGTCTGCTTTGTAGCAGTCTTCCCGTGGCCTATTAATGAACCTAACATTCCACGTGCATATCCAAAGCTCGTTGTATTTATTTAGTTTGCATGGTTGTCAACAGTAGATTCATCCTTATCCGAGGCTTGATGTTGCTTTGTAACTTTCTTTCTTTTCTCGATGGCCGAGCAGCTACCAAGCGGCACAACCCCCAACCAGGAGGGCCAGTTCCATTTTTGACACCCCTAGGACGACGGGTCAGTTAAACTCGTTCGGAGATGTGAGCGCTGCCGTTGGTGCATACATGCCTCATCCGCCCCAATCTCTTTTCCACGATCCTGATATGGTCTCGCCCTGAGCTCCAAATATGTCGGCATAGTCCGGCTAAGGTTTCATTTGTTCCGGGATTTTTCTTCACCATTGATTTTATCTGGGGGAGTCCTGCTATTTTTGTCTGCTGGTCAGCACTCGTGCTTATAATTTTAGCAAGTCCAGTCCGGGTGGACACAAACCAGTACTTGACGATTACAACGTGGAGGGTATGTAGAAAACAGCTGCAATAGCGGAAATAACCAGGTTGACATCTCTCAGTGTCTACCTTATTTCTATAGAACCCCACCGTCAACCAAAAAAAAACAGATGGGCTAAAAGGATTTTAGGATGAGTGCTGCAAAGAAAGCCAAGCCAGCAAGCTACCACATTTTCCTATAAAGGGTTTCGCTTTTTAAGTTGGGGCAACAGTTTGGGTAGAGATACTGACCCAGTAAGACTGCCAGGATGCCAATAACACGTTTTGTTTTTTGAAAGAATGTCAAAGCATTCTGGATGTTTAAATGCTAAAAAGAATTTTGTAGCGATTTATGTATCTCGTGCTTCCGTTAAATAATTGAGTCTTAGATGTAGCTTAAGCTATATAATTCCAGCTATGAAATTAAAATGGACGGAAGAGAAACCGAAAACCTTGACAAAGAACAGCATGTCCTTCCTGCTCTTAATATGCTTACTTGCATTTGAAGATTTAGATCACGTGCCAAGCTTATTCGATTTTCTTTATCTCAAATATGGTATTGATTTAGATTGCAGTCACGGTCAGAGGTGGAGTTGACATACAAATAAGAACAAAAACCGGTAAGATACTCACATGTATGATTCAGAGTGCAGCACAAGCTGATAATCCCCAAAGATGCAGATACTCCAGGAGCAAGCAATAAAAAGCAAAAGCCACAAATGTGTCGACCGAACAGCTGCTCGGAACCACTTATATGGCCCAAAGATTAAGGTGGGAAGCTGATCACGACGTCCAACACAGACATTTGATAAGGTTTAAGTGTAGAAAAAAGAAAAGCTCTTCTTTTCGTTCAACCCAGTACAGCAGATCTGAACTTGAACGATGTACTCAGCAAATATTTTACAAATGCATATCATGTCAAGCAACACCCCTGTCTCTAAATCATTGAATGTAGATTTTAAGTGACTGTGCCTCCTACAGCGATTTTTGTTCTTTCTTTTGGTTTATAACCAGCTTCAATCACCGAAACTGTAAGCGAGTCAAATAATAAAACACGACGTAGCTGGTATTTGTCATCGACTTTGGTTACAGTTCCCTGACATCGGTGGTATATTTCCAGTAATGTTGTAACGTATACTCATAAATTGGCTGTATGTAAAACTGTTTTGCGGATGCATCCTCTGTTTAAGATGCAGCATGCATATCGATGCTGTTGACCTTGTAAAACTGCGCTTCAAAATCTAGTGAGGATAGTTAAGTGTGCATTCGACAAGAAACGAGGGAGCCCGCGTTATGCCTGTTTATCGACATTGAGGTTGTCTTAAACAAAGCAATTTCTTCGACACCGGAAGAATCACTTAGTAGATGAATCACTTCTTTTCTGAACTAAAGCAAAACTAGTGAACAGACAGTTGGATTATGATGCTGACTGCGGTCTCTTACAGATGGGTGCACTCTCTCCAATGCTATGGTGGATGATGTTCGATTTTGTGTTTAATGCTCTTAATGGTTCTAATGACCTCGGGAAGCATTGATTTGAGCTGCCGATAACCTGGAGATTCATGCCATCTGCAGTTGTGCTCATGAAACTCAACTGCCAATGGGAGCATATGTAGGTTGAGGTCCTGAAAAATTCACATCTGATTCCTGAGCTGAACTGAGACTAGACTGAGTAAATTTACCCATCCGATTGCATTCAGTGAACGCTTGCATTCTCTTACTATCTTAGCAGTCGTCTTCCACCACCGATTGTTCACAATATAATTTGTTGCCAACAGGATTGTTTATTTCTCGATATAGACCCAAGTTTTTCAAACCAGAACGAGCATGTTGTCATCCACCTGAAAGAAAACAACACCAGAACCTAAATCGCTTTTGAATTCATCTATGAAAACTTTCCTGGTCTGGAGTCGAAACCATTCCTTGGGACGGGGAAAGTCGATCTTATATTTTCCCTGCAGCAGGAGTTTCATCAGTTGGCATATCTATAAGACTAGAGTAAGTTCACTTCTTCTCATGCACTTCGACCAACATGCACCAAAGTAGTGCAGGTAAAACGCCGCCTGTGGTCTATCAGCATAGGGAATTTATATTAACAGCATTGTGATTCATCTACGCCGTGTTGTCTGGGCGAGTTACACATGCCGTCAGACATTGCATTATCGAACCTACCCTCAATATCGATGGAAATGCCCAGCGCGTATTCCTTCATGTCGAGTGCACCTTTTGTTTTGCTTGCCAGATTTTGACGCGCAATTTTGCAAGATCTTTGCGTTGGTAATCGAATTACATCTTTGTCAGAATATACATTCGCAAAATAGTTACCAGCACGTGGTACCCATGTTTTTCAACATGAAAAAACTCTAATTTTTAGGTCTGAAGCACTTGGCGGGCGATTTTCGATACAAAGGCTACTCTCGCTATTCCCCAGGGTTCAAGTGTGTATGCTGGTGCAGGGCTAGCAGAGTTACCAGTAGCTTTCGTGCAAAATCTTTTTATGACGGACTCTTCTTCTTATATTTTGTTGCTTCAATCTGTAAAGATTCCAGTCTTCCTCCAAATTAGTCTAAAGTGATCTGTTTAGGAGTTTTAGGATTTTTTTTTGCAAATCGCTGAAGACTGGGTAAGCGTGCCAGTTGAAAATATTTGGTGAAAGTATCGTTCACGTTTTTAACAGCTTCCTGTAACTTTTGTTTTCTTCCAAGAATAGGAGAAGCAGGTTGGACTTGTCGAGCCGAGCTCCTTCTTAAGTCGTACCCAGTTGGTATCTGTGGTTTCCGTCCGTTACCTTCCGATCCAAAAATTGACTGAGAGCAAGATACCTAACAACCAGGCTACACAGGTTCCTGTATGGATATTATGGAAGGTTTTGTATTCGACACGAAAAGCCTTATACATATAAGTAAACCGTAGCCTTCTAAGCAGTCTCTTGTTTATTTAGTATCAAAGACGAAATTTACATCTAAAGCAGATAGACAGACGCTCTGTCTAACTATACAACAAAATAAGAGCCGTCCTTGTTTTCCCCATTCTTTTTCTCCTTGTGAGAGTAGATTTCTTACTTTTCAGTGTCGAGTCCATGGTTCTGGGTACGAAGACGCATCAGCTCTGAGTTCATCCGGGGCGCAGAAGTTGGCTGGTATCAATTTCAGTTTGTGAGGTTTTCGATTGCTGCATGGAGTACTTCAGTTTAAGAGTTCAGTTTTCCATACGCTAGCCCTCTGCTTGAATGACAAAATTCTTTGTTTGGACTAGCTCCCACAGTTGTCCACTATATCTATATATTTCCATTGTAACAGCCTAAGCAAATCAACGTTTTGTAGGTAAACCCTACCACGAGGCGGAAGATATAATTATAGTTTAAAGTTTAGTTTGACAAAAAAAAGAAGGGTGTTTATTTCGACCTCTTAGTGCGACTTAATTTTATGACAATCGTAGTTTCGAGAGATAAGTTCTTCAACTCCTTATAATCATTAATAAGCCCAAAAAATCCTTCTTTAATTATTTAAAATTCATTTCAGAAAGTTGGCCTTCATGTAGACACTCTTTTATCACATACTGTCTTCACTTAAACATTCAACTTTAAACTGGAACAATTCAGTTTTACGCTGATAACACATGTGTTTTGTTTGAATGGATTCACTTTATTATCTATTCGAGCTTATCGCACATTGTTTGCGGTTTTATTCTCACCTGCGCGTTTATTTTGTTATTATTATGACTCTCCCACGCTGTTTTTTAGCGCCATTTAGTCTGTTCATGGCTTTTGTCATAAATTGCCTTCTTTGGTTTGTTTATCTTGACATAACGTGGTGTCAAAAATTAACGGTCCTTATGACCTTTTAAACAATTATTGAGTATTTTGTTCATCTGTTTCAATAGGCCTTATTATAAGATACTCGTATAAACTTTTATCTATTAAATAGTAGATCAATTAAAATAGAACAGGATTTGAAAAAATTGCTAAATTTCTTAGATATAGCATCGTTAATTGTATGTTGTTAATTGGTATTTGTTGGCAAACGGGGGGGAAGACGAGTTGAAGAAGTTTGAATATGTTTAATGCATTGCTTTTGGGTGTAACTATTCTTGATTAAAATTGTACTAGTTTCTACTTTATAAAAAGAACCTAGCGTTCAGAAATTATTCACTACTGACATTTAGACACGACTCTTAAAAGACCGTTTATTTTGATTTCTAGATTCGAACCGAAAGCTTAGTATCCACTTAAAGTCCTGAAAGTCATTGGAATGTCCTCGCATAGCATAGTTCTTTAATGGCACCGTACAAAAAAAAAAAAAGTCCCTTGGCGGAATGATATTGAACTTGGTGTGCAATAAATCGATTGTTATCAGCTTGTGTGGCACATAGCCCGATTTTGCTGGAATCAAAGCTCGCCCAAGTTCAAATCCTCAATATCTGGCCATAAATAATTAGTTATCATGAATTTGATTGTTATATTTATTTCACTGTCGTTTTGGAAGAAAAATGTGGCAAAATTGCTTCCTCGCGAAAAACACCATGAAACAGTCACAGTCACGATGACTGTGGATTTGGATTAGTGCATTTTCCGAGCTCCAAGTACGGCAATTTTGCCGACGATATGGAAATGAGCCTTATCTGAAAAGCTGATTTTTTTTGTCAAAATTGTCGTCAATTTCCGCCTGCTCCAAATGCTAAACAGAAAAGCGACAATCAAGTGGGTGGCCATTTTACTTCTATTTCTGAGTCAATTTGAATTTGTTAGCTAATAATACGAGATCTTATGCAAAAGATCTGCTGATCAGGCAGTGCGACTGATGTTCAGTTGGTGAGATCTTTGGCACACTTACGGCAACAGCTGCTATATTCTCCGTTGAGCGCACAGGACACGAGAATATGTGCGGTTATTCATCAGCAAACTAGTCTTATGAACTTTCTACTTAACTTCAGTATACCAGATGCAGTTTCGGAATATTTCCCAACGTTTTTTAAACATAAATTGATCCATTTCATACCGCTAAAATATAATTAATACGAGTAGGTACTGAGTTTCTGTAAATTTGTTGCGCGCCTAAGAGCTGTCACAGTCAAAATAACATACTTACTTACTTTAGGTGGCGCTACAGTTCGGGGTGAACCTGGACCTCAGTCAACAAGCTTCTCCAGCCATCTGGATCCCTAGTTAGCTGCCTCCAGATTCGCACGCTAAGTTGGCTGAGGTCCTCTTCCACTTGCGTGCACCACCTGAGTCTTGACCTTCCTTTACTGCGCTGTCCCTCGGGAGCGGATTCGAAGACTTTTCGGACTGGAGCTTTGGTGTCCATACGCTCTACATGACCCAGCCATCTCAGTCTTTGGATCTTCACTCTTTTGGTTAGGTCGATGTCGCTGTACAGTGCGTAGATTTCATTGTTGTATCTCCTCCTCCACTCACCGTCAATGCAGACGGCACCGAAGATCGCCCGAGGTATTTTTCTCTCGAAGCAACCAAGAACACCCTCATCCATTTTTGATAATATCCATGCCTCTGAGCAGGACCATAGAGCAGGACCGGGATTATTAAGGTCTTATAAAGGGTGACTTTTGTTGTCCGCGAGAGGGCTTTGCTACTCAATTGCCTTTTTAACCCAAAGAAACAGCGGTTGGCAAGAGTTATTCTTCGCTTGATCTCAGCGCTGGTGTCATTATCTGTAATTATAGCAGAGCCTAGGTAAACATAGTCCTTAACTACCTCAAAGTTATATCTGTCGAGGGTGACGTTCTGCCCGAGACGTCGGTGTTGGTTGTCCTTTTTGCTTGACAGCATATACTTGGTCTTGCCCTCATTGACCGCTAAACCCATTTTCGCACTTTTCTTTCAAGTACGATGTTGAAAAAATCGCATGACAGCGCATCGCCTTGTCCTTTCTGGACATCAAAGGTCTCGGTGAGATCTTTACCGACCTTGATGGAGCAGCGTGCATTCTCCATCGACATCCTGCACAGACAGACGAGTTTGGCAAAAATGCCAAACCTAGACATTGCTCTGTCTAGTGGTGGTAGAATAGGTGGTGTTTATCGATCTGAAGCTCATGGGTCCTCTCCATGATCTGTCGTAGTGTGAATATCTGAAGCCACACTGATATGGACCTATCAGGTTGTTGACGAACGGCTTCAGGCGTTCACACAATACGGCGGCTAAGATCTTATATGCGATATTAGGAAGACTGATGCCTCTGTAGTTGGCGCAGTTCAGAGGGTATCCTTTCTTGAGAATCGAATAAACAATGCTGAGGTTCCATTCAGCGGGCATACTTTCGTCCGACCATATTTTACAGATGAGTTGGTGTATGCTCCTTACCAAGTCATCGCCTGCCGCTTTGAAGAGCTCGGCAGTCAGGCGACCCGCTCCAGCAGTTTTGTTGGACTCAAGCTTCGATATAACTATCTTCACTTCATCCAGGTGCGGTGGACGGTATTGTTGGTCATCATCGTCCAAGTTGAAAGGTTGACTCTGCCTGACAGCGGTATTTGGTCCGTCATCGCCGTTATACAGTCTGCAGAAATGGTCTTTCGAAATCCTCAGCATCGACTGCGATTCTACTACGATGTTCCCTTGTTCATCTCTACAGGCTTCAGTTCGGAGTTTGTTTCTGTGGCATGTTATTTTTACCTTTTGGTAAAACTTCCGAACCTCGACCGAGCGCTTCTCATGCTCTTTCTTCTTCCTTCTGAGAAGCCGGTGTTCGTCTCTCCTCTTCCGCTCATATAGCTCATGAGCAGCTCTGGTCCTTCTAAGCAGCGCCGCTTTGTATGCATCTTGCTTAGCTATATGTGCTTGCCGGCATTCATCATCAAACCAGGGGTTTCATTGTGGTGGACGAGTGAAACCCAGCACATCAGAAGCGGCATCTCTGATGGCGTTTTGGGAGTGTTTCCAATGGTCTTCGATGCTTGATGCTGGCGGTATTGGACCTCTTAAAAGATTAAGAGACACTCGATCGGAAAAGGACTTGGCGATCTCTTGCGATTGTAGCCGTCTGACGTCGAATTTTCTCACAGCATTAGTTTGTCTTGGCGTAGTTTGGGATATCCGCAACCGTACAACAAGGTAATGGTCCGAGTCAATGTTGGCTTCTCGGAACGTACGGACATCCATAATACTGGAGGAGTGCCTTGCGTCCATCGCAATGTGATCAATCTGGTTGACGGTTGATTGATCAGGAGTTCTCCAAGTCCCCTTGTATATATCGAGATGTGGGAACCGCGTGCTAGCCACGACAATGTTTCGTCCCGGCGCAAAGTCGATTAGCCTGAATCCGTTATCGGAGGTGGTGTTTTGCAGGCTATATTTTCCGATTGTTCCATGTCGGAGTAGCCTAGATAAGGTCTTGTTTTGTTTTTCCGACAATAATCCTGATGTATGGCGCAGGAAACTCGCCATTTGCCCCCTTCACCACGAAATCTCTAGTGAGATTTCCAGATGGCGCCGCGGGGAGGCGTGAAGTAGGACTCATTAGCAGAGGTGCAAGATGTTCGGCTGCAGAGGCTCATTCTCGTCGTTTAAAGAACCAGTACCTGTCGGAAGATGCTACTTCATACGAGGCCTTATACTAATCGTTGTCAAAATAATATATGATTTAAAAATAAATCAACAGGTGGCCAATCCTTTAATTGCTCTAGTATAATGATCGTACTAGATTAATGTGTAGAAATCTTCACTCAAGTTTTGTAGGACAATAAAAGTCAAATTTTTTTTTTGTTTTTCAGCACAGCTACTAATTTTACTTTTTTTTAATTAAATTGAATGGAGAATATTATATAATATTGACTCTTGCCACTTAGGTTTTTTAACAGCTGTTTTTGTTTAAAAAGCTGGTTAAACTCTACGTTAAATAATTGGTCGCTCCCATTTTACAAACGTTTCGCTGGCTCTTTGGAAAACAAGAAAAATATTAATTTCGCTTCAGATTAATATTGTACTTAAGGAAATTGACAGTGCATGTTTGTACATATTATAAATCCGTATTTGTTTACAATCAAGATTTTGTACAATATGGGGGAAAAAAAGCAGTTGCTGCTAATAATAACAGTTATTAGCTTTAAAGTCATTAAATTTTCCTTGTATTTTCGTGTTGTTCGGGTTGTTATGCGTTGATTTGCATGTTTTTCTCTTTAGGGAAACCTGTTACAAGTATCTACTTAGGCTTTTGATATCTCAGATACTGGTTGTGTGGTCACATGGTCTTCTGAATGGATTTCATATTCATACCTTAGCACAAAAATATTCGTATGGGTATCTATGAATTGATTAACTTTTCCATACAATAAACTTGTTTTTCATTTCTTATTTAAAAAAAACATAGGTGTATCTTTAAAAATGTATTTCTGTAATGCCGCAAATATTATCCTAATGAAAACAACAAATGACATCATTTTTAAAAGCACGCAGTCTGCAGAGGAATTCGTTATTTTTATATTATTTTGCCTTTTCTGCCCAGGAGAAAGGTTTGTGTTTTTTTTTTTTTAATTTGCTACAGACGTAGATACATGATGAAAAGCACGTGGTTATTTCGAACGGCTTCATTGAATATCTTTATGATTCTGCGATAGCACTCATATTGTCGCTAGTATGCAAATCGATTATTCAAAAATCATGTTTTTTTTTTGTTCAGCTAAAAGGTGTGTCTATGGCCTACAATTTTGATCTTAACTGGTGACTTTCTTTGAATTTAATGGGTTGCGTAGGCATGTTTTATTTGAAAGTGAACTTTGGGTCAGCAATATGTCTTTTGTGACTTTAAACAGTTGCAGATACTTCAATTTCACTTTGGAAGTATTAAACATACAAATATTTCGATAGACATTTGTCCAACCAGTCCGGTTTTTCTTTCACATCATTTGTAGAAGTGTTTTTGTGTACCTACAAGAAATTTGTAGTATTCAATTGTAATTTTTGAATAAATCTTTAAACCTTAAATATATGACTACTAGGTTGACCACTGAGTAAAGTGCTTAGTATGCGATTGTATCAATAAAACGAATTTTAATGTTTTACAACCTTTTTAAAAGAGAGTGCTAAAAGAAATAGTCAGTGCACCGTGGTACATAAGATATAACGATTTGCTTGTGCCTTGAAATTCTTCTAGATACAGGGGGAACAAAATCTTATCCAAAAGCATATAATTCGACTTGCGATTCTCATAGCGTCCTTATAAGATTTTTACACCTTCCCTCAGAGAAAATGACGACATCGCTTATGATTCGAACACTAAAGGATAATTAAAATCAAAAAAACATCAACGACAGCTTCCAGAAAAGTAGTTAAGACACTTTCGGAACGAAATTTTGGAATCTCTGAAAACAGTATATTAAAAATCGTCGGTTCGTGCACTCTATGAGGAAATGCTTACGGAGAATCATCGGATGATTGCAACATCTAGACTTAAGGATTACAAAGTTGCTGAACCGGATTGACTTAGATAGATAGATAGATAGATAATTTTTATTTACTTCTTAAAATCCAGATACAATTTACCAGTTACATTAAAAGAAATAATAATGACATAAGTATTTTTGAAAGGAAAATAGAGATAATTTCATTTCAAGGCTATGTAGTTAAAGCTTTATTAAAGAAAAAAAATAGAACGGGTGGGGTGGTCCCATAAATTAAATCATATATATTATGACAACAAAAACTAACAATTAGCTTATACAAATTTTAAACATTACGCCAAAAATATCAGAGAAGAATACTAAACAAAGATTCAACACTCCCAACATCAAGGGAAAAGAGCCAATTTTTTACAAATTTTACAAAGACAAGATGAGAATTAATCGCTCGGATAAAAAGTGGAAGTTTTTTAAATAACCGACACGATGAAACACTATAAAAGTTTCGAAACGCGGTTGTACGAAAAACGGGTACAGTGACTTGATTTAATAAATTGCCACGTAAACTGTAATTGGCGATTTGTCTGAAGTTTAGATTTCCTGATTTTTAATAAAATATCTTTAGAACTTTATAGGAGTACAAGTGATGGACTGGAAGAACCCTTAAATCTCTGAAAAGTGGAAAACTGGGATAAAAGCGGGGCTTATAGCTTATAGTTTCGTCAAGATGTGTTTTTGGAGTATCAAAAGAGGCTTAATTTTGTTGAAGTATATACCTCCCCAGCAGGCAGTCCCGTATTGTAGTCTCGAATGAAATATACCATAATATATCTTTTTCAACAGTTTAAAAGAGCAAACATTGCCCAGAAAATAAAAATTCCTTAGTGTGCCACGAAAATAATGTCTCAAATACTCTGTGTTGTTATAAAAACTCATCCTAGAATCAACGATAAGTCCCAAGTATTTAAAATTATTCACAATTTCAACTTGAAAACATTTATCGCTGCAACTGAGAGGAGGAACTGGGCTTGCAAAACCAATAAGAGAGTTTAAACCTCCGACAGTCGGTTGCATGAAAGTAAACCTCAGCACCAAAATTGTAGTGCGCTGACAAATTAAAAAAAACATAATTTTAGTTCTAGAGCTTATAACCAACTGACGCTCTGCAAACCAGATTCTTAATAAAAACAGATCCCAATTCATGTCTGCGGTAAGATTCAAAACACTCTCTGAACCATAGGCAAAACCCACATCACCCGCAAAAGCTGTCAGCAAGCCCTTAAAATCCAATTTAAACAAGGAATTGATATAAATTAAAAAGAGGATCGGTTCCAAAACAGATCCCTGAGGAACTTCTAGGTGCAGATTTTTTAATTCACTCCTTGTATCACCAATTTTCACACTTTTTTTTCTATTTTTCAAGTAAGATCTGAACCAACATTTTCAATCTTACATAGCAGTATATCATGGTTCACCATATCAAAGGCTTTTGATATACTCGTATCAACAAACAACCCAGCGGTATACTTTTTTTTGTCAAGATTGGCAAATACTTGAGAACAAAAGTGTAAGAGGGCATCTTCTGTAGATTTGTTTTTCTGAAAACCAAATTGAACATCACTGAAAAAAGTTGTTTTATTTAAAAAAATCACCATTCTACTTTTCAAAACTTTTTCGAAAATTTTGCTGACTGAGGGTAGGAGTGAGATCGGCCTGTAATTACACATTTCAATAGTCGATCCATTTTTGAAGAGAGGTAGAACATCCGCACATTTAAGTGCATCCGGAAATATCCCAGAAAAAATGTTTTTATTGAAAATATGCGCCAGCACATCAACTAAGAATCATGCAATATTTTTAAGAACTAAACTTTGATATTCCATCAGCCCCAGAAGAATTTGAATTTTTTATCTCACGAATTGTTTTTAGAAGTTCAAGGCCAGTTATCGGCTGTCGCTGAGAGGGTACAACAGGATTGCAAACAGGACTACAAAGCGTGCAACTAGAGTGGGTAGAATTAACTTGCATATTATCAGATATGATTGCAAAATAGTTGTTAAAGGAGTTAGCAATGCCAAGCTTTTCCGTAACCACAATATCATTCTCACGTACCGCACTTTGATGTCTACTGGCTGTTTTTTTTTTATTGAGAATGCTATTAACTAACTGCCATTCATATCTTAGATTGCCTCAAGCTACATTAAATTTGTTACTATAATAAATGCCTCGACAAATTGGGATTTCTCTTTTCAATTCAGAGCATATTTTTTTGTATTTTGTTTTTAGATAGTGGTTGTTAGAGTGCTTTGAACATTTTATTCTTAACTTGTTTTTAAACTTAACTTTTTTAATAAGCTCAGCGTAATCCAAGGTTTAAGGTGTTTTTCAGATTTTTTTGGACTAACTGTGAGAGTACAACTGCGTATATGCCTATTGAGGATAGACATAAATATGTCATACGATTTCGAGGCCTCGCATATCACTATTTTCTAAGATATTGATATTGAAATCGCCTAGGATTATCAAATTTTTAGATTTTTCCCTTTCCAAAAAGGCTGAAAATTCTTCTAAAAACACCGAAATATTGAACTTATGAAGCTTATAGGCACATAATATGACGTAGACCTCGTCTTTGATTTTGAAAGAAACGTTTAAAACATCTGCACTCAGAAAATCTAGCTTCGATACATCGACAACCTCATAAACTTGCTTGACAAAGCATCCAACACCTCCCGCAGCGTAATTCTCATTTGTATTCACATAAAAATTAAATCCCGGTAACTCATATTCTCTTTTCTCAAAATCGTAATTACAAATTTCAGAGTTGTAGTCTCTGAAATCAGGGATGCATACAAAATAATCTAAATGAGATATTAGCGATGCGAAATTCTCTCTTAAACTTCTTATATTTTGGTGAATGAAAAGGAGTTTGCCTGAGCAATACGATTTGTTAGTAAAAACTTCTTCGCAATTTGTGTTCTTGAGAATTGAATTGAGATTGTTGACCTGCTCAAGGCAGCTTGAGGTGATTGCGTATGCAACATTCACCAATCCATTTTCACAATTTGATCGGAAGAAAGTACGCATCTTCTCAATTTAGCGGAAACAAATTCGAAACGACTTATTCACTCTATAATATAATCGTGCCAATGAGACAGCGAAACACGAGAAGTAAAGAAAATATTGCGCATGTACCCAAGTCGGTATATAAGGACCTCAATACCCCATTTTAAAGACCTGTAGATTCTTTGAATGTCCCTGTCGCGTATCCTATCATACGCATATATGTACATAATCGTGTTGACTTAAGAGTCTAACTTAAATGACCATAGTACACCGCGCACTTTCAATGAATCAATGAATCTTAAATGGAACAAAGTCCAGACTTTTATCGAACAACTTTTCGATCAGGCACAGTTTTGGTTAAATAGCTTTGGTTACAACAGTAGCCAATGTATACTTTATGGCAATTCAGGCTGATTTATGGGAAAAATATCATTCAAAATACGGTCTAGGGCATTCAGTTCTCGAAGGATATTTGAATGATGTCATATTATATCCTTAATCTATAATAACAGTTTCATTGGTACCTTGTTGAATTTTTTAAAAATAATATTGGGACGCATCTAATGGAATATCCATGCAATTGCATTTATTGATGACGTTAATATCATTGGCAGAACGCAGCGGCCAAAAATTTATGGCGTTCATGCATTCCCCATAAAATTTTATGAATTGCAGTACATTGGGGTTTTTACCTAAATTTTTTACCTAAAAAATACATAAATACATTCAGAAAATAAACGCCGGATTTCATACACTCATTTTTGAACAGTGATCGTTTCATTTTGATGTGGAAAACACCGATTTTGTGTTTTATCAAGAAGTGTTTAGGATTTTTATAACTTTTAAATTTTATGTCTTTTACTCATACATACACACTTTACTGTTAAAAGAATTGTGACATCCATTTGACAGGCAAAAAAATTGATTCAACAAAAATACCCGATCTCATCGATTTCTTCGTTTCAGAAGAAATAGATGTCTAACAATTTAATAAGAGTTTATAAAAGCTTTGACCTTTCTTCTGATAGTCCTCCAGTTATTTTGGCAATTAGTAAACAAAAAACCAGCAAGATTAACTGGCCGAATACGACAAAGAAATTGAAGAAAAAATTAAACTGAACGTATCTCTTAAGATACGAGGGCGGGTCAATAAGTCCGTGACTTTTGGATTAAAACACAGATTTTTTGATAAAAAAATAATTTTATTTTTCAACATAGTCTCCCTTGAGCTCTATACACTTTGTCCAACGCTTCTCCATTTTTTTTATCCCTTCCAAAAAAATGATTCGTCGAGGTCCTCAAAATAGGCCTTTGTTTGCGAGATGACTTCATCATTGGAGTCAAATCTTTTTCCACCAAGCCATTTCTTCAGGTTTAGGAACAAGAAGTAGTCCCTCGGAGCCAAATCTGGAGAATAGGGTGGATGAAGGAGCAATTCATAGCCCAATTCATGGATTTTTGCCATGGCAACTGCACATGTGTTTGTGGTCGACTGTGAGCAAACGCGGCACCCATCTTGCGGAAAGCTTTCTCATGCCCAAGTGATCATTCAAAATTGAAACCACTGAGCCATGCGAGATCCCTACAGCTTCCACAATCTCTCGCACTTTCAATCTTCGGTCGGCCAACACCATATCGTGAATTTTTTCGATTGTTTCGGGTGTAGAGACCTCAACTGGGCGTCCAGGACGTTCGGCATCTTCAGAGCTTGTACGGCCACAACGAAATTCAGTAAACCGCTTTTTTACCATTGAAATCGATGGTGCAGAGTCCCCATAGTATTTATCAAGCTTAGCCTTGGTCTCGGTAATGGTTTTTTTTCGCAAGAAATAATGCTTAATAAGCACACGAAATTCACTTTTTTCCATTTTCTCCTCAAATTAGTGAGTAGTCTGATAAAAATAGCTGTCAAACACAAACTAACTGACGCAGCAAGTTTAAATTTTGACAGGAGTCAACTGACAGATGCCTGTTGACAGGAGCAGTGTTGCTGTTTCAGTAAAGAGGTCAGAAATTCAAAAAGTCACGGACTTATTGACCCGCCCTCGTACCCTATGAACTAGAAGTGGAGGTTGATCACTTTGTTAAAATCGTTCAATATGCCCCGTGGCATAACACACGCTACCACAGGAAGAAACTAACAAACTATGTCTAAATAATAACCTCTGCAACCTGCTCAGAGAGACAATTAAAAACTTTTAAACCGTGCAGAAAACTTGACAGCAGAAAGGAAATTGAATTACTCGTAGTTACTTTGGCAAGCACTAAAAAGTATTTAAAAACCTTAAGTCTCCGAGCCACTAATACCTAAGTAAAAATAACAACGAATAGACGAATGGAGAAAGGGAGAAAGCGGAAATCTTCGCTCCCCATCTGGAAGAGACCTTGTTGGATGCCGTAGATTCAAATGTAACGAAATCTTAGAGACAATAGAGCACGTTTAGTAAGTTAGACATAATACAAAAAAGAGGAAGTTTATTTTAATAGGGATTATTGATGCCAAGTTTCTTTTTCAATTTAAATGATTCCAAATCAACATCCCCACTAAAACGTAGTTCATTGCAATTTCATTGTTTTGATGAAATTCTTAATCATAGTACATGGTAGAGACTTTGGCATTATATCAGAAGAAATTTGTTCCAATTTCCTTTTTGCCCTTTGCTTTTATATTTCGAATGAAATGATGACGAATGTCGATATGTTTCCTCCGTGGACGATAACATTCATTGGACGCAAAATGAATAGCACATTGATTGTCGCAAAACAGCTTTATAGTTGAATCAGTTTCTATGAGTTCTTTCTGAATAGCTTTCAGTCACATCGCCTTTGGAACTGCCATTGCTATTGAAAAGTATTCAGCTTCGGTAGTAGACAAAGCAACAGCAGTCTGCTTTTGGAAGCCCTATGATATCGCGACACTTTGTGACAAAAAAACATAACCGCTGATCGATTTTCTTTTATTCAAAATCGTTGACGTAGTCTGCTTCGTTATTTCACCATTTCCGGCTTAAACACAGTTTCATACTTGATGTGGCCTTCAAATATCTAAGAACTCCATTCGCTGTTAGCCAATGCTCCTTACCCGGGTTATTGTTAACATCTACTTAAGAATAAGCAAAGCAAATATTTGGCGATTAATTTGAGCTGCAAGGAGTTAACTACCAATTACCTCCTGATAAGGTATTTTACGCATTCATGCCAAAATGACTTAACATCTTCTTGATTCTTCTAAAGCCTCTTAATACTCAATCGTGCTCTAAATTCATGCCTATAAATAAACTTACTTTTGGAAGCTCCTTCATACTTAATTTCTATTTTAAACTTGAGATTCCAAGTTTTTTAAAATTGCTTCAATCCATAGACAGATTTCTTTAGTCTAGAATACTTAAACCTTCAGGAACAATAATATATGATTCTTGAGATAACTCACTCTGAAGGAACGCTGTTACTGCATCTAGCTTCTCGATATAAAGTTCCATCTTCTCTACAAGTGATAGAAGGTAATGTAGTGTGCTGTATCTTATGACTGGCATATACACCTCATTAAAATTTATACCTCTTCACTAAACGCAGCCTTTCGCAACCAACGAACTTCATCATTAAGTGCCTCTCTTTGTTTTGAAGACGCTCTTAGATGACAGGCTTTTTTTGCCAGCAGGAAGATCAACTATTATTTCTCAAGTGTCATTTTTCATCAACGGGTCATAATGTTCAGTAATTGCCTTGTTCCAATTTGATGACTCGGATGTCGAAATTGTTTTATCATATGTGGAATGATCATCAGCTTTCTCTGCCTGGTTAGCAAATGTAACAAAATTCGCAAACTTTGTAAGCTTGCGTCTGGATAATGAGCACGAGGGTTTTTTATCACCATAAACAATGTCAACATCATCATCAATCTCAAAGACTTCGAGCTATCAGAGTCGTCGTTCTCAAATAAGCCGCCGTGTGTATTGCCTAACCCCAAAAACGCTAATCCAAACCATCGAACAAAAGATAGCGCGCTTTTTCTACCAGCAACCGATTCATCCTTTTGGATTTCCATTTAGCTCTGGACAATATGGAATTGATGTTGGATAAATTATGCCTAATTAGAAACTCCGTTCTATTATCTGAATGAAAGACTTATTTTTTTCTAATTTATTCATTTTTTTTTTAAACTTAACAGTGTTACCTAGCTCCTCTGAGCTATGATTCCGCCATAGGACCAGCAACAGGCGAATGAATCAGGTGCAGAAAATCTGTTGTGATAGTTGTTAAAGCTTTGAAAATACGTCTACACTGTTTTCCTTCGCAGCATGTTATGTATTTTTTCTTTACATCATTGTCAAATCCTGTCAGTCCCAGATTCCATTGTTAGATCCTGAACGTTTCTAATCGGATGTCTCATCCGCCTGTGCCACAAACTACTCTTAAATGCAGTTGCGACCCGATCACTTCTTGTTGTAGGAGCGTTCAAATTCTACACATTATCGATTTTAGTAGCCGACACAAAATTCGTCTTCCTTTTGTCGGAGATTTTGTATCGATTTGAATCGAATCGAGTTTCCATTTTTCAAAATTTGTCTCGTCGAAGTCAGTTTGATATTTATTCCAGGTACATGAAGGACATGTCGCATAAGTATCTCATTAACAGCTCCTTCGCCACACTTCAGCATTGTAATATTGCCTTTTCCGAGAACATCCAAGTTGGATCCGTCTGCCAAAGTAGCAAACTCCTTCGTAGAACACTGAAAATTTCTGCACTTCTTTACATGTGTGATGACGGCCCTGAGTCCACAAACCAAGATTGACTGCCTTCTTATACAGAATTCGACGCAAACACAGAAAATTTACTTTGATGCTCCGATTTCTTATAGAACAGTTTTTTTGAATACCATATGCCCGAGTTTGGGCACCAAAGCCAAAACACTTGATAACTTTGTATTCATTTCTAGGTTTGCCTTTGAACGCTCTCATGGCCTGACTGTCACTAGAACTCGCAAAAGTTTTATTATATCATTGGAATTAATGGAATCAGTTGTTGTTGGGATGAAATTTATCTGGCAACCCACTCGCCATCAAACTCCCTATCCATCCATCATCCTGTTTCATTTTAATAGAACTAGTCTTCGGAGCAGTTCCGATGATTTTGTTCAGATACTCGGAAATAGAATAACAGTCATCCAACCGGGTGGTGGTTAGTTCTCGCAAAAGTCCAACCCTTCTGGTGAGCCCCGAGTCATCGAAGGCACCCGCCAATTTATTCCAAACCTCTTGCGCTGTGGTTGCTTCCTTTATGTGAACGTTCAGCGATGGGTGAATCAGCAACACTTATTTTGCTTTTGTCATCGCAACCTTTACGGGAATTTCCTTGCTTTCTTGGACCGACTTTCACAAATCATCCAAAATGAGATAACTCTTTGAGAAGTTCTATTGCGGTAAATTACACGAAATTTTTTACAATGATTAATATTCAATTAAAATGATGCCAAATCAATAGACCAATATGCCATTTCATGGCCAAGCATTTATCCACAAAATCAGTGAATCAAAAAGAGCATCAGACAATCACATGATGAGGAATGCAACGCTAGCAAAACGTATCACTGAAATAAAGAAATTACAGCCAAAGAAAGCTCTCGGTTACTACCTTATAACCGGAAAAGTCCTTAAAATGTTGCCTAGAAAAGCGTTAATTAAGCTTTTTATATAATCAACGCGGTACTGTTTTATGCTATTTGACAACAACTGCATACTTACGAGTACTACATGATTTTAGCAGATAGAATAAGCTACCTATGACTTCTCCTGATTACACAGATTCATTCCAAAATAGTAGCAATGCACAGTTTTCACAAAGTTTAGATGGAATCGCGTTACTTTGCCACAAATATGTAACACAAAACCTTTTGAATTGCTTACACAATGTCTTAGCGCTGTAGCCGAATTGATTTTATACATATGAAAAGTCACTTGTTCTATATACCTACATATAGTATATAGCTCACAGTCAGTTGGGCAAAAATTAATGTCACAAATGTGTATATAATATCAGGGGCCAAATTCTTGCATTGTCCTGCATCACGTCGATCGAGCTACGCATCAATGATAAATACGAGTACACATTTAGAATTCCTTCACACGTATTTGATCTTTAAGTATCGTTATCTGATATTCCCCCATCCATGAGCGAATGCCTTTCACGCATGGTGGCTAAAAAGCCCATGTATTATAGTAATGAATTTGGGGTAGAAAGAAGACAAAGCGTGACTATTAATCTAAAGGGAATATACAAATTTTGTATTTTAATATAAACGTACCCTTAAACCCCCACGTACCCCACGAACAAGCATCGTTTGCAAATTATTTAAAATTATTTTAATAGGGCTAATTCCAATATTGTGGTCGTTATAATCAACCCCACCAAGATGTTGTGCAGGCTTAAGTGATAAATCCGAGTCAAAATATTCATTAGCCGTGTTTTTCTTTTTGCACATCCGCTGAAAAAATAATTTTCGTGTTAATTACAGCAATGACATAGCGATGAAGGCTTAGTCAATTTATAGTATATACGCTATCTACTTGACGGATATAAAACAGTGCTTTCAAATACTGTTTTCTTCACTTGGGATTAATTTTCCCAATTAATTTTCAGAAATGTCAAAAACAGTTTATGAACTCGCACCAAACGTCATAGACATGTCTGTGCTACCAAATTTTTATGAAGAACTCTTCAGCGGATGTGGGTTGTTTTTTTTTTTGGAAAATCGCTAACATACGTGCAAAAAAACGCAGCTATAACTGAATGTTCCTGTGCCGAAAATATCACAACCGTAAGTGCTTCAGTTCAAGATGAGCCAAGTCAGACGATTCTACGTCGTTCACAAGAATTAAGAAACTCTTAGTCCACATTGTGGTGAATTTTAAGGAAAGATCTTGGCCTACACACTAATAAGATCAATTAAAGCACCGAAATTTCGTCGATTGAACTTTTGGCTGAATAACTCGATAAGCAAAATATGCATTATTGGTTAGAAATAAACCCTCGTGGTTTAAGAGACTCCATTGCATCCACAAAAAGTGACCGCGTTCTCTGTATTTTATACCGGAGGTGTGATTGGACATGGGACAGTATTTTTTCGTCAATGAAGATGATCGTTCTGTTACGATCCATGGAGTTCGCTATTGTGTCATGTGGAAAGATTATTTTTGGCTAGAATTGAAGGGACTTAACATCAGTGATACCTATATTGTTCCGAAAATATGGTGACACATGCCACTCAGCTCATCAAACAATATACTCGTATCTATTGAATGGGAAGTTTGATAATGGTGTAATTTCCAGTCGAATGGCGACACCCTTGACTTTCTTTATATGGGGTTGGTTGGTTTATTCTAAAAAGCCAACAACATTAGAGGAGATCAAAAAAAAATATGGAACGCAAAATTGCCAACGTTCAGATATGCATGGACAAGTGGTGGGTTACAGGATTGAATTTCAGCCCGATATCTCAATTATTTCTTTATTTCAAAAAACAATTATAATGTTTATATATTTATATTTTTATTCCATTTATAAACCAAATATTTGTTTTTACTAATATTGCAGAAATTTATAAAAAGAACGATAAAAAGTTGTACTTGTTCTTTGTTGACCTCCGAGCGGCATTTGAATCCATATCACGTGAAGCACTATTTACAAACTGTACAAAATTGGGATCTCGAGTAAAGTCATTCATACCCTAAGTGCAACGTATTAAAACAATGTTGCGTTTGTGTGGGATGGAAAGTCCATATCTGAAGAATGTACATCAATAATGGGTGTGAAGCAAGGGTGTATTTTGAGTGCATTACTATTCATATTGTTCATCAACGACATAACAGATGCTGTAGACGGAGGAATTAATTTTTGCCGAACGAAAATCCCGGCGCTGATGTATGCGGACGACATTGTCTTCCTTGCTGACACCGCAAATTGTATGCAAGTCATGATGAATAGACTCAGCGAATACTGTAACTGCTGGAACTTGCTTGTTAACCTAGAAAAGTCCAAGACAATGGTATTCAGAAATGGGGGCGGCAGATATTCCAGATGTGAAAGATGGACGTACTGCGGCGAGATGATTGAAAATGTGCGCGGGTATAAATACCTCGGGGTTCTGGTAACAAGCAATTTAAGTCTAAACAAACACCTGGAGGCAAAGTTATCAGATGCTAAACGAGCAATTTCTTCCGCCTGGGGGCGGTGCATTTTGAATAACTATGTGTCTCATGGTTCAAAATATAAACTGTTTCGTGCAACCGCTACGTCAATATTGTTATATGGAGCTCAAGTTTGGGCATACCGTCCTTTCCCGGCAGTGGAGATCTTCTTTCGATACTTTTTGAAGCGAATATATCGCTTACCGTATAATACACAAAACTATATGCTATATTTGGAAACTGGAATGCCTTCTTTATTCTTAGAGACTCTTAAATTACACTTTGACCATATAGTCAAAGTCATGTTAATGGATGGAAAAAGGTTGCCGAAAATCGTTCCGTATGAGTGGCGGAATCTAGCGTCAAAGTGTGGCATTAGCCTTGAAATTACAGCAAATTTGGAGCCTAATTTGATAAGAACTCCACTTTCATCTTTACTTAAAGAAACTGCTAAATACTTGTATGACAGATTTGCGAATGAAGCCCAATCATCTCAGCACAGGATGTTTTATAGTAAATTAAAATATCATCTGCAAGAAAGTACATATTTTTTTTAATTCTTACTCAGCGGATAAAATAAGCACAATATTTAAATTGAGAGGAGAGCTGATAAGCCTGAATTTTATACCACACCTCCCAGAACTACCAATCCTGTGCAATATGCGCAACCTAAACGTAAGAGAAGATATTTTTAATTTTCTTGCCATCTGCCCCATTTTAAGGTAATTCCGCTAACAATTTTTTAGTGCAAGCATCATAGGTGAAGAAGAAGCAATCCGCATTTTGAATTGACAGCAAGGATGGGATTTATTGTACAATTTTGCACTGAATGTCCTTCGCTATAAAAGACGTATTATCGAGGAGAACTTTTAAATTATATTTACATAATTTAGTTTACTTTTCTTTATGTTTTTATTTTTATACTAACTTTATATATCTAGTCTATTGATATACAAATAATTGTCAATCTTGTAGACGGCTATCAGCCATGCCAAAAAAAGAAACTTAGAAATTATTATTGTATTTTGTAAACTACCTAAAATGAAAACTAACTAACTTACTATTTATATTTTTTGAAAATATTGGCAAACTTACAACTTATTTTGAATATGTCACAGGAAGATTTTTTTGTTCTAAGAACTACTAACAACTGTCAGATATTAGTTGTAGTAGACTTGTACTATTACAATTTGAACTTTCTATCCGAAACGTGAGCTGTTGTGTGCCGACATCCCAAAGCAATTTGACCGCGGATGGAATCTATTCACTCGATAACGTGTGCGAAGCCTGTCCCATGGCTAAGAATATATAGCGAAGGCGTATTCTTCGATTAGTTGTTGCACGTGTTTGCATTAAAGACTTTGGAGGAGGAGGTGTTGAGCCTGAGCACAATTGGAAGGAGACTTTAACTAGAACGGAGTGTATAGTTGGCAAAACATGAGGAGTACCATACAGCAGATCCAAAGCAACTACAGACCGTAACGCCATCTAACTGAGTACGAAATTACTATGATATATCGTTCGTGTTTCCTAACAAAGCTCATCAGAATATAATATATATTATATTTCTGCAGTAAATGAAATATTTTAATTATACACTTTCATTTATGTATGTGGATTAATTTTCGCTCACGTTTGAATTGACATGCATATTACATATCAAGTGCAAACATACGTCAAAGCAGTAAAAGTGTACTAGATTTTATGCAAGTGATTCACTGTCTAGAAATCGTTCAATGTAAGTGATTTAGTTTATATTATAATATATGTGTATATAGAAAAGTTGATCACGAGTATGTCGACCACTTGACAGGTGTAACTTGAACTTGATTCATTTATAATTAGCGG
This sequence comes from Volucella inflata, assembly GCA_928272305.1. Classification (NCBI taxonomy): domain Eukaryota; kingdom Metazoa; phylum Arthropoda; class Insecta; order Diptera; family Syrphidae; genus Volucella; species Volucella inflata. The sequence goes on along the minus strand of OV743716.1, from coordinate 144,751,877 downwards.
TGAAATGCAAAATGCAAAGTAATCAATGAAAACCGGTAGTGTGTTATTGTGATGAACGATTCATCGCAGATTATTATGCGTCAGGTTGTGTTTTATTAGTAGTAGTTATAATATTATTGCATTTTGATTTGTATGACTGTTAAAATAAAACTGACATTCGGGAGTTAAACTAATGACAAGAAAGTGATTTATGAATTTATGAATGAGTGATTTATTAGCCCGTTTTTGATGAGAGGAGCAGAATTTAGTTTACATTTTACTTTTGTTTATGATATTGTAGTAAGTACCACAATTTGCATTTGTATTTATTGAATATGAAATTGCTTATCACAGTAAGATAAATCTTATAAAATAGTGAAAGCCTTAAAATTAAGTTTACAAATTGAATATAATAAAAAAAAAAAAAAAAAAACCTACTTGACATAAAATCAGCTGCATCTTCACTCTATAGTTTTTAACCTTGAAAACAATGTTTCTTGGAAAATTTAGGAAAACCCAGCTTATTCCAAAAGTCTTGTTTTTAAATAAAAAAAAACAGTTTTTTCTAAGTACTCGTACCTTGCCCTATCTATAAAATTGTTTTTTTAAAGAGCCCATTGAACGCTGTCGAGAATTCTTCCTTCCGAATGCTTCCTAGAATCCTCGTCAGATTTTGCTAAATAGCCTTCAAGTCATCAATACAATCTCCCTTCTTCATCTTAAACCTATTATGTAGCTGATGTAAAACAAATTTTTGCCGTCTCCAAAAAAAATGGCGAACAATTATATAAGAAAAAGCGAAATGTAAAAATTTCGCAAGCAATTACTGTCTTATACAACAAACTCTGTTCGAAAAAGAGCGATACTTGAGGACTGCCTAGCATTCTAGTACGATTATTCTCTTAAACATCATATCGTTGTAAAACACAATAGTTTAATGCAAAACCGAAAGCAAGTCGAAATTTTTATTTCACGATTTCGTCGTGTGGTTTTTGTATGGGATTTTTTGTTTCGCATCAGCTGCATACTACTATAAACTTTCGAAAATAGGAAAAGAAACGAAGAAGCATTGTCAATAAGCACGAATCAGTCACTCATTTGGTACAATTCTGAGCGCACGTACTGCATCCGTTCTAAAGTGCTGCGATTGCTTCCTTTATTAAAATTCAGTTGCTCAGGCTAGATTTAACCTAAGCTCTTTTAGTAAAAGACAGAGTGACACTCTTAATTTTTATAAATTCATCCCTGAATATCTGGATTTTTCCTTGAATTCCGTTCTCCATGTTTGCCTAGGGCGACAAACTTATTTACTGCGAAATGGATATGTTTTCGTTCTTTGACATCATTTCCTTGTTGGTCCGTTATCACCTTTGATATTGAATGTCGCCAGAAAATCTTTAAAATGTTTCGAAGATATCTTAAGCTTCCTTGGGCAAATATGAATCACTTTCCAGGTACTTTCGAGAAAATTGTTGGTAGACTACAAAGTTCCAAATATGGGCAGGCAGCTTGGCAACGTTATACCACCTATAACTACGATTGATCTTGGCTCATAATAATTTGCGTAAGACCTACAGGGAAAAAACGGAAAAGGAATATGTAGTTTGCTTACTTCCTTTGTAAGTCCCTTGCTTTAACACACATAAGACTGCTGTTATGGTTTGTAAAAGTCGCTGAAATTGACATATTGATCAAGAAATATCTCTGTCTCTGCCTCTCACCGTCTTACATTGATATTTCAATAAACCTACATCTAATTTGACTGGTCTTCAAATTTGAACCACTACTTGACAAAACTTTAGATGAACAACTAAATTAAGGAACAAATGAAGTTCGCAAGGATATTCCAATTCGTTTATCTATTACAGATTATATATAATTGAGTTTGGATGCACCTAAGCGAGGTGATGGAAGTTTTGTTTCCACAAAGATCTGGAGTGCATTTATGACATAAAAGATCTTTAACGAATAAAACGGCATCGTATGTATTTGGCAAAACTAATAAATCAAACATTTGGCAAACAAGCTATTTTAATAGAATATATTGTAGAAAATATTATTAAATAAAAAGAAAGTAATCAAAATGTAAAGAAAAATACAGACGTCAGTGCGTATATGATATATTCAAGTTATTTAATCAATTCAGATATATCTATACTCAATTTTTATTAAAGAACTAATATCGTCAATTCATAGATACTAATTACCATGATAACTGGTTATGTCAATCTTGTTAAATACACACCATATCCTAATTAGAAAAATTCCAATAATCAGTAATCAGATAGTCAGCCTAGTGTAATGGTCTTTACGTGAGGCCGACAGCATAAGTCTGTTAAGCTTGCGCTAATTGTATTCTCTAACATGCGTCATCAAATGTTTTTTTTTTTTTTTTTGATAAAACATACTCTATAGTCTTTCCGTCTAAAACAACGTTAAACACATAAGCCTTACTACTAATTGTCATGAGATAAGAGTATCTAAAAATGGCGAAGGTCATTGAATGCGATCACAATATGGTGCTAAATGTATCACGAGGCTTACACGCGAGTTTGAATAACTTCCCGATTTAATGATACAACTAGAAGATTTATTTATGATCAGAAATCTATTTTTAAAATCCTCCATATTTGGAGATCTTCCATGGCTTAAGGCTTCTCAAATGAATTTACTTGCTATAAATATTAATTACAATGGTGTACATGGTGTACTCGTACATTAATAAAAAATTCTAATATGAATAATTAAAAAAAATTCGGTCCTACTATATAAAAAAAACACACTGTGGCGCTGGCAGCCCGTGATGGGCCATGGCCTAGCTTCTTGACACTCATTTGTGATGCTCATGTTGTCATTTTATCACATCTCAGCGGGGCCTACGGTTTATCGCCGAGTCCGAACGGCACTCCTTAGAAGCTTTTTCGTAGGCAATTTTACTTTCGGGAGTTTGCCATTGCCCGCCGAAAGGGTGATGGCGATTTGAAAAATTGTTGGTGACCCAGCCAGGAATCGAACCCAGACTGTGTGCGTGATAGTCCAATGAGCTAACTGTCGCGCCATCGCCATCGCCTTCTATATACTTGTAATAAAATGCAATTATTATAAAAACAGACAAATAATATTCATTCATTCCATTTCATGGGAACCTCTTCTTAATGCTCCTCTACGCTTAGGTATATGAGTATGAAGACGATTTATTTCTAATTTTTTCGGATCAGCCCTTAGGATCATTTGCCCTAAAATCAGCTGCCCTAGATGTGATCTCAAAACAGAGTTTTTTTCTTTTGACGAAAATGAGGAAGCTGACTGGTTTAACTCATCTATTGCAATGCAATTGTCATGTATGCCTCTACAGCTTGCGTAGTCTTCTGCAAGGTGCCTCCAGTTGTTCTTCAATGAGGTCAGTGCCCCTGAATAGCCAACATAAATCACTGTTAAAACGTCTCCTCCATTATATACTAATGCAGAGCGGACCTTTTCCCTGGATTTTCATCCGCCTTTGTCGTTATCCAAAAATCTTCTGCACAGTAAAGCACGACAGACGATTAAAGTCTCTTTAGTTGTTTTCTTAGCCCAAAAAAGTAGCATCGGTTTTATCGAAGTTGATACCTGAAAGTTGGAGCTGGTTTTCATAACGTTTTCGTCTAGAGGTCGATGTTGGTTGTTCTTCTTTGTTGACAGCTTGTATTTACTATGTTTTTCCTTCATTGTCCGCTTAATTCATCGCAAACGACTCAATGTGTAACAGAATATCTAACTTAACACTACGACTGCTGCTCCGGTCGTGCCGGTTGTCTGTAGCAGTCTCCAGAATAGATATCAGAGTTTTTTTTACACTCTTTAAATTTGGCCAATTCCATCATACTTCTTGGACGACGGATATTTCTGCTTTATAGAAGTCAAGGATCTTCGCTCTGTTAAGGCTCCGAATATTACAAGTGCAGATCTGTAAATCTTTATCCTTTAGTCTTTAACCAGGGTCTTCAACAGTGAATCCGTTTCTTTAGAAAGAATTAGAGTTTCAATAACTACGCACGCCGACTGCTTTTTTGATCCCTGTCAAGTCGATATACCATCTGATGCCAAACTTCTATTACCGCGAAAGTACGATATCAACTTGGCCTGTGTCAAGGAATGATTAAAGCCAAATTTGAATAAGGAATCGATCTTGCTTTTAGATTGATAGCGGAACACTTCCTCTTTGAATGTGGGTCCTAAGCTCTTATCACTGTACGGTTACTTGGCGCCGTAGTGGTGCGATGTTCTGCTTTTGGGCTATCAAAGCTATCAGACATAAATTGGTTGTCGCGAAGTAATGGCCAATGGTTGTCGCGCATGAAGTTAGTTGGTAAGTAGGTACGAGTTGTTAGTGAAAAGAATGATCGAATTGAATGATCATGTCAAAACTTCCAGCATTACAGTGGTTCAAAGGAAATCTGATATGAAACTTAAGCCGTACAATCCTTAAAAAAATAAAACTTAAAAACGAACTCCGTAGAAAGTGTTGCAAATATCCACTCAATTCTAGCCTTAAATGTCGTTTTAAAAAAATGAGCCAGAAAGTCAACAGGGAATTTCGAATGTGTCGCGATGGTTATTTTCACTATAAAATGAATAGTTCACAAGGTAATCTTAGAAAAGAATGGAAAGTGATAAATGACTTTGTTAGTGGCAGCTTTATAAATGGGCTTAGCCCAATTGTTTTGAGAAATGAAGGTGTTGAAATTACTGATCCATGTACAATGTTTGTCAGTGATTGTCCTTCATATTGCCAACATTGTGTTGGAACAGTGGAGAAAGAAGAAGAGAACAGAAATAGTTTTTTTTTTTAACAAATTACTGGGTTCGAATTATTAAGTATGATACAATCTCTTAATAACAGAAAATCCTGTGGTAATGATGGCTTTTCTAACATTACTCTTAAGAATATCGCCTAAAATGTTGTTGACGTTTTAGCTTATCTTTTGAATTTGAGTGTTAATACCGGAAACTTTCCCGATAAATTAAAATGTGCGTACATGGTACCACTTTTTAAAAAATAATTAAAGACCGATTTCCTTGTTCCCTTCAATATCTAAAATATTTGAAAAGGCTGTTAAAAAGAGAATGTGCGGTTATATGAATAGTTTAAACTTTTTTTGTCCAGTACAATTTGGGTTTAGAGAGGGCCTTTCCACTGAAGATGCTCTTCTGGCTTTTTGCTTCTTTACAAAAACAAAGGTCTTTATACTGCGCCAGTCTTTTCGCGGATATCACTAAGGCATTTGATATGGTCAATCACAACATTCTTTTGGACAAGCTTTATGGTGCAGGCTCTCGGGGCTTTATGTATAATTGGTTTGTTTCTTATCTTAAAGACAGGACACAAAAAGGAAGAGTGGATGACTTTCTTAGCGACCCAAAAGTAATTTCATTGGGTGTACCGCAAGGGTCTGTCCTTGGCCTCATCTTGTTCTTGATCTACATCAACTCTCTGTTTGATCAACCATTTGTAGGAAAAGTCACTGCTTTTGCAGATGATCTTGACATTGCCTATGGTACAAATAATAACCCTTTGGATCTGGCTGCTGACATAAACCATGATATAGATCTGCTACGAATCTGGTTTGCGAAGCACAGATTAATTGTCAGTAACAAAACCAAAATTATGTACTATAGCCTTAGCATGCAAGAGTCTCCTGACTTCGAAATTTATTTCCATGCACTCGGCTGCTGTCGGCAAAGCATGATAAATTGTACTTGTACTGCGGAAGCCTCTAAAATCATTTATACTGACAGTGTAACTTGCAATGTAAACTGTTTTCAAGTTGAAGTCGTAAAACAGTTTAGGTACCTAGGTGTTGTTATAGATGAAAATCTGAGTTGGGGTGAATACATCGCGGTCTTAAAAAATTGTATGCGTTCGGCTATTCGTAGTCTTTATCGACTCAGAAAATTGTGTATGAATCATACTTTGAAAACAGTCTGCTACGCAATTTTTCATTCGAAGTTACAATATGGTATAAATTGTGGGGAGGGGGGGGGGGGGGGGGGGGGTACATACATCGCTAGTCTGCAACCACTCGTTGTGTTGCAAAAGTGTGCCGTTCGAAGAATATGTAATGCTCACCCCTTATCCCATTCTATGGAAATGTTAAGGTCCTTAAAAATCCTGCCTGTTAGGCATTTATACTATTTTAAAGTTTCAAAGATCTTTTTTATAAGGAGTGGATATATGCAAAGCCCAATCTCTTACACTTACAACTTAAGAAGTATTGCCCGTTCCGTTGTCGAAATACCTCCTTTTCGCACCACCCATTTTAGAAACTTTTTTTGTGTAGTATCTTGCAAATTGTTCAATAGACTCCCTGTAGACATACGACGCATTAGAACATTAAACGCGTTTTTAAAAAATGGCTCCTTGATTTTAATCATATTGATAATGAAGTTTTGCTGTCCCACATTGTTTAATTTTTTATGTTTTTTGTAAAAGCTCTAAGACTCCCTGCCCGTTTTTTATTCTATTTTTTGAATTATTTAATTGAATTATTGTTCATCCACCATAATTAATAATTTAGTTTTGAAGTGAGTTCGAAAATTTTTGTAAAAAGGGAGAAGAAAAGAAAAGAAAGCAAAAAAAAAAGAATTATCTAGAAGAACAGCGCAGTAGAGGAAGACCGCACTTCAGGTGGCTAATGGAAGGGGACCCCAGCCAAGTTAGTGTGGGGGATTGGAGCCAACTAGCAAAAGATTGAGGTGGCTGGAGACGCTTGTTGGCTGAATAGTACTACTATTATCATATTTATGACGCCGATGTTCAACTATATAAAAAAGTACGCAAGCCTTTCGTTTTCTCCGGGACTTCATTATAACAAAGGCGCTTTTGATACGTAATAACAACATTGTTACTTAAATGTATGACATTCTTAGGGCACTAAGTACCCAAACCAGTACTTGCCCAGCAAAAACGATGAAACCAGCGAACACTTTTGTTCATGCCGATCATACTTGGTCCTCAGGAAAATTATATGTTCCATTAAAAAACTGTACTTGTTGTCACTCATAAAGTTCATTCACTTTTAAAGGACCTTTCAAATAATACGTCCTAAGCACAAGCTTCAAATGGGTATTCGTCAATTTTTCATTTATACATGCAGTTCGACTCTGGAACAATTTTTCCAAGAAAATGTCCAAGGGAAGACTATGTAGATCGATTAACACAAACCAACAGCCCATTTCCTTCGTTTTGCTTACCGTTCCAGACGTGACCCTAGATGACTCATCGACACAATAAAACCAATAGAGAAACCCCACAGAAATCAAGAGAAGAAGCTCCCTGCGGTAGTTCTTTCACGATCTTGCTTATTTTTATACCATTACTTAAATACTGTAGCTTTCTTTTATATACAGCGATCTTCGATTGGAGTTCTCAACCTTTAGCTTTGGTTTTGTCAAACATATGTTACAAACATGACTCACAGAAACAGGACATTGACTGTTGTGAATGAATTGAAGGAGAAACTGTTGCAGCTCTGGAGGCGATTCCCTTCACTCTAACAGCTTAAGTGACGGAATCCAATGTCTAAATGAACGCTCCTACCTTCTGTGTACGATATTGCATTGTTTGTTTCAGATATGTTGTCATGCTACATAGACGATTCACTAGTGTTGTGCATATTGTGCAGTACCCCAATTGCGGATTGTTACTGCGGCCCATATGTCATGGCGAGAGCAAAGAGGGTTTGAACCAAATATAAATTATACTATCAACCTAATTTGTTAATATATTTTTCATGGTTTCGGCCCGTTTTCGAGAAAGCTTGTCCTTGAGTGCCTTAGTCGTCTCTGGATTGTGCGTATAGCATCGAAAAACGATATCAAATCCAACTCCGTGGCGGACAATCAATATTACCAAAAAGTTTATTACACGATTGTTGAACATAATGTGCAATAAATCAATTTTTACACCGCTTTTATGTCATGTAGCTATATCTTACTGGAATCATAGCTTGTACAAGTCCAAATCCTCATTTCCTGGTTATAAAAAAGCGGTTGTCATGCCTCGGTGACGCTCTTCATGGACTGTAACGCCTTGGGAGAAAAACGGGCCAATAATCCAATAATAATACGGATAGCCGAGCTATTTTGCTTGCTTACGTAGCCGCCGATATGGAAATGCGTCTTATCTAAAAGATGATTTTTTGAGTAAATGTGTCGTCATTTTTGGAGTTGCTTTTAAGTGGCAACTGCAATATTCTCCGTTTAGCGCACAGGACGAACACGAAAATGTGTTCGGTTGTCGATCAGCAAACCAATCTCACTAACTTTTTTTACAAATTCGCACTATTTGCAACTTTACAATATTTTCCTCGTTTTTTAAGGCCACAATGAAATCACGAGAGCTGAAATCATCGACGAAGTTGCTAGGTAAAGCTCAGTGAAAATTTGTTTAGGGTTTAGACTGGGTTTCATATAATTTTATGATTCTTCAGGATGCCGGCCGATGAAACGGATGTTTCCTGATGTTTACTAAGAATTCAGCGACTTAACTACTGTTTGTCCCTCGGTAGAAAAGTTTGTATTCTAAGCGCTTATGTGCTATATATGTAGGAGAAACAACATCTTACGACGCTAAACGTGAAGATGATAATGGCACTGCGGAGCACTCTCGGACCAGGCCGCATGTACTCGGCGCAGATGTTATGGATGCTAGTACTACTCTAAGTATTTCGTAACTGAATTGTTAAGCCAGTTTCCTATAAAAGCCTGAGAAATTGCAGTCACCAAGGAGTACAATGAATCTGAGTGAAGTCTGTGTGTCTATTTCGATAGACAAAAAATCAGAATCTTAGGAGCGAATTCTCAAAATAGTGAACAGAAATTAGATCGACAGGATTCGCTTCCTTAAAACTTAAAACAAAGAAGTCATATGACTGGCTCCATACCTCTTGTAAGATATGTTTCTGAAAGACCCTATTCTGATTTAACGAATTCATAACAAGCTTGGTAGGCGCATTCTACACAAATTGACGGGTCGAAGCAAGATGCTCTGCTTAGACGACAGCCAATGTTTATTTATAGAAATGAAAGGGTAACAGTTTTGCGGAGAATAACGTTTGATAAAAAGTAAATCTTTCTGATCAAAAGACAAAGCTAAAAAAACCAAATCCTCACCAAAAAACGGTTTAGGTGACGGCGTTTTGGTCTGTGCAACAGGTGCGTGGAAAATAAGCAGCCACAACCTACGTTATTAAAGAGACTAGGACTTGTAGTGTTCTATGCTAAGGCAAGGCCACATGTGTCATACATAACCGAGCATCAACTGTAGCACGAAACTTTACCTCACTCCACCTTTTTCCTCAGACTTTCCCCAAACAGATTATCATTTGCCCCAGCATTTGACTGATTTTTTTGTGAAGAAAACATATAACGACGAAATAGCTCTTCGAAAATCCTCTCGAAGATTTAATTGATTCCAGGAATCCTGGTTTTTACATGAAAGAAAATAAATGAATCATTTCCTCATTTCCTCATTGGCAAGTCTTAATACAAGTGAGGTGAGGACTAACCCACAACTCTTTCGAGTTTCAATTCAAAAACGGCCATTTCGTATACAACAACTGGTAATATATCTGAATTAATTGGAATGCTCTCTTACAATTCTATCCCTAAAAAAGAAATAGGCAATGCTTCACACTCACACAAAGTTGTGGAAAAATCAATAACCGCTAAAAAATTTTAAAATTCATATTTTTTAATTAAATATTTAACACTTGCTTACCGCGTTGCATTCACTTTTTGAAAATGATTGACCTTCTCTAAAGTCACCGGCTTAATGTTTTTTTTATAGTATCGTATACCTGTCGGTCGATTTACTATGCACATTCAGGACACTACAGGGATGGCTCTCAATCACATGGCCGTAAACGAAATATATACATATAAACGAATATATAACACAACCGACTTTTGTTAAACAATTTATTGAGTCATTTATTAATTTTCATTTTGATTTGGGGAGAACCGGCTTTGGTTCTTCAATTGTTAACCTACGTCTTATCTCAACTGAATTTTCGATGCGCAATTACGAAACAGACGAATAGATGAAGCAAATACAATACTCGTACAACTCTGTTGGAGTAGTAGTAACAGATGTCAAACAGATACGAATATCTCTGGTCAAAACAAAACTCAATCAGCTGCTTTTGACAGGGGTACAGCACCACTTGTTGATTTAAATGAAGATATCGATTTTATCTAAAGAGTAAAAAGTCCTTCTCCTAGTAAGTTCAATGTTGGTTTGACTAATGAGGAGAATATAACAGGAAAGGACTTAGAACAACCCTGACATGGACCTCGGAACATACTTTGGAACTCAATTGGTAGTGCAGGTTACAAATTAAACAGCTTTTCGTCGGTCACATAGCCTTGACTTTTCAATTTCTTCTCTCGCCCACATGCAGTTACGAGTAATTCTTATTGTTAAGTGGAACGAAATTGTTGGCGACAACTATGTTCATTATAGATGTAACAGAGGGGAAAGAATCAACTTAAATAGTTTTAACATGGTCAAACTACTTAATGAGCTCTTAATAAGGATTTCTTGGAGATGAATGAGGGCCGACATAGGTCTCCACCTTGCTGAGTTTTCCTCTTTTTTTAGGTTAACATGTAGGTTATGAGGTAACTACCCATTCTACCCCTACTATTTGATTCAACAAGTAACAATACCATGTAAGTCTTCTGTGAAATAAAGATGTCAAAACAACGAGTAAAATCTGTTGTCTTCCAGGATAAGGTACATACGAGTATTACTCAGATCGGATTTAAAATATGAAAATAACCTTCTGCCAATTGTGTCTAGAGATTGCACATGTTTGAATACGGATTCATCATGTGAAATAGGCTACAGTAGAGACGCCTTACCTACTTATTTAATAAGGTGACCTTACAGTTCGGGGTGAACCAGGTCCTCAACTAAAAGCCTGGGCAGTTAGCCCAGTCCTTAGCTAACTGCCTCCAGTTGTGCACTCTAAGTCGGTTTAAGTCCGAGGACAAAAGCGGCACATAAAACGGGTTGGAAATTGTTGATTAAAAATCTTCATCGTTATCCGAGCTTTGTGAGCGATTGTCCCGTCCAGCTGGAACCAACAATGCTCGAGACCTAATTCAGCAACTTTCGACAGAAAAAGTCGTTTAACATCTGTCTGTTCCGCTCACCAATTACGATTACGGCGGTGCTGTCGGCGGCGTCCTAAGAAAATTAATTAATGCCAATCACTTTTTCACTTTTTCAACTCAAAAATATTTTCGGATAAACGAGTAATACGGGACCACTTCTTGCGACATCTCTAATGGACCTAGTTTGCACGAGATGACCAGCCAAACGCTTAATTGTTCGCGTGCATGCTGTAGGACGATAACGACAACAAAATTCGCACTCGGTCAAAACAAGGGGCCGGAAGTTAGTCAAATAAGCAGTTACAATAATTTCACCTTCTTCAGGTATGTATCGCTCCATTGCTAGTTGCCATCTAATTCAGTATCGGTTTACAATATACATGTCAAAGCACAATACCCCTCGCTATGTGGCACATTCAGATTAAGGCATTACTTCTGCTTCAATTTGTTGTTCGAGATAGGGCCTTAATACCCGTTGCCTTCTGAGCCCGAGCGAGTTATTCTTCATTTCATTTCTGCTGAGGTGTTGTTGGGAGAATTGATTAAAACTGTCGTCTGTGACGTCTTGTCGAATTCGTCGATATTGTATGCCCATTGCTATACACGGCATATACTTAGTTTTCCTCATTTACGCCTGGACCCATTTTGGCGCTTTATGAGTTCCGCACAATTCTTTTAAGTATGATATTCAAGAAATTGTCATGCGATGCCCCTCACCTTATCTTAAACCTATCAAACGTCTCAGTTGAGTCGTTACTGATTTTGACACAGAAACAAGAATTTTCAAACGTCATTCTGCACACACGGGCGAGCTTGGCAAAGATGCCAAAACTAGACATGGACTCTATATAGACTTCATATAGCTCTTTTCTATAAATGCTGTTATATGCAATCTTAAAATTGATGAGGCCAGTCAGGTTCTTGGCGAAGAGTTTCAGACATTCACACAATATAGCAGATAAGAAATTGTATGTTCACACCTCTATAGTTGGCGCAGTTGAAGGAGTCTCCTCTTTTGTGGGCAAACGATACGATATAAATTTCAATCATCAGGCTTACACTATTCTGACCAGACTTGAATAATGAGTCTTCTATACGGTTTCCTTCTTCATCTCTACAAGCTTTTCTACGGCTTTTAGTGTTTTTACAAGCTTCTTCGCAGTAAAGTCTATTTTACAATAAACTTACATTCTAAAATATACGCCTTGTTCTATGTCCTACTCCCATATTAATTACGAACAAAGAAGGCCAAATTGCGTTCTCAGTTCCCTACAGTGCTCTTAGGTTAGCTTTATTTAAATCAATTAACATCCAATGTTAATCCTCATAGAACCAAAAAAGAGGAGTAGTACCCTGTAAGTACTAGTAGTAAGCATTTTTACATCAGTAAGCAATTTTGGGTACTGAAAAGCCGTCATCTGAGCGTTTATCGACGATTTTATTTTCGTTTACCCCAAGCTAAGCACGAATTCGTGTTCAGTGAAGTCTTGCTTGAAAGTCTTAAGAGGGTTCATCAAGGCTTTAAGTGCATCTTGGCTGTCGCTTTATGCTTCGCCCAATTCACTGATTCGTCGTAATAAAGTTTATTGCCATCAGGACAACTCCTTCTTCTTCTTCTTTAAGTGGCGCTACAGTTCGGTGTGGACCTGGGCCTCAGTCAACAAGTTTCTCCAGCCAGCTCGATCCCTGGCCAGCTGCCTCCAGTTTCGCACGCTAACCCTTCTGGTTAGGTCGATGTCGCTGCACAGTCCGTAGAGTTCACTGTTCCTCCACTCACCGTCAGTGCAGACGGTACCGAAGATCGCGTGAAGAATTTTTTTCTCGAAGCAACCAAGAACAACCTCATCCATTTTTGATAATGTCCATGCCTCTGCGCCATAGAGCAGGACCGGGATTATTAAGGTCTTATAAAGGGTGACTTTTGTTGTCCGAGAGAGGGCTTTGCTACTCAAGTGCCTTCTTAGCCCAGCGGTTGACAAGCTGGTGTCGTTGTCTACTTATAAGTAGACGAAGTTCTGAACTACCTCAATGTTATATCTGTCGAGGGTGACGTTCTACCAGAGACGTCGGTGTTGGTTGTCCTTTTTGCTTGACAGCATATACTTTGTCTTGCCCTCATTGACCGCTAAACCCATTTTTGGCGCTTCCGTCTCAATACTTGCGAAAGCGCCACTGACATCACGCTGTTTTCTCCCGATTATGCCAATATCGTCGGCGTATGTGAGTAGTTAGACGGACTTTTGAAAGATAGTGCCTCTTGTGTTTGCTCGTGAATTTTGCACCATTCTTGAAAAAATCGCATGACAGAGCATCGCCTTGTCTAAATCCTTTCTGGAAATCAAAGGTCTCGGTGAGATTTTTACCGACCTTGATGGAGTAGCGTGCATTCTCCATCGTCATCCTGCATAGACGGATGAGTTTGCCAGGGATGCCGAAACTAGACATTGCTCTGTCTAGTGGTGGTAGAATAAGGTTTGGAGCTATCTGTGAAGACCCGACTAAATTACCTACCTGGGTCAAATTCTGGTCGAAGACATTCTTGTGCACTCTTGTTCACGTGTTTTCGCAGCAAAAGGATTTCTGTCATTGTCGTTGTATGACATTATTAGTCGACCAAACTCAAAAGACGGTCAGGGTACGCGGTCATCAATATTCTATTGCCTTTTCTAATTACAGTTTTTTTTTAACCGAAAGATGGCTTTCAAGGAAGATTCATCTGAGCAGAGCTAAGTTAGGTGAAGCAGCATGCAGCCGAGACAGACTGTGTTTTGGAGTCTGGTAAAAGTCGCAGTAGCATTTGTCGTGCCAATTCGACGTGGGCTCTCATAACTTCAAGGGCACCAATATGAATATTAAAGTAAGTAGAGCACCGAGTAGATATGTATGGAAGCCGAAAGAATAAGCCAAAGTATTCAATATTGCAAGAACTGATTTAGTAGAGAATTTTTTTTTTGTTGGTTCGAGGGAGGAGCTACGTGTGCTCACACCGTTAAGGTGCCATTGTGAGACACCAACTAACTCAACCCTATCTCCGTAAAGAAACATCGTTCCAATCTCTACCCCATGGAACCAATGAAACGCATAGCTTCGTGGGGCAGGAGGAAATCATAGGCTTGTTAAAGGAATTTCATCATATTTTTGGTCTAAATATTAGGTTGACCACAGTCTCCTGCAGCTTTCATCAATTCATTTTTAAATATGGTCATGCCTGATGTATGCAACCTCAGAGTAGTATCTGTGGCTAAAGATAGAAAAGTTTACGGGTTGGGGTAGGTCTGACTCTTGACGTCACTCTTTGCGTATACATTTAACAGTAACAAACGTTTTCTAATGTTTTTCAGTAAGTCGAACGCATATTCCCCCTTAGACGCATAGCATTGTGTGTGGTTTTTTTTACACTGTATTCCAAGATATTAAGATTTTGTACAATTTACTACGTATCCCCTTAAGCCTGAGAAACCCTCAGCAATGGAAAAGGGTTGTATTTGAATGTAAAGCTTGGTAGTTTCCTGCCACGTGTCCTTCTTCAAGCGACCGACCCTCAATTTCAGTGTCGACTGATTCTGAGAAACGCAAAGTTTTTATTAGCAAATCAATTGCCAACTTCATATATGGCTCTGAGACAGTCGAAGGCATCTCAATGCACATACCTTTTTACTGGCATACCATACCCTCTTCGCAGTTATGCAACAGGCGCCGGCTTGACTGAACTTTATTCAATCAGATATTGCAGTATACAAAGCCAGTCAAGCAGCCATCAGATCTCTTATCTTGAAGCCCATAATGTTGAGAAATGCCGATTATCTTTTAATCAGATTGCTAAATACCAGACAATCGAACTCTGTTAGGTTCCAGTTCCGATACACTCAGACCCTAACAATGTTAAACCCACCAAGTACACTCTAAAACCTGGTGGACTCATTGATACAACTATGAGACACGTATCTAGACTAATGTGGCCAGTACTCAAAACTTAGCGACCAAAAGATGTGATCAACTTCAGAAAAAGAGACAATTTTAAATTTACAAATACAATCATAAGACACTTTCATTGGATGACATGCGCAGCGATAGAGTATATGTGGCACACTTGATTTCTTACTGCCCTGACTTGGCATGCATCAGCATACATTCCCTAGAGAATCACTACTTCCGAAATCTAAATGATATTTGCTGCATTCAAATCAGTAACTTTGTTTTCAGGATAAACTGCGGCAACGCATTTCCACGCTCTCTCAGTCAGTAACACAGTGGAGTGCACATCAACTAGGACCACTTGAAACTTTCCTAATCTGTCCAGTGCATGAGGGAAGGTAATACTAACGACACAAATGATATACTGCTGAATGGAGATTGGGCGATGAATATTCTAAGCCTGTAGCCTCAAATTCAGTTGTTTCGTTAGCCTCTATTATAAGAAATCGAAGCGAAGCGATAACAAAGAACGGCAGGCACTTCCAGCTTCCATATATTCGAATTTGGAATTTCTAACAGAGGTTAGGACTAAAGTTAAGAGCTCGTACATAATAAGAAAAAACTGTTTCGGATTCATAAACATAATCCGAACTAAATTTAAGGATTCACTTTTTATTTTATTAAGGTCAGTGTATTGTATTTTGAATGATCACAATAAGAATAAATTTTTGCAATTAGTCTTCTGCAATATCTCGGATTTCACCATGGTTGGTGGCTTGATAAAAATCACAATAAATATTTGGTTTGTGCATTTACTAGATAAACCTTAAGGTTGGTGGTTTCGCTTTAAACCAATTCCACAGGGTGCCACGTTATAAAACACCACGAACGGTGTGGATTGTAAGTTCTCGTAAAAGTATACTTTGAAAATTATTTATTTAGCTGGCCTCATCGAATAAACTTTATTTTATCTTCCTTGTGTACAATGTACTAAAGAAGATTCCTTGAGAGGTATCGGGTTTTCCAATAGGGACTTGACAACTTTGAATTTAATTTATGAACGCACTATTTCACTAATCATCAAACTGTCACTGTCATTTTATTCAGTAAACTCAACATTTTCATCATGATAAAGTTGACGAACGAGCAACGTCTGCAAATTATAAAAATTTTCTACCAAAATTCGGAGTCGGTGACTGCAATTTTAAGAGCGTTAGTTCCAATTTTCGGTCGTACTATAATTTTCGCCCAGTAGACAGGCAAAAACAAGTTTAGTGCAAAAAATTGAGTCTACATATTCGTTGTGTGATGTTGCCGTATCAGTGAGACAAAGGGTTGGTCGAAGTGTCGAAAATATCGCTGCCGTTCAGGCGTCCGTAGCAAACGATCCAAATCAGTCAATTCCACGGCGTTCTCAAGTATCGCTCAGACCACATTATGGCGTATTTTGCGTAAGGATCTTGGTTTACACCCATGCAAGATCAAGCTGATTCAAGAATTGAAGCTCCGATTGGGTTCTGGAGAAGATGTGCCAAGATGGTGAATTTCATCGCAAGATCATCTTCAGTGACGAAGCTCATTTTTGGCTCAATGGGTTCGTCAATAAGCAAATTATGGGGGGGCTACGTTAAGTCATATAAAGCTAAGAGGCAATATTGAACGCGAAATAGCGGACGTTTCGGCCGAAATGTGTGGCCGAGTCGTTGAAAATTGAGTCCAACGAATGCAAACGTGCCTGCGGTGGCCATATGGACGAAATCGAGTTCCATTCATAAATGTTTTGATTGCACTTCAAGCCGATAATAAAGTTTTTGAAATACCTCAAATGGTTTGCATTTATTTAAAAAAAAAGTTGTCAAGTCCTTATTGGAAAACCCATTACTTCTTTCAAAATTAAAAAAACAATCAATTTTATTGGGTAATCCTTATTATCATAAAAAAGAAACACTCTTTACATTTATTTCTCGAAGATTATTTTTTTCGCAACTACGGTGTGATGTCATATGATCTAGGCGGCCAATCCACCAATCCAGAGTATGAAATAAACTGTTTACTGAATCGTTCTCCCAATAAAGCCCTGGATCCATGAATTGTGTGGTAAGTGAATATTCATGAAGCTTTTTAAAATATTTGAATTAAGTTTTCTCTGCTCTTAAACCAAGATCTGTTCCTAAACTGTTTACCATGGCGGCGAATCGATTCATCACAGTCATTGTGTATACTCTCTGCTACAGCCGCTTTATTTTCTGTACTACGTCCTAAAAGTGGTGGCGTATAATTTAATAACCGAAATTGAGTTTCAATGATAGTAGGTATAGAGAATAATGCATTCAGTAAGCTGATTATGCGGACGGTAGGTTGTTTTAAGTGAAACACCAAATGCGTTCCTCGTAGAATGCTGATTTTTGTCACAGCTGATTAATTTGTATTATAATCGTATTATAATCTACAAGCGACCCGCTCCGGCTTCGCACGGGTGTAAGTTAGAAAACAAAAGATGTGAAGAATGTGAAGTACTACTGCCTTGATTATAGAATTTCTTTATAAAAAATGTTTGCGGCTGAACTTTGGTTACACAATTTGTACAAATTTTGTTGTGTGATGCGCAAAAGAGTTATGTGTAGCTGTGCATGGGCAAAGCACTTACCGCTTAGGTCTAAGCCCTCAACGTTGAATGTCTCACCTTGTTAAAAGTATTTGGAAATGACAAATTTTATTGGAAACTGCAATCTTTTGAATTGGAATGGAAAATCCGTTGCTATGAATAGAATCCGGGGAATAAACACTGTTTCTCCAATTCCATATCCGGTCAGAATTTTGCACTCTATAGTAAAAGTTATTAGACGTTTAAACTGGAGACGTGTACCATTGCACAATTTAGGTGGATTAACGTTTCGCAATAAAATAACAGGACACCCTTCTTTTAAGACCAATTTATGTGGGGGCTGCAAGCAATTGAGAAATTCTTTTGGGAAATGTATAGCCTCTTCATGGTCCAGCACGGTGTCTACAGAGGAGTATGTTTGCGCCTGTGTATTAATTTTAGAGATAATCCAGTAGATAAGGTACTTGATCGTTAGTAGGTGACAAAATAGCTCTCTCCTTGAACTAAGTTAAAGGCTTAGAACTTATATTATTAATTTTGGATAAACGTTGCTGACTAATTCTTGAAGATCATTTGTTAAAATTCAAAGGTGTTGATCTAGATTAATTTACGCATTTTTTTGACACATCTGTCGATTTCCCATTTTGAGCAACAACTCTGAAAAATGCAGGGTTTCGTGTGATGACAACGACACTCTCATATTTGTTCTGAGTTCTAATCTATTCACACACGGCCAGAGAAAAGATCTTTTCAATGAAGCATTGATTTCATCGGCATGTCTCTCTCTTGTTACCGCTGATAAGATTTGACGATAGTCGTGAGTGAATAATATCATGTATCCATCTATGGGTGAATCCGTACTGCGCAGTTTGAACACTCGTTTGACATGGTAGCTTCATCTCAAACTATTAATGAGCAGTCATGTATTAATTTTCCAGTATTAACTTTGTTTTGAAATGCTACTCGTATCAACTGTGTTTGTGTTCTCAGTAGCAATCGTTAGTGGAAATTTCATGTGATGTTCATCTTGAGTTATAATTTGTAACAGTTTAAATTGATCGTAGGAAGTTTCTCTTGTGTATTCGACGTTAGTTAAATCTAATCTAAATATTTTGGTCATATTGGACATAATCTGACATTAACTCTCGCCGTCGTCGATTCAGTATATCTTCGGCCATATTTTGCCTATACCTGTTCCAGAGAGATACAATATCGGTCACTTGACAAAACGCTATAATAATGACAAACAAGTACCTTAATGACCTTGACGAACTGCAAATAGTAGCTTCCGTTAATGTGTTATTCCATTAAGAGTCGTTTTCCAAGAGACCCATCGCTTTGAATGCTGCTTTACAGGTGTTATTAGTTACTCCTTGCATGATGGGCTCCTTACAATGTGAAGTAGCATTCTTAAGTGAAAATATTCACTGTTTTTGGGATGAACTATATACATAGACCCTCCCAAGAGAATCAGTTTTTCTTAACTCCATGGAAACCTTCATCTGGAGTCCCTTGTTTCCTCCGTTGAAAGATTTTGATCCGGCCTAATTTTCTTCACTAACCATACCGGTCAATGACATATGGCAACCCACGTTTCTGTCACTCTACAGTGTACATTATTATTATTAAGATTTTAAAAAATATATTGTATTTGAAATAGTTGAGTACATTCTGTTGCAATGACAAGTGGCGAATGTACATTTCGTAATTAAAGAAAAAAAGAAAAAAATCTATAAATATATCGATGAGGATGCGATAAAATAGAAAATTAAAATAAATGAAGAGAAAATAAAATTCTATGAAAATTCAATTACAAAGTTACTAGAAGGGAAAAAAACACAAAAAAAGGCATTAAACCAGCGGATTCAATAATTCACCGATCATAGCGTAGCTTAACGAAAAGAGCCAACATTTAACTTTTTTAAGAAAAACGGATTTAACTCGTTCACATCTTAGACTTGCAGGTAATTTGTTAAATAAACGGGGTCTAGTAACAAAAAACAACAAGAAAAATGTGATTTATTGACTGACGGTATATGGACGAGATTTCTAGAGTTGACACGTAGATTGCGACTTCCATAAACTCTTGAAGAGTTATATCCAGACCTTTGGAAGAATACTTTTAAAACATTTAAAAAAGTACAAATGCCTTAATGGTAAAAATCCAAGCCTCCTCAACAATACAAAACTGGGAGTTTGGCGGTTTACCTTGCATAAGATGCGAACAGCATGTTTCTGTTTAATTAGCAAAGGCTCAATTTTATTAAAATGCCTTCCACCTCAACAAGATATACCATACTGCAGTTTAGACTTAAGTAACCGTCTATAAACTAGCTTTAAGATAGGCAAACTACAATATTGATTGAGTAGATAAATCTGCCTAATAACACTGTTTAGATAATGCTTTAGAGACGTAGTATGCTCCATCCAACTGAGCTTATAATCAAGAGTAATACCTAAATACTTAAAGCTGTCTACCCGTTCAATTTCAAAGCAGTTAGTTGCGCAACGGGCATGACAATCAAAAGTGGGTAGGTCAAGTTCGTGTGAACAACTGTTGATCAAACGGAATCTATTGCAATTAGGTGAATGGTAGTGTAGAGGCATATCATCACAGGCATTTTGTTACTAATGACCAATTTGTGAAGTTTGAACCATCTTCGCATTATTTCTAGATCAAAGCTAACATCCAAAAAGATGTTGAAGTAACTCTTACCATAATACGACAAAACAGTGTCATCAGCAAAGCTGTGACTTTACCCATGAAAGGTTGACTGAAAAGAGAATTTACAAAAATCAAAAAAGGAATAGGACTCAAAACAGAGCCTTGTGGAACTCCAATGCCAATGAGAATCTTTGAACTAAAACAATTTCAAATCCTTACTCTCTGACTCCGATTAGTTAAATAAGAAGTAAACCAGTCATGGATAAAGCCTCTAAAACCAGCACTATAAAGTTTTTGAAGCAATATATTATGATCCACCATATCAAAGGCTTTAGTGATATCAATAAATAGTGTAGCAGGGGTATCAGAAATATTAAGACTACTATATATCTCTCCGCACAACTTTAACAATGCATCTTCAGTGGATTTGCCACTTCGAAAGCCAAACTGCGATTCACTGAAGAACTAAAAAAAAAAAGACAGCATTCTTGATTTGGCTCCCTTCTCGAAAACTTTAGAAAAGACTGATAAAAGAGATATTGGGCGGTAATTATTTAAAGACATAGTATCACCCTTTTTATGCAGTGGTATAACAACAACCGTTTTTAGTGATTCAGGAAAAATACCCTTTTGAATACTTAAGTTGAAAATATGACATAAGACATTAGAAACAAAAAAAAATATTCTTTTCAAAGTACAACTTGAAATTTGATCGCAAGAAGTTAAATTAGATGACTTAAGCGATTGAATGTAAGAATGTTCGTCATATCTTCTTATCCTTTTATTAACCCTTTCCTCGTTATACGAACTTATGCGTAACGAGTTTCCCATTTTTACTGCATCGCTGCTGCTCCGCTTATCGGGTTGGCTACATCCTTAACATTTTCATTTCCGCTGCCGTCATTTTGTTTTTAAACGCTTCGTACATTGTCCAGCACTGTGAACCGTATATAAGAGCTGGTTTAACAACCGTGGTGTAGAATTTCCCCTTTAATTTAAGTGGAAACTTTCGGTCGCAAAAGATTCCCGAATTTTCCCGCCATTTCATCCATCCCACACTCACTCTGTGGTTTACGCCGTCGTCACATTTCGCTTCCATGTTAACGATTGATCCTAAATACTTAAAGACAGTGCTTTTTGGAAGAACTATTCCGTCGAACATTATATCCGGAACAGGTCGCAACGGATGCGCAAATGGGCACGTCAAATGCTCCGTTTTTGAATGACTTATTTTAAGCCCGTTTCTCTCTAGCGCATTTTTCCATGAATCTAAGGCGTTCTGTAAATCTTCGGTGTTATCGCTAAGTATAACTGCGTCGTCAGCGAAGAGAATTGGTGTAACATTTACTTCGCGCATGCAGTCTTTTGAAAGATAGTCGAATACTACGTTAAAGAGGAAAGGGCTAAGTACGTTTCCTTGATGCACTCCGACATTAACTGGAAATTCTCTCGTTAGTCCAGCAGAGCTTTTAACCGCAGTTTTCACGTTTCCGTACATGTCTTGTAGTATTCTAACATACGTTTCCGGTACGTTTTGAGACCTCAGCGTGGCCCATATGAGATCCCTAGGCACTCGATCGAATGCTTTCTCGAGGTCGATAAGTACCATGTGTAAATCCTTAGACGAATCTCGGTGCTTTTCCATTATTATTCGTAGGCTTTGGATAGCATCCACCGTCGATCTTCCTTCAACAAATCCACACTGGCTATTATCGAGCTTTATTATTTGCCGAAGACGTTCGTTTAAGACTCTTTCGACGATTTTCATTGTGTGTGACATAAGCTTGATTGAACGGTAGTTGTTGCATTCTCGAGTGTCGCCTTTTCCTTTGTATACTGGAACCAAGAAGCTACTTCTCCATTGATTCGGCATGGGTTGTCCACATTTTAATTTATTTAAAAGTTTCGATAGCCAAACGCTGCCGATCCCCTCCATCTTCGACCAAAACTCTGATGGAATGCTGTCTGGTCCCGCCGCTTCATTTTTCCAATTGCTATACTTATTTCTTCGATTGAAAAGTCCGAAACTTCCTCCTCGAATAGACCAGCTGTCGGCACGATATCACGTGGAAACTGTTTGTTAAGCAACTCCTTGCAGTATTCAAGCCACCGATCACCAATTTCCTTTTCATTTGTTAGTAAACGACCGTCTGCGTTTTTGATGTATTTCGGCGAGGTTATTTCCATTGAATTTTTTCGCCTTTGTGCAGCGAGCTTAAAAATATTTGGCACTTTAGTATTGTACGACGTTTGAACTTCTTGGATAGCTGGTCTTCTATCCGCCGATCGTGAGGATATT
This sequence comes from Volucella inflata, assembly GCA_928272305.1. NCBI lineage: Eukaryota > Metazoa > Arthropoda > Insecta > Diptera > Syrphidae > Volucella > Volucella inflata. The sequence continues at coordinate 144,729,254 of OV743716.1, read as the reverse complement.
TGTTCCAACTCTTGGTACAGGTTTTCCGCTGCTGCCGCTCGAGTTCGAGCCAGGACTTTCTTTAACATCCTCGAAACTTTTCCAGTTGCGAGGAATCTTAAAGTTGCTGACAGTCACTCGTTTGCTGTAATTGCTTCTCGCATTCCTGTGTTTTATTTTCTAATAACTGGACTGAACAAACTCAGCAATTCAATATAAGTTTCTGAACCCATTCTAAGAAATTTTTAAAAATCTTCTGGTGCAGACATTTCTAATTTTCTCAACAATTTAGTATGAGTGCGATCGTTTCTACCATACAGCCTTTCTTTCATCAACTCTCGTTTTATTTGTTTATTATTTTTTTCTTGCTTTCGCTTTTTGCATATATACATTGTTAATAATGCAATTGCATCATCCGCGTGTGCGTCCTCCATATTTTTTTGTTAAAAGTTACAGCAAAAATGATGTTCCGCAAATCGGTTTCGTCATGTGTGGCCAAATGTCAACGAAGAAATCGCACGAACTATTCGTCGTGTATGCCCAGCTTAAGCCACGTAAAATTGTAAATATTGTAAAATTTCGGCTAGGGTTCGAAATTATAAAACGTTGTTCTATTTCAAAACATTAATTTACTATTATTTAAAATAACTTCCAAGTAATTCACAACCGATTTTACTATCTCACAATTCAAATCTCTTATCGTTCACTATTAAGACTTAAGGGCTGAACAGAATGTGAATCTGTGAAAAAGCTGGGTTTTAATCAACTTCGAGATACAGATTATCCATGTATTGAACTTTTGAAAGTTCGATATCAGATACAGAGTCAGGTTTCAGATTCACATTCTGTTCAGCCCTTAAGCGTCTTTCTGTCGCTTTCCAAAAATCAACTTAACTCACACTGTTTCTTATCCTGTATTTATACCACATTTGTAGGGTTCTAGTCCTTTCTCGTATCTTCTGGTTTGAAACTGGGGTAGTAAATGAACTCAACAGAGAGAGAGAAAGTTTATTAATGATGTATGATCCTAAGGTTATGCAACACTGGATTCCTGATTTTACAACATCTATATATATAGATATATGTAAAATAACCTAATCTTTTACATGTTTTACCAACGTTTGGTAAAACCGTTTCGCAATCTACGCGAGATTACTTTTCCAATGGTGTAAGTATCATGCCATTCGGTTCAGTAGAACGATGTAAAAGTGTACGACAAATATAGGCAGCACGTATTTATATATAGATCTCAAATAATTACATTTTTGCTTATTACTTTGGTTTTAAGAGTTACAGAATAATGATTGATACATCAATCTTTTCATCAGAAAATGTACTAATCGATGAAAAAAGTCATATTCAAATCTGTTCAGCCATTTTGTGTGTAAAGTATAATAAATGCGTTTTTTCAGTTAAAAAAATCATGTAAAATGGATTTAAAGGCCTAATAATGGACGTAGGATACGAGTACCATCCATGTAATACCGCTACTCATAACAAATTGATTGATATATATATTGGGGAGGTATCGTTACGTACCTACTCTCTACTCGCGGACAAACAGAAAAATGTGTTCTCTTTTATAGATGTTGAGAAGAGATTATATGTTATATCGTGTTTCACAACGACTATTACGGTAACAGTACCAAATAGCCATTCTCAAAGAAATTACGAAATTCGAGGAATTGAACTTAAGGTATTACAAAAATTATAGTAGGGTAGGTTGGACATACTTCTCCAAAATATTAACAAGAAGACTCTCTTCTTATTTTCGCTTCATGAAGAATGACTAGTACTATATTCATTACATTGGAAGACAGTGGTCGTATATCCAATGTCCAAGAAGAGAATTATATTTTATGATACATATCTCTCACCCGATCTGCATTAGCGGAAATTTTGATGGCGATTTGGATGCACAAGCGTTGCCACTCTCAATTTGTTCTTCGTAGTATATGGCTTTGAAGACAGTCGTGAAGTATGTTTTCCCGAAGCGTCGGAAGGTGGATTGCATCGCCTTTATTATAAGTCAGACTGAGATTGTACATCTACTAAAGAGTACCTTTATTTTTGGTTCACCAATTACAGTAGGCAGTCACTGGAAAAGCTACGACCCTACAATGTTAGATTTGTTGACAACGATATATGACCACAATATAGTAATGTAAACAGGATTGAAAAACCATTTAAGCTCCCGCAGTCTAAAACCAACAACTTAACTTACTTACTTAGATGGAGCTTTAGTTCGACTGGACATATGCCTCATTCAAAAAGCTTCTTAAAGGTAAGCTTAGTGCTTGACCAGTTATACACTCTAAAAGAATTGAGACCCACTTACTTCTCTTGCTAAACCTGTTGTCCCTTCCGTTTATAACCGAAGGCACTTCGAGTCAGTCCGTTGTGTACAATCGGTCTTCAGATCTTGGTCATCTTGCGAAGGTGATGCACACTTCTCCGTCTGGGTCGCATTCCTACAGTTCATTGAGTTCGCTGTTTGAGCTCCGCCTTCCGCGTTCAAACGACCAAGGATATCCGCCTTCACCTAAGTCGGAGCTTCTGCTCTTATTAGCTGACATAAAACATAAAATACGTAACCTTGATGGAAATTCACAAACATGATCTATCATTATTTTTTTTTCATGTTTCAAGACACAGCATCCATTTGATGAAATTTATTTCCCGTACTTTACACCAAAGAGCTTGAAAGTTTTTAACTACAAACCTGATTGCATACTAACGTTTTGGTTTTTATTACGTATACGAGTGCTCGTACCGCATTCGAGCGATATTGAAAACAAAAAACCAATAAAAAAAAATAATTATGCAAAGCTAATGGCAGATGACACAGACTAGCACGATTGGCTTACGAGATACTCCGTCTATTTATTGTATAACAATAACAAAGCATTTGTTTGCACTTGCAGTAAAATCCAGGATCGTAAAATCATTTTACGTAGTCTTTCTATCGCAAAAACCTTGGGTGCGCCGACTTCTATCTCAATTTCATGATATTCTTCTCTGTATATGGCCTCAAGCATCAATAGTCTACGGTCATAAGGTCAACGTGACGTCTTATCATCACTCAACCAAAACAAAAATAAACTTATTAATAAAGTTTAAAAACAAATTACAAATACTCGTTCAGATGTACGAGTATAACGAAGAAAAAATTAAAACGTTTCGATGTACAGACTGCAAGTAGTCCGAAATAAGTCAGAGATAAGATTAGTTATAATAAATCTTACTTAGAATGTGAAGCTTAACACGAAGATTTGTTAACATATACCCAAGAACATACAGCACTTCAGAACAAGCAGACGTGATAGAAGAAGTACGAGTACTTGTAATCCCCTTGGAAATAAACAATAGCTATAACAAATAGGACTGCTCTTACTAATCTTATTGCTTACAATTTTACATGCATGGGGCTCTAATGTAGCCTCAAACCATATTAAATACACTCATCTATTATAGTTACCGAGGTGCCTTTAATTGCCTCCTCCAGGACAGCTGAGGTCCCCTTTAAGTTGTGCACTACTTCTTATTTTGCTGAACTTGTGAACGCAAATGAGACAAAGAAATTACAAAGAATATTTCCATTCCCTATCCTTCCTTCTGTGGAGAGTCTCTATAGATTTTTTTGTCCCCTTAGGACAAAAGACTGCAATTGGCAAGTAAAATTTTTCTGCTTAGGTACCATTAGCAGAGCTTTAAGCGGATCCTAGATAGAAAAGATCCCTAACTACCTACATTAAAGTAATATTTCAAATTTCGCTCAATTTTTTCAGCACGCCGTTTAAGAAATCACACAACGTCGCATCACCTTGTGAAAATATTTCTTTAAAAACAGTGATCTGGATACAGTGTTGTCAGCGTCTGAAGAGCGTGTGCTAAAACTAGACATGGTTTTGTTTAGTTTGTCTCTATAGATACTGCCATGATGTCAAGCTCAGGTCTTACCCAGGATCTGTTGACAAATAGTTTCAGGCATTCGCAGATGACGGCAGATAAGTACTTGCATGTGTAGAAGACGAATTTTTACATACTTACTTTAGTTGATACTACGAGTACAATGCGGAAAGGGCCTGGGCCTCAGTCAGCACACGTCTCCAACCAACTCCACCATTTGCAAGCTGCCTCCAGTTTCGGCTAAGTTGATTGGGGTCTTCTACCACTTGCATGCGCCACCTGAGTCTCGGTCTTCCTCTACTGCTGGCCATCAGGGGCGGATTCGAACACTTTTCGAATCAACTGCAATTGTACTACAATATACCCCGTTTCGGCTTATCAGGCTTCGGTTCGGGGTTTGTATTCTCGAACGCGCGCTTCTCATGCTCCTTCTATTCCCCTTCCTAGAAGCCGACGTTCGTCTCGAGTCGATTTTGGCTCATCGGAATATTCTTACTTACTTACTTTAGTTGGCGCTACAGTTCGGGGTGGACCTGGGCCTCAGTCAACAAGCTTCTCCAGCCCGGTCGATCCCTGGCTAGCTGCCTCCAGTTTGGCTTAGGTCCTCTTCCACTTGCGTGAGCCACCTGAGTCTTGGCCTTCCTCTACTGCGCTGTCCCTCGGGAGCGGATTCGAAGACTTTTCAGACCGGAGCATAGGTGTCCATGCGTCTACATGACCCAGCCATCTCAGTCTTTGGATCTCCACTCTTCTGGCTAGGTCCATGTCGCTGTACAGTCCATACAGTTCGTCATTGTATCTCCTCCTCCACTCACCGTCAATGCAGACGGGACCGAAGATCGCCCGAAGAATTTTTCTTTCGAAGCAACCAAGAACACCCTCATCCATTTTTGATAATGTCAATATCCATGCCTCTGCGCCATGATTCAGGGCCGGGATTATTAAGGTCTTATAAAGGGTGACTTTTGTTGTCCGAGAGAGGGCTTTGCTACTCAATTTCCTTCTTAACCCAAAGAAACAGCGGTTGGCAAGAGTTATTCTTCGCTTGATCTCAGCGCTGGTGTCGTTGTCTGTGTTTATAGCAGAGCCTAGGTAGACAGTCCTTAACTACCTCAAAGTTATATATGTTGAGGGTGATGTTCTGCCCGAGACGTCGGTATTGGTTGTCCTTTTTGCTTGACAGCATATACTTGGTCTTGCCCTCATTGACCGCTAAGCCACTTTTCGCCACTTCCGTCTTAATACTTGCGAAAGCGCCACTGACATCACGCTGCTTTCTCCCGATTATGTCAATATTGTCGGCATATGCGATTAGTTAGACGGACTTTTGAAAAATAGTTTCTCTTGTGTTTGTTCGTGAATTTTGTACCATTCTTGAAAAAATCGAATGACATCGCATCGCCTTGCCTAAACCTTTTCTGAACATCAAAGGTCTCGGTGAGATCTTTATTGACCTTGATGGAGCAGCGTGCATTCTCCATCGTCATCCTGCACAGACATTGCTCTGTATAGCTCGTCTCTATAGATGCTGTCATACGCGTCCTTAAAATCGATGAATAGTTGGTGTGTATCGATCTGAAGCTCATGGGTCTTCTCCAAGATCTACCGTAGTGTGAATATTTGGTCGATGGTGGACTTTCCTGGCCTGAAGCCACACTGATATGGACCTATCAGATAGTTGACGAACGGCTTCAGGCGTTCACACAATACGGCGGATAAGATCTTATATGCGATGTCAAGGAGACTGATGCCTCTATAGTTGGCGCAATTCAGAGGGTCTCCTTTCTTGAGAATCGGCCAAACAATGCTGAGGTTTCATTCATCGGGCATACTTTCGTCCGACCATATTTTAGAGCGGTATTTGGTTCGTCATCGTCGCTATACAGTCTACGGAAATGGTGTTTTCAAATCCTCAGCATCGACTGCGATTCTTCCACGATGTCCCCTTGTTCATCTCTACAGGCTTCGATTCGTGGTTTGTTTCCGTGGCATGTTATTTTCACGTTTTGGTAAAACTTCTGATCCGCGTTCCTGGAGTAGCAACTCTCAATTTCCTCGACCGCGCGCTTCTCATCCTCTTTCTTCTTCCTCCTGACAAGCCGGTGTTCGTCTCTCCTCTTCTGCTCATAGAGCTCGTGAGCAGCTCATGTCGTTTTTTGCAGTGCCGCATTGCGTGCTTATGCTTAGCTGCATGTGCTTGCATGTGGTGGCCGAGTGATACCCAGCTCATCAGAAGCGGCACATCTGGTGGCGTTTTGGTAGTGTTTCCAATGGTCCTCGATACTTGATGCTGGCAGTATTGGACCTCTTAAGAGATTAAGAGACACTCGATCGGAAAAGGACTTGGCGATCTCTTGCGATTGTAGTCGTCTGACGTCGTATAATTATAAGCCTTACATATTTGAACGGTTAGTAGAAGAAGAAAAGAATCGGTGAAATGACACTAAACTTTGGTCATATTTAACGAATCTGACTTCTCTTACGATTTCATAGACACGAGTAAATATGACATTGCAAGATTTTTGGTCGGAGCAAGATATAACTCTTATTCCAATTAGCTTTCTGACCACTCAGTACAGAATTTTCCTCTATGACTCCCATAAAAAAATATTGGTAATTTGACTGAAATAATTGCGTAACCTACAAGACCATTCTGTCAATGTTAGCCATTACTACAACAAAAGTACCGTCAACTACCCTTACATTGACCGATTTTGAAATTTAAATGCAGATTTAACAGCTATTTGAAGGATTATCGGGGTAAATTGAATTCTAGGCTAGGGGGCCATCAACAATTACTAATTTTCGTAATTTTTGCAAAAACTTTATTGTTTATACAAGGTCTATTTACAAAAAAGTGGCGGCTAATGTTATATTCCATTTTTCCTAACATTGACCGCAAAGTGTTCCTAATATTGACAATAATAGAAACACAATAGTTCAATTTTAATTTGTATTGAAATTAAATAACTTTAATAATAACAGAAACACAGTTAATTAACTAATTCATTTAATAAAATGAAATAAATACAAAGAGCAAGTAGTTCTTAATAACATATCAGTTCATAGCACTTTTTGTAAAATTAAGTTTATTTATTTAAAAAAAAAACAAAGCAAGTAAAACGAAAATTCCATTTTCAAGTTTTTATCACATTAAAAACAAAATAAATAAATTAATAAAAAGATAGGTACCTAAAGTAAAAAAAATTTGAACTCAGCAAGACTTGCTGGAAAATGTTTTCCATTGACGAATCACCGTCAGAGTAAGATCCCACAAATTCAATTTGGAGTTCTTGAAGTGAAACAGTTTGCTCGTTGGGAACATATTCGTCGTCTGCTTTGAGATGTTAAGAGGTGGAAGCTTTATTTCCATCAACAGTCACTGCTCCTTCACAAACGTTCGCCGCTTCGGCACCTGTAAACTGCCTTAAAACCATCTATATCTTCGAGCATAATTCCAAGCCCTGGCTGAGCTTTGCCTATTGTAAGACGTTTTCGTGCTGGTGATTCTCCAAATCCAAAACGGAGTTCTTTTATAACTGCTACAACAGACTCCGATATATTCGACCGTAGTACTGCATTGTTGTTCATTTTGGAGATTGTTTGGTCCGGTAAGCTTGAAATGACTTCGTTTGGATTAAACGGCACTATATCATATTTCTTAAAACCCGATATTAGGTTCGGGGATCGGTTCTGTTGGTTCACGCTTTCCATTACTTTTCTGTGTAAAACGGCAGCGAACGCATCTCTTGAAAGCGTTTGAGCCTTGTGGGCGAGCTTGTCTTTCCATTCGTCCAAAATTCGAAGCCAAACTTTTTTAAGTGGAACAAAAAAGGCGACATCCAAAAGCTGGCAAATAATTGTTGAATTTGGTAATAAGCAAGCAAAGCGAATGCTATTTTCTTGAGCGGCTGAAACAACGGCTGGGGAAAAGTGGTTGCCAAATTGTGTACTACAGGGCCGCTTAATCTCCTTATTTTCGGAATAAAATGGTTTAAGAACCAATTCTTAAAAATTGTCCCGTCAAACCACCTTGACTTCCTCCGATTGTATAAGTATTTTGTATTCGGAGGACCACCTAACATCCTAGACTCTCATAAATGTTCCACTTTATAAACAACGTATGAGCGCACTTCTAGCAGATCCGCAAAACATAATGGAAATGTTAGACTTCGTCGAGTCTTTCATTGTATATTTTCGGGGTACCGTACCGTACCGTAAACACGCATTTTTTAGAGCCTGGATCGTCTCATCATAATTAAAAATGTTTTCGGGGGTATGAACTCATTGTTCAGGGTCAGTGTTGTTTTAAAGTTATCCAAAAAGTTAGCCACATCTTGACGACAGACCTTGGCTTTGGATGACTTTAAATTTTAGGACGCTCCAGTGCTTTGAGTATATGAGGATTATGGACAAAAATCTAGATCTCAAGACGTTTGATGTTCTTGTGAAAAATAAGCCTTGCAAATTGAAAAGGGACTTAAATGTTATAAGCACAGTGAATTTGAAAGACATATGACGCTTACAAGATGGTGTAATGAGGGTAAACAGCTCAATAAAGGCTTATCAATTAAAAACAAATATAAGTTATTTTGCTGTATTTTAATTCTTAGCTTTTATTGAAATATAAAAAATTAAACAATTTTACTTTCTTAATTGACTTCTTCAAAACTTTAAGAAAATAATATAATGTTGAGAACAAAAAATTAACTTTTTAACGTGGTAAGTCCTTACACCTAGTCAGACTCGGCGGAGTCTTCACTACCTGTATTATCATGCATCTGCAATGATGAATCCATATTTTCTGGCAATGTTAATTATTGTTTGATATCATCATCGTCTTTCCTTAACTTTTTGTGAGAAAATGTATTCCTATATTCAGAAATTACAGGATCAGATTTAAGTAATAGCACAGTCATAAGGTCTTCGTTGGTATATTTTCGTGACGATTTCCTAGTGTGAGCTAGGCGATTCTTTCCAAATTTCTTATGACTTGCTTCTAAGGCTTCTTCTGAGAGTTGTCCAATAGGTATATCAAAAAATTAAATAATGTTTAGTCCATGAATTAAGAGCTTGTGAACACTGCTTGGCGTATAATACCAACTATAAAGTTGCAGGTATAGCTGTTTCGTCTTACTGAGCAGTTCGGAAAATTTTCGATATTCTTTCCATAAGCCGTGACTGTTAAAATTAACGAACAATTTTGTTTTAGGTGTTCATCAACCCCAGTTATTTCTGCAGTTGTCGTTGGATTTGCAAAAAACCGTCTTGCAGTATTTCCATCATTAGTTGATCCGAATCCTGGCTTTGGTTTGTCCACAATTACGCCCATTCTAGTTTTAAAAGAGGTTTGGACTTCTTTTTTTCTATTTGAGTATGTAATTTTGTTCTCCGAATCACGCACTTGTCAAGTGTTGAAAATAAGCCTATAGGAAATATGTAACAAGCATTCAAACCATCTTATCCGCGAATGTAGGGTGGATAAACCAAAGCGATAATTTTCTTCATTCGGAAGCCTTTCATTGATTGCTACATAATTCGTCTCTTTTGGAGCTGCACCGCAAATGTAACATTTCGATGCAGCATTTGTACTTGATAAAATGTTATAAACACTCCCATCAATCATTGTAAAAAGCATTTTAAAATAAATTTGTATGTTGAAATCATTTTTTCGTGTGCAATGGCTAAGGAGTTGACCTACAAGTTCATTCATTTTGGCATCTTCATCTCGCACAAATTTTGCATTTTCTTTCATAAATAAAAATTTGATTGGTCTGCAGTACAAACATAGTTGAAGAAGGACGGGGGTTTTCCACAGCTCCATACCGGTACTATCCTCGACCAACTTAAGGGGACAAAACGCAATCAAAAAAAAAATTCGTCTGTGCTTTCTGAATCAGCAAACAGTTGTTTGTACTGACTATGCCGGCCGTCAAAGCCCCATTTACATACTAAAGTTGCAGTAGTATTTTGGTCTATATGAGCAATTTCAACCACACTTTCACCAGTCCTATTGAGCAGTTCTTGGAGATCAACAGATGCTGTTGTTTCTGTCGCCATTCTATTAATGGGAAGCATTTGCTTTTTTTAGTTTTCTTAGTTTATATAAGCTCGGAAAGCGATCTTTGTGCAAAGCATTGACAACTGATCTTAGTGTGTTATATTTTCTTTCTGAAAGATCTAAGGCTAGATATAATGCTAAGGCCCTGCACCAGATAAACGGCCAGACAGTTCTGCAACGTATTTTAATTCCTCACTTGTTCTTGAGACCAAAAGATCTTCTTCTAACGAAGATCAAAAATAGTATTTTTATTGGTTATATTTATAAGACTCTGAGGAAGTAAAAATTCGCTTTTTAACCAAACGTCGTAACGCTTGAAAAGCATAGCGCGGTTTCGGGAACATTGTTTCCATCAGATTGATTGCTATCAAAATCTCTGATTTTTTGAATCAAATCACTTTTAATAACATTTGAGCAATTGCTTATTCTTAGTGAACTTAAAATATAATGGTTTAATATTGTTTAAAGGTTCGCAATTATTAACAAGAAAACTTTTTACTTTTGCATAGTATAAGAATAGAGGAAGTTAATGACATAAAAGATTTTGCTACAACTAGGTACGTTCTAATTTAAATTTCAACTTTATTGAATTTTATTGCCTCAAAAGAAGACCTTTTTTGATTAACTAATTTAAAAATAATTTTAACCTAAAATAATTAAAAAAAATACACGTACCAGTTCGAGTTGTATCCATATTTATAATTCAGAAAAAAAAATTAATAATTCTTTGAAATTGTTCACACAAACGAAATAACTAAAAAGTGAAATTTTATTGCAAACTAAAATTACTGCTTAAATTGTCCTACCTTATGAGACAAATGCCGCTATTACTGCAAAAAAAAAAGTATATACAAAACAAAAATACGAATTAAATGTTATTAGATATGAGTCAATTGAGTTTCGCAGCATTACATTTCCTTATCGCATATTGCATTTTTTTATTTTTGTCCGCTGGTCAACGCATTGTGGCGCTCGGACACAAAGATCGTTTTTGTGGCTTTGAAGGAATCCCCTCAACCATTTTCTACATGGGAGATTATTCTTTTGAAAAGAGCGGACCTTACGATAACAAGAATCGAGATAATCTTTTGTGAGGCAGCTCAATTTATCTCAACATCTTAAAGTACCGTGCGTCGGGCACCCGATTTTCTTTCCTCTTAACTCTTTACATCGGTTCATCAAGGTTACCTTCGCTATGTTGTACTTTTTGGCACAGACGTTGATGCTACAATTCCCATCTCTAATCTCCTTAAAAGCCAGCTCCATATCGTTAGAAAAAGTGCTATTATACCTTCGCTTTTGGGTTGTCCTAAGCATCCTAAATCAAATGTTAGGTGTTAAAAAAAAGCTGGTCATTCATTCACCTTTTATTTAAAAATTAAAAAGTTTCCCGCACTCGAAATGTTGCCTACTTGAACACAATCACTTTTTTCCGCCATACGTGATATTTGTGCTGAGAACAGTCGGTTTGTTCAATTTATGTAGCCACTGGAGTCGGTAGAAAAACATTCCTGATTTCGGTCAATGTTAGGGTTGTTGACGTAGTCTTAAAAATATTTCGGTCGGATTCAGTGTAATCAGAGTTTCTAAAGGAAAGTCTAATATAATACATTTAAACCCCTTCATACGAGTAGTATAACACGAATTTCTCAAAGATCGTTGTCACTTTGACTTTAAGTCGCTGCCTATTCCAACTGGTTCACTATCGATTGGCATCTTAATAATTGTTTCCCACGAGGTAACTGCGTACAGCTGACTGAGGTACGTTCACCTAAATCCCGAATACTGTTTTAGAATTCCCGCCAAACAAAAACAACCTATTTCCGCATGTTTTAATTTATATTCTTTGACACGAAAATCAATTAGCACTGGTTAGTGATCAGAGCCGCTAATTTAGAAGGTCTATCTATTCTTTAACAAGTATTTAAAAATACTCGTACCATCATAAATTCGGCCACTTAACTGATTGCCGGTGGCTTAATATCAACCAGATCACCATTCAATTCAAAGGTAAAATCGGCGGTTCTTTCAATTAATTAATGATTACGTTAGTCTGCGAAGCGGGCGGGTTGTTGCATTGAGAACAAGTTTAGAAAGAAAAATTTAAGCAGGTACTATACGTTGATTTGGCTGCAAGGGCTCTTTAGTGTATAAGAAACCACTAAGTCTATGACTTTAAATGTCAGGCTTAACTTTCCTTCTCCTCTCGGTTGATAGTTTCTTCAAATCGTTTAACTAACTGCAACATTCCCACAAAATGCAATGTCAACGTACTTCCGTTTATGGTTTGTTGGACAAACACATAAAATCATTCACTAACTCTAATCACAATCTACGATCACATGCAAATATTCCGCTCTATTGATTCTCAGCCTCCCTCCTAAATAATGAAAGCTTTCAAGGCAAAAACAAAAATAAACAAAACAACAAAAAACCTTACTACCTTTCTACAGTCAATGGGAAAACCCATAAAAATCACCTCAATTACACCTTTCAATTGTGGCACGCGAGACGATCTGCAAGAAGGTCATGCATCAGATGGAAAACCTAAAATTTCCTGAACCATATGACTCAAACACGATGATGATGACGAAACAAGACCATCAAATAACAACTCTTACAAGTGCTTCCATCAGTTCCCATACAGCGACCAGTATGGCTTCATTACCCCCTGAAATATTCGTAAAGCTTAAAACTCTTAAGCTTTGCCTCAAAAAAATAAAAAATAAACTACTCGTATCTGCCATGCGAACAACAACTTTAATCAAATGCGAATATCGCGCTTCGGATGCTGTTTCGGATATTTACAACGCGCGACGAGACTACGAGTATCTATCGAATTTCTGCTCCAACTGTGAGTGATCGTCGTCGCAATCGTGATCGCTGATCGTTTGGTTTGTCCGTCTCATCTCTCAAGATCAAGACGTGTTTGCTGTTTAGCATCTTGACTGTTTTTTTTTTTTTTCTCTGTTTGTTCACGGTTGGCTGGGACTTCACATTTCGCTAAATTCAACAAATTCAAAAAAAATTCAACAACATTTCGATTTGTGGTCAGGTCAGATTGTCAGAGAGAAGCAAACGTTACGGGGGCTATCAGTCTAACTCGATGTACTCATATCGCTTCGGATTCTTAATATTTCTAGTCGCGCGATAGCTTTGGTCGTTTTTAAATTAACAATCGTGTTCCAGTGTAAAGATGGCCTGGAATCAATTTTTAGTGGTGAGTGTGAAATTATAAAAATTCCATAAGACAATGATATTTCCGAGACTTTCGTTTTTTTGCGGTCTGAAACTAACGTCTTCAAAATGCGACCAAAATGTCAAAAGACGCCATAATCGGAAATCTGAAAAACAATCTCTGTCAAATCATTTTCAATTTTTAGCTAAATGAGTACCTATTTTAGTTAATTTAATTAATGGGGCTACTGTTACGAAAAGCAAACAAGTGATTTCCATATCTCGTTGCGCATTACATACTCATAACTTGTGGTCAAATATAAAAAAAGTGTTGAATGTTTCGTTTGAGTGAGGATTGAGTGTAGTTTTTATTGCAATTCGGGTCTTATGTGCCGTTGAATGGCTTTTACGAGCACAGGATTACGGAAACCCAAATCAAGTAAATCATGATGCGATAACAATTGCTGACATGACTGTTGATCATTGAAAGTACGTATGTACATACATACGAGTGAATTTCTACTTATGCAACTCTTACCGAAAGATGGAGTTACGTGCTTTTTATCAGATTCAACAAATTTTGACACGTGTGCTTGCGTTTTAAGTGAGCTGCTAACTTAAGTGAATAACACAAAAGCACTCAAAGACAATACCTATATACTCTGACTCGCAATGTTACCACTTGGCCTTTTAGTTAAATTTAATGCTGAAGGCGGCAAAGTTGAACGACTGCCGGAGTTTGGATTCAATAGTGTGATGGATGACACACTATTGTTTTCCAATAGAAACCAATCGAGATGACATTGAAATTGTTTTTGATTAATCACTCAGTGGTTATAAATAACAAACTCGCGTCCAAAGCCAATGATATTTTGGTTTTATAAAGACACAAGATTTATTGCCGTGATATGTGTCTTGATTGCCTTTGAAGTTGTTCGTTACTACTTATTAATCGGGAGTAGGTAAATTGCATGGCGAATGTTTGAGGCCACTTCAGTGTTCAAAGGAAAAGCAAAGTATAAATGGAAAACAACAACTTTTTTGTAGAATTAGAAAATTATCAGCATATGGTTCAACTCCAGCAATTCAAAAGTATATTCCATAACACAGATTCTCAAGATGGGCATGGAATCCATGGTACTCTATGTAAGTTATTGTACTTTTAATGGAATTTCGCAGTCTTTGTAAGAAACACATTTTTTTTATAATATGCGCCTTGATTGAGAGCTTCCCTTAAAATGTTTGGAAAGAATCAAGCTATTTTAGAGTATGTCCGAGAATGGGCTTGATGTCTGCACTAATGATCATTCATAGCGACACAGTTGTTACGGTTAAAAGTTTGAAGGGGCGAAATGGTGATTTTCGTGGAGAACTGGTGGAAATAAAGCGCAGAAACACTGTGAGGCAAGCGATGTTACGTCGGTGTACAAGAGTGAACATTAACTGTGCCATATAAACTTTACCAATGGGTTTTATCGCACGGTTGGAAATCTGTTCTGGCAAGTGCAAAGGTGTCTTGGTAGCACCTGATAAGATGTGAGCATTCTATAACAGTTTAGGACGGATAAATGCCGATCAGATAAATGAGGTCAGATCAGAGGGGGAAAAATATTCCTAACATCGCTTGATCAAACTTATACATTTCGTAGCATTAGTGGTGACATCGAATACATGGTCATTCCAACGTAAATAGCCATTGCCGCGCATCTCGAGGAAAGAAAATTTTCAAAAACCTTATGTTGCCATTCCCCTTTTAATAGCCAAAGTGTAAGGACCTGAGTCTGGGAATGAATATGAAAAGCGGAGAGTACTGCCATAAGCAAAGGAATATCTTGGGTTATAGGCAACAGACAAAATATCATTGATAAAAATTCAAATGGCCGTCGGCACAGAATGCAGCCTTGAGGCACACCAAGCCAACCAGAATTGCACGTTCAGAAAAGTGATTTCTAGTCCATTGAAGAAGAGAGTCGTCGCTCCCAACTAGACGCATATTCGACAAAAGCGCCTGATGCCTGACTCTGTCAAATGTCTTAAAAAAAATCTACTGCAACTATTTTGCTTTCGCTAGTTTGATGTACGCTTTGGTTTCACGTTTCGGTGAGACATGCCATCGAATCTCTGATGGATCTATTGATCCGAAAACCCCGCCGGTCATAAAGAAGTTTTCGTGTTTCAAGATATTTCATGAGCTGGAGGCTTATCAGCGTGTAATAGACGGATTCGCCTTTTGTAGGAACAAAAAGCACAAACGCACAAAAAGAGCGTGGAAGAGTAGGATTGATAATAATTGATCTCTGCCAATTTGCGCATTAATGACGTTGTCTAATAAAAAGCGGGGGCAGAGCAAAACTGGGCTTATTCACAATATCTTAAGACTTAAACGCAACTGAAGGTTACAGGCTGTCGGCTATAGGTGTTGTTGAGTGACAAGATCATGCGTCACAGTTGGTGTGGTATAAACTTAAAACACAGGAATCGTGCATCTCCGGGACTCATCTGATGTAGTGTTGCAATACGCACTGGGTGCTGAAAAAGGGTTAAGATCGGCCTCGACTTAAATCAGGGGTGAAACCTGTGCCCTCATCACAGATTCCGAATTGGTTTGAAAGAAATTGATGGAAAGCAATGGCAAGGCGCATTCTTGCTCTAATGGATGTATAGACACCCCGTGAAATTAAGTCCATTGAGACAGGTGTTCATGAAAATTCAAAGACTCAATACTTGGATTGGCTTGAGATTTGGGTTCCCGAATGGCCAATTATCCACAGAAATGAAGTTCGAAACGTGTTCTTTGAGGCATTTTGTGTATAGTGCTCTGGTTTAAGGTGCGCGACATGCTGTCCTGGCTCACATCTATTTCCGGAGACATAATTTTCCCTCTCGCGGCGGTTTTTACCGAATTTGATTCTCAATGGCTTTGTTGACTCGTTGCGCTCGTATAGTGCGCGGATGACCCTAATTTACACGGCTGATTATTCCACCAATATCTTCAAATAACTTCAATTTATCATATACAAAGCTTCATGTGATTTTCAATACCCGCAATATACTACGAAGGATTTCGCTTTTATCGTATCCGCATTTTTGCAAGCCAAACAACTTACGTCAACAATTTTACTATGCGGGAACCTACCATTAATGTCACTTGTCAAATAGCCGTCAGGTTGAAGTGGATGCATTGATTGGTTTTTGTGTATGATTATGTTAATTGTGTGTACCAACAAATTTGCTTGTACCGATGTTTGGTTTGTGAATGTTAAGATATTTAAGTACTCTTGCTACTACACGAGTTCCAAAGTGGATTCGTTCCATTGAAGATTCGAACAAAAGGCAAAGACTGAAAGTGTTGATTGACCTTGTCCAAAGAGCAGGCAGCTGGAATGTCATTACAATTGAGCGTTTGAAGGAGGATTAGACAGAATTTATAATATTTTTTGGCCATTTTGCAATATTTTGCAGTCATTGCTGGTTCATTTTAATTTCATTTCGATTTTTGTCTGTCTGGTTGGTATTGTAGGACCGAAGAAGCATTTCTCTAACCTTGAACTCTTACAGCTGGGGTCGTACCGCACCTTATCTTTTGGTTTTACAGTCTTCATCCGATGGAGATAAGGGAACGCATTCGAAGGACAATAGTGTGTATGTTCACATCAGCAACGGCATCCAGATTATTAAGTCCGCACCAACTGTCTTTCGCGTACGATTTTTTTTAGGAATCTTTTCCCTAAGTGTGTGGCCAGTGGTACAAATATGACACAGTGGTCCAACGAGCCTACGCGTGTTGGCGATATGAATATCAACGGCTGGTATTCGCGTCAGCTCATTTACAAGCTGGATCTTTCCGCGTTGAAGATCGACGCCAGTGTTGTCCGTCCGGAGTGTCGAAGCCACCCAGATATCTATATGTTAACATCGCCCAAAATAACGAGTTCAGTATGGGGATACAGTGATACAATTTTTAGAATGGAATTAGAGAGCGAAACGTTAAATTGCAAATTGCTGTCCAGTTTGGGGCTTCTTAAATAAAGCATTAGAGGATAATTTGCTTGCGGATATGGATATTTAACCAAAAAATTCAATTTCCGGATTGGAACAGGGAATACATTGCTATATATTGCAATATTGCGCTAAGAAAAAAAAATGGCACTAGTTCATGCTTCTGTGCTACCGTAGGATGCCTACAGTACCATGCGGGTGTTGGCCGGACATTAACAGAAATTATGCTCCGCGGTACCGACACACTTTCACAGCAATCATCGTAGGATGTTCTATCTATGTATGTCCAGCACATTTAAGTGCTAAGCCAACGTGTAGTGCTCTAGTAAGCACACTCCAATCCTTCCAACTGAGGGACAACAGGAAGGCCGGTGACCTTCTTCCAGAAGATTCCGAATGACTCCCGATCTTTCTTTAGTCTGGAAAGTCATGTCATCTGCAGTAGTCCTCACATGAAAACCAAATGGCTGCCCGAACGCCAAATTAGATGTTGAGAAAATCTTCACGGAGCTTTGCCTTGCAATTTTATCAGCGAACCTAGTGTAACCTGAAACCAGAACAAGATTTAGGGAAATCAGAATTTTAACTAGTTCGGAAACAGTAAGAGGGTTGTTTGACTGTGGCTCCGCTATGAAAGCAGACTCAAGTTTTGCTACCACGGAGTGAAATACAGAATCTGTCCGAAACCATTTCTATGGAAGGGAAAAGTCGATGTCTTGATAGGTATCCAAAGACAAAAGAGTAGGAGAGCAAAGTCATCAAAACTCCAGTGCAAGGTCAATAAAATCCCAGTGCATTGGGAGATGTTTTTAGCCATCCTTTCCGTTTTTATGTAAAATATTATTTTTTTTTCTCTCCTGTAGTCTCTGCATCGTTCCAGCCCAACCTTCCGAGCTCGTAATTGAAAAATCCGTTGAAGCTATGGTAGACGAAAGACGTCAACACCTATACCAGTAACGAGAGTCTTTATTACTCTAATAGAGGTTTTCAAAATCCATGCCCGGGACGCCGTCTAATAGACCAATAGTATATTGCCTCTATTGCGAGTTTCGCCTAGAGTACACAAGTCTATCGTCTCGATTCTGGATAAGAATCTAACACCTAAACCACGAGTTGTTGGTTATTAGTTTCTTGTCTCTTAACCCTTCCTGCGCGGGAAACTAGCCAAAAAAGGGAAATTCACTTATCTTTTAGGATCTTAAGTCTATCTCTAAATTGATATTACCATACTTTACATATGAAACAGCTGTCACTAAATTAAACCTGTAAGATACTCTCGATAGATTTTATAGTAAACTGCGACCGGTTGAACTCTCAAAAAGTATTTATAAGGCCATATCATTGAAGAGTATGGCGGGTATTAATTTATGGCTTCCAATCACTTAAGAACACACTTAATATTTTTCTAAAGGAAAAAAACAAAACATGATTGACAAGATCTGCTTCTTTTCCTCAAAGCGTTGTTCTTTATTTTTAAACTAAAAACAGATTCATTAATTTTATCGACATTGATCACTTCGGATACATTGTTTTTGGCGGTGTTTGGTCTTGCATCAGTTTTACATACATATTGGGAAGCAATAATCTTAATCAGAATAAATTGTAATTATTTAATTACTTAAATTATCATCCGAAATGAGCTACTTAATATGTTATTTTGTTTCAATTTAAGTTGTCTAATTTGTTGATAGGAGTTAAAACAATATTTTCGTAAAAACAAATATCTTTCAGCTGTTGATTATACCCAAAGAGAATTTTTAATTTCAATTTCCTGTTAGTTGTTGCAAAATTCAGGAATCATAGAGGACATGAGACGTTGCAATCGTGGCCATTATCTTTTCACCTAGTCTAGCTATAAATTCTTTTACAAGATTTCAAGTACTCCTTGCTCATAATTTTCAATAGATATAATCCCGTTAACTATTTTTTTCCTAACACGTGTACTTATAAGTAAAGAATAGAAGCTAGTTTGGTTTAAGCTTTCGATCAGTTAATAAGGAATGGGGCATTAAAAAATATCTTGTCGCGGTAATCGCTTTACATAAGTGTGGAAAAAATTGGCACCAAATTTTCGAACTTCTCAAACCATTTGGTATATCGAAAATGTTTGTTTATCGGGCTATTAAATGTTTTAATAACCTTTCAGAAGTAAAAGGTGTACCAGGAGAATGTTCTCGTAGGTGTTGTCAAGGGCTTAACAAATACCCTTTTCAACTTGTGTGCTCCGGCACACAAAGCCAAAACGACGCAAGAGTGGCTTAGATGCAATGTTCCGGATTTTATCGCTGCAGATTGGCCCTCAGCAAGTCCAGATTTAAATCCGCTGGACTACAGATTGTGGTCAGAGCTGGAGAGCATGGCCTTTAAGACTCCCCATCGACATTTGGACAGCCTTAAGGCAGCTTTAACAACAATACGTCGTCAATTCCCAACGAGACAATGCGTGCCGCAATAGAACAATGGCCACAACGTTTAAAAGTCTGCGTCAAAGCTAAAGGCGGCCATTTTGCGTAAAACTTTTTTTTCTTCAAACTTATATATTGTAAGCTAATGTAAGAAATAAATTTCATGGTAAAAGATTTACTAGACTTTTTTTTTATTGCACTTTTAAAATATAACAGAACTTATAGCTGAACTAGGTAGCTGAAATTACCGTAATTTTGTTAAAACCGATCTCTATGAATCGTTATTACTACCATCACCGAAGGCGATAGACGAACTCATTGAATACTCTGATTCGAGTAAGATTAGACTTAACATTATCCTGCAATCAAATATTTATAAAGGCAACGTGAAGGAAAATAATCTATTGGATTTTATATTATCGTCTGATCTGATTGCCAATAATGTTGGCTTTATCAACTTAAGGTCATTCAACAGACATGCTAATGCGATTAAAAGAAAAAGAACTGTGGCGCTGCCAGCCCAGTATGGGCCATGGCCTAGCTTCTTGAAACTCATTTGTGTTGATCATGTTGTCATTTTTGTGACATCTGAGCGGGGCCTACGGCTTATCGCCGAGTCCGAACGGCACTCCTTAGAAGCTTTTCCGTAGGCAATTTTACTTTCGGGAGTTTTCCATTGCCCGCCGAAAGGGTGATGGCGATTTGAAAAATTGTTGGTGACCCAGCCAGGAATCGAATCCAGACTCTCTGCGTGATAGTCCAATGAGCTAACTATTAGGCCATAGCCATGCTAGGGGGATTACTGACTGAAAAATAATATGCCATCGAAGATCTCCATGTCAGACTGAATTCAAAATTGGATACGAGGTCTCATCCTTGTAATAAAGGAGGAATCCACAGAAAAGTGGGACACGATTTCAGGAGGAGCTCAACAAATCCAACAGTGCTCCTCCTAATCTCAAAAAAAAAAGAAGCGGTTCAACACTTAAACTGCACCTTCACCAAATATTTTGAGCTGACATATTCAGGTACGCAGCAATCCAGCAGATAGCCAGTTCACTGGAGGGACGCAGATCTACAGCGACTTCGCAAAGAAACCAGAAAATTTCCAAACAGGTCACTTAAAAGTAATTCGGAGGAAGACTGTAAGCTGCTTCGATCTGCAAGAAGCAAAAAGATGTTTATTCAGATTTCGATGAGTGCATCTTATGAAGACTTCTGCGAAAAAATCGACACTGTTGGTTAAATCAGTAGGCTGGTCAAAGACCTCAAAACGAAAGATCAACCAACCAGGAATTACTTAAAAAATCTTATGGTATCTATTCTGAGTTCAATAATTGCATAATCAGTCTACTAACTTGCGAAAGTAGACACCCTCACTTCCCAGTTAACCCCACCAGAATTAGCTTACAACTAGCTCCCATAAACAAAGCTGCTTGTGAGATAAATTACACAATGGAGACAGAGAGAGTAGGCTTTATACCAAGAATCGTTGATGACTATAGTCTTATGGAATTGCCATCTGATAAACGAATTTCCAGATGACAACGAAGTATATTGCAAAGATTCAGTGGATGTGGCGAAGCATTTGCTGTAGCGACAGCCAAGCTGTGCTTAGAGCCTTGAAGAGCCCTCGACCGAATTCCAAACAAAACGTCACTGAACGCAATCGGAAAGCTGAATTCATGACTCCTGCCTGGGTCCCAGGTCACGATGGAATGGGCAAATCAAATCGCCCATAAACTTGGTAGTCAAAGGTTTGAGGAAAGATTCTCAGAACCTGAACCAGCATTGGGTCTGCATGCGTCGGGTTAAGGCTTCCCCTTATCGGGAAAGACTGAAGATTTTAATCTGCGTGGTGACGTGGCACTATACTTTTGCTTAACACTTAAATATGATGAGCACACGAGAGCGCCCATCACCGCAGCGTTGACGTAATGGGTACTAGTGCAGTAGGCACTTTATCACTAACCACTTACTCATCTTTGTTCAAAAGACTGTAAGATTCTATCAATTACTCCTTAATGGATTAGTTCTTCATCTGAGTACATCAAAGTACAACAAAGAAACCTAGATGGTCGAAACCTTGAAGAAGCCGTCTGGATTAACTTTTCAGAGCAATCCAGCAGAAAACTAGTCCAGCGTACACCTCGTATATTAATTTTAGTGGAAATTCTCAGTCTTTCCAGAAACGATTAGATGCCAACCGTACAAAAATTCCTCAGACTTACGTCAATTCTAACCGACACTACAGGCTGTGGTGAAACTGGACCAAAGCCAGCAGCTCTCCCCGCTTAGCTGGCTGAGGGCCATTTCCACTTGAACGCAGAACATATGGCGAAATCTTGCTTTACCGATCTGTCCCTCTGGTCGAAAACCCTCTGGTCGAAAACGGTGGTGTTCTTTCACTTCTGCCTAAGACAATGTCGTTGTATAGTCTATAATGTCATTCCTTGTTCTCCAAACTCCACTTCCACCGTTGGGACTGAAAATCCCTCGAAATTATTTCATCTGCTAAAGATAAAGCCTATACTTCCGTGAAAAGACTTATTTCTCAGATGCCTGCTTAATCCAGAAAACTGTGATTGTAAAAGTGAGTCTTCGCTTAATGTCACTGTGTGAATACTCTACATCAGCTCAATTACAGCTCTTTGGTCTCTTCCTACACTCCTTATATCGTCAGCCTAAGCTTAGCAATGTGCCAATGATATTGATCTGTAAATTTTGCAAAATTGTTTTGAAGGCATAACAAATGGCCCTCGTGTCGGAATATTTTTTTTTGGCTCGCTAGTTACATAACTGAATTGTTGGCAGCAGCGAGCGCTTTTATCTTTCTACACAGACGAATAAATTTTAAAAGAACCGTAATACAAGACATCGCGCAATATATGTAAATTTTTAGTTTCTGGATTTTTTCCAAGATCGGCTATAAGTGATACCACAGAATGCTTCCAAGAGCTCTTCGACAGAAAATCGTTTCTAGATTTTTGTGGCTGGACAAGAAGATCATCTTTGGTAATATGTACATCATACTCCACGCCATCATCCTATTGATTTCTGGCGGGACGTAGTGTAACTACAGCCGGCACACGGTTTTGACCTGACCCCCGACCATCAAACAGTCAGGAGACCGCGGACGAGAGGGGCTGTGCTAGAGAAGTAAGTATTTAAGTACGAGCAAGCCACGCTGATAAAAAATCTTTTACGAAATGTAAAGGAGACTAATTCCTCTTAGTTGGCGCAGTTAGAAGGTTTTGTCTTTTGAGGACAGGACAAGTGCTGAGATTTCTTTTACCAAACGTAACACACTCCAAATGGAAACTAGAGTCTATCTGGTGTTTGCTCCCTACCAACTCATATCGTACTGCTTTAAATAGTCTCTTCTGTTTAGGTGGTCCCTCTGCTTCTAAGGGGTTCTTTTCACAATTTGGTAGAATTTCGAAAAATCTTCATAACCCCAATCAAGCATTTCTTGGCTTTTTGTTTAGTTTGTAAGAAACCGATGTGCTCGTAAGCTTCTTCCGTAATTTTATGCTTGCATTTGTATCCATCCATTTTTATTAGACCAAAGCTTTCGTTGTGGTGGTCGGATGAAAACTAGAACGTGATATGCGCGGTCTCTAGTACCCTTCTGACAATTTTGCACCTGGACTTTTAGAAAAACGGCTCTAGAATATTTGATTATAGTCTTTAGCTTAACAAAACCAAATAGGTACTAAGTTTCCGAAGGCAAGTAGCCGTCTACGGGGAAATTCCGAGAGCTGGCCACTTCCGAAAGGATATTTTATATTTTATTTTATTTTTACTCCTCGTGACTATTGGTTAGGCAAATCTAGTTGGATTGAAAACGAACTTAAAAAACAATTACTTCAAATTCTTGTTTAGAAAGAAAAAACCCACATATCGTAGGTGAACTGGGGAGCAATTAGCTGGAGACTTTGGTTTCTAAAACGTCCGCCTGTTGTTTATGAAGTATTAACTGGTAAGCTGTGGTTATTATTACCATGCACTCATTATTTGCCTTTGTGTTTCAGATGGCACGCACACTATTCACATTTTACATTGTGTATTTGCTTCGTATTAGAAATATGATCAGACCATTGATTTTTAATGTAAACCTTATATAATACTTATATGTACTTTAATTTTTCAATAGGTATTAATCACATTAATTGGTTGTTCTTCTGGCATTTTAAACAAACGCAGTCCTGACCAACAAAGGTAACTCAAACAATTTAACAATCGTTATTGACTTCATACTAACCTACTTCCTTTGTTCTAGTTATTACAACCAATATGAATGGAATACGGAACAACGTACAAATACTGGACCAATAGCTGGTATGTTTGGTCTAATTGCAAAGCAAGTGGAAAAGCATTTAACTCAAAATCCACTGTTTGGTAATTTTAATCATGAACGTAATGGCTACAGATATCAAGCACCTTCGCAGTCATATTTCCGGCCACCATCACCGCCAGCGCCACCACATAATCCATTTATACCAAATTTCCCTCAGAGGCAGCCATTTAATCGTGAGCGTATAAAATTTAATCCGGATAATCCTTTCTTGCCTAAAAGTCCAATTTCGTTCCCAGAACAACCTCCACATTTGCAAAGCTTTGAAAATGTACCAACATATCCACAAGTACCAACATTTCCAGGGGCACCAACATTTCAACCACAGAGACCAGGTTTTCCTGGTCATCCAATTGATGATAATAATAGTAATGGGTGTGTAGGATTCTGCGATTTTAATGAGGGACTTCAACCACAGCCACAGCCTCAACCGAGGCCACATCATCATCATCATCATTATCATCATCAACAACCTTGGCTCGGGCCTCAGCCTCAGCCTCACCTTAATCCTCAACCTAATTCACAACCTCAGCCTTACCCTCAACCTGAACTTCAACCTCAACCCCAACCTCAACCCTACCCTCAACCCTACCCTCAACCTCAACCCTACCCTCAACCTCAACCGTACCCTCAACTTCAACCTCAACTCAACCCTCAACCTCAACCTCAACCTCAACCTCAACCTCGACCTCAACCTCAACCTCAACCTCAACTCAACCCTCAACCTCAGCCCGAGCCCAATAATGACCTAATAAGCGGCGTTTTCGGTGGACTTCCGCAAGCTAGCCCAAAACCACCACTACAACCACAACCCAATAACGACCTCATAAGCGGTGTCTTCGGTGGGCTTTCTCAAACAACTCCAAAACCACCACTTCAACCACAACCCAATAACGACCTCATAAGCGGTGTCTTCGGTGGACTTCCTCAAACTACTCCAAAACCACCACTACAACCACAACCCAATAACGACCTCATAAGCGGTGTCTTCGGTGGACTTCCTCAAACTACTCCAAAACCACCACTACAACCACAACCCAATAACGACCTCATAAGCGGCGTCTTCGGTGGACTTCCACAGCCAACTACAAAATCACCAATACAACCACAACTACAACCCAATAACGACCTTATAAGTAGTATTTTTGGTGGTCTTCCTCAAACCACTCCAAAGGCACCATTTGAAAACCCAAACACCTCGAATGGTTTGATTAGTAGCGTGTTTGGCGGCCTACCTCAAACAAACAACAACGGTGCAATCACACCAAAGCCTCAAACCCAAAACCCTAATGATTTGATTAGTAGTATCTTTGGAGGTCTGCCGCAAGGAAAAAGTTCTGGCAACAACGGTTCTGGCAACAACCTTCCAACTGCAACAATTCCACCTCTACCCACAACTCCACAAACACCGACAACACCAACTCCACCGGCTTCTGGAAACGACTTTATTCATTCAATATTCCCAGGACTTCAACCAACTCAACCAAATGTTCAAACCAATGGAAAGACTGCTGAAGATCAGTCAAGAGAGGATTTGATTAACTCGATATTTAACACAAATAACGTTGGTGCAGATGGATCTACTACGATTCCACCATCGACGACTAACAGCAAAGGACTTATCTATGACATTGATGTGCGAAGTGCTTAAATTTTCATTTAAAGCTATTCAGGTATTCAGCAAATAAATGAGTAGAAAAAAGAAGTGTTTTTTTTTTTTTATTCTTCATACAAGAATAGGTTGAAGTTATGACAGACTATCTCTCTGTCCAATGATCCTTGTCAGAATCAGAAGAAAACGTAACGTTTGCAAATATCAAGCTGTGACGCTAAGATTAAGAGAGAATACGAGTATCAACAACAGATGTACCAATTTAACAGAAAAAACAGAACTCAAGTCGGAACAATGGGAGCGCCACATGGTGGTTATGCCGGGAATTTTTTGATCGAGGTGGTATACGCGCCACCTGAGGCGTGGTTTTTCTCTACTGTGTTGTGCGTTCAGGCAGGATTAGGTAGAAGACTATTCGGGTCATGGAGTAAGTACTCATCCGGTCAACATGTCAAAGTAATTTAGAATCTTGACAAGTCTTTGTTGCTTCCTTACTTAAGCGATTGGAGAATGTAACTCCTTGTTTGACTTTTAATGAGATTTGACTATCACAGTTAAATGCGGATGCCTTATTATCTCAAAGTCATAGTTATCTATTGTGACATTGTGTCCAACTCATGGACGCCCTTCCTGTTAAAAAGGTTTACTCTTCGTCAGGTAGCTGAACTCATTTTTTTCCCTTTTATTTTAATATTTTCAGCGTACATTGAAGGCCTCAATGAGTCTACTTTAGAGTTGAGTCGTTCCGGACCTACATAGTTCCTGGAACTATGTCCGTTGTCGGAACTAGTTCCAATCGTTCCGCATACTCCACCTAAACATGTTCGATAGTTCCGACATGTCCGATAGTTCACACACAAGAAGTTCACTTCGCAAAATCTTTATTTTGTTTTGATTGACACTGCATACTTAAGGGTAGTTTTTGCTTTCGAGTATGGATGGATGCTTGCGAGTTTGGATATAGGTACGAGTACAAACGAGCTTGAGTAAATTGAGTATGAAGATTTGCAAAGAGCGGGGAAAAAGTTGATCGTTTGCAAACATTTAACTCGTTTGCGAGAATATGCATACATGTAGTTTACGCATGGAAGTATTTTTGTTGGCAGGGCAATCCTGATTACTATAAAACTGTAGTAGTAAGTGATCCTGAGTATTGAAAAAATGCTTATAAACTGTTATTCGAACAAATCACTACCTGCTTGTAAGCTCATGAGTCAGTTTGGAAACGAATATAGGGATTTATCTGGTTTACGAGTTTGATTAGTTGTATAGCCATACTCGTAGGTTGTTGTAGATCACAACATACACCATAGCATAAATCCACGCTTTCTGCAAGACGAATATACATGTTAATCGGCTTCTTCTTTACACATGTATGTATTTGTCATTCAATATTCAATCTGTTCAACTTCAACTACGTAGTTCTGTGGACATGCATCACTTCATCTATCCGAACATGTCTGTGGAACTACTTAAATCCGCGGACATGAATCTCTTTTAGTTCTGATACATCGTTGGAACTAAATAGCTCCACGGAACTAGTTCCATTCAAGAATGGAACCGTTCCATGTTCGTTCCGGCAAAGGAACGATTTAGCACAACTCGAGTCTACTTCCGACTTTAACTTAATTGTCATACTGCACAATCTAACAAATTTGGCAGGGATAGCAAACCTTGACATGGGTATGTATAACTCAACTCTGTAGATGCTGTCGCATGCGTCTTTGCAACAATGAAGAGGTGACGTGTATCGATCTGGAATTGTTTGGTTTCTAGAATTGGCGTAAGTTTAAATATTTGGTCAATTGTGAACTAACTCTGCCTAAAACACAAAATCAAATCATTGAGAATTAGCCAAGATCTATAGACTCTCCTATCTTGTAGATCGGTATAACAAGGCTCAGGTTCCACTCTCTACCAAGTCATCTTCTGCTGCCTTGTTACATTAAGTTTAGATATTGATGTGAGTTTATCTTATTCCTTTATTAACCTGAAATTTCTTTACTATCGGTTTTTAAATATGGAAACTTCAATGGATACGCATACTTCTGATAAGAACACATTTTGTTACACCCGTTGACATTCGTAATATATCCATTTCCCTCACTGTCACTTTTTTTTATATTTTTCGTACTTCGTACACATCCAACATTGCGATGCTTATATGGAAGCTGGACGAACAACTGTTGTGTATGATACACAATTAAGTTTAGGCGATTTTTTTGCAGTAAAAGAGTTCTTGCAATATTAAAGCCATCCCACACTGATTTTATGTGGGAAATCGCCATCGCAATTTTACGTAAGACTAGTTCGCAATTCGATATTTTGTATCTTCTCTCCAATCATTATCGTAATCTACAAGAGATCAATCATGCGGCTTCAATAGTAAATCTTGAATGACATTTAGAAGCAACGAACTGTGCATATTGTCTTCGCGAACTTCAACTTTATTCAATTTCTATGGCTTTTTTCGCTTCGAATTTAACTTTCGCTTTAACGTCATCGTGCATATCGAGTATTATTATTACATACTAGGTGGGGTGAAAAGCAGCCTTGACCGCCAGAATGCGCTGCTACTGCAAAAAAGTTATGGTGCCTTGAAGTCCGTTAATATTTAGGCAGACATGCCAAATTTCAGTGCGATACTGTCATTAGTTTTGTTTTGACAGCTGATTGTTGTTCACGTGTTTGGCATCATGTTCAGTATGGACAAAAACGATTTTCGTTTTCTCATAAAACATTATTTTTTTAGAGGCAAAACGGCAAAGGAAACAGAAGAAAAGTTGGATAAATGTAATGGGGCTAATGCTCCGTCAGATTACACCGTCAAATATTGGTTTCGAGAGTTTCGTGGTGGCCGCAACTCCACTACCGATCAAGTCCGCAGCGGCAGGCCCTCCGATGCGGTTACAGAGGACAATGTCAAAAAAAAATACATGAAATGGTGTTGGCTGACCGGAAAGTGAAGGTGCGCGAGCTGACAGACACCACAAAGATTAGTACTGAGCGCAAACGCTATATTTTGGGCAATATTCTGCATCTGAAACAGTTATCCTGCCGCTGGGTGCCGCGCATCCTCACTTCTGACCAAAAACACGAACGCGAGAGCACTTCGAAAAAGTGTTTGGACGTGCTGATGCGGAATCGGGCGGACTTTTGGCGTATTGGAGCGATTGAAGGCCGAAATCGCCGCAAAACGGCCTCACATGAAGCGAAAAAAAAATTTTTTTTTGCAAGGCAATGCGCCGGCGCATACGAGCATCGCAACCACAGCTAAAATCAATGACTTACGTCTCCAATTGCTGACGCATCCGACCTATTGACTCCCTCGGACTATTATCTCTTCCCAAACCTCAAAAGATGGCTCATCAATTAAAAATTCAGCTCACGCGAGGAAATCATCGACGCCACGGAGGAGTACTTTGCAGACCTTCCGGAAAATTACTTTTCGGATGGGATCGAGAACTTGGAAAATAGCTAGAATAAGTGTATCAAACTAAAGGGGACTATATTGAATAAAATAAAAAAACATTTAAATAAAATTTTTTTTTCATTCCCAAGGAGGTTGCTTTTCACCCCACCTAGTATGTACTCGTATATCTTAGGTATATTTTGGGATTTTAGCGCTGTCCAAATAAGTTCACTGAAAACTCTGACGGTGAAGACCAAGCTTTATTGTTATGCAATGCAATGGCCCAATGGCTCGAATATTTATCGTTTGCGACATAAGAATTAGAATTCGGTAATTGTTTTTCTGGTGTCGATCTCGACTTTATGCAGTCGCATTTGAACCAGAACCACTCCCTTTATTGGTTATGCATTCGATCGCCCCTCATCATTTTACTGAAGCCCACACATGTTAGGCCAATATATGAACATTACAGCTAGACTTTTCATTCGAAATTATCCAAAGTGCCCTTGGCGTAGTCGTGTGAGTACCTGTTGTCAGAAGCATTCTGGAACAACAATTGTTTCTATGAACATAAAACAGTTTCTGTACTGATCTCAGTCTGGCAAACCAGTATTTTAGTATTTCATGATAAATCATCCGTACTCCATCCGAAGAAACTTTCGCTAAACTTTGGCAACTGCGTATCCCGAAATCTATGAAAAACATTTATGTCATCAGTGTCATGTGCCAAAGCAAAGACGCCTTAACTGATGACCTGGGTTTCCTCCGATAAAAAAAAAAAACAAAAACACTGTGGCGCTGGCAGCCCGGTATGGGCCATGGCCTAGCTTCTTGACACTCATTTGTGTTGCTCATGTTGTCATATTTGTCACATCTGAGCGGGGCCTACGGTTTATCAGCGAGTCGGAACGGCGCTCCTTAGAGGCTTTTTCGTAGGCAATTTTACTTTCGGGAGTTTGCCATTGCCCGCCAAGGGTGATGGCGATTTGAAAAATTGTTGGTGACCCAGCCTGTTTCCTCTGATCATCACCAAGAAATCTGAAGTTTAATGAATAGTGCCGGCAAGCATATGCAGCTTAACAGGAAGAGGAGTAGGAAAATCGACATGATAAGCCCTCGATTGAAGATATTATGAGTCTGGCAACAGCGTAGAGAAGACCCATTCAGAATCCTAACAGGTGTGTGAACATGAAATGTTTTTTTCCTCAAAAACCTCATTCATTTAAACAACATAATGAATGAATTCTATGATCAAAGTATTTTCCATCGTTAGCCAATGATTTGTTCCCATCTATTCGACGATGAATTCCGCGCCAGTACCCCTGCTCATCTTTCGTTAAGTCAATTTTGCACTTCTTCGTAAGAAGGTCGGTGCTGTTTCGAAAGTCCGTGCTGAATCGATCGAAATAAATAGTAATCACGAGGGGCCAAGTCTGCTCAATAAGCGGGTGAGGCAGAATTTCCCAATAAGTGTTTGCCAAATAGTTTTTTTTACTTGGTTTGCAACATGGGGACGAGCATTGTCATGATGGAAAATTAGCTATGTGTGTCATTAAGCATATTTCTGTCGTTTTTGCTTTAAAACTTCATTTCTGAAATTTCATTTTGAATAAATATTCAGAAATCCTTTCCCATAAACTTCCATTAACAATCGAAGCCAATTGAGTAGAAAAGCCCCATCCTTAACAACTTAGGAAACCCTGTACTCGTATATATAAGACCTTAATGGCGCATCGACACTATCGAAAATGAACGTGAGAGAAACGAGTAAAGACATTCTGGTCGTTACGAGTGAACAATTTATCGTAGTTATTGGGTTTAATTGACATCGACGGGCTTTGGAGGAGGAGTTTCAATTCAACCAAGTGAACTGTAAGGCAACATACTCGTACAGCGATCTAGTCAAAAAAAAAACTGCATATCAGTCGCCTGAAATTAAGCAATTGGACGCCAATGCTCAGGCCCGCTTACTTTTGAGATCTTATCCGTAGGGACAAGAAACAATATGAAATCTCCCCCTGGGTGACTGCACAAGTGCAACTTGGAGTTCTCAGCTGGGGTCAGTAATTTCTTGATCAACGCTATGCAAAACCATCTGCATGACCATTACAAAGAACCTTTAAACAACACCAGCGAATACCAATTATCAAATAAAGAAGGACAAAAACAAAAAATATATATATTCGACTAAGACCGTTGAGAAGTTGTGCTGCCCCTAAGAAATAGACAGAGTGCTATTACTATGGACATCCCTAAGCCTCCAGAAACCTGAGTTAATTGAAGTTTCAATTCAAAGACCGATGCGCAATGTGCTGCGAATAATGGCTGTATTTACTCCAGATGATCTATAAAAAAAAATATACAATTTTGTTTTAAAAAACGTAAATTGCTTTTAATCTGAGCAATCAACGTTTAAATTGGCATAAGTTCTAACATGCTGAATAAGCGTTTTTTAATCGAAGCAAATTAATTTGACGAATAGGGAATGCACCCGTGGAACTACCCTTTGAAATGTATGTAATTAAGCCATTAATGCATGATTAATGCTACTTTAATTGAACTAAGGGCCGCACATTTTGAAGTGTTTGTTTAAGATTGTGGAAGAGTTCCCTTTAAGTTTTTAACACGATATTTGAAGTAAGAGCAATTCATTTTTCATGAGGATACTAATCGGTTTACCAGCCATTTAAATATGAAATATGTGTATATACAAAACAAACGTTTATTATATAGGGTGAGCCAACAGCTACTGTAGATGTTTTCATTAAATTAAACACACATCAATCAATCAATGTTTCAAAAGATTCAAATTGAGCTTAAAATGTTGATGACGCGTTCGAGCATTAGGAGTATTTTTTGACCAATGGCTCATGTAATGTTAACGCCTAATTCCTCAATCGTAGCCTACCTTTGGACTTATTTAACTATTCACCGAATCGATTTCAAAATAATACATGGTTTTTCGGGATGTGTGGCAAGTGTATCCGTTATGTTTATAAATATGGCCATTAAGCTAGAAATGAGGCTCATCGCTTGTCAAGAGCACAATGACTTGAACGGAGACGATTCGAGTAGTTGGCCGATTCATTATTGTATGGTTTTAGACTTAGATCCTCATGTAAAGAACTAGGAAATTCAGAACGGTGCTGAATAGATTCAAAACGGTCATACACTCTACCCTACCGCCGTTTTATTGTCGTTACTACTACTACTACTACGTTAGCACCAATAATCACTTTCCTATACCCTATAAAAAAGAAGATGGAAGATGGTTCAGCTCCATTGGAAAACATCAAAAAGTATGTCTTGAGACCGGCCGTACTTACTTTGGATTGTTGTGCTTCAACGTTTCTCTGTGACAGTGAGGATCCACGTTTCTCATGTATTTAGATTGCTACTGTGCTGCTTAAGGCTTTCGCTAAACTTGGGAACCTTAAACCCATTATTAAAATTTAATCTATTTTTTTGTCGATTTTTTCGCATTTCAACAATCCAGTTCCATTCTTTCGGCCTGTTTTACGAAACTTGAGCCCCTTTTACTTTTTGTACTGGATTTCTGAGCCCTGTTGTAATTTGGTCAGCCGGTCAGTGTCTACCATTTTTATTTAGACCATATTTTCTCGTGCCCACTAACATTTATTTCTGTTGCTGCCATCTTTTCTCGGTGCAATTTGTATATAGTCGACTAAGATACATATATGAGCTTTTATCCAATTACTCGTCGCTTATGAAAGTGCTACCATAGCCGAGAAAAACAGAAATATTTCACAAAGTCAGAAAAAGGTAAATACCACACTTTCTTGTTGTACTCCAAATTAAAGTTCGAATTCTAAGGTTATTGCTGATGTGCTTTGAATTTTCTTTGTAATGTCATCGTAGATACCAACTTTAATGCACGTCTTAGAAACATTTTTAGATCCTAGCGCCATCGATGTAAGATGTCTCGTGCGTCTTATATTGATTTCGAAAGGTTGAAAAGAAGAGCTGAGCCGCAAATCATTATTTTATCTTACTAATATAACTTATCTGTAATTATGGCTCTATTTGATCATATTAGTTAACTCTTTCTCCATTATCAGACTTGCCATACGTAAACATCTCTTTTTTAACAATAATGTTTGTGTCAATGGCATAATCGAAAGAATGCCAATTTTCGGGGACTTGTAGCGTTTCGTTGTATAGAAAACAAATGATACTGGACCAAATTTACATCCCTGAGGAACTCTGTATCTTAACAAGAGGTTCATCTATATTTTTTTTTTCCTTGTCTTAATTTATAAGCCTCTAAGCCTTGTGTGTATCTCATGTCGTCTCGTTAAATATATTTTTGTTGAAGTTAGATTTAGATCAAGCTCTCCCGTATATGTTCATACTAACTGACTTACTTAGGCGCTATAGTACAGGGTGGAACTTTCAATATTCACTGAACGCAGATAGACTCTGTTGTACGGCTGTATGCCAAAAGTGCTGCTTGGAGCTTTGATGCCTCTTGTGCATGAACAGTGGATGTGAGGCCTAGAGTTTAATCTATTGTAAAATATTATTCCTGGATCTTTTACCGGTCTTTTGATCTAATAATTTGACCTTATATGTCTCACATCTTAACCTTCTATTGCTGAAGTAATTGGATACCCCATCTTTCACAAGTAGTATGGTATATTCATTCTAGAAAGTGACCTGTCCAGCGTCACTACTGCACAGTATTCCCTTTTTCCCCATTTCCATGGTTCTCCCTTTATTGCTTCGGCTGCTATGTCTAAAACCTCCTTTATGGCGTGTGGTATGTCTTGGGATTTTCTGAATCCAAGCTGTTTATCTGATAACGCTCCCTTTTCTCCTGCCAAAGTTAAGAATATGATTTGTTCAAGTAAAGGGTGGTTTTTTAAGAGCTTGAGAACTTTATATGATAATACTAGACAGAAATCTTGTCGAAAATAATTTTTTATTATTATAATCTGGTAAATACTAATTTAATTTAATTTATTTTTTAAATATGATTTCGGGCATATGCCTGCCGCGGCTACAAGTTACATGGTCCATTTGATCAGTCAAATTTTTCACTACTTTTTCCATAAATCTGGCCGTTTGAATATTGGCTTCCAATGTTTCAAGAGTTGCTGGTTTGTCGGCATAAGCCAATGACTTAACAAAGCCCCATAAAAAATAATCGAGAGGCGTTAAGTCGCACGAACGAGTTGAAAGGACCACTTCTAGAAATAAAGTTGACACCAAATTGATTTTGCAATAAATTGATGGTTAAGCGCGCTGTATAGCAAGTTGCGCCATCTTGTTGGAACCAAGTGTCGTCGATGTTTAGTTGATTAATTTTTGGAAACAAAAAATCAGTCAGCATGGCTCGCCATTCACCGTAACGGTGGCGAATCGACATTTCGGCGTCTTCTTCAACACTTCGCGCTACAGCAGCAATATTCTCTTCGGTACGCATATTTCTTTGTCTTGTTGATGGCTTTGAATCGAGAAGAGTAAAATTAGTTCAAAATCGATCAATAACTGCACGAATTGCTTGCTCACTCTGTAAAATTGACGAAGTTCTTTATCAATTTCACAAATAGATTTATTTTTTTTAAATTAATTTTCACAATTTGAAAGTGTTGTTCTGATTCATGATGAATTGCCAAACCTTACTGAACAGAAATGTCAACACAGTTTGACATTGACAGCTGTCAAACCATAGACAACTACCATCGAAACTTCCCATGCAGCTAAAAAAAACACCATTTATATGAGTCTCCTTTGCCAGTTGGTTTGAATTCCTTTGGTGGAGCAGTTTGCTTTATTCCAGGAAAATTCTTAGATTTTTTTTCTTATTCTTAGAGACACTTTTGCAGAGTTGTTATAAACATGTCTGGTTCCTTTTGAATGGCAGCTTGTGCTGCCTTTTTTGGGATGCCATCAGGTCCAGGCGCTATGTTGATGCCTATCGTTTTGCATGCTGTTACTGTTGAACCTACCTTTGTGTCTGATTTCTGATTATATTGCATTAGTGGTCGCACCCGTTTTAGCTAATACATTTTTGGTTTGATAAGAGCGTGATTTACTACTCAGTTGCTTCCTAACCCCAAAAAAGAAGCTAACAAGTGATCCACCACATGGTTTACGTGTTAGTGTCGTTACTGGAATTGATAGCGGAGCCAAGGTAAAAAAAAAGTCTCTTTCTACCTCAACGTTGTAGCTGCCTATCTACAACTACAACTACAACTAACTACACTGGCCCTGGACCTGCTCGAACTGTTGACGTGGGGTCCAAGTTGTTTACATAATACTGCAAACAAATGCAATGCTTTAAGTTTTTTTTTTGGCATAGGACAAAGAATATCAAAGTTATATTCATCGGGAATGATTTCGTCGATTCACGTCTATCTCTAAGTTGATCATAATGTGTTGGTTTAAAAACCTCGACACTTGGGCCATTGAGTCTAACAGATTTGTGATACTTAAGATTGGAAATTGATGTCCTGACTTCAAATTGGCCGGATAGTTTATTCGGCCTAACGGTGGGATTTCGTTCGTCATTAACACTTAACAGTCTGCAGAAATTATCTTTTTAGCCACCGACTGTAGTCTTTTCCTTTTTTATTCTTGCAGATTTCTTTTTAAATCTTTAACAAAACTTCAGCCATTCATGCTTCTGGTAGCACCACTCTAAGACCTCCTATGTTATTTTCTTCTTTTCTGATCGTGAAGTCCGCATTCTATTCCTCAAGGCCGCTCTGTATATTAGCTGATTTTATAAACTTCAATGCTGCATCCGTCATCTAGCGAGAAGCTTTTTTGTTGACGCGGGTTGAGACCCAGTACATCAGAGGCGGCCTCTTTGATTTCTCTTTGGCAGTGATGCCACTAACCTTCTACATACGATGGTAGTGGGATCAAACTCCCTGAGAGAATAAGGGACACTCGAACGAAAAAGCACTGGCGGTCTCTGACGATTGCAGCTGCTCGACTTCGTACACAATTTTTCACTGGCCTTGGGCTGTTATGGATATTCGCTCGTGTATCTTATCTACGAGTTAATGGTCGTAGTCGATATTAGCTGTGCAATATGATCAATTCGGTTGACGATTGGTTGATGTTTGGGTGTAGAAACCGTGTGCTAGTTATAGTAAACATGTATACATTTCCGGACGTTGAGGCGTCTGTCTGTCTGTACTCTTTCAAAGACCAATCAGTTCTGTTTTATACCCACCGTAACTTTACTGGAAGCTGTCAAGTTGTGTTTAATGTTATGTTATTAACATTTTTCCCCTTGGCAAACACAAAAGTATTAGGTGCGACTACTTGTGAAGCAGCCCTTGGCGTCTTCTGGGAAATTGTGTGATTTCCGCATTCAACATACATACATACACTACAAATGTATACTTTTTCAAGATGACGAATATCACAACATGTTAAGATGTCAAAATCATCGGACTTGTGGGGGCTCAGTTCTGCCTCAGCAAAGATCAAATGCAATCCCAAAATCCATATGTTTGCACACCCTATTCGACATCCACATGTTCCATTGAAATCCGGCCAATTTCGAAAGTAATTAAAAATTATGAATAATCACTCAGGAAACCACTCAAACAGGGACATCCACACATTGTAAAATGTTTCAACAGTGTCGTCATCAATTTGAGTGAATACCCGCTAGTGACTCTTCACACCGCAACGGGTCATTTAAATTCCTGTTTTGATTTAATCTGCTTTTATTCTTTTGTTTACTCTATTTTTTTTTTTTCTATGACTTCACATTTGTACATACATACATAACATATGTATGTACGTAGACGTACGACGAATCAATTTATTTCTCATTTTTTTCATACAAACACCGATTAGCCGAGCTAAGGTCTCATCATTCGATTAAAAGAGCTCCAAGCGGCAACAACAATTAATTCGGTGCGACGTTTAAACACGATTTTTCAGTTTCTGAATTTGATTTAAAAATTATCGACTATAACCGTGAACCCAAGACTAGATACGCGTACAACAATGAAGATTCTATTTATTGTGGTGGGTGTTTTGTTAATATTGTTTCTAACATAATTTTGTAAAAAAAAAAATTGTCAACAAGTGATCATATCTAGTGACGTACTCACATTTAAGAATGTTTTGTTTGTTTTTTGCTTTTTGTGTTTTAATTGTGGCCTTAACTACGAGTATAAATAAATAAATAGAGCACATCTATTGCCTCATAATCAAATTGAAAAAGAAATTAAACATCTTATCAAAGTTGCTCAAAGTAAACAGTTTCATTAAGGAATGTAATTCGAGTGGACCATGGGTCAAAAAGTTACCAGCGAATAATTTGAAGGTCGTATCCTGATTGTTCTCTTTTTTTGGCCTGCTAAAAATTGCTTGTATCTTCAAAGTTGTGCCACAAAGTTTCCGTATTGATTGCTATAACTCTATTCAAAGAAAAACTGTGGGTTTCCTTGATTTGTGGACTTTCTTCCTGGTATCAATAATTTAACATGTGTATGTTTTGTTTATTCTATAAATCCCCTGCTCTACACTCCCTTTTCACTTTTCGTAAAAATCTTTTTTTAAACATTGTCTCCTTAGAATTTCTTTTTGGAAAGTGCAATTTTTTCTAGATGCATCCCCTAGAATGGGTTCTTTCTAACTGTTTGAAATCTTGTTGATATTTCTAACAGATCCTTGACAATATGAATAGACCTAGGTACACTAAAAGTTTGCTTTCATATTAAACTTACATATTTAAATTATTGTTATTCGATTCGACTGTGGACAGATTTCGCACAAACCCTAGAAAGTACATTTTTTTAAAGAAGAGTCCCTGATATACGGGATGCGCCACCTTTTATGTCGGTATGTGAAAGTGGCCATCTTTATTGCCCAAAGCAAAATGTGCCTTTTTTGCTGCGTTTTTCATCACTTTTTCGAACATCTCGGGCGTCAATGGTCTGAGGCTTGCTGGTGTACAATTTGCTTTTCAAATAACCCTACAAAAAGAAGTCTGGAGTTGTAAAATATGGGTGGTGAGTCAATGTCGTATTTTTTTGTGCAATGTGTCATGGCACACCATCTTTTTGTATTCGTTCTGACCTCTTTAACTCATTTATGGCCAGACATAATGAGCCAACGCCTACCTATATTGATTTGCACTAAATGTTTCGCCTTCTCTAAATAAAAATGGCCCAATGATGGTTTTGGGGCAACCGCTGGCCCAAACAGTCATATTTTGATCATGCAAAGGTGTTTCATGGAT
Organism: Volucella inflata; assembly: GCA_928272305.1. Classification (NCBI taxonomy): domain Eukaryota; kingdom Metazoa; phylum Arthropoda; class Insecta; order Diptera; family Syrphidae; genus Volucella; species Volucella inflata. Next base: position 144,691,108 of record OV743716.1, on the reverse strand, counting down.
CTCGTGTGGATTCTTCGTTTCCCAAATGCGGCAAGTTTGCTTGTAAACAACGCCAGAGAATGTGAAATGGGCCTCGTCAAAATTTTCTTCCAAAAATCAGATCTAGTACCAACCATTCGTGCGACTGTTTGGCCGTATTCCAAAGCAACGCACGTGGATGCTCTGTCGGCAATATTCTTTTAGTTAATTCTACTTTCTATGGGAACAAATAAAAATGCGCCGCAAGGTGGTTCCACTGGCGTAAAACATATATGGATTCTCGGCAACACTCTCTTTAACCGTTTCAATCAGTTCATTGGAACGCCTTGGGCGTTGATGAACGGCATTTCGACGATCTCCCGGTGTCCCATGGTCAACAAAATTCGAGCCCAAAATACAAATAGTGTTGTCAGACAGTGCTTACTGGCCACGATATTTGCAATATATGCTGCGCTATATACTATTTTCAATACACAGCGTCACTTTTTCAGCTCGGTGTTTCGATGTATAGCGATTCATGGTTAAAATTGTACTTAATTGACGTTTCAAAAACACGTCTACTCAAGTCAAAGTTATTCAATGTTAAGATACCGACATAAAAGATGGCGCACCCTGTATATTTGAATAAAAAACACGATACTGCCTCTTAACTTAAAGTGTTTTTTTTTAATAGATTTCTTCATTATTATAATATTAACTTCGATGATGATTTCGGCCACACAAATCATATCCTGAAGGTACGAGTACAATTCGTGACCATTTATCGAGCATCTGTTACCGTAAATCCGTGCTATATTCAAAGTTTTAGTCATTTCTAGTTAAATTAAAAAATAATAGAGCGGCGTTAAATTGCAAAATCTATCTAGGCCAATTTACAGCACTCAATCTTAAAATCACGGTTCAACATTTTGCATCGATTGTTACTCTATTGAAAAAGGCTAACCTTCTTTAATTATAAAGTATTATTTGGTTCAAATGACTACTTCGGTTGGCTTGGCAGTAGGCTGTGCTATCAATTATAATTTTTAGCATAGCATCGATCTTAAATACCACCCAACAATAAAAACACAGATTTATGGCAACAAATCGCAGCTCCATTGCAGTAAAGCAACTTACCAAAACTACTAATTATTCAAAAATGATTTCTTTGAGCAGTTTTGCTGTGTGTGATGGTGGATTATCATGAAACAAAATCATTTTATACTGCGTTTTTTGATATCCTGGTCGTTTTCGTGTAAAGCTGATTTAAATCGATCATTTTACCTAGCCAGTCACAATCCGATGGAGGAATGACTTTCTTTTGTATCTGGCGAGCACAGCTTACAAGTAATTTTCGATTTTCCTGCTCTCTTTTATTAAGTTCATGTGGAACCAATTTTTCCATCTTCTCGTGTCACATTAAATTTACCTGCGAGTTGTTGTTTGAGTATCATCTTTTTGAAACAATGCTGAATTCGAAGTTTTTCAACCACTCTGTGATGATTCAAGAGCAAACTTCGACAAGCATTTCTTCAAATCGTATTCTCCAGGCACAAAATCAAAGCTATTAAAAACTGTGCAATATATCGATTGTTGGATGGTTTGTGTGGCACGTAGTCCCATCCTGCTGGAACCAAAGATGGCCAATTTCTGGATCTAAAAAATCGGTTATTATGCCTCGGTAGCCCTGTGCATTGACTGTAACGCTTCTCCCACTGTCATCATGAAAAAAAACGAGATAATAATGCCACCACTCCAAAACCCACACCACACTGTGGGTGCTTTCCTAACTTCAAACAAAATGCGCATTGTAACTACACTTTGTATCGGTTATACAAATACACGATGCTTTCATGATACGTTGCGCATACGGTTCCGTATTAAATCATGACGTTTTGGAATGTTATACTCCAATGAAGAATCAATGTGTCTTTCTAGCACTGACATGGAATGTTCTGTGCCATACTGCTTATCAAGGATATAAAGAATTGCCAACATGTTGTTGATTCCCCCGACAACCTGTTTCTTACCTTGATTCTTCGGTAAGTTACCATGACATTTAAAATGCAGTCGTCTAGAGAATATGGAAATTCTACATCGAGCTGCAAAATATCCCCGTGAACCCGGTTCCAAATAGTCCTTTTTCTCTGAGAGCTTAATTCCTGTTCAAACTCCAGCCTTTTTGTAGTTAAATGTACTATTTGGTTATTCGTTCATTATTTGTTAAAAGATTTAAATAATATTACATATATAATAAATAATTTTAAATAAACTCACTTCTCAGCGTTCTCCATCTCTTGCGTTTCACAAAAAGTATTTATAACGAAATGTCATTTGCATCGTGCTGGTTCACGATTCACAGTTTGCTTTTGTTTACGCAGTATAAAGGCCAAGGCCCATAGAATCCTTTGCGTCCGTTGCGTCGACGTTATCGACTGACAGCTGGATAGAATATGCACTTTGTTATGGAAGCAGACCCATAAACAAAGGATATGACGGAACGGACGGATAAAGTAGATTTACTTTCTACATTTGAATCCGTTGGCAGTTCACACATTCACACATTGAGGACCATACTTTCACATATTGAGGTTCACGCATTTACAAATTAAGAGTAAGCGTTTTAATTGGTGGAGGCATTGAGTGAATGAAGAAAAATTGTCATAGATACAAAAGAAACACTCTCAGCAATAACAAAACATCACCGGCTATATTCTGTCAACATATGTAACGTACGCGATGGATTCTTTGGGACTGTCATTTTCGTCAAATACGTCAACGTCAACCTATCCGGCATCGCAACGGACGCAACGGATTCTATGGGCAGGAGCCTTAATCGTTCACAATGCATTTTGGACAGTAATGCGTTCTGTCATAATTTTGGGATTTCATTTGGATTTAGGAATGTTTGCTGATTCACAATGCAGGCAGTACTGCATTTAGGAAAACACCCCGTTGCAGAGTATTGGTTTCTCTATAACTAAGGGTATATTTTTCGAGCCCCAAATACGGCAATTTTGTTCATTTCCGTATCAGCGTACCAAACTGTTCATGTTGAGGTACTCGGGCTTAGGCACATACTTTCGACAACAGCTGCAATATTCTCCGTTGTGGGCACAGGACAAACACGGGTTCGATTATCAATCACTAAACTAGTTGCACGAACTTTCTCAAAAATATCGGTAAACCAGCTGTACCTCTTCAAAATTCGCACAATTTCGACTCCACAGCACGGAGTTTGTAAATGACTTTACAATATTTTTCAACGTTGTTCAGACGTAAATCGGTTAAAAAAAATATAACACTGCCTTTCTGTCAATTTTTCGATCGCATAAGACCTGTCAGTGTCAACATAACAAGTGATTCAACAAGGAACGATGGCCCACTCTTTATTAGTCATGTGACACGTAGCGTCATCCTTCTAGAACTACTTATCATATAGATCAATGTCACGAAAGTTTGAAATCGTGTTACACGATCTCCTGCCCATTGATGCCCCACCTTCAAGCTCAAACTCTTTTTATGGTCCATATAATCATGCGATTGTTTAACTTACGCATAGTCCCCACTCCATATAGCAAAAATGATCACATAACACAATTTCAACAATTTGAATTCTTGCACCAAATGAAACATATAAGGAATTAGGCCGACATCCTTTCACAAAAGTTTGCCGCATTCTTCTGTTTACAACTCATCAAGATAGGGTGCGTATAGAAGAAAATGATATGAGCGAAAACGTCGGGAGAGATCAAGTACTGCCAATCCGGCGTCGATCGCTATAGTTTGACCTTTGTTAACTTTAAGAAAAACTTTCGTCAGACAATATAATACCGATGCCGAACTGTGTAGAGGGCACAGCTCCACCCCTGGTATGAGTCGACGCCTACTTAAAACCTCTTACTGATTTTAGGGTCGCAGTACCCAGCACCTATATGATGCTCCCACAAGGGGGCCTACGTCTATAAGTCAGGCCCGGACCGAAGTCCTGGGGGCTCCTAACTTACACGGTACCGTGTTTTAAGTCCAGGTATGGACTACCGGTGGTCTTGCCACTCAACAAGACCTATGACCGGCAGCTTGTAAGTGGAAAAATCATAGCAACATAGCATTTATGATAAGTCCAGTATTACTCTATCCCCGCTTTTTATATAGGGAGAGGGAGTCTGGAGAGGAAAAATTCAACATAGCCTTACAAGACCCAATTACAGTCACAAAATTACGCAGTTTGGTGTGATTTTCTTTCTTGTGGCATCGTTGGTTGCCAATTTTCAGGAATGTAGCTGGAGCTCGCGTCACATGGTCAACATTATCGGACAATGACAAATGATTATTTCATCCGAAATATGACCCATATTAATTCGAAGATTCTGATTCCAGTAAGATGGTTTACTGAAAAATCAATTCATCTGAAACATAATCATGCTATAGGACGACACTCATGGACGTTGAAAAGTCCGTTGGTGTTATTATCGATTTTGAGCTGGGTTTTCTTCAAGATCTACCGTAGTGTGAATATTTCGTCGATGGTCGAAGCCACATCGATAATGGACCAATCAGGTTTTTGACGAATGCTTTCAGACTGTCACACAATATGGCAGTTAGGATCTCCAAGGCGATGTTACGAAGACTGATGTGTACGTAGTTGGCGCAGTTTACAGACTATCCTTTCCTGAAATCGGGCAGATAATGCTGAGGTTCCATTCATCGGCCATACTTTCGTCCGCCCATATTTTAGAAATCTATGCTTTTTACCAAGCCATCGCCTGCCGCTTTGAAGGGCTCGGCAGTCAAGTCGTCCGCTCCAGGAGCTTTGTTGGGCTCAAGCTTAGATAAGGCTATCATTACTTCATCCAGGTCGCGTGAACGAAATTGTTGGGCCACATCGTCCATGTCGAAAGGTTCTTTCTACCTGACACCATTATTAGGTTCATCATCGTCTACAAAAATGCTCTTTTAAATCCTTAGCTTCGACTGCGACTGTACTATGGTGTCCCCTTATTCGTCTTTAAAAACTCCGCTCTATGGTCCGCGTCGATGTTAGCCCCTCAGCACGCTCGTGCATTCATAATACTGTAGGGGTGTCTTCGGTCGATCGCAATGCAGCTAATCTGGTTGACGCTTGATTGATCAGGAGATATTCAAGTCCACAGCCGCAAAAGCGATTAGCTATATCTTCCGACAATACCACCAGAGAAGTCCTCTCTTTCCAGTTTTGCATTAAAATCGGCAGGGACAATTTTAATGTCATATTGGTGTCATCATCTTTCTCGTCTATGGGGGCTTGCGAGCAGATAAGGCTAATGTTGCCAAATTTGGCCTTAAAACGAATTGTTACAAGACGTTCTTTAAAATGCCGGAAACTCAAGAGTTGTTACCTAAGTCTGCCTCCAACAATAAATCCACATCCAAATAGGCGCTGCTTTGCCGGTGATAATAATCACCGTAGTACATGTCGCAGCTTTTTATTCTCTATTTGTCCGGTCCATCCCATCGCATTACACGGATGGTTACATTTGCTTTGGAGCAGTCTAGAGATTGCGCTTGGTCGTTTGCACGTGGCTTTTTAATGAAACTAATATTCCGATCCAAAGTTCGTTTTCCTTGATTCGTTTGTAATGGTTGCCAACAGCTTCATCCATCAGTATCCGAGACCTGTTGTCGCTTCGTGGCTGTCGTTTTTTTTCTTCCATTGCCGGTGTAAGTGCCTGTGTACAACCACCAACCTGAAGGGCCAGTGCTGATGCCGCATTGGCGTGCATATATATGACTCAAATGGAAGAACTCGGCAGATAACTTCAATCCGAATCGACTTCCCAAGACGAATCCATAGTACAGCTTAATATGTTCATTCTCTAAGAAAGGCATCTTTTTGCTGTTTTAACCATGATGATTGTTTATATCTAGTGAATCTCCTACTTATACTGTCCTTTAGATGTCCCTTTGCAGTCTCATCATGCATTTAATTTCATAATAAATGATCGGCAAGATAATAATTTACGAGGTACGTGTGCATTAAATTAACATTAAATTCTTGTTAAGCTAATTTGAATTTCGTCCGTTGTATCCTTCATGATTCTTTTCAGAGGTACGTGATCAGGCCATTGGACAACTCGTATGCACGAGTACGTACGTATATTGTCGAATACATCAGTTTAATTTTTCCAACAATTTGTGATGCGTTGATATTCAAAACAAATCCAACGCCGAAAGCGGATGAAATGTAATTTTTCTGACATCACCATTTTTTCAGCGAATGCAAGCTGTCTTAAATGAAATATAGTATTCCGCTTATGAAAATATTACCCATTACACCACCGTTTGGAGCAAAACAGCAAAAACCTGTTGGTCTTTCTTTCTGTCAATAAATGAATAAGAGCAACAACTCAGTTAGTGAAGAGGCTTGCCGTCAATTCACACCTATCTGTTTATATATCCAACGAACTTGAGTTTAAGGAATATCATAAAAGTCGTTTGTTTTCGAACTAAAACAGCTTTACAAAGCATTACACGATGAAAGTAAATGTAAATGTACTTAAGAATTCTGTATATCTGCACTTTGAAAATAGACGTAAGAGTATGTTGATTAAAATGAAAAATATAGCAATCCAGGTGGATAGCTCTCTTATGGGAAAGTGGTGGCGCCTTTTAAGTAGTTAAAAGTCGAACTAGTAAAATGAGAATTAACTAGAAGTCGTGCGCCAATCTACAGAACTGACTTCGACTGTACTCAGTCACTGAATATGTTTCCAGGGACAGCTGCATCACAGGCTTCTACCTGAGAATAGACTTTAGATTGCCGATGGTGCAAATGAGGATGTGCCGTAAGTGCGTAAGTGGGAGACAGAAAAATCGACTGAAAAAGCTGACTACATATGCCTACATACCTGGATGGATTCGCTGCCACTCACCTTAACCTGCTGTCTCATCCAATAACCCTTGTCAGTCGTTATTGAATTTTGTATGTCAATACATTTGTATATGTATGTAGAACATGCACAAGGATTGGTTTCTCTCTAGGATTTTGCACTCTCTAAAGCCAGTCGTTGGCAAGTTGTATTATTGTGAACTCGACAACACTTACAACTGACACTGACACTGACAACACTCAGTGCTCTTCAAGTTTATTGAAACCATCTTGTATTTGTGTGAGTTGGGTGAAATTTAAGGGTCGTCGGGCCTGAGCATTTGTATCCGTATCCAAGCAATGCAAACTTAATGACCAGACTGCTATTATACAGGGTTTTCCAATAAGGACTCGACAACTTTTTTTTTAAAATAAAACGCAAACCATTTGAGATATTTCAAAAACTTTATTATCGGCTTGAAGTACAATCAAAACATTTATGAATGTGGAACTCGACTTCGTTCATATGGCCACCGCGGGCACGTTTGGAGCGATCGATTCGTTGGACCCCATTTTCAACGACACGGCTACACATTTCGGCCGAAACGGCCGCTATTTCGCGTTCAATGTTGACTCTGAGCTCTTCCAATGTCGTCGGCTTGTTGGCATAAACCACTGACTTAAAGTAGCCTCACAGAAAATAGTCAAGCGGCATTAAATCGCACGAACGAGGTGGCCAATCGACTGGCCCATTTCTTGAGATAACACGCTCACCATACTTACTCTTCAAAAAATCGATTGTAAGTCGCTTCAAATGGTCCATCGGCTTCAATACTTGGTGTAAAGCAAGATCTTTACGCAAAACACGCCATAATGTGGTCTGAGCGATGCCAAATTCTTGAGAACGCCGTGGAATTGACTGATTTGGAACGTTTGCTACGGACGCGTAAACAGCAGCGATATTTTCGATACTTCGACCAACCTGTTGTCTCACTGATACGGCAACATCATACAACGAATGTGTAGACTCAAATTTTTGCACTAAACTTGTTATTGCCTGTCTACTAGGGCGAGAATTACGACCGAAAATTGGAATAAAAGTTCTTAAAGTTGCAGTCACCGACTCCGAACTTCGGTAGAAAATTTTAATAATTTGTAGACGTTGCTCATTCGTGTACTTTACCATGATGAAAATGTTGTGTTCACTAAATAAATTGACAGTGACAGTTTGATGATTAGTGAAAGAATTTTCTTCTTTTATGTAGTCTTGTAAAAGATAATCTAAAATCACACTACAGAGGATAGGGCTAAGAAAGGTTCCTTGGTGCACTCCAATATTAACAGGAAATTCTTTATTTACTCCAGCAGAGCATTTAACTGCCGTTTTCGCGTTTCCGTACATGTCTTGGATTAGTCTTATATTAGTTTCTGGCATCTTTTGAGACCTCAGCGCTGTCCATATGAAATATCTAGGAACTCTATCAAACACTTTCTAGAGGTCGATGAAAACAATGTGCAGATCTTTTGACACATCTCGATGCATATCTGTTATTATCGCGCGCTCTGGATTGTATTAACCGTCGATTTACCTTCCGCAAATCATGTAAAATTCTTTCTGCGATCTTCGTCGTATGTGACATTAGTTTTAATTGAGCAGTAGTTATTGCATTCTTGAATGTAACCTTTTTCTGTGTATAGGGAAATTAAAAAGCGACTTCTCCATTGATCCGGCTTCGTTGCTCCTTTTTTAATTTTATTAAGTATATTAAGTCAGTAAGAAGCTATCTGGTCCAGCCGCTTTTCCCAGCTTAATGTTTCCGATGGCTGCTCTTATTTCTTCCATTACAAATTTCGGGACTCATCGATCAAATATTCACACTATTGCAGATCTTGGAAAATACCTTGAAATTCCAGATCGACACCCACCACATGATTGTCGACTCTAAAGTCGCATATGACAGCGTTCTCAGGGACGAACTGTATAGTGCCATGTTTAGTTTTGGCATTCCTGCCAAACTGGTCGGGTTGTGCAAGATGACAATGGAGAATACTCGCTGCTCCATTAAGTTCGGTAATGAATTAACCGAGACCTTCAGTATCAAAAATGTTTAAGGCAAGGCGACGCGCTGTCATGTGGCTCATTCAACATCACTTTAGAGACAATCGTGCAAAATTTTCTTTCCAATAGAATGGGAACGATTTTTTACAAGTCTTCCCGGTGTCTTCCCGGATGACATCGACATTATTGGATGAAGACAGCAAAACGTCAATGTGGTATTCACACCGAAGTGGAAGAGGCTAAAATTGGTCTCACGGTAATTAAAGCGAAAACCAATTATATGATGTCATCAAAAAAGAGCTCCCAACATCTAAAAATTGGTCAGAGTGTCGTCACAATTGGCAGCTATAACTTCGAGGTAGTTAAACATTTCGTCTACCTTGGCCTCGCAGTTACAAGTAGCAACGATATCAGCAAGAAAATAAGACGTAGAATAGCTTTTGCCAACCGCTGCTTTTTCGGACTCTGGAGGCAATTAAGTAGCAGAGTCCCTCACGCAAGACCAAATTGGCTTTTTACAAAACCTTGTTTATCCCCTTCTTGCTCTACAGTGCAGAGATATGGACACTATTGGAAAAGGATGAAGAAGCCCTTGGCCGTTTCGAGAGGAAAATACTACGTGTTATTTTTGGTCTCGTTTATATTGACGGGGAATGGAGGAGGAGATTTAACCACTATCTGTACGGGCTATACAGCGACATCGGCTTGGTCAAACGTCTACGAATTCAACGTCTAAATTGGCTGGGCTTTGTAGAGCCCGCCACTTCAATCTTCAAATCTGAGCCCGGGGACTACGTAGCAGAGAAAGGCCGAATCTGCGGTGGTGCAACAAGTAGAAGGGGACCTTGGAGTGCATCACCGATGGAAGGAGCTGGCGAAATACCGTGTCAGCTGAAGAGCTTTGTTGGTTAAGGTTCAGGTTTACCCCGGACTGAAGCGCCACTTAAGAAGAAGAAGCAATTTTGGAACTTCTTGGTCGAATGGATCGGCTACAAGGATGGATTCAAATGCAAACTGTTCGTTAAATAGGTTTTTGCAGTATTCAAGCCACCTTATCCAAATTTCTTTTTCGTTGGTAAGCAAGTGACACTGTGCGTCTTTGATTTATTTGGTGAAATAATTTCCATCGGACTTTTCCGCCTTTGCGCCCTTAGCTTAAAAACATTTAACAAGTTGCTGCTATTCGACGATTTAACTTCTTGACTAGCTTGTCTTCTATCTGCCGATCGATCGGATATTCGTTCAAGGTCCTCGTAAAGATTTTACGCTGCTTTTGCTCGAGTTTTTACAATGATCGTATTCAAAAGCGAGGCGAGTTTTGTCGATGTCATCAGTTGACCCACACTTTGTCCACGCTTGGAGTGCACGCCTTTTGTCGGTCGCAACTCATTCGGTATCGTCAGTCCATTACCATGTTTCTTTGCTGATGTGATATTGCCCTGATGTGATTCCCAAAAGAGACTTTGTACGTCTCATGCATTGCCCGTGCATGTTGTTCAACATTTCTTGAGGATTTAGTGAATCCGCAATATTGTTCATGTTGAGTACTGCTTCTTTCACTCGTTCAATAAACCTTGAGCCACGTTCTTTTAATAAAGTGTTCCTCTTGATATTAAACTCATTTATTTGTGGCTGCATAGTTAAGACATCGGTGAGGAGTAGGCGGTGTTGCGTAACAATCGGTTCTCCTAAGATTATTTTACAGTCTTTCTCATTGATCATTTGCAAAGGTGGTAGTCTATTTGCGTTCTGGTTTTATGAATATTGTGTTTAACACAGTTAAGTTGTGGGCTCTACATGCTACAAGGACGTCTTCGCCAGCTGAATTTGAAAATATACGATGAAAATACTTCGTCCAACGTTTGTCCGTTTTTTTAATGCCCTCCAAGTAATAGGATTTCCCGAGCACCGAGTTTGAAGTTAAATGTAGCTGGTTTCGAGTGAGGTTCTCTACTCTTAGTGTAGATTACTTAAAATCTGCTGAATGTTTTTAGTCCGTCCAAGACTTGAACCGATACCCTGTCGATTGTTACGATCTCTCTGAAAAAGTTTCTTACGGGTACTAGTCGAAATCCAAACTGCCCATAAATGTACGCTCTTTTTGCTTCAATTCGTAAAGTACGAGTAGACTACACACTTTCATTTTTCGAATGACATTCTTGCTGGAATAATGTAAAAATGATAATGTGTAGCTCGATGGGGGTGCACATTTTTCGTGAATTTTGTTGGAATGACAGAGCATAATGTACAGCATGATGCAGAATTTTACCACAGTGTTAGTTTCTTTTTTTACGTATGTCCATGCAGAACAAAACCCCTTCCTCTAAGAATATTTTTTTGGTTGTTTCATTTATTTTACCCCCGCACCCAATGAAGATAAATTCAACAATGATTGGGGAAATGTCCGAAAAAATAGCCTTAAATGAAATGATAAGAAATGACAGTCTGGGAATGTTATTTGAAAAATGATAGTGTGTAGTCTACTTAAGGGTTTGTTTTGTATCCTGGATGCAGTTAAATCGACTCCTTGCTTCTTTTTTGCATGAAACAACTTGGCTGGGGCGAAAGGAATCATGACTTTGACTAAATCGACTCAATCGTAACAAACGAAAGGTTTACTTCACTATCGTAAATAAAGACGCAGTAGACGAATCTATGAATTCTTTAAAGTCGACCCTTATAAAACAAGATGTCACTCGTAAAGAGTTCATATCAACTAGAAATTCATTCTTAATTCTGTTAAAGAGGTGAATTGTACTTTCTTAATTGACAAACTAGTTTTCTTACGTTTCGCCAATGCTTCACCTCCACGCATTATTGTATTATGTATAAAGGCACCAGCGAATCAAGTAGAAGTGACAAAAAGTAATTACTGGCGCGATGACTCGTTTATCAGCCAAACTGTGGTCATAACTGCAAGGTGAACCACCCTCGAGAGTAGGGAATTTTCGTCTTTTTGGCGCAAACTAGGTGAGTCAGTTGAGTGTTAATTGCAGCAGAAACCACTCTGTACTGTGTAGTTTAGTATCTATTCAAGGTTCGAGTTTGTATGGTATATAATTTGGAAAAGCCGCATCAATTTTTTTTGTAGCCTGGTATGACACTGAGAAGCGATCGTATCTCATTTCCACTCGAGTCATACATAATCCATAAATTATTTGGGTTTTAACGTTACCGGATTTTTGGTCTTGATCTTTTCATTAGCTCGATCTTAATTCACTCGTTGTATATATTTTTAGCAATCTGAAGATAGGCATACCAGACTAAGAAACATGAAGAGTTCTAAGTGACACTTATAGTTAAAAGATCATTCTCAATGACGTTTGAATATTTCGGCGATGCTCTGAAGAAGACAAAGACGTCATTATTCTCTAACGCCGCGACGCATTGGCATTCAGCTTAATTTGCGAACTCGTTTATAGGTTGTGATTCATTTTTGCAATTGGAATACATTTTTATGACTTATTTGAGGTAGTCATTTTTTTTTAACATAACACGAATATTTTGTAAAGTAATTTTTTTGTTTAATATAATGGATGGCCTTGAAATTATCTTAAATGGCATCATATGAATTTGGGTCCAAATGTAACTCTCTGGGAAAATACATTTTGTGCTTAGACGACCATCTTAGATGACTAATACACTTTTCTGACCAGGTCAATGTCACTGTACAGCGTAGAATTCGATATTAAATCTCCAAATCCAAAAATCACTCGAAGAATTTTGCATTCGAAACTACCAATTATACTCGTATCTTCATTTACCTTTCATAATCTGCACTATTAACCACGACTGGAAATATGTTATAAGGGTCTTATACAGAGTCTGTCTGGTGTTACTGAACAAGGCTTTACTAATTATTTGCTTTCTTAGGATGAGAAAACAGCTACTGGCAAAAGTAACACCTCTCTATTGTGACATTTTGTCCGATTCTTCGATGTTGTGTAACCCATCTGTTCGACAGCATTTGCTTATTTTTGTCCTCATTTTCCACTTCTATTCCAAAACTTACGTCCGCCCCAGTGACAGGTCTCTAAGTTCTGGCAATGATGTCAATGTCATCCGTGCCTTCAACTTTAGAGGCTCACACAAAATGGCAGATACGTTGTTAAGAAGACTTTTACCTCTATAATAACATATCTCTCATTTCTTGTAGATCGGAAAAATCCCGGAAATGGGCTGATCTATGCTCTATACCAGGTCAGCTCTCACTGCCTCGTAGTACTAGCAAATGATTTGGTACACGAAATTAAACATTCTCATTCATTCATTCTCAAGAACCAATGAACGCATCCACTTCAATTTGACGGCTATTTTACAAGTGGCATTTATGCAAAGTTCCCGCGTCCAAAGTGTTTGACGTCAGTTTTTTGCGATCATGGATTAAGGCTCGATCGAAAATTTTACTGTTGTAATATGCCTGTAAAAATGCGGCTACGAAAAACGTGAAATCATTCGGATCTTGCTATAGCAATTGGCCGTCCGCGCACGCTACAAGTCATCAAAGCTGTATGGGAACGAATTCGTCAAAATCTGCTAGGGAGATTGATATCAACAACGGCAGCATGTCGCTCATTTAGACCTTTATATATAAATTTGTACTTTTTGGTATGGCTAAGAAAACATTCAAAACCAAATCGATTTTCTTTTTCTTTCTTCCCCAAATATCCATCGAAGACCTCTGTGTGCAAATATTTTAAGGTTCCATGCCCATTGTAAAATAAATTTTTCTGTATTTAAGACTCGCACAGATAAACTAATAGTTGTCATGTTTTGCAATGGCACAAGACATCCGCCATTCACTCTCTTCAAATTTTGTAATTTCTAAACAAACTTTCTGAAGTACGACGTGAAACCGTTGACACAGGATTTGCCAGCAGTGCTGCAAGTGTTTTCCGGCAGGGGGACCATTTTGAAATATATTTCAATATTCTGTCCAATGCTGCTACTAAACGGCACTTTTTCGTTTGCCAACCCATTTGATTAGATAGATATATGAGAATTGAAGCCTTTTGGGCTTGAAACCCGAGTTCACCATCGACAGTTCATAAGTTGAATATAACTTTCTTCTCGGCTAGAAGTCGAATTCAAGTGGCTTTAATAAAATATTTTTCAACAACCTTCGCCTCACATGCAGCTAGGAAAAGTAAAGTGTAAGTTTATGTGCACGAATCTTTGCGTTGCACAGGTTTCTAGCTAATATGGTGCTGAAATCCGGGGTGAACAACGGCTTCAACTAACATGTTCTTTTACTAGCTGCGTCCAGTTGCGCACACCTAATTAGTCTTTTTCATCACCTAAGATGAGGTCGTCCACTACTCGTCCCACTGAGATGGAGACTAAAACTGGAGACAAACGCGGGTGTCAATTCGTTCAAGCTGGCCTAGCCATCCAAACTAGAGCTATTCTAATGAGGTCGACATCACTGTATAGTCCGTATAGTTCAGTCATTAATGTAAACGGGACCGAAAATTACTCGTTAAAACTTTATCACAAAGCGCTCGAGAGCTTTTTTATCCGCTTTCAAAAGTTGTACTCTTCTGTGCCATACAGGAGGACCGAGATGAAGAAATGTACATCTATGTATATCTTCTTAGTTGCTTGTGTGCCTTTCTTAAGAAATAAGACCCTCTGAACTACGCCGACTACAGAGGCATCAGTATACTTAACATCGCATACAAGATCTTATCTGCCGTATTGTGTAAAAGCCTGAATCCGTTTGTCAACATCCTGATAGGTCCATATCAGTCTGGCTTCAGGCCTGGAAAGTCCAGCATCGAACACACATATATTCACACTACGGCAGATCTTGGAGAAAACCCATGAGCTTTAGATCGATACACACCACCTATCTTACCGAGACCTTGGTGTCAAAAAAGGATTTAGACAAGGCGATGCGCTGTCATGCGACATCGTCAACATCATACTTGATACGAGTAGAATAACAATCTTTCAAAAGTTCACTTTCGCGAGCATTGAGACGGATGCGGCGAAAATGGGTTTAGCGGTAAAAGAGGGCTAGACCAAGTATATGCTGTCAATGAAAAAGGACACACAACACCGACGTCTCGGACAGAACGTCACCCTAGACACACATAACTTTGTGTTAGTTAAGGGCTTTGTCTTCCTAGGTTCTGCTATAAGTGGTCCAGTAGTTGCTTATGAGAGCGCTTTACAACTCAATTGCCTGATAATTTTAAAGAAATTAAGATTGCTCTGTACATTCGGTGTTTTTATAAATACCAGTCTTTGCTTTCCATGGACCCAGAGGTTTTTTTATGAAAACGGATTGAAACCCAGTACATCAGAGGAGACCTTTCCAACACCTCTTTGGTAGTAATCCAACTAGTCTTCTTCGTTTGGCTCCTCGAGTGGTTAAGACTGACCCGATTGGAAAGGGCTCTGATGGTCACTTGCGATTATAGCCGTTCGACGTTGAACTTCTCCACAATGGTCCGCTGTCTTTAAACTGTTATAGACATCAACATCTTTATCTTGTCTACAACAAATTAATGTCTGAACCGATGTTAGCTTATCAAGCTTAAGCTTAAGTTACTTTAAGAATATCAAGTGTCCGTCCCAGATGGGATATCATGGAGGCTGTACTTTCCGACAGTATTACCAAAAATGCCCTCTTTACAGATACGAAGATCGTTCCCTGAAACGTTTGCTAGGTGTCAATATCAGAGGCTATTGGTTGCCACATTTTTATGATTTTTTCCAACTAAAGTTCTAAGCTTTACAACCGCCTATAACGACGTTTGCTAGTATAATGGTACAGATCGCACACAATATGCTAAGCGAAGTTTTAAATTGAGGAAACATACATGCCACGCCATTTGTATCCACAAAGAAACAGATAAGTCTGAATCCGATGAACGATATGTTCTCATAAATTAAACACACGTACTAATAAAAAGGCCTTTCATTCCCACATTACTTTGCAACATATTTCGTATGTCCTATCTATTTTAATAAACATTTTCGTTAATTGTCAAATCTATAAATCAAAGATGACTTGGTCCAAAGCACATTTTGAAAAGATCCCTTTCTTAATTTAATAAAAAAAAAAATTAAAGTCTTTTATTGGTTTTCTTTTATTTCATTTCCAGATTGTTGTTATCTTGACAGCAATAGCAACAGCTTATGGACAGTCTCTTCTCCAGCGTTTGTTTAATCCACAACGAAGTGGTTGGGGACATCGTCATCATCATCATCCTGATAATTTTCCCGATCACTATCCAGGTCCTCCTTCCAGAGATTTTTCTGATCATTTTGCTGGTCATCATTGTGACGATCATCATGGGCCTCCTCCTAGAGATTGGAATGACCACCGTGGGGCTCCTCCTAGAGATTGGAACGATCAACGTAGACCTCCTCCCAGGGAAAACAATGACAGCAATAAGAAGGACCAAACAAAACCACCTGTTATCGTTACAAAACCATCACCTTTGGTACCTATGACTTTTTCGACTCCTTCAACAACTCCCACACCTAACATCGTTCAAACGTCGACAGCTCGTAATAAAGATCCCGACAACGAGCTGATTTACGATATTGATCTGCGATCGAGTGCATCTTAAGTTAACTACCTCATACATTATATGCCAATTTAAGTAATAATATGTACAATATTCTCTAAAAATTGAAAATACATATTTTTTACGACGATTTTTTATAAAAAATTGACTAGGTACTCGTACATTGTTTTATTTTGGAAGAAATTATTATGTGTTTTGATTTCAGTCCTATTAAACAATCAATCTTCAAACTTCGACATAAGTTCGACCCGAATTTCGTTATTCTCTTTTGGGCTTGTGTCGAACTTGTACACGTTACGATTTCCCAGAGCTGATTTTTATTTTTTCCGTTTCTCCCTTCATTCGTAATTTGTTGCGTTCAGAGGTGGTTGCAGAGTCAGATTTTATAAACACAAAAGAGGAACTCATCTTGATAACGGATGTAAAAAATATTTGAAATTTTAAATAATTTGGTGGATTGTTTTAAAGGTTTTATTGAAATTATGGATGTAGATGAAACCATTGATCAACAAATACTCCTGACTTTACCTGAAAGCTGCGAAAAATCAGTAGCTTTGTCTAGAAAAAGATTGTACCTAGATAGAGCTTTTCAGGGAAGAAAGGAACAGAAAAGGCTCATATTCTTTTACTAGAGAATTAAAAATTAATAATCAACGAGATCAATGTGAGATTGATGGAAACAAAGTTAAAAATTCTACTATCCTTGGTTGAAGAAGATTTGCGGCGAGAAAATGCGTTAATGAGGAATGCAAAAACCCTGCAACATTTAGGATTCTGGCAACTTGTGAATCTTAAACAAGCAGTAATTATCAGATAAGGCTATCCACATCTTTACTGATAAACCAGTACCGGAAGTGTGTGGAGAAATTAAAAGAAAAATATTTACAATTAAGTACACATATTGTTTTAATTATAAAATATAAGAACTACATAGTAAGGAAAAACTTAATATTAGAAATCGTTGCCGTCGAATATTCACTGCATGGACTCTTCAAGTTTTATTCTATTTACATAGTCGGGATGACTGACATTATACAAATTTTCATGCATTTGAAAAGGCATAATAAAATGTTCAAACAAATTCTGAGTCGATTTAAAATTTTCTATGATTAAAAACTGATAACACACATTGAACACGCTCACTTCAATGATTCTTCCGCACGACACGAACTCAACGGCGAGAAAAAGAGAATAAAACAAACGAATGCAATTACGAAACAAAATAAAAGAAAACACGCAAAAATCTGTCCGATTCTGCTTACCCATCCGAGTCGGGCTACCTCCTCTACTCCTTCACCCCCTTTTCCTGACATTTCAGAATTGGGTCGAGTCGTCTCGTACCGTGTAAAAGACGACTTAGCAATTCTTAAATCAACTGCTCTTACATCAGCCATAAGTAATAAAAAACATCTTTCAGTCAAACCCGAAATGGGTTATTAACATTGAATTATTCGGTCCTTAAAACCAAGGACCTTTCAAGTTGTTTAGTTTAGCGTTAGATAACATCACTATTAAGGAAAAAATGCATTCCACAATTTAGCCCTCTTCCATGCAAAAACAATATTCAGTTTTCTTAAAAACACCTATTTTGTTCAGATGGTATAGAAGATGGCAGTATGTGGTTGAAAATCTAACCAATGTTCTGGCATCGTCCCTTTTAAATTTAAGGGATTCTTTTGACTATTTCGTGAAAGGGTTTTAACTATATAGTATTCTACTGTTTTTGGCGTATCATACTATCTTTTCGGCAGTAAATTTGCCAAATGCGGCGGATTTAGAGCTTCTAATACGTGAGCAGGCGTCTGGTAAACTGCATCAAGACTGAATTCGCTTAAATAAGCCTAATATGCGCTCATGTCCGATAGAACATACGTCACCAAAGAATGTTTTCACGATTTCCTAGACAAACAATGTTCTAAGAAGACGGAAAAATCTTACTACGCGAAATACAACGTACGAAAGTAGATTTCCCACACGTCAAAAAAAGAAGAACTACTGCTAGTAGATAAAATAGAGAAAAGCTCCAAAAGCAACATGCCAGCCGATTAATTCCAAGCCGCTCTGACTTTGTGGAGGGCATACATAAGCACATTTCTTAAATCTGATCAGCAGAGCATAAAGGCGACCCCCTCAACTGGTGCAACGGAAGAGGTATAACTCTCCTCAATATTGCTATCATTGATCGTCAAGGGGGATAGCTGCTTAACCCAGACCTTTGGTGTCTTAGAAGCTTTGAAACAAGTTGACGCACTATCATATGACTTCTCGAACATCAAACCCGAAAGAACTGTGCGGAACCCACAAGACAACACAGGAGCCACAATTTTCCAAAGTCCATGTAATAACGCCGATGATATTGACATGATTGTTCAAATAAGAGCTGTTGAAAATTGTTGAAACGCATCAGAGAAGAGAGCAGAAGCACACCCACATCTTAATAACATGAGTCGCATCGGTTTACTACTACTATCACATCTACCTTTTAAAACGTATCATTTGTTTTCCAGAATCCAGTTCTTTCTACATTGTCGTCGAGATCGGTCTAATAAAGAATTTTAATGAATTGAAACCCGTCGTTTTATTGAACATTTTTTACATTTGGTGCCGAAACCCGGGAAACGTGGGTCCCTAAAGAAATTCATTTTGATTAAGAATAAAAATTTAAGCGTTAAAGAGTAAAGTGATGGAATTATCGGTTCGGGCAGCCTTTCGAGGTCAGGTGACGAAGCTCGTAAAGCTGGCTTCTGAATTTTTGTGCTCTGAGGAATCGGTAATTAGTGGCAAAACCGAAGACGAACTAGATAAAATCGAAGAAGAACTCAAGTCACTCCTTCAGCGAATTCAGGCAGCCCACGATAGTCTCGCAACTACTAATAATGAGGTAAGAAGTAAGGGGCTGGTGAAGGACGACATCGAAAGGTATCTGGAAAAAGTCATCGACTATGAAGACACAGCGACTGAAATGCTTTCGCGTTTAAATTCGCGTCTATTACAGTTAAATAAAAAGCGTAATGCCGTTTGTTCAAAGTCAGGCGATTCTTCTACCAACACATCGACAGATATTAATAACGGATCCGCTAAACTCCCCCGGCTTCCTCTGAAAAAATTTGATGGGAATTTTCAAGACTGGCTTCCATTCTGGGAGCAGTTTAAAAATGCTGTACATGAAAATTCCAATCTACTACAATCGGAAAAATTCAGCTATCTGGAATCTGTGTTGGTGGGAACTGCCAGAAAGATCATATCGGGTTTCACTGCTTCAGAGGGTTGTTATGATGCAGCTGTCTCACTTCTTCAGGAACAATACGGAGACACAGAACGTCTTATAGACAAGCACATGCAACAACTAGTTTCCCTTCGTCCAATACAATCCCGGACAGACGTTCATGGATTGCGAAATCTCTACAACTCCGTAATGACATACAGTCGCTCTCTTTCAGCTTTGGAAGTTCCCACCAGCCACTATTATGTGATGTTGAAGTCTATCCTACTCAAGTGCTTGCCAACGGAACTGAGGATAGACTACTATCGCGGAGAACGAGACGGAAAAGGCGAGGATCAACAAGAAAATCAATCCACGAGTAGTGCCGCAGTATCACAAATGGGTGACAAACAAGCTCACTGCATAATTGACTTCCTGAAACGAGAAGTCGAATCCTTGGAAAAGAGTAGAGTTGTTTCCTTTTCTCAAAGCGTCAAAATCAATTCATGTTCCACAGCAGTGAGTCTGTTACATTTAAAAGAGGGAGAAGTTTGTGTTTTCTGTGGTTCCAAAGACCATGAGACAAAAGAGTGCGACAGTACACAAACTATAAACGAAAAAAGAGAAATTTTGCGGAAAACTGGAAGTTGTTTTCGATGTGCAAAGCGTGGCCACTCGTCAAAAAAGTGCCGCAGCATTAAGTGGATTTCATGCAAAAAATGCAAGGGAAAGCATTTAACATCAATGTGCGATCCGTCCTTTAAACAAACACCAACTATATCTATGTTATCAGGAGCAACAAGTACACAAAATTCCGGTTTGCTTTGTGATTCACATGAAGTGCTTAATCTGTGTGCTTGTGGTAAACAATCCCATTCATTTTCAAATGTCTTTTTAAAGACAGCTCGTTGTGTGGCTATAGCCCCAGGGAGGATCCAGAACTTGCTTGTGCGTGTTGTTATTGATGGAGGGAGCCAACATTCATTTATTCGAGCAAAGGTAGCAGAAAAGTTAGAGCTACCGACGATTGGTAGCATTAAACTCTCAGTGATTCCCTTCGGTAGCAAGAAAACCTCACCTGTTCATACCATGAGGAAAGTGAAAGTAGTGCTTAATAGCCAGTATGATTCCAGCAGTGTGTGTTTGGAAGTAATTGTAGTTCCAGAGATATGTGTTGACGTTCTGGGCTCTCCGGATTATATAAGTACGTCCCTTCATGGACTGCAACTAGCAGATGTAGTGCACAACGAAGACGTCGAGGCAGCAGATGGTCTTAGCATACTACAGATTATTACTGGAGCACTGTAACCGGAAAACAGCGACGATTGACAGAGCGATTAAGAGCAGTGGAAACCGTTTTTGGATGGACATTGCAAGGACCCCAGTTATCAGCAGGTAATTGTGTGACATCGAATACTAATGCATGCTTTTCTCTTTCAACTATCAGTCTGAACTGCCTATCGGTAAGCGACAATGACGTAAAACAATTCTGGGACCTTGAATCGATAGGCATACGGAGCGAGGAGGCTGAAGACGGCTTTACTACCCAGCGTCTTATCGACCAATGTATCACCAAGCTTGGTTCTCGCTATATAGCGTCATTACCCTGGAAAGAAGCAGCTTGTACACTAGCAAGCAATAGAGAGGGTGCAATCAAAAGGTTGCACTGTTTGGCAAAGCGGCTGTTAAGAATTCCTGGGAAGCTAGCAGAGTATGACGCTGCTATTCGTCAAATGATTATCGATGGCATTGCGGAGAAAGTCATTCCGGGACGAAATCATATCGAAAAGCGTATGGATCGAATATTCTACCTACCTCATCGTCCGGTTTACAAAGAAGATAGCTCTACAACAAAGCTCCGAATTGTATTTGATGCCTCTTTCTCTGGAGTGGACTGTAGTTCATTAAATGATAACCTCGATGATGGCCCTAACTTACTGTCAGAACTCCTCACAGTACTTCTAAATTTTCGTCTTGGGCGCTATGGTGTCGTTGCGGATATAGAAAAGTCTGACGTTCTTGAAGACTACAGAATGACTAGAGTTACCTTTGGGGTCAATTGCAGTCCTTTCCTGCTTTCTGCAGTTCTGCTTTTACATCTTAATAAAGAACACACACAGTTTCCATTTACATCGAGAAACATGTTAGCTGGTAGGTTTGTGGATGACTTTGTAATGAGCGTGAACACTGAAGAAGAAGGTAAAAAGCTGTGTAAGGAAGCAGCCGTTTTGATGAAAGATGCCTCAATGAAGCTACGGAAATGGAATTCCAACAACTCCAACATACGCAATGTCGTGGGCGCAGAGGTGGGTCCACCGATTCAAACGGTTCTTGGTATCGTCTGGTATGTTCATTCCGATGAACTGGCTGTTTCATTGAAAGCCGTTGAAGAATTCGTCGCTTCTTATAGAGCTAGAGGTACAAAGAGGACTGTGCTGCAAACGATAGCTCGAGTTTTTGACCCGCTGGGTATGCTAGGACCAACGATCGTGAGGCTAAAGATCCTATTCCAGACTATTTGGAATCATAAGCTTGGGTGGGAGGATATTTTGCCCCCAGATCTTTTTGCCGAATGGAATGAGTGTATAAAGGGCTTGCTACAGTTGAAGGATATGGCTATTCCCAGATTTCCATGGATAGCTTCAGAAAAAGACTTAAGTACAGGGCGTATCCACATATTCTCAGACGCCAGCTTAAGAGCTTATGGTGCGGTGGCATTTTTACATTTTTCGAGCGCAAAATCTTCAGGCAAAGGTGAGAGTTTTTTCCTATGTGCTAAAAGCTGAGTCGCACCATTGAAAGACAATGGATTGAACGAATTGACATTGCCCAAGTTAGAACTTACGGCAGCTCTTATTGCTGCTCGTCTGTGTTCGTATCTTCACCAGTCTTTGAAGATAAATATCTGTAAAACCTCACTTTGGACTGACTCGAAAATTGCTCTGGGATGGATACAAGGAGAAAACACACGATGGAAACCATACGTTCAAAGTCGGGTCACAGAAATACGTGGTCTTACAAAAATAAAAGATTGGCATCATTGCAAGGGCAATCAGAATCCTGCTGACCTCTTGACAAGAGGGATATCCGGTGAAGTTTTAAAGGCGTCATCTTTGTGGGCGAACGGGCCCAGTTGGCTGGGTAACGAGGTTCAACACGACACCGAAATTACTCTCGAAAGCGTAGTCCAGCTTACTTCCACAGCAGAGGAAAGCAAGTCTTGCATTGCAATGGTTCCTCTTCTACCATATGAGGACTTTAGTACATGGTTACGAATGATGCGAGTTACGGGATATGTATTGCATTTCATAAAGAGATGCAAAGGAGATAAATTTGATTCCAATTATCTATCGGCAGTTGAACTTGGACTAGCCGAATTACACTGGCTAAGGTATGTTCAGTATTCTTCATTTAATAACGAAATTTGTGTCTTGCAGAAAGGTGGTTTAGTTTTGCCGTCATCCAAACTTGCAAAAATGGCCCCGTTTTTGGATGGGGATGGTCTTATCCGGCTAGGTGGCCGTTTACAATCCCTGGAGGAGTCACCGAGTTTCAAACATCCGATCATCCTTCCGTATAGCTCACGCATAACCGAACTCATTATCGATGATTTTCACCAAAGCGCCCTTCATGCAGGGGTTAATGTTGTCTTGGCAAAGTTAAGAGAACGTTTTTGGATATTAAAAGGACGTCAGCTTGTCAAGAAAAGAATTGCCAGATGTGTGACATGCAGGAAACTATGGGGTAAGGCAGGGTCACAGCCCTTTGGTCCGCTTCCATTGGAAAGGATCAGTTTGTCAAGGCCATTTGAGAACGTAGGAGTGGATTTTGCAGGCCCCTTTTATTGCCTCGATAATAACAAGAGCAACATGTCAAAAGCTTATATGATGGTCATAACGTGTGCTGCCGTTCGCGCCGTACATCTTGAATTGATGATCAGCTTATCGATCGAAAGCTGCATGATGGCTCTGCGCCGTTTCATGGCACGCAGGGGCGTACCATCTGTTATATTCTCAGACAATGCAAAAACGTTTAGACGAGCCGCATTTGAATTTGATGAAGCCGGTAAAGTGTTCGATTCTGAACCCTTTCAAAACTTTTGTTCACAGCGTAAAATTAGATGGAAGTTCATAGTGGAACGCGCTCCATGGTGGGGTGGATTTTGGGAACGATTGATTCGCACTATCAAGAATACTCTAAAAGTCGTTATAGGAAAGGCGAAGCTTACTTTTGAACAATTGCGCACTGTTATCGTCGAAGCTGAGGGCATGGTCAACGCACGTCCACTGACGTATGTCTCCAGTGATCCTTTAGACGAAGCGCCTTTATCACCTGCGCATTTCTTGTTAGGAAGTGGACAGTTCTCAGATCGCTTTGATGTATCTACCTCAACTCACTACGAAGCTTTGGAAAAGATGGCGAAATGAATATATGCAGCTTCTTTGATCTTTCCACTACAACCACTGCAAACCCTCCGTTGCACTTCAAAAGGGTGATGTGGTGTTAGTATTCGACTCGTCCTGTCCCAGAATTCACTGGAAGTTAGCTGTAATCGAGGACACACTCACCGGCAGAGATGGTAAGGTAAGAGCGTGCGAGATTCGGTATGCAGACAATAAGCGCACAAGGCGACCAGTTCAACTTTTGTATCCATTGGAATTGTCATCTTCGTCGCCGGCGCAGGGTGTTGAAAATTGTTGAAAAGCATCAGAGAAGAGAGCAGAAGCACACCCACATCTTAATAACATGAGTCGCATCGGCTTACTACTACTATCACATCTACCTTTTAAAACGTATCATTTGTTTTCCAGAATCCAGTTCTTTCTACATTGTCGTCGAGATCGGTCTAATAAAGAATTTTAATGAATTGAAACCCGTCGTTTTATTGAACATTTTTTACAAGAGCAAAACCAAGTATACAAATGCCATCAACAAAATGGAGTATATACCGAATTGGACAAAACGTAACAGCCGACAGCTGAAACTTCGAGATAGTAAGCGAATTTGTCTACCTTAGCTCTGTCATTACTTTTGCCAGCAACACCTCAGTAAAAATTAAATGAAGAATCACTCTTCTCAATCGTTGGTTCTTCGGACTAAGAAGGCAATTGAGTAGTAAGGCCTTATCTTAAACTATGAAGGAGCGAGTAATAAGATTATCGTGGTTCTTTGGAAATTGCCACTGCAATAAGGTGGTAATCAGGAGGAGGCATGTCTTACGTCGAATACAATGTGATCAATTCAGAATTTCATGATCCGGAGACACGTTATTCCCCTTTTTATAAATGTATATTGAGATTAGGAAATCGTGTAATTGCTACGGTGAGAATGGTAATGCTACGTAAGGACGTAAACATTGCTCTTATGTCTTGTCGAGAAGCTCCTAAAAACATTCTTTTATGGCGTAGTCCTTGTCTTTGGTAGGGGTATCGGCGAATATAAGCCTTATGTAAGAGAATTAAGCTTTGATGCGGATTGCCATAAAATGCTCACTTTCGCTAATTGCTCACAGTCCAATTGGACGTGCGGATTCGAAGGTGTGGTCAACAGTGAACCCATCGTATATTTTTAATCTTTTCCGTATCACGACGTTGATGAGTATGATGCCACTAGTCCAGTATATCCCTTCAGTCAGATCATTGTAATAGATGCTGTATGCACGAGTATTGATTAAAGTTCCTAGGTCGTCGACCTATATATTTAGCATTCCACAACTCGATCAATCCAACGTCAATGAAAGTTTTGACGTTGAGAGCAAATATCACGATATACGATCAACATTAAGCACTGAAGACAAATGTCAACACTGCGTTCGAGTTATAGAAAAGACTGAGACCCAGCCATTGATCATTGGTTTGACGAATTTTGATGTGTATTCGTAAGTTTATGCGGCTAAAAATATTTTCTTATAAGGCACTGATGTATAGAAAGAAAGGATTCAGACAATTTCTGAACGACTGCCAACTAAGGTTGCAATGGAAATGGTAGATTAGTAGACGCATTGCAAGGCAAACTGGGCCTTATCACGTTGGTGGCTCTTATACTAAATTCTAGATTCTACACTCTTATAAATTGAGGTGCGGCATTCTGTACATTCTCAATGTGTTAGTAATTAAAGACAACACATAGATTAAACAACTTCAAAGAAATGTCTTTGAGAATACGAGTATTCTCTAAATTTCTCCAAAGACTCTTTTTTCTGTAGATGAGTATGTAAACTTCCCCTAGCCAGGTTTTTCGAGCGGTCTTTGATGGCCTTCTGACAACTTCGCTGCTAATTATATCCTTTGATGCAGCAAAGAACTTTCGGGACATCCGACCAGACGTCAAAGACTACCTATAATTAATCTGATTTTGTCTTCGACGTGATTTCTTTTTTTTTTTGGATTTTACCCCAACACATCCGTCTTGTGGTTTATCGCCACCATGTTAATGCTCTTAAGTACATCCTTCTTGGGGCTGGAGTATTCAGTTACATTTGCAAGTCAGACTCAGCATAGTGTAATGTTACTTTCAATGACTACACTCTTTATTGCTCAGCCTAGAACAAGTGATGCCAGAGTTATTGCCTCCTGTGGTTACTAATATCTTGAACATGTGCTAGGCATAAGTGAAAAAGTTATGCTGCCTTTGCTGTAAACATGACGCGATAAACGGTTATCATAAGCTAAGTCGGTGAAAAAATATTCAATTTAAAACCATTTAGTCGGAGTACTTATAAAATGGACTGTCTGTCAAGGTCAGAATTTCTCGACAATTAGTCTTGTCGTCTCAACGTGAATAAAGAGAAAAATCTGGAGTCCTTACCTTTTGTTTTTTACGATGCCCAAATTATATCCAAAACGGATATCAGCTAAATATCGTAGCTTATCTACGTACTCGTACTACAGAATGCGGTGCTATGGAACCACTAAGCGAAATCAACCCTAACCAAGGCCATATCCTGTTTTGCATCTCTTTGTAAAATAAAACACAGACACAATAGTCATAATAATCCAGAAAAGATTTAAACTTCAACTTGACTCGTCTACATAGTCACATAAAATATAAATAAATAAATATAAATGAAAATATCTATTCGAAGCAAATCTACACTACCGCAAAAAGGGCAACCTTTCGATTGCGTATCTTAGACTTCTGATTGCTGATGCCTGCGGTTCGTCCTAAGTCCACAGGTTTAACTTTCAATTTTTTTATCGCTGGTGAATTAAATTTGCTCGAGTATTCACCTTTCTTTCGATTTTCTTCATATTTCCCCTCCTCCTTTTCTCCAGATGCGTACACATGAGTAGAAGCTTGCTCCCGGTCTTGATCATTACCATTTTTACCAACATCAATGACAATCTCTTCGTCATCGTTAAAAGTCGTTGCATAGAAGTTATTTTGTGGATTGTAGTTTTCGGAATCTGTTTCCTGTATCTCATAATACTGTTGTGTTACAGGATCATAATAGAATTGTGGATGTTCTGAGTCAGTATTAAGATAGATGTAATTATCCTGCGGTTTTGGCCTTCGCTTTTTGGTAGGACTCGTTTGCAAATTCGGATCAGTGCCAGGTGGGAAATCAACTTTGACCACGTAGGGCTGAAACAGCTTCGAAAATGGGTTGGTAAAATTCAATGAAGGTAATCGTGCTCTTTTTAAGAGGTTACCCCAATACGAGAAAATCGATGGACGTGTGTTATCGTTTTCACCTTCAGTATCCTTTCCATAACCCAGGTAGTCATAGTTTTCATACCCATCATAGTCCGGCTCAGACAAGTACTCAAAATCCGATTTTCTACATCAAATGATTTTTTTTTATTCAAGAAAACTCTTCAGTAAAAAGCACTTACCGCTGCTTCTTGTGTTTTGTTTTGTAGGCATCGGAGAGGGCAAGGCTAACTAAAAACAGCACCAACTACAAGTGAATTTCGATGATGAATATAAATATGAAATATCTATTCGAAGACTTACACAGAATTTAAGCATTTTGAGAAATCCAAATCTAAAATCTCAAGTTTGAATGTTGCTTATGGTTCAACGATCACACAACCACTGAAGTTTCTATAGTCAAACTATTTGCAAGATCGCCAGAAAGATACTCGTATGAATACGATTAGAATTGAGCGCCATAGATGTTTATTTTTCTTCTTGGAGGGACTTCACTTCTAGTGCCAGCTTTCATAAATTACTGGTGGTGAAAAGATTTTATTACATTTGAGAAAGCACTTTGAATATTGGTCGGAATATTTGCATTTATTTTCCTAATTTAGATACGCATACGGTTTGGTACGAAATGCGGGTTAAAGGCGCGGCCACTTTGTGAGTGTGAAGATTAAATTCAAAAGAAAGCTCGATCGCGGTTTAAGCGAAAATTTGCATTTGAATTTTTTCGTCAAGTTAATGTTGATCTCTTATTCATAAAATTCATAATTATGAGCATAGATACTACTTCATGTTTGTATTAAGTGTTGGATCTGCAAAAAGCATGGGTTGATGTCACGTGAGAATCTGATTTAATAACCATCTGATTGTCCATTAAGAATTTAAATTTCTTCAGAAATATAGGGCAGATAGATATATTCTACCGTGATTGCGTTCGTTTTCTTTTTAAAAATCGAATTCTCTATTTCACAACGTTTGGGAAAATACTCGTATCTACATAATTCTTATTTCAAATTAATGTTTACGAGCTTTTATAAACATTCGTAAAACTCGAATTTGTATTTTCCTCTTGTTGTCATTAATGTTATCATTGTATCTGGCTTGAAATGCCAAACAAATGTTGGAATTTACAAAACAACCGAAAGCTATAAAAAATAATTTCTCCAGTTGCTCAATATAGAACAGGAATCTCAGGCGTTGGATTCGTAGACGTTTCAGTTGAATGATGTGGCTGTATGGCCCGTTTAGTATTTGGCTAAACCTTCTCCTTCAATCCCCATCAATACGTGTGATAACAAATTTAACGAGTTGCTCTAAAAGTATCATATGCTTCGACAAGCTCCAAACATCTGCACCATAGACCAGGACCGAATTGGTTACAATCTTGTGTGTGGGTGCCCATTGGCTTGATTGGACATGGTTTAAGTCAGGTCGGCCACTTTTTTGGTTGAACATGAGGATTGGAAGAAAAATCTGTGTCAAAGTGACAAAACGAGAGAAAAACGCAAAAAATTAAGTTCGTCAGAAAGAAAAAGGGGAAACAGGATAAGAAAATAGTTCAACTAAAAGCAACTCAGTATTATATTTTCGCCGTACAAAATAGATCGATTTATGCTTGGACAGTGTTAAGAAATATTGCAAGGTTCCTTCCAAAGCTGATACTATGTTGACGAAACAGTGCGAGTTTTAAGAATAATTTCAGTCGAAGTAATGCCCCAACTGGAGCTGGTGTACACAAGTTTATGAAGAAAGTGCGTAGGACTGGTTTGCTGATTGACAACCGGACATATTTCCATGCTTGACCTGTGCGCTCAACGAAGAATATTGCAGCTCATAAAGAAAGGGTGCACCTAAACCAGAGAACATCAACTGAATGCAAAATTTTGCAAAAAGATCTCGAACTGTTTGCAAAATTGAATCAAAACGACCACCAGCTTCGTTATCGCTTCTCCGTTTGAGCTTAACGGCAGTTCGAAATTGAAAATTATTTTCCTCAAAAAATCATCTTTGGAGATGAGGGGCATTTTCATTTTGGCAGCTACGTTAACAAACAAAATTACCAGATTTGGGACTTCAAAAAATCTCACGTTATCATAAAAAAGTCAATGCATCTTGAACGAGTGACATTTTTGTGTGATTGTTGGAGTTTCAGCATTATAAACCCATTTTTCTTCCAAGACGACAATGGAAGAAACGTTGCAGTCAATGGAAATCGCTACCAAGGCGTAAAAAACATTTTGAGGATTTTGACTTGGACGAGCTAAGGTTCTAGCAAGATTGGACTACGTGCTACACAAGCCATACAAAAATCAATTAATTGCACACTTATGATGACGTTGCTTGGCCGCCACAGAGATGTGATTTGACACAGTTGAATTGTTTTTTGTGAGCTACCATTAAAAATTTAAAAATCGATGCTATGTGAACAATCCAGAGACGACTCGGACACCCAACAACAATATTGGTCCAATTATTAGTGAAATAGGGACCGAAACCATTGAAAATGTATTGAAAATCATTTTGACAGGATGCACTACTCCCAAGTCTACCGAGGTTACTCGTATCATTTAAATAGAATATTATTTAACCCTAATTTACAGCACGCAAATTAATTTCATTACCATACACGGCGTTCGTTTGAACCCCATGCTAATTATGCACATTGTTGTCTGTATTTAATAAGTGATGCGTTATTTCTGTTTGTTGTTCATTACTTTGACAAACTCAACGTGTTTCGAAGACTTTGACAAAAAAAAAACTGCAGGCTTATTTGGGAATTTCGCTATATTCGTATGTCGGAGCATTAAGAGTTGAACAAAGTCCTGTACGTAAACCATGGGACACCATCAAGAGACATCCTTTTCTTAGGGCGGTGATGAATTACATACATTTTCAGAGGCTTAACGTTTTCCTTCCTTTCGACTGTTCAATTGGTCCCCATGGGGATTTGGCCATTAGAAATATTTTTAATTGGCCTGAAAATCTAACCATCGCTGAACAATAAAAGGTTTGCTTGGTCGCTCTAAAGCTCTAAAGAAGATCTGTCAAATATTATGTTCCGAGGTTCTGGTGGCTCAATGGGAGCACAACAGGATACCCATTAAAATTTTCACTTTACACCGGCAGCTCTAATGAAAGTACGGAGTTTGGATATGACGTAGTGATATCATTGATGCCAAGATATTTTCAAACTGGATGCTAAAGGTGTTCGAAAAAAAAACAACTATGCTTAGCACTATCCAATTCAGTAGAAATATATAAATAATATTTTATCTCTGTGATGTAAAATGTGTGGTAACTATCATTTGTACAAATTTGTAATCAAAATAAAGATCTATCTATCTATCTATCTAAATGATATTTGCCAAAACCATTTGTACTCAAAGGGCTTCTAAATTAAAACAATGAGTCCATCAAAATGAATAACAAAAGCAGTACGGGTCAATGTACGATATTCATCGATTTTTGGATTTTCTGAGACAATTTAACTAGTTTCTTATGTTCCAAAATCAAACAAACAAGTCGTTTTACTATCGACACAACATAATCGAGATAAAGCTACTCCGCGCTCTCAAATAAGAATCGTTAGACATGATACTGGATTGCAACCGGACAAAATTTGAAGTCGATGTATTCGACAAGATGGTTTTCATATATTCCTGTTCATGTCAAACTTATTTCCGGCCTATGGTTTTAGATGTTAAGAAGAATTGAACTGGCAGAGGAGCTTATGGAACTTGAATAAGATGATCGTTTGATGCAAAAACAATTAGTAAATCTGGATTGGATGACCTTCGCATTAAGGGAAGGAGTTTTTCCAATTTAACACGTAATTGAAGAGAGACTTCAATATAATTTCTCTGAACGATGTTTTATTTGCAGGCCAGATGACAGATTTGCCCAAGAGCAGACGACAAAAAGAGCACAACCACGTGTGGTGTCTATGTATTTTTAAGGGTGGGGAGCCTATGAACCTTAAGTTTGGTTTGACAATTATTTCACAAAATTATGTAACATCTCTGTGACCGAAAAGAAGCAAAAAATGCAAAGAAAAATTTTGTTCACGGAGATTTCCACCCAGGTCGAAAATATGATACAACAAAAACTTACGAGTATAAGCGTTCAAACATGCGCTGGGGTTCAAACGAGCCCCATGTTGTAAACTAGGGTTAATTATTAAGGAAGGCTTACAATTTTTAGTAAAGTATTGAACAGTGTTTTTTTTTATTGTAGTATTTTTAAACAGATTGCCCAATCTTTATTTTCTTATACCATTTATTCCATTTGGATCGTACAAGATTCTAATTAATAAATCATAAGTGTTTGTGACGTAACCTTTTGTTGCTTTTGTTTTTCATCGATTCTTTTCCTTTTTCTGTGAAGCTTTCGCAATTCGAGTTGTCCATGGATTTGCATGTTTTAGTGGAGCCAGGATTACCAGTTTCTGCTGGGCTCTAGAGTCTGTTGCTGGCTTTGCCACAGCGCCTGATATAATTTGTCCCTAGGCACCCTTTTTATCTGCCGTATTATGTAAACGCATGAAGCCATTTGTCAACAACTTGATATGTCCATATCAGGGAGGCTTCAAGTCAGAAAAGTCCACCATCGTCACCTCACAGAACGTCCCCTTTGACAGATATAACTTTGACGTAGTTAAGGACTTCGTCTACCTACGCGCAATCGCTGCTTCTTTAGGCTAAGAAGGCAATTCACTAGCGAACAACAAAGGTTACACTGTACTCATATAAGACCTTAAAAACTCCAGCCCTGCTCTATAGCGCAGGGGCATTTACATTATCGAAAATGGATGAGGGTTCTCTTGACTGCTTTGAGAGGAAAATTCTTCGAGTGATTTTCGGTCACGTCTGCATTAACTGTGAGTTGAGGAGGAGTTACAATGTCAAACTGTATGGACTGTTCAGCGACATTGACCTAGCCAGAAGAGTGAAGGTCCAACGACTGAGATGGCTAGGTCATGTAGAGCGGATGGACACCAACGCTCCGGTCCGAAAAGTCTTCAAAAACGCCCCCGAGGGACAGCTCAGTAGAGGAAAGAAAACCTAGATTCAGGTGGCGCACGCAAGTAGAAGGGGACTTTAGCCAACTTAGCATGCGAAACTAGAGGGAACTAGCATAAGACTAGCTAGACTGTAGCGCCACCTTATGTAAATTAAGGGCACCTTTTTTAATACTTTTGGTCAACGATTGTTTAGCCTTTATATTTATATATACAACAGGTAAAACTTGTTTATAAGTAGAGCAAACAATTTAGCGAAACCGTTCAAAAAATATATTAGGATCATCATTGTTCGATAGATAATTGGTTTTTGAAACATTGTGGAATATCGATGAATTCGAGGATGATATAACCATTGCAGACATGAAATTTTAGATGCAGTTTTATAGAGCACTTATGGCATTGTGGCCGGATTTTTCCGTTTGCGTCCATTCGCATCCGCAAAATGAAGTTAGTTTCTACATTTATGTCTATTACAACAAAGCTATCTCCCATTCTCCATCTCAGCATGAATTTACAATGGCGCATTTCGTATATTTCGTAGCTACCACTGCGTAATCTTTTTATCAAGGATATTTCTCTTGATCTGTTGTTGAAACTGGAAAACAGCTGCAGTTGTGGTACCAAAAACTCGTCAGTCATTCGGCAATGCACTTAAACACTGGCTTTCTCTTTTTGGTTTAAAAACTAAGAGCCAATAATCCCTAAAGCTCTGTTTGCTCTACTACCATACAGGTTTTGGCTCTGTGATTATTACATGAGTCGGCCTTGTAGTCTAACATTTCGACTGAGTTTAGCTTTTTTTGCTTTCATCGAAAATTTTGTCTTTCAGACAGACGTTGTCGCTGGCCGCCTTTCTATGATGAGGATTTATTTGAAATACCTTCAGCATGACGGTCCTCATGTCTCCTTCAGCTTCCCGCGAATTTAACTGTTACGAAGGTTTGATTATACACCAGGTCAGCCTGTTTCTATAGTTGACCTTGCAAGGTAGCACCTGGGAAATATATTCTGTCGACAAAACAGGAAATACAAAATCGATGCCTACGACTTTACGTAACTAAAGGCAACTTCAATTTCAACTTTCGGCCCCGCTATCAAATCCAACAGTGGATTGACTTCAGTGGCACGGAAGTCAGTAAATTAGACTGCATATAAATCATAAAAAAAAACAATATCGCAAGTTCTGACTTAGATTTTCAATTTTATTTCGAACTGAAGAGAATAACGCGAACTTAATATGACACAACATAATACTTACTATTTTGTCGATCAAAAAAAAATAAAAATTATGTAACTTGTGACTTTACATTATACGGGAGTAAGCAAAAGTGTAAACTCAGGCCGACTCGAAAAATCTATAATTGACGTTTCTTGACATTTCTTAAACGTCACAATTAAAAGTTGAAGAGTGTTTCCACCATAATAAATATACAAAATAAAATACCTATCTATTTATCAAACTAAAATGAAAGATACTGATAAAGATGCAATAAAACAACTCCAAGACTATATTCTGAATCCGAAAATTTCAATCCACGACCCTCTACCAGACATTATCCCAAGAGAGTACGATCCAACCCGGCTTTTTCATCTGCCACCATGTCCTGCCAGCACAAAATTAACCCAACAAAGAGATTTCATCACAGGGCAGATTGTCGATTTCGTAGAAGTTGATATAGAACATGTTGGAGCCAACGCTAAGAACTCCGTGTCTATGCGCCGTGAACCGGGTCTACTAGAAGAAGCAACTCGTGGATCGACTATAAATTTCCCCTTCTGGCCCGGGGGCTTTGATGAGCCACAACATGAATTGAAACAAATCAAATGTGAAGAATTTAATTTCGATACGGAGTTATTTACTGTTCCTCCTGGATTTGCACGTGGCTACGAATTCAAAGATCACTCGCGAGTCGTAAAAACTTCGGAAAACAATGTAAACCTCCTAAGCAATCTGGAAGATGTAATGGACATTCAGGAATGGTTGCAATTGACAAAAGATGAAGACAAAGCTAATGAATCGAATACAAGTGCAGGTGGTATGTACCCGAGCGAGTTTAAGGATTTAGACGATCAGATTCTTCAGGCAGATTACAAACCAATTTTGGAAATCTCAACGACAGCCACTAGTCCCGGCTTTAAGAGTGAATGGGCCGAAATGGTCGATATATCTCACCCAATTACAGATTTTGACCAAAAGATACCAAAGCCAGCAATGAAGTATCCATTCGAGTTGGATGTTTTCCAAAAGCAGGCAATCCTAAAACTCGAGGAGAGACAGTACGTCTTTGTCGCCGCTCATACGTCTGCAGGTAAACTTCTATCGAAAATCTTTATCTTACTATGAAAACTAAAGTGAAAACTTTCTTGTAGGTAAAACAGTGGTTGCGGAGTATGCAATCGCATTGTCTCAGCGTGATATGACACGAACAATTTATACCTCACCGATTAAAGCTCTGTCGAATCAGAAATATCGCGACTTCAAGAAAACGTTCAACGACGTCGGACTTATAACCGGTGATATGCAAATTGATCCTACATCCACGTGCCTCATTATGACCACTGAAATCCTTCGCTCGATGCTTTATTGTGGTAGCGAAGTAACCCGCGACTTGGAGTACGTAATCTTCGATGAGGTTCACTACATCAACGATCCCGATCGTGGTCATGTTTGGGAAGAAGTTATAATCCTTCTGCCAGACCATGTAAACATTATCATGCTTAGTGCAACTGTACCAAACACTATGGAATTAGCCGACTGGGTGGGAAGCACCAAGAAACGAAAGGTCTATGTAATAAGCACACTGAAAAGGCCAGTCCCATTAATGCACTATCTCTACACAGGCTGTGGGGGGAAAAGCCGCAACGACATCTTTCTTATTGTTGATGCAAATGGAAGATTCCTCAAAGAAGGCTACGACAAAGCTGTCGAGAAGAAAAAGGAATCTACCAGTAGCAAAGCAAAAGGACCTGGCGGTGGCGGCGGCGGTACAGACAAACATCTCTGGACCGGTCTGATTGACTTCCTGAAAAGAAACAACAAGATGCCCGTTGTGGCGTTCACTTTGTCACGAAAGCGCTGTGATATTAATGCTTTTACTCTGCAGTCTTGTGATCTAAATACGGCTTCTGAAAAGGGTGCTGTGCGACAATTTATGCAGCAATGTTTGTTGAAACTTAAGCCACCAGATCGTATGTTGCCCCAGGTGCTCACCATGAAGGATTCATTAGAACGGGGCATTGGTGTCCATCACAGTGGCATTTTACCGATTCTCAAGGAAATCGTCGAACTTCTCTTCCATTCGGGGCTGGTGAAATTGCTGTTTGCCACTGAGACTTTTGCCATGGGAGTTAATATGCCTGCGCGTACGGTCATTTTTGACTCTCATCGAAAGTTTGATGGTCTCGAACAACGGATTTTGAAACCCGGCGAATACATACAAATGGCTGGACGTGCTGGACGACGAGGTCATGATGAGAATGGCACAGTGATTCTGCTCTGTAAGAAAGAAGTCCCCCCAGTCATGGAATTACGTCCAATGATTTTAGGGCTTCCGGAGAAATTGCGTTCACAGTTTTTGCTGAGATATTCGGTCATACTAACTTGCTTACGAATTGAAAGTATTAAAGTTGAAGACATAATGCAGTTTAGCTTTAAGGAATTCAACATGAAGCAGCAGATTCCTGCACAGAAGCAACAGCTGAAGCAGGCACAGGATAAAGTTGACTTGATGCCCGAGCTGGGTGAACATTTGAAACCACTGTGTAAATTTTATTCAATCGCCACTGATTATCTGAGTGAGAAGCAGCGATTAATGGTATGTTGTTGATGATCTTCAACCAATCCCTTTTGTTGTTTTGATCGTTTTATGTATGTTTTCCAGAAATCCCTACTTAGTCAGCCAAAGGTAATGAAAGAAATGAGAATCGGAAGAGTTTTGCTGGTAACTCAAGGCCGTCACTATAACAAATTGGGCGTGTTGCTGCAGATTAAATCGGTTGTTGGCAAAGAAACCATTTACAAAGTGCTCGTACTCGATCATCAGTATCAAGTGGGCGAATCCAAGGTGAGTACTAGTTTCAGTTTTAAAATGTCGAAACCGTGGTCTGATACACATTTAGGTGCAATAGCCCTATAAAGAAAATTTGTTACACGTCTAACGAGGGTTAAGGATCTAGCAATCCTTGACAACATTTGGATTCTCTACAAAAATTGCAGTGGTTGGCTATGTTGTTTTTCACCAGATCGATGAGCTCGAAGAAGATTTGAACTCATCAAGCACTCTTTCTGAGGAACTGCTTTAGGTAAAGTGCTCATATTAAATCCTCCTCTCATGGCGTAATTTGTATTAAATGGAACTCTGAGCAAAATGTGTAACGGTGACTAGGCAAGAGCTTCTTAACATGCTATTCCAGTTCCTGAGCGTTCGATGTTTTTAAATTCTAAAACTCGAAATTTGTAAGACAAACTGCTTTTGAAGTATTGTCCCAAACAGCTACTTAAATCGATTTTCTACTTTAATTGTATTGTATATTCGTAGCATCTCATCAGCAACAATGTCAATTACAACCATTCCGGGCATTGCCAAAGCTATTTGGCCCCATATGACTCGTCACCTATTATAAGCTTTTAAACTAGAGGTCTGTATATGGACGATAATTTATTCCTTACTTCCTTCGTCGATGACGCCCCCAACGCAATCAGCAATAACGTTTTAATGTTTGGGTACTCCACTCGGGCAGAACGTCACCCTCGACAGATATAACTTTGAGGTAGTTAAGGACTTTGTCTACCTAGGCTCTGCTATAAATACAGATAACGACACCAGCGCTGAGATCAAGCGAAGAATAACTTTCCAACCGCTGTTTCTTTGGGTTAAGAAGGCAATCGAGTAGCAAAGCCCTCTCTCGGACAACAAAAGTCACCCTTTATAAGACCTTAATTATCCCGGTCCTGCTCTATGGCGCAGGGGCATGGACATTATCAAAAATGGATGAGGGTGTTCTTGGTTGCTTCGAGAGAAAAATTCATCCGGCGATCTTCGGCCCCGTCTGCATTGACGATGAGTGGAGGAGAAGATACAACGACGAACTGTATGGACTGTACAGCGACATGGACCTAGCCAGAAGAGTGAAGATCCAAAGACTGAAATGGCTGGGTCATGTAGAGCGCATGGACACCAATGCTCCGGTCCGAAAAGTCTTCGAATCCGCTCCCGAGGGACAGCGCAGTAGAGGAAGGCCAAGACTCAGGTGGCGCACTCAAGTGGAAGAGGACCTTAGCCAACTTAGCGTGCGAAACTGGAGGCAGCTAACCAGGGATCAAGCTGGCTGGAGAAGCTTGTTGACTGAGGCCCAGGTCCACCCCGGACTGTAGCGCCACTTAAAGCAAAAGCTCCACTTCCAGCATGGAGAGATAGCAAATGCCCTGAAATGTTTCCACACAATGCTAGCGACAATGTGGATCTGCAGCATCGTTTATTGTAGGATTTTCGCCAAAAGATGTTGGAGTTCTTTACATCTCCATTATTTGGTACCTCTTCATTTTGCGTGGATGGTAGGCCATCCTATCATCCCAATTTTTTAATATATTCTCGATGATTTCGAACCCTATTTTACGAATTACTCAACCAATATTGTTCTTGAGTGTCTGAATAGTCTCTGGATTGTTCGTATACCATCGATTTGTAATGGCATCTCACAAAACAAAATTCAATCGCTGCTTCGTGGAGCCCAACCAACATCATCAAAATGACTGATTGGATGACTTGCTGGAACTATAGCAAATACAAATCGCCAATGTTTGGTCCTAAAAATTCCGCTATCATGCCTCGGTAGCCCTCTCCATTGACTGCAACGTTTCATTTATTCTCGTCTACGAATACAAGGGGAATTTTCGGGTCCCAAATAGGACAATTTTGCTGCCGAAATGAAAGGCTTGCTTACCTGGAAAGATGTTTTATTAAAGCGAAAACGAAGCGGGTGGTCATTTTGCTTTAGATCAGAAGTCAACTCAACCTTGTAAGCGGTCGAAATAGTGGATTTGCTCCTAGTGCGATGGATGTTCCGTCGCTGAGATTTTTGGCGCGTTGGGGTTCTCGTTATGTCAGAATAACATATGGTTTAGAAATAAATCAACAGATAGTTCACCCTTTACTTAGGCTTTTTGTTACCCACTACAGAAATGGTGATGACGGTGTCACATATTGCTACAGAAAAATGCCACTTGAACTTGAATGTTTCTTGATTCGGCTGGTTATACCATGTTAAACGACGATAATTGGGAAATCCCGTGCAAAAAGGAGTAGAGACTTTAGTTCCAGCCGAAGTCTGCTATATTTTGCAATTAATGCGATGTGACATCAGTATATACTCGTATATGTAACTCCTCAGAGACCTTTTAAATATTATGATCTACCGATTTCTTGTAAAACAATGAAAATGAAACCAGCACCACGTTCTAAAATTTGTCCGAATTTTAAGGCTCGCCAAAAACCTGCATTTTTGAGCATCGTCAAAGGATTCTGTGATTCATTCGTCTGCATACTATTGTATGATTATATATTGTTTAAATTGTTAGGTATAGGACCCTATAGCGCTCTTAGTCATTGCAGTTGAAACATAATATTGCTATCGAAACGTATTCTTGGCGAGGTGGCTTTCGATGATGGTCGACTTTGAATGGTTCATTCTAATCGACTGGGGAATTCGTCCTTGCTACAACCAAAGGCGATCTTGGATCCTTTTAATGACTGGACATTTAAAAGTACTGATCGGTCGTAGTACATCAATTTGATTGACGGACTTTCAAATAGTGGATCTGCAGCTCGCTTTATGTGTAAAAATCGCGTGCTAGTCTCGTACAGATTACGATTTTTAACTGTTCCGCTTGGTATCCTCTTCTTGCCCAACTCCCATAAAACTTACCGCAGTATATGAGTATTCAATTGCACTTAATACTCGTATATTGTGCTAAGATGTCAATTTCTCCAGCACTGATTATTTTTTTTAACCAACACGTTGAACGCAGTTAGGAAATATCCGCGAATACCTGTTGAAAACGCAATCGAGAATACTTCGGCTATGTGGAGAGCACTGAATCCCAAACAAGAGAAAATCTACGAAGTCCAAACCTAGAATGACTAACTTTTAAACAACGCAGAGCTTCAAATTTTGATATTTCTTCTAAGGACCGATCTCAAATTGTTCACCCTTCTCCCCTCCTACAATTACTATCTCCAAAGAAATTTTCAATTTGATTATATGAAAGTGAATATGTTTTTATTCTTCTTTTTTTGTTTCTTTTACAAAGGACACCGTAAATCGAGGAGAACTATTCCACAAACTCATCTCACTTACACCACAAAATAAGTTCTTCCAACCGGAAGGTATAGGTGGTCACACTATTTTAGACATCAAAGCTGGTGATATCATTGAAATAACCAAATCAAACATGAAAGTCGACCCAGATATGATAATCCGTAATTGGGAGCAGCGCCAAATCGAAAGATTCAGAGACTCACCACCAAGTACTCCAGTTGTTAAGGCTGTTTCTGAGTTGCAAAATTTAAGCAGCAACTACATTCAACAACCGGACTCAATAAAATTCATCAATCTTACATCTGAAATCAATGTTAGTGATGGCAATGAAATGGCAGAGATTCGTTATATGGAAAACTTGCAAACACAACTAATGAAAGTAGCACCGCACACCAATATAGCTGGTTTCGAACAAGAATTCGGAACGGTATTCGATAGGAAAATCCTGGAAAGACACATTGAAGATCTGAAATTTAAAAATTCTACAAAGAATCTCTCCCTCTATCCCGACTATTGCAATAAATTAGAAGTTTTAAGAGTGCTCAAATACATTGATGAGCAAAACGAAGGTAACTTATCGAGTATGCGCTGGAATTAGGGATTAATGTAGAATTTTTGTTTTCAGTTACTTTAAAAGGAAAAGTAGCCTGTGAAATGGGTCAAAATGAATTGCTAATAACTGAATTGATACTTTGTAACATGTTCAATGATCTTGAAGCCGCTGAAATCGCAGCTTTACTCTCGGCCTTAGTCTTTAAAGCAAAGATGCAAGGGAAACCAGTAATACCAGAGAAGTTGAAAAAGGTTTACTTTTAATACACAATTTATTTTATACAAAATGATCATAATATTATTTGTAGTGCGTAAAAGAATTTGAAGAAATCAGCGATAGTATTCTGGCAGAAGAGCTTAGGTATCAAACTGTTATGGAGTCGGAAAGTCGTTTAAATTTCGGCCTTGTAGAAGTAGTCTACGAATGGGCACAAAATAAGGTACAGAATAGATAGCCAAACATTTTCATTATAATACTATATATATATATATTTTTATTTAAATAGCCGTTTGCAGAGATCATGAAACTAACTGAGGTCCAAGAGGGTATAATTGTACGATGTATTCAGCAACTAGATGAAACCCTGCGTGATGTTAAGACTGCAGCCATTCGTATTGGAAATCCACCATTGCAAAGCAAAATGGAGGAAGCATCAAATGCTATTAAAAGAGATATTGTTTTTACAGCAAGCTTGTACACGGCTTTGTAGTAGACATACGTAAATAAACCAATTTATTTTTGTACCAAGTTCTTCTGATTGTTACAATAAATACGAGTACAAGTTTACTTACTTAAAGTGGACCTACAATCCACCTCCTGGATTGACTGAGGTCCGTTTCGTTGCTGTTCATCCACTCTCAAAGCAGCCAAAAGCACCCTCATCCAGTTTTCATAATATCCAGGCCTCTGCGCCATAGAACAGGTCTGTGATTATTAAGGTCTTATATTGGGTCACTTTTGTTGTTAGAGAGAGAGCTTTGCCTTCTTTGCCCAAAGAAGCAGCAAGTGGCAAGAGTTATTCTTCATTTGAAGTCGTTGTCTGAATTGATAGCGGAGCCGAGGTTGACAGAGAACTTAACTACCTCAAACTTATATCCGTCGGGTGTGGCGTTCTGTCAGAGACGTCGGTGTTGGATATCCTTTTTGATTAGTTTCGCCTTCGTTAACCGCATAACCCATTTTCGCCGCTTTCGTCTCAATACTCGCAAAAGCGTAACTGACATCACGCTACTTTCTTCCAAGTGATAGGCAGCGCCAATTTGTATTCATTTTGCGTAGCTGCATGTGCTTGCCAGCACTCGTCGTCAAACATCCATAACACTGGAGAAGTGTCTTGCGTTGATCGCAATGTGGTCAATCTGGTTGACCGTTAATTGATCGGGAATTCTTCGAGCCCCATTATGAATACCGGGATAATGTTTCGCTCCGCCGCTAAGTAAATTAGCCTGAATCCGCTGTCGTAGTTACTGCCAAAGATGCGCTGCAAAGCTTCCTAGCTTTGCATTAAATTCGACAATTTTTATGTCAGCTAGAGCATTGCTCGTAGGTCTTGTTCAAGAGCCCGTAGAAGCTTACTTTGGTGTCGCCATTTCTCCTCAAAACTTATTGCCTTAGTCTGCATCCAACAACAAATCTGTATCTAAATAGGCCCTGGTTTTACGGTAATCTACATCCTCTTGCCCAATTCATCCAATCGCATTTCTTAGATGCCAGTAATATCTGCTTGGTAGCAGTCTAGGGCCTCCGCTAGTTGTTCGGCTACACGTGGCCTATTAACGGACCAGCGTCTCTTACAAAAGTACAATCATTAGTATTGGAAGTTCTTCAAAGTATATTTAATAAATGGATTCAAATGTTAAAGAGCACCTCTTCAACTCGGTCATAGAATCTATAACTGTGGGTGTATACACACGAATAGGATCACACGGATGAGGTTGCCTCCGACTCAGCAGCTGCGCAAAATGTTTATACTATATGCATGTTTCGATACACATACTAATACAAAGTGGACATTGCTAAATCAACACGAGTTGTCAAGATAAATATGTACAGCCTAATCTTTTTGCACAGGATAATATGGCGATTCAGCAAAAGCTTGGCATGCGGCACTCCGTGTGAGCACTGCCTTAGACTCATGTCAAATGTTTATCTTATAATGCAGTTGTGCCTCTTATTCGGAAATGGGAACACTGTACGAGAATTGTGAAATGCTAATGTTCAAATGTCAGCCAGCGTGTCAAAGTACTATCTAATAAGAAGAAAGCGTATAAATAGCTCATCAACTCAAAAAGTAAATCTTCAGCCATCTCCTCCTCGACTGCGTTGTCCCTCCGGGTTAGTTGCTGCCCACTCCTTCTACTAGTCCTAACCATCTCAGGCGACTGATGCGGAGTTTTCTGACTAGATCGATGTCGCTGTACAACTCTTATAGTTTCCCAAAAAATCTTTTCCTCCAAAGCTTGTCAACGCAAAAGGGACTTCATAATGTGACCTGTCAACAACTATTCATTGCCTCGCTACAATGTTTGAGGTATCTATTGATACTACATAGAATCACCTCGAAGAAATCGGCAAAAATAATTGGGCAGGTTTTTTCCGCAATGCTTAACGGACGCGAACAAGCTACATCGAATTGAAACTTCACCATCTCTCCCATTTCAACATCGAATAGTGGTTTGCGATAAAAAAAAATGGATTCTTTATGACAGGAGCGCATCCCAGCCAATACCTCCATCCAATAAATTATTATTATTATTATAATTTTATTAAAATGTAAATAAATTACAAAGTTAACAATTTCTTAGGCTAGTGCTAGCTATCAGGACTTTCAACTAGGTAGTATAAATAGTA
Organism: Volucella inflata; assembly: GCA_928272305.1. Lineage (NCBI taxonomy): Eukaryota > Metazoa > Arthropoda > Insecta > Diptera > Syrphidae > Volucella > Volucella inflata. The sequence continues at coordinate 144,648,114 of OV743716.1, read as the reverse complement.
AGTAAGGAAAACGTAAGGACAATATTTAGTGAGAAAAGTTAGATTTAATTGACGGCGGCAATGATGTTAAAAACTTGAACAATATGATCGAAATTTACGTTGGAGAGGAGATAGTCTATTATGCTCAAAACACACATGTAGAAAATCTACTTGCAGCTCTGCCCGTGAAATAGATCGGCAGATACTGTTTTGAAGTCAATCGCATCGGTTGCTGTCATTTTACAGCTACAGTGTGATACTGTCGATTGCAACGAATTTAGAAATGGAGATGCGTTGCAGAACAGCGCTACGCGCAGCATTTATATGTGTCTTCGCGAATTAAAACATGTGTATTCTAATTTCACTGCACACAAAATTCTGCTCATGTGTTTTGGGCTTTATACTTTTACTAGGTGGGGTGAAAACTAACCTCCTTGACCGCCAGAATGCGCTGCTATTGCAAAACAGCCTTGAGGTCCGCTCATATTGAGGCAGACATGCCAAATTTCAGTGCGATACTGTCTTTAGTTTTGTTTTGACAGGTGATTGTTGTTTTTTGAGAGGCAAAACGGCGAAGGAAACGAAAGAAAAGTTGGATAAACATTATGGGGCTAATGTTCCGTCAGATTTCACCGTCAAATATTAGTTTCGAGAGTTTCGTGGTGACCGCAACTCCATTACCGATCAAGTCCGCAGCGGCAGGCCCTCCGATGCGGTTAGAGAGGACAATGTCAAAAAAATACATGGAATGGTGTTGGCTAACCGGAAAGTGAAGGTGCGCGAGATACCATAATCCTGCCGCTGGGTGCCCCGCATGCTCACTCCTGACCAAAAACACGAACACGAGAGCACTTCGAAAGAGTGTTTGGACTTTTGGCATCGATTGGTAACTGTTGATGAAACCTGGATCCTCTTTTACCCACTAGAGAACAGAATGAGTGCCCGGCAATTGACTAAAGCCGGCACGAGTACTCCGAACCGGCCGAGGGAGGCTCAATGGGTCGGAAGGTTTATGGCGTCGGTTTTCTGGGATTGTCATGGCATACTCTTCGTGGACTACCTCGGAAAAGAAAAACCATCAACAGCGAGTATTACTGTGCATTATTGGAGCGATTAAGGGCCGAAATCGCTGCTAAACGGCCTCACATGAAGCGAAAAAAAATTTAGTTTTTGCAAGCCAATGCGCCGGCGCATAAGAGCATCGCAACCACGGCTAAAATCAATAACTTACGGCTCCAATTGCTGTCGCATCCACCATATTCGTCCGATTTGGCTCCCTCGGACTATTATCTTTTCCCAAACCTCAAAAGATGGCTCATCAATAAAAAATTCAGCTCACGCAAGGAAATCATCGATGCCACGGAGGAGTATTTTGCAGACCTTCCGGTAAATTACTTTTCGGACGGGATCAAGAAATTGGAAAATCGCTGGAATAAGTGTATCAACCTAGAAGGGGACTATATTGAAACTATATTTAAAATCCCAATGGAATTGGAGGTGTTTTTCAGAGCAGAAATTGTAGATAAATTGGCAAAGAATATAACAATCTTTTTTGTTAGAATAATTTGTTGCCTTAAATATGGCAAATGCTTCTGTGGTGAAAATGGATGAAAAATTCAGTAATAGACCTTTGGAGAGAACCAGGCCATTTAAGTCGGCAACTGCAAATAATGTGTGGTAATATAGAATGTCTTCGACCGGTGCAGGAACAGTGTCGATGGATGTGCGATGTGATGAATTGATTTTTTGGATGATGTTAGAAGTAAGATCCCAATTCTATCCGCTAAGTGGGGAAGTCCTGTTTAGGTATCTTGTTGATACCTACCGGTCCTGTCAAGGGCTTTCCCAAAGTCTAAACTGAGAATCGAAGCATGGTGTCGCCCAGACAGTGTTGAAGAGATAAAGTGGTCATGGTGAAGGAGAGCGTCTAAAGTAGATCGTCCTTTTTTATATGCGACTTGTCGATTGTCAACTAAATTCTCTTTTTGGAAGAACTAAAACAGACGCTTGGCAATAATTTTTTCCAGTGTTTTACCCGTGCAACGAAGAAGTGAGATAGGTCTGTACCCGGTGGTGGAGGTAAGGTCCTCGTTCAGTTTATTTATTTATTAATTTATTTATTCAAATAGTTTACAAAAATCAATTTATAAAAACTACTTTACAATAAGGCTTCGGGGCGACAAGGCCATTTGAAGTCGTTTCTTAGGTGTACACATATATAAATATAAAGTAATCGTTTTGACAAACTTAATGAGAGTACAAAAGTTAAAAAAGACGAAAAAATTAATGAATTACGAATAGGTAAGTTAATTATGAAATTATGAAGTTACTGATTTTACAAAAAGGAAATAATTGTTAAATACCGTTAAACTTATGATGAAGTGTTGTGGCTTGCTTGATAGGAAGCAGGGGTGTTGCAGATATTCGCATCCGCAACAGCAGAACTTCGGCATTAAATTCAACACCCGCGTCCGCATCGCATCCGCAAAAAATCAATGCGCAGCTTATGCGGATGCGGGTGTTGCACAAGTCGGTACAGGAATGACAAGTTGAAGGACGAAATACTGAGAGCTCACAAAAATCATCTTCATGATCATGAAAGCACATCTTCTCCAAACTACAACCAATCTAAAAGAATGAGAATGGGAGATTCATTGGATTTGGTACAATCGATTAACCATTCTTCAAAACAACCTAGCACGTCCGGTACCACTAGGAAACCCTGTTTAAAAAGTGATCTGGAGGCGATGCTAGATTCGTCAAGTGAAGATGACGACCTTGTCCAAAGATCAGACAGTCCCGGAACAGACCTTAAAAAGGAATTAGTGTCATATCGCAGCAAAAAAAAAAGGACAAATTGATAGGAAAGTTCTCTTATCTGGTAAAAATATAATAAAGAGTTTAAGATATTATCTGCAATAGCATGAAGAAATATGTCACATCCCCCAGCCAGTGTTCCAAGTCAACAATTGTTTAGTGGTGCGGGACCAATTTACGAAACCCTTTACGAAGTCGCTTAGACCCAGAAAAGGCAGCCAAGTTGCCGTTCATTAAATGTAACGCACCTATGTTTATGTTTAAGTATTAAAAGTTTCTTTTCGTTTAAATAAAAATGACTAAAATAGTAATAATTAACGCTTTTATGTACCAAATCTTATATCTGCATCCGCGAATGTGAGCCCTTTAATATCCGTATCCGTATCCGCGGATGTCAAAAAATCTTCATCCGCAACATCCCTAATATGAAGTATCGACGTAGGGTTGTTCGGATTTAATAACTCAGCCAGTTGTTGTTCGTTGCTTGGAGTCTCGCTGTGATCTTTTACTATCTTCGATATAGGCCAGGTAATTAAAATATGCCAGATCGATAGTTCTAAACCACAGAAAGTGCATGTTTCGGGGGCCTGTGCTGTGTCGTATTGCCTACTTGTGAAGAGAGTTTTGCCAGTTCTCATGCGGAGAAGTTTTATACAGTTTTCTCTTGATAGGTTTGAATTATACGAACTGCGGAAATGATGTGTTTGGTACTTACGCAGAAAGGTATGATTATCTTTTCATAAGACTGCTAATTCTTTGTCCCTTAGTGGTGCAAACTATTTTGGGATAATTAAAGCAGAGTTTGGTGCTTCTACTGTAAGTGGGAGAGTAAAAATTTCTTTAGCTGCAGTGTCAGCGTCTTGATTGCCCCTTATACCTACATGGCCAGGAACCCAAGCCAAAAAGATGTGTCTATTGGAATTTAATATATCCCTGATTTTTTTCCAAGTATGAACATTTGTTTGATTCACTTTTAAGACCATTCAAGATACTAAGATTGTCTGTGAATATTATTTTCTTCCCAGGTAGATCATTGGTGAAAGACAGGCACTTCTGGATAGCTGTTAGTTCCGATATACAGCTTCGGGCAAAAGTCGTTGGTGGATTGTTTTAGTCTCTGTGTTGGATGTAAGTTCAACAACTGCGTATGACGAGCTGGAATTTCTGAATGAGCCATCAGTGTATAATATTGTATCTGGGTGTTCTCTCTATCATCTCATTGTGGAGTGCTTTGAATTGTGAATCCGTTGTATCTGTTTTCTTGTGGAGCGCCAAGGTGGTATTTATTAGCAACGTATTTCTTTTCCAAGGAGGTGGAGGTCTAGATGTTGCCGAGTAACTCTCCCTATTTGGGAGACAAATTTCGGGGGTTTCCAACAAAGAAACCATGTTCCTTATTGCGGAAATCCCTTACGAGGTTTTCCCTAATTACCTTGTGGAGTGGATGCAATGGATTTTCCAGAGCTTTACTTATAAGTGCTACAAATCTATTCTTTCCAAGGTTTTCAAAGAAAAAATAATCAATTTTTACCCGAAGTGCTATTATTGGCGTTGTTTTAAGGGCACCTGTTGCTGTGCGAAAACATTGGTTGATGGCGGCGTTTATACTTTCGACGTTTTTCTTGGAGTTCTTCGTTCGGTTTATGTAATTGGATGATGCTCGCAGATTTCCAGGCATGTGGAATTACTCCTGTATTTAAGATGTTGTTGTACAATGGCAATAGGTGTGTTTTTAAAACATGGGGAGATTTTTTTAGCATTTCGTAGGAAGTACGATCAAAGCCTGGTGTTTTGCCTTTTACTCTATGCAAACAGGATATGAGCACTGTCATATTTATACGTGATTCTATGGATAGAGCTGAATGACTGGGAATAAAGGATATGTTTGAATCGTTTAAGATTTTGAACTTTGCATTGACAAAAGTAGAGCTGAATGCCGCATCATCAGCAAGTTGTTCCCACGTCTGAGCAAAATGTTCGATAATTTCACTTGGACAGGTAATTGCTTTGGTGTGGGTTTTTATTGTTTTGATTGTATTAGGTGTGTGTGTGCCTGTTAAAGTTTTCATGTCAGCCCAAAGTTTTTGGACGAGGAGTTTGGGCTGATATTCGCAGTGAATTTTTCCAAACGACTTTTTTTCAGCCTTTACTGGTTGCGGAACATGGCCTTCAGCTTCCGGTAGATAACGGGATTGGAGTCAATAGGTGATTTTTTAAATTTGTGCGAAGCTTTTTGCTTTTGCCTGCTTTACTTACTTTAGGTGGCGCTACAGTCCGGGGAGGGCTTGGGCCTCAGTCAACAAGCTGGCTTGTTGATGCTTCGTAACTTATGCTTTTTTTTAAATGGTCGGGCAGTTACCCCGGCGGCACAACCCTCAACCTGGAGGTCGGTTACACCGAAGCCAGTAACCCGTACCGGAATGTTAGCGCTGCCGTTGGCTCATATAGGGCTCGTCCACCACGATCTCTTTTCCAAAACCCTAACTAAGTCCTCGAAATCCTTTCCGGCCTGAGCACCAAATATGTCGGAGTAGCCCGGATAATGTCTTGTTTTGTTTTTCCGACACTAACCCTGATTTATGGCGTAGGAAACTCGCCATTTGCCCCCTTCACTTCGCAATCTCTAGTGAGATTCCCAGATGGCGCCACGGGGAGGCGTGAATTAGGACTTATTAGCAGAGCTGCAAGATGTTCGGCTGCAGAGGCTCATTCTCGTCATTTAAAGAACCAGCGCCTGTCGGAAGATGCTTCTTCTACGAGGCCTTATACTAATCGCTGCTTTTGCCTGCAGAGAATATTAATTTCCTTGTTCCACCAAGGAACTGTTTTTTTTATGTACTCTGTCGCTTGTTTGAGAGATGGCTATACATATAGTATATGCTGCAGTGCGTATTGATTTATAAATATGTGAAGCTTCTTTATTGATGTTAGGTGAGACCTTCCCCGAAAGTAATCTAGGGACCGACCGATCTACTTGAGTAAATGTTCTATAGGTGGAAAATAGTGAGTGGGTCGACCGTCATTAAGAATCGCTAGCCCTGAATTAGTTATGACATGTTCCACTTGTTTGCCCCGTTTGTTTGGTTTCTCCATCAAATAAAAGTTATGCTCCCAAGGGGTTGTGTAAAGACTTTCAGCGACAGCATCAATAATCAGAGCTTCTAAAGTCGCGGGGATACTATGACCCTCTTTCAAGTATTTGTAGCAAAAAATTCAATAACTTCTTTAAAAACACGATATTTTTTCTACAACAACGCTGGCAAAAGACCATTGATGAGACGGAGAATTTTTTCAAAATATATTTCGGAGCAAACAAATCGGACACTTTATGTTAAAAGATCCAATAGCATAGGAATTGTTAAGAAATTTTGGGAACGCGTTTGGCAAAGATTTTGGCGGTCCCCTGCGATTGCGCCTTTTCTACGTTTTATCTTTTCACAGTAGTTCTTCTTTCCTATGGTGCTTGGGAGATGCGCATTCCGTGCTCAGAAAGTTCGATCGCCCACAATACTGAAGGAATCCCTTTAGTCGATCGGAGAATGAAAAATTTTGATTCAGAGTTTCATGAGAGCATAGGGGATGCCTCTTTTATATATAGAGATAGGGAAACCTTTTGAGTAGGGATCAATTTTGTGCGACGATTACACACATCCCATTTTGGCAGTCTTATCTAGGATTTCGTACGAGTATGTAGTCATGTCGCTGTTATCGAAAAACAAAAAATATGAATTACTTGCATCCAAATTTCCACGGGACAATTTTCCTGCTGGTTGCAAGTTACAATCGGAAATTGTGTCCGAAATTGGCCAGTCTGTAGACGCTTTTACGCAGAGACATGGCCAATATCAAAAATGGACGGGGGTGGTCTTGGCTGCTTCGAGAGGAAAATTCTTCGAGTGATTTGCAGTCTCGTCTGCATTGACGGTGAGTGGAGGAGGAGATACAAAGACAAACTGTATGCACTATACAGTGACATTGATCTAGCCAGAAGAGTGTAGATCCAACGACTAAGATGGCTGCGTCATGTAGAGCGGATGAACACTAATGCTCCGGTCCGAAAAGTCTTCGAATCCGACCCCGAGGGACACCGCAGTAGAGGAAAACCGAGACTCAGGTGCCGCAAGCAAGTGGAAGGGGATCTCAGCCAACTTAGTGTGCGAAACTGGAGGCAGCTAGCACAAGATCGAGCTAGCTGGGGGCGCTTGTTGATTGAGGCCCAGGTCCACACCCCGGACTGTAGCGCCACCTAAAGTAAAGTAAAGTAAATAGGCGCTTTTACAGTAGGGTCAGTTGGGGTAAATGGGCCAGCGCACACTAGACTATTTTTACCCCGGGATACAACGTTGTACAACGTTGCCACATGTACACTCTTGATTGGCAGAAACGCGGATTAGTGAACAAAATTGGGCCGGATCAAATTGATAGCGTTATTTCCGCGAAGTTACCAAATAAAGAAAAAGATCCAACCCTATACGAAATTGTGTTTTTACACATGGTCCATGGTTCTTGCGGAGTCTATACAAGAACTATACACCTCTGAACTATACAAGGGGTAACTAATAATACCTATAAAGCAGCAAGCAATGGGACTCTTGGAAGACGAGTCTCAATAGGACAACACATTAACGGAAATTACTATTTACAGTTTGTCGTGGTCAATATGATCAAAACATTTTTAACGAAGCGATGTTAGAATTGAATAAGTTAGTAGAAGAGCTTTCGGGTAGCTCCATTTCGGATTTTGAACTGCCGATGCCTACAAATATAAGGAACCCTGAATTAACTAACGCAGAACTTCCTACGATCAATTTAAACTGTTACAAATTGTAGCTCAAGATGAACATCGCATGAACATAGATAAAAAAAAAGTATGCGATGCGTTACTAACATCAGTTGACAGAAACGAAGAAAAGTAATATTTTCTTGATGCTCTTGGAGGAACAGGAAAAACATTTGGAAAAGTAAGATCTACTGGCAAAATTGCATTAGCTGTAGCATCATCCGGAATTGCAGCTGCACTTATGAAAGGAGGACGAACCGCCCATACAATATACAAACTTCCACTAACAATTGCTACTGAGGACACAAGCACTGTTTGCGGCATCTGAAAACAAAGTAAAATTGGACAATTAAAACGTGACTGCTCATTAATACTTTGGGACGAAGTTACCATGTCGAACAAGTTTTCAATTTGCGCAGTACGGATTCACTCATGGATGGATGCACGATATTGTTTTCTAGTGACTTTTGGCATATCTTACCAGTGGTAGCATAACAAGGGGAACACGTGCTGTTGAAATCATTGCTTTATTGAAAAGATCTTTTCTCTGGCCGTGTGTGAATAGATTAGAACCCAAAATAAATATTGACACTCTCATATGAGCACATGAAAACCGGCATTTTTCACAGTTTTTGCTCAAAATAGGAAATGGACAGTTGTCACAAAACAATAGGAGAGTTAATCTAGATAATTAAAACCAAATAGTCAGTACGTTCTTAGACTATAACTTGGTTCAAGGCAAAGCTATTTTGTCACCTACTACCGATCAAGTTTAAGTGAACGACTTGATTATCTCTACACAGGCGCAAACATACTACTCTGTAGACACCGTGCTGGACCAGGAAGAGGCTGTACATTTCCCAACATAATTTCTCAATTGCTTGCAGCATTCTGAATGGCCCCCTCACAAATTGGTCTTAAAAGACGGGTGTCCTGTTATTTTATTGCGAAACCTTAATCCACCCAAATTGTGCAACGGTACACGTCTCCAGGTTAAACGTCTAAAAACTTTTACTTTAGAGTGCAAAATTCTGACCGGAAGTGGAATTTGGAGAAACCGTATTAATTCCCCGAATTCCATTGATACTAATGTATCTTCTATTTCTATTAACAAATCACAACGTCGGACATAAAACATTACGGGCTAGACCTAAGCGTTGAGGCGTTGAGTGCTATTCCCATGGACAGCTTCACGTATCTCTTTCGCGTGTCACTTCCAAACAAAATTTGTTCGTATTGTGCAACCAAAAGTCAGCCGCAAACATTGTTTATAAAGAAATTCTATAATCAAAAGCAGTACTTCACATTCTTCAAGCGTTTCGTTTTCTAAATTACACCCGTGCGAAGCCGGGGCGGGTCGCTAGTTAGGGAATATTAGACTATCTAAACTAAATGAGGCTCTTTCTGTCCGCTGTAGCAACTACGATGGTAGAGGCCACAGTTCTAAACCCTCGTTTTGCTCGGCTCATCCCAATAAAGGTCAAGGACCTTCTAAATACGTTTGACCTGTTAAAATTCTAAGCATTTCATGGGCCAACCCGTCGTAGGAGCTGGTTAAGCATTTGCTTATGCTCCTGGCTCAATTCAAGTTATAGGTTATCTAGGGGATCCCCAATCAATCGCCACTCAGTTCCACTGAAGATTGAATCACAGAATATCAAATGATGATGTGTAACACAAAATGCACTTATTAGAAAACAAAATAGAACACAGCGCTGTTATATTGCACGCTACTTGAAAACCCAAAACCTTGGCAACTCTCTGGTATAATGAGCCTGCTCACTTCGTGCTTAACCAAACCACCACACAAAGAAAACACGCGAAAATCTTCACTTAATCACTACTTATTTATTTCTGCATAGAAAAATTGAATTGCCCGTTTTGAGAAAAACAATAAAAAAAAAAACGAAAATTTGTTACGAGAAGTTCAGTTGAATGCTGATGTGGTTCGTAGTACAAATGAAAAAGATGCCAAGAACAAGCTGCGGCCTTTCGGTAGGTGCCTCACTTACAACTGAGCCGCCGCTTTCCTGATCACAAACGTTTTTATTTTGTTTTGTTTCTTGTTTTTGTTTTTGTTTTTTTTCCTAAATTTAAACACTTAACATAAAATTAAAGTATCAAGAGGGAGCTGGGATGATGGTTCGAATGAACTAGTCGATATATCTATCGAGTCTCTGGTTTTAGTTTTGGTGGTTCAAACATGCCGTGCATTTTCTTTTGTTTTTTGGCTTTCTTCTTCGACGTGCCCGCTTGGAAGTCGTGCCAACTGTTCACACGACTCTGGCGGGATTCTTCAAAATTCTGTTGCCATTCCTTGTCGGTTTTTCGTTTCTCTTCCTCTTCGATTTCGGCTTCACGCTTTCGTTTTCGTTCCTCCATGTCGCGTTGCTCTAGTTGTTGCCTTCGTCGCTCCATATCGGCAAAAAGTTTCATAACCATTACATAAATGGCGTGCTTATATTTTTCTGGATCATCCTCTGGGATCGACTCATGGGATTTACCGTCTTTTTTCAGTTTTTTCTTCTTCTCTGCTATCTGAAAGACAAATGATGAAGGTGATCCAGCACCGCTGTTTAGGTTTACTTACCATATGATCCGTTCGATCTTTAGCCTCTTCGTAGACGTCCAAGCATTTTTTACGGGTTTTCTCATTCTCCAATGTCTTCCATGCCCGATTGATGATATCAAAGGCGGCCTGAGCACGATCCTTATTGTCCTGATTCTTGTCCGGATGCACTAGAATCGAAAGAGAACGATATTTTTTCTTAATTTCTTCGATGGTCGATTCTGGCTCGAGTTGTAGAACTTCGAATGGATTTAAATTGAAATAGGTAGAGCCAGGACGTAGAATTCTATCAATTTGTTGTTTCGAGGTTAGTACTGAATCTCGTTTTTCGATTTGTTTTACCTTAAATTTTCGATGCGCGACAAGATACATGGTGAGAAAAACAATATGATAATGTTTTGCATTATTCGTATAAAGCAGAAAATAATTTACTTTTGGGAGTAGTGTACATATATTTGGATGGAAAGAAAATCGAAAGAAAATAGCAACTTACTTCGGTGTAGAAGGAATCGAAGACTTCTTCTTTGGATGTCCCCGGGCTCTCTTTGTACGACATTGCGGCTATGATGTGTTTAGTCTATTGGTGTTGTTACCAACTAATTGGAAAAAGGAGTTTTTGTTAATTTAAGTGAGAATTCATGGAGATTTTCAGATTTATTTCAAGTTGAAATATTTACTTTTGTTTTTTCGGAGGTGAACTTCTTCCAAATGCCAGATGTCAAAACAGAGACGTTTAGTGATGCCAAATTTTGGGGAATCTGTTGGTTTGCGTTTAGTAGGGGGAATATTGATTTTCACCTGACAGGGATGTTTAAATATTATTCAGAGTTAATAAAGATTTATATTATTAAAATGCATAAAAAACAACAAGGTGTTGCTTAAATTCGAATAGCGTTCTGTTTTTCGTGGTGCAAGATCAAAAGTAGGTACGTTCATTTCCAATCTAGCAGAGTTTTAAGTGGGTAGTAAATAACACGCGAAACCCCTTATTTAGAGGGCCAAGTACCTTATAAAACCCGCTGGTCAAAACAGGGCTGGCTTTTTAAGAGCTAGTAGTCCACTTCAGCGATTCGAAAACTACTGTGAACCCATTATACGTCCTTATTGACCAAACCTCTAAATAAGTTTACAGAAAATTAATTGTCGCGAATTTTTCCTCATATCTCCTCTTAGTCATTCCGGAGAGTTGTAATACTGCAATATTCTCCTGCATAGTAATCACGCCTTTAAGTTTTAAAGTTTGTCAAGGCAAGTTCGAATGGACGAGACTAGTATTCTGTGGGCAATTAGTTTTTTCTCGAGCGCCCTGTGTGGACTCACTCTTTAATAGCAGGTACGTTGACAGATATCGTTGAAAAAGTATTGTGAGCATATTTTACGCCGCACACCTTTAATCAAAAAATACCACCGGAACCTTTAAAGATCACCGATATCTCAACCTCTAGTTAATATCTTTGCAGAAATGCAAAAATTGCATTGAATTTAATACATCGGTATCGACACCATAGAGACGTCAGAAATGCCGAAACTGATGTCTCACGAAATCCCTGGCTTAATGAAAAGTGCAGACAGACAAAACAACTTGGGTACGAAACAGCACTGCATAAAAGGCACAAAGTAACTCATAAATTTATGGGTAAATAAGGATAGGTAAGGGAGATTCATCGGTTTGTCTAGAGCATAGCCAAGCGTGTTCTTTGGACTCTGCTAAAAGCAGCAGTGATGAATTTGCGTGTGAGCTTATTACACCAGACAACCGACTAAAAGGATATAGTTAGTCTTATCATAATCGTGTAGTTTTTTTGGTGGCAGGCCCCATTTCTTGCCGAGCGCTTAGTTGTTCTGACAGAAGGTTGACAGTGCCTCTAGCTTCTTTGAAGGATTGGAAGGTGATGCTCCTAAACACTGGATGAATCAAACCAGTCAGTCTCCTCTTCTCTTAAAGATAATAACTTCTGTTTTGCGAGCATTGACTGAAATGCTATTTTGAGTGCACAAATCGTTTATCACCTCTAGGGCTGGCTGCATCACAGAGCAAACAGTCGCTAGACACAATCAAACAGACACAGTAGCCGCGTATCCTTGTGCATAGAGTCGACAAAAATGCACCGTAATCAGAGACTATTCACCAGTATTGCCTTTATCTAAAAAAAAAACCAGTAGTTCTTCTACGACGGAGTTACAAATGGCTTCAAAAGTTAGGTTCACATAAACATAATCAATAGCGCCTTCAATGCACTCTCGAAGTATCTTCTGTGTGGGAGGCCATGTTGAACTTGGAAGATGAGCATTATCTTCATCAGCGTCACCAAGAAACAAGCGATCTGCATGAGTGTTTTCTAGTTGCCATTTCAATCACTTGGTCAATCACTTCGAAGCAGCACCCGCTAGCTCTTGTTTAATCTAGAGTTAAGGGGAGCACTCTCCAACTTGCTAAGCTGCTCCTAGAATTAGGCTTGTAGTCTTCCTTTATGCTCGGATAGAAAGCAATGTGAATAAAGATTGAGACCGTTTGTTGCTTATCGAATCACAGTTATATTTTACATAAATATTTTTTAAACCCCTTAACATAGTAATTATTAAGATCCAGGAAAAAGTGTATGACTTTGTTAAACATGTCTATTTCCACAATTTGATAACACCATCTCGAGCCGAGGAGACGATGAACGTTTGCTGTTTATCCGTTTTACACATCAATAGATCCGTAATGGCATCATGATGACTGTGGGACGGCATCTCTGGTCCAGATCGTGGTGTTTCCTCTGTCGATGCACGCAAAGAACCCATTTCCGTTGTCGCCAATGAGATGATATTCTCCTCTATGACTTGGCTTCCATCAATTAAACGGGAACTATTCAAAGAAATCAGTCATTAGTAATAGAATGCAGAATATGTAATTTTGGTGACGTACTCGTATGTGAATGATACATCGGATAGGTTGTCCTTAGCAGACGGAACGATAAGTGAAGAATTCTTTGGCGACTTTAGGTCCCAATATCGAATGCGTTGGTCTGAGCTTCCAGTCAATATAAATGGAGAATTGTCTACAACTCCAGCTAGAATACCACAGGTAGTTGATGGATTATTCTAAAAACAAATCGAAGTAAGTTTGGGAACGTGATCTAATATAAAAATGTTTGCCTCTTACCGTGCTTGTGGTCGAGAAAACTGGAGCAGAGCTAGCCCAAAGAACTGTTTGTCGGTGGCCAGTTTCGATGTTCCAAACCGACACTTCATTGTTTGATTGTGTTGCAGAAATCAAGCACGATGGTTCCGTAGGATGGCATGCCACTTTTCTTATCCAAGAATCGGAAGGATGTTTAATCTCTGCAATTGGTAGTTGGAATCTCAAGTCCCAACATATATGTTTCCCTCCACTGGTACAGGCCGCGAGCCATGACCCAGTAGGATCTGCACAAATTGCTGTAATTACTCCATGTTGTAGTTCATTTTGTAAACGCCAAACGCTGTTTTGCATGCGAGTATCCCAGGCTACAATGGCTCCGTAGAGTGTTGCGTAGATGATCACACTCTGTGATGACTGATCGTATGTCTGCATGTCAACTACCGGACCGTCATTGTGATCACTGTTAATAAACAAAACAATTTGAAATGAAATTCTCTTAACCAGTCTGTCTGAACCTACTTCTCATCCAAGTGTATAGCCTGTTGAAGAGTCATCTTTGAGGAGTTTCGATCAATGCGCATTATCAGTAAACTACCATCCTTTCCGCCAACAGCTAATGATTGTCCGCCATCACAGGCGGCCAACGAGTAAATAGGAGTGTTGGCGCAATATACTTGTCGCGATTTATTGATACCCTGATGACCGTAGAGTTTGTTACAGTCCCAGAGCCGAACAGTACCGTCAATGCTGCCGCTTGCAAACAGTGAACCATAGGGTTTTAGCGAAGTCATCTTAATAACGGACCCGCGATGCTCGTACAAATGAGCAATGATGGTGCCATTCATGCGCCAGCCTGGTGGGTACGGTGTTGGGTACCTGTCATAGTGCGAGCCCTGAGTGATGTTGTAACGGCCTTTGATTTTATTGCGTAGTCTTTCAACATCCAAACGACATTCAGAAGGACGTTCTGTAAGACGGTTTTTATTGGAAAAATACTTCAAATAGCTTAGCTTTTGTTTACCGGTCCAAAAGTTACGATCTGGTATGGTGTACTCTCCTAGCGAAGCAGCAGCTGTTTGCGGAATGTGTCCCACAGAAGATGGACTTCCTGCTAGTACTGGTGAAACAGTAACATCCCCTGATGGCGAAGTAGTTGTCGTAGTGTGTCCCTCATTGAAAATATGTTGCCACTCTAGATTCGAATTGGGATCACCGTCTTGACGACCTTTTTTCCTTAGATCCATTTTGTTTGTCTTATCCGCCAGCGGATATTCATGACAAAGTACCATCTTTCGGTTTATGGTGATGCGTCCGTTTTGAATTGGTTCCTCTGGCTCCAAATGCTTGTACTTAACCTTAAGTATATAGGCCTTCATTTCCAGCAGCTGCATTTCAATCTGTTCGTTTAAGCCTTCGGAGTTGAGACGTCGAAAAAGCTACAATGAAAGTGCATAGTTCAATGAAAGTTCTTGTGTATGCAACATGGAATACACTTACATTCTTAAGAGATGGTCCAACTTCGTTATAGTGCGGCAGCATGCCCTCCGAAGTATTTTGTCGTACCTTTACTCGATCCTCTAAGGCGTTGACGAACTTTTGAATGTCGGAATACCTAAATTGATTTCAAAATTAGTCAAGTACTATAAGAAGTGAGATATGACTGGTGATACATACTTCAAAACACTATCGTATATGATTCTTGGAACCGGTGTCAGCAAGCAGTCAAGCAGTAATTCTGGCATTTCGACTTGGATCAGTGGTCGACGGAGGAATTTCTGGATAGCAGGCATAATTTTACACTGCACGTCGATGTCGTGAAGAATTTTCGCAGTTGTCGAGACCATGCCGGCAATTTCGTGACGAATCCAGAGATTTGGATGGCATAAATAACAGGCCGACTCGGCGATAATTTCAGTTACAGCAGGCTTACGAATGTGCCCCAATTCAATGAGAATCGTAACGGCTCGTATTGCTTTAGCAATTACAAACTCTTCACGGTCACTGAAGCCCTAGAAAGACGAAAGTTTTTATTTTTTTTTATAAATCGAAAAGATTTAAGGTGACTTGTATACAAACCTGTTGGAGAAGTGGGACTAAAATATCGGACGCCTGCCATCCAACGTAGCCTGCAACTCCGGAAATGTTATCGTAAAATGCTCCACGTAGATTCTTGTCATCGTCGTTAAGGAACGTCATAATGTGGGAGAGAACAACATCATTGGCTGGATTGAGAAATTAATTGACATAAGAGTTAAAAAAAAAGTCAAAATAGCATTTCGATAGTGTAATACCCTTTTCCTTTCCGAAGAACGCACACAGATCACAAATTCCTGATTCCATCAACGTTTGCTTGACAATAGGTTTGGAGTCTGTAAGCAAACTCAGCACCGTCTGTTGGATGATTTCATGCAAAGCATTTAACTCAGCTTGGTAACGTCGGAATGGCATTTCACTGGGCGTATTCCGTTGGGTTTCTTCCAGAAAGTAGATGGCAATCTTTGCTAGTTTAGCTGAAATGAATTCAAACGATGACTAATACTTCGGCGGAAAGGTTCCGTTTAAAACTTACAAACGTTTCTGGCGAAGGCAACGCGTACAATGACAGCTGCCTGTTCGCTGGACAGTGTAGCGATAGATGGCAAAATGTATTCGGGGAAGACATTTGCATCACTTCGTGGTATTTCCTTGACTAAACCCAAACAAGTTGTTAGTGTCTCAATGGCTTGCACTTGGACTTTTGATGACGATGTTTGTGCTAAATGCAGCTAAAGGAAGAGAAAACAAATTTATGTCAACGTCTTACTGGTTATGGACATCTGACATAAGCAATTTACAATGTAAGGCAAGATTCTGTCGAGAATCGTCTCGGAAGTTGTATACTGCGAAAGCTTCTGCAGAATTTCAAGGCAACATATTTTACTGTTTGAATGCTGGAGTCCTCTTATGCAAGATGTGACCACGGTTATGATCAAAATCAATCCATCTTGATCCTGGGATGTGTTATTGACAAAATCATTGTCATCTTTAGCAAGGCATTCATCTAATTCCAGATCGTCAACGTTTTTCAATGGACAATTGGTGAGCACTTTTATGCAATGCGTAATGTCCGAGTGAAGGCGTAGTATTTTGTCATCAGGCGTCATAATCGGAGCAGAAGAGAACATTTGCAAATAGGATTGCAAGAACGAGTAGAAGTATTCAGGGAATAAGCGACCACGCTCTTGATCTAAATAGTCCTCTGCACTACGACGATTTATTGAACTCAAATTGATCATTGAGGCAAGTAAATTTCGAAGATTGTCATTCTCGATGCCTTGCAGGTGTTTCTCAACTAACTCCCTCTCACCACGACGATAAGCCAACAGTTGGGATAGTTCAAATGGAGCTGTTCCTTCAGTCCAAAGTTCTAGAAGGGCGCATCTATAGAGAGAAAAAAGAGAATTGTAAAAATGTGTGTATAAGTCGAAGCTAAAAGCAGATTCAATGTTAATTGAGGATATTGCCACGCCAAGTGCAAATAAGCTCATCAGTTTGCAGCTAATTCTGAGAACTATTATCCACAGCGCGGAGGTTGTGCATCAACGGCATCCTGAGTGGATACTTCATATAAAATTGCACATCAAGGACAGGCGCAAGGCAAAATACACTCATTTATATTCAGGCTTCGGGAGGCACCAGTATTCCAGAACCCATATTGACCTCGATCCATAAAGTCATCAAGCGTTTGTCAAGTATTTCTCGAAACCAGTCTTCCTAGGTAACAACTCTTTATAAGGTAGATAAAAGCAAGAGCAAAGTTTGGTTATAATCAAGTCTGCAGAATGACGGTGGAAAACGCTAGTGATTCCGTTAAGATCTGTAACGACTTAGTAGAGACATTTTAGATAAATAGACGCGCTGTGATATCACTTCTCTATCAGCAATCTTTAAAAATTGTGCGGAACACACAAGCAGAACACGTTAAAGAAGGGCAAAACCAAGTATATGCTATCAACAAGAAGAGACACACATCATGGATGAATTTGATAGAAAGTTAGCTATAGCTTTGGAGTAATAAGGGACATTGTCTGCATTAACTCCACAATCAATTCTGCCCACAAGACATCAGTAGAAATCGCAATCGGTGCTTGTTTGCGCTAAGAAGGCAATTGAGTACTGACGCCATATTTGGAATAACTAAAGAGATTATACATACATAATTCTTCGATTATACCAGTCAAAATTCTTGACGCTAAAGCCAAGACTTCATACACTCTTGGCATACCAATGGCATGCTTCAGTATTAACTTTAATTGCCGTTAAGGAGTGAACGTGTATGGATACAGACTTGTTGGAGACAAGGAGACTTTTTATCACCTTCTCTAATGGAACTTACGGCGGCAGTCCGGATTACGATGTCGATATGATAAGCAGCGACCAGGACCAGGAAAGAAGAAATCAGTTTAGATTAGCACGGTTTGAATTTAGCTGCAGGAAATACGGTAGTAATCAGTGAAACTGACAACTTAATTTGCTCCGTGCTGATGCATGGAAGCCATGTCTTCAGAAGATCAAATGGTCAGTCTAACCCTTTTCTCGCTGCCGCCTGTGGAGTTAAATTGTCAATGAAAATGCGCCCCCATATGGATAAATTAAAAAACGTTAACATTACACCCAGCGACGATAGATGGCGCTACAGTTCGAGGTGGATCAGAGCCTCAAATAACATGCCTCTCCAACTAGGACGCAATCTTTTACCAGCTGTTTTCAGTTGCACGTTCTGAGATCCTTTTCAATTTCTCGTCATCTACCGAGTTGTCCCTCTGGATTGGTGTCGAAAACTTTCGGGGCAGCTCATGCCCTCAAGGTGACCGTTATCTAGGCCGGAATATTTGAGTTTTTTTTTACGAGGTCGGCATCGCCCTTGCAGTTCGCAATTCGAACTTCTTATTCATCCTCCATTGATGCAAACGGGACCAACATTTACCGAAAGAACTCTTCTCCCGAAGCGCCTAAGAACATTTAACTCCAGTTTCGTCAATGTCCACGCTTCTACTACGTAAAGCAATGGGATGCGGGTCTAGCACAGTTTTTTTTTCTTGCTCGAGGGAGGACTTTACATCTCAATTGCCTTCTTAGCCCAAAGAACTAGCGATTACAGAGAGTAATTCTACTTATGATCCCTGTGCTGAAAGCGGAGCCAAGATAGATAAAGTCTTAATAGCTTAAAGTTGTAGCTGCCCTTTGTGACGTTTTGTTTTTGTTGGCAACATATACTCTGTCTTTGTCGCTTTTTCTTCAAGAGTCGTGAACGTTCCATTGACAGCACGTTATTTAAAAAATCACATGACAACGAGTCGCCTTGTTTAAGTCATTGGTCTTGGTTTTGTCATAACCAACTTTGACAAACCAAGGTACACTTTCCATCATAATCCTAAAATGTAAATATACACGGCTCTGTATATTTCGCCTCTATAGATGCTATCATATGTCACACGACCATGAGGTGGTGTTTATCGATTTGAAACTTCTTAATTATAAAAATTGATGGACTTCCTAAACTAAACCACACTAATAGGGCCGGTTAGACCTTTGAAGTATGGTGTTAGGATTTCACAGTTCAAGGGCCTCGGCAGGCCTCCATGTGCGTATCCGAAGATCGTTATTCTTTAATCGTTAGTCGGGCTCGTCAAACGTAAATCTGTTACTATCCGCTGGTCCAGATGGTATATCTCCCCTTCTTCTGAAGAGTTGTTCTTCTCCGCTGGCAAAACCACTGCGTAAGCTTTTCCATCAATTCTACTCTTTAGGACTCTCCCTAAAAAAAAAGGCGAATCTTCTTCTCTCTTATCTTACAGACCCATTGCACTTACTTCCCTTCTCTCCAAGATCACAGAAACGCTGATGAATCGTCAGCTCATGAAATATCTCGAAACACGAAAACTTCTTAATTACCGGCAGTACGGTTTTCGTAGCAACAGGTCCACTGGTGATTTGATGGCATGTCTCACCGAAAAGTGGAACCAAAGTTTACATCAATCTGGCGAAAGCAAGATAGTTGCACTTGATATTTCTTAGGCATTTGACAGAGTTTGGCATCAGGCTCTTTTGTCGAAAATGCGTGCATTTGGGATCGATGACTCTCTTCTTCAATGGATTAGAAATTACCTTTCGGAACGTTCAATTCAAGTTGTCTTGGATTGTTTCAAGACCGATATTCATAAAATAAATGCTGGTGTGCCCCAGGGCTCTGCTCTGTCTCCGACACTCCTTTTAATTTTTATCAATGATGTCTTGTCTGCTACGACAGTACTCTTTGCTTCTCATATTCGTTTCCGAACTCACGGCCCTGCTCTTCGACTGTAGAACGGGAACGGCAGCGTATGTTAAGCTCATTAAACTCCGATATGAACAGCATAACCAATTGGGAAACTATCAACAGAGTGGAACTTAATGCAAATCCAAAACACAATGCTGTCTGCTGTCGCTTGAGCGAAATCCAAATACCTGGACATTATCCATGAATGGCACTTGCATCGTCGAAACCGAAAAACTTTCCATTCTAGGTACGTGTTTCAATGACAACTTACGTTGGAATGACCACATATTCGAAGTCACCTCGCTATAAATGCTCATCAGTACACCCTCAAGCTCACTTTCGGACGCACCCTGATATATCGTGATACTTTCCTATGCCGAACAACTCGCTCATGGAATGCCCTGCCGAGCTCTTTATTTCCTAGCCATTACAACTTTTAAACATTTAAAACCAACGTTCATCGGTACCTCTCTTTTCTCCCTCCCTAAATTTCCTTCGCCCGCGCTATGTGCAAACATTTTAAGGGTACATAATCCCTTGTGCGCGCGCAAATTATAAAAAAAAAAGTTCCTAGGCTTAAGGCTCGTTCGCTACTGTTTTTTATCTCTTCCGTAAAGGGTTGCGACACCTATGATGGGGTAGGCCGGTCGAACACGCCCCGTTTTAGCCTGGATGAGTTGAATTTGACTACTGCGAACATGAGGTACGTACGCTACGAACTTTATTATTGCACTGTGAACCCAATCAAAGTTATAGGACAGCCAGCGGTTTCCCGAACAATTGTGGCACAATTCTTCCGGGTTCCACAAAAAGTGCCTCAAAATTATCGAGTATGTAGTTGAAATAACCTCAAACCAAAGAGGTTAGAGGCAAGGTAAATATTTCGATACAGAGGAATAGGAACAGCATGTGTGACTGCCCAAATTCACACTAAATCTTAGACGTACAAGTATTTAAGCTTTAAACTTTGCACTTTACAGCTGCTGGTTTGTTGTTTGATTTTCTGTCACGCACTTAGGTTTCCTCTAACTTATCCCATATGTATTTTGATACCCCTCAACTTCCGTGCCATGTTTGGTTAGGACGCATAGCTTGTCTTTGTGGATTCTACTAAACGACATGCTTCATAGCTAAATTTCTTCGCACTTCAAGCTTTGATCAATCAATTGACATTTCCGTACAGTGATATCTTAGGGCTCCTATGAAGTTCATTTGATATGCGATTTCGTTATGGGACCAGCATCATGGCCTCTAGATGATGCAAACACTGCCCAGATCATGTTCGCAGCCATCGTCAGCCGACGCCGAATGCTTCCTAGATGAGGATAATACGAGCAATATGAAGTATAAGGCCCGGAAAGAAAACCCAGGGGCCTAAAATTTGTTCCTCACTGCTTTTCTTGTTTTGGATTTCAATTTTTAAATATATTGACAGGTCCACAACCAGATGCGAAGGCAGCTATCAGCGTAGTCGACGTATTTCATGTAGGATGCCATTCTTCATTGATTTTTTTTGCTTTGCATAGGCAATGCGGCTCGTATAGTATATTTCATTAACAATGGGTATTAAGGCACTATCGAACTACACTTTGGCGTGCGAAACGATTGAATTTGCTGGTAAAACACAAAATCTCTCACACTACACCGTAGCCTTAACTATAGAGATAATTTTGTCAGTAACACCTTGAATAGGAGTGTTGTTTCTGACAAATCTCGCTAAATAACTTCTCACTCAACCTGCTAAAAGTCTTTTCGTAGTTAATAACAAGAAGATCTTTACTTCACGCATTGCTCAGTAAAGATTTGCAAGTTATTTTTATGGTCGGTGCTAAAAGATCCAGAGCAAAAACCTTGTTGCTAGACATCCAATTGCTCTGTGACTTTTTACATTACAGATTACATTTCTTCAGAAACCTGGAGATGGATAATTTCTCCACTTCTCACTTTCCAATATACAAGTCTCAATGCTTCGACCGATATACTTTGTGCAGCTTTCAAAAGTTTCGCAGGAATGACCACATCTTTGTTTTTGTTGAGATCGTTTATCGCAGTTTTTCTTAACAGCTACTGTATTGGTAAGCGTCCAGTAAGTATTCGGAAATTTGTTGTTGCGAAACGGTCATTTATATTTGACGGACGCATGGACCTCCTTAATGCATTTTATATTTCCTTAGCTCTCGCTGATTTGATTTCAGAAAGGAACCCTTCAGTAAGGTTCTTGGTAGGTAATAGCACAAATAGTCGTTTGTTGTATCTAAATGATAACGTATGTATAATATGATAACGCTGGCCCAGTCATATACTCAGCTACAGATCGATTCTTTCAACATGGTACAGGACTTCTAACTCAGATATTTATACACCTGATGCGATGGGACCCTATCGATATAACAGCTTTCTTATTTAACAATGTGTATTCGAAGACTGACTACTGGCTTTAAATTTCAAAATCACAATATAATAGTTAAAGATAAGTCACTGCAGTTACAATAAGCAATTTAAATTGTAAAAGAAAAAACCAAAGAGCAAATCAAACGATGTAAGCTATAACCAACCACAAATAGTGTGAGCACTTACCCTGCCGAAAAGATATCCATTGCTGGCAATAGAGTATTCTCAGAGTAATACGATCCTAATCGTACTAAAGAATCAGTTGGCAACATGTCTGTCACACTTCCCTCAGCATCATCCGAAGACATGGTCTTAACAAATCTTTCCGGTGCTATATAACAAGTTCTACGACGGCTTGTATCGAAGAAATACGTATAATCGGCTGGGTTATCCTCTGGCAGATAGGTGGGTTTAAACGATGCAAAATCAGACAGCAATATCCAATTCCATGATGTGATCAAGATGTTTTCGAGCTGCGTTTACAATAAAGTCACAGAATATTAGTAGAAGACAAACGTATAGCCAAAAGGTTTACCTTAATATCTCCATGACAAATCTTTTGCTTATGACATTGATTCAGTGCGCACAGTATTTGGAATGTTATCCACTTCTTCTCTAATGTTGTAAGAAATGGTCTTGTAGACACACGATCGTACAAGCTGTGCTTTACGAATTCACGCATTATGTAGGCAGCTTTGTCCGTGATCTAAGAAATACAAAAAGGGGGTGGTTAGTGGTTACTTATTCGTAATCATTAGCCTCTATAATTTAGCTTACTTCAACTCTCTGAAATGGAAGACAGTTAACAGAGTTAGCAAGAGTTTTTTTTATATGCTCCACCCTGTCCTTGTGTTCTTCCAGAGGTAATGTTGGATCATGTTTGACGAAAACTTTCACCACAATCAGACCTTCCTCGGATTTTGCTTTGGCCACTTTGAAGAATCGTGTACTGCCCATGCTACAAATAAATCAAGTTCGAAACAATTTCATGGATTTATGAAATTATTTTTTTTTTAATCGGGGACTTACTTGGAATCGAAGACCAACTCGGTGCCAAAAGTCCCCGAGAAGTAATGTTCCACAGGAAAAATTTGAGATGGTGCAATACCAACTAGTTGGTTACCCATTGCGATATTTTTTACCACTTTTATAAGTGCTGCAGCTGGACTTCTTTTGTTACAAATTCAAAATTAAGTTTTTTAGTATTTTGCGAATCAGCTGTACGACTTTATCAACAAATCCTGATGACAGATGAATACAGAATAAAAACACAAACAGCAGACTGACAATTTGTATATATCCATCCTACTCTTTGTTTACATTCGCCGTTCGAAGCAGGGAAGATGAATGTCGTTAACAGGGTGTATCTGTGGGTGCAAAAAAATTACATTAAGCAAAACAATTATTATTTATGAATGCGGTTGTTCTCAGTTATCAACTGGGACGATAGAATTTTGTATTATAGCAAGTGTAACAGCCAAATAACATATTCATGACGTCAGTGTCTACTATGTAAAAAAAGTGTAACAATTTGTTTAAGCAATATCAACAGAAATTGAAATATTTATTTGAGCTGCCAGTCCATATTTTGGCCATTCTGCGAATATTTTGTGCTCTTTATTTACGAACAATGCACTGAATATTGACATACATATAATGACCGATTAGCTTACGCACATAAAAGACTGCCTTAAATTGACAGGAATCCAGATGAGACGTCGAATTATGCGTTAAAGAAATTCAAACGGACGATAAACTATTTAAAGTACGAAAGTGTTCCCAACGGATTTTTCTTCTGGTAGTATTGTCAATAGCGGCAATCCACCAGTGTCTTTATCGACTGTGGTACTGTAACCAACAAAGGCGGCAATTTCATTCAACGGAAATCCCTTGGGCAAGCCTATCGATAAGACCAATGGTGATTTTACCCACACATGATTGGCTAAAACCATAAAAAATTGCATATCGAAGGAAGTCAGTTAATGCGGTACAATCTCCGTCGAGTTTTTCCCGCGCATAAGATCTGATTGCAACTGCCGCTGAAGTTCGGGTGGACGAAACTTGGATGCCTGAAAAACAACCTCTAAGAAAACTCCGAAACGCCAAAGAGAAGACAAATTTATAAGGACGCCGCTATTACATTATTGAAGCTCCAAATCAGAAACGTACTATACTTTACCTATCCACCATGTGAGCTATCCTAAGAAGAGAATGTTTGCATTTAAGGAGAGTGCAGCATACTTTTGAATGGCTGAACAAGGCTTTTGAGGTTTTCAATTAAGTGAAATTGCGCCGAACCATCATTTTGGTTCCGGGCAATTTAAGGATGCGTCTTCATGATAAGAAATGACCACCCCAGTTCTTATATATTATGTATATTTACTTAGATCAACCTTCAAAATTTCAAGTCTGCCACGGTTTTCGTTTGTAGGAGGCTTTCCATGTTACAAACAGCAATCATCATGTGAAATAAATGTGTGTGCGGTTTCAGATGCTTAAGGGGTCTGACACTACGAGCAATCGAAATCATCGGGAACTTTTTGCGCTGAAATTACTCTCGCCATCTTAGCTCGGAAGGGAACATCGTAGTAGAAACGCATTTGATACTGAGGATTTAGAAAGACCATTTCCGCAGACTGTATAACTGCGATGACGGACCAAATACCGCTGTCAGGCAGAATCAACCTTTCAACTTGGACGATAATGACCAACAACTCCGTCCACCCGACCTGGATGAAATAAAGATAGCTATATCGAAGCTTAAGTCCAACAAAGCTGCTAGAGCGGACGGCTTGTCTGCCGAACTCTTTAAAGCGGCGGGCGATTACTTGATAAGGAGCATACACCACCTCATCTGTAAAATATGATCGGACGTAAGTATGCCAGATGAATGGAACCTCAGCATTGTTTGTCCGATTCTCAAGAAACGAGACCCTCTGAACTGCGCCAACTACAGAGGCATCAGTCTCCTTAACAGCGCATGTAAGATCTTATCTGCCGAATTGCATGAATGCCTGAAGTCGTCCGTTAACAACCTGATAGGCACATATCAGTGTGGTTTCAGGCCAGGAAAGTCCACCATCGACCAAATATTCACACTACGGCAGATCTTGGAGAAGACCCATGAGCTTCAGATTCATTCATCATGACCGCGTATGACAGCATCTTTAGAGACGAGCTATACAGAGCAATGTCTAGTTTCGGCATCCCTACCAAACTCGTCCGTCTGTGCAGGATGACGATGGAGAATGCACGCTGCTCCATCAAGGTCGGTAAAGATCTCACCGAAACCTTTGATGTCCAGAAAGGATTTAGACAAGGCGATGCGCTGTCATGCAATTTTTTCAACATCGTACTTGAAAGACTAGTGCAAAACTCACGAGCATACACAAGAGGCACTATTTTTCAAAAATCCGTCCAACTACTCGCATACGCCGACGATATTGACATAATCGGGAGAAAGCAGCGTGATGTCAGTGGCACTTTCGTGCCAACACCGACGTCTCAGGCAGAACATCACCCTCGACAGATATAACTTTTAGGAAGTTGAGGACTTTGTCTTCCTAGGCTCCGCTATAAATACAGACAATGACATCAGCGCTGAGATCAAGCGAAGAATAACTCTTGCCAACAGCTGTTTCTTTGAGCTAAGAAGGCAATTGAGTAGCAAAGCCCTCTCTCGGACAACAAAAGTCACCCTTTATAAGACTTTAATAATCCCGATCCTGCTCTATGGCGCAGAGGGATGGACATTATCAAAAATGGATGAGGGTGTTCTTGGTTGCTTCGAGAGAAAAATTCTTCGGGCGATCTTCGGTCCCGTTTGCATTGACGGTGAGTGGAGGAGGAGATACAACGACGAACTGTACGGTCTGTACAGCGACTTCGACCTAGCCAGAAGAGTAAAGGTCCAAAGACTCAGATGGCTGGGTCATGTAGAGCTCATGGACACCAATGCTCCGGTCCGAAAAGTCTTCGAATCCGCCCCCGAGGGACAGCGCAGTAGAGGAAGTCCAAGACTCAGGTGGCGCACGCAAGTGGAAGAGGACCTCAGCCAACTTAGCGTGCGAAAATGGAGGCAGCTAGCCAGGGATCGAGCTGGCTGGAGACGCTTGTTGACTGAGGCCCGAGTCCACCCCGGACTGTAGCGCCACCTAAAGTAAGTAAGTATCTTAACTCGCGAAATTTTGCAACCAAGATTTGATAAATGCAGACATAAGCTTAAAAACGCTTATTTTCCTTATAACTCAGGACTTCTGTAGATAGGATCCCAATTCATTGAATATTGTTATTTCATGAAGATGGGTTTTTTCAGATGCTGCGATGCTAATGCTTAGAATTATTTTTAGGATACTGGCAAATGCAATGAGAGAGGCAATCATCTACTGGAGAACATATAGGTACTATCGCCTGATTTGATTGTCAACTATGTAAGCTTCCAGCCAACTTCTGTTACGAAAGCCAGATAGAAAGTTATCGATTCACCGCGATAACCGAGTAGAAAGAACTATCGGGGATATCGGATGCAAGGTCTAGTTGAAGAGGAAATATCTACAGAAAAATAACAGGATACTATTTAAGAAGCTACTTATCAAGTTCGATAATGCTCTCTTTAAGCCCAAAACAAAACAAAGGCCAGAGGAAGCTGTTCAGAACCTGACAGGTATCCTCAGCAAGTATTTTGAACTGGCGTATCCAGCTAAAAAGCAATCCTTATTTGCAAGAGGATCGAGACTGCCGGTGAGCTCAGTAGGTCAAAGTTCTTATAATGGAAACCACGCGCATTGACTGCTTTTCGACTCTGGTGTTATGAACACGTCTGTTGATACAATGAAACCAGAACTTTTGCTGCGAAAAAAAATTTGAAGTCGACTTTCTCTGTGGCCAGGAATGGTTTTGCCCAGAATGTGAGCCAGGGAAGGAGTGTAGACGAAGCGAATCCTGATGTGGAACGGATTATATTATGAAGTATCGGTTAAGGAAGGAAAGCATTTGAATCTGTATAGACAGCCAAGCTGCACTTAGAGCTTTGTTGAACTCTCTTATTACTTCCAAGCCAGTTCGAGAATGCATCACTTAACTGAATGCAGCGGGAACGCAAATCTCAGTGCTCGATGGGTTTACATGATGTGGAATCGTAGTTGAACTTACTAGGCAAGACTCGAATAAGAGTTTTTCAGGGCCAGAACCTTCGCTAGGTCTGTCTGCATTCTTGGTTAGGACCTAACAGTTGGTTGGATATAACTCTCTTGGTTAGCCTCAGGTCAGCAAGTTTCCTGCTGTTCAGAGAAAAACACCGCTGGTTGCTAACTGGCATCGTGATAGGGCACTATTCTTTAAGAATTACATAAGTATCCTGCGATAGACATAAGTGATACCAGCTCGTTTAACGTTTGCTGTAAAAGTGACGACCGCATTGCGGAGTATGGCCGGTGTAAATATCCGGCATACGTTCACATCACGTTGCAGATACTTGTTCCTAACGTAGTGAGTACTCGTACTATAGGCACTTTATCATTGAAGCACTAACTCATCTTTCTTAGTAAGGCAGCTTACAAGGAGTAAACTTGACTAACTTTTTGTCTGAGTGCTCTAATATGATAGAAAAAATTAAAACGTTGACTTGGATATATGGAGATCTAGAGCATTTGTGTTTTTGATCAAAGAGGGTTTTACTCCGAAAGGGAAGATGAAACAGAGAAGTTTAATGCACCCCAACATAAACTTGACGTGCGAAACTGGGTATAGCTGGATAGGTTTCTAGGTCTAATCCCTGTTCCAGTAAGTCTTATGTTAGAAGATAAGATAAATAGATATTTGCTCCAGATTTGCAACTGTGTTTTATAAAGAAAAATAATCATATCCTTGTCTTTGGCTGGATGTTGTTTAGCTCATTTTATTCGAATTTTCTTTGTAAAATCATTATAATAAATTATATTAACAAAATACCAATATTCTAATAATGTACAAATTAAAAATAAAATGTGACATTTTTTCAACAATTGATTTTCTCATACCATTTCAAGAAAAGACAAAAACAAAAAAAAAACACAAAGTTGTGAACAAAAATTCAGAAATAATAGTTTTCCTTCAAGTCCAGTATCATGGATATCTCTACGACAATTATTGATGGAAGTCTAAATGGAACCAAATATTTATTTTATCTCTCCCAAAATACCGAACACGGAATAGGTTCTTAAAATTCTTGAAAAAAAACTTAATTACATCCAAACTCATGACAAATTTATGTTTTTTTTTGTCTTTTTCTTTTTAAATTTTGATGTTCAAAATGGCCTACCTGTACAGTTATTGGTTTTGTTCAGGTTTTTTTTTTTGTTTGTGTGTAGCGTAGCGGATTCTACTCAAAACATTTAGAAGAAACTGAATCATTTTTTAATTTTATTTAAATTCTTAATTTTTTTTTCTTATTTCACTTTTGTAAAAACATGAAAAACAAAAATCCCAAAAGCAATATATTTTATATACATAAATTTAATTGGAAACTACATTTTCGATGATGTTAAATAACGGTCTACACATTTTTCATTTATTTTCCTTTTTCTCTATTCATATCGGTCTGTTTGATTTCCATGTTTCACTAAATAGTTGGTATTATTGGTGAACTTAACTCTGGTGATGTTGGTGTAAAAGTAGCAACAAAAAACAAAATGTTTTATTAAGTTTTTTTTAAATTTTTTTCATTTAATTTGTTTTTTTTTTTTATTATTTTGTTTTAAAAATAAATTTATTTTGAAGTGTTTGTTTTTGTGGTTTTTATTATTTTTTTTTTTTTGTTCGTTTGAAGTAAAGATGTAGTAGTAGCAGAAGTAATAATTAATTTAAAATTAATAATGGAGATATAACATCGATGGAGAATGGTGTTATTGTTGTTGTTGTTTTTGTTGATGTTCTTCTTGTCGCTAGTGGACAAATTACTCCTCAACCTGTCGGTCGCACATTCTTGCGAGGAATGCTATTTAAAAATGTAACAACAAACAATTTATTAGAATTTTTTTCTTTTTTAAAATATATTAATATTTCATGTTAAATAAATAAAAGGAAAAAATAAAAATGTTTGTTAAAAAAATGAAAACTCGTGTGTTAGTTATAGCAAACAAAATGACATGGGGCATTACTTATCCTTTTTGTCGAAGATAGTAAGTCAGCAAATAGCAGTTAAGTTGTTCTTATTTTTAGTATTCTTTTTTTTTTTTGCAGAAAAGCTCACTCTTTAATTTCGAGAAATTTGATGTGATATTTCGAACTTACTGTTTAATCGAAGACGACTGGATCGCTCATCAATCGCTGGATGAAGTCTGTTTTTGTTTTATTTATTTTTTGGCGAATTGTAGGGACACATATTGGTTTGGGGATGGTGCAATAATGTTGTGAGGTTTTGTGCAAAACACAAGGACAAACACGTGGAAAATATAAATAAAGAAAAAATAGTGCAAAAAACAATTTAATATAGTGTGTGGATATTTTTAAATGAAAGAAAGTCTAGTTGCTAGAATACTTAAATTCTTTTTAAATATAACCTTTTACATACTAATAATACTTTAATAAATTATTCCAAATATATGTAAATATATTCCAATCCGCATAAACGATTTCTGAAACGCAGTACTATTACTACTTAACATATGAAATTGGTGAATGATAAAACTACCAATATTTGTGCTATTGAATAATAAATACCATAAATACAACGATTGTCAAGATAATAGGCTCAGAGTCTTGTTTTCCGATAATAAATACGAAGATATATTTAAATTGGTGCATTAACAAAGGCGTTAGGTTATCGTTATCAAGCAACTGCGTTCGATGTTCGTCGTGTTATAGATCAAATTTATTGAAAACCAAATTAGGTGGTTTCTGGTTATCGCTAGAAATAACCCTTTAAATTGTCATTTCCGTAGCTTCTTCTCTTATGGGTATCAAAACAACAACATCTTGTTGCAGGAACTCCATATATAGAGATTTTCTTGTCTGGCCTGACATCTTTTACGCAGAAATGTCTGGAAAACCCATCGGATAGTACTGAAGGAAATCTCTTAAGACAAATATCAAATTATATCTACCCCTTGTCGGGAAAATTTCTTTCTAACAGAGAATACCCCCTTATGACTTTACTCGATATAAATAAACAAATTTAATTTCTATTTTTGTAGGTAGGTTTACCACTTGCTGTTCTATTAAGAAAATATTAAAAATAAGGGAGCCTTTAAAGAGATAAACCTGAATAGACATCATCACGTAGAAGGTTTTTGTCTATATTCATGGCATCGGATTCTTTATATCGGCCACGTATCTTTAAACACGGATTGTCTTACCATCAAACTGAAATAAATTTATTTAAATGACCAAACCACGGAGGTCTCATCAGATGAGCTGGTGTGTTTTATGTTTTCATTCCTTGAAAAAGATAGATATTTGCAATGAAGGGAAAATATACTCGTATAATATCTAACGGGTGGTACAACCATGTTCAATTTTAGTAAAACCAGTAGAAAGGGTGCCACTATTGGCACGGTGCAATTCAAAAGCCTTTTCAATACCAACGTTGAAGACTGATCGATTTGAACTTGTAACAAAATCAAACATTAATTCTATTAATTAAATCTACTAGAACTACCTAAGACGATGAATTTACAATTGATTTGAAACTTTATTGATATCGAAAAGAGATTGTTTGAGCTTATTCCTTGGATTTGAAAATTGTAAGGTCTCTGGCTCTTGCCTAAAATATTTTCGGTCACCTTTTAAAAGGTGTTCAGATTGGAGGTCATATTTACGGTTTTTGGTTACTACAATACTTGTGGCATAAAATGTATGGTACAGATCCAATCCAAACGGAGCAGGGATTTGTGACATAATGTGCAATTGACTCGAACTCGATCTGGTAATTAGCGATGCCGGTTTCATTTCCATATTACTATACAGCTTGTCAAAAATCTGACGAAGCTCTTTTTTTTTTGTAAATGAAGATCAGCTTATAATTAAAAATCTTCATTGAAAATTAAAAGAAAAAACTTAGGTCTTACATGGTTTACAATTAAGAGCTTAGTATTATCTATATAATTTTTTTTCCGCTGATTAATAATAGATTTATATGTGTATCTGTACCATGTAGAATTCAAAATCTTACTTTTACATTTAATATATCTTAAAATAATATCCAATTTCAATAAGAATTTTTTATCTTAATAATTTTTTCTACCGTTTGAAAATGTGTGTGAATGCAAAAGTGCAAAATTCATCCATTCAAAATCAAATACGTGAATATGTACATTCAATACTTAAGTGCTTCTTGGATAACAATTGGATGAACACATAATTCATTTAATTCCTTCACTACAATACATAAAAAATAAATTAGTTCATCTATGTACTTACGTGCATAAGGGATCATGCCTTCATCATCTTCAGGTTCCATACAGTCAGCGAAAAGTTCCTCAACCTGTTCATCGGTCAAGTTTTCACCTAAACAATGCAAAATTATTAATTTCTATCTTAAAAGGCATTTTTTGTTTTTTTTTGTAACTTACCAAGGGAAAGGAGGGCGTGTTGCAATTCAGCGAGAAGCATGGTTCCATTCTCGGCTTTGTCGTACAATTTCAGACATTCAATGAAATCCTCGTAGCAGCCTTGATCCTTCTCTTTCTTAATTTGAGAGTAGATTGGGAGGAATTCTTCAATTGTCAATTTCTTCTCGCCACGCTTCTTGGTGCCACCCATTTTCTCGATCAGAGCCAATGTTGGGTTAAGATTAAGGGAGCGGAGAGCATCACCTAGATCGACGGCATCAATACCCTCACCGGGTGAGCCCATAACTTCGAAAACGAATTCGACATCTAATTGAAGAAGAACAGAAATTAATTAATATCTTAAAAAACAAAATAAAAATAATAAAATAACAAGAAAGGAACCAGTAGTAAGCCTTGTGGTTTTCCGAAAATTGTATGGTTGATCGATTGTGATGCTAAAATATTTTATAGATGGTTTTAAAACAATTTTTTTTTCCCGAAAAGGTTTGTATCATGCCAAGTGATATCGGTTTTTTCTTATCTTATCTTGGAGAAGCAGTTTTTAATGCAATGAATTAGATAGCGTGGTTGTTAACGCCGAACATTGATAATGAATCGAACCGAATATTGGACTACTCTTAATTAAACTACTGACGCGTAACTATGTGAAATCTGTCGCCAACAAAAATCTTCTTAGCATATGCATCTTTCCAAAAAAAAACTCTATTATTGTACCATTACATATTTGCTTCCATACGCGAACGTGAACTAGCTCAAGCGCAAGAGAACGGCCAATTTTCGTTTCCCTACTTTTTGGGACTGAAAAGCAGTTCTTTTTCTTACATCACCTTTTTTTTTTAATAAAAAACACGCTCACTTTGAGACATATTTTAGTAAACCCCATCACTTCAGAGGCGACCAAACTTATTGAATTTTATTTTTCCAAATAATTATTTGATTATTTTGATCTCATATACGAAACCTCTTCACTTTGAACATGGTTCACTGTTCAGGCATTGGGAACATTTTTTTAACAGGGCGTTTCAACTGATCTTCCCTGAATTGGAAGCTTTCACACAGTCCGAACCGAAATAAAATATTGCAAGTGCTTTGGGGAGTCCAGAAACATCGAGATGCTTAGGCCAATTCTGGAGTTCTGCAGATTTTTCATAATATAACAAAATTGGAGATGTTTCTATTGTATATAAAGTTCAATCTAGACAAGAGTTAAGGCCAGGAGATCTTCAAAAACGTGCTGTTGCCACAGTTCGTTAATGAGAAATGATAAGTCAGCAAGCGAACGATTGTCGTATATCGTATATCCGGTATTGAGACTCAAGATTGACTAACAAAGAGCAAGTGAAGAAAGTAAAAGCCATAATCGCGGTTTTAAGGGTCATTTTCGGTGGCCAAATAATTTCAGAATTAAATTGATATTTGAAAGAAAAAGTGTATATACATAAGCCCATCATAATCTTAGGTACAAGAGAGAGTATTTTTGCAAAAAAGAAAATAACGTCAAAAAGATATGGCAAAAAGTCAGCTACAATATTATGCCGCTCAAAACATTATTACTGCTGGAATACAATAGCGTCGCTGTCACTTAAGGTCGCACACTGATATCGCGTACTTTCTTATAAATTCATCCACAACGAAGTCGTATACTGATGTCATTTTGAATGTCAGCTGGATTGGAATTGTGTTTATTGAATCAAAATATTAGTGAAAGCAATCAGTTTTTCGAAATGAAAATATGTTAAAGCAATGGATGAAGAAGAAGAAAATTGGTCTTCAATTTTTTTCCATATCATTGTTTTTCATTTTATATTTTTATAAAGTGGATTTGACAAATTTCACATCTAATTTTATTTAACGAATTCTGTGAATTTTTCAATATGATCCTTCTTACAAAACAAACAGCAACAAACCTCGTCGAGCAATTGATATTATAAATTGCCCAACTCATACTACTTGCCGACCGGTTACGACAGCGACTCATTGTGTTCACAATTATACATTTGTGTATATTTCAACTTTTGACAGCACTTGCGATGGCGACTGCGTGTACGATGGCACACAGTGACGCTAT
This sequence comes from Volucella inflata, assembly GCA_928272305.1. Classification (NCBI taxonomy): domain Eukaryota; kingdom Metazoa; phylum Arthropoda; class Insecta; order Diptera; family Syrphidae; genus Volucella; species Volucella inflata. The sequence goes on along the minus strand of OV743716.1, from coordinate 144,614,537 downwards.
TGTGTTTCAGCAGTTAAAACTCACTTGGAGAATGGTAAAAATCGCACTTTCTCGTCTAGCCATTCTTAAACTGGCTCAGAAACTTGGGAATATCACAAGCAATTTCGCATAAAGACTGTGATTTTCACTTCACTCAAGAACTTAATGCTACAAAACATGTCATTGAAAAAAAATTTGCATTGTGGGCAATGACGTGTATTGGTACCTTCAAGACTACTAAGCTGAATTCCCGCATTTGAGACTTAACAACGTGTTATTGTTTATTTGTGGGCAGGAGACATCATTATAACATAAAGTGTGATTGTAGCAGTTAAGAATTGCTCTATCGAACCATGACCAATGCCAGAACCAGAACCAGAGCCTGAATGCCGACTCGGAAAGTTAAGAAAAAAATCTAATGTTGACTAGAAAATGTCTCAAAATGACACTTGAAAACTGACAGATAGGGTTAGATGTCATCTTAACCAAAGCTGTTTATCATATGATTTTTAGCATTAAGTCAACGAATGACATTTCTTATTTCTTTTGATATTTATTACTGCCTTCATTTTGATAACCGAATGCCGTTATTGTGCTCGCAGTACCAATGTATCCAAAATAATTGAGCCTCATAATAAAAACTTAAATATTTATATCTAAGCACATTATAGTAATTCGATATTGAGTTTTTTCCTAAGAATACAGAGAACAAAAAGAAAATTGAAAAATAAAACAGAGAAAGAATTTCTAAAAATATGCGAAAAGATAATTCCCTCTGATGAGCATAAAAATAGTTCCTTTGTGCATGTGTTATATATTCGGTATTTGTGTGGGAGTTTATTGCGAAATGGCAACCGATACATAAGTAATGATACTAGAAGCATAGAGATAAAATAAATACACAACAGGTCCCGAAATGTTTTCTTTTAAATTTGTATACTCGGCGATTTCAAAGTATTGGGCACGATATTGAGGACCAGTAATATATCAGAGTGTTTTTAGATATAGACATTTTAAGTATCATTCAAGAGATTGTTTTCTCAATACTACAATACTATTCAAACTTTTCGATACTTGAATTCAATGGCCTTGTTCTGGGTAAAAAAACCAATGAGGTCAATTTCGCTCGACTTTGCTTAATAAAGAAACAATAAGAGCTTCAATTAAGGGTCAACGCGCAAATGTCGGTGACGATCTTATGCCAACTTTAAATACGTACTTTTTTTTAATATTGTATTTAAGAAATGTCAAGCGTTCCTTGTTCAAAAACTAATAAGTTGTTGTGAAATTCTATTCTGTTGCTCAGTAAAGTACAATATTAGACATTGAATTTCGGTCCATATCACTCTTGGTGAGTATACAGCTGTCATCATTGCTAACAGTCGCGTCATGGCCATTTAAGGTTTAGAACTGATCATTATATGTATAATGCAGTGAAAAATAGTATCAGTAAAGAAGAAAATTATTAATCATACATGTTTTTTCCATACTAGTGGGAGAAATTTGGCACATTTGTCATTTGGGCTAATGGCAATCCAGAAAGTGAAGTTTTCAAAACATTTGAACAGTTTCGCGATCGATGGAGTTGATATAACAATGATATTACTGACTACTTAATTTACCGAACAACTTTACTGTTGTTTTCTATTTAAATTCGGGCTGTGAAGTATCTAAATCACGTCTTTATGTGCATGCTGTTCTTGACAGGTTCTTTAATAATTGCGAATTGGTGGATAATGTGTTGCTTAGGTTTCCCATCGGTATTGGAATGGAGAATTAATGAGAGTGACAACCAATAAGAAATCCAAATAATTTTTTTGCATGATGTTCAAATAGCTCTGTCAATTTTATTGAATAGCCCAGATACACATAGTCTCAACTAAGCATTAATGTATTCTAATGCTAACGTTGGCAGCTAGCCAGCATACTGAAGTCTACCTCCCTTTCACACGGAAAAAGGAACGAAATACAGTTTCCTCTAAATACGAGATACGGATATATACAAACGGTGTGTGATGTAGCATCATCTTTCAACTCAATTGAACTAAACCTGAGGCGTGTAGTTAATCTGTAATCTTTGCTTACAGTCAGGCTACAGAGAAATGAGATTTTTTGAAATAATGCTGCTAATTTGCTGCTGAGGCTGCAATGCAGAAAACCCGAAATAAATCGAACACTACAAATATCCAACTCTAGCAAGAACCGTGTGAAACACGCTCGGCACTGAGATCTGGCATACATTTATTTTCTAAACTCAGTGCAAAAGAGGTCACCCGGGTCACCCAAACAGGCATATTTGTCCATATACTTAACCTACTTTTTTGCATATTTCTTGCAGGATCTGCTGCAAAAAACAACTATTGAACCACGAATATGATGTATGCTCTCTATCACTTTAGAAATGTTATATTTTTTTACAACATAATCTCGATCTAATCAAACTGTGGCCGTCTTTATGAAAATGACTAATCCTTGTCGTTAATTCGTCGGCCGTTTGGATTAAAATGCAGCACGTAAGGCAGTAAAAGTCGTCTTTGCTATTTTTTTTTCTGGTGTTCATAAATCTCCTAATATTCAAAGACCTAAATGGTCTTACATTTCTGTCAAATGGATTTAATGCAAATAGACAATATCGCCCGAAAATATAAACGGTTAACGGGTATATGAGAATTTTTTAAAATTCATAATAACTTAAATTGTTAATGATGCTTGATTTTTAGATATATGCAGCCATTTTTCCCAGGAAGAGACGAAACAAAACCGTAGGCAACAATAAGAGCGTCATTTGTCTAGGCTTAAACTTAAAAATCTGCACCGCCCTTGCAAAACATCGGTTTATCTACTAACAGGTGATAAGTGAAAATGGTTTTAGTGACGCACGGTTTTCGTCATGGCTTCTGGTCGCGCGGCCTTTAAACCAAGATCCAATAATTATGATAAATTCTTATCATCAAAATGTTTGCTTTCAGGGATGTTTTTTTATTTAATTCATGTGTATTTCATTGAGGCAATAACTAAAACATTCACTTCAGAAGATGACAGCTGTCACATACCATATTATCTAATCTCTAGGTGCAATCAACTAAAACTATGATAAAATCATTCATGCCTAATCGTGATGTAAGGAATCTAGTAAGATATAAGGATCTAAACTTACGAATCTAAAAATTAAAACTGGTATAGAAGACATTTTGTTAATAGCTTCAGAAAGAATCAAATAACGTTGCCAATAGTGTAAAAAAATTCTATAAACTTTCTTTTAAAAACTCATCTAGTTGTGGCATTTGTTACAAAATAACTTAACCTTCACACACTTAACCTCTTTCAAGTTATTTTTCCACAATATCTTGAAGTCATATTAAAAACAAATAGCCAAACAAATATTTTAATTTGTATGTATACGAGAATTGTAGAAACAAGTTTAAAATTTATAAAAACATCATAAATTTCTACACTTGTAATATGAGATGGTGTTCAGCATATGTATATCCATTGTCCATATTTAGAACCGATTCATCGTTAAGCAAGGCGACGGAAACACAGAGATATACAATTTGTAAATCACTTCGCCAAAATAAGGCATGCGTTATGTGCGCACAAGAGAATCAAAAAAAAAATACAAGAACAAAAAAAAACTAAAAACCATACAGACACGTTCTATTCTAAAAATAAACCCGCTCTCAAGCACTAACGGTTTTGTTCAGGAAAAAAGTTTTTTCTTCTCTTCTTGTACGCGTTTTTTTTTTTTTTTTTGATTAGATTAATTTTTTACACTTTATACTTTCGGGCGGATTATGCAATGAACGAAGTCACGAAAATAATATCGCTTACTCAACACTGTCACTTTTAAATAATTTTTTTTTGTGGAGCTGTCACTTTTTCAAAGGTTGTCAGTTATAGCATATTTTTTATTTTTTTCAAAATGTCACAATTTTGAAGTGTCAGGAAATATTCCGCAAGGCTGTGTTGGTTAGGTATTCCTTTTTTTTTTAAATAAAATTATTCGCTTTCTTCTTTACTTACTTTCCACTTCACGCTTTGGTACATCGGCCTACAGAAAACGGATGAAAGAGAACGGAAGGAAGAATAGTTTTAAGAAAAATTTAACTTTGAACATCATTTTTGGATAAAATAATTCCATAATAACATAAATAGGTTACAGGTGTAGTTAATGTATCCTTTTGGAAAATGTTAGCACTCACCATTTTGTATTTGGATGAGAAAAATCAACTAACTCGCGGATGAGCTCGGTCTCGACTGAACACTGTTTTGCTACTACGAAACGAAAAGGTAATTCAAAGGTGAATACAACCGAGCCGTTTTATGTCTAAATTGACAGGACCATACTAAGCGAGTATTTTCAAATACACACACTGACGCTTGTACTGATATTTCAATACGATCGGCTGACTGTGTTCATCATGCTTGTATTGACTCTCAGTTCTATTTTTAATGTTCACATGTTGAATGCTGAACACTAAATAGTGTTGGATATCATATAGGCTCAAGATCGCAGCTTTTACACATAAATGAGCTCAATGTATTCGTGAGTTACTTATTTCAATTTCAGTTAGGCCAGTTTTTTTTACTTTGATTTTTATTTTTGTGAACCGAAATAAGAAGAAAACATTTTCTTCGGAGGAGAAGACATAGACAATTCTTCGACCCTGATATTTTTGACAGCTTGCGAAAATCAGCTAAAGAATATCTGATATGGGGATGATTTCAGTTCGACACCTTTGAAATTTGTTTGCATATTTCATTCTGGTACAAATACGAGTGTTTCTGTAAAGTATTATCGTATGAACGAAAGAGAGACAACCGGAGACCAATTTACCAAGTAATTTTCCTCAAGAATTCGTTTGTCTACACTACATTCTAAATGTGTTTAGACAAAAACCGTCTATTTTCAGATACTATGACACAGATATACGGATTCTTTTGGGTTGGCTGAGCTGTGGGAGGGCTTTTATCCATATGTACTCGTATCTGACGGTTGTCAGTGGTAAAGGAATCCGAAAATACAAATACAAACCACTTTGTTGCTTGGGGTTATGTTCGAATTTTTGATTTTCCTCAACACAAAAAATGATCCATATTTTTTCGGTCTTCATTGAAAATAAAACAAGATGACGAAACCAGAATTGAATTGCTATTTATGTAATTGAATAGTGTTGTTCCCTTTTGATGAATTTTGCGGTTAGGTTGTGATGTATTGCTTTCAGAGGAACAGTGCATCTGAAGAAAAAAAAACTTTCGCTTTTCCTGTTAACATAAATTCGAACTAGAGTTGAGTTGTCATTGGACACATGCCAAAATGCTCAATATACTCGTATGTCATTTGTACTTTTTTAACTAATTGCCAAATATTTTTGATTAAGCGGTTGGTTGACAACCTTGCAATGCAGTTCCGGTGTCATAATAGCGCAATGTAATAGATCTCATATGCAAGATCGGATTTCTGTGCATGAACATATTTTCGAAGGTTCCTTTAATTGAATCATAAAATACAAATTATAAACACCCAAAGTTAAACAGGCACTTAAAAATAACAAAAAAATAAAAAATATTTCCTAAAATATCTTCAAAAACATTTAGTTGTGGAAACTATTGATCCTATCCCTTGGGCAATGGCGCCCACTTATTCGTAGAACACAGCCCCTTAATTTTAGATAATGGTTGAGTACGAGTATGTTGGATAACAGTCCGTGCGGCATCGGATAAAGAATAGCGCCGCAGTGCGTCCCAGCTTGTCGTAAGAGGCGACTAAATGGGACACCAATCATATACAGGCAACTATGACACCAAAAATGAGCCTTTTAACACCTTAAAACTTTCCCACAAGTTTGTATGCAACCAGTGGATTCCCGCGTCTGGAGACTACCGGTGGGGTAAAAGAACAGTCAATCAATTCGAAATGAGCATACAAGTGTCAAACCACTAAACTTTAGATACACTTCATGGAAATGATCGCAATTAATAGCACTACCCCGCTGGGCACCACGATTGCAACGCACTCGGGTGATCCCAGAGCAAGCAGAAGTGCTTGAGTCAGAGCCCGACGGATTCCGGGGGCGGGCAAAATGAAGTTTCCAAAATATTTTCCTAAACTTCGGTTTGCAAGTTGGAACGTCGGATCGATGACCTCAAAAAGTTTAGAACTGGAAGCGATTATGCGTCGCAGAACTCTACAAATCCTGTGCGCACAGGAAACGAAGTGGTGTAATACAGGAAATAAAGCGCGTTTTCTAGATTTAAAAACTAAGGCATTTAAGATGTTCTACCATGGAACGGTCAATGGACGAAACGGTGTTGGAATCGTTGTTGCAGCGGATCTTCTAAACAACATCGTTGGTATCTGGAAAATAAGCGACCGCTTGATGAGTGTTAAACTCGTCATACACAATTAAACGTGGAACATTGTTAGCGCGTACGCCCCACAAAATGGATGCGACCAATCGGAAAAAGAATAAATTTTGGTCAGAGTTCGGTAATTTGCTTAGAAGAGATTTAAATGGCCACGTCGGAAAAACAAATGTTGATTATGAGGACTGCCACGGCGGTAAAGGCTTTGGAACCAGAAATTCAGCTGGCGAAGACATCCTTGTAGCGTGTAGGGCTTACGGCTTAACCGCCTTAAATATAGTGTTTATTAAACAACAACGGCATCTTATCACCAATAGCAGCGGAGGCCACGAAACGAAAATAGATTATCACCTCGCAAAATGTCGATGAGAAACCGTGTTAAGGACTGTAAAGTAATACTTGGAGAATCGCTAGTAAGCCAACACCGTCTGCTCATTACAGAATTTTTCACGGCGGAACCACCGAAAACACGGGCATCGTTTGGAAAGCCAAAAATCCGGTTGTATAATCTATCGAAGGAACGAAGCGCAAGATTTATCGCACTGGCTAAAGAAGTACTTCAAAATATAAATGGTATAGCAGATTCACTTAGCCCTCAAGAAATGTGGAACAGCATGCACGAGGAATGCATGACACTCGCAAAGTCCCATCTGCGGACTATATCGAAATACCATCACGTCGGCAAAGAAACATGGTGATGGAATGACGAAACCAAATGAGCTGTGGCCGACAAGAAGAGTGCATTCCAAGCATGGACAAAATGCGATCGGAGCGACGATATCGAAAAAGCTCGACTGGCTCTTGAATACGAGCGTCTTAAAAAGATCGCAAAGAAAGTCCTGGCTCAAACTCGAGCGGCAGAAGCGGAAAACCTGTACCAGGAGTTGGAACAAATATCCTCACGATCGGCGGATAGAAGACAAGCTATCCAAGAAGTTCAAACGTCGTACAGTACTAAAATGCCAAATATTTTTAAGCTCGCTGCACAGAGGAGAAAAAATTCAATGGAAATAACCTCGCCGAAATACATCAAAAACGCAGACGGTCGCTTACTAACAAATGAAAAGAAAATTTGTGACCGGTGGCTTGAATACTGCAAGGAGTTGCTTAACAAACAGTTTCCACGTGATATCGTGCCGAAAGCTGGTCTATTTGAGGAGGAAGTTTCGGACTTTTCAATCGAAAAAATAAGTATAGCAATTGGAAAAATGAAGCGGGGGAAAGTGGCGGGACCAGACAGCATTCCATCAGAGTTTTGGTCGAAGATGGAGGGGATCGGCAGCGTTTGGTTATCGAAACTTTTAAATGAATTAAAATGTGGACAACCCATGCCGAATCAATGGAGAAGTAGCTTCTTGGTTCCATTATACAAAGGAAAAGGCGACACTCGAGAATGCAACAACTACCGTTCAATCAAGCTTATGTCACACACAATGAAAATCGTCGAAAGAGTCTTAAACGAACGTCTTCGGCAAAAAATAAAGCTCGATAATAGCCAGTGTGGATTTGTTGAAGGAAGATCGACGGTGGACGCTATCCAAAGCCTAATAATAATAATGCAAAAGCACCGAGATTCGTCTAAGGATTTACACATGGTATTTATCGACCTCGAGAAAGTATTCGATCGAGTGCCTAGGGATCTCATATGGGCCGCACTGAGGTTTCAAAAGGTACCGGGAACGTATGTTAGAATAATACAAGACACGTACGGAAACGTGAAAACTGCGGTTAAAAGCTCTGCTGGACTAACGAGAGAATTTCCAGTTAATGTCGGAGTGCATCAAGGAAGCGTACTTAGCCCTTTCCTCTTTAACGTAGTATTCGACTATCTTTTAAAAGACTGCATGTGCGAAGCAAATGTAACGCCAATTCTCTTCGCTGACGACTCAGTTATACTTAGCGATAACGTCGAAGATTTACAGAACGCCTTAGATTCATGGAAAAATGCGCTAGAGAGAAACGGGTTTAAAATAAGTCGTTCAAAGACGGAGCATTTGACGTGCCCATTTGCGCATCCGTTGCGACCTGTTCCGGATATAATGTTAGACGGAATAGTTCTTCCGAAAAGCACTATCTTTAAGTACTTAGGATCAATCGTTAACATGGAAGCGAAATGTGACGACGACGTAAACCACAGAGTGAGTGTGGGATGGATGAAATGGCGGGAAAATTCGGGAATCTTTTGCGACCGAAAATTTCCACTTAAATTAAAGGGGAAACTCTACACCACGGTTGTTAGACCAGCTCTTATATACGGTTCACAGTGCTGGATAATGTACGAAGCGTTTAAAAACAAAATGACGGCAGCGGAAATGAAAATGTTAAGGATGTCTAATGGAGTCACTAAACGCGATTGCATTAGATCTACGCGTATAAGAGGAAGTCTACATATAAAGAATTCGGTAACCGAACAGCTTGAGGCGAATAGAATAAGTTGGTATTGCCACGTTCAAAGAAGATCTGCGGAAAATCGAATTAAAAAGGCACTATCAACTACGGTCACTCCAACTGTAAGAAAACGAGGTCGGAAAAAGGATTCCTGGATTTCTCAGATGACAAATGTGCAACAACGCCTGGGGCTAACCACTGAAGCGATCCAGGACCGAGCATTATGTAGACGCGTTCTGCGGTCTGCGACATTAGCCAACCCCATAAGCGAAGCAGCAGCGATGCAGTAAAAATGGGAAACTCGTTACGCATAAGTTCGTATAACGAGGAAAGGGTTAATAAAAGGATAAGAAGAAGTTGGATAACAATACAATCGGGTCATTTCTGCTTTCGCAAATTCGGAGTTTCTGGGGCATAAGTTACCAGAACTACTGGATTACAGCCTTTGCAACTAATGCTTGCCACCGATACGAATATGAACTACTTAGCCGGCGCTGCGGCACATATCGTTGATAATATTTGGTTAAATGTCATATTCGACTTGCATGCGTTGCTGCAACTTGAAGCCTTCAAAAAGTCGAATTTGTGTTCCGTGAGGCGATAGTTGCTGCTTCTAATTGCGTACGCCTAGTAAAAGTGCATTACCATCTGTTCTTCTAACAAACTTCATAGCACTATGGGCTTTTTGACAGTCCAAAGGAGCTTTCGATAAGGCAAGGGACTTGTCAAAAGAAAGAATGAATCCACACGTCTATTGTAAGACCAATTTTATCCCATTCGTCGGCTGTCTAATGGGACGGCTATTTCTCCTGCTTTCACCAGACTATAAAGAACAATTTGTCTTGGCTGAAAGGAGGTTTCGCTAGCAGGCTTATGGACATGCCGTCTAATGACAGACCGTAAACAGATCACGGATCTCTTTCGAGAATGAAAAATTAAGACTTTATTTCTCGCTTAAATCGGACTTTTACGCGATGGTCAAATCGATGGTCAGAAAGAAGTTATAGCATTTCTACCGAAAACCAAACTATGCCTTGTTGATCCCTAGTTCCAACTAATTCGGGAGATTCTTTAATGAACGAAGTTGGAAAGCCAAATTCCCTGAGTTTTGTTTGAGTCCCAGTTTATAATGGGGCCGCAAGAAATGAAATCACCGATGAGTTTGCTCAGAGAAGACATTCTCAGGAACTAAGCCTTCGTTAAAACTTCTGGGTTCTCAGCTACGGTTTTCATTGGAGTGTAAGTGAGCAAAATTGCAGATGGCATGGCTTTCCAGGATGCCAGCAAATCAAAATAATGGCAAAAAGTTAGCGACTTTTTTATTGTCCATCATAAGGACATATTTGGACTGTGTCACTGCACTTAATTTCTCTAGGGATAAATGACAAGACATAATGCGTCACCTGCGGTGAGAGTGATATCGACACCGAGGGTCACTATTTCTGTTAGAGTCCGGCCTACGCTAGCATCGGGTGATGTCGTGAAAGGCTTCTGGTAAATGAAACATACAAGGAAGAAAATAAACTAATTCTCTCACTTAGTTTTCTAATCGGGTGGCAGAAAAATCCCACTTCTTTTGGTCGCAATGAGCCAATCTGAAAGTTATCTTAAATCACACCATTTTCGTAACCAACCGCAGCACATCTCGTTATACTAGTTATACTTCACAACTTTCACTAATCTTAAAGTTTAATTTTTTAAGCCATAGTCTTAGTTTAAGGTTGAAATAAACCGAATAAATGCAGGTCTCTACCCAATTAAGTATAAAGTGCATTAGTATTTAATTCAATTTGAAAATCGGTTTCAACTTCGTTTTCTGGGGCTACTTTGAGCATTTAATTCACATGACCGGTTAATAATTCCATGACTCTTCATAATAACGTGGCGTGCGGCTGCATTAGAAAAAAATATCTCAAATCCTTGTATCCATTTGTTTTCGTTGTTCTATCTAGGTTAGGTTAAACAGGGTGTGTCATAAGACACAACACCTGTGCGTCAAGTTGAATTTAACTTCAAGTGGCAAAAACCTAAACAATCTCCCTGGTAAAACACCCAATTTCTCTACAAAAGCCAAGAAGGCCTTTGAAATCCGTGCCGTGTTATTCTCTAAGTTTTCGAAAAAGTATTTTCCTAAAAATTTCTTTCGATAGTGCCCCTTACTGTGCAGAGGAGTGGTTTGACATCAGCAACCTCACTATTGTCAAGTAGCCCTCCTCTTCTTGCAAGCTCGTCTGGCACCCAGTACAGTCTCATCCGGTTCTGAATGCATAATGCTTTGAGCATCGTGCGACAGCCCCTGACTGTATCAGAGTTGATGTTGGTTGATTACATTGCCTAAAGGGTGGAATGTAGATAGCGATATCTTTATTGGATACCGATCTCATCTGCATCAGCTCAGCCGCCCTGATACCGGAACCTGTTCCTTCCTCTGTCTTCGAGCCATCTGTGAAAACTGCAATTTCGTTTGGTCTAATTACAGCATTTTCCTGCCAGTCCTTCCTCTCCGTATATATTATATCATACGGTAGCTTCTATCTAAAAGCATCAAATTTTTATTTACATCTTGAAGTTGACTTTTTCAACTACATATTTGTTAGTAAATAAATTCCTTTTAATTTAAATATGTCATTTGCCGTCTCTACATATACAACAAACTACAGACCCCTCTGAAAAAACAAAAAACCAAAATTGACATAGCACTACGATAACAAACGTGTTGAAAGAGCTAGCTCACAATTTGGTTATTATTTGTAGCACACAGAATTTTTTGAAATTATTTCTACCACTGCTTAATTACTGTTAAAAGTTTTCCGACAAAAATTTGCGAAATTAGGCCTCTTAAATGTTCAAACATTTTTAAACTTTCTAGACCTTATCATAATCATACGATTGTACGGGTGGTATCTTACGATTCAAAACTACTTGAACAATTTCAATTCTTCCATTGTTTGTTTATGCAAATGATTTTTCTGTGCTTTGCTACAAAATAATCCTATTTTCGTTGAGCACTATTAGAGCAATCTAAATTTAAATCCAACCCATACTAATGTGAATTTTAATTGCGACTAATGTGTGAAAAGAACCGAACAATTTTGAAATACCAAGTTTATTAGGAAGTTCATGGCGAAGTGCCAGTTAAATATTTTTACCGGTAGCAATAAAGTTTTCAAACACAAATTAACTTATGTTATAAGAATAAAACTAATTTACTAGAATATGCAATTGGTAGATAAAATGCTTGTTTCGCTTCTTAATTATCCTATTTGAATGAGACCTTTGTAGCAGACTGTACGTTTCCGAGTGCAAAATTGAATATTTTAAACAGTGGAGCGATATATATTTTTGATCTAACGACTGCTGGTGACTTTTTATTTTAAAACCAGAAAAATATATGTATATTTACATGCATCGGCCTTAATGGGACTGTATAACGTACAGAGAAGAGACGATCTTCAAACATAAATGAGACAGTTCTTGATCAAGCATAGTTAATAGAGAGGCGGGTAAAATTGCATCATCACCTTCTCTGATCACAGCGGAGCAACGTACATCTAAGAAGATCTGGACAGCACCCGGACGGTTTATTGAGATGTTCGCTGCGAAAAATTCCTTGACCCAGCTTGTTAATGAGCCCACGCAAATACTAGACGTAAATAGCTACACCGATAACACCCTGGACTTGTTTATAACTTCTCATCCTCATAAGTACATTGTTGATATGTTTTTCCCTCTAGGCTCGTTGGGTCATTGTGTCATATCAGCTGGTTTCTCGTACATCGACCACACAGTGAGAGAAAATTTTCCATTTGGCAATACGTATGAGAAAGCCAATTGGAGATGATTTAAAAGCTTCTTTCGAGAATTTAACCTGGTCGTTTTGTTTCATCAAAAACGAATTGGATGACGCTACTGATACATACTGATATGATGACAGACATTTTCCTACTACTCGTATATATGGATTCAGATCCTTTGTCCCTCATATAAATTAAGAATATCAAACCAAAAGAAAAGGCGACTCGACCTGTAAGGGAGCTCTTAGCGTTACAGAAATATTTTTCGCTGCTACAAGATCACCCAGACAAAGGAAAAATCAAAAAAAATGTCCACATGCACCAGACATGACTGCACTGCCTTTCTTAATCGTGCTAAATAACAATACAACAAAAAATCTAAGCAAAATATAATGTAGTACAATGTCCAAAAGGTATTAACAATTTGTGGTCTTTCAGAAAAAATTCCAGAAATTCTACTTTAATTACGACGACAGCTCTTTTTGTAAGGTTTCTCTGCTTGGTGCACACTGCTGCCAGCCCAACGCATCCAAATTGTGTATTGTTTTCGCCTCCACTTAAGTGCGATTATTCAATGGAATGAAACTACTATCGCACTAGTATAGTAGCTAGAGTACTTAAAAATCTAAAAATGCACAAATCTGCTGGACCAAATAGTATAACTGCTCTTCTTCAAATATGTGTCTTTTCATGCTTTAGCTTTTTTATCAATCCTACTCTTCAGGACTCTTTCCACGCAGAAAGAAAACACTATTTGTCCGACTCGCCCGTCTTCTCTCTTTTCCCAGACCCATTGCACTTACGTACGTTGGAAGCCCTGTAAAACCGTCAGCTCATGAAGTATCTGAAAACACGAAAACTTCTCAACGATGGGCAGTGTGGTTCTAAAGACAGCAGGTGGTGATTTGATGGCATGTATCTCCGAATAGTGAAACCAAATCGTACGAGTATATCAATCTGGCGAAAGAAAGATAGGTGCATTCGAAATTACTTTTATAAACTTTCAATTTATGATGTCTTGGATGGCACCAAGTCTGATATTTATAAAATAAATGCCAGTGGGACTCAGGACCCTATTAGGTCTCCGGCACTCCTGTATTCAATGTTAGATTCCACAAACGATACTTTAACTCCTCTGATCTGTCCTCAATGTATGCATAAGATACTCGTATTTACTTACTTACTTTAAGTGACGCTACAGTCCGGGGTGGATCTTGGCCTCAATCAACAAGCGTATCCAGCTAGCTCGATCTTGTGCTCCACCTGAGTCTCGGTCTTCCTCTACTGCGCTGTCCCTCGGTGGCGGATTCGAAGACTTTTCGGACCGGCGCATTGGTGTTTATTCGCTCTACATGACCCAGCCATCTCAGTCGTTGGATTTTCACTCTTCTGGCTAGGTCGATGTCGCTGTACAGTCCATACAGTTCGTCGCTGTATCTCCTCCTCCCCACACCAGAAAACAGGACCGAAAATCACAAGAAGAATTTTCTTCTCGAAGCAGCCAAAAGCTCCGTTACCCATTTCTGATAATGTCCATGCCTCTGCACCATAGAGCAGGGCTGGGATTATTAAGGTCTTGTATAGGGTAAATTTTGTTGTTCGAGTGTCCTTTTGCTTGACAGCATATACTTAGTTTGCCCTCATTGACTGCTAAATCCATTTTCGCCGCTTCCGTCTCGATACTTGCAAAGGCGATACTGACATGAATCTACTTTCTTCAAGATTGTGCCTCTTGTGTTTGCGCGTGAGTTTTGCACTATTCTTTCAAGTACGATGATGAAAAAATCACATGACAGCGCATCGCCTTGTCTAAATCCTTTCTGGACATCAAAGGTCTCGGTGAGATCTTTACCGACCTTGATGGAGCAGCGTGCATTCTCCATCGTCATCCTGTACAGACGGACGAGTTTGGCACAGATGCCAAACCTAGACATTGCTCTGTATAGCTCGTGTCTATAGATGCTCTCATACGCGGCCTAAAAATTGATAAATAGGTGGTGTGTATCGATCTGAAGCTCATGAGTTTTCTCCACGATCTGCCGTAGTGTGAATATTTGGTCGATGGTGGACTGATATGGACCTATCAGACTGTTGACGAACGGCTTCAGGCGTTCACACAATATGGCAGATAAGGTCTTGTACCCGATGTTAAGAAGACTGATGCCTCTGTAGTTGGCGTATTTCAGAGGGTCTCCTTTCTTGAGGATCGGACAAACAATGCTGAGGTTTCATTCATCGGGCATACTTTCGTCCGACCATATTTTAGAGATGAGTTGGCGTATACTCCTTACCAAGTCACTGCCTGCCGCATTGAAGAGCTCGGCGGTGAGGCCGTCCACTCCAGTAGCTTTGTTGGACTTCAGCTTAGATATTGCTATCTTCACTTCATCCAGGTCGGGTGGACGGGATTGTTGGTCATCATCGTCCATGTTGAAAGGTTCATTCTGCCTGACGGCGGTATTTGTTTCGCCGTGGCCGTTATACAGTCTAGAGAAGTAATTTTTCCAGATTCTCAGCATCGACTGCGACTCTACTACTATGTTCCCTTGTTCGTCTCTACAGGCTTCGGTTCGGGATTTGTGTCCGTGGCATGTTTTTTTTACCTTTTGATAAAACTTCCGAATCTCATTCCTGGAGTAGCATCTCTCAATTTCCTCGACCGCGCGTTTCTCATGCTCCTTCTTTTTCCTCCTGAGAAGCCGTTGTTCGTCTCTCGTCTTCTGCTCATAGAGCTCGTGAGTAACTCTAGTCTTTTATGCAGTGTCGCATTGCGGGCTTTTTGCTTAGCTGCATGTGCTAGTCAGCATTCGTCATCAAACCAGCGGTTTCGTTGTGGTGGTCTGGTGAAACCCAGTACATCCAAAGCGGCATATCTGATGGCGTTTTGGCAGTGTTGCCGCTGGTCTTCGATGCTTGATGCTGGCCGAAAGGGACCTCTTAAAAGATAAAGGGAGACTCGATCGGAAAAGGACTTGGACACTTGCGATTGTAGCTGTCTGACGTCGAAACTCCTCACAATATTAGCTTGTCTTGGCGTTGTTCAAGATATATGCAACCGTACCTTGGCTAGAACAAGGTAGTGGCCCGAGTCGATGTTGGCTCCTCGGAAAGTACGGACATCCATAATACTGGAGGAGTGCCTTGCGTCGATCGCAATGTAATTAATCTGGTTGACTGTTGATTGATCAGGAGTTCTCCAAGTCCCCTTGTTTATATCGAGATGTGGGAACCGGGTGCTAGGTACGACAATGTTTTGCCGCGCCGCAAAGTCCATTAGCCTGAATCCGCTATCGGAGGTGGTATCGTGCAGGCTTTATTTTCCGATCGTCCCACCAAAGATACCCTCTCTTCCTAGCTTTGCATTAAAATCACTGAGGACAATTTTAATGTCATAGCTAGGGCATTGCTCGTAGATCTTGTTAAGGAGCTCATAGAAGACGTCCTTGGTGTCGTCATCTTTCTCCTCTGTGGGGGCATGCGCGCATTTTTAATGCCCCTACGACAAGGGGTCGGTTACACCGAAGCCAGTAACCCGTTCCAGGATGTGAGCGCTGCCGTTCGCCCTTATAGGGCTCATCCGCCACCATCTCTTTTCCAAGACCCTGACTAAGTCTTGGAGATCCTTACCGGCCTGAGCTCCAAATATGTCGGAGTAGCCCGGATAAGGTCTTGTTTTGTTCTTCCGACACTAATCCTGATTTATGACGCAGGAAACTCGCCATTTGTCCCCTTCACTTCGCGTTCTCCAGTGAGATTCCCAAATGGCGCCTCGGGGAGGCGTGAAATAGGGCTTATTAATAGAGCTGCAAGATGTTCGGCTGCAGGGGCTCATTCTCGTTTTTTAAACTATCAACACCTGTCAGAAGATGTTACTTCTACGAGGCCAAAATCTGGTCAGGTGCTCCTTAAACCTATATGCACGGGCTAAATTGAATTCCAAACCGTCCAATGAAACTCATAGGTTATTTCTCTCTCTCGGCAATTGTAAACCTCCAAAAGTGAAAACTTCAGTCTCACTTTCAGGATATGCGAAGTCGGCAGAACAAGCAACACAGTGAATTACAGGAACTAGACATTGGTTCACCGCGAATGTTGGTTCAAGATGTTGGTAATTATGTCCTGTCAGAAATTAATCAATCTTTAAAGAAGAAAATACATACTAAAAACTTACGTGACTGAGTAAATTATGGTTTCCACACTCACCATAGTATGTTACGTTTATGAGATTATTTTATTTATTTTGTGGTGAGGTCAGTAAGTTTTTCGATGATAGTCATGGTGTTGAAATAGAGATGGTGGCGAACGAATCTTAATGAAGTGGTGTATAAATGTTTTGAAAAAAACCAGATAGACAAGATCCTCTCCGCCGTATATAATTAATATCCTAAAGCGCTCCTCGGAGTGACATGACTATATTCGTAAAGGAGCATTTTTAAAAGTGGTAAATTCACTGTCTGCCAAATATTCCCTCAGCAGCGGAGATAAACCAAGAATATCAATTTGATTTTCAATATCTTTGATTTTAAGTTGCTTTTGATAGCTTCCTTAGAAATACAATGTGTACAAGATCGATTTTAGGATTTAGCACTGCTGGCAAACTTGTTCAGCTGGATATACGAGTATTTTGGGAATCAAAGTCGAAGGAAACATCATTCAATATCTATTGGTCCAAAAAGTTCTTAGAAAAGGGAAATACGCTTTTATTAAATTTTCAGACTTAAAGAAGCACAATAAGGCCAAAGGATGCCACCCAACCGCAAAAACTCTTCATGTTCATTTATTCTTTTTTTTAACTCTGAACCTGAACCAGATTTGAGGTTTAACCTGATTGGAAATCCATTTCTAAAGCCCCAGTGAATGCCAATTGCTGACTAAAAATATCTAAACACTCACATTCAAATTGTAGCATGTGAACAAATTTCTTGCTTCATCTTTCAGTTGGAAGACCTTAATAACAGCAGTTGTGAAGTGTTTTCATTCCTGATTGTGCTCGTATTATAATAAGAAATGTTGTCATTATCCCTGGATTAGAAAAGTTAATGCGGTCAAACGAACATTCAGAAGTACTACGCTGTGTTATTATTATTTGTGCTTAGGAAAATATTTCGCCCCTGATGGGCCACTTATTTCTTAGTGGCATATGTTTGTTCTGCTTACAAATTGAAGGGTAATGCCAACTACGCATGTGTTTATAAGAGAAATCTTAACTGATATGATATTGTGCAACGGCGGATCGGTTCTCAGAAGTGCTCCTCTACGGTATCATTATAACCGGGAAATGCTAGAAAATTCTGTTTTCAAAGAAGTCTTGCATTCTCGAATTAAATGGTTTGGTGTATTAAGTTCAGCTTGGTTGCCTCTACCGATCAACATTAACACTTTGCTCACTCCTCCAGTTCCTGGGTGTATTAATTTGGCAGGTCCCGAAATTCGAACCTGAGAAAATATGTCTGATGGGTCAATCACGGTATCCCTCTCTTCCCTAATTAGCTTTCACACTACACATTTTACACTTAGAGTTTTTATATCCCAGGTACTCGATATCATCTGATGATCAGTGTGCTCGCGCGAAGAATGTTGTGAACTTAGGCTTACAGCTTAACTTCTAGCCACAACTCATCACACCACGGATGAAAAATTAAATGCAGTCCAGTCTGATTTTATAGCCCATTAGCTTCACAAACCTCTCATGGCATCTAGCATCCTTGAAGATGAGACGTTGAAGACATCATGTTGCGTAGCATTCGTCGAAGCAATTGAGTATGTAATTTTTTGACCGCCCGGAGTCTCATACTGTCATTTTCGTCTCAGAAAACATTTTGAAGAATGTTTTAATCATCCCCTCTTTCTTTCAGACTATTGAGACTAGCCACTGAAATTCTCATTCTTGTGTTCCAACGAACGCCAGTCAATTTTGGTCTACGTAAAACGTTAACACACCATCCATATCTGTCAATTTTCCTTAGATTAGATACTTTCGTCAGCTTTTTGCGATACTAATCAGCTCTATGGCAAGCGGGAAATAATCATAAAACCTAGTATTCAAACCCTATATACACAAATCCACAGTCCGTTGCATCAACACTAAAATTTTCCTATACTTGTGCAATTCTTCATAACCCCTTGAAGCACATTTTTTGTTATGCCTTGCCGTACACCATCATCATCGTTTCTTAGAACCTTATGTGTGCCACTAGGGTGAAATTCATTTTTTTAATAAAACAACACAAAAACTCATCTCGTACTACAAGCAGCTGACAAGTGGACAACTGTTAGCATCTCTTGCGCTGGCTTTGTGAATGAAATCTTTCCACTTCATCAAGCCGGTTAGATATTTACACTTTCATCACATTATCCGTACTCTAAACACGCAATCTCCAATTTTTGACCCATATTTCGGCTTTTCCTTACATCGATTTTCTTCCTCCGCATCCATTCAACCCTTAACGACGACATTCACTTGGAACGTAACGTGTTATTGTGAAAATGCGTGTGCAGCAAAACCGACGTTTGTTTACATTGCATGACGGCAATCCCTCAGCCAGAACAGAGCTCACCATCACAGTGAGATACAAACGTATCCAAACCACCCAATCACCCAACCACCCACATTTAGCCAGTAAAGAGTGTAGTATCTCTCACCGTGTTTATCTATACCCTTATTTGGAGCACTGGAGCTGTAACCGAAAAAGTCGCCATTTTTTCTCATCAGTCTTTCTCCGAAAGCAGCCATATTTACTACTTCCACCGTGGCACAGTCCTCGTCCTCGTCTAAAAACCAATTTAAAAAAAAAATCTCTTCCAAATTGAAAAGGTAAAACAATCATCAAATTAATCGATCAATTAATTCGCGAATCGCGTTTCCGCGGAAATGAAATTTGTTTACTTAGCAATTTGTTCCGGAAAACCCACTATCTCCTTGGCCGGGGTTGAAAATTTATTATCTAGGGTGTGCCTCCGCTGGCCTTTGTTAAAGGAGCCCCAGTGCTAAAGTGCTCCCTTTAATGCAATTAAATTTATGATACAGTTAAGGGGGTGATAATTGTTATCAGTTTTCCGACGATTAATTGGAAAAAATTGTGAAAATTGTGCTAGAAAATGGAAATTTTTCCTCTCCTATATGGTTGGGGGTGCAAAATTGTGAAAATAAAAATGGTGGATTTTCGTTATGTAACTAGGGTATCTGGTTAGAAGGCGAATCTTAGTGCTTTATCTTCTATTGTGAGTCTGTACCAAGATGGTGGACTATTTTGGGGATACATTTTTGTGCTGGAGTCTGCGTCCACGTACGCAGTTTAACATCAAAACATTGATCAGCTGGCAATGACATTTCGAGAGAGATAAAATAAGGGTAACAGAAA
Organism: Volucella inflata; assembly: GCA_928272305.1. Lineage (NCBI taxonomy): Eukaryota > Metazoa > Arthropoda > Insecta > Diptera > Syrphidae > Volucella > Volucella inflata. Next base: position 144,594,649 of record OV743716.1, on the reverse strand, counting down.
AGTGAAAGTAAGTCACGGGGAGATACACATCATCTGTTTGTTGTGAAGGATGCAAAGGATATAGACAGAAAACACTTGTAGCTCACAGAACAATATTTTATTGTTTGTCTCCTTCTTTTTCTTTTTTAATAGATTAACATGCAATCCTTATGGAACAACACCCACCTGTTGGATGTCTCAGTTGGGGTACTTTTGAATAATTTATGAGACAAGACCGGCATAACAATTTAGGTTGAGAGGGTTTGGGTTGCGTGACATGCGATTTAAGATACTTGAGCGCCCTCGCAAAATGAGGGAAATAAACAAGGATCACCATAAACATTAATTGTATGTCATTTGCGTATCTTTTTGAGTAAATCAGAGTGTTTAGTAGTTGGCCCTAATTGAGTGGGGCATGTGGAATATTTATCCATGAGTTTGAAAGTGTGGAATTTGCACTTGCTCGACTGTTCGATTATTTCTTAAGGGGACACTTGAATGCTTCTTCTAAGTATATAGAGGTAACATAAATGAGATTCAATAGGGTACTCGTTTTGAATTATGTAGATGAAGGAGTCTCTTTCATTTTTCTTGTAGCACTATCCTTACATGAAGATAGTGAAGCGTGCTTAAGATGATATTCAATGACAACAAATTGTTGTTCAAGAACTGACTTAGTAGTTGTAAGTCTAATAGAACTTAATGGTTGTTGCAAGGATGAACTTTTAAACACACATGTTTTGATTCTCAACAAAGTCTCATTTTTTAGTCCTTTGCATATAATAAAATTTGTCAATGTCCTCAAGAAGCCCTTTGTTTGAGGGATGATCACATCGTTAGAGTCAAATCTCTTTTCAAGGAAATGGAATATGAACTAAATCTAGAGCATATGGCGAATTAGGTCCTTGATTGTAGGGTGAGAAACCGGGCGTTGTCTTCTTTGCCAAATGCTGTGGTTTACCTGCATATCATCATTAAAACGGTCCAGTTAAGTGTCATTATAAACGCCGTTGATTGTTTTCCCTTCTTGAAAATAATCTATTTGAATTAGATGGCGTACATACACAGCTTAATCGATAAATTTGTTTGCCAAGAGACCATCTTTGGCTTCCTTCAGCGCCGATTGTACTGTGGTGGATCTGTGTTTCATCTACTGTTATAAAAAGGCACAAAAACTTATCTGGGTAATAGTTGAACAACTATTAAAAAATGAAATTTACCTTTTTACATTTTGGACAAAATTCAACATGTCGATGGCAAGCCACAGACAGTAGCTCATGGGATACATGCTGATTTTTAAGTGGTTCTACAGTCCGGCGTTACAGTTGAGTCACAACCAACAAGGTTCATCATAGCACGATCTCCCGTCAGATGCCTTGGGTACACCTTTCTAAAATAATTGAAGTCGCTTCCAACTAGCATGCGCCACCATAGAAGCGATTGTTCTCCTTTCTCTCCTCCCTACCGAAAGTTGGTCTAGATATCTCATACTTTAGATCCGTAGACGCCTAACTAGATCGATGTCATCAAGTTCGTGATTGAATCTTCTCCTCCAATAATAGGAATGAGACCCACAATCTTCCGCAGCATCAATTTCTCGAAAAGTGATTCTTTATTTGATTCACGTGTCTGGCCTATAGATCAGAGCCCGGATGATAATGGTTCTGTCAGTTTTATCCTACGAAACAGCGCTCTAATATCTGCGCTGATATCTTTGCTGCTCGTGCCTGCAGAGCCCAGTAGACGAAGTCCTTTATTACATTGAGTCAACAAATGTCATGTTGACATTCTAGCGAAGATGTCAGTAGTGTTCATAGTATGAACATAACAGCGTGTTCTTGTTGTTCAGTGCGTTCTGCAAGACTGTTTCTAAGGTGAAGTTAAAAACGGCACATGGTAGCGAGTCGACTGCACTGAAGGTCTTGTTAAATTTATTACGGACCTTGATTGAGCAGAGAAAATTCTTTATTATCCAGATATGGTTTCGCAAGTATGTCAAACCTACTCAAGACGTTCTCATTTGCAATGTCTTTTCTTTTCAACATTTCCCGTTGACATAAAACGACACTGATATACATATATCAAACAGATAAATTATGAATAGTTTTAGATGCTCACGTAATATACAAGAAAAGATTTCATGAAGAATGTTTGGGAGACTTATTGCTTTATAATTGACGCAGTTCCATACTTATTGATCGGACAAACGATGCTTAGATTCCATAATGCCATCTTAACAGGCAGTCCGTTTTACCCAGCAGCTTCGGTATTGCTACCTTAACTTCATCTAAGTCACGGAGATGGAATTCTCTGTCGTCTTTGTCTAAGGTGATATTTCACTCTGCCTGACAGCGGTGTTTTGACCATTATCGCCATCTAGTATAAGTATAAGTATAGAAGTATCTAGAAGTAGTCTTTTCACATTCTTAGCACCAACTCTACCTCTACTACTATTATAGTTCTTGTATTTAAGTTTCAATGTGGGGAATTCGAGAAACCTCGAACTTGTTGACTCACCCTCTTAAAATGATTCACCCTCGTTTTATGAATCTTCTTCCCTTGATGGACCACAGCCCTTGTGATGGTCTTAGTCACCTTTCAGGTATGCTACCCACGGAGTAGCACTGTTTTCACGTTTAATCAGAACAGTCTGAGCTTCACGAGGACCCCTACTCGTCGCATTATTCAATGATAATTTGCAAAGTATTGATATAGTCGATCCAGGGGAATTTAGTCCAAAATCTCGTCTACATAATGTCGACCGTTAAATCAAGATATTTTTTCACACTGTAGAAAAATGCCTATACCTCTCCTGTTGCCACATTTCATCAGATTTCCGTCCAATTTTCGTTGGAGACCTCGGTTTTAATGTGATAATTATGCTTGCATTGTTTACACTACGCTGCTCTAGTTTTCTCTTCATGCAGCTCGACTACAAGTCTGGAGCTATCTACTTGTAAGACCACTGCAATTCGTGTTTTAAGTTCAACACGTACATTGATCCGTTTACAAAACTGTTGGACGGATGTATCGGCCATATACTTTCCGTATGATGTATGTCCAGACGTGAAACCATTTTTTACAATATTTCAATGGACCTCAATGCTCTTAGAGGCGGAGTGGTTGATTTTTTCTACATTTGTCCAATGTCAGCCTCACGTTTGTTACGGACATCTTAGATTCATTTTTTAGACCATCGGCTAATGATTAACTGATCAATCTAATTCGTGGAATGTTTTCGATTAATCCAGTTGATAGTATGACTTCCATGTAGTGAAATAGTGTGCCTATCTCCACGACTTTTGTTTGTTTACTTTTGTGTTTAAATCTCCTATCACAAATACGATATCTTCGTTAGGCTTCAAATAATGACTACGATCATTGTGTTATTGAAATTAATCTTGTCATCCTCGTCCGTGTTAATTGACGTTGTGTAGCACTCGAAATGGTTATGTTACTGACCTAAGCTGTGAAAACTATCGTCGACACCCTGTCACCATATTGTAAAAGGACATAAGATATTCTTTTACTTCAGGGGTAAGAAACAGTCGTATTGCGTATTTGCGGATGATGTTTATTGATTTCACAGAGTATACCTTAAACCGCTTTTCTATTCCATTTTGAATTCTGTGTTCCCACCTTTTTATTTCGCCTGCTCTTAAAACTTTATTTTTATAATGAGTGAGGCACTATCTTTCAAAAGTCCGTCCAACTACTCGCATACGCCGACGATATTGACATAATCGGGAGAAAGCAGCGTGATGTCAGTGGCGCTTTCGCGAGTATTGAGACGGAAGCGGCGAAAATGGGTTTAGCGGTCAATGAGGGCAAGACCAAGTATATGCTGTCAAGCAAAAAGGACAACCAACACCGACGTCTCGGACAGAACGTCACCCTCGACAGATATAACTTTGAGGTAGTTAAGGACTTTGTCTACCTAGGCTCCGCTATAAATACAGACAACGACACCAGCGCTGAGATCAAGCGAAGAATAACTCTTGCCAACCGCTGTTTCGTTTGGTTAAGAAGGCAATTGAGTAGCAAAGCCCTCTCTCGGACAACAAAAGTCACCTTTTATAAGACTTTAATAATCCCGGTCCTGCTCTATGGCGCAGAGGCATGGACATTATCAAAAATGGATGAGGGTGTTCTTGGTTGCTTCGAGAGAAAAATTCTTCGGGCGATCTTCGGTCCCGTCTGCATTGACGGTGAGTGGAGGAGGAGATACAACGACGAACTGTATGGACTGTACAGCGACATGGACCTAGCCAGAAGAGTGAAGATCCAAAGACTGAGATGGCTGGGTCATGTAGAGCGCATGGACACCAATGCTCCGGTCCGAAAAGTCTTCGAATCCGCCCCCGAGGGACAGCGCAGTAGAGGAAGGCCAAGACTCAGGTGGCGCACGCAAGTGGAAGAGGACCTCAGCCAACTTAGCGTGCGAAACTGGAGACAGCTAGCCAGGGATCGAACTAGCTGGAGAAGCTTGTTGACTGAGGCCCAGGTCCACCCCGGACTGTAGCGCCACCTAAAGTAAGTAAGAATTCATTTTATAGGAATATTGAATTTCGGAGACGGTCTTTTCCGTGTCCTCTTGACATCCGTGGTCGATAACTAATGGTCTTCAACAAAGTGGAAACTGATGAATCCGAGGCATTTCGAGGCAATGAATCGTCTCTTGATTCTTCGAATAGCCACGATCTTTAATGGCACCCCATCAGAAAAGTCCAACGGCGTAAAATCTAAGCTCCGTGGCGATCAAGCAACATCACTAAACGAATGTTTACACCATTATTAAACTTTGTGTGTAATTAACCGATTGTTGAATGGCGCCATGGCTCGCCCAAGTTCAAGTCCTCAATAGCTTTGTTCAGTGAGGTTGTTCCAATCTGTTCGGAACAGAAAATCTTGCACCTACTCTCGAAGTAGAACACAATTGTGAAAAGTGTCAAAATCAGCTGTGATTTTAAATTGTATTATTTCTTGGCGGTTATTTGCTAAATCAAGTGAAATTTTAAATTACAAATGGATTAACTTTTGACCAGAGTTTGAAAAACTGCCAGCATAACAGCAACAGGACTAAAACAAACTTCTGTTACTGTGCTGCGAAAACAATTCTTTTGTTTTTAAACTTTTATTGCTTTGCTTTGCTGTGCACATATCTACAGCTAAGCCACAGCACAGCTGTAACGCTCGTTTCAGTTTGCTGTTCCGTTGCTTTGATTTCAAAATTTCGTACAGTCAAAGAACAGTTTCAAATGTTCGCTGCTTTTCGTATGCTTTAACTGCCGATGCAGGTACGAACAGTGCAGCGCAGCACCGCACAGCACAGTTTCATATTCTTTCTTCTATTGTTTGGTCGTGTTCGGTTTGTCTCCTTTATTTTATTGCTTTAAGTGATTTAACAATGGCGCTACGCAACACAATATCAAATTCATATCGATTACTCTTCTTTTTTTTAGGAGCTGAGTTAAGCAAAAACAAAGCGACAGCAAAAGCAACAGTTGAAATTAGAGTGCTTTTGCTGTTGCTTCGCTTTTTGCTGCGAAGATCTTCACAGCACAGCAACAGTTAAGTTAATTTTATTTTCGTTAAGCTGCCGCTTTGCTGTCGCGCTGCTACTATCTTCGCAGCAAAGCAACAGTCGTTCGTTCTCATTTGAATTGACGTTTTTCTTAAATTTGTGCGGTTCTGTTCTAGTTTTTTCTCACTGGTCATGAAAAATCGGTGGTTATCATGCCTGGGAAGCGATCTCCATTGACTCTAAGGTTTTTCCAATGTCGTCTTGGAAAAAAATAGCTCAATAGTGCCGCCGCTCCAAAAACCACACCAAAAGTCACACGTTCAGTATGCTTTGGCTTCTCTATGATTACGAGCCCCAAAAAAAGCAATTTTGCTTGGTAGCCGCCGAGATGAAGTGAGAAACGCGTCAGCTGAAAAGATGATTTTTTGAGCAGAATTGTCGTCAATTTCGAGTGGTCTGAGTAAATTGAAGTAGTAAGCCAATAATCCGAGATCCTTATGCAAAATTCTCGTCAGTCGCATTGATGCTCTGAAGTTTAGAGATACAGTTTCGGAAACGATGTTAATATTCTCCGTTGAGAGCAGCCAGCTACTCTTCACTAACATGCGGACATCAGCTGCAGTTGGTGCATTGTTTTGATCGGAATTTCTTTTCAAAATTCGCAATATTTCGGCAACACAGCATTAACTTTGGAAGGAACTTTGCAATATTTAACAACGTTGTTAAAGTGAAAATCGATCCATTTTATACTGATAATATAATACTGAGTCTCAACCAGTTTCTGAGCACATAAGACCTCTCAGTGTCAAGATAACTTATCATTTAAAAAGATACCAACAGATGGCTTACCCTTTACAAGGTAAACGACATAATCATTAAATAACCCTTTCTTGGAAGTTCCACTATGTAATCAACTAGTGTATGTCTCTTTGGATAATTCGAATCCGTTCTCTTTCTACAAACCGACGTTTGCCGTAACGAACATTAATTTCACAAAACTATTCTGTGTATTGTAATGGTCTTAGAGAAGGTATAGAATCAATAAGTTGCGGAGTCTTTTTGGCGATTAAAACTTGTCTCGAATCAGTACTTTATGAAAGGTTATTTGCTGCTTAATTAGAATTCATTTGCAGTAGTAAACCATAGCCACCAGCTGTAGATGCCAATTAAATTACACCACAAAGTGGGCTGTGAGTTGGACCTCGAAAGCTGCAAAAAGAGCCCAACAAAATGGTAGCTATAGAAGGCTCATCGTGCCAAAGTGGAAACATTTTTTAAAAAAATGACAGCGGTGGAAATGAAAGTGTGTAACAGATCTGGACCTAATCAGCAGTACGCGCATTTGTCTTCAGAAGTGTTCAAATTAAGAAACCGAAAATATCGTATGCCAACTCATACTCGTACAATTGTGCAAGTTTTTCAAGGCTGTATAAAGAACGCTTCATTTTAAGAAAATATGGAGATTATTTAAACAAGTTAATTAACTTTCTGTGGTACTCCTTAAAAAGACGATTCGCGGTTTATTGTTTTTAACCACGGGCGAGCATGAATACTGTAGAACCCAATTGACATAGTAAGGAAACACTTGCTATTTAAGAATTGATCTTATTAGAGCTTATGACTCGGATGACTTCTATGGCTATTTCTACGACACGTTAGACTAAATCAATGGACAAAGAACTAGAAGGTTAAGTTTAAACTCGATTGTAATAGACAAGTGGTTACCTAGAATGATGTTTGTGACGGGCGCAATAGAAGCACACTATGAAGATTTACCGAGTAGTTACGAGTAAAGATCAAACAAACACGTAAGGCAAACATACTCGTATGACGTGAAGTCTTATGATTTCGAGGAAGTGTGTTTCTTTTTAAGCTCCGACACATCGGAGCTCCGAATTTGTTTTTCGTTTTTTGTTCAAAGCATGATCAAAGTGCACTCACTGAGTTCAGAATAAATTGACGGAGCATATAGGGTAAAACCTGGGCGCAACCATTATCAACATTCGGAAAGAAATAAACTAAATACTTTTTGTAGAATAATTGTACTTTTTTATCTTCATGACAGTTAGGTGCGTAAGTGTGCTACATAAATAAATCAGAGCGCTGTGAGCACGTTCAGTTTGGAGTAAACTCGACACGCTGTTCAGTGCACTGCTCTGACAAAAAAAACCGCTTATGTAGTCGTTTACGGAGGAAACTTTTGAATAGCCAGATAATCCTGCGCTGGAAATTCTCCAATAGAAAAAGCCATCGAAGCAGACCTCATCTCTTCCATCAAGAAGGATATGTTCTCGCATCTTCATATCCAGAACAACATGTTTGCACACAGCGCAGGCGATGAAAAGTTAAGAAGAATATAAAGAGAGGTATCGATATACGTTGGTTTTAAATGTTTGCAGATTATAATGACTAGGAAATAACGAGATCGGTTATCCATTCCATTAGCGAGTTTTTTGGCTCAGCACAAAATTGCGCTATTTTAGAGTACGTTCGAAAATGGGCTTGAGAGTGTACTGGCGGTACGGGAGTTATGGTTGAGGGACAAGATGGTACTGACGATTTCGCAGCACTGGTAGGGTAAATAGCGATAGAACAACGTGACAAAGGAGACATTACGTCGATATTCGAGGGTTTCAATTGCTTGCCGTTCCCGTTTTGCAGTCGAGAGCAGGAACGTAAGTCCGGGAACGAATATGAAAAGCAGAGAATACTGTCGTCAACAGCGGAATATATTGTATTAGACGTAGCAGAAAAAATATCATTGATGAACGTTAAGAAGAGTGCCGGAGACAGGATGCAGCCCTGAGGGGTACCGGCTTCTTTTTAAATCTTGGAATTGAAACCATCGAAGTCAAATGAAATTGAGCATTCCAAAAGGTAATTTCAAATTCATTGAGGAAGAGATTCTTCGATCTTAAATGCACACATTCTTGATGCCAAGCTCTGTTAAATACCTTAGAAATATTAAATGCAGCTGTTTTGTTTTCGCCAGATTGATCCACTTCTATGTGATCAAACCACCAGTGGATTTGTTACTTGGACCGTACTGCTTGTCTTTGAGGAGTTTTTATGTTTCATGTTATTTCATAAGCTGACGGTTTATCGGCGTTTTCACGTGTCATTATTGCAACGGTTTTGTAGGAGTGGTTTGATAGTGGTTCTGTCAGCATAAAAGAAAAATTTTTCAGAAGAAGGAGAGAGAGGACCAGGTGCAACAAAGAGATTGGGATCATCCAAAGAGCTGACCGCTGAACTGACTTTATAAAAGAGCGTTAAGAACGAGAATGAGGCTTTGTGATGTTTTGACAAACGACCAAACATTTTCTTTGGGGACACTGGTCGAATTGCTAACCAGTTTGGAGCTTTTGCAACCAAAGCATTAGCGATTGGAATGGGGACTACATTGTGGTGTACGGTCGTAAAAGGCAAGGTAGCGGTTTAAAAAGAAAAGTGGCACTGATTTGTGGCCAAGTTGTTTTAGATCAGAGTGATCTGAGAGGTGTGGGCGGCGATCTACCTTCTTGTATTTACGGACGTGGACGTGCTCAGAAAAGTTAGAAAAAAAGGATTTAAAAAAGTGATGTGCTAATACGTGATGCTAAAAATGTGTGGAACTTGCAGCATTGACATCATTGGTGCTGCCAAAATTGCAGAAGAAGCTGCAAAACTGGCTTCAGCTATGTGGAAGGCAAAACTAAAAATATGCTAAAGACGAGAAGGGACGCAGAACATCGACGAGTCGAAAACGTCTCAACAGGCAGATATGACTTTGCTATCAAAACCGAACAAAGAATTGCGCTTCTCAATCGCTGATTCGTTGATTTTATGACGCAAATAAATAATTAGCCCTTGATAGGACCACCAGAAAGACCCTGTATCTCAGATTCAGATCCTAGTTCTTGTATATGGTGCATAGGTATGAACGTGAGCGAAAGCAAATATAAATGTACTTGATAATTTTGAACGCCAACGCCAAATTCTTTAAGGCATTTTTTTTCCATTTTTCTTAGTTAATTTTTCAATGATACAAGGCTCTTTCCCTTTAATGGGATTGACAGTTCATTATGCAGTACTTCATGTTAGTAATGAATTAAAAGGCGCCCAATTACTCACATCTGCGCGGTTTAAAATAAGGTTCTCTTCCCTGGTTAGGAGATTTTCAACCTGGCCTTTTTTGGACTCGGATTCATTGTTAACAAAAATTATTTTCATATTCGGATATGTCGGTACAATGAAATATTATTTACTCATTGATGTGAAGACGATTGTAGACAACACTTTTAATCTATTGTACATTCATTCATTTTTATTCTCTTTTTTTATCAATTTTCAGAACAATATGTAAAATTAAGAAATCAAATTGAATTACACACCAAAATAGAAGACTAAATCAACATGGTGTCTACAAATAATACCGAAATCTACGACATCGATCAGGACGATGGACTTCAGGACTTAGGTGTTCCGGTCTCAGTACAGACATTTTTATGGCGCCAAATAGCTCCATTCATTCGACCAAAGTTGGGAAAACTCCACGAAGCCAGTTGTATGGTAAGTCACCTTTTTCCTCAAATAATAACTACGAGTACTCCAAAAATAAAGTTCTTTCACCTATGCAATGAAATAAAAAATTTTAAAATTGGATGTATGGAATGATCAATGGTGAACATAGTCTCAAATCTGGAGCTTATCATACAAACTAGTAAATGTGTACAATTTTTGGAAAAAAGCTGTACATAAGGCTTTAAGTATTTGATGTGGCAAATCAAGACCAAAGGAGCCTTGTCAATGCCTTGTTGTATCTTGAAAATTTAACGTCATAACTGGAATACAATTTGATGTTTCATTGTCTTCAAAACCCACGTACATTTTTAGTTTTCCCTTCTTCCTTTCCAAAAAACTCCAGAGTTTGTTTTTTTTTTCTTTTAAATAAAGTTGTACTTTGTAAAGCCCAAAATTAAAAAAAAAAAACAATCCATACAAATTTTATTAAAAAAAAATTGAACAGAGTACAACGGAGTTTTTGTTTTAGTTCGAAACGTGGTTAAAATTAAACCACATTGTATAGATTAAACATAATTTTTTTTATAAATAAGTATTTTCTATAAATGTTTAATTGTCTTGTTGCATTTGTCTTTTGCTTACACACCTGTATAAATCCGCATTCGGCAACGCAAAATTTACAAAATAAAATTAAATAATTGTGTTTTCGTATAAAATTGATGTAGTTTTGTCAACATGCACCTGGCCATCACGTAAGTTAAAATAAAAATAAATTACATTTAAGATAGTCTCTTTTTGTATTTAATTTAAATGTATAAGATAAGAAGTATTCTGGAGAAGTTTGATAAGGCAACACAACAATGAAAAGGATATTTTGAAATGTTGGGTTAAATTAAAATAAAGCGAATAATGTTCCCAAGGCCGTCCAATTTAAGATTTGTGTTGACAAAGGAAACCATAAAAAAAAACTCTTAGTAATTTATATGACTCTTAATCTGCTTTTATTAACCGCTAAAATAATAAGGTTGCCCAATAAGATCTTTCTGTTTATTGTTGGTGTTCTAGTCAACTTGAAATGATGCCATTTGTACGAGTATATATTACTTCGAGCTGACAGTGTGGCCTCAGCGACGTTTAGTTTCAATTCAATGTGGCGCCAATTGCCGCATAGTCTGTGAATCTGTGGCTTCATTACGAAACGATTTACTGAACAGCTAATTTCACGCTTTAGGCTGGTGAATTGGGCGCCTTGATCATGTGACATTACAACTCTAGGCTTTTTCCTCGGGGGCTACGTAATTTCCAAAGTTTACATAGGCAAGCTGGCTATAATTAAGGAATTGGAGGCCAACATTACTCAAGTTATTGGTCAAAATCCACTCGTAATGCTCGAATGCGTCATCGAAAATTGGAACTTCGGAATGGATCATGATTATTGTCTGCTCGGACTGAAATTCCACATTACAAGTACGCTGTCGTTTTTGGTACAGTGCAAACATTTTGATGTCGATCCCTGGAATTGTCGGGGAACCAATATCCCATGTTTTGTTTATTAACACATTTTTCATTTTCCTTGTTGACTCACAAGCCCTCAAATCACGGGCGTTGAACAAAACTCCTCTAACTTGCCTATGTTAGTTTATGAGCAATTACGATTTCAACTTGAACATTTTCTACTGGACAGCCTTTATTTCTATTTTTTACACTTCGATGCGATGACTCTTTCTAAACTGATAGGATTGGATTCATGTGCAGCAATATTTGTTATTAGTATGACTGATGCGTAGCCAGTTATCTAGCGATTTTATCCAGTTATTAAAAGTTGACTTAAGGACTAACACTTCTTATAACAGCCCTATGGTTGGCGAAAAAAAACTATCCATTTCCGATCAGCGACTTTGTGCAATCCCTTGCTTTATTTTAACTTTATATTTCAAAACATTATAAGATTTACGAATTAGAATGCTTTTTTTTTAAATCGGAGAATTTGATACACAAATCCAATAACGATTTGCTTCGTCAGTGGAAAGGTTTCCCATCTATTACTGTAGCACAATCATACAAACGTGTGCTCACTTTCCAGTGTTCCGACATTGTAATTCTTCTACAGATTGTTTCCTAGTTATGGGTTATGAGGTTACCTCTTCCAATTTATGACACAATACTTCACTTATATTGCGCGTATTCTAGGTACAGTGCTTCCCATCTTTTTTACCAATTTTGTAGTCCACTTCAAGCGCCACTTTATCGGTTTCGCTTTTTCTCCCATCTTTGGAAGGCTTCCCTTTTGTTGCTTACTGCCATTTTCTTCTCACATTTCTAGTCCCACGTTCCTTTATTTATATGAAGCCCATGTTTTAAAATACAGAGCAGTTTTGGCCTACTATTTTCCTCGAGGTATCATATGTTTTGTATTGAACTATAATTTTTATTTTTTGTCAGATCCACAATTTGTTATTTTTTCTAATAATACATTTCGTGAGCTTCGTTTTGCAACATAAACCAGTTTATAAACCATATTATATCGAGTTTACGTTAACGTATACGTTTTTTGGTTTGAAAATTTTAACCATCATTGTGCCAACGTTCTTGCTTGTGATATAAAATTCATTTCTGTAAACTATTATATTGCTTGCCTTGGAATCCACGCGTCGTGCCCTGTCATGAATATTTTCATTCGGTCCAGGATCATTTCTTTGCTATGCAGCATGATAACACACTTTCGTACAATTCTCCTTTTATCCATGTGGTGCTAGTAATGGCGCTTTCCTATTTCAACTACAATGCTAGGTTTAATATTACTGCTTCAATTTTTTTCTAGTGCTAATGACTTATTTTTTTAATTCTACCCAACGTTCTTTGCAACATAATTACCTCTTCTATGGACTCCGACTATTGTGTTGGGACTCGATAAACCTCGCAACTAAATTATCACCCTACTTTGCGATATTCGATGTGGCTGAGTCAGTGTAGTTGACGTGTGCACGTAATTGGCCAACACTTAGCACATATTTCGAGTTATCTTTAGAGCCTCAAGAATATTGTGAAGTTCAAGGCGTAAGTAGATGGGCTTAAAATCGAAGCAAAGCTAGTAAGTTAAGTCATCATTTAACTTTCCATTTACAGCTACAAGCAACTAACTAGAAACGAATCATCGATTAACGAAAATGCACCGATTAAAACTTAACGTTTTTTTTTTCTTTACGTTATTTCAATGTTAGCTTTTTATTTACTTTGCTGTTGACTGTCTGATCTTAGTGTTTACAGTGAGTAAATAAGCAAAACTGTGCAAATCGTTTAATTTTAAGGAGCAACTAATTGAAACACCACGAAATATACATATCTCTATTTTATTATATATCGATTTTTTTTCTTATATAAAAATCAAATTTTGTTAGGTATTAATAAATAAATAGAATATGATCGACAATTAAATTTTCAATTTCCTGTTATCGATTCTGTTAGAAATGGGAAAAACAGCCAGCTGCTCTCCAGACGTTCGAAAAGCTATTTTAGAGTTAAGAGATTTGAATCTATCATACAAAATAAACTCCCAATAGGATTAACTGCTCCAAAAAGAAGCTTTGAAGTGTTCTATAATCTTGCGAATATAAACTGCGAAAATGTGCCCAGGAAGAAAAGACCACGAAAAACTACAGTGCGACAGAAAAATCGGCAGACTCTCGAAAGCTGACCCAAAAAAAAAGTGCAAGGGTTATCTAGCGCGAGGTTTTGAACGGAATGGATTCTCCAGTTTCAGTCTGAACCATAAGAAGACGATTGGTCAAAGCTGGACTTTATGGCCGTGTTGCACGCAAGAAGCCAATGGTTACCAAGAGGCAAAGGCAAAAGTGGCTGGAGTTTGCTCGACTTCACTCATCGTGGACAACAGAGCAATGGAAATTTATCCTCTGGTCCGATGAAACCAAAATAAACCGAATTGGTCTTGATGGCAGAAGATTCTTACGGCGGCCAAAACGAAGAGAATTGGATCCGAAGTACACATCACTTGTTGTAAAACATGGTGCAGGATCCATCAACGTGTGGGGATGCTTCTCGTGGGATGGCGTTGGGCCAATCCATCGTATTGACGGCATCCTTACAAAGGAAAAATATGTTGACATCTTGCAGAATGTGATGGTACCATGAGCAGAAGAAAATTTACCTGTGATTTGGAAGTACCAACAGGACAATGATCCAAAACACACTGCCAAGCATACCAAAAAGTATTTTGAAAATAATTCTATTGATGTTTTGGACTGGCCATCGTCAAGTGCTGATCTTAATCCCATCGAACACCTATGGGGAGACGTCAAGAACAAAATAAGTTTGCTTAAAATTTCTAATATGGATGCATTGTTCGAAGAGGTCAAGAAATGTTGGTACTCTATGCCTGTCGAACGGTGTAGATCATTAAAATTATCCATGAAAAATCGCTGTAAAGCAGTTGTGATGCAAAAAGGTTTTCCGACGAAATATTAACCAAAAAACCATTTTTTAATTTTTTTTTTTAATAATTTTTATTGTGTTTTTTTATCATTTTGTGAGTGGTCTACCTAGCTGTTTCTAATTAGGTGCTCCATCAAAATTTCAAAAATAAAATTATAACGTTTAAGCAAGTTTTTGTATTTTATATTACAAATATTTGTTTATGTGGTTGATAAACATCATGCATAAAAATATACAAATAACTAAACTAAGAATTACACAACGAAAAATACAAGTATTATAGACGCTTATCATCGTTTCTAATTATGTGCTCGTAGCTGTATCTTGTCTGATAAGACATTCGAGCTTTCTGATATCTTACACGATCTATGCTTTACTGCGGCCAACATATGTTTATTTTATTAACAGTAAGGACACATGTATTGTAGAAAAACTAGTTACGATACAAATAGACAATTCGATTTTTAGTTTAGTTCCAACTATTATAGAAGAACTATTAAAGAAGTGCCATTAATTCAAATAAACCTGGCTAATGTCTACTGGTCGGTCCTGGCCAAAAACATCGCCATTAATTTTGTTTGTCTGAAAGTCACAAAGATGTGCACTCGTAGATAAATGTCAGTCAGTTTTTTTCAGATTCCGTGCAGGGATCAATGACTACCAGACAGCTATCTGGGGAGATTATGAGATTTTGACCACTATAATTCCAGTTAAAACCAATCTTTTCTCTTCACTTGCTTAGGTCTTCTTGTCGGTTCTTATAAGGTTCTTGATGAAAGTCGTGCGCCACCGTATTCGTTTTCAGAAATGCCTTTCAGCGGGAACAACATTCACTTTAGTAACTATTTTCAAACTAAAAGTTGCTTTGTCAAACTATCTATTGAACGTTAAGTGTCATTTTTTGTCTTACAAACACACTTGTTAAATAACATATATTTTGGTTCGATCTTAAATAATTTAATCCTTAAGTTAAAAAAAACAATAATATTGAAAATATACTTTAAATTCAATGCGGCCAATAGGAGCTAAAGGAAGCATGCAAGGTATTTTTACTTCTAAATTAATGAATACAAGAAATCGTAATTCGATTTTTAAACTTAACTGATCTTTTATTTCGGTTTCGCTTGTTTTGTTTAATTTTTAGTCATTTGAAAAAGTTGTAGTGCAAAATATTCAGTTTGGATTGTCGCCACCATTGACTAAAGCGCTTGCTGCAATACCTAGATGGAGACTATTGCAAGCAGCATTGCCCCATGTGATGCACTGTGTGGCAGCCTTACTACACAATAGGTATTTTATAAATCTCAAGAAAAAATTTAAAATTATTTTCAACTTGTATCAGGGTAAAGGATATGCAAGCCATAGGAGCTGTTGAAACAAAATTACTTTACACCATGCAATGGATACTCTTGTATGCATCTGAAGAATGTGCAGATGAAGAAGAAGAACTGGATCCTATATTAAAGAAAGAAAGTCATAAAATTGAAAACTACTTATTTTCGGTGCCAACTATTACGGTAATATTTAAAAAAAATATGCTCAACCCATTTATTTGAATTTTTTTTTGTTTTTGCAGCTCTTTGTCTATCTTTTTGCGCCCATTATTCATCATCTGAAGGAGTCGGACTTTCAAAATTTCCGTTTGGAAAATGGGATTCGATTATGGCAAGGGATGTGGGATAATCGCGCCCCTGGAGCTCCGTGTTTTTTGGCTCCCGTAAAACCGAAAGCGAGGAACTTACTTACACCGCCATCGCCAAAAGGCTCAGCCGATGTATTCACAGCAAGTAAGAACATTCAGATGAACAGTTTCATTATTCTAGATGTGTATGTTATTGTTAGATCTCTTTTGATTTAAAGTCAAACACACGTTTGGATTGCGAGTGAAGTTTATTAAAAATTTTAATTGCTTAAATACTACTTTACAAACAAATATGTAATACTATAGGGGTATTCTGTTACGTCTCGGCATTGCTACCTAATACTTTATTTGATATTGCAGGTGCGAACAAAACCCATACGTCAGCAGAATATTCGGTGGGAACAGAAATTTTGGTTGGTAAAATTGATTATATAGCAGAATGGAGGGTGGGAACGGATGATATGGACAAAAGCCATCGATACATACAGTATGTATGAAAAGAAAGGAAATGTGAAAACTATAGTGAGGCTTACAAGAAAAATACTTATTAAATAAAACTAGGGTTTAAACATCCTTCCCGGCCTTGAGATCCTGAAGCTCAAAGACATCTCCTTGATTTGGACACGGTTGTTTCCTCCATCTTTTTTTGTGGATGATGAAGATGATGATCAGGATAAGTACGGCAAACAGTGACAGGTAGCTAATGGAACATTGGTGCACATCATGATGAGTGATAGGTTTCGATAGTATTTGTTTAGGTTTTAAGTATGCAATTTCCTTTCGGATTGATGCCATCAGAAAGTCCTTGGTCTCATATGTTTCATGAGATATTTCTGGTATAGAGCTCCTCAAAAGCTGAGTTAAATTTAAGGCTTTCACAAAAGATGAAGTAGATTTCGTCAAGTAAAAATTGTGGGCATTAAACGTCATTGTCGGTTGCTTAATGATGCAATATGAAGCTAATTTTAGTAGTCCAACTCCATTAAGTTTGGTATTCGAAATATTAGCGCCACAGACTATGGAAAGCATTTCTTCTTCTTTAAACGCAAGAATCTAGTCGTTTGGGTTATGTAATTGGATCCACATTTTCCCTGGTCTTGATGTTTTCAGCAGGCATCGCGCTGCTTCTCGTGGCTAAGTAGATAAATCTCACACTGATGTTCCGTGGAGTGAGTGTTGAAGATAAGATGTCGTTGCTTACACAGGTATTTATCATCGTCGGTTTGCAAGCATTCCTAATACTCATCGTGGGATAATGAAAAATATTGGTCTCGATACGGGCTTATGGCTAGAAATGCTGTTGATGGCTGAATGAATATGAAGAAATCACTATGTTGGACTGGTAGTGGAATAAGCTTGAAGATCTGGAACACTTGACTATTTAATAGTGGTAGTTTGACGAGAAATAGAATCGCGGATGTGGTTACTCGCATTTTAACTCTAAGTAACTCATAAAGTTTAGGTAGATTGTGCTCGTTATATTCCGGGAGAGTTAAGGTGGGTGGTATGTGCTTATGTATGTTGTCGATTTCTTTCAGTAGTTGCCTAGGTGATAGAAGTAGGGAGCTAATTCTCCCTTGATGGGTATCAGTAAAGATCTCAAGTAAAGCTAGTAGAGTCCGCTAAAAATTACCCATTATATGTGATATATATATTGCAATGTAGTTAAACGTTTCTGCCTCAATTGTTGCGTAGTTAAGCTCCTTCACGGACTGAAAGACCTTTGTTAACTGATTATTTACCAAAACGAATTGCTCCTTAATTGAGGACATTGATTTGTTAAGAACGTTAACGGTTGATTCCACTATCGATGTTTGATTTTTATTTAGTTGAAGTAGATACGAGTATTCTTCGTTTCTGTTGACTTCTTCAATTGTGTTTTCGATGTATTGTGAGTAGTCTTGATCGAGAATACCAAAAAGTTTGTTTGCAATGATCCCAATGATATCAAAAGTAGATTTATTTCTTCGTATTGCAATTCCATTTCTATGCTTTAAAATTTCATTCAGCCTTTCTGTTTCCAGGAGTTGGTATTCTAGTTGCTTCACCACTGCTTGACAGAAGTTGCTTTGGTTCTGTCTCATCGTCTCACACTTTTTCCTTAGCCCCTGAATGCCTTCCTTTAATCCATGATACTCGTACTCATTGCAGTAAGTTGACATATTGAAGTACACAAAGAGATTCCATTCGTCCGTTATTAAATTAACGTGACCCAAATCAAAAAGTACATCCCCGGATTATTTGTGAATTTTTCAACTTCTATCAAACTTTGAGTTGCTCCTTGTTTAAATGCTGTGCAAAGGATTATTAAACCGATCATAAGAGAGGAGATAGGATTAATTTTTATTTTTAGCTTTGGTTGTGGTGAGTTGAAGGCCTTCCCTTTTCTGGCCGACTTGATAATTTTAAGGGTTCCGTAATTGTTGGAGTCTGCTGTGCTTCAGATGGTAGTGAACATATCTTGAAAATAGATCGCCTGATCACTTCATTGCATGTCTTGATGTCAACAATCCTAATCAGCTTGTCCTATCCTGGTATTGTTTGCAATACCCTTCCCATTCGCCATCTGAGTGGGGGTAAGTTATCATTTTTAATTAACACTAGAGATCCGGGTTTAACATCTTCTTGAGGGTGTTTCCATTTATATCGGTTTTTGATTTCTTGTAAGTATTCCTTGCTCCATCTACGCCAGAATTCTCGATGTATGGATGTTACTAAATTCTATCTTGATGCAATTGACAGGTTTGTTGGCTTCGAATCTGGATCATTTATTGCTGTTAATGGTGCGCCGGTTAAAAATTGTCCTGGTGTAATAGCTCCTAAATCGTTCGGGTTTGATGACATCGGTGTTAGCGGTCGCGAATTAAGTACAGTCTCAATTTGAGCCAATGCCGTGGAAAGTTCTTCTTGAGTTAATGCAGTTCCCGAAAATATGCGTTTCATATTTTTGCATGTAGTTCATTTAGTTCGTTCTGAGCTGAGTTTGTAGCGTTGTCCGAGAAAATTTTGGCTGGTAATCCACGGCAAGCTACGAACCTTTTTAGGGCACCAATAAACGCTTGGGTTGTCAGATCTGAAACTAACTCCAGATGCATAGCCTTCGTTGCGAAGCATACGAAAACCGATACATAGGCCTTTTTTGACTGTTTTTCTCTGAACTTGTAGTGGATAAACACTGGACCCAGGAAGTCGACTCCTACGTTGAAGGTTGTACTCGCTCTGGCGGTAGATTTCCCATAAATTGCCCAATACTTCTTGGCTTAGTTTAAAACAACGTATACAGTTGTGTACGATTGTTTGAGCGAGTTTCTTTCCTCTCACTATCCAATGGTCTTGCCTTGCGTAAGCTAGTAATGCTTGTGGCGTTGCATGGAGGTTTGTATAGTACGGATGTGTCATCAATAATTTCGTAAATTTTCGTTTTGAAAATTATCAAATGATTCACGGTGGTTTTCAATAAGTTTTTTGCTGTGACTGCTCTGTCTAATAGGAAATACATATAAATGGAATGAAAATATCTATGCATGAAACACCACATAAATAATTTACATTTGCTGGCAGTGTTTGCTGAAACAGACGTGTTGTTGGTCGGGTGAAACAAACCTAAACCATCATATGAGGGATTTCTAATGACTTGCTGACAATATCGCCATTTCTCTTTTGTATTTGATGCTAGCCGCATGTTTATTTTCGAAAGATTGTGGGAGACTTCAGAAAAATAAAGTCTAGCAGTCTCTTGCCTTCGAGTCGACGTCGGCTTCTCGAAACTTCTGGATATCCAGTGTACTAGACTTGTTTCTAATATGGCCCATACAAAGCAATTGCTGTGCGGTCGTAAGCGCATATTAGGCTAACGTCGCCCAATTTAACATAGATTTGAATTCTTATATAAAGTTCACTCATATGCCTGATTCCCAAAACTTCGTACATAAGTCTTTCTTTTGTGGTAAACCTATATCCTAATATTTCCACCTTTTATAGGAATGCTACATATAACGACGTCCATGTATGATGATTATAATATCTTATCAGTAGTCTCAGGCCTCTGCTAAATGTTCGTCTCCAGACTTACTTTCTTACTTATGTTTCGTTTTATTTCGTTGTGAACCTGGACCTCAACTGCCTTTCTAGTTAGCTCCAGTTGGCACTCCAAGATAGTTTGGGTTCCACTCTACTTGTGCACGTCACCTATGTTGGGGTCTTCCTCTACTGCGTTGTCCCTCCGAGTGAGATTCGAAGTCTCTCATTAGTATCCATTCACTTTACATGGTGACTGATGCGCAGTTTTCAGGCTAGGTCGATGTCGCTGTACAACTCTATAGTTCGTCACTTAAGCTTTTCCTCCAAAGATCGTCAACGCAAACTGTACTGTAAATTTTTTTTTAAATTAATAGCGATTGACAAGAGTTACACTTCGTTATGTTGTTGTTGGCCAATTTTATAACAGAGCCAAGACAAAACAACAACCTCAAATCTATAGCTGTCGATTGTGGCATTTTGTTCGTCGATGTTGTTTGTCCCATTTTGTTGACGGCATATACTCGTATATACTTGATTTTGCCATCATTTACCTCTAAGCCTAATTTGGCAGCTTCTGGTCATTACTGGTGAATGCACGTTTATCAGCCCGCTATGATATCATTAGCGTACCATAGTTTATTTTAATATTAATTTGAAAGATTGTGGCTTTGGAAAAATTCAGTCAATTATGATATCACATAACAGCGCATCGCACTGTCTAATTTTGTAGGGGGATGTTAAGAATACTGTATGCTCCTTATCAATAGAAGAGTTCGGCCGTCCGCTCCAGTAGCTCTGTTGGATTTAGGCTTAGATATAGCTAACATATCTTTACTCCATATAGGGCGGATGAACACAATTGTTGGTCTACATCGGTGAAAGGTTCATTATGCTGGCAGTAGGATTAGGTGCATCATTGCCGTTCCCTACAACTCAACTACGATGTAACCTTGCTTGTTTCTGTAGGCTTCGGTTGGATATTTGTAGCCGTAGGATGTTTTGTTTTATGCAGCGCCACTCTGTGTGCATCTTGCTTAGCTTGCCGGCATTCTTCTTCAAATCAAGGGTTTTGTTGCTGTGGTCGACTGAAACCTAACACATGAGAGGTGGCATCTCTGATGGTTTTTGGCTAAGTTGCAGCTGGTCTTCGATGCTCGATGTTGGTGGCCAAGGCTCTGTTAAAAGATTGAGGGAGACTACAACGCTAACAATTGTTCTAGGAGCCGTAAAGTGGCCTACATCAAACTTTTAATTTTATTTAGTTGAGCTTTGAATAGGACGGGATGCAGGTGGTTAATCTAGGAAGAAGTTCAATAATCTTAGCCAAGTTGCTAAATGTATCATTTGTTGGAGAACCTTGTGTTCTTACGACAGCTGGTGGTACAAAGCAAACAAATCTGTTTTTGATCTTTACGCAATGCGATCAACTATTTTTGTGATCTCTCGATAAACAATATTATAATAAATGAAAAAAAAAATGTATAATGTATATTTTCCTTCCAGGGAAAGTATCTACTACTGGTGAAACTATTCTCTCACCTAAAGCAGAATCACCAAAAAGTACATCATATTCAGACATTTCAAAACATGACGAAGATGTGAGCTACTATCCAGCAGTTATTGTTTTTCAAAAATATAAAAATTATTTTGTAAAAATTTTAAGGGTTCATGGGTTTCCTCACCTAAAGATTTCGCATTCCCCGAAACCATACCCGAGGAAGCATCGAGTGTCGAAGAGGAGCGAGTGGTTATTTTTCGTCTGCCATCTGGCCCGTATCTGACAGATGCTTTTTATACGGTAAGCGTTTTAAAGTCAGACATTCTTAAGTTTTAGGTTGAATACTTTATATTATTTAAGGCCGATGCCAGTCTTCTACAACAATCCCAAAGTCGTCGAGGAAGCCGACAATCAATGCACTCCAAGGACAAGCAACCTACCCGATTCGATTTTGAACAACATGAGCTAATGCGGGGTGCCTCGCAAAAAGACCCAAAAACCAGTACATCCACCGAAAAGGAGTCCGAATCTGATGATAAGTTTGCCGAAGAGACAAAAGCCGATGTTTCAGCGGCGACATTCTTAGATGTGGCTGTATTAAGATGTCTGTTCATTTCCCATTGGCAAGAAGAAGGCGTCTATTGGAGCTTACAATATCTCTACAATAGGTAACTTGATAGTCACTAACTTGTCAAGGGATACTAATTCAGTTCTTTTTTTCTTAGACTTACTGAAATCGGAGAAGAAGCTGCAATTCCAACACATCAACCAAGGAAACGCTCAAACTCATTACCCATCCCTCAAATAGAGATCTCTCTATACCAAGGACCCGGCACAAATAGTCGAGACAGTCCAAGTGGAAGTTCCATGGCCAAAGATTACATCGAAATCCCTGAACCATCAATTACAGCCCTCCTAATTGGTAAAACCTCTTCAAATCCTTCCCAATATCTGACCAACATTATTTCTTTTAGATGAATCGAGTCCAATTGCTGAACGACGGGGAAGTGAAAAAAAGAAACGCGTCAAAATGGCTGATCTACGAGCATTTGTCGAAACGAAAATCCTCTCAAAGTCCGAGAAGAATTTGGAAAAAGTAGGCCTAGAATGTAGTACAAATGGCAAGAGGCCACTGCAGCATGTAGTAAGATTTTTGAATTGTATTTGGCGATATCCCTTATATCCGTTTTCGAACACCAATACAAAACAAATTCACATCATGCAATTGGCCGCACTTTGTCATTATTAGAAAACCTTTCACTTGACATTGATGTTTAACGCCTTCAAAAGGACTTTAATAATGAAAAAGGTTTTTTGTTTTTTGTTTTTTAAATTTAAATCTTTTTAGGATTACCATCGTAGTTTGGATACAGGTGAGAAGAAATTGTCACGCTCAGCATCAATGATAACCCGAGAGCCGGCTAGTAATTTGATAAAAGGCAAAAGTATGCCCAGTCTTAGGTGAGTAAAGGTTTATAAGACATCACCTTCAAATACCAGTACATCGTATAAACAACTTATTTTTGATTAACACTTTTACTCAGCGTACAATATTTTTAAACATTACCTAAGTCTTCTTTAAGAAAGTTTTCGCCTTTTTATAAGCTTGCGTTCGAAATAATTTCTTCATATTTTTAACATTTTCTTAAAATGTTTTCCACTCATTTATTTCTTTCTAAAATTTAACATATCTTTCGGTAGAATCTGTAGACTTAAATGTAGCTCAAGAATCTTCTTATATTTTTTTAATTTACATTTAAAACGGGTCCAGAGAAAGGTAATCCAAATGCCTTACAAGAGAAAAAAGAATTTTTCAAAATGAAAGGAACAAGTCAATTTCCATTTCGTCATATCCCATCCACATCGTCTACATCATTCGTACTATCGCTAAGCGCGCTAGATTAAGAATAACATCTGAATTCAGTTTCATAAGTTAGATAGAATCGCTTTGTTGGTACATCTGTTGTTGATATTCCCTCTAAATCTTAGCGTCATAACTTGACATTTGCAAAAGTTACGTAGCCAAGAGTAAATCTATCTCTATGTGTGTTGGCGATTTTTTACAATTTTAGGAATGAATTTAAATTTGCAACAACGAACTTGTATTAAATTTTGCGTAAAAAACGGATTTAATGGTGCGCGAACGTTGGAAATGTTGAAAAAGTGAATGACGTTCACCAAATGAGCCGAGACCAAAAAAAACCACGTCGTTTAAGTGGCACCACCGTTTGGGGTTCACCTGGGCCTCAATTAATGTCTCTCTTCAGCCTGTCCTATTGCTATATCCTTCTAATTCCACACCTGTTTTCCTCTGCTGTGTTTTTTTTCAGTAATCGATTTGAAGATATTCTGAGCTGGAATGCTGGTGTCCATCCGCTTAATATAGTATATCCCAAAAATATTAGTCGTTAAATTCTGACCGGCTCTTTGCCTCTTTAGCCCATACAGATCATTGACTTTATATTATCGTCACTCTCTGTCAATCCACATTGCGTCTTAGATCACTCGCCTCTCCGTCATAAAGAAGAACTGAAACAATCAATGATTTACTATATACAGTCCTGTGAGTGTTTCTGAGTTTAAAAAGCAACGATTGGCAAGAGTTACTATTCGAATAACCCCTATCGAACCGCCGCGCCCGCTAGACCTATTTTCGTCACTATTGTTTCAATACTTGTTAATACCTCTCAAATAGCTCTGTGTATTCTGGAATTGTAAATCATCACCCAGGTTAACTGTTTCTGCCTAACCACAGAACATTGTTTGTCATCGCTAACAAGCCTTTCCAGTTAGCATTCCGTACAAATGCTCTTTCTATAACTTTAGAACCGACTCCGAATCTGTCGCTATGTTCTTTTGTTCGACCTTGTAGGCTTTCATTCGTATTATGCTCGTCTGGTATGTTCGTTTTACCTTTTGGTAAAATTTTTCTGCTGTAGAATCTCTGTATTTTTTTTTCTCAATCTGGCTCTTTTATGAACTTTTTTCTTCGTCTTTCTGTTCTTGCGCGTAGAGTCTGGTCTTTTTCTTAAGCGTCGATCTCTTTTACTTTCGTTTTTTTGCATGCGTTAGATTATATTGACCAGGCATGTTGGGGTGTTGGCAACATGTCTGACAAAGCAGCCAACAGATTGTCGAGGAAGCTTAAGCGACATTTAAACGGCAGAAAGTCTTGGCGGATTCCTGCAATTAAAGTTTTCTAACTTCAAAGTTCCTTGAAGTATTTTCTCTTCTTGGCGTTGTTGTTCGAGTTGACGCAAACCAGATCGATTCCAATGTGATCATTCTGGTTTGTTACAGATTAATTAGGCGCATGCCAGCCATGATGTGTGCTTATTATAAAAACCTTTCGCACCGAAACGAAATCAACACACTTGAATATCCTCCCAGAGGTGGCTATGTTTTCCCATATATCGTCGTACTCTATCCTTGAGTTAAAAGTGCATAGCACGCATTTAGTATCATACTTGGGAAAGTGAGCAAATGCGTCATTGAAGAGCTCATAAAACAGTCCTGGGTGCAATAGTTTTTCTTCTCCTTTGATGTTGACGAATTTAAGGGCTGACCAGAATATGCATCTGATGCCCCTATTCTGATTGTGATGTGGTCACAACTCACGAATGCCTGTGATGCGAAAAATGTGATGCTTGTCTTGTGAGGTTTCTTGTGAGCATTCAGCTGTTTGGTATTCTGGCCAATACCTCACAATAAATAGTTACCACGGTGTGGTGAATTCATTATTCTGTCAAAAAATTACTTTTTATTTTTTTCACAATCATTATTTGATAGTAGTTTGTGAAATAAATTTGATGAAAGAGTCATCGATTAATGAGAAAGCATCATTCCTTTCCCGCAAATTCCGTAGAATTTTTTTAATCTTTCGTTTTATTTCACCCACAAGCACTCACTCATCCTTTAGCCTTTATTTTTCTCTTGTGACCTGCTTGTGAACTGCACAATAGGACATCACAATTTTGATAGTTCTTGTGATGCTCACAACTTGTGAGATTTTGCTTAGAATACGAAAACCTCACGAATTGTGACTCACCTCGCTCTTGTGAGGTTGTTGTGACATATAAGGCATCACACAGGTATGCCAGAATACGGACATGAATCTCGTATCTTGAATCTGTATCTCGAAGTTGGGTGCTATACAGGTTCACACAGATACGCATTATGAAGCTTACGACTTTACATATATTCAACTTTTGACAGTTCGATATCAGATACAGATTCAAGCTACAGATTCACATTCTAGTCAGCCCTTTAGCCTCCATGCAAATTGCCGTTATGAGCTCATTCACATTTCTGTCATGGCATATACCATTTCACGTGCAGGATTTGACATCCCTGTTTCATTCACGTATGTCAAACCGAATTGCCATGTTTTAAGTGTAGGTTTGCCATCGTTGTCCATCTGAGCGTACTATATGGGCAAAACTGTAAAACAAATTCGAACAGATTGGTTTTTTTACAGATGTCTTAGGCCCTATCTTTTTTTTTTAAGACTTAACTCTCAAGTGGGAATGAATACACTTATAATGCCTCAAGCATGTGTTAAGGTTTTTTTTGGACAGAGAGAGAAGAAAGAATTTTGAGCTCAGTGGTTATTTTGCTCCATGGGTGGCATCTACAGAAAATATGACTGTCGTCAGTGAAGATGATCTAAAGCTATGGATTTCGCGGAGAGCACAACATTTGGGCTTGTCTTACTGCACATTATAGCGTATTTTGCATTTGGATTTCCGTCTTCACCATTATAAAGTTCAACTCACTCAAGAATTAACGCCAATTGACCACGTAATGCGTGGAACATACGCTTTTGGTGACCAATTCTCAAACAATGTTTTCTTCAAAAATGATAATGGATACGTTAGTAAACAAAATTGTCGCATATGGGAAAGTGAAAATCCACATGTAACTGTCGATGGCATTCACAAAAAGTCACTTCATTTGATCTGCTGTTGTCTATACTTCTTTCGATAATGAGGAATGTGTTACAGTCACCGTCAATTCTCATTGCTATAGCCATATGTTTTGTTGGCCTCAAATTGAAGATATGAATGGTTTCAACGTGGTGAGCGGCAAGAGTTGATATTAGGCCACCTCTTATGGGAAAAACGATAACACTTAGAGTTAAATGCCGTGAAACCATTTATTAACTTGCTCTAAGTAATTACTAACTCTGGCATAAATTTTCAATATCACATAGGGCAGTTATGTGAAATGTCATGGAAACTGTTTTCACGTTTTCAAAACTGATTTGAAATTTTGTAGACCTAAAGAAAATAGATGACTTCTTGCTGGAGCTGCCAGTTGGTTAAAAGACCAACCCACCTAGCCTCTTTATCTGTCCTCAAAGCGCTTCTTGTTTCCCTCTAAATTTTCGAAAATATTTGCGGTTCTTTATAACTAAATATTTGCAATGTATGTTGAATTCTTCAGTAGGTAAAGAGCCTAAGGCTTTTTCATTTGTTTACTTCTATTGGCATGGTTTTCCGCTCCAACTTTCCTTAGCATTTGGCTCTGCTTGGGCGGAGGAGTAGTTTGAAAAACGAGACTATAAAGTCGGTGCTCCCTGTAAGCTTTGTTTTAGGGCACCCTTTACTTTTTGAAGTTTTTTTCTTTTTTTAAAAAGTTTGTCTTGATTCCATGAAGGGCGTACATATAAGTCACATCTCAGTTGAGCTTTTAAAACGCGCTCTTAGAATGGTCTTGAGGATAATGTTGTAAAGAGATGGCAAACAAAAAGGAATGGGGAGTATGTTTGGGAATTACAAAATGAAAGTTTATTCTAAAATTGTTTTTTCATAGCTATGTGTGATTTTTTTTTTTTAAATTCGAAACGTTTGTAGAGTTTTTATCCTCAAATTTAGAAAACACTTTATGGTTCAACATATATTTATTAAAAACAAAACTAGTACACCAAAACCACATGTTCTTTCCACTTCTTGCTAAATTTTCTACTTCACTTCTATTTACTTTTTGAATCCTTTCCTCCACCAGCTGTCTCCTAGATAGCGGGTAAGTTTTTATTACCTTTTCAATTTTCTTAAACTTATACTATTTTAACATTAACAAAAAATCTTGCTTCTTGTTCCAATACAAGTGCTTTTCCAAAACCCTTTTAAATCTGTGCGCATCCTGCAGCAGTTTCCATAGTTTCTTTTTCTTTCCTGTGTATGCTTCAATTTATAGATACTAGTTGAGCAATTTTACATTTATTCTTTTTTAATATGCTCATCTTTCTGTAATGCTTTCCATAGCCACGTTTTGTAGTAGATTGTAGTCTTCTTCTCATGATATGCACAATCATTTCATTTATTTAACGCAATGCTCGTGAAACACGCTTAAGGTATTACAGGTACGTGGAACCGCAGAAGATCATTCGTCAGTCACAGTCTTCCGGACCGAGAACGACATTTTTCACACGAAATCCAATAATAACCGTCACAGAGCATACACCTACACCATCACCGGATTTCCTCAAGAGACAGGTACGAATACAACATCTGATGAAGATTTTGTAAATGTCATACTTCCTTTCAGGGATCCATTGATTCGCAGTTGGATGCGTTGAGCAATGGTGGCAGCTTAAGCGGAATCGCCGGGTTTCGCGGTCATATGTTGCGATCTCATACGGATTCTCATATTGACTATACTGGAGTTGATGAATCGGAAGCACCAGGATCATCATTTTACATCACTCGCGATGGCGGCATCGACTATGAAATCGTTTTGTTAGCCGTATTTAATGTTTTTAAGAGGGACTTCAACACAGTATCGCTGCGTGTCCTCGAAGCTGGATTGAATATCTGTGAAGTGTTGCTGGAATTAGGAGTAATGAAACTCGGGGAACATGCTCACGAGATTTCTATGGGGATTATCAAGAGAGCACTCCTTCATTTGGGATGTCCACATGGATGCAATGATGGTAAGAGATGGTTGAGGTCTTATTTCTATGTTTCAGACGTTAGGAAAAATACGATTTTCGTACCAACTGCTCATATTGTACCCAAAAGTCAGAACAATTTTTCTCAAAAGTCAGAAAAATATTCGATATTTTGGTAATTTTGATTCTTTATTTAGCTTCTATCTTAATTGTCCGCAAAGACCAGGACCTTAACGTAACTCTAAATGAATGAGTATAAAGGTGTTGAATCGTACTAGCAGGGCGGCGACTTCAAGTGGCCTCAAATAAAGAAGTCTGGGATGGTTAAATCGGGCGATCTTGCTGGCCATGCCAAATCGCAAAAACGAGAGATTACGCGACCAGAAAACGTTTCCTTTACAATATCCATTGTGGCTCGTGCTGATGTGCGGTTGCACCGTCTTGTTGGTCTCCAAGCCCCGCTCATCCAATTCCGGCAGTGAGAAGTCGTTTATCATGACCCTGTAGCGTTCGCCAGTAACAGTGACAAAAATACGGCCCAATCACTCCTCCCGCGTGAACGCCGCACCGCACAGCGCCTTTGAGTGGATTTAATGGCTCTTCGTGCATCACACGCGAATTTTTAGTTCCCCAGAAACGAAGATTTTGCTTATTGACATAACCGCTTAAATGGGCCTCGTCGCTCATGATGACTTTCGACACAAAATCGTCCTGTTCGCTGTTGAGATTAAGGATGGCTTGACAGCGGAGAATAGCGCTCCATTGCTTGTCTGTTTGTATTCTGCAACTGTCTAGTACACAAATGTCGAATATGATTGACGTACGACG
Organism: Volucella inflata; assembly: GCA_928272305.1. Taxonomy (NCBI): domain Eukaryota; kingdom Metazoa; phylum Arthropoda; class Insecta; order Diptera; family Syrphidae; genus Volucella; species Volucella inflata. The sequence goes on along the minus strand of OV743716.1, from coordinate 144,565,314 downwards.
CCATTTTGCAAAAATTATAACATCATTCGACAGGATGATTAATTTTGCGCCACCTTGTATCCACCACTGCTGTTTCTAGAGGTTCAATTTTCAACCACTTTCGACCGATTGGGGACGTATATCGCGTATTACGTGAACAGTCTTTTGCTCCAAAGCGCTAATCGTTGCTGGCTTATCGCCATATAGGCCAATGGCTAACAGGAAAAAAATTTAATGGCGACAAATCGGTAAATCTTGAAATGATCAAATCGTGTTTTCAATTCAGCGAAGTACAGTTCACAGTATCACACTGATGTCATAATTTAAAAAAATGAAATTACAAACTATTTATGTTAAGTCATGTCTGCACCAAGGCTATATCATGCCGCCGGTCACGGTATTTACTAAAAGCGATACGAATACTTCTTCTTCTTCTTAGGTGGCGCTACAGTCCAGGGTGGACCTGGGCCTCAAACAATATTCTTCCCCAGTTAGCCCGGTCTTTAGCTGACTCATCTTCCACTTGTATGCGGCACCTAAGGCGAGGTCTTCCTTTACTCAGTTATCCCACCGGATTGGATTCAAATACACTGCGGGCCGGAGCGTTGGTATCCATTCGCTTTACATGTCCTAGTCACCTTAGACGTCCAATGCGAAGCCTTCTTACTAGGTGGTCTATGCCACTGTACAGCTCGTACAATTCGCCGTTGAATCTTTTCCCCCAAGGACCGAAAATCTTTCGAAGGACTTTTTTCTCGAATCGACCAAGGATGTCTTCGTCTACTTTTGATAAGATCCATGCTTCTGCTCCATACAGCAGGACCGGGACGATAAGTGTATTATAGAGTGTCTGCTTAGATGCTCGGGAGAGGGCTTTACTACTCAATTGCCTTCCAAGCCTAAGGAAACAGCGATTGGCAAGAGTAATCCTTCGTTTGATCTCCGATGAGATGTTGTTTTCAGAGTTAATAGCAGAGCCGAGGTGGGTAAAGTCCCTTACCACCTCAAAGGTATAGCTGTCTATTGTGACGTTCTGTCCAATTCGTCGGTGTAGTGTGTCCTTTTTTGCTGACAGCAAATACTTGGTTTTGCCTTCGTTTATCGCCAGACCCATTTTGGCCGCTTCCGTTTCTATACCCGCAAAAGAACCCGTGACAGCTCGCTGTGTTCTTCCAATTATGTCTCGTCGTCTGGATATTCGAGTAGTTGAACGGATTTCTGACTATCGTACTTAGCTTGGGAGTTTCGCATGATTCTTTTAAGAATAATGTTAAAGAAATCGCATCACCTTGTCACCTCGGTGAGGTCACTAATGACCTTAATGGAGCATCGAGAATTCTCCATCGTCATCCTGCACAGGCGGACGAGTTTGGCAGGGATGTCAGAACTATACATGGCTCTATATAGATCGTCTCTACAGGTCTTAAAATCGATGAAAAGGTGGTTGGTGTCAATTTGGACTTCTTGGGTTTTTTCCAGGGTCTGCCGTATTGTAAATATTTGATCGATTGTGGACTTCTCTGACCTAAGTTCAGTCTGATATGGACCAATCAGGTTGTTGACGAAGGGTTTTAGGCGATCACACAATATGGCAGATAGAATTTTGTACGCGATATTAAGGAGACTGATTCCTCTATAGTTGGAGCAGTTGAGGGGGTTTCCCTTTTTGTGGACTGGGCAAACGATGCTGAGATTCCATTCCTCAGGCATACATTCATCTGACCCAACTTTAGAGATGAGTTTGTGTATGCTCTCTACAAAGTCATCTCCAGCTGCTTTAAAAAGCTCGGCTCGGGTAGACCGTCCGCGCCAGCAGCCTTGTTGGACTTGAGTTTGGATATTGCTATCCTCACTTCGTTTTGGTCAGGCGGACGAAAATGTTGGCTATCATCGTCTCGGATGAATGGATAACTCGCCTCAAGAAGTAGGGATGCCCGGTCTCTTGAGATTGCAGCTTTTCGACATCATGCTTTCTCACTTAACTTCGTTTTTGTGGCCTTGAGGATATACCTTGGCTACAACAAGGTAATAGTCCGAGTCAATGTTGGCGGCTCGGAAGGTTCGGACATTCAGAATACAGGAGGCGTGCCGCGGATCGGTCGCAATGTGATAAATTTGGTTGATGAATTGTTGATCCGTAGACCGCCAAGTCCCCTTGTGGATATTGAGATGAGGAAATTGTGTACTTGCTATAGAGACATTGCGCCCAGTGGCAAAGTCCACAAGCCTGAGTCTGTTTCCAGACGTGGTGTCATGAAGGCTGTGTTTCCCGATCGTGCTCCAAAGATGTCCTCCTTTCCTATCATGCGCTGTGTTTGCTCTTTGTATCAGTTACCGTAGTAAATATCACAGTTTTTCATCCTTCTTTGGCCCGGGCAATCCCATCGCACTTCCTGGATAGAGGTTTTATCTGCTAGTAGCAGTCGAGGGCCTAGTTGTTCGGCTGCTCGTGGTCTGTTCAGGGTTCGAAAATTCCACGTATAGATCCGAACGTCGATGTCCTTATTTCGTTTAGCGGGGTTGTGAACATTTGATCCGTCCTTTTCCGAAGCTTTTGCTTGTTTCGTCACATGGGGTTTTTTATGTATTTAGGTTGTTGGCCTTACGCACAACCTGCTGGGGTGTGGGAGCTGCCTTTGGCCCATGAGAGGGCTCATCCGCCACCATCTCTATTCCAGAACCCTGACCAGCTCTAGAAATCCTTATGGACCTGAGCTTCAAATATGTCGAAGTAACTCGCATAAGGTCTCTGCCGTCCGATTGTTGACCCAGCCGTTAATTCCATCTAGGGAAATCTAGGAGAATCCTCGTCAGGTGTAGTTCTGCTTGCTTGCTTGCGCACAATTCTTCGGAATTCAAGAAAATGACCACCCGCTTCGTTATCGCTTCTCTGTGTGGACCTTAGAGCAGCTCGAAATTGGTGATAATTTTGCCAAAAATTGAGGCACATTTTCATTTCGGCCAGCAAAATTGCTGTAATTGACCGGATCGCAAAATCCACATGTACTCATAAAGAAGTCAATGCATCTTGAACGTTTGACTGTTTCGTGTGGTTTTTGGAGTGGCGGCATTATTCGCCAAGACGACAATGGAAGAAACGTTACAATTAATGCAGAGCGAAATAGTCATGTTGCTTGGAGAATTTGGAGAAACCCCTTTCTCAGAACCTGCTGTGACTCTTATAGCATCATACAATCTCTTCGACGGAGGAATTGGAATTCTAAATCAAGATTTTGCATCGTCGAACGAGTTTCGCAAAAACCTGCTCCTATATAACCAGCAATCCAAACACAAATTTCTTTTTAAATCACATGCTATTTTGACACTTCTTTCCCGCCCGAGTATCATACCTCCGCAGAACGAAATAAATTGCTTTGCCCTTGAACAACATTGGCAAATATTGCAAGCTTATTTCAAAAGTCAGTGCTGTGTTGCCGAAAGATTTGACCGAAACGAAACGCCTACAGCGCCTGCTGTACGCAAGTTTACACAAGTTCGTTAGACTGGATGGTTTGCGGACAACACTCCCCGTCCCTATCATCATACGATGAGTACCGACGAGATTGTGGCTGCTGTAGAAGAGACTGTTTAAGTCGAACAGAACATCGACTCGCCATAGATCTCAATCACTCAACATTTTGAGCATGAGCCTTATAAGAATTATGCACAAACATAGATCTCGAATTATTCCTAGAACTCGGAAATTGAAAAAAAAGCAAACATCTGCTTCGTTATCGCTTTTCAGGGCCCTCTTAAGCCCTCGAATCCGGCTAAAAAATCTTTTTTTCTGACAAGTCTTGTTTCCATCTCGTCGGCTATGTTAACAAAATTGCTGCATCTTGGGATCCAGAGAGTGACAACTTGGAGAAAATTTTGGGAGTGGTGGCCTCATTGGAACATTTTATTCTAATAGTGGTGCTGAAAACACAATTTCGGTCAACGGTGAGCGCTACAGAGTCATGATAGCCGAATTTTTGTTTGCTGAAATTAAAGACATGGTCTTGGATGATCTTTAGTTTCAGTATGGCACGCCATGTCACACAGCCCATCAAACTGGCGATGACAATTTTTCGCCTAAGTGCTACGATTTGACCCTTTATTTTGTAGAGTGCCTTAAAGATCGACGTTATGCGGTTAGTTTAGAAACGTTATAATCCCGTAAAGCGAATATAATCCAAGCCAATAGTGAGATAGAGCCAGAATCAGTCAAGACAGAGTTGGAAAATTAGATTAATAAGATGTGCTACAGTGAAGCCAGCCGATCAGCTACATGAAATTATATTTTATGTCTAATGGGAATACTTTTTCTTTTCAAATACAATGTTTAATTAGACAAATCAATAAGATCACAACTTGAACTTGAAATCGAAGTTGACTCCTTCGTGGAAATCGTGCAATGTGCTGTGCGGAATAACACACCTCACCAACGACAAAAAACGGCGAAAAATAGCACAAATTATCCGCCAGAGATAAAAGAAATGGTAAGGGAAAAGAGGAAAGTACGCAAGAAATGGAAATTTACTCGAGCTCCGCAGGATAAAAGACGTCTAAATAAACTTTGGTGACTGTTCTTGCCACCTTTGCCGACGACACTGCTATTTTAGCTGACAGAAAAACAATAGAAGAATCAACAGCGAAACTGCAAAGCGCTCTAAATAAGGTATATGACTGGACAAAGATCTGGCGGATCGCTCTCAACGAGACCAAATCTGTGCAACTAAACTTTACCTACAGAAAAACAAGTCACCTGCCCATCTACATAAATTCGGTCTGTATTCCGCTTGCTAATGAGGCTAAATATTTGGGCATGACACTCGATGCAAAGCTCAAATGGAAGACTCACGTGAAAAGAAACGTAAAGAACTAGAATCTAAATACAGAGAAATGTACTGGCTACTTAGTAAATATTCCAAGCTTAGCGTAGAAAACATGCTGCTTTTATATATAGTAAGCTTTAGCACCGGTATGGACTTATATTATACAACTCTGGGGTTGTACCAAGAAAACAAATATTAGTATTTTATAAACTTTTGAAAATAAAGTCCTACGAGAAATTGTACATGCACAGTGGTTTATAAGAAATAATGACCGGCATTGTGACCTTGGAGTCACACTGTCGAACAAAATAAAGTGCAAAAGCAAACTCAGAAACATTTCTTAGTTGTAAAAGCGTTACAACGTTGTTTTTTTTTCAAAACTTTGTTATTCATAACTGTTGAACTATTTAAATTATTTATAAAATACTTTTGAAAAATAAAAAGGTACAGCAATATTTAAAAAAAAGAAAATTCATGTAAGAGGACAAAATAAATTGAATTTGCACTTTAATTCAAAAAAAAGTAACAAAAACAAATCAAATTCTCAAAATTCAGCTTCAGAAATTAAAAAAAAAATTAATAACAAGTGGCTCCTCCGTTATTTTGTATCACTGCCGCAAGACGCTTGGGGATGCTGGACACCAGATTCTTTAACATGTCCTCTGGAATTTTCTCCCATTCATTTTGAAGTCTTTCCCAAAAAGATGTTAAATTCCGACGCTTATCCAGTGGAATTCTGTCATCCAAAATGGACCACAGGTGCTCAATTGGGTTCAGTTCTGGGGACTTAGGTGGCCATTCCAATACGTCAACATTATTTTGGGTAAAAAAACTCCTTAGCGACTTTGCTCGTATGCTTTGGGTCGATATTTCGTTGGAAAATATAACTTCCCAAAGACATTTTACAAGCAGAAGAAGCTAAATTTTCCCTAATAATATTGACGTACGGTGGACCTGTCATTTTGGTGTCTATTTTGACAAGATTTCCAACGCTGCTAAAGGAGAAACATCCTCAGAGCATTACCGACCCTCCTCCGTGTTTCACGGTTTTTTGAATACACCTTTGGCTTAGCCTTCGGATGGTCTGCACCAAACTCGCTTTCTTGTGATAGGGTTTTTCAATTCAAATTTGGACTAGTCGGACAAAATATCATTTTGCCAGAATGTTGGCGGCTTTATTAAGAACTTTCTTGCGAAGGAGAGGCATTTTTTGATGTTAATAAAACTAAGCATAGGCTTTTTCTTCGCAAAAAACTTTTTTAAGCCGCTTTCCTGGAGTCGCATTTGTCCTTGGTGTGATATTCAATTCCAGGTCTTCCTTGAAACTCCTGACCGAAGATAACGGGCTTTTCCTGGCTTCCTCCGGTCAGCAGTTGCAGTAGTCTTCCGCTTCCTTCCGCAAGAACTTTTAAAACTGGCAAATGTTCCTCGTTGTTCAAAGTTAAGGCAGATCTTCCTTGCTCCAGAGATTGATAGTCCATATTTTTCTCCAAGTTCTCTTTGACGGTCCAAAACCAGCAGTTCCTTTACTTCAGGTGTTAGCGATTTCATACCAAAGCCTTAACCAAATAAAACAAAACTTAGGACCAAAAATGAAATTCTAAATTTTAATTTAATGCTTCTACCTTTTAGTTTTTTGTTCATTGTAAAGATCTGTTCTGAAAAATTTGAAAGCTTTTGGAAATATTCCAGCACACCGCACACAAAAGACAATATGCACTTTATATTGTCGCGGCTTAAATATAACTGCTACAGAGTTTGCACAACTGATAGCAAGTAAACAAACGCAATTAACAATTATTTTTTACAAAACTGTGAACACATATGTGTATGATGTCAGCACACAACAATTGAGGCATAAATGCCCTTTGCTTTTGACTTACAGGACTTAACAGGATGAATCAGCTGCTTTTGCACTTTGTTTTGTCCGATAGTGTACTTCTGTCGAAGATGAAGCAAGAAACTTCGCAAGAAAACATAAGATCCGGTTAAATGGGCATATTAATAATACAGTCCTAGAAATTCTGGACAAACACAGTTTATTGCGCCGCCTTCAAACAACTAAGCCTCTGGACTCACGTTAAAAAAGCGGAACATGTAGGATCTTTCAATGGAAAGTCACCTACCAAACGAGATTATATTGTGATGAAAAAGCTGCTTGGTAAGTTCAACTAAGTTGCGGTATCAAACACAACCATCGAAGGGAGGTGTTTTTAGTGAATAAGAATGTCACACTACTATGAGCCCGCGTTCGCGATCCTCATAGTGTCTGATGGAAGATTTCACCTGCCCTCGAGGGGGAAAAAAAAAAAAACTTTTTCTCCTAAAAAAAATTGTTTGATTTTTTTTTAAATGAACTTGTATTTGGACCAACCTGAAGACACTATCATATGATTTGGTTCTTTCGCGTCTTCTTCAAAATCTGTCGCAGAGCAAAAATTTCGTCGATTATAGTAATTTCCAGGCACTGTACTGCCTGAATATATATAATTGTACTTTAGCTGCTCCAAGATAATGGTTTGAATTATTGTTGGCATCTTGGAGTGTAGTAGACCGCCTTAGGTGTGTCCTAGGATGTACAAAATGTGAAACTCGAGAACGAATAGTTTCTGATTGACTCCTCATTCCATTTAGCTTCTTTTTTTTTCGTGTTCACAGATATTTTTTATGAAATGCTTACTTTTAGGTTAAAATTTTGAGTGCCTTTCATTCTTTACAGGTATACGAGGACCTCCAGCTGATTTTCTTCGAAGCCAGTGTCAAAAAATTCTCTCACGGATGCTTCGTCAAGCTGGATCAAGAACGAAGACATATCTCCAGACAATGGTCAAAACAACACAACTACACGAATTAGTTGAGTTCTTCCACGCATTTGTGGCATTCTGTGTTGATCCCAGTTCGCTGCTATCCCCGCTGAGTGAGTTCCGTAGTTGTTTTCTTTCTTCTTCAATCTGTATTTCGCTCTCTCTAAATTTTTCCGAGTTCTTATTAGCATCAGACGCACTTAAGAAATTTTTTTTCAAAAAATAAAAAATAAAATTTTGTAGAAATTTGATTTACTTTTTTTAAAGCATGCTCTGCTTAACATAGGCTTTGCTCAATCATGATCCATTCAGATAAAACTCATGGCTCATGTTTACATGTAAATAAGAATTAAATAGGCGGCTTTCACAAGTAGCAGCATGCATGCCATTTCTTTTCACTCCCACAATGTGTATATTAATCTACATAGACCATAAACGATCGAGCGGATTTAAAAATCTTAACACCGATCTTGGCGGTATATCATCATCAGGCGGGCAGGGTGGTTATGCGACAAATTTTAGTGGTGGTCTTACTGGTGGCCCCGAAAGTCAGGTCATTTCAGCGGTCTTTAAGCCATTGGTGACGCGTTTTGTTGAGGCACATAAAGAGTTGAAGACATCGGAGAACTCGGCATTGTATTGTGACATTCGACAGTTGGTCACTTACGTTAAAGGTGCTCATGGTGGGCCATTTAGAAGAGTGGCACTGAGCGGAATTTTAGCTGTGACTCCTAGACCTCATAAGAAAGGTCCTCTGATGCAGACGACAAGAGTTATCCGGTAGAAGTAACTGGCTTTTTCAAATGATCATTCAACTGAAGTATGCTTTTTTATTGTAGACACATTCCGCAAGCGGAGACAGCGCAACCACCTAGTTATCAGATGGAAGACAATCGTAGCCAAAGGAAAATGTTACTTAAAAAACGAAGTACCTCATCTGCCTGTGCTGTGGTAAGAAAATCAGTGCTTTTTAATTAATCTCTTATTGATTTTTCTCTTTTTGTTGGGTCCATACAGAGTTTGTTGGAAACTGAAACTTGCGACGATCATTACAGGTCAAGCTCAAGTCCACTGAGCAATATTCGACGTCGTGCCACTACTATTCGGCCTACTCTAACTCCAAGACATTCTGAACGAGCACTCTTGTCAGACTCGACATCTAGTTCAGAGCGAAACTCATTAGGACGCCTAAGTGGGCTAGTACGATGGTTTCGCGGAACACCCAAAGAGCCCGCTTCGATTGATCTGGAAATCGGTTCACTTAACCCCGACATTACATCAACATTCATCCGACATGCATCATTAAAGATTCACCGAGGTCGTTCTAGTGATGGAATAGGACGATCACTTCAGCGAGCACGACGCAGAGTTGAACGAAGACTAAACCGTTTCGGAATCGTCAAAGGAAAGAAGAAAGTTGGTGGTACCGAAGAGATGGCAGGTGTGTGAAAAAAATTAAACTTTTTGAAAACATCCTTCTTACTTCCCTCTGATAGATCTAAGCAGACGCAGTTCATCTGATCTTTGCGAAGGTCCGAGAGAATCAGAAATTGTTGTTTTGAAAGAAAGAAAACTGGTTCCTACTGAACCGATTCAAGAAGGAATGCTACGATTTGCTTTTTTGTTGGAATCATGTGGTCCTGGATCCTTCCCTGATCCACAATTAGTTGCAGCTGTCCTAGATTTGGTAAGGTGGGATTCACTTGAAAGACTTTATATAATAATCACTTTTCTTATAGCCACAAGCACCATTGGTAGCTAGGGCCGCATTTCTTATAGAATGTGCTCATTTCGTTAACCTCTGCAACAGGGGTTTGTGGCCCAGCTGGATGAAACAAAACATCACAAACTATCGACCTTCCGGAGCAAACATAAATGCAAGACAGCAATTGAGTACTGGCACTCGAAGGGCACATATTTTACAAAGAACGGCAGGGAAAATGTTCCATCAGGTAAATATAATTTTATGAAACATTTATTTCTTCTTTATTAGAAGTGTAACTGAAACTGAACTCGATATACTTATTAATCTGTTGAAATACATAGTTGCATTAACTGTAAGAGTAGAAAGATAAAGCTTGAGTTTGAGTCGAAGGAGCAGATTAACAATAATCTTTTTCAATGATGGGCCTTATGTTTTTAATGTAGAAAATTAACATTATTGAGTACGTAAGGTAAGCTATAACAGTGGAAGTAAAACCCGAAATGAAATTCTTAACCCAGATATAGCTTACGCATAAAGTCTGCCAATTATTGGAAAATAGGATCTGCGCTGTAAATGATCAGAAGACTGCAGAATGTAGTTACCTATGTACACGAACGAGGTGTTTTCAAAGTCCGATCGTTAGGAGGAACTAACATTGACTCAGACCATTATCTTTTTGTAGCCAAATATGGATGTAGATATCCGTAACAGTCATAACACGGCGAACTATTGTCATGAAGTTCAACGTCAAACAGCTACAATCGCAAGAGACCGCATTTTCCCTTTAGGCCTTTTCCGATAGACTTCCCTTTCACCTTTTGAAGAGTCTAAAGTCGCGAGCTAAGTTGACCAGTGGCACTCCCCCCAGAGCAATCGCAGAGTCTGCCTTTAATGTACTAGTTCAATCACAAATGCAGGTAGGTATGTCTAGAAAAACAGCAGATGTAGAAAGCAGCCCTACATAAAAACCTGCGAGCTCTTCGAGCTGGAAATAAAGTTAAAACAAAAGCTTCAAAGCAGAAACGAGAAAGAGGAAGAAAAGCCTCCCGAGCCCTTAAAGAGGTGCTACTAAACGAACCAAGTTCGAAAGTTTTATTTGAAACTAAAACGAACATACCAAAACTCAAAAACCCGAACAGAACTAGAAAGATTATTTTTGCAGACTATTAAACGGTGCTGACGAGCAATATTCCATATAGAGATAGACCACATTTCCATCCACTTGACCAAGATGAAATCGTGACAGAAATTTAAAAGCTAAATTCTTAAAAAGATTCTGAACATGACTGCTTAGCTGCAGGTGGATACAATACGTATCCAAAAGCTCAGTCGGCGAAAGTATGCCCGACGAATGGAAGGAGTCCGATCCTAAAGAAGGGAGATTAGCCACAAGCTCCACCAGATGAAGTGGAAAAATAAATATTAAATCTTATCTGCTGTATTTTTTGAGCACCTGATAGCCTTTGTTAACAGTGAGATCAACCCCAATCAGTGTGGTCGGTCTAAGGCCACGACAATACACCATAAATAAAACTGTTACATTTCGGCAAATCTTGGAAACGTTCCAACTCAATACACACCATCTATTTATCGATTTCGAGGCCGCGTATGACAGCATCTACAGAGACGAGTTATACAGAGCAATGTCTAGTTTTGGCATCCCTGCCAAACTCGTCCATCTGTGCAAGATTAAGATGGAGAATGCACGCTGCTCCATCAAGGTCGGTAAAGATCTCACCGAGACCTTTGATGTCCAGAAAGGATTTAGACAAGGCGATGCGCTGTCATGCGATTTCTTTAACACCATACTTTAATAGTGCAAAACTCACGCGCAAACACAAGAGGCACAATCTTTCAAAAGTCCGTCCAATTACTCGCATCATTACGCCGATGATATTGACATAATTGGAAGAAAGCACCGTGATGTCAGTGGCGCCTTTTAAAACATCGAGCTAGCTGGAGACGCTTATTGGTTGAGGCCAACGTCCACCCCGATCTGTAGCGCCACCTAAAGTAATGTAAGCCCTCTGGTTCAATGGAAACATTCGCAGCTTTAGCTATCTCCCACAGTTGATCGACACAGTGTTTGCACTCAGCATCGTTCAAATTATTGTAATTGTCAGCGTATCACGAGCATCCTCACAGGTACGCCAGTCTCGGTTCCTTTGACGTTTTGAGGCTTCCTTGGAGGTGGTTTCTCCGCAGGGATCCATATTCCAGTCGCACAAAACACAACTTTTGATGGTTGGGAAATATACCTCCAGAATTCTTCCTCAGGGTAGATTTGCTCGCATCAGCTGACTTCATATGACCAAAACTTTGACCTTTGGTATGTAGTACCGGCCTGATCTGTGCGGATGGAACCACTGCTGGTTTTGTTTTGTCGAAGGGTTTGACCGCTTCTTTTTGTTTCCAATTTTTCATTCACCAGAACTGCACTTGCAGGTTTTATTCGGGCATTGGAAAGTCAACAAGGGAGTGCTAGAAACGTTCTTCCTCTTAGTCCAGTTCTGGATGTACGAGTAATAAGAGGATGCTATTTCAGTTTCGAAAGCTTGGTTGGCTTCGGTAGGTTCTGTCAACCTGGAAATTGTTGCTTTTGAGTGTACCAGTTGTAATATAATCTTCAAACTGTTTAACTATAGATACTCGTATTTGACGTCTAGTTTGGTCGTCATTGGCGTTAAGTTCAACGCCTCACCTAAGTTCTTTCCAGTAACTTAGGATCTTTGACTCTTAAGCCACGACAAGGCAGCTTAAGAAGAGGAGGAGCAGTGCAGATATGTATGTGATAGAAATAGGTAGCATCATATGACTATATAACAATACGCGTTTCATATTTCAACATTAAATAATAAAAGAATAAATATCATGAATCTCTTCAGCGGCGTTTTTGCCGCCTCCCACTCTTTGGTGAAATTAGAACCTACTACGAGTAGGTTACAGTGAAAAACGCATCGCAATAATTTTTCCTATAGCCTACTTAGATACACAAGTCAATTTGGCCACAAGCCACACCATTCTTGTTTTATTTTAGACGCCTTCTTCAGCCCAAAATGTAACAGATACAAATATTTTGAAGAGACTTCCAATATCAACCACAAACTCTCTGTCATTTACAGTTTATCAATTTTTAATTTAAATCAACCGCAACGTTACTATTAGTAACTCAATCGAAAATGTTGTAAGACTCAATAAAGAAAAAAATATAAAAAGAGTCATCGACGAGGATGGGATTCGAACCCACGCGTGCAGAGCACATTGGATTAGCAGTCCAACGCCTTAACCACTCGGCCACCTCGTCATGTTGCAGCTGCCTGTCATAGTTGTAATTATTCATAATGCTGTAACTATGTGGAGTCCAAATTTTAATTTTACAGCAACAATTTCTTAATAATTAATTTCGAAGATAATTTGCATACCCTATAGAATTTCCTAGTTTGTCATAATTAGCATTTAAAAACACACTGGCCGAATCGCGAGTAGATAACCTTGATGGGTGGTAGTGGCTTCTGACTCAAACACCAATTACTGTATTTTATGTGGCAATATTTAGTGAAGCCTGTAAAGCGAAGCTCTGATGTTGTAAGAAAAACCTTTTGTACATATCGCTCATTTACTTGAAGACTGTCATAGCTCAAAAAATGCGATTTTGCAAGAAACGAGTTTAAAGTTTTCAATTGTATATTGGTACATAGAAAATGAATTACTGGATATTCTCTTCTAACAGGGAGATTATATAAGATATAAATATGAAATTTTTACACAATGTGAAGCATGACAAAACGAATAATTCTGCATTATTAGCTCAAAATTCGCGTTTTTTGAGTTATGACAGTCTTCAAGTAAAAGAGCGATATGTAAATGTCAAATAACGAACGAAATTGGGTGATATACCCGTTGTAACCTAGTACTTCGCGCCAAGTTTATCTATCGGAAAGCTGATCATCATAATTGCAGATTAAAATGTTAGCCTGATAACTGCATGCCGATATCGCACATAGTGCGTGGGATGCCGATTGAAATAAAAATATCGCAATATTTTGAGACAGAAAAATTACTATCTAACATCCCCATTGCAGCGTTGGGCTATGTACAAGAAGTTAAAGAAAAAGAGACGTTATGATTGCCATCAAGCGTGACAAAATTTATTCTTCTAAGAAATATAGGCATTCACACAAGTGTCTTAATATTAGCAAACCGATAGTGCAATAATTTAAGTTGAGTTAATCTGTTTTCCTGTTGGAAAATGCACTCTGTCAAATGAAATTTCTCAGTCCTTTAAAGGCAGGTGAGTAATCGAAAAGTGGTGTCTATAGCCTACAGCCTCCACCAGAGCCTACCATAAGCTAGAAAAAGGGAAACTCCACGTTGTTACTCTTACAGAAAGCATCACAGGACAGCAGTAAGAAGTCTACCGACTATCTAATAGGAATGCCCCTAATTAGATATTTACAAATTTCTAGGGGCATTCGACAAATAAAGGAGAGTTCGTGATATAGTTCCCAGGTAGAACCAACGTGCGTCCACGTCCTTCAATTTCCCACTCTGAGCCTTGCCTAACAAATACATTGTGGTATTTACCCAGACAATATTCAATGAATTCAGCCATCTAATTGTATGGGAAGAAGTTTTGCATGAATTAGCTATGTGGTGCTACAAGGGGTACATACAGTAAGGCCTGGCGGAAGTGGACCCATCTGTATATATATACAGTATAAACAAACCGACATCATGATTGCGTAAGTCTTCGCTTTAAGACAATGACAATGGTCTACTCCACAGTGTCGTCGGCTGCACATCTTAAATCCACCTTCGAGCCATCGATGAAGATCCGGATACATTTTTTCTTTTTCTTAAATTCTGAAAAAATAGAGTTGGTTTTCTTGCCCCCGATTGTTGATGTCAATGCATCAGACAGTAAGTATTGCTGTATATATATATATTACCATTATATGGGTGAATATAGTAAACTGAATTTTTCTCATGGAAATAACATACCCAATTTCGAGAGGATTGACATTGCTTTATTTTACAAAACTAATGATTCATGTCTGCCATATTATATGGGCGGGTTTCATAGCTGTCCAAAGAAGTATTGTGATAATACTCTCAATGTCTTCCGCACTTGTTCCTGTGTACTTGGCACATTCAACCTTGCCCGCCAGGTTTTAAATCGCCGACTCGATAATAGGTAGGTGCTATGTAAAATCTTGGCTGATTTGTCCTTTTTTAAAACTAATTTAATTAGCTGGTATTGCCATTTTCAACTCAAATCGTTGGAAATCTATTGCGGTTTGAATATTAATAGGGACTCAAGTCGAGGTCGGGATTCGAAGAAGAGGCCAGCAAAACCTAAGCCTTGCTGTTGAGAAAATAAAGCAGTTTGTAAAATTGATACTAAGGAAAGGAAAGGAGATAGCAATGCAGATACCTTTGAGGAATATGTGGCATTAGATGTAATTATAAGCATTACTCGTACAAACATGTGTCAACAGTTAAAATTAGAAGAAAAAAAAGAAAGGCTGGGGCAAGCAGAAAAGCAGAGAGAGTTTATTTTCTGAAGGCTTACCTAGCGCTGGATGCAGCTGCATACATATGTACTCGTACATATATGCGACAGCACAGAATTAGCCATCTAAGTAGAGCAGACAGCGACGTATATACACATAGCGTGAAAATGCAATCACTTTAATCGCCCATGTGTGCAGGCAAGGCACAATGCGCGCTAGAGACCTCCAAAAAGTGTTGAATTAATCAAACAGGACTAGTAAACCTTATCGATACCTATTCACAGCATACAAACACAGCGCACAGACTGATCATGAGCTTAAAGGTGTTCAGACCCAATATTCTTCATAGTTAGCACACATCTTTCCATATCAGCCAGTAATTGCCAGCGCCCCAAGGGAAGCAGTAGACTTTAATTGTCGAATTGTGGGAGGACGCGACAGCAATAAAAGTTATTATAGTATGAAAAGGGAGGCGCGTGTGCTCAATGGGATATCAAATCAGATGCTTATATTCGAGACTAAACAGAAGATCCGAAAACGATGCTGCCGACACCCCTCTTCTGCTTTGTGCTATCCATCGTAATGAACGGAGCGATAAATTACCCCTCTGTATTAGAGAGAAGATTCTACCTCGTCTTGCATAGGAGCATGGACGTATATTTGTCACTTTTTGTGGATGCAATGGTCTTTTGACGGTCACATGTATATTTTCACTACCCGAGTAGAAAATGAGCCTCAATATTAAAGAAAAAATGTTTTTGAGATGTTTAAGCACCCAATCGGCGTATGTTCTGTAGTACATTCCGTGGTTGGTACATAGGGTTGGTGATGCAAATCCAAATGCAAAATACTCCTTACTATGCCTTAAGACGAATGCTATTCCTACAGTGAAATCGAAAGATTTGAATTTTTTTCAACACTTTCACTTCTTGCAGCCATATTTTCTGTAGTGCCTGGATTTTGAAATGTGCGAAAAGAACCTACTACGTGATCGACTGGAAAGACCTCCCAAGAAAAGACCAATGTAATAATAAAGTTGAATGCTTTGCCTAGATCTTGGAGTAATTTTAAGCCTTTAAATTTAAAGGTTAAAAGAACTCCCTGAAAATGACCACTCTTCCCGGATGGCCCATGCATTCCCAAAGAAATCACAAAGCCTAACCATTTAATGTTATTTTATTAAGAAAGTTGAATTAAACCAACAAATCACCTGTCTGCCCTAATCGCATCAAAAAAAGAGTTAGACCACAAAGCATTTACGTACCTATTAATCCTATTTTCGTTTCAAAATCGATGGATACATACTTTAGTATCACCACCGCCCGGATTATAATGCGAATATTCCCCTCAACAAGGTCAACCCCTAATTATAGGTATGTAAATGCTCCCCCTAGAGGTACCACATATGATTTTGAAAACTCAGAGACAGCATTTTGACTATACGATTATACTAAAAGTAATGGCGATATGTGGTGATAGGCTGCCAGAAGATGTACTCAAGAGTGTTATAAAAAAAAAAGCAGAGTTCATTCAAGAATGGGAGCATTTTGAGTCAAAATGTGGAGGTTGAACAATATGATGTCTAAAACAAAACTCAATATACTACTCGTATTAACAAAAGTAAGTCAAAGTATGTAGAATCAATTCAAGTATTTTTAGGGCAGTGTGCCCAAGACCACTCTTACTCGACAGTTTTATCTGTTGAGTGCTAGGTCCACCCCAACGATTTTAACGCCATCTAAGTGGTTATTTTCGGATGTTGTTTAATTTCGAAATAAGCGGCCAAAGGATGTTCTTGAAACAATACTATCTTCAAACATTTATATGTTATATGGAAAACCAATTGTCAGATTCCAAACTATCCATGTTATTTTTATTCAGCTCAATGACATTATTCAATTTCAAAAATTTGGTGCCGAAATAACGGTTTTGTGCGCCATACTTATAAAGAACTTGCACCATATTACACCCGACATAATCAACCATCTGAACACACTACGAGGGTTGTCTGAAAAGTTTCCGCCAGAGCAATGATACAAGACATTTTATTTGCCGTTTTCTCTGCAAAATTATTGTTTACGAAGGTGATTGCCTCCTCATTTGACGAAAATCTCTGTGCTCCGAGCGCAGTTTTTAGATGAGGGAACAAAAGAAGTCGCTTGGGGCTAGATCTGGTGAATAAGGTCAAGCAGTTCAAAATGTAATTCATGGATTTTCGCCATGGCAACCGTTGAGGTGTGAGACGGCGCGTTGTCTTGGTAAAATAGGATTTTCTTTTTCTGCAAATGTGGCCGTTTTTCCGCAATTTCTGCCTACAGCTTGGCAAGTATGCTCCTGTAATGGTTTTTCCTTTTTGAAGATAATCGATGAAGATAACTTACTATCTCAAAAAACAGTCGCGATCACTTTCCCAGCGGAAAAACAGTTTTTGCTTTTTTTGGAGCCGGCTCGCCCTTTGCAGTCCACTGTTTTGACTGAATTTTTGTTTCGGGCGTATAATGGTGTATCTAAGTTTCATCTACAGTAATTAATCGGCGCCAAAACTCGGATTTTCATTCGAACACATTTTTGGTCAAACGTTTGCAAACGAGGCACAGCTTTCTCATGCCTAAATCTTGATTTAATATGTAACAAACACGTTCTTTGGACATTTTTATAACCTCTACTATCTCTCTAACTTTAATTCGGCGGTCGGCTAACACCATTTGGTGAACTTTAGCAATGTTATCGTCAGTGGTTGCAGTTTTTGGACGTCCCGAACTCTCATCATCTTCCAAGCTCTTGCGGCCACGTTTAAATTCAGCTGCCCAAAATTTCACTGTGGTAAATGATGGTGCAGAGTCCCCACATACAGAGACCAACTCGTTTTTGATTTGCGTAGGCGTATTGCCTTTCAAAAAATACGAGTAGAATAACAAGAATTTAATAACAGCTCTATACTCAATTCTTTCCATTTTCACAAAAAACACTCACATCGACTCACTCAAACGACTGTCAACTAAAAACTGCGCGTCCAAAATAACTAACTGAGTGCCGCTATCTTTACGTTTACGTTACGGTCGAACACTTTTCAGACAACCCTCGTATTGTTGATCGTTTCTGCGCAAATTTTTTTTCAGAATATGCAGTGGCGCCTGGGCGTATAAGAATAGTGCGTACTGAATAGAACATTGCATCCGTTCAGGAGAGTATTAAATTTATTCAAATTTATCGATTTGACATCGTTTACAAAAACTTGGTCCTTATTCGTCTGCTTTAACGTTTAACGCTTTAAAAGATCCAGCTCATGCAAGAATTTAAGCCGAAGGACCATTGTTTACGTCGAAATTTCAGTGAATGAGCCTAAATTCAACTGGCATTGGATCTGCTGTTTTATTGAAAAATTTTCGATCAGTCGCAAAATTGTCACATTTGGAACAGAGTTATTCGTCTGCATCGGACAATATTTTTATTTTTTTTCAAAAATATAGCTTATCAGCGCTTTACAGTCAGGGGTATTCGCCGTAGAGCCATGATTTTTTCCTTCCCCGATTGAATGGCATGAATGTGGAAGAAATGCGGTTATAGCAGTATGACGCTACGTGCCATTCAGCAAACGAAACAATTAACTTATTGATGAAAACATTTGATGAACGCATAATTTTGCGTAATGTACTTGCAAATTGTCCTCCAAGATCTTGTAATTTACGCCTCTTGATTATTTTCTGTGAGGATACGTAAATTTGTAAGTCTACGCTAACAAACTAGCAGACGACGCATTGGAAGCCAATATTATTCGTGCTATGCCCACAAATGCGTTAAAAGTAATCGACAGCTTTGTCTTTCGGATGGAATCGTGGTGTGCATATTCCCGAAATTTATTTAAAAATTGATTGTAGGTAGACTGGATACAAACAAGCGGCTATTTTATTCAATTTTATGTATTTTGTTCAAAAGCAAAGTTAGCAGCAGAGCCTTCTTCTACGATGACTTAGGCGATCTAAACAGTACAAACGTCAAAAGTCTTTTATGCTTCATCAGAAGCTTAAAGTGGTTTCTAGTGTAGGAGTAGGTTGACATCACAAAGGGCCAATAAACCTAAGTGTGCTGATCTTTCTCCAGCAACCACTCTAACCTAACTAAATCTAGTACTGGCTTAAAAAACACATCCTTTAGGTCCGCTTTGATCCTTGATAGCATCTGAACAGTTCGAAGCACAAAAAAACATAGATTTGATGATAGTCAGAGTGAGAGACACCCATCCATCTATAATCGCAAGTAAAATATAAGACCAATGTAGCGATAATATCAAAAATGTTGAAAAGGCAGCAACAAGATATATCAATAGCGAATCAAGTTTTCGCGGATACTAGAGCTGTATTTATTGCAGTATATTGTTTTTCTGGAATAAGGAAAATATTGGGCTGGCATCAGACTTATTGGGAGGACCGCTACCAAACCGCTGCGAAACATTTTGACATTGGAGCTACTCCTTTAAGACATCAAAACAATCGGTAATGTAATAATATAGGAGCCGGAAGTTGAAAGTATATTTGCCTCCTTTATAAATTCAACGTCCTTAGACAATAATTTTGTTAATAAATAGAGTTGGTTCTGTTTGTTGTTTATATTTTTTGAGATTTTAGTTTTTTTTTCTTCTTAAGTTGCGATATACAAAAGGTAAAAGTTCCACTTCCAGAATGGGGTAGAACATACATTCTTCATCGCTTTTCTTAACTGCTGACGATAAATTCTCCACTGTTTATTGAATCATCTGCTTGGAGGCCAAAAAAGTGAGTGTCTCCAGTTGTATTAAGTAGATCTTGTGGGCTAGTGTAGATCGCTTAAAGGAGATACTAAGCGGCCGGGTAACACTTGGCCCACTATTGCACCATTCAAGTAGAAGCACATTTTTTCAAAACCGAAATTGGTGCAGAAGTCGTTGATCATGGTTACTTAGTTCTAAGGGGTAACAGTAAATGGTAACGATACTGTTCTCGAAATATTATTTGCCAACTTTATGCATTTTTGCCTTTTCTCTATGCTCTTTTAATTTAATAGTGAAGAAGCGTTAATTTTGCTTGTTTACGTGTCCGCATGGCTGAAAATGTACCCTGCCATCCCCCGCTCAGGTTTTAATAGAAAGCCATCCACATCGCGATCAAGGTTTAAAAGAGCTTAACTGTTACTTACACTTGGTTTGCTGTCTACCGGAAATACCTAATGCACGGTTTCGGGACATGTTCAAGTCTATCATCATATAGATGCCCAATGAATGTTCCTCTTTAACGTTTTGTAGTAGCAATATTGTCTCCTAAATGCCCAGCCACTACTGTTCCCCGTACAATTATTTCTCTCGGTGAACGGCTAAGCGCCTTAACATTTGTCAGTTCGGTACTACACGACTAGGGAATCGATCAAACGATCGTACAATGTCTAAAATATTAACATAATTATACCGCATTCCTGAAAAGTAACGTGACCCATGGCTTGCGTGATCTCTGCGCCTGTTTGCTTCACAAATGTCAAACTCACGACGGCATGTCATGCCATTTATAAAATTGAGAGCATCTTCCGATAGAGCATTGACTTTTGCTCCCCTTTATATATATTCTCCTCATCTTACTTGCACTTTTAGCCTAATCTTTGTGATGTAAAATTTTAGTGGGCAGAAATGTTAGGAGCCAGACTCGAAGAATTACTATTCACCGAGCGAATGAACTTTGAATCATCTAATTCGTGTTTTAATGATCCAGAAAAGCAGCGCGAACTATTGCAACAAGACGAAGAGGAAGATTTCCTGGACGAATGTAAGTCTCCAATCTTTGTAGTCATTTCACTTTCTGTACATTTATTTTACTTTAAAGCCTGCGTTAATCCCCATGGAAACGATTGTCCCCATGCTCTTAAGCTAATCGCTTGCGTTCTTTTACACGAAATCACGGCTTTCTTAAGGGATACATATCAGACCCTACCAAAGGCGTCAAAGCTTTTGCATAAGGATAAACCCGCACCATGGGAGAAAGTTTATAGGTTTGGAATTTTCTTATTGACCTGATGTATATAGATACTAGCACTCCTCTGTTTCCTTAGGGAAGCCAATCGTCGTTGGTCAATGGCACTAAGCTCCATGGGTCATTCCCAGACTTCAGCACAGAGTCTACAATCAATCGCCGGTAATTGAAGTTACTTTCTTGACTTTTAAGAACGCCAAAAAAAATTGTTTTCTTTAACCTTTTTTAGGAGCTCAAACCGAACGAAAGATTTCATTTGTCCTTCATGAACCCGACAACGAATCCGAAAATAGCAGCAATACTACTTTGACCATTCAGGGTGAAGATGGTAATTCTTCAGTGTAACAACCGTAGACTTGTTTGTAGACTTATGGGCTTTTTTTTTAGGTGCTCTTCGTCGTCCAGTAGCTGCAGTAAGACCATACTTATTCCGACGTGGAACCGCTGGAGCTGCTACTGGTGGCTCATTCAAAAGGCGCTCACTTAAGCTTCGTAGAGGAACTAAAGATGGAAAAGATCTTGAAGCAGATTGTTAGTATTTATTTTCTGTGTTCGGTTAAAACTTAACATTATATTTTCAGTTAAGAGGGTTGATTCAATTCAATCACGAAGAAAGGTATCATCACTCTCAGACAGAAGCGACACTTCTGAGCCAGGAATCATAAGTGGCGGTGAAGAGTCCCCTGGAATTTTAAGTGATGACCAACAGCCAGAATCACCAACAGACTCGAATGAAGCCGATGATACAGCTAAGAATATGCCATGGATGAAGGCCGTCATCGAGCTAATGAATAGTTACAACTTTTACTGCAACCACAAGGGATTCTGTCATCCGTATTGTTACAAGAGACACATGAGGGCTTCCTCGAGGCTAATTAAAGCCGTAAGAAAGGTAAGGATATTATTATTTAGAATAAAGTTACAAGCCTTACGAATGGGGAGCTATAAGCTCTAAAGGGGATGAGTGCCTCTTTAGCTCAGTGGTAGAGCACTGGTCTCGTAAACCAGGGGTCGTGAGTTCAAACCTCACAGGAGGCAAATTACACTGGACTGTTGTTTTATTTTAAATTCTATTCAAAAAGGAATTATGGCTTTACAGTATATGGAAACTATTATCAATTCAACAGGTTTACGGAGAGGAATTTGGCTTCACAATAGACTTGGAGCATAAATCAACTGAAAGTAGTAACACTGCCAAGCCAACTAGTCGACAAAGGTCAACCAGAAAAGTATCGGAGCAAAGTTCAACGCAAACTTCCCCATCAAAAAGGAAAGATAGCATCTCGAAAAAGGACAGGTAAGTAGTTGATGTGTATTTGTAAAAAAAAAAATACAATTTTTAAAAATTTTATTGGTTAAGCTGTTTTTTTTTTATATTATTTTTGTTTACCCCAAAGTAATCAAGTCCATTCGTTTTGCATGTCAGATAATTAATGCACACTTTTATGCCCTGCTCGATGTCCCTGTACAGCTCATACAAATCGCTATTATACTCGTATCACTTCATCCAAAGCCTGTAAATGCAAATGGGACTCCAGGAGTATTACCAAATTTTCGTTTTTAAGCCAAAAAATAGGGATTAGCGAGTGTGGTCGGAGTGTGGTGTGAGTGGTCAGGCACTTCTGCTGTGGCATCTATTGCACTAATCTCCAGCACTTAATGCACGTCGCAAGGGCGCTGGTTTTAGGTTTAAGGAAACAAAGTTGCAAATGTTATGGCCTTTCTTGCAGCTACAACACATAAAATCTATTTATAAATTTTTCCGTTTCTAGGGAGTCACACACATCCATCCAATGGCCTCTCGGAATGTTGAGTCATCTATAATACTTGCTAAATAGAATTCAAATCACAGTCTATTGACACCCTCGAACACCGAAGTAATGTCTCCTACCTCATTTAACAGCGGCGAGTTAAAGTCTCAATTTCGAGAAATCATATGTCAATAGAGTCATTCTCATGTCATGTTTGTATGTGGCATCGCCGTCATTCTGCCGACAAAAAAAACCTCCACGTCCATAGCTTCCATCTATCACAACTGCCACATGATAAATTAGATTGGCTGCTTTATGATCAGGTTACCACAATGCTTCTTTAAAAGTATTGAGGTGAGAAAAGCATGTGCTCTCCGCAACAAAATTAATAAGCTTAAATCCAGCTGCAAACACTGTGTCATGTGGCCTTACTTACATCTGATTCTCTTATGTTGGTATAAAGAAAGCCCAAAACATTTTTAACGTCATCGAGAAATTCTTTCTTAATATCATCATTTACTTTTACTGGAACGAGGGCGCATATTAAGATGAAGTTGGCGAATAGATTTAATGCAAGGTGAGCGAAAATCTCAGAATATACACACCTTATCAGTCTGCAACAAAAAATTCACTCCCAAATACAAGCTCTTTCTGTTCTTTGTAGTGGGCACCCTCGCATACGTTACAATTCCCTTTTTGTCTAAACCATCTCGTCCTACTTCCTGAATGCCATGGATTCCAGGCTTATATTAAGCATGTGGTAGTTCTTCCCTTGTATATGACCCATTCATGATCAGAAAACCAATGCTCTTCTATCATGCCTTGATGGATATTAGGCCTAAAGTCTTTACTGTCTTTGTTCTGTGAGAAACAACGTCTGGAAGTTCCTTCACTGTCTTATTATTACAACACATTTAACAATATACCATATTATGCTCGACAGGGTAAGAGAATTATAAGACCAAACCGATAAAGGAAAACTGAAAAAAGTTCAAACAAGCTAGGTATCGCCTATATAGCAATAGTTATCATTCCACAGTGGCAAGACTACTGCGTAAGCTTTTCATCAATGTCGCGGAAACTGCTGCGAAATATCTCGGATGTGGCTTCAATATATAAGGCCAACTGGAGTACAATGCCCACATTCGGTCAGGTGTCACTAAGAGGTCTGTACACTTGCTAAATAGAATTCAAATCACAGTCTATTGACACCCTCGAACACCGAAGTAATGTCTCCTACCTCATTTAACAGCGGCGAGTTAAAGTCTCAATTTCGAGAAATCATATGTCAATAGAGTCATTCTCATGTCATGTTTGTATGTGGCATCGCCGTCATTCTGCCGACAAAAAAACCTCCACGTCCATAGCTTCCAGTTTAGGCAATATAATGTCGTTCAACATCGTTTGGTAACGCAATTCGCTCATTCAAATGGCCCACCAGCATAATTTTCGAAAATATCCACCATCAGTCTGAAAACCGCACCAAACTGTCATTTAATGTGGAGAGAGAAGTTGTTGTTCAATAATAATTTCCAGCGTCCAATCCAATCAGCAAAGGTCAACAGGACTTTTTAAGCATGAACTCCAAGATCACGGTGACCATATTTTCGGCTGACCTTACCGGAGGAACACGAGTTGGAGTATTCCATCACTAACCTGTCCGAGACGTTCAAATTTATTGATTAAATACACTATCGTTGTGCAAGAAGGCGCCTGAAGATGACCAACACCAAAACGAACTTATAATGATATTTTCACCTTTTTCTACCTACATATAATAAATTGTTCTAGTATGTTTCTATGTATATTTTATGACTTCATTGTTATCACTTATCAAAACGGAACAATAGCTTGTTCAGTGAGGTTGTTCCAAACTATTCCACACTGTTCAGTGAGAAAAATTTCTGTCCGAATCTGTTCTACTTTGTGTTCAGTGAGGTTGTTCCAATCTGTTCGCAACAGAAAATCTTACACCTACAAGTACTTTCGAAGTAGAACACAATTGTGAAAAGTGTCAAAATCAACTGTGATGTAATCGTATTATTTGTTGGCGGTTATTTGCTAAATCAAGTGAAATTTTAAATTACAAATGGATTAACTTTTGACAATTCTCATATGGGCTGTACTTTTCTGTTCTCATTTGATTTGACGTTTTTCACACATTTGTGCGTTTCTGTTCTAGTTTTTTCTCACTGAACAAAGCTACAGCCGATTATTAACAGATCAACAATGACGCGGAATTTTAAATGACACCTCTTGTTGGTTGGCAATTTATAAGAAACAGATTTCTTATCATGGCATGGCAATTCAGTTTACCAAAAAAAAAATCTGTCAAACTTTTATTTCCGGTTTCCAAATAAGCTTCTTCCCTCTTTGCAATATAAATTATTGCCTTGGTAAACAGACTTCAGTTTTTGTGAACAGAAATACAATATAACGTTGTTACGTTCCAAAAAAAAAAAAAGAACATTGCTGTTTTCTACGTCTTCCTTAGAAGTTTGGTTGTAGATTATCAAAATTAACCCTTCCAAGGTGTAGATATGGAAGTGAGTCATGCCTAGATTTAATGGCCTCGACAGAAGAATTGCCTAGTAAGCCCATAACAATAAATTCCTGATTCTTGCCTTTGCTGGGAGAAAAAATCTCCCGGGTACCACAGCAAAGAAGTACAACTACGAGAGTTATAGTGTAGAAAAAAGGTATTAAAAAAGGTAACGCACTGTCATGTGACTACTTTTAGATATATTAAACTTGAAATAATTGTGTGAAACTCACAAACCGACACCGGAGATACAATGATGATATTGGTATAATTGGAAAAACACACCGGTGCGTTCGCTAGTATTAAAACAGAACCTGAAAATCGGCTTAGAGGTTATTAAGGACAAAACTAGGCAAATGCTGTCAACAAGTATGGACACACAACGAGACGAGTGAATCAGAACGTCACAGTTGACAGCTATAATTTCGAGCTAGTAAGGGACTTTGTCTACCTTGGCTCTACCAACAACACCTCAGCAGATATAAATCGAAGGATCACTTTTTCTAATCTCTGCTTCTTTTGACCAAAAAGGCAATTGGGTAGTTAGGCCATATCTTTAAAAGCTAAGGAAATTCTATATAATGCCCTGATCGTCCCAGTTCTGGTTCATGGCGTAGACTCTTCAAAGTTTATTCTTTTCGGTTTTCGTTGACGAGGTTTGAAGGAGAAGATTCGACGACCAACTATACGATTTGTACAGCGACATCTACCTGCGCATAAGTCGCATTAGATGGCTAAGAAATGTGAGCGTGTTTACCAATGCTCCGGCCCGCTGAGTTTTCGAATCATACTAGCAGGAACAACGCAGCAGATTAAGACGTCATCTTAAGTGCGCACACAAGTAAAAGCGGACCTAAACCTTTTGGACGGCGAACATAGAGGCATTTAGCTCAAAACTGGACTAACTGCATAAGCTTGTTATTTGGGACCCGAGCTTACCCCGAACTGTAGCACAACTTAATTAAGTAAGTAATAATTAAGGACGTTTCTTGATTGTGTGTCTTCGGCGCCTATGATATGACGGTAAAATTCGATCAGCTGGTGTTATCACCTTTATGGATAATAGCGTCGACTTCATAGCATATTTGTGCGTCTTCGTTGCCATTGATACACCTATATGTTGAGTGTTTGTCAGAGTTGCGTACTTGCCATTTTGTACGTGGTTAGATAGCAGAGATTAATTGAATACAATTGAAATAACCCCTAGCGTCGTGTTTCTGTTCCTATGGTCTCCAAGGGACTTTCATTCGCTCTGCGTCTTCGCCAGCTTTAGTCCTTTATTGACATCCTTCAGTGGGATGCCTTTAAAGTTTATTCAAATTCTCCGGTATTATAGGTTTATTCTGCAACAGTTCCATCCAGGAGTCGTGAAAACAAAAACTTGAGCTTGGAGTTTTCTTCTTTGATGTGGAATACTCTTTTATAACTTTTAAACTTTAAGCGCTGTCTATCATCAAAAGCAGGCCAATGAACTTGCGATGAGACCTTAATGCCCAAAATACATGAGCAGAATTTTGTGTGCAGTGAAATAAGAATACACATGTTTTAATTCGCGAAGCTACATATAAATGCTGCACGCAGCGTTGTTCTGCAACACATCTCTATTTCTAAGTTCACTGCAATCGAAAATGTCACACATAAGTGACAGTAGATGTAAAATGACAGCAACCGATGCGATTGACTTCAAACAATATCTGCACATCTGTTTTACGGGCAGAGCTGTCAGCAGTACTGCAAGAAGATTTTCTGCACATGTGTCTTGGGCATAAGGGTTTTCTTGTTTGGTTCGTAAACCCTAAGTAGTTTTAAGCAAAAGATCAAACCGACATATGTAGCTCCACATAACTATCCATTCATTCGTATCTTTCTATATTTTTATAGAATAAGTGATGAACCCGATATCGAAATGGTTGAAAAGCTTGCCAAAGCCCTCAACACTGAAAAAGAAAAACGAGAAGAAAAAGAGTCACCACCGATTCTTAAATTTGTCAAAAACCACATAAGAGGTCTCTTCCACTTTCCAATGTCTACGCTGCTAAAGGGAGCTGTCATTTTAACTGAAGAGCTTGTTATTGAAGCATTGCCAGCTGCATGGGAACTTCTTCTTGAACACAACCAAGTAAGGCGTCAGACTTTGAACACGACAGTGTCTTCTTATAAATGACTTCTTTTTTTTAAAAAGGAAACAGCAGCTGTAGCGGCTTCTTTGTTCCTGATGGGTTCAGTAAAAGCTCAAAATTTTGCATTTGACATTATGCAAAGAGCTCTGAAAAATAAAGATCCAGACATAAGAATTGGCGCAATAATGAGGTGAGTAAGGAATCAACAAAAAAGTTTTGAGTACAGTTTAAATCTTTATTTATCTAGATTCCATGTCCTTTGGAAATGTCGTTTTCAAGTGTGGCCACGCATGGAAGATGGAGCGCATGATGTAACGTTTAAGGTCCCCCCGGGTGGTATTGAATTCACTCTGCCATCACCGAAAATTGGTATAGAGAGTTTACCAGTAGTCGACCCTCCGTGGACGCCTGTACAACAGACTAAAGATATGGATGTGACTTTGAATCAAGATAGACACGTAAGCTACAATTTATGTTTGTTAGTGCCCATAGTTATCCTTGTATTTCATTCTCCTTTATAGCGCTCATTGGTAACTGCAACGAAAAGTAGAAAGATGCAACAAACTGAAGCAATTCGCAATGCACTCCGCCAGCAACGTGACAAACAGCGGGCCGAACGTCATAGTTTTTTAATCACTACCATTCCAATAAATCAGCAAGCTTCTCATGAACCGGGTTTGGACCATGCTCCAGGTGAAGATCACGCTGAGGGCGAAGAGGAAGCTGAAGGCGCAAGAGTTGCACCCCATTTGCATGCGGCGCATTCGTTGTTCCCATCAGTACTGTGCTCCTCTGTGATGCAGATTGTTGCCTGTTTAGACGATGCAGCAATAGGTTCCGATGGCAACTCTGTTTACGAAGTAGCCTATCAGGTGATTTGGGTTTGTTTAGTGGAAGAGTCGGCACTATTCCTGCGATATGTCTTAGAAAGACTAACACGGGAACGTCAAGATCAGATGTTTAAACTCCTTCGCCACTTAATCCGGTTTGTTCCACGACTGCCACAGCAGGCCGCATTTGCCCTATATAACTCAATCATTGGGTACATAATGTTCTACGTTCGGTCCTCAAATGAACACAAGCAAGAGGTAAGCTTTGCAATAACCATTTAGCAGTTCTTGTAAATATTCTTTTTAGCTTGTTGGATCAGCTCTTTCTGTACTGTGGATGGTAGTGCACAGCGTGCATGGAATAATGTTCAAGGACTTGAAGCAAATTCTACGAAAAGAACAGTGTGATGCTTCAATACTTCTTACAGCAAATGTGCCAGCAGCAAAGAAAATTGTCATCCACGGCCCATTTGAAGGTACTGTAACGCATTTTTTACCTAAATAAATGAAAGGCTTAATTGTTGATGTATTTCCAGATGACGGTAATATACCTCAACAGTTTCCAGTGCAAGAAGATACTCTATTCAGCCAGCTGTTGAAGGAGGCTTTGGACTTTTATCCTGTGGATGAGAAGAGTCATCATCATTATGTACTCGTGGATTACAAGAGCAGTAAGTAAAACAATCCTAAACACTCCTGACTTAAAAGGAGTTGGCTAGATTTTGATTCTTTTTTTAATTCGATTTCCATCAACTGGAACTATTATAAAGGGTTTTCCAATAAGGACTTGACAACTTTTTTTTCAAATAAAACGCAAACTATTTGAGATATTTCAAAAACTTTACTATCGGCTTGAAATACAATCAAATTTATGAATAGAACTCGACAGGGCGGGCATGTTTGCAGCGGTCGATTCATTGGACCCAATTTTCAACGACTCGGCCACACATTTCGGCCGAAACGACCGCTATTTTGCGTTCATTGTTGACTCTGAGCTCTTCCAACGTCGTCGGCTTGTTGGCATAAACCAATTACTTAACGTAGCCCCACAGAAAATAGTCAAGCGGCGTTATATCGCACAAACGAGACGGCCAATCGACTGGCCCATTTCTTGAGATAACACGCTCACCATACTTACTCTTCAAAAAATCGATTGTTAGTCGCTTCAAATGGTCCATCGGCTTCAATTCTTGGTGTAAACCAAGATCCTTACGCAAAATACGCCATAATGTGGTTTGAGCGATGCCAAATTCTTGAGAACGACGTGGAATTGACTGATTTGGATCGTTTGGTACGGACGCCCGAACGGCTGCGATATTTTCGACACTTCGGCCAACCTGTTGTCTCACTGATACGGCAACATCACACAACGAATATGTAGACTAAAATTTTTGCACTAAACTTGTTATTGCCTGTCTACTAGGGCGAGAATTACGACCGAAAATTGGAATTAATGCTCTTAAAGTTGCAGTCACCGACTCCGAGTTTCGGTAGAAAATTTTTATAATTTGCAGACGTTGCTCGCTCGTGTACTTTACCATGATAAAAATGTTGAGTTTATTGAATAAATTGACAGTGACAGTTTGATGATTAGTGAAAGAGTGCGTTCACAAATTAAATTCAAAGCTATCAAGTCACTATTGGAAAATCCGATACATATATTTGTTAGTTGTAGCACCGGTTCAATCCACCCTTTATCCACTGAGAAAGTCATCGAAGTGGAAAACAGAAACCCTTTACCCTATTCGCTTCAGTAGAAGAAGATGAAGGTTCACTTTCGAGTGGTAAGTCAGTTTCAGAAGCTATCGCTTTCTCCAACCTGTTTGTCTTCTTTCCTGTCGTCGCCGCTAGAGGAGTGCAATTTTTGCGCTGTCAGGTTTGCCTGACGTCTTATTATTTTCCTATGCAGTCTTCTCTCTTCGGCAACCCCACTAATCCGGTTCTACTTGGCTGGTTTTTTGGGACAAATCGTTATAAATAGCAATCTGACCAACTTGTCCATTCTGATTAAGTTAAATCTTAACAAAACAGAACTTCTCTGGTACTCTCTAGAAAAGGTCGCAAGAGTCATCGAAGTCCAATTAAAGATTCTTTGATATCTGATTCGATATTGTCTTATACATTTTCTTTTCTAAAAAAAAAATTCCATATGAAAGGCTTACAGGGCTGATGGAGCCTGAACTGCACCTGTTAAGTTTGGACTTCCAGGATCTAAATAGTGGCAGGGAGGGCGCAGTAGTCACTGTCATACACGGACACCTTCAATTCCGCGAGTGTAGATCTGTGATTGTCAGTTCTGGTTTAGTACGAGTATTTTTTGCGCCAAGTTTATAAAGAAACTGATGGTAAGGACGGGATATGTGTCGTATCTAACTGACTGTACCTAGTGTTCCGTGAATTATTTCCTTATGCTGCATGTCTAGTAAAACATTTTCGCCTGATTCAAGCCGAAGGCAAGGAGAAGTATTTTAGGTTCTTTTATAGGTTCAGGTGTGAAATGTCACACCACTAACATTCCTCTATCAATACCTACAGAGCGGAATACCTGGAAACTAGGCAGAATCATCCTATGATGAAATCTGTGCACAACAGCCGAAAGGTATCTCATTTCTTAATGTCCCACTTGCCAACTTCCAGATCCATTTTTCTTTTAAAAGAAGTGGTATTTGGTACAACTTGCACTGACTCTGTTCTCATGTACATGCAATAGCACCAACATTTACCGACATTCCGACATTCTCTGCAATCAGATATAGCCACGGCTGGAATCTGAACCACTAAAGCAATATATTCGGACCTTCATGAATTACCTCTCGTTAATTTTACTTTCGTCTGTCTACCAAGTGGGCACATAACAATCTAAATAGCAACCTGTTATTAGTTTCGTTCATCTGGAAGTGTATTTGGTAAATCTGCACTGGGCTCTGCGTCTTTTATGAATAATGTATTTATCTCTCTAAATAAGCTAACTCATTACACTTTTACTTTCAGGTAAAATCTTGAACCCGAATTGGTACATTCGCGATTTGTATTTCTTTAAACGATCTCAATATCCAGAAGTTCGTTTGATTGCAATGAAACCCGACGATTCCTTTCTCGCCCTACAAAAGCAAGAGCTAAGCAAGAAATTCGTCGAAATTGGCAAGGTTCATCTTACTTGGGCAATTTTGAAAAATGTCGACATGGTCGTTCAACGGGTTGTCTTCCTGCACGAGGAGCTAATGAAATTACCTTCATTCCCGAGGAAGGCTTTGGAAGTTGATTTGGATCTTCACCAAGGCGGTGAATACGGAAAAGTGAGTACCATATCAAAAGATGCGAATTTTTATAAGATATAATGGCTTTCCTTTTTGAATAGGCACTCCTTGGTCTTGATGTTTTACACAAGTTCATGTGGGTGCGATTAATCGCTAGAATGTTTGAAGCCATGGCTGGAAACTTTGCCTACTCTGCAGATATTCAGTTGTTCTTAAATGTCTTATCTGGTGCGGCAATTCTGCATGCAGAGGACTCTTGCATCATGCGATATGTCATGGCCACATATATCAATGCAGCATTTAATTTTAAAAACATATTTTCCACAAATGGGTAAGTCGTATGTGGCAAGTTATTCTTGAACCATTTTCAGTCCTGTTTTACTTTAGATACTTTATGATTATGCCAACACTACTTCAAGTCTACTCCTTGCATCAGACAAACAAGTTGATTACAACGACCATAGAGTATGCAGTGAAGCAGTTTTATCTATTGAATCGGAAGCCTTTCATTCTGCAAATGTTTGGGTCGGTCTCAGCAATTTTAGACACTGATGAAGAAGGCACCTACGGAGAAGCTCATAAAGTGATATATCAGAAGGAGTCACCTTTTTACTAACCAAACCTTAAAATTTGTTTTCTTTTTGTTCTAGGTTCAATCCAGTTGTCTCTTCAACTTACTACTTAGTCTTGAAGATCCATCACCAGATCCACTTAACATCGCTGAACTTGTAAAGGAACCTAAGCCTTTAAAGGCCATTGATTTTTGCTACCACGATGAGGATGGAGATGTAACTGTGCTCGACTGCATTACCCTTTGTGTAATGGTAGTTTCCTACTCCGCAGAAAGCACAAGAGGATATCAAATGCTGGTTCGTTTTCAAATTGCTCTGTCTAGTCCCTGAATGTTAATTACGTTTAATTTTCATAGATCATCCTTGAGGCAATATTGCCATGCTACCTTCAACAAATCCAATCCCCGAGCTATATTCCGCTTCAAGGCAAATCCGAACGCGACATCATCCTTCAACTCGCAGTTGCCATTCGAACAATGGTACACAATTGTGAGGGTCTGGCAAAAAGCTACAACGGGCCATACCGCAATAGTCCCGAACACAAAGGTTCAAGCCAACGCAACTGCAGCAGAGGTCCGCCTTGCTCTCCGGGACTAGAATTCGAAGAGGAATCACACTCAAAGTATGTCAGTGATGCAAGAGCAAAAAACCTGATAGACTCCACCGAAGATTCAGAAATGATTCGTACGGAATATCGACGACCTCGAGACGTTCTTCTCTCTGTTGTTGGAGACTTCCTTAGCAAAGCCTCAACCCGTTTACAGGAACTGTCGAAGAAACTTCCAAGCGACGCAAAGCCAACTGAAGTTTTAGATGTGAAATGTCACATTCGTTTGGCCGAAATTGCACATTCCCTTCTAAAGGTATCACCCTACGATCCAGAATCGATGGCTTGCAGGGGTCTTCAACGATACATGCAGGCAATATTACCACGAGCTGAATGGTCAAATGACGCTCTGCGAAACGCACTTGTTACCATTCTTAGACGACTGGACAAGGTTTTCCTAAAGATATCAAAGAAACCCTCAATCCGACGCAACACAGACTGGGAAGCTGCCTCGGGTCTTCTCAAAGGCATCCACGAAACCATCGTTCGACATCCATATGTACTGCATTGGCAACATGTCAAGACTTTAATCAACACAGTCCAAAATTTAATTGTCAATGAACCAGGATCTGCTCCGGATGGTGTCTCAAGCGCAGGAGCTGCTCTAATGTCTCAGAATCCGCCGGCATTCTTTTGTTCCACTGTCGTTCGGTTGGTCGCCCTTCAGGTGGTTAGCCCAGTCGATTTCTATTCACTGGTTCAGATATGCGGTGGAAGTGCTGAATTTGCTACGCAAGAAAAGGCCGAAGGTTTTCTAATGCATTTGCTTATGCCCCTATGCTTGAAGGTGTGCTCCGGACGAGGTGTCTCCGACATTGGCGAACTAAAACAAAGTGATGTTTCATTTCTATTGACTGCCGTGCTGAATGCAATGAGCCCGCCAGCAGGTCGAACTGGACAAGCTGTTGCGCAAATTAATCGAACTGGTGGTGACTTGCGTGCTGGCTCCCTTACATTCACAGGAAGTAGAGATGCCAAACGGCCAGCAAGGATATCCGGATCACTGTATCAGGCTGCATTTTTGGCACTACGAATTGTTTGTATTTGTTTCGAGAATCGCTTAGCAACGGAATGGTCACGTATTGCTAGGGTTATGCGAGATTTAGGAAGACGGAATGAGGCTGCACCTGATCTTTGGAGTTTCCTGGAGTTTGTTGTAACACATCGAACACCGTTGTATATAGTGTTGATGCCATTCATTTTACATAAGGTAAGTTTTGGAAAGAGAACACATTTTACACTTTTATTGTTAACTGAGGGAGTCTTATGGAATTTATTGGTTGATGTAGCAGGGAAGGGCTCATGTCTTCAAGAACCAAACATAACTTTCGACCACAAATTGCTTCCATACATATCACTGGCTAAGGGTCAATAAAGTCGTTACACTTGTCAAATCACAGATGGTTACGTCATTAGGAGTCGCAAAAAATCCTCTCTCTGTGTATGGAATTACAAGATAATGGTTAAGGCACAGACCTCATCTCTGCATTCAATTTTTTTCGTTTTGTAATTTTATAGAGAGATATTTCCACACTTGAAGATGACTGTGGTCGCTTTCCACTTATGGCCACCAAGTGGGAATCTATATATCTTAATTATCTGAATCAACTAATTTGCACTTTTTTCGAGAATTTCGGGCAGTTTTCCCAAAAATGTTTCTAAAGATATCACATGACAACGAGTCACCTTTTCGGGACCCCACCAAATACCATTTGGTGTAAATGATTACAGTACTACCGGCGAAAAAATTCGACGAACTGACTCTTAAGCACCTGTAGATCTCACTAAGACCCTGTTGGCTTTCAAAAGAAGTTTAATTTTGGGTCAGGATAACCAAATAAAGTAAAATTGGGTAGCTTTCTCAGTTATGACTTGTGTGCATCGTACTGAAATGATGGTACCTAAACTAGCACATAGGACCGACACAAACAGACCTAAGGTTAGTTTAATGTGCACGGCTTAGTTATTTTCCTCAAACTGGGCTCTCAGACAGTGATTCTCGATACTGTCCAAGTGCAAGGTGTCATGGCTACACAGATCAGAGTTGAGGTACTGGTTCAAAACAAATCTAGGACGGTAGGATGGAAAATCTTTGTAAAGGATCATCAATACTAGGTTTGCTCAACAGTTGCGTATATGGCAAAACAATTTAAGCCCGGAAATCTCAATTTGAAATGATTTGACTAAGACTTCCTTACTTACTTTAGGTGGCGCTACAGTCCGGGGTGGACCTGGGCCTCAGTCAACAAGCTTCTCCAGCCAGCTCGATCCCTGGCTAGCTGCCTCCAGTTTCGCACGCTAAGTTGGCTGAGGTCCTTTTCCTCTTGCGTGCGCCACCTGAGTCTTGGCCTTCCTCTACTGCGCTGTCCCTCGGGAGCGGATTCGAAGACTTTTCGGACCGGAAAATTGGTGTCCATGCGCTCTACATGACCCAACCTCTCATCCATTTTTGATAATGTCCATGCCTCTGCGCCATAGAGCAGGACCGGGATTATTAAGGTCTTATAAAGGGTGACTTTTGTTGTCCGGGAGAGGGCTTTGCTACTCAATTGCCTTCTTAGCCCAAAGAAACAGCGGTTGGCAAGAGTTATTCTTCGCTTGATATCAGCGCTGTTGTCGTTGTCTGTATTTATAGCAGAGCCTAGGTAGACAAAGTCCTTAACTACCTCAAAGGTACATCTGTCGAGGGTGACGTTCAGCCCGAGACGTCGGTGTTGGTTGTCCTTTTTGCTTGAAAGCATATACTTGGTCTTGCCCTCATTGACCGCTAAACCCATTTTCGCCGTTTCCGTCTCAATACTCGCGAAAGCGCCACTGACATCACGCTGCTTTCTCCCGATTATGTCAATATCGTCGGCGTATGCCAGTAGTTAGACGGACTTTTGAAAGATAGTGCCTCTTGCGTTTGCTCGTGAGTTTTGCACTATTCTTTCAAGTACGATGTTGAAAAAATCGCATGACAGCGCATCGCCTTGTCTAAATCCTTTCTGGACATCAAAGGTCTCGGTGAGATCTTTACCGACCTTGATGGAGCAGCGTGCATTCTCCATTGTCATCCTGCACAGACGGACGAGTTTGACAGGGATGCCGAAACTAGACATTGCTCTGTATAGCACGTCTCTATAGATGCTGTCATACGCGGCCTTAAAATCGATGAATAGGTGGTGGGTATTGATCTGAAGCTCATAGGTCTTCTCCAAGATCTGCCGTAGTGTGAATATCTGGTCGATGGTGGACTTTCCTGGCCTGAAGCCACACTGATATGGACCTATCAGGTTGTTGACGAACGGCTTCAGGCGTTCACACAATATGGCGGATAAGATCCTATGTGCGATGTTAAGGAGACTGATGCCTCTGTAGTTGGTACAGTTCAGAGGGTCTCCTTTCTTGAGAATCGGACAAACAATGCTGAGGTTCCATTCATCGGGCATACTTTCGTCCGACCATATTTTACAGGTGAGTTGGTGTATGCTCCTACCAAGTCATCGCCTGCTGCTTTGAAGAGCTCGGCAGTCAGGCCATCCGCTCCAGCAGTTTTGTTGGACTTAAGCTTCGATGTAGCTATCTTCACTTTCTCCAGGTCGGGTGGACGGAATTGTTGGTCATCATCGTCCAAGTTGAAAGGTTGATTCTGCCTGACAGCGGTATTTGGTCCGTCATCGCCGTTATACAGTCTGCAGAAATGGTCTTTCTAAATCCTCAGCATCGACTGCAATTCTACTACGATGTTCCCTTGTTCATCTCTATAGGCTTCGGTTCGGGGTTTGTTTCCGTGGCATGTTATTTTTACCTTTTGGTAAAACTTCCGAACCTCATTCCTGGAGTAGCATCTCTCAATTTCCCCGATCGCGCGCTTCTCATTCCTCCTGAGAAGCCGGTGTTCGTCTCTCCTCTTCCGCTGATAGAGCTCGATGTTGGCTCCTCGGAACGTACGGACATCCATAATACTGGAGGAGTGTCTTGCGTCGATCGCAATGTCATCAATCTGGTTGACTGTTGATTGATCAGGAGTTGTACAATTACCCTTGGGAATGTCGAGATGTGGGAACCGCGTGCTAGCCACGACAATGTTTCGCCCTGCCGCAAAGTCGATTAGCCTGAATCCGTTATCGGAGGTGGTGTTGTGCAGGCTATATTTTCCGATTGTTCCACCAAAGATACCCTCTCTTCTTAGCTTTGCATTAAAATCACCGAGGACAATTTTAATGTCATAGCTAGGGCATTGCTCGTAGGTCTTGATAAGGAGCTCATAGAAGGCATCCTTGGAGTCGTTATCTTCCTCCTCTGTGGGGGCATGCGCGCATCTAAGGCTAATGTTGCCGAATTTAGCCTTGTTGCGGATCGCTAGGAGGCGCTCGTTCACATGCCGGAAGCTGAGGACATCTTGTCTTAGTCTGCCTCCGACAACAAATCCGCATCCAAATAAGCGCTGCTTTTGCCGTCGATAGCAATTGCCGTAGTAGATATCGCAAATCTTCATCTTCTTTTTGTCTGGCCCATCCCATCGCATTTCTTGAATGGCGGTTATGTCTGCTTAGCAGCAGTCTACGGCCTCCGCTAGTTGCTCGGCTGCACGTGGTCTATTAAAGGATCTAACATTCCAGGTGCATATTCGAAGCTCATTGTCCTTAAATCGTTTGCGTGGGTTGTCAACAGTGGATCCGTCCATATCCGAGGTTTGTTGATGCTTCGTAACTTCCTTTTTTTTTAAATGGCCGGGCAGTTACCCCGGCGGCACAACCCCCAAACTGGAGGACCAGTTCCATTTTTAATGCCCCTAGGATGAGAGGACGGTTACACCATAGCCAGTAACCCGTTCCGGGATGTGAGCGCTGCCGTTGGCCCATATAGGGCTCGTCCACCACCATCTCTTTTCCAAGACCCTGACTAAGTCCTGGAAATC
Organism: Volucella inflata; assembly: GCA_928272305.1. NCBI lineage: Eukaryota > Metazoa > Arthropoda > Insecta > Diptera > Syrphidae > Volucella > Volucella inflata. The sequence continues at coordinate 144,527,921 of OV743716.1, read as the reverse complement.
CTTACCGACCTGAGCTCCAAATATGTCGGAGTAGCCCGGATAAGGTATTCAATCAAATCATATGACCCGCCCAAACGATTAATGTAGCCGTTTTTGGAATTACAAAACGACAATGAACGAGGATACTATACAACCGGTTTAAATGAGCAGTAGAAGTTACCGACTTTACATCCAATGCAAATACCACCTTAATTTTTGTATTAACTTTGTAATTGCTACTCTTAATTGTATCTTCCTTCTGACACTTTTTACTCGACTCGAGTAAAACAAAGCCTTTCCTTAGCTAAGCGAATCGACTATATACTTTGTACGATTTCTAAATTCGGATTTCGCAAATCCTATAGATAAAACTTTCTAAAATACCCGCAAGTCTAATATTTAAATATTTTTAACTTTTTTCTATATAAGATTGCACAACCACCAATTGGCGACCACGAACGTCATATGCAGTTCATCATACGCGAACGGTTACATGGTAGCCCGCCCCAGGGAGGCATCAAGTCCAAGGGCGCTCTTCTCCTCGAGTTGGCACGGGAACTAAGGGACTTACGTGATGAACTGGAAGAAAAGCGATATGGTTAGTACACTCACATATATCTTCCATCCTGCCCACCACGCCTAAAATATATCTTCTTAGGTTCTGTTTCAGATCAAACGAATTCAGATCACACTAAACGCGAAACTGCAGCGGCTGCTTCTTCTGCTGGCGATGGACATAAATCTCAACAACGACCCTCTCTTATTTCAATCTTCACAGGAACCACTGGTCAAGCTAGTCATTCTCATGTATCTGCAGTACCCATCGATTCAAGAAGTGGTTCTGGTGGTATATGTACCCCCAGCGATACACTTTCACAGCAAACACTACACCCTCCGAGAGAGTCTCTATCAAGTGGATCAACCGGTACAAATCGAGAGCATGTTACAAGTGAAAGTCATAGTGGTGAAAACGTTGGCTCAGCGCCGACTTTGGGACAAGCAGGACCTGCAGGACAGTCCGGAAGTGCTACAACTATTGCAGCGATCCCACCTGGCCTGGCAGCACACTTGTCACACTCTCAATCTCTGCAACAGGCACCATTTAAAGCACAAGCGCCAAAATTACGCTTTGTGACATCTGTTGAATTTAAACATTCTTCGGGAGAGACATCTACTACACCACTGTCACCAGAAAGCCCCGCCGATGATAGTTCAGGTGAACACCAGAGATCACGTTTGCAGCGAACTAAAGCCTCAAGTCGAAAGACTTTTCGCTTAAAACGAACTCGTCATGCTCATCCAGACCCTCCACACTCTGCACCAATGCATCCGGCAGATGACCGTCCAAAGCCTCTGAATGAAATTTCCTGGGACTCAGTATCCCAAACATCTTCAACATCTGGATACAGGGACAACAATAGTCTACAGACTGGTCTTCTTTCACCAGACGGTTCATTAGGCGGGATGACGTTAGGACGATCCCCATCACAGCACTCGTTGTTGATGCTCTTTGAAGCACAGGACGAGGATACCCTTATATAGGAGTTGTAAAGGACTGAATCCAAATTGGAACGATTGACTGGGCACTTACTTTGTGCAGATTAGAAGCAGGAAATTATGATACAATTACGTGTAAACTAATGTCTTCGATGTTGTAGCCAAAAATTAGATTTAAGAAGAGGAAGGAAGATTTATTTATACAATATCTCGGTGGCCTAGGTTTATACTTTGTTATACAGTAATTGAGCAACTCTTCCACACATATAGTCAGCACAATTTTAAATTTTTGTTTATTGTTTACAAAGTGTTTGTTAAATTGATGTTATACATATAAAAAAGATAACTGGTCAAAATATATGTGAATGTTTAAAGATTTGGTTTGTTTTGAGTGCTACAATTTCTGATCTTTTATACAACAACATCAGAAGGAAAATTGAAACCCTGAACCTGTCTATGGGCATTCCTGAACACAACACAATCTGTTAGCGCTAAAGAATCTCCTTGATCTCTAAATGCTCTCTATCTAATGGTAAATCTGTCCTTCCACGAGCTTTTGCCGGAATCCAACTATTCGCGATTGTGGTGGAATGTGTCCTCGTTAATGAAGAGGCCCTAGTACCAGTATCTCTTGATTTGTGATCAAAGGGAGTGAACAGAACCTAGCTATCAAAGAAAAAACATTGCATCACTAGCAAAACTACTATGTCGCTTATAATTGTTTCCAACACTCGTACGCTTTCTACCCCCTCAAAACTACAATCAGTTCAAATAAACCCATGGTATGGCATCTCACAATCTTGGAGGGCAATTCGCAGGTCGCTTACGAAAAATTATCGGCATTATCTGGCATGTGGTGATAATAAAGTTGTAATGCCTCCAATTCTCACTTACGGGTCACAAGTGGTTCGCGTTAAGCAACGATTAAAACCGCACGAATAGCCAGTTTAGGCACCACGGAGCATTGTTGTCGGCCTCAGCGGTTGCTCTACTGTGCTCTTGCATTTTCTGCCTTCCGACCATCACACAAAAAATATCACACTATGCAACGCAGTCAGATTCCATAGATCTGGGTACTGGATTGCACGACCTTATGGCCACAGCAATATCCTGAACTCGTTACCAACCGAACAAAGATTAACTTTGATGTGGGAGCCTGAGTCACTAAAAAAAAATAACAATATTATAACGCCTGCCGAATTTTGCCAGGATCTTCCAGGCGGAACTACTGGCAATCCGAAAGGCCTGCACATAACTTAGGCGTGACACAACGCGCAAACAAAACATTTCTGTCATAGGTAGCCAAGCCGCTATCGAAGCTATTGACTTCGCTACCATATCCCCTAAACTGGTGCAGGAATACCGGAACAAGCTTGCTTGTTTGGGCGAATGCTCTCTAGTGACACTTTTCTGTGTTCCAGGGCACACTGACATAAAGAGAAACCAATGTGCTGATGAACTAGCCAGGCGAAGTTAAACTTTGCACCGCCCACTTACGGTAAGTGTCCACATCCCGCTAGGAGACGTTAAAAATCCACTCCCACTTCCTCCAGAAGTCCAATCTCCAATTGAGGGGACTAACTGCCGTATATCAAAATTGAAAAAAACAAACCAAATATGATATACCCAGATATCGCCCGAATCACGGCAATAGACACGGGGTCTTTTGGCAATTGGAGACCACCAGGCGACCTAAAGGCTGGAACTAGACACCGACTGTCTAACATGCTTAACAACACACATTATCGACCAGGTCACATAAATCGCGGTAACATAAAGGCCCATTCTAGAGCTGCTTGGGTTCTTGTTGAACCCCTATCTATCAGCCAGAAAACGACATTGCCGAATGTAACTCTTCGTTTGATTTCTGACGAGATATCATTTTGAGAGTTGATATCGGGGCCGAGGTAGAAAATGGCTGGACCTACCGTCTGATTGATTAGCATTTCTTGACAACACAACAAACTTGCGTACAGCGTTTTTATAATATTAATGATTTAAGCGATTTAAGCGAGAAGCATTGCAGACGTTTGAAAAAATTATCTTGCAACTTCAGCACCATTTTTTCAAGTGTAATGTAAAAGAAGATCTTGATGCCATTGCTTTCGACGACAACGAAGCAACAAGCGTTCTCAAGGTCGCTCTCCACTGCCATATACCACTGATCTTGAGCATTTTATGCACGCTGTAGAGAACTTTTCTGAAGATTGAAGAATGTGATCAAAAGTGGTTCTGGGGTCGATTAAAATTGCATTTGCTCAACGGTAAATCTCTTCATATTGTCAGTCCATTTTTGCGGCGTCTGAGATTTCTACCTATAGACCTACCTTAACTGCAGTTTGCTACTTAACTGAGTCAGCATTGGTTACTAGGATTTTTTGGATATATACAATACTGAAGGAAGAATGTATACCGAGCGACAGCAACCTAGCCAGAAAAATGAAGATCCAACCACTAAGATTTCTGGGTCATGTAGAGCGAATGAACACCAAATGGAAGCGAAGCCGCGATTTAATTGACGCACGCAAATGAAAGGGGACCTCAACCAACGAACAGCACGAAACTAGCATGGTAGATAGCATAAGATTGAGCTGGCTATAGAGACTTGTTAAGCGAGATACCTATTTAGGTTGTTCGCAGTTTGTAATGAAAGAGATACAAAGGGCTAGCCAGAGCATTCCATAAACGAGTTGTACGGCTGCTAAGTAGTTCCTCTACTGTGTTGTCTCTGGGTCGAAACCGAAAACTTTTTGGGCTGGGACGTTGGTGAACATTCGTTCTACATGTCATAGCCATCTTAGATGTGCACTTTTCTGAGCGGAATGCTTCTGGCAATTTTAAAGAAGCACCAGTGGTGAAAATAGCAAGAAAATAAGAAATGTTCAAAGGTGCCACTTACATATAAGTGATGTATAAGTAGAGAGGTCTTGGTGGCGGATATTCAAAAGCCAGATCAGAGGAACGAATTATTTTGTTACATCGCTTTATGAAGTCTAAACAATCTGCAGAATTTTTTACGACTTTAAATATGTGTTATTCCAACGTAAGTTGAGAATGGAAAGTTTTTTAGTTTGGGCACGCTAGTAGCTAGTATTTATTTTGTAGATGTGAGAAGCTATCCATTGAACACACATTCACTTATTCTAAGTGCACACACTTTTGACAAGAGAGCTTGATACAAATCTCCATCATATGTAATACCATATTGGTAGATACTATGGTTTCTTCCAACTCACGTTGCACTTATAAATACGAGGGTGAGGTGGAAGTTCTCAGCCTGACGATGAAAGACTGCGATTTTCAATTAATAAATTATTTTATTTTTCTACATAATCTCCTTTGATTTCAACACACTTGGTCCAGCGTGTCTCTAACATCAGTATTCCTCCCCGGAAGTGAGAGTCTGTAACACTGTCATCTACGGCCCTCTCAACTTCTTCATTGGATGCGAAGCACTTCTCTGAAACAAATTTGGGAACAAATGAAAGTTTGAGGCTGCCAAATCAGAAGAATAGGGCAGGTGGCCGAGCAAATTGTACCCCAAATCTCGCAGTTTTCCCATCGCCAACTCATGCTTGTGTACATATACACTGTCCTGGTGAAAGAAGGTTGTTTTTCTTCTTCAAGCCAGGCTTCTTCTCGCGAATTCTTGTATTCAGCTGGACATGAAGGTTGTAGTAATATTCTCCTGTAATCAATTAACAGAATCCTTTTCGTATCCCAAAACACGCGTTGAACCACCGGCTTCTTCTGATATCACCACAGCCTCAGCTACCTTACTCACCTATCGTCCAACCCGATATTATGCACTTTTTCGATGGTTCCGGGTGTGGTTGCGATTTTCGGTTCTCCTTTAAGTGGGTCATCTTCAAGGGACGTGTGACCACGTTTAAATTCAGTTGCCCACTTTTTAACGGTTTACATGGAAGGAACAGTTTCCCCGTATACAAAACGAAGAATTTTAAGACCGCACGATATTTAAGTTAATCCGTTTCAACGAAAAACACGAAATACGACTACTGCAAAAATTCGTGTAAACAAAATACTTGAGAGAACAAGATGAAACTTTTAATGACACGTAGACCCAGGCAGGAAACATAAATGTTTGCTAATTAGAATGTCATCTCTGGGTCAGCCAGAGATATTTTCACCTGGCCCCAATTTTGCTCGAATAAGATCGGTATTCGGTTACTACAAGATACTCGTATGATATGTCGACGGTCAACGCCTATCATGAAAACCAATCATCTCTTAAGCCGTTTTTGAAAACATCATCTGCATCAAAATGTCCTTGAAAAATGTTTACAAACGCAAGCTACGAAAATCCCTTGTTCGAAAATGTCATTATAAATTACTCTGCATTTGCAGCATATTCGCTAATACAGCATTTGCAGGGCATTTACAGCATAAACGTCATATGCGCTGCAAAAACGCAGCCAGAAATTTACGCTGTACAATGACATGAATTCAAAAATGACTGAATTGGATTACTCAGAGGAATCTCGTAAACAGTAAGCGCATTCATAAAATCGATTTTCTTATTTATTCTAACTAAATATTATGGTGGAAAGCAACAACTAAGAAAACAGCCTACGGAAAATTAGCGGCGGTTCAGAGAACGGCTTCCATAGCCATAACAGGAGCGCTCCGTACCACCCCTGCGGCAGCATTGGACACCTTTCTGCACCTAACACCGCTTGATAACTTGCTGGCAACAGTGCGAGACCCAGTCACTAATCTGGGTCTTTTCAAAAGCAGTAGCTTCGGACACGGCACGATCCTAGAGGAGCTACTACCAGGCAATACTATTAAAACGGATGAAATCCCTTCCTTATTCGATTTCGACATTCCGTATGATATAATATATTCGGAGAGGAAGGACTGGCAAGAAAATGCAGTGATAAGATCAAACGAAATTGCAGTTTTCAGAGAGGGCTCGAAGACAGAGGAAGGAACAGGTTGCAGTATCTTCTCGAAGGACCCGGAACTGAGGGGCTGTCGCACAATGCTCAAAGCATTATGCATTCAGAACAGGGTGAGACTGTGCTGGGTGCTGCGGTTTAGAAGGAAATGAACAAGCAGACAAGCTTGCAAGAGGAGGGCTACTCGACAATAGTGAGGTTGCTGATGTCAAACCACCCCTCTGCACAGTAAGGGGCACTATTGAAGAAAAAACCATAAAGGCCGCCAGCGTAAGGTGGTCGAATCTGGAAGGACATAGGGTGGCTCTATGGCCACTTCTCGTCGGTAACAGATCTAGGAAGCTTATTAAGCTGAATAGGGATAAGCTTAGGATGCTAATAGGAATACTAACAGGACACTGTCTACTGCTGAAACATGCAAAGAGACTAAAACTGATAAATACAGACACTTGTAGATTCTGCGGGGATCTACAAGCGGTTGAGGACATAACACACATACTGTGTAAATGTGAGGCAATATCCCGTAGCCGAAGGAAATTCTTAGGAAAATATTTCTTTGAAAACTTTGAGGAAATAGACGGTACGAATTTCAAAGGCCTTCTTGGCTTTTGTAGAGAAATTAGGTGTTTTAATAAGGAGACTATTTAAGTTTTTGCAAATTGGAGTTGGTTTTAACTGAATCCACAGGGGTTCTCGGGGATCGTGATGGGCCCGTTTTGGTGCCTAGTGTCTGTGTCTTATGGCACACCCTATTTTTCCTAAATATTATTTTTTACTGAACTCCATAACCTAATCCTAGTAATGGAAACATTTTGCTTTCTTTGAAAACGTGAAATGCGTTTGCATGAAAAAAATCATGCAGACGAAAAAGATCGACGATAACAAAAAACATTTACAGTTTGACGATCGCAACCCTTAAGTGCTGCAATGACGATCAAATTACGTTTTCGAAAACAGCCTTAACAACAGTTTTCCGAACACGGGTGAACACAGAAATCAGACAACTTCAGAAATATATGAAAAAAAACTTTTATTCAATCTTGTCTTAACTGCTAAAAATAATATCCTTATCCGTCTACAGTACCCTGTATTCCTTCAGGGATTACCAACTTTATTGTTCGCCTTAAGGCGATTCTCCCGCACTAACTTTCGCCATTCCAACCACTTGGCCATATCCGGATGTTCCACATTACCTCTTTCTTCCAACTGCAAATAGTACGCCTCACGCAGTATCTTAAACGCCTGGATACTGTAGAACGGCAACTGTGTGACAGGATCAAAGTACCTAGCCGGAAGCCTGCAAGGACAATTGATTAGAATATCTATAGAAACGAGTAAGGTGAATCGAATACTTTGTAATGGCGCATATGTATCCACCCTTGTCCTTCACCCGAATTGGCTTGAAGATCGATTGGAAGACTTTGTCATCAATATCATTGTCGAATGTGATAAATGTCCGTTCACACTTTATATCTGCATCACCATCGATAGAACTTTTGTCACTCCTGGATGACTTCTTGACCACGGGCATTGTTAGCGAGTGATATCGTATCATGGGGCCGGCAAATGATCGCTTCGTTGGACGGGTTTTCTTCTTCTCCAACTCCATCTTTTGGAATTTTTCTGAGGAAACGTTTATTTATACACCGATTCGATGGGAAAAGGACAGTTTACCTAGAGATTTAATGTTTTCCTGCTCCGTAATCTTGGCTTCTTCGAGCAGCTCTTCTTGTGTTGGCATATATTCCTCTGCACGAATTATTTTCTTCTTTCTCTTCTTAGCTTCGATAAGTTCTTTCAGTCTTATTTTGGTTGCTTCCGTTTTGATTGCAGTGGATGCTCGTATAGACTTTCGCCCGGAATCGTGGATTGTGAATTTCGGGCGCATTTTTCTCTTGGTGACTTTTGTAAGTTTTTTCTTGGGTGCAGCAGTTTTGGCATCTTTCTTTTGCGGCAGAGGTTCCTTCATAAAACAGAAAACATTAATAACTTTCTAAAAAGGGTGCATTGTTTGCCAACCTTGTACGCTTTAGTGTTGATTCCTCGTTTTTTGCGCTTCTCGGGAGCTTCTTCGTTATCCGAAACTGGCTCATCATTTTCGTCTATACTGAAGTCGGAGTCAACAACATCCTCTTCCTCATCCTTCTGACTACAAAAAACATGAAAATGAGGAAGGAATATGCCAACAAACACTGAAAATGGATCGACTTACATGTATTCCTTGTCATCGTCTTCTTCCTGGAAGCCACCATAGGAAGTTTTATAAAAGTCATCTTCCTCCTCCTCGTCGAGCAGGGTTGCAATTTTAGTTCCTGCATTTGAGCGCCGTGATCTAGTAGCGGCCATGGTAACAAAACTATTTATTTATAGTAATAAATTTTAGAATCAGAAGCGGAGACTTTTTGAAAACAAACAAAAATTGTGCCGTAAATTGACAGATTGAATTGACAGTTACAGTTGTCAAGCAATTGATTCGATATAAAACCTTACAAGGGCTTCAGATGTGTCTATGTCAGTGCATTTCAAAATGTGTTTGATTGTTTGGCGACAAATATCTTAATTGCCTTCAATTAGGCAGTCTTTGAAACATTTAAAGAATTTTACATTTTTTTAGAAAATGCGTAATTTTTATTCTTATGTGAAATAATTGTCATTATAAAAGAATTAGAAAGAGCAAGAAGTGAGTTGCCGTAAACTAGGCATTTTTAAAACATCTGTGAAGAAAATGAATCGGTAAGAAATTGAGGCCACACTTCAAATAATTGAGTCTCGAATACAAAAACCGCAATGGTTTCGAAACGAAAACTGAGAAGGAAAAGATATGCTAAGCCGACGCCGAAAAGTATAAAAAAAACCAAACTCTGCCAGTTTCAATACGCATATAGTATATCTGCAGTTCAGTGGTACATAGTCGTCTGCAGAACTTAACAGTGATAAAAAAAAATCACCTTGTGGTATGCCTCGTCGAGAATCCCTTCAAGCTTTCTACCAATCATAAACTGTGTCGCATTTATATCTACTGCTACTTTCTTTGTTGAGTCTTCCGTAAAATACGATTATTGAAGTCCGAACCCTGTTCATTCTCTTTTTTACTACTTCACTTATCTTGTGAAATTCGTTGAGCTGTTGGAATACATGAGTGAAATTTAAATCATCGATCGGTTCTAGTCTCCAAAAACGCTAATCATTCGCTACAAAGCACAGTACTGAACTGAACTATTAGGTCCTTCGTTGTAGTACAGCATTTTTTTGTAGTAGTCGCTTAGTTCAGTACTGTGCTTTGTAGCGAATGATAAGCGCTTTTGTATATTTTGAGTTGAAAATAGTGTTTTTTTCAGTGCAACTCTTACAACCTTACAGTTTCGTGGGAAAATTGAGCACCACATTCTTGGCTTTTTTCTCTGGATAAAGCTGGAACGGATATTTGAGGATTTTCGTGCACCATCCATTTTACCATTTTAATGGTTATAATAAGCCAACTGCTTTACGTCAAATGAAATTCTCTTGCCAGGCATATTTAAACGAATCACGAAAAATTGTCCTAACACTTTCAACAATAGAAATAGCAACGAACTTTTTCATTTTTCAAATCTGTTACAAAACAAAAAGTAAAAAATTCGCTACGAAACTATCCATGGACTGCGAAAAGGAGACAGGGTAAAATGTGTAAACACTTTCTTGACAGCTCAATTTTTGTTCTTTTTTTACTTTTTGTTTATTTTTTATTGTTGTTGCTAAGCGAATGATTTTTTTTTATATGTTATGTATTTTCTATAATATGGAGTGTCAAATTCGGAGAAATTGCAGTGCGTTTAAAGGAATGTCTACCAATGTAGAAATGTCAAACAAAACCTATTCAGTATTCTGTGCCTCAAAGATATTTCGTATATTTTTTTTTATCTAAAACTCGGTTTACGATGCGGTGTGAATACCGTATTAGCCTCTCTGCGCATTGAATCGCATCTCTGTTTTGAATCGCATTATAAAAACTTGTACAATTTTGAAATCCTGGAACATACCTTTATTCAATTCAAAAGGAAACAAACGCACCTAGTGTTGCATGACCATAATGAGATTTTCCTTGATTTCGTCAAGTTTCGTTATCTTCAGCTGGCTTAAGCAAAATATCAGTAGAATTCGACATTCAGTGCGGAAGTTTGACAGCTGACACGAAAATAAAAAAACAAAGCAAAGCGATGGAAGAGGAATTAAATTTTGAATATGATTTTATGAACAATTTAATAATATTGGTGGAGAAAAATAAATGTCTTTATGATAAAAAGCACCCGATGTATTACAATAAAATCCACAAATCAAAAGTGTGGGCTGAAATTGCTGCAACAACAAACGAAAGTGGTAAGCAAATTCAAAGGATTCTATAGTTTGTAATTTATTCATAATAATTCAAATTTTAGATACAAAATGCAAAACTCGTTGGAAGTTATTGCGAGAGCGATTCGGAAAGGAGCTAAAGAAATTGGAAACGCAATTAGGAACCGGGATGACCAACGTGGAGGAATGGCAGTATTTTCAAAATATGTCCTTCTTAAAAGATTGTATAAAACCACGAAGGTAAGTTGTATTGTTATTTACTAGAAGACGTGATGCAAGTATAATAATAAAAATAGTTATTCCCGAATTGTTGGCAATCAACTCATAACATCTCCGATCTCGCTCTCTATGGAAAATGACTCAGCATCCTTCGAAGATGCAAATTTTAGTTGCAAATTTGAGACAGTTGATGTGACTTCTCCAATGTATTCAAGTCCGGCAAAAAAAAGAAAGCTTCCAACAACTCTTGATGACCTATATGCCAAGTTTGGCGAAACTATGGAGAAAATTGAAGAGAATATAAGAACCGAGACGTCTCCCCCTTCCCCAAAGAAGGACACAGCTGATGAGTTGTATATGAAGACAATGGTTACACTTATGAAAGACCTGCCCATTTCCCTTAAGGACAAATTTCAATCCGACATGTTTCAAGCTTTGATGGAACTTCGAGAAAATGCTCGTGAAATTGATTGATAAAAAAGTGTTTCTACATTTTTTTTTAAATAGCCCACCGTTGTTTCTATTTGAGTTTTGAACCGTGTAAATATGTAGTAAATTTTTATAAATAGAGTATAAATATATGTATAATAGTTTTAATTTTATTCCGTTTATATTTAAGATGTAAATAGTAGATCTATACAAATAAATTAAATACAATAAAATGACATTGAAATTTACAATTTAATTTTCATTTTGAAGTTTAAAAAGCTGATTTCTGATTTGCCCAGAATTCCTTCCATGGTAATGACCTATTTAAAATTAGAGAGAAGGTGAAAAGATGAGATCAAGCTGTCTTACAAGATTGTTCGAGTTATTATTGGAAAAAGAACGGATGATTATGAAAAGATAAATTGTAGGTATTTGTTTTGTTTGAACACATTTCGGATGACGTACATTAAAATAGCTATAACGTCGCTATAGTCGAAGTGATTAAATAGAAGAGATGACACGAATAGTGATTTAGCCCAATACCGAATATTCGGCCACGCTCTAGGCCGAACCGCCGAATGTTCGGGAAAAAAATATTTTTTTTTTAACAGTTGCAGCCTGCCTCATTGCTGTGCATGCCTACAATTCGGCAGTTTTGTTCATGAATTGATATTCGGTAATCGGTCGAGTACTGGGTACTATTACTATTGAAATAAGTGGCCGAATACCTAATAGCAGCCGAATATTCGTGGCATCTCTATTAAATAGTGACTCAAACGTATCTACAGCAAGCTGGCTCAGAAGGACGATGATAACAACAAGAAATGTAAAAATTGCTCTGAGATGGGAATTCTAGCATAAATCTATTCGAAATGAACCGTGGATAGCATGTTATAAGGAGTAGATTTGGGACGAGTTGCCTACATAGCTTTGGGCAATTAACTCAAAATTTGCATAATCTGTTGAAAAGTTGGCAAAAGTATCATTTAGAAGTATTTGAGAGTTATGATAAACTGCAGAGGTTTTAATTGCCATATGGTAAGAAATGGTTTTTAGCCAAAGATCATTAGTGAAATTGTTGGATGGGCAAGGAATGAGAGTACTTCTTTAAAATAGACGGCGTTTTTTGAAGGTCCCCAACGCGATTAGAACTTAAGTGGGCTGGATACACAATTTGTTTTCTAATGGAGATTGGACTAAAACTTACCCTAAGTTACCGCTTGTATCGTTTTGTTAAAACGCTCCAGTCCAAACGCTCACACTGAAAACAAAATACAAACTTAAAAACGAGGTACACGGGTATGCTTGCACTTGGCCACTGCTGTTGCTGTACTTTGTTATACGGCAAAAGCAATGGTTATGTGTATGTAACAAGTGATGCATAGCGGGTTGTGTGTGGGAATTTTTTGGGTGTACTGTTTCGTATTGCTGTAAGGGCATAACACCTACAGCAATTCGATTCGGTGAACCAATAACAAAAAATTGTTACTTCACGGCCTTGCTTAGTGTCGTCAGTGTTTTTTGTGTTTGTTTGTTGTTATGACTCGGGAATGTAGAGTGGATGTAGCCAATTTAAGAGGGCTAACAAATAATCACTTTTCTGAGGACATCCAAGTCTGCAAATACAGGCCAGCTGTTTTGGCACTTAGTGAAGCACAGGTAGATCCCCGTCCACACTTCTCAGATCACTCTGATCTGAAGCTGCCTGCTACGAACTAGTGCCATTATTCTTTTCTGACCGCGGTTTCGCCATCTATGTGCGTAGTGATGTAGCTTATCAAACTCCACCACAATGTAGTAGTTCCAATCCGGAATTCAATTTCGTGTGGTTAAAATTCCATCACCGTAAGCAAGTTATCCACTACTGCTTTATTTACAGAAGCCCCAAACTGGACAGCAATTCGACCTTTAACGAGTTTGATGTGCTGTCTGACTCCATACAAAGAATTGTATGCCTGTATCCTCATACTGAAATCGTTATTACGGGCGATTTCAATATACACAATTCTGGGTGGCTTCGACATTCTTGGCAGACAACACCTGAAGGACGGTATGTTGAGATCTTCGCTGCGGAAAGCAACTTGACCCAGCTTGTCAATGAGCCCACGCGAATCCCAGACGTTGATAATCATACCGCCAACATCCTGGACTCGTTTGGAACCTCTCACCCTGATTAGTATACTCTTGATGTACTCTGACCTCTAGGCTCGTCCGACCATTCTGTCATATCAGCTTAATTCTCGTACATTGACCACACAGTTAGAGAAAAAATTCCTATAAGAACAGTATGGCAATACGATAAAGCCAATTGGAGCGGACTCAACACCTTCTTTAGAAATTTTAACTGGTCGTCATGTTTTCTTGATAACGACGTGGATGCCGCTGCTGATATGATCACAGACACTATTCTCTTTGGAATGAGATCCTTTATCCTTCACCGGATAAAAAGTATCAGATCAAAGGAAAAGGCGTGGTACGAGCTGTAAAGAGCTGTCATGTTGAGAGGAATGTTTTTTCGGTCCTATAAGACCAACCCGACAAAGGAAAACCGGAAAAAATTCAAACGAGCCAAGAATGATTGCAACGCCTTTCTTAAGCGTGTAAAATTTATATACGACCAAAAACTGAGGCAAAAAATACTACAATGTCCCAAAGGGAGTAAAAATGTTTGGTCGTTCCCAACGCTCATTTACAATGACACTCCAGCTGTCAGCACTTTGGAAAAAGCCAATCTGCTTGCTGCACACTTTGCAGCCAGCTCAATGCTTCCAGATTGTTCTTTGTCTCCGCCTACACTTGAGTGCATCGAATCTTCAATGGGACGAATCCACTTTCGCACTAGTGTAGTAGCAAGAGTACTTAAAGATCTTAACGCTCACAAATCCGCTGGTCCAGATGGTATATTTCCCATTGCACTTACGTCCCTTCTTTCCAAGGTCATGGAAACGCTGATAAATCGTTAGCTCATGAAATATCTCGAAACACGAAAACTTCTTAATGACCGGCAGTTTTTGTAGCAATAGGTCCACTGGTGATTTGATGGCATGTCTCACCGTAAAGTGGAACCAAAGTTTACATCAATCTGGCGAAAGCAAGATAGTTGTACTTGATATTTCCTAGGCATTTGACAGAGTTTGGCATTAGGCTCTTTTGTCGAAAATGCGTGCTTTAGGGATCGACGACTCTCTTCTTCAATGGATTAGAAATTAGCTTTCTGAACGTTCAATTCAAGTTGTTTTGGATGGTTTCGATGCTGATGTTCACAAAATAAATGCTGGTGTGGTCCAGGGCTCCATTCTGTCTCCGACACTCTTTTTAATTTTCATTAATGATCCCTTGTCTGCTACTTATAATCCAATTTACTCCTCTGCTGACGACAGTACCCTTTGCTTTTCATATTCGTTCAAATACCCTGCCATTATCCATGAATGGCACTTGCATCGTTGAAACCGAAAAACTTTCCATTCTCGGTATGTGTGTCAAGGACAACTTACGTTGGAATGACCACATATTCGAAATCGCCAAAAATGCTGCAAAATGTCTAGGTTTCCTTAAGCGATGTAAGAAATATTTCACCCCCTCTGATCTGGCTTCAATATATAAGGCTTTCATCCGGCCAAAATTGGAGTACAATGCTCACATCTGGTCAATTGCTCCCAAGACTTCTTTGCGCCTACTATATAGGATTCAAGACCGTGCGATAAAACTAATAGATGAGGCTAATACCACACAGTGGGTTGACACCCTCCACCACCGCCGTAATGTCTCTTGTCTCCTCACCCTGTTCTATCGCTTTTTTCACCACAAGTGCTCCTCAGAAATTGCCAGTATCATTCCGCCCCTTCAAACCTCCAACCGTAACACCCGTCTCGCCAACTTTCGGACGTACCCTGAAAAATCGTGATTCTTCCTTAACCGAACAGCTCTCTTATGGAATGCCCTGCCGAGCTCTTCATTTCCTACTCATTTTAACCTCCAAACATTCATGACCAACGTACATCGGTACATCTCTTTCTTTCCTCCCTAGGTTTCCATCGCCCGCGCTGTGTGCAATCATTTTAAGGATACTAACAACCCCTTGAGCGCGCGCTAATAATAAAAAAATATTGTCAATAAAGTAAAGCAGTCTTGCTTTACGTGGGTGGTTTGCGCTGCTTTGTTAATTTTCATCAACTCTGGGTACATAAAGAAGGTTTGAGCGAAAGATTGTTCGTTAGATTGTTGGTTCCATTGGTGGCTTTGAACTTTAAAGCAGAAGATATAAGAGCGAACACTACGAGCTAACCAGGGACACGATCTGGTTCGAAATGCGTGCATCAGTCGTTTGAAACAGCTAGAACATGTAGAGCAAATAGGTATAGACGGCTATAGTATCCGGCTTAAAAACTCCTCGACTCATATACGGAGGGATAAAACAGTAAATCAAAATCTCCCAGTATACATATACCTCCAAGTGGAAAAAGACTTCAGTCATCTGAAAGTGGGTTACTGATACTAATGGGTTACTTACTTACTTACTACCAGCCACCTCGATCCCTGGATAGCTGCCTCCAGTTTCGCACGCTAAGTTGTCTGAGGTCCTCTTCCACTTGCGTGCGCCACCTGAGTCTTGGCCTTCCTCTACTGCGCTGTCTCTAGGGGGCGGATTCGAAGACTTTTCGGGCTGGAGCATTGGTCTTCATTCGCTCTACATGACCCAGCCATCTTAGTCGTTAGATCTTCACTCTTCTGGCTAGGTCCATGTCGCTGTACAGTCCATACAGTTCGTCGCTGTGTCTTCTCCTCCACTCACCGTTAATACAGACGGGACCGAAGATCGCCCGAAGAATTTTTCTCTCGAAGCAACCAAGTACACCCTCATCCATTTTTGATAATGTCCATGTCTCTGCGCCATAGAGCAGGACCGGGATTATTGAGGTCTTCTAAAGGGTGACTTTTTTTGTCCGAGAGAGGGCTTTGCTACTCAATTGCCTTCTTAACCCAAAGAAACAGCGGTTGGCAAGAGTTATTCTTCGCTTGATCTCAGCGCTGGTGTCGTTGTCTGTATTTATAGCGGAGCCTAGGTAGACAAAGTCCTTAACTACCTCAAAGTTATATCTGTCGAGGGTGACGTTCTGTCCGAGATGTCGGTGTTGGTTGTCCTTTTTGCTTGACAGCATATACTTGGTCTTGCCCTCATTGACCGCTAAACCCATTTTCGCCGCTTCCGTCTCAATACTCGCGAAAGCACCACTGACATCACGCTGCTTTCTCCCGGTTATGTCAATATCGTCGGCGTATGCGAGTAGTTGGACGGACTTTTGAAAGATAGTGCCTCTTGTGTTTGCTCGTGAGTTTTGCACTATTATTTCAAGTACGAAGTTGAAAAAATCGTATGACAGCGCATGGCCTTGTCTAAATCCTTTCTGGACATCAAAGGTCTCGGTGAGATCTTTACCGACCTCGATGGAGCAGCGTGCATTCTCCATCGTCATCCTGCACTGACGGAAGAGTTTGGCAGGGATGCCAAAACTAGACATTGCTCTATATAGCCCGTCTCTATAGATGCTGTCATACGCGGCCTTAAAATCGATGAATAGGTGGTGTGTATCGATCTGAAGCTCATGGGTCTTCTCTAAGATCTGCTGTAGTGTGAATATTTGGTCGATGGTGGACTTTCCTGGCCTGAAGTCACACTGATATGGACCTATCAGGTTGTTGACGAACGGCTTCAGGCGTTCACACAATACGGCGGATAAGATCATATATGCGATGTTAAGGAGACTGATGCCTTTGCAGTTGGCGCAGTCCAGAGGGTCTCCTTTCTTGAGGATCGGACAAACAATGCTGAGGTTTCATTCATCGGGCATACTTTCGTCCGGCAATATTTTAGACATGAGTTGGCTCCTTACCAAGCCATCGCCTGCCGCATTGAAGAGCTCGGCAGTCAGGCCATCCGCTCCATCAGCTTTGTTGGACTTAAGCTTCGATGTAGCTATTTTCACTTCATCCAGGTCGGGTGGACGGAATTGTTGGTCATCATCCTCTAAGTTGAAAGGTTGATTCTGCCTGACAGCGGTTTTTGGTTCGTCATCGCCGTTATACAGTCTGCAGAAATGGTCGCTCTAAATCCTCAACATCGACTGCGATTCTACTACGATGTTCTCTTGTTCATCTCTACAGGCTTTGGTTCAGGGTTTGTTTCCGTGGCATGTTTTTTTACCTTTTGATAAAACTTCCGAATCTAATTCCTGGAGTAGCATTTCTCAATTTCCTGGACCGCGCGCTTCTCATGCTCCTTCTTTTTCCTCCTGAGAAGCCGGTGTTCATCTCTCCTCGTCTGCTCATAGATCTCGTGAGTGCCTCTAGTCTTTTTTGCAGTGTCGCATTGCGGGCTTTTTGCTTAGCTGCATGGGCAAGCCAGCATTCGTCATCAAACCAGGGGTTTCGTTGTGGTGGTCGAGTGAAACCCAGCACATCCGAAGCGGCATCTCTGATTGCGTTTTGGCAGTGTTGCCATTGGCCTTCAATGCTTGATGCTGGTGGCAAGGGGCCTCTTAAGTGATTATGAGACACTCGATCGGAAAAGCACTTAGCGATCTCTTGCGATTGTAGCCGTCTGACGTCGAATTTTCTCACAGCATTAGTTTGTCTTGGCGTAGTTTGGTATATCCGCAACAGTACCTTGGCTACAACAAGGTAATGGTCCGAGTCGATGTTGGCTCCTCGGAACGTACGGACATCCATAATACTGGAGGATACTAATTGGGTATATACCGAATCATTAAAGTAATAATTAAGCTCCTACCGAGCCCTCCTCCTGTTGATCCGTATCATCATTGCATTGCAAAACTTTCATGTTGCTCCTCATTTCTATTTTTTTTCCGACTGTAGTCTACGCGAATGTCTATTCTGTGAAAGCGATATTCCCTTAACCGATATTTTTCATACATATCCATTGAACGGCCATCATTTGGCCACCTAATTACTCAGAATATTGTTGTTCCGACTGAAAGTCTTAATATTATTATTCCAATTTTATTTATATATACAAGTAAGTAAATTACAATTTTAATCTTAATAGGTACTACAACGCCAGCTACCAGGACTTTCGGAGTAAAATATTCGTAGAGGTTCCTAAAAATCACAGGACCCCGTCCATTCGCTCCGTAACTCTTACCCCCTCCACTTCTAATCTTTCTGAATGCCAACAAGGTAAGGATTAGAAAAACTTAGAACTCAGGAATACTTGTATATGAAGCTGACGGTATATTTGTCATTAAAGCAAATGTACTAAAAACTCTCTTCACAGTTTGAAAGACTCTGTTAATAATACTTTCAATTTGATTTGCATTATTTTGGCCATAAGCTGTCAGTAATTTTCTTGTCAAATCGATCAATACGGCTTTCATGTTGCTTACTGCTTCGGATCGTGTATTAAATTTTGTTTTTAAATTAAAGAGAAATAAAACAAACGACAACAGAAATAATGTACTCCAGCAGTAATCTTTGTGACGAAAGATAAGCGGTGCGGTATTGTTAAAATTTATTTTTCGATTCCATTAAGTCATCTACCTCGCAATAGTGAAGCAGCAAAGTGCGGCAGCACCTCTACGCAATGGAAAAGTCTTGTAAGGTGAGAATTTTCAACAGTTCCTCATAATTAATTCTCAACGATGCATTGAAGTTATTCATGCGATTCGAAGGTGTGACCATCCCTAAGGTTGTGAGACTATTTCGTTAAGAGAATTTTGAGGTGTCTACGTGTGTTCACGTCTTGTTAAAAGATTCTTCAACAGTGCCAGCGTAATTAGTATGTGTGCCATAGTAATTAATCATAAAAAAGGACAAACTTCCATCAGCTGCCCGGGAAAACACCTTGACAACGACTTTATTGACAATGTGTATTTAGGTATACATATATCTTGAGACCTTTTTTTCTAATTATCGTCTAGGGGTGATAGAATGTTAGGAATGTAGTTCCGGATGTAAGTCTTATTCGTTTGCATTCTTTTATTTCATCAAATATCTATTAGTCCGGCTTTTTTCATTTATCAGCTGGCCTTTGACCTTTTTTACATGGCTGGTGCTTAGATTTCTTTATTTAAATGTCTTTAAGCTCATTGCATGAACATCTTTGACCTTATCGATCATTTCAGTGCATGGAGATTGTTTTCTTATCTAGGTCTGTGTGTACTTCGTAACTCGTCATGATTTATGATATTTGTTTCTCTGATTTCTTTGTTTCAGTTTTCTGTTCCAAGTGGGTCCGCTGAAAAAATTTTTTGCTGTTGTAGGTACGTATTTGTTATCAAAGGCAAATATCTCGGTCATCAGTTATCAGAAAGGTTTCGTTTTTGTTTTGTGTTTTCTAACCACTTTTAGAGTTTTCTGTGAAGTATCCTGTTTTAAAGCGTGTCGAAGCAAACGAGAGCAGAAATCACTCTAAGAATCTTTTGTGCATAAAGGCCAAGACTACCTTCATGCTCCTACACTTACGTCTTTCTTACACACCACAGAGTCCTTAGTGTTTCTTGAAAAGACTTTATACTACCCAGTATTCTACTTATGCCAAAAAAGGCGACTTTATTTGCTTTCTGATGAGTTTGCCAAATTCTGCTTCAGACCCACTGATGACCTTGGGTGTCGACTGTCCTTTGACTTTGGTTTTATGGTCATGCCATCTGGAGCAATGACACTGGAATAACTGTTGCTGAAAAAAAAACTTTCATAGATGGCATCTTCTTTTGCGCCAAAAGTTTTGCTGAACTCTCTCACGAATGGCTGAATTTACTTGCGTGGGTTCCAGGCCACAAAGGGATCACGGGAAATCGCCGATCGCACCCAAGGCTCTGAAAAGGGTTTTGTGGGAATCAAATCTGCATCTTCCATTATTTCTTTTTTTTCAAGGACCTTGGGAGAGCAGCCTATTCACCCCGGGACCGCTTTTGCATTACTTCAGGGTGATCGCTTTCCTTTCGCATAAGTTCGTATAACGAGGAAAGGGTTAATAAAAGGATAAGAAGAAGAAGAAGATCGCTTTCCTTGTTCTATACTCCGCCGTCTGTCGTACATCCCCTTTCCTCGTTTGAGCTTAGGGGTTCCGATACATGTTTTTATCCTGTTTGTAGTCCTTAAAGATATATCTTTTGGCGATATGAAAAACTCAGCTCATGAGTTTTCGTGTTCTTCTATGAGTGTGTGCTCTGGCTTTCTTCTCTCTTCTTGGTTTTCAGCAAGGTTTCGGTATAGGATGATACTCGATTCCAGCTATATTCACTTGAGATCATCTTCAGTATAATATTTACGGGGGAGATATAACCTATCTCCGATTCTATGTGCTGACTTTCCGCTGTCCATCTGGTGCACGTAAAGAAGGTGTGAAAAGCGTCGTCTACGAGTAAGTCGCCGTATTGGCACGTCGCATTGTCTGCTTTCCGCATCCTGTGTAGGTATGCATTAAAGTATCCATGTCCGGTTAGGAACTGCGTGGTGTAATAATATATCTCGCCGTATTTTCGCTCTGTCCATTCAGCAATGTTTCTGATTAGCCTGGCGGTCCATCTACCTCTTGTTACAGAGTCCCATATTAGTTGCCATAGATGTTTGGTGAGCTCTTTTGCTTCATTGGTTGCCGCTTCCACTCCTTCTTGCGGCCTCTTCTCATACACCAGCTTTCTCTCTGCGGCTAAGAGGTTTGGGAAGAGATAATAGTCCGAGGGAGCCAACTCGGGCGAAAACGGTGGATGCGACAGCAATTGGAGCCGTAAGTCATTGATTTTAGCCGTGGTTGCCGGCGCATTGTCTTGCAAAAACAAATTTTTTTCGCTTCACATGAGGGCCGTTTTGCAGCGATTTTGGCCTTTAATCGTTCCAATAATGCACATGAAGAGTATTCCATGACAATCCCAGAAAACGGTAGTAGAGTTCCGGCCACCACGAAACGCTCGGAACCAATATTTGACGGTGTAATCTGACGGAGCATTAGCCCCATAATATTTATCCAACTTTTCTTTTGTTTCCTTCGCCGTTTTGCCTCTCAAAAAATAATGTTTTTATGAGAGAACGAAAATCGTTTTTATCCATACTCAACATGATGCCAAACACGTCAACAACAATCAGCTGTCAAAACAAAACTTAAGACAGTATCACACTGAAATTTGGCATGTCTGCCTAAATATGAACGGATTTCAAGGCACTGTAATTTTTTTTGCAGTAGCAGCGCATTCTGGCGGTCAAGGCGGTTACTTTTCACCCCACCTAGTACTTCCCAACATCTTTTAGAAGACAGCGTCTTTCGTGTTCTGCTTTAGTAGGAAAGACACCACTACAGACTGTTTAGTGGTGTCGGGACGTGATACTACACATTATAAATATATAATTGTCAGACCTATACTCGCATCAGACACCTTACTCGTATCTCTGCTTCGATAGAAAAAAAAACAAAGTAAACAGCTAAACTGAGCTAGACAAAATCTCTAGTTTTCTGGATCTTCTAGTTGTCTGCTTTGCACAATACTGTATGTTAATCTCTTGCGATCGATTGTCGTGTATAACACACATGAGTGCGCTAAGAGTATCAATTGGAGAAAAGAACAAAAGTCGTTCCGGATTCGTTGATGTGCTCGTTCAACTGAAAACCTTCGACTTTCTTGTACATTGTCTAAGTGCATCCCAACTTTAACTTTGAATTCTCCCATTATACCCGCTGTTGATTTGACTTTCGCTTAAACGTTATCGTACATATTGCGTACCTTTCTTGTTAAAGTCTCTAAGTTGTTTTAGCACAGTCTATATAAGGTTTCTGAGAACTTTTTCGCATCATAAACTCAACTGCCATCGAGTTTAATAATATCATTCATTCTATAGCGCCTTGAATTCTCTCGCATTTGCTCATAGTATGTGACATTAGTTTAACTGATCAGGGTAGTTTTTGCCTTTGCCTTTATACTGTGAAACAGGAAGTCTCTCCTTCATTAGACAAAATCGTTCTAACTTCGGAAGGAATAGTACTGCGTGGGAATTTGGTTACTAGCACATAATTGCATTTGTTGAATTGCAAACCTCGTTGTTCTTCGTTTGCATGTGTCAGGTACCTCTTCTAATTACCGGTTTCCCTGACCTGAAGCGAGTTTGTGTAGGGTTTCTGTAGTTTCATTGTCATTTGCAGGTCGCTAATTTTTAATACGCTAACGATCTTATCTGGGAGTTTAGGTGTAAAAATTATGAGGCATTTTCTTCCATTCCGTACTAATAAATGTTTTTCGCCTTCGTTTGTAAATTAAAACGATCGCTCCTACTTCCGTGATTACATCAATTTGTTTCTTGAACAAATACTCACTCTATCGATTTGCGTTGATATTCTAATTTGAAAATTTTTTTTCTTCATTGTACCGACTTTGCCCGCCACCAAAAGCTTGATTAATCATGTATGCATAGGAGGGTCTTCATGCAGGCGTATACCTATCATATCTAACAAAAATACTCGTTTGTTTTGCGTATCTCATTTTATATTGTTTTTTCAGATTGCAGCGAAACGTCTGTTGAAATGTTTTTGCGGGTGCTCCGACCTCACTGAAGATGAAGTGAAGCGAATATATCGCTTCAACACCCAGGAAACACTCATTAATCAACAAGCTTCGAAAATCTTACGGAAATTTATCGAATTACAACGAAAAGGTGATAAATCTGAAGCCGAACAGATGCTAGACATTTATGAAAAAAGTGAGGAATATTTGAGAGATTTTCGACTCCTAACAGAAGACGAACTCGAAGAACTCTCTGATTTGGGTCTAACCTATAACATGGAAAAGGAACTTCTGGCAAATATACGAACAGGAGACAAGTCAAACATAGAAAGGTGCCTTTTACGAATACAAGGAGAATGTCGTAATGAAATTGAAGCCAGCGATGAATACTCACAATACAAAGATGCTTTACTTAATAAGTTAAAAGGTGTCGAACGTAGATAGCTGTAGTTTTAAGCCACTGAAGTCTAACTTCATGTGTAATAAGTTTAATTTTGTACATCGTCTAGGTCTACTTTTGTAACATCTTACATCACAATTCTCGCCACGCATATGTGCTTAATTTTTTTTTTAACGCTCAGGAGTCATTTCAGTCGTGTTCCTTATGTATGCTTTCCTTTGTCACAAGGATGTACCTTAATTTTTGTATTTGTTACTGTTATTACCGTATTAAATGCAAATTCATGTTCTAAATAAAATACAATTTATATTTAAAGGATTTTAGTTGTGATAACACTTTTATTAAGGAATCAATTATCTCTAGACTATGTAGACTACATAAGCAGAAAAGGGAGTAAGGGCTACAATGAATGTGGATGTTACTTTGTTTAAATGTTTACAGAGATTTATTTCTTTCTTTTGTTTTGCTTGATGGTTTGTTATGAGATGGAGGAGCATGTAAAGTCCCACTCTCTTAACGAGAGTGACTTAGTGGTCCCTAGGACTTCTTCCATGAATAGTACATTTCCATTGGTTTGTTGACCTTGCAAGTAAAAAAGAAAAACATACAATATTAGTTCAAACACGTCAAAGGAGTAGTTTTCATAACTTGTTAATGGAAGAAATGTGTGCATATGCCAAGTTTCTGTAAGTTGTTACTAAATTCTAGCAATCGCAACCAATAAAATAGGCAGGAAAAGCAAAACCTTTAACAAACATCGTACAAACACGAGTATGAACGAACACTAGAACCGACTTCCGCCCTATACTAAAAAATGACTGTCTTATGTCTGGGAATATTATTAACACCCTATCAGGGTTCAGAAATACAGAAATACAACAGAACTGCCTCCATCCCAAAGTGATAATTGAGATGCGGAGTGAAAATTTAAACGGATGCTTCAAGATGAGGTAACTTAAAATTTCGCACAAATTTGACGAGATCAGCAAACGAAAAATGGACAACTACTTTCGGCTATACAAATTGTCTCCCTAACCGTCTATCTGAAAGCAACTGCTTTTATCCTATTAAGAATGGATTTGGCATCAGAGAAACATTTGCGCAAGAAGTCTTGAGCTTCAAATAGCAAATGACTGGTTAAAATTTGCCAAACAAAAGCAAATCTGATGGGCTGACGTCGTTACAGAGGAAAAGGACGACTTTACCTAAAGCTGCCTGCCACGAGCTCTTTGACCAAACGTACGGTGAATGCCGAAAGCACCACGTAAATGCTGTTCTTTATGATTTGAATGCTAAGATGGCATCTTCATCTTTGGCGGCACAATTACAAAACAGTCTACACGATACCAGCTCAGGATTCACGGATGTCATTATAGCTAGTATGGTTACACAGCACAATACCCACAATGGGACCTAGAAGTCAACTCATCCAAAAATCGTCCACTGGATTATTCTCTTTCCGATCGACGCATGACACAGCCCAGTAGTCTATGTCTCGACGCCCCAACATCAACCAACACTAGACCACTACCTTGTTGGAGCCAATGTGCCAATTCGATTATTGCGGTCGTCAGATTAGCGCAGAAGAGCTGTGAATTAATTTGATCAAAGTTGTATGCTGCTAGCATCAAGAGCAAGAGCATTCTAAAAAAACGCCGCATCTTCTGTTTAGATTTCGCTCGACCACCGATCAAAACCACGAGCTTGGCGAAGTGTGCAAGTAAGCGCATGCAGTAAAACAAGAGATATACAAAAAGACGCTACAAAGAGGGCTGATAACTGCTCGCGAACTCTATGAGCAGAGGAGAGAAGATGAACATCAGCTTCTCAGATAGAAAAAGGAGGAAGCATTGACCGTATAGAAGTCATGTTTAGAAATTCTACTAAAAATTGAAAGGAACTCGACAATAACATGAATTCCAGACAGAAGTATGCAGAGATAAGGATAGGAGCTAAGTAATAAAATCAGTCAATGCTAGAAATTACGAGTATTCGAAGACGATTAGCACTCATTTATATTGTTTTTAACGCCGCATATGACAGCAAGCTTTATAGAACATTATTAAGTTTGACATCTGTGTAAAAACCGCAATGGAAAGTACTTGCTGCCCCATTAAAATCAATAATAAAGCCCACCAGCCATTTGATGTAAAAAAAAAACGGATTTTGACAATGTGCAGATTATCACATGATTTCGTCATCATACTCAGAAAAAATAATGCGAAACTCTCAAGCCAACGCTAGTGAAAAAAATGTACAACTGCCATCGTACGCTGAAGACATGCACATTATAGAATTAAAACACTGAGTTGGCATTTTTTGCGCCCATTGAAGTGAAAGCTGCGAACATAGGTTTAGTAGTAAATTAACGTGCAAAATACATAAACGGATTCAATAAGAAGAGAAAGCCAACGTCAACAGCTCGGAGAGCACGCCACGACGTGAAACTGTAACATTTAGGTGTTAAAATACTGCC
The DNA here is from genome assembly GCA_928272305.1 of Volucella inflata. NCBI lineage: Eukaryota > Metazoa > Arthropoda > Insecta > Diptera > Syrphidae > Volucella > Volucella inflata. The sequence goes on along the minus strand of OV743716.1, from coordinate 144,502,160 downwards.
TACCTGAGCTCCGCTGTAAATCCAAACAACGTTACAGCTGTAGAGGTCAAATGAAGAATCAGTTGGCAGACGTGAATTTTAAACAGAAATCTGCATGGATAATTCACGTAGCGAATGCACAACTTGATTCATGGATACTTCTCATTACTCATTGTACAATGAGAACTGTGAATGAGTCTGAGTGAGTGCGGGTATAAAAGTTGTGTTGTGCGTACTTGTGCTGTCGACCGTCGAAATTCATAGTTATTGGGCCAGCGCACACTGGACTTATTACCCCGGGGTAAAACTGGTTTTATAGAAGAGGGAGATGAAGTGTGAAGAGAAAACGGGGTACAATTTTCATCCAGAGATGAAGCGGTTGAACATAGGGGTAAAACCAAGACAAAAAAATGCACGTATACCTGTTAATTGAAAAAAAAAAAACCCAAAACCCACAACAGAATCCTAAAATCGTCTGCGCAATAGCTCGAGTAACTCGAATGATTCGATTGCGCTTTCAACCCTTATACAGCATTCGCACGTACCCAAAATAAAGAATGCTATGGGTAGTGAGTTATGATGAGTGTGAATCATGGGTTGTATGAATCCTGTGAGATATAAGACCTCGTTGCATCCATACTCACGCATTCATAGTTCTCTTCACTCATTGAATGAGGAATCATTGTGTGTAAATTGAATGAGTATGGGTAGTTAATTTCTATGGGTGTCTCATTGGTAACCTTTTTGGCATTTATGCAAATTTCTATTTCTTAAGCACTGCAAAATATTTATATCGTGGCAATCCTATTGTAAGGTGCAAACGCGTTAACGTTATCGGACAAAAATTTCTTAGTTACTTCGAGGAAAAAGTTTACCAACAATTTACCGTTTGGGCCATGCACCTAAATTGACATTTCAAAAGGCCTGGATTTTTTGTCTTTTATGGCAATAACATGTGTACCAAATGAAGAAGACCGTTTCAGTCAGAAATGTCTTAGAATTGATATCGGAGGGACAATGCTAGAAGCGGAGACATCGCCTTAGGCCTTGTACTATTGTACCTTCAGGTAAACCTAACACGAGATACCATAGCGTCAAATGTTGTCTAATTGGTAGAAAATATGACCAAGCCTTATTTAATCAGAAATCAACTACCATGATGACTGTGAATTTAGCCATCAGGCTACAAGAACATAAGTCATTTGATTTTTACCATGACAAACCACCAACGACTACACTCAGATTGGCAATTCGCCGTTGTCATCAGCAAAATTTAGAGAAGTATGCACAAACGAAGTGACCATCTCAGGAAGTACACTGCGATACATACTACTCGTAAGACCACTGCCACTGACAACAAACAACACTTTTTAGGATGTATAAAGACTTAGGCATGAATTTTTCATTTTTCGACAAGTGAACGTGCGCCTAGTGGCAATTCGAATTATAACCAAATTTTACAACATTATGTTCATGTCCTTACAGAAAATAAAGACGACAGCATCAGACACTTTTTATGAGCTACTGGACAGAATCCGCTATAAGAAAAACAAAAGAACAATTAGCAATGAAAGATACCATTGGTTGAGTTCATTTATGCAAAAAAAAACTTGTAACTTTGCAAACGTTGCGTTTATAATTGCATAAAACCTGTATTATCTACGCAAAAGTTTTGCCAGTCAGTCAATCTGTTGTTGCAGAAAGTTGCCGAACAAAATGTATAAGTGAAAAATTGACCTTTTCATGCGAAAATGACTTCTAAAAATATCGTCAGGGTATTCATTAATAGTATGAAGAAAATTAATAATTTTTGAAATACTTCTTTGCACCTTTTTCCAATTACTTATTGCTAGCAATACTCTTCTCCTTTTTCTCATTTTTGCAAATCTTGTTGCGGATAATGCACGTGAGTCCAGCCATTGTCGTTCAATTGTTTTGAATATATTTATGAACGATAATTTCACCACTGCATGGTTGCTGCAACAACGCAGTAAGTTTCGCGTTCATAAAAGTTTACCAAAACTGTTGTGGCATATTTACTGCAAAACTTGTTTGCTTTTATGAACTCAGCCATTATTATAACAAGCGCATACGAAAGCCATTAAATGAAATTCGAGGAAACCAATAATGCCAATATCAACAAAGAAAATTTCGACAAAGTAGATGAAATCAATTTCCAAACCTAATAGGGAAGTGCCACGGTATTGAACACTTCAAATGACAAATTTCCGACCATCATTTGTCAAATGACTGCAAACATATTGATAAAATTTGCAACTCTTACAAGAAGAAAGGCCACGAATTCAGAATACGGCTGATGGCGAAAGGGAGTAAGGTTGGCGGCGATTTGATGCAGATCTATTCAAAGGCAAAGGAAATACGCAATTCAATTAAAAACAGACGGCCATCTGTTAGTATCCTATGAAATCATATGTTGTTTTGACACTGTTAGCTCTAATGCGCTCGCAGAAATAACAGAAACACGGTATGAAATGAATCTATTTTTCCTTTTGAACAACGTTGGGAAAGTTACTTCCAAAGTGGATGCTGAGTTGCCCAATCAGTGAAAATTTCGGTCAAAATAACGCACTAACTGCAGCTGGTGTACGCAAGTTTGTGAAGAAAGTTCGTGAGATTGCTTTGCTGCTTGATATACATATTCCCGCAGCTGTTCCCGAAAAAGTGTGCCTAAACCCAAGAACCTCATCACCCCAAGGATTTTAGTAACTGAACATAAGTTGCAATAGTCTGCGTAGAATTTTCCATAAAGAATTCAGATTATTCGCTTATACTGTCTAGCTGAGTCAGCAATTGAAGCAAAATAACAACAAGCTTTTTCTATCTTTATTCGGGCTTTAGAGCAGCTCGAAATTTTACTCAAAAAATCATCCTTTCAAATGAGGCGCATTTTCACCTCAGCGGCTACGCAAATAATCATAATTGCCGTTCTTGGGGGTTCGGAACGTGCGACTGTTTGTTTTTGGAGTGGCGGGATTATTGGCCTATTTTGCTACCAAGACGACAATGGAAAAAACATTGCAATCAGTGAAATCAGTCAGTCAAAATAAATATACAAAATCTTATCTTCATTTCTTTGCCTGCCTTGTCGTTGCAAAATTTTGCAAAGAATCCAAGCATAACAGCGTCAAGAAGAACACAGGTTCTGGCACTCCTGTCAGCAGATTTCCACGCGGATGATACCCGGATGAAAACGGCGCTGCAAACAATAAAGGCTGCAGCTTCACTGGAACGAAACCGGATGAAACGGCGAAATTCATTGCGGTGGCTGAACCCGCATACGATGCCCTGATGAAACCTCTGAGGTTCAATAAATAAGGTTGACAATGACGATGAGTGCAAACAATGTTAATCAACTGTGAGAGCAAGAAAAAGCGAAGAAGATTCGCATTCAAGCGAAGGGTTGTGATATGAAAAACGGAAGACTGTAGTACCCTCCAGAGCAAGGTCCAAAAATCTCTAATGTTCTTATTTTCACTTAAATTCATTATTTTTACCACAAACAAGGCCAGTAGCCACAGTCATTTAATTCTGTTGTCTCGGGAAGATAGAATTTATCATATGCAGCGATACAACGTGAGAGGCAATAATCTTCTGGATTTCTGGGGTCTGCTATCGGTTATGGTGACGGATAAAGCTATCAAAAATGTTGTGGCGTCCACTGAGCATGCTTGAACATCATATGCGCAAAACTGCTTTGCAATGGCAAAGGCGAAACATGTCTACCAGCTCCGAAGATTCTGTAATTGATGAGCAAACTAGAGAGTGCTTTCGACAGGCAAACGTTTGCAACGCAATGCTGGTGAATAGGCCATCAATTGCGGCCAACTCCAATGGTGCGTGTCAGTGGACTTTCGGGTTAATGCTCTCAATTGTTCTAACACCAATCTCCGACGTGGTCGAAGATTGTTGAAATAAAAACAGGCTTTCAATCAAAAATAGGATTTTTTTTATAGAAAGGAGCAAGCTGACTAGTCTAACTCATTTAGTGCTTAAAGACTTTACCATCCCTTTATCTAAAGACCCAAAATAAATGGGTGTCATCCTGGGTAATAAACTTCTCTGGAGTAAATATGTTACGTGGAAGACTTTTAAGGCGATATCGGCCTTCTGGCAGTGCAAAGGGGATATCGGCAAGATATAAGTTCTATCATAGGCTATGACAAGTCCAATCATATCCTTTGCGTCGGTTATCTAATGCAACAATAATACGCCATTGCTGCTTTCACCAGATTCCAAGGAACAGTTTGTTCCTATAGTATCCCTCCCCTTAATCTCATATCATAGACTGCACTCTCAAAGCCATCTTAGGTTTAAAAAGAAGCGGTTGTTGGTATAAAACGCACTAGAGCTTCGCTAAACCTTTGCGCGGATTGTTTTTGACACTGGTATTATAGAAATGCAGTCCGATGCAATGTCTGGTTGTGAAAAAGCGGTTCATCTTCTGTTTAGCGACAGCCAAGGTGAATTGAAAGCTTTTCTGACCCCTCTTACGACCTCCAAACTAGTTCGAGAATGCAATACTTCATTGAACGGGTCCCCATTTCCTCCTATACACGTTTTCAATAGTACTTAATCACTTACAGATTCCTCTCTGGCATCTTTCGTTTCAAAAAAAGCCTGATTTTGGACTTGTTCCGATGTACGTGTCTGTGTGCTTGTACAGGATAGCCACCACTTAACCTATTTACAATTAACTCCTTAAAAAACACTCACCTTCCAGAACTTGTCGTTGACCTGATGCAAAGTCTGGTTGCCACTCAAGATCACTAGCTGCTGTGGTTGCGGCGCGATATATATGCAAAAGTTGATCATACGATACGCCTCTGGCAAATCAGCACCCAAATCTAAAGTCATACGCGTTGCCAAATACTTGCTCAAGTGATCAACTGTAATGGGAAAACAAATTAAGTGCTCCTTCACATTCGTAAAATCCATTAGACTCACCTGTAGCATTAGCTGTAGTCTTGATGTACCTCACACAGTTCTCCTTCAACGCTTTCATGAGTTGATTATCACCAGCCATTTCGGTCGGATGCGGCTTAAAGACCAGCTCGATTTCATCGTTTATGCCCAACTCAGACGAACCCTCGCCCTCTGTATCAATGTTTGAATCGCCTTCAGTGCGACAATCCATCTGACTGTCACTTTCCGACTCCTCTGACCTTTCAGATGTAAGCACAGACATGGCTCGCTTTGGTTTGCTGCTACTACTGTTCGATGGAACTGGAGAAGGGGTACTCCTCACCGATGGTGGATTAGAAGCATTACGACTGTCCGAAGCCTCATCATTTACACGATTTGCCGCACTAGATCCAGCATTGGCGGCGTTGCCATTGTTATTATTGTGCGACGCATGATGAGAGGAATGTTCCCGGTGATCTCGATCACGATCACTCTCATTACCTTTGCGATAACGCTGTGGCCTATTCTGTGACTGCAACTTGATTCCTTCTTTGATGGAATTAACCAGAGCCTGCTGTGATTGCGTTTGATTAAATTTGGCCATGACCTTCTCTTGAATGGCTTCGTACTCCTCACGGCTTGGATATATCTTTGAAATGAGTAAATCAAAGTTCGGATCTGGGCGTAGCGAACGCTTCGAGACGAGTTTTTTACGGCAAGTTGGACACTCTTTATTACCCGAACGTAGAGCTGTTATAATACAATCGGAACAGAAACGATGCAGACACTCCTTGGTGGTCATTGTTTTCTTTAGCATATCCAGACAAATGGGACACATGAGCTCGCTGTGAAGACTGCGCGGTGAAACTGCAATCTCGGTGCTGTCTGTGATGATTTCTTGTGGTTTGCGCTGCAGCTCGTATAGGGACAGATCCCAGGTTTTATTTGTTGTTGGCTCCATAGTAGTCATAATAACCACTGTGTTCTAATCAACACCAGGATAAGATTTCTTCTTTTTTTTTTTCTTTTTATGAAGTTTTGCACCCTTTTCTAGAGGAAAGAAATATTTTTTTTCTAAAATTTTCACTGTTGATGGATGTCAGAATGAAAACAAAGTGAGAATCGGGTGAAGTTAGTGATGGTTTATAAAAAATTGTTGCGATAGTAAACGAAAATCTAGTCAGCTGCTGGAAAAATGCGTATTTTCGAACATAAATTCGGTTCTTGTATTTGCTAAGTGTCTTGGTTTTATTATAAAAAATTTACGACGTTTTGGGGTAATGCACAATTTTGATAGTTTTCTCTTCTAAAATTAACTAATAATTCAAAGAAATCAATATTTTTAGAAGTGTTAAAAAATTGGATAAATGTTGCCATCAAAACACTTTTGTCCTCCAATTAGTCTTTAAAGCTGGAGGTACAATGGCAAATTTCACAAAACATTCTCAACTACATTAGTGAACGAAACCATAAAAGTGGTTAAAAAAACTTTAAAAGTTCCATTGTTTGCAGCGAAGAACGAAATAATAAGACGAGCTATGGACAATACGATAACTTGATATTAACATGCTGGCGACGTTAACATATTCAAAAACGCTACTCCGCTAAAGCCGGTTTCAAGATTATGTTTAGAATAGAAAAAGGGAGTTGCTAAGAATAACTACTATTTACATTCGGCAGAACGCAGAGTTTGATGCACGAAACAGATGCAATCGGGCAGTCGAACCTAAGCAAGCACAACGGACCATCAGTGCAACATTCTCATTTGAGTGACTTCCACTTACCCAGATTTTAGGACTTATTAGAACGTTTTTACGTCTACACAGGTTTTCCTCAAGTTTGTCTGGGACTGAATATGGGGTACTCATCAACGAAGGAATCCTCGGTTAGAGTGATTTTAAGCTCTCTTTTTAGAGCTATTTCGATACATTTGCAGCTCAGAGCTAAAGCGAGCTCGATGGTTGTGGAGCAAGAGAGGCTATTGGCGCCAGGTCTGACTTAAAAAACTGTATATCCCATAGTGTTAAATCTATAATTAAATCGTACATCCCCACAATAACAGACTCTTTAAGTTCTCTACGGTCTTCCCTCGATTTTCATCTCCAAAGTACGTCGCGAAAGAGCGTTTCCTCTCCTCCAAAAAATGATCAGTTGCTCCTAAACATCATATGCCAAATGAGTGATTTAAGCAACGTGATAACCGAATCACGCGCGCTTTTAAACGAAATTGCTGATCACATCCGGATAGCTTCCAGTAAAATCGACGATATACCGGTGCAATCCCAGGCTCTACCGACTGCATCATACAACACCTCGATTCTGACTGAGATGCTTGAATCTGCAATAATGGAACCACCAATAACTCCTGGGTCATCATCTTCTCCACCACAACCCGCTCCGGAAATTGATCCAAATACACCAACTCCTGAACCCACAATCTCACGATTTGGCACCTTGTGGACACTTTCGGAGTGGAACAAAAGAATCAAAAAGTTGAACAATTCCAACAAAGCCGAATCGGTTAACTTTTTAATAAGAGGTACACATCTCGATCGAGCCAGGCTAACTAGTCTCTTCAAATCTAAATTTAAAATTGATGTCATCAACTGCCGTAAGATCTCCACCAACACCCTCAAGGTAAGCATCCCATTAAAATATGAATGGATGTTCATCAACCCTGCTTCCGACGTCATCAATCTGGGTGGAATAACCATGGAAAGATTAAAATCAAATAGAGGAAACAACAAACATCGCAAGGATACTACCTTTAACCCTTTACCGATGCCCAACTCTCACAAAAAAAAATCCAAAGCCTAACAAACAAGCTCCTGATCCAAACTGGAGTTTTAAAGTTGGGACATTCCCTTTCTTCACTCCTTCTTCACTTCATACTGCTAATCACGTTTCCACAAAACGTTCTTCCACACCGTCTAACCCAATTCCCAAACGTGTATCTTTCAATCTTGATCCTCCTCTCAGTCATTTAAAAACCCCAACAACTTCTTCTCATCCCACTCAAACAAAAACGACATACCCTAACTTTATTCGCTCCCATATTTTAAATCCCTCCCCATCCTCTAAGCTTGAGTCGCACCCTGATTCCACACCACCTTCGTTTTTAGACCCCATACTTCCTCCAAAGGCAAAGTTAACCAAGCACCTTATCGATTCAGGGGAAGATGGCCGGTATGTTCTCTCTCGACTACGAGACCGCAGACTATACGATAATGTTCGTTTATATCTCGCATATCTTCATTATAAGCCAGACTCTGTCTGTATAGACGGTATAACGAAAACCAATGCAATGGTTTCCATTCTGCAAGAAGGCCTTCCCACTAATCACAATGAACTGCGGCAACTTTTTATACGTTTTCATGAGCAATTAGATATGACTCCTGATGATGTGGTTAATGATCTCTCCTCTTTTGCGTCTCACGTAAGCTCCAAACGCATACTACACCTCCAGCGAACGCGGTCTAGTTTCAAAAACTACCATCGCTCCTAACCCACTACTCAATTCTTTGCCGAAGCCTCCCAAATATCTGTCCCTGTATTATCAAAATGTAAGAGGATTACGAACTAAGATCTCTGCTATATATCTTAATTCGCAGATTCTGCCCTACGACATTTTTGCACTCACAGAAACCAATCTCACCCCTGATATTAAGGATAATGAATTATTTTCCCAAGACTTTGATTTACACCGTGACGACGATCTAGATAAGGAGGAAAATTTGTATGGCCGTGGGGTACTTCTAGCTATACACTCTCGTCTCGAGTCTAAACCCTTTCAAAAATCGTCCACTGCATTCTTTGAATTTGTTTGCGCTAGAATTCCTATTTGCAAGCGCAACCTATATATTTGCTGCTGCTATATTCGCCCCTCTCAACCAATTCAAGGTTACCAGCTAGCTCTGATAAAGAAAACCTTTTCATCGACTGCCTTACTGACTCTGGTCTGTATCAATTAAGTGGTGTCACCAATAACATTGGCAGACAACTCGACCTAGTCTTCGCCACTGATACAGATAACTGCATCGTTTTAGAAAGCAGACATCTTCTTTCTAAGTTGGATAGTTACCATCCTCCCCTTTCTCTTACATTGGCGTATGACAATGGTCTTAATCGCGCTTCTTATGAGTCTTCTTACAGTTTTAATTTTCATAGGGCTAACTATGCCGAACTGAATAACCTTCTCAGTATGGCCAATTTTGACTTTCTTTACGATAATCCCAACCTCACGGTTAACGATGCTCTCGCATTCTTCTATACCGAAATTTTCAAATGTCTCTCCCAATCCGTACCTTTTTTACCCAAAAAGAATCCCTCATCATCGCCACCCTGGTATAATAAAGAGTTGCGATCTATTCGTAATAAGAGAAATAAGCTCTGGCGTACTTACTTAATATCGCGTTCCGACATCGATTTCTTTTACTACCAGTCTGCCCAAATAAATTTCTCTGTACTTTGTCAAACTCTATATGACAACTATTTGAACCAAATGGACCGCACACTCATTACCGACCCCAAGCGGTTCTTTCAGTTCATCAAAACTAAAAGTAAATCGGATAACTATCCATCATCTCTGAATTTTCTAGATAAGTCATCGGGCGATCCCCAAATTATAGCAAATCTCTTCGCAATTTTTTTTAGCCAAGCGTTCGCCACCCATTCCCAAGAGCCAGACCACTCTTACTTTTCCTACTTAAATTGCTGTCCACAAACAACTTTAGAATCTGTGTCTATAACTTTAGAGCAAGTCAAAGAAAAAATTATAAACCTCAAAGATGATTATTCTGCTGGCCCTGATGATCTTCCCCCTATATTTTTAAAGAAATGTGAAATGCACCTAGCCCAACCTCTTACAGCTCTCTTTCAGCTTTCTATCACCCAGGGATTATTTCCCTCGACCTGGAAAAGGTCATTTATTATTCCCCTACATAAAAAAGGCCGAAAAGATGATATTTCCAACTATCGACCAATTGCTAAGCTGTCCTGCATACCCAAGCTTTTCGAGAGCATTATTTATGACACGATGCTTTTTCATTGTAAACCTATTGTTTCCCAAAACCAGCACGGATTTCTCAAAGGTAGATCTACGACTACCAACTTAACGGAATTCGTATCAAGCACTTTATGTGCACTGGAATCTGGAAATGAAGTTGATGTGATTACCACCGATTTCAGCAAAGCCTTTGATAGGATTTCACATGATATAATCCTTCTGAAATTAAAAGCTCTTGGTTTCCAAATAAACTTTATAACATGGGTTCGATCATATTTAAATGAAAGACAGTACTATGTTTTATTCAGGTCCATGATTTCTGACCCAATTAAAGCCTCCTCTGGTGTCCCTCAAGGCAGCCACCTTGGCCCCTTACTATTCATTCTGGCCATTAATGATATTGATTGCATCATAAAAAAATCATACATATCTGTTTACGCAGACGATATGAAAATCTTTAGATATATATCTTCTTCCTCAGACAGCCTACCACTGCAGGAAGATCTTGACAGATTTTGTACTTGGTGTCAGAAGAATTTTCTTGAGCTTAACGTCAATAAGTGTCAGGCTATAACGTATTCCCGTAAGCGGCCCCCGACTTCACCTCGCTGCTATCTAATCTTTAATCTTCCTGTTCCCTTAGTGAATGAGTTGCGGGATTTAGGTGTTATCTGTGATAAGGAACTCAATTTCCGTTCTCACATTGATAATATAATAAAGAAAGCCAACTCTGCCCTCGGCTTCATCAAGCGCTGGTCTAAGGAGTTTTCCAATCCTTATGTTACTAAATCTCTTTACATAACCTTTGTTAGGCCTCTTCTTGAATATGCAAGCCAGGTGTGGTCACCCTACTACAGAACACACATTCTCCGAATAGAAGCTGTTCAACGCAGGTTTTTACGATTCGCTTTACGTGGTCTTCCCTGGGATGATAGCCAAAACTTACCACCTTATACTGATCGGCTGAAACTTATAAATTTACAACCCCTTTCTATACGTCGAAAAATTGCCGACATTATCTTTATTCATCAAATTTTAGTTGGTAATATCGATTGTCCTTCCTTACTTCGACTTATTTCTTTTAAAACAAACCCTCGCAATCTTAGGTCTGTGCCACTTTTCCGGCTAAATCTTCACCGAACGAATTACGGACACTTGGAGCCAATGTCTAGAATGCTTCGTGAAGTTAACGATATTCTGCCTCTCTTCGACTACCATCTCACCAAACTCTCTCTTAAAAACACTCTTATTTCCACCTATGCCTCACATCCTAACTTTTTTTTAACCGCTCCCACCCTTTAGTTTTTATCTTTAGTTTTAAGTGAAAATTGTTAGTTCTAAGAATTAGCTTGCAATAAGCATTAATAAATCTGTCCGGGTTTGACCCGGGCCGCAAATCAAAAATCAAAAAAAAAAAAAAAAAAAAAAATCAAAAATCTGTTAGTTCTACGAGGGCGGGTCAATAAGTCCGTGACTTTTGGATTAAAACACAGATTTTTTGATAAAAAAATAATTTTATTTTTCAACGTAGTCTCCCTTGAGCTCTATACACTTTGTCCAACACTTCTCCAATTTTTTTATCCCTTCCAAAAAAAATGATTTGTCGAGGTCCTCAAAATAGGCCTTTGTTTGCGAGATGATTTCATCATTGGAGTCAAATCTTTTTCCACCAAGCCATTTCTTCAGGTTTGGGAACAAGAAGTAGTCGCTCGGAGCCAAATCTGGAGAATAGGGTGGATGAGGGAGCAATTCATAGCCCAATTCATGGATTTTTGCCATGGCAACTGCACATGCGTTTGTGGTCGACTGTGAGCAAACGCGGCACCCATCTTGCGGAAAGCTTTCTCATGCCCAAGTGATCATTCAAAATTGAAACCACTGAGCCATGCGAGATCCCTACGACTTCCACAATCTCTCGCACTTTCAATCTTCGGTCGGCCAACACCATATCGTGAATTTTTTCGATTGTTTCGGGTGTAGAGACCTCAACTGGGCGTCCAGGACGTTCGGCATCTTCAGTGCTTGTACGGCCACAACGAAATTCAGTAAACCACTTTTTTACCATTGAAATCGATGGTGCAGAGTCCCCATAGTATTTATCAAGCTTAGCCTTGGTCTCGGTAATGGTTTTTTTTCGCAAGAAATAATGCTTAATAAGCACACGAAATTCACTTTTTTCCATTTTCTCCTCAAATTAGTGAGTAGTCTGATAAAAATAGCTGTCAAACACAAACTAACTGACGCAGCAAGTTTTAATTTTGACAGGAGTCAACTGACAGATGCCTGTTGACAGGAGCAGTGTTGCTGTTTCAGTAAAGTGGTCAGAAATTCAAAAAGTCACGGACTTATTGACCCGCCCTCGTATCAGGAACCTGGTCCTCTAAGTTGTACCTTGCGCTTCAGGTGACTTTACCATTGACACAAAAAACAACCAATGGTCTTGCATATGGATTAATAAAATGTTGATAACCTCAGTGAACGTTTAAAGGACAAAGAACTTTGGCTTTGCACACGATATACAAGGATTTCAAAAAGCCCTAGATTGCTATATGTAAAGCAGTAAAAATGGGAAACTTGTTACGCATAAGTTCGTATAACGAGGAAAGGGTTAATAAAAGGATAAGAAGAAGGGTAATCGATCAAATGGAGCGACGTTACTGCAGGAATAACGTTCGAAAGTTTTATCAGAGACTAAAACGAACATTCCAGTAATACCAAGTCAGATGGGAAATCCCCAAAGATGAATATAGGAATATAGTTGCTGAGAACATGGAAAGACTACGTGTTAATACTGTATATCGGCGACGATGGTTGAAAAACCGTAGAAAGAACTCAATGAATGACCCCCTGTCCTAGAAGATATTAAGATACACATGTATTTTTTTCATAGCTAATGGCTGCTGAGCTATTTAAACAGCTAAAACTAATTTGGTTGGGAATATGCACTAGCTCATCTGTAAGACATGAGCAGAAAAAAGCGGGCCGAAGCATAGAATTTCAGTTCGCGATTCAAAAATAAGCAAACCCTTTTAACAGCGTCAACTATTAAAGAATAAATATTCCAAATTCGTCTGTCGTATTATCTGAGCGTCTAAATCCTTTCTTGACTGGTCCATATCAGCTCAGCTTAAGAGCAGGGAAGCCCACTCATGATCATAACTTCACATGTCAGAAGATTTTAGAAAAGACTCTATATTAACCTCATACGAGTATTTGTCGATTTTAAAGCCGCATATGAATTCTTATTGCTCCGTTCACTGAAACCACTACTTTGTTGAAAGGGTGATTGTAAAGGGTGTTTTGTTTCTTATAAAACAATAACAAGAGGAATGTTTAATCACTATGAAGAAAATTGCATTATAAGGGTTACTTAATTCGTGGTCGGGATTGCACACCCTGATTCAATCACATATGTCAAACCTAACTGTCATATGGATTGTTTAACAATCGCTGAACGTATTAGAATTGTGAAAATTTACTACAAAAATAGTGATTATCGTCGACATAATCATCCATCGGAGCGTACTATAGGTAAAACTGTAAAACAATTCGAAGAGACAGGCTCTGACTAGGAAAACCCTGATACAGATGTCTTAAGGGCTATCCATAATCGAATAGCACGCTCTACAGAAAATATGGCTGTCGTTAATAAATGTGTTGAACAGAATCCAAATCTATCAATTTCACGGCCACCACAGCATTTGAGCTTGTCTTACTGCACATGCACATGCACGCTTTATGGGCCTGCAGTCGTATATACTGAAGAACACGGGAGATATCTCAAAAGATCATTCGCTGAATCTATGTAATGATGGTCAGACCCTTCCTAACATATGCTTCTGTAGTATAGTGGACTAAAATCACACAAGAGACGCTCCACTCAAACGAGTGCAACGTCTAGCATGTCTGGGTATTTCCAAAGCATTTCGGACTTGCGCAACAGCTGCTATAGAAGTAATAATAGCACACTTGTTCATCAGCAAAGTGGCTATACGCAGCTCAGCAAGTATAGTACAAACCCAAGAAATAGATCTTCAAAACCACACGGACCTAAAGATCCTACTCTCTGAAATACAAGAACTTGACATGATCTGCGCGGTAACAGACCTCCTTCAAAAGACTTTATGTTTCGACAAAGGATTCTCAACGGAGATTGCTAACAAAGAAGCATGGGTCAGGAATTACGGACCGAATAGCCAAAACGGCATAAAGTGGTATACAGATGGTTCTAAAATGGAAACAGGAGTGGGAGCTGGTATACACGGACCAAACACCAATGTATCAACTGTCATGGGAAGGAATCCTAGTGTATTCCAAGCTCAATTACACGCCATTCTAGAACTTCATTCAAGACACTCCCTTTAACGGACCTGAACCCTTTTTCTGCATCCCCAAAAGTGCATTCGATCTAACTATAAATAGCTGGGAGTAGTAGAAGTGCATCTCATATTGGGAGGATACTCCAAGTCTAAGACAAGTCAAACGAGTCGTCCAGCCCTTCAATAAAAATGCCAATGGATGTATGAGTCTAAGCCTGCACGATATCAGAAGGCTTTTCTTGCGTGTAACAAATCCACACCTTGTTAATTCCACCACACTATCTGAGATTTCAGATAAGTGTTCAGCTATTAAGGGTGCAAACAATCAATAGCACCTTGACCTGTCGTAAAAGAAATATATAAGGTATCTGGTAGGCCGACTGACACCGTACATTATCATTCCGAGAGTCAGTAATTTCAGGAAAGTTTATAGTGTCACTGTTTTTTTTTATATTTAACTCTTGCCCTTATTAGTTTGGCCGTCGCCAGGTTAACGTCGACCAGTTTTCTCCATAATATTGCAACACTCTACAACTGATAAAAGCCTTCTGCTTAGATGCTTAAACAGTGAGTATTTGGGTGCGTTGTTAGCGAAGAAGCGTCTGCCGTTATCAGATTTGGCATGCCAACTCTCGAGGTTAGATGTTGCTGTACTTTCCGCACTGTTCACGGGTCAATTTCACGTTACCGAAAACCAGTACGATTTTTCTTTGAGCGATGTTCAAAAAGTCATTGAGAGTGCTTCTAAAAGCTCACTGTACATTAAGCGTCTGAGTTAATGTGGCACCGAAAATTCTCTATAATTTTTTGCCAGCTTAATTAATTTGGCGGGAATGCCAAACTTAGACACCACGGCGTTATATGCTTAGCTTGATTTAAGATGGTGAATGTCAATCTGAAATTCGCAGGCCATTTTGTTGGCCTTAAACTGCACTGATTTTTAACTTTGTAGTACTGACGTGTTCACTACATTTTCTGAAAAGATTTTCGAATATCCTTCATGCAGTAATGTCCATTTTCCCGATCGCATGTTTCTTGATCTATTTTTTTTCATTTCCAGAAAGCTTATGCATTTTTCTTCTTTTCTGGTTATTGAACTCACAAGCAGCTCTCGCCTTTCTTTCTAGCGGCACTTCGAAACCAATTACCTTAAAAGCATCACTCTTAAACGCTGGAGGAGTGTCAGTCAAAGATATATGTAGGTTTCACCAACGGGTCAAAAGACAAAAAATGAGCGCAATGGTGAAAAGGCTAAATATCTAATGTGAAAAAGTTCAATCTCATCTTTGCTCTGCGTACCGGTAGAAATAGGATCAGATATTTGCTGATTGAGGACTCTATAGGGCGAAAATGTCTGATTGTAACGTCAGATTAACGTCAGTTTAATAGAGCGCGTAACATAAATTTGAATTCTGCAACTTTTTAAATAATCTGAATTCTAAAATGAGTTAAATTCTATGCTGTTTGAACTGGTTTCATGGTTCCTTTGTGCCCGGCATCTGCTACATATAAAAGGCTGCGTTGCGGTGACGCGCCATATGAGCAAGCGACCAAACACAGCAAACGTTTAATTTGTTTATGTCCTTCTGCCATTGTTTCTGTGATTGTGGCGTTATTGTTCGGCGATAACAGCGCCGGTGGTATTTTAGTGTTATTAAGTGGATGCATTCAGAACTTGTACATTTTTCAGCCACGACACCCCACCCCCCATGAATCAACAATGAGATTTACCACTAATATGCAAAACGGCAAGTTTTAGTCGACTTGGTAAGTCTTAACACAGGCGCTTCTTACTTGTCCATCTCTAGCTGCATATTTCTTGGTGATCTTCTCTCGCTGCCATTAGCTTCTGGGCTCCCACCAGCACTGAGTTGTGGTGCGACTTCATGCCGCTTACTTTGCTTAACTAATATTGGAAGATATTCCAATAACCACATTTTCTAGCTATCTTTCACTACTTTCGACAACATACTGGAGATTTGTCCACATTGGGTGTTTGTGTAGAATTCGGACGTCCAAGCAGGAATTTCTAGTCTAGAAGTCCTCTTCTTGACAACTCGTTCGGAGTGAGACCGACGTCAAACAGTTAAACCTACCGCTGCAGCCCTTTTCGAGTTCCTATACAGTTATTCGGACAGGAGTTCTCCGGCGATTGACAAAATTCTTGAAACATAATACGAGTATGTAAGCAATAATGGAAAGGTCTGGGGTTTGATGCAGATGAATTGCTCTTACCGTCAAGCAACTGAATAACGGCACCCATCGAAATTCCAAAGCAGTTCAATCCAGTGTAGGTGAACAGGCGAACAAATGGAGTTAATCTGCCTGGTGGTAGTTGGCCCATGTACGGAATGGCAAGCTTGGCTCGGTTAGTCTTATACTTCTGGCAGTTGTGTTTTATACGCTAAAGAACTGAAAGTAAATGAGGGAACGTTCTAGTAGTGGAAAGAATGATGGTAGTGATATACTATTAGTTGCGTGAGGTGATGTATTTCCGGCAAGATAACTGGGTTTGTCGCATTCATCGGCAGGCAATAGGGAGCTTCGATGCGTCGCCGTAGTCTGACTATGCCTTCATTATCCAAGCATGGTATTAGTTGGAATATGGCGTTTGATTTTGATGATGCACTCTCGCTGGCAGTTAACTCGTTTTTTGAAAAAGTTTATGATCGTTTATCAGTTGTTTCTTCTGTTTGAACGTCGGAACCTTTTCTTAATTAGTTTTGCAGCGACTTGATTCATCGCAGCATATACGCTACAATTTGTTAAACCTTGGAAAACGAAGAAAATTAGGTGGGTTCAATTAAGGTGGTACTTGCCTGCAAGATGTGCGCAATCCTAGGGCGAATTTCTTCTTCAAACGTCTCTGTCGGTGGGGCATCATTACAATGTGGCCATTGTTTTTCAGGAAGTCGCCGTATGATGTGCATCGAATGGCTTGTACCTCCCCAGTAAGAAAACCTATCCAGCAGAGAGTAATTTTGGAGTCACTCCAGTTCACGACTCTTGATATGGATAATTTATGGTTTGCATGAAGGCTGTCTGCAAACAATATCCTAAGACTGTGCCTTGCAGTCGGAACTGGCTGGCTCTTTCTTGCTTCGTCCACCAGGATTTCCACTACCTATATAAAGGTGGCGGCACGGATCATCCCAATTGATCTCGGCTTTCATTAACACTTTTCGGCCACGACAGTCAGGTTAAATGACGGTAAACATAGTTCAATTGCAAAGCAAAGAGCTACAGTACCTTTACCTAGGAATCAGGAACTACTCATTTTCCTTACTATTGATAACAAAGAGACCAATTCATAAATAAATATAATGTTCATGTAGGATCTCGTAACAAATCATAGATAAACTTGATTCGTATCGAAAAGCCATGTTGCATAATGAAACATCTGAAACAGTTTTTCTTCAAGAAATTCCCTACATCAACTATCTTCTACGAACATGTTAATTTAGGA
Source organism: Volucella inflata (assembly GCA_928272305.1). NCBI lineage: Eukaryota > Metazoa > Arthropoda > Insecta > Diptera > Syrphidae > Volucella > Volucella inflata. Next base: position 144,484,468 of record OV743716.1, on the reverse strand, counting down.
ACCCCAACAGCACTCCACCTAATAGTCATTCCATCGTGATAGCCTCCTTGGTATTCCACCTTCTCAAATAATTTTAACAAAGAAGCTGCCTGGCCTTCATGTTTATCACTCTGCTAGTCACGCTCATAGCTACTTCACCGCAAACAAATGACGAACGGTCGTGGCAATAATCTTCGATCTTGCAGAAAGAAATTGATAGAAAAATTCCAAACATTCTTATTCGTATGTTGCTTTACAGGGCCAAAATGAAACCCCTCCCGGCAGCAGGGTTCCTTTTATTAGATACACATACTCGTATCCGTAAATGCACGATTCATAAGTGGAATATGATTATTCGTGCGTCACGATCGCCATAAAATCCCAAAGGAAGACGTACCCAAATTAGGCCACTGATGCTAAGGTATGATTCACACAAGACTTGTGCCCCTCGATTGGTCAGTGGATGAGTATTCATGCCAATGGGCAATTACCGAGAAAGTTGGCGTACATATGTGGATTGTGGATGCTTGCGGTTACGGATAGATAAACGTCTTCGTCTTCAATAGAATTCTTATACGTACAAGCACTCGTAATTGTGATTAATTTTTGTTTTCCAGTTTAGTTGCTGCGACGTGATGCCTGACAGCTCTATGGACAATTGGATCTCGTTGACGATTTGAATCTGTGAACTTTTTCCCCAAGCCTAGGCACATACAAATGCGTGTGCTTATAATTAAAGTGGTAGTGCATTCACTCCATCAGTATCACCAGTCACTTCCGCAAACAAGTCAATTATTATCATGAAGTTATTTGTGCTGCTTAAGGCAAACACTCCGCAATGTCCATCAGTAGAACAGGAATGGAAAATGTTCCATGGAACACTCTAAATAAGGCTAATGAATTCCACTTGTCGTCATCGTTATAGGCGTCAATCAGAAAATCCCAAAAGAACTAATCGATTGCTACTGCACCCGGAAAATCCTTTGAAACTGCACAAGTCCCACTGGGAAATACTTCTCTGGAACAGAGTGACCAGATGTGAAAGCAAGAAGTAATGTTTCGAAGTATAAGAAACTGTTCTGTTCTGTTCCTATTGAAAGAGACCTCGATTGAAATGATGACAACATAACAGCGATAGCGATCATTTATTACCGGTAGAAGAGCTATTTGGCATTTAATGCGCATGGGATTGAATGCCTTGGGATAAAAAAGGACACATGGAGAGAGATAACCTCAATATGAGCTTTAACGCATGAATATCTTCTCTAACAATTTTGTATGCTGTTCGAGTATGCGATACTTCAAAATGTCCCTTTTGAGGTCAGATAAATCCTTTATATTAATAACTCAATCGGAAAGGAGGGGACAGGCGAAGAAGCCCACTGTGTTTCCTTTAAACCGAATTTGTCAGTATTTCAAAGAAGGTCAGGAACGATTTAATGATATAGCCAGCGCTAACTAAATCATCGCCAACTCCCTGCCACCAAATGTGAGCGTTTGGCGGAGATAGTGCTTTGCAGTTTCGTCATTACTTTTACAGTAGGTGTCGACGGATGTTGTGTCACTAATACCTAGGGCAGTCTTCAAGCTTTTCTACAGAGAGACAGCATAAAAGTGACTACGACTACTGAGGAACGTCGTCGGAAGTTTAGAGACTGTCAAAGTAAGACCTTTTTAAAGACGCCGACCGTCCTTTGAAAGTCTCTTCTGGGCTCCAGCAAACAAGTTAATCGGTGACTTATTTTCTTAAGTTGTGGTCAACGACCTTAGTAAAATTATGCAAATTCGGCATTCCAACTGCGTTCAGAGAAGTCACACATTCCGAAACTAGTTTGAAATAGTGCGAGGTCTCAGTAACGCCTCAGTAAGACGCAAATATTTCTCACCCTCCACCGGATTCTTACAATATTACTAATTGTTCTAAGGTTGCTTATATCTCCTCTTAGAAGGCAGAAACATTTAACATCTAATTACCATCAAAACCTTATGTTATTGTTATCTGAAAACAACACCAGCACTTTGACTTACACCAGTTTCGTAACCATAAGTGAAGGCCAACCTACATGTCTTTTCTGGCTCAGATTCTAGCTGAAGCCCGAAACAGAAGTGGACTTACTTCGTCCACAACACCGGAAGTGGCAGTGAAAAGGAGCTTTCAGCTAGACATAAGGCTTGACATCGAAGAGGGTTCTTCGAATAAAGCCAAGGTAAGATATTTGACGAAAATATGTAACTGCTACTCTTCGAACACCCCAAAGAACGGCTTGTCTTAGCTACATGTGGGGGCTTTTCCACGATAGAGCAAGCCTGGCTCTTCTCTAGACGCACTGACGAATTTATTGCTACAACGCACTTGATCTAAAAACCTGGTGTGCCAACTGTTGTTAAGTTCTGGTCTTATAGACATTCTGGACATGGACGCAAACAGAACCCCTTTTGCTGAAAAAAATAAGAAAACGACTTTCCCTCTATCCAGGAATAGTTTCGGCCAGAATCTGTGCCAGGGAAAAACTGTAGTCGAGTCTTCACGGGTGTCTATAAAACCCATTAGGGATGCGACGCTTGTGTCTTTCTGGAGGGCGATTACGTTAGATTTTAATCCTCGTTTTGAAAATTTGCGTTTGTCTTCCAAGCAGTGACATACGGTAGGTTGTTTTGGTAGGGAGCATGCACCGAATCATCAACCAAGTATGGGTGGAAGGAAACATGCCCGATGACTGGAATATCATCTCCATATGACCCGTTTATCAGAAAGGGGAGATCTTATTTTGCAAGAACTATCGAGGCATATCCCTGCTTAATGTCGCATATAAGATCCTATCCAACGTACTGTGTGAATGTCTTAAACCTTTCTACAACACACTAATCGGAACGTACCAGTGTGGCTTCCGGCCCGGCAGATCGACTATAGACCAAATTTTCACACTGAGGCAAATCCTGGAAAAGACCAACGAATTTCAAGTTGAAACACACCACCTATTCTTCGACTTCAAAGCCGCGTATGATAGCATACATCATCAGGAGCTCTATACGGCGATGGCCGAATTCGGAATCCCGGCAAAACTGATTCAGCTGTGTCGCTTGACGCTGGAAAACACGCGCTGCAACATGCAGTTTGGAAGTATTTCCTCCAAACTACTCGTATTTCAAACATGCACGGAATTTCGGTAAGGAGATGCGCTATCATGCGACTTCTTCAAACTTGTAGTGGAGCAGATAGTGCGCACGGCAGTTGTCAACACGGAAGTCACTATCTTCAACAGGTCCGTTCAGCTGGTGGGGTCGCTCCCAGCGTGCCGTGATAGAAGCGTCACGGCGATCGAAGAACAGGCGAAATCCGTTGGCTTTGAAGTAAATGAGGACAAGATTAAGTACGAGTACAAACAATCAAACAAGCATCTGTCCACCGCCTAGGACAAAATGTCACTATTGATAGCAACAATTTCGAGGTAGTTAAGGAGTTCACATACCTCGGGGTAAACATGAACTCCACGAATGACACCGTAGTGGAGACCAGGCGAAGAATTACTGTAGGAAACCGTTGCTACTTCGACTTGGCCAAACAATTGGGTTCGAAACTCCTAACTTAAAGGGCAAAATGTGTGCTCTACAAAACCCTTTTCCTGGCAGGTTTACTTTATGGCGCCGAGTGCTGGACCATAAGCAAGTAGGGAGAGCTGATACTGGGTTTCTTCGAAAGAAAAATACTTCGGCGGATGTTTGGTCCTGTGTACGAGGAGGGCGAATGGAGGAGAAGATACGACCGCGAATTCTATGAGCTGTACCAAGATGTGGATGTAGTCCACAAGGCCAAAACGCGTAGACTACATAGAATCGGCCACATCGAGCGAATGGACAATAATGCTCCAGCTAAGAGGATCTTCGAATCCCAGCCTCCAGGTTCGAGAAGACAGGGAAGACCGAACCTCCGTTTCAAAGACCAAGCCATCGCGGATGCCAGAGCGCTTGGTCTGGACAACTGAAAGCAGCGTCCCCAGGATCGTAGAGGATAGAATGCTGCAGTGTCTGCAGAGACTCTGCACGGGTCGGGAGCCTGATAATTAAGTAAGTAATCCTTCCTAAGGGTTCTAGACTAGGTAAGGAATTCAAGACATCGCCAAACGCAGTCGGAAGACTGAATTTACTGGATCACAGAGTGTTATTTCGGTCCCAGGTAACAATAGGATCATAGGAAAGAAATCGTCGATAAACATGCTTAGAAAGGCTCAGAAGGCTTAACCAGAACGTGCGTTAAGACTGTCCGCGCTTGGATAGGGCTTCAATTGGCAGTTTCATTTAAGTATGAGAATAACTGCAGATGAATATTCCCTCTTCCTGCTGACGCTCAGTAGGAAAGACGTCAGCTTTCGAGGCTAACTTCTAAAACTCGTATTTTGTTAGAGCAAGTTGGGTATCTAGAGTTGAGCCACAATTTGTTCAACCTGTACCTAGATTTTAACTCATATTTGTGGTAAAAAATGCACACTGGTCAGCCTTTCACACAGATTTTATTAGTACTGATGCAGAAATGCGGATCGTATACCCAATAGAGCAATCCATAGGACTTATAAGGTACATTTGTCTATTAGTGTCAATGTAGCCATTAGAAGGTAACGCCTTGTCATGAAACTCGCATTTCATTTACAATTTTACCATTTATTGAAGAAGATACAGCTCAGAACACCTCCAGACACTCCATCGATACACTGGCGGTGCAGGTGAATCGAAACTCATTACAAATAGCACACATTGTACTCGTATTTTCTTTGTGAAATTGCATCTTGACCGTGTGGTCGGAATAACTTCTAAACAGGAATGACTAAGTAAACGTGAGTTCGAATTCATCTTACCATTTTCACTGCAGATCAATGATCTGGCACAGACTCTCAAATATCCATTTATGTACACTCGTGCCTCTAAGACCTCCGGTTGTCTAGTTGTGTATTTTTTCAATTCATATCAGCGTCATGTTTAACCAAGTCAGACGATGACGATGACCAAGGCACTTCCAGAGCTGCGTTATTTACCCGCACGATCATTGTGCAAATAATAATGAAGCTGACGCACCCATCTTCCATGACCATACTAATGGTTTGGTTAGGTGAGAGATCTTTCCTTCTTCATGGATATCTATTCGACAACGCACTGTATGGAGCTGGTAGAATTTTACCTCGTTTACAGTTCTAGTGAATTGGAATAACCGTTTGTGCTATCATCGTTAACATGGAATTGGTGGTACTTTATTTACTCTATTCGTTTAAAGGATGCTACGAGTACTTTTGCCAATGAACATTTTGTCGTTTCATTCAACTATCTCATCACATCTCTCTATCTGCTATGATAGAAGGTGATGTGATAGTTTTAAATTCCTCGATTGCATAGTAAAATTTATGCAAGTCGCTGCCAAAGTGTTTGAAATGTTACCAGGAAGTATAACGAAGTATGGCGAATAATAAAAATCGACAACCGTAATGCGAGGTGATAAAAACTAGATAACTTCAGAATTGAGAAAATAAATGCCACAAAATTAGCGTGCTCTATGATGACCACCATATTGGCCATTCACGGAACCGCAATACTATTTCCCGCACATGCCATGCCATCGCGACAAGAAACACACTACCACTAATATTGCATATAACTGAAATATTGTATATGTTTTTCAAAGGTTTCGAATAGACCTAGGTTTGCCACAAAGTTCGGTATAAGCCAACCTATTTTTCAGTGCGACTGTCAATGATTCTCTTCGTCTTTCATTTAAGGATCTACGGCTTTTATTACTTATTTACATGCTAAAGTGGCGATACAATCCGGGGTGGACCAGCCAAAATCTTTTGCCAGTGGCCTCCATTTGCTCACATGCGAGATGAGGTCATCCTCGATTATGTTGTCCATCCGGGTTGGATTCGAAAACTTTCCAAGCCAGTGCCCTGGTCTCTTTGGCGCCCTAGCCATCTAAGCCGATTTATCTGACTTTTGCTGACAAAGCTTCTGAGCAGTAAAACAGAGATGATCAGAATCGTGTATAAAATCATTTTGTTTGTTCTAAAGAAGATTTTTCTGGCCTAAAACGGTGTTGCTAGAGGCCGATCAGGGTGTTGACGATGGTACTGTATTGTATAGCACAGGTTTTTATATGCGATGTTGCAGAGACTTATTTACCTGTAGTCGGCGTAGATTAGTAGATATCCCTTCTTTGAGAAGAATGCTAATGTTACTTTCGTCGACCATACTTCAGTTCATTCACATTTGAGGGATGAGTTCAGTTCTCAATTAACGTCTGCTACTTTAAGCAACTCGGCAGTGAAGCCGTCAGGTATAGCAGTTTGGACTTAAGCTTAGAGATTGCTAGTCCAATTTATCTAGGTGGGATGAACGAAAGTGGTATCAAAAGATTGATACTGCCTTCGGTGGGATGTTGTTTGTTTTGACCATTTAAGAATATACAATGATGTTTTTAAATTCTTAGCACCGAGATTTCCTTCTCAATCTCAGCAAATTGGTGCTCCTGATTTTAAAGATTTTAATTAGTTGCTCAGCCTCCAGCATTTCCAATTATTATCGCACACTGAAAAATATTTTCTTTTATTTTTCTTGTGCCTGGATCTTTTCCTTCGATCCTCGGCTTCATAAGCCTTGATATATTTTTAAGCAGATCGACATCTGGAGACTTAGATGGCTGGTTCTAGAGATTGATGTCGTTTCCCGCTTTAAATCCCTGCCAGATGTCACCACGATGTTTTGGATCGTTTTCCTTTTGTATGAGCCCATTCAAATCTAAACAGCATTTCAGGGGATGCCAACAATCTCTTTTTTATAGTTTGATTATTGTTTGAGTATCAAGATGGCAACGAATAGTATAAGGGCTCGCAGAAGTAGCATCTTCCGACAGGTGCTGGTTCCTTAAATGACGAGAATGAGCCTCTGCAACCGAACATCTTGCAGCTCTGCTAATAAGCCCTACTTCACGCCTCCCCGTGGCGCCATCTGGGAATTTCACTAGAGATTGCGAAGTGAGTTAAAACAGGATTAGTGTCAGAAAAAACAAAACAAGACCTTATCCCTTACAAGAGATGGTGGCGGACGAGCCCTTTATGGGCCAACGGCAGCGCTCACATCCCAGAACGGGTTACTGGCTTCGGTGTAACCGACCCCTCGTCCTAGGGGCATTAAAAATGGAACTGGTCCTCTAGGTTGGGGGTTGTGCCGCCGGGTTACCTGTCCGGCCATTTAAAAAAAGGAAGTTACGAAGCATCAACAAGCCTCGGATATGGACAGATCTACTGTTGACAACCCACGCAAACGTGCGGATACCCCTACACCAAGACAAACTAATGCTGTGAAAAAATTCGACGTCAGACGGCTACAATCGCAAGAGATCGCCAAGTCCTTTTCCTCAGGTTGGATGATGAATGCCGGCAAGCACATGCAGCTAAGCAAGATTCATATAACGTGGCGCTGCTTAGAAGGACCAGAGCTGCTCATGAGCTCTATGAGCGGAAGAGGAGAGACAAATACCGGCTTCTCAGGAGGAAGAAAAAAGAGCATGAGAAGCGCGCGATCGAGGAAATTGAGAGATGCTACTCCAGGAATGAGGTTCGGAAGTTTTACCAAAAGGTAAAAATAACATGCCACGGAAACAAACCCCGAACCGAAGCCTGTAGAGCTGAACAAGGGAACATCGTAGTAGAATCGCAGTCGATGTTGAAGATTTGGAAAGACCATTTCTGCAGACTGTAACACGGCGATGACGGACCAAATACCGCTGTCAGGCAGAATCAACCTTTCAACTTGGACGATGATAACCAACAATTCCGTCCACCCGACCTGGATGAATTGAAGATAGCTATATCGAAGCTTAAGTCCAACAAAGCTGCTGGAGCGGCTGGCCTGACTGCCGAGCTCTTCAAAGCGGCAGGCGATGACTTGGTAAGGAGCATACACCAACTCATCTGTAAAATATGGTCGAACGAAAGTATGCTCGATGAATGGAACCTCAGCATTGTTTGTCCAATTCTCAAGAAAGAAGACCCTCTGAACTGCGCCAACTACAGACGCATCAGTCTCCTTAACATCGCATATAAGATCTTATCCGCCGTATTGTGTGAACGCCTGAAGCCGTTCGTCAACAACCTGATAGGTCCATATCAGTGTGGCTTCAGGCCAGGAAAGTCCACCATCGACCAGATATTCACACTACGGCAGATCTTGGAGAAGACCCATGAGCTTCAGATCGATACCCACCACCTATTCACCGATTTTAAGGCCGCGTATGACAGCATCTATAGAGACGAGCTATATAGAGCAATGTCTAGTTTTGGCATCCCTGCCAAACTCATCCGTCTGTGCAGGATGACGATGGGGAATGCACGCTGCTCCATCAAGGTCGGTAAAGATCTCACCGAGACCTTTGATGTCCAGAAAGGATTTAGACAAGGCGATGCGATTTTTTCAACATCGTACTTGAAAGAATAGTGCAAAACTCATGAGCAAACACAAGAGGCACTATCTTTCAAAAGTCCGTCCAACTACTCGCATACGCCGACGATATTGACATAATCGGGAGAAAGCAGCTTGATGTCAGTGGCGCTTTCGCGAGTATTGAGACGGAAGCGGCGAAAATGGGTTTAGCGGTCAATGAGGGCAAGACCAAGTATATGCTGTCAAGCAAAAGGACACTCGACACAAACGTCTCGGGCAGAACGTCACCCTCGACAGATATAACTTTGAGGTAGTTAAGGACTTTGTCTACCTAGGCTCTGCTATAAATACATACAACGACACCAGCGTTGAGATCAAGCGAAGAATAACTCTTGCCAACCGCTATTTCTTTGGTTTAAGAAGGCAATTGAGTAGCAAGGCCCTCTCTCAGACAACAAAAGTCACCCTTTATAAGACCTTAATAATCCCGGTCCTGCTCTATGGCGCAGAGGCATGGATATTATCAAAAATGGATGAGGGTGTTCTTGGTTGCTTCGAGAGAAAAATTCTTCGGGCGATCTTTGGTCCCGTCTGCATTGACGGTGAGTGGAGGAGGAGATACAACGACGAACTGTACGGACTGTACAGCGACATGGACCTAACCAGAAGAGTGAAGATCCAAAGACTGAGATGACTGGTTCATATAGAACGTATGGACACCAATGCTCCGTGGAAGTGGAAGAGGACTTTAGCCAACTTAGCGTTCGAAACTGGAGGTAGCTAGCCAGGGATCGAGCTGGCTGGAGAAGCTTGTTGTCTGAGGCCCAGGTCCACCCCGGACTGTAGCGCCATTTAAAGAAAAATTGAGATACCCTATGGAGGTTATCAATTTTCTACATGCCGAAACACCGGAATAGTAATAAATATGAACTTTTGCCATCTCAGTCTCCAGATGCCATTCGCTGTTCGTTGGACCATAGTTCCAAAATGTCTAGTCCACAAACATTTCAAAGGATTGCTTTGGACCAGTTCAATTATGCTATCATTGGATCATGAAAGGCCTACTCCTGGAACCAATGAGATTTCTTGACATTGTCAGGCTCTCTACTACAGCTTAATGGTATTCGATGTAACGTCCATAGTTTGTACTTGTACATACGTGAAATAGCAATTTCTGACGAGGATAACGTATTTTGGCTGACGAAAGCAGCGACCTGATGAAAAGTTGAAACAAATTGTTGACGAAGGGTTTCAGATGTTCACACAATATGAAAGATAAGATCTTGTTCGCGCAGTTGAGGGGGTTTCCTTTTTTATGGAACGGGAAAACGATACTGTGATTCAAATTATAAGGCATACACTTATTTGACTCTTTTGTTCATAGTGCTTATAAGCGCCCGCTGTCCCTCGCTGCAGCATTGCTTTATATGCCTTTTGTTTAGCATGTACTTGCGGCATTCTTCATTAAACCAACGATTTCTTGATGGTGGTCGGGTGAAATTCAGCACATCAATTGTGGCGACTCTGATGGAACGTTGGCAGCGATGCCACTGGTCTTCGGTACTTGATGCTGGTGTTGTAGGAGTTGTTGAGCGATCTCGGAATATGTGTTCGGCGAAAATTATGGCGGCCTCTTTCGATTGCACTTTCCTTACTTCATACATTCTAGAGTAGTTCTTCTTTTCTGCAGCACTTGGGAAATCCATTCGAACCTTGGCTGCAACAAAGTGGTTATTTGAATCAATGTTGGCTTCCCTTAACGTTCGAACTTCCAGAATACTATAGGCATGCCTTACGTCTATCGCAATGTGATCAATCAGGCGTTTCCTCATTCAGAGACCACCATGTCCCCTTGAGTACATTAAGATGAGAGAATCGTGTGCCTGCTATAGTAATATTTCGGCTCGCCGCAAAGTCAATAAGCGTGAGTCGTGTAAGCTTTACTTGTTCTATATTAGATGTGCTACCAAAAGTGTCCTCCTTCCGTATCCTGGCACTAAAATTGCCTAATGCGACTTGATGTCATACTTTGGACATTGCTCATATGTCGCGTCGAGGAGATCCTAGATCATATGTAGATGGCGACGTCCTTGTCTGGCGCTTATGTTATCTTCTAAATGTGTGTTATTTGAAGAAAAGGTTTTAAATATCCGTTCTGGAAGGTTGATATAAGCTTTTTTATGTAGAGCGCATACAGCGAGTTTGGGCTACTAGAACATTTTTGTTTCGTTTTGCAAAATATTTCTACCATCTCAGTTTGGTTTTTAGGATAAGGTACAGGGGATAGTACAAAATATAGCTAATTGTCCATATTTTCGGCCACGTCCTTTTCCTAAAACACGAAAAAGTAACCCCGTCGTCTGATCTGTTTTAATCAAGTAACAAAGATGAAAGTCCGGGTGGTTTAGTTCTTTAACATCAGTTGGACGCACATTAACATGACGATCACAATCTGATTCCAGAAGCGTTCCTCTACCTCGATAAACAAGGTCTGATCCAGGATAGATTAGCGGTGCCGTTAATCTTCCACGTCGCTCGAACAGCTGCGGACAGGCGACTCAACTACGACAGAGACGTCGCACACGGCAGTGCGGAGCGTCTCCGGTTTAGTAGGGCGGTAGGGAGTCGCGACATGAGGGATGTTGCTCGGCAGCACCAACAATTTTGGTGGCTTGCAGAAGAAGGGGAAGCTCCATCATCGAACTCCTCCAGTGCAGGGTAGCTCCATTAGGGAGCAGAGTTGGTCGGCCTAATCTTTTTTAGCCGTGGCCGGCTTACATAGGTGTAGGTAGGGTTAAGGTAGTTTTAAGAGTAAAAATTATAAAAAAAAATAAAAAAAAAAAAAAAAAAAAAAAAAAAATTAAAAAACTAAAAAAAAAAAAAAAAAAAAAAAAACAGAGATGGGTAACCTTTTCTAAAAAAAAGTGGTAATCCAAGCCACACCAAAAAAAAAAAGAAATAATACTTTAACAATAAGTTAGCTTAAGTAGGTTAAGTAGGCTTAGGATTTATTTTAAGTAGTCTTTAAGTTTTATACTAAGTACAACAAAAAAAAAAAATGTCCATTTACTAAGTTTTTATTTAATAAAATTATTTTCTTAGTTTTAGGCTTAAATTAATGTAACGAAAGAAAGTACTGTACGGAACGTCGAAAGACATGTAGATTAAGAATTATGTTTAACTTAGAGTGTCCGCATGGGGCCAGTAAGTTAGAATAAGATAGTTTTCTAAGTTATTTAAGCTAATTTTTAAGCGTTTTTTTGTATAGCTTGTAAGAGTTCCTGAATTTAAATTAATAAAAATGCATTTAAAATGAATCACAATCTGATATTATTTTTAGATAATTCCAACCCTTACCTATAATTATGTGCAATGATTCGAAATAAACTTGCAGCTAATCATATTGTCGTGGTAATAAATGATCAAAATAGACTTCAAGCAGACATAATCGAACAGACAGGGGTAATGCCCTGTACATCTTTAGTGTATTGACTTCTGTAGAAGTGTCGGACACCCTCACCTGCATTGCTTCTTGCTGGCTTTGATGTAATTACATCTGAGTGCTTTCATTTTTGTGCTCTCATTCATTTAACAGATGCACAAATAACATATACCAGCGACGTTTGGCGCTCCATCAAATCTTATAAATCTAATTCCATCGGAGATAGTATGGACATATTGTCAGATTAAACTCTAGGGGAATGTGAACCACACTAATCATCATTTACGTCAATCAAAGACCAAAGTGTTCAATCTGGGCTGATCAAGTATTTCTAAAACAAAATCGATTTTAAGCTGGCTTTAAGGAAATGCACGTTTTGTCAATGGGATTGGATGTTTTATCCATCTAAAACTAATTAACCTCTGAATTGGAAGTTAGGTTGACATAGTTTTTGAAGTGCTCGCTAAAAAGTTGACTAGGCCAACGTAGATACGAGAAGTCGTTCTCGTACTCGTACTCGTACTTGTTTTCGTGCTCGTTCTCGTACATCTACTGCGCTCTTAAACCGCAACGCACTTGTTGGTATCTTTGATATAAATTCTTAATTCCGATTAAAATATCTCACTTATTGTTCGAGGGACAGAGTCATCATCCTCCTCACATTTATCTGCCATGCGACAAGCATGTGTCGATGTAGATGTGTATATAAAAACCTGATGGGCGTACTTTGATTTCTTGTGGCGACAATGAGTCAGCAGCAGAGAACAATGCAGAGCTCCACATACGACTTCACCGACGATGAGTTTTATGAACACAAAAATTGCTCAAGCTGAAGTTGAAGTTACGGCTGGTAATGGTGCTATGGTGGCAGGCGGATAGGGTATCTTATGGGCTATGGTAAAGTTCTGGTGGGCATAGTGGGCTCGACTATGGAGCAGCACTTTAGCATACACAATGGTAGTGGCAGCTGACAGGAATCATGTCAAGCATAAATTTTTAAAAAGCTTTAAGGGTATTAACATCATTTGCGACAGTTTAAGTGATGTGGTCTTATTGCCCTCTTTATGGCGCATTTTAGGGTGTATGGATAACTACTCGTACATATGTACATAATTAGTTAAAGAAGACAAAATGATTTATGTTAAAGCCGTACGGACTTATTGTTTCGTTCAAGATCTGATTCACATTACAAGTTTTACAAGCGGTAAATGCGGAAAGCAGATCGGTCACGCGTATTGCCTGCATCTTTGCTTTACCAGTATTTTCTTTTAGGATTACGAGTATACTGTGGCTGTGGGAAATCGTCTCAATTAGCAATTCTAACATCAAATGCCATGGTACTGACGCAGGTTGCATGCTTTAGTGCAATTTTTTACACCACATGCATATTTTGCTAAAATTATTTTACTCCATATAGATGTTTTATCTCCGGGATAAGTTAAACAAGCGGGCATACATAATTAAATTCGATAAGGTGCAGTGATAAGTTTAAATTAGGTTATTAGCGTATCTATGGCGAGATAAATTGCAAGATACATATTTATGTAGAAGTTGAGGTTAGTAACCGAATAGTTAATTTCTTTTGTTATTTCTCTACGCCGACTGGTCGTCGCATCACAGTTCTTCAGGCTCTGTGATCCAGGACGGATCTTTCCTCTACAACGAATACGAAGTGACTGGCCTAAGCGCGGTCGTATCAACTTGGTTGGCCAAGAACGGTGCCGGCGAAAAACTGTAAAAACAGCACAAACTATCGAAAAAGGATATTGTTTTAAATTATCGATGAATTAAAGTAAGTTAGATTGCTGAACCCATTGGAGTATCATATGGAGGAAGACATTGTTTGAAAATTTGGGTTTGGACTGTCAATAGTTCCCTCGCTTCGTGCCTCGTTTGCTAACTTTACACCAGGTATCCATTCGCATGAACACACTAAAGGTTCTATTTAAACGGTTTAAGTGAAACGAAAATGACTCTTTGAGGATGAACATTTGGTCCACCTTTGTACTCATGAGACAAAACTACAGAACCACTGTCATTTGTTTCTTTGAATTATATGAATCCATTATGATAGAAACATTGGTAGAATGGAAGGGGTTGAGTCCTTCGTTATGGCGCTGTTTGGAGTCTTACGTTGATTGACTTTGGACTTTGGTGCTGATGGTGATCCTCAAATGAATTTTAGCCAACTTGTTGCGTTTGCCGAAATAAAAACATTATTAAATGAATCAGGAGGAAACCAAATCATGAGATAAGTTTATTTTTTATCAAAAAGTCATCCAATAACCTTTGAGCCATTCCCTTTCCGGACATGGCTTGAAATAATTTTTCTGCAACGCATATATGTACGACTACATTCAGTAGGAGAACATATCAATGTAATTAGTTAAATTGAAGAATCTTCGTTAGTTTTGGCCTTAGATTTAGCAAGTATAATGTCGAGTTTACGACTATCATAGTTTTAAGAGAGGTATTCCAAGTGAAAGTCGAATTAGATAAATTGTGTGACGCCCAAATATTTGTATCTATAAAATATATTAGAATCTATAGTATTTCGCTAGTCCAATAGTCGTTGTTCCGAGGCAAAATGGAAGTATTCAAATTTGTATGACTTGTAAAGTCGCAATCAACGAATTGTTTTAAACAGAACATTATGCGCTGTCCAAAATTGAATACAATTTTAATTTTAAATTTTTACCTACTTACTTTAGATGGCGCTACAGTCCTGGATGGACCTGGGCCTCAATCAACAAGCGTCTCCAGCTAGCTCGATCTTTTGCTAGTTGCTTCCAGTTTCGCACGCTAAGTTGCGCTGTCCCTCGGGGGCGGATTCAAAGATCTTTCGGACCGGAGCATTGGTGTTCATCCGCTCTAAATGACCCAGCCATCTCAGTCGTTGGATCTTCACTCTTCTGGCTTCTGGCATCGTAAATTACGAATGTTAGTATTGAATGAAATAGAGTTGTAAGGGGAGGCGGAATCTACGGAACCAGAGAGCAGTCGATAGATGAAGAGAATGTCAGCCACGTCTCTGCATGTTCAAGTTCAAGAGAGTGTTCACGTTAAGAAGTTTAAGGCGGTCTCGATATGGTGGTAGAATAAGAGAGTCATCCCAGGGTAGTCCTCGAAGAAAATGACACTGAATGCTTCCTATTCAGTATATGTGAACTCGTTGAAAGAGGGACCATGATTGGCTGGCATATTCGAGAAGGGGTCGGACAAAAGTCACATACGGGTTGTAAAGAGTTGGCTTTAAGGAGTATGTCACCAATATGCGAGCGGAAGTATAAACTCTCTATCGTACAATACTCCAAGGTCGCGAAGAGATTGAGCCTGGGGTATGGGATGGCCGCGCAGAAAATAAGGTAAGGAACTTTCGTGACAAAATCATAGATTGATATTTGGAGATATAAGGTTCTACGCTATTTACTTGACACCAAGTAGAAAACCTACCAAGGTCTTCTTGAAGGAGTAGGAGAGTCATGGGGAGAGAAAATTGTTTTGGAGAACTTGGTGTCGTCGGCATAAATAGATAGGCAACAGTGTTGAATAATTCTATCAAAATGGTTTATTATTAGGATGAAAAGAATGGGAAACTGTTCGACATTCTATGTCATTGACCTCACCGGGGCATATCAGCAGTTAGTAATTAAGTCATCTTGTCAGGAACTATCAACCAAAAACACATTAAAAGAATTAGACCAATAACCGCGTTTGCCATCTACGTATATTTCAAACCGGATCAAGTTCTTAATGAATTAAAAAGAGTATTCTGCTACCCGGGTGATATCCTCATCGGGGGAAAATCTGAACTAAATTGGAGCTTATTCCACAAATTAATTGAAGTAGCATAATACAAAGTATCGGCTGCGTCAAATCTTGATATTTAGTATGTAGTCTTGAATAGCGGTAATATTCAAGTGCATCAAGTACATTGTTAGGGTAAGAAAAAAATTACCCCCAGGTCTATAGAAAAGCAAAAATGTATAAATGTTTTTCTCGCCTTAAAAAGAATTTTTTCTGTATTCATCATATTTTAAAATAAAAAATACACTCTCTTCTGATAATGGCTACAATATAGTCTCCAGTATTTCCAGCACCAGAAGCGTTTCTCAGAATTTTTGGTTTTCCGAAAATTGCCGTCCGTTCAGTTCCTTGAAATTTGAAGCACACTACTCCAAATAAAAAAAAAAAAAAAAACACTGTGGCGCTGGCAGCCCGGTATGGGCTATGGCCTAGCTTCTTGACACTCATTTGTGTTGCTCATGTTGTCAATTTGTCACATCTGAGCGGGGCCTACGGTTTATCGCCGAGTCCGAACGGCACTCCTTAGAAGCTTTTTCGTAGGCATTTTTACTTTCAGGAGTTTGCCATTGCCCGCCGAAAGGGTGATGGCTATTTGAAAAATTTTTGGTGACCCAGCCAGGAATCGAACCCAGACTGTCTGCGTGATAGTCCAATGAGCTAACTATCGCGCCATCGCCATCACCCACTACGACAAATATCAAATTAAATTAAAGCTTTCATCTGCGTACCATTTCCAATCAAATGAGGTGATCAAATATTAAATAATGTTTTAAAAATTTAGTATGGAAAAAGAACCTTCAATTCAAATAAAATATAAAATATTTGTAAAATTATTTATCTATGTACAGAAATACACTGACAACTTATAAACATTTGTTTAATTTTGATATTATAAATCCAAATATAGTTACATTTTTAACAATATTTCACTTAAGAATATGTTGTGACATTTATTTATTAAAAAGTTAATGATAGTGTTAATGTCACTTCTTAGGAACATATTTCAGTATGTGGGGTTAGCAGTTCTCGTAATTATTTCATTCTTTAACAATAAAAGCAATAGAAAAGACTCTGGGGATAAAAAAATTAAGTCTACATGAGTAAAATGATAACTAGTAAGAAAAAATCTAATTTTATCTCAATTCAAACAATATAGGGCAGCAGAATTTTAATTTCTTTGTGATCAAAACTGAAAAGCCAGATTAAATTTTTTTAAGAAAACTGGTAACGATCTAAAGATACGAATATTCAAAGGAAGCTAATTGCACAATTAACAGGATACCACGGAGTAAAATACCTATACTTATTCAATACCAATCGAATTGCTACGTAGATTACGAGGATCTAGTACAGGACTTTCCATGTAGCCACCTCTTATAAAGAATATTTTTAATACTTTAAAATAAATCAAATGTTTAAGCGGAATAATTTTCAATGGTTATGAAAAAAAAACATAAAAAACAACGAAAAATTCAATTTAGCTTTACTATTACCTTTCCGCAAACCAAATTCTTAGAAGGCGAACGTTGGGATTTATTTCAGCTTTAAGTTAAGAGCACTATTCGCGCGGTATGCAATACCTAGATCATCAGCAGAAGCAGTAACTTTTCGTACAAATGGATGTCGAAAAAGAAAGTTTATATAATGCAGAATTATTGGACCAAGAACTTAACCCTGAGGCACACCTAGACTCAGAATTTTAGGGCTGCTTACAAAATTGTCTACCTTAACTTGTTGGGTTCTATTTATCAATAATTTACCAATTTTGTATAAATCCACGAAAACCTGAGCAAGTTATTCAGGAGAATTCGATGATTTACCGTGTCGTTATATCCACGAAGAGTTTAGCAAAACACTTTTTATCATCTACAGCTTCGTATATAAAAGAGCAAAACTCCAAGAAAGCATCTTCGGTGGAAGGACTTTCTCTAAACTTCTACTATCCTTTTTGAATAGAGGTATTACTTGGGCGCACTTTAGTTTATCCGAAAAGGTTCCAGTGAAATGTGGGCTAGAACTTCCACTACATTCAGTGCTATTTTCTTAAGGGTGAGATTGGAAATAACATCGTGGCGATGAGAGAGCTTGTAAAGAGAGCTTATGATTTTGGTTAGCATTAGCGAATAATTGTTGACTAGCTCTAGCTTTGCACACATCTTCTTTATGTACTCGTATGTATATGTTTTAGTTGCAAATGAAATGAATTAGACAATGGTGCATTTTATTGGGAAAAAACATTACATCTGGAAGTAAATCAGACACAAAACAAATAAAACCAAAGTAAACCTGAAAGTGTTAGGCCAATTGGCATGTTGTCTTATCAATCGAAAATCCTGCAAATTTAAATGGAAAATCATATCACACATAGAGCATTTCATATTTCCACAGCCGCTGTTATATCGTATAAATATTAGATGAAATAAAGCATTTATAAGATTAAAATAATATCATCATCTTGTGCTTACTACTCGTAGATTTACCTAATTGGCCTAGCCTATGACAGCGTCGACCAATTTATTTTACTTTAGAATAGAATGCAATTACGTCAAATTTTATGATGAGCTATTGTAGTATTCAATTTCAAGATATCTAAGCTGATGGCAGTTCATTTAGTAGTGCCACAAGGGTCTATTTTGAGGTCCCCTTTTTTTCTTTTTTTCATAAACAACTTAAAAACTGTACGTTTATCTATGCACTTACCTCTATACAAATGTAGGTCCAGAAGACTGTATTGCGCAAATAAATGAAGATCTAGAATGTTTTTTTCACGTCTAAAGAAGTCTTCCACTTGTTCTCATAGACAATGCGATTCAATATGTAAAAGAGATGAACGATGTATAACATATCGATAACTTAAAGCACAATGGTGCTATGTCCCGATTTATATTACAATATTTAGAATAAAATATAAAATAATATTTTTTTTTGCACTGAACTTTTTGCAGACATTCTAAGAATGATTTTAATTTAAAAAAAAAAAATACCACCTTTAAAAATATTAATTAGTTTTAAAGGGACTCTTGATCAAAAAATTGTTTTTCAATTTACTTAAATTGTAAAAAGTGAACATGGCACTGTTGTGCATTATGGTATCGATATATCAACTATTTAGTGACACCCATTTATAGTAGACTTCGTCAATTATATGTATTTATATAACATCTGTATTTGTTCCAACTTCTTCAAAATTGAAGTTAGTGACCAATAAATTGTAACCAGCTTCTAATTTTAATTTAGTTGTGAGCTCAAACTTAACCATATTTCCAGATATTCCAGTACTAAGACCAGATTTTTTCTTAGGCAGCACATCGATATACGAAACTGTATTAACCTCTCAAATATAACTAAAACTAAGCAGCCAAACTACTTTTTGAAAAACTTAACTTCAATCAATCGGTTCGCACAAACAATATTAACATTCCCCACTCTTTCCTATAGCAAAAGTTTATTTTTTGTTCAGGCCATAAGGTTACAGAAATTAAAGTAAGTATGTACGTACTACGTAGTAGGGGAAGTAAAAACAATCGAATTTTTTTATAATTAATACTTAAAGGTGTGCTGATGTGCATAGCGATATGGGTGTTAAGATTAAGTGTTTAAAGGGGGCTCGGAGGCACTGGTGTTAAAAATATGTCAGTGGTTTCATGGTTTCATTTAACTATAAGTTTTAACTTTTTTAGCGGCGAGCTGGACAAATTTTGTTTTCTATCTGACTCGGAAAGAGTCCTGAAGAGGCATAAAGCATGAATAGGGTTAGATATACCATCTAGACCAGCAGACTTGTGAATGTTAAGATCACTAAGTACTCTACTACAAAAGTCCGAAAGTGAATTCGTCTCACTGAAGATTTGATGCACTCAATGAAGGCAAAAACAACGTAAAATCTGGAAGCTATGAGCTGGCCGGAAAGTGTGCAACAAACAGATTAGCTTTGTCTTAAGATCTGACAGCTCTTAGTTTTTGGTCAAATTAAAATTTCACACGCTTAAGAAAGACATTCCATCCTGGCTTGTTCGGACTTTTTTCGGTTTTCCTTTGTCGGCAGAAAAAAAACATTTCTATAACTCTGACACCCTTTTCACAGGTCTAATGCACTTGATCTAATGTGGGATAAAAGATCTCATTTCACAAAGAAAAGTGTTTGTGATCATATCAGTAGGGGTAACCACATCGTTGTCGAGAAAACTTAACCACCAGTTAAAATTGCTCAAAAGGATCAAAAGTCCGCTCCAATTGGATGGTATTGCAATACGGTACTTCCAGAAGATTTTTGCCTAACTATGTTTTCTGTGTTACAAAAATGAGCTGATACAACACAAAAGTCCAAAGAGCCTTGAGAGGAGCTAGAAGAAGTTGCTTTTAGCCTATGGAGTTCTGGTATTTGTGTGGGCTCACTTACAAGCTGGGCAAAGTTGTTTTCCGCAGCGAAACTCTGAATACACCATCCTTCGGGTGTCTGTTCAGAATGTCTAAGCCCCCAGAAATGTGTATACGAAAATCGTCTATAATAACGATTTCGGTATGAGGATATAGAGATACATTTTTTTGTATGGAGTCAGAGACGCATTCAATTCGTTAAAGATTGAATTGGTATCTAGTTTGGGTCTTCACTTCTTCAATTATCTGCTATTCCTTTATTTAGAATAGTAGATAATTTGTATGGGGACATGTAATTTTAACCACATCAAGTGGAATTCCAGATGGTGGAGTTTGTAAAACTAAATCACTACGCAAGTCAATGGTGAAACTGCGGTGCTAAAATGATAATGGTACTGGTTTGTGGCCAAGTAGCGAAGATAAACTTGTGTTTTACTTAGTGGCAAAATAGCTGGTTGGTTGGTATACCGAACGAATTGTTGTTGGTGTTATACCCAATATGAAACGGTAAACCATAAAATTCTCAGTCACAATCTATCGGTTGTTTCATACTCTAAGTCATTACCCTTGCCATACGACAAATACAGCAACAGCAATGCCCGAGCATAAGTAGCAGTATAATGATCGGGAGTGGAAGACGTGGGAAGCCCGACCTTTTTTTTTCCATTTTTAGTTGACAGTTTTTGACACGAATACGTATAAAATAGCCATAGCGAAAATTCACATCACGAAGTCGAAAAGCCTGACTCCAGAGCTAGGGTTGTGTAAGCTATATCTTTTAACAAGCTGGCCAAAAATGCTTTCCTATTTCAATTTGGCGTTAAAATCAACATGAAGATCGAACAACACACTTGGCACATTGTCCTTATGTCTGTTACTTCTCCTTAGTAGATGCCAGCTTTTTCTATCCTTCTTTGGCCCATCTTATCCGATCGCACTTCGTAGAGACCAGCGATATCCTATTTGTAATCTTATAAGGGTCCAAATCAATTTCATTAGCTGAGTTCGAAAACAGTCAATTCATTCATTTTCGAGGCTGTGCATTGGCACAACTCCTGAACTGCAATGTCAGATGCTTTAAAGGATAGGGCCAATAATCCATCATGTGTCCTAAAGCGCTGCAGTTGAGACCTTGCAAACTTCTCCATCGCCATTATTATTTCGACATGATGTAAAAGTAACTCTAATGATTTTGCTGCTGGATTTGTCACTGATATCACTGGTGACTTTATTTTTGGAATTCTTCGGCCGAAACATTTATATTGTGCGTAGTAACATTTACATTTGCACAGTAAAACTCGGTAACCTGCTTGTAAGTGGTTAATACCTTAGACTCTTAAAACTACGAGTATATCTCAGTTGTAGGTTCAGATGGTTTATTCCAATGAAATGGTTCAATTTGTTTCATTTTCCAGCATCACGAATATATTTCCAACTCTCCAACTGCGCTACAATTCATTTTACTCTTTCTAAACGTTTTTTTTTTTGGCATTTCTGGAAGGATAAAAAAAAAGAATTGGCATCTTCTTGGAGAAGAACCTGACATAAACCTTGACTGCTGCACTGCATGTCACTGGATTTTGGCAAGCCATCTGATGACTTGAAAAGGAAAAATACTGTTTCTTAAGTCATGTCTCAGATATCTAATATCTGCCTATAGTGGCAAAGAGATGTGAACGTATTTTGGTTTTTTTTTTTGGCTAAATAGCAAAATAGATAAACATGCTCCTTTGCTTGGTGAAATCTTATTTCATTTTATCAGATAACTAAGACACAAACGACAACATCAATGGCATTTGCTTACTACTCGTAGCTTATCTAAGCCATGGATTTGGCTTGGTTAATGCAACACAGCTATATTACTACGACTTAAGTCATACCAGAGAAAATCCAACAATTTCTAGAGCATAAAAGAGCAACCAAACAAATGTGTCCAAAAATCCAAACTAGCAAAGCCATTTTAATCAGTTCTCGTTATTCGATTTACCATCTGCTGTTATATCACAACCTAGATACAATTCTTTCCGCCATTACATTCAATAACTTCATGGTTATTACATGTAATACCTTCTAATCACTAAAATAAACTCTCATTTACTCGTACTTCCATTACCCAAATAAAAGCGTTGCCAACAGTTTTCTGTCCGTCTTCCCACACAACCGCAAAATCTGTCAATTATAATCGATTATCTGATTTTCAATTTAAGCGCCATTGTACGAGTATGTGTAGAAGAATAAAGCTGAAACCAAAAACTAGGTTAAGTCCTACAACACCAACCGACACGAAACCGTACAAACTTTGTAAACATTCAAACTAATGCTCCAGCGATTATTGAAATGAAGGTTTGCTAAAAACTTGTTTGCATTTATCTAAGACCTGTTGCCACTGAACCACAAACTGACCAACTGTCAATAAACTGATCAATTTCAACTCCACCCGCTAACACTGTTTCGCGGAATCCATGCAAACCAAAGGCTATATCAAGTAGCTCTTCACAACTATTGTAGCGATAGATACTTGATATTTGTCAATGTCTAGCTTTTATTAACCAACCTTCCACAAGAAACCGCAAACTTGATCGCATGCCATTTATAGAGTTCAGCATTGGAATTAACCCGAGAAACGTACGGAAACATAAACAGGGTATATCTGAGTACTAAGGAGTGCATTTAAACCACAAATAGGAGTGAGTATTCGTACATCGACAACAATCTCCTTCTGGCATTTGAAGCAATTGAACTCGAAAGGATGTGATGTGTAATCCTTACAGGCAAGACGGTACTCGTACAAATCCTATTTTCTCGTAAAAAGACCATGAAATAGGGACACACTTGTTACGAGTACGAATACGGGTATTACTATTCCAATTTGTCGTCATCAAGTGCAGTTCCAATTTCAATGCTACGGTAGGGGTAGAGTAGGTTCCACCATGTCACATCGTTCTAGAGCAATTACCAGAGTACATTCGTAGTTTTACTACATGTGTTGCACTGTATTGTACTGTATAGTACGGTCACTGGTCATATACAAACTGTATAAATCACATAATGATATATCAAGCCCAGGCATTGTTCCGGGGATTAAGAGCCGATTGCCAATGGTCGATGCCCACCACCAGCCGCCAACAACGACCAAATTTCTGTTCAATGAAACTGATGAAGTGGTTTGGCAACGTCGACTACTACGACGACTAACACTTCGCTTAACACAACGACGACGACGACGACGACGACGACGACACAATGAAACGATGGTGCCACAGCTGCTTTTGTTCAATGTTCGTCGATGGCACACTATCCCATACGCCACCCGTTTTCCATTATTAACAGTGATGTTGATATATACTGCAAAGGAGTACCTACAGTATGGTCTCCAAGAATGGGAATAGCATGATCTTTGCATACTGAAACCAAAGCAAAAGCCCTTTAGCCAGTCGGATGAAAGCAGGTTTTAACCAGTAACAAGACTGTTTAAGGAACAATAAAGACCAGCTTAAAAATGAATTAAACTGCAATATATTTTGCTGATTGCAATAAACGAGATGAATTTCCCTATTGAATTCAATGGAGAAGTGGTTTTCGGTGATTATTCCTCCGCGGTATGTCCGATTTGAATTTTACTTTCTATTACTTATGATCACCCGCATGCACTTGCTAAATTTTATAAAATTCAAAGGAGAATTTGAGGAAAAAATCAGATATTGAAATTTTTTTTTCGGTAATTATTCCTCCGTGGCTTGTCCGATTTTTTGGGTTTCAGAAATATGCACTCCTGATCATGTCCACTACCTTTGTGCCAAATTTCATCAAGTCGGTCAAGCCGTTTCGGAGGAGTTCGATAAGAAACGAAATACATCTGCCACCTAAGAAAATGAGCCGCGTTAAACACTCAGCTCGACAAACGAAGTTAACCAAACTGATACCCACTTTATCTTGCATATTTTTTAACTACTTTTTCTATAAACCAGTGAAATAAGAGTATCTACCGCATGCGAGTATATGTAGTTACATCCAATGCACACAAGTATTTGCATTGCTACTCCACCGCTTGTAGGGTTGGATAAATTCAGCACAATTTTTGCGAAAAAAAAAATTGTATAACTCTTATGTTTAAGGTACCATCTGCGAGAGGAGAGTAAATCTATAAGCAACGATGAAGAGATCTCCAAACAGTTCGCAGACACATTTATTTATTCACCTGCGTAAAAATCATGAATCTCGAAATGAAACTAAAAAGAGTTACCATCCATCGGAATTAAATTAAAAAAAGATATTTGAAATCTCCCTTAAACGCAAAATAAAGAGAAAAAAAATGGTTCCCGGGGTGTCAACGAAGTTCCATCTATCGTTATTCATTTCTTGAAAACCCTGGAGATGGATCTCAGACAATCGGTGTTTTAAGACGATATTCCAGATAAATAAACCATCAAAACTTTTCCTATATTCTGACTCTTGTGCTTCACAGAACAAGAAACAAATATTGATGACTGCCACTGATGTACTTATTGTATTAAAGTTACATTTAAAACTGCATAAATCATTTTTTCCCCATAAAAGGTCACAGATACATGCTAACAGACGGCGTCTGGTGTTTCGAAAGCGTGGAAATCTTCTTCAAGTAGGTATTGATTGCAAGGTTTTTGACTTTAAAAAGAAGTCAAACTGAACAAAGTTGCAATTCAAATAAGTTCAGTAAGCTTTTAAAAGGATAACTATTAGTGTTAGTACGAGGGCGGGCCAATAAGTCCGTGACTTTTTGAATTTCTGACCTCTTTACTGAAACAGCAACACTGCTCCTGTCAACAGGCATCTGTCAGTTGACTCCTGTCAAAATTTAAACTTGCTGCGTCAGTTAGTTTGTGTTTGACAGCTATTTTTATCAGACTACTCACTAATTTGAGGAGAAAATGGAAAAAAGTGAATTTCGTGTGCTTATTAAGCATTATTTCTTGCGAAAAAAAACCATTACCGAGACCAAGGCTAAGCTTGATAAATACTATGGGGACTCTGCACCATCGATTTCAATGGTAAAAAAGTGGTTTACTGAATTTCGTTGTGGCCGTACAAGCACTGAAGATGCCGAACGTCCTGGACGCCCAGTTGAGGTCTCTACACCCGAAACAATCGAAAAAATTCACGATATGGTGTTGGCCGACCGAAGATTGAAAGTGCGAGAGATTGTGGAAGTCGTAGGGATCTCGCATGGCTCAGTGGTTTCAATTTTGAATGATCACTTGGGCATGAGAAAGCTTTCCGCAAGATGGGTGCCGCGTTTGCTCACAGTCGACCACAAACACATGTGCAGTTGCCATGGCAAAAATCCATGAATTGGGCTATGAACTGCTCCCTCATCCACCCTATTCTCCAGATTTGGCTCCGAGTGACTACTTCTTGTTCCCAAACCTGAAGAAATGGCTTGGTGGAAAAAGATTTGACTCCAATGACGAAGTCATCTCGCAAACAAAGGCCTATTTTGAGGACCTCGACAAATCATTTTTTTGGAAGGGATAAAAAAATTGGAGAAGCTACACAAAGTGTATAGAGCTCAAGGGAGACTACGTTGAAAAATAAAATTATTTTTTTATCAAAAAATCTGTGTTTTAATCCAAAAGTCACGGACTTATTGACCCGCCCTCGTAACACTTACAGTGCTCCCCGATTAAAGTCAAACCAATGAAGGAAAACATTGTAAAACCTTGTACGATATACTGGTACGTTCAAAATTTGACACACTTCTTAAAGTGAAAAATGTATCGAATAAGAAAGAATTGTTTAGACGGAGTTACAGTTTTTTCTGGAAAGCAGATGATGCCTGGAAATTTTACAGCGAAATTATGTAAGGAATCGCTGAAGAGTCCATAGAAGATGAAAAAAGTACTACGACGACCAAGAAAATTTCATTAAACTACTAGTTATATGGTTTTTGTATGTAAAGAAAATCAATTAAAGTATTTTCCAAACCCAACAAACTATGCATGTGTCTGGGGAAGCAAGATAGTTAGATATTTCTAAGGCATTGGGCAGAATATGGCATCAGGTTCATTTGTCGTAAACGCTTGCATTTGGAATCAATGACTCTCTTTTTTAATTGATTAGAAAATACCTTTCGGAACATTACGTTTTGTTGCAGTGTCAAAAATTCTAGATACCAATATTCCTCTTTGCTGACTCACGCGCAACAAGCCTTTTGTAACATCGAGCAGACTGTTTGCACTATACTTACATATGTCTTTAGAGATGTTCAACTCGCCTTTGGCTCGCTGTTGGCGTACACCCAGAGCTGACATTTATTCTTATTGAAATTGTGCCAATTCTTTTTTTCGACTGGTGCAGATTTTTTTTGATATTTTAAAGAAAGAATTCTATTGGCAGAAGTCGGTGATGAATTGGTTCATGTTATCAAGTGCCATTCTAATTGGCTTAATAAACAGAATTTTTACAGCATTACCACTTATCATATTCCCCACATTCATCGACGAGTTTATTTATATCTACATTCATGAAAAGCATTTCCTCCCGTGATATATTTTTAAGGGCTCATTAAAGTCGCTTCAAACTTTTCAAACTTTTCCTGATAGCAGATAGATCTAGTATGCAATGTTGAATAGATTTTTACCTTTATAGTTGTTCCAGTTGAAGGGACCATCTATTTTGTGGACCTGGCTCTTGTTTACCCATTTATCAGGTATACAATCTTCCGACCAGATCTTAGAAATGAGTTGTTGTATACTCTCTACAAAGTCATCTCCAACAGCTTTGAACACCTCGACCACTTCGTTTTTGTCTAGTGTAGGGAACTATTAACTAACGTCATCTAAGTAGAACTTTGTAAACTGCATGCTAGCCCGATCTTGGTCCCTGTCCCCATTATTCAGCCCGCAGATTTTTCTCAGCACTATCTGTGACTCTAGCAGCTCCGACGTGAGCCAGGGGAGCTCACGAGCAGCTCTCGTCCTACAGTACCAAACATGCACTGCATGCTTTTTATTTATTGTAGGTGCATATTCTTGCTGACATGTTTCATCAAACCAGGATTCCTTGGTCTGATATAAACCGATACATGACTGGGGGGTCTGTGGTTAATAGGGTTGCTACTGGTCTTCGGTACTTGATGCTGGCGGTAGAGGACTGGTTGAGAGATTTTGGGATTCTGACCTTGTTATTTTAGCTTTTCTACGCTTTATTTTCTCACAGTAGTTCGCTTTTGTTGCAGCGCTTAAGAAATCCGTATTCGTAGCCAGGAAGCATGTCTTAAGCCGATTGCAAAATTATCACTTTGGCCTAGCATTTCATAATCCGGAAACCGTCATGTCCCTTTGTGCATATTCAGATTAAGAAACCGTGTACCTGCTATAGTGATATTTCGTCCGTTGCAGAATCAATAGGCCTACTCGTAAGCCCGTTGTCAGAAGTGGTCTCGTAAGGCTATACTTACCAACTGTCGACTTAAACGCCACACTCAGGACATTGCTCTGTAGGTGGCGCAACATAATCATCCTATCGAAAGATGTTATAATTTTTGCAAATGGCGTCGTACGTCAATCATATTTGACACTTGTGAATTAGACAGCTGCAGAATATAAACAGGTAAACAATGGAGTGCTATACTCCGTTGTCAAGCCATCATTAATCTCAACAACATCATCATGATCGATGAGGAGCGTCAATAAGCAAAATCTTCGTTTCTGGGGCACTGAAAATCCGCGTTTGATGCACGAAGAGCCATTACATCCACTGAAAGCAACTGTGTGGAGCAACATTGACGCGGGAGGAGTGATTGGGCCGTATTTTTTTGGGGACGCCATCAGCAATACGGTCACTGTTACTGGCGAACGCAACAAGGCCATGATAAACGACTACTTACTGCCGGAATTGGATGAGCGGGGCTTGGTGAACATGTGGTTTTAACAAGACGGTGCAACCGCACACACAGCATGAACCACAATGGAAATTGTGAAGGAAGCGTTTCCTGGTCGCGCAATCTCCCGTTTTAGCGATTTGGCATGACCAGCAAGATCGCCCGATTTAACCATCCCAGACTTCTTTCTTTGGGGCTACTTGAAGTCGCGGGCTTATGTCAACAAGTCACAGACAATCGCAACCCTTAAGGAGAATATTTGACAGGAATCCGAATAGTTATCGCCGGAAATCTTGCTAAAAGTCATGGAAGATGCGATAAAACAGGCACAAATGTGTATCAACACTAGCGGCAGCCCTCTGGCGGATATAATCTTTTCCAATTAACAGAAAAAATTGTAAAGGTCCAAATAAAGATTTCCATCACTCAAAATCTTTTTTTTTATTTAGTAAAAAAGTAATTCAAAAACAAAATTGGATGATTAATTCTGCGCCAACTTGTATTTATATGGCTTGTCCAGAAGTTGATATTTCCGATTCTTTTCGATTAAACTAGTCGAATATATATAAAAATCGTCATTGTCTTATGGATATCACAAAATGTTATCTTAAAAGATGTGGTTGACATTTATCCAGTGATATATTTCTTAAAGTAAACGATGCTTTGTAATCGAACAAAAAATGTTATCAAAATGCGAGAATCGTTGAACGTTTTCTTGCTAATACAAATGAATCAATCAAAGAGGGAAATATACAAAAAAAAAATTACAATTTTAACCTAACTTGTAAAGTACACTATAATTCTGGGAAGTATGTATAGAAGCACACATTTGGTTGTTGTCGATGCCGTTTGGTTCCCAAAAGCCCTAGTCACAGTCACACTACCTAACAGCACATCATCATCACAAAAGACAAGTGCCCATAGTATACCATATTTCTTCTCCAGATATTATTGGCCTTTTTTCACTCTCATTCCTTATTGCCTCGTACGTCCAACCTACAGACGTTGAGCTTCCACGAGTACATGTCTCATATACCATGAAGCATGGAGTTAAAAAAAAATCCCTGCGCCTTGCCAGTGGCGCAAGTTAAAGGCCCATCTATCTATGGCTAACATTACGGCTGTACCTAGAGCTCATATCCATTTGTTTCAGAGTATAGTGCAAGATACGATTGCTCATGTATGTGCAGTAGAAGTCCGCGTCGTCCGTCATCATCATCATCGTCGTCATCGTTATCGTCATCGTCATAGTTATAGTCTTCGCAGTTGTTGCAGGTGAAGTCAAAAGCCCGACCAACTGCCGCGTTACAGTCAGTCTTTGGCGAGATTTTATCTAGAACGTACGTGTTGAACAAACGCTCCAGCATTCATACGTAAATACGCGTGGTTCGCGTTTACTTGGAAAATTTAAACTTTGCCTACTTGTATCACCAAGAGAATTTATATCTGTGAAGTTTATATTGTAGTAAATTTTACTCGTTTCGAATATTGACTATATTCGGTGCTTAGTTTGTTTGATAGTTTGGTTCGAGCAACGACGGGTTGGCCAGAAAGGCGTAGTCAAAGTCGATTTCCCTTTGCAGGCTGAAGAAACCGAAACCGAAGTGAAAAACCGTTCTTAAGAATATTCTGAAGGAGCGTTCGAATCTCGTTCTGCATGCTGGTTGGTGCTGCTGATGCTATGCATAGTGATTCTAGAGTACGGGCAAAATTCTAGGTTAACGTGACTTTTTGTAAGTGACATTCCTGGATCGTAAGAACACGAATAAAAATCCATAACTAGGAAGTGAATATTTGATTTAAGTGATACGAATAACTGCTGTGGCAATCACTTTAAGTGCGCAATACAATTGCTCGTACGTATTCAACGTATATTCATCGATTCCTATTCAAGTGAGGACTACCGCCATCGGTTAGTGGAGTGAAGACAAGGATTTTAAACTGCAGAAATAACAGCTGAGTCGAGACATCACCACCGAAGAGGAGAAGACAGATACGAAAACCGAATAACCCTTTGGGTAATTGTTTCACCTTAAGGAGTGTCGGCAACTGGTGTGGGAACAACATAATGCATCTCCTCAAGCTGTATCTCATGAGGTTCGTTTGAATTGAGTTACATTATTCCTGTACTTGTACCTACTTATACTTTTGTGCTATTCTTTATATCCCAAGTCACTTTGACTAATGTCTCGTTGAGTGGCTGAGTTGAATTGTGGACTCGCGTAGAATTGATGGTGAGAAGTTGCCTTTGGCAGCCCAAGGAGCAGCACTGTAATTAAAGATGTAATCCCCTTATTCAGAATTTTGTTGTCATTCAATTTTTTTATTATTATTTATTTTAATTTATTTTTTTTGTGTTTTGCCGGTAAAGTTTGTCATTGTCGTGAAAAAGGGAAATTAATTTTGAACAGAGGCGGAATTTGAATGGTGTAGGGCGACCGTGGGCGATAATGGGCGCTATATTATTTTTCTTTGTCAATGTGTAAAATATTAGTGGCATAACGCATAAGGTATCCGAAAGTGTTTCGCGAAGATTACGTTTTGTACGACTTTATTTATAGACGAATAAGAGGAGGACAGATTTATGTTTTTTGTTGAGCAAAATATGAAATTTAAATGCAATATGGTTTAAATACTAATTTGAGGGTGCACGATCTATCAGACTCGATATCATTTATTTATTATGTTGCCTAAATTGTCGAATGGCGTTTTATTTCGGTAGTCAGTTGATCTCGTCGGAACGAGTGAGATAACCCACTCGTCGAATTTGTCGTTCAGACGATCCATTGTTTTATGCGTTGTGTGGCACGTAATCATTGAGATTCATATCGCCCAGTTTAGGCCGCAATAAGGCCAATGACTGCGTTGAATTCAAATCCACAGCAAACTATCACTTTTCTGGGTGCATTTCCAACTGATGGATCTCATTTGGGTTGACATCTCCCTAAATATGACAATTTTGCTTCGTAGCTGAAGATGTTTTGCCGCCTGAAATCGTAGTTCACTGCCTACTGCTCCAGAGCCCAGTCAGAGATTGCTCGACTATGGCCGTCTACCTTCTGTTACTGTGTTAATTGAATTTTGTATTTGTGCAGGCCTTAGTGTCAATGTGAAATTCCCCAAGTTGAGGTCTGCGAAAGTCGGAATTTTTGGAGATTGGCTATCTCGGGTTATCCTGCACACTTTCCTTTACTATAGTAATGTTTTCTGCAAACGTACGGTTATTGTATTATTGTTTACTAAAACAATTGATTTGAATTTGTCCAACAAACGACGAATAGTCGACTCAACCGAACAATTTTGTTCGTTAAGTTTATTCATTTGAGGACTTTGGTCAACACTCTTATTTCCTATAATGGTTTGCGCAACTTGCTTGCTTGCTGCAGATTAAGCATTTTTCAAAGCCCGTAAACGCAAACGGAATCAATAGCTGATTGAAAAATCTTACTTTCAAAACGACCAACACAGACTTTATTCGTCTTCGCAGAAGTCTATTTTTCTGCGCTAATATTTAAAAGTGTGTCGTAGACAGAAAGGAGCCTTGTGGTACACCAATATTTGTTATCTAGATATTTAACCCTTACGCGGACCTGCGTGGTTTTTATCCTTATATTTACTATACTGCATATTCATTTCAATTGTAGTTCTTTTTTTGGGTTTCTCTAAGATCTCCCATTGTGTAAATACTTGGTTGCGGACTTTACTGGACTTAAACAGATCAGTTAAGGGCCAATCGAATTGATTAAAAACAGTACAGTGTCAGGCGTATTCCGTATTGTATGAAATTTTGTATGCTATGCTTAGGCATGCTTTTACTCGACCAAATCTTGTTATTACAGTAAATTGGTTTTGCATTCCACCAAGTCATCGCACGCTAACTTTCCAAAAACAGTGGGTAAGCTGTTGACTTTTTGACATTGATTACACAGCACTAAATGCAGGTTTCAAAAAGATTGACGAGAGCGATACGCGATCGACAAAACTTCTGTAGGTTTCTTGCGATTGCAGCTATTCAACTTCACTTCTCACAGTACTTCTCCTATGTACTGAAATAATATTTGGGGCATTACTTGTAGATTTTGTCGAGGAACACGTAGAAACAAATGGATATCACCTATTCCTTCTGTGAGCGTATAAAAGAATAGTAGACCAAAAGCTGAAGGCCTCAAAACTTTTCGGATGTTTGTACCAAATCATTTGTCCATTGTATAAATCGTCGCAGAATTTATATGTCACAGATTCAAATTACCCTTATTTGGACGACCCCACTCTACTTACTGAATGGCGGCTATATCTGCCCATTTAAAGCCCGAACATTGCATGTGTAGCCCTGGGCGGCTTTTTCCTTTTTTCGTTTTGCAACGCCTTGAATATTGGTTGCCCCGCAACAAATAAGTTTTTATGGAACCATACATATAACCCCGCTTACAACATCCAGTTTGCGTTACAAACCCCATTCTAGATCCCTTCATGAACGGACCTCGATCTCTCTTTTGTAGTCGAATATCTCTGCTGTTTCCATGAACACCTGTTTTGATGGACTTAAGCACAAGTTACACCCTTGGTATGAGTGGATGCCCATCTAAACCCTCTTGCAGATTTAGTACTTATTGCAAGTCTACATCGAATGAGACCAGCAAGTGCACATTTGATGCGTTTTAGGTTTAAACCACAGCCACCGTGATGACCTATGCCCTTCTGCGGTTCTTTATATTCTTGCCAAATTCCTTTCTTTGCGCCATAAAGCAGAACTGGGATAATTAGGGCCTAAATATGGTCACAATTGTTTGAGAGAGGTTTTTGTCTATTGCCTTGAAATACTCAAGGGTCTGAAGATGAACCGGCAGCTTTGCTTCGAATCAAACAACCAAGTTTGTTGAGCTTTCTTAGGAGAACGCCATCTGCTCTGATGCTTTGTTTAAGATTCGACGGCCTTCCAGGTTAGAGTGCTCTTATCACCCGATGAACAAAGTCAGCTCTGCCATACTGTTCTTAGTAGAATAACAAGTATCTTTCACAATTATTGTGTATTCCCGAATGAGCGGGATAATGTACAGGATATAAATGTATCAGTGCTAAAAGGTATTCTTTTCCATTTCTACATATTTTTTGGTACGATTTTCGTACTGAACTTCTGAAATAACATCTTTCAATATATTTGATTATCTTCCTAACCTGCTCTTGCTGCATCTTTTGGATAAATCTATGGTCTTTCTATTATTTTCCTCAAATTTAGTATTCGATGGATATGTAGCGAAACTCCTTGTAGGTTTGAAATGACGAGCATGTGACCGACGTCAAACAGCTTTGACAATTGATGTCGAATGTCAAAAAAAGTACCAATTTGTTCTATTTTGGTAATCTGGTACTGCTGGTTTGCATCGAGATTAGAAACAGCAATGTGTTGCAGCAAAACGTGTGTTTGCTTCTTTACAAAACCACGGAATTCTTAAAGGAACCAGGAGTTCCATAATGCAAGTCGGCTAAGACCCAGAACATCCCTTAAAGCATTCCTAATGGCTTGATTTAAGAGAGCTTTGTGTGATATTTCTCTGGAATTTGGTTACTTAGAAATATATTTATTTGCAGATGGTTACATAAATTAAGGGTTTTAAATGAATACCGAACGATAGCTTCTTCGGGCGTCCAAAATCGATCAAATTCCGGCGAACGACTTGTTCTCTTCTGGATACATATTGAGTATAAGGAAACCATGAATACATTTTTTAATGTTCATTTCGTTGTGGTTTCTTAGGTTGAATCGAAGAATAAGTCAAAACTTGGTGTCATAAGCCTACTCTAATCGAGTTGTAATTAGACCTTACCGTACGTTTCGCTCTACAGTATCTACGCAAGTTGTTTGGCTCCTTGCAGTGTCCTAGTATTCAACATTCAGGTCCGAAAATTGTTATCCTTATTTCTTATTAAATGTGTCCCTGTGGAACTACGAGTATTTTGAGTTTTTGTGTTGGAAAAGTTACACCAGATTACAACTTATAAACAAGAGTTGCAGGTCCTTCATCAGGCTTTATAGACACCTGTTTTCTGCGACGATAAATCTTGCTTTGTGAGAAAGAAGGTTGGTTTACCTTTCAGTGGAATTCGTAATCATCCTTGAGGTTTTCAAGAAAGAACAGAGTTACAAATCCTATGTGGTTTGCATTCACCTCGAATTTCTAAAGTTAAAGCCCTAAGTTATGCAAATAGTAGGACCACACTTTCGTTTCAAGCATACAGAATATACTCTCATGTGCATATCTATTCGTAAATACAATGCAGTCCATGTAATTAACATTCAAGCTCTAAAAGAAGATGCGCCCAGACTGGCGCCCTTTTGGAATGTTCTCAGCCGTCCATAGACCATCGACCATCGACCATCGACTTCGACCCTGGTTCGGTAGAGTGCGAAGAATTCAAGCGATGCTTCGTTTGTTTGGAAACTCTTTACAAAAAGGTCCTCTTTCATTTCAGAGCCGTGCCCGAGGGTTGTTTTGGCAATATTTGGTTCGACAAATAGACGGACAATACTTGAGTCTTGTTGTTTTTCTTTGTGGTGTTTTTGTTTCGTTTTTTGTTCTGGTGTCCCGTAGCCGGATGTTAAATGCGTGCAAGTCAATGCTGTGCAGAGATTTAATTTAGATACGAGCAGACAACTGCATGTACAATATGAGTCCTCGTCTCGTACATCATACTCGTATGGGCACGTGGAGTCGAATATTGATTTTGTCCGTTTGCCAAAATAATTTTCGAATTTTTTTGCCTGGTTCTCGCAGGGTTGGGCGGGTCTTGGTTGGAATTTTAAGTATTCCTTCCCAGTTCGTCTTTGTGCTCGAATGGCAGGATATTTGTATTTGCGCGGGGAATGTGCATGCAATTTGCTGTATGTCCTTTGTACTTGGTCTAGTGGGTGAGTGGCCTGGAAAAGGAGTTAAGGGAGGGTATCGCCTTCTTTTCGTTACTGAATTGGTCCTTTGTATCGAGGGTTACCCTTCTAAATTTCTCTCATTCTATTAAAGTCTTGAGAGGGATTTTTTTATGTCGTGAAAAGCTAGATACATACATCCATCAGGGTGGGCTGATGAGGATTGGAGTGTTTCAAGATTAAATAGGATTAAACAATTTCGTTGTTTTGATTTTTGCCATATGGTCGGTGGTGTGGTCTTGATTGTCTGGCACGTCAGCTGTGGGGAAGGAAAGCAAATTTTTAAATGGACAGCCGAGACTGTCGGCTGACATCAATTAAATGCACGGATTCCAAAGTACAGATAAGGGAAAGTGCAATTTGAGACTTTTGAATTATTCACGCGGCTTGTCATGAAAGTGAGAAGGTACGGATACTGGTAATTGTAGTTGAGCAGTTACTGCGAGGAAGAGTGATTGTTCCATGTTTTTGCTTTTGTTTGTAATGGAAAGTTTACTTACAAACGACACTGCTGTTCCTAGGGCTTTTTCTTTTTACAGAGTAAATATGGAGCGAGGAGAGTTTTTACAGCGGGGGTTAACTTGCATTTTGTAGCACTTTACTTAAGTTGTACCACATTAAGATATGCCTTAGGCTATTGATTTTTGAAAGTGCTTTATGATACTTTTTCTTTGAAATTGTATCTGATTAATACGTACATATGTATATAGCTTTGTTTAATGATAGCACTTCTATCTAGTATGATCTGATTTTAAGTGTCCTCTTTAAATGCGAACATCCATGTGCAGTTGCATATATGTATTTTGTTACAAAGTAGGTACATACCTAATAGTTTTGATTAACCAAGGGTTGATGGATTTATCGATTAAAATGCTTCCATTAATTATTTGTGTCCTTTGGGGTTAGGTTTTGTGGAATTTTGCTACAAAGACCGAGAGTCCGAGGTCTTGGTTTTAGTTTGAGACAAAATTCGCAAGACCAATAGTTGCACCTTCAGGGTTTTGTAAGATAAAATTTCATAATGAAATAGTTTTACAACTAGATTTTACTTTGAGTCATCAGTTACTTCCCCTAGAAGGTAGTTTTTAAGGACTAAGCCGAGTCCTACAACATCACAGGGAGCTGCTTTCAACTTTTTTTTTATTCACCTCGACGAAATTCCAAACTGGGACCAAGATCAAGGAGTTAGCTCACCACCTCGACACCAGGTCTCTGCATGTTCATAAAGATCTAGAATGGGGTATGTAGGTCATATTACCGAGAGTTTACTCACTCGTATTTATAGCCCCACCCACCCCTTATAATTTCGCTGAATCCAGAAAGTTCTTCAAATGAAAAATTGACTGGCAATGAAGATCCTAAACAATTCTAGAAGATACTTCAAGCAAATACTTTTTCAGAAAGGCTTTAAAGAAATATATTCGGTAGCTGAAGCAATCTGGGCTATCAATCATCGTATTCTCCTTTCCAAGTCATCTTCCTGAGGGGAGGATCACGCTCTACGTTACCATGGGTCTTGAACCTATCTGGTCATTCCATTCATATTTTGACTATAATAGAGTGTTCTTCTTTAGAAATTTAAGTATCATGTTTGATGCTAAAACAAATTTGAGCAGTGCGCTTTTTGTAAGATGGGCTTTGCGTCGAAAGCAAGTATAGCATCTTTGGATTTTGTTTCACAACCTGATTCAGTCATTATTATTTGAGTTTGATTTCTAGCTAAGCTCTTGTTCCAAAAGTTTATTTTTCATTCAACGACTTACGTTCAACCTGAAACCATGACCTTCCCAATTTTCCTCACTGCAACAATACCTATGTTTCAGTATTTAAATGAATACAAGTATCTCATTCTTTACTTTACTTTCACACCACGAAAGAAAAGTTTTTCAAGGTCAACGATCCGGATCGTCTGTCTTTGTTCATGCTTAATGGGTAGCTGAAGTCAAATGTCATTTGTATTCTTCGTACCTCAGTTTTATGTGTTGTCAAGATCACGTTGATATTAAAGTCAAACCAACAATTTCGTTACAACTTTAGATGGAAGAATGTAGGTACCCAGAAATAAGTAGTCAAAATTGTAATCAACACACTCAATCTGTATCTAAGGAATGTTGCTAAGTGTACACGAATATAAAAAAAGATTTATCATAATAAAAGACGACCTCCCAAAAAAGGTCAACCAATTTAAAATGCATTTTGAGATGTATCTATACGTGAAATCTTCCCTGAAGTGAGTTTTAAAGAAAAACTCGTGCATGTGCTCGTGTGATTTAGGAATAAATTTGAATCTTTTCGAGTAAGCATTTCATTTC
Organism: Volucella inflata; assembly: GCA_928272305.1. NCBI lineage: Eukaryota > Metazoa > Arthropoda > Insecta > Diptera > Syrphidae > Volucella > Volucella inflata. The sequence goes on along the minus strand of OV743716.1, from coordinate 144,447,350 downwards.
ATTAACGTTGGGAAGTTGAACTATAATATTATTACAAGGTAGTGTTTACATGCGTCTATTCGAAAGTTAAGACAACATTTGAAGGTGAAACCTCTGTCGAACATGATAACCGTTTCGGATCAAGGAGTTTTGTGTCGTCTTAAAGCACGCATTTTTCTACTACTTGTTAAAAATAATACTTTATGTCAAGATGATCATTTCGATGCTGGATATAATTTCTGAGCGGATGTTATTTAAGGGCGGGTATAGATAAAATTCTTTAGTAGTTTGAAGTTTTTGGCAAGTCAACATGGTGATCCATATCTTCCAATGAACCATATTTCGGTAAACTCTTGTTTATTATACTCTTGCGACTTTCTATTCTCTGTCCTTAAATACAGGTATGATAAAACGCTGTGTTTTGCCAAAAATGAGGTTTTTTTGTCTTTAGCATTTCATGGAAGTCAGGCCACCTCTCATAGCATTTTTTAAAGATTTATTTGACATAAAGGTGTCAGTCTTGGATTGATGGAGAAACAAAAAATTAGTAACTGGACATAATTTTTCTGTTTTTTTATTATAAAACTTAAAACTGCCTAAAGAAAATATGTTTGTGACGTCTCTATTGTAGTTGAGTCGCATGTGCGCAGCTGTTCGAGTGACGTGGAAGTTTAGCGGAACCGCTTATTTGTCTTGGAACGCCTCTGGAGGCACAGCAAACCCGTTAGAGGTCACACTCTCGTAATAAACATAATTGGGGTGACAAGCCCAGGAGATTAGATTGTTCATAGAGGTCTTTGCTCTAGCAAAATTAAATAGTCCACCTTTATAATGGTAGCCCTATTGTTCAAGCCCTCATTACCTCATTAGAATACAAACACCCGAATCTTTCTAATAAACTTCGGAGTCCAAAACTTTCTCAATTCTTTCTGATATCCGCAGCAAAATGAATGGTTCCCTACTTCTAAAAGTAGATCTTCAACTTCCAGTCGTGGCAAAATCGTTTCATTTTATAGCAGTTATAGGACTTTGTCAGAGCATATTAATGACCTTCATTTTCTGTAAGCGATCAAGTCAGGTACGTACGCTTACGCGTTCAACAGCTTGACCAACATGCAGCAAAACAATTATAACAGAACAGTTCACATATTGGTCGGAGTTAGAGACCTATTCACCATCATTTGTCTTATTCACAAAACCAATAATTTGTCTACTTCATGTTATCTGTCAAAAATGCATATGTGCGCTGTCAGATGCACCCTTAATGTTCTCTTCCTTTTGTAGCTTTTGTTTCGTTTTGAGTTTAGAGGGAGCATTGATGAATTTGACAAACTTTTCTTAAATTGTGTCCAGTTGCTTTTAAGCGCGTTCCTGCTCGTCTACATTCTGTTACATAGCGATAAGTAAAGTAATAACTGCAGTATTTTACTTTCACTGAGTTTAGAGGAATACTGAAGAAGAGTTTAGCACATATGTACATATGTACCCTGGGTTAAAGCCTCGCTGTCTATTTATCGGTTTGTCTTGTCTTGTTTAACTTGGTTTTTAGTTCATACACAAAGAGTTTAGTGTCTTAGGCTGTGCTTGTCTATTGGTGAAGGTAGCACTTTTAATGCCAATCTGAAGGTTAATGATGTTGCAAATATATATGAGTGGTTTGTACCTGGCCTAAAAAAACACCTGAGAACATTGTACTTTTTTGACATTGTAACTAAACGACTACACCGACAACATTACTCAAAGAAAGAGATTTGTGTTCCTAGGTAATAAACAATTTAATACCAAAATGCTCTCCAGCGTGAATTATGATCTTTCTTCTTCTTCTTATCCTTTTATTAACCCTTTCCTCGTTGTACGAACTTATGCGTAACGAGTTTCCCATTTTTACTGCATCGCTGCTGCTCCGCTTATGGGGTTGGCTAATGTCGCAGACCGCAGAACGCGTCTACATAATGCTCGGTCCTGTATCGCTTCAGTGGTAAGCCCCAGGCTTATGATCTTTATCCGTGTTGTTTATATTGTCATTTTATGGAAAGGGAGATGGATCTATGATTTTTTTATTGTTGACCCTAAGCAGCGGAAAATTGAGAGACTTTTCATTTTTGTTGGAGACGTTACCATACCCAAAACTTCATGGACCGTACAGTTTGCACAACTGCCTTAGCACAGTGTTTTCACAGTTGCAGTTTTCTAATGTGACCATCGATTTAAGGTGATTTCGCACGTCGAATTAGTATCCAAACATTTAAAGCCTCTTACGGCAGACGTAGTAGTTCTTCTCTTACCCAGTATATTTGTATTTCCTGTGTCATGGTACGTCGGGATGTGATCATCACACTCATTAAATTATGAGTTTGAATATGGTACCCAAATTAAGCCAGGTGATATATCAACGTGATTAACTTAAATCTGTTATCGGAGGTGGTCTATTGAGGGATAAAGGTATATCTGTGTAGCGAATGATTTATCGGCTGAAAAGAAATCTGCATCGTTCCTTTTCTAGGCACAGAAAAGTTCGTGGACTACATATTTGTAATTTCACTTACTGGTTTCTTTAAATTATTAACTTCTTACCCTATCTTGATTTATTTTGTAAAAACGAAAGTAAGAACATTTTTGGAGCTAATTTTGAAAACCATGGCAGAGTGCTGCCTTTCCATTTGACAAGTCTTGGTAATAGTCATCAATAGGACTTTAACAGTAATTTCCTTTTTTTTGTAATTTCCAACTATCATGGGGGTCTTTGCGTTGCTTTGATAAGTTTTAATAAGAAAGAAGACTTCTTAAACCTAAATTTTGTAATAGTTGCCCTCCCACAACCCTCTCCATGGATCACCAGAAATTTTGCCCTACAAATATGTATGTTATTGTAAAAACAACACATGGATCTTTTGGTAGGTCATTTTTGCAGACCTTACAATGAAAGCGGAGACGACACTAATCTTTAATAATCACCCGGAAAAAGCAAGTTGTTAAGTTTGGAGCTCTGCTCGCAGTCACCCAAAAAAGACAATCCACTTTCTGAATTAAAAACATATTTAAATCTTAAATATATGCTGGGTTGGCTTTTATTTTAGTCCTTTTTTTAAAGAGCGCTATAAGAACACGGCACGATCCTAGCGGAGCTACTGTCAGACAATGCTATTTTAACGGATGAAATCTTTTCCTTAATCGACTTCGACATTCCATATGATATAACATATCCGGATAGGAAGGACTGGCAAGAAAACGCAGTAATCACGCTGAATGAAATTGCAATTTTTACAGATTGCTCGAAAACAGAGGAAGGAATAGATTCCGGTATCTTCTCGGAAAGCCCAGAACTAAAAGTGTCCATAAGACTACCGGACACTTAAAGTGTTTTCCAATCAGAGGTTCTGGCTGTCCTCAGGGCGGCTGAGCTGATGCAGATGAGATCGGTATCCAATAGAGATATCGCTATCAACCGACATCAGCTCTGATACAGTCAGGGGCTGTCGCACAATGCTCATAGCATTATGCCTTCAGAACCGGGTGGGACTGTGCTGGGTGCCAGGACACTGCGGTATGGAGCGAAAAGATCAAGCGGAGGAGCTTGCAAGTAGAAAAGGGCTACTAAACAAGAGTGAGATTGCTAACATTAATCCACCCCTCTGCACCGTAAGAGGCACTATCGAGGAAAGGACTGCCAACATAAGGTCGAATTTGGAAGGACACAGGGTATCCAAGGCTTTATGGTTGATGAGAGAAAGCTGATTAAACTCAACAGGGATAAGCTTAGGACTTTAATGGGAATCCTAACAGGCCACTGTCTCCTGCTGAAACACTCAAAGAGACTCAAAATGACAAATATGGACATTTGTAGATTCTGTGGCGATTTACAATCCATCGAGGACATACCACACATAATGTGTGAATGTGAGGCAATATCGCGTAGCCGAAGGAAATTCTTTTTCAAATTTGAATTTATTTCAAAGAATAGTTTCACAGTAAGATTGCATCTTAAGGTTAGTGAAGGCTTTATAAAGATTACATTACATAACATAGTCATTTCAAGAGTTTTCTATTTAAGGACATATAATACCTAGATAAAAACACAAAGAGAATTACGACAGTTAACTAATTAGAGGACATAATATAACAATTTCATAACAATAATAATAAGAATAAGTAAATATATCTCTTAGATTTAGATTTATGTAATACCGGCCAAGTGTTTGAAAAGACTATTTTTAAATGTGTTTGTGTTTGTGGTTCTCTTAAGTGTAATGGGTAGTGAGTTCCATAGGAGAGTAGCGTGGATGAAAAAGGAGCGCTCAGATTGCAAACAATGGAATCCGGGCCGAATCATTACAGCTGTTCTTTGTGAGCTTGCAAAATTAAGTCTGCTGTGCAAATACTCAGGCTGATGAGACTGCTTAATATGACGAAAAAGGATAAGTGCTCTAAACTTAACGAGGTTGTCGAAGCTGAAGCCCATTATCTGCAGAGAATAGTGTGAGATATGGTCGGAATAGCGTTTCTTAAAAACGTAGCGTACAAGGTTGTTATAAATGACATTTAATTTACGCCTAGTGTTATAGTCAACGTAGCGAAAAATCTCGCAACCATATAGTAAGATGGGCAACAATAGGGGCTTAACGAGTATCATCTTAATTTTAACCGGTAAGGAACTTTGAGTGGACCATAGTAAACGAAGACCATTGTATACTTTCCCAATAGTAATTGCGGCATGATCCGTCCAAATGAGAGCATCATTAAATACTATCCCCAAATTTCGACATTTAGCTACATATTCTATGGATGATTGACCTAATTTTATTGGTGGAAAGTGGATGTACGGCGGGTCAATAAGTCCGTGACTTTTGGATTAAAACACAGATTTTTTGATAAAAAAATAATTTTATTTTTCAACGTAGTCTCCCTTGAGCTCTACACACTTTGTCCAACGCTTCTCCAATTTTTTTATCCCTTCCAAAAAAAATGATTTGTCGAGGTCCTCAAAATAGGCCTTTGTTTGCGAGATGACTTCATCATTGGAGTCAAATCTTTTCCACCAAGCCATTTCTTCAGGTTTGGGAACAAGAAGTAGTCGCTCGGAGCCAAATCTGGAGAATAGGGTGGATGAGGGAGCAATTCATAGCCCAATTCATGGATTTTTGCCATGGCAACTGCACATGTGTTTGTGGTCGACTGTGAGCAAACGCGGCACCCATCTTGCGGAAAGCTTTCTCATGCCCAAGTGATCATTCAAAATTGAAACCACTGAGCCATGCGAGATCCCTACGGCTTCCACAATCTCTCGCACTTTCAATCTTCGGTCGGCCCACACCATATCGTGAATTTTTTCGATTGTTTCGGGTGTAGAGACCTCAACTGGGCGTCCAAGACGTTCGGCATCTTCAGTGCTTGTACGGCCACAACGAAATTCAGTAAACCACTTTTTTACCATTGAAATCGATGGTGCAGAGTCCCCATAGTATTTATCAAGCTTAGCCTTGGTCTCGGTAATGGTTTTTTTTCGCAAGAAATAATGCTTAATAAGCACACGAAATTCACTTTTTTCCATTTTCTCCTCAAATTAGTGAGTAGTCTGATAAAAATAGCTGTCAAACACAAACTAACTGACGCAGCAAGTTTAAATTTTGACAGGAGTCAACTGACAGATGCCTGTTGACAGGAGCAGTGTTGCTGTTTCAGTAAAGAGGTCAGAAATTCAAAAAGTCACGGACTTATTGACCCGCCCTCGTATCTAACCTATACTTATAAATACAGAGGGTCTTAGATTTAGTTGGATTTAGTGACAGATTATGTTTTATGGCCCGCTGTTGAATAATATCTAGATCTGCGTTCATCATGTCAATTGCATTTCGCACCGTATCCAACGGACAGGACAAGAATAATTAGACGTAATCAGCGAACATGAGAACAGAACAATGTTTAGTAACTTGTGGGAGTTCGTTCACATGAAGTGAAAAAAGTAGGGGACCGAATTAGAAAATTAGATTTGTGGTTTCCCACTTTTACACATTGCTGACGGTCCGTTAAGTAGGAATTTAGAAGTTTGACTGCCGGAAAAGATAGTCGAAAGTCGTGCAACAGCTTCCTACAGAGAAGAGTGTGATCCACCGTATCGAACGCTTTAGAAAGTCAATAAGGGAAGACAGCTGGCATCCAGACCCTGGCGGATTTCATCGACAGCATATAAGAGCGCAGTTGTACAGCTCCTTTTCGAACGGAAATCGGACTGGGCAGAATTAAAAAGGTTGTTACTGCCTAAGTGCACTTGCAACTGCTTTAGCATCGCTTTCTCAAAGGCTTTGGATAAGAACGGTAAGATTGCCATTGGTCTATATTCCGGGTTTATCCGGTTTTGTGACTTTGGTATCGGAATTATCTTGGACCTTTTCCACGAAAGAGGGTAATTGCAAGTAGTGAGTATCTGATTAAAAATGTGTGCAATATGTTTGAGAATGAAAGGAAGAATGAGCTTTAAGAATTTAGGATTTATTTCATCCAAACCTATAGCATCAGATTTAACCGAAAATAATGCTTCAACCACATCTTCGTCTGTTAAGCGAATGAAATTAAAATTTTCCATGGAGTCAGTACCTTTTGTACGCTGATTCGTAAACTGCAAGAACTGATGATTAAGCAGTGACGGATTAGCAACTGACACGAATTGCGCATTGAGTGCATTACAGTCTTAGTCAACGGGCACACCCGTTCGCTATCTTCCGTTACCTAGTTTGCGCAGCTTTTGCCAGAGAACTTTTCCAGGCTGCATTTCGGGGTTCAAGAAATTTTCGTAATAACTCCGTTTTACAGCCCTTATACGAAAAACTACTTGGTTGCGAAGGGACCGATAACTATCGTGAAACTCACTGAGTTTATATCGTTTCCAACGAGCGTACGCCATATTACCTAAAGAACGCTTTTCCTTCATCAGTCCTGTAATACAATGCACTACTCAAAAGCTAAAAGTTTGTAAACAAAACGGAAACTGCATGCCCAACGATTTAGATAGGCAATTGGAATTCAGAAGACACACATTTTCAACTGAAGTATGCCTTTCGCGGAACATGTTCTTTTTATATGCAGAGGAATAATTATCCTCATCTACGGAGAATGTATTCTTTGCTCATCACAAAGAATAGATCTACGAGAAATGTCTATCCGTCTCTTCCCACATGCTGGTTTCTCACAGAATGTTAATGTTAAATAGATAATTCACTATTGCATAATGCATATGGCAGAATACTGTGATCTAATTCTTATTTGCAATGCGAATTACCGTGCCTAATTAATTTTCAGCACGCATGATCTACTTTCGAAGAAAATAACTACATTTGTCTGTATCGCTAAAAAGAGTTTTCATATTTTTCCGCCAACAGCAAAGAGGTACCTACGTTCAGTAAATGAGAATTCAAATATGTCGGTATGTTATAGGCTTTGCGATGTGAATCCAAATGTAGAATAATAATACGGAAAAGAGGAATTAGGTAGAATCCATGACTTACTACTTACTGACTTGTGGTCTATTCAATGGTATACGTAACCTTTTACTTTAAGAATAGTAATGCAATCGATTGATAGAATTAAGTCATTTTATATTGAGGAAATATTTTATTTCCAAACCGACACTATAAACTTCATTCAATTGATATTAACATTTGAATTTACTTGTGTTACCACGATCAAGTAGAATAAGTATTCACGATTTATTTGTGAAACAGGCAATGCCACATATCAAGAACATTTATCGGACTATTTGTGTTTTTATTTTATTCCAAATTAAAGCATTTTCTTTTCTCTCCACTTAGATACAGTCGATATTTCCCACAGCCTTAAACTCGCTCTAAAAAAAACCCTGCATATAATCTTATATAGCTTCGGCTCCACGTTACTTGGAAGGACAGTATCATTTTATTCCATGAATTGCATACGTATACAAGTAAGAAGGACATACACAATACTCGATTAAACTCAATATTCAACAGATTTTCAGTCTAAGCTTCATAATAACTAGTTCAAGCGTCCCACAGGGCTCCGATCTTCCTCCGATACTTTTAAATTTCACTTACAATCTTTGTCTCCGGATAAAATCAAATACGGTTTTTAGCCTACATCGCTGCTGGTCGATGGGAGCACAATAATGTATTCTTCACCACCATATTTGTGAGTACGCTATAAACGGGTTTTAAATCCGAATTAATTCCTATAGTTGAACTCAAAACTCGAACTTCTGCGTTGGTACTGCAGTGACTTCTGCCTTCTGCAAATGTAAATGGAATTTACGGCGAAGACTGTGGTTATTTCTTGGCGGCATGATCGGTTAGAAGATCTAACACAGAAGTTAGAACTAAAGGCCACTCGGCTGACTAAGGCTTCATAAGCATTTCATTAGATTGATTAAATTGTTGATATTCTTGACAAGTTCAAAGATATTCCGGTTTGTACACTCTAAAATGCTAATAGGAATTCGAATATCATAAGCAGTACAGCTCTGAGTTTTATGTTGATGACCAGCATACCACTCTTAGAACCATTTAACCTCTTTAAGAAGAAAGACCCTCTGGATGGTGTCAAATATTGGAGCCTAAGTGTTTGCAACATTACGTACAAGACCTTATCGTATCGACAACAAAACGAGTATTATTTCACTGTCGTGTAAACTGACGTCTACTCTAGATCAGAAATGCACCCTGTGACAAATCTTGAAGAGTCTCCGAAAGCTCCTAGTCGAGGCTAACCCAGTCAAGTCACAACTAAACTCACTCATTACGAATGTAACACTGGGCGCATCCATTTCTTATTGATTGCGATTTGACAGTTGATAATTATGCTTCATTGTGACGTAAAAAGTTTTTGACATTGATTGCTTACAATCATGGAATAGGGCGACATCGAAAATCGTATTGTTGTAGTTGGCCTACTTAAATGGAACATGGAAAAAGGCGATATCTTTAGGACGTTGCGACCGCTTGGAATCACTCGCAATTTTGTGTATCGAGGTGTGACGTTGTTTGAGGATACTGGTGGGGTACGAGACCGTCAAAGATCTGGCCGTCGGCACACTGTGAGAACTCCGAAAGCGATCAAAGCCGTGAAGAAACGAATCGACCGAAAGCCGCTGTGAAACCAGAAAATCTTGTCGCAGGAAATGCGAATTTCGCAAAAATCCATGTCTCGCATTATCAAAGAAGATTTAGGACTCAGCGCGTACAAGCGACACACTGGACACCTGCTTACGGCCGCATTAAAGGAAAAACGCAAGCGAAGATCGAAAGCGTTACTCAGCCGGTACGCGAAGAACGCTTACAGACAAATTCTGTTTACTGACGAGAAAATCTTCACCGTAGAAAAATCGTTCAATAAGCAGAGCGATCGTGTGTATGCTCGGTTATCCAGAGAAGCATCCGAACTCATCCCGAGGGTTCAAAGAGGCCACCATCCCGCGTCTGTAATGATATGGTGGGGAGTGTGCTACGATGGCGCTACCAAGCTCCATCTTTGCGAGAAAGGAGTGAAAACATCGGCCAAAGTATATCAATCGACCGTCTTGGAACCCATTGTGAAGTCTCTCCAGCAAGACTCTGCTCCAGCTCACAAAGCAAAAACGACTCAACTGTGGCTCAAAAACAACGTTCCGGACTTCATATCATCGGATGATTGGCCAGCTGGTAGTTCTGACCTCAACCCGTTGGATTATAATTTTTGGTCCGTATTAGAGGGCATGGCTTGCTCTGCTCGACAGTCAAATATTGAGTCGTTGAAGCGAGCCCTTGTCCGTGCAGTGGACAATTTCGCCATGCTTCAAGCATGTGCGTCTCGCAATCGATGAGTAGCCACATCGTCTTAAGTCATGCTGGAAGGCAAATGGAAGTCATTTCGAATAAGTTGTTCTAAGATTTGTAGCCATTGAATTACCCAATAAAAACAAAAAAAAATTGTTTAAATATTAATTCGTTTTCATTTGGCGCTGATTTTTCTGTATACCAGTATTTATGACTTGACTAGGTACAACATGTTCACCTATTTTTGAGCTGCATATGGAAGCATTGGCAAAATAACACCACAGAGGAAAGAAGATAATCTGTTTAGCGATTTCTCTAAAATTATTTTTGAAGGATAGGACAAGTCAGTATCTGAAACATAAGCATTTCAAATACTTGTACAGCTTCTAAACGAATAAGCGGGCTGTCACTGATGCATTTACAGTCAGTAAAAAAAAGTGAAAACTTCGGGTTAAGTGATGAACAAAGAAATGAACTGTTCACCAATGCCCCAATGAGCTGATAATTCAATCTCTTTGGCGCATGACTGATTACTTACTAAGATAGCGCCTGCAACTAATAGACACTGCTGGCTCCAGTAGCATGCACCATTTTAGATGAGTGGATCCACTACTGGGTTGTTCCTCTGGGTTGGCTGGTGTCCTTCCACCTAAAATGACCTAGCCAGGGTTATCCGATCAGGATAACGGGATCGAAAATTACTCGAATTATTTTTCATTTTATTACTGAACAAAACTTGACCTTAAAAACGTGGTCCAAGGCCGTTGGACACAGGCCTATTTCTTGTGTATGACGACAAATTGGTGAATTAAGATGTTCTTTTACACTGATATTTACACATATACTTACGTTTATTTCCATGATGCCGCACTTTTATTTTATTATTCGTACTTATGTCACTGATATGTGTAAACGTCCTAGCTTAACTGCCTGTCAGAATTTTCTTTTGCGCCAACAGACGTGGGAACTCGATCATGAGAGGTAGAAATTGATATGGACAGTTAAAATAATTGATGGCACCCGGTTTTGAATACTTACAGGTCCTTGTAAACAGGAACAGTTTTCACGGCTGTTTTTGTCTAATTGTAGGCCCCTCCTCCGATTACTTGGGTTTATCATCGATAAGACGCTGTAGTTTAAAACCCTATACCAGCAACTTTACATAGCTTCACAAGAAGTAATAAAGTAGCGTACAATCCCATGTTCTTGGTGGCCAATCAACTGATCAATTCGGGGATATAATGCTGTCACTGAATCCAATTCCCAGTAAGTCAATGATGAAATGGGCAGTTCGGCACGTAGGACTGGAACGATATATCGTCCGGGTCAATGCTGTTTATACAATATTTTTACAGAAGCTTTGTATTTTTGTCCGGCAACCCTGGCACGAGCTCCGGTTTCATATTTTTGGAAGAAATAAGATGATGCCACCGTCGTGAAAACCACTCCCAAAACTCCACTTCTTTTAATGTAATTGAATCTCATGAGTCTCTTCTGGATTTGCCACACCCCCAAAATGACAGTTTAGATAGTTCAGAGAACAATTGAAGCGGTGGAATACCACGTATGTGAATGATATCTTAATACCTTTTTGCTTAATTTTCTGTTTCTTCCATATGTCCCAATTTACGTCAGCGAGCACTTAAAAATGCGTCGTTTGTTTATCGTAGGACATTAAAATCAAGTGTGGTCGATTTTAAAGAAATTAGTTCCCTGGAATATTCAAGTTACCCTGCACTCAACAGTGTAATTGTATGCTCCTCAGCCATCATGACAGATTCGTGCTATTTCAAATCACACTTGATTCTTCTATGTTCGAAGCCGAGGATTTAATCGCTGCTTAATTGTCAGTGTCTTCATGAATTAGTTAAAACTTCGACTTGGAGGAGGGTTTATTTTGTGGCAAGACTGAGGAATTGGTGCACCTACAATTTTTCAGAAAAGACCAATGTGCTAGCGCCCTCGGGTGTTTCTGTTTAACAGCGCAGTCTTATATGAATTAAAAACCCTATGTAGACTGGAGCAGAGTCAATTGCAATTTAAATGCTGAAATTTCAAAAGGTAGTTAAAGAAGCAGAGTTTACCTAGCCAAAGTCGTAACGGGTATTTGCCCGACCCTTAAGGATTGACGTCATCTGCTGAAGCTTTCACAACTCTTCTTATTTGATATACATTTTTTATATATTTGATATATTTTTTTTTTTTCAAATTTATGTTTACATTTGTGGGTTGGCCACAAGAACATTATCTGTCCGACAATATTATTTGCATGCATAATGAGTTCCCAATACTTGATGGGTCACTTTTGCTGGCAAGCGGTTTTCTTAAATTATGTCTTCCTCGAATCACTATGCTATGCAAAAACCATTAAAATATTAACAAAAATACATTAATAACTGTTTAAACTGGATATCACAATATATCTAGACTATCATTTGGATCATTTTACAAGGAAAATTGATTTGAGGGAAAAGCTCAATGACGTGAATTCTTCAAGAAATGCCGGTGGTATTGCTGTTTTGACGATTATTTATAAACAATATGCATTTCATTCATTTATACATATATATATTTGTAAAATATTGGCCTTAGCCTATTTTTTCGACGAGGATGGGATTCGAACCCACGCGTGCAGAGCACATTGGATTAGCAGTCCAACGCCTTAACCACTCGGCCACCTCGTCTACGTACGATTCCACTGAAGTCATGATACACTCGATGTGATAAAATATGAACTTTAAATGTCTTAAAGCCTTTAATGGAGCTTCAATAACAGTTTGGATGATAAAATGAAATCAGGGCAGTATTGGAAAAACCAAAAGATAATTTTTTTCTCAATTTGGTGTTAGACTACAACTACGTCAATGACAAAGGCAATTTGAAGTTGTCAGTAAACATTTATGGAACGTTTGAAGTGTTATGCTCAGTAAACAAATAATTTTGTACATATGAAAAATATAAGAGGAAGTAGAAATGTCCATATTACATTTTTGTTTCAAAAGGAAAACATGCAAGTAAACAATAGGTATCAGTAAACTTGCTTACACATATTCTTGATAGGTTAATTTATTTTATGCAGCGACTTTGCAGTGAAATGAAACATCGTCATCCTCGGTATTGAGACCTTAAAATTTTGTGGAAACCCGTTGGTCTTTAGATTCGAACTACTAATTAGACTACCGTGACTGAGCATGAGACTAATCTGACCAGAAAGTGGAAGAAGTTTAAACAGCGAATATCAAAAGCATGCCAACAAAAAAGAGTTTTCCGAAAAGAGGTTTCATTTTTTAAAGTCATAAAATTAACGACATTTTATTTTCATTTGAATCGATAGAAGAAAGGTTTATATTTAAAATAAAAGAGAAATAACTTTTTTGGACTTACTTCCTCATCACATTTCTTATTGGGTTTATTCGATCAAGAACAGCATGGATGTTGGGGTTGAGTACTTAAATTGTCTGGGGAGCGTTGGTATATGTTTTTTCCTCAACAAGCTTACAAAAACAACGGTCTCACGGTGTTGAAACACATGATCTCGGCTCTAATTCTAATCGCCATTTGGGGAATTAACTATACAAAACAATTTCTCTCGCAAAAAAAAAGCTTCGATACTTGCGTGGCATGTAACGCCCCGCCGTCCTGTTGGACACAAATATACCCCAAATTCATACTTTTACGTTCCGGCCATAAATTTTCATTAATCATGGTCCAGTAACGAAATTGATTCACGATATCAGCAACATTCAAGTTCGACAATGCATTCGCTTTAGGAAGAGGGCCTTCTCAATGAGCATTCTTCGTTGCTATAACCCCCGAGTACGCGAATTCAGCTTATTGGAAAACCGTTGAAAACCGAAATTTTACTTTATATGATTTTTCTGCAAAATGCTTGCTCACTTTCATGTATTTTCAAAACTAAATTGACACCGCTATGGCGATGTTGGTGGTCCTCAGACTTAAATTCCTATGACTTTATAACCGGATGGTTGTAAAATCGATTTAGGACGATTGTTGTCTTCCACTAGGAAAACTGGGTTCTATGTTCCAGACAGAAATATATCCAATCCTGGTGGCAACAAAATATGTTGTGAAAAATCGGTAATGGAACCATTTGCATCTGTAGCGACAGCCAAACTTATTTCACAGAGTTTTGCTTGGGTAGTCCGAGGACACAGGTGTCTCTAGTGTTTGTACGTGAACTCCTATTAATGTATTCTAAGAGAAAAAAAATTAACCACTTAGTCTTACTTACAGCTTAAATTTCTACACTAATTAGGCTATTCCTAGGGGGTGCGAGGCTTTGCGTAGACCGACAAAACTTATCTTTTAACTTCTCGAACTGTTTCAGCCAAATGTCTGTCCTTTTGGTAGTAAATTTTACCAATTTCAATGAGTTGTAGAAGGGAACTTTTACAAATGGCTTGGTTTTCCTTATCAACTTCGATGTCGATTTTTGACAGAAAGAGCCTTAGTCTTCGAGTACACAAGCAGAAAGACTTACAAGGGTGTTTATTAGTATATGGTATAAATATTAAGGCAGATAATTTCCTGGCTAGTTGGTAACCTATTTCATTGGTGCCATACCCAGTGTGTTCAGATTTAGTCCTGGCTTATGTCGTTCGCTGTTTGATGCAAACTTTAAGTAGCATGCTTCAGCTTCCTAAATGTGAAAATTGAGCAATTTAAGGGAACTTCTCGCTTGAGTAGATGTTTGTTTTTTTTATTGATTTTGTTTTTGATCAGCATTTGTCTTATTTGAAGGAGATTCGTTTAAAAATCCTCGTCTCTGCCTGAGGAGATAGATAAAAGGTGTGAGGCTTATCGATCTACACAATTAATGCCCTGTAAGTCCTTATCCTATTTAAGGTACATGCAAAGATGAGGTGAACGATTCCCGGCCTGACAAATTTTCAGTTAAAAAATGATTTTATTTTTCTAGATAATCTCCCTTGACTTCAACATACTTGGTCCAGCGTTTCTCTAACATCCGTATTCCTTCCCGGAGGTGAGAGTCTGGAAGGCTGTGAAAATATCCATCTACGGCCCTCTCAACTTCTTAATTGGATGCGAAACGCTTCCCAGCATCCAGATGGTCAAGAAAGTTGGAGTAATATTCTTCTGTAACCGTTTTGCCTTTTTCTAGGTAATTAATTAACAGGATCCGTTTTTCATCCCAAAACACAATGGCTACGACATTTCTGGGAGAAGCTATCGAATCCGCTTTCTTTGGCGCTGAACCACCGGCTTCCACCCACAGCTGGTCTACTTATTCGTTTCCGGTGTATAGTGCTGGATCCATGTCTCATCCATGGTGAGGAATCGCCACACGGATCCCTATTGAGTAGGTTCAAAGATTGATGCGAAAATCGTTTGCGCATCTTCTTTTGATCGGCATTCAGCAAATGCGGCACCTATCATTCGTAGAGCTTTCGTATCCCATAAATTTTGTGCACAGCTTCAGCTTTCACACTCACCTTCACTCGCATTTCGTCCAACGCGATATCATGCACTTTTTCGATGGTTCCGGGTGTGGTTACGGTTTTTGGCTGTCCTTCACGTAGGGGCCCCCGCCCAATTATCAGGGTTTCTTCCGCCAATCACGTTGTATCATAAATCAGCAGACCTTTCGCCACTGATGGTTTGTCCGGTTACAAGCTGCCGGTCATAGGTCTTGTTGAGTGGCTAGACCACCAGTTGTCCATACCAGGACTTAAAACACAGTACCATGGGAGTTAGGAGCCCCCCGGACTTTTGTCCGGGCTTAACTTGTTGAGGTACGCCCCCTTGTCGTAGCGTCACAGTGACTGTGGTTTAAACCTAAATCGCAGGGAGGGTGACCCTGCTAGGGCTCAACACCCGGAGCGGAGTGGCTAGAAGTGCTGGGTACTGAGACCCTAAGGGTGGCGCTGTGCATTGGCTCCGCATTGGTACTATTTCAAGTAGAAAATAAGCGATGGCAAAGCGTATCCTTGCTTCCATGGATGCATATGAATCCCGTGCACTTAAGTCTACACGACAGGCGTTCACGCTAAACACAAGACACATCTGTCCTTCACGTCATCATCATCTTCTTCGTCATCTTCGAGCGACGTGCGACAACGTTTAAGTTCAGCTGCCAACTTTTTAACGGTTGACATAAAAGGAGCAGAGTCCCCGTCAATTTTTGCCGACTTTGGATGAGTTTCCTTAGGAGTTAATCCATCCAAAAAGAAGAATTTTATGACCGCACGATACTTAAGTTTACGATATACTATACGATTACTGCAAAAATTACTTGAGAGAACAAGCCATAAGAACTAACGACAATATACTGTATCCAGGCAGAAAACATACATTTTTGCTGAGTGGAACGCCATCTCTGCGTCAGGCCGAGAACTTTATACCTTCGAAACGATCCATTGGGCCTTTGTTTTTGAAAAATTAAGAGAACACGAGCTAAATGTGAACAGCGAAAACTATGGGCTTATAATCACAGATAAATATTTACCTGATTTCTCCCTTGAGAAAATTTTCCCTATTTTGTATCCATTCACTGAACGAAACAATGATTCCGTGAAGCTTTATGGAGTTCCATCAGAATGTGGTCATATTCTGTAGTAACTTGTTTGGCTTTGAGACAAATTTTCATTGAATTGCTGTTGAAAACTCAAAAATAGTGAAACGCGCCCTTATATCTCCTTAATTGTGCCTCTTAAGAGATCAGCAAAGTCTCGTCCAAATTTTCCATCGGTTGATCACCTAACTTTCGACTTCGGTAGTGAATTTCTAAGGCTCATCTAGAATCTCTTAAGAACTGGTTATAGTTTGCAAAATAATGCTGCGCAAAATCTGGTGGTAATCTCACCGACTCTCAGCTAACTTTTTGTGTGCAACTGATGTCCCTGTACCGCCCGAGACTTTCTAAGTAATGCTCGAGTTCATGCCGGATAGTGCTATCTGAGTAAGTAAGATATCGGCTCGATCTTCCTTGTTTGCATAAGAGTTAACTTATTGCCTATATCTGTTGTAATTTTGACAGAACATTTGTTGGAATATGATTCACGCTACCTCGAAAGTACTAATACTAGGATATACCTACGCTTGGCGGCTAGGGAATCCCAGAGGAATTAACCATTCAACGTTCCATCTTTCCTGCTACCCATATTCCTTTCACATTCCGTTCCTTTGCAAATTTTAAAAACTTATGAAGTAGGAAGCAGTGATTCCCTTTTTATGTTAAGCTTGTGAGTCATCATACAACACATATCTACGCTTTTTTAAATCACTTTCAGAATATGTATAACAAAAACAATGATACAAATCAAGATCTCTACAAATTGACCACCTGTCTTATACGCCTTCAATAACTGACAAATTGAAACACAAATTTCAATCAACCAACAAATTAAATTCTTCCTTTTTTATTCTTCTTTTCATTTTTACTCCTTCTAGCGTATGCTGCCTTGCGTCGGTCAACGTATTGGCATATGGACTGGCCATCGATAATGACAGCGAAACAAGTTCATCTTCATCCTCTGTTGAAACCGATCAAGCTAAGGCGTCCACGGCAACAACAAAAACAACAATAAATACGACAAACCCTAAGCAAACAGCTCTGGTAAGAAAGGCCATAAAATCAAACAAGCATTCACACATACTCAACAAGAAATTACTTAAGTAAGTTAGTCAGCGTTTTTGCGCATAAAATTCAGCACTTTGTTGCATTCCATGGAATTCTATTTATTTTTCTTTTGTTCTCTTTCTGTCTTTTATTCTCCTCCCGCACAGTAAATTAGGACTGGCTAAAGTTCGCGCGCCAAACAGCCACAACCGGAAACGTCTGGCCGTAGAGTCACGCCGTCATGCTTCGCCCGATGATTCACACATGTTCATCATAAAATTACCGCCAAATCTATACTATTACACGAGTCCTAAGGCAGGAGCAGGCACAGGCACAGGCACAGGTACAGACAGCAGCACTGGCACCAGCACTGCCGCCAAGAACAACGCTCTGGATCAAGGTAACGGGAAAAAGGTAAGGCCTCACTTAATTCATAAAACATGCTCAGATCGTTCAACTCTCGAACCTGACGCAAGGCGAGGCGCAACAAGTATTTTGTTATTTTGTTGTTCTTTGCGCCCACGAATAGCCGGGAGGTAAACGCAGTCGCGTTAGCGTTCTCATTCGCGTTCCATCGAATTCCTTGGAGGTTCGGTTTTGCATTTGTGATTGTTGGAACTTGCGGTGCGCGATGAGCATTAATGCGCAAAATGTCGTGATTCTTTGGGTGATGTTTTCATGTTGATCTCATGGAATATTGAAGGTTTGGTCATGGCTTATGGGACACGTTTTTTTCTTCTTATTTTCATTACACAGGTGTCCATGTTTGGTTATAACATAATAAACATTGTAATTACGGTGGGAACATATCTTTTTGTTGCAACAGACTGACTACATATTTTTGATTACTGAATGCTGGGCTATAATATCGGTGAATCTTGACCCTATGTTAATTTAGAGATGCACATTAGATCGTTTGAGTTTATGGCATGATTTTGTCATTTTTAAAATAGATTATGACCCTAACTAGTAAGGTTATGATGATAGAGCATGTAATTTGCCATTCCAAATGCGTGTGAATCTGAAATTGACATCAATGCCTGATGTGTAATAAACTTCGTGATCCTAATGTCGCTGTTATTTTGGTTTAGAAAGTTGTTTCAGCATTTTGCTGCTCAGCCGATTCTCTAGTGCAACTTCCTTAATTTCAGATGTATTTCTATAGAGCAATTATTTTGGCATTTATGTATGAAAGCTCTTGCATCTTTTACCTTGTAGTTAAGAAATGCAATCTGTAGGTTAAAGCGGATTATACAATAAATCAAGTTGCTTCTGACATCATCATAGCTCAACAACTCAAGGATTTACAATAAAAGATAACTTTTAGGAGGTTCATTTGTTGGTATTTTGTTGAATCATATGTTATTTTGACAATGACAGTACTTACTTACTTTACTTTAGGTGGCGCTACATTCCTGGGTGGATCTGGGCCTCAGTCAACAAGCTTCTCCAGCCAACTCGATCCCTGGCTACCTGCCTCCAGTTTCGCACGCTAAGTTGGTTGAGGTCCTCTTCCACTTGCGTGCGCCACCTGAGTCTTGGCCTTCCTCTACTGCGCTGTCCCTCGGGGGCGGATTCGAAGACTTTTCGGACCGGAGCATTGGTGTCCATGCGCTCTACATGACCCAGCCATCTCAGTCTTTGGATCTTCACTCTTCTGGCTAGGTCGATGTCGCTGTACAGTCCGCACAGTTCGTCGTTGTATCTCCTCCTCCACTCGCCGTCAATGCAGACGGGACCGAAGATCGCCCGAAGAATTTTTCTCTCGAAGCAACCAAGAACACCCTCATCCATTTTTGATAATGTCCATGCCTCTGCGCCATAGAGCAGGACCGGGATTATTAAGGTCTTATAAAGGGTGACTTTTGTTGTCCGAGAGAGGGCTTTGCTACTCAGTTGCCTTCTTAACCCAAAGAAACAACGGTTGGCAAGAGTTATTCTTCGCTTAATCTCAGCGCTGGTGTCGTTGTCTGTATTTATAGCAGAGCCTAGGTAGACAAAGTCCTTAACTACCTCAAAGTTACATCTGTCGAGGGTGACGTTCTGCCCGAGACGTCGGTGTTGGTTGTCCTTCTTGCTTGACAGCATATACCTGGTCTTGCCCTCATTGAACGCTAAACCCATTTTCGCCGCTTCCGTCTCAATACTCGCGAAAGTGCCACTGACATCACGCTGCTTTCTCCCGATTATGTCAATATCATCGGCGTATGCGAGTAATTGAACGGACTTTTGAAAGATAGTGCCTCTTGTGTTTGCTCGTGAGTTTTGCACTATTCTTTCAAGCACGATGTTGAAAAAATCGCATGACAGCGCATCGCCTTGTCTAAATCCTTTCTGGACATCAAAGGTCTCGGTGAGTTCTTTACCGACCTTGATGGAGCAGCGTGCATTCTCCATCATCATCCTGCACAGACGGACGAGTTTGGTAGGGATGCCAAACCTATACATTGCTCTATATAGCTCGTCTCTATAGATGCTGTCATACGCGGCCTTAAAATCGATGAATAGGTGGGGGGTATCGAACTGAAGTTCATGGGTCTTCTCCAAGATCTTGACTTGATGATGGACTTTCCTGGCCTGAAGCTACACTGATATGGACCTATCAGGTTGTTGACGCACGGTTTCCGGCGTTCACACTATACGGCGGATAAGATCTTATATGCGATATTAAGGAGAGTGATGCCTCTGTAGTTGGCGCAGTTCAGAGGGTCTCCTTTCTTGAGAATCGGACAAACAATGCTGAGGTTCCATTCATCGGGCATACTTTCGTCCGAAAATATTTTACAGATGAGTTGGTGTATGCTCCTTACCAAGTCATCGCCTGCCACTTTGAAGAGCTCGGCAGGCCGTCCGCTCCAGCAGTTTTGATGAACTTAGGCTTCGATATCGGTCATCATCGTCCAAGTTGAAAGGTTGATTCTGCCTGACAGCGGTATTTGGTCCGTCATCGCCGTTATACAGTCTGCAGAAATGGTTTTTCCAAATCCTCAGCATTGACTGCGATTCTAATACGATGTTCCCTTGTTCATCTCTACAGGCTTCGGTTCGGGGTTTGTTTCCGTGGGATGTTATTTTTACCTTTTGGTAAAACTTCCGAACCTCATTCCTGGAGTAGCATCTCCCAATTTCCTCGATCGACTTGGCGATCTCTTGCGATTGTAGCCGTCTGACATCGAATTTTCTCACAGCATTAGTTTGTCTTGTCGTAGTTTGGGATATCCGCAACCGTACCTTGGCTACAACAAGGTAATGGTCCGAGTCGATGTTGGCTCCTCGGAACGTACGGACATCCATAATACTGAAGGAGTGTCTTGCGTCGATCGTAATGTGATCAATCTGGTTGACTCTTGATTGATCAGGAGTTCTCCAAGTCCCCTTGTGTATGTCGAGATGTGGGAACCGCGTGCTAGCCAAGACAATGTTTCGCCCCACCGCAAAGTTGATTAGCCTGAATACGTTATCGGAGGTGGTGGATTGCGGGCTATATTTTCCGATTGTTCCACCAAAGATCACCAAGGACAATTTTGATGTCATAGCTAGGGCATTGTTCGTAGGTCTTGTTAAGGAGCTTGTAGAAGTCATCCTTGGTGTCGTCATCTTTCTCCTTTGTGGGGGCGTTCGCGCATATAACACAAATGTTGGCGGTTTGCTACGAGGCGCTCGCTCACGTGCCGGAAGCTGAAGACTTCTTGTCTTAGTCTGCCTCCGACAACAAATCCGCATCCAAATAATCGCTGCTTTTGCCGTCGATAGCAATTGCCGTAGTAGATATCGCAGTTTTTCATCTTCTTTTTGTCCTGTTCCTGAATGGTTATGTCTGCTTTGCAGCAGTCAAGGGCCTCCGCTAGTTGCTCGGCTGCACGTGGTCTATTAAGGGAGCTAACATTCCACGTGCATATCCGAAGCTCATTGTCCTTAAATCGTTTGCGTGGGTTGTCAACAGCAGATCCGTCCATATCCGTGGCTTGTTGATGCTTCGTAACTTATGTTTTTTTAAATGGCTAGGCAGTTACCCCGGCGGCACAACCCCCAACCTGGAGGACCAGTTCCATTTTTAATGCCCCTAGGACGAGGGGTTGGTTACACCGAAGCCAGTAACCCGTTCCGGGATGTGAGCGCTGCCGTTGGCTCATATAGGGCTCGTCCGCCACCATCTCTTTTCCAAGACTCTGACTAAGTCCTGGAAATCCTTACCGGCCTGAGCTCCAAATATGTCGGAGTAGCCCGGATAAGGTCTTGTTTTGGTTTTCCGACACTAACCCTGATTTATAGCGCATTTGCCCCCTTCACTTCGCAATCTATAGTGAGATTCCCAGATGGCGCCACGGGGAGGCGTGAAGTAGGGCTTATTAGCAGAGCTGCAAGACGTTCGGCTGCAGAGGCTCATTCTCGTCATTTAAGGAACCATCCCTGTCGGAAGATGCTACTTCTACGAGACCTTATACTAATCGTTGCCATCCAATGACAATACTTATGCGCTTAAAAAAAATGTATAGAGCCTCAGTATTACATTTTCGAATTGGATCGATTTATGCTTGAAAAACGTTGGGAAATATTGCAAGGTTACTTCCAAAGTATTATAAATGCTGTGTTGTCGAAATATTTCAAACTTTGAGCTGGTGCACGCAAGTTTGTCAAGAAAGTTCTTGAGACTGGTTTGCTAATAGATAAACGAACATAGCCGTGTTCGTCGTAGGTGCTTAGCGGAGAATATTACAATCAAAGATCTCGCGCTAGCTCAAGGAGAATTTCGTACAAAGATCTCGCAATATTCGCTTACAAGATCAAATTTTATCAAGACTTGAAACAAAATGACCATCCGCTTCATTATCGTTTATCTGTTTGGGCTTCAGAGCAGCTCGAAATTGACTGCAGTTTTGCTCAAAAACCCATCTTTTCCCATCTTTCCGGCTACGCAAACAAGTAAACTTGCCAATCGATTTGTGTTCTATTCAATTATTTAACCTATTTGACCTACAGTTGCGCTCCAAACGCCTTCTGTAGCTAATTATGTTACTAACGATTGTTTAGTAGTCATAAAACTTTGAAGCATTTACTTAAACCCTTAGTTAGGTTAAGGTGATACCTAAGTCCAGGATGAACCTTGGCTTCAAAAATCAAGCCTCCGATTTTAGCACGATATCTCGTCAGTTACCTAAGTGGGTGCCTTCCAAAATAGTTTAGATTTATCTCCAAATGCGTGTCCCTCCTTACATGCGATCGTTCTCTGCTCTTCGGGTTTCGGGGCTAGAATGTGAGACTCTTTTGGGCGGAACTGTGATGCCCATTCGTTCAATATGCCATAGTCATCACAGCCTAGGTTGTCGCTGTGCAACCCATCTAATTAGTAGTTGAAGTGTTTTGTATGAAGCTCTAAGCTTCCAATAAAAATCACTTATCTCCTCTAGACAACGTGGCACACCACAAACCTCGTTCGCATCCTGTGCCCTCTCAGCCCTAGAGAATGGTAATGAAGTCAATGTAATTGCAAGTCTTCGATAAGATCTCCCATCGATGAATACTCCTTAAATTGTCTACTCTCGGCTTTGAACCCATAAAAACAGTTTGTACGGTGTTCGTTTTAGGTCAGCCCATTCGCCTCAAAAATTATTTAGAACTTAATATCGCCAAATGCCAGCCCATCACCTTTTCACATAAGCGGCACCAATCTTCTCTCCGACATTACCTTCTCAACAACCAACCTATCTCCTCCGTTCAATCCCTTCGTGACTTCAGCATTTTGTGTGATAGAGAGCTCAACTTTCGGTTACATATAAATGAGATAATCCCTAAAGCCAACTCGGTGCTAGGTTTTGTAAAACAGTGGTCCAAAGTATGCAACAACCCATACGTGACCTGGTCCCTCTATATCACCTTTGTTCACCTTCTCCACACCACTCCAACCGACCTTATTTTTAAGTTTGAGTTTAAGTTTAGCCGAATAAATGGCGGCTTTCACCCCCACCAAAATTCAAGTCCTCTTCCATTCTACGTCAAAACCATAACTCTGCATCTGATTATTGTGCTTCTGTAGCTGCGGAGTCCTGAACTAACTCATAGGTATAAATGCCAAGCCGTCAGTATTGTGCATTCTTTTTCAAGACACCAAGAATTTTGTTTACTGTCAAACCTATTTTGTCCGCATACGTCTAAATTCTCATAAAAGCTGCAGTCATCCAGTCGCATCAATATCATCCCGGTGCGCAAGTAACTATGCGAGCTTAAATACTCGTATCTTGCCTTTTTGCTGTCCTGTGAGCTGTCCACAATTTTTTCCAGGACCATGTTCAAAAAGTCAAATGACAGTGCGTCAACTTTTCTGAAACAATTTTTTCTCGCTTAATTCATTACCGACCCTAATAAACAGAGAGAATTCTCCATAGTCATTCTAAACAGCCTGATGAATTTAACAGGGATGTATGCTCACTGTCATATGCGGCTATAAATTCGAGAAATACTAATGGATAGTGAATGTTCATCTATAAAGCGCCGCCTTATCTGAAATTACCCATAGTGTGTATATTTAATCGACATTGAACTTTTCTGCCTTAAATCTGCACTAATATGGATAGGAAAATACAGCAGAAAAGTTGGAGAAGTCTAAACGATTTCGTTTCTGGTGAATAAAACAAACTATGCTGAGTTTTCGTGCATTGAGCATGCTTTCCTTTAATCCTACGTTAGTGATGCGCTAGTTCATGTTCCGGATCGAACCAACACTTTTCGACCTTGGGTTTGTCAAATTGGATCCATTTTTTATCGCCAGTAATAATTTGATGCAAAAAAGCATTTTGAAATGGTCGTTGATATGGAACACATTTCCCTTCTTTTTGGATCGTTTTCAAGGCTTTTAAAAGTTTAGAAACAGTCGTATGTTACGATTAACTTTCAATGCATGCTACTCCACCAAGGTCGATAAAGATTTTACCGAGGACTTTGATCCCAAAAAGGGATTTACACTCGTTGCTAGCGGTCAACGAGGTCAAGATCCAGTATATACTGTTAAGCAAAAAGGACACTTAACACCGTGCCTCGGGCAGAACATCACCCTCGGTAAATATAACTTTAAGATGATTAAGGACTTTGTCTACCTGAACTCCGCTATCAATTCAAACAACGACACCAGCATTGAGATCAAACGAGGAATAATTCTTGCCAATCGCTGCTTCTTTGGGATGAGAAAGCAATTGACTAGCAAACAACAAAAGTGACCCTATAAAGGAAGGACACTTAAGTACACTTAGTGTGCTCAGCTGGAGGCACCTAGCGAAGCATCGAGCTGGCTGGCCTGTTGACTGAGGCCCAGCTTCACACCGGACCGAAAAGTTTCTAACGTAGTCGCTGTAAATCTACTTTCCATCGCGGAACAACTGTTGGAAATTATTCCCACCGCGATATGTCAGTTCTGATTAACTTTGTCTGCTGTTTTTTGTGCCTTGTTATGTAGTTAAACACTAAGCTAGATCAAAGATTAATTTGATTCGATTACTCTACCCTCATGGTTCCTGTATAATATTTTCTGGGATGATGTTACTCGCTTAGTTTTTCTTGCTATGAAGTCTAAGAAGCAGCTCATCAAGTCAAGAAACCCCTTTTTCTCGTTTTGAATAAAGTCACAATTGGCTTATAAAGGGTGTCCAGTGGAAAATGTTTAGGTTTGCTAGTAAACTTACAAAGGTAAGTGATAGGGGTAATATTCGACACACGCTGATTTGCTGATTGGGCAACTTTAATGAGCCACTGGTCGGTAACACACAGCGCATTGGCTGTTGAGGTATATTTTAAGTGCGGTGATTTGTTGGTTCTTGCGCGTCGTGGGTTTTGTACTTACTTTCATATTCAACGACTATGTGATCAGCCAACCATGCAACTATCTCGTCGTGGGTTCAAAAAGTTTACAGAAGTAAGTAGAGCGGTTAACCAAAATTTTTCGCGATCAGCAACGTTAGCAGCGATGCCAGAATGTGTGGCTTAAGTTCGACCCGAAATTATGCGAAATCCGCGAAAATCGAAAAAAATTGCAGCCTGCACTGGAATAAAAAAATCAACAGCTCATTTTATTTTGAAAAAAAAAATTAAAGTTTCATTATACTTAGTAGAAGTCATATAATTTAACAACGAAAATGATCATTCTTTACAAGAAACCTTAGGGAGAACGATGCTTGAACGTTTCCGAAGAGCACGAACACTTGGAAACACATTGTTTACTGACAAAGCACATTTTTATTCCACACACAGGTATGGTTTTATTGGAGAAGCTGATGGTAATATTTCCCAGCAGATGAATCAGCAAGTACGAAGATATATTCTGGACATCTCGGTACCCGGATTTTACACAGTGCAATTTTTTTTGCGCGGATACCTTAAGTCGATTGTTTACCTTTACAACAACGGTTCCCGTACAATTTAAGTCCTACAAAAAATATCCACTATGATGTTGCTGCCATTGAACCAACGCCTTGCTTCCACGTGTTCACAAATTACAAGATTGCAAAAGTTTATTGTTATTATCGGCATTTAGATGATATTGTTTTCAAAACATAAAATCCGCATTTTTATTCTATTTTTTATAAACAAATTATAAGACCAACGCTGAAGTTTTTTTTTGTTTAATATTTGAATTACAAATTTTCCATTGAGCACCCATTATAATAGTTGGTTCATTGAAATATGGAAATCTGAGGGTGGTAAAACTATGTTGCCCACCCAAAACAAGGAGTTGGCGGCTCTTCATTCGACCCTTTTAATAGTCTAATACTTTCAACCTCTTCTCTCTTTGTTGTTTTATTAATTTTGCATATATTCATTGTACTCAATTGCAACAAAAAGGAAATCTGTCTCGCGACTGAAGTAAGCCTTTTGGGGCCAAGATACTTATAGATAGTCATTGCTTATGCTATTCTAAAATAAATTCCAACATACAAATAGCCTCCAACCGAATCGAATAATTTAACATAACTTTATTTCTCTCCTTAGTTACACAGTTGGACTCAAGTACAGATCCCTTAAATGGTAGTCCATCCCACCACATTCAATCTAAATTTAGTTTGCCATTACTGTTTACATTATAAAAATGCCAGAAACTAAAATTATGCGAAAATATTTTCTCTCTCTCTCTCTATTTCAAGGTTTCATTCAATTTTAACTCGAATGGGAAACCAAGTCGCATCTACCACTGGAATTTACCTGTTCTCAAGAAGATACTCTCCGATGAATCTCGTTTCCCAACTTTACGTTCGAAGGACGAATTAATCGACATAAAAAACTTTCCGACATGGACCAAACCTTGGGAGAATGAGACAATTGAAAAGTCCTACGGTAAGTCGTCTTTGGGCGAGAAGAAATCATTGAAGAGGAAGTCGCCCTCCTACTATGCTCCATCCAATGTAGTCACCAAGAACAGTTTCAAAAAGTACTTTCCCGGCAATGGTAAGCCGAAAGGTTTCTACGTCCTTAAAGGAAATCACAATAAGAAGTCGGCGACCTACTATAGGAATATTACTCCTTGAAGGGCACACCAACGAACATTGACATCGTTACTTACCGCACATACTCGTAGTCTTACTCATTCCCGTTCTCGTACTCGTACTCGTACTCATACTCATACTCGGACTTTGGATGCTCTCAAATGAATTTAATAAATTCAATCTTTTGTACTTTTATACCCACAAGACAATGATGACAACGACGAAGAGGACGACAACGATACAGGAGATAGCTTTTAGTCGAGCAAATGACACTTAGACTCTAGATTCGGATAAGTAGCGCGGATTAAGTTAAGTTATATTTTTTGTGTAGATCGTCTAAGTTGTTTGGTTGAGTTATTTTTATACAAATAGGATGCGGATACTTGAATTGCTTCTCTTTTGTTCTTTATTATTATTATTTTTATTTTTGATCGTTTTAATTTTTTTAAAAGAAGGAGAAGCAACGACAGAGAATGATAAAGGCATAGGTTAAAGGTTTGTTTTATTTGTTAATTGTATTATTACACGAACGTACATACTAATGTAAGCACACTGACTGATAAATACTTTAAAATACATTTTTACCATAAGATAATCGAATGTGTGTTTTATTTATCTCAAAGGCTTAGTAAGTGTTTGATGAATCTTTTTGGGATAGACAGAGCACATTTATAAAATCAATCATCATCTCAAAAGTGAGTTATCTCAAGAACTCCTATGGCAGTACATTTGAGAAGAGTGCCAACGCATTTAATTCATTTTAAATGACAGTTTTACGACAGACATGAATTAAAGAGTATTATTGTTGGTTATAAGCCCCCTTAGTAGAAAGCTTGTCTTGAGAACAAGATCAATCCATCGAGACCTCGGAAGGGAAACTGACAGATTGCAACAGCAATCTATTCAAGGTCGTAGAGAAAATTGGCATTTTGTTTTTGTTTTGCCCTTCAAGTAAAAAGGGGTGAACGGTTTATACGAGTAAAAGTGGCAGCATATGCAGGGTCATTCATTTTCATTTCGTAGATTCATATTGGTAATGCTAGCATTTGACACCTGTCAAACTCAGCTGTCATTTGAAGTGTCATAATATTAGTTGAATCTTTGCCATTTACAATAATGGATCGCTCACAAATCGAACTAGGCGTTAAAATTATTAAAACTTACTACAAAAGTGATGATTCGAGCAATCGGTAAAATTGTGAAGAAATTTGAAGAGAATGGAAGGTCTGTGCATTATCGTAATGGACGCTCAGTCGAAAATATTGCTGCTGTAAGTGCAAGTGTTGCTGATGATCCGAATTTTTCGACTTCCTGGCGTTCGCAGCAATTGAACTTGACGTACACCTGATTATGGAGTATTTTGCATTTGTTCAACTTACGCAACAATTGAAGCCTGCTGACCATTCACAACGTCGTACATACGCTTCTTGGGTATTGGAACAACAGACAAAAGACACAGATTTTTCGAAAAACATTTTCTTCAGTGATGGGGCACATTTCTCACTCGGTGGGTAAGTAAACAAACAAAATTGCCGCAAATGGGCCTCAGAAAACCCACAAGTGATCGGAGACACTCCAGACACTCCATCCAGACAAAGTGACTGTTTGGTGTGCTCTATGGTCGAAAGGTGTCATTGGCCCGTATTTCTTCGAAGATTCCAATGGGCGGACGGTTATAGTCGATTCGGAGCGATATAGTCGAATGATTATTGTTTTTTTTTGGTCGGCGATTGAAGACCATGACTTAGACGATATGTGATTCCAACGAGACGGGGCAACAAGCCACACAACACGACCAACTATGGCTTTATTGCGTGAGAAGTTTTCTGGTCGCGTAATTTCACTTTTTGGGGACGTCAATTGGCCGTCAAGATCATGCGATTTGATACGGTTAAATTTTTTTCTGTGGGGCTACGACGCGATCTAGACGCATTTAAAATCAACATTACTCAAGTTATGGCCGAGATATCGTTAAAAATTAAATGCTGCGAATCTCCCGGCCATTTTAATGATATTGTTTTCCACACTTAATCGAAAGTCGAAACTTTATAATGAACTGAAATTTTTATTTAAAAAAAATTGCTGTGTGTGTTTTACGTTATTTAGCTTTACTTTCGAGATCGAAAAATTAATGACCCTATAATTCTTCTTTCTTGTTTTTTCGTTAACCGCAGAAATATCGTATAAAGATATTTCTTATTCTTATTGTTCACCGCTGCTTTAAGAACACACCAGAGAGCTATTTGTCTGACATGCATGGAGGCTTTTACAAGCATGCCTGCAACTACTCTAGACACACTGATAAATCTCATTGCACTTGATATTCAACTCTTAAACCAAAAGTGAAAGTTAAGACAACATGCACTGATTTGATGACTGTTGGCTGCGAGTATGTTTTGACTCTGGTATTATGGTCATGGTCTGGTCTGGACATGGTCTGTGATTTGAGCCAAAAAAGAAAGAGCCAGATCTATAAGAATGACCACATAACCTGTAGCGATAACTTATGTTGTGAAGAATATCTGCATCTCTAGCGATAGGCATGCTGCACTTAAGATCTCATTGTACCTTGCTAACACTTCCAAACTAGTTCGAGAGTGCAGGAATTTTGAACACAGCGTATTGATTGAATACGCAAAGACAGGTTTGAGTTGCAGGGAAATGATAACGCTGATGAACCTAGCAGGCAATGCTCCGAGAAAAATTTCTTAAGACCCGAATCTACATTAGAATTGTCTGTGTCCTGTTCTTTTGTCAGTTGGGTTTCGTGTTAGTATAACTACATATGCCATGACTCTCCAGGATGCCGGCAGAAAAAAGATTGCCTCAAGCCTGGAGCCATTTTCAAACCACATTAAGCTAGTGTAATACCCAAATCCTATCGACCCATAAGTTATACATCGGTTTTCCTGAAAACCATGGAAAGGCTTATCGACCTACGAGTATACATAAAGTTATTTCTTAACATTAGTTCACCTCTGCGCCCCATCAATATGTTTACAGATATAAAAGATCCACGGAAGGTGTACTGCTTAATGTGGGAACACCGGCAAAAGGAAATTGCAATATGTGCCTAACCATTGAAGGTGCCTTCAATTATACGGACGCCATAGCCAAAAAGGGTATTGATCATTCAACTAACCGTTGGGTTAGAGCGATGCTAGTAAGCCGAAAAACCTTCACACCTTCCGGTGTGAATAAAATTTCTGTCTCAGCCACAAAGATTATCCAGAAAAAGAGATTCTCTCTCACTCTCGCTCTTAAGGTCACTGGTAATTGATGACTTACTTGAAAGAATTAGTAACCTCTGCTTCCAAAGAAAAACATATACGACGACTTAGTTATAGTAATAAAAGGGGAACACCATGAAGAACGTTTGCTTTACAAAGCAGACTGCCTTAAGGATAGGATAAAATAACTTAAGCCTTGACCAAATATCTCTTAACGGTACAGAAGTTGTGTACTCCGATGAAGTAAAATATCTTGGAATTGTTTTCAATAAAAAAAAAAAAACTAAATTCAAATTCACACAGTAAAAGTAAAATTACCAAAGCAACTAAAGCCATGCAGGCTTGTCGTCGTATGTAAAGTTAGACCTAGGAGCTAACCTCAGCGGTCACCTATTGGATATGTACAATAATGATACGACCTATTTATGAGTAGTATGGTGGTACAAAACAAAAGTACAGTGATCCCAAGCCGAGAAGCATCGAACCACGAAATCTCCACCTTAAACCTTAAAGGTAACTTAAAGTGGTATACGGGTGAATCAAAGGCGCAGAATATTTGGTCCTATTTAAGGCGGAAATACGTGTCAGTCATCTGTACGCAAATCTCATCCTCGATAATGGAATGAAGGGCGCCCCCAACACTTTTGTTTAACTAAGGATTGAGTTATGGCCAGGAAAATCGATACACAAATATAATTATTGATTGTAAACAAAATTTGTAAATCTCTTTAGAGAATACACTTACAAAAATCACTAAAGTGTACAAGGAAATGAGATTTTTGGTGAAGTTCGAAGTTCACGAAATCATCAAGGAGGTAGCCGAAACCACTGTAGGGTACCAGGCACCCCAGAGAAAGAGCCCGTGGTATGATTATGAATGCGTGTACAGGAAAAAGGTGACAGAAGATGCACACAACAATGCGCCGCAACGCAGAACAAGAGAGAAGAATATCGAGCCAGGAGAAGGGAGGAAAAAAAGATCCTGCGTAAAAAGAAGAGGGCTTACGCAGCTTCCCAGTTCAAGGAGATCGAAGAGTCGTGCGATCGTAATAACATCCGAAGGTTTTATAAAAAAAGCCAAGTAACTGGCTGCTGACTAAGAAACCGGAACGCAGGCTCTTCGAGACAGCGAAGGAAACCTAGTCACCGAAGCGCAGGGAATAGTAGATGTGTTTAAGCAGCATTCCCAGCAGCTGCTTAATAGGCATCATGTAGAGAGAGTGATAGGGCAAGAAGAGAACCCACGTCCAGACAATGAAGAACAAGTTCCACCACCTAGTATAGAAGAAGTTGGCTTAAGAACAACAAGACCGCAGGCTCTGATGGTTAACCAACGGAGGTCTTTAAATACGGTGGTGATGTTTTGGTAGAGAGCATGCACCGAATCATCAACCAAGTATGGGTGGAAGAACACATGCCCGATGACTGGAATATCAGCTCCATATGTCCCATCTACAAAAAAGGCGATCCTTTGTCTTGCAAGAACTATCGATGCATATCCCTGCTTAATGTCGCATATAAGATCCTATCCAACGTGCTGTGTGAACGTCTTAAACCCTTCTGCAACACACTAATCGGCACGTACCAGTGTGGCTTCCGGCCCGGCAGACCGACTATAGACCAAATTTTCACACTGAGGCAAATCCTGGAAAAGACCAACGAATTTCAAGTTGAAACACACCACCTATTCTTCGACTTCAAAGCCGCGTATGATAGCATTCATCGTCGGGAGCTCTATATGGCGATGGCCGAATTCGGAATCCCGGCAAAGCTGATTCAGCTGTGTCGCTTGACGCTGGAAAACACGCGCTGCAACATGCAGTTTGGAAGTATTTCCTCCAAACTATTTCAAACATGCACCGGATTTCGGCAAGGAGATGCCCTATCATGTGACTTCTTCAAACTTGTAGTGGAGCAGATAGTGCGCACGGCAGGTGTCAACACGGAAGTCACTATCTTCAACAGGTCCATTCAGCTGGTGGGGTATGCAGACGATATTGACATCATCGGTCACTCCCAGTTTGCCGCGATAGAAGCGTTCACGGCGATTAAAGAACAGGCGAAATACGTTGGCCTTGAAGTAAATGAGGACAAGACTAAGTACATGCTATCAACAAACAAACAAGCATCTGTCCACCGCCTAGGACAAAACATCACTATCGATAGCAACAATTTCGAGGTAGATAAGGAGTTCACCTACCTCGGAGTAAACATGAACTCCACGAATGACACCCTAGTGGAGACCCGGCGAAGAATTACCGTAGGAAACCGTTGCTACTTCGGCTTGGCCAAACAATTGGGTTCAAAACTCCTAACAAAATAACCTTATCCTGCCAGTTCTGCTTTATGGCGCCGAGTGCTAGACGATAAGCAAGAAGGTAGAGCTGATTCTTCGGCCTTTTGGTCCTGTGTGCGTGGAGGGCGAATGGAGGAGAAAATACAACCGCGAACTCTATGAGCTGTACCAAGATGTGAATGTAGTCCAAAAAGCCAAAACACGTGGACCACATTGGCTCAGCCACATCAAGCGAATGGACAATAAAGCTCCAGCTAAGAGGATCTTCGAATCCCAGCCCCCAGGTTTGAGAAAATAAGGAAGACCGAACCTCCGTTTCAAAGACCAAGCCATGGCGGATGCCAGAGCGCTTGGTCTGAACAAATGAAAGCAGCGTGCCCGGGATCGAAGGGGATGGAAGGCTGTAGTGTCTCAGGCAGAGACTCTACACGGGTCGGGAACCGGTAAGTAACTAAGTAAGAAGTTGGAAGTAAAATTGATAAATTGTCACCAAAAATGGGCAAAGAGAGTCGAGAAAAGCAAAAATGGATGTTAACCACTCGGAAAGTTATTCCAATCGCAACATACCAAAAAATATGAATCGAAGTGCACCCACATTCCTATGGAAAACAGTACAAAGAAAGAACATCTAAAGTGATTTCATTGGCTGATAGCGTAAAATCATTCGGTGTGCCTTAGATTTTAGTACTTTCATATCAAAAATTAAATTTGAAGGTGGAATGTGATTCTTGGTGCTAAGAACCTGAAGCGGCTACAGTTAATGAACAAACCCCCTTTAAACGCGTGCGAAAGAAGCTTCGGCTAAAATTTGCGAAAAATCACATGGCTTGAACTGTAGGACAGAGTCAAATTAGAAACATCGATTACCAATCGCTCATGCATTACATGATTGTTGTCGTTGACAGACTTGATAACTGAGCCGAAAATACTCGTATGTATACTATATAAAGCCCGTTATTACCTCAAAATTACAGATGTGGTGTTTAACCAATGACTCGAGTAATGTTAGCCTCCAATTCCTGAATAGATACCGGCTTATCAAAGAAGACTTTGGGTTTTACGGACCCCCAAAGGAGAAAGTCTAGAGGTGTGATGTATCATGGCATTCGTGACTAATTCAACGCCCCAAATCGTGAAACAAACTGTTCACCGAATCGTTCTCGAAATAGCGCTAAATGAATTGATGGATCCTCGAGCCCATAAACCACACCGAACCCTTTGTTTTGACTGAGGATTGGCGGCTCTTGATCCTCTTTCGGCTGCTCCAGAGATGATTCGGAAGACCGATCGTCTTCAGTTTTTATACAGATTGAAATCTGAATGCCCTTGAATCAAAATCCTCACGTAAAATACGATAAATTGTTGAATAAGACAAGTCAAGCTGTTGAAACCGGCACTGAATCGAATCATTATGATCATCGTATACACTCTCCGCAAAAGCTGCTACATGCTAGATGGATTACAAACTTTTCAATGGTAAGTTAATTGTTCATTCGGTAGACCGATTATGTGGATCATAAGTTCCTCTAGGCACATGAAACACATTCCTCTTAAAATGTTGATATCCGTATTACAGCTAAATACTAGGTGGGGTGAAAAGTAACCTCCTTGGGAATGAAAAAAAATTTTTTTTAAATGTTTTTTTTATTTTATTCAATATAGTCCCCTTTTAGCTTGATACACTTATTCCAGCGATTCTCCAACTTCTTGATCCCGTCCGAAAAGTAATTTTCTGAAAGGTCTGCAAAATACTCCTCCGTGGCGTGGATGATTTCCTCGCGTGAGCTGAATTTTCTGTTGATCAGCCATCTTTTGAGGTTTGGGAAGAGATAATAGTCCGAGGGAGTCAAATCGGGCGAATACTTTGGATGCGACAGCAATTTGAGCCGTAAGTCATTGATTTTAGCCGTGGTTGCGATGCTCTTATGCGCCGGCGCATTGTCTTGTAAAAACAAAATTTTTTTTCACTTCATGTCAGGCCGTTTTGCAGCGATTTCGGCCTTCAATCGCTCCAATAATGCACAGTAGTCCTCGCTGTTGGTGGTTTTTCCTTTTTCGAGGTAGTCCACGAAGAGTATGCCATGACAATCTCAGAAAACCGACGCCATAACCTTTCCGACCCATTGAGCCTCCCTCGGTCGCTTCGGAGCACTCGTGCCGGCTTCAGACCATTGCCGGTTACTCATTCTGTTCTCTGGTGTGTAATAGTGGAACCAGGTTTCATCAACAGTGGTCGGGTTTTTTTTCCGACCGTATTACCAAAGATGTGTTCCATACCTTCCAGCGCAGACATAAAGTTTCCTCAACCCAAAATGAAGGGTACTAATATTGCATGCGCAAAACTAAAATTTATTGTCACCTTATTGTTTTCTAGGGTGGACAACATTCTATCAATCCATATTCGACCATTATGATGTGTCTTAACTGTTTTTTTTTTTGTCACGGTCGAAGAATTATGCCAAGCGCAGTCCCTAGAATAGAGGAGTAGGTCTTTGAAAAAGCCGCTAGGCAAAGGCATTGAATACCCAACCTTTGACCACCATTGAAAACCCTTAGTGCTCTACGTGTAAACGGCATTATCGCACACTGCATAAAAGGGAATGGCGCAGTAATTTGTAGGGGGCCAAAACTGACTACTCGAATATGCTACGTAACAAGCAAACGAAGAAGGATTTACTAACTTAGAACCTCACTGAATGTAGTTACTGCTTGATGTTTCCCAAATTGACTGAGTCGGGCTATACGCAAAACCTGTCCCGTCAGCTTTCATACCTTTTCATCATGTGCACGTACTCTTTTGTTTAGTCTCAGTTGTATCCGTTTTGAATATATTGAACTTCAGATATTTCTATACTGAGGTAGTTCACTCATAGGCAGCCTTTTTATCGATAAATCTGTGCGTGTCGCGTCGATCGTTTTGGCACCAGCTTTAATGAATAAAGTTTTTTACTCACTCCATTGCAGTCGTTATTAAGCCCACTGAAGAGCCGTATGCAATAGATGTCACATGAATGACAATTAGGTCAAAGCATTTACCTTTTAATTAAAATCAGAGACACCGTCCAACTCTATACAAACTATCTTAGGTCTACGTATAGTTGCTTTACCGAAGTTACCATCTGCGAGGCGCCAATATTCGGATTGTCTTAAGCTAAATCAAATGCCCGACATGACGTTCAAGAAATGCTCATACATAAAATAAACATACACATGTACGAATATATGTAGACTGCCTCAAGTCTCTATTATAATAATTAAGAGTTTTCCAGCGTACTCATATAATATACGTGAGCTAAATGCAGAAATGGAAGCCAACAGTGTAATAAATTAGCTCAAGTAATTCTTCAACTTAAACAAATGGTCTGACAGTCCGATGGTCTGATGGTCTGATGGTCTTATGGTCTGGCTTTTATCCTCCAAAGGGGCAAATATGGAAACTAAAGCAATGACCACGACCAAAAAAATGAAAGAAAAACAGCAAAGACGAAGGCAAAGAAGAAGACGTGCGTCCACATCGTCTGGGCGAGTAAGAGTCTGACTTTACATCTCTGCGACTTGCATTCGGCCATATAAAACACATTCCTGTTCCCATCAAACCTAACGTCCACAGAAATAATCACAAAGTGTAAATCGTTTGCAGCTACGCTGTGCCTTTATAGCGGACGAGTGCAACAATTCGCACAATTCACCGCTCACAGATACGAGTGCTCCTAAAGTAATGAATGTCGTTATTTTATTGTTTCAGGGCATTTCGGGACTATGTTGTACTATTTGTAGGCCCAGCAACCACATTCAGTAGATGACATGGTCATTTCACGTCAAAATTGTGGTCATTTTGGTGCGGAAAGGTTCTCTCCTCTCCCTGGGAATACTGGTAATGAATGTGCTGAAGTACATACACCATCCAAAGGAGTAATGGCTGGCATTACTGCAATTTATGGGTTTCGCATGTTATGTATCGTGGGTAATTTCAATTTAACACAATGACACTCGTTTATGGCGTGTAATTAAAATCATTAATCGCATATCAAACATGAGTAGGTGGATAAATTGGTTAAGTGGTAAACCATTTAGTCATTCGATTACTTATTGCCGTGGCATGACAGCTGGGTAAATTTGTTTGTAATTTATTTCACTGAGATATAGTTGTTTGCAAATGGGGGATCTGGGGAACAAGTTTCTTCTGAGACGGATTTAGATGGTAACCAATGTGATCAAAGACAAGCGGATACTCAGGGACAGCAGAAAACCGCAAAAAATCGATTCCATATAAACTGAATGAAAGACAGCAAGAAAACCGAAAAACGACTTGCGCAATTCTTCTCGCCAGGTACAGAAGAAAGTCATATCTCCATCTACTCGTAATTGTGACTTGAGATGAAAAGTGCCTTTATGTTGAAAATCCTAAGCGTAAAAGATCGGTTAACTCAAAGTGAACCATCGACATCGACATCGGTGTTCGGTTGGATCAGAAAAGCTTGATCTCTGAAATCCGGCGATAACGTTAATAAATACTGAGCTGCACCTACAACAAATGATCGACTACAAATAAGCTTTGCAACAGAAAGAAAGGGATTTTGCTTCACGAAATGTACCTTTACACACGGTAAAACTGTATGAAAATATTTTCGCATGCGGCTTAGCAGACTTGGCTCCGTCTTGCTACTATTGTACTTATTTGCATCGACAGGATACGGGCTTCACTTCACTTCTTAAGAAAATTGACGAAGATGGCTCGATTATAGATTTGCCTCAAAAGAGCAACAGTTTTTATGGCCTGACGTCCACAACTTGTCAGACTGGTGGAAAAATGTATAACTAGCGATGGACAACAATACAAATAAAATATTTGTTATCATTTTCATACAATAAACGTGTGTCAAGTAAGCCATGTTTAAGCCATTCAGCCATTCTTAGCGCAAAGAGTAATAGGACGGACTTTTGAAAGATCGCATAACAGCTTATTGCTTTGTCTAAATCCTTTTTAGACATCAAACTCTCGGTGGATGAGATTTTTACCGACCTTGATGGAGCAGTGTACATTCTCCATCGTTATCTTGGACAGAAGAAACGAGTTTTACACTGATGCCAAAACTAGACATTGCTCTATATAGCTATATATATATAGCTCTTATAATAGTCCTTAAAATCCATGTATAGGTGATGTTAACCGATTTAAAGCTCATGGGCTTTCTCCAAGATCTGGTCAATGGTGAACTTTCCTGGCCTGAAGCCACACTGATATGGACCAATCAGGTTGTCTTCGAACGGCTTTAAGCGTTTTTAAAGTACAGCAGATAAGATATTGTATGCGGTGTTAAGAAAACTGATGCCTCTGTAGTTAGCGCAGTTCAGAGGGTCTCCAATGCTGAAATTTCATTTATCAACCATACTTTCATCCGACCATATATTAAAGATGAGTTGGTGTATGCTCCTAACGAAGTAATAGCCTGCGGCTTTGAAGAGCTTAACCTGATCGCTCGAACAGCTTTATTGGACTTAAGCTCAGATATTGGTATCTTCATTTATTTAGGTCGAGTGGAAGGTATTCTTAGTCTAAATCGTTGATAGGTTCATATATAGCGACGCCGTTGAAAAGTCCACAAAAATGTTATTTCCAAATCCTTAGCATCGACTGCGACTCTACTACGATGTTGTCTTGTTCGTCTCTACAGGCTTCGGTTCGGAGTTCGTGTCCGTGGCATGTCCCCATCCGACACCACCTTGGACAAATCATCTTTATCCTAACGATTAACAACATGAATCTGGTTTTAACAAGATGTGAGTTTCCAAAGTCATTTCATTGCCTACTGAATCCCATTGCTTGCAAAATGACTTAAATAAGTTTTCGGTATGGGGGAAGCAAAAATTTGTGGAGCTTAATGCCAACAAATGCCAAACGATAACTATTCCTGCAAACGCCTACCCCCCCGCCAAGAAACAACTTCACCTGCAATGAGCCTATTCCTTCGACTATCGGAGTATGGGATTTAAGAATAATTTGTGAAAGAGAATTCAATTTCGACTCACATATTGACAGGATAATAACTCTGCGCTTTGGCTTTATCAACGCTGGTCAAAAGAATCTTCTTACCCTTACGTTACAAGATCCTTGTACATTACTTTTGTAAGGCCTCTTCTGGAATGTTGCAGCCAAATTTGGTCAAACAAATCCAACGCAAATTTATCCGCTGGTGGTCTACCTTGGGCCGACCCATATGTATATGCCATATATGCCCATGAAAATAGGCTAAAACTAAAACGTCGTGATATACTTTTCCAGTTTCTGAGGGGAAACATCGACTGCCCGAGAATAACGCAAAATATTTCATTTACTTCCAATCCTCGTTATCTAAGATCCGTCCCTCTACTCCTGATCCAAAATCACCACAATAATCACGGTCACATTGAACCAATATCAAGAATGTTGCGTAAAACAAATAACTACATACACCAAAGTCTTTGACCTAGACAGCAGCAAATTCAGAATCAAAAATGCCCACCATTTTTCCTCGCCCCATTAGGTAAAGAATGTCTTTGTTAGTTTTTAAGTTTGTTGCTGTTAATAAACGTAATAAGGTTGTCCGGTGTAGACGCAGGCCAATAATAATATTTTTCTTACTTTTTGGTAAAACTTCTAGATCTCAATCCTGGAGTAGCATCTCAACTACGCGCTTGAAAGAACTTAGCTACAAAACAGATATCATCCCATTTAGGATGAACGGTGAAATAAGCCAGACAAAACAAATATGAAAAACTGTGACATACGAGTATATTATTGCGATTGCTACTGAGAAAACCAACATCGTCTATTTCGGCGCAGATTTTTTGTTAGTGGCATACATATACAAGTATTCTGGAGCGTATGCGAACGTCTTATACGTATAGACGTCTTTTGAAATACCGCTTTTGACTTATCGACACGACACTAGTTAAATTATGCAGTATTCAACGCGGATAAGTATCTTTGATGGCCAAACGTTCATGCGATATTAATTGTGTACTAGTGGGACTAAAGTCCAAGAAAATAGAAGTCGTTTGACAAAGCGTTCACGTACGAGTATATCATCAAAAATGTCAAACTGAACGATTTGTTGTATTTACACCAGGATTGCCATATCTCAAAACTCAGGTAGCAAACCTCGTTTGTTCCCTGATTTTTGTTGCTGTTACTTTT
The DNA here is from genome assembly GCA_928272305.1 of Volucella inflata. Taxonomy (NCBI): domain Eukaryota; kingdom Metazoa; phylum Arthropoda; class Insecta; order Diptera; family Syrphidae; genus Volucella; species Volucella inflata. The sequence continues at coordinate 144,407,825 of OV743716.1, read as the reverse complement.
CAGCATCAGACTTCAGAAAACTGTGAAAAACTCCCAAGTCCACCCTAGATGCACAATTCTCTAAAAGTCTGTACAAATATATTACTCTTATACGTGATGACGTTTATATCATTGGGACTCGGGGAACTGTCACTGGTGCGTTCGCAAGTATTGGATCAGAAGTGTCAAAAATGGGTGAAGTCGTGAATGGGGCCAAAACTGAGAATATATTGTCACCCAGACGTGATATACATAAACTGGCAGGTATATCTTTGAGGTAGTCAAGAAATTTGTACAGCTTGCCTTCGCTATAAAATCTGATTATTCTCATCAGGAATCTTGATAGTTACTCTTGTAAATTGCTGATAATCGAAAACGCCTTGTAAAATGACACTCAAAGCACTCTATATAAGAGCCTTATCCTCCTACATAATGAAAATTACGGAATATGGATACAGATTAAGCGGTTTTTAATGGAAAATTCGTAGTCGTCTTTGCGGTGACGGGATTAGGCGATTTACGAGTAAAACACAGAGTTGTTTCATCAAGAAGGTTCTCAAGTAACTTTCTGTCAACGGAGGCTCGAAATAATTCCTCTACCTGTCTTAACAAAATACTTAATCAGCATCAGAATTGCTTTTGTTTTTTACGTCAACTTACTTAACTAGATGTGAAGTGATTTACATGGTTGTTGACCTAAGCGTTGTCCCGAGATAGTAACGAACTAACGTCTAAGTACTCAACTTTCTCATACACCATTGAACACCCCTTGTTCAATTCACCGCTACTTTGACATTTTATACGACCGAGAGCAAAAACTTCTGTTCACATAATTCCTAAAGCCAGCTTATCTCTTGACTTTGTCAATCAGAGGCTCGACAAGTTCTCAACTCTTATAGTATGTTACATATCCTTTGTCAATTAGGGGCTCTGGAATTCCTCCAATACAATCCTGAAGATTTAACTTTTGACAACAATCATCTCAGAGCACCAATCGAAGCCGAGATATAAGGGGATTGTAAGAACAAAAAAGCTCGCTTAGGTCTTTCACGGCAAGGTGAGACTCGTAACTGAAGTTAGGGAAACAATTAATTGAAAAAGGTCATCAAATAGGGGCCGTTCTCGATAGCTACTTCTTGCTTAAGAACTTTGGGTTCATGAATTTTAATTTTGGTGGAGGCTAATGCCCGCATTTAGTACTTGGCTTAATACAAGCTTAAAAACTAGGACTTAAAATTAATAATAATGAATATCTAAAGCTAGGGATGGTGAAGGAGATCGATTTTGAGGGAGAGAGTGCTGCGATTAAAATCGAAAACGGAAAGGTTGGAGTTTACCTTACGCAGTATAGATGTGATTGGTTCGTGTGATAGATAAAAGAGACGAGGGAATCGTAGGCTTAGAGAGTAAGTGTGAAAGAAAATGGAATTGTAGAGGAACATGCCTGAGAGGAGTCGGTGAATGAAAAGAAGTTCTGCTGCGTCTCTTCGTTCCTCAAGGGTATTTAGGTTAATGAGTTTGAGACGGTCACGAAAAGGAGATACGATTAGAGTATCGTTCCAAGGTAGACCCCGAAGAGCAAATCGAAGAAAACGACGCTGGATGCTCTCAATTCGGGATATATGAACTCGTGGAAAAGGACACCACGCCTGGGTAGCGATGTATAGTGATCTGGTCACGTACGGGTTGCAAAATTCTTTGGATCATCTTTTAAAGAAGCAAAGTGGTGAATTTGCTTTATTAATTATCTCATTAATATGTGAGCGGAAACTAAGCTCCCTGTGGCCAAGATCGCGGATAGAATAAACAAGGTTGGCTATGGAGAAGGTAAATTCGAAGAGGAGACTTATTGCACTTTCGTGAGAATGCAATCGATAGACATTTGGTGACATTGAGTTCTAAACAGTTCTTGATGCTCCAGGTGGAAAAACTATTTAGATCTATTTGAAGAAGGCTGGAGTCATGTTTCGAAGAAATGGGTTTAAAAAAAAAAAGGTTGTATCATCAGCATAGAGAGAAAGTGCTGAGTGTTGAATGACCATTTCAAGATCGTTAATCGTTAGGACGAAGAGGAGTGGGCCTAGGTGACTACGTTTAGGAACACTTGAGGTGGCCGATAGGACAGACCTGAAACGAACACTATAAAAACGATTATCCAGCCGACATAGAAGTTGACACCCGACCTTACAAATTTGACATAGATTTCAGCTGAAACGACTTTGCTACCAAGCAAATGATACCCTAATCATGTGTTGCCAAGAGCACATCCTTTAGAAGACAACACAAGAACCTCGTATCTCAAGCATTTTAAGATTTAAGAACCTAAACAACCAAGGTAAGATTCAGCGCTGGTGCCTAGTCAGATGCATCATGTTGCCTTTTTTTCTTTTTGAAAGGGCCCCATGATTTAAGACCCCTGATATTATTTTAATTCGGCTTCAGATTGAGGCCTATGGTAGTTAGGAGATATTCCACCAAGTATAAATCCGACCCAAGGATCAGCGGGCACGATAAACGGCTTCCATCCATGACTTTCGTAGTCATGCGTCAAAGCTATCTTCATTAATATAACGCAGATGCCTTCTTTGACGGTTTTATTGTAATAGGATCTCGGAAGCCATTGTAACGATTCATCGAAGTGATTTGAGTTGAAAGCCGAATTCTGAAAAGTTCAATGCAGTTATTTGTGACCTTACGAGAGCTGATACTCTGGACGCACAATAATTATGAAAACTGAAGAGTCCGCGTACAATATGTGGCCGCTACTTAGTTGACATGATATGAGTCGCTTTTGCTTCAGCTGTTATCCCACCCTCGATTTACACAGTCTACCAGCCGGACTATCACAACAAATTTCATGGGAATAGGAAAAGTCACAATAAGCAATGTCAGGTGAATACGGAGCCTGTGGAACTGTGGAACAACTGAACGTTGTTTTTGATCTAATAGTCGCGTACAAGATGAGATGTGTGAGGCGGTGCGTTTTCATGGTGAAGAAACAACTCTGGGCTCTTGTAAGCCTCAAAATTTTAATACGCTCACGTAATACTCGTTATTTACCACACCACGGCAATCGATGAAAACAGTCGACAAAGCCTTAATTTTATATCGATTCTGTTGCAGTTTTTTTTGGTTTTGGCTCATCCGAGAAGTGCCATTCCAATGGTTGTCAGTTAGTCTCGATGTCTCGTCTAATGATGCCATCGATAACATTTTTGCCCAAAGAAAGCATTTCTTTAGCGGCATCATGTGATACTGTTTCTGCAACAAATTCAGCACTCTCGAAACAAGCCGCGCTTCTGCATTGTACGAGTACCACTACTTGGAAAGAGACGTTCTTCCCAGAGTTCTTCAATAAAATTATTCTTAAACTGCTTGTTAGTCTGGGGCGATACTAGAACTGATTGCCATATTTGTTCCGGTTTCCACATAGTCCACGTAAAGCATTTCTTCTCTGTAACCCTTTCCATGATTTTATCGGAATTCATAATGTGCAAGGCACATTTAAACATTTCTTCATTTCTGTACCACAAAAGAGTTGGCATGCACTTAGCCTGCCACACTTACTCCAGTTCATAGTAACACAAGAGAAATGATCGTGTGTCGTTTTAAAGGTTAAACTATCTCAAAACACAAACCAGACAATAATTTCAAAAGAAATAAAAAAAAATTCGGGTTAAGCCACCAAGGGAATGTAGAATACGAGAATATAAGGCCACGATCATAAAGTTCTTGGAGTCAAAGTAATTTCCCAGTGGGGTCAATGAATTCCCCTGATGTACCCTCCGACGTATGAGTACCATGTACCGTGGACATACTCATCTCATCATTTTTTGTGTGTGGAATCATCGAAGCGAGTACATCCAAAACGATATCATTAGTTATGCAAGACGATTTAATGTACGAGTGCGACTAAATCACGTTGAACCCGATTATGTATCCATATCTTGGCTTCTGATCGTGATAGTCCGTCATATGGTTATCATAACTAACGAAGGCGTGAGTCTGAGCACTTCCTGAAGAACCTTAATTCATGGCAATTTACTTATGTGTGGCTGAAAATAAAATAAAATAATTCAGGAGAAACTCTGTGAGGAAATGCAAATTAGGAACGATGCCAGAATGCAGGATGTGCATTTGCGATGAACTGATGTTGGCCTAAAAGAGAACTTGAACTATTTTTGAAAGGCGATTTACGTCTATCAAGCTTAGTTCGCTTTATTTCTAATTGCTTTAGAGCAAAAATAATGCACAATAGAGGCTTACATTCGATGCAAACAGCCATTTGGAATCTGTGATTCACGATGTGATATAGATCATTGTCAATAAGTCATGCGAGTTCTCAACTTAAATATGAAAAAATCATCAGAGACAGAGAATAGAATTAAGTCTTTAGCTTTCGCCAGGTGAGGGAACTTACATAACATAAAAAGCGAAGGTAGAGCAAAACTGGACTTATCTATAACATCGCCAGACCTTTTCGCCCCTGATGGCTTCTATGATTTGTCCAGCTACAACCTGCCGGTCATAGGTCTTGTTGAGTTGCAGACCACCGGTAGTTCATACCAGGACTTAAGACACGGTACCGTGGGAGCTAGGAGCTCCCCGGATTTCGGTCCGGGCCGAGTTTGTTGAGGAAGGTACCTCTTGTTGAAGCGTCACGGTGGCTGTGGTTTAAACCTAAAACGCAGGGAGGATGCACCTGCTGGTCACACTTGATGTAGAGTTGCAACAATTACTAGGTACTGTGACCCTAAGACCAAATGGAGTCTTCCGACAGGTGCTGGTTCTTTAAATAACGAAAATGAGCCTCTGCAGTCGAACATCTTGCAGCTCTGCTAATAAGCCCGACTTCAACCCTCCCCGTGGCGCCATCTGGGAATCTCACTAGAGATTGCGAAGTGAAGGGGACAAATGGCGAGTTTCCTGCCCCATAAATCAGGATTAGTGTCGGAAAAACAAAACAAGACCTTATCCGGGCTACTCCGACATATTTGGAGCTCAGGCCGGTAAGGATTTCCAGGACTTAGTCAGGGTCTTGGAAAAGAGATGGTGGCGGACGAGCCCTATATGAGCCAACGGCAGCGCTCACATCCCGGAACAGGTTACTGGCTTCGGTGTAACCGATCCCTCGTCCTAGGGGCATTAAAAATGGAACTGGTCCTCCAGGTTTGGGGTTGTGCCGCCGGGGTAACTGCCCGGCTATTTAAAAAAAAAAGAATTAACGAAGCATCAACAAGCCTCGGATATGGACGGATCTACTGTTGACAACCCACGCAAACGATTTAAGGACAACGAGCTTCGGATATGCACGTGGAATGTTAGATCCCTTAATAGACCACGTGCAGTCGAGCAACTAGCGGAGGCCCTAGACTGCTGCAAAGCAGACATAACCGCCATTCAAGAAATGCGATTGGATGGGCCGGACAAAAAGAAGATGAAAAACTGCGACATCTACTACGGAAATTGCTATCGACGGCAAAAGCAGCGCTTATTTGGATGCGGATTTGTTGTCGGAGGCAGACTAAGAAGTCCTGAGCTTCCGGCATGAAAGCGAGCGCCTCGTAGCAATCCGCATCAAGGCTAAATTCGCCAACATTAGCCTTATATGCGCGCATGCCCCCACAGAGGAGAAAGATGACGACACCAAGGATGCCTTCTATGAGCTCCTTAACAAAACCTACGAGCAATGCTCTAGCTATGACATTAAAATTGTCCTCGGTGATTTTAATGCAAAGCTAGGAAGAGACGGCATCTTTGGTGGGACAATCGGAAAATAAAGCCTATACGACAGGACCTCCGATAACAAATTCAGGCTAATCGACTTTGCGGAGGGGCGAAACATTGTCGTGGCTAGCACGCGGTTCCCACATCTCGACAGTCAACCAGATGGATCACATTGCGATCGACGCAAGACACTCCTCCAGTATTATGGATGTCCGTACGTTCCGAGGAGCCAACATCGACTCGGACCATTACCTTGTTGTAGCCAAGGTACGGTTGCGGATATCCCAAACTACGCCAAGACAAACTAATGCTGTGAGAAAATTCGACGTCAGACGGCTACAATCGCAAGAGATCGCCAAGTACTTTTCCGATCGAGTGTCTCTTAATCTCTTAAGAGGTCCAATACCGTCAGCATCAAGCATCGAAGACCATTGAAAACACTGCCAAAACGCCATCAGAGATGCCGCTTCTGATGTGCTGGTTTTCACTCGACCACCACAACGAAACCCCTGGTTCGATGATGAATGCCGGCAAGCACATGTAGCTAAGGAAAAAGCATGCAATGCGCACTGCAAAATAAGACCAGAGCTGCTCATGAGCTCTATGAGCGGAAGAGGAGTGACGAACACCGGCTTCTCAAGAAGAAGAAGAAGAAAGAGCATGAGAAGCGCGCGGTCGAGGAAATTGAGAGATGCTACTCCAGGAATGAGGTTCGGAAGTTTTACCAAAAGGTAAAAATAACATGCCACGGAAACATACCCCGAACCGAAGCCTGTAGAGATGAACAAGGAAACATCGTAGTAGATTCGCAGTCGATGCTGAGGATCTGGAAAGACCATTTCTGCAGACTGTATAGCGGCGATGACGGACCAAATACCGCTGTCAGGCAGAATCAACCATTCAACCTGGACGATGATGACCAACAACTCCGTCCGCTCGACCTGGATGAAGTGAAGATAGCTATATCAAAGCTTAAGTCCAACAAAACTGCTGGAGCGGATGGCCTGACTGCCGAGCTCGTCAAAGCAGCAGGTGATGACTTGGTAAGCAGCATACACCAACTCATCTGTAAAATATGGTCGGAAAAAAGTATGCCCGATGAATGGAACCTCAGCATTGTTTGTCCGATTCTGAAGAAAGGAGACCCTCTGAACTGCGCCAACTACAGAGGCATCAGTCTCCTTAACATCGCATACAAGATCTTATCCGCCGTATTGTGTGAACACCAAAGCCCTCTCATTGACAACAAAAGTCACCCTTTGTAAGACCTTAATAAAATCGGTCCTGCTCTATGGCGCAGAGGCATGGACATTATCAAAAATGGATGAGGGTGTTCTTGGTTGCTTCGAGAGAAAAATTCTTCGGGCCATCTTCGGTCCCGTCTGCATTAACGGTGAGTGGAGGAGGAGATACAACAATTAATTCTACAGCGACATCGACCTAACCAGATGAGTGAAGGTTCAAAGACTGAGATGGCTGGGTCATGTAGTGCGTATGGACACCAATGCTCCGGTCAGAAAAGTTTTCGAATCCGCTCCCGAGGGACAGTGCAGTAGAGGAAGGCCAAGACTCAGGTGGCGCACGCAAGTGGAAGGGGGCCTCAGCCAACTTAGCGTGCGTAACTGGAGGCAGCTAGCCAGGGATCGAGCTGGCTTGAGACGCTTGTTGACTGAGGCCCAGGTCCACCCCAGACTGTAGCGCCACTTAAAGTAAAAGTATCTGAATTCTATTTACGCAGACGGGATCGAAAAGTAACATTTCGCTTAAAGCAACCAAGGGTATTTTTGTCCATTTTAAACAAGGTCTACGTTTTCGCGCCATTTAGTTGAACTAGGGCAATAAAGGTGCTCTTCATTGTTCCTAAATGTCACTTCTTCCTATAGTATTTCCCAGTCAAACAACGATTGTCAAGAGTTGATACCTTGACTTGATTTCCAGGGTTATTTCGTTATTTGGCAGAGGCAAAGCGTTTTTGACTTTTAAGGCTTTACGAAGATCACCACTTAAGTTTTAAGATAGACAAGGAAAAATAAATATTTATGATTGAAAATGGCTTTATTGTTTTTAAACATATTCACCATGGAAACCAATATACTTTTGCATGCATTTGAACTAATTTCCGAAGCACTTCTTCCACTTGGACTTTGGTACTTCCAAAACATATGATTTGAACGCATCAGCCTCTTCTTCAAACATCGAAAATGTTGATAGGAGGACCCATCAATTCGATGTTTTGAATGCCTAAATATGTATGAAACCTTTCACTGTGCTGGTGGAGAACAATTCATCGTCTGCGATTGGATTCCCTTATTTTACCGAATAGATCTGGCAAGCAAATGGTGGTGTTCTATTCAGAATTGACCATTCCACATTTCTCTAATGGCATGGACTGCGACATGACATTCGTGCAGGACCAATTTTTTTGTTGTTGCTATACAGTCGATTGTTGTTTAGTTTCGGGTTCATATGCATAGATCCATGTAATCGTTGTCTGTCACGATTTTATAGAAGACGTCTTTGAAGCACTGCGATTGCATTTTTTAACATCTCTTAGCACCGACCGACATGAGCCTTCTTTTGAGCGATTATCAAATTATGCGGTACCCAACGCGAAAAAATCTTTTTGATGGCCAAATGTTCATGCAATATTGAATGTATGCGAGGGGAACTAATGCCCAAGCATGCCTCAATCTCGCGAAATGTCACATGACGATCTTGTAACATCATTTCACGCACAACATCGATTTTTACTGGCACAACAACCGATTTTGAACGACCTTCACGAGATTCGTCCTGTAGCTAAGTGCGACCGCGATTAAACTCGGAAAACCAGCGAAACACTGTGGCTCGAAATGGTGCTTTATAACCAAAAGTCGAAGCGAATTGATCGACTCACTATTATTGAAAATCATCATCAAATCATTATTCGAAAATCATAAAAATTCATAGAACAAGCATGTTCAGGATGTAATTCCATTTTTTGACCAAGATGTACTAAATATATGCTTAAAGTACCTGTACACAACACAAATACCACTCGTATGACAAAGTATTCTAAGTTCATTTATCACTTAAAACATCATACTTAACCAGTTTGAATATATGGGCACTACCATATCTCAACACTCAACACTTGTATAATAGGTGTTTTTCTGGCTTCGGAATACATGTAAATAACACTATAACAACTTAACTTATAGCGCTAATTTAATGCAAGATATTTACCGGCGTTAACGGTCCTTTCTCTGCTAAAACACATGTATATTTCTATTAAACATTCTAGTGACAGCTGGGTGACTTCTTCCAAAAATGTCACTGTCACCAACATATAATAAAAGTTATAGAGGCTTTTTTGAACAATTGTGCCTCTGGCAAAACATCGGAGACAACCGCAGCTCCGCTGCCAGACAGAACGATCCATTCTACCTGGGCGATGGAAGTCGAGATTTTGGTCCAGACGTTCAAAATAAGCAATGTCCAACTTGATCGCCGAACCATACCGAATCGCAAAATGCATACACCGACTCATTTAGAACAAAAATATGCCTGATGAATGGAACTTTAACTTCGGTGTCTTATCAAGAAGGATGGCTCAATACTTTTATAGGTACGTTGATAACATTGACATCATTAGCAGAACGGAACCAGCTACCACTAGTGAGTTTGCAAGTAGGTATATGGTCATAAAAATTGTGGACCGGATTTGACATACCTGTTTTAATCAAACCGAATTGTCATGCGAGACTGCTTATATTAAGTTTAATATTTTATCACTTACAATCGTTGGTGAAATTGTGAAAACTTACTTAAAAAAAATAGTGATTCAAACGTACATTTCGCACATTACGAGCAGATTTTGGTCAAAATAATCGGCCATTGAGGGTATAGGCAAAACTTCGATAAGACTGTTTTTTGTGTTATAGGTATCTTAAAGCCTATTCATCATCGAAATGCATACCTTTTGGAAAATGGAGAAGGTGCAAAAGTCACCGTCAACTCTCATCGCTATAGCCAAATGTTAACCGATTTCGAACATATCGAATCGAACATATGGATCTCAAAAAATGTGGTTTCAACAAGACGGTGTTATATCTCACATAGCACGACCCGTTTTGGATTTACTACCAGAAAATTTCCTTCGGAACAACAAAATGGACGACCCTTTATTAACGTCACGAAAATGACTAGCTGCGAATTGATGCAAATTCAAATAAATGCCGTCATTAAGAAGGAGCCCACCACATCGACGAATTGGATGGAATATCATCAAAAAATCTATAAAATATTAAGAAATAGCATCCTTAAGTAACAAGGCCTTGTCATGAAATACTAACGAGATTTTTCAAGTCTTTCATATCTTACATATAGTATATATATGGCGCATAAGTGTATGTGTTCCAGTTAACGAGGGTAGGGGAAGATATTTTTTATCTTTTTGAATGCAAGTTTCTTCGATTGATTGTTGACCCCAATTGACTGGAGAGATAATGAAAGGGAAGCGAACTCTATGAGCTGTACAGCCACATTTACCTGGTCGAAATATGGATAATTCGTCTAATTTGGAAGCAATCAACAATTCCCATTTGGAGCGAGACAACACAGAAACCTAGTCAATTGGCTTAACACCGCTATGTAATTGTTTAGGTTTATACGCACTAATCCGCAATTTAAAGAAGTCAGTAAGAGTTCGTGCCTGTACCTTCTTATCCATTCGTTCTCTTCAGAGACATGCCCATTGCCCAACTATTCGAGGTTTATTTTTTTTTTATAGAATCTCAGGATCTACTCCATTGTTTGACTGATCATGCAGCATTCAGCTTCATAGCGCAAGACTGAAAAGGTTAAAGTTGGATTAGTTATCTTATCTTTTACTTCATCTATTCTCCAATAGGTTCTTTTCGTACTGGAGCATTGGTGTCCATGCACTCTATATGACCCAGCCATCTCAGTCTTTGGATCTTCACTCTTCTGACTAGGTCCATGTCGCTGTACAGTCCGTACAGTTCGTCATTGTATTTCCTCCTCCACTCACCATCAATGCAGACAGGACCGAAGATCGCCCGAAGAATTTTTCTCTCGAAGCAACCAAGAACACCCTCATCCATTTTTGATAATGTCCATGCCTCTGCGCCATAGAGCAGGACCGGGATTATTAAGGTCTTATAAAGGGTGACTTTTATTGTCCGAGAGAGACCTTTGCTACTCAATCGCCTTCTTAACCTAAAGAAACAGCGGTTGGCAAGAGTTATTCTTCGCTTGATCTCAGCGCTGGTGTCGTTGTCTGTATTAATAGCAGAGCCTAGGTAGACAAAGTCCTTAACTACCTCAAAGCTATATCTGTCGAGGGTGACGTTCTGCCCGAGACGTCTGTGTCGAGTGTCCTTTTGCTTGCCATTTTCGCCGTTTCCGTCTCAATACTCGCGAAAGCGCCACTGACATCACGCTGCTTTCTCTCGATTATGTCAATATCGTCGGCGTATGCGAGCAGTTGGACGGACTTTTGAAAGATAGTGCCTCTTGTGTTTGCTCGTGAGTTTGCACTATTCTTTCAAGTACGATGTTGAAAAAATCGCATGACAGCGCATCGCCTTGTCTAGATCGTTTCCTCTTGAAAAGCCGGTCATAGAGCTCATGAGCAGCTCTGGTCTTTTTTTGCAGTGCCGCATTGCGTGATTTTTGCTTAGCTGCATGTGCTTGCCGGCATTCATCATCGAACCAGGGGTTTCGTTGTAGTGGACGAGTAAAACCCAGTACATCAGAAGCGGCATCTCTGATGGCGTTTTGGCAGTGTTTCCAATGGTCTTCGATGCTTGATGTTGGCGGCGTTGGACCTCTTAAGAGATTAAGAGACACTCGATCGGAAAAGGACTTGGCGATCCCTTGCGATTGTAGCCGTCTGACATCGAATTTTTTCACAGCACTTGTTTGTCTTGGTGTAGTTTGGGATATCCGCAACCGTACCTTGGCTACAACAAGGTAATCGGACCGATGTTGGCTCCTCGAAACGTAACTTAGTTCCAGAGATGAATTAAACAAAGCAAATGCAAAATTAACTTAATAATAGTTTTACTGCCTTTCAGCATATTTATTTCTCCTCATGATTTTATTGTTAACAGTGATAAATAATTCCATCGCATACTCATAAATGCAATCATTTGAAAAAGCGTGCCAAAAACATTTTCTTCTGTTCTCTACATAATCATAAATCAGATACTAAACTTCGGTTAAAAATTGAATCATACGAAAGATACATATATATATAATCAATTAAAAAAAAGAAAAAAAAACAAACGACACGATCTAACCAGCACCAACTGGGCAACGCAATCACCAGCCAGGTGGCTTTTGATTTGGATATCCTCCGTGCTGATTGGCAAAACTGCCTGGATACGTTCCATAGTTAGTCGGCTGAGGTCCCTGAGGAAAACCTGAATACTGGTATGCATCTGAAAAGAAAAATATACATTTCTTGCAAATCCATTGCAATTGCAGTGTTAAAAAATCAATTTACTTGTTGGATAAGGAAGCGTTGCGTATGGATTAAAACCCTGCGGCATAGGCGGTGGAAGGTATGATGGATATGGAGCACCAGCTGAGGCACCATATGGAACCGGCATACCTTGCATCTGTTGTGGGTATGGAGCGTTACCGTAGGCTGTAGAAGATGGTGCACCTGGAGATGGAGCAGATCCCCCAGCTGAATCTGAAACCAAAAACAAACGTGTGTTTAATGAGGATTTGTTAACACATAAATGAAACTTACCAGTGACATTGGTTGAAGCATAGTGCGATGGCACTTGGGGTGTTGGTGGTGGTGCCTGTCGGCTAGATTCGGTTGTCAAATCTTTCAAAAGCTCTTCCTTTTCGGTCTTTCGGGCAAAACAGAAATCTGAGATTTTATTTTGGAAAACAACCAAGAGTTGAGTCAAATCGTTGTAGAACTTTGTTCCTTCCTTAAGATTGCTGAGCAGATCAATGAAGCTATCGTATGCGCTTGCCAGTTCAGTGTAAAGTGCATCTCGTGAATTGCCAGTGCTGCCATTTTCAGCGACGAAAGATGTGTGCGCCTCTTTAATGTCTGTTATTAATGTAGTTTGACGTTGAATACTTTCTTGAACCTGAGATTGCAATGGGCCCAAAACTTGGCCAATACTTGAGATAGATAGTGCAGGCTCATCAATTGCACCATCTTGCGCTAGAGCCTGTAAAAATTGATCCTTCATATTGACTGTAGCTGACTTCAAATCGGATTCGATTGCGTCGCGTTCGGCTTTAATTGTATCGACCTGAAAAAAAAACAAAGTTTTAGACTTTATAACGGTGAAGATATTTACACGGACATGTAATAAAATTAGAAACACAGGTCTGTTAGATAACGCCTGTAAAAACATCGTATTCCCGACCTCCAAGCTTGCATGACCCAGAAATGAAGAAATTTAAAGGGCAAAAGCCTACTTATCAGCGTTGACGTATAGAATTAAGAAGAAAACTATTTACAATAGCAGGGACAGTTGATGACGGCGTCCTATCATGGAGTTCAAGGGTTGTTCTTACACATCCATTGGCACAAGAATATGGGCCTGTACATCGCTAATAGTAATATCAAAGTTGGGCGAAGATCTTGAAATGTCTACTCAGTGCCCATTACAAGAGAAGTTTTTTGTAACGTCGCCGACAGTCTCATAAAAGATGGAGTCGCGTGCATTCGTATTTGACTACATTTCGTTCACATTTCCAACTTAAATCATGGCTAGCCCTAAACACTAGTGTATCTCATTTGAATATTTCCATCTGCTAGAGCACTGGTATGATAGATTTAAATAAAATGCCACACAACGCACACGACAATCTACGCACTATTGGGTAGTTCAATGTCATTGCGTCTTTGGTAAAATATGTCAAATGTTTTCGAGGGTTTTGTTGTTGACACATAATCTAAAAAATAAACACAAAGCAATTGTATTTCGAACCTGGACAATTTTCGCCATTTATGGCTTTATTATTACAAAAAAAAATCACCTACAATGGGGTGTAGGTACCAGGGAAATATTTGCATGCTCCCAGCCTCAATAGCAACCTCTCAAATTTGATAAAACCGACAGAAAGTCCACACAGTATTAAAGCAGAAGGATTCAGGAGCTCAGAGTACGACAATGCAATTAGTGACTAGAGGACTGAAATGATTTTTTTGGTAAGAATGTATGTCTACAGCATTGATAAAAGAATGTAATGCTAAACTATATTGCTTTCAGCTAAACCATATTAACGAATTCGGGTTAAATACCGCGCAACCCGGTAATGTCATCAACAGAATTAACAAAAACAAGAAGCATCAATTAAATATTGTACTTGGTAGACGAAGATATTTCCCACATTCAAGTGACTGCACTGAATTAACTGATCAACCAACATTTTAGGTAAACATCATCATCTGCAGCATATTGCAGATTCTTCGAATTGATTTTAGGACTGAAGAACGCTGCATTACTGGGAAACAAGTCAGCGAAACTAACTAACTAACTAAAATATGATCCTAGAACTACTCATTCAAATCCCTTAGCTGCAGTGACAACCTAAAGCACTCTTTTTAAGATTTAGTAGTTGTAGAATCTCCTTTTGTTTTCTCCGTTCTAGGTCGACTACGATCATTTTTTCTACCTAGTCCATATTCCTCGTGTCTACTCGTAATTAGTCTTTTAACTCTGGTTTTACTGAATTTTTAAATAACAAATAAATGCCACATATCCACCTGAAATATTTAAATTTCGTCCTGCGGCTAAAAGGGTATATAAGCAAATGAAGAAACATAAACTTACGGCTTCCATTAGACTCCTCAACTTCTGTGCGCTCGAGCAATCTTGATTTACACTACAACCTGATGAGGGCACTGACTGATGCAACTGCTCTGGTGGTAGTGACAACAGTTGAATTCCCTTAAAACGAAAAACAAAATTAAGTGTTATTTCCAAAGTTATCTGTATATTATTTATGCTCTTACCTTTGAATTGGAATCGAATTTTTCTCGAACAACCTTATCAGCTGCAACTGCGTTATTGATAACCTCACGATATTTCTTTGCATTTGTCCTAAACATTTCGGTTAGCTTTTCAGATGGAGTTCTAGTCCAACGTTCCTTGAATTGTGAACGCAATTGATTATCAGAATCGCGTTCCTCATCCAGCATATTCTCAGTTGCATCGAGAATTTCACGGTTTCTCGTCAGCAATTCTGGCAGTTCGCGCAAGAAAGTGTTTAAGCTATCAATGCCACCTTTACTGCGAACATCATTTGACTTATCCAACAGCGATGGAGGCAAACCAGAACCAGAGTCAGTAGTTTCCACAGCTGCAGGCAGATTTAAGCTGGATAAAACCCCATTCAAAACAGTGGTGGCTTCACGTAGCTTCATAATTTCAGCATTAACAACTTCGTTTTTACGTGCCTCAGCAGCAGACATTGCACGATGCAACTCAACGGGAACAAGTTCACTGAAAATATCTTTGAATTTGGGCGACATCGGTGATGCGAGCGGTAGCATCTTTGCCAGTTGAGCCTTGCCTGGTGAAGCAAGGGACTTCACATCTGGAATCATTTCATTGTAAATGAATTCATTGTCCTTTGTTGATTCAGCAAGATTACGCTTGGCTCGGTTTGCATATTCATCAAAGAAGTGTGGGTTGCCTGAACGAGTCTGCGCTGATTTGAATAGTTCGACGGCATTACGCAATCTTGCGATTTCTTCACCAATGTGTTTGCTTGCACGACAAACTAAACTCTGGTAGAGATTGGTTAGTGCATGAAAACCAGCTTGTTTGCCTGCTATTAAGGGAATCCACTCCTTGTCCCAGAGGCTGCGGAGTGATTCCTTCTGCATTACACGTAAGACATCAGCGTAAAATTCTTCACATTGGCAGCAAAGTTTTGCAATGATTTGATCCTTCATTTCATCTATTTTAAAATGTATTGATTAGAAATTTAAGTTTTATCGATTAAACTATAGAGCCTTACCTTTAATTGCTTTGTGGACGAAAACCTCTTGAGCCTGTGCAACCATCAAGCTGCTGAGTACAGCTAGAGTATCCTGACTTAGATCAGGAGTTGGTTCTGATGGAATGGCAGCTGGAACGGCGCCTTTAAGGTATTGATAGATTCCAGCACTCTGTTGGAATAATTTAAGAGCCAACTTAAGTCCATCGTCTGAATCAAGTGCTTGTGTTGCAGCAATATTGCTTTGCAAAGCGGCGATGTTGAATAATACACAAACTTTCTCATACAGTAGAGAAGTATGAGCTGAAAAGAAGAATAAGCAAAAACAATTACGAAAAGTAATTTACACGCATATGTGATGTTGTATACAAATAAAAAAATCTTTAGGCTTGCAATGGTATTTAAACGTTTTATGAAGACACAAGTGTCGACAACTTAGCCTCTGTCAATTACCTCCTACACCTAACGCCTCTTGGTTAAATCCGAGAGTCTAGTACCTTGAACTGAAGGAAATGTACTCAACTAGAGGGGCAAGGATAGTGTTCACACTAACGCACTTCTTCTTGAACAGGATGGCGGCGGAAAAATCCTATATTGGGATCAACGGCAGCACGCACTACTTTATTTGGTTCAAGCTACTTAGTGCACATCTCACTTTTATTCTACTTTGCCGTATTCGGAGCTCAGGTTTAAAGGGAGCTCCATTGTTTTATTAGCACTAAGAGTAGAGATAGAGTCGCAAGAAATTTTGATACGGCTATCAAGTGGCTAACAGCACTGAACAATTTTACAGTTCCGTTTGTCCAGGAATTTACATAAGGACCTGATACTCCAGGCTGAAAGGTTACTAACACCCCGTAGAGAAAGAAATCAGCTCAAATTCAGCCTCGGGTGCAGACGAATAAACGAAGTAACGGAAGAAATCATGGAGCATAAGAGGAGAGCCAACTTTAGCCATTCTAAAAGCTGGTCTTGACCCTAAGAAAATTATGCCCTGTATTTGATAAGATTGGAAGTGCGTTGTGAATTATAAAATCTTCCGCATAACCAATCCATTGATTCTGATAAGTATTGCTCTTAATTGAATAGACTTAAGGATGAAATCAGCGAGAAACGCCCAGTGAATGGGCAGTAGTTGGTGCAGTTTGGATGGGATGTGTTATCTCACCCGCCGTATTCAGCTGGTCTTGCAACTTCAAATTTCTTTATTCCGGTCCCTGTAGAAGTCATTTATTTGGAAAAAAAAAACTCCGTCTCGCTAGAAGCTTTCAAAATCCATTTGGAGCAATTATTCGCCCAGAAAAATCAAACGTTGTACGAAATTGATGCTACGAAAAGAACTGAGGTTTGGTTTGTGTTCAGCGAACCAGATTCTTAATAAATGAATCTGAATTATTCAGATGAATGAATTATTATGAACTCTTTTCAAAGAAATGAACTACGTCTATGCATTTAAGGTAATCAATAAAAATTCGTAAACAAAATTCTTTGATTGAAAAAATCAGCTAACACTAAACTAAAAAACATCCAATGTGTTTCAAGACTATGTTAGAACCGCCGTAATAACCGCAATTCTCTTTAAGAATTTAACATACATACAGTGGTGTTCAAAATAATAGGGAAAGAGAAAAACTGAATATTTTTCAGCGATTATAGAAAATATTTTGAATCTAGTATCTGACTATTATTCTCGTCATCACATTGAAAATGTTTCGCTGAATATTCTTTTAGATTTCGTATACATATTTAATTTGTTCACTATGTAATTGAGATTACTTCCAAATATACTGTTCAAAATAATTTTGAGATTCAAAGCAAAAACTCGATTTTCAAAAAAGGAATAAAATACGAGTAAATGTAGCTTTTTTATTAAATTATAAGTCTATTGTACATTGGGATTGTGTTACAGAACATTAGTATCCGGAATGACCGCCCTTATTCTTCAGTACAGCTTTTATTCGACGTGGCATAGACTCAAAAGTTTCTGCCACTTACTCATGGGAATGGCATTGCAATGTTCTTGAATTGCGATCCATAGCTGAGTTTTATTATGGAATGTTTGTGTAGCCAATGATTTCTTCAGTTCCGCCCACAAATTTTCGATCGGGGAACTGAGAAAACCATGGTAATACCGACACTTGATATTCCCTCAACCAAGCACCCACTAATTTCGGTGAGTGTTTGGGATCATTGCCAGGTTGGAAGTACCATCTTAAGGGCATGTTTCCTCGCATATGGTAACATCACATCCTTTAAGTTATCACGATAAGTTTCCTTAGTCATGAAGTCTTTTATTTGGAAAATGAATTTAACACCAAACCAAGAAAAACAGCCCCACACCATGACGCTCCCGCCCCCATGTTTTACAGTTTTTGTTTTGTGAATCGGAAGTAAAGGTCTTTTTCCTGAGGCCGCCTAACATTTCGTCCACTGTCCGAACCAATTGAATTTATTTTTGTTTCATCACTCCAGAGAATGCTTCAAAACATCTCTTCAGAATGATTCCTGAAACTTAAGGCGAACTCTTTCCTTGCTTTGATATTGCTTTTACTGAGTAAGGGAACTTTGCGAGCTATCTTTCCTGGTAGCTGATTTTGGAGCAATATTCTCCAGACCGTTGGGTCACTGACTACGTTGTTAACTTCCGCGGCAATTGCTCTTGATGACATAAAGGGATTCCTTTTGGTTAGTATCACAATACGGGAATCATCAGAGGGTGTAGTTTTTTTGGTCAACCTCTTGTTTCTTGCCGATCTTCCCAACTACAATGATTATTACTGCCTATTTCTAACAAATCTATAAAGGCATTGGTAAAATTATGTAAAGTCTTACATAGAGAACAAAAACATAACTAGATTTTACCCGTTTTTGAATAAAATATAAAAAAGAAAACAAAATTCCCTATTATTTTGAACACTATGAAAAACACTTTTTTCGTACTTTGCACTACTGCACCAGTTGCATCAATGATCGACTGACATTATATGCTGATATAGGAAAGACAATGCAGCTGTCCAAATAACGGTACCACTTACTGTTGCGAAAAGATGACAAAAACAATTAAACAAGCGGAAAGGTACATAATGAGAGATCTTCCCTATTATTTTAAACGGCACTGTAAGTTATTGGCTCAATGGCAATGATTCATAAAAATTACCAAAAACCCAACGCAAATCATATTTGCTCTGAGGGGCGGTATCGAAGCTAAAGTCTAAAAAAGTTGCTGCAGCAGATGCGGACAAAGTGTGATATTTAAAGCAGCTGGAGATCAACTAGTTGGGAACATACACCAGCTCATCTAGATATAAGATATGACTAGAGGACAGGAGAAATGCCAAACATGCCCAAAGCATGAAATCTCACCATTGTCTGTGCGACCCACAAAAAAGAAAGGAAACCCTTTTGAGTGCGCCAACCTTTGAGGAAAAAGTCTCCAAACATCGCCTTAAAATCATTATTTGTTTATCGCATATGAGCGCGTGCATAGGGACGAGATATATAACGCTACGTCAACTTTTGTCATCTCTGCCAAACTAGTTGATTCGTGAAGGGTGTATATGGATAATTTTCGCTGCTACATCAAGATCAGCAAGGAATTTACCCAAACCTTTAATAACAAGAAAAGGTTGAAGGTAGCGCATAGCGCTGTCATGTGATTTTCTGAACATCTCCCTGAAAAGAATTATCTAAAACTCACTGGTCAACGAGAGAGTCACGACCTTTAACTCCCCACAATTACTTGCGCATGCGGATGACATTGATGCATTTGGACGAAAACAGTGGAGCTTTCGTGAGTATAGATACGAAAAAGGCCAAAATGGGTCTACGGTAAATGACAGATAATGAAAGTATAAGATTTCAAACCACCGACCGTTTTAACCAGAATACTATCATTTGCAGTTATAACTTCGTGTGTATTAATTTCCCAGTCAAAAATCACAAGTAGCCACGACGTCAGTACTCGTACAGAAATAAGATGTAAAATTATTCTTGCCAATCGCTGTTTCTTTGGGCTCAGGAGTAACAAAGCCCTCTCTTGTAAGGCCAAACAGACTTTATACAAGACCCTTACAATACTGATCGTACACTGTTGCGCAGAGGCCTTTAGACCTTCTCTAAAGTGGATGAGAAGCTATTGGGCTATTAGGCTATACGGTCTGCACGGTGTCATTGGTCTAACAATCCAACGTCTGAAATGAATGAGACATGTTAATTAAATTGACACCACATCTTCGGCCCAAAATCTTAAATTATAATACCGAGGAACCAAGCAGTAGGGAAGGACCGCAACTTAAGTGACGCATGCATTGGAACGCGGGCCTCAGCAACTTAGAGTGTGGCATTGGAGACAGCTGGCGAGAGGTCGTGCTAGTAGTAGAGGCTTGTTGTTTAAGGCCCAGTTAGCAGCAAAACATTGTTAAGTATCTATTTTACTAATTTGCATTTAATAGATTTTGTAGTACTACAGCAAGATGAGTAATGATGTCATTGCATTAGATGGCATGTCCATAAAACCAGAGTCTAAAGACAGCCGGCGGTAAGATCAACAAAACTCGAATCAACGTGCTTTGAGTGTACGGCCTTTTGCTCGTTGGAAAAATAGTTGATAAGATTCGAAAGACCGTTTCAAGTGCATCACCTGTCTGCCAAATCTAGAACATTTAGCGATTTAAAACAAGCGGTCGTAAGGCATGATCCCACAAAAATTATAGCTATGAATATATCATCTGTATATACCCAAGCGTATACGTTAGATCGTTGATGTATTCTTAATGATAAACGTTGGAAATGTTGATTGAGTTAGGCAGTGAGTCGGCCAACATGCACTAAAACAATAAAAACAGAACACCAACTTACGAACAACCTCTATTTAGCCCAACATTATATAATCGCCGAAGTCAGAATCCACAATCAGTGTTCTGCATTAACACATGGCATCAAAAATTAGGTTGTCAAAAGCACCCTCAATCTTGATGCAAATAAATCGATAGAATTTGCAATTTTGCCTAGTCACAGTCTCACAAGATTTTCCGTGTTACTCGTAGGACAGAGGATGTGTTCACAATCCAGTTTGGAGCACATGAAGCTTGACCATGCCGTTTAACAAGAAGGAAGTCAAATTGATAGTTTTCAACCTCTTAGCGATTGTGTGGTCATCTTTCCGATTTCCGATATAAAAGCTGCTGTTTCTTTTCCCCAGATAGTCGGTATGTATACCCAGTGCCAAGCTAGCAGTAAAATTAAAGTTCCATAACAGGAGCAACAGGTCTCAAGCATTAGACAGGAGAGTCTCTGCTTTTAAATCCAGTCCCCCTTTACACCAGACGACTCGTTTCACCGACCCACGTCGTCGCTGCAAATCAAAGTTCCGACTTGGAATGGTTCATCTGCACGACTGTTTTCTAGATGCACATATCAATATAAAACACTTGGTGGTGATGGCACTGTTTAGGTTCTGAAAAGCTCCTTCTTGTTTTCTCTTTGCTCTAAAATTTGAAGTAGTAAGGAATTATATCAACATCGGATGCCATACAGGGCCATAATAACCGGACGTGATATATGTTGCAGAGATGTAGACTTTTCTATTTTGGTTCTTTCAAAAGGTTCTTTTGTTGATTTCACTTTTGCATCGACAGACTTTAGAAGAGAAAATATAGCAGCGAACTATATGACGACGGCATAGAACTGTTTACAAAAATGCGCATAATTCACTTTCGATGTCTAGGACAGGTAGAACGAATGGCAAGAAGACCTCAACAACATTGAAGTGAACTGACGACATTTCGCAAAAGACTGCCTTCATTGAAGAGGATCTATGGCCCATCCTGACTATTTAGGAAGTAAGCTACCCCGAAAAACTATAACAAGACTCAGGGTTCATTAAGATCATTTTGGATAACAAAGCCAATCAACAGAACGGGAAACTTCTAGATTTGTCTTCGAGTGCAAATACACTTGTCTTAAACAAGTGCCACTGTAACGTTTTTCACACATTCAACTCAAAAATAAAAAACGAGAGAACGAGAAATTGAGGAAATCTTAACAAATAAAAGCGACCATCAAGATAACGATGTAATAAAACTGTATACGGCTTCAAAAAATCATGAGCAGCCAAGAAAAAAATGAAATGGATGCTCTCAATTACGTACGAAAGAATAGTTTGTCACAACTTCGTACTTCAACAAGAGAAAGATAACTTTGATGAAAAAATGAATCACCTAAACGACGGACTATCAGTGATTGTGGTATCAATTTTCGATTAATATCTCGCGAACATTGTTACTGAAATCCCCGCGTTATCGATAGGTGACTTATAATCATATGTACTCCACAAAAACAAAAAACACCATTCCACTCTCGACAAACGACCTCCGCCACAAAATTAAAATAGAATCCAATCAAAGCTGGCTAATTAAGCCCATCTAGGAGTATCATGCGAAGCCAAGTGATAACATATTGTTTACTGTGGCAAGATATGACTCTCGAAAAGAAAAAAAACGCACTCCAGTTGGAAAGATGTATTTAATCGCATCTACTTACTCAGACTGATTTTTCCTCCAAAGATTGAACCCTTGTCGAAGGCGTCCTTCCATTTGAATGGCACCTGAAGTTCATTAACCGGAATCTTTGTCTCTAATGCGCAGATTTGATCGTAATACCTGAAAAATAAAGAAAAGACCACGCTTTGTTTAAATTCTATTCCGAAACCACGAATTCAAGTTTTTCTCTTCTCTTCATTGAGCAACAGTCAGAATTTGTTGAATAATTTCATTTGAATGACTCATTTGTTGTCAGTTTTTTTTTTTCATTAGGAATTTATTTAATTCCTACGATGATGACATACGTACATATGTAGAAAAAGCAAAAACAAAAAATAATAGTCCAACGAAAACTACTTACGCATACACAACGTCCAGAGATGATTCGTATTTCTCGAAGAACTTCCAAATTGCCGTGTTTCGTTGCTTCGAAAATTCCACGACAGAGTCGGAGTAGTTGAGCTTTTCTGACGATGGACCACTGTAGGTGCTTTGGATTAAGTTTGTTAGCGGTTTCACAATATCAACTTCGGCTGGTTTTTTCAAAGGGATGCCCAGTAACTTCGACATAATTTGCGACTCTTTAAAACGGATTCACTTAATTGACTTAATTGGATTGATTCTCGATTGTAATGGATCAACGACGATGATGTGGTTGGATAAAAGGGCGAAACTAAAAACGAAAGAAGCAAATATCCCGAAGTTGAAAGAACTGCAGACACTTTTTCTTCCGATGCGAAAGAATTTTTTGTTGCTTTGTGATGACGAATTTTTTCACCGCAATTTGACAGTTGTTAGGCCAGCTGACAGATGGATGAGTGTGTTCGATGGGTTTGTTGTTATACTGTGGCAACTGTGATACGTTTTCGAAATTTTCGAAGAATCGATGCAAAATACGTTAAAATTTACAATTTTAAAAATTTATCCGTCATTATTGCAGTAAAATTAAGACACAATCAGACATAACATTATGCTACTACTTCATGAAACTGTTCTTAAATCTTTGACATGTGATTGTAATGAAGCTGTATTTTTCAGAATAGTAATAAGTAGGGATATCTCTTAAAACGTGGTGTTACTTTTGGCGGTTTTATCATGTTTTACCTAGACAACAACAACGGTATCCATGGCCTATGTCTAGCAACGCAAGTAAAAATTGTAGGCCAGCTGCTGGCAACTTAGAAGAGATTCTTCAATGTTATCATGGCATTGGTATACATACAGAGACCGTGGTGCACCCTGGAGTCGTTTAAATATACCAAAAATTGTAAAAAAGAACTACACGCTCGTCAAAAGTTTCAGATCTATAAAGGGCTTAACAAAACAAATATACACGTATTGAACTTTTGATAGTTCGATATCAGATACAGATTCAAGCTTCAGATTCACATTCTGTTCAGCCCTTTAGTCTGACTTCCTTTAAGTCAATGAGTATGTAGGGATTGCTCGAACTCCATATGTGCAAAACATTCCTCTGTTGAAGATGCATTATCTGTCTAAAATGCAAATGTTTACAACGCGAATGACCCTAGAAGAGGACGATTTAAAATTTGATAGGCAGAATTGAAGGAGCACTTAACAAGAAGTAATACATGCTGTGCATTTTCATTGACATTTCAACAACGTAAGTCCGCTATTAGTCCGCTATTACACGGTGACACAAGTGCAGAAGGAAAAAACATGAGGTAGAAAATCACCAACCCTGTGAGTCGTGGGGCAACATATCGATGATTCTTTTTGACGTTTCTTCTCTCCTTGTTCGCTATTTTTCTATATCCCTTTATTTCTATTCGTTCTTTGGTTCGAATTGGTGGTTCGCAAATAAAAAACGGAAGAAATTTTTTAGTCAAAGGAATCAGGGAAAAATTTAAAACTTTTGTTTGACTTTAAAGCGAGAGAAGAAATAGATAAGAGCTGTCAAAAAGAGTCGTGAATCGAAAGTCACCGCGTAAAAGCGGACTAACTTTTGAAGGCATGTGTAACTCATCCAGATAATAAGGCGCAGAAGAATCATGAGTATCATGGATAATAGAAGGCTGGTGAATAAGACGCTGCATCTATGTTCTGTAACTCTCGCATTGAGAAACGGAACATTGGGAATTGATTATTTTCTATCATTCATCTTTTTCTCTCGATGTCGAAAAATTTTCGCATGAAACATTTTGAAAAAAAATGTCTGGAAGGACGTAAGAAAACGTTTCTGGTCTTCTTTGAATCCTCATTAGTGTTTTATGTGTTCTGGATGCTAAAAGTTTTCACATAAATTACAGAAAACGGCTACTGACTGCAGATTTTTTCAATATGTGACGTCTGGAGTAAACGGGGTAAATGTTGGCCGACTTACTGTCGATCACTCTCAATCGTTTTGTATTTCCCTAGACACTGTCAAGAAATGGGCTATTATTCAATTCTCCTCAACTTGAGTTTGTTCTCTTTACGAGCGGGAGGAAGTTGACTGATTTTATTCACCTAGTATTTTAAGGCATCACCATCCAATTCTACAAAGAAGCTACGTATTTGGATCATCCTTGATACCAACTTCTCTAGACTAAACATGTACCTCCAAAGAATAATCTGCTTTTGCTGCATGAGTCATTTAATATTAAAATACGTTCTAAAAGTCATTATCCGTGCAAGAAGAAGTTGCACGTTGGTACAACTTCTATTCTGACTATAGTTTTAAGCAAAGACATGATGAATTTTGTGGTTGCAAAATCGAATTTTCCTGTATTCAGGAAAAGAGTCTGACCCAGAAAAGGAATGTATTCGGGTCGTCATGGATAGCGTCGTGTATTCGGAGGATGACAACATTTTATATCAATCCTGATGGGAACAAGCTATGTTGGGGAACCAGTCGCAATGTTTTTGCATATGTAGCCACAGAAAACTGACTAAAAGCCTTGTTGAACTTCCCTACGACTTCGAGAATGCAAGTCTTCACTGAACGTAATCAATAGGCTGATTTTTTTTGGGTATCTCAGACACGAAGTGGTTAAGGACTTTATTGTCAGTTAGGTTTTATATAAGCATTACTGCAGATGGCATAAATAGGTTGCAAGCAGAGTTGACGAATGCTTAACGACGTCGCTAAGAAGAATTTTAATGGCATGGTGGTAATATCGGCACTGGTCTTCTGCACTTAACGCTGCAGCATGGGACTTGTCCTGAGGTTTTGCTCTACTCAACTAGAAAAGGTTTTTGTAGTCTCTTGTCGATGTTCTTGTTTACATGTCATAATCTGGTTACGATGTCATAATCTGGTTGATAGCCTGAGTCAATTTTTTACTATATGCTAGGTTTTCCGACTAAAGCGCCAAATATGCCCTTATAAATAGATGGTTTTATCACAGTGTACAATGCTGGGGTAGTTTTTAGAACATCTAGTCGAAGAGCAATCTTTTGCAGAGCTTGTGAGGAATTTTTGCATATTTGACTTGAGTTGATGAATTAAGACTTGATAGTGAAATACTTGAGACCTTATGACAAATTCACAACTAAGTGAGCACTGCTCCATTACAATTTTTTCCAAAATTTAGTAGTCGCGGTGTAGCGTCCAAGAAAGTTTGTAACATATGGGACTAAGCAAAAGCCTCTCTGAGGTGCGCTGCAACCTTTCCTACTGAGGGACACCAGAAAAGTTACTGATCTTTTCTAGAGACGACAGAAAGCTTTCGGTTGATCTGCTGACATGTCATCTGCGTTTATGCTAACGCAACTGTTATGAAACGCTACTGTCAATGGAAGCGCAAACCGAAGTCTCAGTTTATCCTCTGTCAGGTTCAACTTTACAGATTTCCTTTTGTTAACAGCCGTGAGTCGCTCGCCCCATCTACAGACTATTTATTACCATCAGGGTTGGGTATGTCTGCCCATCGTAGACAGACGCAAAACGTTTTTGAATTGAAAAGATATTCCTGGGGCAGTTGCATCATGTCCATAAGACCAAAGGCAGAAAACAATCGTCATGCAAAGTCAAAGACTACTTCTTTTAAGGCTGTAAATGATATGAAGGAGGTAGATTCATTAGTGTGTTCATTAGCAATGTTAAGCTTCGGTGCAAAAACTGATGATGATGCATTTAGACATTCGATGGGTCAACCAGTCAACTACCTCCTCCTCGTTGAGAGAACAACTTTAGTTGTGAGAGGACTGACTGGAACCTTATTTTAAGTGCATCAATCGTCGATAGTATAGCCAGATCATCCGCATATGCCTGAGCGTACAAGTTAGAGCCATTAACGTGATTAAGCAGTAAGTTGACCAACACAGCACTTGTGATTTGTCTTTCAAATTGGAGAAAGTTAGACTAATAGATTTGAAAGTCTTAGCGAAGATACTCTTGAAAGCTGAGTTTTTTTATTTAACTAGATATACATATGCTATCGATACCATACGATACAATTCTGCAGAGTAATGTATGATGTACTTAAGTTATTTATATGTCAGAGCATCATTCAGACTCCTCTGAACTTCTGTCTTTTTCTGAGTGTAGGCTTAGC
This sequence comes from Volucella inflata, assembly GCA_928272305.1. Lineage (NCBI taxonomy): Eukaryota > Metazoa > Arthropoda > Insecta > Diptera > Syrphidae > Volucella > Volucella inflata. Next base: position 144,381,094 of record OV743716.1, on the reverse strand, counting down.
ATTGACAGTTTTCCCGGACGCACCCGGTAAGTGCGTCATACATTCGATGTATCTATGGTCTAATATCGAAATCTCCGATATTACTCTCCAGCCGGTAATATATAAAACGTACCCACTGGATAGAGTTAAATCGATATCTTATTGTCTTGCTTTCATAACAAATGTTGGCTGAGAGCTAACATCGTTGCAAACCAGATCAAATGTTAGTATGAAGTCCAGAAGATAGTTGCTTCTCATGTTGCCTTTGCTACTGTCCTAACAAATATTCTAAACATAAGTATCGCAGCATATGATAAGTCTCATCTTTCTGGAATTTGATTAGCACGGCTTTTGCCTTTGGTGTTGACGGTAGTAGCGAATTATAGGGATCATTACCATCGCGATAGCTTTGGTGTACTTCTTAAGCCACGTCGAATTTGTACATCTTTAATATTTAGTTGCGCACCCCTTTAGAATTACTTCTTCATAGTAATGAATTTCATTTTATTTAAAAGGAAAGGCAATGGCTTAAAAGTCACAGGACATTTATCTACCTTCTTACCTGCCTATGTATGATGCCAGTAAATGCATAAATACATTTAAGCCTTTGACTTTGGTCAGGCTAGGATGCAGTCCAAGTTAATAAAAAAAAAAAAATTACATAAATCTGCAGAACAGGTGGACGGAACGATGTGTTGTATATGCATGCACAATAAATCTGTGATAAGTTCATAGTTTCTCTGAGTTCAGGCTTTCAAAATAGAATTTCAGGAAATGGTAGACGACTTCGTGCAAACTTCGCAATGAATTCCATTCATAGTTAAGATTCTTGTGGAACAAAAAAATGGAAAGGGGAAAACTTCCTCTAAGCAATCAGTAGCATTTTGTCTTTTAGCAAAAATAACTGCTTTATGGCACACCATTCTCTTTCCTTTGACTTTATGGCATAGGTAATGCTATATCCCAAGGATAATTGCTCTAAAGATCAAGATACCGACTAAGCTTAGGTCTTGTATAACACTGTTTTTGTAATAAAACTTGAATACTGAAACCATTCCACTTTTCATATATAGAATCCGAAAACAGAACATACACTTGTAAGGACTACAGGACTCTATACTACACAACAACAAAAATTATAATAAAAACACTCGTACCGTGATAATAGTCAGTTTAACCCAACCACAGGATGTCGAGATTTATAATTTATTTCCATTGAATTGGTCGTTGCTATTATAACATCAATTAACTCAACATGGGCAAACGCCTCTACCCCTTGAAATGTTGGCATGCCATTGTATGAATGAGCTGACTGAAGAAATTTTTTTTCTAAAAACCCAAACATGCTCGCAACTTCGTGCCACTACGTCTGCTTTAGTTACAGTCTATCGTATAGTTGCTGCAATAAAACTTTTTTGTTTTGATTCACATGGTACAAAACTATAGCTGAGTAACTTGCCATATAGTTATTTCCCCAAACATATAGACACAAAAACCAATACTCAAATAAAAAGAAAAACAAAACACAATTTACCCACAAAAAACGCGAACACGTCTACTTCGCTTTCAGCTATTCAGACATTCTACGCAGTACCGAAATAACATTGCCAACATACCAGACAGACCGTCTGCTCTTTCGTCACATCAAGTAGGACTTTATTCAACCCAGGCTCATAATAAAATGAAAACTTGTCATTAAATAAACAACTGTTTGTTATAACCATAAGCTTAATAAAAATTATATCTGAATCTGCACTTCAGAATAATGCGAGTATCCTTTGAAATATTCATAGTCCCTCGAGAGTCATAATTCCTTCATTATCCCAAACCGTTTAATATAAATAATTCATAGGTCCTTCCGTTGTGATGATGGAGCAGCTTTCAAAGGTGCTTCTGCTTAATATTAAAGTATCGTTTTAATTTAAGGATTCTTTTTATGAGGATAACAGACGAATTAAACCTCCTACAAGGGTATTGTCATAAAATAAAATTCATAAGTTCAACATGAAACGGATTGGCACGTTTCATTAACACCATACTGGATACAACACAATCGAGAGTTGAAAGTTAGTTCTCAGCTGATATTTACTTTTAATTACAATATTGATATAGGATTCACGTAGACAATGGAGAATGGGAGAATGAGAGTGACTACAGGAGAATGGGAGATTGAGAGAATGGTAGAGAATTTAAGCTTTTTTGCAGATTCCTAGGCAACGTTGCCAATTTGAATCCCAGCGGAGCAGATCTACTCCAAATATGTATAACAAAATCAATTTCTAAGCCGGAGTTACACAGCCATCCGAATCTGGATAACATTGTTACTGGATTCTTCATCAATCCCGTGAGCAGTGTTCTTATAAAGCTCATCTTCTCGTTCCAAATTTTAGCCGCGTCAACAGATTTAAATATCGGGTTTTCCCATAGGGACTTGACAACTTTGAATTTAATTTGTGAACCCACTCTTGACTATTCATCAAACTGCCACTGTTAATTTATTCAGTTAACTCAACATTTTCATCATGGTAAAGTACACGAACGAGCAACGTCTGCAAATTATAAAAATTGTCTACCGAAATTCGGAGTCGGTGACTGCAACTTTAAGAGCGTTAATTCCAATTTTCCGTCGTTGGGTTCGTTCGCTCAATGGGTTCGTCAATAAGCAAAATATGCGCCATTGGTCGGGTGAAAATCCACATGTGCTTCATGAATCACCACTTCATCCACAAAAAATAACTGTTTGGTGCAGGTTGCATGCTGGCGGCGTTATTGGGCCATATTTTTTCGTCGACGATAACGATCATCACGTTACTGTGAATGGTCAGCGTTATCGCGCCATGATCACCGATTATTTTTGGCCCGAATTGGAAGATATGGACTTGGAAGACATGTGGTTTCAATAGGATGGTGCCACAAGCCACACAGCACACGCACGTTACAATCGATTTATTGAAGAGTAAGTATGGTGCGCGTTTTCTCTTAAGAAATGGGCCAGTCGATTGGCCGCCTCGTTTGTGCGATTTAACGCCGCTTGACTATTTTCTGTGGGGCTGAGTTAAGTCATTGGTTTATGCCAACAAGCCGACGACGTTGGAAGAGTTCAGAGCCAACATTGAAAACGAAATAGCGGCCGTTTCGTCCGAAATGTGTGGCCGAGTCGTTGAAAATTGGGGCCAACGAACCGACAGCTGCAAGCGTACCCGCGGTGGCCATATGAACGAAGTCGAGTTCCATAAATAAATGTTTTGATTGTATTGAAGTACAATAATAAAATACCGATAATAAAGTTTTTGAAATATCTCAAATGGTTTGCGTTTTATTTAAAAAAAAAAAGTTGTCAAGTCCTTATTGGAAAACCCTTTATAGGCGCAACAGCTCGTGATATATTCTGTTTGATCCAAGAAGCAAGCAATTTTCCAATTTGTAAGTTCTGTAGTCTTGAAATGGGCCACTTTATCAATTTACTTGATTCCCCACAGATCTCACTACCACTCCGATATGCATCTCCACTGATTATCGATGAATTCCTAGATAGCCCGTTTTCATTCCAAAAAATCAAAGAAGTTATTAACAAAGCAAACACGAGAAAGGCCCCCGGAGATGACAGAATTCAATACAAGTTCTATAAAAACTGCACATATGAATTCATGTCTGCGCTCGTAGAGGAATTCAATAGAATCTTTGAATCAGCAAATATTCCAGAAAATTTTAAAAAAGCGATTGTCTATCCACTGCACAAAATGAGTGACTATGATGATCCTACAGAACAATATCTTTTCTCCACACCTCTGCCAAGTTGTTTGCCGCCATTATATATAACGGACTTACCTGCTGGGTTAAAAATATTGGGTCTATAACTTAATTCGTGCGGTTTGCTAAGAGATGGCGTAACTTGTATTATTCCATTGGAACATGCGTTGGAAAGCTACTGTCATTGTACGTCATTTCAGTATATGTCATTCATTTGAAGCGTATGCAACAATAATTTTTTTTCACTCAAATATGTCGAACTTTGCGCCTGAAAAAGTGTTTTTGCGGGGAGTTCTTCTTCATTACTTTAATATGAAGAAAACTGCTGCCGAAAGTCATCGTATTTTGGTGGAAGTTTATGGTGAACATGCGCTAGCTGAGCGAACGTGCCAAAAATGGTTTGCACAATTTAAAAGTGGTGATATTGGCTTGGAAAGCGTTTAAAAGCAGCTGGATACTCGTATATTCAAAAGCAAGGAAATTGGGTTCCACATGATCTCAAGCAGAGAGACGTCGAAAGGCGGTTTTGCATGTCCGAAATGCTGCTGGAATGCCACAAAAGGAAGTCATTTTTGCATCGGATTGTTACTGGTCATGAAAAATGGATCCATTACGACAACCCCAAGCGCAAAAAATCATATGTGAAACCCGGCCAACCAGCCAAATCAACGGCAAAGCCGAATATCCATGGCGCGAAGGTAATGCTCTGTATTTGGTGGGATCAGATGGGTGTGCTGTATTATGAGCTGCTAAAACCGGGTGCAACCATTAATGGACAACGCTACCGAACATAATTAATCCGTTTGAAGAGAGCAGTAGCCGAAAAACGCCCGGAATATGCGACCAGACACGATGCAATAATTTTCCATCATGACAACGCTCGGCACCACGTTGCTATTCCGGTTAAGAACTATTTGGAAAACAGTGGATGGGAAGTCTTACCCCACCCGCCTTATAGCCCAGACCTTGCCACTTTTGACTACCATTTGTTCCGGTCGATGCAGAACGCCCTCACTGAAATACGGTTCACATCAGAGCAGAATATCATAAATTAGCTTGATTCAGTCTTGGCTGCCAAGCCGGCGCAGTTCTTTTGGGATGGGATCCGCAAATTGCCAGAAAGATGGGAAAAAGTCATAGCTTCAGATGGGCAATACTTTGAATAATACGAGTACTAGTGTACATGTTTTTCTTAAATAAACGTTCAAATTTTGAAAAAAAAAACCGCACGAATTAAGTTATATACCCAATAAAAAAGTTTTGCAGGAGTTTCAAGTAGGATTCAGAAAGAATTACTCAACAGTCGATGAAGTATTTGCACTCCTTAATATCGCCGAGATTTATAAACAGAAACAAAAAAAATTATATGCTCATATAGCGCGCGAGGCTTTGTTTTACAAATTATACAATACTGGCTTCTCAACGAAAATATTAACATCTTAAAAGCAATGTGTGCAAATAATGTGGCAGTTTACAACAGCGATAGGTGTGAAGCAAGGATGTATTTTGAGTGCGTTACTGTTTATTCTATTTATCAACGACATATCAGACACTGTAAAGGGTGGAATCGATTTCGGCATCATAAAAATTCCGCCTCTTAAGTATGCGGATGACATCGTTTTCCTTTCCGACACTGTGGATGGGCTGCAACTTATGATGAATAGGAAAAGCGTTTACTGTAAACACTGGAACCTGAGTGTAAACTTGAATAAATCGAAGATAATGGTGTTCAGAGGCGGCTGTGGCAGATATTCTCAAAGCGAAAGATGGACGTATCAAGGAAAAAACGTTGAAGTTGTTCGCGAGTACAAATATAGTACTTATAAATTTTGGTGTCTTCGAACCTGAATATGAGGAAACATCTGGAAGCCAGACTATCTGAAGCCAAACGAGCAATCTCGTCGGTATGGGGTCGCTGCATCAACAACAAGTATATAGACCATAGCTCGAAGCAAAAACTCTTTCGCTCAACTGCAGTTTCAGTTCTTTTATACGGAGTAGAGTATCCCCACTGTTACTATGTTGAAGTTGAGAATCGCTATTTCTTAAAATGAATATTCCGATTACCAAGTGCTACGCCTAATTATATGCTGCACCTAGAGCAGCCTATGTTCTTGGAAACATTGAGAATAAATGTTGACTAGATAGTTAAAGTTATGGCAATGAGTGACGATACTCGTAGACTGCCAAAAGTAGTACTCAAGAGTGTCATAAGAAGAAGAGCAAGTTTCATTCAAGAATGGAAACGCCTTGCATCAAACTGTGGAGAAACCATAAGGATAACACCTGATGTACATTCTGAACATCTAAGAGCACATTTCAACATTCTATTGGAAAAATTAGGTCGAAATATGTATGATCAATTTGTAACGGATGCACAGTCTTCCCATTACAGTAAGCTGAAATACCATCTAGCAGAAAAAACTTACTTTTTAAGCTGCAACCCAATAGAAGCATGATTTTTAAAATCAGAAGAGAGCTACTGAATCTAAATTTTTTGAATGTGCAATCTTTGCAACATGAAGATGCGAGAAGATGTATTTCATTTCGTCGCAATATGCCCAGTTTTAAAAGAAATTCAAGCGAGACTCTTTAATTCGTATATTTTGGAAATAGATGAAGCAATTCAACTCTTGAACGAAGTCCGAGGGTGGAATGTTCTCTGCATCTACTGTACAAATGCACTTCGTTATAGAAAATGTATAATTGAAGAAAATTTTAAATGTTTAATGTACTCGTATATATTTATTGTTCTCTTTTCAAAGCAAAAATAGAGATGTATGAAATGTAATGTCAATCTGGTAGACGGCCATAGGCCAAACCATAATAGACTTAGATAATATAATTAATATTATGAATTTAAAATCGAAATAAAAGTCATATAAAAATAACTAACTAACTAGTCTTGAAATCACTTTCTTATCAAACTTTAACTTTATTTAATTTGATATATCCACATCGACTGGAGTGGTCAATGATTTATAGAGCGGTATTTTAGCTTTCGAATAGGGAGCTCTGCTACGGTATGTGGAATACTGAGGTAGACACTGCAACCTAAGAGATTATTATGTCAGATGAATTTTAACTTTTTTAACAAACTTGAGAATTAGTCTAGTGGAGATACTTTGCAGTTTCTTAATCACTATAATTTCTCTGTCGTACGGTCGCGAATTTCTACAGAACGTGTTCTGCCCTTTCGTCATTTTCTACTCCACTAGATAAGGACGTACCATCTAATTGAAGAGTGCTGTAGAGTCTGTAGAAAAACCTTTAAAAATCACCTTTTACTAGGAGAAGATGCAGGCAACATCATCGACTTCATTGGAAAGTTTTCTGCTGTTCATTTATCCAACGTTGAATCCTGTGTCGGTCTTGTTATTTAAAACTGTATTTATAAGGCAGTTTCTAATACCCGCAGCTAGCAAGTGAGACAAGCCCATAAAGCGCGCAAAAGGCGTCGTCCTACCGACCTAATCCATGTTTAAGCAGTCAGTCGTTACCCGTATAATAGTAGTCCAGTCCTCAAAGAGACTTCTCCACGATCTTCCGACAATATTTTCCGCTGAAACAGCCAACAACGCTTTACCATGAGATATAATTGAGCATTCGAGCATTTTATAAAACGATCCCGTTATCGAAGAACGCTGTATCTTGAATATTTGTGTCGCGAAAAAAATATTTTATATAGTAATCGACTGAAGCCAGAGAAGGCGGGAGGACTTGCCACCCTTAACGTAAAACCCTTCAAGGTCTACTGTAAACCTGCTATTCCCAATAGTGGACACCATCAGCGAAACCAAAAATATGGAAAACCAGTGCAATAGGCATTTAACCATTTCTATTTCCTACCTACTTACTTTAATGGTGCTACAATGCGGAGTGGACCAGGACCTCAGCCACTATCCACCCAGAGCGATCTTTTACAAATTGTCTCCAATTCTGCAGACGAAGTTGGCTAAGATCGCCTTCCACTTGAGTCCTCCTTCTGTGATGGAGTCAAAGTCTTTCCGGGTTGGGTGTCTATGCACTCAAGGTAACCTAGTTATCTAGGCCTACGTTCTCCGTCGCTAAAAAAGGGACCGAAAATTACCCGAAAAACTTTCTCTCAAAGTGCTCAAGAGTGGTGTCGCTGTCGGAGTTGACAGCGGAGACAAGGTTACTTCCTCAAAGTTGTAGCTGCCTATCATGACGTTTTGGCCTAGGCATCGATGTGGTGTGATTCCCTTCGCTAACGTCATATACGTATAATACTTTACTTTTTCCCTGATTGACGAAACCAATCTTTGCCGGTTCAGAATAATCGCAAATGCGACAATCGACAGTCGCAGGCGTTCTTACCAATATTTCTGCATATGCGGATAATTGAATAGACTTTTGAAAGATGGTGCCTTTGGAATTGATTTACGAATTTCGTACAATTCTTTGAAGAACGATGTTGAAAAAACCACTAAAGGCGATGCATTGTGCTCCGTTTAAGTCTTTTTCTGAGAGCGAAGGTTTAGGTTCTGTTATCACAGACCTCGTCGGAGCAGCGTGCATTCTGCATCGTCATTCTGCATAGTCGACGCGGTTTTAAAATCGATTACGAGGTGGTTTGTCTGTACGGCTCAACTTTGAAATTGCAAGGATTGGGCAAATTATATCTTAAATAATTAAATCAATAAGAAAATGAGCCAGTACAAGTAGCGCATTGTGTCAACCCAAATTTCCAGGATCTTACTGACTGTTTCTGACTTTATTTCACGAATTGTTTGGAAGTTATTCGATTTAAGGGCTGGAATCGTTTATGGATTCTCAGTAAAACATCGATCTTTCAGTGCACACGACAAAAAAATGTATACCGCAGTGATATCACAGCTTCGAGGCGGTCAAATGACATCGCCAAGGCGGCTAATAACACAATTTCCGAACTTAGCGCACATAATCGATTGTTTGATGAGTTGTGTGACATGACGCGCTATCATACTGAAATCAAAGGTCATCCAAATCCTCACAATGATTCGGTAATCATAGCTCAATGTCACCGTTGAACCAAGTGACATTTCCATGACAGCATTGTGTTTTGAAGGAAATGTAAGAAGTTTCGAAATTTTGCGGGACAGACTGGTCCTAAGATATTGGGGTGACGAAGAAGCTTCCGCAGTGGTATTTCCACTGTAGAAGAAAATCTCTACAGAACAAGTGGAGATATACCAGCGGATTTTTGTTTATTGAGATCTCTTGTTACTCTGGAGTACTCTTGTTACATATGTATACTGCCTACATTTCCTAAACTTGATTCGTTCAATAAAATGTTTGGCACTCTCTAGTGTGTAAATTAGGTGGATGCATAACGCAATCTGGAAATGTTGAACTGAACGAACAGATTGGAATTGTTCAAAGAGCTGAAAGGGTAGAGTTAGTTTTTCTAATGTTTTTAACAATCGACCAATATTTTTTAGTACTACTTGAACTTCACAGGTGTTCAGCGTATTTCATTCAATTCTGCTTTGATTAAACTTTTTTTGATTTTCCTATTACAATTAAACAGTTTTTAAAATTATCTTGGAATGCTAGCTGTACTACGCAAATACCTGATGGACGGTATTTGCTTCGTCTTGAATATCAAAGTCATTAAGAGCTGAGTGTATTAAAATCGGATGCATCAAACGCATTAGGAGTTGCTTCGACATCCAGTATGGGGCTAGATAGTTTTCTGGAGAAAATGCAATTCTAACCAAAAGAACATGAACTCAATGGCACTAGAAGATTCCGGTCAAAGTCATCCAGGTATATGGGGGTAATTCTAAATGTTCTTGAATAAGTTGCCAAACAACTGGTCTGCATTTACAAATATAAACGCTTACAAAGAAGTGATTCCTCCGCTCAAGAATATTTGTTTAATCTTCTCTGCCCTCATTGACTCAAAAAAGATGAATACCTGCTTCTCGTAGGACGTGGAGCAGAACAATCGAAAAGGAATCCCGAAAGCCAGTAAAGAGTTGAATGAAGAAGACAGTCGATGCCTTCAGATATTTAAGACATAACTAAATTAGTATTAAGGATAGTTTAAAGCATACTTCTGAGCCTTGGGACAGCGATGCTACTACCTATGATTAAGATTCTTTCCTAAGTGTCGAGTGCAAATGAAGGAACAATTTAACCAACTCACGGTGGGTATCAAACAACATAGTTAAATAAGTTAGTTATTTAACACCGTGCTCCACCCTGGATTGTAGCAACATCAAAAATTAAAAGAGACTGCAAAACATACTCGTTGCCCAAATCTACTCCTGATAAATATTTCAAAAGTGGCAACGCATATCCTAACACATGCGCACATCAATGCATACACATCTCTGGGAAGCTTTTTATTGAAATACACTCCGGTGCAAGTGAACTTTTTATCCATTCGAACAAGTGTGTAGTACGTAGTCTGAGACGTAAATTTATCGAAGATAGAACTTTCTATCGCGTAGTATCTTTCTATTAAAATTCTATTGAAAAAAAAAGTCAACAAAAGATTACCAAAATAGTTCCATTCGATTTTGACGGCTTTTTGACTTTTTCTTAAAGTTTTTACTATAATAAGATTTAAAAAAAAAATAATCCTTTTTCTCAAGCTAGTGCAATTCAATTTAATATATATCTTTGCCTCAAAAAGCAAAAACAAAACAGCAACAGCAACAACACCAACAACTCCAACAAAAATCTTCTAGATACCATACACAGTATTTAAAGGTGAGTACTCCAATATCCTTTGAACGTATCTTAACACGTCCTTCCCCCTGAAAAAATTTGGTAAAACTTGCGACAGACTTTGCACTGCACTGCCAAAAAAATCGTCTACTCCTTTGAATACTTCATGGAACACGGGTAATTGTGGTCAGCTAATGGCAAGCGTATATATAATGGATGTTCCTCAATGGCTGCCAGGATAATAACATAAAATGTTGCAGAAGGACAAGAATAGAAAACAAAAAAAAAAACAATATGAAAATAGTGTCGCTTTTAAAAAATAAAAAATGATGTCCTTGATCTTTGGGAACTATTCTTATGAATTATTTACAGGTTGAAGGGGCAAGTGCAGCAATAATTTTAATTACCACTCCATACCATACGGCAAAACGATGAATGGATCTTGTTTGTTGAAAAATATAAACATAAGCCTCTCTATTGCCGCCGTTTGGTCATAGCCGCTTTACTACTCGTACTTTAGATTGTGCCGTCATTGTGGGCCCGTAGAGTATCACAGCAAGGAGGAGTAAAATTATCTGTTTCCTTTTTTCTTAAGGTTCGTATTTTTTCTCTGTTCTACTGTATTTTGTTTTGTGTAGGCCACTCGCTCATTAGATGGATACTGGCTAGTAGTGCACTAGAGAACTGTGCTTATGAAATGTTGTGGACAAATTGGCACATATCTGATGAGGTTTGTCTTAAAACAACAAATAGGCGAATAGACGAATATGTAAAGATGTAAGAACGGCAGTAGAGGGGTGCTCTAGGTTGAAGAACATCGTTTAGATACAAGTATTGTGGGTCAAGGAGAACGCATTATTGCGGTGAATTAATACAGGTTTTAAAGGGACTCGTCTTTCTTTTTTGTTGTGTAAGGCCCTTGGATGTTAAGTGAAGAGAGTTCTAGTAACAGGTGTGTTCTGCAATAAATTCAGAAAATTGCAATCGCAATGGGTTATCTAAGGTTTCCTCGAGTTTTTCATGTTTCTATTTAAACAAAAATCAATGCTGAACTTGTGAATACTTTCAGTGTCGTTGGTATACAGAAGTGACAACTAACAAAGGGAAAAGTTAAGTTAAAGGGAAGGTAGTCAAGAAAGAAAGCCTTTGCCGAAATTTTATCTCCGTTTACTTATTTGTTACTTTGAAAGCTCTTAAGGGAAGCCCAGAGCTACTGCAAGTGGTATATGGTGTCCTTATTACCTATTCATTATGAAATACTTTACTCTTGTGTATTAATTAGTTTGATTTTTTTTTTTTCAATCAATGATGGTTTAGTGGTTGAGTTAATAGGTCAGTAAACAGAATTATCCAATCCCTTTTTGAATTTATTGTTTTTATGGGATTCAATGCTCGATTCCAGTGACCAACTTCAAACTAGAGATCTAAATATGTATTCTCAGAAAGTGGCGTTTGTTTCAGGTTTGTTACTTTTTTTTATGGAAAAGTGGTTGAAAATAGGGAGGATCCTTTTGCTTTGGAATTTTATTTCCAGATGTTAAGTTCTTTTATTATCCAGAACTCTGAATTTTGTACAAGAAATTTCGAATTTTTTATTGGCAGTTCAAAAAGTGAAGTGTTTTGGAAGGGCGCCAATTAAGTTAGGAATCTGTGAGTAGATAAATACCATGGGGACTCTGCACCATCGATTCAATGGTAAAAAAGTGGTTTACTGAATTTCGTTGTGGCCGTACAAGCACTGAAGATGCCGAACGTCCTGGACGCCCAGTTGAGGTCTCTACACCCGAAACAATCGAAAAAATTCACGATATGGTGTTGGCCGACCGAAGATTGAAAGTGCGAGAGATTGTGGAAGCCGTAGGGATCTCGCATGGCTCAGTGGTTTCAATTTTGAATGATAACTTGGGCATGAGAAAGCTTTCCGCAAGATGGGTGCCGCGTTTGCTCACAGTCGACCACAAACACATGTGCAGTTGCCATGGCAAAAATCCATGAATTGGGCTATGAATTGCTCCCTCATTCACCCTATTCTCCAGATTTGGCTCCGAGCGACTACTTCTTGTTCCCAAACCTGAAGAAATGGCTTGGTGAAAAAAGATTTGACTCCAATGATGAAGTCATCTCGCAAACAAAGGCCTATTTTGAGGACCTCGACAAATCATTTTTTTTGGAAGGGATAAAAAAATTGGAGAAGCGTTGGACAAAGTGTATAGAGCTCAAGGGAGACTACGTTGAAAAATAAAATTATTTTTTTATCAAAAAATCTGTGTTTTAATCCAAAAGTCACGGACTTATTGACCCGCCCTCTTATCAGATGACAGATTTAAAAAGTTCGACCTTGAGACTTCTCCCTTTTGATTGACTTGTTAGTTTTTCCTTTATCTCCTGGTTCTGTCCTAAAGATTTGTATTGTTGGTATTAAAAAGAAATGAGGTTTTTAAGCTATTTTAGTCGTCTGAATGCATAAGTTACTCTCTAACTAGTAATAATCTAAAGGAGGTTGAAAGGAAGAAGAAATAAAACAATACTAACATGGTTATGCAAGTAAGAAATGGCCGTCGACTAAAAGCCTGCATGAATAGCCTAGATTTGATAGATGTGATACCATGTGAACCGATGAAAAGTGTTAAGGCTCAACCATAATAGGCGAAAGTAAACTGAAGCTACTGTCAGAATTGGACGAAAAGTTTCTTTACGTTACTTCAAATGGACAAGTTGCCCATAATAGGAGTTTGAAAACGTATCAATCTGTCAGGTCATGTTGTCATTTGTTTTGTTTTTGTGTTTTGCATTTGTGAAAACTTTTAATTTGGTGCGGACTAAAATTGGAAAATTTGTTAAAGTAATTGTTGTTTCTAATATTTGTTGAAGTAAAATGTCGAAAACAAATATGTAAATTGTGCAATAAGTGCTTGTAAAGTGTTTAGAAATTTCGTGCTTTAAAAAATGCAAGCAAAAAGTAGGAGTCAATCTATGGAAATTTTCAGTCGCATTTCACTGTCTCGGATATTGTATTGTTTAACTGTATATTAAAACACAACTTTCTATTATACACTTTTCACTAAATATTGAAAGGAAATAAAACAACACAACAATTTCTTTATGTTCCACAAGTGCTTTGTTTACATTTTTTTTAAGCACGATTCTGTTCAAACCAAAATTTCTAAATACTTCACAACCAACTATTTCTAAAAATAAACATATTTGATGTCGACATTTTAACTCAACAATTATTTTAACACATTTTCGAACCGAATTTAATTTTTTTACAGCAATTTGTTCCCACACACAAGCTTTCTGGAATTCACCTCGCAAGAAAAAGACACAAATCCTCAGTAAAAGCACTTTGGATGACTTTGATAATCAAATATACGAGGGCGGGTCATCATCATTGGAGTCAAATCTTTTTCCACCAAGCCATTTCTTCAGGTTTGGGAACAAGAAGTAGTCGCTCGGAGCCAAATCTGGAGAATAGGGTGGATGAGGGAGCAATTCATAGCCCAATTCATGGATTTTTGCCATGGCAACTGCACATGTGTGCACCCTTGCATTGTCTTGGTGGAAAAGAACTTTTTTCTTGGCCAAATGAGGTCGTTTTTTTTTTTCAAATCGTCATTGAATCGGTCCAATAAGTTGGCATAATATTCCCCATTGATTGTTCTTCCCTTTTGAAGGTAGTCAATGTGGATTATCCCGCGTGCATCCCAAAAAACAGTTGCCATAACTTTATTGGCTGACAAACCCACCTTGGCCTTCATTGGCGCCGATTCACCCTTAGAAACCCACTGTTTTGACTGTTGTTCTCTGGTGTGTTGTGGTGGATCCATGTTTCGTCCACGGTTACAAAACGGCGCAAAAACTCCTCCATATTGCGATTAAACAACGCCAAACCTTCCTGTGAAGTTGTTACACGATTGCGTTTGTGGTCGACTGTGAGCAAACGCGGCACCCATCTTGCGGAAAGCTTTCTCATGCCCAAGTGATCATTCAAAATTGAAACCACTGAGCCATGCGAGATCGCTACGGCTTCCACAATCTCTCGCACTTTCAATCTTCGGTCGGCCAACACCATATCGTGAATTTTTTCGATTGTTTCGGGTGTAGAGACCTCAACTGGGCGTCCAGGACGTTCGGCATCTTCAGTGCTTGTACGGCCACAACGAAATTCAGTAAACCACTTTTTTACCATTGAAATCGATGGTGCAGAGTCCCCATAGTATTTATCAAGCTTAGCCTTGGTCTCGGTAATGGTTTTTTTTCGCAAGAAATAATGCTTAATAAGCACACGAAATTCACTTTTTTCCATTTTCTCCTCAAATTAGTGAGTAGTCTGATAAAAATAGCTGTCAAACACAAACTAACTGACACAGCAAGTTTAAATTTTGACAGGAGTCAACTGACAGATGCCTGTTGACAGGAGCAGTGTTGCTGTTTCAGTAAAGAGGTCAGAAATTCAAAAAGTCACGGACTTATTGACCCGCCCTCGTACATATGTGTTTCCTTTTAATATAAATGATTTTGAAAGAAATTACACCTTTTTCGCAAAAAAAAAGCATTTAGAATTATTAAATTCAACAGATGCTTAGCTGTCAAATTTTCGTACGAAATGTGATCCTGATCGCAATTTACGTACGAAAGCAAAAGTGAACGAAAAATCGACGAAACCGAGCAATCCGACTTTATGGGTGCGAGATACAAATCACTTGTAATCGCACATTTACGTACATGGTCGTACGGGTCCTTTCGCCTATTATGGGTCTGCCTTTAGTTGAACCACTTGGTGCTGCGAATGAAAGAAAAAAAGATTTGTAACGTGCGGAATTTCCTAGTCTTCGTAAATTTATGGACAAACTCATCAGTGAACATTATCACAGGATATATAATGTGCATGAGAAACCGCACAACGCGCATTTTACAAGTTGTTCAGGAGACGCAAAAAACTGTTTTACGAATGGCTGGTTAGAGCGTGAACTGAAAGGCGTGTTTGTTCATTTTTTTTTATTAAAAAAACCAGTATTTGCAGATGTGCTGTATTGCAACTATTTTATTGAACACATCGTTGCCCTTATGCGGTATTCCATTTTATGAATAAAGATAAAATTAAGATAGCATTATTTAAAATACTTAAAAAAAAAAACAAATAACACAGTTGAAATTCAGTTTAAGTTTTGAAAATGAAAAAAAAAAGTCTTACAAAATAAAATAAGTCTAATATTTTACGTTTACTGTAGTGTCAAAAAAGGCATGACAGTCTTTCGGTATGACGAAGTTTAATTCTTGCAAATGTTTAAACTTTGTTTCTGTAATTTTTAACCTTAAGGAATGCAACCGCGTGTATTCAATGTCGCAAATCAATGATTTTGTGCTTTTTCTTTGGGGGAGCTCTTCGTTGTCATAGTCTGTTTTGTAAAATATAAGGGGTTTTCACGCTTTGTTGTATTTGATCTTGTAAAAGTGTAAATGTGTATTTTTTCAAAACAAAGAGTGAACGCACTCTGGCATATTTGTAGCAACATTGAGTCTTAAGTCAAAATCAGCTGATTTCGTTTATAAAATAATTGTGACTTTATAGCCTAAATTTCTTTGTAGATAGATTTCTTTATCATTCCATTTTTTAACCTGCTTTTACCTTCGGCAGTTTCTATTTACGACCACATTTTCCTCGTACATATTTTTTCCAATTCCTTTCATTTGCAGACATTTTATAAATTAAGAAAACCAAACGACAGCAACCAGCTGTCAAAAAAATATTTTTAATGCAATGTTACACTTTTACACTTTCTGTAACAATAGGGTCGGATCATTGCTATAGTGTAAAGCTGTATTAAAATGACAGGCAGTGTATTTAGTTGTTGTATTGTGAGAAAACAATACACTTTTACACTTTTGCAATGATACAAGACCAGATACAGCGAAGCGTGAATTCCTTTATTGTTTTAGATGGGTCGTATAAAATCACTTTTAAGCTGGTAACTGTCTCATCCCCAACCAGGCCTTATTGATTTATAAATATAGTTAGAAGTGTCAGCATAATCAAGGATCTGTGAGAAATCGATGCTTTCAACATCATAGGGGAATGGTTTTGTCCTTGCTTCTTCGGTAATTAAAATATTATGCGATGGCAGAAATATCACCTTGTCTTTGAGTTTGTTTTCAATGGCGCTGTGGACACTATCGCATTCCATCTGCGTGTGTGTCCTTTTGTTAAATATTTTTGTGTTATTTGGACTTTGTACTTGACAGATACATAGGTGAAGTAATGCATTGGATATAACAACATTCCTGTTTTGGTACGTACATCCATCTGAGTACAATATGATCGGCAACAGCTTTGATTTATCCACAACTTGTTCCAAAACTTCCTCAAAATATTTAATAATAATTAAGCTCACGAAAGTCGATGCCGTCAAATCCGCATTGGTCTCGTCAAACCAATAGCACTTAACACTTCTTGAACATAGATTATAACTTATGAAATTATGCGCAGTTAGCTTTGTCTTAAAGTAGAGTGAGCTAGATACAATTTGACTGCCTGGAGGTCCATGCAAAAACGGTTGATTTTCCCTTCAAGAGCTAGTTTTTTATCAGCGCCTTTTTTAGCTCCGGCTTTCACCTTTGCTTTTAAATGAGCTTGATACTCTTCATTAATAATATTTCCTTCCTTGTGGAAGGAATCGTATTGATCCTTCTTGGGACTGAAAATACCGATATTTTCATTCCGAAATGCTTGATAAAAATATCTTTTAGAAAGTTGGAACTGTTGGAAGTATTTTTAAAAAATTGGACAGAAACTCCTTTTGTTCTTTAAAGGGTAAGTACCGACAATTGGTTCTTTCGGAAAAATTAGTGGGCTTTACGATTCCATATTGTTGGTTTCTACCCAACCGCGAATCGTTGTATATTTAACACTTAGGGTATTAAGGAATATATTTCTGCACACTTGCAAAGTTTCATTATCATTTTTTAAGTAATACCGAAGTGTCTTCTGTGTGATATTTTTTGAATTTTCCCTTTTCCTTCTCGTTGGATCAATCACCTTTGCCAAATTTAAAACATAAATTTTGCGTTATTTCCAGTCCATATCTTGCCAAAATCTATCAAAAATATATTTTCTAACTGTATGAGAAAATTTAGAACAACCTCGTGCACGCAATTTTAAGCTTGCATTAAATTGGCAAGTTGGACTAAGCTTTCAGATTAAAGGCTATCTTTAAATATTTTGTTTGATCCTTTTGGCTTTTGGTACCCAAGATACGACTAACCTCGTTCTCTGTATTGCTTGGTTGTTTCCCTGTTTTAACTTTGTTCCTGGCATAAGAGTGGCTTTTTTCTCCAAACATATCAGTGTCGACACAATCTTCAACTTGGTGAAGTGTAAGTACAGCTTCAGACATAAAAAAGTTGTTTACATTTATAAAAACCACATTTTCTGACTCCTTCGGAATATTTTCAACATCTGAAAATGAGGCTCAGCGATGGTGATGGGAAATATTTATAATTAGAATCAGACTCCACATCCTGGAACTGGAGTATTTTTTGAAGTTCCTGAAAGTCAGGCATTTGGATGTCAGTACATTGACAGGAAAATATATATATAATTTTTTTTTGGCGATGGCGATAGCGTGATAGTTAGCTTATTGGAGGCAGAGAGTCTTGGTTCGATTCCAGGCTAGGTCACCAACAATTTTTCAAATCGCCATCACCCTTTCGGCGGGCAATGGCAAACTCCCGAAAGTAAAATTGCCCACGAAAAATCTTCTAAGGAGTGCCGTTCGGACTCGGCGATAAACCGTAGGCCCCGCTCAAAGGTGATAAAAATGACAACATGAGCAACACAAATGAGTGTCAGCTAGGCCATGGCCCATACTGGGCTGCCAAGGCCACGGTGTTTTTTTTTTTTGTTTTATATATATATTTTTTTATTCCCTGGTTAGAAAACTGATTAAGAATATCTTGGACATCAAGATCACTATCTGATGAAAAACCACCTACATACTCGTACTTTCATATTAGACTGGTAACGGTATTATCGCACAACTACTTAAAATTTTAAATATAAAAGCGCTCATCTGCAAAGGGTTATATACTCGGAAGAGGTACTTCCGAACTTTTAATTCACAAACTAATTAAAGAATTAGTGTATTAAACAAATATACTCACCCATTAAACAAAAAGCTGTTTGTTGCTATGTTTTTAATACTACAAAATGTGTACAGAAAGGCTACGTCCACTATTTGACAGTCTTACTATATTGCTCGCAAAAGTTAAGTGCCACGTTCCGACATAAGTAAGCAATCGTTGCCCTTCATTGACCCTTTGGAAAGCATTCGTTTGGTCAGTCAGTATTTTGGAGAGTCATGCCATTTGACCATTTCTCAACCCAATTGTCGAAAATAAAATCATGACTGAGAACACAGCCAGTCCCAACCCAGTTTTGATCCTGAGGAGTTGTCCTCTGAACTCTGCTTAGCATTTTGACCTGGAACACAAACAATACTCAATGAATTGAGAGTTCAGAGAAGCTTTGCCATCTTAAACCAGCTGGGTAAGGGTTTAGTAAAGCCTTAAGCGCAGCTTCCTTTTCGTTACAAACGCAGATATTTATTTGTATTTAATGACTCTTAGCAACAAAGTTCATTGGCACCAGGATTACGTGTATATCTATGTTTGAAATGCAGATGCAAGATCTAGTAATGAGGTCTGCAATCTGACACGTTGTTAGCTTTGGTATCTGCATCA
This sequence comes from Volucella inflata, assembly GCA_928272305.1. Classification (NCBI taxonomy): domain Eukaryota; kingdom Metazoa; phylum Arthropoda; class Insecta; order Diptera; family Syrphidae; genus Volucella; species Volucella inflata. The sequence goes on along the minus strand of OV743716.1, from coordinate 144,361,948 downwards.
TGACAGAGTAGAGTAAAAAGATAATAAAGACAATCGGATGACCAGTTATATTTGAACAAAATATGACTTTGACATGATTTTTCATGGAAGAGGAGAGACTTCCTTCAGTGCATTTGTCTAAGACCATCGGCGCTTTAGAGCAACCGGGCTCAAGGCATTATCAAACTTAAATTACATCTACATACATGCGAGTACTTCATGTTTATATGCCTGAGTTACACTTAAGAGTTGTGGAGAGCATTAAGCAAAGACTAATCGATGGGTTGTGAGTTTGAATTTAGTTGGTGAGCAGGTTCTTACTGTTGTTGGGACGACACAACTACAACAATTTGATTCGCTTAGCCAACAGCATAATTTTCACTTCAAAACTTTGCTTAGGCATCGTCAATGTAATTTTAGAGAAGCCCCAAGCATCATTTAAGTTCAGTTTAAATATTGATACCCTTCATTATCTAACAAGATGATCGTCAGCATTCTGCCATTTTCTCAGCAATGACTTTTGTTCTTTTTCCAGGTTTCTTTCTCTGAATTTTGTTCTAGATTCTCTCTAGCTCCATGCGGCATGTTTCAAAGCTTAATGTGCTTAGCAATATTTTAAAACTGCAAAATATCTTTTGCTAAGCAGCGTTTTTAGGGCTTTCTGGCATCACTTATGCCATGGTCCTTTATAATTGGATCAGGTAAAATGGGAACTCATGAGGTCTTTAAGACTCATTAGAATCTTTGAATATTGTAGTCACTCGATATTTAATTTTCTCTTTGTTTTTTGTTGTCCAAACTTTGACACAAACAAATTGACCTGTAAATCGATCTTGATTTAAAGTATATCGATGCGAAAATCTAGAATTTCATTTTCTTTCGGTTTAGATGATGGAACCGAGTGCTGACTCCGAAACCTTGCTTAAAGCGGCACTACAGGTCGGGTTGAGCCTGGGCTTCAGGCAACAAACGTCTCCAGCCAGGTCGATTTTGGCTAGCTGCCTCCAGTTTCCCACGCTAAATTGGAGATGTACAAGAGTTATTCGTTGTTAAATCTTAGCGCTGGAGTCGTTCTCTGAGTTGATAGCGGGGCCTGTGTAGACAAAATCCTTAACTACATCAAAGTTGTATTTGTCGATGGTGACGTTCCATTCAAAACATCGGTCGACGGACGAGTTTGGCAGGGATGCAAAAACTAGACATTGGTATGTATAGCTTGGTTCTATTGGTTCTATAGATTCTGTTATACGCGGCCTTAAAATAAATAAATTGGTAGTGTGTACCGATTGGAGCTCATGGATTTTCTCCCATATCTGTAGTAGCGTCAATATTTGGTTGATGGTTGATTCTCCGGGTTTGAACCCAGAATGATAGGGACCAATCAGGTTGTTGAGAAAATGCTTTCAGGCATTCACACAATACATCAAATAAGATCTTGTAGATAATTTTTTGGTCTATTTTGTTGATTTGGGGGTTTCTTGTGATTGAAGCCGTCCGATGTCGAAATTCCTCACGGAGCAGCGTTAGCGTGCCTTTTCGATGCTCTGATGGTCGGAGTCGATGTGGGCTCCTCGGATCGTTTAAACATTCAAAATACTGAAGCAGTGCATTTCGTCGATCGCAATATTGTTAATCTGTTGAAGGTTTATTGATCAAGAGTTTTCCAATTCGCATTGTGAATATCGAGATGTGGGAACCGCCTGTTAGCTCCGACAACAATCCGTTATCTGAGTTGGTACCGTGAAGGTTAAATTTTCCTACTGTATTACCAAAGATGGCCACTCTGCCTAGCTTTACATTAAAAGCGACGAGGATTATTTAACATCATAGCTAGGGCGTTGCTCGCATGTCTTGTTCAATCGTTGGAGTTATCATCTTTCTCTGTGGGGGCGTGCGCGCATAAAAGGCCAATGTTGGCAAATTTAGCCTTAATACAGATTGTTAGGAGGCGCTCGTTCACTTGCCGGAAACTCAATACTTCTTGCCTTAGTGCGCCTCCGCATCCAAATAGGCGCTGCTTTTTCCGTTGAAAACAATCACTGTATTAGATATCGCAATTTATGATCCTCTCCTTGTCCAGCCCATCATATCGCATTTCTTGGATAGCGGTTAAATCAGCCTTTCAGCCGTCCAGAGCCTCCGCTAGTTTCGGCTGTGGACGGCCTATTCAATGACTTAACTTCTCACGTCCATATCAGATGTTCATAGTTCGTTCGTTTGCAGGGTTGTCAACAGCAGATTCGTCCGCATACGAGGCTTGTTACTGCTTCTTCATAGCTTTTCGTAACCGCGGCAGTACATGTCCCGAGTTGAAGGGCCAGTTTCATTATAATTGGCCATAGCATGAGAGGTCAGTAGTACCGCATTGAATAACACGTAGACGATGTAATGAAATTGCTCAAACGTCTTCTTCGTGAGCCCTTTTTAGCCATCCTTAGTGCCATCGACTTTCTTCTCTATATGAACCTGTCTATGTTTAGTAAATTTGGTCATTTGATGAGGAACCTGCTGAGGTGCTTTTGCAAATGTTAGAAACTCTTAAAGTTGTTTTCGTATCCGTTTAAAAGTCTTGTATTCTTTCTAGTCGTTGAGCCCCATCATCACTGTTTGAACACTAAAAAGTTAATCTTTTATAGCAGTCTGAGATAAAGATAGTATAGTCAGTTTTTCTTATTATCTTCGAAACATTCATTGGACTTAGGTTAGGTGACCAATTACCCTCTTTCATAATCCTAAAATAACCACTCTGTATTTTTAATACAATGTGTAGAACATGTATAGTATTGCTTTATTTCACTGTACCGAGAAATCTTATGTCAGATTCCCAAACCCAAAATAATGGTGTACTCTATTCTCTTATCATTTCAGTTGCTGATCCTCAGATAGGGACTCCTTTCTCCATTCAAATAAAACATTTTACATGTTGATGTACTTGGTTCTGTATTATGGTAGTACTCTAAATGGGAGACATAGTTCCCAAGCTCCTTCCAGTACTTACGCCTCGTAGAAATTGAAAGGATATACTCATGTAGTTGTCAATAGGGAAGGTCAATATGTGCGGCACGTGCCATTTGCTCCATAAAAGGATTACCCACACCTACTAGAAACACAAAGCTTCTAAAGATTCCAGTGTTAGCAGCAGAAAGCAACTATCACAGACTTTTACTCCTTTCATTGCGCTTGAATTACTTTGAATACCACCTACAAAAAACTCATATGAATGCACTAGTACCCCTAAATTCAAAAGAAGCCCATACATGTCCTCGTTTCAGCTTATATTTATGTTTTAATTCCGAGTGTTGGTCTCACCTTGAAATTTTGCAGCAAAATGAATATAAAGGCAAACAAAACCCAACAAAAAATAAGAGTGGGTAAAGCATAAGAAAATAAAACAGGCAAAGTATCTTTTCAAAGTTTCTGCATAAATTAGGTAAACAATGCATCTCCCTTACTGCTCTAATGGAAGCTACTAATGGATTTCTTACTCGCGTAAATACCTTCATTAAAGAAAATGTAATACATATACGGTATGTGGGAATACGTTTAAGAAGAAAATAATCTAAATTTGCATCTAAAACAATTGGAAAGATGAGGTAGTTTTTCGTAATTAAAGAAACAAGCTATTGTATACACATATGCCCATAAACGAAAAGTGTGCGGGTAGCTGCTCGTTAAACTTTTGTTCTTGTGTTGACATACAAAAATAATTAGCAAGTGGAATTATTTTTTCGTTAGTTAGATGTCTTCATTCAATTGCCCTTAGATCAACAGTCGATTCTGATTGAAGATTTTTTTCTAAAGGAGCGTAAAAAGCTCATACGTGACGTTCGGCGTCTACCTTACTTACTTTACTTTAGGTGGGGCTACAGATGTCACTAGAGTTTAACGTGAATACCTGTCATGGAGACTTAACCTCACGGGATGCCCATACATCCATGGGAGCAAGGGTACGCCTTACCATCGCTAATTTGCTACATTAACAATTAATACCAATGCGGAAATGTGTTGAGGGCACAAATCCACCCTTGGTATGAGTCGAGGCCCACCTAAAACCTCTTACTGATCTTAGGGTCTCAGCACCCAGCACTTATAGCCACTCCACTCCGGGTATTGAGCCCTAGCAGGGCCACCCTCCCTGCGATTAAGGTTTAAACCACAGCCACCGTGACGCTCCCACAAGGGGGCCAACTTCAACAAGCTAGGCCCGGACCGAAGTCCGGGGGGCTCCTAACACCCACGGTACCGTGTTTTAAGTCCTGGTATGGACTACCGGTGGTCTATGACCGGCAGCTTGTTACTGGACAAATCATAGCAACCATCAGAGGGGAAGGGTCTGATAATGTTTATGATAAGTCCAGTATTTACTCTGCCCCCGCTTTATATTAGACAACGTTATTGATGGGCGAAGCCTTGATAATGGGGCGGGGGCCCAGGTGGGGCTACAGTCCGGGGTGGACCTGGGCCTCAATCAACAAGCGTCTCCAGCTAGCTCGATCTTATGCTAGCAAGGTCCCCTTCCACTTGCATGCGCCACCTGAGTCACGGTCTTCCTCTACTCCGCTGTCCCTCCGGAGCGGATTCGATATCTTTTCGGGCCGGATTATTGATATTCATTCGCTCTACATGACCCAGCCATCTCAGTCGTTGGATCTTCGCTCTTCTGGCTATGTCGATGTCGCTGTACAGTCCATACAGTTTGTCGTTGGATCTTCTCTTCCACTCACCGTCATTGCGAATGGGACCGAAAATCACTCGAAAAACCTTTAAAAGAAGCCAAAAGTACTCTCATCCATTTTTGACAACGTCATGCCTCTGCGCCATAAAGCAGGATTGGGATTATTAAGGTCTTATAAAGGGTAACTTTTGTTGTTCGAGCGATGACTTTGCTTGTCAATTGCCATGTTAGCCCAAAGACGAATCGATTGGCAAAAATTATTCTTCGTTTGATCTCAGCGCTGGTATCGTTGTGTGAATTTATAGTGGAGTCTAGGTAGACAAGGTCCTTAACTGTCAAAGGTGACGTTCTGTCCGAGACGTCAATGTTGAGTGCTCCTTTTGCTTGATAGCATATACTTTGTCTTGCCCTCATTGACCACTAATCCCATTTTCGTCGCTTCCGTCTTAATACTCGCGAAAGCGCCACTGACATCACGCTGCTTTCTCCCGATTAGATCAATATCGTCGGCGTATGCGAGTAGTTGGACGAACTTTTGAAAGATAGTACCTCTTGTGTTTGCTAGTGAGTTTTGTATTATTCTTTCAAGTACGATGTTGAAAAAATCGCATGACAGCGCATCGCCTTGTCTAAATCCTTTTTGGACGTCAAAGGTCTCGGTGAGATCTCTGCCGACCTTGATGGAGCAGCGTGCATTCTCCATCGTCATTTTGCACAGACGGACGAGTTTGACAGGGATCCCGAAACTAGATATTGCTCTGTATAGCTCGTCTCTATAGATGCTGTCAAACGCGGTCTTAAAATCGATGAATAGGTTGTGTGTATCGATCTGAAGCTCATGAGTTTTCTCCAAGATTTGCCGAAGTGTAAATATTTGGTCGTTGAAGCCACACTGAAGCCACACTGAAATGGATCTATCAAGTTGTTGACGAACGGCTTCAGACGTTCACACAAGATGGCAGATAAGATCTTGTAGGCAATGCTAAGGAGACTGATGCCTTTGTAGTTGGCGTAGTTCAAAGGGTCTCCTTTCTTGAGGATCGAAAAACAATTCTGAGGTTCCATTCATCGGGCATACTTTCATCTGGCCCCATTTTAGAGATGAATTGGGGTATGCTCCTTTCCAAATCATCGCCTGCCGCTTTGAAGAGCGATATTGCTATCTTAACTTCAACCAGGTCGGGTGGACTGAATTGTTGGTCTACATAGACTAAGTTGAAAGGTTCATTTTGCTTGACAGCGATATTTTGTTCGTCTTCGCCGTTATACAGTCTACAGAAGTAATCTTTAAAGATTCTCAGCATCGATTGCGACTCTACTACGATGTTTCCTTGTTCGTCTCAACGGGCTTCGGTTCGGGGTTTGTGTCCGTGGCATGTTTTTTTTACCTTTTGGTAAAACTTCCGAATCTCATTCCTGGAGTAGCATCTCTCAATTTCCTCAACCGCGCGCTTCTCGTGGTCCTTTTTTTTGCTCCTGTGCAGCGCCGCTTTATATGCTTAGCTGTATGTGCTTGCCGCAAATCGTCATCAAACCAGGTATTTCGTTGTGGTGGTCGAGAAGCGGCATCTATTTGGCAGTGTTGCCACTGGTCTTTGTTGTGTGATGCTGGTGGCAGGGGACCCCTAGTTGTCGGAGTAGATGACACAGTTTTCGTCCTCTTTTTGTTTGGGTCATTCCATCGCATTTCTTGGATGGGGGTTATATGTACCTGTTAAGGGACCTAACATTCCCCTTGCATATCGGAAGTTAATTCGGCGGCACTACCTCAAACCTGGAGGGTCAGTTCCATTTTTTGATACCCCTAGAACGAGGGATCAATTAGACCCAAAGCCAGTTACCCGTTCTGGGATGTGAATGCTACCGTTGGACCATTAAAGGCTCTTTCAAAACCCTGACTTAGTCTCGGAAATCCTTGCCAGTCTGAACTCAAATATGTCGGAGTAGCTCGGATAAAGTCTTATATGTTCCGGCATTTTTCCTCACTGTTGATTCCATCAGGGAAATCCGTTCGCTGTTTCGTTTATAGTGCTGCTATTTCTATCTATTGGTCGCACTCGCACTTATAAGTTTAGCGGGCTCAGTCGGGATGGACATTCACCAGTACACGGCGGTTACCACGTGGAGGTCTTATAAGTACAACTGATGTGCGGAAGATATCAGGTTGACATCTCTCAGTGCCTACCATATTTCTACAGCACCCAACCACTGTTCGGCATCTATCAGGTATTTTAATATGAAATCGGAAGAAAATACATATTTATTGTATGAAAATTATAAGAGTAGTGTCCATTCCAATTTCCTACCCGTCTGACAATTAGATAGATGTCACGCCAGATAAACTGTTGCTCTTTTGAGGCAAACCAATCATCGACCCTTTTTCGTACATTTTCGTAAGAAGTGAAGCGCAGCAGCTCAGCAAGTGTGTCTCCTATCGATGTAAGTATGTAATAAGACGACGAAGCGAAGTCGGGTGAACTGCAAGTGAAAATATTTTCCACACAGTTTTATTGTGCAACGTCATGAAGTAAATCACATTGTGTTTCCTTATTTGATATTCTGGTCATTATTGCAAGGCTAGTTTTTCATCGATCTTTGTTGGTTGCTGCCGCTCAGTGTTAACGTATTAACGGTTACACTAGATTTAAGTAGCTCATAATATGTAGATCACACTGTTTCGATACCACCAAACACTGAGCATTGTCTCTGTCCATAGCGCTTAAACTTGATGTCGATGTGATTCACTTTGATTATCCATGATCTTTTACGGCTGTGTTTCATTCAGTTCATTTGGGACCCATTTTCCTATCTTCTGGAAAAGATTTCCGTTGCTTTCAAATGTATAGAGATGGCTACTCGTATTATATTTGATTAATCCGCGAGTCTTGTTGCGTTTGAGCTTCATCCTCCTCCAACTATGCTCACAATTCACTGTCTTTAAATTATTGTTATGGTCTTCCACGTTCTTCATTCCTCTCGTAAAAATTGTCACTTTTGAATTGTTTCAATCTCTTAAAACACAGTGATTTTCCAAAAGCATGCTCACCGTCAGCTTCGATAAGCATTCAATGCAATTCTGGCTCAGTTTTCTTTCCATGTTATCAGAATATCAAAGCTATCCGCAAATCGTGGTTTTCAGGCACAAAATCCGATATGTTCAGAGCTGTCACAAATCTCACGTAGACTGTTGTATAAAATTTGTATTGTTATGAGTTTAAAATGTTTGTCAGATCTCAACAAGGAAATGACGCTAGGGTCATCTATGGGCAAATTCGTTTTTATAGAGCTGAATGAATCACCATTACAAAGTAAACGAAAGCACAAGAATTTTCCACTGTAGAATGACTTACGCGGTCCATTTTCTCTTGGCTAATCATACTGATCACTGTGCGTGAAACATATGCTAGCAGATACACTGACATAAACTGGCCTTCACTTTCTCCCAAGCCATACTTAGCATCTAGAAAAGATATTCGGGTCGTAAAAACTCTTCAGTAAGCTTTGCCTATTTTGTGACATGGAGCTCATTCTTGAATTAGCTTGAAAGTAGTGAAGGCTAGGCAGTGCCTTAAGGAGAACTTAAATTGATCTTGATCTAATCTGCAACAAATCCACATCTTTCGGACCTTCTGCCTTCAGGATAGAGCACATCTATTCTTGGAAGGTTAACAAATATATCTATATCTTATATCTTTTTATTTCGTTCAAGCAACCTTTCTATGTTTGATAAATAATTTGGTAGGCAGTCACAAATTTGACATTGGAAATCATAGCAACGAAAACCTTTTAAAAATGTTCCTTGTGATGTGCTTTTTTATGGGTCTACACGTCACTGAGCAAATTTGAAGTTTCACCCTGCGACTCTTGTTAGATAATTTTACGAGAAACTCGGAAGCCGGTCCACTTCTTTTTCTCGACATGATTTTGAGAATTTCAATTCTGTCTGCTTTTATGCATAAAAGGTGATACCATTGGAATGGTGATTTGGCAGATGGGTAGATCTCATCACGGAAAGCAGCATCTTCAACGAATCAATCCAACTGTTGGGATAGGCATGCAATAAAGCTTGCTGAACATACATGAAATTACATATATATGAAATTTAAAGATGCACAAGTAAAGAGTCAGCTATCTGTTGGTATCGTTTTATTCATATGAATGACACTGACAGACTGACAGCCCTCAACAAATCAACGGAGACTCAGTATTACCTATATATTTTTGCAGTACGAAATGGATCGATTTAGACTTAAACAAATTCGACAAATATTGCAAAGTTACTACCAATGTGAATGTTGTGTTGGCGAAACAGTGTGAATTTTGAAAGAAATTTCAGCCGAAATAATACTGCTTTGTTGTTTGATAACCGAACATATTCCCGTGTTCGTCCTGGGCAATCAACAGATTACCGCGCAGCTGCTGCCATAGAACCTCATCGCGAGAAATATCTCAGCAACTGAATATCAGAAGGACTAGCTTGAGGAGGAAATCCAATTGACTCAGGAATTGAAGCAAAATGACCACCCGCTTTGTTAACGTTAGGCTTAAGAGCAGCGCAAAGGCGGATTTCCATTTCGGCAGTTACCTAAACGAGCAACATCGGAATATCGGAATCACACGGAATCATAGAGAAGCAAATTTATCCGGAACGTGTGATTTTTTCGTGTGGTTTTTGGAGTGGCGGCATTATTGGCCCATTTTGTCTTTTAAGACAACAATATAAAACATTCCAGTCAAGGAGCACTGAGGATTTGGACTTGCGCAGGCTATGATTCCAGCCACATAAACCGCCCAATGGCGTAATGAGTCGTTTTGATGATGTTGCTTAGCCGCCACAGAGATGCGATTTGACCCGTCGGTCAAATTGTGAGGTGCCAATAAAGATTGATGCTATACAAACATTTCCGAGACAATTCAGACATTCAGGAACATTTTTGGTGAAATAGGGACCGAAACCATCGATAAAATTTGGTTCACATAATCGTCAACTACCAATCCAGCCATGCCAGTCATATAGACGAAACAATATTCTGTTATTAAAAAAGATTTACTCTTTTTATTAAAAAAAAAAAACAATCACAAAAAAAGTTTGAAAAGTGTTTTCTTATAGCCATTTTAAAATGATACCAACAGATGGTCCACCCTTTATAAGAGTCGATCCAACTTAAATAAACATCGAACGTTAAGCATTATACAAGTAGGTATATGTATATACGATCAAACCAGGCATTATTAAAATTTCCTACTCTCGAAAATTAATCTGAAACACATCAGATTCACTCGACTTTAAAGACATCCTCGGTGTCAATAGAAAATAAATTTTCACTAGAATTTTGCAATGAGTGCTTTTCATGTCACACTAGTCACACGCATGATATACTTTGATTTCATACTCGTGCGTTTGAAGTTTGCTTTGGATTCACTCTTATGCCACGCAGCGTACGTTTGATGTACTTAATATCTTTACAAGTAGATATCCCTTTGAAATGAAACCTCCTTTCTCGTTTGGTTTAAACTTAACCTTTCTTGGTTCAAATCGTTTAAACTCAATGACAACTTTAAGCTCCTTTCTGGTTAGATTTACCGGAAATGAAAGTTCATTCCTGTGGTACTTAAGGTATTACACATGTCGCAGGTTGTTTTCCGTATGTGCACTCGTAACCATGTAATAGATACGGATAATGTCTGCAATTGTGCAATCAATACTTTTTTAGCTACAAGAACATGAGAAACGAAAATTGTAGGTAGTACATTACACTAAGACAGGACGTAAGAAATAACCATTATAGTGGCGGGAATGATTTTATGAAATCGACTACGTAATCAAATCATACCAATGACAGTCGAAAAGAGGACAGCGCAATATGTTTTGAGCATACAGCTATGAATAGACACAGACAGTTTCATTACATAAACAAACATAAGCGTCGACACGAGATATGTTGCGTAGGCATTAAGTGAGGAGTTCTTCTTATAAAAGTAGTAATAAAAGCAGTTACCGTATCGGAGCAGAGCACGCAAAGAAAGAACTTGTCCAATGAACTCTCATGTTCCTTGTAATAAAATTTCTCAGCCTTTCAAAAATCGACAATCGAGGAATTGCTTAAGTGAAGAGTTCCAACAGCAGCAGTGCCACAAAAACGTACCGCCAAGTACTTCCTGCTTTATTCGAGTGTAGGTGTAAAAGGGAGTACTCTTTGGTGTCGTCCTTATAGGCAAAAATGAGGTTAATTGAGAATAACAAACGCAATCTTAGAGTACAATTAAACCCGTTCATTCAAAGTTGAAAAGAGGACTAAAGAAAAGACATTTTGCCCTGAACTGTCTTCGATGACAAGTGAAAGCTCTTCGTTAACAAAAGTTCGTTCTTTACAATACATACAGAGTGGAAGCAGAAAGTCGGTTGACTTCGCAAAGATGCCAGAGAACAATTGTTTGTATTGCTAGGATTGCGTTAATAAAATACTTAAATGCCTATAGAAGCTCTTCAAGAGAGTTGAATATTGCTTTAAGTACTGCTTAAGGAGTGCGATAAACCAACATACTTCGCTTTTAACAACATATCAATCACCAGTTGTTCCTTTATACCATATGAATATGACTATGATAAGGTTCCATCCCCAAATATCTATGAGCTGAGCGCGTTTATAATCACCGTAGTAGATGTCACAGTTTTTGATTGTCCCCTTGATTAAACATTTATCAGAGTTATTAATCTCTTGTACCTTCACTAGCTGTTCGCGAGAATTAAAACCAATCTTAAACTATGTTTCATTGTACTGTTTTGCTGAATTGACTCTTTATGAACCTACCCACAGAATAATTTACGATCAGTGAAAGTTTTAGCTGCCAAAATATATCGTAGTATCTCGCAGAGAGGTTCTTTTCTATATTGCTATATTGTCAAACAATACTGATCAAAAATATCATATCGGTGATCTCCATATGCGCGACCCCTCATAAAATCCCCACTGCGGAAAGTACCTCTAAAGAATCATCCTTTATTTGACGCGCCAAAGATTATCAAAGGATGTCTTTTCTAGTGGATCAATAAAACGATGCCTAAGTTTCCTTCGATATACACATTTTCCTCTGACCTACTCCTGGACATAAGTTCCTTTAAGCTCTCTTAGGTATGGCAGTAGGGATATAACCAAGTTTACCTATTAAGTGAAGGCAAGGTGTTGTCCACCACATTTATGCTAACGCCAAATCTTATATTGATTTTTAAGCTATCGTTGAAAATTGGACTACATTTCATTTATGGCATAAATTCGATCCAAAGCAAGCACAGGTAAAGTCGAATACCGTAGCAACCAGTCATTACGTCGATATCTCCCAAAGGCCGGTTGTAACAAAACTCACATGAGAAAAAGTGGAAAAAAGCTGCAGCTTTGAAGGAGTGTTAGTCGTTGTTCAACAACAATACAAAGGAGTTTTGAGCCATTTTTTAACTGTGAACGACACATGGATCCACCACAATTCACTTAGGACCACTTTTCCAGGCAGATTCATAGATTCGCGCAATATAATCCAGATCGATTACCTCAAAAAAACAAACATAAATCTACGATTATTATGCCAAAGTTTGAAAAGAAAACTCTGCTCTTATAGTACGTTTACGTTTACTATTAGACTAAGGAGCTACTTAGCAATAGAACTTTAATCACAAGATTTTAGCCGTTCTGTTCGAGACTAGTTAAAGCGGAAGGAACGAATTTGCGTAGAAGTTTTATTCACTAAGCTACAGATATTGATTATTGTTATCAGCATTACCACCTATATCCAAAATGCTCAAAAGCGAATGCATACATCACAAGGTGATTTACAGGCAATTATATCGTTATCGAAGCATTCTCCCGCATGTTCTGCTTGTACCAATCCTTCAGTCAACTCGAGTACTGTATCGCACTCCAATTCGTAGACTCGGAAATTCACCAAGCCTACAATTAGAAACAAATAGTGCCACCAATGACCTACGCCAAATAAATGACTTATTCTCAAAATTTCTAGAAGATCAATAATTATGATGTCATCGGGCAATTGTGAACCTATTAAGGATTCAGCATTAAAAGATTAAGACAAAACTCACATACATATTCATGGGACATTGTGCTATTGGAAGACTCCTAACAATGGCTCTTACATTTTAGCACGCATCAGACGCATCACTTCCGAGATCTAAATGGTTTCTGTCCTACACTTCCAAAGCGGGCTGTAATCGTAACGAACGCATCTTCAAGTGACAATATCAGACAGGAGTCAGACAGGGCGAGACGTTAGCTGCACTACTCTTTAATGTGAAGCTTTAACATGCCTTAGGAGGCCTGGAAAATGGCGGTAGAAAATTCAACAAGTTAAACTAAAGGTTAAGATAAGCATTGGCCAAAACATATCGCAGTATGGTTACGGTATTTGTAACACTGGAAACAAAAGCAAAACATGTTGGTCTGAAAATTAAGGAAAATAAGAAGACTTGGTCCTACCCAAGCATATAACGCCATAAGAAGAAGAAGAAGAAGAAGGAAGACAATATCCCATGATGACATTTCCTTCCAATTGACCTCCATATGTATAAGTATAAATCCGCCCGACCAACTAAGATATCAATACACAAGCTGCTGGACTGGACTGAATGCAGTATATATGACTTCGGCAGATGACTTGGGAGAGAGTATGCACCAACTTAACCAAATGGTCGGCAGAAAATATGCCGGAAAAATGAAACCTCTGTCGTATGCACAAAACAAGTTGACATGGTAGGGAGCAAAATCTTATCCTTTATCTTGTTTGAATGCTTTAGAATTGTGGTTGGTCCATAATGTAATATAAACAGTAAATGTTTACGCCCGGTTAGTCCACAGTCAGCCACATATTCACTCTACGGCAGATCCTGAAAAGGAGCTATATTGAGCTTTGGTATCACTGCCAACCTCGTCAGTTTGTCCAGAATGGCAATGGAATTTCAATTTCCATTTGATGTCTTAAAAGGATTTAGACAATTGAAAGAGCTGTCATGTCACTTTTTCAACATAATTCTTCAGAAATTGTGTAAAACTTGCTGGTCACAATCAGAGGCACAATTCCCAAATTCTTTACCCAAAAATCTGTAGAAATACTTGCATGTACTGTTGACATTGACATCGTTGGTAAGGAAACATCATAGTCCGCAAGTATTGAAACTGAATCGACAAAACTAGACTTAATCCTGAAGGAGAACACAAGCAAGTATATACTTTAAACAATATGCTACACACACCATCGACGAATCGGACAGAATGTTAAAATAGACAGCTACACATACAAATTTGAGGGACTGAGGAAATTTTAATACCTTGGCTCCTCTATTTAATCCGATAATGGCTTCTCATCGGAAATCAAGTGAAGAGTCTCTGTGTTACCCTCGTCTTCACAGTCCTGCTTTTATGGTGCAGAAAACGGACGTTGTCGAGGGCGGACGAAGATATCATTTGCCGTCTTGAACGCACGAATCTTTAGGGGAATTCTTTACCCATTTGAGTTGATGCAGTTAAGAGAGTGATATTTAAAGACGAACACAACGTGCTGAACAGTCACATTGAACTGGTCAAGTAGTGCAGATTGAACGTCACCGTGGCAAGGAACTATAATATAAATAATCTTCGATTCTAATCCGAAAAGACAACACAGTAGAGGAAAACCACGCCTAAAGTGATTTGTAAGTGGTGAAGGGAATATACCAAAAACCGCTCTAACAAGACACTTATGTTGGTTAAGGTCCAATGCCAAAATTTAAATCCTCTTTATCCAAGGATTTTCATTATCTCTCAAAATACATAAAAATATGTTCGTACACATGTGTTTGTGTATGTGTTCCTTTCTTATTTAACAAAACGTTATCGGGAAGCTACCTCGAAATCCCTAATTCTAAGGACCGAATTCTAAAGTCTATTGGAAACTTTTTTGCCTCTTTTAATATATTGGCATCATGCCTAGATGTGGAAAGAGCCTGATTTTTAGTAGCACTAATAAGAAAACTGCTGTATCGACCTCTGACATCGACATCCACACCATTAAGGGAATCCCTCCACATTGCTTTGGGTGAAAAACATCCAGCTGTTCTTGGTCAGCTCGAGAATTTACTAACATTTGGTCAAAATAAGGAGGAAAATGCGAACAATGCCCACTGGTTTCCAAGAGGAAGTCAGCCATAACCTACCATAACCAAAAATCATTCCTTTAGAGAATAAACTTTTCCAAACACATCGGTCTGCAATTCAAAACTCAAATAGAAAACTCCTGTTTCTGTGCCAAATAAAAAGGCAAGAAATATGTAAAACTTTCCAGAAGGAGCATGTTCAAAGTATCTGACATAACCTTCTCCAACTCATTCATGGACCAGACTCAAAGATGTGTTTGTCTCTAAACTCGAAACACAACAACATAGTCCCATAATCCCATATGATTATCCCTCCTCACAGCTGATGGAAACTGCATAAGCCACTTGTGGTTTCATTTTTAGCACATATCTGCTGCCAAAATGGGAAAACCGAGACCTTTCCTTTTTCTATTTTAATCTTCTTTTGTCGTCTCAATTTTTTTTTTTTTTTTTTGAAAAATCTACTGAAACTAAGACAATTCCCTACCATCACAAATGCCAACCAAACAACCAAATTGCAATTCAAGAAGTTCTTTGGCCTCATTCATAAACATGTCCTGATTCGGGAAAAAAAAATTCCAACTATGGACTTGTGTCATTCTGAAAAAGTTCAAATCATTGCGAAATCCCTTATCTAGCACTTTTCAATTTGGTCAATGTAGAGTGTGTGATGACAAGTCCTCGCAGAGCACTACATTCTTCTTTCATGTTGTTTCCATTTTGCGGGTAATGCACCCGCTTGTCACCATATCGTAACCATTCGCCGCTGTTTAATCTGTATCCACACACTCATTGCATAAAAGATGATTAAATGCTGATTATTATCTGTGCGACAGTCCATCTAGGACGCACAATGAGCGCAATGAGTACAAGGAGTACATGCAAGCAGGGTTGCCGCTTGTTGATTGTAGCTTCATTTCGACTATCAGGCCAAGTGGAGCCTACTTTTGGAGAATTTTCCAAATGCATCACGAGTTGACATCCTTTGAATCAGACTAATTGGCATACCATCAAAAAATTCCCGGAATTTATTAAGAAAATTAAAAATACAAGTTTATTCATCTAAATCTATATTGTCCCCTTCAAAGTAATCCCCATCGACTGCAACACAGTTATGCCAGCGCTTGATCCAATCCTCGAAAGATTTTTTACATCCGGTTTTCGATATGTCCACCAGTGCTTCCTGCGATTTTTCCATTACTTCCTCTCGGCTGCTGAAACGCAACACGATTGAACAGAAAAGAGTCACAGGGAGCCAAATCATGTGAATTCGATGGCTGTTGGATGGTACGAGTATTTGTTTCATTTTTCGTCAAAAAATTACGAATATTGTTGGCACTGTGCGACGGTGCGTTATCATGGTGCAAAATCCACGAGTTTTCTGCCCACAATTGTGTTCTCTTTCGGCGATTTACTTTACGCAAACGTCTCATAACGCCCAAATAATACTTTTTGTTTACTGTCTGGCCTTCTGGCAAAAATTCATGATGCACTTCACCGTTGTAATCCATGCAAACCGTGAGCATTGCCTTATTTTTAACTGAAAACGACGTGGTTTTTTTGGTCTCGGATCATTTGGTGAACGCCATTCACTTGCCTGATATCTGGATTGCGTGTCGTACTCATAAACCCACGCCTCGTCTCTAGTAATGATCCTTTTGATGAATGTGGGATCGGATTCAGCCTCACAAATCATCTCTTTTGCGACGTCAGCACGGGGTCTCTTTTTTACATGAAATTGAGGTCTTTTGGCACCAACTTTGCTGCTACACGACGGAAACCCAAATCATTAACAAAAATGTGTTGGAAAAATCCATAGGCAATGTTCAAGTCCTCCGCTATCTCTCTGATGGTTAATTTGCGGTTATTGACCAAAATTTCCTTTACTTCATCAATGTTTTCGTCAGTTTTCGATGTCGATGGTCTGCCATTGCGTTCATCATCTTCGATTGACTCGTGTCACTGGTAAACGACCGTTTTCTTTAGAAAATCGTTGCCGAAACATTAAACCCATTTTTTACGCAAAATTTAATACAAGTTCGTTGTTGCAAATTTAAATTAATTTCGAAAATTGTAAAAAAATCGCCAACACACACAGAGATAGATGTACTCTTGGCTACGTAACTTTTGAAAATGTCAAGTTATGACGCTAAGATTTAGAGGGAATATCAACAACAGATGTACCAACTTAATAAATAAAAGTTGGTGGTATATTTCATTAATAATACACGTAAGGCTACTTACCATTATCTTCGACCTGACAGGTGAGACAGTAGTATTAAACCCTCAGTGCTAGACATATTCTACACATATCACATAAAGGTTGGTGTCCATCTGACCATCTTTCTTCTGGGTAAATCGATATCGCTGTACAGTCCGTACAGTCCGTACAGTTCGTCGTTGTATCTCTTCAATATTTTCGAAAAAGTCCATGCCTCTGCTCCATAGAGTAGGACTGGTATTATAGAGGTCTTAGAAAGGGTCATTTTTGTGAAGGATTTGCTGATCAATTACCTTCTTGGCCCAAATAAGCTGCGATTGGAAACAGTTATTCTTCCTTTGATCTCAGCGTTTGATTTGTGAGATCTTTACCGACCTTAATGGAGCAGTGTGCAGTACACGGTCTTTAAATCGATAAATAGGTGTTCTGTATTGGTCTGAAGCTCATGCGCTTTTTCTGATACCTCTTTAGTTTGCGCAGCTCAGAAAGTCTACTTTCTTGAGGTTCGCACAAACAATCTTATAATTCAATTAATCGGGCATACTTTCGTTCGACCACATCTTAGATGAGTTAGTGTATTTCGCTTACTAAGTCATTGCTTGCCGCTTTGAAGAAGTAGACAATCAGGCTAGCGGCAGTGAAATTAGAGAGATTCCATTGGAAAAATATTTGGCGATCTCTTACGATTGTAACCGTCTGTAACGGAAATTCCTCACAACCGTACTTTGGCAACAACAAGATATTGTTGGTTCCTCGGGACGTCCGGACAACCATAATTCCGAAGTGTCTTTCGTCAATCGCAATCTGGTCAACTGGTTAACGGTGGATTGAGCGGAAGTTCAATGAGTCCCCTTGTGAATATAGAGATGTGAGAACCGCATGGTAGCTACGGCAGTATAAGCAAAGATACTCTCTCTTCCAAGCTTTTCATTAAATCTCTCTGTCAGTCTAAAAGACACCCACCCCAAGTACCACAAAAGGTATCATAGTCTCTTATGCTGGGATAATAATCAGATCTTTCACAGCGACTGTTTGTTCGAAGACCTCGTGTATCACCCTGCTGATAACTCGTAGAGGCGTGCGTGGCACAAACCTGAACTTCTGCTTTACAATTTACTTTGCAATCTGAACTCCTGTTGTAGTGTCATTGGTACAGCGCAACTTGCCTTTGTACCAATTCATACCCAACAGGACAGAAATAACATTTCCTGCGCTAGTACCACGCCTATCAGATCTCATAAACGCTGTTGCTGCTGACGCCACCTTGCGCCATCGGAAATGAGTTGATGTGTCCACCTGAACACAGTCTCTTTATATTATTTCTGCTGCCAATACCCTGAGCTTGATCTGGAAGTCAATGCGAGCAACCCCCTTTTGAGCTCTAGGGCCCTAGCCCTTCTTACAACGTACCAATAACTTGTCAAAGGAGATTTTCCTTTTCACAGCACACCACTGTAAGATTTGGACTTAGTACTCAGCTATATGACAGTAGAGTAGTTAGGGACCTACAGTAGATAGCTAAAGGATATTTTTGTCTCAATTGTCTCAAAAGGTAAACCTCTTGTTACTTTTTTCACGCCACGTAACGTAAACCTGAAACAGGTCAGCGAATATGTCCAACAAAGTGGTCAATCTCGTCTTTCTTGTGCAGAACAGATCCATCATCTTAGATAGTGGTAATGGTTAACTATACAAGGTGGCGCACAATTAATCACCCAATTTTGTTTTTGAATTACTTTTTTACTAAATAAAAAAAAATCATTTTTAGTGATGGAAATCTTTATTTGGACCTTTAGAATTTTTTCTGTTAAGTAGTAAAGATGATATCCGCCAAGTGGCTACCGCCAGTGTTGATACGAATTTATGAGCGTTTTATCGCATTTTCCATGATTTACCGCAAGATTTCCTGTGATAACTGTTCGCATTCCTGTCTAATATTCTCCTTAAGGGGTGCGATTGTCTGAGGCTTGCTGGCATCAGCCCGCGACTTCAAGTAGTCCCAAAGAAATAAATCTTGGATGGTTAACTCGGCGATCTTGCTGGTCATGCCAAATCGCCACAACGGGAGATTACGCTACCAGGAAACGCTTCCTTCACAATATCCATTGTGGCTCGTGCTGTTACACCGTCTTGTTGAAACCAAATGTTCATTTAGCCCCGCTCATCCAATTCCGGCAGTAGGAAGTCATTTATCATGGCCCTGTAGCGTTCGCCAGTAACAATGCCCTTATTGCCGATGGCGTCCTCAAAAAAATACGGCCAAATCACTCCTCCCACGTGAACTCCGCTGCTCCACACAGTGGGTTTGAGCGGATGTAATGGCTCTTTGTGCATCACACGCGGATTTTCAGTGCCCCAGAAACGAAGATTTTGTTTATTGACGTAACCGCTTAAGTGGAAATGCGCCTCGTCGCTCATGATGATTTTCGACACAAAATCGTGCTCTTCCTTGTTGACATTGAGGATGGCTTGACAGTAATTTACACGCGACTGACGGTCAGAAGGCATTAACTGATGCACTGTTTAAACTTACGGGAGCGGGAACATGTATAAGTCTTTTACTAAAATTCGCTATAGAGTCCGCCTGCTGATGCCCAATTGAGTGGCCCCTCGTCTGGTTGATGTTTCTTCGTTCTCAGCGACATCGGCAGCCACAGCCGCGATATTTTCGGCCCAACGACCAGTCCGGTGTCGGCCACGCCCTGCATGGTCTCCTTTGGTTCCAGTCTGTTCGAGTCGTATAGCTAAGCGCCGGAATGTTTGCCCAGTTGGCGCGACGCATTTAGAAAATCGACGTCGAAATTCACGCGGCGCTAGTACCATCGACTGATTATTAGTCAAACAAATCGATACAACCATTCCACGCTCTTGCGGAGTATAGCGCTCCATTGCTTGCTGCCTGTATTCTGCAGCTGTCCAGTTCACAAATATCAAATATGATAGAAGTCCGACGCCATTTGCAAAAATTATAAAATCTTCCGACAGGATGATTAATTTTGCGCCACCTTGTATGTACATATATCTATATATAAAAAAAAATCATTCCACTGAAGTAGAATTGAAAACGAGATTCAAATATGTTAATTACGATTTAATCAAATGCTAGTTACTATCCTTTAAAAATTAAATTTATGTACAATATTATAACTAAGAGTATTGGTAACCCTGCGGGGTAAAAATCTTCTTTGATAGTGAACATAAGATTTATGGAATTGGCATGTTTTGCTCATCATACAAGTACCATTATCTAGAAACACTTATGACACTGCATCACTTCATCACTGCATTCTACGCAATGCATTCTCTACTCTGCACTTAACATATACGTCGTTAATTTATTGCATTTCCCCCCAAAGTGTTGTGTGTTCTCATTTCAATGCACTTCAGGTTTAGTGCCAAAATTGCTTCAATCTCGGCGTCTGAATGTTAACGTCAATCATGAAAATTATGACGACATCATGGTTTGGCAACGATTGCTATTTTCTCCATTGCCGCCATCGCCACTGTCATGCCGTGTCTTATTTTTCAAAAAGTTCACCAACCTCGAAAACCATTACCACAAAGATTGTGACTCCCACCCCGCCTAGTTGGATATAAAAAACACTTTGACTGCTGGACACATTAGTATCTTGCCATCCGAGTTGATTTACCGTCTGCAGACTTTTGCTGAAGGTTGCATGCAACAATCGTGTGCCGTTTTAAATACTAAATGAATCTCGGAAGAGAAGTCGTGTTGTATCGATCGCTGTCCGTAGTCCGTAGTCTATATAGTAGTCGTCGTTGGCGCGCTAGCCTTTGTTTCCAAAACGAATCAACCAGGAAACATAAAACTCATATCGATTACAAGCAGGAGGAGTACAAGAGCACCCCCAAAAGCAGGTTGCTTTTCCCACATGCATGGTAATGGGAAGTAATGAAAAGTGCACCTTGTTAAGGATGGAGCCTTATCAGGGGTGGCATCATCAACATTGCTCCAGGGTTGCTAGAATTTTAAATTTCTCCACTTAGTCGAAAACTGGAATGGGTGGTTGATTGCTGGCTAGACAACATGAACAGATGGAATAAGCAGTCCCATTGTTTAAAGTGAAACATAGCCAAGCGCTTTTATTTATGGGGTTTGCTATGGCAACTTCTTTGTTATGTCAACGGAAGGGGAATTGAGTAGTTGAACGTTTTTTAGCATGTTTCTGGTTTTAAATGTCTTCAACCTTGACTTGTAAATAATGCAAATAAACCTTCAGATAAACCCATAGTATCTATGATACATGTACATACCTTATAACAGTTTTAATTTTCTTGTAGACAATCTGCTTTTCCCACGCGATAGAGACACATTTATAACAACTGACAGGTCTAATGTGAGGGCCAGAAATAATTCAACTCAAAATGTCAAATGTAAGAATTGTATTGAGAATTTTTGTATAAATTTCCATTTAAATGGATTTAACCTTTTTAGTCTCTATTTTTGGATGAATCCAATGGAAATGGGCTTTTTGCCGCAAAGACGCAAGGAGCTAATTTAAATATCAACAGTGCGCTACCTACATCGACATCCAATGAGGACCTGAGCCAAAGCCTTTCCGAGTATACGGATGCCGATGAGAGTATGTCAGCACCCACAGAGTTCTTGGCAGAGGTAAGGTTTTTTTTAATATTTATTTAAAGCTTTTATTTTTAAATACGAGTAGGCTAATGTTTGATCACATATTCTGCGGAAACTAATATCGTGACTAGATCAAAAGGGATCCTATGTCCTTCGAGGCAGAAAAAACTTCTTAGGTAACATCAATTCATTGAAACTGGTTACGTGGTTAAGACGTTAAAGTAGAACAAACAAACATACTTGAAGGTTCATGTTACGAATAGAATGTCAGAAGAGTTTCTTCATCTTTGATCTTAGGACATTTGTTTTCGCAGGTTATGTGTTCAAATGCTGATCTTATCCCTTGTTAAAAGCTCACTGAAGCGGGAGAGACTGGTTAATTTCCTGAGATAACACTCTCATAGAAATTTGACTTCCATAAATCGTTTATTTTGCCGGGTATGTATCAAGTGGTGCCGTCCTGTTAAGACCACATTTTACCAATGTTAAGTAAACAGTAAATTTCTGTGGATGTAGTGGCTTCTTATAAGGCACACGTGGACTTGTTGTACGGCTACAAAGCTTGTTGACAAAGACATTTAGCCCGAACTGATCTTCTACGCTAAATACGATTTTTTAATGCAAATCCGAACCGGTTCTTACCATTTTCAGTGACCAATTTGGGAAAGTTCGACGCTTCAAATGGTCGTCCGGCTTTAGTTCTTGAGTCAATTTGATATTATATCGATGTAGACTGGTGTATAGACATCCTTTGGCAAAATTTTCCAGAATATTGAAGCCAGCCAGAATTGTGTATAATAAAATCGCTCGTAATAACGATTTCAGAATGAGAATACAAGAATACAATTCTTTGTATGGAGTCAGCGTATCAAACTCGTTCTTTCCTCTAGCCTTTGTTTTGTCCTGAGTTTAAGGGAAGCACTGTCGGACTTGCCGAGTTCCTGCTTAGATCTTGTCAAGTTGGTTTTCTGCGGACTTATCCTTTTTAACAAGGTTCAGATCTTGCACCCGATTCTCAATTCGATGATCCCATGATCTGACACAAAGACATCCAATAGTACTTTCCAGCCGCTCGTAAGCATCGGAGCATATCTTCCTTGAATCAGAGTATTGAATGAGTTCGCCTTCCGCCTTCGATGGTGACGGTAACATCGAATCTCCACTCGTGTTATTTCGTAGCTTATGTTTGTAACAGCTAAATATTGTTTGCAAAATTTTTAAAGTGTAGATTGCGAAATTGATTTCGGCGCAAAGATGTAAAACCCCTTAAAATTAAGTGGACTTTAATGGTCTGGAGTTTTGGTGACTTAGTACGACGACTGCCTTTTGACTCTCGACTTATGGATGTGAAGTCTCGTTCAATAACATCTGAACTTCTGTTTCTTCGCAAAAGCAAAATTGGCTGAAGAGAAATGTTGTCAACACTTCACGAATAGCTTCAAAACTGATTTAGGATACGTGGCAAGTACCTTTATATAGGACGATACTAGATTTCACTTCTCGTTTGGGAAAATTCGGGCATCCACCAAGCTTAAGTATACGCTATGAACTCTACTGTGAACAATCGAAATAATGGGCATAGTATCTTTATGTGTAGCCAGATTGCGCTTAAGGTTTTGCTTCCTAACGCAGGTATATCCGCAAACAGTCAGAAAACTTAACTAACTGAGCCTCGATTGGATCTTAGATAATAATCTGAGCTTACGTTAGCACTGTCTGTGTCCTCAATAAGGACTTCAATTGGGATTCATAATTCCAGATAAAATGGCTCTTCCGGATGCCGCCAGGCTAAATGCTTCCCAACTCTAAGAGGACTGCCTACTTGCCTTGTTGCCCATACATTTCAAAACATCATGCAAAACTTGCTATGAGAGTAATGCCTTTCATGCTCATGGGCTGATATGAAATATTTCAGTAACTGATTCCTTCTTTCGTTTGTATTGAAAAATTTTATGTTTTCGTTTTTTTTAAGGTCCTCTTTTACACTAGGACACTATTAGCCTTGAAGGTGCCGTCATTGTCACTGTTTTTTTCTGATCTGTCGATTGGTTGTGAATTTTCTGAAAATCTTTTCCAATATCCATAAGCTAATAGAGGCTAGTTTCAGAGATATGAGATGATACAACAAAAGGCGTTATACGAGGGTTGTCTGAAAAGTTTCCGACCGAACAATGATACAAGACATTCTTTCTCAAATTTTTATTTTTATTTTTCTACATAGTCTCCTTGTAACTCTACACACTTCTCCCAACGATGCTCCCATCTCTCTTACCCGTCCAAATAGTACTCGTACTTGGCGTTTTTCTTTGCAAAATAATTGTTCACGAAGGTGATTGCCTCCTCATTTGACGAAAATCTCTGTCCTCCGAGCGCAGTTTTTAGATGAGGAGGATGGATGATGAATAAGGCGGATGGTCAAGCAGTTCAAACCGTAATTCATAGATTTTTGCCATGGCAACCGCTGAGATGTGAGACGGCGCGTTGTCTTGGTGAAACAGGATTTTCTTTTTCTGCAAATGTGGCCGTTTTTCCGCAATTTCTGCCTTCAGCTTGGCAAGTTATGATGCGTAGTATGCTCCTGTAATATTTTTCCTTTTTAAAGATAATCGATTATGATAACTCCTTTAGTATCCCAAAAAAACAGTCGCCATCACCCAGCCGAAAAAACAGTTTTTGCTTTTTTTGGAGCCGGCTCGCCCTTTGCAGTTCACTGGTTTGACTGAATTTTTGTTTCGGGCATATAATGGTGTATCCAAGTCTCATCTACAGTAATTAATCGGAGCCAAAACTCGGATTTGTTGCGCCTAAACTGCGTCAACAGAGTGATGGAAATGTTCATTCGAACACGTTATTGATTTAACGTAACGCGGCACCCAACGCGCGGACAGCTTTCTCATGCCTAAATCTTGATTAAATATGTAAAAAAACACGTTCTTTGGACATTTCATATCCTCTACTACCCCTCTCGCTTTAATTCGGCGGTCGTGTAACACCATTTGGTGAACTTTAGCAATGTTATCTTCAGTGGTTGCAGTTTTTGGACGTCCCGAACGTTCATCATCTCCCAAGCTCTTACGTTCACGTTTAAATTCAGCTGCCCAAAATTTCACTGTGGTAAATGATGGTGCGGAGTGCCCATACATAGAGTCCAACTCATTTTTGATTTGCGTAGGCCTTTTTGTTTTCAAAAAAATACTCACATCGAAAGAATGGTAGTCTCTAACTGTTTGAAAATACCATAGTTCGCCTTTTTAACGTTATTACCGATTTCGATTTACCTTTTCAACTCACCCTACACTACAAGCAGCGCATTTCACCTAGATTCGACCTATTGCATATAAAGTACAACCCTAACCTCATTAAAGAAAAAACTTAACAAGGCCTAACCTATAGAGGTTAATCACATTAAATGTTATCGATTGTTTGCAAATGCACTTGCTTTGTGTGTATAATTGAATTTTCTTTGCAGTTCCTTTCCGCCGTTATGCTGAAAGACTATAAGAAGGCCTTAAAATATTGTAAATTAAGTAAGTATACGCCTATGAGGACCTACTTATCCTACTTATCCACCACAACCTACTTCCAGTCTTACAATATGAACCAAACAATGCAACAGCCAAAGAGTTCCATCCCCTTATTGTTGAAAAACTAAGAGGTATCCATTATCCTTTTTTTGGTATGCTAAAGAGCACCTAAACACTTTCATACACCTTATTTTCCAGATGAAGCATCAAGTGACAGCGATGAGAACTACAACAAATCTTCATCACCTGAAATGGCTCTAGATCACTCTGATGAGGATGTATTAAATGGTAGTGAGGAGTCAAATGATTCGAATCCCATTGATGAAGCTGATGCTGATGGTGATGGTGATGGTGACAATTCGTCAGGCGACAATGTAGATGGAAGCCGTCGTTCGAGTTCAAGAAGCAGTGGCCTTGCTGGAGAGAGCATCAGCGATTCAGAGGATGTAATCAGTAGCGACGATTTAGAGGACAATAATTTGTGCGTTTTAAATTCGCGAAACTCCTCAAGTACCGGAGGTAATCGCAGTCGCAGCGATAATACTACACATTCCTACTCTAGCCTACTCCTAGAGGAGGAAGATGACATTGTACCTAATACTTTGCATTTTACAAAGGAACTTTCAGCTCATGATTTGGACATAAGCAATGGTAAGTTAAATAAAATGCCAATATAAACAATCTTGTTTCTGTTAATTTAAGCAAAAAGATGGGCACAGTTTTAAAAAAACAAAAATAATCGAGTGATCCTATCTTTTATCGTGAAACCAACAATTCTCCCCATATCGGCTTTAAAATTTTACTTCTTGCATTAACCCGGAATCCTTTGAAATAAAGTCCCTCGTTGGAAGGTATGCCTTGGCTGACAAGGCTCTCCAGCTGGCGCGGAAACAGATGTTTCGCTATTAAAACATCTTCTAGCTTCTCCATCGGTGGAAAAGGGACCGGGACTGCGCAGTAAAACAGGACCAGTGCCTTGTTCAACGTCCAGTTTACTCGAATGTCGTTGATGTGGTGTGTTTCTCTATGTTTTTTGGCGAAAAAAATATATGGAACTTAAGTATTTACGCCGACGGTATTTTGTAATTGATGTTGAGGAGACTTATTCACCTGTAGTTGGCGGAGTGCAAAGGGTTTTTCTTTAGGACTGAAAAACAATGCCAAGGTTTCATTCGATGAGCATACTTTCGTCGACCCAGAATTTAGAAATGAGTTGATGTAGGTTCAACCGCTTTATTAGACCTAAGTTTGGAAATATGTGTGGCTGCTCCAAGTTCTTCTTGGTCTTCTGGACGGATATGTTGTTGTCTTCGTCTAGGTGGAATGCTTGATTCTGCCGAACGGTAAGATTATGTTTTTCACTATCGTTTAACAGTCTGCAGAAAAAATCCTTCCAGATTATCAGCGTCGTCCTACTATTCGATTTTTTTCACCATCTTTGCATATTTCTGTTCGGCCCTTACGACTTTGGCATATACCTTATCTAACTAAGGCCTCGATCGAACGCTTTTCGTGGTCTTTCTTTTTCTACAAGTATGTTCCTTGCTTCTCTTCTTCTAGTAGAGCTCGCGGGACTCCCTAGTCTTTTTCTGCAGGGCCGCTCTATATATCTGCTGATTTTTTTTTGTTGCCTTTCTGCATATATCATTGAATCACGGTTCCTATGTTGACTAATTGTTTTCTGATCAATAACCAGGTCCCCTTATGCATATCCAACTGTTGAAACCATGTGCTGACTACAATAAACCTGTGTCCGTTTGCTGGGTTGGTCCCCACTATGTTACCAATATATATCTCTTGCCTAGCTTGACATTAAAAACGCCACCGAATGATTTTCATGCCATACTTTATACTTAGAGCATTGCTCGTAGGTTTTGTCACAGAGTTCGTAGAAGCAGTTTTTAATAAGGTGGACCTTTCATCTGTCGGGACGGGAGCATTTATAACCCTTTTATTGTCGAATATGTCCTTTATAAGGATCATTGCCAGGCATTCACTGACATGCCTTAAGCTCAAGTTTTCCTTCGTAAGTTTTCCTTTTACGGCGAATACTATACACCTCCGAACAAACGCTGCGACTTCTGTCCTTGACGCGCCGGTTGTTTGTAATAATCTTAAATATGCTTAAAGATTCAAGTCTATTAGTTTCTTATGCTCTTTTTGATCGGTACATCCAATCATACCTATGTAATCTTAGATGGCGATTATGTCAGCTTCGTAACATTCGAAAATCACGGCTAGTTGTTTAGTTTCAAGCCGTCTGTTAAGGGTTCAAACATTTTAAGAGAAAAACCGAAAATCCGAAATTGACTTTCGATCATAATTGTTCTCTCAATGTTAGAATATTTTCCAAATCAGTTATCAGTGCATATTTCTATATTTGTGTATTCGAGTGTTATAACAAAGTATTAAGTTTCATTTGAGAACGGAATATAGAATGAATTTAAGCTAGGTCACCTGCTCGTTTTTCTGTAAATATGACTTCCCTGAAAGTATTTGATTTCATTGACGACAATCCGACAGGCCTTTGTCCATTTTTGAAGAGTCCTTTGCAGTTTGGTTTTTGTTTCTTCAATCGTATTACCGACAGCTATGATATACCTAGCAGTATAATCAGCACATTAAGTTAAAATAGTCCCCTCTTCTCCAAAGGTCTAAAATAGATATAGAAGCGGACCGAAGTCACTTCCTTGCGGTACCCTAGCTAATATTTATTTGAAATGCGAAAACTCATTTTTCTGTCTGACGTGGTAAATTCCATTCTCAAAATACGTTGTCAGTATATTATATAGGTCTAAAG
This sequence comes from Volucella inflata, assembly GCA_928272305.1. Lineage (NCBI taxonomy): Eukaryota > Metazoa > Arthropoda > Insecta > Diptera > Syrphidae > Volucella > Volucella inflata. The sequence continues at coordinate 144,334,008 of OV743716.1, read as the reverse complement.
ACAACGCCTTTTGCAACTTGAATTTCAAGCTTTCACGCCACACCTTGTTTAAGGCTTGCAGCACATCTAGAGATACGCCTGAGTAAATCTTCTTTTTTTTTCTCCAAGAGTTTTCTCAACTTTATACGCCTGTGAATCTATGAATCTGATTGAAAGTTGAATCAAACTGATAATCAGAAAAAAACATTTTGTTCATCAATACCCTCCCAAAAATGCCGGATACAGTTGTGAAAAGTGAGATCAGTCTTTAAGACTTCTTGTCACATGGTGGTTTCGCTGGTTTTGGTACGGTGATTGAGTCGTAACCGAAGCCTTCTCTAGGTTTCGTGTATTTAATTCAGTTTTGAGTTCCATCAACGTGGCATTTGTCAGTTGCTGTTTTCGATGCATAATGAATGAGCGCTTAACCGTCTTAAGGTTTCTTTAGGTCTCTTCGCTCATTCGAGCCCATATGGCATGAATGTATCAATGTATTGAATCAAGTTCATGCCCGATTTGAAAATGAAACATAAGCGATTACACTACAAGAAAGTAGTTTTATAAATCAATTATATACCCCCTTCTTTTCTACAACTGCCTCCTAACGTTTTACAAGTTTGCGGATCCCGTTTTTATAGAACCTGAGTAGTTGTCCTTCAAAATACGCTGTTAGGTAGCTTCGACAACACCAAATTTCTTTCCATTACAACCATTCTGAAGGAACCGAAACAGGTGAAGATCTAAAGGAGCAAGGTCTGGTGAATACGGTGGGTGTTGAAGGATTTCCCATTTTAACTCCTTCAGCTTTTGCAGCATTTGTGGCGTGGGTTATTATAATGGAAGAAGACACCTGTTCGATAAGCCAAAACCGGTCGATTTTCTTAAAATTTGTCATTTACCTTAGAGAGTGGCTTACAGTACTTATTCACCGTGATTGTTCGGCAAGTGAAAGAAGCTCGAAAAAAACTATACCTATACCTCACGGAATCCCATAACACAGATAAGAATACCTTTATTGAATCCAAGCTAGCCTCTGCCACGGGTTCTCCACCTTAATCTGCTTATCTTATTTATTTGAATTAACTCAACGACCTATCCACTTTGTGGTTCATAAAACCAACAATAGTTGTGTCATACAGCAAACTTTCCGCCACCTATGAAGATCGGGTACGAACTTCTACAATGATCCAATACCTTTAAGTTTTCGCTGCCCCACCAAACACGCATTCAGACTTTTAAAGTATTTAAATAAGAATTTTTTAGAATAAGGTTGCCTTGTACGACAAGCAGGGAAACGAACTACGGCAATACTATATACTATAAGATGTTGCCACACCGCGGTATTGCCCACACCAACATTAAGGCTTCTATTGTAGTCGAAAACTTGGTTGCAAGTTCTAATAAATCTATTGTTAATCGTAATTTGTTTACATTATGATAAAGACTTTTTTTTTGTTTTCTCCGTGGATAGGTAAAAACCGTCATAGGCACCCTAAGCACGCGCTAATAAGAGCACCACCACACCACCACAGCAGGCACCAGCAACACAAGCAGCTACTGCCTACCACAGTGGCATAGCAGCGCCCACCATAATCACTAGCTCATGGTAGTGTGAGATTCTTTCTCACTAAAACACCTCCCGTTTTCTAAGACTACGACTAAGTTTCCTTAACGAGTAGCTCAAGCTTCTGCAGTTTATCGCGTTTGGTAGGTAGCTTTCCAGTGAAGGCACCTACTATTACCGTTATTTCATACGGTTTCTCCTTAAGGCGCTAAGTCGAACGGTCTTTTTCTTTGAAGTCGCCCCACAAGATTTGTCTCGTCCAATCTCCGGATTATTTCCTGGTTGCAATGATGCACAAGACGAGTGCGAAGTTTACGAGCAAAGCTTATTTCTCTCGGTAAAATTTGTTGTAGCTTATACTTCAAGCCCTCGTGCCATACCATACTTGCGATACATCGAGAAAAACGCTTGAACACATCTTTTTTCCCTCTATCGCGTTTTCAATTACATTTGTTATCCGATAGACCTGATCGATTGTGGAATGTTTGACCTTAAAACCGAACTGGTGATCCGGGATCAATCGTCTTTCTTCAGTTATCGATTTTAAACATTTAAGCAGGAGAATTTTGAAATTATCAGCAGGAGCGAGATGGGTCTGTATCATTTTTTGTCCTGTGGACTTTTCCCCGGTTTTGGAACCATTATGACTTCTGCCACTTTCCAATGGCTTGGAACGTATAAAAGTCTCATGGAATCATTTATAATGTGGAGGTGCTTGACAAACGCTTTTGGAGGTAGTTCCTTTAGAATTTCACTTGTAATCAAATCGTATCCTGGAGCCTTATTATTTTTTAGGCCTTTTATTATTTGCTTTAGCTCAGACAGTGATACAGATTTTATATTGTAGTTGTCGGATCCTGTTCTGAGATTATGTTCTTGGGGCAATTGACGTCCTTCGAACGGTTTGAATGTTTCTTCCAAGTGGTCGGCAAACAAATTCACTTTCTCTTTGTCTCATTTTCCCCATTTTCCGTTGGCTGTTTTTATCGGTGGAAATTGTATAACAGGTTTCTTAGTCGACTTCACGGCTTTCCAGAGTGAATAATTGGAACACTTGTCCGCAGTCAAGCCTTTGAGGTAATTAGAAGTCTCACGGTTCTTATAATATTGCAGCATTTGCTTTAGCTTATTTGATAGGCGATTCAAATAGGATTTATGCGGGGGCGCACGTGTTTGTTGCCATTTCCTCCGTGCCTTTCTTTTTTCTCGTACAAAGCCTTCTATATCGGGCATGTATATTTGCTTTCCGTGTTTTATTCCTCTAGTTCGAAAGGAAGTGTTGTTCCACGCAGCTCTTTGGATAATGCCCTCGAACTTGTCAACTTCGTCTTCTACTTGCAACGGTGTCGTAAGTGGAACTCTTAAAGCAATATTTTCCTTGCAATTTCTTTTGAAATCATCCCAGTTTGTAATAACAAAAACAATAATAACAAACTTTTTTTTTTTCTATTTAGGAAACAAGGTCAACTCAACGTCTTGCAGTGATTCAGAGTCACCAACCGAACCGCTGACACAACGTCTAGCAGCAATATTACGCTCCAAGTGTGGTGTCGGTGATGACAAGTAGACCGAATCATCAGCAACTCCAGCAATTGCCAAGACTTCTACTCCAAAATTGATTCTAAATAAGCGGACGCCTCAGCAATAAAATAAAGGCCGACCTTTAACCATAGCCGAAATCATTATCTAAGACAGCCCTTGTCTACATTTTTTTATATTTGTAGTGTAAATGTATGTTTTTCAAACAAAAAAAAACAAAAAAAAACAAAACAGGCATTGGGGAGTACTGCAATATTAAAAAAAAAAAAAAAAAAAAAACTCAATGTTGTCAGTTTCTTTAAAACAAAAAAAAAAAAAAAAAAAAAAAAAAAAATACAAATGAAAAGATTTAAATCAAACTATGTATCTAACATAAATACAATATAAGACTTTTGATGGATAAACTATGCAAAACATATCGTACAAAGTTATATGAAATGAACAGAGATTTCGCAAAACCAAAACAAACAAATAAAACAACCAAAATGAACAAATGTTGCAAAGCAAAGCTGGACTATGTTAACTTGGATGTGTCTCATACATTTATATGTTTGTATACAATGCACATATACCCTGTTGAAAAATATATAAAAACAAATAAAAACAGAACCCTATATATATATATATATATATTTATACCAACCAAAAACAAAAAACAAAAAAAACATATGAATAAATATATATAAAATATATATCTACGTGTAAGTTAATGTAATTTTTGAAAAATATATACGACGAGTTAGAGAGAAAATAAAACAAAACCCTATAAAGGAATAGATTAAGATTTATGTAAGTTCTTATTTATCTCTATACATTGTGTACATTCAATGTGTATACTTATTATACATACAGACGGTCCAAAGTGTTAACCATTTTTATTTGACAAAATTGTTACTTTCTCTCATTTTTGTTTTTTTTTTATTATTTCTTTGTCCTTTTAATTATCTCTGACCTTTTGTATAACGAAACAATGTCCAACAATAAAAACTATCTATACCAAATGTACTCTTAATTTTAAGAAAAAAATATAGTACAGATGCAAATTCAGATACATACTAAAAAAAACCAACAACACAACAGAACAGACAAATGAAAATGACATTTTGTGCAATAATAACAAAAACAAAAACAATAACATTATTATTATAAATATTATTATAACGTATATATCTATTTTAATTAAAATATATTTAATATGTAATTTATAAAACAAAAACAAAAGAACGTACTAAACGTATAACGAAAGACTTATTATCAACTGATTTGTAAAAAAAAACGAAATGTGTTTGTAAATTATTTTATTTTTTAATAAAATGATTGCTATTTGATGGTATGAAAGAGAGCAGGAAATTTATTTATTTTATTTCTATCACTATTCAAATGATACACGACTTTTAGCTCAGGATAAGGATTTCCCAGACTAAGTCAGGGTCTTGGAAAAGAATTGGTGCCGGAAGAGCTATTATTGGTTCAACGGCAGCACTCGCATTCCAGAACGGGTAACTGGCTTTCGGTCTAACTGATCCCTCGTCCTAGGGGTATCAAAAATGGAACCGGCCCTCCAGGTTGAGGGTTGTAACGCCGAGGTAACTTCCTGGCTATGGAAAAATATAAAAGTTTCGAAACATAAACAAGCCTCGGAAATGGATTGATCTACTATTGACAATGCATGTGAGATGTAAGGCCCCTTAATAGGCCAAATGTAGCAGAACAACTAGCGGAGGCTCTAGACTGCTGCAAGGCAGACATTACTCCCATTCAAAAAATGCGATGCGATGGATGAGGATGAAAATCTGTGACGTCTACTCAGCAACTGTTATCGACGGCAAAAGCAGCGTCTATTTGGATGCGCACTTGTTGTTGAAGGCAGACTTAAGGAAGAAGTGTTGAGTTTCCGGCATGTGAACGAGTGCCTTGCAGCAATCCGCATCAAGGCTTAATTTGCCAAAATTAGCATGATATACGCGCATGCCCTCACATAGAAGAAAGATGACACCAAAGATGTCTTCTAAGAGCTCTCGAGCGAAACCTACCGGCAATGCCTTAACTATGACATTAACATTGTCCTCGGCTGTTTTAACGCATAACTAGGAAGAGAGGGCATCTTTTGTAGTACTCTCTGAAGATATAACCTACACGACACCACTTCCTATAACAGATTCAGGATAATTCTTCAGTATTATGGATGTCCAAACGTTCCGAGGAGCCAACCTCGACTCGGACCATTACCTTGTTGTAGCCAAGGTATGGTTGGGGATATCCCGAACAAAGCCAAGACAAGCTAATATTCTGAGAAATTTCGATGTCAGACGGCTACAATCACAAGAGATCGCCAAATCCTTTTTCGATCGAGTCTCTCTTAATCTCTTCAGATGTCCTTTACCGCCAACATCAAACAACCAAGAACAGCAGCAACACTGCCAAAAAGTCATCAGAGATGCCGCTTCTGATGTGCTGGGTTTCACTCGACCACCACAACGAAATCTCGGTGAGCTCTATTAGCAGAAGAGGAGAAACGAACACCGGCTTCTGAGGAGGAAAAGAAAAGAGCATGAGAATCGTGTCGAGGAAATTGAGAGATGATACTCCAGCAATAAGATTCGGAAGCCTTACCAAAAGGTAAAGAAACATGCCACAGACACAAGTCCCGATCCGAACCCTGTAGAGACGAAGGAACATCGTAGTAGAATCGCAGTCGATGCTGAGGATCTGGGAAGATCATATCTGTGGACCGTATAACGGCCATGATGAAACAAATACCGCTGTCAGACAGAATGATCCTTTCAACGATGATGTAGACCAACAATTCCGTTCACCTGACCTGGATGAAGTGAAGATAGCAATATCTAAGCTGAAGTCCAACAAAGCTACTGGAGCGGACGGCCTGATCGCCGAGCTCTTTAAAGCGGCAGGCAATATGGTCTCTGAACTGCGCCAACTACAACTACAGATATCGACTCTAAGGCCATGTATGACAGCATCTATAGAGACGAGCTATACAGTGCAATGTCTAGTTTTGGCATCTCTGCCAAACTCGTCCGTCTGTGCAGGATAACGATGGAGACTGCATGCTGCTCCACCAAGTTCAGTAAAGATTTCACCGAGACCTTTGATGTCAAAAAAGGATTTAGACAAGACGATGCGCTGTCATGCAATTTTTTGAACATCATACTTGAAGAATTGTGAAAAACTCACGAGCAAACACAAGTGACACAATCTTTCAAAAGTTCGTCCAATTACTCGCATACGCCGACGATATTGACATAATCAAAAGAAAGCAGCGTGATGTCAGTGGCGCTGAGACGGAAACGGCGAAAATGGGTTTAGCGGTCAATGAGGGCAAGACCAAGTATATGCTGTCAAGCAAAAAGGACAACCAACACCGACGTCTCGGGCAGAACGTCACCCTCGACAGATATAACTTTGAGGTAGTTAAGGACTTTGTCTACCTAGGCTCTGCTATAAATACAGACAACGACACCAGCGTTGAGATCAAGCGAAGAATAACTCTTGCCAACCTCTATTTCTTTGGGTTAAGAAGGCAATTGAGTAGCAAAGCCCTCTCTCAGACAACAAAAGTCACCCTTTATAAGACCTTAATAATCCCGGTCCTGCTCTATGGCGCAGAGGCATGGATATTATCAAAAATGGATGAGGGTGTTCTTGGTTGCTTCGAGAGAAAAATTCTTCGGGCGATCTTCGGTCCCGTCTGCATTGACGGTGAGTGGAGGAGGAGATACAACGACGAACTGTATGGACTGTACAGCGACATGGACCCAGCCAGAAGAGTGATGATCCAAATACTGAGATGGGTGGGTCATGTAGAGCGCATGGACACCAATGCTCCGGTCCGAAAAGTCTTCGAATCCGCTCCCGAGGGACAGCGCAGTAGAGAAAGGCCAAGACTCAGGTGGCGCACGCAAGTGGAAGAGGACCTCAGCCAACTTAGCCTGCGAAACTGGAGGCAGCTAGCCAGGGATCGAGCTGGTTGGAGAAGCTTGTTGACTGAGGCCTAGGTCCACCCCGGACTGTAGCGTCACCTTAAGTAAGTAAGACAAATCGCCAATATAATTTTGGCTACTGACCACAAACTAGTTGACAGATGGCACCCAAACTCACCGTCAATATAGATGACAATTGCACCAACAAAGCAAAAACAAATTGTAAGAACCAATTTGAATATATTGTATTGACTCAAAATTTAAAATAATAAAAGACCTTTATTTTTAATTAAATTAATATAGACTAATTTATTTTGTTTTTTATTAAAACTTTTACATAGACGTATGTATGTATATATAATTTTCCTTTTTTATAAATTTAAGTTTGAATTTTATTCATATATTTTACATTTTTTTGGCTTATAAACTAAAACAAAAAATACAATGAGGATGCAAAAATAAATGTTATATGGGTTTTATAAAAATTATGTGATGATGAAATGTCTTTAAAAAAAACATCGAAAACTTAGTCCATATTATACATATACAATAGATATATTTTGTTTTCTCACTTCTTTTTAACCAATTTTTGGGGATTCTTCGGGCTGATATGTTAAACAATTCCGCTATATGTAAATTACAAACCTAATAGGCGTATTTATATGTTTTCCATAATGCCAGGCTTAAGAAACAATTTTTATTCAACATTTCGCTGGTTAGCATGTATTTTATGTAAAACAAAAACTCACTGAAATAGATACGAGTAGTACTACGTAAAAAATATTTAAATTAACTTTATATAAATCTTCTTATATTTTTTCTTTATCTCTTAGCACCATTAATTTACGTTCATTTTTCTTTTGTGGATAGTTACCACTAAATATAGAAATGTAAGTTTAAAAACAAATCAGGCAAGTTTTTTTATTTTTGTTTTGTATTCTGTTCAAAATAACTGACGAAGCGCACGTAAAAATCCAATAATTTATCTGAAGATATTTTTGTAATTACGACTGCAATGCCGTGTTTTATCGGCAGTAAAATTATAAAGATTTAAAAGTGCACGAAAAAGAGAGACTTTGGTGATATTTTTGATGGGGTCAGCAGTCTTACAACAAGAGTCTGTGAACCGCCGAACAGAAGCCTAAGCATGACAAGAGAAATCAAAACCTACTGCAGCAATATCATCAACTTGCTAAGACAACCATTTTATTTTGAGCCAGAACAGATTGTAATAAAATTAAAACTGAAATTAAATGAAAACTTATCTTAATACCTAAAACACAAATTTAAGGACCAAACACTATCTCTGTGCTACGGAGTCAATTATCTTGGCATTTTCCTTGACTCAAAGCTTAGCTAAAAGTAAAGTAGGCTAAGAAAGCGTGCATTACTTTTAATGCATGTAATAACAAATTCAGTAAGTAATGGACTACTCGTATATAACGAAGATTTATTCTATGGATATATTGAACAAAGCTGTAATTCGTTCAATACTCAGCTAAGTGTCATCGATTGTTGGCTATCACTTGGTGGCTAGCGCTGTGTAAGATATAAAGCTCAGAGAATCAAACTTCTGCTTTCATTGACAACATTATCGCACCATATCTACACTTGAATTGAACATTTTTAGAAAGGTTCCTAACACGACAGAAATGGAATGATGGAAAGGTAGTTGAGGACTACAAGGCAACAATCTATATCGACTCATCTTCTCGGACAAATTGCGTTTGTTGATGTCTATGCATCTATCAGACTATGCTAACGTCTTTCAAGAGTTTTTGGCGATTATAGACTTGCCTTTTAGTTAGAAACTCCCAACAACTGCCCTAAAACACTGCTATCTGTACGGATAGGTAAACTGTATTCAAAGCTATTAACATCCTCAAAACATGTAAGACAAGGTCAATAGGTCAACCTTTCTGGCTCTCAATAATATAGTGTTGCCAGTACGAGGAAACTGCGAAATTGAAAATGACGAAACATCAGATGAGCTACCGAGGCGGGGGTCAGAGTTTGACGATTCACTTACAAAAATAGGCATCATTCCGGTAGGGGTATCATGCACCCGAGCTAGGGATAACCTTTAAGACCATCCATCGTAGCTGATGTTAATATGAAAAAATCCCTCACCCACTTTATTGGCAAATGCCCGACTTTGACGACGTGCTGCCTTAAGATCACAGAACTAATCCTTTTCCAAGCTAGATTATAAGGGCAAGTAGAAGCTGATTCTAATGTCCTCGCAGAAGTATTACCTTCTAAAATCTGAACATGCCTGAATGTTAGATAATTTAATCTTTACAATTATTGAAGTATTGGAAAACATCGAGGAATATCAGGGAAACCCACATTTTATGGGCTTTGAAATTGCACTAACGGAACTCAGTGTTAGGCTACACAAAAACACGCCTTATCGGATCGGGATAAGTAAACGATTTGGCGATATTTAGCTATCAATCAAGTAGAAGAAGAATACCATTTTTTATAAAGGTAGGAGGTAGGTGAAGGATCTAATTTGTGTTGGATTTTACGAATCGCGACCGTGTAGCGTTCTGCATGAAGTTGCTGAAGGCAACACTATTGGGCGGGCGCCCACTAGAAGATGATAAGAACGGCGTCCATGATATGAAAAGATAGTCATATATGTCGACCAGTAAAAGGTCGATCTTGCTTTTTTAGCCTTTTTACGTACTTCAGGAAATCAAATTTGAAAATGAGCCAAAATTCTGGAAAAAAATAGTGCATATATTTCACACTATCTTTTTAACCGAGGCGGTTACGCTCGCAAATGGTTTACTCGCTCCTGTTCTGGGATTTTCTATGTAAAGTCACTTTACGCTCAGGTCGACGATTCGCCCAAAAAGATAATGAAATTCTCCAAAATAATAAGGAAAACCAGCTCATTTTATCTGCGGAAATCCATGTCGAACAAAACTTTGATCAAAAAACTGTTTTAAACCATTTACATAAGGCTTTATACGAAAGGGATTCCTGTGGTTAAGTAATAAAAGAATCAACAGTGAAAAATTCAATGGACCGAATTTCCACGACTAAAACGAAACGAAATGGAGCCTTTTTTGAAGAGATAAGAGATAATAAGAGGTGGAAAAACATCCAATCTATTGTAGATGGAGCTCTAAAATCCATGGCAAAACTTTGTGTTAGGTGAGATTGGAAGGGAATTGTGCGTCACGAGCTGCTGCCAACCGCCCAGATGGCTGAAAAAATCACAGGTTACACTTGGTTACATCTACAACTTTTAGTTCTTCAATAGCCCTTTCCGGAATCAAGTAAAAGATGCGATTGTGGAAAATATTGGCCGAATGTTCAAGTTTGTTTGGTAGTCACGTTACAGTTGTTTCGGTGGTCTATACGTATGTTTGGGTCCGTTCTCGAAGATTTAAAGTTGCATCTCCTTTTTTTGAAATGAATAAGAAAACTATTATTTTAAATCTGCAATAAATCGGAAATGTTTAAGGAGGTGGGCTTGAAAAGGTCCAGTATTGCATAAAAACAAAGATTGTACAACGCAGAAGACACTCATACACAAAACGCTGGCCTCAAAGGTGGAAGAAAAATGTTAATGAAAAAAATTATTGGTGGTCGAAATTTAAACAAGTTCTGGCATAAGGATCCGGCTAAAGCTACTCATACATTGACTTCGAATCAGGCTAACTCAACAATTCAAAAGACCTGGACCTGGACCTAAACTCAACACTAGCAATCAGTATTGTAGGTTACGTGTATATCCATATCAGCAAAAGGTCAGTTCTACACTTCCTACATCGACTTTTGATATAGAAAAACTTTAGAGCAGCAATTTAGAAAAAAGTGTTTTTTATACCCATGGTAGTGATCGTCGCAAAAAACCGACCCAAATCCACTTAAGAGTTCATAATTAAAACTTGGTAGCACAGACATGTCCATAATAGTAAGTGGCAAATTCACAGTGAGCGCGCAACAAGCAAAATAAAAGTGCAGTTGATCATATATGGCAGCGGCGGTCACTTAAACCAGATAGATTGCCATTTTTGCTGGAATAGCGCGTAACTACGAGTAAAGTTGGGCGATCTATAAGCAAATCAGCATCTTCTTTTGCTGACAAAATTTTATGTGAAAAAAAAACAAAGAAAGCTAGTAAATATCGACATCAGTGGAAAACATAGTCTGCCACAAATTAAACAAGGGATAAGGCCATAAACCAACAGAACAACTTCGATTTAAAAGGATGAAAGCAAGAGTATTGCAAAAATTGGGCTGGATGTTTCTAAAGGCTGGTTCCACTTGATAAAATAACACAATTTAAAACCCATTGAACGAACAATATGGAAAAGAAAAACACTTCAAGCCATTCAAGCGGGTAAAAAGTAAAATACAGCGCTATAAAGTGCATCTCGGGTTAAACTACGAACGGAAGGCAGAACATATGGAATAGGAGTGAAGGAAATGTATTATAAATTAGAAGAACTACCCACACAACCTATAATTAAATGACAAGCTATTGTAAAAGGTAAGGTCGAGGTACAGACAAAGGGGTTACTATTTCTAAAGTTGTGACACATCGAAGAAATTCAATCGCCGAAATATATAGAAGACTAACAGCTTCACCTACTAGGGGAAAAAAACACCATTCGCAATTGATAAAAATTCCTGCTCTATGGCGGAGAGGCATGGACATTATCAAAAATAGATGAGGGTGATCTTGGTTGCTTTGGGAGAAAAATTCTTAAGTGATCTTCGGTCCCGTCTGCATTGACGGTGAGTGGAAGAGAAGATACAACGTTGAACTGTATAGACTGTACAGCGACATCGACTTAGCCAGAAGAGTGAAGACCCAAAGACTGAAGTGCCTGGGTCATGTAGAACGGATGGACACCAACGCTCCTGTCCGAAAAGTCTTCGAACCTGCCCCCGAGGAATAGCGCAGTAAAGAAAGACCGAGACTCAGGTGGCGCACGCAAGTCGAAGTGGACTTGAGCCAGCTTAGCGTGCGAGACTGGAGGCAAATAGCAAAAGATCGGGCTGGCTGGTGAAGCTTGTTAACTGAGGCCCAGGTCTACGACGAACTGTGGCACCACCTAAATTAAGTAAGTAAAAATTCTCCCATGCGGTAACTTTTTCTCGATGCTTGAAGCTCGCGAAGACGAAAATGTAAATATTGCTAAGATCATAGTTATTCAAAGGGCGGGCCCGGGAACATGCAGACAGGTCAGATCACACAACCTTCGAGGTATTAGCAGAAATCGCAACTCTAATGATTTGATACTCGTATTTTCCCCCAATAAAACGATGTGAGGCAATTAGATATCCCATAAGTAGTTTCCATTTTAATTGTATAAAGCCCAGGTGAATACGATAAATTTGTAATCACTAGCGATCGTTGAAACTTTTGTCAGTTACTATAAAAGTATACGAGAGAGTTCTAGGCAGAAAAGAATTCAGGATTGAAGGAAGCAGATATACAGAAGGCTCTAGAATTGATCAAATCAATCAAATATCGAAACAAACCTAATTCCTGAAATTTATTTAAAAAGACTTATCGTGGCGAAGAGCGAAAACATTTTATAGTTATCTATATCGTTATCCATTGAGATAACGATGTCGTATAAGAAAGCAGCATGACTTAAAAGTCAGCAGCCACTTTTCAGCATTTTGTGATAGAAACATGCCGTATAAATGTAACAATCAACCAGTTCAGCTTTAAAATACAAACTGTGGCGCTGGCAGCCCGGTATGGGCCATGGCCTAGCTTCTTGACACTCATTTGTGTTGCTCATGTTGTCATTTTAGTCACATCTGAGCAGGGCCTACGGTTTATCGCAGAGTCCGAACGGCACTCCTTAGAAGCTTTTTCGTAGGCAATTTTACTTTCAAGAGTTTGCCGTTTCCCGCCGAAAGGGTGATGGCGATTTGAAAAATTTTTGGTGACCCAACCAGCAATCGAACCCAGACTCTCTGCGTGATAATCCAATGAGCTAACTATCGCGCCATCGCCAAAGCCTGTTGGGCGATGTAGAAGAAATAAAAATTAAAAATTACAGCGACAGAAATGAAATTGTAATCCGCTGTTGTACTACTATAACGTAATCTGATAAAAAGTACGCGGATTCATAGATGACTTCATATTTGGAAGTCGCTAGTGAAAAACCGTTTGGCTTAACAAACCCAGTAGTCTTGCAATGCTCAATAAACACCGCCTGTAAATCGATCAATTAAAAAAAGAAGCTCGAGTTTCAGTCGAGCTTTAAAAAACACACCAAAAAAAAAATTGTTGGATCACTCAAATGTCAAGTCTTGATATCACTTACGAGGTGATCCACAATAGAACGACCTGGAAAATGATTTAAGGTCTGCAAATTTAAGCAACTTACTGTCAGAGGAATATAACGCCAACATAATCAAGGTACAGCTACTACGACATCCGCAAAAATTAAGATCACTCATGAAGCTCTGCAGCTTAGAGTAGTATGAGTAGTAGTATGAAGAAGATAATAAATCTCTGCAATACGAAAACACAAAAGCAGTTCACACATCCACGAAATGTTTCAAAGTTACACCTATCCAGAACAAGTGAGGAAAGTCTTTCACATGCCTTTTAATATTTTTTCTTATCTCATATTTCGAGCACTCCAAAATCTATATTACTTAACAATTAGCATTACAATTGTCTATTTGAATTTATAAAAACATTAAATATAAAGTTTAGTTAAAAAGTAAAAAATAAATAAAAAATAACAAAAATATTCTAAAAATATATTTTAAAAAAGTCAGGTATACCATTACAATATCCATAATTAACTATTCTCTTAATAGAACCATTTCCAGGTAAAAAGATTTACTTATACAATACATATATAGAACCTACTACTTTGCTTGTTATTTATTTTTATCTGTTTTATTTATTAATTGCATTAAAACTATTAAACAAAACTATTTTGAAAACTTTCAGGTATGTTGTACTTTTCAGAAAATTCGTTTAATCAGATATTTTCTTATTTAAAAAATGGAATTGAAAAATATATATGATATTATAAACAATATATACGAGTATTAGTAAAAAGCTAAAATGGTTTTCTGTTATTAATTTAAAACTGATGATTGGTTCTTTTTTTAATTAAGAAAATATCTTATTAGTTGAAGTGTAATTTACCCTATAGATTCATACAATTCTTCTTGTGTATCCATTCCATTTATTTAATCTATTTTATATACCTTTCTATTATAAATTGTAAATTTTATTCTCTTTCTTTTGAAAAATAAAATTATATAACATATTATATGGAAATGCTGTTTAACAATTTCTTTTGTAAGAAAATTGTTTTAAATTTTTTATTTTCTTTTATTTTTGTCAAACAACAAGTATTTGTTTGGGTTTGAATATGTTAGACATGTTTTTGGCACTATTCGTCCATTACAAATGAGATACAATTAAATGTATGATATAATATCTACTCCCTAAAAATACATTTACTCATGTATTTATATATATATATTTATTTCTTTCTTTCTATATTTTCCTCAAAGGTTAAACTACCACCGATAATGTTTTTTTTTATATCAATTTCAAATACCCAAGACTTACTCTGAAGTTGGATAAGCATTTACAGCAAAACTTAATTTTAAATTAAGTTTTTTATTTTTTATTTTTTACTGAAACTGTTGAAACACTTTGTCAACTCAAAAAAGTTGATCCTTTCTTTTTAATTTAAATCAGTTCAAACTTTATTTTGCATTCTGTTTTAAAAACTTGTTGACTGCAACAAGTCAAATATAGTATTTTGAAAGTTATTTACTTTATAAAGAAAACAAAAGAAACTCATAAAAAGGAAAAAGTGTAAAAAATAAAATTAACTCTTACAACAAAAATTTTAACAAAAGGTCTGTTTGCATTTTAATGTTTTTCATACATGCAGCTACATTTTTTAGTAGGGATTATTACGTACATAAATCGTTCTTAATTGTTACCAAAAACAAAAAAGAGAAGGGTATTTTTTTAAGGGCTCCTTTTACTAGGTGGGGTGACAAGTAACCTCTTTGAGCACCAGAATACGCTGCTACTGCAAAAAAGGTTATGGTGCCATGAAGTCCGTTCATATTTAGGCAGATATGCCAAATTTCAGTGCGATACTGTCTTTAGTTTTGTTTTGACAGCTGATTTTTGTTGACGTGTTTGGCATCATGTTGAGTATGGACAAAAACGATTTTCGTTCTCTCATAAAATATTATTTTTTGAGAGGCAAAACGGCGAAGGAAACAAAAGAAAAGTTGGATAAAGATTATGGGGCTAATGCTCCGTCGGATAACACCGTCAAATATTGGTTTCGAGAGTTTCGTGGTGGCCGCAACTCCACTACCGATCAAGTCCACAGCGGCAGGCCCTTCGATGCGGTTACAGAGGATAATGTCAAAAAAATACATGAAATGGTGTTGGCTGACCGGAAAGTGAAGGTGCGCGAGCTAGCAGATACCACAACGATTAGTACTGAGCGCACACGCCATATTTTGGGCAATATTCTGCATATGAAAAAGTTATCCTGCCGCTGGGTGCGCGCATGCTCACTCCTGACCAAAAACACGAACGCGAGAGCACTTCGAAAGAGTGTTTGGACGTGCTGATGCGGAATCGGGCGGACTTTTGGCATCAATTGGTAACTGTTGATGAAACCTGGATCCACTATTACTCACCAGAGAACAGAATGAGTGCCCAGCAATGGACTGAAGCCGGCACGGGTGCTCCGAAGCGGCCGAAGGAGGTTCAATGGGTCGGAAAGGTTATGGCGTCGGTTTTCTGGGATTGTCATGGCATACTCTTTGTGGACTACCTTGAAAAAGGAAAAACCATCAACAGCGAGTATTACTGTGTATTATTGGAGCGATTGACGGCCATAATCGTTGCAAAACAGCCTCACATGAAGCGAAAAAAATTTTGTTTTTGCAAGACAATGCGCCGGCGCATAAGGGCATCGCAACCACGGCTAAAATCAATGACTAACGGCTCCAATTGCTGTCGCATCCACCGTATTCGGCCGATTTAGCTCCCTCGGACTATTATTTCTTCCGAAACCTCAAAAGATGGCCCATCAATAAAAAATTCAGCTCACGCGAGGAATTCGACGCCACCTTCCGGAAAATTACTTTTCGGACGGGATCAAGAAGTTGGAAAATCGCTGGAATAAGTGTATCAAGCTAAAAGGGGACTATATTGAATAAAATAAAATAAAAACATTTAAAAATTTTTTTTTTCATTCCCAAGGAGGTTACTTTTCACCCCACCTAGTATACATTGTCACTAGAGGAATCGAATTTAAACCAAAAATCTGATTCAAGATATTATACTCGTATATTTGATACAATCCCAGAACCATGCCTTTTTTGTATTTGAAGAAGCATCTGCTGTATATTCAATTTTAGAGGAGTTTATTGAGAATTTGTTTGGGGTTCATTCCAACAATGACGCGTTTTTAAACTTTTAATGTTTATGATTTAAGGCACAACATACATAGAATATAATGTTGTCGTTAAATAGAGTCCTCACCAAGTAAATGGAACCACACATCGCCCGGATCAATGTCGTATTTTCGAAAAGAAATATGGCCTGAACATTGGTCGGCATTGTTCACCATTGACTATAACGCGAGCTCCAACCTCGTTTTTTTTAGAAAAATAAAAACCAATGATGAAACTAACGAGAAAACCACAGAAAAAAGCGTGTAATTGAGTCTTCTAAGTCTCTTGTGGGTTATGCACGTTCACAAACCAATTGATCCAAAAGTAAGTCTTGTCACTAAACTTAAGATTCATGCTACTCACGATGTTAATCCGCAAACTTTCGTCAAAAGCTATGGTCTCGTGGCTTTATTTCCTGCAGCACCTCGATCTTACATAAGTGTAGGTTGAGGTCTATTTGCAAAATTTGTTTGAACGTGCAAAGGCCAACATGTTGCAATCAACGTCGAATAAACAGTTCCAGGAATCTTTCTTTACGTCTTTGGCACAGTTTCTCTTGCATGACTTTACGTCATGTAAAATAAACGGGCAACGAAAGCAAGCTGGGGGTATTTTCAAAAACGTTATAGTCTTACAAATAACTGCATTAGTTACGTTTAATAATGCAGATTTTCCATAGAACTAACCTAGTCAAACTTTATTACCCTTGAGTTCATAAAAGTCAGCTTATCGTCATGCTTCTGCAGATTTGTTAGGCACTTCAATTGTGACTACAAAAAAAAAGTTAGAAGACATTAGTACGGAAAATTAGGTCTCTTATGCATGAGCCATAAACAGCTAGCCTAAGCATTTTGCAAGCGGCACTGGTTAACAATTCGGGATTCGAGAGTATCAATTAACTATGCCATATTGTTAACACCTATGAGTTTTATCGAATAATATCTGCCAAGTGCAGTGAGCAACATCGAAAATGTGCTCATTTCAACATACTCGTACTGAAGATGGACAATTTTTTAATTGTGAACAATGCACGTGCTATTCATGTATAATAACTGAGTTTCCCAATGAGTTTACTCTCCATAATGCATCGGTGTTAATAGCCACTATTCCACTGTCGAGCAGAAAGAAAACGGTTTCGAACTCATTGTAATATAAAGAGTTATAATGGCTGAACAGAATGTGAATGTGAATCTGAATCTTGAATCTTAATCTGATACGAGGGCGGGTCAATAAGTCCGTGACTTTTTGAATTTCTGACCTCTTTACTGAAACAGCAACACTGCTCCTGTCAACAGGCATCTGTCAGTTGACTCCTGTCAAAATTTAAACTTGCTGCGTCAGTTAGTTTGTGTTTGACAGCTATTTTTATCAGACTACTCACTAATTTGAGGAGAAAATGGAAAAAAGTGAATTTCGTGTGCTTATTAAGCATTATTTCTTGCGAAAAAAAACCATTACCGAGACCAAGGCTAAGCTTGATAAATACTATGGGGACTCTGCACCATCGATTTCAATGGTAAAAAAGTGGTTTACTGAATTTCGTTGTGGCCGTACAAGCACTGAAGATGCCGAACGTCCTGGACGCCCAGTTGAGGTCTCTACACCGGAAATATTTGAAAAAATTCACGTTATGGTGTTGGCCGACCGAAGATTGAAAGTGCGAGAGATTGTGGAAGCCGTAGGGATCTCGCATGGCTCAGTGGTTTCAATTTTGAATGATCACTTGTGCATGAGAAAGCTTTTCGCAAGATGGGTGCCGCGTTTGCTCACAGTCGACCACAAACGCAATCGTGTAACAACTTCACAGGAAGGTTTGGCGTTGTTTAATCGCAATATGGAGGAGTTTTTGCGCCGTTTTGTAACCGTGGACGAAACATGGATCCATCACAACACACCAGAGAACAAACAACAGTCAAAACAGTGGGTTTCTAAGGGTGAATCGGCGCCCAAGAAGGCCAAGGTGGGTTTGTCAGCCAATAAAGTTATGGCGACTGTTTTTTGGGATGCACGCGGGATAATCCACATTGACTACCTTCAAAAGGGAAGAACAATCAATGGGGAATATTATGCCAACTTATTGGACCGATTCAATGACGATTTGAAAAAAAAACGACCTCATTTGGCCAAGAAAAAAGTTCTTTTCCACCAAGACAATGCAAGGGTGCACACATGTGCAGTTGCCATGGCAAAAATCCATGAATTGGGCTATGAATTGCTCCCTCATCCACCCTATTCTCCAGATTTGGCTCCGAGCGACTACTTCTTGTTCCCAAACCTGAAGAAATGGCTTGGTGGAAAAAGATTTGACTCCAATGATGAAGTCATCTCGCAAACAAAGGCCTATTTTGAGGACCTCGACAAATCATTTTTTTTTGGAAGGGATAAAAAAATTGGAGAAGCGTTGGACAAAGTGTATAGAGCTCAAGGGAGACTACGTTGAAAAATAAAATTATTTTTTTATCAAAAAATCTGTGTTTTAATCCAAAAGTCACGGACTTATTGACCCGCCCTCGTATCGAACTGTCAAAAGTTGAATACATGTATAATCTGTATCTTGAATCTGCATCTCGAAGTTGAATAGCACCAAACCTCAAGATACAGATACAGATTCAAGCTTCAGATTTACATTCTAGCCAGCCCTATTAAGCTATAGTCATACAAGATTCTTTAGGCTTAACCCCGAATCATCAAAAACGACAGAAGACTGAGTACGCAGTATTTAATAATTTAAAAAATATATGAGTTAATAGGACGATAACATACACTATAGAAAATGTCCGAAACTCATAAAAAGGAGGAGATCTGGTAAATGAATTCGCCTATTTTGTCAAAGAATGCATAAGGAAAAGGCTGGGGGTTGGGCGTGAAGTTAATTACTCGGTCACGTAAGAACCGTGCTGTCGAGAAGGAAGCAGTACCCTCGGACATTAATTTGTCACTGTTGAAGAATCTATAAAGCAAAAAAGGGACAACGACATTCGGATATGCATTTGTGATGTTTGGACCTTGTACAACTATCGAAGACTCTAAACTGCTTTAAAGCAGGTATCACGGTATCCCACAAAATGTTGTCAATGATTCGAAGCACAACACTTAGATTGTCCTTGGTGGTTAAAAAAAACAAAGTCTACATGAAACCTGCTCTTTAAATGGACCCAAGCTAATCGCGGCGTGGCGAAATGATGGCCTGTCATCCGATTCCTTTAAAGAATTATGCGAAACATAGTTGTCAGAGTCAAAGGCTTTATCTTTAAAAGTTCTGTACAAATGTGCAATTTTTCCAGCCAGTCGGACAGAGTGCGACAATAGAAAGTATAGCAGTAAGGTGGTAAATGACTTAGCCTTTGTCCAGGCTCTATTATAAATTTGAAAAAAGACATAAGGTTGTAGTTGAAAGTCTATCTCACGAGTAACGAAAAAGGCCCTGCATAACACCTTGCAACTACTGTATGGCGCGATTTCGTGAATTTTATTTAACAAACATGAAAATGCCTTAGGATGCCTTAAAGAAAAAGTTATTCGGGTAATTTTCGGGAGCTTTGCATAAAGGGAATTTCGAGAAGATAAAAAAAAAACGAACTGCATTGGCTATAAGCGGCACCGACTTTTTTTAAAAGGTCTGGAATTCATTGATTTCGATGGGAAGGACATATTAAGGGAATGAAAACGAATGCGCCTGCCCGAAGTGTCTGCGAAAGGGAAGACGTAGTAAAAGAAGACCTTTCCTAAAATGGAAACGGACATCTCAACCAAAATCGCGCTGACTTAAGAATGATGTTAGTAGAGTCACACTTCCACTCTGAACTGAGCTCCAACTTAAGTAAAGGAATTTCACATAATTGAATGTTACTCTTAATCTGAGAACTGCGAATTAGTGAACAGCCATGTACAAATACTCTGTACTCGTACTCCAAATTTCATTTCAACAGAAGAAGCTTATATTTAGCCAAGAAAATAAACCGACAACATGCTCCTACTTTTCCTACTAAATCGAATCATGCTGCAACTAAACCGTAAAGCAAGTGAGCTAAAATAAAAAATAAAAATAAATAAATAAAACAAACAATTGAATTAAAAATATTTAAATATACTTTTCATTTATTTAACATTAATAAAAAATAAAAATTAAAAAATATCTAGTAAGTAAAATTTTCATATAAACACATCCAATTATGGATATACATATATATTGCTAGCGTTTTTTCCTCATTAAGTCAAGATATAAATACTGTTGTTAAGGTTCATAATATGTATGTTGATTGATGACAATGTTGTCATCTTTTTGGTTATTAATACAAGTATGTAGGCAGACGTGTTTTTTACTTTGAATTTTATGAAATTACCTTATTGGCTTGATTGAATCACTCATGGCAAGTTAGACATCCAATACAATCATGACAAGTTACTACGTAAAGAGTAATGAAGTGGGCAGCTAAGTGATAGGCCAGAAGATGGATACTTCTTGAGTCAAGTTCTTATATTTTAAACAAAAACATCACGGAACATAAGCCCCTGTTGTTCTTGAATCACACGAGTCAATCAACTCGGTGCAGTAACAACTTCTCTCTTTTTGAAGATGTAAAAAGTAGCTTGCAGATGTCAACGCTTTAAAACTCCAGAGACAATATCGACTAAAAAAAAAAAAAACTTTTAAAAAAGTCATAGACATTGTAAAGTAGCTAATTCTCTTCTCCATTGGAGGGTACGAATACGCATCTTGCATTAATTGCGAATATTTTCACTCAGTTTGTTTGACACGGATAATCGAAATTTCCCCCTATTCAAGACGCAAATAAAAAATTGCATACAGTTTCTGTATCTTTACAAAATCAGAGACCAATTTAGCAATTGGACACCAACATCAGTTCTTTTTCTATCCAATTTAATTTAGATAGAGTACCCAACGAAACGGGAACACGAATGCACAAAGTTTTGCACAAAATTAAAATCTTCGCACTTTTTCTTTAGTTGAAAATGTAAAACAAATCTGCAATAGAACATTAAACAAAATTCGAGGACTTCTAAGAGCAAGATTTTCAGAAGGGCATTTCTAGTGAAAATATTCAGAAAACGAATCGTTCCAACTTCTAAGCCAATTTTGGGAACTTCATCTTTTTCAAGTGAACACTGTAAAATTGAATATTTGATCAGTCTTCTTATAAATCGTGTATATTTTACGCACACAAAACTATTATAGTATGTTCACATTTTAATTTGAACGTAAGCCACATCGAACATGGAACTATTTATATATTATAGAATAAGCTGGTTTTTGTAAGAACACAAATGAAAAAGTTAACAACAGTATTTATGGCTAGACTAACTTTTGCACTTAAAACAAAAACTAAAACTAAAAAAAAAAAATAAAACAAATTAAGGCATCTTTGAATCAAAAAGTCAGAAGAAACACAATATAGGTACTTAAATTAGAGTTAAGTTAAAATGAACTACAAAACAAAAACAAAAAAAAAAAAGAAGAGAAAAGAAAAAATTACAACTAAAGCCCTACCTACGCGTACATTGGTCTAAATTTACTTTGAAATTGTCTTATTCGTACATTCATATTCATATTCATATTGTTTTAAATAAGTCGGAAATGCTTACAAAAGAAAATTATCATTAGAACTGAGAATTATCGGCTTTAAGACTAATTCTAACAAGATATTTGATTCAACTGGTTTCTCTTGTCTTAAATATTGTAGAAGACAATGTTATTGTAACAAAAAAGAAAATTAGGTTTCTCTATTTTAACAAACAAAAAAAAAAAAACAAATAATGATAATATTATAATAATAATAATAATAATAATAAAACAAATTCCAATCAGTCGTATTATTAATTACATTTTACACGATACGATTGTCAACTTTAAATGTTAACAGTTATCTCTGTTAAAGCACATCCTTTATAGCTACCTGAATATACGCAATTTGTTTTGTTTCTTACACAATTGACGGGCTAGTCAATGGATAGTCTGGTATGATTTAGGGGGATGGTTCTACTTACATGACACTATGCGTATTATTCATTTTTCTTTTACTTTCTTATGTTCCTTTTTTTTTTTTGCATTCTACTAAAACTCTACTAAAACTTAACCCAATGTTGGGCTGTGTCCTATAAACAATTCGGTGTATCCCTTATCGTGTTGTCGTTGTTAGTCTCTATAAGAAGTGGCATTTGTGGATATTTGGTGAACTGCGTGAAGCGTTCCATGACACATGATGAAGACAGCCGCGCCTCGGCGTCATGATCCCAGCATTCTTCCATTGTGTCACAAATGATACTAAGACCCTGAAAAAATAAAAAACAAAAAACATTCGTTAGCAATTTTATCTGAAACCAAGCAATTTATTTTGTATTTCTCTCTTTGATGAGGTCTGAAATAGAATATCAGTGGAACTGTAAACGGATATTTCAAGTAATCGAACTACGGTGAACACCAACCTCAGATAGATTTCCATTTAAGCTGGAATAACACGAATAGGCGAACCACTTGTAAGTCAGCACGGTTTTTTCGAAAGAAAACAGGGAAAAGGGAAACGAATCGGTCATCAGTCTAGGATATAAGCTGGCATAACTAACAATGATAAATTTTGAGAGAAATACCATAAACCAATAACACACAAGGTCTAGATACATAAAAAATATAAAAGTAGTGTAAAACTCTCGACGGTGTTCCAAACGGCCAGCTCCACATAAATAGAGAAACGTGGTGTTGCAACGCTTTAATGAAAACGGCTGAGATAAGGAAAAAGTAAGCAACAGCGCATCATAAGTTGCTCCGTCAATTTAAACTAACAGTTACATACATGAACGTCGTAGAATAAAATAGAGATATTTTCTACATTCACATATCTAGGTTCATGCATTCACAAATTTAGAGAACGTGTTTTTATTGGTGGAGACATTGAGAGAATGAAGAGAAATTGTCATACACCCATATTCTCAAATCCGCCAGGGAGAATCGTCCAACGAAATCGAAAATTTGCTATTCCGAAATCCGTTCGAAGTGAATCGTCCGAATGTCGATAATGTGAATTGAGATTCACTGCATTCTTAAATCCGATCGAATCGAATCACTCCATACAAACAGATCCGCATCAAAATCGTTGCGGATTCGTATAAGTTGAGTAGTTTGCTAGTAAGGATGTAAGTTATTTTTATTGTGATAAGCATTATTTAACATATGAAATTGTAGGAAGAAAACTACAAACAGGGAACAATTTAAAGTGCTTGTCGATGAAGTGAAGAAATATCCCGACATAGCCAAAAACACCCCCTGAAGAAGTAAGAGATTTTTGGGAAAATTTGCGACGAAACTTAAACGAGCTAGGTCCTCCAATAAGGGAAGTGATGGAATGGAAGAAGGTTATTCCAATATTGCTCGATTATTTATCGTATTGTATATTACAAGTTTCCATCCAAATTAGGTTTGGAGTGACCATAAATCCCACCTAAAAAAGAAGCTTAGCCAGAACAAAAGGGAATTGAGTGCAACAGGAGGTGGGCCAAATAAACATATTTGCTTCACACCTGATGAGGAAGATGTGATACAGTTAGTAATGTTGAATGAGTCGGTTGAGGGCATAGACAACGACTTTTCATTTGGTCTTCCAAATGAAGCTATGTATATTCGCCCCTCCGGTTGAGACACCAGACACAAGTATCATCAAAAAAGTGAGCAATACTATCCATTATTGTTATTAAAGAAGAATTTGGAACGAAAACATAAAGTTTAATGTTTGTATTTCAAATCAAATTTTTTCAATCAAACGTCAAATCGAGGAACAGCTGATCTTGAAAAAGAGAGAAGTGATGTCGATAATATAGTGCATCCGGCGGATTCAATGACAGCACGAATCCGTTCACGTGAATCGAACGAGTGAAGGGAATCTCCGATTCGCCGGATTTGCGAATAGGGGTGATAGTTTGAAAAGAAAACCGTCTCAGCAATAACAAAACGTCGTCGGCTGTATTCTGCCAATGTATGTAAGTGACGGATTTTATTTGACTCGTCTTTCCGGAGTAACGGATCGACAGATTCTATGGGCCGAGGCCTTTGGAGTGATTACATTGCAAAAAACAGAAGCAAACCAAGAGGAAGCTACACCAGGTGCACTCCTACCGCATCATTGAATTAGGACTAAGAAAATATACCTTTACAACCGATAAACAGAAGACAACTAATAGAAGTTTATCGTGAAAGCATGAGCATAAGTAAACTAAATCTGGGACGTACAACCGGGCCAGTCCACATAAACTCCTAAGTATAAGCCACAATCGAAAATCTTAGATTGTTTGCAGGGCAAAAAAGTAATCAACAAGCTCGGAAAGTACGCCCTCTAGCCGGCGAAGAAAACTCTGCAGCTGGAGAAGATAAAAGACATTTTGATAATGTCAAAGGCAGACCAATCAATAATTGGACAAACGGAACAAAACGGCTTGTGTCACGAAGCAACCTCCTTACACCAAACGATTACCCACATGGTTTGGGACTTTTTGGGTGCAAGCCAAGCAATGCGTCAAACCTGCACGTTCTCGATGCCTTCACCTTTTAGTGCGAGTATTAATATACCCTACGAACTGATGATGAGCCGGGATAGACTTTTTATAATATCCATCTTATTAACAATCTATAGATTTCTGCAAACTATCAGAATAGGTTTTACTAGGTTCGTCCTCAATACGCATAGTTCTATAAGAAATGTTTTGAATTGCTCCTAGTAAAACAGCAAATTGTGCTATTCTGTTGTAGTCTGAGTTCTTCATCAAGGGCAAACCTCAAGTAATAAAATATTTTTTCTCTGCGACACATCTAGTTCGCCATTTGAATTGACCATTTATGTAAGATCGACGACGCAGCTAGCTCTATGTATAAACAAAGGCAAAACTGGCACCTACTCCAAAGATGTTAGGTGCCACGAATTTTCCAATCATAATTATTAAAATTACTCAAACAGAAGAAAATCTCTGCTGCTGACACAATTAAGATTGATCGTTTTCAGCGTCCTTTTACAAAAATAACCGAATTCAAAAATTTTCGCAGAGAAACTTTTGAAGAAGTAGTTGATGCGTTAATGCTGCTGCCGACGTCACTGTGCAACATTTAATCCTTGTGCAGACACAAAGGATACAATTATTGCCCAGTGCGAAAAAACAGAAAATTTAATATTAAACTTGAAACGGACTTTGAACTTGGTGAAGGCAATGTTCAAAGTTTGTTACACACAATCGAGGCCAGAATGACGAAAATTGCAACGACGAATTGGCTTAAATGTTGCGAGAAATGTGTAGTATTATTTTTGCATAAAAATTCCGCTGAAACTTGTTGTATAGGATAGTCGTTTATTCAGCATCACAAAGTGTAGACGATGTACAAGCATAAACGAGCAAATAAAGCGACGTATAATCTGAGGTACTATACGTCTTCTTACTGCATCTGTTCACAGCAAGCAATTCAACTTGCCAACAGATTAGAGACTATCTTACCATATATGCGAAAAATAAGCAGAAGCTTCAGTCCTTAAACCACTATCGAACACTGTGAAGCTATTTGTACGTTCGTCAGCAGATGGCTGACAGTAGACCCATTAAAAACAATATACCATGAACGGCACCCGGGCAGGACTTTTCCATTGCCTTACCCAAAGAGTGGAAGACGAAAGTAAACTGCTAAGCTCCGCAAGCAGGAAAACCTGGCGGAATGGAGCAACTGGAGAGGTATATGCGTTCTTTCGGATGCTAAAACATTTCTAAATTTAGCAAATGAACAGCTAACATCCAACAGGTGCCTTATAGCTAGATCCTCCTATAAAAACCCATTTATGCCTTGCGGATTATCATTGAACAATGCATTGAGAATTTGTCTCTCCTGGATTAGTTGATTTCGACAGCTTGAATAAAGATAATATATAGAAGCAAAACTAGTTGCTACTTAAACGCGATATTTATCATGTCTAACTTATCATCTCACATTTAAATTTTGCAGTGGAGTACAACAAGCATTCTTTCGCCTTTACTACTTCTTTTCGTAATGCAGTGAGTGCTGTGATCTTGGTAGATGTGTCTAGAATGGTGAACTACGAGTACATATGTTTTAATATTTTAAACATCCCGTGCCCTCACACGGGATATTGAGCTTGAACCATAACTTGGAGTTAGTATCATTACGAAGTCCGTCAAAGAATGAAATCTACGAGTGGGCCGCTATAGGCAAATATGAAACAGAGCAGTCTAGGAGGAATTCACATCTTTAGGAATAACTGGAATGGAACTCAACCGCGTTGCAGAACTTCGAGCATGATGACGGGCAGGCATTATTCCATATGCCCCACGGGGGTCAGAGGACCTAAGTAAAAACTAGTTACAAACACGTTTCAATTACTCACTGGGTGTAATCTCCATGAATCCAATATGCGGGGACGTGTCTTCTTCCCAACAACTTTATCTTGTACGTCTTCCAATGACGGTCTTTGGCCGAGCTGAAAAACCAAATTGATAAACAATTAAAAAATTAAATTTCGTTTCTCAATCCGGAGAGAAATACCTCCGCTTCAAAAGGCAAAGCATATTCTCCAACGGGTCCGATAACATCACATCGTGAAACCATCTCCCATAATACCAATCCACAAGCGTATACATCGATACGTAGAAAAGCATCACGGTTAAAATTGATGGCACCTTCAAGAACTTCCGGTGCCATATATCTTCGTGTACCAACCTGACCATGAGTATCTCCACATGGTTTACCTTAAAAGCGCATAAATATGAAGAAACATTAAAAGAAAACACACACCGTTTAGTATACCTGGTTGGAAAATCATTGCTAAGCCAAAATCGGCAATACAGGCTGTCAGATCACTTTTCAGTAAAACATTCTTCGATTTGAAATCTCGATGGGCAATGGCTGGTTTTAGACCCTCCGTCTTTGTTGGCATGATTTCCTCATGCAAGTGCATTAAACCTCTTGCCATAGATTCAGCAATTTTGCACAACTCCGCCCATGTGAGTGTATGTGCCTTCAGATAATCACAAAGAGATCCATTTGTGTGATAAACAGTGATAAGCCATAGTTCTGGTTTTATCTTTTCCAAGTGTTTTTCTCCACCTAAAAATTCCAAGATATTTGGATGCTTCATGCGCGGCAGCTAAAATCAAATTGTTACAATAAATTTATGTTACGAGTACGTCTAGATGTTCAACGGGATTAGTTACTTTATAAATTTCAATCTCTGTATTCCAAGACATTTTCTCTTGATTTGCGAATATCTTAACAGCTACATCTTCATCAAGTAGTTTTGCTTGCCAAACATCTCCGAATCGCCCTCGAGCTTTCAGCTCCAACAGCTCTATGGGTCTTGGTGCTAAGCACGGCGATGAACTTGTTACTTCAGGTTCAATCTGAAATAAAATGAAAAAAACAATTTTACCCATTCTTACTTATTGATTATTACTTATTTCATTTTGTAATAAATAACTTACGCTGTTTGATTCATTGTACATTCCTTGTTTGCTTTTCTTATAAAAGAAAAGACCGACGATAACAATTAAGGTTATTAGTATCACCACACCCAAGAGTATGTAGCAAGTAAGTTCGTCTGATGTCTTCTCTTTTGGGACTGAAAATAGATAGGAAAAATGACTGGTAAGTTGAAAAGCAAGTAACACAATAACAAATCAATCCCAAGCAAAAGTCAATGTCAATTCGAATGAAGCGAGCAACAGACTGTGATTGAGTTCAAACTCCTGCAGTTAAAACAAATTTCAGTTTCATGACCAATACACAATATATAACACAATAAAGCAACAGGTTGTTCCAGGAACAGAGTTCGGAATCGATAGTTATTCCAAGGTACTCTACCGCGTTTTTGCTGGTGATTTCTTCTCGGCCTATACGGGATTCAACTTGCGTCTGGATATGTTTCCTGGTCAATAGAACAATCTCGGTCTTTTCCGATGTAAGAGTGGAACCATGGGTTTCCATCCAGGCGTATACACGTCTCATAACTTAGTTTATTTTTGTTAACACGATTTGTTTAACACGAGGTAGTCTTGGATTATACGAAGTAGGTACTGCGGTATCCTGTACGTTTCCTCAAGCGATTTCAGTATGTCTATCCATCTGGCTGTGTTAAAGACGTTTCACACGTCTAGGGTTGCCATAACGACAATCTTTTTCGAGCGATGGGTCCCCGATGAACGCTATTCACTGTTTTGACCACTTCCTCGATTGCTCCAATTGTTGAGTATCCTTTTCTAAATCCGTGTTATCTTTCGGATAGGTCTCCTGCTCTTTGGATTGTAGTGGTGAGCCGCAGTTTCAGTAGTTTTTCTAGTAGTTTCCCTGCCTTATCGAACATGCAAAGTAGTCTATAGGCTGCAGGGGAATTTGGAACACCTTTTGCTTTGTTCATTAACACTAGACCTTGTACTTTTCAGTCCCTAAAGAACATCCCATCTTTCAGACAGCTGTTGTACATGTTCAACAGCGTATTAAGCATAGAAAGACCAAATGATGATTCACAAAAACATAGTATATCTCCTCTCACTTAGTTCCTTTTTCCGAAATTAAAAATTGGATTTGATGAATGTCATCGGAGAGACAATGTTTTCGGCAATGAATTAACACAAGCGCCATCCTACTGAAATCACATCCCTTCCACATTCATGCCATTCAATCGGGAAATGGAAAAGTCATTTATAATGGCTCTATAGGGAATACTCTTGAACGTAACGCGCTGACAAGCTTCATTTTTGAAAAAATATGTTGCGATGACTCCACCAGTCGACAGACCTCAACAAACTGTATATTTTTGGTAATCTAAAGTCGTTTCGATAATCTCATGTGGATTATCTTCGATCCACATACGTCAATTTTGCTTATCGACATACACAAGTGAGTCTGATCAC
This sequence comes from Volucella inflata, assembly GCA_928272305.1. NCBI lineage: Eukaryota > Metazoa > Arthropoda > Insecta > Diptera > Syrphidae > Volucella > Volucella inflata. Next base: position 144,304,629 of record OV743716.1, on the reverse strand, counting down.
TGAACACAACTTTTCGATAAAACAATGGATCCAATCCTCGTTGTTGTGAACGACGTCGAATAGGTAATTATGAATCTTATGAAAAGTGTTCCGAGATGGTCGATTAGGTATAGGGTATAATATGGTGCAAGTGCTCTATAAGTTTATCGCACAGAACCATAATTTTGGAACAATATTTCTAAGATTTGATAACGAAGTTGAAGCGTGTGTGTCATCAAGATAAAATAAAAATGACACTGCTACTTTGCAATCTGACAATTAGTTTGACAAATGTAAATGTTTGAAGTTTGAACTGGGTTAAAAAAGAAACAACCTTTATCTTCTCCATGGCAAACTTCCCAATCTTGATTCTATTTCCGGGCGGTAAAGACTAACCGATAAGCCATTTTGCCTTTGGTGTTCTTGTTAAAAGCTTACCAAAATATCTCCAAAACATATAATTTTTCGCTTTTATACCCTTATTGTCGGTGTGGAGGCGCTAACAATTTTCCAAGTTTCAAGTTCAATAACCTATTTCCTTGTCATTAATCAGTCGCTGATTTCTGATAAGCAAACGATCTAATCAAGAGGTTTAGGTAAGATTAGGTTAAACAGGGCCGTGTCATCACACACAACTAGAAACCAAAACGGGCCCATCGCGATCCCTGTAAAACCAGTTGAATTTAACTTCAAAGGGCAATCTTTCTTTTTAAACACCAAATCTGTTTACAGAAACCGTGCCATCCATTTCCTCCAAGTTTTCAAAAAAGTATTTCCCTAAGAATTTCCGTCGACCACGCGATATTGCCTCACATTCACACAGTAAGTGTGACATAACACACTGAACCGCTTGCAAATCGCCGCAAAATCTACAAATGTCCGTATTTGACAATTTGCGTGTCTCTTTGAGTGTTTCAGCAGGAAACAGTGTCCTATCAGGATTCCTATTATTGTTCTGACTTATGCCAGTTTAGTTTTAGAACTTTCCTTTCAAGACTCGACCACCTTATGTTAGCAGTCTATTGATGTTGGCAACCTCACTATTATTGAGTTGCCCTCCTCTTCTTGCAAGCTCATCTGCTTGTCCATTCCCCTCCCATCTAGAGGTTTAGCTGTATGTCAATTTAACATGATTTTATTTTTTCTTTTGCTTTGTTTAAAAATTTAAATAGCTGGCTCTGTTTCCGACAATTTAGCAGTTTATTATGTAGATTTTACGTTGCCAAAATACGTTTCCCCCATTAATTAGATCTTTAGCTTACCTAGTAAAATGGTGGCTTATACCGTCTACTTGATAACTCATGTTCAAAAATTATAAACATAGTTAGGCGTGAAAATTAATAAATACCTTGTGTTGTGGCCTCTGTTGACGTAGGTATCCATTTGTAGTCACTATTGCACATTGAACCTTTGCAACAGCAAAAGTTCATATTATTCCTTGGCTGCGCTGTAGAAACGCACTGTGTTTGATTGCACTCATGGCTGTCAGTAAAACATCCCTTCATTGTGATTTTTACGATACCTTGGAAAAAAAATGACAAAAAAAACAAAAAGAAATTCATTAACTTTTGTATTTTTACTTCATAAATGTACATATGTATGTGTGTATAAAGCAGTTTTATATTTGCACTTTCTGATGAATACTGTGGCCAATATTTTCAACGAGGATACTTAGATATTGCGGTTAGCTCCTTTCTTTGTGTACTAGAGCAATATATGTGAAAGTTTTCTGTAATGCAGAACTTTTCTGAAGTCGTGGTTAAATAAAAACCTATCCCTACGGAAATTTCATTGGCGTAATACGTAATTGCATTACTAAACTGGGTCATAATTAATGTAATAACACTTCTTTAAGTGTCAAGGATTGAGTTAACCAAAGCCTTCTTTTTTTTAGTTTTTTTTAGAAGATGTAGAAAAGAAAAAACTAAAAAATATTCTTTTAAATGTGAGTTGTGTGCAAGTATATGTTTAAAGTGGGTAAGTATGTATCTAGCCATATTGGCAGCGTTGTTATACATCACTGTTCCTATCCGATTTGCTCATACATGCTAAATTTTGGAATGTCGACCTAAGCCTCTCAACTTTAGGCCTACCCAAACCACCCCACGATGCATTCAAAAGCAACTACTAACGGTTCTTAAGGGTGGGCCATCTGTTTAATATTTTTTTAACAATTGTGGCTTAATTAAAAAGAGTAAACCTTCCAACTAATTATAGAATATTATTGCCTTGGCCGTTAGCCCAATTTTTAAAATACTCGTATTTTCACTGAGTTCGGTTTGTATTTTACGAATTAGGCATCTGCAACGAATGTCTTGAAAGACATGTAAGACAAAATGAATGAATAACCAGATATTTGATTACTAAGTGAGTATTTCACCCCATTGGCAACAAAATATTTAGTTCAGCGTACTCACATAGAATGGGTACACTACACTGAATACATTGAGTCCACTCATTTTGAATGAATCCACTCAGTATTTTATTTCCGATTGTTGGGGAAATGATATGAAGTAATTTTGTAGGACTACGGCATTGGAAAAGTGTGTTGTTTTTATAAATAAAATCAAACGCAAAGTTTCATATTTTGTTAATAATGTATTACTTTTTTTATTTTGTAAATTTTTTTTTTGTTCATTTTTAAAAAAATATGTAGCTTTTCTTCTAATTAATTATAATGCCCGTATTCTGGCATACCTCTGTGATGCCTCATATGTCACAAGAGCGAGGTGAGTCACAATTTGTGAGGTTTTCGTATTCTAACCAAAACCTCACAAGTTGTGAGCATCACAAGAACTATCAAAATTGTGATGTCCTATCGAGCAGCACACAAGCCGGTCACAAGAGAAAAATAAAGGCTAAAGGATGAGTGAGTGCTTGTGGGTGAAATAAAACGAAAGATTATTTCACCAAATCATCATCAAATTTTTCCGCCATTTTTCGTTATTTTATTATTTATTTCACAAACTTCTATTAAATAATGATTTTCAAAAAAATAAAAAGTAATTTTTTGACGGAATAATTAATTCATCACACCGTGGTAACTATTTCACATATATTCGTGAGTTGTGACCACATCACAATCAGAATAGGGGCATAAATCTCAGTTTTGTCAATATTTGAATTCATAAATATAATTTGATTTACTAAAACTGGGTCCGAACCAATCAAACTAGGTTTATCAGAAATTAGTTGCCTAGCTGAAGAAAATATTCGTTCTGAAACCGCACTTCTTGCTGGAGTAGATACAATTTTGCTGTTAACCTTAAATAGAAGTGGAAACTCAGCTTGATGCAAGTACCATATGCGCATAGTTCGTTATTCACTTTATCAGTAGAATTTACCTCTTCCACAAGTTGAATAAAATTTTCAAACAAATTTTTATCATCTGATAAAAGACTATGTAACTCTTCATTTAACAATCGGTCTTGATCTTCGTGTTCTGGTATTTCATTGGCATAACTTTGCATAAGGTCTTTACACTCGCCTTTAATAAATTTTCGTTCAATTTCGTTAAATTGAATTAATTTATTTGCGGGAGGAAACAAAAACAGGGCTATTTCATGAATTATAGTTAAATTTTGCAATCCAATTGAATTCAAAAAAAGAGTTTTTGACATCTAGGTAAGTGTTCCAAATTAATGACACTAAATAAAAAAATAAAAAACACTGTAGCGCTGGCAGCCCGGTATGGTTATGGGCCTAGCATCTTGATACTCATTTGTGTTGCTCATGTTGTCATTTTTGTCACATCTGAGCGTGGCCTACGGGTTTTTTTTTTACTTTCGGGAGTTTGCCATTGCCTGCCTAATGGGTTATGCCGATTTGATAAATTGTTGGTGACCCAGCCTGGAATCGAACCCAGACTCTCTGCGTGATAGTCCAATGAGCTAACTATCACGCCATCGCCGATTGTTAAATGAAGATTTGCATTATCTTCGCCTTCTAATTTTTTTGATGTTTCTTCAAAGGGTTTTAAAATTGTGATCACTTACACAATTTAAATTAATACTGTTTATTCTCTGTATTTCATTTTATTTCCGCCCAGGGCTCTCATCGCGTAAGACGACGATCGTCTGACGACGTCGTTTCGATGATTGTTTTGCTTCGTGTAACACTAAATATTTGAATCGTCCGGACGACGTCGTTTTAGACGATTCACTAATGCTTCGTATAACTCATTGAACTGTCAAATAACGACGATTGAACGATTGTTTTTTTACAATCGTTTCATACTTAATGGTTATTTGTTGTTTAGTTGTGTTTGTTAAATTATTAATATAAATTCGTCGGCATTACAATGTGTTGTTTCTCGATGACGAAGAAAGTGAAAATTCTGTCGGACTATTGCGAATACGAAGGACGCTTAGAGATGCATCGGATCATCTTTCACTTCAAACGAAAAAGTAACAATTTTATAAACTATTTTTAAACAATCTTCTTCTTCTTATCCTTTTATTAACCCTTTCCTCTTTATACGAACTTATGCGTAACGAGTTTCCCATTTTTACGGCATCGCTGCTGCTCCGCTTATAGGGTTGGTTAATGTTGCAGACCGCAGAACGCGTCTACATACTGCTCGGTCCTGGATCGCTTCAGTGATTGGCCCCAGGCGTTGTTGCGCATTTGCCATCTGTGAAATCGAGGAATTCTTTTTCCGACCTCGTTTTCTTACAGTTGGAGTGACCGTACTTGATAGTGCCTTTTTAACCGGATTTTCATCGTGTGTGACATCAGCTTGATTGAACGGTAGATGTAGCAGTAGAGTGTCGCCTTTTCCTTTGTAGAAGCTACTTCTCCATTAATTCGGCATAGTTTGTCCACATTTTAATTTATATAAAAGTTTCCATAGCCCTTCGCTGCCGATTCCCTCCATTTTCGACCAAAACTCTGATGGAATGCTGTCTGGTCCCGCCGCTTTCCCTCGCTTCATTTTTCCAATTGCTATACTTATTTCTTCGATTGAAAAGCCCGATACTTCTTCCTTGAATAGACCAGCTGTCGGCACGATATCACGTGGAAACTGTTGTAGTTTTATTCAACGATTTCGCTTGTCAAAAGAGGCGTTTGTACTTGTGCAGGGAACGTTAAACCCAAGGAGCGGCTCGCGTTTAACATATATTCCCCCAATTTTAAGAATTGGTGCTTCCTTGGAGGTCCTAGCTGGTGGTGGCTACCAATGGTTGACTGATAAAGACTTTGGAATTCGCGAGTTTGCGAGACCATAAAAGCGTTAGAACTAAAGCTGTGTCCAATCGGGATTACAAGGGACATGGGCAACGAAATAAGAAAGGAAAAGACAAACAGTGGTTCTATCAGAAATATACAATACCAGGAAGTAAGTATAAATATCCATATTTTCGATTATTCGAAAACTGTCTTCAGTTTGAACGATGAACGATACGACAGGACGATGCGATTGTAGTGTTACACGAAGCAAACTTTTGACGACGTCGTTTAAAACAATCGTTTGGATTTGGATTTTAGACCTTAAAGTTTGGTAATTAATTTTCCTTCTTTTATATAATGGATTGTCAATGAAATGTATGAAGTCCTCAAATAGTTGTTCGTCCAAATGTCTGATGTAAATCCAAAGCCAATATTATTTATTGACTTTATTTCATGTTTTATAATTTTGAAATATTTGTCGCTTAAATTTTGAACATTTCGTGAAATCAATATCCACATTTTGACCATATTTTGCACCTATCGATATTAAAATATGTGCAAAATGGCTCAAGCCTGAATTCTCCACAATTCTAAAAGGTCGACAATTTTCTATGACCCTCTTTGTTATAAAGTAACACTATTTTTTGTGTCTTCAATTTTGACTTTAATTTTTTGTGCGGTATTATTAGTTTTTCCTTTTAGGATAACATAACACTTACGTTTGACTAATTTGAGGTGCTTTTGATATTAAATTTAAATCCTGCAGGTAACTAAATTTGGAATTTTATCACCATTTTCACTATCCATTTCCCCAAAAATATCCCACATTTTGCTTCTGCCTCTTTTGTTGATAGTTCTGAGCTCACCGCAAACAATTTTGTCTTTAATTCCTGAACTATTCAGCAAGCTGATATTACTTGCCAGGTCAGAAATTAAATATTAGTGAGTATATGTACTAGGTGGGGTGAAATGTAACCTCCTTAACTTTGGTGCCTTGAAGTCCGTTCATATTTAGGCAGATATGCCAAATTCCAGTGCGATACTGTCTTTAGTTTTGTTTTGACAGCTGGTTTTTGTTGACGTGTTTGGCATCATGTTGAGTATGGACAAAAACGATTTTCGTTCTCTCATAAAATATTATTTTTTGAGAGGCAAAACGGCGAAGGAAACAAAAGAAAAGTTGGATAAATATTATGGGGCTAATGCTCCGTCAGATAATACCGTCAAATATTGGTTTCGAGAGTTTCATGGTGGCCGCAACTCCACTACCGATCAAGTTCACAGCGGCAGGCCCTCCGATGCGCTTACAGAGGAAAATGTCAAAGAAATACATGAAATGGTGTTGGCTGACCGGAAAGTGAAGGTGCGCGAGCTAGCAGATACCACAACGATTATTACTGAGCGCACACGCCATATTTTGGGCAATATTCTGCATATGAAAAAGTTATCCTGCCGCTTAGTGCCGCGCATGCTCCCTCCTGACCAAAAACACGGACACGAGAGCACTTCGAAAGAGTGTTTGGACTTGCTGATGCGGAATCGGGCGGACTTTTGGCGTTGATTGGTAACTGTTGATGAAACCTGGATCCACTATTACACACCAATAGAATGACTGCCCGGCAATGGACGAAGCGGCCGAGGGAGGCTCAATGGGTCGGAAAGGTTATGGCGTCGGTTTTCTGGGATTGTCATGGCATACTCTTTGTGGACTACCTCGAAAAAGGAAAAACCATCAACAGCGAGTATTACTGTGGATTATTGGAGCGATTGACGGCCGAAATCGTTGCAAAATGGCCTCACATGAAGCGAAAAAACAATTTTGTTTTTGCAAGACAATGCGCCGGCGCATAAGAGCATCGCAAACACGGTTAAAATCAATTACTTACGGCTCCAATTGCTGTCGCAACCACCGTATTCGCCTGATTTGGCTCCCTCGGACTATTATCTCTTCCCAAACCTCAAAAGAAGGCTCATCAATAAAAAAATTCAGCTCACGCGAAGAAATCATCGACGCCACGGGGGAGTATTTTGCAGACCTTCCGGAAAAATACTTTTCGGACGGGATCCAAAAGTTGGAAAATCGCTGGAATAAGTGTATCAAGCTAAAAGGGATTTTTTTTTTCATTCCCAATCAGGTACTTTTCACCCCACCTAGTATGTAATTATTTCGGAACAAAAATTAACATACATTATCGATTTCCATTTTGTTAAATCATATAAATTAGCTACGCAATTTTCCGATCAACAACTTTTATTGTCTTCCTCTTCACTTCGTAAAAGCTAGAAACCAATAACCCATTGCATTTATTCAAATGAGTGCACTAACTCAAACAAGTGCATTCATTTGAAATGGATGCACTCTGTATACTCAGTGTACTCAGTGTGTATTTACAGTACATTTTTTGTTCAAAGCAACCACTCACTTGCGTATATGAAACCAAGCAGTTTACTCATTTTGGTATCAAGTGATCAAGTAGTGTATAGTAACTGTTTCTTTTAATCAAATAACTCATTTGTACAGTAAATTTACTCATATAATGAAATGAAATGAGCACACTGAAGTATTGTTCCCGTTAAAAAAGGCAAATGAGTGGATTCATGCAGACCTCTATTACGAATAACTTGATCAATATTGTTCTCTGGATTTCTCACATACCATCGGCCTTAAATGGTAACCTAACAAATAAAAAGTCGAACGGCTTCAAATCGCAACTGCGTGGCGGCCTGGTAATATCACCAAAACAATTGATTGCACAAGTATTGAACTAGATGTGGAAAAAATCGATTGTTGGACGGCTTATATGGCACTAAGCCCCATCTAACTGGAACCATACGCTGCCCAAGTTTAAATCCTCTATTTTAGGACACACGGTTGCGCTCTCCATTGACTGTAACGTTTCTCCATTATCATCTTAAAAGACAAATGGTCAATTAAAAACCATAACAAACAATCACACGTTCAGAATGCATTGGCTTCTCTATGAATAGGCGTGCATTTTCGGAGCCCCAAATACGGCATTTTTGTTTGTTTTTGAGAAAAATTTTTGTCAATTTCGAGCTACAGGTGCTCTATTTGCTTTAATTAGACCTTGTAAGCGAATATTCTCCTCAGTCGACTGATGTTCAGTTGGTGAGATTTTGGGCGCGTTGAATTCACGCTTGCAGTATTCTCCGTTGAGCGCACAGGACGAACATACCGTAAAGTTTTGGCCCTGTTGTAGAGCGAAATTCGCGCCCGATTGAACACGTTTTAAGACGATGCTCGGCAAGTCCGAGAATACTCCGATAAATTCAGAACGCAACAATGTTTTGAACAAAACTAAACCAGCTAGCAAAAACTCTTACAGGAAGCATGTTCCATTGTGGAATACAGTTTTACAACACCAACTTCTAAACATGTCTGTTTAGGTCAAAACAAATAGTATATAAGAAGCAAAATCTCATTTCGAAAAGTACCTTCCTTAGCGACCTCTGCAAGAGAATCGAACAACTCGATGAAACCCCCAGACTAGACAATGTACTCATAAAAAGCAAATCAGTCAGCCTGAAAACACCCACTTACACTGAGTCGAAAGCAGAGAATCTCTGTCTCATGACACTTCCAGGTTGCCTGATGAGAACCAGGTTGCAAGTGAGCTCTATAGCACAATCTTGCAAGACTGCAAGAACCTACTGAGCAGATTTAAAAACCCGTCGAGAAGAAATAGCAATGCAGATGAATAGGAACTTGATTACAGATGCCGGCTGCGAACAAAATGTAATGGCGCGGAGAAACGCCGGGCAGCACACTGCCTCCACTGATTTACACTTCTGTTGGATCGTGCATACTCTAAAGCGCTAGTAGCTATAAACGCAATGGGCTTTTACTCAACCCCTTCAAAACTGACTGATCTGACTCATCTAATGATTAAAAGCATAACCATTCATTTCTTCAACGTAGCAAAGCATTGCGAAGTCATCCTGGATAACAAACATCTTTGAATTAAACATGTTACATTGAAAACCTCCAAAGCGCCTTCTGACAGTGAAATTGAACATAAGATTTGTCAGCGAGGAGGGTCCTGATAAGGTCAATCATATCCCATGCGTCAGTTGTTTGATGGAACAAGCAATATACTTGAAAAATACTTCACCGCTGATTTAAGCAGACTCCTGAGAACAGTCTGTCTCGGCTGTATGGGAGTTTTCCCTCTAAAAAATATGCCTCCCCTTGATATTCATCAGCAGCACTCTTAAAGCCATTTTCCCTTTTAAAAAAAAGTGATGTTGGAAACAATACGCACTACAGGTTTGATGGCCAAATATCTTTTGAGTCTGGTCTTATCAACATGCCGTCCGATGCAACTAATTGCTTCTCCCGTTGCTTATGAATATGTCAGTTAGAATGTTAGCCCAGAAAGAAATGATATCGACTCTCCACCATTGGCTCGAAAACCGATCAAGGACACAACACTGGTTTCTTTTTGTAGAACGACAAATTTACATTTCACTGCTGACATGGAAAACATTTCCCGCAACGCAACTATTAACGCACTGCACCAATGCAGAAGATAAAAACCTTTTCAAAACGGTTTACTGACAGACATAACTCGAAGGACATGACGCTGAAGATGTCGATGGAGTCTGTGAACATTTCAAATCACTATCAAATCAAAAAGATATAACGGAGGAACGATCAACATGACCTTCCGTGTCTGAAATACGCTCGAACAATAGACAATGAACAAATTTTGATAACATTATGCAAAGATCCAAATGAGGCTGTTGATGATGACGACTTCTACGTTTTAGATACGGAAAAAATGGTGGTACCGTACCTATAGAAGCGACTTTCAAGAGAGTGTAAAGTGCGTCCAAGAAACCAACTGATATACTCGTAATTTAGAGAACTGAGACCGCTGCTTGAAACTGCCAAGAAAGCAAAGTTTTAAATGATGGCATCTCTTCATACAACTGAACTCCTAAATAAAACTCGTTTAATTATCAGAAATGAGCAAGCAATTAGTAACCATAAAAAACATAAATTAAACATGAAATTTGAAGTTTTGTTAGCGTCAACAGACGTCTACGTTAGCATTATAAGTGTATTCATACCCACTTGCGTGTTAAGTTAAAGAAAAAAATAAAGAAAATGATGCTTACACACCAAACATTGACCAAGGGTTGGTCAATAAGTCACACATGGAACACTCTTTTCGACAAAGAAGCGTTCTTTTTAGATCGATACATTTCACTCAATGTTTCTCCAATTTTTTAATGCCCTCCAAACAATACGAATTCCCGAAAACATCACAATATTCCTTTGTTTTATCGATGACCTCTTCATCAGATCCAAATCTCTTACCGTTGAGCCATTTTTTTGTTTGCAAACGGAAACTGGATCGCTTCAGTGTTTAGCCCCAGGCGTTGTTGAACATTTGCCATCTGAGAAATCCAGGAATTCTTTTTCCGACCTAGTTTTCTTGCAGTTGGAGTGACCGTAGTTGATAGTGCATTTTTAGCCGGATTTTCCGCAGATCTTTGAACGTGGCAATACCAGCTTATTCTGTTTGCCTCAAGCTGTTCAGTTACCGAATTCTTTATAGGTAGACCTCCTCTTATACGCGTAGATCTAATGCAATCGCCTTTAGTGACTCCACTAGACATCCTTAACATTTTCATTTCCCCTGCCGTCAGTTTGATTTTAAACGCTTCGCACAAGTTCCAGCTCTCTGAGCCGTACATAAGAGCTGGTCTAACAACCGTGGTGTAGATTTTCCCCTTCAATTTAAGTGGAAATTTTCGGTCCCAAAAGATTCCCGAATTTTCCAGCCATTTCATCCACCCCACACTCACTCTGTGGTTTACGTCGTCGTCACATTTCGCTTCCATGTTAACAATTGATCCTAAGTACTAAAAGATAGTGCTTTTCGGGAGAACTATTCCGTTTAACATTATATCCGGAACAGGTCGCAACGGATGCGCAAATGGGCACGTCAAAAGCTCCGTCTTCGAACGACTTATTTTAAACCCGTTTTTCCATGAATCTAAGGCGTTCTGCAAATCTTCGAAATGATTGCTTAGTATAACTGCGTTGTCAGCGAAGAGAATTGGCGTTACATTTGCTTCGCGCATGCAGTCTTTTAAAAGAGTCCAATACTACGTTAAAGAGGAAAGGGCTAAGGACGCTTCCTTGGTGCCCTCCGACATTAACTGGGAATTCTTTCGTTTGTCCAGCAGAGCTTTTAACCGCTATCTATTAAGCGGCTATAAAACAGTGCTTCCAAATCATATTTTCTTCGTTTCAGATGAATTTTTACGATGAATTAGCAAAAAATGTCAAACATTCGCCTACTAATTTTTTTCGTTAACAATTTAAGTTCGTTACCACTAAACGCCATAGAGATGTCTGTGCTACCAAGTTTTTATGATGAAATCTTAAGCGGGGATGGATCGTTATTAGACCTAATGCAAATATCAGAATAGAAGGTCATAGTTTGCCGCATTTAATTGTTTATTCTACAACAAAATGAACTTCATACAATAAAACAACTGCTAGATTTGTCCTAAAGCATAACGAATGACTTCAAACTTCAATCCCATTTCCTAGATTTATACACTCTTAAAGGCGTGGTCGTCCCTTCTTCAGGGTTCACTAAGAGTTCGTAGCGACCCAAACGTCGCAATACTTACGATCATCTGGATAGATGGAAGCTACAAAATCGTAAAGGTTGCTACTTTTTGCCCACCACAAGGAACCAATCAATTAAATGCAAAGCCATTCAGATTCTCTACTTTCTGGTGAAAGAACCCTGTCGGTTTTAGTAGAAATATTTCCCTTGTTGGCGAATTTGGGCCAACTGACTAATTTTGTCAACGTATGATGGCGGAGAAATGAATCCCTAGTCAACACAATGGTTCTTATGGTTCATTTATTTCATGTTACAAAAAATCCATAATTTAAATCTTTATTTTTACAAAGCTGTAAAAGGATATGTAAATTCAAATAGTCTTACTTTAGTGTTGGTTTACAGTTTTATACGCAAGATAATATCTAATAAATTCAATTCGTGCGAAAGAACCTTCTAGGTTATGAGCGAATTCTTAAATGAAGAAAAAGGCACGAGGATCTGATTGACAGATAATCATATCAGCTTACGCCTTGTGAGCTTTAACATCAGGGATGTCAACATCCATCCTATGAAGTAGTGCATGTTGAAAAGGTAAATTGCTTCCCAAATAGATCTTTTATAACTGTCACTCCGACTTCGGCCGAGGTAAACCTTCAGGCGTTATTGCGAGGGTAAATTGAAAAATTCTCGACGTGAGAAATGAAGACTGCGATTTTCAGTTAAAAAATGACACACTTGGTTCAGTATACCCTCCCGAAAGTGAAAGTCTGGAAGGCTGTGTAAATATTAATCTACGGGCCTCTCAACTTCTTCTGAATTGGATGCGAAGCGCTTCTCAGAAACAAGTTTCTTCTAGTAAGAGAACGGAGGGAAATCCGAGGTGCATTGTCTGTTTTTTTTTTTTTCTCCTTGGAGCCAGACCTCTTCTCACAAATGTTGGCATCGAGGTGGTCAAGAAGATTGGAGTAATATTCGGCTGTAATTGTTTTGCAGGTAATCAATTAACAGGACTCCATTCGCATCCCAAAACACCCTGGAGATTACCTTTCGGGTAAATGCGATCGACCTTCTTTCTTTGCTCCGTCTACTGTTTCATTTCTGGCGTGTAGTGGTGGACCCATGTCTCATCCATGCTGAGAAATCGTCGCACAAAATCGATTGGATTTGGATATTGAATCGGTTCGGTATTTGCTTTTGATCGGCATTCAGCAAATGCGGCAACTCATCTTGCGCAGAGTTTTTGCAGCCCTAAATTGTTGTGCAAGATGTTTCACACCGTTTCTTCCGATATCCCCACAGCCTCATCTATCTTACTAACCTTCACTCACCTATCGTCCAACACAATATCATCCACTTTTTTGTGGTTTTGGCCGTCGTTCAAGTGGGTCATCTTCGAGCGCGACCACGTTTAAATTCATCTGCCCACTTTTTAACGGTTGACATGGAAGGAACAGAGTCACCGTTAAATTTTGTCAACTTCGAAAGAATGTCCTTAGAGGTTAATCTATACAAACCGAAGAATCTTATGACCGCACGATACTACTAACTACTTGAGAGAATTAGTTGAAACTTGTCATACGAACTAATGACACGTGCATCCAAAGAGGAAACATAATTTTTTGCTCATTGTCATAGAACTTTTCACCTTGCCCTCGTAGACCACGCACCTACTTTAGGTGGCGCTACAGTTCAGGGTGGACCTAGGCCTCTGTCAACACCTTTTTCTAGCTGCCTCCAGTTACGCACGCTTAGTTGGCCGAGGTCCCCTTCCACTTGCGTGCGCCACCTAAGTCTCGGATTTCCTCTGCTGCGCTGTCCCTACATGACCCAGGCATCCCTGTCGTAGGACCTTCACTCTTCTGGCTAGATCGATGTCGCTGTATAGTCTATACAGTTCGTTGTTGTATCTCCTCCTCCACGCACTGTCAATACAGATGGGACAGAAATTCACTCGAATAATATTTTTTCTTTAAGCAGCCAAGAGCACCCCCATCCATTTTTGATAATATCCATACCTTTGCGCCATAGAGTAGGACTGGGATTATGAAGGTCTTATGAAGGGTCACCTTTGTTATTCGAAGGAGGGCCTTGCTAGTCAAATGCCTTTTTAGACCGAAGAAACAGCGAATGGCAAAACTTATTCTTCGTTTAATCTCAGTGCTAGTATCGTTGTCGATGTTAAGAAGACTGATGCCTCTGTAGCTGACGCAGTTCATAGGGCTCCTTTCTTGAGGATTGGACAAACAATGCTGAGATTCCATTCATCGGGCATAATTTCGTCCGTCCGACCATACTTTACAGCTGAGTTGGTGTATGCTTTTTACCAAGTAACTGCCTAGCGCTTTGAAGAACCCGGAAATCAGGCTGGCTCTTGAGCGTAAAGAGAAATTCGATTGGAAAAGGACTTGGAGATCTCTTGCAATTTTTGCCATTTGACGTCGAAATTCCTCACAGCGGTAGCTTGTCTTTAGGATGTTTGGGATATCGGCAACAGATATTTGCGTCTTGAGTCGATCGCAATGGGGTCAATCTGATTGACAGTTGATTGATCAGTTCCCCAGGTTCTCAAGAGAGTACGAGATCTGGGAACCATGTGCTAGTTACAACAATTTTTCGCCCCGAAGCAAAGTACATTCGCCTGAATCCGTTATCGAACGTGGTATCGTGCAGGCATCGAGGTGGTCACAGTACTAACAAAGATGCCGTCTCTGCCTAGCTTTGCATTAAAAACGTCGAGGACAATTTAAATATCATAGCTAGGGCTTGTAGGTCTTGTTCAAAAGCTCGTAAAATCAATCTTTGGTGGCGTTTACATGGAGGTAATATAAGCACACTTCTCAGTGCCAACCTTGTACACACCTCCTGAATTTACATCCACTGCGAAAAAACAATAAGAAATATTTTTCTTAAACTACAAAGTTATTAAAACGAAACTTATTTCGCCCTCACTTAAAAATTTTAACCAACAATGGTCAAACATGTCTTTTGTGACAAGAACTAACTTAGGAGCCGATCAGGGCAATACTTTTGATTAACTTTTAGTTGTTCCTACCTCAATGTGCGTCGGTAAGTCAGTCACGGCCGCCTTATATAGTTAAGAAAGGATGAAGGCAGCAAGATTATTATTAAGAAGATAACACCTTGGCAACTATGATGATACCTGCCTCATTTTGCAGAGAATGATGGATCATCACCAGGATGATCACATAGAGGATAGTGATTTACAGAGATCTGCAAATTTCTCTGGACTTTGCACAAAAAAAGAACGAATTGCTTGATCTTAGTCCTTAGTCCTTAGACAGGAATCGATGTTGATAAAGACGGATAACCATTGTTTGAAAAGTGACTTCGAGAACGTAGCAATGAGTAAAACTGGAGAAGAACGTACGATTTAAGGGGCGTATCTGTTTGTTTATCGATTTAAAAAAAACTTTCCACCATCGAAAGTATGGACCGAACCAACTCTTCGGGGATCACATAATGGCGAGCACAAAAAATCATGAAAGACCACTCAAAACCACTCAAAAGAAAAGCAGAACCTATGCCAATTGTTTGAAGCACAACTTGTTGAAGTGTGTAGCTATTGTGTCCATCGTTTAGTTGTAGTAATGGTTGTTGAAACAAAGAAATCATTCTGATATGTTATGTACGGGGTACATATGTACATAGACCAAAAGATAAGAAAATTTTATTTCAAAATAGAAATATTCTTGGTCAGGACATGGTAAAAAAAAAAACAGAAGCCCCATAAGTATTGTAGATACAAGCTAATTTCTATTGTACGACGAATGCATGTAAAGCATTTCACCCTCACAATGTATTAACAAGAGCCAAGTTAATTGCTTGGCCGCTTTCCTAAGATTTTTTTTCCTTTTCTTTCGCAACCCCCATTTTTCCGTTGTCAACCACAAGTAATTGCAAACATGTCCAAGAGAATGTGCTTGAACTCATTTTGTAGCCTAAAGAAGTTCCCTCTCTTCGAATAAGGAAATAACGCTAAGCCAACAATTTCTGTTGAACTTAATTCGCTTGCACTATATTCTCCACATTTAGAAGCTTCCATATGAGGCTTACTTTCTACGGTAGAAGGAGGAAATAAGAAAAAATAAATAAAAAACAGAAACAAAGTAAAGTAAAGCGAAAAAATAGGCGAGTGGGTCGATACTGCATCTCTTAAACAAACACATGCACAGTAAACAAATGTAACATCGTCAAATTGTCCAAATAATTGTGAAGAAAACTTGCACACACCATAATCCTAACAGTAACCTGCGCAACGTTACAAGAGATGTCCTCAAGGCAGGCACAAATACCGTGACGACGATGACAATGATGACAACGACGACAGGAATAAAAGCAACCAAAAAGAAGGAACCACTTAAACTGAAAATGCAAATTACATAGAAAAAATTGGAGAAACACTCCACACATACCTGTCTTAGGATCCGTTGACCATAGAACATAGCAGCTTGGCGATTTGTCCGAATCTATTTTGCACACCTCAACTGTTGGGCTACATTGCAACGGTGTTGATGGACTACAATTCCGATCGTTGTACTGTTGACATTGTACTCTGGGGATGCTGATTATTGATCCACACACTGTTTGAGCTGCAATTGGAGAAAAGCGCGTACACACCAATTACTCCATGATGTACTCTCTTTTCTAAGGCGCAATTCTTGTAACACACTACTTACCCACAAACACCAACAGAATTACAACCAAACAATCGATTTTTCCCATTTCTCTTGCTTCTTATTACAACACACAGTTTACAGAGAGAATGCAGTACCCGTATACAGGAAAAGCGGAGAGATGCAGGATGTAGGATGCAATGTACACAAAGAGCAGGTCGCTACCAGGACGTGGCAATAGAGGGTGGTATATGTAAATACCAAACAACAAACAACTAAAAGGGCAGCAGGTCAAAAGCGCCAACAATGGATTTCGATTTCGATTTTGATTTTGATTTTGATTTCGCACTCCGGATTTAATTTTTTTTTTGTTTTTTTTTTTTTACTTCCGAAACACTCTAGCCAAAAGCGTTAATTTATTTTGTTTTGTTGTGGTTCTACCATTTAATGATAACAACAGCGACAAATACGTTCATTTATTCCACCATTCCACCTGACAGAACGACAGCGAAACGCAACAAACGAATTTCTATTTTTAATTTTCACGAACTGCTCTCGGTTGAGGTTTCTGATCTGCACAGTAACATGTTGATTACGGGGACCCGATTCAAGACGATTTTCCATACATGAATGAAAAACCTGAAGACGGACGAGGGATATTCTCTACCGTTAGGGATTACTTTAAAATATGTTTGTTTTAATTCTTTTCTGCTTCAGCACAATAAAAACAAAAACATTCGCTCATTTGTAATAAGGTAAAAGCTCAAACGGGCGAAAACTGATTTTGCGTTCTCCTTTTTTTATACTTTACACTGCGTTACGAACGTTAGAGGTTGTGTTTATTTATTTATTGAATATTGAATTTTGTTTTGGTAAAATTTTCACAAGTTTTTTTTGAGTGTTTTTGAATTTATTTACTTAAATTGTCCGCGGCCCTTGGGCAACCTCCGTCAAATTTAGAAGACATTTTGGATTATTTTATTTTTACAAGCGCGTTGGTTCTCTTAGAACAGTTTGGACAGTTTTGTGGGTGTTTCGTCGCACAGAGTAGACAAGTGCGGTGGAATATCAATGAAATGTGCGACGGGAGGCGATGGTGGACATGTGACATTTTGATGGTATGATTACACTTAATATTTTTTACTTTTATTTTAGCATACTCATTCATAATAAGTACACACCCATATACATATGTACTACAATAGTAAATGGATGAAAATCAGAAATAATATAAAGTAAATGCTTGATGTTCCTATTTCGGCTCTCATGGGGCTTTGTGCAATGGGGGAGCATTTCAGTGCAAAATTAAATCTTGGGATATAAAGAATATTAGAAAAAAACGTCATATTTTTATGTGAAAGATAATATGTCTCGCCGATCTACAGCAGACATTGATCTGAAGTATATTGTTTCGAGAATGGATATTATAATGATTTCTACATGGATTTTGAATCATATCTCTTGCATAGTAAACAAAAAACTGCAAAAACGGCAGTTAGTTTTAACTAATTGACTCCAAGTGAAGGTTAACTTACTTATTTACTCTTTTCACCTAGAGCGGTCTTCTGCTGCTTCCCAGTTGTGCACACAAAGTTGGCTGAGGTTTCCTCCGACTTGTGTGCGTGCCGCAAGAAGTCATGATAAAGTCATCCTCATCAATGAAAACAGCCTTAGGGCTGGTGTTTATACGTTCAGGGTGCCTTTGCTAACCAAGTTCGGTTGTCAGAGCTTCTATATAAGATAACACGCCCAGCTTTCAGATTGAATTGTTTCCTTACTAGTGAATTCAGAGGTGGTGAGATTGGCCCTGAACTAATGAGCCTTTCCAGCTAACAATATTTTTCTCCAGCTGCCTCCCATACTGCGTTCCAAGTTGGTTGAAGTCCATTTCCACTTCCGTGTCCCTCGTGAAATATGGTCATTCTCGGCTGCACCGTCTCTTGGTATGCCCCAAAGGTGTCATTACCGACTTTTATAGAGCAGAAGATACTCTCCACTGTCCCTTTACAAATATGAACAAGTTTGGTAGGGATTTTGAAACATCAATTTGCAATAGATTAAACCGGGTAGCAGTGTTCCAGAGACTATTTTCTGTAAAGTTAGTGCAGTTTGGTGAAGCCCCCGTGTTAAAGATGAAGTCAAGAGTGGATTCAATTCATTTGACATACTATATACGAGTATTCATCCGACCATAGTTGTATATAGGGTATTCATCTTCTTACCCTGAAGCTCTAGACTTCTTGAGTAGTTGCTGTTTCTGCTCTCCAATACTAGCTGCCCCATTTACCCACACTTCTTTTACTTGGACAGATCTTGATTGACGCTGATATCCATTTGTAATGGCTTGGAGCCTCGGATTTTTGTTCAGCTGCATGTTGACAACAAAAATTTAAACATTTCACGTGTGTAGCCAAAAGGTCCATCACTATTCTCCGTTAGCTGGTCAAAAATAACTCCATCCATATCTACAGTTTTATTCAGTTACGCTACAGTGTCTTGCGTTGTCACGCAGTTAACCTAAATGAACAGCCTATAGCATAAATGATGGGGGGATTTGTTTGCTTGGGAATCCTCCGTCACCGTTTCTTTTCGAAAAGCTGGCTAGATGCAAAACGAACTCGAACTGCGAATTTATCGAAGTAAATTATCTGAGATTGTCGTTGAATCTTATTTTTACCTTGACTCCATTTTGAGTGTTCCTACCCTATGTTGCAAGGTTTAATTATCAAACATGTGCTTAGTTCAACCCGTTCTTGTTTCAAATAGTCCCGTTTTATCTCAAAAATATTAAATAAAATGGCATCACTTCATAAAGCTCTTTTCCCGTACCCTATTGTCCCATAGATGGCACAATTTGCAGAGGAAAGCTGCTCCAAAATCTGTTTATCTCTTTTCCTCAGCAACTTTTTACTTTCGGTTTTTGCATTTTTTGTTATTTCTCGCTTTCTTTGTGTTACCAATTTTATTGCGTCGCCATTTTCTCGGTGCATCCCAGAAGAAGAACAAGTAGTAAGTCTGGCGAAATCAGCAAATCATTTGCAGTTGGTGGAGTCCTAATTTTGCATTTTCCCCTGCAGGCAATAAATTTCTCTTAATCCAGTGCGACTAACAAGAATTTCCAGAAGCAATGACTGGTCGCGGTAAAGGTGGTAAAGGTTTGGGCAAAGGAGGCGCTAAGCGCCACAGGAAAGTGCTTCGTGATAACATCCAGGGCATCACCAAGCCAGCCATTCGGCGTTTGGCCCGTCGTGGTGGAGTAAAACGTATTTCGGGTCTAATTTACGAGGAAACTCGTGGTGTCCTGAAGGTAGGCGAGCAGTCTTCATCCATATGAAAGCACTTTCTTATACAACTCATTTTGTTTTATAGGTTTTTCTTGAGAACGTTATTCGCGATGCCGTCACTTACACTGAGCACGCCAAGCGTAAAACCGTGACTGCTATGGACGTTGTTTACGCCTTGAAGCGCCAGGGTCGTACTCTGTACGGTTTTGGAGGTTAAGCGCCCAGAAGAATCAACAGCCCAGCATTTAATAAATCTGTATCTGGGTAGAAAAGATAGTCCTGCAGCTGGACAGATCACTTACTATTCCATTTTATCTTATTGTACTTCACACACACAGCATTGTATGTTCGTCTTTATGTATGTGTCCAATAAAAAATTGTATTTCTGTGTAAACAGCGGTAACATTTATTTAGACGTGCCAAAGTTACAGTTTTGGGGCTGAGGACGGGTTGGCTAATCACTTGGCATAGCAGTAATCCCTAAGAAGAGCGAACGGGGCGAGAGGAATTGCTCTCGTCTTTCATCATTTGCCTTGTCCTTGTTGCAATTTTCCTTCTTGTGAAGGAATACTTTGATTTGGTCGGGGTTGGTTAGAACTTCTTCATTTTCAGAACATTCGGTGGTGCCAAGTTGCTCATCGATGCCGTGCTGTGGGATGTTGCCGTTCTTCTTGACCCTGGCTGTCATCTGTTGTGGATAGTTGGTGGGGTTGTCACCAATATTCTTCTCAATGATGATGTTGTTTAGAAGCTCCTTTTTGGGGAAAGTCCGAAATTAGGTAATTGCATGGGTGGAAATGGAAAAGGTTAATACGTACCTTGCCGAACTCGTAGTTGGACTTAGATATTTTGCTTTGCGCACCATGCTGCTTGTACTTCATTTCACTTTTGACCTTCCTGACTTTGCTTATCTTTCTTAGGTATCCTTTGGTCTTTGAGACATTTTCTATTGATGCCTTGTATAGGTCATTTCTCCTGCGTAATTAGAGGGATTAGAAAATGTTACAAAGAAATGATATGTATGTGAACAATTTAAGGAAATCGAAATCAAGCATATTCGCAGTAGTTCCGCTTAGAATCTAGGAACAGAATGATTGAAAAATGAATTGGACTTTTGGAGGAAACATTAAGCTCTCCGGTGTGAGATGTGGAATTAATTAGATAAAAGGGTTGGATAGCTTTGTTGCACTCTTACTCTTTTTTTTGTTTGGGTCTTTGTGACAGTAACATTCATTTAGAGCACCTACAAATGGTTCTCAAATTCCAGGTGAATACAGGGATAGATAAGTTAAGCATTCCAGTCCATCATTGGTGATTTCAATGAGAGAAAATGCCTAATTTTCCTGATAAATTAATATGTATAGGAATAACAAGTGCTTGGCTCATAAATCATGATACTTGAGCTATCTTCTCAGGCTGTTTGCTCTGGCGATTACAAAATGAGTATACCTACTTCAGAAAGAAGTAAAAGTCTTTTAAAAGTCTTTTTATGATTCAGTAAACATCACACATACCAGGGAACTGGAACTGAAACGAAAACAAAAAAGCCAGAGTTCTAGCTAGTGGAGGGAATTCTACTGCAGCGAATAGGTAAAAGTTAATAAGTCAAGCTACCGCGTATCCAATGTTTATTGTTTTTGTGAACTGCAGGCGTAAACATGTACATATTTAATAACTTCTCCTCAGAGTGTTCAATAGGACCAGGTGTCCTGAATCTTTTATGTGATCCTGTTATCAAAATCAGAGAGAACGAGTTTGAGATTCGGGCACTAAGGAACAAAAAGCAATGCGGATTAAAAATTATTCTCTTAACACCAACTTCAAGTGTGTTTATATGCAAAAGGAGGTAGAAGGCGGTACCGAACACCAAGAAAATAATGTATAATCCACACGGCACAAGGTCGAAGTAACTTAATTTCACCAAATTACCACCGAGAATATTGAATGATGTGTTGAATACCCAAAAGCAGGCCAGTACTACCTACCAAGGAACTACGTATTTGTAATGCCCTGACTAATGTAAAAGCGATGGAATTCACTTTTTTTTTCTTTGCATAACGCCAAATCTAGAGCAACTTCAAGAGTTTGAATGACAAGAAAGAAAGTGACTCTCTAGATTGCAGATTATTCATTTGTCTATCTACCGGACCAAGTTATACATATACTGTTGTGAAGGAACCAAGTACAACGACTGAATGTTTGATTATTAAATATGTCGTAAACTAATCAATCAGATTGAATATGTTGCAATCAAGGTACTCCTTCAGAATGATGAGTGTCCAAACGTTCCAAGAGGGGATTTACATGATACTATTTAGTTCTAAAAGAACGGTTGTGATAAGGAAACCTCTGATTCGAAGAGAATGTTGCTACAAACAAAAGCATACTGAGTTATACTTTCTAGGAGGATCTCTACGACCAGGAGACACAGGAGGAACCGAAAGTAGCAGCACAAGAACCGAGCATTCAATGGAATAGGAATATATTTTTATCGCAGGAATGAAATTTAACAATTTTACTTAGTTACTGACTGACTGGGTGGCCTTGGCTCAACTTGTAGTTAAAACTAAACATTGAATTTTGAATGCCTCCCACGGAGCAAAATAACCACTGAGCCCAAACGTCTTACTTCTCTCTCTGTCCAATTTTCCAAAAAACGGAGTGAACCTGTGCTTTAACCAACAAGCGTCTCCAGGCAGCTCGAACTTAAGCTAGCTGCCTCTAGTTTTGAACGCTAAGCTGGTTGAAGTCCACTTCCACTTGTGTGCATCACCAAAGTCGCAGTCTTTTGCTACTGCACTGTCCCTCGGGGGTGGATTCGATAGCTTTTCAAACCAATGCATTGGTGTCCATCCTATCTACATGACCTTGGCATCTCAGTCGTTGGACCTAGTCTCTTCTTGCTAAGTCGATGTCGCTGAACATCCAATACAGTTTGTCGTTGGCAATCAAATAATTTTTCTCCCAAATAGCCTAGAGCATCCTCGTCCACTTTTAATAAAGTCCATGCCTCTGCGCCATGAAGCAGGACTGGTATAACTAAGATCTAATAACCTTACACTTTTGATGTTCGAAAAGACTTTGCTGGTCGTTATTTGAATTGATGGCGGAGACTAGGTAGACAAAGTCCTTTACTACCTCAAAGTTGTACTCGTATCTTTCGAGGGTGACGTTCTGTCCGAGACGACGGTGTTGGGTCACTCTTATGCTTGACAGCACATACTTAGTCACGCTTCCGTCTCAGTACTCTCTTGAAAGATAGTGCCTCTCGTGTTTGCTCGTGAGTTTTGCACTATTCTTTCAAGTACGACGTTGAAAAAATCGGATGACAGCGCATCGCCTTGTCTAAATCCTTTCTGGACATCAAAGGTCTCGGTGAGATCTTTATCGACCTCGATGGAGCAGCGTGCATTCTCCATCGTCATCCTGCACAGACGGACGAGTTTGGCAGGGATGCCACAACTAGACATTGCTCTGTATAGCTCGTCTCTATAGTTGCTATCATACGAGGGCTTAAAATCGATCTGAAACTCATGGGTTTTCTCCTAGAATAGTTGGCTGATGATGGCCTGAAGCCACACTGATATGAACCAATCAGCTTGTTGACGAACGGCTTCAGGAGTTTACACAAAGTAGGCGATTCGAAGAAGAATGATGACCCTGTGTTAGCGTTGTTCAGAGAGTGTTCTTTCCTGAGGATCGGACGAACAATGCTGAGAGTCCATTCAATGGATATACTTCTGTCTTGCCATATTTTACAGATGAGTTACTAAATTATCGCCTGCCGCTGGGAGCTTAACTGAATGTACTTACCATCACTCGTTATCAAAGTAGGGATTTCGCTGTGTTGGCCGAGGAAAGCTGAAAAAGGAGTTGGCGATCTCTTGCGATTGAAGCCACCTGATGTCGAACTCCCTCAATTAGCTTGCCTTTGCGAAGTTCGGGATATGCGAAACTGTACCTTGACTACAGCAAGGTGATAGTTCGAGTCTATATTGAGTCCTCGTAACTTGCGGGCATCCATAATACTGGAGGAGTGTCTTGCGCCGATCGTAATGTGATTAATCTGGTTGACGGTTGATTGATTAGAGTCCTTCAAGTCCCCTTGTGAATATCAAGATATAGAAACCGGGTGCTAGCTACAACAATGTTTCATTTGCCGCAAATT
Organism: Volucella inflata; assembly: GCA_928272305.1. Classification (NCBI taxonomy): domain Eukaryota; kingdom Metazoa; phylum Arthropoda; class Insecta; order Diptera; family Syrphidae; genus Volucella; species Volucella inflata. Next base: position 144,280,784 of record OV743716.1, on the reverse strand, counting down.
CGATTAGCCCTAATTAAATAAGCTTGTACAGTTTTCCACTGAACCTCTAACTAGGACCACTCCTTTTTAACCTATCTTTACATATGTACATATTGTTTTTACAAAGAATTCCCAGTATCTTAGGATATCCCTGAATGGATTACTTACGAAAGACCAGAAAACAGAAAACTTACTCTCTTATAATAGCTTCCAAGGATTCATTCTTAACCAACACATATCCGTCTGGAAGTTCAACATTTGGACCCTCAGATAACCGCATTTCGAATTCGATAATCTTTCTATGCAACTTTTCATTTAAAAGTTCTACTTGCTTCCTCAAAGCCTTTTCGGATGCAATTTGTTCTTCCAAAAATTTAAGACGTTCCCGCAATTCATTCATGGAAATTTTCGTCTTTTTTCCTGATGATAACATAATGTCTCCTTCATTTGGAGATTCTTCGTCCTTTCCCAATTGCTGACGAATGCTTCTATGAAGGAATTTACTGACACCCACATTGTTGCAAATGTTAAAATCTATAATTGAATTATTTAGCTCGAGACAATCTAGGACCAAATTTGCCCCAGTTTCGGTAAGACCACAAGTCTCCATATCGATTACTGTAAAGAAAATTAAGATACACTTAAGGTATACACTGGAGGATTGTGTTAAAGATATAACTTTTTATCCAAGCATCTTCCTTGAGAATCTCTGTAATAAAAGCCGCGCCTTCATCGGTTATGTTTGGGTTCCGAGCAATAGAAATGACCCGAAGTCCAGGCATCGTGTTTGGATCAACTTCTCGATAACGTAGAGATTTTTGCCACCCGTCTGAGTATCTACATATTTTTTGGAACTGTAGGACGAAAGTTTTGTGCACAATCTGTGATTTATAATTTAAGAGTTTACCTTGATAAGATCCGCTATGTGCTTAGCTCCTTGGGCTGTTAAGTTACATTCAGATAAGTTGAGAGTATCGATGCTGGCTAAGTATTTGATGGTAGAGCAAAGAGCCTCACATCCATTATCACCAATAGGAGAACGTTGAAAGCTTATTTGTCTCAGTTGTTCGCTAGTTGAAAGAGCCTGTTACCAAAACAAAATATTTCAACATTAAGGATTTTGAAGAATAAGCTAACGCACAAGTACTCGTATTTGCGGTTGCGTAAAATGGCATTGAGGACTGGATTAATGTGGACTAAGATAAAACATTATTGAGGATAAAAAATGTCCAGACACCTGCGAACTTACTTACATCTGTGCTTATTATTTTTTCTTAACAAATTGTGCCAAAATGGAGACCGCACGAATAGAAGCGAAATCGGAAAATTTGTTAAAACTGGGTTCCCCACGGCGTAGCCAACGATACAACTAGTATTTTCGACGCCGAAAAATAGATTCTTCAGTACTGCACCAAAAATATAAACATCTAACGCATAATAGAGATAATAGAGCAATGCGAGCAGCACAAGTTTTCACTAAATATTAGGTTTTTCGACCTTGAGAATGCTTTTAACAGCTTAAATCAATCTGGTTAACCTTGCCTTGGAGACACCTCACATAAAGGAGGAAGTCTAAAGTGGGGAACGCAAAGGAAGCATTCTGTCATCAGTTATGTTCTGGGTGCTTATGAGCTAAAAACTCCGTACAACATTAACCAAAGGTAACATCGAAATCCGATAGAAGATAACATTTCATTTATTACTTTTAATACCACCCAAACTAAGTGGGGCCTAAAATAAACAGAGCCGAAACAAAAACCCTGAGCCCTTCCATCAGTGTTGCCGACTGGTACTCGGAAAATGGTCAACTTTTTGGGAATTTTATTCAATATAGTCCCCTTTTAGTTTGATACACTTATTCCAGCGATTTTCTAACTTATTGATCCCGTTCGAAAAGTAATTTTCCGGAAGGTCTGCAAAATACTCCTCCGTGGCGTCGATGATTTCCTAGCGTAAGCTGAATTTTTTATTGATGAGCCATCTTTTGAGGTTTGGAAAGAGATAATAGTCCGAGGGAGCCAAATCAGGCGAATACTGTAGATGCGACAGCAATTGGAGCCGTAAGTCATTGATTTTAGCCGTGGTTGCGATGCTCTTATGCGCCGGCGCATTATCTTGCAAAACAAATTTTTTTTTCGCTGAGGCCGTACGGCCGTTTTGCAGCTATTTTGGCATTTAATCGCTCCAATAATGCACAGTAATACTCGCTGTTGATGGTTTTTCTTTTTTCGAGGTAGTCCACGAAGAGTACGCCATGACAATCCCAGAAAACCGACGCCATAACATTTCCGACCATTGAGCCTCCCTCGGCCGGCTCGGAGCACTCTGCCGCCTTCAGTCCATTGCCGGGCACTCATTCTGTTCTCTGGTGTGTAATAGTGGATCCAGGTTTCATCAACAGTTACAAATCAACGCCAAAAGTCCGTCCGATTCCGCATCAGCAAGTCCAAACACTCTTTCGAAGTGTTCTCGCGTTCGTGTTTTTGGTCAGGAGTAAGCATGCGCGGCACCCAGCGGCAGGATAACTTTTTCATATGCAGAATATTGCCCAAAATATGGCGTGTGCGCTCAGTACTAATCTTTGTGGTATCTGCTAGCCCGCGCACCTTCACTTTCCGGTCAGCCAACACCATTTCATGTATTTTTTTTGACATTGTCCTCTGTAACCGCATCGGATCGGTAGTGGAGTTGCGGCCACCACGAAACTCTCGAAACCAATATTTGGCGGTGTAGTCTGACGGAGCCCCATAATATTTATCCAACTTTTCTTTTGTTTCCTTCGCCGTTTTGCCTCTCAAAAAATAATGTTTTATGAGAGAACGAAAATTGTTTTTGTCCATACTCAACATGATGCCAAACAAGTCAACAACATCAGCTGTCAAAACAAAACTAAAGACAGATTTGCACTGAAATTTGGCATGTCTGCCTAAATATGAACGGACTTCAAGACACCATAACCTTTTTGGCAGTAGCAGCGCATTCTGGTGGTCAAGGAGGTTACTTTTCACCCCACCTAGTATGAGCTCAATGACAACTCTATTATGAAATATGCTATGCAGTAGAACTCGCTCGATCAGGTACGCAGAATTGCAAGACGCGTAGAGCATTGATCAGGTGAATAACCTCCTTTAAAAATTAGTTGGAGACCGCTGAAATGCTTTGTACTACTCTGGAGATGGTAGACAGAGCCTTTCTAGGATTTTGTCTACTATAATCGTAGCAAATAAGAAAAGTAATTTTTAGTAAAAGGGCAAGCACACTGTGAAATAAGGTGTAGAAGGCAAGATATTGAAATCATAGAAAAAAGATCCAACTTTATCGTACTGCACTGGAAAAATATGACCGAATCTGCAGTTTGAAAACAGCTCTTCTCGTACCGGATTTCGTTAAACAACACTGAGCTACGGTAATATCCTATTAATCGTAGTTTGGTTCCTAATTCTTTGTGATCTGTTCAGGCACACACTGTTCTATAAAATCTTGTTTAGTTGACTTTTCCTACAGTGGTCAAAATTAGAAAGGAAAGAAAGATGTACAAACCCTTGCCAGATCAGTTGGTACCAACACTGAAAAGATACTTCGCTGCTTGCTTGGCAATGATCTACATATTGATGCCCTGACAAACAGGGAAAGTAGTTCTTATATCGAAAATTGGCAAGACTTACTAGAATAGATCTTTAAAGTTATTACCTTGACTTCTTTCCAGCTGAAAGGCATGAAGACAGTAGAAGAACTTTATGTTGACTCATCAGGCCTCCTCCTGCATTCTCATTCCTAAATATAAAAAGCCTTTTGCTATTGTGCTTTAAAATCTAGTGAATGAAATTGAGTGTGCACTCGACAAAAAAAACATTTCTATTGACAACACCCTCAACGACGCAAATTTTAACGGAATGTATACGAATCAATAGTTCTCTAAGCTTAAGCAATACTAGTCAGCGGAACCTTGGTTGCGAATGCGATTGGTGTTCAGTAATAGTTCAGTAAGTTACTGTTTTCACTGTGCTATGGTACATGTTGGCCCATTTTCTGCCTAGTACAGTCTGAATTATAGCGTACATGCGGAAATGATGACGAGTAGCTGTAAGGTCTGTCAGATTATGCCTAGTAACTTTTACCCAAAGGTGTAAGGGGCCCTACTCAAATACGTCAACCATTGATTTAGAAATGGACTTTTATTCAATCTTCTTAAATGTGCCATGAATAACAAACTTCTTTATTCTAAACATCTCAAGTCAAAAGTCCTTAAGATACTGCTTGTCTTCAAGAAGTAACCGCAAACCCTATGCAGCTATGACGCTATCCAATGCATTAGATTTTTCGAGGAATAATATTTCACGTAATAATGTTACCGGTGCTTTCACAAGAGTCCATCTGACGGTTGCTGCGAGGATATTGAGGCAGTGCATCTAGGACTAACTTTCACCGAAATCTAAGGCGAGAACAAAATGGAGTTGGGTCTTTCAATTGGCTTTAGAACTGATATAGTATATGCGTATGGGGCCTTAATAGACAACAACCTTAGTCCCCAATTCTCATATCTCGTTAGGTACTCGTAAACTTGAGCCTCTTCTTGAAGCGAAGATAACCACAATCCTGATAAAAACAAATTATATTGTAAAAAAACAAATTTGTCCGTATCTGTACCGATAGCCGGTTCTTAAAGTCTTACTAAGCTGCGGATATTCGAAAATGCAGTGCCTAGGTAGCCCAAAGGAAAGAACTTGTCAGAGATAAAATCTATATAAAGACTACTGGGTCCTCGTTAGAGTATTGATTTACAGTTGAGTATCTCTTGATTACGTTCTTAATTGGCGTAATCTATCAGGTTATATTCAGATCTAACGAATGCTTCTCGACATCTGAAAAAGTTGAAAAACTCCTGCTGTCCTAAAGAACGTATCGGGTTTTCCAATAGGGACTTGACAACTTTGAATTTAATTTGTGAACGCACTCTTTCACTAATCATCAAACTGTCACTGTCAATTTATTCAGTAAACTCAAGATTTTCATCATGCTAAAGTACACGAACGAGCAACGTCTGCAAGTTATAAAAATTTTCTACCGAAATTCGGAATTTTCGGTTGTTATTCTCGCCCTAGTAGACAGGCCATAAAAAGTTTAGTGCAAACATTTGAGTCTACATATTAGTTGTGTGATGCTGCTGTGTCAGTGAGACAATGGGTTGGTCGAAGTGTCGAAAATATCGCTGCCGTTCAGGCGTCCGTAGCAAACTATCCAAATAAGTTAATTCCAAGGCGTTCTCAAGAATTGGGCATCGCTCAGACCACAGACTTCAGAATTGAAGCCGATGGACCATTTGAAGCACGCGTTACAATCGATTTATTGAAGAGTAAGTATGGTGAGCGTGTTATCTCAGGAAATGGGCCAGTCGATTGGCCGCCTCGTTCGTGCGATTTTATGGCCGCTTGACTGTTTTCTGTGGGGCTACGTTAAGTCATTGGCTTATGCCAACAAGCCGAAGACGTTGGAAGAGCTCAGAGCCAACATTGAACGCGAAATAGCGGCCGTGTCGGCTGAAATGTGTGGCCGAGTCCAACGAATCGACCTCTGCAAACCTGCCCGCGGTGGCCATATCAACGAAGTCGAGTTCCATTCATAAATGTTTCGATTGTACTTCAAGCCGATAATAAAGTTTTTCAAATATCTCAAATGGTTTGCGTTTTATTTAAAAAAAAAGTTGTCAAGTCCTTATTGGAAAACCCTTTAATTTCCCTGTGAATGTCTGGCCGACACTAACAAAAGCATGAGTTGTGCAGACAGAAAAAAGTCATTGGTTTCTAGAATGTAGAAATTCAACATCAGACCTCTTGAAGGAAATAAATAAAACCTAATCAGGTCGCTAGAAGATGGTACCTAGATGGCGGAGTAATGTAACGTAAAGATTGTAAATGCATTTGCAATGCGACGTAGGTATGCAGGTGATATAACTCGGGTCTTCAATCAAGGTTTACAAATGACATGCCTTGAGCAAGTTTCCTATTAAACAGAGTGTACTGGAGAAGATTAATAAGCCCCTCATCGGTCGGTTTGTCCAATAAGAAAAAAAGAAAGATCGGCGTACTTCAAAAGCTTCAAGTGAATACGTTCGTAGATAAGAACTTAATGGCCATACAATGGATAGAAGAGATTCCGATTTTCTGCCAGCGATAAACTGAGATACGGTGGTTTAAGCAGCAAGTGTCGATTAGTCAGAGATTGATTAAAGCAAATTTAAATGAACCGTCCTTCATCAATAAAAGTCTTTATAAGAAATAATTTTGAAAAGTCATACCTTTGCTATCGAGACAACATATTTTTCACTTAAAGGCAGGGCTTCCAAATTAAGCACCATAAGATTCTTGTTGAACTGAATACAATTGGCGACTGCTTCGACGATTCCTGAAAGTATATACTTCGTGTAGACAGCTGGACGCTGCTTGAAAACCTTTGCTTTCTTCTCCGTATCAATATGTTCGAGAACTGCAATTTTAAAAGTAATTCAAAATTCCGCCCTTTGTATTACAATGATTGAAAATTATACCATTTCCGGAATTTTTACGTAAGCGAATGGCAAGATGTTGTAACATTTGATCGTAGTGCAACGATTCAATGACGAAAAGCCAATCATCGGCCTTGAGTTTGTCACCAAAGAAATCCAAAACTGATGTGGCATTGTTCTTGGATTTAATTTCTGATGCTGGAGTATAGTTTTTAGCTCTACATAATTCTAGATACCGAAAATGGAAACTTCGGCAACGATTTATTTTTTTTACAAATGGACTTTGGTTTCCATTGGTGGTTTCTCTCATGTTTGCTTAGGACGTGGATAAAGATGGTGCTGTACGGAGATTCGTAGATTCCTGATAAAAAAAAATAAAAATAAAAGTAGGGAGTAGTTAAAAAATAACGTTTTTCATTGTTTTTTGATTGATTTTTAAATGACTAAATTATTGAAGGGCTTTTTTTAAGCAAACAGTAAAATCTCAAACAACCCTAGGCCAGAGTCAAGTGCAGTGTTCTTAAGAACTTTGAGTGGATAATGGGATCCATGGAACACTTACACTAGGGAATTGGAATATCGCTGTAAGGGAAAACAAACAACCCAATCTTGAGGACGGTTGACAACATTTCTATCACAAACCAAATAAGACTTCTAAAACGAACAGATAAAGCAACGTGAGATGACTTGTGAAATATCATGCAGGAATAATTTGCCAAGCTATTTTCCGGACATTTACATAACACAACAGACCCCTCTTTGAAACACAGGTTTAGCCTTCGTGTTCATCTCGCATCTAAGGGATGTGCTTTAAAAACATTGAAAGCTGATGGGTTTTTATTGTCAAAATAAAAGAATGCGACAACGCAGCAATGGTTTTTAAAACGGGTAAGACGGCGGCAACGATTAGTAAAAGGCCTCGTAGAAGTAGCATCTTCCGGCAGGTGCTGGTTCTTTAAATGACGAGAATGAGCCTCTGCATCCGAACATCTTGCAGCTCTGCTAATAAGCCCTACTTCACGCCTCCCCGTGGCGCCATCTGGGAATCTCACTAGAGATTGCGAAGTGAAGGGGGCAAATGCGCTGTAAATCAGGGTTAGTGTCGGAAAACCAAAACAAGACCTTATCCGGGCTACTCCGACATATTTGGAGCTCAGGCCGGTAAGGATTTCCAGGACTTAGTCAGAGTCTTGGAAAAGAGATGGTGGCGGACGAGCCCTATATGAGCCAACGGCAGCGCTCACATCCCGGAACGGGTTACTGGCTTCGGTGTAACCGACCCCTCGTCCTAGGGGCATTAAAAATGGAACTGGTCCTCCAGGTTGGGGGTTGTGCCGCCGGGGTAACTGCCGAGCCATTTAAAAAAACATAAGTTACGAAGCATCAACAAGCCTCGGATATGGACGGATCTGCTGTTGACAACCCACGCAAACGATTTAAGGACAATGAGCTTCGGATATGCACGTGGAATGTTAGCTCCCTTAATAGACCACGTGCAGCCGAGCAACTAGCGGAGGCCCCTGACTGCTGCAAAGCAGACATAACCATTCAGGAATTGCGATGGGATGGGCCGGACAAAAAGAAGATGAAAAACTGCGATATCTACTACGGCAATTGCTATCGACGGCAAAAGCAGCGATTATTTGGATGAGGATTTGTTGTCGGAGGCAGACTAAGACAAGAATTCCTCAGCTTCCGGCGTGTGAGCGAGCGCCTCGTAGCAAACCGCCAACATTTGTCTTATATGCGCGAACACCCCCACAAAGGAGAAAGATGACAACACCAAGGATGACTTCTACAAGCTCCTTAACAAGACCTACGAACAATGCCCTAGCTATGACATTAAAATTGTCCTTGGTGATCTTTGGTGGAACAATCGGAAAATATAGCCCGCACAACACCACCTCCGATAACGGATTCAGGCTAATCGACTTTCAGTGGGGCGAAACATTGTCTTGGCTAGCACGCGGTTCCCACATCTCGACATACACAAGGGGACTTGGAGAACTCCTGATCAATCAACAGTCAACCAGATTGATCACATTGCGATCGACGCAAGACACTCCTTCAGTATTATTGATGTCCGTACGTTCCGAGGAGCCAACATCGACTCGGACCATTACCTTGTTGTAGCCAAGGTACGGTTGCGGATATCCCAAACTACGACAAGACAAACTAATGCTGTTAGAAAATTCGATGTCAGACGGCTACAATCGCAAGAGATCGCCAAGTCGATCGAGGAAATTGGGAGATGGTGCTCCAGGAATGAGGTTCGGAAGATTTACCAAAAGGTAAAAATAACATCCCACGGAAACAATCCCCGAACCGAAGCCTGTAGAGATGAACAAGGGAACATCGTATTAGAATCGCAGTCAATGCTGAGGATTTGGAAAAACCATTTCTGCAGACTGTATAACGGCGATGACGGACCAAATACCGCTGTCAGGCAGAATCAACCTTTCAACTTGGACGATGACGACCAACGACCCGACCTGGATGAAGTAAAGATAGCTATATCGAAGCTTAAGTCCAACAAAGCTGCTGGAGCGGATGGCCTGACTGCCGAGCTCTTCAAAGCGGCAGGCGATGACTTGGTAAGGAGCATACACAAACTCATCTGTAGAATATGGTCGGACGAAAGTATGCCCGATGAATGGAACATCAGCATTGTTTGTCCGATTCTCAAGAAAGGAGACCCTCTGAACTGCGCCAACTACAGAGGCATCAGTTTCCTTAAAATCGCATATAAGATCTTATCCGCCGTATTATGGAACGCCTGAAGCCGTTTGTCAACAACCTGATAGGTCCATATCAGTGTGGCTTTAGGCCAGGAAAGTCCACCATCGACCAGATATTTACACTACGGCAGATCTTGGAGAAGACCCATTGGCTTCAGATCGATACTCACCACCTATTCATCGATTTTAAGGCCGCGTATGACAGCATCTATAGAGACGAGCTATATAGAGCAATGTCTAGTTTTGGCCAAACTCGTCCCTCTGTGCAGGATGACGATGGAGAATGCACGCTGCTCCATCAAGGTCCGTAAAGATCTCACCGAGACCTTTGATGTCCAAAAAGGATTTAGACAAGGCGATACGTTGTCATGTGATTTTTTCAACATCGTACTTGAAAGAATAGTGTAAAACTCACGAGCAAACACAAGTCAAAGTCCAAAGTCCGTCCAACTACTCGCATACGCCGACGATATTGACATAATCGGGAGAAAGCAGCGTGATGTCAGTGGCGCTTTCGCGAGTATTGAGACGGAAGCGGCAAAAAGGGTTTAGCGGTCAATGAGGGCAAGACCAAGTATATGCTGTCAAGCAAAAAGGACAACCAACGCCGACGTCTCGGACAGAACGTCACCCTCGACAGATATAACTTTGAGGTAGTTAAGAACTTTGTCTACCTAGGCTCTGCTATAAATACAGACAACGACACCAGCGCTGAGATCAAGCGAAGAATAACTCTTACCAACCGCTGTTTCTTTGGGTTAAGAAGGCAATTGAGTAGCAAACCCCTCTCTCGGACAATAAAAGTCACCCTTTATAAGACCTATTGCCGGTCTGCTCTATGGCGTAGAGGAATGGAAATTATCAGAAATGGATGAGGGTGTTCTTGGTTGCTTCGAGAGAAGAATTCTTTGAGCGATCTTCGGTCCCGTCTGCATTGACGGTGAGTGGAGGAGGAGATACAACGACGAACTGTAAGGACTGTACAGCGACATGGACCTAACCAGAATAGTGAAAATCCAAAGAATGAGATGTCTGGTTTATATAGAGCGCATGGCCACCAATGCTCTGGTCCAAAAAGTCTTCGAATCCGCTCCCGAGGGACATTGCAGAAGAGAAAGGCCAAGATTCAGGTGGCGCAAGCAAGTAGAAGAGGACCTCAGCCAACTTAGTGTTGGCAGCTAGCCAGGGATCGAGCTGGCTGGAGAAGCTTGTTGAATGAGGCCCAGGTCCACCCCGGACTGTAGCGCCACCTAAAGCAACTAAGTAAGACGGCGCTAAAACACTTATAGTTTAGCCTCACAGCTGAATCCATTGAATATATTTAACGGAAACGAGATACAATAAATGCTCTTAATCCGCCAACTCTATTTTACTAGAGTAACTCTGCTATATCCTATGTATCCTGTGTGCTTTACAAGTGGAATCCGCAATCACACAAAACTGCGTTAACTTTTGTTTTCCTAAATCTCCCACAAAGTAACTTAATCAATACTCATATATTGAGTACTACTAAACTACCATTATACAACAGTACGAGGGCGGGTCAATAAGTCCGTGACTTTTGGATTAAAACACAGATTTTTTGATAAAAAAATAATTTTATTTTTCAACGTAGTCTCCCTTGAGCTCTATACACTTTGTCCAACGCTTCTCCAATTTTTTTATCCCTTCCAAAAAAAATGATTTGTCGAGGTCCTCAAAATAGGCCTTTGTTTGCGAGATGACTTCATCATTGGAGTCAAATCTTTTTCCACCAAGCTATTTCTTCAGGTTTGGGAACAAGAAGTAGTCGCTCGGAGCCAAATCTGGAGAATAGGGTGGATGAGGGAGCAATTCATAGCCCAATTCATGGATTTTTGCCATGGCAACTGCACATGCGTTTGTGGTCGACTGTGAGCAAACGCGGCACCCATCTTGCGGAAAGCTTTCTCATGCCCAAGTGATCATTCAAAATTGAAACCACTGAGCCATGCGAGATCCCTACGGCTTCCACAATCTCTCGCACTTTCAATCTCCGGTCGGCCAACACCATATCGTGAATTTTTTCGATTGTTTCGGGTGTAGAGACCTCAACTGGGCGTCCAGGACGTTCGGCATCTCCAGTGCTTGTACGGCCACAACGAAATTCAGTAAACCACTTTTTTACCATTGAAATCGATGGTGCAAAGTCCCCATAGTATTTATCAAGCTCAGCCTTGGTCTCGGTAATGGTTTTTTTTCGCAAGAAGTAATGCTTAATAAGCACACGAAATTCACTTTTTTTCATTTTCTCCTCAAATTAGTGAGTAGTCTGATAAAAATAGCTGTCAAACACAAACTAACTGACGCAGCAAGTTTAAATTTTGACAGGAGTCAACTGACAGATGCCTGTTGACAGGAGCAGTTGCTGTTTCAGTAAAGAGGTCAGAAATTCAAAAAGTCACGGACTTATTGACCCGCCCTCGTATTTCTGGTTATAAAATGTCCAAATTTGCAAATAAATATCGTCATCTTCGTATGACCAAACTAGATTTATACATATTTCAGATGGAACTTCATAGAAGTTCAAAATGTGAGACCAATGAGAAAAAGATCGGAAGAAACAGAACAAAGGAGAAGAGGAAATATGAGACGGGCCACGACAGCAAAGTAAAGACTAGAGAGGCTCAATGCGTCGCATGCAAAAAGATGAGCAAGATCTCAGAGACTTTTTTCTATACCAAAACGTCTGAAATTAGGGATTCAATATCAGAGTAATTATATCCAAAGACCCGATTTTTTACTTATGTTAAAAACACGTGGGGTATTGAAACAGCCCTTATTGAACGAGAAAGTTTATTAAATAGCCGAAAAGTGAAGATAGCAAAAGTTACGGAAATTTGATGTAGGTAGAAGATAGGAAAGGTTTCTACGAAGATTATAATTGGAAATCAAACAAAAATTACGGTTACCAGACCTCATAAAGAACATTTTCAATACTTTAAAACAATGCAAATGACGAACAGGAAGAATCTATAGGTTGCGGAATAAAGGAGAGCTGGAATATCTACTAGGTTTACGACAAATTTTTGGCAGAGTCAACAAATTTATTTATTATTATTTCAATAAACCTCTTATACAGTAAGCTCAGAGCTTATAAGGTTGTGGAAGATTTACAATTACATAGATAGTTCACAATATCAAAGTTAAAAAGCAAAAATGGAAGTACTATGAGAGTTACGAGTAGTAAAAATGATGATATAGTATTCAAAGTGATATTGTTACAATAAATAAAAATATAGATAAAAATGTAACTTAAATAATATTGAATATATAAATTTAAGGAAAAGAAGAGGAAGAAAAGGAGAAGATAAAGAAGAAGAAGCTTGCTTTTAAAGAGAGAATTCAACTGCTAAGATTTGATAAATAGATTGTTAACTGTTTTTTGAAATGTAGTGCGTCGTCTATTCCCTGTAATTGAAGAGGGAGCGAGTTCCAAAGACGAGTAGCGGCAATGAAAAGTTGTCTCTCAGATGTTCGGCAAGAGAACCGTGGCAGAATTAAACAAGAAGATCTGTTTGATACTGGAAATCGGAACTTACTAAACAAATACGATTTCTGACGTGTTTTCAAAATATTGAAAAAAAGAACCAGCGTCCGAAACTTGATGTAGTTTTCGAATGTCATGCTCAGTAGGGTTTTAGATAAATGAGTAACGTGATCATACTTCCTCAGACCATATATTTATATAACGAATGATGCTATTAAATGCTACCTGTAACTTTCTTTTGCTGGCAGCATCACAATTATAAAAGATATCACAATCATAAATGAGAACTGGAATTGCCAAAGACTTTGCAAGTAATAGGCGTGTGTTCAAGGGAGTAAATTGATGTGCTACACATAAAGTACGGAGAACGCCATATATTCTACCAACTATGACATTAATATGATCGTTCCATGCCTAAATTCTTTGAGGAATTGACAAAATTTATTGACAAGCCATTTACCTTAACGGGTGGTAAATTTGTTAAAACTAAACTTTTCTTATATATCACTAGACAGTTGCATTCAACTGGATTCAGGGTCAAACCGTTTGTTACTGACCAATCTGAAATCAATTTGAGGTCTTCATTTATTTTACAGACACAGTCTTCGACAAGGCCAAGGGCACAACTTTTATAAACTTGTACGTCATCAGCGTATCTGCATCGACGAATGTTTAATGACACCAGAGATTTCATTGATATACAGCATGAACAGAAGGGGGCCCAGAATTGACCCCTGAGGGACACCTCTCGTTAGGGGAAGAAATTCCGATAAATTATTATCAGCGGTCACCGCCTGTGATCTCCCGGAGAGGTAGGAAGATATCAATCTTATTGCTACCTGTGAGACGTTAAAGTAGTGTTGTAGTTTATGACACAGGACTGTGTGGACGACCGTATCGAAAGCTTTCGAAAAATCTAAGAGGACTAAGAACGTAATGTGACAATCATTTAAATTTGACCTTATGCAAAGCAGTAGTGCAGCTATGTTTAACACGAAAACCAGATTGGACAGGAGTCAACAAGTTGTTACGGCTTAAATGTTCACTCAGTTGCTTTTTTATTATACGTTCGCAGATTTTTGCGAGATATGGCAAAATAGAAATAGGTCTATGCTCATCACCTATGGAGTTTTTTGGAATTGGGATTATTTTTGCCATTTTCCACCGTTGGGGAAAAACTCCAGTTGTCAAATTGTGTTCATCATATGCGTTATGTATGGCAGGAGCAATGGGAGTACAGCTTTTATAAATACTGGATGTACTCCGTCAATTCCCACTGCATTGGATTTTACAGAAAGAAAGCTTTCAAGAACATCTCGATTGTCAACATTTACAAAACCAAGACCCGTATCTCTTGAGGGTGCAGCAGAATAGAAAGAGTAATTCACTCTCGTAAGTTCAGGCCGAGGATGCGATAAAAAATTTCGTTTTAGATCGTTAACGTCTATGTTGCAAGAAAAACCTGGATTTTGCTTTCCTATGCCCAAATCCCGTAGGTTTTTCCACAATACACGACCTCTCGCATTCGTTTGGAAACGGTTGGCATAAAACTGGACCTTAACAGCTCTAATCTCTCGTACGACATTATTGCGCAAAGTTTTATAGGCTTGGTAAAGTTCTTCAACCCGATAACGCTTCCAGCGACAATAGGCCTGATCACGCTGCACGATGAGTTCCCGTATCTCCCGAGAGAACCATAATGTTGACTTTCTTCCAGATACTCTAGTTTTTAATGGAACATGAGTATCAAAGAGAATATTTATATTGTTATGTAGGAATTCAACCTGGTCATCTGGTGACGGCATGCGATAAACAGAGTCCCATGGTATATTTTGTATATGCTGCTCCAAAGAAAGCCTATCAACACTTCTAAAATCTCTGAAATGGTAAAATGAATTCGGACGTGTATCAACAATAAAATCGTAAGTGAGAAATAATAGGTCATGCTTAGAGAATGCTGATGCAGAAAATTGGTCGTATAGTAGTACACTATCAGAGTCACTTACAAATACCACATCCAGCAGGGTACTAGAAGTTCCAGTATAATGTGTTGGGACAATATTATTTACAGGATGCAGATCATAGCAAATCATGATTTCGCATAAATGTCTGTCAGTGATGAGATTGCTATTGAGGTCACCACAGATAATAACATTAGCCGCATTAATGGACATTTCTTCGAGTAAAGCATACAATTGTAATAAATCCACATAGTTGTTGGGTCTGTAGACTACTCTCAAAAGCAGACTGCTGTCACCACCGATAATTTCTACAAACACATAGTCAATAGCAGAACCAACAGGTGAATAATACCTTCTCCCATAACTAATACTATCTCTAAGGTAAAGTGCGGCCCCTCCACCAACACGATTGTGTCTATCACCACGAAAGAGTTTGTAGCCGTTAAGTGAATAAACTTTATTTTTTATCCCTGGTGAAAACCAAGTTTCTGATACACAGACTGCATTTACTTCCACCACTAATACCACTAGCTATGGAACCGACAATCCCTGCATATACATCAACCATATTGGAGTACAATTACTGATAAAACAAGGAAGGGACGCATGCAAAATTCACCTTCATGCGTTGACATTTTATCTATTTTAAAGCAATTATAAATGAATTTGAACTTATAGCATAGAAGCAAGCGAAGGAATAAGAAAAATATATAAATAAAAGATATGGGTAAAGAAAAGATTCAATCAATATACTCTTAAGTAAAAGAGATAATAAATTAAGTATAAGAGTACTATATAATAATACGCGCATCATGGGTCAGTTGTAGCATTTACTTGTCCGTGGTTCCTCGCTGCAATAGTGTTAATAATTTCATCGTTCTCAATATGTATGCTTGCTCCATCTGCACTCTCTTTAACAAAAACGGAACCATAGCGGGTATAAACAGAGAACAGCTGTTTTCTACGTTTTAAACGCAATGCTTCTTGTAACAAGAAGCGATTCTTCGTTGTTAGGCTCCCGCGGAGGTGGATGCAAATATAGTATTTTATTTCGGTATACACCTCCCCAACAGGCAATTCCATATTGTAGTTAACATTGAAAAATACTATAATAAATTGTTTTTAAAAGTTTGACTGAACATAGGTTAGGTTAGGTTAGACAAAATAGGGTGTGCCATAAGACACAGACACTATGCACCAAAACGGGCCCATCGCGATTCCCTGCGGGTTCAGTTAAAATCCACTCCAATTTGCAGAAAAACTAAACAGTTCCCCTATTAAAGCACCTAATTTCTCTACAAGAGCCAAGAAGGTCTTTGAAATCCGTACAGTATATTTCCTCTAAGTTTTCAAATAAATATTTTCCTAAGTATTTCCTTCGGCTACGCGATATTGCCTCGCATTCACACAATATGTGTGTTATGTCCTCAACCGCCGAGAAGTGGCCATAGAGCCTATAATACCCTATGTCCTTCCAGGTTAAACCACCTTATTCTGGCGGCCTTTATGATTTTTTCTTCAATAGTGCCCCTTACCGTGCAGAGGGGTGGTTTGACATCGGCAACCTCACTATTGTCGAGTAGCCCACCTCTTCTTGCAAGATCTATACCGCAGTGTCCTGGCACCAAGCACAGTCTCACCCTGTTCTGAACGCATAATGCTTTGAGCATTGTGCGACAGCCCCTGACTGTTTCAGAGTTAATGTTGATTGACTCCATTGCCTTAAGAGCGGCCTGGCTGTCGATGTCGTTAATGTTGATTGACTCCATTGCCTTAAGAGCGGCCTGGCTGTCGATGTAGATAGCGATATCTCTGCCGGATACCGATCTCATCTGCATCAGATCAACCGCCCTGAGGACAGCTACAACCTCTGATTGGAAGACACTACTAGTGTCCGGTAGCCTTATGGACACTCTCAGTTCCGGAGAAGATACCGGAACCTGTTCCTTCCTCTGTCTTCGAGCCATCTTGCCAGTCCTTCCTCTCCGGATATAATCTATCATATGGAATGTCGAAAGCGATTAAGGAAGGGATTTCATCCGTTTTAATATTATTGCCGTGTCCGAAGCTACTGCTTTTGAAGAGACCCAGATTAGTGAGTCGAATCGCACTGTTGCCAGAATGTTTTTTTTATCTGTAAATCAAGCGGTGTTAGGTGTAGGAAGGTGTCCAATGCTGCCGTAGCTCGGAGCGTTCCTGTTATGGATATAAAAGCCGTTCTCTGTCAGTATGGGTCTCACCACTACCGTATATAGCCGGTACACCATAGCAGGTTTAAATCTCCAAATTTTTCCCACAGTTCTTTTACATATGAAAAGAGCATTATATGCCTTTTCAATTCTTTCCACTCCGTTGAGATTCAAATTCAGTTTCTTATCCAGAATCACGCCAAGATAATTCGCACTAACTGAAAGGGGCAGATCCACCCCGCCGAGTTGGGCAGTGTGAATTGCGGTATCTTGTACTTTCTGGTAAAAAGAACCAGTTCCGTTTTGGAGGGATTGACATATTGACTGAACATACATAACTCAAATAGTAAAAGTGCCTGACAGTGAATCGGAAATATTTTTTTAATGCATCAATGTGGCTTGTAAAGATCATCTTGGAATTCAGAGAGAGTCCCAAATACTTAAAGTTGTCAACTTTCTCGATTAAAAAAACATTAATTAATACAAGCTACATTACAACAAAAAGTGGGATAGGAAAAACTGGGGTTACAATTGCAGTTTAAAAGGCGAAATCTTTGGCACTCCGGCGAGTGAAAGTACACATTTATAACCCAATTTTAGAAGGTAGATAAGCCAACAACTATAATTTTAGTTTTTGAGCTTATTACTAAATTGTGTTTAGCAAGCCAGTACCTTAATAAATTAAAGTCCCAATTGACATCGGAAATTAGATCCAAATGACTGTTTAAGCTGTAAGAGAAACCAATGTCATCGGCAAAGGCAGTAGCTGAGTATTTAAGTTGAAGAGCAAATAAAGAGTTTGTATACACCAAGAATTGAATGGGGCCTAAAACAGAACCGTGAGGAACACCCACATTGAAAAATATTTTTTCACTCCTTATTTTGTCAATTAAAACACTTTGAGACCTATTTTTTAAATACGATCCAAACCAATCCGGTACAAATCCTCGAAATCCAGCATTTTATAGCTTATCTAGCAAGATGTTGTCAAAAGCTTTAGTAATGTCAATTAACGAGGCGTTCGCCCACATGCGGGAAGCTTAAGACTTTTTGCCTAAATCTGCCATCTGTCTTATCTCTTTATAGTAGTCACCGTAGTAAATGTCGTAGTTTTTTATCCGTCTTTTGTCTGGCGCATCCCATCGCAGTTTTTGAACTGCGGTAATGTTAGCTTGAAGGCAGTCTAGGGCCTCCGCGAGTTGTTCGGCTGCCTACGCTCTGTTAAGAGATCTTACATTCCAAGTGCAGATCTGAGATTCGTTGTCCTTTTTGAGTTTGCTGGAGTCATCAACATTGTATCCGTCCGTATTCGAGGCATTTGGTTGTCTCTAAAACCATTTCTTGTTTTCCTCGGTTGGAAAGTCAACCCTACGTGCAACCTCCATTCTAGAGGGCCAGTTCTTTTGTTTATCCCCAAAGAAAAAGGGGTTGTAAGTATCCCACTTCGGGGGTGTGTAAGCTGCCGTTGGCTCATGATAGAACTCTTCCGCCACTATCACTTTTCCAGAACCCTGACTAAATCTGGAAATCCTTATGGACCTGGGCTCCAAATATGTTGAAGTAGCTCGCATAAGGTTTCGCGGTCCGATTTTTGACGCCGCCGTTGACTTCATCTTGGGGGTTCATCCGCCGTACGTCCTCCTTCTGAGGAATTCTGCCCCACATCTGAGACCCGTATTTCAGCCATCAGGGCAGCAGAATCAGCCTCGTCTGGTTGAGTCCATGCGAAGTGGACATCATAAGGCTGAGTTCTCGCAGGTCCAAGTGCCCACTTACACATGTGCATTTAGACTTAGCGCGCTCATCGTTAGTTCACTATAAATAGCTATCCATGGGGCAAGACGAGGAGGTGATTATGCGATTTTGCCCACATGCATTTTAGTTGCAGCCAAAATATATCCACAGGATATCTCAGACACGAATAAAAATATGTGCAGAGGCTATTACTTGTCAAAACTCCTGTCATCCCTGTTCTTATCTAAGGTTGTGAAGTCTATTATAATTGTGATGCTAATAGTAAAACAAAACTGCAAGTGGCTTTTAACAATACTATTCGCTATGTCTATAATCTTAGAAGATCTGACCACATTTCCCATTTGGCAAAGAACTTGTTAATGTGTAATGTATTTTCCGAACTACTATATATCAAGTTTCGAACACTTGTCTTTCTTTTCAACCTTTTAAAAACAAAGGAGCCGACATATCTCTTCAATAAAATCGAGCTTTCGGCATCTTGTAGATCTGCTTCTCTAATTCTTCCACGTTTCTCTTGTTTAATATCTGAGAGACAGTTCTTTATTGCTGCTATCCGCCTCTGGAATTCGCTTTCGCGTAATTTGAGAGAACTAAGTGACATTCGCCGATTTAAGAGCAACTTACAACTTTTCCTGCAAACCTAACCAACTACATTTTGATTCTTTTTTTTTATTCTGATACTTTTCCTCAAGCAAAAGCAAAACAACTAAAGCGTAATTTACAAACTTTAAATTTTAAATTTTTTATAACGTTAATCTACTCGTATCACAAGCTTAAAAGTGAATTCTTACTATGGTAGAAATAAATAAAAAATAAATAAGATTTTACATCGAATGATTGGAACCTTAACAAACTACCATAAGATACAATCTTGCGGCCTATTAAAAACCGGACGTCAGAAACCACTCTAATCATCCTCACTCAGGTATATATGGTTGCACGGAATTGAAGATTTCAAACCCGATTAGGTACGCGATGCTGGTGCCTTATTGGATGACGATAACTTTCGATTTCACACTTCGTTAGGAAAACTTGCGTCTGTCTTCCAAGTGGAGGTATACATAATCCTGATGGCAACGAACTCTGTTATGAAGAATAACGACGGCGAAACTGTGCTTAAAGCTTTTCTTAACCCGTCACGATTTCCAAGTTTTAGAACACAAGACTTCGGTAAGCGAAGTTGGGCGGTTAAATCCACTAAGTCGTGTTTTAATCCGAAGTAATATGAACTCGGTTTGCCAAGCTCAGAGGACTCCAGAATGCCAGCAAACCGATCGAATGCTTTCCAGCGGCTTATTTGTTTGTCTTTAGTAGCAAGAAGTGTTGGGTTCTTACTGACATCATGACAGTCTATATCCTGGCATCCAAGGATGTATGCGCATCCCAAAAAATTAAATCCATCATGACAGGTGTTTACGTTAAACATAAGGCACGTCATGGCAGTGCAACAAGTTTTTACTAAGCACCTAAGTGTGCTAAGCAAAAGTGACACAATATTCTGAGACCCTTGTTGTGAGAATAATGGCAACATCAAAGACATATTCACACCCACTCTGTGAGAGTGTACGATCTTCGCTCGCATCAAACTGCAAATGCAGGTATGGTGGGTGCTGGTATTGTAGGCAGTTAATCACCGAAAGGTTTACTCTTCTTTTTACAAAAAACTGAGAAATTTCAGCAAAAGGAAAAACAAGGAGTAGAATGCATTAGTTTTTTTTGTCGAAAAGCATAAAAAGCTGCTATGTTATAAAGAGTTCATAAGAAATAAAGAAATAACCGCATTTATAAATCATAAATCTCAAACCCTTCGTCTGTTTATGTTCTCATTTACATACATATATTTAGAAATTAGGTTATTCCCGAAAACCGAAATCACTATTTGTGCAATCCCAAATCCCAGACCATCCCTGGATAAAATCGCTACGAAGTTAGTAACAGTCGAATATAAAAGAAAAACCCCGGCACATCTATCGCTCACAAAACGCATATTTTGTCGAACTTCGAAACAGAAAAAACGACAAAAGAAAAAAAAACAAAAACTGCATGAGTGAAAGAAGCCGAATAAATAAAAATAGTGAGCAAAAAATCCGACTCCCTGTTGTGTGGATGCGGGACCGACACACCATAAGAGTAAGCGAGCACAATCCACTCTCATCGCCCCAAAAAAACATCGCATTCTCCTTTTTTTTCTTTTTTGTTCATTGAATTTCCAACCAAAAAAGTCTGCACGCGATTTTTCCGTTCAACTCAGTTTCTACAGATTTTTTCGCAAATTTAATTCAATTTACTACCAATAACAAACTCTAGACGATTTTCCCCAATTACTTAAACATCACTGCTTCGGAAATCGGGAATCCAAAACAGCAGCCCAAATTAAAAGTAAAATCGAGAAAAAGAAAAAAAAAATCAGAGAAACCAAAAATCAGGAAAAAGAAGAAAAAAAAAACTCACGGCCGAGAGTCTGTCACAAAAATTGTCACCACTACAGCACAGTAGTACAGTGGAAGGCAAAAACCGAGGAGAAAAGTAGAAGAAAAAAAAGAAAAGAAAGAAGAAGAGAATAAAAAAAAATCGGAAAAAGGGAAATATATCCCCAAAGGCAGAAACAGGCAGCAGCAGAACAATTCGGCCGATCTCAACTGGGGCGCAGGAGAAAAAATTGAAAAATTCCACACCTTGCCGTGGAGAAAAGTGATTTTTTCGCAAGCGAATTTCATTTCTAAGTCGGCATTTGCAAAATTAAATAAAAATCCCAATCAGCCCTAGAGTAATAGCAGAGAAATATTCTAATTAACAAAATGGACGACGACTTGACGGTAGAGGTCTGCGGTGAGAATGATGCCTATTACAAGGTTTGTATACACGTTTGTGCCTTTTTGGTGAGGTTTTTTTTTGTTTCTTCCAAAACTCGTTTCAAATTCAAATACATCTCTTCCAACGATGAAGATGAATCTTCCGTTTTTTTGTCTTTTTTTTTTCTTGCTTTGCGACGGAGGCTTTTTGTCCTCAGTCAGAGTTTTACACAGAAAAAACAATCGCAAATGGAGGAAACTAACAAAAATTCATCATCACGATGGGTTATTTCATTTGTCGTTGGAGTGACCACCCTCTCTTTCGCTCGAGTAGCCGAATCTGGAGAAGCGTCATCTATCTAGTCGACACCAACATCAAGAGTTTCCACTGATTCTTCTAAACAGAAGCACCCAGTTAGCCGTTCATTCATGCAAGAGGATGGATTTGTATTTGATTTGAGTTTCGGAAGACATATCTCAAGGTATGCCGGGGTGTGTGACATCTTAAGACAGATGTTTAGCAGAAAGCTCAGGCCAAACGGCTAAACATTCACACGGCCACACCTGAAAATATACGATGGCCCGTCTTCTTCTGCTACCTCACCCCAGCAGAGACCGTGTGATGCATTAGATTTTAATAAATATCTAATATCTACATCGTCCCCAAATACATTTTAATCAAACTCTATCATTTTATTTCATTTCAGGGAATCGTAACAGATGTTTTCGAGGATGGAGTGCTGGTCAGTTTGGATGAGTAAGTAGATGTAGTACAAACAAATAATTTCGGCGACAATTTAGGTTGTCTTATCAGTAGTGCTCCGTCGCTGCTTCCATTGATTCTTTAAGAAATAGTTAATCGAGTTTCGAGAGCGTATTAACACCAACTTGCCCATCTATTTTTTGAAATCTATTTTTATCCACACTCTATTGACATTCGTTTTGGTTAAAATGGAACAAGAATTTCTCCATGTGGCTATAAAAAATAAAATTAAAAGAAGACTAAGACGATGGCGGAGAGAAAATTTTGTACGATTTTCGTCCCCTGATTGTTTTTTAATTTTTCTCCTTTTTTTCGTTCGATTAGGTTTGGAAGTTGTGTTTTCGTCATTCTAGTCGCATCACTGAGTGGAGATTGAAGGAATTTATATCGTGGGCGATCTAGAAATGCAGTTTGGCAATTAATTAATCCTACAACTCTGCTGAAATTTTGTACTGTGGTTGCTGTCATTTTACCATTATCATATGGTTTTTTCTGTTTTGATTTATGGAAAACACTACGAAATGGATGCCCAATTGAGCAGCGAATAAGTTTGATTTTGATAAATTTTCATAACCAAACGATTCTGGTTTTGGTGTTGTTTGAGATAAAAGTTCTGTAATCGGTTTGGGACGAAGTTATCCAGGATTACGTAATTTTCTTCAGTTCATTGGAATGCCACTGATTGCAGTGAGATGTGCTATGTTTTAAACAGCCCGACCTTTTCACAAAACTTGAAATGGTATTCAATTGGCTTGCACCTTTACGATGAACAAAATTCGACAACTTAATCATGAGTTTCGTTGGTGCTTTGTGGTGCTCTTATTCATTTTAATGTTGTTGTCCACTTCGGAGATTAGAAATCATCTGTTATTTGCCATTCGCGTCTCATTGAATTGTTGGTATTAAGCGGTTAAGCCATTCTCGCAGATTTGTCAGGCACGCCAATTTCTGTCCCCACTGTTGAAGGCATTTTAATTATGACGTGGATTTAACCCATGTTTGCGACTTACCGAATCAAGTTTGTCTTTATTTCGCTCTCATATGATGTGCCGGCTTCTGTGAAGATTTGTTTGGAGTGCATGTTGAATAATAATGGTGACAGCATACAGCCCTGTTGAACTCGTTTTTGTATTGCCTTTCTTTCAGGTTCTTTTCCTCTATGCGTTGTAATAGGTCATTTAAAACTTTATCTGGGCCTAGTATCTTTTCTTTGTTTTTAGATTGCAGGTCCAAACGCACTGGTCTATGGCTGGATATGGTCACTTTCATTCCGGAATAATTCTAGGATCTGTTCTTGCCGTCTTTCAGATGGGTGATTTTTTAAGTCAGTACTAACTTTGATTTTTAATAAAACATGAAATTTCATTAAACAGCCATTTACTTATATTCAATCCGTAGAATACATTTTGCAACGTTGTTGAAGCGTGTATGCCATCACGATAAAATTGTTAAAATTACTGAATAATAATAACACTGACAGTTTGCAATCTAACAATTGGTTTGACGATATTTATGTCTGAAGCAGAGAGCTGCATTGAGTATGATTGATCATGATCGATCAACTTTGCTAAAAATTCAATTAAATCAACTCAGCGCTCAGTAAATAGAAGTTTCGATCGAGACTATCGACCCGAACAATACATGAATGTTTTGATTGCGAGAGCATGAGTGTATGATCGAAGTCGATCGAAACAAAGAAGCTCGAGTTGATCAAGATCACTCGAACACAAGCGAACAGTTCGGTCATGCTTGTCGATTACGAATAGCATGGTCGATCATTGCTTGTTGCTAAACAAAAACGCACGATTATAAACGATCATGTATGATTTTCGATTATGTGATTGGAACTAAATGTTCGCTTTGGGTTCATGCTCAATCGATCGCTCTTTGTCGCTCAACCAAAGTAGTAAAATCATAATGAGTACGAGTCAATGTTCGAGTGTGATCGAACATTTATTACTCGTTGCAGCTCTCTGGTCTGAAGTAAACACTGGGTTAAAAAAAAACACTCTTGGCTGTTCGCCCGTGCTTCAAAGGATCTTGCCAACCTTATCCATCAAAAATCTCTTCGTTTCAATACCGGGATCTACTTCTTTTTCTGATTAAGATTGAAGCTGTCGTGAGTTTTGTTATCTGTTTTATTGTGACTCAGGTGTCTATTTTTGGCGTCTCTGATTTTGTGTTTGATGGCTCTGTTTACATACACATGTTTCTACCGTTTTTGTTTATTTCGTCTTTCATTGGTAATATTATATCAGCTGTCATGCAATCTTTTCTTGGCTGCCGATTACTTGTTGCTCGTTTCTACTCAAAACCAAGTTTTAAGTTTTGTCCCCTTGTCTTGTTGTATAGACCGATCCCTATTAAACTGAGACAACTTCTCATTTGTTTCTCTATTTATTTGATTTCGTACAACCCTATTCCTAGATCAAGTCTTTTATTTTTTATTTTTTATATTATTTTTTTTCAACTGTGAGATTATGGTCTGATCTAAAATAAGTTTCCGGCCACAATATCTCTAAGTTTATCAGATCCGACTTTGGGATTAAGGTTTCCCATTATTAAACGACTTTCCTTCTGTTTTTAAGTTTTTTCGAAGTCCGTTATTGGATGTGTGGATATGGAAGGAAGTATGTCTTTAACTTGGATCTTTATTACTCTAACTCTTTTTTTTAATTAGTCTTTCAGACACTCGGGTTCCTGATGATTCTGTTTGTGTCGACGCATGTGTAGAAGAGGATGGAGCCATTTTTCGTTGTCCAATTTTTTCCTCACTGAATGCCACTGATACCGAGGATGTTTATCTTTAACTTATTCGCTTACAGAGCTGCCGTGTATTCCAATTTAATTTCTATACTTCCTTTGTTCACTCTTGCTCTGTGTCGTATTGCCATTGATTGCTCGGCTTCTCCTAACTTTTCATTCCCCATTGATGATTCGACATCGGGGATGTAATATCTTCTTGGTCGTAGTCTATTCAATGCCCAGATCTAGCACACATCAAATTTTCATATCTTCATGGAATCTCGAGAGATGATGTTGCTACTACCAGTTTGTTCTAAAATAATTTACATTGATTGCAAAGCAATTGTGCTGGCCCTCGGAATATCATTGCCACTCGATGTTCGGTATAGCCTTTAGTGTATTCAGCGATTTTTCTATTTTTTGATCTTGAAGTTATTAGTCGGCCAAACAGCAAAAAGTCACGCGGTTCGCAATCTGGTGAGTTAGGGGATTGTTGTGTTGTTTTCGTAAGAAATAGACTCATAATCAATACATTTTATAATGGGGCAGGATCCAGGTTCCACATTTGAGGCCAAGTTGCTTATCACGAACGTCTTATAGTGCCTAAATAATATTTTTTATTGACAGCCTTAACGTCGTGAAAAAATGTATGATGCACAACACCATTGTAATCCATGAAAACAGCGAGCATCGCAACGACGTGGCATCTACATATGTTTTATTTGCTAATTTACTAACTTGATATGTGGTTTGCGCATCGTCCCGACACCTATAATGATACATTGGATAAATGTTGGGTCAGAATAAGAATAAGCTCTGGAGTACCCTTTACAATACCCACCCGCTGCTTTTTTTTGTTTTGCAAGAAATTCAAGAACTTTGAACTACCTTTCGGAGTGGCACGGCTCGATTACTCGATTGGATAAAATAAATTAAACGGATCCAATTGATATGTCGATCATCACGTCTTATACTCTGTTTGTTAATATGCGCTGTACTACCAGTAAATCTTTGATTTCATTGGCGTGTTCCTAAGTTTATTAGAACGATTTTCATCGTCGACGACTTCACGACCATTTCTGATCCGTACATGCCAATCATAAGTCACTCTTTAAATTGAATGTAAACAACGCTGTACCTTTCACAAACGTCGTGTTTTGACTCTAGAATCTGGTGGAAGAGCCAAGGAATAATTTATTTGATTTGGTAGTGTATTGCTTTTCATAAAATGGCTTGTTTAGCTCTGCTTATGTACCAATCGAGATTCAGAATCTTTGGGCAGATTTAAAGTCACTTGTAAAGTCTTACTTTTGTTATACAACAGTCGTTTGTGGAAGATAATCAAGCAGGGCAACTTCAATGCACTGATGAGGACGATGATTCTTTTTGTTGTATCTCACGTTCGATCTAACCCGAGAATACGCTCTGATGTAGATTTTTAGGACTGTTTACACCCAATTCTCCAAACTTTCTGAATTACTACATTTAAATATGCAACTGAAACTCCATGAATCGTATTTTTATTTCTGATCTCCAACTTTTTTTTTTTTTTTTTTTTCTCAATTTTTCGATGGTAAATGAAAGCTTGCCAATATGTCCTTTGATGATCCTCAAATAATCCCAAAGCTATTTGGACAGTTCTTTTTCTAGTCGTTCGCTAATCACATTGACGATTGAACTGTTCTGCTTCTTTTCCTTCAACAGTTGTCCATCATTGATTTCGGTGCACATTTGACAAAATTAGTGGAGGAGAAGTTACGAAAACTTCCGTCAGTCTACCCGCCATCCTTTGAAAAGATGTGTGAATTACTTGCCCAACTCTCACAGTTCTTCTTTTGCTGCCCATTTCGAATATGCAACAGGGACTATTAAATGGGATATCAAGTACTCTGTGCGCTGTGGAAGATGGGAAAGAAGTTTTTGCTTTCCTTATTTTATTTCTACTTTTCGTCCACCTTATCATTATCAAGTGCTTCTGATAATTTTGTGCGTCTTCTCACCTTTCGTTAGCAATTTGCGATTGTTAAAGAATTCATTTAATTGTAGGCGCTTGTGACACTAACGGGACATTCCAAGAAGATAATATTTTTGTAATTGATGACGGTATTTCCACAAGTAAAATGACTGTGTTTGTTCCATGTACCAGAAACCAAGCCATTATTTTTGGTTCTAACTGTCTTGGGTTCAACTCATTTCGAAGTTGTTTTATATTTGACCGTCGATTTCACAGTATGATACAATGCATAACTTTTCTTTCTTTGAATACGATGTCTTAGCACATGACAATAAGCTTAAACAGGTTTCGAATGCAGTATATTTAATTTGCTATGAATAAGATGTGTGCACTTTAACATGATTGATCTGTACCTCATCAGAAAAATCAGTATGTTTTCTTTGGTTGTCCCTTTTTTCCTTGATTAGATATTTGTATCGACAAATACTACTCCTAAGGAGTGTGTATTGCGCCCTTTTAATGTTCAGGCATCTAAAATACTGGGGAGCGCTTTAAGACCATGATCATTTTGGTTTACAATTGGCCACCATCTGCCTTTGTGAATGTCATGGTGAAAAAAAACGTACACCAGCTTCAGCTGAATTATAGTTTCCACAGCAAAGTCGATTAGTTAGAATGTCATGTTGGGTAAGCTATGCTTTTTGAATGTAGTTCTAAAGCTAATAGAAACATTCTTTGGTAGCTCGTTTACTTCTGTGGATATAATGCAGTTTGCATATTTTTCAATTTTATTTTAAATATCTTCCAAAACTTGATACAATTTTGAACAATATCAGAGAACGATTTTTTCTAAAAGGATAATGCATTCACAAATAGTGATATCTACTCTCTTAATCAAACTGACTGCGGATATTGTGAACAAAACTGCAGATTCATGTTCATGTAAATGAAGTTTTAAATCCGTTTTGTGCTTCTTGGCGTGCCTAGGAATATTCTTATATAAAGTTTATGCCAGGCAATGAAAATAAAAACAAGGCTTGTATTGGTTTGAGGATGGTAGTACTTTTAGAATACGAGGTCAAAAGCACTCATGATTTCGAACACACACCCATTTGTCTGCGGTTATAGAGGCCTGTGCATTTTGCTTAGCTATTTCTTTGTTTTTCGCTTTCTAATAACGCTTTTGAAAACTTGATCCGTTTGGTATTTTAGACAGACAGGTACCGGTTTTGAATGTTTGCATACCTTGGCAGGGTGTTGGAGAATGTTAAATTTGACTGCATAATATTTGGGTCATCAGAGTTTTTGGAATCCTATTTAGCAAGTGCAGAGAAGTTTTAGGATCATCTAACCAAGTGTTTGCATTGTACTACACCTCTTTTAGGGTCGCTGCACAATTACCAAAGCCTGTCCCATCAATGATATAATCTTATAATGAACAGGGGCAAAGCAAATACTGGTCTTATCGCAAACATCTTCAGAATAACGCCACCGAAGTTTGGCCAGTAACAAAGCTGGCTGTCATAGGTCCTGTTAAGTGGTATCGTGGGAGTCAGGGCTCCTTGTGCTTCGATTCAGACCTGTCTTTATATTGGTGTGCCCCTGATTTTGACCATTACGGTGACGGTGGCTTAAAACTTAAAACACAGGAAGGTATTGGGTGCTGTGAACTTTAAATCAGAATGAGGTTTTACGTCGGCCTCGACTCATACCAAGGTTGAAGCTTGTGCCCTCAACAGAGGTTCGCTTGTGTATCAAAGGCATTTACAGAGAGCGATGGCAAAGAGTAATCAAGTATTTCTTACGGCGTTTGAGGAAAACTGAAAACTTCGCAGCTTCATGGGAAACAACTTAGAAATATAAAGTGTAAGTTGCTTTTGTTAGACTTTGACTTCACTTTTTAGTGCGACATGGCATGAAATTACCAGTGAACCTGATTATAAGAAAGTCATTGAGAAGGTTTCGTGTGTAAAGACCGAGACGTAAAATCCCATTATAATGTGGGAATAAATTTGAGGAACCTATGACTATGTACATTATTACACTGAATGTCTTTAACAGCATTCACTTAAGTTAGTATTGGGTTTGGGTCAATAAAGTTCGATTTCTTTTTTCAAGCGCCATAAAAAGCTTAAATAAAAACAAAAGTAAATGAGTCATTCAGTGACGTCTCTGAAGCAAGATTTCATTTCCATAGATTAGATGTTATCACTCCAAGTCATATAAACATTATAATCTGTTTTCGTTTCGTTTTTTTCTCCTTTTTTTTGCACCCAAACAGCGCAATGTTATAATAATATAAAGCGAAAGCAGTGATTATTGCGATGTTTTGTTTTATTGACATTATAAGGCGCGTTTAACAGTAAACAAATGAATAATTCTTTTTTTCTTTATTTGACAATGGATAGAAGATTTCATCTGTAAGAAATTTTATTGATAACTTTTTTCATGATAAATATACATATATTCTTGTTGAAGGTTATTTCATCAACAGCTAGCCCGACGGGTCGATAATCGGTTTATCGGTTTATCGGTTTACTAAAGTCCCATACAGCAAAAGTTTTGCTTTCTTTAAAAGAACTAAATCAATAGTTTTAATTCATTCGACATGTGAATAGTTAAAACTGACTGAACTTAAATGTTTTGTTTTTTTGTTTAAATAACAATCAATTGTAGGTAGTACCCCTTATAATTAGAATGTTGTTTGCCCAATACCTGCAAAGCTGTCTACAAGTCGTTTGTACAAGCGTACAAATACGCAGAAATCATGTATTGGGATACTATTTTTTAGTGCTTATGGCGTACTAGTGCAAATGTCAAAACTTGTCAATTTTTAAATCATATGTAAAATTGACACTGAAACTCGGTATTATATTTTCGCGGTACGAAATAAATCGTTTTTCCTTTAAGAATACCATTGGAAACTATGTTGCCGTAACAGCGCGTACCGTATATTGAAAAGAAATTTCGGCTGAAATAATATACCAACTGCAGCTGGTTTACGGATGTTTGTGAAGAAAATTCATGAACCTAATTTGCTGATTGATAACCGAATATTACCATCGCCCTGTATTCAATCAGCGGAGAATGTTGCCGAAAGTGGGCGCCTAAAACCGAATACCTCAACACATTTTAGCAAATAAACATCAGTCCCATAATCCTGAGTATATAATTCGCTAACAAGGTTCAATTGACTGAGAAAAAATGACCACCCGCTTCGATGTCGCATCTCATAAAATCATTTTGCTCAAAAAATTATGTTTTTAAATACGTTGTGTTGTATTTCCATTTCGCCGGCTAAGTAAACAAGGAAAATTGCGGTATTTGGGGCTCGGAAAATACACACGTAGTCACAGAGCAGCCAGTGCATAGGATTTCTTATCTACCATTGCTTATGCCTATGCAAGTAGAACTCTACATTAGTAATGAGTTCTTTGGTTGAGGTGCTTCATCAAATCTGCTTTTAACGAGACTCTGTGACACTCTTTTCACCTGGGTTTTTATTCAAGTATAAAAGTTTACTTCTAACTTGGTATGCATTCGGCCTAAAATTGTCGAGACTGTTTATAGGTCAGTGCATACCCTCACTGATTCCATTCTGTACGCAGATATAATTCTCAAGTATAATTTTTGTTGCTGGCACCCATACAGGAGTTGCATATTCTCGTAAAATTATTTGTTCTGTTGTCATAGAAATTCTAATTAGCTACATGGGTCGCCTTAATAATACTTAATGTAAAGTCGGTGGTTCAGCAAAACCTCCAAGCACTTTATAACACACATTGAATCGCTCTCCAACTTGTATGTTTTGTTCCGGCATTCAACTATTTTTCTTGAGTTTAGGTCTACTCTAATAAGTTTTATTTTTTTTATGACTTTTCATTCAATGTTTCGCTGCATTTTCTGTCTGTTTTCCAATCCAGCTTGCGAATGTTAAATTCAAGCTCTGACACTGCTAGTAATGTTTTGTCTAGAAGTAGAGCTCTCTTTAGCGTGCAATTTTGGTTATTTCTTTATGATTCTGTTTTATTTGTTTGATAGCAATTTAGTAATAATCTGATAAGAGCGGTATATTTTTTATGGGACCTTTAACTTAACTAAAAGCGTTTAACTGCGTCTAAGAGAAAATCCAACTTACACCTTTAAAAAATGTTGTAGAGGATAAGATGCATTGAGAATATCTCGTAATTTAAATTATTGGCAAAAATCTGGTTACGAGTTTATAAATGTTAAAATAAAGCAATTAGGGGAAAACTGCTTTTTAAACGGAAAAGAAATTGTTGTGGTGATTTTTAAAAGAAAATTCGACACTCGGCACTTACAAAATACACACCTACCCATAGTCGTTGCATTGAAACAAAAAAGTTCTGCGCTTTTGGTGTTCAGTTCTTCAGTAAAGTGGGAACTCGATCATAAAGAGAGCCGTCAGAATGATCGCTTAGGTTAGGTACTCAGTCGTCAAGAAGAGGGTCAGCACTATTACATGAAACAGATGGCAGCAATACAGAGACGCTGAGCCCTGCGTATAGCAAGCTCTTACCGCACTTTTTCAGAATCAGCCGTTCTTGTCGTTGCAGGAGTGACACCCATTAACCTCTTATGAGAAGACGCCGGAAGTAGGAGTGAATCAAAAGAGCTCATATCATCCATGGCAGCTAAGATGGAACTCTGAAAAAAGAGATAGATGGATCGCCAGGCTATTCAGAGAAATTGTTGAATGGACAGAGCGAAAACACGGCGAGATAAATTATTACACCACGCAGTTCCTTACCGGACATGGATATTTTAATGCATACCTATACATGATGCGGAAAGTAGACAATGCGATGTGTCAGTACCGCGACACACTCGTAGACGACGCTTTTCACACCTTCTTTACGTGCAGCGGAAAGGCAGCACCTTAAATCGGAGATAGGTTATATTTCCCCCGAAAATATTATATCGAAGATGATCTCAAGTGAATATAGATGGAATCGAGTACCATCATTTATCAAAACCTTGCTGAAAACCAAGAAGAGATAACAAAGTCAACCCTCATAGAAGAATACGAAAATTCATGAGCTGAGTTTTTCATATAGCCAACAAGATATATTTTAAAGGATTACAAAGAGAATAAAAACATGTATCGGAACCCCTAAGCTCAAACGAGGAAGGGGGAGGTACGACGACAAGAAAGCCTATCAGGGTGAAATAAAATTACAAAGCGTATGGCGTTAACATCTTTCAGTTTTGAGAAAAATAATTCGAAACTCCGGCGAAAGCTTATGAAATAAATGTTTTCTTTGAATAGAGAGTAAAGGTCTTCTATCTACTAATTCATTCCAACCAAATCTTGCTCTAACTCACAAAGGCAAAAACTATTCATCAGTGGCATAAAAAAAAACGTTTCGGACTTCATATCTACGTAAGATTATCTATATGGCAAACTCAATTTTATGGTTTGTGTTAGAGGGCAGGGCCTGCTTTACTTTACACTGAAAAGTCTACCATACTGCGAACGAACATTGCCTGGAGAGCGTCACACGACATGGTTTGAAAAATAAAAAATTACCATTTCAAGTAATCTGTTCTATAATTTTTAATCGTTGGGAAATCTAATAAATAGTCTTCATTTAGAGGAGTATTTCTGTATCAGTATTTTATCGTACGCTCCGTGTAATCGAGTATTCTATAGTCGTATTCTACTTTCAACTTCCACTGTACCTAATTAGAATCAAAAAAAAGTGCGTCATTCTGTCAACACTTGGATAATTTCAATTCGCTTGCAAGAAATCACTTCACAGCAAATGAAAAGATGAAAAGATGAAAAGAAAGCATTCGTTCATTAGAATTGTGTGTTGTACCGATTAGAAAAATAATTTGAGAACAGCAACGAAATCAAAATGGAAATCAAATTCGTATGGCTCACATTCCCATTCATTTGTATTTAAACGAAGAGTTTAATAAAACATTAAATTAAATGGTCTACAACTTTTTTCTGGCTTTCAATAGTTTTTTTTCCTTTTTGTTTTATTTATTTATGTTTTTTTATTGGAACGAGGCCAAAAAGCTTTACACAGTGAAATATGTCTTTTCCGTGGCTCTACATTCTTCGCGATTAATTATATTTAATTAATACTACAACAAAAACAATGCTATTGGTAGTATTTTCTAGCTGGGAAAATGAAACATGACGCTCTGCTTAATGATCTTTCTTTTTTTTTTTTGTTTTTTAAGATTAATACTTTCTGGTCATAAAAAATTGTTAATTATCCTTTCTTTGTTGTTATATTTTCAGAGGTCAAGAAGAACAGAAATTCCCTTTCTCGCAAGTTCGCTTCCCGCCCAAAGATTCCGATCAACCTGCGGTATATGAAGAGGGTATGGAAGTTGAAGTGTTCACGCGATCGCTTGAGCGTCAAACATGCGGTTGGTGGACAGCTGTAATAAAACTACTTAAGGCTGAATTTTGTGCGGTCTGTTATTTAGGCTTTGAAAATCAATATGCGGAAGTTGTTGAACTAAAGCGACTAAGAGTGAAAAATGTCAATCCTCCGATTACAGCTAGTTCAATTAATAAATTCGAAATAACTGTCCCTGCGGAATTACAAGAAGAGTAAGTATTTTTTTGTATTTTATTTATTTAACTTTGACGTCGGTTTTTTTGTTAGATAGGATTTTTGAAAATTCTCCCACTCTCGTGTAGGTGCTTTGTTTGCGAGATAACACTCCTTAATAGCATTCCACGCGGCTTTATTTGTTAGATCATATTTTTAATTAAACCGGAAGTTCGATGACGTTGTTGCATCCAATTAATGTTTGTCTGAATCATTAGGTACAATACCAGCGTACTCTGATGAACCGTGCGACGAGTATGTTGTACGTCCAAGTTAATTAATATGAGATCGTTGACCCATCAGTTGTCAACGATCTTCATATCAATAATCAGTTTTGTTTAATCTGACGTATCTTTTAAATCACTCTTTGGTGAAGATGCGCAAGCACTGTAATCTTAAAGCTAAAGCATGTGTTGTGATTCACGGCAACTTTCTTTATGCGTGGCCTAACAGAACCTCGGGGTTTAAGGAAGTAGAAAAACCTTTAATTACACTTTAAACAAAACCGCTAAGTGGACATGTTTCGAAAGAAGTCACTCTACTAATATAGAAGGTGGTTTGTATACTTATTAAAAAGGCAAAGAAGAAAGTCTCTCTGCTTCTAGTGGCTTTTCGTTAGAGTTTTGCAAACACGGCTATGATGCTGTAATATGGTGCAAGCACAAGATCGTCAGTCAAATAAGAGTATTCAAATGTATGCCTCATACCATGAACATAAGCAGTAACTATTGGGACACATCTCTGCTCTGCTGTGGCTTACATGATTCTGTCCCGTATATTGTGTGAGCGTTTGATCGACACATATCTGTGTGGCTTCCAGCCACGAAGATTACTTTGTCTCGGCCAAATCCATCTAATAAACAACAACGTTAGATCAAAGAGAATCTTTGAATTTCAATGTCTAGAAGATTTTGTCAAGAAAATAAGAATCAAATTGAAGCAAAGTAGTAGTATTTCATACCCAGTTGTAGACTGACTTCTGATAAGTATTTCATTTAGAAATAGCGTAATATTTTTAAA
Organism: Volucella inflata; assembly: GCA_928272305.1. Taxonomy (NCBI): domain Eukaryota; kingdom Metazoa; phylum Arthropoda; class Insecta; order Diptera; family Syrphidae; genus Volucella; species Volucella inflata. The sequence goes on along the minus strand of OV743716.1, from coordinate 144,246,282 downwards.
ATTACAGTAAATCTTTCTTTTCTTGAGTTTTTCGATAAAAAGAAAGTTTGTTCGCAACAGCTTAGTAGTTAAATTTTATTTGTCGGCACTGAAATGCTGAATTTTGCAAATACTGAAAAAAGAAAGCTCGTGGCGGCATATTCCTAATAACATTTTACTTCACTTTCTAAAAAGAGAGCTGCAACGAGTAATAAATGTTCGATCACATTCGAACATTAATTCGTATTCATTATGATTTTACGACTTTGGTTGAGCGACAAAGAGCGATCGATTGAGCATGAACCCAAAGCGAACATTCAGTTCCAATCACATAATCGAAAATCATACATGATCGTTTATGATCGTGCGTTTTTATTTAGCAACATGCTATTCGTAATCGACTAGCATGATCGAACTGTTCACTTGTGTTCGGGTCGCTTATGACACCTGAGCTACGGTCTACTCCTGCACGCACAAAATTTGCAAATTTTAATAAATATGTTTGTTAAATAAAGCAAATATGTATGTGGATACATACACATAAATACATTGTGTACATACATATTTTACTTGATCAACTCGAGCTTCTTTGATCAACTTCGATCATACGCTCATGCTCTCAAAATCAAAACATTCATGCATTGTTCGGAACAATTATTTGTTGTTTATCACCCAAAGCAATTTTGTGAGCTGCTTGGTTGCGAACATACAATTCTGGCTCTTGGGTGTTCGATCGTACAATTTTCGCTTCCTGTGCACAACTCGATCGAAACTTCTAACTCCTGAGCGCTGAGATGATTTGATTGAATTTTTAGCAAAGGTGATCAATCAATGCAGCTCCATGTTTCTAAGGCTAGATTTCCCCATTTTCTTAATAGTAAGCACCTAGCTTTGTTTTTCTCCATTGACGCAATTCGTCGAGTTGATTGTTAAATTATTTTGTTCATCTCCCTAAAAAATTTCTTTCTACAGCTGTAGCGAATTATCTTGGTCTCAGTGGACGAAATTACGAAATCTGACTTGTAACTTGCAAAAGTGAGATGCAATTGAAGTACAATTTTTCTGCTTATTAGAAGCTGAGTACATATTTATGAGCCACACTTTTGTCCAACACAGTACAAGAATATATTCCTCGTCAGATGTGGTGTTCGAAGCAAAGTAAATCTTTTATATCGTCTTCATCATCTTTCGGTTAATAATAACAGGACCATATTGGTGGGTTTTGAATAATGGTAATGGATCGTGCTGGTATTTAGACATTTCTTGTTTCAAGAAATGTAGGCTGTTTCGAAAAGTTCATCTGCCTCGGCGATGAATAGAGGGGCGAATGGTGTTAGAATATCTATTTTGATCAGCGTTTTCGTCTGCGGCAGCGAAAAGAACCGACGATGGTTCTGGAACCAAGGCAAGGCTCCAATCTCTATTCTTCGCATTTGCTACAATTTCGAAGAACGATTTCTGAAATACGTTGTTTGCGGTTTTTAATTTATCATGTCTGACATGTTTAAGAAATCGTATTTTAATAAAGGAAACTTCGCTCTCTACATGTTCTTATAGAGATTGGCATTTCTTTCTGTGAGATTGTAGCGCAAAGCGATCCTCTATAATTGACGGGACCTTCTTTTACTAGTATGTTTTTGAACGGGCTAGTTCGAAAGGCACAGGTATCTAATCTAAGAAATTAGACCAGCTAATGTGATTTGGAAAACATTTACAAAAAAATATTTTGATGTACTGTTTATTATCGTATACGCAATGATTGAGTTTTGAATGGCTGTTTATGATGCCGCATGAATTGACTACAAACAGAGGATAGTGTTGGGGGCACTTTTATATAAAAGAGGGACAGATTTAATAATTCGTGTTAAATATGCTGAAAGTATAGGGTGTTGTATCGTTGAATCATCACAGAAATTTCACACCATTTTTATTTGGTGTGAGTTTTTTGCGGTATACTTGTCAAAACTTGTCCACGAAATTAATTTGAAAGCAGTTATTAATTTGGTTAAATATCTAATGCCTGTAAATCAAGACTATATTGATCTTTACCCAGAATTCTTATTCTTAAAAGGCGTGCTTTCACTTTATTATTTTGTCTTCTGAGGTGTGATTCGGAAATCAGTTGCATAAAATCAATTTTATAACTGTTCCACCAGAATAGAAGAAACGAGAAAACTAAATACAATCCACATGTGAACATTTCACCGCAACCCACTCAGCAGTCACAGTTTTCATTTTCATTTTATCTGTAAATTGTAATAAACTCTTAGAAAGTTTTGTATTTTGTTTTTGGTTTTTTCTAAGGAAAAGAAGTTGTGCCATACTCATAATTTGATTAGATAACTATGTATGTAAGTACATAATATGTTTCGACTTTTCTTTTCTTTTTAGCTGCAAAGAAGTATATGAATCTGTACATACCACAGTGCGACAATGTACTCATTTTTATTATTTATGGCAAGAGACGGGTGTAAAATTTGCTGCGGAATATATGAAATCGATTAGTAGTTGACAGAGAGTTTGGTTTTAATTTAATGAGAACTCACAACATTGCTGTTGGCGAATCATAAAGTGACGGCAAAAAGCGTTTTTTTTTTCTTTTAAGAGGCCTCGGAAAATAAATTTAAATTAAAATATATAGAAGATTGACCTTTCTTCTAAAAATGCTTTTATTTGTCATTTAACATTGAGAGATGGTTTCTGGCATATGAGCAAAGCGACTTGCCATTAAAAGCTCAATCGTGTATGTCCATTTGCTGACCGTTTTTTCGAGCTTCTGATATATCACGTACCCTTGTTTCGTAAGATCGCAAGATCTTGCTGGACAATCTACAGGTTCCAATCTCGAAATTATTCTCTTATCTCAAACTTTGGTTTCAATAGATCGTTAGTATTGTTCACAGGAGCCCCATTTTCGAAGATCTAAATATTATATTAAGACATTCGGTTATGATTGACTGCAATGCGAGTGAACTCTTTCCTCATTTTAAAGGAATAAAGCCCGATAATGCCACTTTTATGTAAACTACACTATACAGTATGTTTTTATTGATGTATTATAATTGTCCCTGAAGTATTACTTACTGATTGTTCTCACTTAAAATACAGTGCTGTCTGGATAGCGTGAACTAATTATTGCACAGACCGTTCACGCAAACAAGATTGTTCACGTTATCCAATGGTGTTTTCGTACCCATAAAATACACTTGGACAGTAGTTTTAGTAATACTTTCACCTTTTTCGTATTTTTTTTTCCCCAAAACTAGTATGTCGGAATACTCCGTGGTATTATGTTCAGCCCATTCTATTGCTTTATCAAAAATTTGAAAAGCATCAGCCCTTATTATCGTTGATCGAGGTTAATCGGCTGATTCTTCCAACAGCAACCGCGCCACGATCGGATGAAAGTTTTTCCCTACAGGTTTTTAAAAGCCGAATACCATAACGTGACTTGAACCCACTTAGCCAACCAGAATTGGCATTAAAGGCCCCTTCTTTCTCCTTTAGATAAGTATGTAATAGTTTCGCTTTTTCTTTCAGCATTTCTCCACCAACTGGTAGATTTTTACCACGCTGCTTCAAAAACCATTTGTATAACGCTCGTTCCATGCGAGGATACTCGCCTTGCTTCAAGGTTTTTCTTTTCAACGAACTGATTTGTCTAGCGGTCACTACTTTAGAGATTTTGTCCTTATTTTTTCTTATCGCTGAAATTGTCGATTTAGTTACACCATACTGCCGGGACAAACAAGCATTTTTGGTTTACGTTATCGAGGTTTCTTTTGTTCACCCAGACACTACTGTACGACAATTGTACTATTACATATTTGAATCGTCTTGCAATTGATTTTGAGTTGATTCAGTGAAGTATCTTGTGAAAGATTCGACCAAATTTCTTTCGCATAATCCTCCAAGAAAAAGTCCAATCTTCTGTCCACGTCTACGAACCTACAAATAAGGGTCTTTATTAACACTGGCCCCAACTGGCCGCACCCTTTACTCGTATTATCCTTAAAATAATAATTTAGGTAGTCGGTCTGTTTCTAACAGCTTTATTGAATTTTAGTTTATATTTATAAACAGTCTGCAGAAGTAATCCTTCCACATTTTTAGCATCGACCGTAACCGTACTACTGCATTTCGATCCTTATTCAGGGTCATCCATTTTGTTGTTCCGGAAGTTAATTGAAATGGAACACATTAATGGATTTTGCCATTATGAATCGAATATAACATCATTCCAATGTCCTTCGCCGGAGTTCTTGCAGGACTTGAATCTGACAAGGTAATTTTCGACACATATCGGGCAATAACTCGGCCATAACAAGTCGAATATTCGCTTTCAAAGCGTCAACAGTTTGCGAATTGTGTGCATAGTCACAGTCTTTTACATAGCCCCACAAAAAGAAATCCAAGGGCGACAAACCACACGACCTTGGTGGCAAGTTCACCTCACCATAACGCGAAATTTTTTCTTGCAATAAAGCCAAAACGTGTTGTGTTGTGTGAGATGTGGTACCGTCTTGCTGAAACGTCATGTCTTCCACAACTATATCTTCGATTAGAATTAAGGATGACGGTTACACCTTATTTTCGAAGAAGTGTGGACCAATGACCACCAGACAAAATTGCACACCATACAGTGATTTTTCATGGATGCAGTGGTCTTTCGACAATTTAGATTTTTACTGCCGCATATGCGACAATTTTATTTGCTAGGTAACCGAGTGAAAAATGAGCTTCATCGCTGAAGAAGATGTTATTTGCGTATGTTCTACACATTTCGTGGTATTGCACAAATGTGCCGTTATACAAATCTAAATGCGGTGCTCGCGGTGAAATCAATAGATTTGGATCTTGTAACAGAGCAAGTATTTTCGATATGGACGATTATGTCGACCATAATCTACTTGTAATGCGCGAAACGTACTTTCTACAGAATAACTATTGTTGTAGTAAGCTTTTGCAATTTTAACAGCTATTGCTAAACGATCTATATTGTGAAATTGCAAAACTAAAGTCTCGGATGATACTTCGGTTTGACGTATATCATTGAAACTGGATAATCTGGACCACGATTTGTATGAGCCTATATCTGCATGCTTCGGTTTGGTATTTGTATCTATCGTAGTTTTTTTACCATATTTTACTAGAAAATGTGAACACAAATGCCTTCACATTGTATCGTCTTCTCATTTCTCTGCATTCGCTTGTCTACACTCTTTGTCAAACCAGCGTTTTGGTTGTGGTGATCGAATGAAACCTAGCACATCAGATGTGGCTTTTCTAATTATTGTACTTGTTTTCAATGTCTGTACTGTGGTTCTGCGCTTAATACTGACATCATAAGATTTCTCGAAATCTTTTGGGAGACTCGATTAGTAAATGCTTTACAGTATTCTATCATATTGTTCGGAATATTCGCATTCAGAACTTGGCTAGCTACCACAAGGTAGAGATCTAAGTCTATGTTAGCTCTTGAAAATTTTTGGCACGCAATGTGTTCCATTTAATTTGCAGTTTTGTCCAGATATAATGACGTTTCAACCCGCCGCGAACTCGATAAACCTGTCTCAATTTTCGGAAATGGTGTCTTTTAGGCTATGTTTTTTAAAAGTAGCGCCAAAAATGCTTTCCTCTTCTAATTTGGTATCAAAATCACCAAGAAACAAGCAATTCAAGCCACAGTGACCCTATTGAACATCAAACCACCTACCCGTATACGTAGAGTGCGTACAGAGAAAAATTTTGCTGGTGTATCCGCCAGTGTTTATGGAAACCGTAATTTGTCAATTCGTCGCCGTTGGGTTTGTGTTACTTGACTTGACTACGTGGAAGATTAGATCTTGGTCTAAAGCCTTACAAAATACAGCTTGTGCAAGAACCGAATCCGAAAGACCTGCCAGAGCGTCGAATTTTTCGTGAGTGGGCCTTAGAAAAGCTGAAGGAAGATCCGTTTTTTTTTTATCGAACAATTGTCTTCAGCGACATTAATACACAAAATTGCCGTAAATGGTCCGATGAGCATTCAATGATTTCGAACTTCTTTTTTTTGCCCAAAATGCACGAGCTAATCCTGGTCGATGTGTGGTTCCAGCAAGACGGCAATACATGCCACACAGCACGCGAATCGATATGGATCACTTGACCATCGTCTTTGCTGCTAAACATGCGCCAATTGTAGCCTTGTAAAACAATATTATACCAGGCTAAACCATTAGCAGTCAATAAGCTCGAAAACGTTACTCAAAACTGGACTACTTTAAACGTAATCGTAGTCAAGGTTTACATAAAATAAGTTTAAAAATTAATTGGGAAGCATGCTACATAGCGAATGCTATTAAATGAATTGCTAAACTACCTTAAAATCCGACGTTTTTGATGTTCGCTATCACTGTCTCCCCTTCGGCTGCGTCTACTTCGACGATGCGTTGACTCCATTTCAACCAAAACTTTATATTGGTGCCACAAATAGTCATATTGTTCAACTGTTCAACCGTCGCGAATTAACAAGATTTAATTCAAATTATAGCCCGTTATATCGTTTATCTTTCGCATATACAATGTTATTAATTTAGATTTTCTTGTGTTATATATATTTGTTTTAATGATTATTAACATTTTTCTCGTGTAGTAATCAATTTTATTAATTTATTTGCTTTTATTTATTTATTTTTTTTGCAGGGCTAAGGAGGAGGGCATTCATAGAGAATTTCAACGATCAATAGGAGCCGGTGTATGTCGTTATGATCCGGATCGTGGTATTCTAATAGTTATTTCAAAATATGATTTCTCACAGAAGCGAGCGACTATGCTGCAGGACATGCATTTTCGAAATCTATCCCAAAAGGTATTTATATAATTTATTTCTAAAATGTGCATTAAGACATTTTTGGCGAATGTTGTTTTTTTTTAGGTGATTCTTTTGAAAAGAACAGAAGAAGCTGTTCGTCAGCTGGAATCAACGAAATTAAACAGTCGCGGGTAAGTTATTTAATGCCTAACTAATGAGTTTGCTAATTTATTTTAAAGCTTTTACCAAATGTGTTTTTAACAACATTAACAAACAAAGCGCATTCATTATTAATCAAACACATGCATAAGTTTCTTACATATTACTATGTATCTCAGCAGTTTTGTACTTAAGGTACATGTAGATTGTTCTGTGACTAACGCATGTAAGGTTTGTGTCGTTTTTAACACAATACAATTTTGTTAAACATTTTTCTCAAACATGAACACTTTTTTGTTCGTTAGGGCTAGTGTGGTTTGTAATTGAAAGATGTCTCGCCAGGTTAATAAACCTTGGATTTACTTAATCTGATATTAATTGGCCACACAAAAAAAAAACTATCCTTAGAGTCCGTAGAAAGCCAGTTTCCCAAAAAATTCTCTCGAACCCCACAGATCATTTTTTCCTTAATCATCTTATAAACCAATAAGAAACTGATTTGAAACTGAAACAGATTAAATCAATGTAGCTTTACTTGATGGGCTCTTTTGTGTTGAAAACATTATGATGAACAATGATGGCATAGCAAATTTTATTCAGCCTTAATGCCTTTGCCAAAAGCGGCAAAGACTTTTTGATAGGAACCCAGACACGTTCGTGATCTGTTACCGTAAAAATATGGTTAATATTCACAGCTGATAAGTTATAACCTTGTTTTGCATACTAACTAATATACTTAAGTAGCGCTACAGTCCGGGGTGAACTTGTGCCTCAACCCACAAGCCTCTCTAACCATTACAATCACTCGTCACCTGCACCATAAAGAAAAATGAGGATGATTATGGCCTTGTTAACAGCAAGTTTGACCCTACGGGAGAGGGCGCCTTTACGCAGTTGCCTCCTGAACCCAAAGAAACACCGATTAGCATTTTTCTAATATTTGCGCCGGTATCTATACAAGCTGTCGTTGCAGAGCCAAGTTAAATTTATCAACTACCTCAAAGTTATAGCTATCAAGCCTTTGGTGGTGTCTGTCCTTTTCTGATGACATCATGTACTTTGGTTCGGTCTTGAAAATCTCATTGACTTTTTGCAGTGTTCGTCCAATCACATCAATTTCATCCGAGCACACATTTAATAATGCGAAATCAAGAGCAGTAATTCTTCTTTTGTTGAAAAGTGAGTTTTGCACGATTCTCTCTAGACTACGTTTAAAAAGTGTTTCTTTATCTAAAAACTGACGGTTTTTTTATAACCGGCATTGATAGAGCAGCGAGAATTCTCAAGAGTCATCCTGCACAACCCAAATAGTTAGTCAGCCATGGTATGACTTTGTGTAGTTCGTGCCTATGCACGCACCATAAAGAAGATCCTAAGTGCCGCTGTGAAAATCCGGCCGTTCTTTAAGATCTGCCATTGTGTGGAATTCGCTAGTCTGAAAATGCACTGGTTTAGATCAGATTGCTTATTAAGGGTTTATACGTTCACATAATGTTTGCCATACAGATTGCAATTTACTTTGCCCTCAGACTGAAAGGCACTTAATATTATGGAAGGTGTTGAATGCAATGTATGCCAGTATAATTACGACCAACTCGGCGGCTTCCCCTTAACGTCATTCTCAGTTAGCTCAGCTCTTTTTCTACAGGCCGTCTTCCGTGAGGACATCTGCAGTCAAATGGAAGCGTATTTCAACCTCAAGTTTTAACTGTTCATGATTCCTCTAATTGGGTTCAGCATGAATCAAAGCCCTTTACAAATATTGCAATATCTGAGGTGATCAGTATTATCAAAAGAGATCTCCAAATTTAAAAGAAAGAAGCAGGAGGAATCTGTGGCACTTTTCTTTGCAACCAGACTACTTTAGTTGGCATCAGGAAGCAATCCCTGATCATTTGCCAATTCGTAGATCTTAATGATCCTTGAATCTCAATAAATTTGCTGTGCAATGCTTTCTCATGATCTTGGAGTGGTATCACATTTCTCTTACAATGTACCTCAACTCAACCTAGCCACCTATTGAATTTTGAAGTAAAATAGAAAATGCAATTGGATTAGAAAATCCGCAATATGTCTCCAACAAAACGGTTCAAAAACGTGTGTAGATTTCTTGGGGAAGTAAAAAACATGTTTCCTATAGATACATATTGTACATATGTACTCGTACATACATGTAAATATGTATCAACGGAGTGCTAACTTTAAATAGAAACAAGCTTATTATTTTTGTCTTGGTCTTTTGTCCAGTTTACTCAGCTCTTCCCTCTGTTAATTGTCATTTGGTTAAGTCCCACTTTCGTAGCAAAAATTGCTTAAGTGTTTGGTTTAATATGTTATTGTCCGTTTAAGTCCTTCATGTTAAGTTAATAGTTAGTTATTTACCGTGACCTCTCGGTGAGCAAAGGTTGTAAAGACCCCTGCGCGCCATCTTGTTCGGTTTTCTGCAACGTGCTTCAGCTCTCTCCATCTCTTTCCAAGCGTTCTCTATTCATCTACTGTCTAGGCCTCTAGGCTATGTCTGCCTACGGCCTGCTCTATTTTTGAAGTTGGTAAGCTGGTTGCATTGCATGGCGTGTTTTGCACGCTCACTTGCTTAGTACAGTTTGGTGGTTAACAAAATCATGATGATTTGACGACATCAATAAGTAGTCAACAAAAAGTCGCCGGAGTTTAAGAGATTTCGTGAAACATTTTCTGCTCTGTCGGCATCTTGGAACCCTGTGATCTGCAGTTATTTCCACGTTAGATCGAACTGTCGATGGAAGTCCTAACCTAGAATGAAGGCAGTTTTAAAGCAGGCTCCTGTCCTCAGAAACACTTCTTTGAGTCTTGCCCAGCGTTCTCACAAAACTCAATGAATTCAGGCATCCGACTTAAAGTGGTGAAAGGTTTCAGCAAGCCCTTAAGTGCGCTGTCCTACAGAAGCAGGTACTTCCCCCCATTCGCCGACTTTTCACAGTAAAAGCCATTTTCACTTACCAGACAAGCGTCAATTTTCCCAACGAAAAGCTCTCGAAAAATGCAGCATTACATTCTGGATCGATTTTGAAGCCATCTGTGAAAACCCTATTACATTCCTTTATTGGTTCAAACTCTGGCCGAAAACAATTTCAAACTCTCGTAGCAAGAAAAGTTCCAGTCCCTTTAAAAGAAAGTTAAGAGACACGGCTAGAGCGCAATATCGTCAAAACTTCAGTAAATATTGTAGCAAACATTGTTTTTTTTAGACTGTTAGACAACTTTGAGAGTGCATCCCGTTATATGAATATCATGAGCCAAGAATGGGGGAGAGTCCCAATGCAGCCGAGATAGGCCCTTATTCGAAGTCTGATAAGCAGCAGTTAAACTGCTGTCAAATCTTTAAAATTATCTAAAACTTTATGAGAGGGGGGATGATTTGTAATTGACGTTGGTTCTAAGTAAGATCTTAGTAAAATCGACACTGGATTTATTAGTTCCCCATTTCGATTCTACTATAGCTACGTATATCTTTGTAAAGATTTATTTGTGCAACCACTTTAAAAGCACACTTAATCTCTTCCGTAAACAATCATCTTTGATATTAAGACAGTTCAGAACAGAGAGATAAAATCACATTTTCTTCATAATTACTAAAAAAGAAACCTTATTTGCATGAAACTCTATATTATAGGGATATTGTTAATCTTCATCATTGTCACATCACTTGTTCATTTGCTTAGCAAAATACAAATATTGTTTGTTTTATTTGTCTGCGCCAGTTTAGTCATAGACCAATTGTAGTTAAGTTGAAACAAAACACCCAAGGAGAAACTTTATTGATCGGCGATTAATTGTTAAAACTAAAAGAGCCACGCCGCTCTTATCTACTTCTAGATTCACAGATGAGTTCCATGTTCGTCATGATCTAATGGGTCTAGCAATTGGATCGCATGGTACTAATATACATGCAGCGCGCCTTCTAGAAGGCGTCACAAATATCGAATTAGAAGAAAAAAGTTGTACGTTCAAAATTACCGGCGAAACAAAAGAATCCGTGCGCCGTGCTAGGTCTATGTTGGAATATGCTGAAGAGTTTTTTCAAGTACCGAGAGAGCTGGTTGGCAAAGTTATTGGTAAAAATGGAAGAATTATACAAGAAATTGTCGATAAAAGTGGAGTGTTTCGAATCAAGGTTTGAATTGTTTTATTCAATTCTTTAATGGGGTTGTGTTCCCTTTTTTGTTGTAAAATGTTGATAAATTGTAAAACGGTTTTGTTTGATTTTTTAGATCGCAGGCGATAACGAACAGGATCAAAATATTCCACGAGAACATGGGCACGTACCGTTTGTATTTATAGGCACCGTAGAAAGTATTTCAAATGCTAAAGTGCTACTGGAATACCACTTGGCCCATCTGAAAGTAGGTTGATGCGGTTATTTATTTGTATTGAGTGTCATTTATTTATTTTTATTTTATTTTTAAAAATTTTGTTTAGGAAGTGGAACAGCTGCGCCAAGAAAAGCTAGAAATCGATCAACAACTGCGAGCCATACAGGAAACGAGCATGGGCTCTATGCAAAATTTCCCAGTGAATCGAAGAACCGAACGAGGTTATAGCAGCGATATAGAATCAGTGAGATCCGGGCGGGGAGGGTCACGTGGTCGTGGGCGTGGCCGAGGTCGAGGCGGAGGTGGAGGTACCGGAAATCAACGCTATCATCAAGGTGAGTAATTGTTTTCTTAACCGAGGTTTTATTTCCAGTTGCATTACTTTTAACCAGGTTTTCCCTTTCATCAAAAGTTATTTCGATTTTTTTTTTTTTCATTGTCCACCTTTGTACGATGTGTATCAATTATCCCTAACGCACTAAGGTTGTTAGTATAAAGGAAGCGCAAAATGTTTGTAATACGTTTAAAGTGTTTGACAGATTCACCACTGAATTTATAAAAAGTGCGAGAGCATTTTTTTTTATTTTGCCTGTAACCCGTATACAATTGTTCTCACAAGAAGTACAATTGACAAAAATTTACCTAATCGGGGATACAGAACTCGGGTTCATTTACTGATATCTTCTCCTCTGAGTCTTGTGTAACAAGTTTATCAGTGATTTAATTTCCCGCTATTGCCATCTAGTCCCGTAAAAAATGGATTAACTTTTTAACCTAATTGTTTTCTGGAACAAATTTGGACGCATTAAGAGGGCGCAATAAGACAGTGAAAGTACAGGCCCATAGACCTTGAGTACAAAAGTCTAAGGCGTCAACTCCAAATTATATATCGAGCTTCGACTGCATTATTTTCTATGCAAAGTGGAATGAAACTTAACTTGTATTCCTACAACAGTCTCTTTCTAAATTGCAACAGGATTTCGAAACAAAATTGCTTTGTCAGTCATTCAAGAACTCGCTGCTTACTAAGAGTATCGTATTGTTTTTTTTTTTTTTTTTTAAACAACAAAAGTATAGCATGTGCTCGCTTTTGGTACGTTGAAAATACTGCTAAACCAAGACAATGAATATTTTCTTGACCAATTCCTTTTCTTTTGAGAAACAAGATTGATTTGATTGACGTTGTTGATAAGTGCCGTCGTGTTAGAACAGCAGTTTTTTCTTTGCCAAAATGGGGCCATGTTTCTGTCAATTTTTTTTTTTATTAATATTGTTCAATCATTTGTTCTAGTACTGCTCTGTGAATGTACTTCCTTTCTTTATATAGTCTGTGAGGATTATTCGTAGCCATTATTTTTTAGCCGATATAACCGTCTTGCCTCTCGAAAAACATATTCTTTTGATTGTCGTTTTGTCCAGATGTCATCAGCCGTGACGACTCGACGTTTGCTGTCCACAATTGCGGAACCCGTCAGGCCTAGAGCTCTCTCATGCTTAAATTATCGTGTTAAATGTTGATTGCCGATTGCGTGCGATACACCAGCGGCTCTTTGTTACTTCGCGTACTCTTGTTCGGCGATGAGCAAGAATCATGTCACGGTCCTTTTCAACTATTTTCTCAGTAATTGCGTATATATGGCGGGTGACCTGGATGAACCTGATCAAATTCATTGAACTAATATTTGGCATAGATGTTAAAGACCGATGGGTTTTCAATTTAAAGGTAAAATTCAAAATACGTATCGTTGCGCTGCATCATACAACGCCAAAATCTTTTTATACAAATACCTGCAAAATCAAAACCAACCAACGAATGATGTCTTGAGAAAGCCGATGGCAAAGAAACAAAAAAGAAAATGTATGACATAATTAATGTTTGGTTGGACCGCCTTTGGCCTTTATGGCAACAGTGATTCTCATGGGCATAGAGCTAGCCAGATTGCGGCACTCTTCCGAATGTATCGGGTTTTCCAATAGGGACTTGACAACTTTGAATTTAATTTGTGAACGCACTCTTTCACTAATCATCAAACTGTCAATGTCAATTTATTCAGTAAACTCAACATTTTCATCATGGTAAAGTAAATTCCGACTGCAACTTTAAGAGCGTTAATTCCAATTTTCGGTCGTAACTCTCGCCCTAGTAGACAGGCTCAATGGGTTCGTCAATAAGCAAAATATGCGTTATTGGTCGGGTGAAAATCCACATGTGCTTCATGAATCACCACTTCATCCACAAAAAATAACTGTTTGGTGCGGTTTGCATGCCGGCGGCGTTATTGGGCCATATTTTTTCGTCGACGATAACAATCGTCACGTTACTGTGAATGGTCAGCGTTATCGCGCCATGATCACCGATTGTTTTTGGCCCGAATTGGAAGATATGGACTTGGACGACATGTGGTTTCAACAGGATTGTGCCACAAGCACACGTTACAATCGATTTATTAAAGAATAAGTATGGTGAGCGTGTTATCTCAAGAAATGGGCCAGTAGATTGGCCGCCTCCTTCGTGCGATTTAACAAAATATTGAAGTTCAAAATTGTTATGTCTCTATTGAAAAACACTGTATTTCAGGCTCAACTTCTTCTGAATCTTCAATAACTTACTCGGATAATTTGAGGAAGCATAGCCTTAACCCATTTGAGCCCAAATAAAACTTCGCGGTGGAAATAAAAAAAATTTCTTTATTAATTTGTAAAAACTAATAATGTTATAAGAAAAATAACAAAGAAACAAAAAAAAAGCATATACTTCATAGGAAAAAAAAGCCGTTCTCGAATGGGGACACTGGACTTAAGCAGTATGAAAAAATTCAAAGCATTCTCTTTCAACGCATAAAGTTTGCACACACCTTTTGCATTGCCAACGTGCTTTTTTTCGACACATCATACTGCAGACTTGACACCACATAAGCTGGTGGACGCAAATTTTCACTTCTTGTGTGTCTCAAATAGTGGCGAGCAATGTATCGACGAAATTAAAGCTGATCTAACTTGTCATCATTCGTTAGAATGTGAAGGCGTCATGCGTTTGCCACCGCTAGATTCAGCATGTACGTGAACAAAACCCACCACCATTTTTTGCCACATAAAGCAGTGCGGTACAATGAAATTAATTGATCAGCTTGATCTACACTACCAAACCCTTGTTGTAACTTTGAAAAACATGCGAAATCTCAACTTCTACTTTTTTCTTCTCCACTGCGCTCCATCTCTTTACTTTCCCCAGAGGGAGGACGCTATCATAGTTCGACCCCATGGTGCAGACACTGTTGTCCAGCCAACGGACGAATAAAATTTTGTTGACTTGGTCGAAACGATAGTCAAAATCAGCACGGTTTTTCTTTTTCATTTCATTCACTCCAACTAGAGGGCACTTCTTGGTTCTACCTTTGCGAACGGTACTTGTTGCACGAAAACCAGCTTTTCGTAAATCTCGGAGTAATTCCAAACTAGTGAAAAAGTTGTCAAAAAACACCACATGGTCTTTAGCACTTGTGCCTAGTTTGTGGAGTAATAAATTAACCATTCTTGTACCCAATGGCTCTTTAGGATCGGCTCCTGGAGATTTTCCGCAATACAAGTCGAAGGCGTAACAGTATCCCTCTGAAGATGTGACTATCCAATTTCTGTAGCCGAATTGTTTCGCCGGATGCGTCCCAAAGTACTTCACCATTGACTTGTCTATGGACAAATTTTCGTGAAAAACACCCCACTGCAAAAATTTCTTCATAGTATATCTGCAAGCGGTCGCACCTTATACATTTTATCGGATGATTCGACTGCGACAAGATTGTCACAGAAATGAAGATTTTTTTATTTCCTCAAATTGATTTCTTTGCATAGCTCTTGACACAATAGACACATTACACTCTTCGTCCAGGCACCAATAGAAATGTTCTTGGGGCAATAATATTAACCATTCAATAAAAGAATACCTTTGAAGTCGTGCTTGATTTTCTGAGCCGCGTAAGTCTGCGAGTACTGAACAATCATGGCGAAAACTTCTTCGTCAAATATTTTTTCAAAAATTTGGAATGGATTTTGATTTCTCATTTCATCCAACAATTTATCGAGATGCGCTTGCACATTACGTTCAGTGGAAACTATAGGCTCATAGATAGGCTTTGTTTTACGCCAGCGAGGTTCCTCAAAATTATTTCTACGTCTCTTGATTTCTGCAAGGGGTTCGTCATCGCTACTGTCCCATTCGTCTTCACCTCGATTCGTGAATACTGGTGTACCTCGCGGAATTGCATTGCTCTGAATAAGGTCCTGCTCACCTTCTTCTTCATCGGTTAGCACACTTGGTGGACGTTCATTTAGCCATTTTCTATATAACAATCACCTTTGAAAAATGAGAATAATTTTTAGCTCTGATGTTCCCACTGGCCCCAGTTGAGGACACCGTTATAAAACTTTACCTTCTACTATATAAACGATTTTCAACTTTCCCCGGATAATAAAATTTTATTTTATAGTCTACAATATATTTTTGTAATTTTTTAAGAAAACTAATAGACTTACTGGAAAAACTTACAAATAAAAATTACTTATTTTAGGTATTTAATGATCACTGAAACAACTCCACAAGATGCGCGGCAAAATCACTTTTAACTATTTCTGATTACTCTTTTGTCTAATAACATATCAACAGCTTCTTAATTATTAAATGTCAACAAAAGAAAAAACAGAAATAGTAAAAAGTTAAAGGTATTTGTTTAGGTGTCCTCGTTTGGGCACGGCTGATGTATATGGGTTAATCTCATCTAAATGGTCTTCAGAGCCCAAAAGTCTTCCACATCAGATTTTCTATCTAGAAGCTTCAAAACTACTTTCAAATCATTGTATCATTGTACAATACTCGTATAAGCGGTACGGTTTTTTCCTGTGAGAAAAAAAAACGTAAAAGATGGATACCAGATAGCACAAATGATGTACCTGGTACTACCAAATTTGACTAAACAAAATAGAACCTAACAAAAAACGAACTAGAAAATCAGACAAAATAACCGGCACAAATGTGTTATACTCGTACAATTCTGAAAGGGTAAGGACATCCCCCACAAGTTCTATAAATAAACTTGACAATCTGATCTTCTATGCGGACTTGAGTGTGTGGATTGTCATAGACGTTTCGAAAGTTAAAATGTTTGCAATTTTTCAAGACAACGAGAATTTGATTCTTTTGCTTGTTTCCTCTAAATAGTTTTTTACGAGTAAGAGTAAATTTATCGTTTTTCAAACCTTGTTACTTGTGTAACTTTATGATCTTTCTTTGGTTACCTTGATTCACAATTTGTTATTGCCTTATTGGTGGCTGTTTGTTATTAATTGTATTGGTGTTTGTTATAAATTGTATTGGTGCAATAATAAAAGAAAGAAAAAAATGATAAATTTATTTATTTCAATATTTGTAGGAGGTCGACGAGACGATGATGAATACGTTCGTGGTGATCACCCAAGAGATAGATATTCTGACCGAAGTGGTGGCGGTGGTTATCGAGGCAATGATAGACGCGGTAATCGACGACCAAATCGCAATGAACAAAATGGCAGGGAACCTTACAATAATCACGACGACGTTCGAGATAATCGGGAAGTTAGCAGCGTCGAAAGAGGTAAGATATGATTTTTTACATTATGTTCCTATTGAATACAAAATTGTTTCTCACTAAATGTTTGTAAAGAAGTATTGCTTCGAAATAGAAAAAAAAGAGAACTTTTAATAAAGGTCGATGAGGAGACGTGGCAATCACATTATAGAGCTTATAAGGGTTAATGACTTCATAAGTGACTTTGAAGTCTATGCTTCAACCGTTCGCTACGATTGTAACGTATGTATGTCGTATAATGTTATCACTTTTCTGCATACATCCACGTCTGCATTAACAGGCCAGCTGTTTTGGCACATAGTAAAACACAGGTACATCCCCGCCCACACCTCTCAGATCACTCTGATCTGAAGCTACCTGGCTACGAACTAGTGCCACTATTCTTCTCTCACCGCGGTCTCGCGATTTACGTGCGTAGTGATGTAACTTTCCAAACTCCAACGCAATGTGGTTAAAATTCCATCCCCGTAAGCAAATTATCGCCTACTGATTTATATACAAAAGTCCCAAAATGGAGAGCAATTCTACCTTTAACGAGTTTGATGCGCTGTCTGACTCCATACAAAGATTTGTATCCCTGTATCCTCATCCTGAAGCTGTTATTACGGGCGATTTCAATATACACAATATACACAAGTCTGGGTGGCTTCGACATTCTTGACAGACAACACCCGAAGAACGGTGTGTTGAGATCTTCATTGCGGAAAACAACCTAACCCAGCTTGTGAATGAGCCCACGCGAATACCAGACGTTGATAGTCATAGCGTCAACACCCTTGTTTCTAACTTCTCACCCTGATAAGTACACCGTTGATATGCTCTCCCCTCTAGGCTTGTCGGACAATTGCGTTAGAGAAAAAATTCATAAAAGCTCCGTATGGCAATACGAGAAAGCCAGTTGGAGCGGGCTTAACACCTTTTTTAGGAATGTCAACTGTTCGTTATGTTTCCTCGATAACGACGTGGATGCCGCTGCTGATATGATCACAGACACTATTCGCTTTGGAATGATATCCTTTATCCCTCACCGGATACGTGTGGTACGACTCGAGTTGTAAAGAGGCTGTCTGAGTAGGAGAAAAGTTTTTTTCGGTCCTGTAAGAATACCCGTGAGGCCGTGAGCTTTCCATAATTCTTTCTAGCCGAATGTCAAAGATATCACATGATAGCATGAAATCTTGTCTAAAATCTTTCTTGATATTTAAGGTATTGGTTAATTTAGTACTAACATTATTAGATCAGTGAAAATTTACCATGATGGGATATGGCGTTGTATAGCTCGTCCCCACGAACATGCACATTGTCATACTCTTATGAGACTTTAAAGTCGTTAAATATGTGGTTAAGCTCTCTCTGGAATTTCAAAGATCCGTCGTAGTGTGAATATATAGATTGTGGGCTCCCTCACTTGAAATACCCCTGACACGATCCGATAGAACTGTTCATGAATGATTTCAGGTTTTTTTTTTTAGATCGGACAAAATATGCTGAGGTCCCCTGCGGGTTTTCAATATCAATTTTTGAAAACTTTGTAGTCCTAAAATGTTATTTTCTGGTAAAACATTCCCATGTCAGTGAGGCAGTAACATTTTCTTACGAAATTTTCTTAATGGCGTCATTTTGAAATCAATCACATCAGAAGCAGCTTTTCTAAAGGATCGTTGATAATCCCATTAGAGGCAAAGGCGAGCAGTGAAGTTTCAAGCAAACTTTTTCGTTAGAATTTTTGTACCGTCGAACTTTGCTGGTCATCCTTATCAACGTAATATTTATTTGTGATATCGGCGTTTATTGGAGTTAAGTCAAGTCCCTTGATGAATGCTAAGATGTAAGAACATCGTAATGGCTACTAAAATATAACAAACGTATTTTGCAGGATTTGTTGTTCCAAAAAAACCACTGTGTCGCTGGTAGCCCGATATGGCCTATGGCCTAGCTTCTTGACACTCATTTGTGTTGCTCATGTTGTCATTTTTGTCACATCTGAGCGCGGCCTACGGTTTATCGCCGAGACCGAACGGCACTCCTTAGAAGCTTTTTCGTAGGCAATTGTTATTTCGGGAGTTTGCCATTGCCCGCCGAAAGGGTGATGGCGATTTGAAAAATTGTTGGTGACCCAACCAGAAATCGAACCCAGACTCTGCGTGATAGTCCGATGAGCTAACTATTGCGCCATCGCAAAAAACAAACAAAATTAAAGCGAGTAAAAGTTAAATTTTTTTTTTTTTTTGAAAAACAGTCAGCCATTCTGTTATATCTGGAAAAACTCTGTATTTCGATTCTGTTTAATATCAAATCACTCGAATTAGAATAGTTGGCACTTAGTAATCCGAAAGTAGAACTGAGAATTCCGATATTCAGATTGCAAATTCTCTCTTTTTCGAAAATCGGAAATTTGGTACTTAGCAATTCGATTCATTGTGTCAAATTCGTTCGAGTTTCGGATTGTTTATTCGATTTAGGTTTTTTTTTGCGAAAAAGTGCAAGTGTCGGTGAAAATGTAAGTTTTTACTTTGGATGATAGCAAAAATACTTATTTTTGTTGTTCCAGAGAAGCAACGAAAACATCGCATACCAAACTAAGGCAGTTCGAGTTGCTAGTTGATTTTATGGGCCAGCATCCGCAATTATCCAAAGGATATTTAAAAACTGCGGACGCCAAAAAAAACTTCAACTGCAGGGGAGTTTTTAAATCATTACTTATCGAGTCCAATACATATTTGATTGCTTCTTTGGAGAGACGGAATTTTTTTATAAATCCCTTAACATTCTTCGCTCAATCCTTTCCTCGCGGGATACATTTATCAAGTCAAATCGCAAGTCTCGAAAAAAAATATGAATTCGATCCGAAAGTGTCAGAGAGTGCCAATTTAAAATAGAATCGAACTGTACTGTCGAATAGGGGGGAGTAACCCACCCCCCGGTACTTCTCGTAAATACTCGTAAATCCTCTGCAACCGATAAGTATGCTTACATACATTATGATATTAAAGATTGTAAAATAACATCATTATCGCGTAAATAAAATATATTTAAAAATATAAAACATATTTAAGGTTCAACAACAAATTTAATGAATTCTTTAGATAATGTTTTACTAACTAAATCTTAACATACTCAAAAATTTGTTTGTCAAAAGGAACATGATATTATTTATGGTGTTTTCTTTTCTACAGCAGAAAGCCATTCATCGAATGAGGGCAGTACGAGAAGGCGACGAAGGCAGAGGAGCTCAGCTCCAAACACTAACAATAGTGAGTATGATCCAAATCCTCACCACATTACAGCACTAAAACAAGTTTTAATATGTTATTTTTTTAT
This sequence comes from Volucella inflata, assembly GCA_928272305.1. Lineage (NCBI taxonomy): Eukaryota > Metazoa > Arthropoda > Insecta > Diptera > Syrphidae > Volucella > Volucella inflata. The sequence goes on along the minus strand of OV743716.1, from coordinate 144,226,060 downwards.
AATTTTCCAGCGAATGGTGGCGTAGCAAATAACAAACAGCAAAAAAATCAAAATGTTGATAAAACTGCTACTTCATTAGAAAGACCGAAGCAGCTTGTGCTTCCACAGCAGCAACAGCAGCAACAACAGCAACAACAACAGCTGCAAGCTCCCAAGGAAGCAGTCATCGTAAATAATGTTTCGAACAAAAATGATAAAGTCCCACAACAGCAGCCACCGCAACAACAAATTCAGCAGCCTCAACAACCGCAGCCTAATCAACAACCGCAGCCTAATCAACAACCGCCACCACCACAACAACAGCAACAACCACAACAACAACAAGCGCCAAAAGGTCGTCGCAATAAGAGCAACCGCAACAATCCCGACAATGTTGAATTAAAGAAGGAAGCACTAGTGAATGGAACATCCTAATTATTTTCAAAATAAACTATTCAGAGAACAATTGAAATACTGAGTCCATTAATTCGTAAAAAAAAACAAAAAAAAAAAAGAAGCAAAAAAACAAACAAAAAAGCAAAACAAGTACTAGCTGTTATTTAAAAATGTTTACACATAAACACACACATACATACACTCTAACCAATCCGTTTAACTGAGATAAATGAAAATAATGAAACCGAAACAAATCAAATTTAATTGATTGATGATAGGTGTTCAAAAATAAAGATAACAAATTTCAAATAAAATAAAAAATTTACACACATATTTCACTACATAAACACACAATCTCTAAAACGCATGCATACATACATAAACACATCTAAACAGAGATCAACATATAGATAGTTAGGAGTGCATCTCAAAACTGCATTTTTTCAATGCAAAGCCATTCATGATCATCATCGTCGTCGTAGTCGTCGTCATCATCGTCGTCGTCTTCGTTAACATCGTCATCGCCTTGGTCTACATTGTCAAAACGACTTCATCATCCATCATTTATAAAGTAGTAAAAAAAAAAAAAAAAATAGAAACACATAACTTCATCACCATGTCAATGAGCCAATCGAACGACATTAATAATATAAATATATACATAAAAAAAATAGTAATAATAATAATTAATTAAAAAAAAAAGAAAGAGGAAAGCAAAAAAAAATTAATAATAAAGAAAAAATAATAATTTACTACTACATACAATCAATTCAACAGCAAGCGATTTTTTTCGAGATCAAAAAAAAAACAAAACAAAAAAAGAAAAGAAAACTTAAAAAAAAAACAACAAAGAAAAACGTTTGCCTTAACGATTTTCATTTTTTATATAAATATATATTTAAATGTATATGATGTTAGAAAAAAGGGTCTTTAAAAATGAAAATATAAAATTAATTAACAAAAAACGAAAAAAAAAAAGAGAAAATTCACACACTCGTAGAAGTTCGTATAAGAATCGTTTAAGAAATTCATATAGAAACTCGTCGTCGTCCTTAGTAGGGAATATGGTATTTCCGTTTTCCATTTAGTTCGTTTGACGCCTTTCACCACCACCACCACCACCACCACCCTGCCATTTAGAGTTCCAATTGTGGCGTGTAGTTGTTATTTATTTTACTCGTGTGGTTTTATCGCAAGGTTGCTTCCTGCATACATCAAGGCTACATCCAGCTAGCGAGTTTGTGCAAATCAGTGGCGGCAGCACCATAATTGACTAGTGCTTTAAGTGCCTGAGTGCCACGAGTGTGCTTCTCTATACATATTACCCTTTCTATCACACATTTTGCCTTAGTTTTTGTTTTTCAATTTGATATTCTTTTTAAATATGATTTACAAATATTTTTCTCAATTTAAAAAGATAAAAAATAAATAAACAGGTTTCTTCTGAAAACCCTAAACACATACATATTATTAACAATTTAATTCGTCTTCTCTTCATACATTTTTTTTCTTTTTGTTTCGAAGTGAATTTATCGCATAGTTAAAACCTTAACTCATACATATATTAAAACGTTACATTTATATTTGAATATTGAATATAAAGAAGAAAATCTATAAAATATTATAGATTACCTAGATTATAATTGCAAAAATAAATCAATTATTAAATAAATCTACTTTATCTACTCATCGTTATATGGTATATCGCAAGAGAAGTGAAAGAAGAAAATTTAATTTTGAGAAAAAACAAATCAAACTCACACATACAACAGACAAGAGAAACAAGAGAAATTTATTATTATTATTATTATTATTATGATTATGATTATGTACCCTTTGAGTTAACTTTTTTATTTGATTTATTATTATTATTTTTTTTTTTAATTATTATTTTAATGATTATTATATTTTTTTTTTTTTTGTTAATTTTATGTAATTTATTGATTAATTTTAGTTCTTCAATTAATGCGCTTTCTTCTCATTTACTATTATGATTTTGTATTTGATTATGAAATAGAAAAACAAAAAAATAAAAATAAATAAAACACGAAAAATTCTATTATACATGTAAAATTATAAACAAAATATTAAATCTAAAAAAAAAAAATCGCAAAAAGAAGAAAAAAAATAATAAAAACAACAAAAAAAAATAATAATAATTGAATTATGTGAGAAATGATTATTTAAATTATTTATTCTTTTATTTGTTCCGTTGTTTCGTTTTTTGGTCTCCCCATTTTATTTTTATTTTTTATTTCTGTTTTTTCTTTATTTCAAATTGTCTTTGTGATACTAGTATACTGGGTTTTCTCAAACCATTATAATGGTTGATGTATGAAACGTGTATTTTGTAGTTAGATAGCACTTCAGTTCGGGCTGAATGTGGGCTTCAACTAACAAGCCTGTATAGTGAGCTCGATCCCTAGCTAAAGGTGTTGAACGTGTATTTTGTAGTTAGATAGCACTTCAGTTCGGGCTGAATTTGGGCTTCCACTAACAAGACCACTCTAGTGTGCTCGATTACTAGCTAAAGATGTTTTCAAAAACATCATATTTAATAGGAACTGCATTAGTTGGATTTAATAATGCAAATTTTATACAGAGCTAACTAATTCAATCTGTATTACCTTTGTGTTCATAAATGTCGTCATGCTTTTTCAGATTAGTTAGGTATTTCAACTCTGGCTGCAGAAAGAATAAGACGATTTTAATGTATAGTAGTTTTATAACTGTTGAAGTGAAGACATGTACGAGTAACAACTACTAAATAATGTGGGGTGGGCTAAAAGTCCCTTTTCTATGTAAACCTCCAATAACTTTTTGACGAAAAGACAAAAACAAATGAAATAAATCACAAAAAACAGTTTATTTTTTACATTACGTAGCACTTTTCACGGCTTTTTGAAGTGTTGCGATGTAATTTGTGCGAAAATGTTTAGTCTCAGCTCTAAAGTCTGGTTTGATATTGTAAACCTTTTCTTTTAGGTAACCCCATAAGACAGATCAGCCGATTGCGGCGGCTATTCAAAATAACTGCTTTTTGAGATGATGCGGCTTGGAAATAATTATCTTAACTAGTTCATTTTCTCACGAGCGGGGTGAGCAGTTGCTCGACATTGTTTTCCACTTGCATGAATGGAAGGAGGACGTCCTGAAGCATTGTTCCGTAGCGATGTCCATTGACCGTAACGCTTGCACTCGCATCATTGTCGAGGAAATATGCCGCATAAATCTGACGCGAGGTTATGCCTCGCCAAACAGTCACACGAAGTGACTGTAAGGAACGTTGATGGAGACATTTGGGAATGACCAAATTCGTAAACGCATATGTTGCGCAAAATGTTCAAAGCAAACAGTTCGCAAAAGGCAGTAGATTCCGTTTTTTTACGCGACAGCAAGAGCATCTGTGCAACTGTCAAAGGAATGTTGCGCTTGTAATGCACACATGCTTTTGACGTTTAAACTGCTTTGCAAGTCGTGCGTTTACGAATTCGCCCAAACTGCGCGCCCTACCCTGCTCAGATGAAAATGTGCCTCGTCGGTCATCATAAAAATTGTTCGTCATTCTCGACGATATTTTGGACAGCTCTGCGGTACTCCAAACGTTTTTGTGGGTCATCAGGATTGAGCTGTTGGACCAACGACGGATCGTGGTACGCGGTATACTAAACTGAACTTGATCGAGTCAATGTTTCAGGACCAGCTGCACTTTTACGAACAATACATCTGGATATTTTCACCCGATCTTCTACAACGAGCACTTCCCGTAAGTCGCACGTCTCCCACTTTCATATATAGCTTAAATTTGGCCACCAGAGCACTAATTGTGGGAACTTTTGGATCATTACGAGCTCCATAAAATTTCCGGTACCGTAAGACGGGGTTACTTTGCTCCATTTTTTGCAAAAATCTCTTAAAACAGATGAAAAAATGTTTAAATAATATCTATACCTATTCCTCTTATAGTAAAGATATTAATGAATACTTATGTGATCTGAAATATTTTTAAATTACAATTTATAATATTTTTTTTTGTTTATATTTATTTATAATATTATTTTATCCAAGGGACGGGGTTACTTTGCTCCATGCTAAACTTTGGGTAACTGTGCCTGCATTTAAAGAGCTGGACCAATGTTGTCAACAGATTTCGTAGCTATTGACCCGAGGATTATTTTCCTGAAAAAAAATTTAAAAATAATTTATATAACGAAAAAACCAAATGGCAATTTTTAATTCCTAAAAAACTTCAAATATCAATAGTAAAACATTAAATAATATTTAACTTTCACATTAAAAAATATCCATTATTAGTTTTTAACGAAATTCAAATTCATATTTGGGTTTTAAACTAACATATATAATAGCTTTAAAGAAAACAAAGTAGATTTCATGAAAAAAAGTAATCGTAAAAATTCATTCATCAGTCAACATTTAGAATCGTCAGTCAAACATAGATTGCAGCTCAATTACGGAGAAAGTTCCTCTTCAACTGCACTAAAAACAGGGTGCCTTACAGGCTTTCGGGTATGCTTTCCCTTGAGCTTGTTCAAAATGGTCCTTCTCGGAATTTTGTACTTCAGCTCAGCTTTTCTGTGGGAAATATCACCTCGTCTCCGACAAGCCTCCAGGGTCTCTTCAGCGTAGTCAGCATACCGCCTCGTCCCCAGTTGCCTTTAATATTTACGGGGTATTTCTGCAACAAAGAAAGTACCGTTAGCTCTTTATATAAACGGCAATAGTCCAAAAAGAATAAGCATAAAAGTGTGGAATCAATCACCTTTTTTTTCTGGAGCAAAGTAACCCCTAAAGTAAAACAAAACTTCATGTTCACACAAAAAAAACATAATATAATTTTGTTTGAAGATAACAAAGGGTAATTTTATGCTAAAAGTAGTAGTAAAATAACACTTTAGCTGGAAAATATATACTTGCTTGCTCAGTTTTCGCTGGAACTGTTGTACACACTAAGTTTTCCACTAAAAAAAAACACACAAAATTCGTCACAAGTTTAGACATCAACTGCTTTTTAACTACTAAAGGTATACGATCGAATGATCCTATCCACGAAAGAATATGTTTGTATGTGTTCATTTCGGTACTTTTATGCAGTACGAGGCATGTCTGGGCGCGAAAAAATAAACAAAGTAACCCCGGTTTACGGTACGCATATTGAGTGTAAATTATTGACCGGGCATTTTTCAAATATAATAGGCCAATTTTTGTTTTCCATTATTAAAAATATACAAAAGGGACTCTTGAACTACAGGGTGGGTTGGTAAAAGCAAATTCAAGATTTGGCTGATTAGTAATTTTTATTTCCACAGCAATGACGTTTCTGAACCCAACACAAATGACGATCATATAAGAATGTGCGCGCTGTAACTGTTTTGTCCTTTCGGATTAGATTTGCGGACAGAAGCATTGATGTCTCTACACTCCATACGTTCTAGCTTTCTCGCCCAACTGATGTGAATAAATCGATGTCGCCATATAACTAGTATAACTCGTCGATTTAAATCTTCTATTTCAAAGTCCGTCAACGCAAATAAGACCGAATGTCTTAAAGATTTTTCTCGAAACCACTGAAGGTATCTTCATCCGCCTTCTATAAAGTCAATGTTTAAGCGCCATAAAGTAGAATGAGGATTGTCAAGTCTATTTATTTTTCGAGGTAGGACCTTACTACAAAATTGCCTTCTAAGCCTTTACAACAAAGGTTTCGGTGAAGTCGCTGCCAACATTGGCAGAGCAACAAACGTTCTCAATTGTCATACTGCACAGACGAAGGAGCTTGGCAGGAATATCAAAACGAGAGATATTCTAGATAACTAGCTTATCTCTTTAAATGTTGTCACGGCTTTAAAACAGATGAAAAAACGATAAGTATTGATTAAGTGCACGTTCTGCGCTTAAATATTGCAGATGAACATGGCGACTTAAGCATGCAATGTTTATAGGAGGATGCACTTTCCGTAGATGCGGGCGCTTTTCGGTATCTTCGCAAACTGTGTACAATTCATGTAATTGTTCGCTTATTTGGTATTCTTTTAACAAACGAAGGTTCCACGTAAACAACAAAATGTTTATTTGTTATTTTGTAAAAGTTTTGTTTTGCAATAATCAAATGTTTAGTTGACGGTAAGTACGACGTGATGCGCGGTATTAAGATTGAATTGAACCGATCAAAGAGTCCAAAGTTGTTTAATAACACTATCTGCAAATTGAAAGGCCAGTTCTGGCAATAAGCCAGCCAATGAACCTTGTAGATATGTAGATAAGTCTATTGTGCCACGCACTGAGCGGCAAGTGGCACATTCTGTTTAAACCAGTATAAGTTTAGCAAAACAAAAAACCGCTGTTCGCTTGACCAAATGCGGCATTTTGCGTAATAACAAAGCCTTTTAAACAAAAATGTGTCGTTTCACTTAGTGTAAAGTTTTGTTAAAAATTAGGATCTTCCATTATCAATAGAACTGAATCAGCGAAAGATCGACGGGCCCGATCATCACTTGGCTCAGGCTCTTGAGTTCACTTCATTTCAAACAGACAAATCATCAAGCAAAATGCACAGCAGGGACGTTCAAAATGTGAGCAGCTTAAGAGAACTTAAAAGTTGTTAAAACTTATGTGTAGTCGAAATGTTCGTTTTTTTTGTGTATTGCTGCCGGCAACATTGTGAAGTAAGTTACAATATGAATTTATTCACTAAGCCCTAATTTCTTCTTTTATTGGGACAATTATAACAGCCAGAAATTCATTACAAACGTAGTTGTAACTCAGCATGAATTTTGATAAAAATATTTGAATGATTTATAAACGTTGCTAACACGTATACCTTTTTATGATTAAATGACTGACGATATGGAACACAAATATTACGCCTATCTTAAAATGGAATTCTTGAGTTCGAAGAATCATAAATTTTAGTTTGGGACAGGAATGGCACGAAAAAAATCTAAACAAACTAAGTTCACTAAACGTATTAACGCTTTTTTACTTTGTTGGTCATCATAATAGCTCGACGCATACACTCTATATAACGCAATGATAATAATACATTAACATAATGTGCATATATAAAAAGACTGTAGCCGTTATTGTTGATCGCGGGTCGCGATTGTTGCATTTATGGCAACAGTTTGGCTTTTGTCCTTCGAATATGTGAAAAGATTTCGGCCTACACCCGTATTTGATTCAGCTGATGCTGGCACATAAAATTGTATTTATAAACAGGTAAACTGAGACTGGATAAAATTCGACTTCTATTTATTTTTCGGAAAACCCTGTTTAGTGCCAAGGCTCTCTTGGCTGAATGTGGATGCGAATAGATGTAGTCCGCATCTTGCATGGGCATACGTCGTGAAGGTTCACGTCCATGATGCGTCCTTGTATAAAAGATCAATACAGTGCGTCGATTAGCCACTTTCGGGTATCACAGTTCGAATTCCTGTTGAACGCTCTAGTCAACCTCTTGGTGAATCAGTCATTCTGTAAGACATGCCACCCGTTTGAAGTTGTCGATCTCAGGAATAGGGTATTTTTAAACACAACACACCACCGAATTTTGCACAAAGACTTGGGTCATACAGCCTAGGAAATTCAATTGTCACAAGAACTCAAGAACCATCAGCGTCGTAGCTTTGTGAATTGGGTACTTGAAATGCGTGAAATCTTCATAAATGTTAGTTTAAAATCATTACTACTATGGCCGTTACTGGGAGATATGGTGGTGTAGACAAGAGTGTGAGATGAGTTTGTTAACCGAACCATTTCTGACAATGGAAGATAATCAAAATTGGTGGCCGAAATTTTGTGATTTGAAACCTCCCGAATTCCTTCTTTGAACACAGTTAATTAGCTAAAACAAAACAGAAATGCATAAAATTTGGTAAAATATATAGTATAGTTACATTTATGTAGTGGTCGTTTTTTTCCTTTATTTTAACCTCAAATCCGTGACACTCGATCACAGACGAAAGAATGTCAAGTTCGAAAACTTGTGCGCGAATTTCATATGCTTCCATAAAGTCGTTATACTTGTTAGCCCATTCTATTTTTCTGCTCACTTTGTGTACAGCATGTCTCATCTTTGTTTAACTGTTGTCAACGTGATCGGTTTGTTCCTTGTTTGAGCTAATAGGTACTATTTTTTATTTATTCGTGTGGAGACTCTCCTGTTTAGTTAAACATCTAAGCCGTTTTGACTGTGATTTATCCTCCAGACTTTTAGGTTAAGCGTGATACCTTTAATTGGAGAGCAACAACATTAAATTTTGTTTGCGCTAAATTGAAAATCTATTTAAAACAAAAAAAAATTTGCGTTATACAGGATTCACTGAGTATCATGGCGTTTTCCATTGGTTTGACTCTGAAATTAACACTCCCTCGAATTCAATTGAATTCCATAGCACTCTGATTTTTTCAAATTTAAAACTTCAAAATATTTGTATGTGGATTAGTTAGATTGCTTATGTCAAATTTAATTATTCTGATAAGTGGTTACCAAAATGGATAGTCCAGTCAAAATAGACATTTGACTTAGCCAAAATTCGCATAGAGCTGAAAATTTGCAGAGACGTTAAATACATCAATATAAATGAAATGTCAAAAATCCCCTTCGATCCTACTTCTGCAAAAAAATTTATTCAAGGTCAAAAGTACATAATTAAGGTTTTTTTCATTTTTCTCGAAAACGGTAAATTTTATCGTGAAAATAGCCTAAACAAAAGTTGTAGATCATACAATTCTCTACCAAAGTCACTTTTTCTCTTACGACTCATCATTCGTGAGATATCGCGGTTTTAATCATTAGAAAATTCATATTTTACATAATATGCACACATTTCCTCACCACCTATGAGGTAATGTACTTGGCGTATTTTTTTAAACGTGGTTTTCCCAGTAGGTATACTCCACGATCTATTGTAATAAAGAAAGTTTGATCAGATCGTATCCTATTGATTGAAAGAATGGTAATATTGCTAACGATCAAAGTGGAATGGGTTGTTTTCTTCTAAATGTTATTATATTAGATAATTGTCTAATTCTACTTCGACAATTACGAGTATTTCTTCGTCTTCATTTTCATTTTCTTGCAGAATTTCTGTTCGCTGTTCTAAGAAAGGGGATGCATCAATTGTCTCTTCATTAATATCATAAATATTTTCATCTGTTGTATTTGTTTCAATATTTGAGCAAGTCTGACCCTGACAATTTATGCATACTGGCGAACAAAATAATCCCACTTTTTGACAGCCACAATTCTTACTACAATCCGTCTTGCATTTACAAAATTTTGAATCGTTCTTCGTTTGTATTTTGTTTTTTATTTTCATACCAAGCTTTATTAATAATATCGTACTGATTGTCAATAAAACAGATAATTGTTAAACTCCCTTTTTTCTCAGTTATAATAATTTTATCACCATACTTAATCTTCTTTTAATTGTTTTATTATCTATAGTTGGATTTTTGCCAATGTATTTCAATTCTTGCAATGAAAATTGACAATCATCATTATTTTCAATGTATTGAAATATTTCCTCCATCGCCAAGTTCACTGAATCATCTTCGGGACGACCGACTTTATATCCCGTAATAGGCCTCAGAAAGATATTATAACAATTATTGAGGTACTTAGCTTCAGCAGCAACTAAGTCAAATTCATACTCAATGCGGGCAATAACAGCTTTTGCTACGTCATCAGAACGAGTCCGAGCTACCTTTAAAATGGAATCTTTAAATTCAAGGGTAGATAAATTATATATTTTACGACGAACATTCTGCGCTTTCTTCTTTTCAGCTTCTTCATTTGCTTCATCGCCACAAAATAAACAATATATTTTAAAGTTGAAATCTGGCTCACTTACTCGCGCTCTAGTATGAGGTGGACTTATCGTGGATGTACTACCTTGTTCTGTCTCGCGCTGTCTTTTAGCTGAACATTTTACGACACTGTACGTGGACTGTCACAGATTGCTTGTCTTTCAAGTATTCAAAAAACTTATCATTCCTTTCAACACTCGCATCAATCAAAGTCTTCATTCCACGATCAACAACAACAGCTTCACTTTCTTTCAAAGGTTTATCACAAATGAAACAAACTTCTGACATTTTGTTAAAATTATTTAACAGCACAAATTAAAATTGAAAATATTACCAATAAGCACGTCTACTCACTGCAAAGGAATTTTCAAAACTAACAGTATATGCTGAGTTATTTCGTTTACTTCCTTCAAAAATAGGCAGGTATGCGACCCTCCACACTCGAACAATGACGTAGCTAGCAGATGTTACTCAAGGTTACCGACGAAGGGAATTCAGGACTGACAGTATAGTCTTTTATTTTAAAATACTCATTCAATTTATACAAGTTTTATTGTGTAAGTAACACAAACTAATAGTTTCTTATTTTCATTTATATTGACGTGTACAGGCTGCATTTTAGTGCATATTATGTAAAATATGAATTTTCTAATGATTAAAACCGCGATATCTCACGAATGATGAGTCGTAAGAGAAAAAGTGACTGGATCATTTTGGTAGAGAATTGTATGATCTTAAACTTTTGTTTAACCTATTTTCACGATAAAACTTACCGTTTTCGAGAAAAATGAAAAAAAAACCTTAATTATGTACTTTTGACCTTGAATCAAATTTTCAGCTCTATGCGAATTTTGGCTAAGTTATGACTTATTTTTGTCTATTTTGACTGGACTAGGAGCAAATGATGAGGATTCTAATATCTTGTTTACTATTTATTTTTCCATTTCTATTTAAATAAATTTGAATTTCGTCGATTTTAACGCAAAAACATAATTTTCTCAAATGTTTTTGTTTTTTTTTTTTCAAATCTCAAACGTCAATTTAACGTTTCGTTTTTATATGCAGTGGTGCACTCTGAAATGGAATTGGGAGTGAAGCATTTCACTATGAAAACGTCAAACAACTGCCAATAGAACATTTTTTGAATGCTATCTTCACTCTAGGTTGCAAAACGAGTGCTTTTTTGTCCAATTGAAAACACCGTTAAAATGAGTTCATCCAAATGACTAAGTAGTGCCAGTGTCTGAAAAATGACGTTTACGTGTAAATTACAGTTCTGCCTGCTATTCTAGCATGCTATGAAAAGTAAGCGATAAAAGAATACATTTATTGCAGGCTCTGGATCTATTGCAGATGTTACCGTCTCTGATAAATAAATGGGGACTAAGGCCCCCATTACTTGGCTCAATACAAGTTTAATCTTACACTAAAACTAGGACTTAAAAACTATCAAAAAGACTTAAGAGTTAAAGACCGTCTCGAGACGAGACGTGTTGAGGTTGAAGTCAAAAACGGGTAGGTTTGAGTTGATGGTTCGTAGCTGATGAGAGATTAGTTCGTTGAAATTATAAGAGGTGCGTTGGTTTGAAATAAAGAAGAGACGAGGGCATTCTAAACTACGAGGTATAGTATTGAAGAAAATCAAGTTGTAAAGGGAAGGTCAATCTACGGAACCAGAGAGTAGTCGATGAATGAAGATAACGTCAGCTACGTCTCTACGTTTTTCGAAGGTATTCAAGTCAAGAAGTTTAAGGCGGTCTTGATATGGTGGTAAAATAAGAAAGTCATCCCAGGGTAGTCCTCGAAGATCAAATCGAAGCAAACAGAGCTGAATGCTCTTCATTCGGAATATGTGAACTCGCTGAACCGGGGACCACACTTGGTTGGCATATACAAAGGGTCGCTCAAAGGTAGTGTAAAGGAACCTGGACACATAGGGGTTGACAAATTCTTCTACAAAACCAAGTAATGGGTTGACTTTAAGGATTATCTTTTTTTTAATTTGTTTTCTTTTTAAGAACTTAACACTCAATTGGGTATGATTACACTTATAATACTTCAAGCATGTATTAAGCTTTTTGGAAAATGGGACAGAGAGAGAATAAACATTTTTGGGCTCAATGGTTCTTTTGCTCCATGGGTGGCATCCAACATTTTAATGGAGAGACTAAATTATTAGTGAGAGCTGGCTTGTTGTTATATTCTAGTCAACTACACCTCTTACTTGATTTTTGTTGGCACCGAACCTTCCGATTTGAAAGCCAGTTCACTACCACTTGAGCGACGGCCACCCACATATCAATATGTGAGCGGAAGTTTAACTTTTTATCGTACAATATGTCTAGGCCGCGAAGGGATTGAACCTGGGGTATGAGTTGGCAGTGCAGAAAATAAAATCGAGGAGGAGATCGGTTGGACTTACGTGACAAAATTATTGATTGACATTTGTAGATTGAAGTTCTAAGCAATTATTTAAACACCAAGTAGATAACCTATCAGGGTCTTCATGAAGGAGTATGGAGTCATGGGGTGAGGAAATTGTTTTAGAGAACTTGGTGTCATCAGCGTTAATGGATAAGGAACAGTGATTAATAATTTTATCACTGTGATTTCGGCTTACACCGAAAGTTTAGGACTCCATATAAAATACTTTTGAAAATTTTACATAGGTATGTGAGAAAGTTTAACAGTGGGACGGTAATTAGTTATTTTATTTTAATTTTTGCGAACTGGGGTTATGAAAGAGGTCTTCCAAACTTGAAGCAATTTCCATTGTGTGAGGATGAAATACGAAAGGAAGTAGGAAAGACAGATTGGAGGCACACTTTTGGGCCGGGTGAAAATGCATCATTTAGTTTTAGGAACTTTTCTTCAATAATAGTAAAATCAAAAGTTTAAGAGGTAGAGGGTCCAATAGAGAAATTAGAAATGTGACTAAAATATATGGGGTCCGGTACGAATATGTTTTCTTCGTATGATTGTTTCAAAAAGATTGCAAAGCAGTTGGCAATAGTATGTGAGTCATTGATAATATATTATTGTACGAGAGAAAGGAGAGTAACCCTCAGATTTTTTTTTTCTTTTGTAATTGACGAATTGACTTAGGATCGTTGATAAGGTTAGTCTTAGCGTTGCAAGTTATAGAGCTCCCAACATAGTTAGAGTAGTAAGATCAAGAATGGTGCGAAGAAACACCTCCCATAATTTATTGGGATGGTCTAGTGGTACTAGCCATCACTTCTCACTCGGAGGGTCACGGTTCGAATCCTACTCATGACAAGTTTTTCATTTGTGTAATTGGAACTCAGTCACAAAAATCTGCGTGTTAAGGCGAAGGCATAACACTGGCATGCAGCTTTGGCTGTTGTAGAGTTTCAAGCACAAAGCAACCGTTAAAATTGATAAACTAATTGTGAATCAAGGAGGGTCAATATCAAAACCAAATATACCTGAGTTTCAAACCACTATATCACAACAATGCTTTCCTTTCTCCTCCTTCTATCTTTCCGCCCGCGCCCTGGCAACAGTAAAAGGCGCGGAAATTATAAAAAAAAAAATGTATTTTGTTTTGTAAAGAGCTAAGTATTCTGTTATACCAGCGAGGAGAATGGATGATGTCTTATGGCGAGAAAAGGGAACATAAAGAGAAATAGATTTAAATAGTTAAAAAAGATCTCCACATTTAAAAGAGAGCATCTGTTAAAATTATGTTGGTAAATCGAAAGAAGATTTGCTGCGGTAAGTATTAATGTTGCGAAAATTTGCTTTATGAAAGTGTTAAGAAGTGGAGGTAGAGTATCTGCCCTTAGGAAGGTCCTGTTAATTCGGCAACCCATCTGTTTCACATATACCCTTGAAAAGTTTGCGTAGGCAAAAGTTCTAAGCTATGTCAAGTTTATTAGATATTTCATTTCTGCTACCTTTTTATATATCGGAATTAGAAAGGAGGACTTCTTAGAGGGTGGAAAATTACCGCAGATTTTTTTTTAAATGTAGCATGTAGTGAGCGAATTTAATTTCTCCTCTACAGGCGCCACGTTTGGGCACATCTACTGATGTAAAAGAAATAGTGAGCTTAAAAAATAAGTTCGTTAGATATGTCGAAAAGCCTTACGGTGGTTTGGTAACCATCTAGTTTTCTCTTGGATTTCTTGTGAAGACAAAAGGTACGGTTTTCACCACACAGTTGGAGATTTAAATACAAGAAAGATGTACCTTTTGTAACTTTTAAAAAATACTGTGGGCCGTAGCGTGGCTGCTCATATATAGGTACTTATTATTAAGCTTTGTTTCTTCTAAATGGAAGCGGGTGTGGCAGTTCCTATGAATTGAATGTGCTATCGAGGCAATAATATAATAATAATAATATAATCAATAATTTTTTATGGTTGGAATTTAAATATTTGTATGTGAGTGGTGTTTATTTAGAACAAGAAGGCCTCATCAAGACCGTGCGACTTCTTTCTTTGGAGGTCTGTTTGCCAACTCTCCCAAGTCAAATTAAGTCCTCAAAGCCAACTGTGCAGTTATCGATGAAATAGAGCTGCAAATGTGCGAAAACATGATGATATTAATATTAATTAATTATTAAGAAAGACTGAAGTTTGTGAGTGTCATCTGGCTGATTTGGGTTTTTATCGTTATTGGTTATGACTGAAAAAGAGCAGCTTCAATTAACAAACCTCTCCAGTTAACAAGGTCTTTAGATGGTCTCTAGATGGTTTAATACCCTTTCACTTGTGCGCGCCATCTAAAGTAATATCTTTCTCTACTGAGTTGCCCTTCGGATTAGATTCGAAAATTCTGCGGGCCGGATTTTTGGTGTCGAATATTTTCTACGTGTCCTAGCCATCTTAGGCGACTGATGCCCAGGTTTCAGACCAGGTCGATTTTGCAGTACAGCTCGTCGTTGAATCTTCTTCCCTAAATTTTCTGTCGAAGCGACTAAGGATATTTCGATAGAGTCCATACTACACACCATAAAGTAGAAATAAATAGAGTATTCTTAGATTTTTGGGATAGGGCCTCACTACTCAATTGTCTACTGAGTCCAGTGGTTCTCTCGGTAGAATTTATAGCAGAGCCAAGGTAGAGAAACCGATTTACTACCTCGAAATTAATCGTCAGCTGTGACGTTCTGCGAAATTCGTTTAAGTTGTATGTCCCTTGTTGTTGACAGCATTCTGTTCTCCACTTACGTCGATATCGGCGTACGATAGTAGGTGCATATGTAACTGCAAAAGTAAACCTGTACTAACGCAGGCTAAAATGGGAAGTGCGTGCTCGTGATTATTCATGTGACGAACCAAGTAATGGATATAACTGGATTCACTGTTGAAAACAGCTCGTATTCCATAAAAAGTACTCGTATGTACCCAATCCTAATTTCTATTGGCAAAATGCACAAAGTTTGGAGGATGAAACTTAGCGACCATTAGTAGGCATACCTAATGTGCAGCTCAATTTTTTTCACGACCACCGTCGTTGAAAAGTAAGCACGTGTTAGTAAAGTTGTCTGATTTTAGATATTAACAATAAAAGTCTCGGCCAAACTTGTACCAAAGTTGCTGCAATTGACCAGAAGCAACTAGGTGAGTTGTAGTTGAAATAAAGTTCCAGTTACCAAATGAAAGCATGCAACATCATCAAGGCCCAAAAAGCAAGGCAAGTCCGTAGCAATGAGAAAGTCTTGCTGATCGTCTTTTTCGATTCCGATGGCATAGTTCATTATAGTATGAGTCCTCCAGGTTGAGGATTGTGCCGTCGGTGTAACTGCCCGGCCATAGAAAAAATACAAAAGTTACGAAGCAACAACAAGCCTCGGATACGGACGGATCTACTGTTCACAACCCATTTAAACGATGTATGGACAACGAACATAGGATATGCACGTGGAATAATAGGTCCCTTAATAGGTAATGAGCAGCCGAACAACTAGCGGAGGCCCTAGACGGCTGGAAAGCAAACATAACTGTCGGAAAATAACGACACGATATCACCTCCGATAACGGATTCAGGGTAATCGACTTTGCCGCGGGACGAAACATTGGGATGTGTTGGGTTTAACTCGACCACCACAACGAAACTCCTGGTTTGATGGCGAGTGCCGGCAAGCACATGCAACAAAGCAAGACGCACGCGATGCGGCGCTGCAAGAAAAGACTAAAGCTGTTCACGAGCTCCTGAGACGAACACCGGCTTCTCAGGAGGAAAGAGCATGAGAAGCGCGCGATCGAGGAAATTGAGAGATTCTACTCCATGAATGAGATTCGGAAGTTTTACCAAAAGGTAAAAAAAACATGCCACGGACACAAACCCAGAACCGAAGCCTCTACAGACAAACAAGGGAGGATCGTAGTAGAGTCGAAGTCGATGCTGAGGATTTGATAAGATCATTTCTGTACACTGTATAACGGCGATGACGAACCAAATATCGCTGTTAAGCAGAATGAACCTATCATCCGACCTGGATGAAGTGAAGATAGCATTATCTAAAATAAAGCTACTGGTGCGGATGGCTTAACCGCTAAAGGAGCATACACCAACTTATCTTTAAAATAGGATCGGATGAAAGTATGCCCAATGAATGGGCATTGTAATCAGTATTGTTTGTCTGATCCTCAAGAAAGGTGGCATCAGTCTTTTTAATATCGATTAGAAGATCTTATCTGCCAAATTGTGTGAACGCCTGAAGCCGTTCGTCAACAACCTGATAGGTCGACATCAGTGCGGCTTAAGGTCAGAAAAGTCACAAACTGGTCCGTCTGTGCAGGATGACGATGAAGAATGCACGCTGCTCCATCAAAGTCGGTTAAGATCTTTGATGTCAAAAAAGGACTATGATGTCATGCGATTTCTTTAACATCATACTTGAAAGAATAGTGCAAAACTCACGCGCAAACTCAAGAGGCACAATCTTTCAAAAGTCCGTCCAATTACTCGCATACGCTCATGATATTGACATAATTGAAAGAAAGCAACGTGATGTCAGTAGAGTTTTCGCAAGTATTGAGACGGAAGCGGTGAAAATGGGTTTAATGGTCAACGAGGCAAGATCAAGTATTCCGATTTGAGTTCTGTTTTTTTTTTTTTAAGTTGGTACATTTGTTGTTGATATTCCCTCTAAATCTTGTCTTCATGGCTTGACATTTGCAAAAGTTAGGTAGCCATCTATCTCTGTGTGTGTTGGCGATTTTTTACAATTTTAGAAATGAATTTAAATTTGCAACAACGAACTTGTCTTAAATATTGCGTAAAAAACGGATTTAATGGTGCGAGAACGTTGGAAATGTTGGAAAAGTGTTTCGGCAACGATTCTCTTAAGAAAACGGTCGTTTACCAGTGGCACGAGCGGTTCAAAAGTGGTCGGGAGTCAATCGAAGATTGATGGTCGAAGCAGACCATCGACATCGAAAACCGACGAAAACATTGATGAAATAAAAGAAATGTTGGTCAATAAACGCCAATTAACCATCAGAGAGATAGCGGAGGACTTGAACATTGCCGTGGATCCGTTCAAGACAGAATTGTGGGCAGAAAACTCGTGGATTGTGCACCACGATAACGCACCGTCGCACAGTGCCATCATTATTCGTTATTTTTTGACGAAAAATGAAACAAATACCATCCAACAGCCATCGAATTCACCTGATGGCCCCTGTGACTTCTTTCTGTTCAATCGTGTTGCGTCTCAGCAGCCGAGAGGAAGTAATGGAAAAATCGCAGGAAGCACTGATGGACATACCGAAAACCGAATATAAAACATGTTTCGAGGATTTTATCAAGCGCTGGTATAAGTGTGTTGCAATCGATGGGGATTACTTTGAAGGTAACAATATAGATTTGCATAAACTTGTATTTTTAATTTTTCTGAATAAATTCCGGGAACTTTTTGATCAAGGTGGTATGCTGTTAACCAGAACGGACACCCAACGCCGGTGTCTTTCAATGAACGTCATCCTCAACTATTGGCTATACGAAATTTTTCGAATCCGTCCCAAGAACCAGTGCAGAAGAGAAAAAAAGTTATTCAGATAAAGCACACAAGTGGGTACCTAGGCCAACTAAGCGTACGAAACTGGAGGAAGTTGACTGGAGATGCTGGCTGGCCAAGGCCAACTTGTTGAATAGCGAATCCAAAAGAAAGATTGTATTTGTCAAACTATTAGTTCAGAATGTCGGCTGGCAATTTCTTTGGTTTATGTGCATGACTTAAAAACCTTGGTTGATAATATTAACCACATGTCCCCTAATGTTGACGTTTCGCAAAGCGTTATTAAACTGTACAGTATACAAAACTCGTATTCGTACACCCTGATATTTTCCAAATAAAGTTTTAGTTTAAGGTAGACAATACAAATCAAATATTTTTTTAAATATAATGAAAATGGGAAAATGTATTTAATGCTAAACTAAATTTGCATTTGTACATACGAGTATATCTCAAGTTGAAAAATGTAATAAACTGGTACTTTTTTCGAAGACAACAGTATCATGGTTTTTAGTACTTAAAGGGGTAACTCCTTTTTTTCAGATCTGCTTTTAACCTACGTAGTTGACATCGATTTCACCACTTTTTTAGTCAAGCTCGTTGAAATTTTCTCTTATTCTGTCCTTAATGCTTCTTTCAGCCCTTAAATATTCAAAATTTCGTAATACTTCAGCTTTTTTTTTTAATGTACTCGTACCATAAATTTTCAATTGGGCTTATATCTGGGCTTTGAGGTGGGGTTTTGAAATATGTTGTGATGTTTTGCAGTATCCCAAGGTGGGCTTTTAGGGCCATGTGTTTCGGATCATTATCTTGTTGAAAGATAATCCTGTGCATCACATGGAATTCTTGCGCTTTGATGCAAATTGATCAATGCCGTCATTCAAATGTAATTTTCTAACACCTAATGCATAGCCTCATACCATCAATAAATCACTGCCATGTTTAAATTTAAGCAGAAGGTTGTGCCTTTTTAGGTTTGTGTTGGTTTTACGCCAGATGTTAACATTAAAATTGCACTCGTCAGAAAATAAAAGGTGAGCCAAAAACTGTCATTTACTGAATTCAATGTGGTCGATTTTTTTGACAAATGTCATACAATCTTTGGCGTACGAATATTGATTGGAGCAATTTTTATAAACATAAACAAAACAGTGAGCGAAATGTCAGAGTCAATTGTGATCTATCAAAATCAACCTTAAGGCATAAACACAAGGAAGGAAATTGCAGAAGACAAACGAAACAGTGCACCCACAAGCGGCTGCAAATAATCACTTCGGCAACTACCTTAACCATTTTGAGCTATAATATATCAGGCCTAAGAAGTAAAAAGTTACTTAAAGATTTTTTGATTATGTAAATGAGTTTGATGTATTTGTATTTGAAACACATGTAATAGATTGCGAAGTAACTAAATAAAAGAATATTTTCAAAAACCATGAACTTAAATCTATGCCTGTCGTTAAACCAAACTTGTTTAGAAAAGCTAGTGGAAGTGAACTTTTTGGCTATAGAAAGCAGCTTAAAGGGGCAACGGTTGTATGCGTATGATTTGGAAATAAAAACGAGGAACACAGCAGTAAATTTAGTGCCTGTTATATATCAACTGTAGCAATTGGCTTTGAGAATTTAATAAGCTTAGATCTGTTAAATAAGGTAAGCTCAACTGAACTCATACTTATAAGAGACTTTAATGGAAGAATCGGTTTAACGCGAAACAATTTTGTAGGTGGCACGAACCCAGCACCATTAAATTAAACCTGTAACGAGGCATATCACAAAGTTCTTATTTTACTGCCTACTCTCAGGCACTTAACATTTTGTTCTTCCTGTAAATTTACAATATAAGCTTACAACAAAAATATATATAAAAATAATGTTATTAACATCCCACTTCACATATACTTGTAACCAAAGGAATTATATGAGCAAAAAAATAAAGAAGTGCACGTCGGGAGGCGTTTACTGTTTAATTGTATTACTCGCTTTATATTCTATAAATATAAATACTTAGTGGTTCGACCAATACCTGGCCTTCCACAGTATTTCCCTTAAACCCCACATCCCCGGCAGTTCGACCAAGACTTGGCCTTCTGTCGTCCCAAAAAATCCCCGCAAATAAGAAGAGATCCGCGCTACAAACCGCAATTACGAGGATGAATTCTACGAATCAAAAGGCGACAAAATTTTGGATCTGGCGGATGCTTGGAACTGCAAAGTTCTTAGCTGATGCCGCAATGAAGATTTAAAAGTGAAATATACCTTTTTACGTAGAACAGTTAGTTCGGTTATCGAGTATTGCTTCCTATCAGGAAACTTCATATCATTTCCCTCCAAGTTTCGAGTCGCAATGGGAATGTACGAGTACTCTGATCAGATGTCTTTCGAAGTTTCATACAATGTTCTCGGAGCCCAAGAGGTATCGCAGCTAACACTTCTCCCGAAACTTACATGGATGGATGCTTAAAGAGAATCATATTTGCGTATTCTTAATATAGAGCTCGAAAAACTGCATGAACCTAATATCGTACCAACAATTTAAGAACTTACATACATATATAATTTGAAAAGTTGCACCACCAACTTCGCCAAAGAATGAACACAAATAGAGAGAACAAAAATGGTTCGATACCGAATGTATGCAGGTTAGAAAAACTTCACTTGCGCTTCTTAAACTGCTACGGAAGAAAAAGGTCTTTATTCATCTGCAAATACAACAACTTTGTTATGCAAAAAAAAATTAAATTTCGAATAACTGTTTAACGGGTCAAGATCATCAGCTCAATTTTGGAAAGCGGTTAAGATAATTAAAGGAAAACGAACACATTATCTATGTGGTTACGGGCAGAGCAGTTAAAAGACCATTATAAAACTCTTCTCAAGGCATCGCAGGTATCTCCAATAGAGATAGAGGATGAATTCTTAGACTTACTTTTTTCCATCGCTGAAGTGGAAACTGTTACCAAGTTCTTGTTAGAAACTGTTCTGGTAAATTTGAATTTTACCAGCATAGTTCTAGAGAATTCATATCAGCTCTTACAAATGAATTCAATGAATGATCAACGTTCTAACAGCTATGTACAAAAATAATTAAGTATGTGTCTGGGATGGTTGTCACCTATTGGAGGATTTTGAAACATCAATGGGTGTCAAGTAGGGCTGCGTTCTTAGTGCGTTACTGTTTATTTGATGTATTCATGATATAACTGAAAACATTATGGGTGGAATTAACCTAGAACAAGAATCCCAAACCTAGAAAAATCAAAGGTAATGATATTTAAAAATGATGAAAGAATTAATACTCAAAGAGAAAAGTGGAGCTTTCAAGACCAGCAGATTGAAATAGTTAGACAATATAAATACCTGGTAGTTTTGATTACTCAAAAGTTAAACATGTGTAAGTATCTGAAGGCAAAACTTGCTGAAGCTAAGCGGGCGATTTGTACAGTTTAAAGAAATTACATAACAAACAAACACGTTTTTCATATGTCGAAGCAGAAGATATTACGCGCTACTGCATCTCCTATTTAACTGTATACAGCACAAGCTATCAGTCATTCGAAACTGTGGAAAAATTTCTACAACACTTTCTCAGGAGAGTTTTTAAGCTCCCTAGTAGTTGTCCTTAGCATATGATAGATCTGGAATCTAACGTGGGGCCCCTGTCCCTAGATACCTTAAAGCTTCATTTGAATTATATTACGGAAGTAAATGCAATGAACCAGGAAAGAATCCCGAACTTGGTGCTTTCTCAAATGTTGCAAAATAAGACTTATTGTGTCCAAGAGTGGGAAACATCAGACTGCGACTTCGTATTTTCTATAACACTGAATGAGCAACGTCCTTCGATAATACAAAAAATAAACTCCCTACTGAAGAAAACTGGTCAAATAATATATAATAAATAGTTGGGAGAAGCGCAGGCATCCCAATATAGATCTTACTGTAGTAAAATGAACTATTGTCTGCAGGAAGGTAGGTACACACTTTCTCAACAAGTACTCGTCGGATAAAACAAGTACAATCTTCAAATTAAGTGGTGAACTTTTGAGGCTGAATTTTATACCCCATCGCCCGGTACTACCAGTTTTATGTGACCTTTGTAACCTGAGGGAACGGGAGGACGTGTTCCACTTCATCGCAAATTGCCCAATACTCAGAGAGTTCTGTAACAGATTTTTTGCAGCTTCGACTCTTGAGATGCACCATTACATATCTTAAATGGTGGCAGAGGTTGGAACTTATTATATAGATACACAGAAAACGCACTTCGGTACAGGAACTGTATAAATGAAGAAAACTTCTTAATAAAATAATTAAAATGTCTTTTCTAAAAATTTGTGATTTAAATACATATAAATACACCTACATACAAATTAAAATTTTAAAAATAAAGAAAAAGAATTTGGGATTGACATCTGGGGGGATGAAATATCAATCCGATAGACGGCTTAAAAGCCAAACCATGTAGACTTAGTATATTATATTACAATTATATTGTCACGCTAAATCTTTTTGAAAAAAATAGTCTCAAAAACTAAACTAATACGAGTTTTGGCTACTGTATATTTTTGTCATTGGCCGTTACACTGTCCTCCACTGGTATAATTGGAAGTCCAAATGCGTATGGTTAACGTGTAACTTCTTTCATTGTTTTTACAAGACTCAGCTCTAATATTTTCTTTGCTTATCAAAGCAAATTTAGTACAATTCTCCCGACCATAATCATTTAAGAACAGAATGTGGCAATTATTAATCCGATTTTTATTTCTACAACACAAATATGTTTGCAAAATCGGCCACTTGTGTCATATTGACGACCACATGTTCCCATTTCAACGTCGACAACCAATAAAAATTAATGCTATGTACGAGTATTAACTGAATCATTTTTAACCATATCTTTTCTTCTATTACTTTTGTAAAAAAAACTTTTCGTTTGCAAAGATAAGATGCCTAGTTCAACCAGTTGGAACAAATATCCTCATGATCGGCGGATAGAAGACAAGCTATCCAAGAAGTTCAAACGTCGTACAGTACTAAAATGCCAAATATTTTTAAGCTCGCTGCACAGAGGAGAAAAAATTCAATGGAAATAACCTCGCCGAAATACATCAAAAACGCAGACGGTCGCTTATTAACAAATGAAAAGGAAATTTGTGACCGGTGGCTTGAATACTGCAAGGAGTTGCTTAACAAACAGTTTCCACGTGATATCGTGCCAACAGCTGGTCTATTCGAGGAGGAAGTTTTGGACTTTTCAATCGAAAAAATAAGTATAGCAATCGGAAAAATGAAGCAGGGGAAACCGGCGGGACCAGACAGCATTCCATCAGAGTTTTGGTCGAAGATGGAGGGGATCGGCAGCGTTTGGCTATCGAAACTTTTAAATAAATTAAAATGTGGACAACCTATGCCGAATCAATGGAGAAGTAGCTTCTTGGTTCCATTATACAAAGGAAAAGGCGACACTCGAGAATGCAACAACTACCGTTCAATCAAACTTATGTCACACACAATGAAAATCGTCGAAAGAGTCTTAAACGAACGTCTTCGGCAAATAATAAAGCTCGATAATAGCCAGTGTGGATTTGTTGAAGGAAGATCGACGGTGGACGCTATCCAAAACCTACGAATAATACGAGTAATGGAAAAGCACCGAGATTCGTCTAAGGATTTACACATGGTATTTATCGACCACGAGAAAGCATTCGATCGAGTGCCTAGGGATCTCATATGGGCCGCGCTGAGGTCTCAAAACGTACCGGAAACGTATGTTAGAATAATACAAGACATGTACGGAAACGTGAAAACTGCGGTTAAAAGCTCTGCTGGACTAACGAGAGAATTTTCAGTTAATGTCGGAGTGCATCAAGGAAGCGTACTTAGCCCTTTCCTCTTTAACGTAGTATTCGACTATCTTTTAAAAGACTGCATGCGCGAAGCAAATGTAACGGCAATTCTCTTCGCTGACGACGCAGTTAGACTTAGCGATAACGTCGAAGATTTACAGAACGCCTTAGATTCATGGAGAAATGCGCTAGAGAGAAACGGGCTTAAAATAAGTCGTTCAAAGATGGAGCATTTGACGTGCCCATTTGCGCATCCGTTGCGACCTGTTCCGGATATAATGTTAGACGGAATAGTTCTTCCGAAAAGCACTATCTTTAAGTACTTAGGATCAATCGTTAACATGGAAGCGAAATGTGACGACGACGTAAACCACAGAGTGAGTGTGGGGTGGATGAAATGGCGGGAAAATTCGTGAATCTTTTGCGACCGAAAATTTCCACTTAAATTAAAGGGGAAACTCTACACCACGGTTGTTAGACTAGCTCTTATATACGGTTCACAGTGCTGGACAATGTACGAAGCGTTTAAAAACAAAATGACGGCAGCGGAAATGAAAATATTAAGGATGTCTAGTGGAGTCACTAAACGCAATTGTATTAGATCTACGCGTATAAGAGGAAGTCTACATATAAAGAATTCGGTAACCGAACAGCTTGAGGCGAATAGAATAAGCTGGTATTGCCACGAAGATCTGCGGAAAATCCGCTTAAAAAGGCACTATCAACTACGGTCACTCCAACTGTAAGAAAACGAGGTCGGAAAAAGAATTCCTGGATTTCTCAGATAGCAAATGCGCAACAACGCCTGGGGCTTACCACTGAAGCGATAGCCAACCCCATAAGCGGAGCAGCAGCGATGCAGTAAAAATGGGAAACTCGTTACGCATAAGTTCGTATAACGAGGAAAGGGTTAATAAAAAGATAAGTAGAAGAAGAAGAAGATGCCCAATTCAACCATTAACAAACGAAATAAGTCTTTTTTTGCGCTTCAAAAATATTGGCAATCCACTAATTCGCCGAACAACACTGTAACGCAATATCTTCAATAAAATTGTATTGAAGCCTCACAATTATTGTTTGCCTTGTTTTCTTGTATTTATTAGATTGTTGAATTAATGTGATAGCCACACATTTATCAGTTACAAAATCAAAGATAAAAAATTGAACTTGGCCCACTGTGTTAGCCAATGCAAGTGAACACTTTTTGATAGCTGGTTGGCGATTTTTTGACATGATAAGGTGAAAGTTTGTTTAGCGTTAACAAAAAATCGTCGTCGGAAAACAGGACGCAATTGTGTTTGAGAAAACATTTTGGTTGCCATGACCAGACTAAAATACAAAGTCTCACCTTGACTTGTTGTTGCTTTCTAGTCAACTACGAATCTTATTTGATTTTTGTTGACTGAAAAAGTGAATATCTTTCTGGCACAGTTGGGGTTCAAGTACCCAACATTTCGCTTTCCAAATCAGTTCGCTACCACTCACATGAATAGTTTCAGTCGCTCTCATAATCCCGCAGAAAAGGCGATGTTGAAGAGACCTGTTTCTATACAGATGGGAGTGAAAACGGTCTCCTTGCTTGTGGATCTGGTAAACGATGCTGAGATTCTATACTTCGGACGAGATTTCCTCTGACTAATTACAAATGAGCTGGTGCATATTTCAATCAGTCATCTTCAGCTGTTTTAAATAGCTGAGTAGGCATTCATTTTGCCCTACGAGCTTTTTCAGACTTTGACTTCGATATTGCTGCCCTAACTTCACTTTTTTTTTTTTAAAGAACCTAACACTTATATGAATACACTTAAAATGCTTCAGTATGTGTTAAGTTTTTGGGGAAATTGGACAGAGAAAGATTGTTTGGACTCGGCTCAGTGGTTATTTTGCTCCATGGAAGGCATCCAACAATTAATGGGAAGACTAAATTGTTAGTGAGAGCTGGCTTGTTGTTGTATTCTCGTCAACTACACGTCTTACTTGATTTTTGTTGACCCAAAAAATGCAAGTCCTTCGGGCACGGCTGGGATTCGAAAACCGAACCTACCGATTTGGAAGCCACTAACTTCGTTCGAGTCATGTCGGCGGAATCTAGCCCGCTATTGCTCAAGATGAATGATTTATTCTGGTTAACACCGATTTATAACCTGCAGTAATAGTAGAGCTCACAAGCAGCACTTGTTCTTCTATGCAGCGCAGATTTACGAGTATATGTTTTTTGTTTTCTTTCTTTGCATAATTCTTTACTAAAACACTTTATCAATTCAAATTTAAAAACTTTTATATATATATACTACTTATATAGTACTCCCTGTTATCTTTAAAGGACTTCCTGAAGTTATCTAGCTATTCATTCTTCTTTCCATATTTCCGAAGCCTTCAACATCAGTTGTCTAAGAACTTATATTTATATATAATACTATTGATATGAGTTTTCTGTTGTTTATATACTCGTACACATTCGTTTTAAGAGGACATGGAATTCCTCTTTGTGGCTACCATCCTTATCCTGTGTAGGGTCATTAACGCAAATAAGGCTTATAAAGCGTACTTTTTTCAAAAATACAAAATAATCAATTTGGCCGTCTAAATTCCCCTTCCAAAGCTTGAAATGAATAGTTCACTGAATTGTTCTCGCGATAAAGCCATGATTTCACGGGTTGTGTTGAAAGCGGCGTCCTTTTGTTGAAATTAAATGTCATCAAGACCACGGGTTTACATTACATTACTGATGATTTGACCAGCTCATTAACAACACCAAACCTTTGCTTGTCTGTAATAGTGTAATGGTGGTTTTTAAATCTCCAAATACGCTTATTTTGCTAATTGACGTAGCCATTAATCCAGAAATGGGTTTGAACAAAATTTTTCTCGAAAAGTATGGATTTTCTTGAAGTTTTTCAAAAACCCAACGCCTGAAACGTGGTCGATTCGGCAGGTCGGCCGACTTCAGTGCTTGCATGAATTAAATTTTGTATGCTTTTAAACATACTCACTGGAAAACGACAAGTTGTTGCATGTGACAAGTCAAACAGTTTAGAACGGCGCCAAATCGATTCACCACGGTTATCGCTTAAGCCCTATCGCTATAGAAAAACAAACTGATGACATATGGGTCAGTTTTATGACACATAAAACATGGCATTCATTAACGGTTATATAATTTACACGCATAATATGTTTGATAGCAAACAGAAGCCGTTAAACTGCCGAGAGTTTATAAACTCACACGAAGTCTGGCGGCGCATACTCTAGTCACTACAACTAGAAAGAAAATTGAATATATTTTGGCTGAGGTTTAAGGGATGGGTCAGGAAAACCCCGAATACCACATAGCGGAAAAAAAACTTTATAAGTTTACTAATATGTGATTAAATACACTATTAATTAAGAATGGATAGCTCTAGCTGCTAGACCTTCCGGGTATATTTGTTTCTAGTCTTAAAAGTTGATACTCGTATGAATTAATACTTCTCACTTTTGCATTCATTTTTTAAGGTGCTATTATTTTATAATTTTTTTTTTAATTTTTTGCTTAAACCAATGCCTATTCGTTTAACAAAATGAACTGAAAAATTCAATTTTTATTTTAAGTGGAGTACAAATGCCCTTACTTGTAATAAATCTAAATTATTTTTTAAATAATATACCTTAAAGTGTAACTTAAAAATATCAGACCCAGGGCTACTAAAGTTTAAGTAGTACTTAGGTTTTGAAATGGGCTTCGTCGATTCGACCTTAGTGTGCGTTTAAGTTGTTGCTCTAAGGGCACGAAACACATTCTTCGAAGAACGCAGATTTTCGTAGTACTGCTGAATAATTTGTAGACGCTGTGCTGGGCTTAGTTTTTCTTATTATGAAATGTCAAACAAAAAATACCATATCAGTGTGACACGACATATGCGTGATCTCTCATGAAATCACCACCGGCGAAGAACATCTAAAGCAATCACCTTTTATTTTCCTATTTGGTCTTGATACGAATTGCTTTCAGGCGTTTGCTTAAATTCGACACAATCATTAAGCTTCTTTAAGACGTAGGCATCGAATACGTAGAAGTCGCTTTGAAGCAATACGTGCACTCACCCCAAGAAATAAGAATTGACTAGAACCGTAGATGCTGCCGTTGATTCGTATATGAAATAATTCCACCGTTTTCCTGATAAAGAAGTGCAAACACTATTCCCCCGAATTTTGTCTGTAAGTTTTTATAACGTTTCTTACCTTTGTCAAAGATACACGCCTCCACCACGTAGGGGGTGACAATACGAATTGATACTCGTAGGACCAGACATTACGAGTAGCTTCCACGCTTGTGTTTTTATAAAACGCTTGATCATAAGTAAAAGCTCAAACGTATTGTATATAAAAACAGGACATTTAAAAATACTTTACCACTTCCTCTGAATAACATCCTCTTTCAAGATTACCATGAGAATATGATAGGTATTGTAAGAAAGGTCAGTTAGAAAACCTAATGTTGAAAAGCATATCGCCGCGGCAGGGTAGATAGTGGCTGTGAATCAATAACTACACAACCAGCTAACCACACTGCCAAAGCGCATAGCCAATTATTGATGATGAAACAAATTATAAATTAAAGTTGAAAAAAAAAAAAGACAACACAAAACAAAATTATACCAATTGTTTGCACATACTCACAGTTTCGTTACGATCTTTTGATCAGTAGCACTTACCTGCATGCAATGTCATCTGCAAGGCCATTTGGAGATGTTAGGTGTTAGGTCAACTCGTTCCAAGCTTATTGCAAAAAAAATTAAAAAAAAAAATTATGACAGAAATAGTTTTTTTCTCTTTGATTTTCATTGTATGAACGAGAGACGATACACCCTATTTTATAGCACTTACGAGTATAACAGTCAGCGATGTTGTACTTATAGTCTTGTATCCCTTACTTATGTTTCGTCAAACCAGAATTCCTGAATGTTTGATGATTTTTGTGATGTTCGCAGAAGTCATATGTTAATTAAGAGTTCTTAAACATTTATCTGTGGAAATACTTGTATTGTTATACAAGATTTCTAAATTTAGCTTAATTTTTGCTACAGGTCTTACTCATTTGTTTTCCAAATTTCCAAGATACAAGTTATTTCAGTACATACTCGTATTTGTATGTCCAAAGGAATAAGTTAGGACAGATTCGACATTCAAGTTGCCATCATACTCCATGAGAATGAAGCATTCCCAGATGCTTTCAAAGAGGAATTGTTGTCAAATAGTTTTTTTTACAATCTATATTAGATATTAGTTGAATGCTAGATTACTGTAACATCACACATTTTGACAGTTATGAATAGAAAAGCTAGTGTAACTTTAGAAGTTGTTGCATTTGATTTGGTCAAATCGGGTTGTGCGATTGCAAAGCAATAGAATGTGTAAGTAAGAAACAAATTAAACCATTTCTGGAAACAAAGTTCAGAATTAAAAAAATAATACTATATACCTCTCCGAAAGCAACTGATCCAGGGGAAGGCTGGGTGTACTGTATTTAATTTACAAAAACGGCATAAAAGAACCCTTAGAATCGGGGCTGATTTCATAGCTTTCGAAATCATTATGCAAAAGTAGCATGTATCTTACAAATTTGAAGGGAATCTGTTGACGTAGAGCAGATGTGGAGGCGCAGCTGTAATTGTTTGCGAAATTTAAAATAGGTTTTATTGAATGGCTGAAATACTCGTTCACATGTACCGTATCAGGTCAATGACAGTTCTCATCATTAAGCCTGGCAGGTTTAGTATTCGTTTATTATTTTATTAAATCAACGTGAAAGAACTCAGCCGCCAAAAACGCTAACATGTCGCGAAAATTTATTTTTAAAATTCACGTTCTATTAATTAATTTGCAGCGTATTTCTCATATTTTTGCAACACATAATCGTGGTGCGTTGTATACTGAGAACGTTCACCGACTCCTTTACAAGAAAAAAAGACAAAAGAACAAAATAAATAATAACAACAATCTATTTTCCGATCATCACCACACTTCCGATATGCAAACCACTGAAAGTAACATTCTCGTGTCATACGGAATTGGCAAAAAATCATAGATATACTAAACCTTTGACCTCCGCAGGCATATTTTATGAAAATATTTAGAGCCTAAGATACTCAAATTTGGGATTTCAGATGCTTCCCCATCCACCGTGTTTTAACTAACCAATTATCACCTTTTAATGTACATAGTAGTCTGGAACTGGCAAAAAATAAACACATCTTAAGGTGAAAAACACAATAAGTGGGAGAGACTAGGCCTCGGTTCAACTCCGATTTTCACGCCAACAATTTAGGTATATCATTTATTTTATAATCGCCCGAAACCACCATTTGCTGGAAATTAATAAAGTCGTAATTGTTACTGAAAAATGCCCACCGAATAAGTACTATCTTGCACTTTACGAACACATAACTGCTGTAAAAAATATTGGCATCTTTTATCCATTCGAGTATTTTATGAAAAATGAGGCCGATACTCGCGTTACAGAAAATTACCATTGTTACCAGACTAGGCTAAATAAAAATTTGTTTAAACCATATGAAGATGACATTCATTCGGGACGAGATTTGATTTCAATATAATAGGGCTATGTGCTTTGTGCCATTAAACAAAACTCTAACTCCGTGATGATGGGATTTGATGACACTTCTTTCTTTTAGGACCACCTCCTGGCTTTGACTTGTGCGAATAAACCACCAACATTTTTGTGACTGTTATTTGTTACATACAGAACAATTTACTGGAAAATCTCTCTTGTTCTAAAATAATCACATTTTATATTTGTAGCTGCAAATAACCTTAAGACGACATAGAACGATAAACTAAAGATATTTTGGCGTTTGAATAAGAGTGCGCAGATATATCTGTGTTCAACAGTAAAAGGTTATTGTCTTCTTAGCGTAATTTATCACTAGTTTTGGAAAATGCATCGCATCATGTCCTCCATGATCCCAGCTAATAAATGGAATGATAAAGTCCTTTTAACTGAAAGTAATTTTTGGGGAAATTTTAATATTTACAATGAAAGGCGTAAAAAAAAAATGGCTGAAAGGTATCCAGCGGCACATTTTCAAGTTTAATATTAAATAAAAAATAAACTACATCAATATTCTCATATTTTATTCATACAAAATTAAGTTTGACAAAGCGAATTATATATTTTAAAAACAATATCGTCGAAATGCCTTCCATTCAATCAACACACTCTTGCAGTCAGACTCTTAAATTTATGAACATGCGAGAGCAAGGAGTTGGTTCAACGACTGAACTTCATGGCGGATATTTTCTTGTAGGACCTGAATTGTTGGGGTTTTGTTGCTGTCAACCCTCGACTTATGGCACACCCTAAAAAATAAGTCGATGTAAGGTCCGGTGACCAAGGTGCCGTGCGTATCTCTCCGTACTTGCTGATTTATTTATTGAGAAAAATTACCCTACGCTTTCCCATTGAATCTCCAGCCCCGTCTTTCTTAAATTATGTTCTCTTGTTGAACCCAAGTAACCGCTGCACTTGAGATACCAACAACTTGTCGATCACCCGGTAATATACGCAGCAGCACAGCAGTGACTGTCACTTGCCGTTTCATAGTTTTATGAAAGCAAGGCTGCGCTTTAAAATTAAGTTCATTTAACAATTATTGTCTGCAACCAATGCTTGGGAGAATTAAGTCGACTTCCGCATTTCAACGCATCGTGTTTCATTTGTAAAAGATGCAACTGTGTGAAACCTTACAATCTGCATGAAACAGCGACATGTTGTGAATGCATTTACCTCTCAACAATCACTAGTTGATTATCTGAACCTCAAATACGATTTTGACGATTAACAAAGCCATTAAGCGGCAAATGATTTTGTTTGGAAAATCAGCATCCACTGCTGTTATTCCATAATTCTTGAGCCAATTGCACTTTCTATGCATGAAGCTGCAAACCTTTGGTTAGAAAATAGTTAAGAGCGCTTTTCAAAACATTCAATTCTTGACCAAAGGGGCAAATTTATGTTCGTGGACTCTCAGGAACTACTTTGAAGTTTTGATTGAACGACATGTTGAAAAATGACCGGAGTCTCAAAGATCACTATTTGATCCAGCCTCCGTGAATTTTTCATGTCGAAGATGTTAAATCGCTCTTTTTTAAACATTGCGTTGTTCTTTCATATAGCACTTCATTTCAAATAAACCTTTACTACCATGTGCCACTTTACCATTTTTAGGTTGGCAGCACTTTACCGCATAAATTGCGCAAAACTCAAATCTTGCTTTAATGGACACCATTCAACGCGAAGTGGTAAGTTACAAACATTCGAAATGAAGAGTGGCTTAACTAGACATTAATGACTCACATAAGTATCTAAGATATACAATGAAAACCTAACCTAACATAAACTGCAAGTATTAACATAAGTAACGAGGTAAGGCAGGGTAAATAAAGCTCAGGTGGCAGGTCTTATAATTGACTTTTGGTTCATGTTATTGATTGCCCGGGAAATCGAACCCCTAATAATGTATCTCATTTTTTAGACAACATTATGAAAAACAAATGATAAAAGTGATCCGAAAATAAATACACATCACTTGCTCATTGTTGACGCCTTGTAAGACCGTCTACAACCAACCAGCCGAATCGTGATGGGTAGCATTAGCATTATATCCTAAATTTAAAATTAACACATTTGGCAAAAAAACTGCAGATGACATAGCGCGAAGAAAAATATTCAAGAAAGTGTGAACTATGCAAGAAAACTTTTTCTTGTCGAATGGAGGATGAAATAGGAAAGATTGACTTTAAAAGTTATTATCTACAAGCCACCACAAACCAACAAATTTTTGGCCAGTAAATCAAAAAACTATTTTTACCTACTGCATGTTTCTTCTAAAAAGTTATTAGTAAGAGTATACAAACACAAATTTATTCTGTTTATTTTACCTCCTCGTTTACCAGATTCTTTATGTGTAATGCTCAGGTCAATATGTTTTTTAAGGACCATTTAAGATATTAAAACAGAGATGAGGACGGATGAACGCTTGAGGCTCTCATATCCCAGAAGCGAGTTACTGGCTTCTAAATACCTGACCTCATTTGCCCAAAGGATCTCCGAGAAGGTCTGACTCTACAGACAAAAGACGACGTGTAGTCAAGCAACAAGCTGGGGCCGTAGGCTGCTTCAACACAGATTTTACCGTCATTCAGAAAACGCTGTAATGGCCCGACAGAAAGCGGAAGCATCCCTTATTTTTGTTTATTTGGGTGCGGATATGCTGAAAACAGCAGAGTAAGGCCAGCAATTATGAGCGTTCAATATCAAACACGTTCGCCCTTACAAACAAAATAGACAAAGCTCTAAAACAAATTTGATCGAATTCCAGTATAAAACCTACAGACCATGCCTTAGTAAAACGTTAACATTGAAATTTTTACACAAAAAACAGATAATGGGAACCGGAACATCTTTGGTAGTTCAGTGAGAAAGAATGGCTGACACTACACCACATTGAAAGACGGATTTAGGCTAATTACATTCACATTTGCTACTGGGCGAGATATCTTTATTACTAGCACATAGTTTCCTCAATTCAATATTCATAAGGAACATGACAATCGCAGCAATATCCTCCTCCACACCGTTACCTATTTGGAAAGTACCCTTATGTAAATTCTAGACCTTATAACAACGGAGAAATACTGCGAGGGGGATTTAACTTTGAAGAGCTGCAATGACAACAAACTGCGATAGCGAATTGATCAACCTCTCGTGAATGCCTTTACAACCTGCATATGTGCTGAAGATAAATAGCGTCTATGCTTCAAGACCGTCAGATTCAAAATTTGTTTATGAGCGTCGTTCTCCGCTCATGTGTTTCTCGAGCAAAAAGAATGACCACGAGAAGCAAGCGGTCGAGGGAATTTAAAAGTACTACTCAAGAACATTGTTTCAAAAAAAATAAAAAATAAGTGTCAGGCCGACAAAATACGAAGAGAAACCTGTAGAAATCACGAACAAAGTTTAATACAAGAATCACATTTGGTGCTGATATGAACAAAACAAACAAGTTTTGCAAACTAGTTAACGACGGAGCTGCCATAATATCCGCTGTCAGGAAGAACAAACCATTCAACTTGGACGATTAAAGCTAAGATTTCGGCCAACCTGACCAAGATAAAGTAAGAATACCAAATTAAGTATAACAAGGCTGCAACTAGCTGCCGAGCTGGTTCTACCATCTGGATATGAGATGGTGGAGATCAGACTGAAGCTATTTCCGACACATTAAAAAATGTCCATCTTAACTGTCAATCTTTAAAAAATATCGTGTATCATATCTTCTCTGTTTTATTGCATATCCTTATTTACATAAGGATTAACCGGGGAAAATCCTAAGAAGTCCAGATCGATAATCACGATCTTTATATCGATTTTAAGGCTGCGCATATGATAACATCTATAGAGTCAACCCTAAGCAGAACAATGTCTAGTTTTGGCATTCCTTTCAAACTCACTAGAGTGTCCATAGAGAGTTAGAGAAGACTCGCTGCTGAGTGAATTTCGAAGGTAATCTAACCGAGAGCTTCAATATCAAAAAAAAACTTAATTAGGGTGATGCGCTGTCATGGGACTACTTAAACATCATGCTTGAGGAAATTGTGTGACACTTGCAAGTCAACATAAGAAAAGAGCCTGTGTAACTACTTGCATACGCTGATGACATTGATATCATTGGCAGAACACAACAACCTGTCATTGGTGTGTTTGCAAATATTGACATATTGTAATAGATATTGCCAACAAAAAAGCACGTCAAAGAAGACACCTATAAATCTGAGGGAGGTAGATACGAGTATGTTGTCTAGGGAGGTAGAGATATTGTCTAGGGAGGTAGAGATGTTGTCAAGGGGGGTTGAGATGTTGTCTATTTCGACTCTGATAATGAAACTTTATCACAAATCAAAACAAGAATTACAATGTTTCTTAGCCCTTAGAAGACCACTGAGTAAGAAACACTACGAAGACCATATATATGAGAGCCCAATCTCTGCTGCTCTCTTGCATAGAAGCATGGAAATAAGGAAAGGTAGGTTAAGATATTTCCGTTCGTGTCAAACGCAAAATTCTGCGGGTGATTTTTGAATAGATACAACAGAGAGCAGAACCTACAAATTACTTGGCTGAGATTTTTAGGACTTCCCTACTCACAAAATACCATTTTATTAGGACTACTAGAAAGAATGAATTATCCAGAAGGGCATTCATTTCTAAAACGTGCACCATTAACGTTGCATAATCTGAATGTGTGCCAAACACGCAACCAATTTAATTGGGGATTGAGAGAACCTCCCCTGAATCTGGAGATATCAATTTCAATGGAATGTCATACGTTTAGATACGTCTACTATATGAGTTCACGTCATAAGTTTTAACTTTTGTAGTCCTAATACACTTTTAGGCAAGTTCTTCCTATCAATGAAATAAAAAAAGAGCATTTGAATTGGTTATTTCTAAATACGAATATTTAGTTCTTAGACTGGGAGAGCAGTAACATACAATACAATTTGTTGGCTTACTATACTGATAAGAACATTCTTTGGAGGAGTTTCAATTTGAAATTGTATTTTACCAAATGTCAGGCTAGAGCAAATGTTAAAGAGCTGGATCAAAATGTGATAAGAAAGGTTAAATTGGTGCCAGACACTGAATGTTTAAAAAAAAACATTTTATTTTTTATTTAAATTACTTCATGGTGTTGCTGGAGACTTTTTGTAGCTGAGATGAAATTCAAGTACATTGGCACCGAAATAAAGGGCAGATACTGTTCTGAACAAAAGAAAATCTACGGAGGCTTCTAGTCGCTCGATCTTGTAGTCAAGGCTGTCCATGAGTGGCGCACCATTTCGCAATTGACTCGTTGAATGATTTGGAACAAATTGGCTTATGGATATCACTATGGAATGAGCGAAACAAACTATGCAATGCAATAACGATTATACAAAATTATTTAAAATATATTTATTTTTCATTTACCTTAATGTAAATGTCTAAAATTAAAACTAAAACAAGATTTACATTTGCATAAAAATGAAATAATTTACCAGCACTCTTACCTATTTAAAAATTTAATATATATTACAAGAAGATATAAAAGGTAAATATCTTGAAATTCTGCTATACCGAACTTTATAATTTAAATCTTTGGAAACCATTTCCTCTGTTTACTCGGAAGTAGATGTTCCAGAAATCTTACAATTTCTGACAGTCATAACACAAATAAAACTACAATTTTCCATTTTTATAAAAGTAAAGATATTTTTATTTTATTTTATTTTATTTATTTTATACATAAACTTATATTTATCAAAAACTAAGAAATAATTTAAAAAAAAATTATTCTGCGATTTTATAGAAATTATTTGTTCACTTTTAAATAAAATTCTTTATTTGTTGTTGTCAATTTTTGTTTGGTTTGTTTTGGATTTTTTTTTGGAAGACTGTGTGTCATGGAATGTCGTACCAGATAGTGCATTTACAACCTCCAAAAATTTAACAATGTAAATGCACACCTGACACGCACTCCAAAACTTCGAAATAAATTTTGACTTTTCGGTTGATGTTGGTTGAAGAATATTTTTTCTTTTCGCACACCACGATGACATTCGTAAATGACAGTTCATTTTTAAGGTTATGAACTTTTTGATAACATTTTTTTTTTTTTGTATTTCATTTACTAACCTGTCAACAACGGCTCTTGAGATAAATGTCTGTTGGTTTTAGTTTTTGTAATTTATAAATTTATAACTTTAACGTGTTTTTCTTTTTAAAGTTAACTATTCGCAGGCAAAACAGTGAAGCAATTCGCAAAAAAAAAAACAAATAAGAATTAACAAACTATGTTTAATAAAAGAAGAATAGTATTCTAGTTTTTGACAGACGCGACCAGTGTCATGATAGAAAAGTGCAAATAAAATAGAAGGGGACAGGAAACTTTTGTTTTTTTGTTTTTTTTTAAGAATACAGACAAATTACAATTTGTTTGATAATTTTACGTTAAAATGACAATGAGGTACAATTAAATACTCGTATGACTGACTGGCAAATGAACTACGTGAGAAGTAAATTTGATTTTTCTTCGAAGCCAAAAATTGAATGAAAAAGTACGTGATCGAATTTTGGGGTGAAGGTCTGCTATAAACTGTTAGATAGAGTCCCGAAATGAGTGAAAAGCCAGAATGTGATAAGAAAAGTTCGTTCGGTTAAACTTGGACATTGAACTTATGAATTTTTTTCCCCCCCAATAAATGAGAGGTGTATCTGACGTTTCAGTTTTATTTACGGCATAGGCATTCGAGTATGTAAAACAAAAGTGACGTTTGAATGTCATTTTATCATTGACGTATGACAAGAGTGTGGGAAAACTGCATTGACAATTGAATGTGAAGCTTGAAAAAATGTCAACGCGGAAGTTGGTTACTAAATAGCGAACATATAAAAAGCACTCGTATCAGATCTGATAGTCCCCTGTAAAGTATAGTTAAAGATAATCTACGAGTATGTCAAAATGAAAAGTAAAAATGTATATTTTATAATCTCTTTTTTTTTGCGTTTAAAGAAAATAGATTACAAAAATGGTTCGGTTTTTAGAGAGAGATAACAGGGTTGGATTAATTTTTTGACAAGTAGCACGTGCAGAAAAAGTTGAACATAACAAATGCCTTGTGTTTGAAATTTAAAAAAAAAATAAAGTAAAAAATAAATATAGTAGCGTTCGCAGTTTTAAATGTGAGCACATTAGATTTTCGTGGCGATTCGAATTTAAGGAATTTAAACCTCATGTCAGGTAGACGTCGATGACATATATAATTTGATATGCGAAATTGTGTCAATATCAACAACTTTTATCATTTTTATAATACTTTTGAAATACGCGTATGAGTACTTTTAAAACTTTGAGATTAAGATTAAATGAATGCCGATTGTGGTCAGGGCGGGTTTCCAATAAAATGTTTAATTTTGAATACTCCGCTATTTTACCACGTAATAACTGAACCATAAACGATTAAAAAGTGATGATGAGTTTAAGCGGTTACGATTTTATACAAAATAGTGAAAATTTTGCTGAAACAATCTGACAAGTTAAAAGCTATCTCGCTCGACATAGAGCACCTTTTTGGCGCGCAGTTATTAAATTATTTCCAAAAAGTTAGTGACGTAAAAAACCCGAAAAATTCTTATCGCGCATAAAAAGTAGGAACTGTGTGACTGAAAACCAAAGTTTTTTGATTGAAAGGTTGATTTTCCCGACATTTTGAGCGATGAGGCACATTTTCATTACAAATAAATTGTTATTCAAAGCAAAATTGTCACATTTAACGCCTATAAAATCCAAGAATGATTGTGGAAAAGTTCTCTCTGTCTACGACGTAGTACTGCTTATTATGGTTGTTGCGCAGAAGGCACCATTGAAACTTATTTCATATAAATATTGTAACTGCGCGCGTGGCTGTTATATTGAATGGATTGCGCTAACCAATCATGATAAACGATTTTGAATGCAGGAACTTCAAAGTATGGATGTGGGTGGTGTTTCTTTTGAAAAAGATGGAACTACGTGACATATAAACTATTGTTCTTTTCCAAGAAAAGTTTCCTTATAGAGCAATTCGAAATGGCCATTTTCCGATTTCATACCAGTAAATTCTTTGTTTAAAGAAATGTGAAAGAGGCGGCTTAAGCCAATATCCGTGTGGTTATCGATGAAATAAGCCCACATATGTGTAAAAATACGAAGAACGATTTTCCAAAAACAGCCTACATTTGCAGCAGATGTTGTGACGATCCTTTGGGTGCAATTTTTTTATCATTGATAACAACCCCACTTCTATGGATGGCAATTATAGATTTAATCTAACTTTTTTTTTAAAAAAAAAAATGCATACGTTTTTTTGGATCAAAGTGAAAGCTCTTATTAAAAAAAACCTTTCAATTTTTAGTTCCAAATAATAAAATCGATTGAAGAAAAGATATAATTGAATATGTTTACAAGTATGTTTATGGAATACCTTAATCTGTATTCGCATACTTTTCTTAAGCGTTAGACTTTCAAAAACCTGAATCATTAATGAAAACAATATACAAATCGTAGTTTAATTATCACTAGAGAGTGAATCACCTCAAAATTCAAAGAGTTTAGCAGCATTGAATGAGTCATTTGTCATTCAAAATTAATGTTGTGATAATCAAAACAGTTTAGCATAGCAACACCAGAGAGCAGTGCATCACAAAGTTCAACTGAACTGAGAGCGGATCGAGCTCAAAAAAAATTCCAACTAGCATAACACTCTAACTCTTTTCTGGGAAATCCAATAAAGAAGATGACACATTGTAAAAACTCAAAAGTGATTTGACTTTCAGGTTTATCGGCTTAGAGAGTTGGGTACGGATACCGCGTGCCATCTAACGAAATGACACAACATGAATGGAAACTGAAGCAATTTTGCTTGTACAACAGCATGGCTTTCGAACTAATCAGAAAAACGGATATGAGGATGCAAATGAATAACTATATCCTTTTGATCAATCCAGAAGGTGCAAGCACCTAAGATCTCTCCATTAAACTTTATTCACTGTGTGTTGTGTGCTTCTACTAGAATATCTTTTGTGGAGTTCTGTAGCTCTCAGATATTTCATAATAGTGCAGTAAATATAATCACATAAGAATAGCAAAAGTGTATATACCTTTATTCTTCCAACAGCTCCCTAACAAGCAACTTGAAAGAAGTGTAACAAAACAGGTTAAAAAAAAAGAACCCAATCAGCTACAGTAGAAGCAATCATCCGTCCCAGTATACAAGAAGTCAGCTCAACAGGCCGAATAGTGAAGATCAACAAGTATGTAGACATTAATGGATTGGTATATGATGTTTTTATCTCACATCAACACTGTTGACTCCTATATCTTACGAGTATGTGAGCTTAAACAAACTAAGGCCGTTCTGCAGCATATTAATGGGCTGGTACTAGCCTGGTTGCTCATTTCGAAAACCGGCAAACACATGAACAATTCCTGAAGGACAACTGATTTGACGCCGACACTCACCATATCTGCAACTATGCCATTCATCGTCCCGAACTCTACGAGGCAATAAGCGATTTAAGCTTTTCTCCAAAGCTTATCTATCTGTATCGCATTATCGCAATATCGATTCATCGCCGCAAACGGGAGCAAATCCAAGCCTATGAAGTGTTGTTGTGCTTAGCTTGGGTTCCTGGAGACAACTTCGAAAAGTGGTCTCCATTAATAGAGAAATGGCGAATCAAAAATTCAAAACTCCAATCCGCTCTCTAAGAATCCAAGTGAAGCAAATGATATATAATAATTCATAGTCAATGAATGGTGGAAAAACCTTGCAATCTGGAAAATTTCAATACTATCGTGGCCGGAACTGAGAGAATCCAGAACAAGTAAGATATCTACGCTTGGATTACTCTTAGGCTATTATCTTTTGGTGATGCAGCTTACTGACAACCAAGCAGGGACTGTGAGGATATGGGCTTACAGCGGGATACCCTTCACTTTCTCGAACCTTACTAATTTGAGTTACTACAATAATTTCATAACCTCTCAGAACTATCTTATGTTTCATTTACATTTTTTTTAAGATTTGGGGATGTAACAACAAGAATGAGATCCAAATAAGATCAATATTAATCAACGTGAAACGGAAAGCCTTAACCACGCTTAGCAATTCCTACTCGTATTACTTCCTAAGTGCCATGGTGTACACTGTACCTTTGGTACCACATACCTCCGGAGGCCGAACCTAATCGTACAATTTTGAAAAATCGTTCCGAAACATTGTCATAAATTCATGAATTTCAATAATCTTTTGCTATGGCAGAGAAGAGAAGAAAGCACCATCTTCAATAAAAGCGATGAGATATGCGAATAATATTAGTTGGATAATGCGCACGAGGCTAAAGCCTACAAAGTAAAGAAATAAACATCGGCCATTGTCTAGCACGAAAAGTCACAGCAGCCAATTTAAACTTTCGAAAATGAAATTAGTCCCAGTTACCTTCTTTTATTTCATTTTACGTATTCAATACACTTAAAGACACTACAGTCGCTAATAGTTCTTAAAAAGGCGGTAAGTGCCAGAAGATACCAACCCAGCAGAATAGCTTCTGAGTTTGGGTTGAAAATTGATCGTCAAATATTTGATCCAGGTTGGAAATGATTTAGGCGGAATGCTTTAAAGAACAAGTTAAAACAGATAAAAAAGCTATTGCTATGGATAACTGGAAACAGTGTGTTCTGATCGGACTAGAATACTACTGTTTTTCAAGCAGAGGCTATCGAGAGAAGAAAGTGGTAGCATTTACATTTGTGCCTTCAAACAGAAGGGGATACACCTAAAAAACAATTATGCTCAATAGCAGGTCTCTAGTCGTTGCAAAAATTGCCAAGATGTATCTATTTGTTCTAAAATTTGCCGTAATGACGATATGGCGTATTTATATCTGGGTAGTTGTGCTGTCAGCGATTACTCTGAAGAGATAATGCGCAGAATACACCCCTTTTCGTGCCAAATAGAGGCTGTAATAAAGCAGAACTTTACAAATACGATCAATAGCTACTCATTGTTTGTAACTCTTATCTACATATATCTTGCATAATAATATCATGTCTAGCCATCTAACCGTAGTGGGCATATTTCTTAGGGCACCTTATCATTAACCGATAAAAAATGACTAACCGACACACGAAATGGATAATTGGTTAAATAAACCCTGTTACGATAGTCCCGATTTTTTATTATTTTTATCTCTAATAAATGACAAATATCTATGTATAACTGTACGAGTTCAAATATACCTAAAGTGACCATATATTTGATAAAATACGAAAAATTGTATAACCGTGATCGAGAAAAAATATTATGTAAACTGCCAAGCAAGAAAATCCCACAATCATCATTTGGTACACCCATACTTACGAGTATGTATCTTTACATGTACAGGAAATGACTAACTCGATTCTGAAGTAAAATCAACCATCCGATATACAGCATATGTATTTTTTATAAGCTTTAGACAAGATAATAGCTTTGACTTGATAAGAAACGATATACCAGTCTGGGGCCAGTGGCAGACGGTTTTTGAAAGTTCAGTGTTAGCAATAGCATAGAAAAATAAAAAAATTCTTATGTAAACTAAGTCAAACAACATTTTGTACATACAAATAGCATGGAATTACGATTGTGTACATTGGTATTTTTTTATTTAACTGGTAGACAAAATTGATTATGTGCGACGGAGGCAGCATTTCACACGGATGTGTAGATAAATTTGGTCACGCCAAACCGCAATTAACTAGTTGACGAGCTTTAAATGAGTCTTATCACATCGTTCGAGGATATGATGTGACGTGATGTTTCAACATAG
The DNA here is from genome assembly GCA_928272305.1 of Volucella inflata. NCBI lineage: Eukaryota > Metazoa > Arthropoda > Insecta > Diptera > Syrphidae > Volucella > Volucella inflata. The sequence continues at coordinate 144,183,567 of OV743716.1, read as the reverse complement.
AGGTATTTTATGACAATTGAAATAACTTTTGGAATGTTAACTATACTATAGATGTTTGGACAGGAATTCCTTGTATTATAGTATGGAAGTAAAAACAAACAACAGATATCGTCGAAGATGACTTAGTCTTGAAGGCGAAGTATTTGAGTTATTTTATTTGATATCAATTTAACCTTTGTGGTTTCTCTAACCCAAAGGAATAGACCCCCAAGGAAACTTTATTTAAGAAGCCTGATTGAAAGAAAAAAATCAGCATCGGGCCCCACAACAAGTAAGCCAATCCAGCCAACGATAAACCAGGAGAAACATAAGGCTAGATAGAAGCTGTCTTATATTAACGGCCGGAGATAAGGTTGATGCTATTCACCGGATAGCACTGTTAACCACTGATGAATAAGAATGCGTTTGTCAAACAGGTTAATTTCTCCGGAGCTATTGGGAAATCTAAAAAGCTCTTCAAAATGGGAAAAATTGTAACTATCCGGTTTTAGTGATGATTCAGTACGAAGTTTTGAACGACGAGGTCCGACACACACTCGATTTCCGGGTGTTATTTAAGCTTAAACACTCAACTGGACAGTGGCCATCGAAAAACGTTTTAAGAAAAGCTTTCTACTCTTGCGATTGCAAAATGCATTAATAATTGAGTCTTTATACCAATTCTAATATAGACATGATTCGCTATTCTGATATACGCCCTAAGAAAACCATCATCAACTTAAAAATCTCGCCGAGATTCAGAGGGCAGCTTAATTTTGAAATCACATCAAAGAGCGTGTTTGGCCTCATTCCGCTGGAATTATACAGCAGCAGCTCCACGATGAAACCGGCTGTTAAGTCGAGGGCTAAAATCTACTGTGAAAACCTATGAGTTGAACGCTCATAAATTTTAGAATAAATGCAGCGTCTCTCAAATCCAAGTTACTACTCTTGCGCAGCCCAGAAGGCTCGTGTTAAGGTTTTGAACTCATTTATAATCAGATTAAGGGTCTCAATTGGGATATCGAGTCCCCATAGTGAATGAGTCAGCACATTTCACAGGCCTTACACTCCGTCAAAGTTCAATCAAGTACGGCCTATAGATTCATGGAGCAAATCAATGCGGGGTCCACCAACTTGACGTGTACCCAACGGTACACATACAACAAGAACAAATCACACTCTATGGTAAAAGTTAGTCGCTGAAATACGCGATTCGTCCATCAAACCCATGCCAAAATCCAGGACAGCGCCTTTTAAATGAGCTGCAGCGAGGTGGAATATGTCTCTAAACTCCTGTGTTTATGTGCTAAAATAGTAGAATAAGAACTCTGTATAATTTCTTCTGTCCAAAATTGGAGGACCTGTGGAATATTTCGCAAATGAACTTTTCGGAATTCCTATGAATATCCAATTGTGGTTTCAAACTGGCGGTCGCTAGGAAAGTTAATTTTTGGAGGAAGTAGCAAAGTCACTAGACAGTGTTTCATTTTCAGCTAGATCCAACTCGAACACCATTAGCTGTCGGTTTGCCCTCAATCGCATTGCAGCTTAAATTGGAAATCTAGAAGAACAGAAACTTAAATCCATAAGACTACTTGCCATGCAACTTCTAAGAAGAAAAAACCTGTCCAATATATCACCACAACAAAGGAGCTTGTTAGCAAAAGAAAAAACTAAAATATAAAATAATCATAGATCTTGCTTTGCTGAGTATCTACGTTGTCAACCCATATGCATTGATTGGCATTAATCTGTCATATTTACAATTGTATCACAAACAACAAAATATTTCTAACAGTTCACCAATTAAGTGCTCAAAGTAAACATTTAAATTAAATTTTTCCTTGTTTGAGTATCTACTCTCTGACACATAAGCTCATTTGATTATAACATTGAATTGCAGTACAGCCTACACTCAAATGTACATCCATACGTATACATATATGGTAAAATAACTCGGGTTTGAAAATGGCATACCCCACGCATGCTACAAGCATTACAAATTAGTAATCACCGCCTTAAGCTTTCTAAGATACAAATTGCATTTGTAATGAAACAGAAACTACATACTAAAAAGAGCAACTTCCGGGGTTGTATCAAGGATGCCCCTATATCCATACTTGTCAAAGTTAATTAAATGTAAATGCTATTGAAAAGGATCTAATTTAAGTCACCTTTTCATTCCGAATTCCAACATAATTACTAACCCCTTTCAGTCGATTGACATCAAATCAAGTTGACATCTTTTAACTTTGTATCATTTTTGACAAGTCGAAGAACGTTCTCTGTTCTCTCATTGTTTTGAAAGGCAATTATTAGCATACTCATGAAGATTTAAAAGAACAACACGTGTTGCAATACACTTTACGGTTTGTTCGTTTTGTTGTTTCGTTTTTTTTTTACGACTTGTCATGTGTACATAATGCGCGTTTACAACGCAACGACGAAATATGAAATATTATCCCAAGTCCAATGGCCGCATTTGAACTTACAATGTAGTATCCATGTCCACTATACAATATGAGCAAGTATCTGGAATAACACGGTTTTTTTTCTGATTTATCTTTATGACATACGACCATACTCTATTTTGAGTGTGGAACTAGGTTACCATGCGTGGAATTTATGAGTGCTGCATGAATAGTCTGCTGATTTGGTTGAATTATCACATTTTTATTTGATTTCAGTTTACTTCTTTCTTCTACAAATTCTGAACCCGCGAACGTTAAACGTTAAACATACACATGTAGGTATTTGTGATTCGTTGACCAAGTGGAAACTTTAAAATCGTTTGTGACGCAACGGTACTTATTTTCATATCTACAAACATATACTGGTACGTTCCACAATTTGACGTTTAAATTATATGGTTCCGAAATTTTCACACATGACTTTTTCTTAAAAGCTCTTTTGCAATCATTACGAAAGGCCATTGTCAGTGTGTACTAAATGTTGTTGGCTGACAGTGACCTAAATATCACTTTGACACTTGATATTTGTTATACAAATTTGAGAAATTGTGCGTCAAAAACATACGCGTTGTGTCAGATAGTTTAAAGACTAATTTGGAAATCTGATTCTGTCAAGAATAGTACCTAGGCCTCCGGAAATACCTTGAGAGCGTTTTGACAACGGTTTGCGGAGATCTAAAATAAACTTAAATAAAATGTATTAGATACCTGGAGCATGCGCAGGAAACCCGGAACCACCATAATATTCAAAAAATGTTACTTATACCCCTTTGAATAAAACAGAACAGCGTATAGCACTTAGCACGCAAATCACTTGGCATATAGCGCAATTAGCAACATGTGAAAAGTAAACATTTTATAGAATTCTTAAGGTAGCGTAACATTGAATACTCGTAGTTTCTTCATAGAAGTTTTTTGATCATCATGACGAACATTCGAATGGATTTTAACTTCATAGTGGCATACGAATACACAAAGAAAGTAAGATTAAGTTTTTGTAAAAGATGTAGCAATGGTATATCATCTCGAGGTATCGAAATTCGCAGGATTTCTTGTGACCAGCGAAAAATATATGATCCTCCGAGCGTTGCTAAGGAATTGATACCACATAGGTCTCATGTGATACTAGCCAATATAGTACATAAAAGAGTTTCGGAGAGTTAAGTTAAAGCTTTGATGAGTTAGTGATAACTTTGACAATCTGCTTTTGGTTCAGTGGTTAAAGATGCACAAAATAGATCTAGATGATTGGTTTCATTTAGAGCCCGAATATCAATAGAAACAAATAGAAAATTGGACAGAGAAAGAAGAACGACAACATTTAATGGGGAAACTTATTTGTTAGTTGTTGTTTTATAATTATTGTAACTGCACAGGATCGCTTAGGCTGGTTAATTGTCATTACATGAACCGAATTTGCACAATTTAGTATATAGCATAAAAAAAAGATGAAGGTTTGTTTATCGTGAGAAATAATGATCAGACAAGCGATCTTTTTACTTTAAAACCGTCGGATTAAAATCAGAGAAAGAAATCTTTAAAAACGCCATTTAGAATTAAAACTACAAAATTTGCTTTGCTCATATTTCTGAAATTACCACTATTTAAGTCAATTTTAAGGCTTATTAATACTAGTATATTACGTAAATCTCTTTTAAGTGCCTCTAAAAATAAAAAAAAACAAATTTGTAGACTACGATAGCATTATGACATGCAACGGCAGAACATGGCAGGCCTCAGGATTAACTGTTGGTAACGTGTCTTGTTAGTTTTGAAAAAATTTTAAAATAATATTTCAACATCGATATCTAAGGACAAGACTACTTTATACTCGAAAAATAATTCTGATCCATTAGCTGCACTTCATCAAAGTGAATGTACATATTTTAAGACAATATAAGAGTCGTATTAAGTCATTTGATGTGGTTTTCTCCTAAATAAGCAGTTCAGATACATGGTTTCATCTAGTACTCATTTCCTTCAAATGTTTTATGAGCAAAGGAAAATTAGGGTCTTAAGCAGTCGAATGAAAGGATTCAGAAGAGAATAAGTTCCGTAGTTGGCTTCACATCCACATGGATTGAAATTGTATGAGCCATTGCTTCCATCATTCAAGCAAAGTAGTTTTAAAGTCTTAGACTAATTAAGGTGTTCCAACTTTTGCAGCTTCAAAATATGCAAATGGCCTGAATTCAAATACACATTCTACCAGCCGTATAGCAGTATGGGAAAAGACAAGTCTGCCGACTGAAGACAAAACAAAGCAGATTCGTGCTATTTACTATCGAAACAAATGTTTTTATTTTAAACTTAAATATCAGAAACTGAAACCATAATTTGGAGAAAATTCACTCTAATTTCTGTCATTAAAAAATTTCACTATATGTCGAATTCCGTAGAAAGTACTTTGCTCCGTATAAACAAAAACATATTTACTAAACAAATTCTTAAATTTAACAACAAAAAAGAAAATATTTTAAATTCCTCGTCAATGGTCATAAATTAAATTACCAACTCACAATAAATTCTGAATAAAACTTATTCCACATCTTTCTTGAAAATATTTCTTAAATCCAAAATTTAAATTTAACAAACTACTAAACAAATTAAAAATGAAATAAGGAAATAATTAAGACACTTTTGATTTTATAAACAAATTATTGAGTTTCTACATCGAAAACGGTTGAACACAAACTGAAAAGTCACTTCGAAACTGATTGTTCGAAAAAATTGTTGTTACTAATAAATTTCAACCAAAACCACTACACATGTATGCAAATGTGTATCCGTATACAAGTGTATACTTCACGTGACAAAATGCAATTTATAATATATAATCAGGAGAAACAAATAGAATGTTACACGTTCGACCTACAAAAACAACACAAACGGATAAAATAGGGACAAACAAAATCAAAGAGTCAATTTGAAAATATTTTCGAAAACAATAAACACTCATAGAAAGAAAATTTCCTTTGTTTAGCTGTGAGTTTGACAGTTTTTGGCATCTATTCCAATTCTTTCTAATACATCCATCGAATAAAAAATGCCCTTTTTGGCAAAAAGTATGAGAAAATGCAGTTACATACTAAGAATTTTCTGTTGTATGTATTTATTCTGTACGAGTATACCATTAACGCCCGAAAACCCCAATATAGAACATATTTTCAAACACTCTTTTAGAAAAGTGGAATAATATATATATATGTAATAGTCATTTTTCGCTGTTGGCTCATAGCCAGTTTTCAGGCCAAATACAAGAAATGACAAGACCATTGCATTTGTACTTTGTTGCCATAACAATGCTGGGGAAAAGTAACCGAATGTTCTTTTCGAAAACCCTCTAAATTTTAAAATAATAATTTTCAAAAAGAGTTACTTATCAAAAATATTCAGATAAAATGTAATTGAGACGTGATAGATAGCTTTTGAGTTTTTTATTTTTCTTCTTAATCAAAAGACACATATGGTCATACAGTTGTTTTAAAACGAAAACGGTGTAAGGAAATGATAATTTAATTAATTGTGGGGACATCATTTAATAATTCGTTTTTTTTTTTACACGTTATTACTCATCAGCATAGGCTTTGGTATATATAGCATACCTACGTACACGTATGTACATACAATTTTTTTTATTTATTTATTTTTTTTTCAAAGTCGTGTAGTCGATTGTATTAACAAACCAACTTTGTCACATGACTGGTAAGAAACCGAAAAAAAAAAAAAAAATTGTTTATCGCGATTAAAGCGCGAAGTATAAAAGATGATGAAATTTGAAAGAATATGTGGAATGTTTTTTTTTCGTAAACTGAATTTTACTGAGAACTTTTCTGCGGCGCGCATTCTAAAAATATTTATTTTATTTTGATATGAACAATATATTAATAGCTTTTAATGACAAAGAAATAAGAAAAAAAATTTACCATACAGAAGTAAGATAAACTAAGTCAATAGTAAGTCTTTCTGAACAATTGTAAAAGAATTCTTACTGAAACATACAAAAAGATTGAAAATGTTCCTTCTGATATTAATTAAATGGAACGCATTTAATAGTTGTTTTTCATTTGTGTTTCCATTGTTATAGTAGGGAACCAATTGATTTGGCTAGAATCCAATTTAGAGATCAACAATCCAATAATGGGAGTTTGTGATTTATAGTAGACCAAAAGACTGGGTCAGCTTAAGATTTAGTATCTAAATACCGCCGGGTTATAAAAATTGCAAGCATCATTTAAATATAAGTGGAGCATTCCGGTACAATGGAGCATTCCAACAATGTATTGTATTGGATGGAGAAGACTACTTTCTAAGGGTCATGTGTACGAGTGTTCGACAAAATGTGCTTCTTTTTTAATTATTATTTAATGATTCTTTATTCCCATACATTCTTCCATAATTTATATGAATTCTTACAACTCTAACAATCTGTCTTAGTTATGAGCTTTTGACTAATGTTGAATAAGTAAAAATTCCTTGCGAAATATCATCAAATCTTATTTACCAAATGACTTCAATTAGATTAATTGATATTAATTTTATAATCTGGAATTGGTGGTTGGCCAGAAAAAATATTATTGTGGAAAACTGCGGTATCAACTACTTGTAACCGAGGTAGGACTTGGTTTGTTTGGAAAAAAAATCACCAAATCAACAATCAACATCTGCAAGTAATGCAGCAGATTAAGCAGCCTGAATGTCGCCACAGATGCAAATGAATTCCATCGGAACCCCTGATTATGATGATGAATCTCAATATATTAGCCTTGACAAGGCTTGCTCAACAGGTCTATGAGCAATGGAGAAGTCAAATTTACTTCAAAAAATAAGGTGAGAAGTGAAAGAAGAGCTCATAAGAGTGAGATTTTCAGGAAACCCAGATCTTAAGTTAAACCTTAAGAAAACTTTTCACTGGGCGACTAGCGAAATTTGATAGTGAAAACTATGAAAAACAACATCTACAAAATCTATTGAATGGTGACAATGAAAAATATACTATTGTCGGGCAAATGAACTTGAATGAATGAATTATATTCATTGAATCTGTGTAATTAAAGGAATAGCTGGAAATAATTTACAGCAACTAATTTATAAAAAATGTTCGAGGAGAGAAACAATACCCGATAAAAAGAAGCTCAAATCAGACTTTTAGAAGGGAAATTCTCGCAATCTGTCGTAATCATTGAGACGTCATACTCTTAAACATCGAATGACACAATTTTCTGCATTATGTGCGAAAAACGTGATCTTCATGTCAATCGCCAGGTAAGTGAAATGTGAAAATTGGTTTTAGAGCCCGAAATATATGTAGAAAGGCTTATGGAAAGAATCAGACCTAAACATCGTTGACAAAAATCAATTAACATCCCATCAGCTGCAGTCGAAAAATTTTATAAATTGTGCTACAATTGTAATCGATTTCTAATAAATCAATAGATAGTCACGCGTACTTTAATTTCTTCAACGATTCTACTGAAAACCAATATGGATTTAAGTATAGCTTCTAGAAATGTTAGTTCGTCGCAACAGACCTTCCCTTGATGTAATTATATTTACATAACTAAGGAGGAGGTAGATCAGGTGAAAAAAAATGGAAAAGTATTTTATTTTCGCACCTTCTTTTAGAAAGTCCACTAAACGCTATATAATTAGATTAAGATAATGTAACAGATGAAATATTACCAATTTAATGATAAAATATTTTAGAACTTTCTTTTTGCAATGACTTTTTATTAAAACGATTCAAAAAAGGTTCTAATTACATTGAATTTGTGTAATTGTTCTTACGGTGGAAACTTTTTCACCATCATATGGCATGTGTTGACTAAGAACAAAATATAAATAAATACCTTTCGTTAATTTGATCATTTTTAATCTACACAGTTAAATCTCGGACTCGAAGAAAAGTCATCTTAATAAAAAAAAAATTAACCGAACCTAAACCACCCAGAATTCCATACAACTTAGATCCCCTGTTTAAATGACTTGGGGTGGAATAGACCCTTCAGGACTCGGGTTACGGTTACGGCAGAATATATCTAGACCAAAAGACTTAAAAATCTCCAAAAGTTTAGTCTGGTCTATATTAGTTCTTGCAAAAAACTTGCATGTTCTTTCATATGAGCAAGTCTTGCATATAGCAAATTAATAAATCGATGCAATAACAATCTGTTTTTCAACACAGACAAAATTTTTTTTCCACATTCGGAAGTTTGTGGTTATTTTAGAAAATATTTTTTTCTGGGAATTTGGTGGAAATCAACCCGAAACTTTGCAAGGATGATTTGCAAAATTTAAATTTAAAATTTTGAAAATTCAACTTAGTAATGAGAGCAAACGTAAATGGATGGCCTAGGATCTAAGACTGATTACAATGGTACACTACAAAAATTTTAAACTTGTGATGAACCAGTGCGAAAAGTTAAAAAAAATTTCTTGCTTGATTTAAGGCACTTTCTTTACCAGCAATAAATAAATTGGTTTAATAATTTGAGCTATTGGGACTAGTAAGTTATGGGAAAAACTAAGAAAATTGTGCCCGCCATACAGAAACAACTGAAAATTATGCATCTGTAGCATGAAGTGTTGCTGAAAACTTAGGTTTGTCGATCTTTGGAATTGTATATATCACTGACAATACTCTGGCGAATTTATTATAAAGCCTATAAGGTTCAATAGACGCTAGAACTTTGGCCTTTCGACAATCAGCATCGTCATTACTTTGCCGATTGGGTGTTGGAAATACGTGAAATTGGTGGAAAATTCTCTATAGCTAAAGCCGAATTTTCATATTTACGGCTGAGAAGTCGCTATATTCGCAAAGTTTATAAGCAAGAGGCATCTTTGGGTGTGGCTGTTATCGTGAATAGATTGCCCTATAAAACTATGATTTGTGACGATTACGCCATTAACTTGAAAGTATGCATATGGACAATGTTTATTTCAATTAGAACCACACGAGCGGTGAAACTATTGCTTCTTTCCGAGAAAAAAAATTTTAGAAAAAGTCTACAAATATGGCCGTCGAGAAAATACGATTTAACTTCTTTCTTTATGGCCAAGTCAAAGACAAGTATCATCAGTTGATTGAATCAACTAAAACTCCGTGATATCAGCAATGTCCTTACACTATGTTAACCATTTTACACAGAGATCTTGCCCACCACTACAATCGAGCTTAAAAAACACTAGAAATTTCTTATTTCGAAAATAATTTCAGGGACATGAGAAGATGGCACAGATTTTACTAAGACAAGAAAAATCTTTAAGAAAAAGATTACACTGTTGCCAGCTTACAACCATATTCATATCCATATGACTCACTTAGACCAAGTAAGGTGCATTTCACTGCAAAGTGAGCAAACCTTTTTACACCTTCGCAATCTTCTTCTTATCCTTTTATTAACCCTTTCCTAATTATACGAACTTATGCGTAACGAGTTTCCCATTTCGCAATCATTAAGAACATTTCGAATATGAATTTAAAGCAGTCAAACGAATATTTACCTAGAACTGTTTGTCTTAAAAAGTACAAAATCAATGTCTGTTCTACATTGCCTTTGCAGCTGCAATCAATTATTACCAATTGCGCAATGGCTTATGGATAGAACCACGTCTAACGAACTTATCTATGCATAAACTCTGGTAATTTTGTCCAGCCTATTTGTTAATCGTTTCTTTGATATTGAGGGAGTCGTCAATCAGACAGTTACTCGTATATTGAAGCGACATCCGTCTTGTTAATTCGTTCGGATTTCTGATTCATAAAAATATCAGCCAACCATCAGAGTACTTCTCTTTTTAATAAACCACTTGCCATGAATATTATAGCGTGACTACAAGCTTAGCATTGTCATAACTCTTCAAGACGAATTCTCACAACTAAACTTGAATTTTTCTATTATCTAAATATTCCAAGATTTCTTAAAAAAATAAAAACCCAAAGAATATGATGTTACGACATGAAAAGTGTCACGTTACACATGAATCGATGAGAAAATTTTACACTGATACTTCACAATTACTTAATAATGAAAAAATTACCAACTTCAGAGTTCAAGAACAGTTTTATCGCACACAATTACCGGCTTTAGGTCATCCATATATTTATATATTAAAAAAAAAAAAAAAAACAAGGTCAACAATAAGGCATTAGCTCACTTCAAAACTTATTCGCCACCACAATTGCACATAGATACACAAACTTGGAAACGTCTATTTCTGTTACAAAGAATGTGTTGGGCGCATTTTCCTCCCAATAAAGAGGGAGGAAAATCAAAAGCTTCTTTCTCCCCGAATGCCACGAGTAATGCACATTCATTTCAACCAACTGAACATTATATAAACCAGACACATTGAACAACATACGAATATGGATACGGATGCCAAAATATTCACAATCGAATTGAAAATACGAGTAATGCACTCCATGACACACTTCTTCAACGAGTCGTTCTAGTCAAAAATAATTACGAATGCATATGCTAAAATCTTAGTTTTCACTTTAAATATTAGATTAAGGAATTTCTTTCGTCACTTATGAATCATTGTTATGCAATCGTTACACAGAGGGCAGGCACGATGTCAGATATCATAGAACTGCATCAAATTCAATTTGTCTTCGTACATACGAGTAGTATGCCAAAAACTGATTGCATTCAATCAAGGTTACTTAAAGGCCTTCATGGGAATTTATAAAAACAGCACCAGGTAGCCGCATTGGGGGATAGTTATAATATTTTCCAGGGAACCAAAGGGGTGACCGTAAAGTTGCATATAATCCACATAACTTAATAGGCACGAGTAGTATGAGTAAAACTATGACTGGCCCTCCTCATTCAATTACCCGCTTGCTTATGGAAAACTAACCACTTCATGTTTCAAGTATTGGTGAGTTTTTTTTATATACTCGTATGTATACACTTATGGATGACATACATATACATAAACAGACCGTAAATATAAGTAAATGATAAGTACTCTATTAAATCCTTTTACTGGTTTGTGAGTTATTTCAATGTCCCGTCCTCAAAATATTGAAGAAAAAAAAAAACACAAATAAATCACTCAAGGAACAATAGCAGTAGATAAGAAGAATATACAAACTTCTCGTATTTTATCGCCATTTTTTTACTTGACATTTCAACAGTATTCGAATCACATTTTAAGAATGTCTCAAATGAAATATTGGTCACTAGAAAATTGATAACTACGAGTAGATGCACTATCTATGGCATGCATGCATGTGTTTTATCCAATGTGCTTGCTGCTTTGCCTACTTGCCTGCTTGCCCTCTATATGCCACACTATTATTAGATTCACATTTTCTGCTACTTTTTATGTATATTTACACTTGCAATTTGTGAATAGATAGATATGCAAAGCAAACTCCCGCCACCACGGGGAGATAGAATAAATAACAATAAAAAAAAATTGTTTTACAATAAAAGCCTCTGTCCTATCCAAACAATAAAAACACTAATGTGCAGAGAAAATATACTATATATAAAAAAAAAAGTGATTTTTTTGTTGTTTTATAAAAATAGAATATTTTCTACTAATTTCGCAATGCACCTGTGCCTGTGTGTGGTTGTAGTTTTTTAACATACATAGATACAGTATGGGCATTTGTTAGTGCATTTACAGTTGTATGTATATGTTTCGGGGTTTAACACAAAAATATCACACTGCAACAGAAAATCGCTATTTCTCAAGAGTTGCATAATTGCATTCAATAAAAGATAGAATAAAATTGAGAAAAAATTCAAAAGGGGTTTTAAAATGCCTCTCTATGTCATGATGTAATGTCCTTTAGATATACGAGTATATGTACATTCTTTTTCAACTTTGTTTCACTGTTTTGTATTTAAGATAAGAGAATAGAAAAAAAAAAACGTACGAAATAACGGTTACAAACTGTTTTTTAAGGAAAAAAAACTCCACTCAAATTCATGTTGCCGTTCCATCTTGAACTCTTTTGAAGATCTGTGTATCTTTTTCGGTTTTTTTTTTATATGATTGAAACACGTTGCTATGATTGATATCCGTTACAAAAAAATTCCCAAATCCTTGGTTAAATTTAAAAAAAAAAAAAACAAAAAAACTTATAATGAATAATAATATCTCAAGAGCTGTTGTTGATCCAATGAATAAATTAGCACTGATGGTCTAAACTGCGGCTATGAAATAGTTCCTTCGTTCGTGTCGAAAAGAGTAAATTGAAAATTTAAAAAAAAAATAAAAAAAATGAAACCGAAACGAAACGAATAGGAGAAAAAAAAATCGGAATTATTCGTGTCTTCATTTTGGGTTTGCTTTCGAAACTACTAATTTATTTTTCTTTCCTCGTGTTATAGTTTATTTTACTTTTTTTTTCTTCTCATTTCCCCACCCCACTGGCCTCCCGTTTTCTATTTTGTCAATGAAATAGAGAAATAAACTTCTTTCTTTCGCGTTGTCGTGTTCGATTTTCTTTACTTTTTTTTTCTATTTATTTAATGTGTCACGAAGGAAAAAGGTGAAAAATCAAAACACGTATCCGCAACCGAACGGCCAAAAGACTAGCGACACCAATAAGACTCTTAGATACTCGCACATCGAATAACAGCGCGTTGCATTCGTTTAACTTAAAACGAATGACTATTTGTATGGCTTAGATACTTTACGAGAGACCATACACCTTACATACCGTTTAGACGAGAGCAGAACTGACTCTGACTAAAAAAAAAAAAAAACTCAAAAGTGTAGTAGGCCCCACCATCTGGGCTGGTTTGTGTGTTTTTGTGTAAAATTACACTCTTGCGGAAATTCTTCTTTATGTCTCACTCATATTTCACTCACAATTTTCGGTTTTGTCATTGTGTAGATATATAGGTATATTTCTTCTTTTTTTTACTTGTGCTGTGTCCCATATAGAATAAGCTTGTATAAGCTTGTGTCTACCCCATTACCCCACTAGCCCCCAGTATTCTCAAACATATGGGAATGATGAGAGTTGGTGGTATGGAGTGAGCTTTTTCAATTTTTATGCTTTTTTGGGCTGATTCATGTATCAAGAGTCGACTCAAATGGTATGAGAGAAATAGTAACAGTGACAGTCGTGGAGAAGAGTTATCTTACACTGGAGATACAATACAATTGATCAAAAAGTTGATGTCATAAAATATTTATAAAATGAAATGCAGGTATTTTGTTATGTGATATTATTAATGTGACACATCACTTTTGTTTACGGAATCCCAGGTAGACATACATACGAGTACCATATTTATGGAGAAATTGTCACGAGAGTCGCAAAATGGACTGCACAATCATCTAAGTCCCTAACTTTGTTCTATTCATTCGTGAGCTATCAATCAAATGTAGCATGACATGGCAATTCGAAGAGGGAGCTATTATTCGCATATTTTTATTGTTGGGGTACAACTTTAAATACAGAACTTTGATTAACATGTAAGAGTAATTTCTGATCACCTCACCACCTGTTCTACTTCTAATTTCTATTGTTATCACATTCAACCGAAGATAGACTTTCTTTTTTTTTTTGGTCGACTGTAGATAAATGCGAAGTAGAATGATTGTGACTCACAGTTTTTAAGATCGTCTTGCATTTTATTTGGTGATTGTGTGTAGGTTATTATGACTGAGAAATAAAGAGCTGGACTGGAGTGCCACCTTAAGTAAAACATAAAAAATACAGACATTCATAAGGCTTGAACCAAAAATATTTTTTAAATATATTCCTTAAAAAGAATGGTTCGCGACAATGGTTTGCACATGACCTCCGCCAGACAGCTTTTTGACGAAATGCATCCTGCTGGTTAAATTTTGAGCTATTTGGCGGGTTATCTATCCCACAAATAACGGCCTGAATATTCCCTAAAACCACCGAAATATTTAGCGGGTTTTTATCATACGCCAGATACTATACATAGCACAACAAGAAATAATCGAATGATCTGAATTACCAATACATTGTTCCATTACGCGATACACTCGTAATGTTGTGGCTAAAGCGAGTCCTCGGTAAGTCAATGGTTTAATGGACAGTTTGATACTAAACGCCGTTCTTAGAACTAAATATCGTCCAGATCCATGTTATTCATGTTTTCGAAAAAATGTTTAATGGTCATTTTCCAGCAACGTTGGTCATTGACTGCAAGGCAAGTGTCGGCCTATTTTATTAAAAAAAAAAAAAATAACGATCGATGATGTCAGCGCGAAGATCACACTAAACAATCTTTGGTTATATACGAGTATAACTCAAATTGAGTACCTTCTCCCTTCTGGCTTTGCCTTAAAAGCGACAATTTTGCTTGCTCCCCAACCCGAACATAAGATAAACGTGACCCTCGTCTCTATTGTTCTTCGATAAAAATAGGCACTGATTTCAAGCTGCTCAAGAATCCCATTCGTTGCAAGCCAAGGTCTCGCAGCATTAGATCCTGCACCTGTTGGCTCTTACATGCGTTGATATAAGCCGAAATCTTTTCCACAGAATGTGTCCGTTCACAAGGACAGAAAAATTATTTCAGATCTTCTGCAACCACACACACACACATCATCTCGAAGAGCAGCCTAAGTTGGTCGATTATAAGAACCAACGGTATCACGTTATATTGTATACGTTTTGCGAATTGGAGAGCGATTTTCTTAATTAGTTTGAAAATTTCGGGCGGCCGACCTTTCGAAGCATCTCCATTTCAGTAGATGAGCTCTGGAAAAGTTTCAAGAAGACACGCACTTTTCTGGTTTAAGGATACGTCAATAAGCATAATACCCGTATTTGATGTGCGAAGCAATTCGAAGAGCTGTCATTACTTTTAGACAAAAGAACTGTTTGGTATGGTTTATGGGCTAGTGAACTCAGAGGTCATTAACTCTTCAAAACTGTGGCCGACTGGAACGCAAGTGTGAACGGCTCCCGTTATCGCGCCGTACTAACGGACTATTTATTGTTTGAAGTTGAAACTCATGATCTCGACGACATTTGATTCCAACAAGATGTCGCCACAACCCATGAGACCATGGGTTTATTACGAGAACGACATGGAAAACAGCTAATTCCACACTTTGGACTGATGAATTAGACGTTAAGATCAGGTGTAATTACACATGGTCACACATCATCATCATTCACCACGTGTCATCGAAAATTTGAACTTCAGAATGGATCATATTAGCCGCAGTTACGGCCAACATTTGAAAAACAAAACAATCTTCAAAAAATAAATGTAAAAAATGGTTCATTTGTACGAGTATGATGGTAATGATCATAGAATAGGTAAAGGAATATAGCCTTAGGAGACAACAAACAAAAAACACTGTGGCGCTGGCAGCCCGGTATGGGCCATGGCCTAGCTTCTTGACACTCATTTGTGTTGCTCATGTTTTCATTTTTGTCACATCTGAGCGGGGCCTACGGTTTATCGCCGAGTCCGAACGGCACTCCTTAGAAGCTTTTTCGAAGGCAATTTTTTACCTTCCGGAGTTTGCCATTGCCCGCCGAAAGGGTGATGGCGATTTGAAAAAATTGTTGGGGACCCAGCCAGGAATCGAACCCAGCCTCTCCGCTTGATAGTCCAATGAGCTAACTATCGCGCCATCGCCATCGCCAGGAGACATGATAGATTATTTGTGAATTCCAGATCTTAAATCGAAAGTAGGTTTTCGTTATTTGAAAAAAGTTTTCATCCATCCCAAATTTTGAAAAAAAAAACCCTGTCGAAGATAAACTTACTCCTATCAGCGAGTCATGGTATGCTGTGCTATGATGTTAAAAGTATAACGTACTTTAAAAGTGCCATCATTGGTAAGTTTTCGTATCTTATGATATCACGCAAGTCGATTATTTGTCAGTAGATATTGCAGAAATGCGTCAATGCGTCGATAGCTAGGAATAGGTTAGCAACGTGTTTAAGATGGGAAACGTATTATAGATTAGGGCTGAGGCTTTAAAAAATAACTTTAAGATCTGAACATTGCAATAATTTCCAGCTCACAAAGACATTACTTTTTTGGACTTTCCTTGTAAGACTACAAATAGATTTATCTGACTGTGATGGCATTTCATACTAAAGTAAATAGTGAAATGCCTTTTTATGGAGAAAATAACAACTCAGTAAAGAATTTGTACGTAAAGTTATTTTTATTTAACCAGTTGGCAAGAAACTTTTCAGAGTCTATTCATAACGCAATAGTCTTTGATCAAGTTTCTGCATTAAAGTCAACATGGGTTTTTCAGTTTTCAAAAATAAGAGGAACGTATCTAAAAATTATCAGCGGTAAGTCATTCTTATTTTAAACGAGAATTTATTTTCAGTAGAAGAATTATTTTTTCGTAATCATGATACAAGTAATCATTCGATATTATCTGACATAACAGCTCGACTTTACGCTTTGTGGTTAGTCAAATAAAAAACGTTTGCTCTTTTGACGGGATATAGTTGCAAATAGTTTGGCAAGAGATGCACCTGATGTTCGTAATCAAAAATGCATGGAATTACAAATTTAAATGAATTTACTTAAGCCAACGGATGCAACCCTTTGTTCTTATTGATGCTGCACAAGTATTTGTTACCGTTGAATCCGTTTTATAAGTGCAGTTTAACTGTCAAGAAACAAATTCCCACAGACTCCTCTGTACCAGATAAACCTATAGAATACCACACAAGGCAGTGGACTTGCCTTAGTTGCAGAAGAGACCTTAGCTTTAGATGTATTGACGTTTCCGAACGGTAACGGACGATAATCAAGGAGTATGAACCTACAACTTTGTGCAGTCATTTTTTGTTCAAGACAGATATTTCGGAGATATGATGAACAGTACAAATTATAGAGTAGAACGGCAAAACAGAAAAACTGTTATACTCGTATTTATCTTATGGAGAGAGCTTGAATCGGGTTCGATATACGAAACCTACTTCAATCAGCTCCAATATTATTTTTTTATAGATACATACATAGGTCTTAAAACCCTTTCAAGGAGGTTTGGTTGATGCTTTCAAATGAAGATCGACGAGAGTTTTAAACAGTTACATAATGGGTTTAATATAGAAGTAAGAAAACAAGACTTTTATGCATTGCCACCTGACCTTTCTACAATGGTTTTGAAAATAATGTTTTTTTCCAGGTTTATGCCTCCAACCAATAACCAAGTTCGGTAGGAAGAAACCGTATTTGCCGATACGACATCTACAATAGATACCCAAGGCATATTTCTCCTCAATTTCGCACATAAGAGCAAACTGTGCAAAGTTCGTTTACGGCTTACCTGCTCTTTATAAACTTGTTTGCGTACAACAGTCGAGGAGCAAAAATTGGATATCGAATTCTCCATGTTTTTAGAGAATAAATGCACAATATACAATGCATACGATGCTTTACTTAAACACAGTGCTCTGGTAACTAGAAAGTTATATACGAGTACTTGGATCTAATAGAAGTGAAGATTAATTTGTATTAAACAAATGTTCATCTCGTAGGTACTGGAGTTCGAACAAGTAAAGTTACGAAATCTATGCAAAGATAAGCTAAACATTAATTTTTCATATAATACGAGTCGACCGAAATTAACTATGAATATGTAGATATTGTGAAAAATAAATAGAACAGATTAGCCAGTGACATTTAACTGCAATTACACGAAAGGTCAACCATAAATTACATGATAAAGTACACTTACAATCTGCATATGTAAAACAGGCAAAGCAAGTTGAATATAATTTTATGCCACCAATTACAACAGACACATAAAGTTATTTAACTTTTTTTTTTTAATAATAATCTTCACTCTGTGGTATTTTATTTTTTTTTTTTTGAATAAAGACAAATTATAATTTATTAGCTATCAAATGCTATAATTGGGTGTTATATGCCTATGGCACACTGACATTGCACAGTGTTCGAAGTATTACAATATTTGAATTGTGCTTATTAAGAGTGGGCCGTCTTTTGGTATCTTTTTGAATCATATGTTGTTTCGACAATGACAGGTCAGACACAAACTCCGTATTATTGTCTTATTTTCCCTCCAACACGTCAATGGAAGAAATCTAACTGTCAATAAGGAGCTACTATAACCGAGGCTTTGTAACCGAGTTTCATGACCAGATTTTGAAGCGTTGGACTTGGGTGAGCTATAGCTCCAGCAAAACGGAGCTGAAACCATCAAAAGTGTACTTAAAAATGGGTTGACAGCATGTCCTACTTCCAAGCAAGCCGAGGCAGTCATCATTTGAATGAAATAATATTTCATAATAAGTTGAAAGGTTTACTCTTTTCAATACCGTTGGAAAATATTGAATTGCTTTTTTTAGCCTTTTTAAAAATAAACCAACAGATGGCCCTTGATAAATTTCATCTCTGTAGAAGCCACCAGGGAATGGTTTTGTGTATCATGACCAAAAGCGACTATAAAGACTTTAGAAATGCTGATGGGCTAAGTTTTACTCAACCACCTCGACGAAACACCCTTGGCTTGGTGAGCACAAACAATTATTGTCTAAGTAGCAAAACAACTCTCACGAGCAAACATAAGAGGCACTATCTTTCAAAAGTCCGTCCAACTACTCGCATACGCCGACGATATTGACATAATCGGGAGAGAGCAGCGTGATGTCAGTGGCGCTTTCGCGAGTATTTAGACGGAATCGACGAAAATGGGTTTAGCGGTCAATGAGGGTAAGACAAAGTATATGCTGTCAAGCAAAAAGGACAACCAACATCGACGTCTCGGGCAGAACGTCACCCTCGACAGATATATAGGTAACTTTGAGGTAGTTAAGGACTTTGTCTACCTAGGCTCTGCTATAAAGAAGGCAAAGCCCTCTCTCGGACAACAAAAGTCACCCTTTATAGGACCTTAATAATCCCGGTCCTGCTCTTTGGCACAGAAGCATGGACATTATCAAAAATGGATGAGGGTGTTCTTGGTTGCTTCGAGAGAAAAATTCTTTGGGCGATCTTCGGTCCCGTCTGCATTGACGGTGAGTGGAGGAGGAGATACAAGGACGAACTGTACGGACTGTACAGCGACATGGACCTAGCCAGAAGAGTGAAGATCCAAAGACTGAGATGGCTGGGTCATGCAGAGCGTATGGACACCAATGCTCCGCTCCGAAAAGTCTTCGAATCCGCTCCCGACGGACAGTGAGTGAGGTCCACCCCGGACTGTAGCGCCACTTTAAGTAAGTAAGTAAGCAAAACAACCCACCCATCAAAGGAGATCTCACCCACATGGAAGATAGAAATCGCCTTGTACCTTTTCAGGCGTCTCTTGAAAAAATAGAAAGAGCAAGTTAAGGAAATAGAGGGGATATACACATTATTCAACTGCCACCTGTATTTCCAACGAATCTGAGAATTTTGTTGTCATCTTAGACAGAGACCTTCTGACTTAACATATCAGCTCAAAAATCTCTAAGGTGCAGCTCATGTAGAGCAATGTATGCTATGATAATGCCAATTATATCCTATCCATTGGCCTTCTGGTTTCAGGACAATACGTCACTGCCGCTTTTCCAGACTCTAAGTCCCACTGATATTCGTTCTCGTATCATGGGCTAGAAGTACATTTTTCGTTTAACAGAAATTAGTCTCTGGACCAGTTTTTTACTATTAGTAGTTTTAATATTGATGACTCTGCGCGCCGACTGTCCTCCCTGTTTGGTTTCATGAAAGTTCCGTCTGATAAAATGACACCAGAACTCCTTTTACCCAGGAATGTAATGCTGTCGGATATTAACTGATAGATCAAAAACCAATTAAGAATGCGGCGCTGGTGTCTCTCGGGACGACAAGGTGAAGCGTTGTCCCTTCGAGCGTACAGCCCAAACTTGCGTCAGGTACTAGGTGCAGATATGGTAATTGGCAGTGGTAGTGTAGGCACTTTATCTCATTTTTAATTTCTCGTAAGAAGAATGCAAGAACTAAATTATTAGCTCAGTGATCTGTGTCAACAGAAACAAATAGAGCTAATTGACTAGAGACCGCGCTTACTATAAATATTTATTGGGTCTATAACTTAATTCGTGCGGTTTGCTAAGAGATGGCGTAGCTTGTATTATTCCATTGGAACATGCGGTGGAAAGCTACTGTCATTGTATGTCATTTCAGTATATGCCATTCATTTGAAGCGTAAACAACAATAATTTTTTTTCACTCAAATATGTCGAACTTTGTGCCTGAAAAAGTGTTTTTGCGGGGAGTTCTTCTTCATCACTTTAATATGAAGAAAACTGCTGTCGAAAGTCATCGTATTTTGGTGGAAGTTTATGTTGAACATGCGCTAGCTGAGCGAACGTGCCAAAAGTGGTTTGCACGATTTAAAAGTGGTGATTTTGGCTTGGAAGACGATGAACGTCCTGGGCAGCAAAAAACTTTGAAGATGATGAACTGGAAGCATTACTCTATCAAGATTGTTGCCAAACACAAGAAGAGCTCGCAGAATCTTTGGGTGTCACTCAAGCAGCCATTTCAAAACGTTTAAAAGCAGCTGGATATATTCAAAAGCAAGGAAATTGGGTTCCACATGAACTCAAGCCGAGAGACGTCGAAAGGCGGTTTTGCACGTCCGAAATGCTGCTGGAACGCCACAAAAGAAAATCATTTTTGAATCGGATTTTTACTGGTGATGAAAAATGGAACCATTACGACAACCCCGAGCGCAAAAAATCATATGTGAAACCCGGCTAACTAGCCAAATCAACGGCAAAGCCGAATATCCATGGCGCGAAGGTAATGCTCTGTATTTTGTGGGATCAGATGGGTGTGCTGTATTATGAGCTGCTAAAACCGGGTGAAACCATCAATGGACAATACTACCGAATACAACTAATCCGTTTGAAGAGAGCAGTAGCCGAAAACCGCCCGGAATATGCGACCAGACACGAGGCAATAATTTTCCATCATGACAACGCTCGGCCCCACGTTGCTATTCCGGTTAAGAACTATTTGGAAAACAGTGGATTGGAAGTCTTACCCCACCCGCCTTATAGCCCAGACCTTGCCCCTTCCGACTACCAATTAAGTTATATACCCAATATTATTTATTATAATATACCTGGGCCGTATATCGAAGTAAATAAGTTTTAAGAAGGTAATAAAACACTACTTAGACATACATAATCTTAGTAGGAAACTTATAACTAGTACTACTACAGGCCAAGGCCTGAACAAAAGAGGATTCTGTGTCCATTCACGAGACGAGAATTAAAAGTTGACAAAATACAATGCCTTCTTAAACATTACAAACAGTCTAACAGAGTTCTAAGGGAACACAAACCAGAAGGAAACTCAAGTGATTAGGCTAAGAAATGATGCTCAATATACACCTTTTTATGAATAAAAGGAAAAAGTGCATCTACTAGTAACTGTCTGCGAATATGATCTGTCTGCTCATAGATCAATATACAAGGTTCAGATCTGTCTACTACAATTTGTATATATTCAGAGATATAATATCCGAACAATTCTAGAATACTCGTATCTAAAGTTCGTATGTCCAAAATATCGATAAAGATCCTTAAGTAAATATTCAATAAAAAAAAAATAACTTGAAATAATTAATGCAATATCTTTGTAGAGTCTTCAAAGCACACTTAAAAATATGTAAAATTCGTTTATCGCCATTTAAGTAATTAAAATTGAACTTCAAACACTTAACGTAAACGTTGCATGAAAATACACAATAAATTAAAAATTCGACCTTCAAATTTTGTCGTCCCCCACACTTCATTTAAAAATAAAAATAAGAATGCATCAGAAGAAATACCTACGTTGCAAAAATTTCAACGAAAAATAAAATGTATTTCAGTTCCAAGTTGCATGAAAGTACATTTGTACCTACATATGAAGTAGTAGGTATGTATGAGTATTTTCACTTAAAAATAAAATGATTTTTTTAGATATTGAAACAAAGAAAATTATCGGAACAAGCCCAATTAACTTGAGTTCGTATTGAAACTTGAATCTGAGAATCTTTGTAACAATATTCGAAGTCAACATATTGGGCTTACGACTATGTACGAGTATGTATTTTATTAATTGCATTTCATATAAAGATACACTTAAATCTAATAAATACACATGGAGAAAAAAAGAAATTCATATAATACATTCACAAAGTTGTCAGGTATCCGATGATTAACACTTCGTAATTACATCATATCGCATGTTTTCCAGTAAATAACAAAACAAACCAGCGAGTCATTTCTGAATTATGAATTCTCATATACGAATTATCTGTATAATGACTTAATGCTGCTACATTCGAGTAAATGTATCTACATACGTATGATTTGAATTAGAAGTAGGCGGAAGGTTTAAGGGGAATCGACAACTATTTAAAACGAGTAGAGTTGGGAAAAAATTGAATTTGAAAATTTCATTTAATGATTCAAATTCGTAATATAACCATCGAAATCTGAAAATCCAATCTTCTCATCGATTTTTTTTACAAATGTTCTCCATTCGAATTGTAAAAAAACTCCGTCGTCATCGTAGAACGGTTTTAAATGTCAAAAGGATTTTGAAATTCTCACAGGCTTAGCACAGCTGAAAACCCACATTGGAGTAGAGTATGGTCTTGTTTTAAAGGTTACCATTTTTTTTTTTTTATTCAGTTTATGCTATGCCCAGAAGATACTGATGTCATCGCATCTTGACAATGTAAATATGAGCAAAGTACGAGTATGTGACAATAGCTTTATTGTATATTTCAGTGTTTACTTAACGATCTCCATGATGATTGCACTCACAGTGATTGCATTTATTTTGGCATCAGTTGACTAATATTTTAGTTGACTAAATTTTTAATTAGATAATCAAATTGATTTAATTTCAATTTACTTGTGAATCAATTTGTGTTGTTAATCATTCAGATGCAAGTAGTTCCGTATCTTTATTAGTTGTAGTTGTTTTAAGCGATTAAGGTTTTTTTTTGTTGGCAATAGATGGCTTGGACCGATTTTATTTGTATCTGAGTGTGACATATATGTATACCAAGTGTTTGCTTGTTACACTTAACCTAAAAAAAAAGAGGAGAAAGCGCAATTCGGCCGAGGTTTGTGGTTGCAATTGAAGTGCGAATATGAAAAATTTTGAAGACCATATTCGTCATATTTTGCCTTACTATTTAAAAAAGAAGAACAGAATGCAACTAAGTCAAGGGAGAAGTTGCTTAAGATCTACAGCAAAAATGTCATCGAAAGACGAAAAACCCGTGACGGTACTTTTTCAGTTGAAGACGCCGCTAATCCTCTGGTAAGTCTTATGAGATTAACTACAATATAATTAAGGCATTGGGATGAGCAAATAAGCAGTCATCGATTCAAATGTTTACTACCATTATAGAAATGTCCATTGGAAGCGATTATGGTCATTTTAAATCGCTTGGCTTGATAAAGAAGCTCGATGTTTGGGTACCGTACTTTGACCCTACTCCGCCATCAACACTAGAAATCATGCGAAAATCACCTTGCTAATCGCTTCTTCTTTGGTCTTAGAAGGCAATTGAGTAGTGAAAACCTCTCAAGCAACCGAAAAGACAATTTACAAGACATTGATCATTCAAATCCTGTTTAACGGCACAGATGCTTGGACAATGACGAAAGCGCCCCAAAGGCGCCTCCACAGCAAACTGTTTTACTTCTGTGACGAATAGCCATGGTTACATCGACCCTTTACTACCCCCTAGTAGCTTTCGTAGTATTATCTTATCATGTCAGTCTGCCTAAGACATCGTAGAACCTCGAAAGATGGATACTTATTCAGGCATAAGTATTAAAACTAAGAATACAAATCAACTGTATAAAGCCAAAAAGTCGAGTCACGGATAAGCGCAACCTAAAAGCCAAGAAACATCAAAACCATATGCCAACTAACCTTTTTGTTTAATATGTACCTGCTTCAGACATTTATATCTGTCAAACCAACTGTCAGACTGTCAGTGCTTTCCAATTTATCGTGATGACACACGCACTTCAACAATGTTAGCAAATTCTAGAAATGTGGTTCAAAAATTTTGGTTCTGTGCACCAAACTTGCACCATATTGCACCTGACATAATCGGCTTTCTGAGACCGCTATACACCGTATTATTAAAGGTTTTCGCACATTTTTTTTTTTGAGGTGAATTGGCACCAAGACGCATAAGAAAAGTGCCTACTGAATATTCGTCCGACATCGTTCACAACTCCTTTGTCTTTGTTTGTCCACTTCATGGGAAATTTCACGTAAAGATCTTGGTTTGAAGGCTTACAAGATTCAGATCGTGCAAGAATTGAAGTCGAATGACCATCGTTTTTGTCGAAATTTCGGTGAATGGGCTCAAAATCAACTGGCATTGGCTCCGTTGTTTTATCGAAAAATGTTGCTTAGCAATAAGGGTCATTTTTGGCTCAATGGATACGTCAATAAGCAAAATTGACGAATTTGGAGCAAATATAATCCACATGAGATACTCGAAACGGGGTTAATCCAAAGAAAAAATGTATAGTTGGGCTTATTTAAAAATAAAAAATAAATAAATTGCTAATCAGCATGCTACGGTCAGGTGTAATCGGTTTAAAGCCACGATTAATGACTTCATCTTTCTACGATTGAATGGCATGAATGTGGAAAAGATGGGGTTACAGCAGGATGGCACAATTGGTGCACACTTAATTTCGCGAAATGGACTTATATATTGGCCTCCATGATTTTGTGATTTGACGCCCCTTGATTATTTTTTTTTTTGGGATACACAAATTCGCATATCTACGATGAAAAAAAGCCAAAAACAATCGACGCATTTGAAGCAAACATTATTCCTGTTATTGAGGACATATGGCCACAAATGCTTGAAAAGTGGTAGAAAACTTTCTCTCTCGGATAACATTCATCAGATCTAGCTATGTTGGGCATATGCCCGAAGTTCTACTCGTATTTAAAAATCAATTGTATTCTAGATTAAATACAAATACGGCTATTAAAAAACATTTCATGTGTTTTGTTCAAAATTAAAGTAAGTACTGGCTTCAAACGGCTTTTACACACTTTCTAGAAGGAAGCTGCAGAAAAATATTGCAATGTGAATTGTTATGTATTAAAGCACCTGCATTTTGAAGAGACCAAAATAGACTCCTCTACTGGACCCAATACTTTGCTTATTTTTTCGAAATACAATATATTTTTGTCAAATAGATTACATTTCTTTATAGGAAGGCCAAAAAAGGGACTACAACTCAAATTACTCATTTAGTGTGTTACTTTGTTTGTTAACAATTATTCCTGTGTATAATAAAACCAGGTTAGGTGGTCATTCTTAGATAAACGGTGCACTGAGGAGTGAGTTTTATCCCAACTGGTTCACGATATATACTATTTTCCTGTATGATAACTATATTCTGACGACTGGATGGATACTACTCTGTTGTAAACAGATACTTTCTACATATAACGATTTGAGTAGCGGCGAGCATTTATAAACATAAAAATGGCTTTACAATGCAGATAACAGTATGGCCCAGCATTGGAAAATCACACTCTGAAGCCCAGGGGCAATAATCAGGCATCAAGTTGCCTGAGGTCATTTTCCTCTTACACAGCTCGTAAAGCCTTTGGTTTAATCTATTCGAATTCAAGGTTTTCACCAATGATATAAGTCTTTAAAATGATTGCACAAGTTTTCCCTATTACAATTGTCGTCACAACGTCTAATTTCGAAAGTTGTAAGCACCCAAGATGCACGTAATATTTATTTCAAGGATATACCATTTTGGCATTCTAGATGGCATCCCACAAAGGTTAACACAATGGAAAATTTTAGCACCTTCGAAAGCCACCCAACATAAACCAAATTCAAACATTTCCTTTAGGTTGATGTTCATTTCTTAACATCGATTGTCGTCAATTTACGTGATATTATTCGTAAAATGCAACAACAAATTCAATTTCATTATGCAAGCCTTACTGACTTGCTGCCAAAATGAGAACCATCCAAATAGAAATAGAAAGCAAATCAGTGCACACGTGTGTACTTGTACACTTACTTCTGCGAATCATTAGTATATTCTCGTCGTAAATATGTACATACGAGTATGTATCTTTTAATTAGAATTTTTCAAATTTCCCATTTATTTAATGTCAGCATTAGCTGACAAAGAAGACCATTAATTTAATTGCGCGATTGATTTAATATCATCAACCGAATTGAAATAGAAAACAAAGGCGCAACTTCTCACGGAGTGTGCACCATTCTAAGGATACCTGGCGGTCATTTAGGGGCCAATCGGTCGGTCCTCAGGAAAATTTTGCACTGTACCCAAAAATTGGTAAGACAAAAATACAAGTCGAAAAAGATCCAAAAATAAAGTACATCGACTGTTTAACCAAATTAATGCCAAAAGTACGAGTACGTAGCCAAATTTGATAGCTAGCCAATTATTCGATAGATATTTTTAGACCACACTGTACTAAGGTAAAAGCAAATACTTACATATACTTAAAAGTACGGATAGTGTACCGAAACGGAAGAACAAGTTACAAAGACAGAAACCGAAGCATACGAGTAGAAACAGCAGAGAAATAAAAGGAAGATCTTAACGCTAAATCAGCTCTGACCTGCACTCCTGGTATCGGTAAAGATTAACGAGTATCTTTAGCATAGAAATCAAATCCCCCTCTCAAATACGAGTACATACTTAGATAGAAATGTGTATGCTGATTTAAAGGCAAATGCAGATGCAGATACAGATTGTTAAATTGTATTTTGCTGGGGTAATTAACTGCAGCTCTAATTACTGATACCGCTGCTTAGGCTACAGCCACATGAGCATGATCATGAGTATAAACCTGAGTATGTGCTCAAGCAGCATACTTGTTCGCATACTCGTACATCGACAAACCAAAGTATTTCATGATCTGCCAATTAATTAAACATTCTATCCGAACGAATGCGTTGTGGATCTGTATGCGATTAATGCCTCTAAGTCTGACAGCATTAGAGTGACCGAGTTTTTTTTTTCTCTCTAATATTTACTTTGCCTGATTTTTAACTTTTTTTTTTTCTTTATTCTTGTAACAGCTGCAATTCGAAATTTAGAAAACGTGAGTTGGTCTGATAAACACTAGCGCGTTCTCCGGTCGTTAATAACTCATAAATTGGAACGCTTTTCTATTAATGAACATTTAGGGCAAATCTGTTTCTAGGTCTACCAAAGATTATGATTACAACTGCAATTGGAATCTTGAGTGTAGAATATGCAGAGAGCTTGAAGAATGGAGTTTCTATTAATTAGGGTGCTTGTAGGGTGAAGAATAATGAAGTTTAGAAGATCAGTGATCTGTATTCCATAAATTATATGTAGTGCAAAACCTGCTGAAAAGATACATTGTCCGGGGCCATTTTTTTTAAAGAAATAATCACTGATATTGGCCATTGACAGTTTTACAAACCCCGGACTTCTTTTAAAACGATAGCTGCTAATGTGCTCATAGATTAATAGATTAGGGTCGCTGTTATAATACAGTTATAAGCCTTCAATCCTTCACGGTACCTAAATCAACTATAGCTAGCACATGGTTTCCACATCTTATTTTCCATAAAGGGACCCGGGCCTAGGAAGTATAACAACAGCTGGTTCTGAGAATCTAAACGAATTTATTATGCAAAATGATAAACGGTAATGACATCCCATTGTCAGGCGCAAAGAACCATTCAACCTGGACGATGACAGCCAACGTGTCTACCTCCCGACCAAGACGACAAAGCTACTGGATCGATGGCTTAACTCGTGAGCTGTTTAAATCAGAAGATGATGATTAGATACGATGCATACATCAACCAAATCTCCAAAATCTGGGTCGACGGAAGTATACCCCGCAAAAAGAACCTCACCATGGCATGCCCAACCTACAAAGGAGATCCTCTGGGCTGCGCCAACTACAGGCGAAAAAGTCTCCTCTACATCACAAATAAAATAATGTCTGCCGTATTATGTGAACGCCTTCATTAACGATCTGACCGGCCCCTCTCAGTATGGTTTAAGGCCTGGAAAGCCAAACATAGATCAAATTTACACTTTCACTTCAATTTCAAAATCCACATATGACTTAGAGGCGAACTTCAGAGGCATTTCTAGTTTGACATCCTCATTCGCCAACCTCATTCGACTATGTAGAGTGATGGTGGAAAATGCATTCTGCCCAGTCAAGGTCTATAATGATAAAAACACTTTAATAAGGCGATACTCTGTAAGGTTATTTTTCAATATCGGTCTTTAAAAAACAGAGAGCGGCACTATATTTAGATGTCCGTCCAGTTACTTACACATACAGACAACTTTGACATAATTGGAAGATTACAGCCGCGGTCAATAGCGCATTTTGAACTTGCAGTAGAAGCGGCAAAGATGGTATTAGCAGTCAACGAAGAAGTTACATAGTAAATGCTTTCAACAAAGAGAAATAACATTGGACAAAACGTCACGAAAGGCGACTATAACTTTCAGGATGTAGGGGACTTTATCTACTTGCCTAGCAATTCTAAAAACTATAACAGAGCGGAAATTATGCGAAGAATCACACTTGCTAGCCGTTGCTACTTAAAAAACAATCGAGTAGTAAAAGCTCTCTTGCCTTTAGATTATTATCCGGGGAAGCCAGGTATGAGTACATATACACCTTCTCTCATAGATGCAAAGATATACAATAAATTGTTTGGGCAGGAAATAATGGAGATTCTTGGATTAATTTTAAAAATTGAAGATTTTGCTCGGTTTTCCCGATCCGAAGATTTGACGGCGCCTGATTTCTTTTCTTGATTTGGCACTTAAAGGGTCGGACTTACTTTTTTAAAAAACAACAAATTTGGGGTAAGAAACGTAGCGCGACGTAATGCAAAATACTTTCGGTCGGACTTACATTTTTAAAAAACAACAAATTTTGGGTAAGAAACGTAGCGCGACGTAATGCAAAATACTTTTAAAAGGATCGATAGCTTATTAAAAAAGAAAATAAAGTTATTTTTCACACATCGATCAAAACAAATTTTAACAAATTACACTTTTATATGAAAATGAATATTATATCTAAAGGAATTCAGAGGAGTTGATTAGAAAACCGATTAGTCGTGTTTTTCCAAGGTTTCATACACGACCTAGATACATATGTACATACGAGTATGTTATACCCATAAGTAATGAACTTCTGTTCTGATTTGCATCCAAAAACGTGATTTTCATTCTTCTAAGTCATGCATCTCGTTGAATCGTTAACAAGAATTTTGT
This sequence comes from Volucella inflata, assembly GCA_928272305.1. NCBI lineage: Eukaryota > Metazoa > Arthropoda > Insecta > Diptera > Syrphidae > Volucella > Volucella inflata. The sequence goes on along the minus strand of OV743716.1, from coordinate 144,153,848 downwards.
TTTTGAAAGATATACATACATACATTCCTTCAATAGTTTTGTCAAGAGAAAAAAAAAAATAAACCAAATAGGCTTATGTAGCAACAAATACATTTTGAAAGGTCACCGTTTACAAAAAAGATTTTTGCTGAAGTCAAAGGATTTGTCTGATTTTTCATTTAAATTGTTTTGCATGGAAATTATCCTCCCATTCAATTTGTGTAGCATATTTGTTTCCAACATAATGTACTATTTTCCAAAAAAAAAATAAAAGGGCTTACTCAAATGTAATAATTAAAAATGGAAAAAGTGTGTTTTAGTATTTTTTTTTTTTTTTAAATGAATGGTGCGCTTTTATTGATGGATGATTTTTTTAATTAATTTTATATTTAATCCTCAACGCAACGTACTATAACGTTTTTTCTTTGATTTTTATTTTCTTCTATAATTCATTCAATAGAACGAAATGTAAAAATATCTGTAAAGAAGTATTTTGCTTAAAAATTAACAACAACAAAATTAAAGAAATCATAATATTTATTTTTAGTTTTTTCTTTTTCAATCGCAGAATAATTTAAATAAAACTTTGTAAAGGAATTTATTTTTTTTTGGTTTTCATCCGATTACTTCTTTTGCAGCCTTTTATGTATTGAAATTTTCAGCTGAAGCTAAGGTCAAAAACAAAGCAATTAAATAAAAAAAGTAACTTAAATTAATCATGTTAAAAATTCACATCTAAGTGATGATAGTTTTATTTGTTTTTAATCTTATTTCTTGCGGTTTTGATCCATCTCATCGCCATGAGAAAACATCTAAAGTTAAAAGCAATTTAAAGAAATAATATGCAAGAACTTACCTGTGGTAGGGAGCTTTTTTTCATGTATCTACAGCATCCCATTTTGATGTGTGTATGAAGATTTGAATGCAACTGCAACTGAGATACCACCAGCTGTGTTCACTAGAAAATAACAAAGTGACCACAGGGTGTATCCCGGTCATAGATGCACTTTTAATTAGTTCTTTGCCGTTGTGGTTGATGATGGGGTTGTGTTCTTTGGATGAGGTTCCCTTGAACTTTCTTAAGCTTTTAGTAAAGAACAAAACCATCTGAGAGTTTCTAATAACAATGGTGTTTAAAATTTTTCCAACACTCAATTCATTTACACTTTATCGGATGTCGTAACAATAAATATTTGTCCTTATTCGTGTATATGTATTGAATTTAATGTAGTAAAATAAAATGTTGTTGATTATTAGAATTGACAGTTGTGCTTACACTATAAGTTCCTGGTTCCAACAAACAATTCTTTAAAACTTAGTATTATACAATATAAATATGAAAACATACTACAATATAAAACAAAAATGTGCTTGGCTGTTAAGTATATTTAAAGTGATTCATCTATGTTCCATATGAGCTGTGAAAATTATTGAAATTCTTATGCCTGAGATTAGATAAAACTGGATTCATTGTAAATGAAGAACTAAACGAGTCATTTGTGAATGGAGTTGAGAAGACAACATTGTTTTGTGATTTTTATATCCTATTTAATTATTTTTGTGTCGTAAACCTACTGGATTTTCGTCCGAATTTTGTTTACTAGTTTTGACTATCAACGAATAGACTTTAGGTTTAGCGTCACAAATCGATCCAGAGTTTGTTAGTTATAAATAAATTAAAAGAAAAAAAAGTTTTTATAACTTTTCCCAATTTACCCGATTTCAAATTGCCTCTTATACTCGTACGAACGATTCAATTTACCTAAATAAATCACACCCAAAACGAGATACACGCTAAGATTGATGTCATTCTCTATTGATTTATCCAAATGGAATTCGCAAACTTACAAATGTACTTCTGCTTTGTGCGCTTAGATGAAAAAATATATTGATTGAATGTTAGAATTGTTTTTCATAAGCTACAAAAATTCTTTTCGGGGAATTCCAATGTTTAAACAAAAATGCGGCAGATGAAAAAACTGTTCATATTTATCATTAAGAACGTATTTATCATGTTATTTGCATGATTCACTGCAATGGATGGTTTTTGGGCGAATTTTGATATTTCAAAGGCCGATGGATACTATCATAAGTCGATATTGAACATGATTGGTGTTCAGATAACACACGATCTACTGATTCCAAAAATAACTTATGTCTATTGATGTTTTGTGAATATGTTACTTTCGTCTATCTGTGCACAATAGACAATCTACGTTATATCGGCAAACATTGAAAGTTTATTATAGATAGGTTTAAGTTAATCATTCATCTTTCATAATATAATCAGAAAATTTACTCTCGAAATCTGACTACACGACCATTTAAATCATCTTTACGTTAAAGAATGTTTGAAAGGAAAATTCCATATATATGTAGATAATATCTGGTAGTTTCGCCATAGGACATGAAATCCAACTCCCACAATTATTTTTGTTGTTGCTTGTAATAGATAAATCAAAGCAGAAATTTGATTCCAAAAAAAATCTGTCTACTATATAGAGCGCTCCGACAAATCTACAGTTCATATAAGCGACCAAGTGAGTCGGCTATTCGCAACACAATTGACCGATTTCATGCTGCATCTCCTGTTTTGGAATCCAAGCCACAGGAAAATATCGGAGCCTGTGTTCATCGACTTTGTTAGAGATTGTGCGATAGGATGCACAGAAGATTCAATCGCTGAAAAAGTTAAACCCAGACGATCATCCGAATTGATCAACTTTTTGACTGTCAAATTTTATTCGGTGATGAGGCTCACGTCGGTCTAGAGGAAAATCTAAAAGTATTCCATAATATACCTAAATGCAGTGAGGTTTATGGACAGTCGGAATCATCGGACCGTAGATCGAAAAGTTATGGCTAATGGTGTCTATTGCAAATACATAATCAACTATTATTTTTTTTTCTCCAAAAGTGAGTGTACATGGTCTGCAGAACATTTGATTTCAATAAGATTGTGCCACTTGCCTTATTGTCAAGGAAACCATTGAATTAGTAACGAAACTATTATTGCTATATGACAATATTATCTACACTAATGGCCCGGCGTCGACCACTCTTTCTAGATGGACTATTTTCTGTGAGTTTATTTAAAGATTCTAAGCTTAGAAGTTAACGTAGAGCGCATCATTCGTTAGATACGGTTACAAATGCTTCAGAGTGTAAGTTCAAAAGTAGGATGCAATTCGTGAGACGCTATCGTGTTGGCCATATGCCCGAAATCATTTCTCATCATCAGTACCAACAAATTGTCTATCGAACAAAAAAAAACTTGTTAACAAAATACCATTTAGAACTGATATATTCTAGAACACACCCGTCATAGTGTGTTCATCAAAAACTAACTACGACAAAGGGTCTGGGTTCGATTCGCAAAACAAACAGCGAAAAACAAAAACCTAATAAAATAAAATTTATCGACGAAGCACGACGTGCTTGTCAATCGATTGGGCGACCTTAAGAGCGAACCTTTATAGAGCGATTCTTAGAAGAGGACCTTGCGCTTTAAGCCACAGTTGCACGAAGAAAATTGTGCAGACATTGTGTCAAGTTCCTACACCAAGTATTGCTCTCAAAAGAAAATGAGTTCATACGCTCGAAAAAAAAAAAACTGGGGTAAGAACGGATAAATCTAGGTCTGTGTGACGAATGTTATTAAGAACTGACAAAACTTAGAGGTTGTAATTTGTGGTAAACCGTACCTATAGGTTTGAAAGCACACATGAGTCACATTTTCAACTTAACGGTCACGTTACGTTAGTGGGCAAAACTGCCCTTATTGGAGTGCAGCAAACATAAAACACAAGCATTCACCTAAAGTTACTGTTTGGACTCTAATGTAAGCGCGAGGAATAATCGATCCATATTTTCATGAAGATGGAATGGAATACGCAGTTATCATCCATTTTAACGCGTTGTAAGGTGTTGGACTTCTTAATGCCTCTGGTGCATGTTTTTGAATTTACACAGAAAAAATAAAATCGAGGGGAGGAGACGAAAATTCATCTGCACACAGCTTTCTTTGACCTTTATGGACTATTTTTGCCAGGATCCAGTAAAACAGTTAAAAGAAAATATCCGACATGAAATATCCGTCATTATAAAGACTAAGTGTCCGGCGGTCATAAGAAATTTTGCCGTACGTTTAGAGAGTGCTTTGGGCGTCTACGATTACAATACATTTAGATTTGTCATCTATATAAAACAAATTTTCTGAAGTTACATAATTTATAAATACATTAATAAAGTATTTCTTTTAATAGGCAGAACTTCGTTTAAAACTTGCAGTTGGAATATGATGAATACGTCTCAGAGATACTTTTGATAACTTTACCTAGGCCATATGATGGTATTTTTTGAATCATGTGTTATTTTGTTCTTATGCGCTCAGAATACATATATTTCCGTGAAACATAGTACGAGTATTTTATTTCCGCCGTACAAAACAGATCGATTTAAACTTGAACAATATTGGCGAATATTGCAAAACTTCCAAAAGGGATGCTTTCGAAATAATGCATCAACTGAAGCTGGTGTATTCAAGTTTGTGAAAAAAGTTCATGAGACTGGATTGCAGAATGATTATCGAACATAAATATATTTCTAAGTTTAAACTGTTACAAAAAGTTTTCGTCTAAACTCGAGAACCTCCGCATGCCAAAGATCTCAGCGATTAAAATTTTTTTTGTAAAGATCTGGGAATATTCTCTTACAAGGTTCAGTTGGCTTAGAAATAAGAGCAAAATAACTATGACCACGGGTTTCGTTATCGCTTCCTTTCCGGGGCCTACGCAAACAAGCAAAATTGCCATATTTAAAGCAATGGCATTCTAAACGTGTGACTGTTTGGTGCAGTCTTTGGAGTAGCGATAGGATCATTATTCTTCTAAGACGACAATGGAAGAAGCGTTATAGTCAATAGAGAGCGCCACCGCGGCATGGTGACATATATATTTTTAATGACCAAACATTGAGGATTTGAACTTAAGCGAGCTATGGGACTACTTTCCACACAAGCCGTCCAACAATCGATGTATTATACACAAAGTTCATTATACGTGTAGTCAATCGCGATTGGCCGTGACGGAGCTGCGATTTGACGCCGATGAACATTATTTTGTGGGGCGCCATTAAAGATCGATGCTATGCGAACAATCCAGAGACGATTCAGCCACCCAACAACGTTATTGGTTAAACTATTCTTGAAATAAGTAGAAGCCGAAAGCATCAAGAATGTATTTTAAAAAATTTGGTTGAAAGGATGACCTACTGCCAAGTCAGTAGGAAAAAAAATTTAAACCGAAGAAACCAACAAAGTTTAAGTGGAGATTGAGGTAAGTTTTTACATTTTCAAGCGAGTTCAATGACAACAAAAATCTCTTCTTGATTTTCGAAAGGAACGATAAATGCAGACTAGACACTTGAACACCAGCGATGGTCAAGTATTAAAAACAATTTCCTAAATGATTAGTCTTGAGGTCGACAAATTAAACCAACCACACCACAAGTGACACAAAAGCAACGTAGATACGTGGGAAATACACATAACACTGTCATCAAAAAATAGTACGACTTTCCCATTTAAACCGCAAAGGCTTATTCACACAATAAGAGGAGCCATAATATCGGCACAAGTTCAGAGTTATGTAAGTGTAAGTGAAGCAGAATTGTGTCAGCTGATGCAGCAATATTGTTTTGAAAACAAAACTCAAAATACTGTTTCAAGGGATATTGAGCGATGCCAAAATAATCAAGATAAATTTCATCCAAATATTTCCACAGACTGATGTCGCATGTCATAATGCTGATATCACTATTAACCATTTCCAAGAAAATTTGTTTGTTTCCGGATTTGAATGGAATGAATGTATAGCGATTCGACTTCCTATTAGTACTTAAGTTTTTAAAGCACACGAAAGGGCTTAAATCGCAAAATATTGGGATAGCAAAGCATGACGTTGACCTAATGGGAAGAACACAGAGATCGTTCAATGAGATGTTTGCGACTGCTGCCAACAACTTAAAATAACATGATCGCTCTAAACAACGCAGCCGTAATCATGAGAAGAATCACTGTTACTAATGGCTGCTGCTTTACGTTAAGATGGAAATTGGGTAATTAAGCCCCCTCTGGAGTCGAATGAATATTCTATTGGTCCATTCTTTGGGTAATTCTTGGTCCAGTTTGCATCATAAGAAAGTGGAAAAAAAAGTTCCAATAACGATCTGGGCTGTGCAACAGGACTTAATTGAGTAGGTCTCCCTGAGCGCATGGAGCGCATCCCCGCCTAGAAAGTTTTCGACTCCAACCCACGAGGTTATCGTGAGAGGCACTTTAAGTGAGTGTAGTCATACCCACTTGAATGTTAAGTTATTTAAAAAAAAAAAAAAAAAGTAAATCTTAAGCAGTGAACACAGGTGAAAGGTTGCCGCAGCCAACTAAAGGGAGCTAACAAACGACTGCGCTATCTGGTAAGGGACGATGATTGAGACCCTTAGTCACCCCGAACTGTAGCCTCTAAGTAACAAGGTATGAGCACGCTGGACAAATGTTGATTTAAACCTATTTGGAAAGAGCAGATAATATGCATGGGCAGTTTTTGGTAGATCTTAAGGTACTCTTGCTACTAAACGAGTGCAAAAGTAGATTGTTCCGCAGTAGATTTCAATTAGATCACAGGGCCCCAGATATCAGATTGACCTTAGCCAAAGAGCTAAGTCGTTGTAAATAAGCGTTGAATTTTTTAATGAGCTGGCATTTTTTTATTTTTATGACGAATAAGTACAATTACCTATCAGCTTTGGTAAGAACTGTAGCCTGGAAGATTTTGACATATATGAGCTACAGGTTTTGCTGTAACTCCTCGCTCGTTTGAATGTTTTTTTCGGTTTTTCTCTGTCGGGTTAATCTTTTTATACCGAAAAAACTTTTACCTAAATTTACTTTAAACTTTTTATATAGAAAAAAAGGACCTTATGTCTATTGCAATGTCCAAAATCCATTCGAATTTCAGTTGCAATGAATAGAAAAATTTGGAGGAATCCTTAAAAAAAATTTGAGCTTTTTACCATTTACGTATGTGGAATTAATAGGCACTGCAGATTTATCTGTATCTACATACATGGTACGAATACATTCAATTGTATAGAATTTCAATTGAAAAGGCTCAAAAATGATTTTTATTTTAAGAGAACAAAAGTAAATTACGTCGTTGTGATTTAAAATCAATAATCAGAAACTACATCCCTTAATGGATACATGCATACGTAACTATTAAAGTGTATAAAAAAGTATATCTCATCAACAGATGAATCAAATAAACTGCATTCATAACTAAAATGTATTTACATGACTATAGGTATAAAAATTATTTACACCGCACGTACATACTATATGTAGGTTTGTAGTCGAAATCTGAAATGAATTTCTAGGTATTGTGAAATAATCAAATCACTGAATTCATGTACCATAGATACTCTGTTGTTTCCTTTCCTTTTTTTCTTGATTTCACAACACTTTCATCATCTTGTTTAGAAAAAATTAAAAATTCGATGCATCATCCTAAATACAAAAAAAAAAAAAATATGATAATCCCAAACCATTGGATACAACGACTTTGTTTAGTTCTATAAAATTTATTGATAGGCAAGAGAATCCGAATATAGCTCAGCAATAATGGAAAGAACTAAAATAAAACTGCCCTCCATTAAGGTAATCTACCTAAAGCCTAAAGTTATAGAGCCCATAGAGCATACTCGCTCTTGTATGTTAGGTATAAAGGGTATGAGGAAATCAATGTATCTACAATAATAGGCTGTTCGAAAATTGGTCTCTCTTTTGTATTGGAACCAGGAATGTGTTTTGGAAGATGTTACTTCATTTTTGTGGAATATCCACTCAAAATTAAAAAATAACAAACCGATTTTCGTATGACAGACGGTTGGTTTTTGAATTTTTGTATCTCAAAAGCATATGTTCTTTCAATGTAAATAGTTTTCAATTTAATTTGAATATTTAAGATGCGTTTTTTATCGTTTTTCTTTGAGCACTATATTTACGAGTACACCACAAACTTACCAGAGATTTTTCAAAATATTTCGTTGTTTTTTGAAAATTTCAAAATTTCACACTTGTCTTTACTTAATCGTTAACCCGAAAACACTTTTATTTTCACTCTTTTGTTTTGGAGAATTTTTTGAGACAATCTCTTGGAATTCTGTATCCGGAAGTTAAAGAGATACTTTGTGCAGGTAGAACGTAGGTGCAATAAATGGATTATTAACACAACACTCTCAAGAAAGCTAGAGAATGTATCTGTAAAGTTTATTTCCACGTACGTAGGTACTTTAAAAGTTAAGAAACCACCACGACATGTATCTGCAATGATTGTTTTATAAATAATTTTACTTTATTTTTGGATTTTTTGTGCAATTTTCAAGTACTGGTACACCAGCAAGTTCAATTCAGGTGCTCTCTTCTCCAAAAAAAAATAATAATAATAATAATAATAATCAAGCAACCGATAACGATACAATGGAGAGTGTACCGAGTATCTAGTGCCGAGTACGGTATACAGAGTACTGAAACAACTGAGTAAGCGTCGTTAGGCAATGATAGAGAGTCAAAACCACCTACGCAATAAAAATTCCAGTTCGAGAATACAAAAAAAAAACAAAAAACAAAAACAACAAGTATCTTTTACTTTTGTTTTGTGTACGAAAATGACGAAAATATGTATTAACATTCTCGAGCTCCTAGAACGAATATGAGAGCTATCCCCATGTAAGCTTTCCGTCTATATGACATATATTTTCGGTCAGAATCCCTTAAACAGAGCTTTTTTCAGAGTAATAGTGTTAGTATCAGCACCCAACAAATACGTATACTAGATACTACATGCATACATATAAGAATGACTCTTGTAGGTGAAATTTTTACTCTCACTTAACACACATCCGTCAGTCGCATTTGAAAAGCTGAGAGTTTGGTTTGGTTTTGTTTTGAACTTTTGCTTTTCAAATTTCTCATTCCTATAAGAAATTGAGAAAAAGTTACAATTCACACACAGATGCACAGATTTTCTATTGAATGTATTTGTGGAAGAACTTCCATACATACTTGCATATGAGTCACAACAGAGCGCTCAGCTGTGGTGTACTCGTATGGTCTTCAATGTATTCAGATTGTGATTTGTGTATCCCTAGGTTCGCTTTCAGATACTATATTATGTACACAGAACACATATTATATGGTAAAAAAAAATATATTAAATTCTGAAAGTGAAGCGTTTTATTGATTTTATTTTGTATAGCCTCACTTACCTACCACCACACATGAGGAATGGAATTTTCAAGTTCAAGTTTGAACGATAGTGCGCATGAGTTCCGAATGGTGGAGCACATTTTTAGTTTTTCTGTTTTTCTATTTTTTTTTTTTTTTTTGGATTTTGGATTTGTTTTTCTTTTTTTCTCTTTCTTTCGGTTTTTGACGAGCAGCTGCGCCCTCCATGTTGTTTTGGCCGTGAAACGATATGAGACACGAAATCGAAATTAATTACGAGAAGGTATCTTTTGGATAAGAATGTAGTGAATGTTCCAGCAGTAAAAGTATCAAAACTCCCACCCAATCGCCCACTTACCCACCTACATCGTTAGGTACCGAGCTAGAGGCACGCGTCAACTTTTATGTGCATCTGCAAGTGTATGCACATGAAGATATACTCGTATCTATGCATCCTCTGACACTTGTATTCTTTCGGCAGAACTTTGTAAGGGCAGAGGTCGGGGTTGTAGCGTTTTCTGGAATGAGATACAAACAAAAATTCTGATTTAAATACGCAATTGCTGGTTTTGATTGATAAAATTGTACAAAAGATAAAAACAAAAACCCTGAATAGGTTCGTACCTAAATACATTCAGAATGGAGATAGTGACAGTGTTTGCCATTCCAATGTTCGTAGACTTTTACAGTTCAAACCCTGGTATACGAGTACTGCGACTTAATAAAAGCCCAGCCCGTCCGCAGTTGATAGAAGCAAAATTAAATTGAAAAGTAGGTATATTCGTATGGACTTTGCACATTTCTAGATATTGATGTAGGTAATTTTTCAGATGAAATTTACCTGATGATATAATTGTATACGAATATTTTGTAAGTCTTTTTGTTTTTCCTTCCCAAAAACGACCAAAATCACCTCCTTCCACATGTCAAAACAATCGACCAGCTAAAGACATTGTTACGCAGTTTTTAGCAGCTGGTCTCATTGTGATTTAACTAGCACCTGTGAATCGCTGCCACACCCTATATCTAGTGTTACGTTACGTTCATGAAAATTGTGTCATTCGGAATGATTTGGTTCTCCGATATACCTATTTACTGGTTGAATTTTATCAGAAATCCACTTTTCGTTTGGTAGCAAATAGTATCAGCTACGGTTGTGTTTTCGGACCAATATTATTTTTTTAGAAATTGTAAATGTTATTGAACCTAGGTACGTGTGGAAAACACCCTCAAATAAATAAACAAATTCTTTTGAGATTCGATTAAAAAACGGACTGTACGAATGTGACTATGACGATACTAGACACAAAAAGTGGATGTATCAGTTACTTACTCCAGATTCAAGTATTTGATTTCTATAGACAGCGAATCGAAAGTTTTGTTGTACCTTAACATAAGTGAGCAAATTTATATCATACCACAGAGTTATTAGTTTTCTTTCAGTTCTCACATTACGAAAAATGTGTTAGGCTTCTTGATAATAGATATGAGGAGCATTCCCTCAAATAAATAGATCCAAGAAGTTGGCATCGCCTTAATTGAAGTGAAGACGCACACTTACTTGACCTGTGAATTGTCTCTGCTCCCATTACGTGCAGTCAATGTTTTCAATTATTTTAATTAGGTTGATCCTAGGCTTAAAGGTCCCCTTCGACTTGCATGCGCCATATTAGTTGTGGTCATCCTATGTTGCACCGTCGCTGTGTGTAAAACTCAAAGACTGATCGAGATCCGGTTCGATTCGCTTAACCGTGTCCAGCTATTTCAGGCCAGTGTCTCTGTATACATAGTCCGTACAGTTCACAATTAAATACTTCTCTATGTGCGCGGCGTGGAGCCTTTTCTGATAAAAGTATGTATGTGTTTTGATTTTCCACGTTTACTGAAGTTCTATAATTAACCTAATTCCCTGCTCTTTGCTCCGTACTCGGTGTTATGAAGCAAAACTAGCAGGCCCTCTTATTCAAGTAAAAAGGCTTCTATGATATTTCGGAACCACTAGCGGTCCACAAACGATTTCTGCTGAATGAATGTTTCACGGAGAAAATAAAACACTGAAACCAGGTATCAGTCAAAAAATAATCTGGCGCCAAAATTGTGAAAATAGTTAATTTTTTAAGCCCATAAGTGTATCATTGCTAATAACACATATTTTAAAAAGAAACCAACAAATGGCCAAATCTACATATTTGGTACTGTTCTCATTGACTCGTTTACAAAACTGAATAAACTTCTTGACTTCGTCCGGTGAACACCATGGCAAGGAAATCAATGGTTAGTTGCTCAAAAATCTTCAATTAACTAAAAAAGATAATCTTAACAGCACTCCAATGACATTTGGGCCCACACATTCGATTTTGAGAGACAGTTCAGAGCCCACATATCGGGTTTTCCAATAGGGACTTGACAACTTTGAATTTAATATATGAACGCACTCTTTCACTAATCATCAAACTGTCACTGTCAATTTATTCAGAAAACTCAACAATTTCATCATGGTAAAGTACACGAACGAGCAACGTCTGCAAACTATAAAAATTTTCTACCGAAATTCGGAGTCGGTGACTGTAACTTTAAGAGCGTTTATTCCAATTTTCGATCATAATTCTCGCCCTAGTAGACAGGCAATTACAAGTTTAGTGCACAAATAATAGTCTACATATTCGTTGTGTGATGTTGTCGTGTCAGTGAGACAACGGGTTTGTCGAAGTGTCGAAAATATCACTGCCGTTCAGGCGTCCGTAGCAAACGATCCAAATCAGTCAATTCCACGGCGTTCTTAAGAATTGGGGATCGCTCAGACCACATTATGACGTATTTTGGAAGATATGGACTTGGACGACATGTGGTTTCAACAGAATGGTGCCACAAGCCACACAGCACACGTTACAATCGATTTATTGAAGAGTAAGTATGGTGAGCGTGTTATCTCAAGAAATGGGCCAGTCGATTGGCCGCCTCGTTCGTGCGATTTAACGCCGCTTGACTATTTTCTGTGGGGCTACGTTAAGTCATTGGTTTGTGCCAACAAGCCGACGATGTTGGAAGAGCTCAGAGCCAACATTGAACGCGAAATAGCAGCCGTTTCGGCCGAAATGTGTGGCCGAATCGTTGAAAATTGGGTCCAGCGAATCGACCGCTGCAAACGTGCCCGCGGTGGCCATATGAACGAAGTCGAGTTTTATTCATAAATGTTTTGATTGTACTTCAAGCCGATAATAAAGTTTTTGAAATATCTCAAATGGTTTGCGTTTTATTTAAAAAAAAAAAAATGTTGTCAAGTCCTTATTGGAAAACCCTTTACGTCTTTATTTTTTAAGTTTCAAAATATGTATCTAAATTTTTTTCTACTGAATACTGACAACACGCTGCTGGTTTCTTTTCTTCTTGCCAATTATATCAGCCTATGCAAGTAATTAGACGAACTTGTTCAAAGAGAATTCTCTGAACGGCACGTGTTGGCGCGTGAGTTCTGCACTATTCTTTCAAGAATAATTTTAAGGAAATCGTATGATAGCGCATCGCCTTGTCCAAGACCTTTGCTGACATAAAAGGTCTCTGTAAGATCTCACCGATCTTGATGGAGCAGTGTGTATTCTCCATTGTCATCCTGCACATATGTACGTACGAGTTTGCTAGGGACAGCAAATCTATACATAGCTCTGCGGCCGTAAAATTGGAGTATAGGTGGTGATGTACTGTGTCCAGTCAGGCTGTTGAAGAACGGCTTTAGGTGTTCGCACAAAACCGTAAAGGCCCTCTGTGAATTAAAGGATCCTACATTTTACGTGCATATCCAAAGTTCCGTGTCTTTGCTGCGTTTGTAGGGGTTGTCAACAGTAAATCCATCCGTATCCGATTCTTGTTTCTGCTTTGTAACTTTCGTCTTTTTTTCCGTGCCCTAAGAGTTCCTCCGGTGACACAACCCTCAACATAAAGGTTCAGGCCTGAGCTCCAAAAATATCGCGGAGTAGCCAGGAAACGATTTTATTTGTGTTATTCTGGAATTTTACTTCACCTTGATTCCATCTAGAAAATTTATACGCTAGCTATCACGCTTCTACTTTTGTCCGCCTGTCAGCACTCGAGCTTATAGATTTGAAAAGTCGAGTCCGCATGGACATTGACCAGTACCTGATCGGTTCAACTTCGAGATAAAATAACCACGGTCGATGTGTAGAAACAGTCAATCCTGGGGATTCCCAGGTTGACACCTCTCAACGCCTTCGAACAAATTTATAACCATTTCCCAAACATGATAAAGAGAATGTTGCCAGCAGTTTTTACTATTGAAATTGTTAGTAAAAGGAGCAATGGAGGAGGTCAATCTTTACCAAAGTAGCTTTAAAAAGCCAACAATAGCAGTTCCGTAAAAAGTCGGGTAGTACCGGTGGTTTCGTTAAGAGGCTATCCGTATTTGTATAATGCCGCCAAAATAGTAGTCCAATCATAAGAACGGCCAGATATCTAAAACAGATGAAACATATGAAAGTCATTAAAATGTAACCAATTTGTTTAACAGTTCCCTGTTCGACTGTTCGACTACCACACCGACATTTCATAGTAATAAAGCCGTCTCCTATGTAGAAGCAGCAGAGTAGGTAAATCAATGTGTGTTGGCAAATAAAACGCTCATATGGAATGATTAAATACCAAATCTATGCATGTTAAGTAACGAATTTAAAAAAAAAATTCTAAGTTCATAGTTCATTCAAACAAATTTATTTTAAGCATTCAAAAATAATAATAAAAATAAAAAATGAGCGGGGTGCAAGATTTCCGCATTTAATTTTATTACATAATAAATTGTTAAGGTAACCTGTTTATTTCGTTTTCGTCTTCTTCATCAATTCCTCTTGCTGTGCCTGCCTCAAGAATTGAATTCAAATCTCACTCTCAGCAGCAAACAAAATTGCTTTACTTGTATTGCAAGCTTCGTTTGCCCGATTACGAAACACTATCTCTGCCATCGCATTATGCCTACAATCGCACGCGTACATTGAAATATGAATAAACAACCAAGAATACCAAAACCGGTTGGTGATGCCGCGAAAACTGAAGCACAAAAGAAATTTGCAAAAAACTTTAATATAGATACAAAAATATAAATAAAAGGCACAACCGGGTCTTGTCCAATGGTTGTAGCTGGTATGCGGATATTTGTTAAAGAACAATCGGATTTCATAGAAATTACTTTTGTGTCGTAACAAAAGCACTCGGATAAAGGACTTCTCTATCGTATTTCTTGTCTATTTTTGTTTTATGTAATTTCTCAGTACTTTTTTAGAAAGATAAGGAATCGCTCCAGCACTCACATTACCAGCATCTATTATTTTTTAAATATCAAGTCCTTGGAAATTAATGCGAGTGCGAGCCGAATATTTACAGCGAAAATGAACCCCACCACTTATACCCAACACATTAAGGGGCTTAGCAAAACACTGACAGTACTTAGGCGAGTTTAGGTCCTGATAAGTCCCCTACTGAGCTTAACTAAAATATTCTCGAAGTCTTAAAATTTCAAAATTGGAAACATAAAACTTTCCGCCAGATCGAGAACTAGAACTGACATTATTTCAGGACGATCAAATGCCCGAAAAATAGCTCTCATTAACAAAAATAGTTTTGGTCTACAATATAGCGTAAAATGAGTACCATGAGACCCATGGAATTAGATACAAATTTTTAGATAACGACCAGAAAGCCCAATCCGAATGGAGTAACTACCCGAGTACGAATAGAAAACACTTTTAGATGTAACTACTCGTACATATGCCAAACCAATCACAGGATCGTGACTGCTCTACGCCACCTTTCACATTTCGTTTTACAGTGATCAGAAGAATATATGGAGGATGGCATACTGATCAACATATGCGGCTGTCCTCTGTTGAATTATGAATAACATCACATTTCTCCAAATAACACGTCAGCCAGGTCACCACCAAATATCAAATACCTATCTCGGAAATATAATTTTCGACCTTTAAGGAACAGCAAATGTCTCTCCTTGTCTTTTAATAAAAACGATTCATATGATTTTGCTTCTTGTGTTCTTAGCAAACAGTGCTGAGATTCCATACAACAGGCATTGTTTACAGTACGAGTATGCGACAATTATAGGTCCCTATTCCTTTCTTTACAGTCTTTGTACTCTGGGTCTTGATCAATATCTTAAATAGTTTATTTTTTTCTGAGAAGTTGATGTTCATTGCCTTTGTTCGTTTTCGATCGTTTTTTTATGTCTGCTCTTTTGTGAGAATAGTTTTTGTTTATATGGTCGCGTAAAATTCAGCATATCAAACAGATCACACGAATGAAAACTCACCATTTACTCAATTGCTTGCCGACGGAAATTTTTGGCTTGAAGATAAGTATTCCAGGTATGTATCAGAATCTGGCCAGTTCATCAGGTACGCAGTTTCCTAGGACGATCGAGTTTCCGGATTCCAACAAAGTGTGGATCAGGTAGTTAAAAAAAAAACAAAAAACACTGTGGCGCTGGCAGCCCGGTATGAGCCATGGCCTAGCTTCTTGACGCTCATTTGTGTTGCTCATGTTGTCATTTTAGTCACATTTGAGCGGGGTTTACGGTTTATCGCCGAGTCCGAACGGCACTCCTTAGAAGCTTTTTCGTAGGCAATTTTACTTTCGGGAGTTAGCAATTGCCCCCCGAAAGGGTGATGGCGATTTGAAAAATTGTTGGTGACCCAGCCAGGAATCGAACCCAGACTGTCTGCGTGATAGTCCAATGAGCTAACTATCGCGCCATCGCCGTCGCCAACAAACTCTCATTACCGATGTGTAAAGCCAGTGCATCTGTTTGGGTTGTAAATTCACCATGAGCCTACATTCTTCTTGCTCGGGTTCCTTGTTATTTTGGCCTGCAGTTTTTCATATTACTTTACTTTAGAGGCGTCTTTTATTTTTTGGAGAGAAACACCTTTCTTTTGGCCAGATTTACGCTAAGGTCACAGCTATGTGTCTCACAGAAGGAAAATGCGTTAGGCACATTGGAGAATGTTAGACAGCGTAAGTAAGTTTTTTGTTTTCAAACGTATAAAAAGGTGACTTCGCCTGCAAAAGCTACAACACTACGTATCTATGGCACCACATATTGTCCTCTAATTTGGTAAGTATTCAAATAAAATTTGTAGGTGATCCCCCTATGTGGTTTCTTTTTGTAGAGCAGCGACTTAAGGTTGCACGAAGTGGATCAAGCTGAAGACAGAGTCATTAGATAATATGTTTAGTTCTTTAAAAGAGTTGCTAATCGAAAAGCTTTCGATAGCTCCCTTAATACCAAAATATGCATCGTTTGTATACGCCTTTAGAGAGAGTGATTCAATAGGTCGTTAGAGGCGGTCTAGTACAGTCTCTTCCGATTTTTCTTACCAAACCATCACCTGGCAAATTCGATTTTTGGAAAAGACTTATTCGAACAGAGTGATGCACAACTTCAAGGTTAGATTTTCGGACTTCCATGATCCATATATGTACCATACCATGATCGCTGCGTCATCATTAAGGCTCCCCCGTGGATAGAACATATGAACCAAGTTCGACATCTCATACCCATCTGAGTAAAGGGCTGACCAGAGTGTGAATCTGAAGCTTGAATCTGTATCTGATATAGAACTTTCAAAATTTCAATACATGTACGAGTATAATCTGTATCTCGAAGTTGAATAGCACCCAACTTCGAGATACAGATACAGATTCAAGCTTCAGAACCACATTCTCTTCAGCCCTTAAAGGAGAATGGGAAGATATCATATGTTTTAGAAGGGAAAACCTTTGTATATTACTTTTTGCAATTTTTACTACTCCAAGACATACCCCTTCTTTCAAAAAATTAGCACATTTATTCCGTTTGTAAGTTTAGCACTCGTGTTCCAACAGAACCAGGTGGTTATTAAAAAAAAACAACAGAAAATGGAATGTTTAACGAAGGGAAAAAACATAGAAGAATGGCAAAAATGAGAAGAGAAAAGTAAAACGACGTATGAAGTTAAACATGCTTATTTTCGGGAAGGGGAAACCAGCAAAAAAAAACTCGTTCTGACTCGGTGTATTTAGAGATTTTAACCATGAGACACCGCTGTTTCGGTCAGGCGAGCAACTGAATTTTTCTTTACCTTGAACTTGGAACAACTTACCTACCTATTCGAGTTCTTGTTTTTTTACTTTTGCTTTTGTTTTGTGTTATTTTTAAACTCTTTCGTTTTCGTTTCTTGTCCGATTTGTTTGATCTTATCTTTTATGTTTGTTACTTTTTGTATGCGCGATTTTTATTGCTGGTGGATGCCACCTATGCAATATGTGAGTTAATTTATGATGAATTGCTTTTTTGAAATATGTTAATAAGTATGTACATTTGTACATATGTTTATCGGGGCATACATACTTGCATACCAAAATTAGCAAGAAGTACATACATTTGTATAGAACATGCAGTTAGAGTTAACAGAAATTCAAATCATGGAAGTAACAGAAAGGCCGGTAATGTTTAAATGCAGAGCACGCGTTGTATTTTGATCATACCTACCTAGTCCAAATCTGTAAAATCTAGAATACCAACGCCAATATAAAATAATAGCAATGCCTCTACGACAAATTGCTATTCAAAATTAATAACAATTAAAATGATGATTTTAATGTTTTTTTTTTTTGTTGAAGGGTTGTCATTCGGTACATCCTTTCCATCTTTAGACAGCCCTCATGTTTGTGTTCTAGAATGTCAACCATTTGATCATGGAATGGTATACCTGCCTTTGAGCAAAATAAAAATTGGAGTTAACTCGGCCGCCATAATCGCCTCAATGATCGAACGATTGAAATCGACTAATTCACTCCGTAAGATTTCCGCGCCAGTGTTATAGCAAAATACTAGAAATGAAGACAATATTACGCCTGTACCCGAGTCGGTTAGTGAAGATCACAATCATTCGATTTTCCATCATCCTCAAGGCATAGGTTGTCTTGCGAAAAGACTATGATGTGCGTCCGAACAAGATCCTAGTGACCCCTAAGTTAAGTCCAAATGACCATCATGCACTACCAACTTTCGCTGAGCTCTTCAACAATATCCGAAAAATCATTCTTGGAAACGACACATATCTACTTTTTGTTCATAAGCAAAACTGGATCATTTAGTCAAACGAACAGTCATTGTAAACACAACAATTGACTGTTCGATGTCATTAGGCCGCATTTCTTTCGAGATTATTACAGTCAATGGAGATCAATTCTGTTTGAATAAGTTGAAACTAGAAGGGTTGAAGTCTTATGTGCCGCTTGCCACACAGCGCAAATCACAATCAAAAAGTTCTTTGATCGTGTTATCGCCGAAATGCCCCTGCAAATTGGCCGTCACCAGTGTGCGACCAATCATATTTAGACTCTATTCTTTAGGACTAGACACATTAATTCATCATTAAATGACTTGAAGGCCAACATTGAATATGGAATTATGCGAAAATGTCAGTAGTTGACTGCCTATTGCATTTGAAAATGAAAGTACCACTTCGATGAAACTGTTAGTGAAAAATCAAGGGAAGAAGTGCTCTTCATCGGCGGAAATATAAATGGACACAAAGGGAAATTGAATTTAAATACGAAGACTGCCGTGGAGGAAACCCTTTCGGGCCACAGAAATCAGTGACCGGGAATATACTCAAATAATGCAAATTACTCAAGCTAACTTATTAACTTTACTCAATTTGCCAATATAATAAAGGCAGTGGAGTACATTGAGTCCTGAAATTGTTCCCACCTTTAATGGAATAACGAGAAGCGATGAGTAAAAGATTTAAATGTGATCTTAAGCGAAACACTAGCAAGTCTGTATCGACTTTTGCTGCCAGAATTTATCATGAAGGAACCAAAGAAACACAAATGGAAGTCGGCAAATAAACTGGTTATCTCCAAATAACGAAAAAGATTGTAGCATACCTCCTATGAAAATATACGAACAACTTTTAGAGAGACGGCACTGCAACATTATTAAACTCCATGGAAGTCAAAATGAGAAATAGGTCAACATGTGATACTTTTAAAAAATTACAGAAAATGAACGTATTCGGGACGAATTCTCCTCCGTTTGGCCCGTAATAGCAGGCGATAAGTTACTCGTACAAAAACTGACATGCATTGCGGGACACCTGACTCCCGATTCAGGGTAAAAATATTTTATTTTCATGATCTCAATATGTTTTTTGACCTTAACAATACTCAAGTCAAGCATTCAGGAATCCTTGCATTCTCGAACAAGCGCGTAAGTTCGCCGATTTTTCACACTATACTTTAATAACACCACCCGCGCTGGATAATAGATTTGTTTTTGCATGCGCTTTACTTCTAACTCTCGGACTTTAAACTTTATCCTATAAAATCAGTGAATAATTCGCTAAGTAGTCATGCGATCTCTGTATGCTCATACACTCAAACATAAAGGAGTTTAGATTGATAGGTCGAAGCTCTTGGCGAGCATGTAGTCATCTTTTTCGATTTTCGGTGTAAATGTTAGACTTTTTCCGTCAGGTGTTCTGTACGAATGCCAGTGCCAAGCTCACAATGAAGATCTTTTCAGAATTTCGAGCAGTTGGTCTAAACTTTTTTGTGGTACAGGTTTTTGAATCTACCGAAGGAAGCAACGCGAAAATAGAAACAATTTATGGTGTATTGTTCCATTAACCTTACTTGTATCTTTGGCAATATGAGCTAATTGCGTATGAAGTATCAGAGTTTTGAGATTTTTCCAAGTGTCATTTGCCCCTTTTTGAGATCTTTGACAAGAAAAGTTTTTACGAAGTGCAATTCTCGAGATCGAATTACTTCAATCTGCAAAGATTTCATTCATCATCCAGAAAAGTGATCAGTTTAGAAGTTTTCGAATTTCCTTACAAAATGGCGTCTCACCATGGAATGGGCGAGAGATCTTTTTTTCCCAATGCACATTGAAGTCCCATGAAGTCATAGGTACTCGCAGTTTCAGAGGTGGGCATTTCCTAGGTTGACGGCGTTAATTATTTGCCCTTATCTTACAACACCAAATCGTCAAATTAAATACACATACATATGTATGAAGTAGGTACTGGTAAGAAAGGAAATTATGTTAGGAATATATTTTTTTCAACCCTTTTATACCTTTTTCAAAATGTTTATCCAACTTTTTAAGCCATCTAAAATGTAAGATTTCGGAAGGCCCTCAAAATATCTGTTTGACGTGAACCGTTGCCCGCCGAGCCATTTCTTAATGTTTGGAAATAAAAAAAATCACTCGGGCCAAATCCGATTGTAATAATTCGAACTTTACTTCCATGATTTTGGCCAATGAAACTGCACCCGTGCATTGTCTTGATGGAATCCTTTTCTTTTTAAATGAGAACGTTCCTTCTTGCTTTCTTCGCTCAACCGGTGTAAAAACGATGTACAAAACTCACCAATTATTGTCTATCCTTTGGTTCCGTGTGCCTCCCAGAAAAACCATGGCCATACCCGTGCCGGCCGATGTAACTGTCTTCGCCTTTTTCGAAGCTTGTTCGCCTTTAAAAAAACACTGATTAGACTGTTCTGTAGTTTCTGAAGTATAGTAGAGTACCCACGTTATGTATTGATGCAGAAACGGATCAGGATTGCGATGACAAATTGCTAAAATAGCCTCAGAGTAGGAACTCACTTTTTTTTTTATTTTCCTAAATAAACAAGAGTTTCGTGCTTCAACCGACAATAAAAATGAAACTCTGTTTTAGGTATACCTGAGACTGTGTAGTTAGTCATGGTGCTTACTAAAAACAAATCATTTTCTATGCTACGAGCGCTATCTATTGGATTTTCTAAGAACTTATTAAACGACCCTCTAGTGCCAATACAAATGGAAACTGAATTAACAGCTGATTTTTAAGCGTGCGGAGCCGCTTGTTCAACTAAATACAAAAAGTTATTAGGGTAGAGTCGCCTGTTTCCGAACTTCCCCAGTTCTCGAACACTTTTTACAAAAGTCGTTATATTATCGTTTATCTGCCGTTTCTACTTTTCGTCACAGCACATTTATACGTAATGCATATTCCTTTTTCACTTACCTTAAGCATCGCATTCCTACAAATGTACCTTTGTCAACAAAAGTCTGAGTTTGCTAATGGGTTGCAATGTGTTCCAATGGTTGGAAGCGTCGATGTGTTTAAAAAAAAAAAATAAAAAGTTTTAGTCAACGTCTGGAAAAAGTTGGTTTAAAGCAATATTAATCACGTAAGTACTTTCAATTGTGTTTGTGATAATATTAGTGCATTAATTTATAACATTTCATGAAGTTTTGCCAATTAAAATTGAAGTTAGCTCGTGGTTTTGGCCTGTTCGAGAAAAGGAACCAAATTTCTTCCGAGTTTCCTAACCCAAACGCAACTGTTAACAAATAGGCAACTGTGAAAAAAAGTTTTTACCATTTTATTAGCTTAACTTATCGCAAAACATATGTTTTTTTTTCTTTTGTATGAAAAATCACATACAAAATAGTGTTCCTATTTTCGAACACCATATTCGAAAATCTCAAAAACAAAAATATGCGGAGGCTTCATTAGCTGCCGCGTTGAGAGATATTCGAAATGAGTCAAAGAGTATAAGGGCAGCAAGCAGGAAAGATGGTGTTCCGGTCACAACGCTTCACGATATAATTAAGGACAGAGCTGTTGATGAACTTAGAAAATCAGGCTCTGGAACTGAACTTACTTAGTCAGAGAAAAGCAAGATCGTCGAATGGCTCATACATATTGCTAAATGTGGTTTTTCACAGAAATCAAGTGAGGTTTTGGATGTTGTGCAGAAAACAATGAAATTCGAAAAAAAACTCCCTTCAAAAATGAAAAGGCATAGAGAGTTACTGTCTTTACATGCTTCCGAAACCGTAAGTAAAGCCAGTCATAGTATTTCCATATCAAAAAGTGCCATTTAAAGTTGTGAGCAACATGCCGGAAGACTGGGTTGTTGGTCGTTCTGACACTGGTTAGATGAGGACTGGTTAGATGAGGACGAACATATAGCAAACGATTTTTCAAATTGGCTCGATTAGCACCAAATTAAAAGGCCAGTACTTCTCTTAATAGATGTGCATAACTCTCACATATCCAAGCACATTAGTGAATTCTGCTCTAATAACCAGATAATATAAATCATAGTATGTTCTAATAGTTATAGTTATCTATCTCTTTAGAGCTTTTGTTTTTTAAAACCAATGATTTGTTACTTTTATTTTCTAAAAATTAAATCAGTGCAAGCACTAAGTGTTACCTCAAAATTGCCTTTGCCTAGTATGTACCTGAAATTAACATTCTAGACAAACTTAAAGGTATAATTTAAGTGTTCGAAAGGAGGAAACCTTCCGTTCGGCTTTAGGGAACAAGTTTTCGAAAACGGGGGAAAACGGTTGGTTTTCATATTAATTTCATTTGTTAATAAATTGTAATAATAAATAAAATCAAATTTATGAGGATTAAGGCAGACACATAATAAGGGGAAAGGACCCGTACGACTACGTACGTAAATGTGCGATTACAAGTGATATGTATCCCGCACCCATAATGTCGGATTGCTTTGTTTCGTCGATTTTTCGTTCACTTTTGACAGTTAAGCATCTGTTGAATTTAATTATTCAAAATTTTTATTATTTTTGCGAAAAAGGTGTAATTTCCTTCAAAAACATTTATATTAGAAGCAAACACATATATTTGATTATCAAAATCCTTAAAGTGCTTTTACTGTGGATTTGTGCATTTTTTTTGCAATAAATTCCAGAAAACTTGTTGTGTGGGAACAAATTGCTGTAAGAAAATTAAATTCGGTTCTAAAATTTGTTAAAGTAGGTAATTGTTGAGTTAAAATGTCGACATCTAATATGTTACTTTAGAAATAGTTGGTTGTGAATTGTTTAAAAATTTTGGTTTGAACAGAATCGTGCTTTAAAAAATTTAAACAAAGGCTTGTGGAACATACAGAAATTGTTGTTGTTTTTTTTCCTTTCAATATTTAGTGAAAAGCGTATAAAAGAAAGTTGTATTGTAATATGTAGTTAAGCAAGACAATATCCGATACAGTGAAATGCGACTGAAAATTTCCATAGATTGAATCCTACTTTTTGCTTACATTTTTTAAAAGTTTTCACAAATGCAAAACACATAAACAAAACAAATGACAACATGACCTGACCGATTGATAAGTTTTCAAACGCATACTATGGGCAACTTGTCTATTTGAAGTAACGTAAAGAAACTTTTCATCCAGTTCTGGCAGTAGCTTCAGTTTGCTTTCGCCTATTGTGGTTGAGCCTTTAAGAATATTTGAATTTTTCTTTTAAATTAAATCAAAATAAAGTTTGTAGGCCCAATCTAAGCATTTTTTTAACAGACTTTTAATTTTTCAAAGTCTGTGAACTGTTCGAGAATAGGCGACTCTAACCTACATATATGTAGAGCTCAAGTAACTTAAAAGATGTTTCTTCCAAATTTGTTTCTGTTATCTATTCTACTCTATTGGGTATATAACTTAATTCGTGCGGTTTTTTTTTTTCAAAATTTGAACGTTTATTTAAGAAAAACATGAACAATAGTATTATTCAAAGTATTGCCCATCTGAAGCTATGACTTTTTCCCATCTTTCTGGCAATTTGTGGATCCCATCCCAAAAGAACTGCGCCGGCTTGGCAGCCAAGAATGAATCAAGCCAATTTTTGATATTCTGCTCTGATGTGAACCGGATTTCAGTGAGGGCGTTCTGCATCGACCAGAACAAATGGTAGTCAGAAGGGGCAAGGTCTGGGCTATAAGGCGGGTGGGGTAAGACTTCCAATCCACTGTTTTCCAAATAGTTCTTAACCGGAATAGCAACGTGGGGCCGAGCGTTGTCATGATGGAAAATTATTGCCTCGTGCCTGGTCGCATATTCCGGGCGTTTTTCGGCTACTGCTCTCTTCAAACGGATTAGTTGTATTCGGTAGCGTTGTCCATTGATGGTTTCACCCGGTTTTAGCAGCTCATAATACAGCACACCCATCTAATCCCACAAAATACAGAGCATTACCTTCGCACCATGGATATTCGGCTTTGCCGTTGATTTGGCTGGTTGGCCGGGTTTCACATACGATTTGCAAATGCAATGCAAAAATGACTTCCTCTTGTGGCGTTCCAGCAGCATTTCGGACATGCAAAACCGCCTTTCGACGTCTCTCGGCTTGAGTTCATGTGGAATCCCATTTCCTTGCTTTTGAATATATCCAACTGCCTTTAAACGTTTTGAAATGGCTGCTTGAGTGACACCCAAAGATTCTGCGAGCTCTTCTTGTGTTTGGCAACAATCTTGATAGAGTAATACTTATAGTTCTTCATTTTCAAAGTTTTTTGGCTGCCCAGGACGTTCATCGTCTTCCAAGCCAAAATCACCACTTTTAAATCGTGCAAACCACTTTTGGCACGTTCGCTCAGCTAGCGCATGTTCACCATAAACTTCCACCAAAATACGATGACTTTCGACAGCAGTTTTCTTCATATTAAAGTGATGAAGAAGAACTCCCCGCAAAAACACTTTAACAGGCACAAAGTTCGAAATATTTGAGTGAAAAAAAATTATTATTGTTTACGCTTTAAATGAATGACATATACTGAAATGACATACAATGACAGTAGCTTTCCAATGCATGTTCCAATGGAATAATAACAATGGAATAATACAAGTTACGCCATCTCTTAGCAAACGGCACGAAGTTATAGACCCAATATATTAACTCTTTCTAGATGTTTGTTTTGTAAATTACAATGAGAAAGCCTTGTTGAGCGTTTGTAATAACGGACAAACGTTTTTAAAGCAAAATTCTTGACTTTCGGCACTATTTTGAGTGATTCATTGAGTCTGCCTCGGTATACCTATAAATGTAAGAAACTTTTTGTTTATTATTCGGAAGAACTAGACCAGATAAATATGTGACTACGACGCACAGATCACCCTATCTGGACCAAAAATATACAACATTTACCGCAACATTTACATTACTACAACAAATCAGAACCTCACTAATAACGTGCGACCTTTGTCATTGAATTAAAAAAACATAAAGATAACCTCTGACTTAAGAAAAGTCACCAGTGAAGTATGTTCTTCACGAATTTCCATAACAAAGAATTCCCAAGTGCTTTAGTTAGTAAATTTTTATTATATTTTTTTTGTTTACACATGTACATGTGTCACGAAGTATCCCCATAGAATTTTTCAAAACATCGATTTTTCACAACAGGCCAGCTCGTTCGAAAACCAGCTGTTGCCTACGTCAGCAGCATCATCTCAACGTGTATTTTATTTCAGTCGTGCTTCGTCGCACTTTTGAACATTTTATACATGTTTTGATGATCAATTTACCTACGCAGGCACTAGCAACAAAAAGAATTTCAAAAACGAACAAAAATTTAAAAAAAACTTCAGAGAAATGCCTGAGTTGAATTCCCATTATCTAAATGGAAAAATAAGATTGTTAATCCATTTAACACGAGCAAACACAATCAAAAAAAAAAAAAAATGGCTAAAACGAAAAACTACATATACTCGTACATTTCGGGGGTGGAGGATGAAAACAGAAGAAGAATTTTAAAAGCTTTTTTTGGATAATCAATCTTTCCTGTGAACTCGGAATACGAGTACACCCACGACGAATGTAACACACAACACACCCTTGGAAAACTTATTGAGTTCTGGAAAGCTTGCGCCAAACTTATCCATCGAGAATAAATCGAACGTTAGTCTTCACAATTCGAAAATACTCGTATTCCGCATGTAGGCTGTCAATGCACCGAAAAGTGCAAAAGTGCACATCAAAATTTTCTATGGGGTTGTTGCTACCTATAGCATTTCATGTTATAGATACACACTTGAAGCAAAGCACGTACCTATATCCACCTACATGCCCACTCGGTCGCATCTATGAGAACATTGAGTACATGTGTGCACGAGAGCTCAAATCTACTTTGTATGGTTTAAGTTTTACGTAAGTGCAACCAACTCAGTCATCGTACCGTCAGTGCCGTGCCTCATAAAAGATAACCGACCGACCGCCCCATCACCATACAGAATGGGAATTTAATTTATTATTGCATTCGCTGAATGTGCAATAGAGAATTTGTTTACAAAACTACGGATGTATCTGAAGATAATTATATGATACCAGAACTTAGAAGTATGTATGCACGTGTCCCTATATAGATTCTCGTTACATCAACAATTTTTGCAGCTGGCTTTTGTATAAGTGCACGTACATTAGACACCAAACATAACGACAACGACGTCATTCGAGCACGAGTGGTTGCCCTATTCAAGGGCTTCCAATGCCTTTATTCTGTTAACCTAATGACATTGGACAGATATGAATACAAATACGAATACGAATAGGAATACGAGTATATATGTGTATTCTTGCTTTCGGAAATATAAGTACAAATTTGAATGATGAATCAGAAAACAATTAAAGAACGAACAGATACTCAACAGCTTTCAGCTGATTCAAATATTAAACAGACTCTGAGTTTGAGTTTTTTTTTTTTTTAAATCTATTCAAAACGATTACATTATAGGTGTAGTTCAACCTATTGAATCTAAACAAAATTGGTCATGCAATATGTGCTTTTTAAGTGTACTTAAATTGAAATACCGATATTATTCCTGTGAACTGTTTCATGGTCGTGATTGACATTAAAACACACAATCTCACGCTTTCTCAGCAATCTGAGATTGAGTTTCAAAAATTGCACGAAATATGGTAATTGTTATTAGACTGAGGGAGTGGGTGTTTAGATGATTCTTATCATAATAATTACTCTTTTGATCAGCAGATATTTTATTCAACATCGACAAAATATCGATTAAGTGATTTCATAATTTTGCGACCTATCTGGCTATCTCTTAGAAAGTATGTGGGACCACTCGTTTTTAGAGATATGAGTATATGATGTAGTCCCCTTTTAGCTTGATATACATATTCCAGCGATTTTCCAACTTCTTGTTCCGGCCGACAAGTAATTTTACTGAAGGTCTGCAAAATACTCCACCGTGGCGTCGATGATTTCCTCGCATGAGCTGAATTTTTTTATTGATGAGCCATATTTTGAGGTTTGGGGAGAGATAATAGTCCGAGGGAGCCAAATCGGGCGAATACGGTGGATGCGACGGCAATTGGAGCGACAGGATAACTTTTTCATATGCAGAATATTGCCCAAAATATGGCGTGTGCGCTCAGTACTAATCTTTGTGGTATCTGCTAGCTTGCGCACCTTCACTTTCCGGTCAGCCAACACCATTTTATGCATTTTTTTGACATTGTCCTCTGTAACCCCTCCGATGCCTGCTGATGCGGACTTGATTGGTAGTGGAGTTGCGGTCACCACGAAACTCTCGCAATCAATATTTGACGGTGTAATCTGACGGAGCATTAGCCCCATAATATTTATCCAACTTCTTTTGTTTCCTTCACCGTTTTGCCTCTCAAAAAATGATGTTTTATGAGAGAACGAAAATCGTTTTTGTCCATACTCAACATGATGCCAAACACGTCAACAAAAATCAGCTGTCAAAACAAAACTAAAGACAGTATCGCACTGAAATTTGGCACGTCTGCCTAAATTTGAACGGACTTCAAGGCACCATAACCTTTTTTGCAGTAGCAACGCATTCTGGCGGTCAAGGAGGTTACTTTTCACCCCACCTAGTATACTAAGAATATTCGTTTAGAAAGTTGCAAAATGAAGCGGAGCTTTCTTCGTCATGAAACAAAATAAAAAACACGAACATTGTGGGTAAGGGAATCGTGAAACAAAAACTGAAAGTTGAAGATCTTCTTGGAACTACAAAAAGTAGGCCCTCACTACAGCAGATTCCTACAACTAGAAGCAAACAGTATACGGTATAATATGTACATCTATTTTACAATAGGATGTCACCTCGTCAAATGTCTCCAACAGTGAACAAGAAACTCTACCATGGCAAAAATATTTCAGCGTGTAAGACGACTTAGAGAAAAACAACCAAGAATAAGTCTCAAATCAATCGCAAAATTTCAGAACTACGACGCCATATTGGTACGGTGCTAACGATGGAAAACGTCGGGTAGATACAAAAAGGATAATTTTAACCGCACCTAGGCTTCGTCAACAATCTTACGCCAAACGGTGACACTACAGTTGGGTTGGGAGATTTCAACGGCAAACTAGAATGCAAAAACATAGCCCCAGGATATAATTGGTCTGACATGCAAGTACGACTGCATTTTGTATCCGTAAGTATGAACTAAGCCAACATGCCTATATCTGACACTTACAGATTTCGGTATCTCAAAGTACTTAATTATTCAGAGACCACCTAAGCGTATGAGTGGAAACAATCAGCACATCTGAGCAAAGAACTGTGGATGATCGCTACAAATATTTCTGCAACCGATGGACAGAGACATCTATCAGTAAATATCAGCAATTACCAACAGCCCAAGTTTTGGAGATATTTCAACTTGGAGGCCTATACCGTATTTAAAATGAAAATCCCTTCAGTTGCATAGGCCTTATACCTAACAGACTAATGCTTTAGTAGGAGCGTGCTTTGCTATTTATAATTATAGGAAAACATGATGGAACGGGCACTCTAAGATGTTGTTAAGCATATTTCCGAATACATACTAGGTCACAAAAAATCCAACCGGGGCTAATAGATCGGGGCGTGCCGGATAGAGACGATTTTGTCGTATGCAAAAAATGGCTAGGAAAATTATAAAAATGGAGAAAAAAATCCTGAACAGGATTAAAGAATTCCTGGATTTAATCCGCGGTGTCAAACAAGAAGGTTTTTGTTCTGAATCTGCGCTGATTATATTAAAAATGTTGGATCACTAGGAATCATATGGAACAATGCTTCGGGAGCAGAGCTGGCCTCTTTCTACTTCTTATTGCTTTTGAAAGAGCTTTCAAAACGGTGGACTGAAAGTTCATAACAAAAAAACCTGCGCAGAGGGGTATCTTTAACAAAGTATCTTAGAACATCTTCTGAAAGTGTACAGCATCTTATTTTACACAGCAATTAGCTGTCAGACGGTAGCGATATTCTTGACCGAACGAATGTTAAGATGATACACAGGTCTAAATCTATCTGTTCTAACAGTTGCAATCTTTTCGAATCTAGTCGGTTATTTTGTCCATAAGCAGTAATCTTTATAACACAAAATATTTTTGAAAGCTTATGAACTTGTCATCTTGGCGACCATTTTCTTGGTATTTTTATCATCTGCCAATTGAGGCGGTGTTGAGCTAGTTGAATCAAACTCTTGCATCATTCAGACAGAATAAGACACGAGCTGTGAAAAAATTGGGTTTTTCTGACTTCGGAAACCTTTGCAAACCTTTAGCAAAAACAAGATTTGTTCCCTTATAGCATACGGTAAAGTCGAATTGTGCCTTAGAAGTCAGTGCTTCAGTTTCATGTGTAGAAGTCATCACAGAGAACGTTTATAGGCTTTACCTTTCCCACTGTTCGAAAAACATTGGTTGTACGTAAAACACGCTGGAAAATCAAAAAAAGGGGTGTATGTTGTTTCATTTAGATTCCGCCAGTGAAGCTGTTCACGAAAGGAAAAAGGGTTGGAAAAAGATTGGCTGTTTTGCTTATCAACAGCTTGGCGGATTGAATGGACTAACGAAATTGCAGTTGTCATAGTTCGAGAATAGGACAGTGACAGAGCATGAACCAAATCGACTTATACGAAGTTCTTCCTCTACTGCATAAAAACTGAGAGGGAACTTATGAAAGTGTTTGATGCCGTTGCAACGCAAGACACGCTTACTTAGTGGTAGATAGAATAGGTGAAGTTTAGACAAAAACACAGCAGTTTTTCCTGACATAGTACAGATATTCAATCAAAATTCATAAGAGGACCAGGTGGCGCAATTCTTCCTATGGCAGTTTGATCATGTCAGCCACAATAGGAATTTTGAAGCAGGGTACATAGGGACTACAATCACAATAATCAACGACTTCGCCCACTGAGAAAGTGATGCTGTCTCCAACTGAACATTTGTCAGTCAAACACAAAAAACAGGGAAAACGGACCATACATTCTAGACTTAGACAACGACGATATAGACAACAATTAGATGGCATAAGTACTCGACATGCATTGAAACACCGGTCTTCGGAAACGCCGATCGTGTCTCGCTGAGTGGTGCAAGAGGGCCAAATATGTGAAATCCTGCGGGAAATGATGTCGACACTAGTTTATGGCGAAGATGTTGCTTTAGGTAAGCAATCGTGGAAAAGCTCAACTTTTACTCGCACGTTGATGAACCCTGCGAGTGTCTAGCTCGTAGTGTGAAATTAACAAGTGAATATGCTCTACTAAGTGAAAGCCTGCAACGCCGAAAACATCACCATCTAACAACCCAGAACAACTGACTCAGAGCAATTCCTCATCTACTACAATGGCATAATGTTAAGAAAATTCAGCAGCGATTCTAGAGGAAGTAGAAAGCCAAATACCTTTCAATTTTTTTTAGAAAGACGAAGTGACATCTGCCACTTGATTAGCTCACAGTAGAGGATGTTGTATCGCTATGCGACATTGACTATTGGGAGGATAGTTAAGGAGCAATAGTTAGTTAACTTAATTCACCAATCATTTCATTTGCTTAAAACTGTGTTTAATTAATATTTAAATTTTGAAAGGTTTAGAAGTAATTTCATTCAAAATTACCTCCACCTGAACTTACCAACTTGTGTCCCCGTGGTACCGCCTCAAAATATAATTTCGCGGCGGTTAAGTTTTACGATATTTGATTATTTTACCTGTTCGCTGAGTACGTGCACTGCTTTATTAGTAACAGCAGTTCATTTTAAATCATTCACGCAACGACATTATCGGAATTGGGCAACTCATGTAAGCATATTCTCTCGGCGTCATGTCATGAAAAAACGCAAAACAAACACATACAGTCGCAATTGTTTCGTTTCTATAGAGTTGAAATTCTTTGAGCGTTTTCCCTCCCACCACCACGGTAATTTCATCAGTAAATCCAATAATCGACACTTCGCATGGATTCATTTTTGATAAAAAAAAATCTCTGATGGTCTTAAGTAGGCTATACACTATAATTTTTGAAATGACAATTCCAAACTGTCAGTTCTCCTCACTTCATTCTAGGCTGCACATTATCACTCCAGGAATACATTTTTTCGAATTTATCCTGTTCATTGTTAAATTTATCTTGTGTGGATGCGTACGTAAAGTGAATGAAACAACAATAAAAATATTCCTAAAGAAAGGGGTTCTGATCTGCATACACATACGTCATAATTAAAATATAAAATAAATAAAATTCTACTATTAATTTCATCTGCGTAATGCATCATGCTCCGCCATTCCTACAAAATCCACCAAATATTTCAACCCTCATTACTTTCGCCATCATTTCAATCGTCATTCTTCATTCCAAGCTACACACTATCATTTTTACATCATTCCAGCAAGAATGTCCTTTAAAAAATAATAGTGCGTAGCCTACTTTACGCAGAGCTTAGTAGCACACTACCAGTAACTTCGTAGGCTTTAGCTCCATTGTTACAGTTCAATAAATAGCCAGTTATCATTGGTCGGAAATAATCCGGTAAGAGCTGTAATTATTGCTGCGTTAACTGCGTCTATTATTGCCCTTGGGACACGAAAACCATATTCGTGTTCCGATAGAACTATTGGATATCAAGGCTTAAGGATCTTTTCGACCATTTAAAGCAATCAAAGGTCTGGAAAATTCAAACATTTTGGTAAATAGGTCCGGTTGTATTTTAATAACATTAAGACTTAAACGCTTTATTTGGAATACCAGTTTTTAGTCCAGATTATTGACATCCCGAGTCCGGGAAAGGCTGTAAGTTCTATGTGCGGTGGAATTTTAGTTTCACCATTTCGGGGATTCACCAGTGTATTGGAGTTATCGGTGTTTTCCTTTTCCAGCCTTAACATTGACATATTATACTATTGATTGATTATTAACCGCGATATCTAGGTTACAAAATCCCACGCGGTTCTGGCTTAAATCATCGCCTCCCTAACGAAACTGAAATAATCTCCATCCTCGGTGTTGAAATTCTATTTGGATTGTTGGAGTGTTTTCCGGTAAATGGAGTTAGCTGAATCAGTACCAGTGATAAACAATATGACTACTATGCTCACTTAGCTGCTGGCATACGTAATATAAATGATAAAATTTGATCGCGCTGTGTTACCTGCCCAATTCTGAGGATCATTAATTGAAATCGTTTGTGATGTCTATTCAAGATAGTTTCGCATTTTTCGATAGAAGCGATACACGTATGACAGCCATTACATAGAAACATTGGTCCTTTTTAAACTCGATGCTTTTAGCTTTGCAAAAGAAAACAATCTGGTCTGACTATGCTGTGTTTTGATGAAGCCCGCATCTAAAGCATTAAATCGTACTTTCATTAGGGGTTTTCCAAATTTTTGCAAAACGTCAAAGTACGAGTATCAACAAATTTTCTTTAGAAAGATATGTTCAAACACCAATAACACGAAGCAAAACTAAAAACCAAAAGACAAACATGACCGATACGTATACGAAAGTGTATACGAAATTCTGAGAATCATAAAGAAGGACGTTTAAACAAGAGTCTGATTTTTGGGATGTACCGCCTTTAAAGTGTATATATAGACAGAGTTATACAAGGAGTATTCTTATAAATTGTAAATCCATCACTATGTATCGCCCGTGAAAATCATTCTACGAATATCATAGCAGGAGCGAATGTTGCCAGTCTAAAATTATTCAATCTGTAATCTAGATTTTCGATCCTTACATTACAGAGAATATACAATGGTTGCTTTCCATGTCCAATAGAAACGTCAACACATTCACAATCACGACGGCGCTGTCACCTCTAAGGAAAGATGACTCACAGGCTTAAGCTAAAGCGCAGGATAATCAACTCATAACTAGGAGGGCCTTCTATTAAATGATCTGTCAGCAGAGGTACGCCACAAGGCGATGTAGGTGGTTGCGTACGCGGATGACGGTGCTATAGCCGTTTTGGGAAAACATCTTCATACTATAAAAGAGCTCCTACAGTATAATCTCAACAACAAACACGCTGGGCGGATCGTTGTGGGATGGGAATAAACTCCGATAAAACCAATCTTATCCTCTTTTCTAGGAAATATAAAATTCCGGTCGTAGACCCTTCCTTAATCAACGGTATCAGCTTGGTCTTCTCTGACACAGCGAAATATTTGGATCTAATTTTCGACAGAAAACTAAGCTGGAAACCTAATATTCAGGAAAGAGTAAGGAAACCTTCAGTAGCTTTATTCTCTTGCAAAAAAAACCAATGGGAGTAAATGGGGCCTCTAACCTTGCACATTGGCTTGGACTCGGTTATAAGACCGATACTCACTTTCGGGGTGGATGTATGGTGGACAGCCTAGAACAAAGGAGTCAACTGCAGGAAGCTAAACAAAGTCCAAAGAGCATATCTGGGCATAAGCGGAATCCTAAGCACAACTCCCTTCGCTCCGCTGGATGTTCTGTTTCACTTGATACCCCTCAACATTTTCAGTAGAGAAGTAGCTGCTAACGCTGTTATTCGCCTTAAAGCAACCGCGCCAATATTCTTAACACACTAGGAATCCTAAAACAGAACATCGACCACACCATCCTCAAGCATTGGTTTGACAAAAACTTCCATTCTCTCTAAATCTTTCTGGGAGAAGGATGACTTAAAGGACGACGACTGATAGTGGGGTTGATGGCGGTGTTTTTTGATTAGCTTAACCTAAGGCTCTTCTTACGCGCTTCTAATCATTGTAGCGTGTTCCAGGCGGAAATTAAATCAAGGAAACCCTTTCACGGCCGGAGAAAAACCTAATAAATACAATGGATATCCGCATCTTTTCCGACAGTCAGGCCACTATCAAATCCGTGGACTAATGTTCTTTTAACTCAAAGACCGTTATAGACTGCCAATCATCTCTCATGGAGAGATGTAACATCGAACTGTACGGCAAAAAATCTTGGCATGAGGAGTAGGGTGAGGGAAAAATCTCCCACCTTCTTTGTTCATGTCCAGCTCCCTCCCATAAAAAAAAACTTCACTTCGGAGCCTTCTTCTACAAGATGTCAAAAGTCCGTTACGCGTTGTCAAAAGCTCAAAAAAGTTTCCTGATTAAGATAATCACAGATTCACGGCCTAAGTGGGTTGGTTCGACTCCAACAGCCACTCTAACCTAACCTAACCTAATCCAGATTGTTGACCTTATCTGATATTAACGGGGGCATGCTAGAAGGATCAAAATTGGGTTGACATAATTTTCTTACGCAAGAAACTCAACCGATGCAGTCATAAGCATGTCAAAAACGTCTGTTTACGTACACAACACTCTGGTCATGCTGGGACGTCTTAAAGTTATTAATACAGTTAGAAAATATATTTTTTATTGCATCATCGGAATTAAAAGAAAAACAAAAATAGATGTAAAATACGCAAATGCAAACTGTCATTTCGCTGAAGTCAATTCAAAATCACTCAAGCGTAGAAGGTAGTCAAATCGATGTCATAAACGTTTCATAATTCTGAAAAATCATCGCAATAGCAATACATTACTTAACCCATGTTGTATATCTATTATATTGTATGTTCGTATACATCTACTGAAGTGACGCACTGAGTGACTATAGGTAAAATAAATGCAACACAGAGAGGTTATTCTGATTACCAAAATAACTACGAGTATTGTATATCGCTGACATATGTAGTAGATCTCTAGTTTATTTTTATGAATTGATAAATCAAAAAGTCAAGACAATATTTTTTTGTTTATTGAAATTGATCTACAAAATACTATATTCATACAAAAATTAGTGTATTTTTATTTAATACGATGTAATGGTTATAACAAATCAAAACAAATGTTTCTATGCAGATTACTATACTTTTTCTGAATACTTTTTGATTTCATTTCAAAATAAAAATACGCAAACACTTACATATTTCGACGGAACTGATTTTAAACGATTTGGTTCAGTCTGATTTAGATGCATTTATTTTATTCATACATGACATCATTTCTTAGCACTTTGAAATAGTTGAACGTCCGATTCTCTGAGTTTATGAGTTTTGAATCGCAATATGCTCATGAAGTTTTAAAAACATCTTTTGATCATCAAGCGATTCTTAACCCCAATAAACTAAAAACAACAGTTTATTTTGAAATCATGACATTCAGATATCGTGCAGTCATTTTTCAAAAAGGTCTGCAACTAGCTGCTTGGACATGAATATTTCACGAAATCGCTATATTGAACTTTATTGATTTACTATGCTGAATTGTAGTTGGGGGGCGTATTGGTAAAGTTCACTGACTATTCCGTCAGAAGTGTAGCAGTCTACACCCAGGATTTACATCGAAAGCAATTTCTGACGTCAACAATTTGACAATTTGAAACCTCTTGAAGTCAGTCTTCCTCTCTCCCATCGGAGTTTTTGTGTGCAATACGAGTAGGTTAAGATCAATAACACTGTGAGAGTTGAGAGACTATTAATATGTTAGTACATACTGTCAGAAATCTTGTCTTCATGGTTATTAACGATTTCCTGAAGAGACTCAAGATTTAATACTAAACCTAAATAGCACCATATACAATAGCTATCAACAAATTCTGAATTTCACGGCTTGTATGAGAGTGTTCACAACATCTTGTAAAAATCCCATGTAGCAGCGCCAAGTTCAGAAAACCAGTGGCAATGGCCTAATAAAACTGATGTGCTGAGATTTACCGACAACTACATCGGAGTCCCTGGTTTTATAGAAAACGCTGGACAATCCCATGAACCAAAACAAGAAGCATAAAATATAAAACTGTAATCCAAACTATAAATTTTATAATTGAACTTAGATGGCACTACTCTCCGGGATGGACCTGGGCTTCAACCAAAAAACCCGTCGAGCTAACAATGTTTTTGCCCAACTGCCGCCTCTAGTCACCTATTCCAAATTCACTTTTCACTTGCGTGCACCATCTACAATAGGTCCTTGGAGTAGATCCTCCGAATAGAAATCGAAGATCTTTCGGGCCGGATCATTAATATTCATCCGTCAACATAACCCATACATTTTGCCCAGGTCGATGTCGCTCGTTGTAATATCTCTTCGTTCAAAGCTCTTTATCGTTAACAAGACCAAATTCCAAGAATCTTCTTCCGCCTTTTACATAACTAGTCCAGCCATAAGTTCTGTTACATTTTAAAAGTGCAATAAAAAAAAAGTCTGGTAAAGCTTTTACCATAAAAGAGGGTTTTACTCAAAATGGCCGCCTTTAGCTTTGACGCAGGCTTTTAAACTTTGTGGCCATTTTTCTATAGCGACACGCATTGTCTCGAAGGAAATCGATGACGCTGCTGTTATTAAAGCTGCGTTAAGGCTGTCCAAATTTCGATGGGGAGTCATACAGGCCGTGCTCTCTAGCTCTGACCCCAAACTGTAATCCAGCGGATTTAAATCTGGACTTCCTGATGGACAATCTGCAGCAGCGATAAAATCCGGAATATTGCATCTTAGCCACTCTTGCGTCGTTTTGGCTTTGTGTGGCGGATCAGAGCCTTATTGGAAGACCTATCTTTTCCCGTTGAAAAGCGTATTTGTTAACCCCTTGACAACACCTTCGAGAACATTCTCCTGGTACATTTTTGCCCCTGTTTTCACACCTTTTTCGAAAAAATGCAGTGATATGACACCTTGAAGCGAAGAGTTATGCAATGCTATGACTAGTTTTGACAGCCCTGCCAAAATTGGTGAAGCGCACGCTAAAGACATTGATGTAATTGAACGAGCACAGCCAAATGTCAATGAGGCTTTCGTGTGTATTGAAGCGAAAACGACCAAAATAAGACTGGCGGTTAACGAGGCGGCAAACACACACCAAAAACAGGACGCATGCCACCGGCGTTAAAACCCCGAGGTAGATACTTTGTCTACATTGCCTCCTCAGTTACAAGCACCAACGACATAAACGGAGAATTTACTCTTGTCAATGACTGTTTTTTGGGCTAAGAAGGCAATTGAGTAACAGAGCCTTCTGTCATCGCTTCTGTCGTAAGACCAAACTGGTTTTATTCAAGGACCTTCACCAATTTATGATGCAGCACTGGGGGGTTTGTTGGTTAAGACAGGTTTACACCCGGGCTGTAGTTCTACCTTAGTAAAGCCGCGAAACACCTCGAAAATTGTAGAAAATTTACAATTGTTTTAGCGCAAAGCCCCGATCAAACCCGGTCGAGAATTAAGGGAAGCATAAGCGGAATATGATAAATTAATCGGGCTTGAGACGTGTCGCTGGAAGGAAAACTGAAAAGTCTTGAGCTTTATGCATGTAAGCGACCAGGGTAAATCCACCAATATAAGCCCCGTAAGCCCCCATTGCTTGACAAGCGGGTAAGTTTGTTAATACAGAGGGGAAGTACATCCTTCACGCCATGACGTCCAGAAACGGCTTATTGACTTTGCAGCGGGTCATAATGTGCACAACAGCAGGCATCATAGGGTCCAGCTTGATATCCAAAAAGGTACTTGGCTCACTTCTGATCAACAAAATGTTAGTCAACCGAACTGATCATACATATACATATACTGATGAAGGCCACGCACTTCTACAATGGTTTGAATGACGGAACGTTTCGAGCAGTTGACATCGACCCCGTCCATTATCTTGTTGAGCACAAGATACGGGTGCGGACAACGGATGAACAGAGCGGCCAAGCAAAAAAGAACAAGAGGGGCTCGTGAGATCTACGAGCAAAAAAAAAAAAAATTAGAAAAAAAGCGCTTGATCGAGGTCTTACGGATGTTCTACTGGAGAAATTAAGTGTGGAAACAAAAATAAAACGAGCATTCCAAAGCTCTAAAGACTGAATAGAAATCTGCAAGGATTGGGAAGGAAACCTGATTATAAAACCACAGTTGGTGGTGAGAATCTGCAAAGATTATCTGGCCTAGCGAGGTAACCGTTCGGAACGGAAACTTTTCCGCAACGCATGCTCTAACGGAAATATAAATTTTGTGCTAGATATCTGCTTTCGAAAAGTAGTAAACGCTTGAGTTTGACACTTGAAATCATTTAAATTTCAAATAAAAAAGATTTAAAAAAAAAATATAGATGGTCTGGCTTTATTTTTGGAGACTGAGGCTAGAGAATTAAGGACATGCAATCAGGCAAAGAGAATAATGTTAAGGAACAATGGTAAAATAAATTAACTTTCCCAAAAAAAATTTGCAGTTGTACAATGCTCCGCGATAAATTCTTTGCGGAGAGTATCGGACAGATTTGACGTTTGGCTGACACGAATGTTTGTCAAAAAACGACATCAAACGCGTAGCAACGCAGCATGCAGAGTTGCGTTACATTTTGTCGGAAAAGTGTTCCGATCAGCTGTTCGCAATGTTACTTCGAAGCAAAAATCCTTCGATTCGTATGAAATCGGAAAAGATTCCGTTCCGAACAGTTACCCCGCTAGGGCAGTCTATCTGCAGACTTATAAACGGTAAAAAAGAACATGATCCCACCGCCAGGCATTAAGCATTCAACATGACAGACAAAAGAACATTTCTTTCGACCAAGATGATGTAAGAAGTGCAATTTCCAAGCTCCAAGCTATAGGTATAATAAAGCTGGCAGCAGGTGGTGATTAGATATAGAGCTTACATTAATTCATATCTGAGCCCCCCTCAAGCATCTAAAAGTAATTTATACAAGACACAGATCATGCCAGTACTATTTTGTGGTGCAAAAGCTTGAGAACCAGTAAGAGCGGATAAAAATATATCCGGGCGTTTTGACAGAAAAATCCGTCAGGAAGTTTCAACAGCGAACTGTACGGGCCGTTGCACGATCAAATTTTCTCTTGTTTCGTAGT
The DNA here is from genome assembly GCA_928272305.1 of Volucella inflata. NCBI lineage: Eukaryota > Metazoa > Arthropoda > Insecta > Diptera > Syrphidae > Volucella > Volucella inflata. The sequence continues at coordinate 144,114,604 of OV743716.1, read as the reverse complement.
TTGCAAGTCTTCGAATTGAAATTGCATTTGGTCTGGTTATCTGCTAATAAAGGCTAGATGATCTATGAGAACAGATTTATAAAATTACGACAAAGATGGCGGAAGGCAATCAAACAAAATGGAAAATATGTACCAAATCGATTATCCCAGCATTGAAAATTATCTTTCAAAAGTCGCACCTGGAGGTTTTTGTTTTAAATAAAACATGTGAATACTTATATTTCTTCTAGTGTTTTTGTTTTTATAAAAATATGGCTCTAAAAATTATGTATGTATGGCATCGTTAAAATGTACAGGACGAGCTCTCAAACAAACATTAACATTTTCAACAACACGCTCAAGCTTTACAGCAATACTTTCATCAATTGTTATTCTTAAGTAATGTAATTGTTGTTGGCTTATCCATATAGAATTTAAAAAAACAAAAAACAAAGAAAGTAATCTAATGGTGTTAAATCGCATGATCTACGTGGTCAGTTTATGTTACCATTAGGTGAAATTGTTCGACTTGAAAACTTAAACCAAAAAACTCAATGTTTGCAAGTGTTGGGTGCCTCGTAGCTTCATTCTGTTGAAAACGAAGATTGCCTGTGTCTATTTCTTCAATATCAGGCCACAAAAAATCTTCAATTATTTGTCTATAGCGCTCTACATTGATAGTTAAAGCTCAGTTCAGACGATTGGCAGGTCTGACAATACTGTCAGATCTGTCAGCAAAAAAATTGTCTGCAATGTCTTACAACAGTGTGAGTTTACAATTTCTTCTGACAATATTGTAAGAAACGTCATTGTCAGACGGGCATCTGACAATAAAATTGTCAGATAATAATTATAGAGGCGAAAGCGGTACATTTTAAGTTAAAGTGTGATTTTTGTGCAAAATTTATAGCAAAAAATGGATTTATGTGAAGAACAAAAAGTTGAAGACGATGTAGAAAAATCGCCAAAAACTCCATCTTCAAAAAAACAAAAAATTTATAGGAAGAAAGTCAAAAGTGAGTGGTCGCACGAAAACAATTTGAAATTAATCCCTGTTGGATGTTGAATGCGCAGAGTACAAACTGCCCAAGGCTAATCTGTGGCAAGAAGTTGCGGACGCTATTAATATGCCGGTAAATGAATGCAAAGGCAAGTGGTCAAATCTGCGCACTACATTCAACAGCAACCTAGACAAGGATCGAAAAAAAAAATTAGGTCAAGCTGCAAATGAATCTATCCCAATCTCCTGGAAATATTTGCAATTGGTAAATATTTCTTCGTTGTTTTTGGTTTTTAGATTCAATTTTGATTTCAGTGTTGTTTTTTTTTTTTTTTCAGAAGTCCACGCTGGACGACCATTCCTTTCTCGAATCATTTGAAAAGTGTGATATGCCATCAACGTGTAGACCGGGGAAGAGTCTGGAACAGAAGGTTGGCATGTCGACACCATTGCCATCCTCAGCAGATACCAGCACAAGCACGACCCTAAAATAAATGGCGGTTGAAGTACTGCAGTCCATTCGTTCTCAGAAAAAAGATCCGAACACATCGACGAACAAAATTTTCAGTTTAATTTCTTTGACAATGCCTTTCAATGTATCAAACAATTATTCATAAACAAACCTCTTCCAATCGTGTGAGCTGACAATTTTCAACCTGACAATATTTTCAGAAACGTTGTCAGAAGGCCAGCTGACAATAAGATTGTCAGACTTTATACCAATCATGTAAACTGACAATTTTTCATTGTAATATTTTTTGCAATTGTCAGCTGATTTGCACACATTGTATGACAAATGACAGATCTAACAATATTGTCAGACCTGGTAATCCTCTGAACTTAGCTTAACAGTTATTAAAATGAACCATGACAAATAGTACGAGGGCGGGTCAATAAGTCCGTGACTTTTGGATTAAAACACAGATTTTTTGATAAAAAAATAATTTTATTTTTCAACGTAGTCTCCCTTGAGCTCTATACACTTTGTCCAACGCTTCTCCAATTTTTTTTATCCCTTCCAAAAAAAAAATGATTTGTCGAGGTCCTCAAAATAGGCCTTTGTTTGCGAGATGACTTCATCATTGGAGTCAAATCTTTTTCCACCAAGCCATTTCTTCAGGTTTGGGAACAAGAAGTAGTCGCTCGGAGCCAAATCTGGAGAATAGGGTGGATGAGGGAGCAATTCATAGCCCAATTCATGGATTTTTGCCATGGCAACTGCACATGTGTTTGTGGTCGGCTGTGAGCAAACGCGGCACCCATCTTGCGGAAAGCTTTCTCATGCCCAAGTGATCATTCAAAATTGAAACCACTGATCCCTACGGCTTCCACAATCTCTCGCACTTTCAATCTTCGGTCGGCCAACACCATATCGTGAATTTTTTCGATTGTTTCGGGTGTAGAGACCTCAACTGGGTGTCCAGGACGTTCGGCATCTTCAGTGCTTGTACGGCCACAACGAAATTCAGTAAACCACTTTTTTACCATTGAAATCGATGGTGCAGAGTCCCCATAGTATTTATCAAGCTTAGCCTTGGTCTCGGTAATGGTTTTTTTTTCGCTAGAAATAATGCTTAATAAGCACACGAAATTCACTTTTTCCATTTTCTCCTCAAATTAGTGAGTAGTCTGATAAAAATAGCTGTCAAACACAAACTAACTGACGCAGCAAGTTTAAATTTTGACAGGAGTCAACTGACAGATGCCTGTTGACAGGAGCAGTGTTGCTGTTTCAGTAAAGAGGTCAGAAGTTCAAAAAGTCACGGACTTATTGACCCGCCCTCGTACAATACATTGTTGCGGATGTATCACTAAATACGATTCTGCGTGAAAAACAAACATCATGTTCTAAAAACCAATTGACGAAAGTTCTGCATTGATTTTGGTCAGTTGACTTTAGTTTTTATGTTAATTAGTTTGGATTAGATAAATGAAACCTTATGTCTGAAAACGTCGGGATATCGATGTTGAAAGTTTTTCACCAACATTTTGTGTATAGCTGCATTGTTCTCAGTAAAGCGTCCACTCTTTGATCTACCAGACCTTTTGATTCTCGACAGAACAAGTTTCTTCAAATGCTACGAGTATCATGAACCTTTGAATTGTTGACTTATTTGGACGATTGTTTACAATAAAAAAAAAATCACGAATTTCACGATACATACCTATGTATATTTTTAAAGATCGACGATTTTTATAATAAGTTTATTTAAAGCTAAATTTATTCAAGTTTAATGCGTTGTTCTTGCACGTATTTGTATAGCTTAGCATGGTTAAAGTTGTACATGCGCCTGCTTCCCAAATGTCAAAGATAACAGAAAATAAAGATAGTGTTCAGAAATTATTCACTACTGAAATCTAGGAGCGACTTACAAAGACCCTAAATAAAACAAATAATATATATTTTTCAATACTAAAAAAAAACTGATAAACCACTGTAGACGAAACAATAGGATTTGTATCCGCCCTTCCTGAATTTCTACAACATGTACGAGTACCTACTCAATTTTTATTCGAAACAGTTTGTAGGTGATTGTTTTTTTTTCTCACATTGAGAACACTGTGACCCACTGTTCGAAATTAAATTTCTCATATCCACGTAGCCATAGATAGATACGAACAATTTTTTTTTTTTTTAATTCTGCACATGAATCAGCTTTTTGAATTATTTACGACGTAGATACGTCGTATTTATTATTATTTTTTTTTTTTGAGAAAAAAAAAACCCAAATTTAGCCTCATCATCCAGGGATGTCAAAATAATTGGAAGCTATCTATATTTTGCTGGGGATAACTTGTTTTTTTTTTTTTATAGTTATTTATGTAGGTACATACACATATGGTAACAATTTTTTTTAAAAAACAAAAACAAAATAGATAATATATATAGGCAACAAAGTACGTTTGTTTTATTACGTATTTAGTTTTTTTTTTCTCGAATGTGTCCAGACTGACTATATCTAATGTTAAGAAAAGTCAAGTAACTCACCGTTAAAATGCTAAAAACCAAAACATCATCTCGTCAGGCATGTTATATCGGAAAGCTTTCTTTCCACGCATCACAAGTAGGTAGGTACTTAAAAAAAAAAAATTGTTTTTGTTTTTATTTTGGTAGGTACGCACATATACCTATATTCACTAATTTATCTATTTGTTTACGATGAGTTTTTTTTTTTTTTAAAAGAGCTAAAAACAACTTCACAAAATTGTCAAAAAAAAAAGAAAGTATACTCTTCTTCTACGTAACACCTCTCAAGGACATATTCAATCTGTGACGACTTAACAAAAATCCAAACTGTTAGGTAGGTACATAGACGGAAAAATTAAACTTATCTTCGACTGCGTATTAGAATACGAATTTTGCTTCAAAAGGAGGAATTATGCACGACGCAATTTGTGGATTTCGCTTTGCTTTCTGTTTTTCAACCACTAAAAAAAAAAATAAAAAAAAAACACAAAACACCACATCACATCACATAACGCCAAAGAGGTTACAAGTCTCTGTCATCATCATCGCCATCGTTTAAGATACAACAGCCATGTAACCACTACATAAAATAATCTAAGTCTAAGGGTTGGATTCCAACACTTTAAAAAAAATAAATAAATCCAAATTTGAAAGAAAAAAAGTACACTTCGCCAACATGTCTACAACGTAAATTTCACCGTTCGTTATCACTTTCTTCGTATGGCGAATTTAATTAACAAAAATAAAATAAATAAACTACAGAACCAACGCAAATTCACTACGTTTTTGTTTTTTCTCTTTTTCCACTCAAAAGAAATTGTACATATTCTTGAACTTGAAAATTGGCAGAGTCCAAACACCAGGAAAGTCACAATCGGCCTATATTCTATATTCTGTGGCAGCGAACGGCGACGGTCTTCAGCTTCTAGCGAGCAAAACTTTTCAATTCTCAATGCCGAGACAACGACGAAATCGAAAACACAAAAAAGTTCTCAATACACCCCACCCCAACCGTCGTAGTCTTCTTCTGGTTGAGAAAACTATTGTAAGCCCAACCTACAGAGCATATACCAGCACAAACCATACCTTGCACCGTACGAGCTATCTGTGTTAGGTTAAAGCAAAAAAAGGGGCAACAACTGTGTCAGTGTTGGTTTATTGCAATTATTTAAACTTAGCGAGAGATGTATGTACACTTGTACATAAGGGAAGTAGGCGATGCAAGGTTGGGGTGAAAGCGAATTTAACACACACCATCTAGACTGGGCTGCAATAAAACGATCAAACACAGATACAATGCCGACCCATATGTTTTCTATACATACGAATATGTATTCATATCCCTACAAACAAACACTGACACATCGAATAAGTTGCATGGAGCATATACTCGTACATATGTATATAACTACATGTCGACATGTGTGTATACCCTCGATCGTATGGATTTGCGTCACATGGAAAGCAACTATGCGACCCACATTGTCAGCAATGGGAGTCCTCTTCGTACTCAAACTCAAGCTCAACTCGAATCCAAACTCTCCTACCCCCCTATCAATCCCTACATACCATTCATTTCTGAGCATTTCATTTTCAGGGGCACACTCATTCATTTACATCACCATTCCTGTTTCGCAGGAATCCAATTAAAAGCGATCAGCCATCTTTAAAATATAATTTTTGCAACCCCAAAATGAATATGGACGTGAATTTCAACTGAACATGAACATAAACATTGATCTGGACAGGGCTATGGATATGGATTCAATACATCCAGTTAGAAGTATGCCTGTTTCAATTTTGCAGCCTGCCTGTCCTATCCCAATTCAGAGAAATGGAAAAAGCTTTTTTCTTTTTGGTGTTCGCCTCCCCTCGTGCTTTGTATCTATCATCATAACAACAGTCCGCAGCAGTCCATTTTATTCATTTAGGGGAATGAGATTTGTTGAGCGACATCACAACACATACTCGTATACAAACCACCAACATTTAGAATCGTGCATATGTGTGCGTGTGTTTATTCATTTATTTTGGTAAAAATAGTTGTTTACTTATTTTATTTCATTTATTGATATTTTTGCAAAAACAAAAACAAAAAAAAAATACAAACCCCTCCGAATGAAATCCAAAATAAAATAATAATTTCATACCTAAACTAGTCAAAAAAGTTACATCACAAAGAGAATGTATCTTTTGCATGAACAGTGCACAGTATCTGTAGGCAAATGCAGTCGTTTTAAATGGAAAGTTTTCTACATTCATATAGATATGTAGGTACATGTACTTGCTATAAGAATAGAATAGAACATTGACTAAGGGTTGCTATTAGGTCTAGAGAGGGTTTGCTTTCGATTTATTATTTCTACATTTTCGTACATAGTAATGAGTCATTATTTTTTTCAATAACAACATAAGATGACTGTGTAGTGCAAATTTGCTTTTACATCACCTTTCGGTTTTTACAACATTGCTTTGACTTTGTAAGTCAAGCTTTCCTAAACAAAAACTATATGTATGTACAGGTGCCTAAGTACCCTTGCTATATTTATATATATATATATTGTATCTATTCAGATTTAAGGAGATTATTTAAGAAACCGCAACTGACCGAGACATTAAATCTTTTTTTTATCTAATGAAACTTAATTCGTTTTTCTTTGACAGGGTTGACAGAGTGGGGATCTAAGGTGGCACCTTACAGTACAGTCGGTTGGGTACTAGCTATAGATACTAGTACCTACTACCTATACTATGTAATTAGCCTTCCGTAACAGTTTTTGCTCGTTACGCCATAGGTTAGTGTTGAATAAGCTAAACGAGCAAATCTACCTATTTAACTAATTATACAATGTTTTTCTTTTTTTTTTTTTGTTGTTCAGTTTTTTTTTCTATACTTAAGTCGACAATTTGAATTGGCTGGAGTGGAAAGGGTCATCAGGTGAAACATGTCAGGAGATTGAGTTTGATTTGGATTTTTATGACAGCTTATACTGAATATGTTCGGATTGCCTTTTATAAATATCTTTGCTAATGACATGATGACGATGACAAAACACTTTCTAGAAAATAAGGAACTGTCAAGAAATGAGCTCGTTTCAATCCAGGATAGTCATATTATTATTCGACTCCTTTCGAAGTATTCCATATGGAGCAAGATAAACACGTATTCAAAACCACATCCATTTATACTTCAATCCATGGCAAGAAAAAATCCATATGATCGTTTGCAAAATAAAACGGAAGCAAATTGCTTCCTTTGAACAGTCATCCTCAACATATTGCGAAAACTACAGTGAAACATTGAAAAGTAATCGAGCAGAAAAAAAGCAACACTTGTTCAATCAAAACTTACGTCCTTAAAGATGCAAGCTTTTTTCTATTTTCCTACAGGACATACATACAGTTCATCTTTGGCAAAGTCATGGAATCGCTGATAAACCGTCAACTCATGAAATTTCTCGAAAACGAAACCTCTTTACGATCGGCAAGAAAGACTTTCATAGCAACAAGTCCACTGACAAAAGAAATATAGTTGCAGTGGATATTTCAAAAGTATTTAACAGAGTTTAACACCAAGGCCTTTCGCCGGAAATGTGGGAATTGGAGATCGAATGAGAGTTGTACTTCAATTGATTTGAAATTCCTTTTGGAGCATTTAATTAAAGTTGTTTTGACGTTTTCAAGTCTGATAAAATACACAATTGCTAGTGTGCCACAGGGCTCCCTCCTATCTCAAATACTCTTTTTACTTTTCATTAATGATTTCTACTTTGCCACTTTAAATCCAGTATGCTAAACACCTTACTCACGACTCTGATTTACGACTGTATAATGGCGACAGCATCATACTCGTATGTCAAGCTCATTAAGTTTTGATATTAACAACAAAATTGTCTTACATCAAATCCAACTGTCGATTAAAGTGTTAACCGATGTCAAATGCGATCGTTACCTAGGTATGTGCCCTGAGAAACGTTCTTCAGCCCTTCTACTACGTTCAGAGAAGCGTTGAAATTGTTATCTAGCTAAGGAGTCGTAATATGATTCATCTCAGTTTTAAGTGTAGTTTCAGTGGCCCTACAAAAGCAGATTCTTTGCCCTTTTCACAAGTTCCTTACGATATTCAATATTCAATGCCGTCAGGATTACTCATATCTTAACATGAATTACAGACGCAAGTTTTCTTAACGAAAATTGAAACCTGACATCGTGATCCTCCAGGACACCATCGCCACCATTTGCAACCATCCGTTAAAACCGAACCACATTTTTCTTGTCGCTCAGATTCTGGCCAAAACCATTCTTGTACACAAGGAAAGTCGGTTTCGTACTTTTACTGCAGCAAATGAGCTGGTGCTGTCATTGCATCATCCATCATCTTTATAAGACCAGAGTCAAAAGCCAGTCAACAAGGCCGTTAAAACTCTAGAGCTTAGTGTTCCAACGACCAAAGGTTCTTTACATTTTTATTGTAGAAGCCGACAGCGCTTTGCAGGTTTTCGACGCGAAGTGTTTAGTTAAAAGAAGTTTGTTATACATTGGTGAAACGGATGGCGATGCATTACAGCACCAGATGACTGAGTAAGGTGTGCTTTGTCCCTACCATGAAGGAAATAATTTCAATATCTGCATATCCCATAAAGATAATTAAGAGCGTAAAGCAATGAGCATGCACCATAATAGTAAAGAAAGGACGCTACCTTGAGGTTGACCTTTGATAACACCTGTCATCACATATTGAGAGCAGTCATCATCTGCAATCGAAGCCCTTATTATTATTAGCATTGTTCTTATGAGTATTTACAAGATAAATGATCAATCTAGGATGTGTTATTTATTTGAATAAAACATGTCGGTGAATTTTGCCTGATTTGTGTCATGAGACACAACTTCGGGAACACAAGAAATGACAGCAGAGAATGTTTTTTTTTTTTTTTTTTTTTTGATTTTTTAGAGCCTTCACTGCCAAAAGTCCAGTCATAAATACTGGTACATAGAAAAATCAGCGCCAAATGAAAACGAATTAATATTTAAACAATTTTTTTTTTGTTTTTATTGGGTTATTCAATGGCTATAAATCTTAGAACAACTTATTCGAATTGACTTCCATTTGCCCTCCAGCACGACTTAAGACGATGTGGCCATCATCGATTGCGAGACGCACTGCATGCTTCAACGACTCTCAATATTTGAGTGTCGAGTAGAGAAAGCCATGCCCTCTAATATGGACCAAAACTTGTAATCCAACGGGTTGAGGTCTGGACTACCAGCTGGCCAATCATCCAGAACGTTGTTTTTGTGCGACAGTTGAGTCGTTTTTGCTTTGTGAGCTGGAGCAGTTTTGCTGGAAATACCATGACTTGTTGTTGAATATTGATTGGTTGAGAGACTTCACAATAGGTTCCAAGACGGTCGATTGATATACTTTAGCTGATGTTTTCACTCCTTTCTCGCAAAAATGGAGCTTGGTAACGCCACCGTAGCACACTCCCCACCATACCATTACAAATGAGGGATGGTGGCCTTTTTGAACCATCGGGATGAGTTGGGATGCTTTTCTAGATGACTGGGCATACACACGATCGTTCTACTTATTGAACGATTCTTCTACGGTGAAGATTTTCTCGTCAGCAAACAGAATTTTTCTGTAAGCGTTCTTGGCTTGCGTTTTTCCTTCAATGCGGCCGTGAGCAGGTGTCCAGTGTGTCGCTTGTACGCGCTGAGTCCAAAATCTTCTTTGAGAGACATGGATTTTTGCGAAATTCGCATTTCCCCCTGACAAGATTTTCTGTTTTCGCAGCGGTTTTCGGTCGATTCGTTTCTTCACGGCTTTCATCGCTTTCGGAGTTCTCACAGTGCGCGGACGGCCGGATCTTTGACGGTCTCGTACTTTACCAGTATCCTCAAACAACTGCACGATACACAAAATTGCGAGTGATTCCAGGCGGTCGCAACGTCCTAAAGATATCGCCCTTTTCCATGTTGCATTTAAGTACGCCAACTACAACAATACGATTTTCGATGTCACCCCATTCCATGATTGTAAGCAATGAATGTCAACAACTTTTTACGTCACAATGAAGCATAAATATCAACTGTCAAATCGCAATTAATACGAAATGGATGCGCCCAGTGTTGCATTCATAATGAGTGAGTTCAGTTGTGTACCAGTATTTATGACTGGACTAGGTACATCATTGAATACATACATTGAATACAGTTTGAACAAAAGAACTGCCAAAGATCGCGAATGATCAACAACGCTAATTGAATCAAAACGATCACTTTGCCCAAAAACCTGTAGATTTTTTGCATGAGCTTGATAAATCTAAAAACATATTAAAGTGATTTACACATGGTATTTATCGACCTCGAGAAAGCATTCGATCGAGTGCCTAGGGATCTCATATGGGCCGCGCTGAGGTCTCAAAACGTACCGGAAACGTATGTTAGAATAATACAAGACATGTACGGAAACGTGAAAACTGCGGTTAAAAGCTATGCTGGACTAACGAGAGAATTTCCAGTTAATGTCGGAGTGCATCAAGGAAGCGTACTTAGCCCTTTCCTCTTTAACGTAGTATTCGACTATCTTTTAAAAGACTGCATGCGCGAAGCAAATGTAACGCCAATTCTCTTCGCTGACGACGCAGTTATACTTAGCGATAACGTCGAAGATTTGCAGAACGCCTTAGATTAGAGAGAAACGGGTTTAAAATAAGTCGTTCAAAGACGGAGCATTTGACGTGCCCATTTGCGCATCCATTGCGACCTGTTCCGGATATAATGTTAGACGCAATAGTTCTTCCGAAAAGCACTATCTTTAAGTACTTAGGATCAATCGTTAACATGGAAGCGAAATGTGACGAAATGACGTAAACCACAGAGTGAGTGTGGGTTGCATGAAATGGCAGGAAAATTCGGGAATCTTTTACGACCGAAAATTTCCACTTAAATTAAAGGGGAAACTCTACCACGGCTGTTAGACCAGCTCTTATATACGGTTCACAGTGCTGGACAATGTACGAAGCGTTTAAAAACAAAATGACGGCAGCGGAAATGAAAATGTTAAGGATGTCTAGTGGAGTCACTAAACGCGATTGCATTAGATCTACGCGTATAAGAGGAAGTCTACATATAAAGAATTCGGTAACCGAACAGCTTGAGGCGAATAGAATAAGTTGGTATTGCCACGTTCAAAGAAGATCTGCGGAAAATCCGGTTAAAAAGGCACTATCAACTACGGTCACTGCAACTGTAAGAAAGCGAGGTCGGAAAAAGAATTCCTGGATTTCTCAGATGGCAAATGCGCAACAACGCCTGGGGCTAACCACTGAAGCGATCCAGGACCGAGCATTATGTAGACGCGTTCTGCGGTCTGCGACATTAGCCAACCCCATAAGCGGAGCAGCAGCGATGCAGTAAAAATGGGAAACTCGTTACGCATAAGTTCGTATAACGAAGAAAGGGTTAATAAAAGGATAAGAAGAAGAAGAAGAAGATATTTAAGTGATATTTTAGGACCCATGCGAAAACTGTAAGCTGTAAGTGGACTCTCACTCGCACTCTCAAAATTAGACTTATGTTGGGTTTGACAATTCAATAGTAACTGAACCTACATAGCACAGCTGGATGAAATCCATTGCACAATCTCAGTATTTTGAACAAGACGTATTTTTCGGCTGTCGGAAAACACAGCCAGCACTGCCAGTTCATTTATCCAGTTCAGAGTCGGATCACTGATCAAAACACCGTCAACTAAATTAGAAGGAATCCACTAACAGTGCTTTGAAGTCGGTAATATACTTAGTGTATCCGTTAGATGGATAGCGTTAAGGTCATTATTTGCTGTCTTAGTTTCGTAACAAATGTTCGCTGTAAGTTAACATTGCTTACTCAAACCAAACGATATCATGAAATCCAGGAGATGGATGCCCTTCATGTTACATCTGTGCTTTGAATTGTTTTAAGATGGAAGACGACCTCTTAAGCTGATATAAGAGACCCTCTATCCACCAATTTGTGTTTCTGCATTCAATTGCATAAGAGCTTTGGATTTCAAAGCAAAAATCACAAGACAGTAAAATAATGTAAAGCTGCATGCAAAAATTTATTCAGCTCGTAAAAAAAAAAAACAAAATAATCAAATTACTCTTTCCTTCAGAAAATACTGACATATTCTACACTTTCACATAATCGTGTAAAAAAAATAGTAAACGATTAATTGAAATCGTAGAAGTGCAAGCAAATGATCTAATTTCAAAAATGTCAATTAACGCTTTAAACTGTGACATAAGAATAAGTCCTTTTGTTTTACCTTTTTAACAATTTGTTCATATAAAGATACGAGTACAAATAATTTCTACTTATTAGACTAGAAACCATATTGTTCGGAAAGTTGCTTAGAAGTCAAATTACTTCTACTTAAGGTGATGTAAGATACTTAGGTGGAAGACAGAAAAAAAATGCAAACCTTAAAAAGGTTACAAAGAATGACTCTGCTTGGTTCAGCAGATAATCATTTTCTGGAGATTTGACTTATTCTTCTAACAGCTAAAGCTACTTTAAGGGAGCAATTATTGTACCTATACATAACATTTAGCCCTAAATCAATACTTACAACTGAAAGTTTCATGCTGATACGTTCTGAGAGATGTTGTTGCATTCGTGAATGTGAAAACAGATTCATGAAATTGCTAAGGCTAGGAAAGGAAAGTGGAAAAAGTGGAGGCTTTCCTCCTGTGGGGTTGTCGCGAGCGCCCCCAGAAGAATATGGCCTAAGCGTAATCCGAAAAGCGTAGATAGTGCGAAAGTTTGATTCTTTGATCTGCCAGTTCTCTTTCTAGGGAGGTTCCTTTTAGAGCTAGCTTGTCTGCATGCTCAAAATCCTTTGTGCCCAAGGACCTAGCATAGTGAAACCTTATGCTAAATGCAAAGAGCTTTAAGTTCTTCTCCACAGCAGCACGTTACAAGCCTCGATTTGATTTCTACTAGCGCAATGGACTTGATGGCAGTCTGGCTGTGAATAATTATAGTAAAATTCTTGTGGGATATTGCCTTTATCAAAAGTATATTGTAGACCTTGATACGTCAGTAATTGAAGGCGAAACATTTATTAAACATAAGGCTTACAGTTAGAAATTTAGTAAAATGTATTTGTGGACTAGTCTCAGGTCCGACTTTCCCGTCTAAGCATTTAAAATTTCGTTTGATTATTTGTTGTTGATAGACTATTTTTAAACAAATTATATTTCTTTTCTTTTTTTATTTAGAAATGGAGAAATAACATAGTGACCAGATATCATTCCAGAGAATGTATCACCTGCAGATGGCCATTTTATAATAAAATGTATGGGTGAACTAAACTCTACAGAAACAAGTAAGTTTTCCTGTCAGTTTGTCTGTGCTATCTAATCGGCCATAGACTTCAGAAGAAGCGACTTTAACAGGGACGGATGAAATAACACAACCATATCACATTTAATTGATCTGCGAGTTGTTGTAGCGTTTGGGCGTCATCCGCTCACCGTAAACTTCGACAAGTATTCGATGCGATTTAGCAGCAGTTTTCCTTAAATGTTAATAGGAAATCAATGCTGTTCGCAAACCGGAGTTTCCAAGAACAAATTTTGACATGTTTAAGGGAATGATAGGAATATACTAACGGACTGTCAACAGTCATTTCAATTTGGTCCAGCGCTGCACAAATACACTACGAAATCCCCCATATAAGGATAAAATTAAGCTTTGGTGGGTGTCTGGTCATAAAGGTATTTTCGAAAATGAAACAGCCGAAGAACTGGCTAGAAAAAGCTCGGATGTTTCTTTAATCTGCCCTAAACGGTTATATAATAGTCCAAACTCAGCAACAAGTTCGGAAAACAAAATATGTATATCCTATTGAAAAAAAAAACACACCAATAAATCAAAAGAATCCCTAAAAGGGTCGGAACCTGGTTGGATTTTTAAATGGGCACTGCCATCCTCGATTCTTCGATATCAGCTTCACAACACAGTCTTATTTAACAAACTGAATGTCGTCTTTGCATGGAAAACGACGAAACTGCCAAGTTTTATGTGAATGCATGGCTCTAAGTTCCTTAAGGAGATGACACCTTCTCAGTGAAATCCTAATTTCCACCAGAGACATTTTCAATTTCATTAAAAGAGTTGAATCACTCTTTGCCTCCTTAATCAGATTTGTGGTACAAAACATCATTTAGATCCGCGTGCCCAGATCCCTTAGAAAAAAAATATATCCGCCTCGCAGCTGAAAAATCTCCTAAAGATTCCAATTGTGCAGAAATATAGCAGCCAGGTATCGTTGCTTATAAATATAATATGTTCAGTTGGACGCCCTCCAAGGCAAGAAAAAAAAAATCCAGACGCAGTTCTAGAATCAGTCAGAGGGCAAAACATAAGGTATGACAATACCGATCACTTCCATTATGACTTGGCAAAGATTATGGTATTAAAAATGCAACCGTTGTAAAATATCGCAATAACAATGCATTTTTGCTCGAAATACGATCTCCATTTATGCTGTCTTTATGCAAAAAAATTATTTTTACAAATACCATCATAGAAACAATTTTACGTGTGTTTTCTTTTCAACCGTCTCCACCTAAGCCGAAGTCTTCTTTTACCGCGTTGTATCTCCGTATAGGAGTCGAAGACTATTTGGGCCAGAGCGTTGGTATCCTATCTATCTCAGCCGACAAATGCGCACGTATAAGTATAAATATTGCTATCCTTACTTAATTTTGTCGAGTGGAAAGACTTTCCACTCCCTGGTAGCAGGATTTAGGCCGTTTTTTCTATTTCCAGGCGTGATGTCGTAAAGTTTATGCCAGCTGATTGTACTATATAATTTCTGCTTTTTCAATTTTTCCCTAAAATCGTTTTAAGTTACAGTTAGGACATTGCTCGTGCGCTTTATTTGGGAGCTCAAAGAAACATTCTTTAGTAGCAGCGTTGTTTTGGGTTAAAAAATTATAAAACTCATGTTGGCGATTTAAGTCTTTGTAGATTGTAATTAGGTATTCGTCCGTCTTCGAAAACTGAAGGCTTTTTGTTAGAGTCGGCCATTTACAACTAATCCGCACGCAAAAAGACACTCTTTCTATTCTCAGTAACAGTCACTGTAATATGCACCCCAAGGAAGAAGTACTGTGAACCGCCATTTTGACGCCGCTAACTGCATGACTTAACTTTACAACAAGCTGTTTCCCTTCAATTTCATCGGCCTCGTCGTGACAGAAATGAACAATTTTTAAAAAGGAAAAGATCTCATATCTCAGATATGTAATACAAATCTATTTTCTGCTAAACACTGTTAGGATTCCGCAGGACTTTTTCTGTAGTCTACTTTCTTTGAAACATCGTCAAACCTCAATCCCTTAGTTTATATGAGGTATTTGCAGTTTTGCTTTCCTCCAATCCAATTTAGCTAGGATTTGTATTTTCAAAAAAATATTGGTAATGGTACCTACTCGTATGTCTGCACATTTTTAAACTAACTGAGGAAGAAAAAATAACATCAAATGCGGGGAACAAAGCAAAATTTCCAGTAAAAAACAAACAGATTAAATGCAATGTAACTTGATACCAATGTCAAATCTGCTTTGTCATGGTTCGATCGCATAATTATTTTAATATCGCAACCATTCAGTACAATTCGAAGCATAGTTGTATTCTTTTACTCGATGTAGAGATTTATTTTTCACAATGAAGTTTATTGTCTTCAATTGATAATTATGAAACAAGTTTTGGCAGAAGTGAAACTAATTGATTAGCCAAAGTGGAGTAGTTAAGTTGTATCTTAACCATTCAACAGAAGATACATATGTATTGTCTAGTGTATCAAAAACAAGCTGACTGTTATTAGTTCACCTAAGTAATAATGGGGAACTTTTTATGAAGCATCTCATGAACTAAAAGGGCCAATAAAGTAGTTGAAGAAACAATGGGGCACTGAGAATGTGCTGATCTCGCTGATCTGTAGTTCGGCCATTGGTTTTTCTTACAGAATGGCAAAGTGTTTGTGTTCAATGCTAAATACCACGGTGAGGTATTCTGCTTGTTGAACTTCAAGTATTTTTAAACAACCACAGGTTTGGAATTTGATAATCATTTCCTGTCTCCACGCGACCGGAAAATAAGGCAAAATGTCATCTTGTGTACAGCTCGATAGGAATGCCATCAGGCAAATCATTGCGATTTCTATTTCTTCTTGTAGGGTAATCAATATATTTTCGGCGACTTCGAGGGTTATTTGGATAAATATCTGCAATAAGCAAATCAAAGAGCAAAACACCTTCTAACTTCGTAACACTTCAAGATGTTGCAATATTCTCGCCAACTCGCCTGTCGACTTGACACTCATCTACCGAGGGGACCTGTTTCTTTCTGCCACCTATATGAGTTTAACTATAATTTGTACTGATAAAATATTACATGACATGCAACCGTGCTAAAGAAGTTCCTGAGATAGGCAAGCATTGCTGAATCAACAGTTGAGATTGTGGTGAGGATTGATTTAAAAAAAATGCTTCGTGTAAGCGTTGCTATAAAACAAAGTTTTTATTTGTTTCCTAAACCCTGCTGACGTCGAACGTTAAGACAAACCCTTTATATTCTATCCCCCTCTAAGTGTCTGTTATTTTTCAAAAAAATTTTAACCAAGAAACGTTTTCTAAGCCGCGGTAACAAATATACATGAGGCAAGTGCTTGACTCTGTCTGAATCCAATTCTCGTGTCGGATGTTTCAATACATCAACGGAAATGACATCACTAATTTGAGTATTATATAATATGTAACGTTTTGCTTTAATCCAAATGTCTATCGTGCGCATTGAACAGTTCTAGTTGAAGAGTTGTCTTCTGTCGCTGTTGACCCCACTAAATAACAAAAAATAAAATAAATCAAAATTACGGAAAAATGCTGTGCTAGTGTTCTGTGCTCAATCGTTGACCCCAACGCTGAATGGGTGAATTAGATGGTCTCGGCGGAAAATCTTTCCACGCAATTTGTATCGGACTTACGTGAAGATCCATACCTATTGTATTGTATTGTCTTCTCAGAATTCATTCTGGCCCATAAAGATTGGAATTAAATGCAACAATGAGTCATTTAATGCAATGCTAACTAAGAATGCTCATATTAGCCGAACAATTCTTAGCAAAATTCAAGATTGAGGGCTGAGTAAGTTGCATTGATGAATAGTGCTGTGCTTTTAACTCCTACAAATCTGCGGGTCGAATAATCGAAAAACAACTGGGACCGCATATTACAGTTTTTAGAAGCAGAGTGAATCGATCAAAGACTACCCAGCATCCTAACTTACATGAACGACTTGATCAACCTTTTCCGCACTGATCTCCATATGATTCTTCAATCTTCCCCGAAAGCTGTGCATCCCATTCCGCATTCGACGACGACGGTCCTGAAAGTGATAGATGTCAGCGAGGAACTCATAGCGACTCGCTCGACGGCTATCAAAATTAGTAAAGAAGTGATATTGTCTCTAACTTTCAATAGAGGCGTTATATCGGGAATTAGAAGTGGTATCGTCGAACCTACAAGCTGGAGGTGATGCTGCCAAAGATCTGCTCATTGCCTTCATCAATTTAAGAAAACTTTAGATATACACGCCAAAGGTTTAAAATGAAGCTCGAGAAGTTCTCAAAAAAGTAGGTACTTCAGAAGTACATTGGTACCAATGGATGGTACGCGTACTTATCCCCTTAAAATGATAATCTACAGTTTGAGATCAATTTAAGTTTAAAATACACCAATGCAATGCAGAAAGTCTTTTCGATTTCGAAAGCGCTATCGAAAATAATGACAATCGTTTAGTTAACTTTTATTAATTCAATAAATGCGCTAGAAGATAACGAATCACAATTATGCCCAAAACACATGTGCAAAAAATCTACTTGCAGTACGGCTGGCAGCTTTGCCCGTGAAACAGATGTGTAGATATTTTTTGAAGTCAATCGCATCGGTTGCTTTCATTTTACAGCTACTGTCACTTATGTGTGACACTGTCGATTACAGCGAATTTAGAAATAGAGATGTGTTGCAGAACAGCGCTACGTTCAGTATTTATATGTAACGTATAATTTCACTGCACTCAAAATTCTGCTTTTCACAGACTGAAAATCTGCAACGCACGATGGAAAAGGACGATGTCGCGCATAGAACTAGCTTAAGATGGCCTTAATGGCAAGACAACTTCGCAGTATTTTGTGAGAGAAAATGTGATATAAACATAAACATTTGGTTTGAACCAATTATTCGCTGTGTTGGACGATATTAAGCAGAAACAAAAGAACAAAGACCTCGACGGAAACAATGACGAGTGTCAGCGGATGTAACAGAATGATTTAACAAGGAGTACACCCATTCGCAGAAGTCTTTACATTAATAGTGCGAACAGAAGAGGCGTTTGACTTGATTAATAAAAACAGAGAAATCCCGGCTAAAAGCAATAGAGACTTGAGATCCTCAAACATAGTCAACCCCACGGGCGGCGCAGAAGCAGTGCATGTACCTAGGGTAATGCAGATTTCAGACACTCCCAGAGGTAATGCTTGCCAAATTCTGCTTAAACGATTTTATTGAAAAAAAAAAAATAATAATAATAATGAATTCCACGAAAATATCGCTCCACGAAAATGAACTCCAGAAATTCTGAAACTATTTTTACTTGTTGGACCAAAGCTCCACAATAACCTTTATCAAATATTGAAAAGAAACCTTTTTAAATATGGTTGCATTGCGTAGAATTAAATTTGATACAGTTTCTCGTACGTCAAGCGTTATAATTTCAAGCACGTATCATAATAAGGTGTACCTTTAACACTTCCATGATGAAAGATATATTGATTCTATATAGAAACATATGAACTACCATTAAAAACTAACAAAAAAAGCTCAATTTCCACATTTGTCAAATTTCAAACAACATTTTTTCACCCTACTGTTTGCTACAGTTGAGTTCAAAATATCGGTTAAAAAATAATTTTTAAAAACTAAATAAAACCAAAATAGTTACAAAAATTTATTGGAAAGTAAACATTCACTTTATTTTAATAAAAATATAATCAAAAAAGAAAAATAAGTCTGGGGAAAATAAGTTAAAATTAGGGCGCAGTTTAAAGTTCTCTCCCAGCTTCAAAATTAGATACCTTCATCTCTTTTATTTAAGTTTGCACGTATTTCTGTACACATTGGAGGGGGGAAATGTCCAATAAAAATAAAAATACATAAATATAAATATAAATATAAATAAAAAAAGGACCGAGGATAACATCTGGCTTTGATCAACAATGCAGCTTTTGATTACGTAATCCAATCGAACAAAGATGCTCTCAGAAATACGCGTTAAACCTCTGCGTTTCTAATAATTGTATAGGTATACTCACATAATACCAGTAATTGTATATACATAGATACATTCACATATATAAGTCAAGTATGATATAAATGTAAATTAGCGAAAAATAACAACAATAAAAAATTACCTTATATAAAAGATATGTATAAAGAGTATATCCTTCCATCTCGGGCAATGTGTGTTGTACAAACTTGTTTCCTTTCCCGTTTTTGTTTTATTGTATTTTTTTTTTCAAAAGTAATCTCTTCCACTTAAATACTGGTAATAGATGTATGTATGTAAGTACGAGTATCTACAATTGGAATTCAGTTTTTCACTAATTCGATTGAGACTTTTTTTTTTTGAATTTTGCACGAGGATGAGGTCATTATTTATTATTTAATTTTTTTTTTTTTTTAAATATTTTCACCAGAGTTAATTTTTTGAAAAATTCAGGAAAGAAGGGAACAATGGTGTTCCCTGCTTTAAAATACGTACACTTAGCTGTATGCTGCCATCGTGCCTTCCATTTGTGATGTTTCAACTGCTGCAAGCCAACAACTACAGTGAGAAAACTACATGACTGCATCAACTGTACCACTTCAAGTTCAAGGATGTTATGTAACCCAGGCAACCAACTGACCAACCAGTCTGTCCATCAGTCAGTCAGTCGTTATAAGTTCTTCTGTTTTTTTTTTTTTGGTTTGGCTGTTGGTTTCTTATTTTTTTTATGTAGTTTATTACAACACATTTACATTGGAGAAATTGTTATAGTAGTAGAAAACAGAACAAAAAAAAAAAAAAACTTAAAACAAAAAAGAAAAACTAAAAGTTTAAAATAAAAACAAAATTTCTACACAAGTATTTGTTAGCACTCTCTATACTCGTATTAGGCACGGGACTACTCGTATTCGTATCTCAATGATTTAATTAAATTTTCTTACACAAAAATGAATAAAAAAAAGCATATCTACAAAACTATACAATGAAATTGTAAAAAAAAAAAAAAAAAAAAATTATAAAAAAAAATAAAGTTCCTCCCATCAATTGCGTGTTTATGGTGATTTGTATCTTTTTGTTCACGTTATCCAGAAAAAAAAACACAATAGACCAAAAAACTGTTTTCGGTTGTTGATTTTGAGTTTGCTGTTGTTTTTTTTTTCATCTGATTTTTCTTTAAATATTGGGTGACGAGAATATTTTGAAAAAAATAAATTTTTGTTAGATTTTTTTGATAGAACACGTTTATATCGGTGGACCGTTGAAAACGAACTGTGAAGATGGGCCCACATGTCGGAAGGCTCTTCAACAAACTCTGCTGAGAATTGTAGAACAGAGGTACGAGTATCGTCGTATGGTATGCCTTGCCCCTGATGATGGCGTTAAAGCGCTCCTGGCCGGCTTAACCTGGCTAGCTGAGAGGCAGAGAGTTGCGACAGAGGCATGCTATGCCATACACAAAGCAATTAAATAAAACCAAAAGTATAGATTCAGTACATTTCTTTTTATTTCAATAAACTTGTGCATACACTCATTATGTATAGCTACTCGTACAACTTGGTTTGTTGAAAAGACGGTGGGAGAGGGTGTTTGTCGGCCGGAATAGGAGGTATAGGAGGATAGGGTGCAACACCAGCAAACTGGAGGAATGAGTTTTGCTACCCTTATTTGCGCTTGGACGCCCTAGCCTTTCTCGTACATACAGAGATATTCAACTCAGAGCCACACAATTATAAGAGTATCTGTAGTCGTATCGTACGAGTATGTATAGTAAGTGTGCTCGTAGAACCTATTAAGTTTTAGTTTCTTTGGATTTTTGCACTGCCTTATGCTTTGAATGTGCTTTGGCCTTCTCTTCAAATGTTTGTTGGTAGTGTTTGTTTAATAGAACAACCAGAGAAGAAGGAAAGAAAGAACTAAACACAAAACACAAAAAAAGAAAAACAAACGAACAGTTGGTATGCCCTGTAAAAGTGCCCATCTGTGTGCTACCAGAAAAGGTGTGTTGTGTTAGTTTGCTTGGATTGTAAATTATTTAGATACATTCCAACATACATACCTAGTAAGTCTATCTATCTATCCATGTAGATATCATTGTCTATTGCACAACAGGCGTTCTGGCTGTAAAAATACCTACATATATCATAGTTTAAGGTCTATTTCGAATGAATATCTAAAAACAATTTCTCCTTTCTTTTGATTTCGTTTATTATCACGGCTTTTTTTTTTTTCTAATTTTTCCCCATTTCACCGTCAACGAATACCTATGTATATATTTTTTATCTGTAATTTGCAATCCATTAGGTATATTTTATCTTTTTTTGAATTTTTTATTTATCGATTTCGAGGGTAAAAGAAAATGAAAACAGAAAACAGAAAACAAGTGCGGCGTACTTGTGTAAGTACAAATCAACAGAACAGAATAGGAAAAATACCCCAAAAAACAACAACACAAACCTGAAGAGAAGCACAAAACGAACAAAAAACAAAAAAAAACAAAAAATAAAAATCTCCTCTCTCTTGGTCGCTTTGAGTGTGTTTCGCTTTCTGCATTGCAGGGTGAGCGCATGCTAACTAACAGCGACCTTGACAGTGAACTTGAAAATTTTCTACAAGGATTTTTCACTCGACGAGTCATGCACACATAATATTATTGGGGCGCTTCCGCCACAAGGGTGACAGAGAGAGAAGACGATTTTAAGACGTGTGTTCTATACACGTGACTGTGTGTTGGTATATAAGAAAATGTAAAAGATACAACAAAACAATATATGTACATATGTCTCTATATAATTCCATTTGAAATTCAAACACACATACTACGGTGGGGTGACATCACATTTGCCCATATGTATTCGTGTTAACACAAAAATCGAGAAACCTACTTGAGTAGTTATAAGCGAATTGTAGAGCTTTTGAGCTTCAGCCAGGGATTGGGGAAATGATTTGAATTTTTTGTTGATAAAGGTGTGTGTGTTGGATTATATGTATGCAGCCTGGCAAATGTGCAAAGAGTGGGTGCAAGGAAGAATAGGATAAAGAAGAGGGTGTGAGTGCAGCTTATAGCGATGCATGTCAGAAGAAGAATTGAATTTATAAATTCTGTTGAGAGAGGTGATTTAGAATATGATATGGAAAAGCTTCAGTCAGCTACAGTCTGGTTGTGTGCGAATGGGAGTAGATGTGGCAATGTGTTCAATCGCTATTATACCTAATAGGGTTTTTTGTTTACCTCTCTGTTTTTTTTTTTTTGTTGAGTGGAAAAGCTTTTTTTTATTTAATAATGGAAGACGGCGATAGATCGAAGTTGCTGTGGTTGTTCATTTTTAGTACGAAGAAATACGTACGGTTTTAAGAATTTTTTTTTCTTTTTGTTAGAAGACTTAACGGTTAGACAACAGGCATCCTGTTCTCATAGAACACTCTGTTAAAAAATAACCGGGGCTGAGCCCATAAAAACAATACAAACCAATCAATCATCAACATTTATTTTGGCTTCATCAAAATAGGATTTATTTGA
Organism: Volucella inflata; assembly: GCA_928272305.1. Lineage (NCBI taxonomy): Eukaryota > Metazoa > Arthropoda > Insecta > Diptera > Syrphidae > Volucella > Volucella inflata. The sequence continues at coordinate 144,091,756 of OV743716.1, read as the reverse complement.
AGCCGAATATTTTTTCAGTTTGAATAGGCACATCCCGGAATCGCCGTCAATTCTCTCAGTGAATTCTCTTTTATAGGTAGGTATCTTGAATCGACTTAAAATAGGTCGCACGAATTGGTAACATCGGTTTTCGGAAATATAAAATATTCACGAAGATCCATATCTAGAGAATACTGTGTTTGCTCGATCATATTGGTAGCGTTTTTGGTAAAAAAGTTGCTCACGTGGATGGATTTGTGAGGGTGCATTATTGTGGTGTACCTATAAGATCCATAAGTTGTGTTGCCAAAATTCTGGTCTTTTTCGGTGGATACTCTCCCTCAAAATCTTCATAACGCCTAAATAATATTGTTTTTTCACTGTTTAACCCACAAAAAAAAATCCGAGTGAACAGCACCAAGAATATCTGTAAAAAAAAACCCTAAACAGGCCGTCTCGGATAAGGTAAGTTCTTTACAAATTCACGGCCCTCTTTGAACGCTCTGTAACACTCAAACACCCTTGTTCCTGATATTACAAAGTGATCGAGAGCTTTGTTCAACACTTCCGATGCGTCCGAACAAGAATCTCCGTTTGCTACACAACAACTGCTAGCAACCTGGAGAGTAATGCCTTCTGCAGTTATCAGCATGTGAGGCCTGCTGTCAATAAAAGACTCGAAGAGGAACGCGGGCAGTCCTAACATAGATTTGGGTCCTAAAAAAGTAAAAACTCCGAGTCTTGCCTAAGAGGTTCTAAGGCGATTGCGTTTTTCGTGATTACATTGCAACCTTAGACCCAAGAAGACTGAGAGAATTAAGCCTGCCGACTGCCTTCAGTGAAGTTTTGTATTCTCGAGCTAATTTGGAATTCGTGAGAATATTCAGTAAGGCTTTGGCTGTTGCTACAGATGCAAATGCTTCGCCTCTCCTTCCTCCTGGCTTTCACAACATTGTTCTCATCAGGATTGCTTTTATCTCCGCTTGGAAGACAGACGCACGGGAGTAAAAAGGTTCGTCCTCCAGGAAGACAGTAAATACCGCCGCATCTTAAATGTGTTTAGAGCCACCCCTGAAAACCTGTTTACTTGTGAACAATCAATGTTTATGGTAGTAAAATGAATTTATTATTAAAGGAAGGGAGATTCATTAGTGCGTTTTTAGCAGAGCCTGTACGCTAGGGAAAGTTTTAAAGCAGACGAGACAGACAGAATAAGGCGACACCGAAAATGTCGGCGAATGACTTAAGTAAAAGTAAAAAAAACTAAGGAGCAAACTTGTTGCTCTACGCGTAAAGTTATCGAAATCCCAAGTCGTTGAACTGACTGTATATTGTAACAATAGAAGCGAAGTAAAGGGAATAAAGATGAAAAACACTTAACAGATATCGTTTCAACGAAATGCAAGACAAAATAACGCCGTACTTCAAATTCCGGATTACTGCAATTGCAAATTCGTCTGACATTACATGTAAAGTCAAAGTTTAATACATTGACAGCAATTATTTATTGTCTTATACTTGTGACTACTATACTATTGTATCGCCAATAAAAAAATTATAAAAAGAAAAAGGAAATGTTTTTTCTTGTCTTGAAGGGAGTATGGGCAAGGACGCGTTCACAATATCATGGCATCTTAAACATAAGCTTACAGGCCAACAATAAATATTGCGACGTTTATGAAACTAAATCTACTCTCAGTTACGACGAAATACTGCAAGAAGTCCTTAAAATGTTGCTTGGAGACATTATTCAAACTTATCTAACATCCATATCATCCATAATATTTTGACGAAGTTTGACGTCGGGCGGCTACAATCACAAAAGATCGCCAAGTCCCTTTTTAGCCGAATCTTCCGTAACCAGCATCAAGTATTAAAGACCAATCACCAGAAATGACACCTCTGACGTGCTGAGTTTGACTCAGCCCCTAACGCGAGAACTCCCCTTGCAGCTAAGCAAGGTGCATACAAACGGCACTGCATAGAAAGACTAGAGCTACTTACGAGCTCTGCAAGCATTAGAGTCGAACACCGGCATTTCAGGAGGAAAAAAAAGAAGTATTAGAAGCCAACAATTCTGTCTACCCGACCCGGATGATCAACAAAGTCAATAGAGCAGACGGCTTGACTCCGAGCTCTTTAAAGGGGCAGGGGATGACATTGCAAGCGGTATACAATAACTTATCTGCCATATGACGAGAACCTCAGCATTCAGATTCTCTGAATAACGCCAACTGCAGAGGCATTAGTCTCCTTAACATCACAAGATCCTATCTGCCGGTTTGTGTGGATACCTTAAGCCGTTCGTCTACAACCTGACTGGTCCATATCAGAGTTGCCTTAGGAAAGGAAAGTCCATCGACCAAATATTTACACTACGGCAGATTTTGGGGAAAACTCATTCGTCAATTTTAAGGCTGCGAATGGCAGCACTTTCAAGGATCAACTATACAGGGCAATGTCTATTTTTGGGATCCCTGTTAAACTCGCTCGTTTGTGCTGGATGATGATGGAGAACGCACGCTTCTCTATCAAGGTCAGAAAAGAACTCACTACAACATCTGATACCAAAAAATGGTTAAGACTACTTCCAGTTTAAAAAGTCTTCGATTACGGTTCGAGTCCAAAAAGTCTTATAGATCGATTTCATATTTTCCAATTTTGTTCAAAGTTTTTAAGAGGATACGAATTTAGGATATACTACCGGAGTAGTCGAAATACATTTTATCTATGATCATTAGTTTGGTTTCATAACCAATCCAACTTTTGATCAGCAGCAAAGCTCTCCAAGAAATAAAAATTTGCATTTTTTGATGACACGCAAGCTTTTGCCGTAGTAAGGCATATGAAGGATCATAATTCAAATTACAAGAATTTTACTGACTTACCTACGTTTGTTGATGATGGATGATATGGAATACCAGCAGTACGTAAAGCGAATGAAAAAACCAACAGAAAACTTTCAAGGATTCTTAATAATATAAATGAGCGAAATGGAGGAAGGCCTGGCGGATTGTGCTCAACGAAACCAAATCTGTTGAAGTAGAAGTTTACTTACAGAAAAATTAGCATATTGCGTACACTCATAAACCAGAATACGAGTATATAAATAGTTGCAAGCATAGTACCTCAGATTGACACTACAAGTCTCAAGCGATAAATATTCGTAAGGAACTCGTAGAACTTCTGAACCTCACTTCTCGATTAATTCAATCAAGCTGCTCTGCTACTGTTTTTTTTTTTGCTTTTGACACATCTTGCCTACATAAAAATCAATGTTGGCTCCTCCAAGTGTGAAATATTTGGATATCTAGAGAATGAAAGTTGTGTCTTCCGTCGATCGCCTGTGATCTGGCCGATCTGGTTGATGGACGTAGTATCATCACAAACAGTAGTGTTTTTGAAATGAGATGTTTTATCCTTCATCGGATGAAGGGTATAAAAAAAAAGCTCCTTGACTTGCATAATACTCATGCTGTAATGGGGCTGTTAGGCTTAGAGAACTGGTTTCGTTTTGAAAAAACGGAAAAGACACGAACGCCTTTCTTTTGTGTGTGAAATTTCAATACAATTCCAAACTTTGTCCAAAAGTATTATAGTAGAAGTTGTTGGTCGGTCGTCTGAAACACTTAAAATGTTGCCTCAGCCATAATTCCGAGGCTCATTGATAAAGAGAATGCAACTGTAAGTTCTTTGGGAAGGCTTAAACTGTTTTCTGTGCACTTTTATATTCACTTAATGTTTGCAAATTGTGTCGTGTCTAAACCTACCTAAGAGGTTGGCGAAACGTCAGTAAGACCAATCAATAGATAGAACTTGTCAACGTGCATTTGGGATTGGTGAAAACCGTCTTAAGAATATACCTATCAGAATGTTGTCAAGTAGTCTTAAACAGTTTTAATTCTTAACCCTTTGATTTACATAAAGCCTGTTTGTTGAAATACGGGGTATTGCTTAAGTTCAAACCCCGATCAAAAGTCCGGCTTTCCTCGAGCAATACCTCACCTATCTAGTCTGCCTTCCAAAATTCGAAGTACTATGCCCACAAGTTATCAGGTATATTCTTCTATCACTTAGCAGTATTAGTCAATGAAGGGCGGTTTACTTTAAAAATCAAGATAATGCCTCGGCAAAGGCGCACTTATAAGTAAGTCCAGCACAATAGTAAGTCCTACTACAATATCTCCACGTGGCGCTCCCTACGATTCTCTAATAAAATGCGAAGTATAAAGAGCGAAAGGCAAGTTTCCGGCGCCATTATAAAACAGCCTAGCATACGGCAACCATTAAACATGACATATGCAACGGGTGGACCATCTTTTGTTTTATTTTTGAATCATATGTTATGTGTAGCGCCAAAAAAATTTACAGAAACGCAATACTTATTTTTGAGGTATGAGAAAGATCGATTTAGGATGGAACAACATTGGGAAACAATGCGAATTTTAAAAAGAAGTTTCGATTGAAATAATGCACTAACTACAGCTGACCCATATTTCTTTAAAGACGACAATGTAAGAAATGTTAAACTAACAGAGAACGCTGCCAAGGCATGATAATTGATTTTTTATACCCAGAAATTGACAATTTGCAAATGGATGCGAAGGACCAAAACCATCGAAAATGTATTGAAAAATTGGGTTACCAGAATGGTCTACTTCCAAGCCAGTCAATGCAATCATTTGAATGAAATAATATTCCATACTCGTAATTAGTGGGAAGGTTTACTCTTTTCAATTAGCAACAATTGTCGAAAAATATCAAACATAAGCTCCGAAACGTCAATGCCTTCTGCAGGTACGGACGGATACTTCGTCGATCATCATTGGAAAGGAAACTACTCTGGGAAACCAATGATCAAGGCAGTATTATATCCTTTTAATCCTTTGATGGCAAGAAATTAACTGACAGTCTGAAGAGTGATGTGCTCTTCACGAAAAATGAATAATGTTCGGTTCTACGCTCCGCTAAACTATGCGGTCATATGATTTCTTCTGAAACCTCAATCCCCTGCTTTTTGGTTGCACACTGTTTGACCTCAGCAAAAGATAAGACAAGAATCTAATATGAGGGAAAGCAGATCCATGTAAAGTATAAAGGAGCTCATTAAAGGTCAAAGTTCCAAACAAGGACTAGTAAGAGGACTTGACTTGCTTTACTATTTGCGCAATAGGGTGAGCCAACTAAGACAGCAGCCATAGACGGAACCCCGCCCTGCTCTACACTTCAGCAAAAATCCTATGCCTTCCCCAAAGGTTGCAAAAGATACCACCTGAAGAGGTATGTGCATTATTTTGGCGGTAACATATGTAACTATTAATTTGTTTCAATAATCTTGCATCGACTGAAAGATTGCCTCGATTCAACCAAGCCATATCAACAGTTTGCGGAAACTCATTTAATAAGAGTATGTTGATAATAGATCTCGGCCACATCTGTTGCTCATCCATTTCTAGAATACCTATTATAACTAACATCTACTCGTATGCCCAATATGGGAAGTCTTGAGGAGAAAATATACATATACCAGACGAATGGAGTAGGGCAAGGTTCAATTCTTTCACCACTTTTATTGTTTGTAGTAATCAATCATGTGATCTGGGCAGCTTTATCTAGAGAGAACATACGATTGAGATCGATTTGACGATAATGAGTTTTCCTTGCTCTTACCAGGAAAATTCTATGCCAAATGGATACCAACTTTAAGTCAGAGTCGAGCAAAATAGGCTGCAAAACAAAGACCCCTTAGCACTTCAATTTTTAAGCATAACAGCAGCGCCTCTTAGTTCAACATACACGGACAGTAAGTCGAAAAAGGAAGAAGCTTTATATATCTAGGAAAAATGAAATAGTGGTACCGAACTAGATGTCGATAGCGGAATTCGCAAATGAAAAGCTGAATTCGCTATTTTATCTAAAATCTGTAGAAGTAATGTTTTCAGATGAGACTTTTTAGAGACTCTTAGAGACTGGAAACAATTCTTCTTTACGGGTCTCCACAACATCTTAAGGATAAAGACGTAATCAGCTCATAGCTGACGCTAATGTTCCCCACTCAATTGACTTTATGGCCCTTATCTTGTTCTGTCACTATTTTGACCACAAGTGCTCCAACTAAATTGCCACTAGTCAAACCTACAATAATTATACTTTGAAGCTTTGTGTTCCTGCGCAATAACTTGTATAACTCGCTAATAGAATGCTCCGAGTTTTTTATTTTTTTTTTATTTTCCAGTCATTCTAACCTGCATACATTCAAGACCAGTTCATTTTTTTCGACCGTATTTGTCTCTCGTATTGAAGGCAAACATTTTAAGGGTTGCTTTAGCCTTCAAAGTGTGTTAAGCATTTCTTTTCAAACCCGTGAAGAGATTAGAGACAGTCCTCAGCGTAACTTTACCACCGGTATGGTCGCATACCACCTTGATCAAAAAGTTCCCAAAAAAAATACATCGTCCCCTTCCATTACTTCCTAACGGCTGCTGAAACGCGTTCTCCGTAGTGAGTTTTTAACTCGATTGAACAGAAAGAAGACACAGGGAGCCAAATCAGGTGAATTCGGTGGCTGTTGGATGGGATTTGTTGCATTTTTCGTCAAAAAACTACGAATAATGATGGCATTGTGCGACGGTGCATTATCATGGTGCAAAATCCAAGAGTTTTCTTCCAACAATTCTGGTCCCTTTCGGCGAATTGCTTCACGCAAACGTCTTATTACCCCCAAATAATACTCTTTGTTTACTGTCTGGCCTTCTGGCAAAAATTCATGATGCACTACACCGTTGTAATCCATGAAAACCGTGAGCATTGCCTTCTTTTTTGACTGAAAACGACGTGGTTTTTTTGGTATCGGCTCATTTGGTGAACGCCATTCACTTGCCTGATGTCTGGATTGCGTGTCGTACTCATAAACCCACGTCTCGTCTCCAGTAGGATCGGATTCAGCCTCGCAAATCATCTCTTTTGCGACGTCAACACGTTCTCTTTTTTGCATGAAATTGAGGTCTTTTGGCACCAACTTTGCTGCTACACGACGGAAACCCAAATCATTAATCCATAGGCAATGTTCAAGTCCTCCGCTATCTTTTTGATGTTAAATTTGCGGTTATTGACCAACATTTCTTTTACTTCATCAATGTTTACATCGGTTTTCGATGTCGATGGTCTGACTCACGACCACTTTTGAACCGCTTGTGCCACTGGTAAACGACCGTTTTCTTAAGAGAATCGTTGCCGAAACACTTTTTCAACATTTCCAACGTTCGTGCACCATTAAATCCGTTTTTTACGCAAAATTTAATACAACTTCGTTGTTGAAAATTTGAATTCATTTCTAAAATTGCCAACACATACAGAGATAGATGACTCTTGGCTACGTAACTTTTGCAAATGTCAAGCTATGACGCTAATTTAGAGGGAATATCAACAACAGATGTACCAACTTAACAAAAACTCAAATCGGAACAATCAAGGTGGTATATGAAGTTTCGAGAGTGGGCTTGAAACAAAGTGCACATACTTAGGTAAAGTCTACGCTTTAGTCTTACTTCCTTAATTCATTTAAACAGTCTCCACAACATTCTTTTACTGAACAAAGTCGGGGTTTTGATATCATTATGTCAAAAGGAATACCTATGGTACAAGAATCACTGGACAAGGCACGCAAGATCATCAGAACCCAGCGAATATTGTTTTAAAACTTATTTGTTTCAACCCAAAGTTAGGGATATTCCTTAATGCATCTGGAGCAGGGGGATGCTAGGAAAAGCCTCAATATAGCCAATGCACAAACAGATAATTCCTTCGAATCTTATGAAAGCAACGCGGCGCATAAAGCAGAAAGCTTATTCAAGCAAACCACCGATAGATTTCATGGAATCGGTCCCTTCATAGCCGTGTATACGAGTACACATCTAAAGAACAATCCATATTGGTGACCTATTTTGCACAGAAATTTCCTTACACTCTATCGTCATAAATTAACTTTTAAAAAAGTTTTCTACACATTATCGATTATAGTGAAAAAAATAAAAAATAAATTGAAAATGCATCTTTAAATCGAACTCGAGTGCATCCAACAGTTATGAATACATTACACCAATTATGGCAGTGACATTGATTGGTATGTTCTCATCGGCTACACCCATATCCAAAGGGTGTGGATCGACACGGGTCGGGGGTATAAAAATGGGTTTCGGTTGACTAAATTTCAGGTTGCTGGCTGCCTGCTTAGCGTAACCGATTGAAGAAAATTGATTTTCCAAAAGCTGTACTAGATACTACATTAGCTCTTGTTCTTGGTCGTTTTCCATGATGACCTTGAACGAATGGCTGGCAAAAGCAGGACTATAATGAGAGGAAAAGCAAGGAAAACGAAGAAAACTCACAGAGTGCACGTAACTAGTAGAATATGAATGCAACTTGGGAGTCTGCGTCAGTATAATGGATACAAAAGGATGCACTCACACAGATGCATTCATAGAGGGATATGACTAAAGGATGGGAGCTTGATGTGCTTTAAATAAGAGTACAGTTCAGTTTTTATTTCAAGGTGATGATGATCATGATGACGATGCTGCTGCTGCTGCTGTTGCTGCTAGTCGTGGTTGGAGTAATTTGTAGTAATGGCGTTCTTATGATTGTGATGATGGATCTCGAATCGATTTTATTGCACCCACTATGTGTCTTAGGACGCGGGATACTCCCTCCCTCAGACTCTATTTCCATCTCTATCTCAGAGGTATTTTATTATTTATGTAGCCATCTCTGGACATGTTCCACTTGAGTCCAAATGAATCATTCCAGAATTTAATCGTTTACTTGTGTGGATAATAATAAATTTCATTTCAATTAATATCAAATAGGACAGCCATGGGATGGACAGAATTGGAATTCGTCACCCGGTTAAGTTGATTCCTCTCCATACAGGCAAATGAATATGTATATACTCCTACGAATACACACTGGCACTGAGTTCGATTGAACTGTGGGTGGTTATGATTGAAAAAGTCCGGGGCCATCTGTCTATAAAAGGTCAGAGGTGTTTTCCTTATGTCGGTCGCGCTGGGAAATGCATTGAATCATTTATCACGATGATGGTGGTCGGTTTTCAAATAAGCACCCAAGGCTTTGATGTAGTTTTTCTGTTTTAAAGTTTAAAGTAAATTTCAGGATTAGCTTGGGGCTGTAGGTTCACGAATGAGCCATTGCTTTGGTAGAAAATTTGGGGGATGCTTGTGTTTGGTTTTTTTTTTTTTTTAAACTTTACTTTTGTTCTTTTGTGATACTTTGCAAACTTGGAACTTTTGAAATATTGGTAGTACAATGGACTGTGTGTTTTTCGTCAATTTGTTTATTATACCCTGTGCTGGTACCACAATTGAGGAGAACATTTTGCTCCCATGTAATTTTGATTCAGGAAACCTATAAAGGGTATACATATCAATATAGCCAATGATTTAGTGAAAATGTTTTCAACATTTTTTCAGTCTTAACTAGGTTCAAAGTTCTTTTGTCCCGAATTAGAAAAAGAAATCATACATGAGTTCGCTAACGATAATATTACGGGCAGCAACATCTGGGCGAAAACGTTACAAGCATAGTGCTTTCATTTACCGGAGCAAAGTTAGCGATTGCTTCATTTTCAAACATAAAGTTCGCCCTCCCTTTTTTTCGTGAGCGCAGGAATCATATCGATATTATTGACAGTATTGTGATAAAAATTGCAGTAGTATGATGGAAAATTGCAAGTTATTTTCAGTAGGCATAGCAGGTAGATATCACCGCTTGCATTGATCGACTTCCACGATTCGATTGGGGATGTTTTCGTTTAACTTGAAACAATTCCTGCTAGTGCTGGTCTTTACCTAAATCCGTCGATCAGATAATGAGAAGAGATCTTTAATTTTTCTCGTGTTTCTTACAGCGAGTAAGCTCATTAAAAAAATGTAAATTCGACCCCGTCCGTCGCCCTCTGAGCTAGCTTGGCAGAAGTGGTTACTAAGGGAAATTGCAATTGCAGTCTTTTAGTAAATGTTTTCGGCTCGGCGATTCTTCCGATTTTGGAAGCCAGTTCACTACTACTTGAGACACGGCCATAAGTGGTTTCGTTCCCCGTGACCCCATGTAGTCTTCTGACAGTCTTCAGGGAAGTCTTGCGTTTTTGAACCAGCTTAGAGGTCTTAAAAGGGTACAGCAAGATCTTTGGTGTAGCTTGGATGTCGCTATAGATGCAAATGCTTCGCTCGTCCACCGATTCTTCACAATATACTTCGTTACTATCGGGATTAGATGGTATTTCTATTTGGAAAATAGCCCTCTAACGAGGAGTTAAATCTAACGTAGTCGTTATATCGTATCTATAAATATAACAGCACCACATCCTCGATCGGCTTTGTAGCCATGCAGCAGGAGTTCTGCTGTCATTACATCATCACAGTCAAAAGACATTCTGTGAACAAGGTCACAGGTGAATTGCTTATAAGGTCCAGCGCGTGCTGTACCAAAAACCATTTCTCTTTAAACGAAAGATGAGCTTAAAAGTGCTCCTGATATGAATAACAAGGAGAGGGGATGCTAGGAAAAGTCCGGCTTTATAGTGAATTCAAAGAACCATTCTTAGTGACATGCACCATGACTTGCCTGCAACTTTTTTTAACTGTCAGAGGGCCTACAGCGCCTTAGAGAGCTTCTGACGTTCAAAGAAGTTTGTTGTATGGGACAACACCCCAGTGCCTAACTTCTTTTGAGAATCAGGGTGTGGTGCCTTAAGCATTAAATAAGCCAAATCAGTCAACTTCCTCCTAGTGTACTAGTTATCTATTACGTCTGAGGCTGCCTGTGCTTTGGAGTGAGGAGATAGGACGCACATTCAAGCAACCCCGTAATTACGTATTGGCCGCAGTGTTTATGTGTTATTAAGATAGGATCTCCGGCGCTGGTAAGCGCGTTGCATCTTAGAAATGGAATGCATTGGCAAAACAGTTTCGGGCGCGCGAGAATCATTTCCATGCTCCTCATCATGAAGGAAGTCTCAAGCAAGAGACAGAAAATCTCTTCTTTCGGCTCAGTTTAGGTGCTATCTGATTTTTTGAGTGATCCTAGCCTAGCTGCTTCCCCTTTTGAGAACATTGATAAGCCTGCTGGCTTTCGTTTTTTCAGCAAAAGACTTTTTGAGAGCCTCTCTTCGAAATTCGAATTAGACTCTTGTATTCTTTTTGCTTCGATCGGTAAACTGACTTGCCTATAAGTTTTCTAGTTTCAGGGCACCGTTCAGGCCCTAAAGAACTCCCTCACGCTATTTTGTTATGTGTTCAGGGTAGCATTAACAGACTCGCTCCTCTTCCGTTCAGTTAGTTTTCTACGGATTTCTCTTCTTTATCAAAGTCGAGACGCCGCAACCTATTCAAAAATCATAACATGGAGACCTAAGATACTATAATATATTCCATTCTGTGATCTCCTTATTGTACCTGTTGTCAAGTGTCTATCTTCTTCTCCACCTAATTAAAGACGACGCTGATTTCGATCTCTCTGTCGTCTTAACCATCTGTAGAGCCAACGGGGGCTTTTGTGATGTTTTCGCGCCAAAATTTTGAATGATAACTGGTGTACATACTCATGCTAAGAAAACAATGAATAACGTTTTTATTTTGAGAAATTTTAGCAGCAAAAAGCGAACAATATTCAAGGGAAACAAGTCACTGATCTTCTGCCCAGCATGCATGCTATCGAAATAAAATCAAAAGTTGTCTACAACCGTTGTCGAGTAGAACTGAAGGTCCTTTGCGCTCATTATTTTATCAATCTCAGATGCATCTCTGTTAAGAAAGTTGTGCTGGGATCTAACTTGGAGATGCGCTTTAAAAAGATCTGCCATTGGCTTAGAGACTTAGAGCTGGTTGACCAAAGGGTCAAGCCTCCACGGTGCAGTTTAAAGCACCAAGTAAGAAAAGAATGCAAGACGCGGAAAAGTCTTTTAACTTGTAAAACTTGTTGGCAATTATTGTTGGAATCCAAAACAACCTAAGAATCTCTTAAAAGACAGACAAGACCACCGATGAATAACAGCCGTCCTATTTTTGAGCTGCCTTCAATTAGCTGAGGTTTGATTGCATTCTTATCTGGAGTAGTTGATGATGTCATACCTAGTAGTAGCAAATGCTGTTTATACCTACATGGTTTTTGTCCAGTAAAATGAAAACAAATTAATTTCTTTTAAACCCTTTGACGTCAGTGAATGGCAACAAATTGTAAAAGAACTGGCCATTTCCCCACTCATTGCCCCCGACGAAGTCGGCCTGGTCCCTATTCGCTTCCAGATTTTCAAAGATTCAATATTTGTCTGTCGAGTAATGCAAACCGTAGTCTTCAGAACGAACCATAGTTTGTAGTATAATGAATTGAGATCTGGGCTACCATATCTTCCGCAATCATCCGCAGAAATGAAGTTTGGAGAAGCTTTTGCCTTATGAGCTGGAACAAAGTCTTGTTGAAAGGTTCATGGCTTATGTGCGAATAGTGATTTATCTACACTGTTTTCTAAAATGTCCGATTGATACACTTTCCTCGAAGTTTCGACAGGTTTTCTCGCAGAAATGGAGCTCGGTGATCCCATTGTAGGCGACTCTCTACCTAGCCGGTGTATCTCTTGGATGTGCTGAATCCCAAATATGCGCTGATATGGATCTCTCGAGACATGATTATCAGCTTCCGCTCAGCGGACTTTGACGAAATTGATTCTTCACGGCTTTGATGATTTGTGGCTCTAACACATTAAGTGTGGACGGACGGATTTTGCCCTGTCAACTATTTCATTAGTATATTCAAGATTGGCCGCAGCATTCGAAAGAATTCGCTTTTTCAGAGCTGCATTTTTTAAGACCATTCAATGACTGCATCAACTGACTTTCAAAACTTTTACGCGGGAACTTTGCACAAATGTCACTTATCAAAAAGATGGATTTATCAAAACATTTGCTTGTATAAGCCAAGATAGAGTATCACTTACTATACATACATATGTATGCAAAGGATGTTTTAAGTAAAGTATCGGAATGGAATCCTTTAGGAGGGATTTCTAGACATATTGAGAAAAATTTGCACGAGGTAAACAAGGTTTTCCGTCATATGCGGCTTAAAAATTAATACATTGAACGTAAGTATCGATCTGGATCTTTTTGAACTTCTTAAGGATCAGCTGTGTGTAAATATTTGACCAATTGTGGATAAGGCCCGATTAAAAATAGATGAATATGCAGTTTAATACAGGGGTACTATGCGTATAGCTTAGGAGACTAACATCTCTATAGTTGACGAAGTTTAGAGCGTATCTTTGGATGCAGAAATGGCCCATTAGGTAGATCATCCTTTTCCACAAGATTTTTTGTTATACTTGATTTGGATATAGATTCACTTAGTTCACTTTAGTTGTCTGGATTAAAATATTGTTTGGGCAGATTTTAACCTTGTTGTTGACTGTCATAAGACATTTGCTCAAGTTTTTTTTACTTAAAATCATGTGCTGTGCACATCAAATCTGCATTCAAATAGCCCCTTCTATTCTCTTTAGGTGTCACCATAGAACAATTTTTCTTGCCATATTTACTTGAAATCTGTACTTTATAGCAATCAACGTCCTCCACTTATTGTTCCATATACAAGTTTGGGCTTGGTTATCCTCTTTGCATTTTCCACGGTTGCCCTCAGTGAGTCTTCCCTTCTCTCAGACTTTTCGTTGGTTCGGAGCAGATAATAATCAAAAGCACGAACATTCTGGACTAGGTTCGAGATCGAATATTCCGCAGAGAGTCTAAAAGTTGTCACAACCATCGAAAAATCGCAATAAATAACTCAAAAAAGGTGTTGTGTGTTGGACATTTCTAACAGAGTACTATAGTACATTGGATTAAAACAGTTCCATTGTATATTACATAGCTGTACAATTAGTACAATTGATACGTAATTAGCAAAGGTCATTGCTAGGTCAACCCGAACTGTTACGTCTTCCAAAGAAAAAGGGAAGGAAAGAAAGCGTACGCACATTCCAAAAATTAATCACTGTCCGGATATATGTAGCCTCTTTGCTGATCCATCAGAAGATCTGGAAAAATTCTTATTTCCATTGAACTCGAAAAGTGTTCTAAAGAATAGTATCTTTAAAAGAGCAATTTCAACGTCGAACTGCTACAATAGGAAGAGACCGCTCATGGCTGTTTTGATCGAGTTTTCTCAAAACTCTCGGGTTCAGTGGCAATCAGAGAGTATACCTCTTATCTACTGGGTTTCCACCTGCCCCATCGAAGGATATATAGAATAGTACTGCAGAAAATAACGAGATGGACTCGCGAGTAAAAAGGAAGCTAAGAAATAAAAGAGTAGTAGACGCTTGTAAAAGTCTTAGGCCTTCTGTTGAAGTACGGAATGGAGACCTTCAGTTTCAGAAAAACACTAAAACAAGACGATACATTGCCCCATGATTTTTTTTATGGGGTAAATTGGTAAAATTGTTATTTATTCCAGAAATTACTTGCATAGGCAGTCAAGGCAGGAATACAACGAGCTGTCAATGGAGGTCTAGCGACAATTAAAGCAGAATTATTAAAGATGTGTCTAGTGTGTAACAGAAATGACGCGGAAATTATGCAAATTTATCCAAAATCATGCGAAAAAACACTCTTGCCCATCGTCGCTACCTTGGGTTAGAAGACATTTAATTGAGTAGTAAAGTCGTCTCTCGAGAAATCAAACAGACATTACCCAAGAACTGATCAATTCAGAAATGCTTTACGGCTCAGAAGAGTGGACACCGACGAAAGGGTATGAATATACTCTCTCGAACGAAAAGATATTCAGGTAATTTTCAGTGCCGCTCGCATCAATGAATGAAGGAGACATTTTAGCAGCGAACTTTATGAGCTGACGAACGAATCTGACCTCGCCAGAGAAGCTAGGATAAAACGGCTTAGATTTTAGTTGACCAGGTCACCTTGAATGAACGGACTGGCAGCGCCCCGCTCCGGAGCGTATTTTGGTGCAACCGAGTGAGATAACGCGGTAGAAGAAGACACTCTCTAGTGGTGGGGGGCCTCAGCCAAATTCTAGAGCGCATATTGGACAGCGGGCAAAATCGGCGCAAGCTATAAAAGCTTGTTAGCTGAAGCTCTGGTCCACCTCGATATCATTTTTTAGTTAAATAGCCCTGACAGCTCCTACATAACCCTGAGGTAGGCACAGCATATGGTTTGGATTAATTTGGAAACTCAAAAGGTAAAAAAATGATTCAAAATCCGAAATAGATCAGTGGTCTTTTCAATACGTCGAAGAGTGAGCCCACTATGTCCCAACTATCATTCTTATTTAACTGTCTTTCGTAATTATATATCGTACTAAAATTAGTTTAAATTTTTGCAGAATGCATTATTCGAACGCGTAACTAGCAACCATCTATAATAAGTGTTGGCAGACACGATGGCTTTTAGCTGTCCTAATGCATCTCATTAGCTTTTTCACAATGTTACTGAAAACTGGAATTTCACGT
This sequence comes from Volucella inflata, assembly GCA_928272305.1. Classification (NCBI taxonomy): domain Eukaryota; kingdom Metazoa; phylum Arthropoda; class Insecta; order Diptera; family Syrphidae; genus Volucella; species Volucella inflata. The sequence continues at coordinate 144,076,239 of OV743716.1, read as the reverse complement.
GTCAGTTGAAAATAAATTTGTGTCTGGATAATTGGATAACTAGGCAACTAGTCCCAGAGCTTGTTAATATGAATCTAAAGTTACCACTGCCATAGATAGTAGGTAGATGTACGAGTAGTAATCCTGCATCTAAAACTGTTCTTCTATCAGCTTCAAGGATGAATCCGATTTCGATTCGGATTAAGTTTCCAACCCAGTGACAGGCCACAACCTGCGTTATCGTTACTTTCACTTGGCGTTCAATTGATTCGACAGTTAGTTGAAAGTTGCTTCCATACCGTTTTGCAGGGCATCCCAATTAAGTACTTCCATTTCAACTTGACTTGAATAATAATTATTAATTTTTTTTTTTTATAAAACCCATAGCGTTCGCATTCACGTAGCACATTTTCGAAATGCATCATCGTCAGCAGAATTTTCTATTGCTTCAGGCTAGAATCGGTATGAGGAAGGTATGGTGCGTAGTGGTGTGGGACGAAAAGCATTAAGCCAGCTTCTCATATGCATCATCAACAAAGTTGCACACACTTGCAGGCAACTACAGAGCACACACTTAAATCGAGGCTCCACATTGTAGATAGTTGGCTCCTATGTGCTCCGATACGGGGCATATGAAGTGAATAGCTTGCACAAGAAAGCTCTATTGCTTGCCCAGTTCGCGCATTCATCTGTGTGCATTGGTCGTCGCGTGAAATAGCACAATGGCGACAACGACGATGAAGACGACATAGTTGTTCGTTTGTCAGGCGGCTGTATTCGTATATACTCGTACAAAATTAAGCCTTTGAGCGAGGAAATTTCCCCTCCTCGAGCTAAAGAAGTGTGTATCCATTCATCCATGTATCCGTATCCAGAATTTTGCATTTCATTTTCGAATGCAGTTCATGTTCAAGGCCAGGCACTAGTAACAGTTGTGCTATAGATCGAACCGTAGCGATATTTGTATCTGTCGAATGCAAGCGTTAGATATGAATAGAGGTGTATAGATACTCTTGTGTATAGTGGATTGTTTGACTTGCATGTTTTTTATTTGTATTGTGTGTGTACGAGTATAGGTACTTTTATCGTTGCTAGCCGCGAGTGCCTCTGCCGCTGCTGCTGCTGCTGCTGCCAGGCAGCGTTATTAATAAATCCAATAAGAGTTTTTTTTTTTTCTTTATACAAACTGCAATCTAACTATTACCGCGATTTTGCATCGATATCCATACGTAAATATACTGGTATTAGTTTAGATACATTGTCTGATGTATAGTTGAAAGGTATTTCTGTAAATGTACTCGTTTGGAAGCTTATTTAATAAATAATCCGACTGATAGTCTATGCTATCGGTCGCTATTATTTCCTCAAACAAAACTACATATATTTCATTGATGGATGAATTGTACAGACCGTGGCATTGTCAAGATACAAACTCTGCGCTGCATCTACTTCTGCCGACAATGATGACCATGAGGATGATGCAATATACTCACGCATGCATACTTATGTACATACGCTCAAATGTGATGGCATTTGATGGGTTTTTGAATCTCATCTCCAGATGGTGAAAACATCTTAGAAAAGTATTGCTGTACTGTACGATTGTACAGCTAAAATGAATTTGAGATTAATTTGGTTTTTTTTTTCAGAATCAATCTTTTAATCAACGTTAGAAGTTAGGGAATTTCAAAGAGAAAGGCCGTGGCTTATAGCTTTGCATTACATTGAATGCAATTTGACGGAATATACCACAATTCTAGCTAAGAAAACGAGCACCTATGTCCTAGTCTGGCACATGTTTGATTTATATTTGAGATCGCACTTATTTTTTTATACTTTACTTTCAGTTGTGCTAATCTTCAGAATCTAATAAGAGCCAAACGGAAGGCTCTTGATTGTCCGAGCAACTAAAAGTTTTCCTAAAGATGGGGCTTCTGGAATTGTGAGCTGTGAGTTTTGCAAAATTCTTTCAAAAACATGACAAACTTCGTCTTGCTTGAGTCTCTTTCTGACATTGAATGTTTCGTTTTTGTCTTTATCGACGATGTAGAGCAGAGGGGACTTTTTATGGTCATCCTCCATAGTCGAATGAGCTCTGCAGGGATCTCAAACCAGACATGTCTCTGTATAGTTCCTCTGTAGTGACCATGTCGTTTTATAAATCGATGACAAGACGGTGTGTATCGATTTGGAATTCTTAGGTTTTTTTCCAAGATCTGTCGTAATGTGAAAAGTTGGTATATCGGGGACATTTTTGCTCTAAAACCACTCTTATATAGGCCGATTAGACTTAAAGAGTTTAATCAGAAATAATTTTATATGCCATGTTGAGGATTCTTACTCCCCTTATCAAAGGTCAAAAAATTGCAAAACAAAAGGAGGTTTTGAGTGGATAAATTCCTGGAAAAGAGGGAATTATGTTCATAGTTTGAAGGAATATGTATTTATTGAAAGATATTTTGCGGGAAGTTGACAAAGAATATCGAAACTTTTCTAGAATGACTATTCTTAAGATTAAATTTTTAGTTTGTTTATACAAGGTGGCGGCGATGGGGCGCAAAATTAATCATCCAATTTCGTTTTTGAATTACTTTTTTACTTAACAAAAAAAAAACGATTTTGAGTGATGGAGATCTTTATTTGGACTTTTACAATTTTTTCTGTTGAGTGAAAAAGATGATATCCGCCAAGTGGCTGGCGTCAGTGTTGATACACATTCGTGCTGCCCGTTTTATCGTATTTTCCATGACTGTCAGCAAGATTTCCGGTGATAACTATTCGCATTCCTGTCAAATAAACTCCTTAACCCTAAAATGGTAAACATATTTTTTAACTCTTTATTGGTAAACTTCGCCTGTGAGGCGACTTTAATAAAAAAAATGCACATTTCACCGTTAAAAAACAAAAAAAGTATTAAAACAAAGAAAAACGTATTTACTTCATGTTTGGTATCAAGAATGAACAAAAACAAAAAAAAAACTCTCAACTAAGTCAGCGCGAGCGCACGTTTTGATACGAGTAAGCGATTGTGAAATATCGCAAAAAAAAGGCAATTGCTTCGTCTCACAGGCGATGTTTACCATTCTAGGGTTAAGGGCTGTGAATGTGTGGGGCTTATTGGCATAAGTCCGCGACTTCAAGTAGCCCCAAGGAAAGAAGTCTGGGATGGTTAAATCGGGCGATCTTGCTGGCCATGCCAAATCGCCAAAACGGGAGATTACGCGATCAGGAAACGCTTCCTTCACAATATCCATTGTGGGTCGTGCTGTGTGTGCGTTTCCACCGTCTTGTTGAAACCACATGCTCACTAAGCCCTGCTCATCCAATTTCGGCAGTAAGAAGTCGTTTATCGTGGCTCTGTAGCGTTCGCCAGTAACAGTAACCGTATTACCGCGATGCCGTCCTCAAAAAATCACTCCTCCCGCATGAACACCGCACCACACAGTGGCTTTGAGTAGATGTAATGGCTCTTCATGCATCACACGCGGATTTTCAGTGCTCCAGAAATGAAAATTTAGCTTATTGACGTAACCGCTTAAGTGGAAATGTGCCTCGTCACTCATGATGATTTTCGAAACAAAATCGTCCTCTTCGTTGTTGATATTGGGGATGGCTTGACAGGAGGCATAAACTGTCGTTCGAGTCGAGTAGCTAAGCGCCGGGATGTTTACCCAGTTGGCGCGACAAGATTAGGAAATCTGCGTCGAAATTCAAGCTGCGCTAACACCATTAATGGTCAAAAAATCAACACAATTATTCCACTACTTCTAGCAGATGATGACAGCGATGAATGGCTCTGGCTTCTTTTCTTTATGGATTGCACTATTTTCCCGCTGGCTGAGTTTCGGCGATTGTTTCAGTCGTTTCCACCGGCGATAACTGCTGCAGCTGCAAAGCAATAATTTTGGTACTTTTGTCCTTCTGTAAAAAAAACAACAAATAACGAGTAAGGCAGCAGATGCTGTGGATGTTGGCTGTCAGTGACTGTCACCTACTGAATTCAATGTGGTTGATCTTTTTGACAGATGTCATACAATCTTTGGCAATTTTAGTCATGAAGTCATTTACCACGCAACAACGCATTTTTGTTTTTTAATCATTTATGTAAAATTCGTGAATTTTTCTGTCAACCAAATCGCGCTTGTGAGTTTGGAATTCATGCAACCGTGAAGCTTTTTGAACAAATTGGTTCGGTATCGGGTCAAAGTCCATATCAGCACGCTCGGCCAGCACGTACACGCCAACACATCCCTAAAACCAATCAGGCACCTCAATTAGTCGCCGAAGTCAACAATTGGGCCTCACTTTAAGACAAATTTTAAAGGTTGATCTTCATTTGCAAGCCTAAAAAACCCAACTTACACCAAAACTGAAGCCTTCTTTGAACCATCTACTACGTTGCTGATTTTTTAAATGGATCTGTATGTTAGATTTCGGTTAGAGGAGATTGATTGGTTTCCAAAGTCCAAGGTCTTGCGATTTGACAACTTTGTAAGACTAAAGTCTATCCAAATAATCCAGCGACAATACAGGATCTCAAACATAATATCTAACCTGAAACGAAGACTAACATGTACTCCACATGTACCTGCTGCTTTAAACAGCTCTGCAGTTAAGACCTTTGTTAGACTTAAATTTGGAAATTGGTGTCGCTACTTCAACTCGGTCGGGTGATCAAAAATGTTTATTGTTTGGTTCATTCTGCCTGACGGTATAATGTTGCTAGCTATCACCGTTGAACTATCTGACGAAAAAATCTTTCCAACATCTTTCTCGCCCACATAAATCAGTGATCTGAAGCTTCCTGTTTACGACATATGCCTAAGCTGCCAAATTAAAATAAGGCTTTAGGGACTCTCACGCTTATCATCCATCTGAAAAGGCGAGAATGGAAAGTTTTTCAGTTTCAGCAATGCAAGTGGCATTCATAGATAATAATTTCACGACAGCATACATCATTTTGTTTTGAAAGAATTGAATTATACTCACTTGATTGTTTCTCATTTAGTACTGCTGTTAATATCGAAATTTAATGAGCCTACAAAACGCTACCGTCTTCGTTCTACAGTCGAAGAACAGTGACTTAAGTCTGGGAACGAGGGTGAAAAAACAGCAAATGAATACGAGTAAATTGGTTCCAATCCAATAGCAGTCAAGAAATCATTAATCAAGATTGAGAAGGATGTCGGACAGAACAGAGCCCTGGGGCACACCAACATTTATTTAATGAATATCAGACTTAAAAGCATCAAAAACAAACTGAATTAAACGTTCCAATTCCGACTAATTTCTTATCCATTGAAGAAGGAAGTCATCAATCTCCGGATGCAAAAAGTTATTTGATGGCTTAGAAATATTAAGTGCAACTATTATCAATCAAATCGCCAATAGACTTGTTGCTAGCATAACTCTCAGAGCACATAGTCTGTTGGAAGAATTAGTCTTTCTTGCGTATGACTTAATTTTCAATGCTTTCGCCCATATTGGTGCCGAATACATTTTGATTGACTGCACCACCCTTGCCAGAACTAGTCTCATTTGTTCTCTGGGTCCTCCTATGTTTGTCATTATTCTGTATAAGGCAGCGCTCACCTTTGCAGATTTGTCGCACGTTCTTTCAAGGTGCTCCTTGTCTAGCATCGATCATCATACCTAGGTATCTGATTTATCTGATAGCAGGTTTTGATGTTATATCGTGATCACCCACCTTAGGTGGTGATTGTCTCTCTTTCCTTGCGACTGGTAACTAGAACTGCTTTCGTTTTATGTTCTGCCAGCTCTAACCCAACTGTTGCCGTCCACCGTCTTACATTTCGAATACATTCATTGCCGATGTCTTCTACCTCCTCCAGGTGTTTCGCCGCCACAACGATTGCAATATCATCTGCAAAGCCTATGATATTAGCCTCAATCAGGATTCCAAGTCTTAGAACCCTGTCGTACATAATGTTCCTAAAGAGAGGTCCTAGTACCGATCCTTGTGGAACTCCGGCAGTTATGTGGTACTGCCTTACTCCATCGTCGGTATCGTAGAGTAGGAACCGATTGCCGAAGTAACTTAGCATAATTTTTATTAAAAACCATGGCACCATCATTGACCTCAGAGAGTGTACTATAAGCACCCAGTTTGCAGAGTTGAGGGCATTTTTGACGTCTAACGTAGAACCTCCTCTCCATCTTCTACTCTGAATGGCTTCTTCTAGGGTCGTAGTTACCTTCCGAATAGCATCTACTGTAGAGCGAGCCTTTCTAAATCCATACTGCTGGTTTGAGAGACTTCCGGCTTAATTAATTGACGCCTCCAATCGGTTGCATATAATTCGCTCCTATGGGACGGTATGACGAGGGCTCATCTGGTGGTTTATTCCCTTTGGGCAGCAGCACAAGACGTTCCTTTTTCCATTGGTCTGGAAAAACCCCTTCTGTTAAACACTTGTTATACATTTCCACGAATGCTTCTGTATTTATTTTGACGGCTAGCTTAAGAACCTTATTTGGTATGACGTCCAATCTAGGCGATTTATTATTGCTAAATCGTTTACATACATCCAAAAGTTCCGCTTGCGTAACTGGTGGGATCTCACCTACTTCCTGCGGTGGTTCTATATGCTCTGTTGGTGCTTGCTGTGGAAATAATCCCGACACTATTTTTTGCATTATCAAAAGAAGGCTTAATCGAGGGCGTATGTCCTTTCCTAACCTAGGTTGGGTCATCGAGCCTTACCTTTTCAAGTTCTAAGACGATTTCACTACCCATGATCCCATTGTGACCTGGGTCCCATACAAGACTCAGTGAATATAGCAGCTGTCCCTAAAGATACTTTCCCACAATATAGTTTGTTTTCATCAGGATTGTGTATATCTTCGCTTAAAAGACATACTCATGTTGCTTTCTTTTTTACAGAGGAGTGAAATCTAACGTTATCGTCCTCCAGGAAAACACTAAGGCCGCATTCTAAATCGGTTTTTCCAAGATCCAGTGCTTGTTGTACCAAAAACCACTTTCTTTAAATGGAATATGGCTTTGAGGAGTGTAGCCCATGATGTTCATATAAAGGGGAGAGAGATTCATCAATCAGTCTTTATGCCATTATTTTGGAAAAAAAAATCGTCCACTTCGCTGTAGATCTTCTAAAGGGCATGAGCCTAGGTTGGGCGTCATTCGCGGTTAAGCCCCATCAGGTGATATACTGTCTGCACTTTGTATGGAAACATCTTCAAGGGTTTTAATAAAATACGCCGAAGGACGTGCAAAGAGTGACACTTCTTCTGGTTGATGTCGATATATCCTCTACGACATTTTCAGGCACGGCCACGATATTCTCGGCTGAGTGAGAGATATGTGACTTTCCAGGGCTTGATCGATCCCTTATTCTTCCAGTCTCAAAGCGTCGAGCTTCTGAAAGCGGAATTGAAGACATTTGATGACATTTGTAAAATGAATCCCTTAGGTCATATTTTGGATAAGGTTTCACTTAAAAAACTTCATTATAGCTTTGGTTCTATGAACATGTAACTTAAGGAGCAATTGCTTAAAGAATCGTGCTTGCTAATAGTGGTAGAATTATCAATTGAATTGCGAATTTGTGTAAAAATATATTGTCATCCCATTATTGTCCCATTCTCTGTGATTTTTTTCGAAAGGGAGGGAAGAAAAGTACTCGATATATTTAACATTACATCAGCTAGCAATATTATACAAAAATAGACTGTCTTTGTGGCTTGTTCTTGGTAGGCATCGAAGAAAAAAAAAACAAAAAAAAGCTATTTAAATTGGCTTTGCTGGTTATGGTGCAAGGTGCCGGAAGACGTGAAAAAAGTTGCGTGGATTTAATACTGTGCAAGGGATTAGGGTAATGCATATTGACGCATACCAGTAGGGATGTTATGGCGAGGAGGCACACATTCAATTTGAATGGATGTGCCTTTTTCATAGTTTTCAAAGTTTCTGTGATTCAGTGAATCAGACACACTAATTGTATTCTGCATATACTCGTAAATTGAGGTCCACTACCCATCGACATGTTAGGAGTTTGTTTTGAAAACACTAAAACATTTCGGTCCCATACATGTTTCGGAGCACTTTAGCACTATACATCTCGTATAGTTCGCCTTAGATAAATATCTAGGAAGTACGAGTATTTTTCCTTGGATTTTCTTGCTATTAACCACATAATATAGCGTTGTGCCTTACTGTTGAAATTTCATATTTACATACCTACATGGCAACACCACTTTGGTAGTTTGCTTGCTGGCAATCCTTTGAAAGAATCGGTTGTGTTTTTGAATCCATGCGGATACGAAACAAAATCCCGAAATTGCGTCTAAATCGGTCTTTTATTTCTTCAGGTCATAAGCCCAGTTTGTTCAGAATCCGGGAAAGTACTAAATTAAAAGTAAATTTTTTGCTATTAGTTTCCAATTAAAAGTAATTTTAAACCCTAACCTGAAAATGAACCCGAATGTGATAAATCGTGTTCAGCCATTCAATGGCGATAATTTCGCATCGTGGAAATCAGAAATGAAGGCAATTCTCCATAAAGCCCGGTTGTCTAACAATGCCAAAGGGACATTGCCAAGGCCTGCGGAGGCAGGAAATGCGCCATAAGCTTGGGACGCTTGGGATAAGGATATGGACGCGAGAGCAGAACTGATCTTGGTGCTGGAACCAAATATCACTTCTCTGGTAAAAGACAAATTTGTTTACATGACATTTCGAATTTTTAGCCGACACATACGACAGTGATGGACCAAGGCAAAAGGCTGAGGAATTCAGACGCCGTATTAATTTAAAAATGGAAGCTAATCAAAGTATGGGCGATTTCATTCGAGAGTTTAAAACAACAGTGGGCAGACTGCTGGAGCTGGGAACCACGCTGGACAAGGATTTGCTGATGGTTATTCTCCTCGATGGACTTTCCGACGAGTACAAGGACTCACAGGCTGCGTTCGATGCGCAAAGCAGATACTCAGGGCTCGACAGTGGAGGTTAGGGACCGAAAGAAAGACTCAGTGGCAATTTCAAGCACAGCATTTCATTCCAAAGGAAAGTTCAAACCGAAAAATTTTTCAAACTATAATAAAAGTAACTCGTTCTCATTCTCATTTGACTGCCGTAAGTGTGGAAAGAAAGGCCACAAAGCGAAAGATTGTTTCCGAAATAGCGAAAGAGTGGAAATGTGCATTCATCCGACAAAGATGACTACGCGTGCTCAACCCGCTCATTGTTTGATACATTGGAAATCTGCAAGACGAAAAATTACGCGACCTTGGCCAATGGCAACCGAGTTAGCATCGCAGGCATCGGAACAGTCCTAATTCCGGCTAATTTGAGTCATGTAGACAAGGATATTTAACTTTTCAATACGCTGTTTATCTCAGATTTAAAGGAAAACTTAATTTCCGTAGGTAAAGCAACCGAACGCGGCTTCAAAATTGTATTCAAAGATCGTCACGCAAAACTATGCGACAAAAGTGGGAATCTTCTACTATCAGCGGAGAAGAAGCACGGATTATTCTTTATCCAGGAAAAACATCGAGCGTTTACGGCAAGTTTCAACACAAATTTCCTGGAAGTTTGGCCCAAGAGGATGGGCCATCTAAACCTTGCATCCCTTAAACAATTGCCGAAAAACCTGGAAAAGAAAAGTGTCATCTGTGATTCGTGCGTTAGTGCAATAACCAGCATTATTATTGAAAAAACAAGAACCAATAATACCACCAGCGTGGAAACCCTAAAAAGGTATGGTCTTGTGCCTTTTGTTGCTGTATCAGATGGATCTAATACGGGTGTTTTGCGATTGAAGCCAAATTGGCAGTGCTTGGTCTTTTGCCGCGAAATCTAACAACAACACGTTGAATAGCGACCTTACTTGGTTGATAAAGAGGACAAACACAGTAAAGTAACTTTTTAAGATTCTGTCAAGCCTTGAAATGTGTGAACACAGGCAAAGAAAGGGGACACCGATGTTGTTTTGGTTTTGAATGTTTTCAGGTTATAATGACTAGGAAATAACGACCTCAACCTGCAAGTAACAATATATGGCTAAGAAATTAACTAGTACAAGGTGGGGCAAAAGTAATGCCTTAATGAAAGTTGGCTGCCGAGTGCATATAGTATAAAGAGGATTGGACCTAGCTTTGAACCTTGAGGGACACCGTATTTCACATTACTTTTTGATCATAACGCTTTGCAAACTGTGGCGTACGTACTCTGCAAACCAGTCCGCCATGGCCGCCATGAAAAAATGATATCGATTAAATGACCACCTCCTGAGTTGATGCACATATCTGCTCGAGCTGTATGAGCGGTTGCTACGAGTACATCCTTCTGGAACCAATAATGCTTGACACCCAATTTAATTTAAGGGGGTGAGGGCTAACCAGTTACGGTAAGACAGGTGCCGTTTGCACTTGTTCATTACAAATGATGCACCATCACTTTGAGGGGGGGGGGGGGGGGGGGGGGATCGTGTATCTATCTATCCATTTTTGGAGGTGTGAATTGACTCTGTAATATTCGCATTACATAAAAGTTTTATCGCGCGGTTTTGAATCTTATCTAACAGGAATGTCTTAGAAGCTCTCGACACAGATGTGGGCATTGTAATTAAATTTTGGGCGGGTTAATGTCTAATACATTTTTATCATTGCTAAAGAAAAGCTAGACATTCAACAGTATTTTTTGTGAATTCGAATATGTGGCCATTTAATAGTTAGCTCTCATTGATACCCAAAACAAGAACGGAAGGTTCTTCGGTTTCGTCGATGTAGGATAAGGCCTGATGGTGTTTTGGTCTTAAGACGGTTGGCAACATTTTGTTTTGGAAGCATAAAATTCTATCTGTTTATGTAACAGTTACTTTCGGTATTTATTGAGTGGTGGCGATGGCGCGATGGTTAGCTCATTGAACTATCACGCAGAGGATTCGTGGTTCGATCCCCGGCAACACCCTTTCGGCGGGCAATGGCAAACTCCTGAAAGTAAAACTGGCTATGAAAAAGCTTCTAAGGAGTGCCGTTCGGATGTGACAAAAATGACAACATGAGCAACACAATGCCTGTAAAATGCCTTTGAAATACCAATTCCAACTTCCTTGCTCTCGCCAAATTGATGTAGACTGTATGAAGCTGTATGAGTGAACCTGTTCCCATAAATTGCCGGTAATTGAAAAATTCAAACATGAAGAAGAGACGTAAGTTTAAAGGGTCTTTAGGAGAAAAGAGAAAAAGACTCGCTTGCTTATTGGCGGGCTGAACAAATGCCGTTTTCTATTCACTCGGAATGAGTGCTAAAGAGTAGGATTGATGGAAAAGCACCACTTTAGAAGAAAAGGCTATATAACACCTGGTCCAGCAAATTTTTGTAGATGAACTCTTTAAGTACCCTTCGTACCATATGAAGCGCTGATTTGGCTCCAAAGTGCACATGAAGCAAATTAGCTTTTTGATTCATTTACCGTGAGACCAATTTAAGTCGCTTCCAACCTGCAAATGCTTCATTGAGGTCTCCCTATCGACGTCCAATAACCTCGATGCTATCGGCGTACACAAGCAATTGGGAAGACTTATAGAGAATCCTTCCCCTTCTATTTCGCCACTGAATTTTAGCATTGAAAAAGTCACATGACTCCGCGTCGCCTTGTCTTTAACCTTTTTTGACATTGAAGGTCTTGGTTAGTTAGTTGCTGACTTAATTGGAGCCGCGAGTATTTTTCAATGCCATCCTGCGCAACTTGACGAGTTTGGCAGGAATACCAAATCTGAACATGGCATTATAGAGCTCGTCCCTGTGCACGCTTTAATATGCGGTTTCAAAGTCGACAAACAGGTGATGGGTGTGGATTTGGAAGTCCAAGGTCTTTTCGAAGATCTGCCGTTGTGTGAATATTTGATGGCCTAAAACCACCCTGATATGGTTTCAGGAATTACACAAAACAACGGAGAAGATTTTGTAGGTGATGTTTAGCGGACTGATTCCACTATAGTTGGCGCAGTCGAAGGGATTTCCTTTCTTGTGGATTGGGCAAACGATGCTGAAGTTCCATTCATTGAGCATGCTTTCTTTTGACCTTATCTTGCATATAAGCTGGGGGTTGATCCTAACCAGGTCATCTCCAGCTGCTTAAAATAGCTCAGGTGGAAGCCCGTCTGGGCCACATCTTTGTTCAACTTTAGTCGGAATTGTGGTCGTCTTCGTCGGTATACGCCGTTTTCTCCCCTTCTTTTCCGTTCGTAAAACTCACGACCACCTTTCGTCGTGCGATGCAGAGAAGCTTTTTATGCCTTTTGTTTCGCTGCATCGCCTCCTTACATTCGTCATCGAACCAGAGGTTTCTTTGTGGTTGCGGCTTGAAACCAATTATGTCAGATGCTCCTTTTCAGCTGGAAGGTTATTACAATTAATTCTTGGGATTGAGGATTAAGCAGCATCTCTAGTACTTTCAACGAAAGACCAACAACTTTTCCCACTTTAAAGACACTAAAAGTTTGTGGTCCTTCTCCTCGATCGGAGGAGATGCTTATTGGCATATTTGGCATATTGAAAGTAAAAACCTTCTGATTGAGCTTGCGAATATCATTTTGGGCGGTCTTTCCGTTTTTTTTTATTCGTGGCGCTTGCAAGTAGGATCTTTTGACACTCTTGCAATTGCAGCTTTAAGACATCGAAAAAGGTTTTAATACTATATACGGGTATACCCGTCACAAATTCTAATAATCTGAATCCATTGTTGAACGTGGTGTTATGAAGACTGTGTTTTCGGTGGTCCACTTTCTTACTCAGCCTTGTATTAGCATTTTCTAGCAAATTTTCGGTCTCATGCATGATGTTAAAGTCCTTACCCCCTGTATGCGCATGATGGCAAATCAGGCTTATATTGTCGTATCTGGCATTCATACGTATTTGTTATAATGTGTTCATTTACATGCCGAAAGATTAAGACTTCTTGCCTAAGTTTCCTTTGAATAGCGAAACCCACATCCAAATCAGCGTCGCCTTAATTCTTCGTAGCAGTATGATAGATGTTGCAGTTAATTGAACAAGAACGCATGCACACATACAAAGGCGGGCGGTGCATGGTTTTGCATCTTATTCAAATTTAAACGGTTCCTAGATTTCGAAAAAGAAATGAAACTGACACAGGGGGAAGTAAAATGTCGAAAAAAGCAAACCAAAAGCAAAAGCAAAAGCAAAAGCAAGAGAAGATCGATTTGCATTTAAAGGTGGAATTTTCCCGATTCTGCCAAATTCGAAGGAAGCAGTGATGCTAAAATTTGTTTAAGATTAAGAAATTGTTTTTACCCGGCGACATTAGTATACTAGCGCATATGCAGTAACGAGTTTGATGCGCTGTCCGACTTCATACAAAGAATTGTATCCATGTATCCTCATACTGAAATTGTTAGTAAGGGCGATTTCGATATACAAAATTCTGGGTGGCTTCGACATTCTGGACAGACAACACCCAAAGGACGGTGTGTTATCTCAACAACTGCGGAAAACAACTTGACCCAGCTTGTAAATGAGCCCACACGAATCCCAAACGTTGATAGTCATATCGCCAACACCATGGACTTGTTTCTAACCTCTCACCCTGATAAGTACACTGTTGATGTGCTCTCACCTCTAGGCTCGTCGGTCCATTGTGTCATATCAGCTAAATTCTCGTACATTGACCACACAGTTAGAGAAAAAACTCATAAAAGAACAGGATGGCAAAACGATAAAGCCAATTGGAGCGGACTTAACACCTTCTTTAGGAATTTTAACTGGTCGCTATGTATCCTGGATAACAACATGGATGCCGCTGCTGATATGATCACAGACACTATTCTCTTTGGAATGATATCCCTTATCCCTCACCGGATAAAGAGTAATCACACCAAAGGAAAAGGCGTGATACAACTCGAGCTGTAAGGAGGCTGTCAGGTTGAGAGAAATGTTTTTTCGATCCTATAAGAAATATCGGAAAAAATTCAAACGAGCCAGGAATGACTGTAACGCCTTTCTTAAGCGGGTGAAATTCTGCCTCATCCTCCATCCCAACGCTCATTTACAATAACATTCCAGCTGTCAGCCCCTGGACAAAGCCAAACTGCTCGCTGCACACTTTGCAGCCAGCTCAACGCTTCCGCCTACCCTACACTGCGTAAGCTTTTCCATCAATCCTACTCTTTAGGACTCTTTCCGAGCAGATGGAAAACAGCATTTGTCCAGCCCGCCTCTTAAAAAGGCGAATCTTCTTCTCACTACTCTTACAGACCCATTGCACTTACATCCCTTCTTTGCAATCTCATGGAAACGTTGATACTCGTAAATCGTCAGCTCATGAAATACGAGTATCTTGAAACACGAAACGTTCTTAATGACCGGCAGTACGGTTTTCGTAGCAACAGGTCCACTGGTGATTTGATGGCATGTCTCACCGAAAAGTGGAACCAAAGTCTACATCAATCTGGCAAAAGCAAGATAGTTGCACTTGATATTTCTAAGGCATTTGACAGAGTTTGGCATCAGGCTCTTTAGTCGAAATCCGTGCTTTTGGTATCGATGACTCTCTTCTTCAATGGATTAGAAATTACCTTTCAGAACGTTCAATTCAAGTTGTCTTGGATGGTTTCAAGTCTGATATTCACAAAATAAATGCTGGTGTGCCCCAGGGCTCCGTTCTGTCTCCGACACTCTTTTTAATTTTCATCAATGATCTCTTGTCTGCTACTTCTAATCCAATTTACTCCTTTGCTGATGACAGTACTCTCTGCTTTTCATATTCGTTCCCGAAATTACGTCCCTGCTCTTCGGCTGCAGAAAGGGAACGGCTGCGTATGTTAAGTTTATTAAATTCCGATATAAACATCATAACCAATTGGGGAACTACCAACAGTCTGCTGTCGCTTAAGCGAAATTGAAATTCAAATACCCAGCCATTTTACATGAATGGCACTTGCATCGTTGAAACCGAAAAACTTTCCATTTTCGGTATGTATCACAATGACAACCTACGTTGGAATGACCACATAGTCGAAGTCGCCAAAAATGCTGTGAAATGTCTAGGTTTCTATAAGCGATGTAAGAAATATTTTCTGATCTGGCTTCAATATATAAGGCTTTCATCCGCCCAAAATTGGAGTACAATGCTCACATCTAGTCAGGTGCTCTCAAGACTTCTCTGCGCCTACTATATAAGATTCAAAACGGTAATAATATCACACAGTCGATTGACGCCCTCGACCACCGACGTAATGTCTCCTGTCTCACCCTGTTCTATCGCTATTTTCACCACCCGTGCTCCTCAGAAATTGCCAGTAGCATTCCGCCCCTTCAAACCTCCAACCGTAACACCTGTCTCGCTATGAATGCTCATCAGTACACCCTCAAGCCCACTTTCAGACGTACCCTGAAATATCGTGATTCTTTCTTAAGCCGAACAACCCGCTAGCCATTACAATATTCAGACATTTAAGACCAACGTACATAGGTACCTCTCTTTTCTCCCTTCCTAAATTTCCATCGCCCGCGCTATGTGCAAATATTTTATGGGTATACAAAATCCCTTGTGCGCGCGCCAATCATAAAAAAAAAGTATGTCGCAACACATATGAAATTATTTGTTCTTCCTGTCACACTTCTCGGTCTTTAAAGAGTCGAAACTTTATATTTTGTTAGATGTTCCTTGGTAAACGTCACATGGAGTGTCATTGAATGATGGATCAGTGTTGCCACTCCGACTACAAGAGAAAATGGGAAGCCAACCCAACCCAAATTGAGAATCTAGTTCTATAAGACAGATCTTAACTTTGACGGTTAGACCAGTTACCTTATGTACCTTACTCATGCTTAATTAGCTCTTTGAACATGGTATTCCCCAATTTGCTTGGAAAACTTGTTTACTATTGAAGTTTTGCGTACTTAGATATCGCAAAGAGTTATGAGTATGTGGAAAAGTGACGAATTTGTGCGAAAAAATATCTCCATCCAGTAGCAAACATTCAGTAATGAAAGGTGCCAAAGACAGATTGCAATTGCGCTACGAAAATCTCGCTAATCATTATCCTAGAGTCTGTATTCTCAAATTGTAGGTCCAAACCACAAACTCCATTTGTATTACTTACACATCCCCATCACAATAAGCTCCTGCTGACATTTAGGGTTCTAGGAAAATATTTCTTCGAAATGTAATCCAATGCCGTGATGTTAGTTAAGAATCGAATGTTATTTTCAAGGATGAACCCCTTTCAGTTGTAATAGTTGTAAGTGCCACAGTAAATACCATCAGCACCAGCGTACCTTATTTAGTTCAAATCCAAATGCGGGGAAGTTTACCTCGTAAGGTTCTATTGAATTTTTCTATATGAATGGTAGCGCAGGAGAAATGCAAGGAGAAAATTTTCTACCAGGATTCTCAACGTCATTTATAGGTATGTATGGATGTACTCGTATGACGGGTTGTGGGTGGAAGATGCCTACGTGCAGACTTTAGGCACTTTACGCGCAATCGCTTGCAAATGTAATACTAATGCAACGAACTTACGAGTACATTTGAGTGTAGTTGTGACCTTGGCCTCCAAATGCATATTCCTTTGGATGCAATGCTATAAAGTCTGCAACTACGAGTATAGGTATAGTGCCAACTGGGTGGGGTACTGTACTGATTTTTAAATGAACATTGTTTGACTGTCGTAGTGTTAGCTTTTCTTGATTTGGATTGTGACAAATGGTTAATCAAAAGAAAGCACATATTCCGCAGAGCCTAGGCTGTAAAGGATTATGTACAATCATGAAGGAATGCATTTTTGTAGTCATACTAAGAATTCATGTTGATTTATTTGAATTCAATGACTTCAACTTAAAATAAATAAATCAGCATTCAATTTGAAATCATGAATGGCCAATTACTTTTACTCCAAGTTGGTTCTATTTGTGCATGCCACCTAAGATGAGGTTTACTTCTACTGGGTCGTTCCTCCTCCTCCGGCACCGGGCTCTGTAGGCCAAATTATTTGCGCCCAATCGCTCTACATGTCCTAGCCACTTCAGGCGGCTAAGCGGAGATTTTTGTGCCTCCGGTGTTTGCTTGTGAGTTCCGCACAAATCCTACAAGTATGATGAAGAAGTCACATGCTGCCACAACATCTTGTTTAAAACCCTTTTTGACATCCAGGAACTTGCTTAATTCGTTGATGACTTTGATGGAGCATCAATCTGATGTCAAAACAGGACATGGCCTCCGATAGGAGTCAATCAAGTTATTGACGAAGGGTTCCAGACTTTCACACAATATAGCAGATAATATCTTGTACGCAATGTTGAGAAGAGTTATGCCTCTATAGTTGGCGCAGTTGAGGGGATCTCGTTTTTTGTTACAAACGATACATAGACTCGATTCATCAGACGATTTCTACTTAAAAGGAAGCCGATGTTCTTCTCGTCTTTTCTGGCTCGTAGAAAGATACGAGTATATAGTCCTTCGTTGTATCGCTCCTTTAAATGCTTCTTTTGTAGCTGCATGTGCTTGCTGACATTTATTGGTGACATCAGACGAATCTTAGCACATCAGTTTTTGCGTATCTGAAGGCACATTGGTAACGATGCCACTGGTCTGCGATATTTGATGCTGGCGGTATAAGAGTTGTTGAGAGATTTAGATACGAGTTCGGTGAAAATTCATGATCTGGAGGCCGCCAATCCTCCTTGTGCATATTGAGCTGAGGTAACCGTGTACTTGCTATAGTGTCATGTAGCCTTTGCTTGCCAACTTACCAACTATCCTACCAAAGATGCTTTCCTTTCCTATCCTTAAAAACTTCTACTATGACTTTAACGCTATAACTCATATGTGTTATCGAGGAGCTCGTAGAAATCTTTTTTTAATGACGTCGTCCTTGTGTTTTATTGTGGCATGGGTGCATATTAAGAGAATTTAGCCTTGATACGGCTATCATAAGATGCTCGCTCACGTATCAGAAACACGTCAGCTGCTGTAGTAGTAAACATGAAGATGTTTACGCATGTGTATACAATTTGTGTTCTTCTTGTATTATTATTAAGAACAATAATACAACTTCAATGGCGAATCCCATTAATGCAGATCAATCTAAATGATTGTATTCATTTTAACTTCAATTTTTTAAGTTTTCTTTCCTTGGAATATAAAAATATCCGTATCCGGGCACAGAATTTGAAAGTCAGTTGACACTCTGTTTAAATCTTATTATAGCAAGTATTTTAAATTGGAGTTGTGTCTTCACTAACGCATAAGCTACGAGTATTTCGAATGGTTCAAAGACTGGCTAACACATCTAAAATACAATTTAACACAGCTTTCTTATAAAAGCATAAGGTTGTGAGATGAAATATGGAAATGCTTTTGCTAATGTTGTTCCACAAATTCTGAAGGAAGTAACAGATGGGTTCCCACAAATAATAGAAGTCTTAGATGGGCCGAATATATTGCTTTTTCAATTAATATTCAGGGATTCCTTAACTGTAAAATATGGTCGGACGAAAGTATGCCCGAAGAATGGAACCTCAGCATTGTTTATCCAATTCTCAAGAAAGGAGACCCTCTGAACTGCGCCAACTACAGAGGCATCAGTCTCCTTAACATCGCATATAAGATCTTATCCGCCGTATTGTGTGAATGCCTAAAGCCGTTCGTCAACAACCTGATAGGTCCATATCAGTGTGGCTTCAGGCCAGGAAAGTCCACCATCGACCAGATATTCGCACTACGGCAGATCTTGGAGAAGACCCATGAGCTTCAGATCGATACCCACCACCTATTCATCGATTTTAAGGCCGCGTATGACAGCATCTATAGAGACGAGCTATATAGAGCAATGTCTAGTTTTGGCATCCCTGCCAAACTCGTCCGTCTGTGCAGGATAGCGATGGAGAATGCACGCTGCTCCATCAAGGTCGGTAAAGATCTCACCGAGACCTTTGATGTCCAGAAAGGATTTAGACAAGGCGATGCGCTGTCATGCGATTTTTTCAACATCGCACTTGAAAGAATAGTGCAAAACTCACGAACAAACACAAGAGGCACTATCTTTCAAAAGTCCGTCCAACTACTCGCATACGCCGACGATATTGACATAATCGGGAGAAAACAGCGTGATGTCAGTGGCGCTTTCGCGAGTATTGAGACGGAAGCGGCGAAAATGGGTTTAGCGGTCAATGAGGGCAAGACCAAGTATATGTTGTCAAGCAAAAAGGACAACCAATGGATGAGGGTGTTCTTGGTTGCTTCGAGAGAAAAATTCTTCGGGCGATCTTCGGTCCCGTCTGCATTGACGGTGAGTGGAGGAGGAGATACAACGACGAACTGTATGAACTGTACAGCGACATGGACCTAGCCAGAAGAGTGAAGATCCAAAGACTGAGATGGCTGGGTCATGTAGAGCGCATGGACACCAATGCTCCGGTCCGAAAAGTCTTCGAATCCGCCCCCGAGGGACAGCGCAGTAGAGGGAGGCCAAGACTCAGGTGGCGCACGCAAGTGGAAGAGGACCTCAGCCAACTTAGCGTGCGAAACTGGAGGCAGCTAGCCAGGGATCGAGCTGGCTGGAGAAGCTTGTTGACTGAGGCCCAGGTCCACCGCGGACTGTAGCGCCACCTAAAGTAAGTAAGTAAGATTCCTTAACTGTGCGTCGCTATCAGGACGGCCGCGTCACAAGACGGTATGCACAGGTAGCCTGCACGCGGAGAAATGAGTGAGTGCCGTATAACCTCATTCACCACCCTTTCGTTCGTTTATTGTTTTGTTTATCGTTCATTTAGTCTTTTATTTTTTTGATTACAATATAAACGTTGATTGATTTTGTTTTGATTTCAAATGTGTTATATGTACGAGTAATTTACGCATCGTACAATGAATAACTTGATTCAAGTAAAACGAAAATGATTTGAAGACTCACGAGAGTGTAGTGAAAAAACTGTAGTAAAACGAAAAAAGCATAGAAAATATGATGAACAATAGCTTTGTTCAGTGAGATTGTTTCAACCTGTTCGGAACAGAAAATCCTGCACCTACTCTCGAAGCAGAACACAATTGTGAAAAGTGTCAAAATCAGCTGTATTTTGAAATTGTATTATTTGTTGCCGGTAATTTGCTGAATTCTGAAATTTTTGCTATTTGTGAATTATTTTTTGAAAAGTGATGGAACAGATTGAAATAAAATCTGAAAAAGGACAATCTGTTCCTGTATAGTGTTGGCCAAACACTCGACAGAACTTGGAAAATAGTAAGTATAAATGGAAAAAAAGATATTCAACATTTTTTTTTTTTGTTTGTTTTTTTTTTTGGTGGGTAGGTGTGAAAATCTTCATAGACACTATGAACCCGTTGCTCATAGCAGTGTGAGATTCTTACTCACTAAAAACACGCCTCCCTTCTTATCGACTACTACTAAGTAACCTTATCAAGTAGTTTCCGTTTCAAATAACGTTCGCGTGGGGCAGGTAGCTTTCCAGCAAAAGCACCTGTTAGTACCGCTATTATATGCGGATAGTTCTTATCGCCCCAGATCGAATGGCCTCATTCTTTGTAATCGACGCCCTAAGTTTGTCTCGTCCAGAATTTGGAGTATTTTATTATTACAATGACCATGAAGACGAATATGGAGTTTGCGAGCAAAGTTCATTATTTCGTCCTCGACGGTAACTATTCCTAAGTCTCTGTGGATATCACTGTTTCTGATATACCATGGGGCGTTAACGATTTGTCTTAGAACTTTGTTTTGATAGCCTTGGAGAATATTTCGGTTGCTTGGTTTAGTACAACCCCAAAGTTGTATACCGTACGTCCAAACAGGTTTAAGCACTTGCTTATAGATGAGCAGTTTGTTATGTATGCTTAACTTGGAATGTCTTCCTAGTAGCCAGTACATTTGTCTGAATTTATTTTCAAGTTCATCACGTTTCTTCTTAACATGCGGCTTCCATTTCAGTTTTACATCTAGTGTCATTCCTAGATACTTTGCTTCATTTGCATATGGTATTTGTGCCGAGTTAATGAAAATGGGAAGGTTGTTTATTTTTCGGTAAGTAAAATTAACATGAGTAGACTTGGTCTCATTGAGAACTATTCGCCATATCTTTGTCCATTCGTAGATTTTATCCAAAGCCGTTTGTAGCTTTCCAGTAGCTAACTCGACTGAAGTATCTGTAGCTAGTATCGCCGTGTCGTCCGCGAACGTGGCTACTATGGTACCTGATTCTTCCGGTATGTCTCGAGTATAGAGTAAAAACAATACCGGACCAAGTACACTTCCTTGCGGAACTCCAGCAGCGATCTCTTTAAATTCCGAGTATTCGGTGCCATGTTTAACACGAAAAATTCTGTTTTCCAGGTACGATTTCAGAATCGTATGCAGCTCTCTCGGAAGAACCTGACTTAGCTTAAAATTTAAGCCTTCATGCCATACTTCATGATCGGTTGCAAGCGCTTCAATAGGAGTTTTTTTTAAATATTTTAGATATTATCGGCAGAAGCGATATCGGTCTGTAGGACTTTTTTTCATTTAGAGATTTGCCTGGTGTCGGGACCATTATTACTTCGGCAACTTTCCATTGGCTTGGAATGTTTAATAATCTTAGCGCGGCATTTATAAGTTGGAGCAGTTTGATAAGGGCTTTCTTTGGCAACTCCTTGAGAATTTGACCTGTTATCAAATCATAACCAGGGGCTTTGTTATTTTTCAATTTCTTAATTGCTTGGTTAAGTTCTCGTAGGGATACTGTTTTTATTCTAAAATTGTCCGGTGCCGTAATTATATAATTAGAACCTCCTGTTAACGCCTGCCCATCAAAAGGCTTAAACGTTTCTTCTAGGTGCTCGGCAAATAGATCCGCCCTCTCTTTATCTCCTTTTGCCCATTTTTTTTTTTTTTTTTTTTTTTTTTTTTTTCCCCCGGCGAGGGCAGGTGAAAATCTTCCATCAGACACTATGAGGATCAGAAGCGCGTGCTCATAGTAGTGTGAGATTCTTACTCACTAAAAACACCTCCCTTCATTGTTGATTTTAATACCGCAACTAAGTAGAACTTATCAAGCAGTTTTTATTTCATAAGTTAGTCACGATTGGTAGGACACTTTCCAATGGAAGACCCTACATATTCCGCTTTCTTAATGCGGTTTCAATTTATCGCGCAAGGTCCAACGGTTTAGTTCGTTGAAGACGGCGTAGTATGTTTCGTTCGTCCAAGACTTCTAGGACTGTATTGTTGATATGGCCGCTTAACCGGACTTTATGTTTTCGTGCGCAGTTCCTGACTTCATCTTCCACGAAAGGAACTCCGAGGTCTCGATGCAGGTCATTATTTCTTATAAACCATGGGGCACGCACAGATTGTCGTAGCACTTTATTTTCAAAAGTTTGTATTATATTTACATTTGATTTCTTAGTACAACCCCAGAGTTGTATACCATAGGTCCACACCGGCTTTAGCACTTGCTTATAAAGAAGCAGCTTGTTTTCTAAGCTTTGCTTGGAATGTTTACCAAGTAGCCAGTACATTTCTCTGTATTTGGCCTCTAGTTCTTTTCGTTTCTTTCTTACATGCGTTTTCCATTTAAGCTTCGCGTCAAGTGTCATTCCCAAATACTTAGCCTCGTTTGCAAAGGGGATACACACCGAGTTTATAGAAATGGGCAAGTGATTTATCTTTCTGTAGGTGAAGTCAACATGTACAGATTTTGTCTCATTAAGGGTAATTCGCCAGATCTTTGTCCACTCGTAGACTTTATTTAAAGCAGTCTGGAATTTCGCCGTTGAGTCTTCTATTGATTCTCCAACCGCTAAGATAGCGGTGTCGTCAGCAAAAGTAGCGAGAACATTATCCTCGACGTGTGGTATATCTCTTGTATATAAAAGGTACAAAAGTGGGCCCAGTACGCTTCCCTGCGGTACTCCGGCTAGGATATCTTTAAATTTCGAAACATCATTTCCGTATCGAACGCGAAAAATTCTATTTTCAAAATAGCTTGTCAATATATTATAAAGCTTTAATGGCAAAATTCGTCGCAGTTTGAACTTCAAACCTTCATGCCATACTTTGTCAAAAGCTTGTGAGACGTCAAGAAATACGCTCGAACAAATCTTTTTTTCTTCCAGGGATCTTTCAATTACATCAGTAATTCTATGCACCTGATCAATTGTTGAATGCTTAGTCCGAAATCCAAATTGATGGCTGGGAATAAGATTTTGGTTTTCGATAATTGGGAGAAGACGTTTAAGCAAAATCCTCTCAAAGATTTTCGACAGGATCGGTAGAAGAGAAATGGGTCTGTATGATTTTTTATCGTTTGGAGGTTTTCCTGGTTTTAGTACCATAATGACTTCTGCAACTTTCCACTGGCTTGGCACGTATTCAAGCCTCAGAGCCGCGTTAATAATGTGTAAGAGCTTTATAAGTGCTTTTTGGGGTAGCATTTTCAGAACTTCTCCGGTAATAAGGTCATACCCCGGAGCCTTCTTTGGTTTTAATTTCCTTATTACAGTTTTGATTTCAGCAAGAGTTGCATTTGTCATTACAAAATTACTATATGCTATTTCTAAAGAATTGGTGCCGGGTGCCAGTGTCGGGCCGTCGGAGGGCTTGAAAATTTCTTCAAGATAGTCGGCAAAAACCTCCGCTTTTTCCTTATCCCCCTTAGCCCATTCGTTATTGCCGACCTTGATTGGTGGCGCGGGGATTTTGGGCCTTTTTAAGCATTTTAAAGCTTTCCAAAGCGAGTAATTTGTTTCTTTTCCTGCCGTCAGGTTTTGAACATATGTATTTACTTCGGAATTTCTGTAACTTTTAAGAGTCTCCTTGAGCAGATTACAGAGCCTGTTTAAGCGTGTTTTATCCTACGGCGCTCGAGTTGTTTGCCATCTTTTGCGAGCTTTTCTTTTTTCTCTTATCATATCTTTTACCTCAGGCGGGTAGTTTAAGTTGCGTTTAGCCGTGTTTTTTCGTTGACAAGGTGTATTGTTCCACGCAGCACATTGGACTATTTCAACGAAAGAATCCACTTCGATTTCAAGTTCAAGTGCTGCTTTAAGTGAAACGTCTAGTTCTAGGTTATTATTAATCTCATTTCTGAATCCTTCCCAATTAGTATTTCGTCCAGTTAGTCTTAATGGTCCTTGTTTTTTAATAAACGTGTCGTTCATTGTCAGTATGACTGGAGAATGATCGGAGGAAAGATCGAAGCTTTCATCAACGTTTATATCCGAGTTACGAATTCCTTTAACAACGAAGAAATCGACAAGATCGGGTATTTTCGTTGTGTCTGTTGGCCAATAAGTCGGCTTGCCCGTTGAATAGAAGTCACAATTGTGTTCCATACATGCTTTATAGAGTATTTTGCCCTTTTGGGAGACACATCTTGATCCCCAAAAAGTGTGTTTGGCATTGAAATCACCGCCAATCATAAAAGCCGATCCAAGAGAATTGAATATATTTTTAAATATATGTTTTGAAGGCGTAAATCGTGGAGGACAGTAGATGGCTGAAATAGTAAAGGAGTTCCGTACCGATTTTACGCGCACCGCAATTAGTTGTACAGACTCGAGCTCTACTTTTATATCTTCGTTGTGCTCAAGAGACTCTTTAATGTATACAGAGGATCCGCCTCTCGCGTTTCCCGAAGGGTGATACGCGTAGTAGTCTTTAAAACCTCTAATTTTTGCAGATGACCCATTTTTCAAGTGGGTTTCGGAACCCAAACAAACGTCAATGTCGTTTTTCCTTAGAAATAACTCAAGTTCATAAAGTTTTTCTAAGATTCCGTTTGCATTCCAGGTGAGTACGTTTAGTTTTTCCCTTTTCATTTTTTAGGCGAAGGACGTTTGTTATTGAACCTATTTTCAAACTTCTTTAGCTTATCTAAAATAAGTTCATTGATTTTGTTTTGCTGCTCAAGCTGCGCGAGAATAACGGAAAATACTTGGGAAGCAGGATCTCCGGAATCTTTTGCCTTTAGCTTGGTAGCTTCAGCGTATGTAAGTTTTTCCGATGCTTTCTTTTCAACACTGGAATCAATCACTTTCGCCTTGGCGTTTTTAACGATATTTTGAGCAGATCCCGATGTTTTTTCTTTAGTTTTGGGATTCTCTTTTTGTGGCTTAAACAACTTGTCACGTCTGTTTTGCAACTCCTTTGCTACTTCACAGCCACGGAAATTTGCTACGTGTTTACCCCTGCAGTTGACACAAATCGGAGGGGTTTGTTTGCTTACGTTGCATTCTTTGGACATGTGTTTACCTGCGCATTTTACGCACCGAGGCTCTTTTTGGCAGTAAGCTTGCGTATGGTTAAATTCCTGGCATCGCTTACACTGCGGGATCAGTTTCGAGTTTTTGCGTCGAGGCTCAATTTTAACAATAATGTTGAGGATTGACTTAATATCGTATATTTTTTGGGTATGTTCAGTGTTCTCAAAGGTTAGCATAAAGAGGGGAAGGCTACGTTTAACTGTCATATCCTTTCCTTCAATTTTTTGTTTCTCTCGCTTTTCGATGTTGACGACATCAATGATTTTAAAACTCTTGTTTTTTAAATCACTTACGATATCTTCTTTTGGGCAAGAAGGATGCAGTCCTCTGGCGACGACACGAATAGGTCTTTCGCACTTGTTCTCGTATGTGAACCATTGGATTTTTTCGACGCTTAACTTGCGAGAAAGAATGCGATAGTTGTCAGCGTCCTTGACGTTGACTTTCCATACATTATTATTGCGCGATGTTACTATATAGTCCGATCTCGGCAGGGTCATCAATATGTTTTGGAGTTTCTTGTAATCTGAAACTCCAGTGACATTGATTGGCGGGGGTGTTCGTTGTTTTTCCGCTTTGATTTTTTCAGGACTCATGTTATTGTTGACATTTTTCTTCGATTCATCTCCCTTTGCTTCACGTTGAGAGACGATTTTGGGAGAAGACGCAGCTTTACGCTTTTTTCCGGGGCGTTTTTGCAAGATCCAGTCGGTTTCTCGACCTAGCTCTTCTTCATCTGTTTCGTAGATATTTTTAACAGATTCAATGGACATAAAGTCGCTGTTTGACTTTTCCTTGGTTTTCAGTTTTTCCAGTTCTTTTTTAAGATCTTCGCATGTCGCTTCCATTTTGGTTAGCCTAGTACGAAGTTCGGTATTTTCGTCTTTCAGGCTATTTATTTTCGCTGAGGTCCATTCTTCACAAGACGACGTTTTTGATGTCGTTGGACTTCTGTTGTTATCTTCTTGTTTTGGAGATCTAGGTGGTGGAGATCTCGAAACCCGTGAACTTTTTCCGAACGGGTTGATAAGATGCAATAATTGGCTCGCCCCAGAATCCATCGAGCCGACCTCCGTAGAGGGTGGATTTTCCAGCATAGCTGGTCTGCCACCTGGGGTAATAATTCCATTTGTTTTACTAATTGCATAATTAGTATACACTTCGCGCTCGGTATACGGAGGGTGCATTTTAGTCGCCTCTTACGACAGGCATGCATACCTCGGGTATATTCTAACCCCTACCCGAAGGGGGTGCCCATTTGCCATTATTTTTTCTTATGGGAGGAAATTGCATTTGAGGCTTTTTGATTCCCTTCATGGCTTTCCAGAGGGAGTAATTTGAACTTCTTTCGGCAGTCAGACCTTCGAGATATGTAGAGATATTCCGATTTTTGTAATCTCGTATTGCTTCCTTCAACTTGTTGCATAAGTGGTTTAAGTATGTTTTATGCTGGGGAGCACGGGATTGTTGCCATCTTTTGCGCGCTCTCCTCTTTTCTCTCACCAGTTCTTTTATTTCTGGCGGATATTTTATTTCATTACTTGCTTTCTCTTTTCTTTTTGGAGTTGGAGTGTTGTTCCAGGCAGCGTTCTGCAAGACTTTGATGAATCTGTCGACTTCGTCTTCTATTTCGTTTTGTGTTTTTAGCGACACGTTTAGAACAATATGTTCATTGCAGTAATTTCTAAAACCATCCCAGTTAGTTTTGTTGTTAGTTAATCTAGGCGCCCCTTCTTTCTTAATTAAGAGTATGCTTAGTGTCAAAATGACTGGTGAGTGATCTGAGGAGAGATCATAACTTTCCTCGATGTTTGTAGAAATTTTGGCTGCTCCCTTTGTGACAAAGAAGTCTATAAGATCAGGGGTCTTTGTTATATCCGAAGGCCAATATGTTGGTTTTCCTGTCGAGAAAAAGTCAACTTTACATTGCATTCTGGCTTCATAGAGTTGTCTGCCTTTCGTTGAATTACATCTTGAGCCCCAGAAGGTATGTTTCGAATTAAAGTCACCACCAATTATAAAATTCGGTCCGAGTGAATCAAAGATACCTTTAAAGTCATTGTTTTCTAGCTTGCATCGCGGGGGACAATAAATGGATGCAATGTTGTAGTGCAGGTGGTTATATTTTACGCGAACCGAACTTAACTGTATTGCATCGCATTCAATCTTCATATTTATAGAGTGTTCAATACAATTTTTAATAAACAATGAGGATCCCCCTTTGGCATTTTTTGATGGGTGGTATGCATGATAAGCACAGTATCCCTTTAGTTCTACACGAGGTCCTTTCCTCAAGTGAGTTTCAGAAGTCAAGCAAATGTCAATATCGGCTTTTTGTAAAAACACTTCCAGTTCTTCGAGTTTTTTAATAAGGCCGTTTGCGTTCCACGTCAATATTTTAAGCACTTGTTTTATATTCATGCTTGGAATTGAGTTTTACGTATTTCTTTCTCGAGATTGCACAATTTTTCAACTAGAAGTTTATTTGTTCTGCCTTGCTCCTCAAGAGTCGTGAGAATTAGGGAGAAAACGCGAGCCACTGGATCTGGCGTAACACCGCTTTTTTTATTTCCTTGCAACGCAGCTTGTGCATACGTTAGCGCGTCAATCGGTGGCGGATTTTCCTTTGCGATCTTTTTTTGTATATCCTTCGACTTTACCGCGACGGATTTTCTTTCTTTCACTGTCTGTTCTTTAGCAATACTAGGTTTATTTGAGGTTGCGTGTAGGTTTGGACGTAAGGTTTTTTTAAGCGTATCGCGCCTTTTTTGGAGTTCTTTCGCCACTTCACATCCGCGATAGTTTGCTGGGTGCTTTCCTTGGCAATTTATGCAAGACGGTGGAAGTTCTTTATTTAAGTTGCACTCTTCTGAGAGATGATTACCGGCACATTTTACGCAACGCGGTTCTTTTTGGCAGTAAGTCTGCGTATGATTAAAGCCTTGGCAACGCTTACATTGCGGGATCGATCTTGTGTTCCTTCGCACAGGTTCGATTTTGACTACGATATTTAAAATAGTTTTGATACCATAGATATCTTCTTTATTTTCGGACTTATCGAAACTAAGCATAAACAGTGGAAGTCCCCGCTTAAACAGGATTTCCTCGTTTTCCTCTGTTTTTTTCTTTTCTTTTTTAATAATATTTACGACGTCTAGAACTTTAAAGCCCTTTGCATGGAGGTCGCTTACAATATCGTTTTTAGTACACGAAGGGTGAAGTCCTCTCGCTACTACACGTAATGGTCTTTCTGACTTGTTTTCGAAAGTGTACCATTGGATCTTCTCGGTGTTTAATTTTTCGGACAATTCTCGGTAGTCATCGGAGTTGTCGATGTTAACTTTCCACACATTGTTGCGCAGAGATGTAACCTTATACTTACATTTAAGCGTATCTTTGAGGAAGCAATGCAACTTGCTATAGTCTGAGACCCCAACAACGTTGATTGGAGGTGGAAGACGTAATTTTGTTGGGAGTTGCTTTTTTTGTGACTCCTGGCTCTTTTCTGGAACGACTTCAGGTGAGGAACCAGCTTTACGTTTCTTAGACGGTCTTTTCTTTAGGGTCCAATTTGTTTCGCGCGTAAGCTCTTCTTCGTCCGTATGGTATTCGCGACTAGTTGAGCGGAGAAATTCGATCTTGGTGGTGGAGATCGTGATACCCTTGAACTTTTAGAGAAGGGATCAAACGACTGCGGTATATTCGTTGAATTTACTGCGTTATTTGGGTTGTTTGTATTATTTGTATTATTTGTTTTGTTTTTGTCTAGGTTCATATTTAGATCCCACGAGTATAGGGGAAGGGAGGTCCACCGCATCAGAGACCCCTGTAATGCGGTAAGTCTGCGTTACAACCAGAAGACGCCAGGTATCCGGAGGGCTCCGTTCGCGGTGCTCTATTGATTTTACATCCCGAGCACCATTCAGGCCTTGGCACGGGTCGCATAACACCTTGCCTTGAGGATGGGATACTTATTTGAGTGGCAGCGCCCCCTCACGGATCTGGGAATCCGGCCCAGATGGATTTTAGTCTCCTCTTACGACAGGCATTCCTACCGCAGGGGTGTAATTAACAACATTCAACATTAATTAACGGTTTTTATTTAAGGCCAACAGTTTTGCAAACAAATTTTTGAGCAATCGCGTGGACCTGACAAGGAAAATAAAGAAGAGGATTTTATTCCAATACTTCTAACAACTGCCCGTTCACCGGAGGAAAAGCTCGAAAAAGACTGCCAATTGCTGATAACTCTCTATAAAGAAATCCGTCCAAAGTTAAGGAAGCAGTTTGAGGTGAACTTTTGACAACCTCTCATATGGGTTGTTCTTTTCTGTTCTCATTTGGTTTGACGTTTTTCACAATTTTTTTCTGTTCTGTTCTAGTTTTTTCTCACTGAACAAAGCTAATATTAAGATTTTGCATTTACTTACGTTAACAAAGAACATGTGGAACGGCCCCAGAGTATTGTTTGTCATAAGGTGCTGGCAGCTGAAAGTATGCTTCCTAATAAATTGAAACGTTATTTGGGAATATCTCACGAGGAAAACCGCGAGATTCATTTGCATTCATTGGCAAAATTCAGACTGTTATGTCAGCTGGCTTTGCATGTATGGTCTTCAATGTGTTAATGTGTGAACTGTAAACTGATAATAGGACTGATTCCAAGAATTGAAGTTAGGCAAACGATAAAAATAAGCCAACGAGGGGTTGGAAAACGTGTGAAGACAATCATACTTGTAAGTCAAAATAACCAAAAAAACGAAGATTCTTTAAAAGGCATAGCTGAACAATATATGTACGCCTGAATAACTCATAAGCTTTAAACTTCAGAAGGTGCATGTAAAAAAACCGCACCTTTCGGGCGACGATCTCTGTGGAACGGCTGTGGGAACGTGGACTCACTTGAGGACATCGTCCACTTTATATGCCACAGTCCTTGCCTCAGTTATTTGAGACAAAGGACTTAAGGAAGTTACTAATTCCACGACCTCCCGGAGCTATCCGCTGCTTCCTGCACATTTCTTTTCAGGCTCCCAAATGAAAAGAAATTACCACAATTAACCACAGTAGTACTCTTATGGGCATCACAGGAGTACCTACTCAGTACTAGTGAGGTAAGTCTTCGAAAAGTCTTTTGCAGCACCAGGAGAATATGAGAGACCTATTTTTGATGTGGTGAAAGTAGCCCCACTGCCACCTATGTATATACAATTTTAAAAGTATCAATCGAAATCACCCCGCAGGAAGTTCTAGATGTCTACCCCATCAACAAGCATGGAAGGAATCGTGGGCAACCTCAGAGATAAACCTTATCTACCGTGAGGCGGTTTAAAGCCATGCAACGCGAATTATCCGTGACCTAGAGAGCGTATCAATTTTAAGAAAACTATATCGCCAATATACGAGTAAAAGCTTCAATGCCAAGCCAAGCGGACGCAACAGCCAAATGTCATAATAAACTTGCGGTACATCGCCTTCTCAAAGAAACAGAGGTTTGATACATACTCGTACTATGTTGGAACCAAAATTCACAGCTTTTATGCTTCATCGCTATAAGTTTTAAACGCAAGTCTTAGAATTTAAAGTTCAGTCATCATAGGCGGACAAAATAGAAGGAAGCATACTGACGAAGGCATTAATTATTTTAGAATCTAAAATAAAATAAAATATTTAGACGCAGTTAGGCAAAATTCAGCAGGAGTGATGCAACATCAATAATTGACATCGACCTTACTGTCACCGTTCCAGAACAAGATTATATACTATGGCTCGAACATAGCACAAAGAGAACTTAAATATTGTTATAAAGTACAATTAAATCGAAAAAAACATCATCAAACGTGTGAATTTCGCCGCCGCATGAAATGAAGCAAAGGAAAATCTTTCAAAATGGTCTCACGAAGTGTTAATGTAAAAATTAATCAATATTCAAGTTCCATCTTCATCTAACTCATATGCGCATAGAAAATAGTTCAAGGCACAATAGTTTTACAACAGCACAGGAACATGATCATAACAGTAAAATAACAGCATAACAGCAGCATAACAACAGGGCACAATCGCGGTTGATTAAAACAAGGAGTTTTTCGAGATAAAAAAAAAAGAAACTACCTTAGGAGAAACAGTATGGGATTTGTTACCGACGGTCGTGATGGACACAGCGGGAAAGTATCATCTGTAAAAGATAAAAAACAACCATTGAAGAAGCATTTAGAATGGTTCTCTAGACAATCTAAGTAACCATATTAGGAAGATGGTCATGGGAAAGAGTCACAAACTAGGACTGCTGTATCGCAATACTATACACTAAAGTTGTTATTAACTCCCCAGTCAGAAACATGTCCTAGGAGCGCTACAAAACATGAGAAATATTCAAATAAATTTTCTGATGGCGCGGTGAAAAGGATGTTATTTTCTGTTCTGATTTTGAATAATTAAGGGGATATTCACAACGTGAGCATACATAGAAATACGTCCTGCAGAGAAAGGTTTTCACATTACGAGGTCGTATACTGACAACTTTATGGGTGTCTTGAAAGAGCTTGAGCGCCGAGTAGCAGAAGCGTTGATGTTAAGGATTTCAGTGTCAAACTACTTAAGTCAGTGCCTTCATTGGAAGCGACTGTATCACCATGAAAAGTGCGAAGCAAAAATATCAACGAATATGTAAGTATAGTATGACTGAGTTTGATGGGTGAACTTGCTAAACTATCAGGAAACTGTTGCCGTAGAAACGGTTTACAACTTTTCTCATGCACATATTTTTTGCAAGAATTCGGGGATCTTGGGGAGTAGTAGAACCATAGTATATCAACACGTTTCTCCCGAGATAACGTCAGGGAGGAAGTAGTCTTACGAGACCTATGATGAGAGTTGGTATCGGGTCTGTGGAAAATTATGCAATGGAAAAAGTCGTAAAAAATAAAATGCTACGAGTATATAATTCCTAGATTATCTTTATCTCCTTCTTACTCTTACGTTTGTATTACTACTTGCATTGAATATATTGTACCTAACTTATATGCAATTTGTTAATAGTTAGTTGCTCTTTCCATCGCGAACAAAGCAGACTAATAAAACCTACTTATTTTCTCAAGCTTAGGTCTCGGTCTTTTGATCTCAAAGTTTTCATCTGGTGATTTCGCATAAGTCTTATTTCATGGTGCCGAAACCCGGGAATCAAAAGAGATAAAACAAAAACACAAAAAAAAAAAACACTGTGGCGCTGGCAGCCCGGTATGGCCCATGGCCTAGCTTCTTGACACTCATTTGTGTTGCTCATGTTTATCATTTTTGTCACATCTGAGCGGGGTCTACGGTTTATCGCCGAGTCCGAACGGCACTCCTTAGAAGTTTTGTCGTAGGCAATTTTACTTTCGGGAGTTTGCAATTGCCCGCCGAAAGGGTGATGACGATTTGAAAAATTCTTAGTGACACAGCCTGGAATCGAACCCAGACTCTCTGCGTGATAGCCCAATGAGCTAACTATCACTCCATCGCCATCGCCATCGTCGTCCAGAGATAGAGAAATATATTTAACGTAAAACAAAAAAAAAGGGGATTCCGAAGATAAAACGCTATTTAAAGAATCTTGTATTTCGCGTTTAAAGTTCACAAAATGGAACTATCCGGTCGGTCTGCTTACGGAGGGCAAGTGACGAAAATCGTGAAGTCGGGCACTGACTACTTAAATTCGCCTGAATCGCAGTTAAGAAACGAAGAAAAATTCGACGACATTGAGGAAGAATTGGTTTCATATATTCAATGTTTAACAGCAACTCATGAAAGTCCCCTCACCTATATAAGCAATAATCCATTAGATTTAGCCCCATTGACCCCAGGGGATTTCTTAACGAATCGCGGAGGCTTTCCCAACCTGAGTGGGACTGTTCCTGGTACGAATGGTATTCAACTTCTTTGAACACAAAGAATGCGGTATATACACGTATTATGGAAGCGATGCCGTTCGGAGTACATGCAGCTTCTTCGTTCATTTCACCATGAAAAGTATACTTCGTCAAGAGTAGAGGACGCTTTTTCTGGTCGTGATGGTAAGGTGAGAGCTTGCGAGATATCATTCTCAGATCGAACAAAAACTCGAAGGCCTATTCAGTTACTGTATCTATTGGAGGTCGATTCCGTTCCGTTCCGTTCCGTTCGTTGAAAATTCTATAATGGAATATTCAAATATCTTTCTGAAGACAGCTCGCGGCATTGCCACAGCACCGAGCTAAGATAAAAGTATTTTAATTTGATTCATTCTTGACGGTGGCAGTCAGCATACATATATTCACCAGAGCCTGGTGCGAAAACTTGACCTAATCTCAATTGGAAAAGTGAGAATATCTGTCAAGCCATTCGGAAGCAAGGACAAGTCTTCGTTTCAAATTCTGGACAAAGTAAAAGTTGCGATACTAAGTCAGTTTAGCAATAAAAGCGTGTAACTAGAGGCTGTAGTGGTTCCAGAAATTTGTGTAGACGTCCTCCCAGCACCTGAAAGCTCATGTCCCTCATTTCGAGGAATTCAGTTAGCTGACACTCAGCATGTTTCCATTGAGTCGGAAGAAGAAGGCCTAGGTGTTCTTGTGGGCTCCGTCTTTTACTGGGCTTATCTAGTTACTGGAAAGCAAAGGCGCATTGCGCCCTGTTTGAGAGCAATAGAAACTATATTTGGGTGGACTATCCAAGTGCCACATGGATAGATGGATTATGGATTATGCTAAGAATATTGTTTCAAGCATAAATTTTTGCTCCTCTCCTATTCTGAGCACAAACTTACATCTACCTGCCCTGAACGACAGTGTATCACCTGAATCTATTGGTATTCGGAGCGAAGATGCTGAAAATCATTATTTAGCAGAACATCCTATCTCCTCTTGCATCAAAAGAAAAGGTTCCCGCTACGAAGCAGTTTTGCCGTGGAAAGATTCCCAAGTGTGTAATAAGACCAACAGAACTCAAGCAATTAAACGTCTTCCTTGTCTTTCTACGCGTTTGTCTCGATCACCTGATCGTTTCAAGGAGTATGATAGTGGTGAGGGGACGAGTATTGTCCATTCCTTCCGCGTCCACGATTATCGTTTTTAGTTGTTCGAAATTGAACTTTGCTTTACTGATAACGACTTTGAGAACGTTCTTTATAGTCCGGATGAGGCGTTTCCAGAACCCGCCACACCATAGCGCACATTCCACTATAAACTTCCAATTTATTCGACTGTTTGATGCAAAATCACGAATTGCCTTATCTTCAAAAACGAAATTGTTGTCCTCAAGTTCCAGGGCAGCACGCCGAAAGGTTCGAGCGTTATCGGAATAAATGATTGACGGTATTCCCCTCCTAGAAATGAATCGCCGAAGACCCATTACGCAACTTTCGGTTGACATGCTTGTTGTCATCTTTAGGTGGACTGCACGAATAGCGGCACCTGTAAAGACCATGAGATAAGTTTTGGACATACCTCCCGCAGTGTTGTTAAACGTGTATAGAGATCCCGCAAAATCTATCCCTACAGCATCAAATGGCCTTGACAACGTTAGTCTTTCGAAGGGCAGTGGACCAAACGGTTGTGAGGCTGGTTTGCCCCATAACTTTTTGCAAACTACGCATCTATTGATCAATATCTTCACATGGTGTCGTCCTTTAGGGATCCACAACACGGTTCGTAGTTGCGAAAGAATAGTGTTAACACCTCCATGCAGAGACTTTTCATGACAGTCATACACGATGAGGTCGGTGATATGCGATTTAGTTGGCAATATGATGGGGCGCTTGAAGTCTATCGACTCTGGTAAAGACTGAAAGCGCCCACCTAACCGCAAAATACCATCATCATTCAAAAATGGGAAAAGCTGTGCAATATCGGATGATCCGGGTACGGATTTCGCTTTCTGTAATAAACAAATTTCATTAGAATATTGATTGCGCTGTATGTACCTGATCCAGAAAGTTTCCGCGGCATTGAGTTCTTTAGATCCATTTTCTTTGAGCGGAGCCACTCTGCTCTTCGCGCACAAAAACCCAACACTTCATTCATCTTTCGAGTTGATATTCTTTAGGTATGGCACTGTACCGTAGGCTCTCAAAAATATGAATGTGGATTCTGCGTGGAGAGGAGAACGCTATAACTGATCTTGGGATAGTCACATCTTTTAGCTGCAACAGACTCTTGACGCACTCATCCCACTCAACTAACAGCTCGGAAGGTAAACTTCATCCCAGCACAACTTCTTGCTCCATATCTTTTGAAACAAAACCCTTACTTTAATAACAGCGGGTACAAGCATCCCTAGAGGATCGTAAATTCTCGCTATTGTCTGAAGCACAACAGGTTTGGTGGCTTTTGCTTAGTTGCAAGCAAGCATACTCTCGATGGATGTAAAAGGTATAGCTATCTCATTGCTAAAGACGAACCAAGAGAGTCCCAAAACCTTTTGCGTTGCTGGGACATCAGTGGAACCAAAACTCTCACGAATCAGAGAATTATTGGAGTTCCACTTCCTCCAATTCATACTTGTGTTACTTAAAATCTCTGTAGGCTCTTTGCAAATCCGCTGCCCGCCACTTTCTGCATCCACGCTGATCACCAGGTCGTCCATGTAAAACCCTTCTTTAAGAACATTACATGTTGATTGAAAATGATGCTTCTCCTCGGCAAAATGATGACGCAGTGTCGCTGTTAATATAAATGGACTGCAGTTGACTCCAAAGGTCATCCTCAGGTCTTCGAATTTGGGTGACCCAGCTGATGGTTTTTCTTGAGGCAACCAAATAAAACGATGGCTATCCCGATCTTTTTCACTTAGCAGGATTTGTATAAAATCCCTTTTCTACATCAGCAACTATTTATATTCGTCCTAGTCTAACGTTGAGCAGAATTTTCAAGACATCTGGCAGTAGATTCGCGTCCACGTGCAGCATATCGTTAAGGGAAGGGCTATTATCTGACCGTGCCGAAGCATCAAACATGACTCGCATCTTTGTTGTGGTGCTCTCAGCTTTGTAAACGGGACGATGCGGTAGATAAAATACCCGCTTGGAATCATCACAACTGTCTGCGGGAACTGGTTCGGCGATGCCATCTAAAACCATCTGTCGAATAGCACTATGTTTCAATTAAGATTAAGGTTAAGAGATTAGGTCAAGTTTTCGCACCAGGCTCTCGCGAATATATGTATGCTGACTGCCACCGTGAATAATGAATCGAATTAAAATACTTTTATCTTAGCTGGGTGCTGTGGCAATGTCGCGAGCTGTCTTCAAAAAGATATTTGAATATTCCATTATAGAATTGGCGCATACGATTCGCGAGTGAGATGGGCTATGTTGGCAGATTTTTACATCTTGGTTATGAGAAACGGCTCCAAATACGAGTAAGAAAGATGTTTGAGTTTCCAAAAATGTGAGTAGAACTAGCTGTGCGAAGACTGTACAAACGAAAATAAGAAGTCGGCGAATCTAAAGCTGATTGAATAGTATAGTGCGCATTACTTTTTCATTTGTCACAGTAAATCTCTGCAGTCTTAGAACCCATGGCCTAAGTTAATAATTTCAAGCAATACACATTTTTTTGTTTTTGTGGAGAGAGTAGAAATCGTACTTATGTTACATATGCCGAAAAGTTGCGTTCGAACCAATTTGACACTCACTGAAACCCCTCTCCTGGTGTGTGGCGTTAAGTTTGAAACCGTGTTAGCATAACTTCAATGTTGAATTACCTTTCGAGTTGTTAGAAGTTTGCAACAGTGACGAGCACACTCGTCACTCAGTCCAAGAGACACCCACCATAAGTACTCCGAAGGGTACCATGGTCGCTTATGGGTGGGCTTCCATTCAGTCCTCCCATAGCAACTTTTCGATCTGCTGTTTCTTCTTGCTGGCAATTCGAAGGAATTAGCGCATTAATGATAGGCACAATCGGCTTAGCATGGCACCCACGGTTCTCCATACGTCCTTGTGATTCTACATCCTGGAAATGATGCTAACAGGTGGTTTACATTACCCAGCTGGTCCTTTAATAGCTTTTGATGTTGTTGCCATCTTGCGCAAATGAAGAACACGTGCTTGACGCAGCTTTATCAGCTGCTCTTCAAATTTTCTCACCAAATGTAAGTCATTAGTTCACATACATTCCAAAGTTGCGACGTTCATTGCTGCGTTTTCGTTTTTTGGCCCGCAGCCATTCCACCACTCTCGTGACTGCCTCTCGTATCCCACGCATGGCCGCCTCATAGGATCGCGCCGACATGATCAATGCGACATCGTCTGGAAACCCGATCAGTTTGGCAAACGAAGGCAAGATTTGGGCCACTCTTTATCATGTCCTTTTTAACTACGGTGCCTCGTCGTGTCGTACCGGACTGCCCGATCATCAAAATAGCTATCTAGTCCCTTTCTAAAGTATTTTTTGGGGCGCCTCAGATGTCGGTCTGTCTTAAAGAGTTAAACAAGTTCTTGAAGCTGAGCATGACAAGGATGACGACACTCATCGCTTACTAAGCTTGTATCATTCTCCGCGGAACCCATACTGATTACACACATGATATGCCCAACCCTGACGATGTCTGTTATGAACAAGGTAAAAGCGGGCCGACCAGAATAGAGCCTGTGTGGCTATGCCCTTACGTCACTCATCCTTTTCAAAGTTGAGAGATGTGAAATGAGTGCCTTCGCCTTCATAGTGTACACACAATAAGGCTACAAAACTGTACTGCATAATTTATAGAGCCCTTTGGACTTTTTTTTGTGTAGCTATGTAAATAACCGTCAAGTTTGAAAGTTCCATCATTTCAGGGGTTGCCATACTCGTATATTAAAAAAAAAAAAGCTAACAATAAAATGTGGTATTATTACAAAATACCAGAACCGGTGCACCCACCCCTCGCCAATTTTAAACTACCTCTGACATTAATAACATTCTCCATGTCCTGTCCTCTGTCCATAATCTTACCTGTCAAAGGTAGAAAAAATAGTCCACTTCCGGTGCGGATTGTTTGTTTTCTGCTGTCAGGATAACGAAAAAAAAAAAAACAAAAACACCCATCGCCTTCGTTTTGAACTTCAAAGCATTCATTCCAAAGTGCTGTGCTAGAAATGTCATTGACAATTGATATGACAAATTGCGCTATAAAAAGAAAAACAATCGGTTGACCGTTGTCTGTTATTTGCTGGTCTAAACCTCCTTTCAAGGATTGCATGTGACATTTTTGAAGAAATGTCTCAGGCCTTATACCAAACCAACGAAGCCCCCTGCTGAACAATGAAATATTCAGGACATACTGCAATGATTGACCAACTAAAGCAATGAGTCGTTTACATTGTCAGTATCGTTAATATGATAGTATAACAAGGACTTGACAACTTGGCCGGCTGCAAGTTGCACTACACAACTAATTACAAAGGAGTTGATTGTTAATAGAATTATCCGATTTAAATATGACACTGTCATAAGGGGACATTCACATACTCGACAGTCGACAGTCGACACCACTCGCAAATGCGTAAGTTGTAAACAGGATTTTGTTGACAACTTAGGCAAACGATGAATAATTGACGAATTTATTGTGTTTGCGAATATTGGCGATGGGATGAAGAGAATGTGCGTCGATAATTATTTCGTTTGATTGCAATCTCGGCTAATGGACAAAAGTTTATGCTTAGCAATTAGCACTGCAAACGGATACTCGTATTTTCCTTTTAATATTCAATTAAAATAGTCATATACGGATAGCAACCGACTGACAGTGACTGTGGGAACCGTAGGTTGTGGGGCCTACCTTGAATTATTGATAAGTCTTCAGTTTTCCCTCGCACTATTCAAGTGGAATTTTCATATAAAAAAAATCAATAAATTGGTCAGACTCTTACTGAAGCAGGATTTGTTACTGCTGTAAGTTTGTTGCTGAGAGACATTGATAACTAACTCTGTGAATTAAAATTTCTGTTCTATTTATGTTGAGTTAGGGAGAACTATCGGCTTAATCCACCCAGCTCTGTTGTGAACGCAATTTGATTAACGATAAAAGGAAGCTGAAAATGATATAATTAACCATGACAAAGTCACTACTGGGTGTGCTATAGTTCTCAAGGATGGCGCACAGTGTAAGATATCGGTTAAAAAGTTGGTTAATATGGTACCTTCAAGCCAATAAGGAACATCTGGTTTCAGTTCTGTCTCTGCTGTGTCTTTTAATTCGTATTTAGACGGCGATACAGTCCGGGGTGAAACAACGTCTCGACCAGCACGATGTCTGGTCTACTTCCTCCAGTTTCGCATTTCAGGATGGTTGAGGACCCTTTGTTGAGAAGTCTCTTCTGCTAGGAATCAAAGACTCTTCAAGCCAAAGCGTTAATATTCATTCATTTAACATGTCCTTGTTATCCCGAGCGACTGATGCGCAGTTTTGACTACACAGTTCGTATAGTTCGTCGTCGAATCTTCTGCTCCAAGGCCACTTGGAGTCATTGTGCTGACGTATACTTCGTACTTAAAGTGCTGCTACAGTCCGGGCTGAACTTCGGCCTCAGCCGACTAGCATCTCAACCTAGCCCTATTTTTCGCAAGCTGACTTCAGTTTCGGTGCGATGGCGCGATAGTTAGCTCATTGGACTATCACGCAGAGAGTCTGGGTTCGATTCCTGGCTGGGTCACCAACAATTTTTCAAATCGTCATCACCCTTTCGGGCTGGCAGCGCCCCAGTGTTTTTTTTTTGTGTTTTGACTCAAGTTTCGTATGAGGTCTTCTTCCATTTGCGTGTTCCACCTGATTCGCCATATTCCTCTACAGCGCTGTCCCTTGGAGATGAATTCGAAAACTTTTCGGAACGAAGGTTTGGCGTCCATCTGCTCTGCTTAACCTAGCTATCTTAGTCATTTGACCTTCACTCTTCTGGTTAAGTCGATGTTGCTGTATAGCCTGTACAGTCCTCCGTTGTATCTCCCCCTCCACGGGAAAGTCACCTTTGGGCTTTCCTAGTCAATTCCCTTCTAAGCCTAAAGAAGCACCGATTGAAGAGGTATTCTTCGTTTGATTTCAGCCCTGGTGTCGTTGTCTGAATTGATAGCAGAGCTTAGGTAGACAAAGGCCTTAACTACCTCAAAATTATATTTGTCGAGGGAGTCATTTTTTCCGAAACGTCGGTGTTGGGTATCCTTTTTAGTCGAAAAGATATTGAGGATCGGACAAATATTGTTGACGTTATATTCATCGGACATACTTTCGTCCGACCTTATGTAAGACATGAGTTGGTGTATGCTTCTTACAAGTCATCGCCTTCAAAGCAAAGATCTTGACAGCCAGTCCATCCACTCTAGTAGCTTTGTTTAATTTAAGCATTTCTAACGCTATCTTCACTAAATCCAAGTAGAGTGGACGGAATTGTTGGTCTATAGGTACATCGTCCATCGTTTTTAGTTCGTTATCGTTAGAAATGTTTTCCGTGTAAAAATCATCTGCATCGACTGAGACTCCACGATGACCCCGATGTTCGTCTCTATAGGCTTCGGTGCCTTCTTAGAGTAGCATCTCTCAATTTATTTTCATTTTTCCTCCTGAGAAACCGGTGTTCATCTCTCCTTTTCTGCTCGTAGAGCTTATGAGCAGCTCTAGTCCTTCTATGTAGCGGCGCTTTTTATGCAAATTGCTAAGTTGCATGTGCTTGCCGGCACTCGTCGTCAGAAGCGGGATCTGTGATGGCTTTCTGCAGTGCTCTAACTAGTCTTCGATACTTGATGCTGGTGGCAGTCGACCTCTTAAGAGATCAAGAGAGACCCGATCGGAAAAGGATTTGGCGATCTTTTGCGTAGCCGTTTTACGTCAGTATTCCTCACTTAGCTTGTCTTGGCGTAATTTGAGATATCCGCAACCGTACCTTGGCTCCTCGGAACGTACGGACATCCATAATACTGGAGGAGTGTCTTGCGTCGATCGCAATGTGAACAATCTGGTTGACTGTTGATTGATCAGGAGTTCTCCAAGTCCCCTTGTGTATGTGGAGATGTGGGAACGGCGTGCTAGCTACGACAATGTTTCGCCCCGCCGCAAAGTCGATTAGCCTGAATCCGTTACCGGAGGTTGTGTTGTGCAGGCTATATTTTCCGATTGTTCCACCAAAGATACCCTCTTTTCCTAGCTTTGCATTAAAATCACTGAGGACAATTTTAATGTCATAGCTAGGGCATTGCTCTTAGGTCTTGTTAAGGAGCTCATAGAAGGCATCCTTGGTGTCGTGGTCTTTCTCCTCTATGGGGCATGCGCACATATAAGGCTCATGTTGGCGAATTTAGCCTTGATACGGATTGCTACGAGGCGCTAAATCACTTACCGGAAACTCAAGACTACTCGCCTAAATCTACCTCCAACAACAAATCCGCATCCAAAGGGGCTCTGCTTTTGCCATCTATACCAATGGCCGTAGCAGATGTCGTAGTTTTCAATCTCTTTTTGTAGGCTGTCAACAGTAGATCCATCCGTATACGAGGCTTGTTTATGTATTTTTTTCAATGGGCCGGCAGATATCCCTACCTACCTGTAGGGCCAGTTCCATTTTTGTTACCCCTAGGACGTGTGGTCAGTTATACCGAGCCAGTAACACGTTCGGTGAAGTAAGCGGTGCCGTTTATACATAAAGAGCTCATCCGTTACCATCTCTTGTTCAAGAACCTTACTAAGTCTCGGAAATCCTTACTGGCCTTTGGTTCAAATATGGCGTAGTAGCCCGGATAAGGTCCCATTTGTTCCGAGATTTTACTTTACCGTTGATTCCATCT
Organism: Volucella inflata; assembly: GCA_928272305.1. NCBI lineage: Eukaryota > Metazoa > Arthropoda > Insecta > Diptera > Syrphidae > Volucella > Volucella inflata. The sequence goes on along the minus strand of OV743716.1, from coordinate 144,034,229 downwards.
GGAAAACTCATCCTCTGTCCCGTTTATAAGTTTAGCAAGTCCAGTCCGAATGGGCACCGACCAGTATTCGAAAGCTACCACGCGGATGTATTAAAAGCACAATTGGGTAAGGGTAAGCAGCGCTTACCCTATTCGTACAGCACCTAACCATTGGACTCATCCAAGTGCTAATAAATTTAACTTTGGTTATGCTGTGCTTTAAAATAACAAACAGTGATCATGAAGAGCAGATTTGAAATCGACTTGTGCTCAGGGATGAATTCGAACAAAATTTAAGTATTCAATAGTAAATAGGTTGATTCGAATTTATCCACTATACTATCAAAAGCGTTCTTCAAGTTGCGACCACCGGCTCAGCATTTCGGGAGTAATTTTTATTAATTTCAAAACGTCTCTTGTTCGTGAACTTTGCCATGATAAAAATATAAACATTGGCTGAAGTTTTGACATGAACCGATCATAAAAAAAAGTTGAATGGTGCGTTTGAATTAACTAACAAAATTGTTATGTCCTTATTTAAAAACCCTTTATTTATTGGCGTGTTAATAGGCTATGCTTGGCTAAAAACCTACGTTTTCTAGGTATAAGTTTCTCGACGTGCTTTATGTGATCCCTCTTTACAAAAAAGGTTGTAAAAGTGACAAAAACAATTATAGGCCAATTTCTTTATTGTCGTCAGACTCTAAAGTTTTTGAAAAAGCTATAAAAAGTAGAGTGTTGAGTTACCTGGCAAAAGTAAATTTTCTTAATCCTGCTCAGTTTGGTTTTAGGGAAGGCCTTGCTACGGAAGATGCCCTCTTCGAGTTTTCCTGTTTTATTAATAAAGCTCTGGATGATAAAAAGTTTTGCGCTGGGCTTTTTGTAGACATAATCAAAGCTTTTGACATGGTCAACCACAGCATTCTACTAAATAAATTACACCATGTAAGATTTCGTGGTTTTATCTATAGCTGGTTTGAGTCTTACTTAAAGGATAGAACTCAAAAAGTCATAATATGTAACTTTGTCAGCAGTTCAAAATCTATGAACCTAGGTGTGCCTCAGGGATCAGTCATCGGCCCCATATTGTTCCTAATTTACATCAACTCTTTATTTAGCCAACCGTTCAAAGGGAAAGTGACAGCTTTCGTAGATGATCTTGGCATTGCATACCGCTCGGATAGTCCTCTGAACTTAAGCGTAAATCTAAATCATGATGTTTACCTCTTGAGACTGTGGTTTTCGGAACATAAACTAATTGTCAGCAATAAAACTAAATTAATGCACTTCAGTCTCTTAGCTTTGAAATTGTCTTTCATGCAAACAATTGCGAAAGGTCCAATGTGTCAAATTGTGTTTGTACTGAGGAAGTCACTAGGACAATGTTTATTGATCAGGTATCTTGGTACGCACATTGTTTTAGAATTGAAATCGTAAATGAATTTAAATATCTAGGCATGGTCCAAATATATTTCGATTCTAAAACAATATTTGCGATCCACAGTATGTAGCTTGTATCGTCTTAAAAATTATGTGACAAAAAAACTTTAAAAACAGTATATTCTGGAATTTTTCAATCAAAACTACTTGTTGGGGTGGGGCTTACCAAACAAAACTTGAACCATTGATAATTTTGCAGAAGTGCGCTATTAGAAAAGTATGTGGGGTCAATTGGTTAGCTCCTTCCATAGTTTTGTTCAGGTCATTGAAAATTCTGCCACTAAATTTGTACTATTTCAAAGTTTTAAAAAATTTTTTCCATGAGAGCTGGCGTACCAATTTAATTAATGTTGTCGCTATTCCTCCTTTCCGAATTATTCTACTTAAAAACTTTTACTCCGTCGTATCGTGTAAATTATGCAACACGCTTCCTATTAATATTCGGCGAATAAGATCCTTGTCTCAATTCTTAAATCGTGTAAAAATGTGGCTTCTTGACTTTGATCATAAAGAAATTAAGGTTTTGCTGCCCTATGTTGTTTAAATACGAGTATGTACATCACTTTGTTCTTTTGCTAATGTATCACTATTCATTTATATGCTATCTCTTTAAGTTATTTTTTTCTTTCTCTCTCTATTATTGTTTATGTATTGTAGTCCTCAGTATAAATAAATTAAATTTATCTTCTTGTATGATGAACTGCACAGTCACCCCACACTTTAATGTATTTGTTTTTTACATAAAGTGTCATTATCACTTTTTATTATTATATAAAAAATAATGCCACTACTTATTCTTAGTTTTAATACTATTATAATAAATTCAGTCAATGAAGAGTTTGTTAATCCAAGAATAATGAATAAAGAATAATAATAAATAAATAAATAAAATTGCGAAGCACCATCTCTGTGAGAAATAAAGTTAAAGTAGAGTGAAAGTAATTGAGAGAATGTAAAGCTAAAGGTGGTTAAAGAATGTACAGGATTAGATTAGGTATGAAAAGAGTTCACAAAACATTCGTGTTCTATATAAATCATTTTCAATTATGTCAAACAATAGTGACAATTTTCTATAAGTCTGATTTAGATATAAAACAATCTACATCACGCATGTGTGCTTCATGGAAATTTCTCTATAAGAGTTCAACTAGTATCGAATTTCGTGTACATTTAAAATAATTATACGGTTTGATAATTTTTATTGATGATACCGTCACGAAGCAATACAGTTTATAGTCAGCCGAAAGGTTATTGGATCTTTTGTATTCATTAGTACAGTATCTAAAACCCAACGAACAATTTATTTACTATGATTAAAACTGATTTCATTTTCGGCTCTATATGTGTATTTGCTTTGCTCCTGCACATCTCTGATGCCAACCTATCCACGAATAGTAGCTTAAAAAATCAGGTAAGTTTATCCATCCAATTAGACCTCTCGTTTATTCATTTCTCTTTTTCGACCACAGGCCTCTTCGCAATATTACACAAAAACAACGAAAATTCGTTGCATCCCGAATCCGGATCATGTAAGTAATATGACTTGTAGGTTAAAACCCAAAAATTGGGAGCTCTCCACTGTAGATGTAGATTGTGACATGAAAGGCATTGTAGAGAAGGCAAACGTAAGTATCAATTTCCAATACCTTTTCCTCTTTACTTAAATGAGCCTTTTAGTTACGATTGGAACTCTTTAAATACAACTCAAACAACCTGTTGCGGCCGTATATAATAAACGTGACAGTAGACTCGTGCGAGGCTCTGAGACATAAAAATGGCAGAGGATACATGAAAGCTTTATACAATATTCTAGCTAAATACACAAATATCGACCATCCATGTCCGTATTCGGTAGAGTCAATGCATAGATACTTATTTATAGAACAAAAATGTACTTTTAACTACATTTCTTTTCTTAAGGGACACATCTGGGCCAGAGACGTTCATATTGACTTGCAACTAATGGCGTTCCTAATCCCGGTCGGAACTTATAAGATCTCAGTAACGTTCTTTGGAAACGCACCACCAGTATGGATGACAATTTTTGATATAACAATTCTTATGGCTGAAAAGAGAAAATTACCAAATGCTCGACCCAAAGGAGGTCACAATGTTAATAAGCCGAATTTCAAAGGATTACAATAGACGTCTTATTTTTAAAGAGAAATTTTAATTAAAATTTAAATTTGTGTTTCACTAGTATGACATTTCAGTTTGTGAGTTTCATTCACTAAACCTTGTATCAGTTTATGCAGTTTAAATTTACCGCAATTGAAATGCACCAATAAATCTCGATCACAACAAAGCCCTGTAAATGCACTTTCAACCAAAAAAACTAGCAAAAGTACATTAGCCTGATATATGTATGTACAGTATCGGACAAAACATTTGCAACTAGAAGTGAAACCAAACAATTTCTTCAAATTCATAAAAGTGTTATTCAAAAACATAACATTCTTCATAAATTATGAAGGCTCTGTATTTCAGTTATACAAAAATAAATAATTTTCAAAATCAAAAAAAAAAACATTTAATAATCTACGTTCAATTGTATCGAGTAACTTCAAATAACTGCGCGACAAAACAATTGCAACTGATGTGACATCAACGCCTAACTGCAAATTAACTGTAACATTGCGGTAGTTTTCCATTATTTTTTAGTTGTATTGTATTGAGCATATGCCTGAAGCTCGTGATCTGAAGGCTCACTTGCGTAAATATTTCTACAGAGAGCAGATGGCACCTAATAAATTTGGTGATGCGCTAAGATAGCGTATTGTAGATGATTTTACTTCGGGCTTTTCACAAAAAGATATTTCAAAAAAAATATAATGTACATAAATCGTCTGTTTCGCCAATTATAGGTCAATATCGCAAAACAAAAGAAGTAGCTGTTGAGCATCGCGGTGGTCGACCACGTAAAACAAACTCTCGAACGGACGCTGTAAACAAATGTAAGATGTAAGAAAAGTTACAACAAATCCTTTCATAACTGCGCCGAAAGTGGTTCAAGAGTTCCAATTAACATTAAGTGCTAGAACTGTATCTCGTTGGTTGGCCGTTGCTGATTTGTGCACTCATCGCCCTGCTAAAAAGCCCTTAATTTCGATCCGAAACCAGAAAAAACGAATAAAGTTTGCAAAGGAACATCTTTCTTGAGACATAGGAGTACAGAAATGGACTAGAGTCCTTTTTAGTGATGAATCGAAGTTTAACATCATCGGTAGTGATGGAATATCTTACGTCAGAAGACCACTTGGCAAGCGACTTCAATCACGTTATTTTGTAAAAACTGTCAAGCATGGCGGAAGAAATGTGATGGTGTGGGATAGTTTTTCTGCTGCTGGTTTGGGGCCATTGCATCGCATAAATGGAAAAATGAACCAATACGCATAAAAAAGTATCTTAGAAGATATTATATTGCCGTATGCGGAATGGGATATGCCATTGCGTTGGATCTTCCAGCAGGACAATGACCCAAAGCACAAGTCTAGGCTAGTCAAAACGTGGCTCAGGAATCACAATGTTACGGTTATGGATTGGCCACCGCAGTCACCGGATTTGAAAATCTTTGGGAGATCGTCAAGATGAAAATCAATCGGGAAAATGTTAGAAGTACTGACGAATTTTTTAAAAGAACAGAGATGGCCTGGAATGCAATTCCATTAAATATTATACGAAATTTAATTAAATCAATGCCACGTCGGTGCAAGGCAGTCATCCAAAACAATGGGTTTGCCACTAAATATTGATTTTTTTTTAGTTTTTTTTTGTATTTGAATTGAAAGTTGCAATTGTTTTGTCGCGCAGTTATTTGAAGTTATTCGATACAATTGAACGTAGATTATTAAATGTTTTTTTTTTTGATTTTGAAAATTATTTATTTATGTATAACTGAAATACAGAGCTTTCATAATTTATGAAGAATGTTATGTTTTTGAATAACACTTTTATGAATTTGAAGAAATTGTTTGGTTTCACTTCTAGTTGCAAATGTTTTGTCCGATACTGTATGTAGTCCATGTACCCAAAGGTGTAGATGGCGATGAAGACATAAAGCATTTCTTCAACATCCTTCTATTTATTATTTTTATCTTCAACTTGATATTAAAATAGTTGTGCGAAGCATCGGCTTAGAAAAGTCAGTTTTTCCGCTTGATCAGCTCATCTAGAGTAGTGCTTCTTACTTCTCCATTTAATAATTTCCCTGGACTTCAGTGTACATAGACTCCTTTTCACATGCAAATTTTGATGATGATGATGGTTAAAGTATTAGGCCTGGTTGAAATTACATCTTTGACAGATGCAGGCTCGCTAAATATCGTGAAATTGCAGCCGAAAACCTTCCAGCTCTGCTAAAAGGACCCACTTTGCTGATCGTGGCACCATTTGGGAATCTTTCAGGAGATTACAAAGTGAAAGAGCCGTATGCCAAGCTGCCTGGGACAAGTGATCGAGTGATCATCTACATGGAACGAATAGAGAACAACAGAAAATCAAGGCCGCCTAAGCATTAACATTTAGCAATTATCATATACTCGTATTGAAGTAACAAATTCAAATTAGAGTTCTGACTTTTGTTGTATGCAACGTTCTATGTCTCATCGTCATTAAGTTGGTTGTAAAGGTCCCGATGTAACATTTCTAGTTAGACCTGATCCAGCTATAGCACAGCTCCACTTAAGAGGCTCTCTCAACCCTTGCATGGCATCTCTGCTTACAGAGATAGCGATAGAATAATGGGGATGCCCACATCCGGCCATTGGTAACTCGTAAAAGAAGTAAAAACTCAACTAACACCAACAGTAATAAATCAACAAAACGAGATAAATTAAGGGTATTTATTAAACCCTCTTCAGAAGAGTTCAGTGATGCTGAGTTTAAGAGTCAGAAAATTACAAACCATGCTTGTATCCATATCCCGAGACACTATTTTTTAAATGTCAAAAGCGTTTGCCCAGGCCGAAATTCGAGCGCCGTTTTGTAGGCCAGTTGCGACAACACGATTTTCGAACGAGCCTTATTCCATGAATACAAACAACAAACGTCAACAACTTTTTTCGGGGAAACTTTTTAAAAAAGTCATTTGTTTAATAGCCACCAAGTTAGAGTGAATGCATTTATTGATTCTTGAGAATTAATGTAATCATTTTGTGTTCTTAAGTCCCTCCTCATAAGTATATCTAGAATAAAACTTGTCCTTCAGGCTAGGGTAACTTCGCAACATGAAAACACTTTCGAGTTGCGAAGCAACAACAAGCCTCAAAGAAACAAGGACACTGAACCTCGGATCAGCACGTGAAATGAAAGGTGCCTTAAGCAGTTGCACAACTGGCGGAGGTCCTAAAATGCTGCAAACAGATATTCCCGCCATCTAAGAAATGCGATGTGACTGGCCATACGAAAAAATGATTAAAACCTGCGACATCTACTACGTCGATTATTATCGACGGCAAAAGCAGCGCCTGTTATGATGCGGGCACACTTAGGTAAGAAGTCTTAAGGTTCCGCGATGTGAACGAGTACATATGCAATTAATGCAAGACACCCTTCGAGTGTTTTGGATGTCCTTTCGATGTTCCGAGGGCCCAACATTGATGTGGGCCATTACGTTTTTGTAGCGGATATCTCCAACATCGCAAAGTCAGGTAATACTATGTGAAATTTTAGCGTCAGATTGCTACAATCATAGGAGATTTTCGAATCCCTTTGCAATCGAGTCTCCCTCACTGTCCACTGCCACCAGCATCAAGTATCGAAAACCAGTGAAAGCCCTGTTAGAGCTCACGAGCGCCCCACTGCTCATATGTGTATGTTTTGTGAAGGGGCTCATAAAAACCTTCTTTGGTGGCTTCGTCCTTGTCTTCCGCAGTGGCAAGGGCTCACATTAGTCTTATGTAAGCGAAATAAGCTTTGATGGAGATTGTATTAAGACGCTTGCTCACGCATCGGAAGCTTAAGACTTCTTGTCTGAGTCTGCCGCATTTGGAAAATCTCTACATCCGAATAAGCTCTGTGTTCTTTCCTATAGCATATGCATATAGTATATCACAGTTCATCATCTCATTATATCCGGCTCATATTTTTGCACTTTCTGGATTCCAATGATATATACTTCATAGCAGTCAACTGCTTATTGCTCGGCTGGACATGGCCGAACAAAGGGTCCGAACATTCCACGTGAAGATCCGAAGGTCGTTGGCTTTTAAACGTTTACAAGGGTAATCAATCGTGGATCTAGTTGTATTCGAGGCCATTAGTTGGTTCGTCACATTTATAATCTCTTCCATACAGAGTTGTAAGTCCTATGAAGGCGTAGGCCAGTGTATTGTTACTGGCCGAGCACACCCTTGCTGTTAAAGCCTACATCAGTAAGAGCTTACTTTTGCAGTTACCAGGAACCACGACGGTAGGTAAGGATAACTCTGCACGTCTTCATAGGACCCCACCTATGTCAAATTATTGTAAACAATTTATAAATAACCATTTGGCCTTCCAGCTTAAGCACTTTTCAGCTGTGAGTTGGCAAAGGATTGCTTATTGATTCAAGCTCACAGTAATCAACAAGTTCTTGGCCATATTGGAAAAGCTTTCCTTGGAACTCTATTTTAAACAAGCTTTGAGCTAAGCCTGAAATTGATGTGATGTTCGCAAGTTATTTATGTAAGGCGGTCGAGTGTAATCGCTCATAATAATATCTGGTCATCAAGGTGCCACCATCCAGAAGTCGCCGTGTCATTCATATCACAGCAATTTTACAATGTAACTGAAAGGAAAGGCCGGTGCCGGTTCGTGTTGTGCATTAAAGGCCCTTTGGTGATCCTTTTTGGTCCATTTAAACTTTTATTTATTTCCTCGTAGTTTTTCACCACGGTTTTGGTAGACCAATGTTGTCGAGGGAGTAAGGCCCCGGCCTACTTACGTTGAAAATATTCATAATTACAATTAAAGTGATATTAAACCAACTTTCTCTTGCTAGACTGCGATTTTGAATAATCTCTGCCTCAAATATACCTCTCGCCCGAAACTGAATGCGACGAATCCGCTGTTTGATTGCCCAGTTTTATGGAACATAAGGCGCTTATTTGAAGCTTTTGCATGAGTCGAATTTCAGTTGTATCGATTCCGGACCTGTGGCTTTAAGTATTTTTTGCAACGCCAATAATTTAGTCCTTCAACCTGAGATTCCATTTTTTTCACATTGAGGAAATTTCCCTTAGCTTAACCGCGCTCCGTTTAATCGATATTGTTACAATGGAATCACGGAGAATTATAAACCAGGACAGCTGTGTTCAGGACGTGAGCTCAAGCTACAACTCAACAAGATTAAAAAGGCACTCAACAATATAAGTTAACAATTTTATTCCTAAATAAATCTATAGGTACATTAGCAATAAGACAACTCAAAAATTAGAACAAGATCACTAGAAACAATTAAACTGTGCTGTCCTTCCAAGTCCTGTAACATACATAGAATAGAGTGTATATTCTTCTTTGTTTTTATAAATCGGTAAATTCAATTGGGCCGCTGGTCCACAGGTTTGGATTCGTGGTCGGTGTGTGTCCCTGAATCCCGGTTGGTGGCTCATTGCAGGAAACTTTTGTTGCCGTAAGTGTAGTACTATTGCTCAGTGCTATCCTTGGCACTGGTCTCAGAACCTGTCATTTCACAGGCATTTGCATCAACGGTGGGATCATTGGTGTCATTGGTAAGCCCCGAAGATTCTGATTTTGGACATATTGAAATGCTGAAGATCGATCTAGTTGATGAGATAAATAGAGATCGCTGAGCGCATGAAACCTTCGATGGTCGAAATTTGTGAACAAATTTGGAAGTCGTACTCCGGGGGGAGGATTTGGATAGGTTTTGCCAGCTTGCATTAAATGACTTTGTGAAGGATGAACAGGTGCGGCTTGATGGAAATGGTAATTAAACGGACCATGGGCAAAAGTGTTGGAGCTTTGTTTAAAGGAATCCATGTTCTTGAGTTCATCCAACATTTGATGTGAGGTAAGGTGTTTCTTGAGATAAGCTTGCCTGTAAAAAAAATGTTAAAAATCGTTTTAGATTGAGATTGAAATTCTATTTAAAAAACACTTAGAGATAATTTTATTTTTTAACAATTTTATAATTCGTATGAGTTACCATATTAGACTGAGAAAAGACGGTAGAAAGCAATGCGGTTAATTCAATGGTTTATTAGAAAGATAACAGTCAATATTGCTCTATTGTTTTCAAAAACAGAATAAAACCGAAAGCTGAATGAGAAACATAAGCGAAATAAACTACTGGATGGAAAGCTTACTGAGGTGGTAATTGAAAAACGTTGGCTTCCTATAGTATTGTAGATATCGTTTCAAACTCCATATGTTTTAGTTGGCTCATACATGGAAGCATATTACCGCCGGTAACTAAGTACTAAGGTGGCGCTACAGTCAGGGGCGCATCAGGTCCTCAGATAACATGGCATGGAGATCACTATCCGTTTGTGTAAGCCAACTATTGGGTTGGAAAACTTACAAATTGACGACGCAGTTTCTATGCGTTCAAGTTAGTTCGGCCATCTAAGCCGAGTTATGTCAGCATTTCCATTCTCCATTGAAACAAATGGAACCGTAAATTACTCGAAGAACCATTCCTTTTATTTGTTAAAAATTCTAAAAGCAGTTTATTTTTGAATATATTCTCCCCTGAGCTTAACGCAATTTTCACAACTTCAAAGTAGTCGTATACAGCTGTTATGACGCCATTATTGGTTGAATAATTGTGCCCAGCCAGGAAAATTTCGAGTTTTGGGAACAGATGAAAGTCCGAGGGAGGCAAATTAGGTTAAATTTTTGTTGGACCAAAACACACGTTTTTGTTAAGAATTGAGCAACCGCGGCACCCATCTTTCGGAGAGCTTCCTCATATCAAATTCTACACACAAAATTTTACCTGTTCAGTTAAAATGCCTATAGACACTTTCAATCGGCGATCTCCCATATCCTCCCTTATCGATAAATTCTGGAACAACTGCCATTTTTGGTCTTCCTGAACGGGGGTCATCTTTCAAACTTGTTCTGCCACGTTCGTATTCCGCTGCCCATCCAAATATTTTGAATCGCGAAGGGCAATCATCACCCAGCACACCATTCATGTCAACAGAAAATCTCAGTGGGCGCGTTTTCGATTTTCTCCATTTTCTAAAGAACTCACGAGCTGGTCGACTAGAATGGATTCGAAACCTTGTGTGTGTGTTTACGAAGGATAAGCCGAAATAACCACAAGAAAAAAAAATTAAAGCTGCACTCACGTATTTAACTTTCATTCCTCCACATAATTTCCAAAAGCCAATATCATCTGCATATGATGGTTGGCTAAACAGATGGTTTCTCTTGAGTCGACTTGTGAGTTTCGCTGAATTTTTTCAAAAACATAACATGAAATCGCATTGCTTTTCTGCAACTGAAACTTTCCGTTTTGTGTTGACCAATATTTACGGAGCAAAGTGCATTTTTTACTGTCATACTGCACAGCCGAATGAGATTAAGAAAGATACGAACGCTAGACGTGCCTCTGTATATTTTGTTTTCATACCTATATAGTATATGAATATTTATGTTTGACTTTGCTTGGCTGAAACTACACTGACAGAAGCCGTCAAATTGTTGACTCAGGATCTTAAGCTTTTACCGAATACGGCAGACAGGATTCTATATGAGATATTGCGGAAAGTAATCTCAATTTTACAGGACTGAAAAAGACGCTGAAGTTCCATTTCGTGAGCATACTTTTGCAGAAGGGAGTTTAAGAAATGGACTGATATTTGGTTTGTGTCTAATCTCCACTTTTAGGCAACTCGGCAAACAAGACATCGGGTTGAGTTTGAACTCGGAATACTTGTCCTGACTCCTCTTACATCAATTTTCTACCTGTACCTACGCGTGTAAATAGGCTAGCTGTTTTGGCACTCAATGAAACATAATAGTGTTGAGATCTCCACTGTTGAAAACTACCAAACAGATAATGTAAGTGAGCTTACGCGAAAACCTGGCGTTGGTAGTTTCCGAGACTCGAAAAGGGACATCTTATTTCTCGAGCAATGATCAGACTGGAAAAATACTGCTAAAAGAACCATGGCAATACGAGACAGCCAATCGCAGCAGACTAAACAGGTTCTTTAAACTTTAGCTGGTTTCCTCGGTAATAACGTGGCTGCGCCTGCTTGTTGTAGCAAACATCATCCTCGTTGGAATGAGATACTTTAACCTCTATCGGATGAAAAGTACTCGTATCAAGAAGAATAAAAAAAGAGCTTCCTAAGCTTAAAGGTAATGTTCGATCATACAAGATCAACATGTGGTATAAAAATAATGAAATATAACTTTTTTTTATTAACGATCTTGTAGTTTTTCTTTTCCCAAGATAGTTGATTAACCTTATACAAAACAAAAAACGAAGATCGGCTATTAGTCACAACAAGCAAACAAAGTAGACGATGAACAGTGCCCGAAATTCGAGCCGAAATAAAGCAAACAACGGTCAAGCGAATATTAACCAATGTTGGGGTTGCTGTTAAAAAACCCCTGATGCCACCACAAAATAAGCAAAAACTGTTTTTTTTGAGGTCCTGGATCAATGCTCATTATCAGAATCGACGTTATGGAATGTTCAACTAGACTTTTGTTTGACTACTGACTGGTTTCGAACTTTTGGCCCAAAGTATACACCAAAATCAGTAGGTACCTAATCATCATCGCCTAGAATCCTGAGAAACAGATATCTCCCAGTCATCTGTGATATTCTCTCTAGTCCCAAAACTCTTAATGTGCAATACCTAGACTTTAATAAAGCAAATTGGGATGTATTTCGACATCGCCTCTCTAATGCTCTTAACAACTGTCCTATCAACTTGGAATCGTCAATCAGTCGCAGAAATATCGACGAATCAATCAATTTCTTGGAGGCCAAAATCAAAGATAACATTTTAGTTGCAGTTCTAATGAAGTCCCTTTGCGAAAGATCCGTCATTTTTCCACGACCTATACTAAGCTGAATAAAAACTAGAAACTTTTATAGAAGGAAATGGCAGAAATATTGGTTAATGATTTCAGAGATATGAAGGTTCTTACGTGGTTAATTGGTTTGAAAATTAAGGAGTTTAGAAGCATCAGTTGGAACAGAAAACTTAGTTCACCCGATGCCAACTGTAAATCCTTCTGGAATATCAATAAAATAATCCGGAAAAAACATAGCCCTATCTCCAGTTTGGTAGATAATGGTCTTGATTATTGACGGTGCGGGAAAATCTGAGCTTCTTACCGACGTCTTCCTAAAAAATCACTTAGTAAGCCGAAATATTACCTCTCGAAAGCAATTTGTGGTTGTTAGTGAGATCCAATCATTTAACGGATGGTCCTACATTCCCTTCCGACGAGCTTATTAGCTTAGATGATATTGAGTTTCTCATTTCCAATTTGAAGCTCAAGAAATCTCCTGCCTTCGATGGCATAAATAACTTAACCATTAAAAATCTTCCCCTTTGTGCAGTAAAATTTCTCCAATCGATTTATAATGCTTGTTTTAAATTAAGTTATTTTCCCATAAACTTGAAAAAAGCCAAAGTATTTCCCTTGCTCAAGCCTGCAAAAGACCCACGCAATTCTAACAGCTATAGACCCATTAGCTTACTCAACAGATGCAGCAAAATATTAGAAAAACTTATAACAAAAATTATACAAAATTTTTTAAGCCATCGAACGTTTTCAGTTCCATTAGCCGGTTCAGTCTTTTCCCCTAAAGTTGTGCCAGCTGGTATTCCCCAACTATCAGTTCTGGCTCCAACTCTATTTAATATATTTACATCTGACTTTCCTGTCATTCCCAACTGCCACGTAGCTTTATGTGCGTCACATACAAATGGATCAGTCATTGCAAATTATTTGCAAAATGGCCTCAATATAATATATGAATATTTTAAACATTGAAAAGTAAAAATCAATGCGGATAAATGTCAATCAATCTTTTTTACAAGAAAAAGATCAACTTGCCATTCTCCTCATAATACCTTAAAAATTAATAACGTCTATATACCATGGGCTAGTTCTATCAAGTACCTCGGGGTTTACTTGGATCAAAAACTAACTTTTGGTATACATATCAAAAATACTTTAAATAAGTTAAACATCGGCACAAAAATGCTGTATCTATTGATCAATCGGAAGTCAATGCTGAATCATAAAAACAAAATGACAATGTTTAAGGTAATCTTTCAAGCTTTGTTTACTTATGGATCTCCTGTAATAAAAAAAAACTGCAAATAGCACAGAACAAAATTTTGAAATTATATTGAATTTACGCTGGGATTTTTCAACAAGATATTACACGAAAAAGCTGGCGTTATTAAAATTGCCAGAAAAATCGAAATTCTCAAAGAGGAGTTTTTCACGAAATGTCTACTCGTCGAAAATGCACTAGTTATTGAGCTTGCACCACCCTTACTTGTTTATTTTTTAGTTATCTAATTATCTGACAAATTAATAAATTTTGTTTGTCTATTTGGAAATCTACTTACTATATTTACTCATTTTTCAAATTTGTATTCATTTATTAAATTATTATTTTGCATATGTATTTGTTAATTCATCGAATATATTATTTATTTATTTATATTATCTTTACTTGTTAATTATTTTATACCTATCCGTTTATTAATTTAAACATATCTCAACTTATTTAATTAATTATTATTTATTATTTATTATTTATTATTTATTATTTATTATTTATTATTTATTATTTATTATTTATTATTTATTATTTATTATTTATTATTTATTATTTATTATTTATTATTTATTATTTATTATTTATTATTTATTATTTATTATTTATTATTTATTATTTATTATTTATTATTTATTATTTATTATTTATTATTTATTATTTCTGCGTGCGGCATCGGATAAAGAATAGTGCCGCATTGCGTCCCAGCTTGTCGTAAGAGGCGACTAAATGGGACACCAATCATATACAGGCAACTATGACACCAAAAATGAGCCTGTGACACTTTAACACCTTAAAACTTTCCCACAAGTTTGTATGCAATCAGTGGGTTCCCACGTCTGGAGACTACCGGTGGGGTAAAAGAACAGTCAATCAATTCGAAATGAGCATACAAGTGTCAAACCACTCAAACTTTAAACTTCATGGAAATGATCGCAATTAATAGCACTACCCCGCTGGGCACCACGGTTGCAACGCACTCGGGTGATCCCAGAGCAAGCAGAAGTGCTTGTGTCAGAGTCCGACGGATTCCGGGGGCGGGCAAAATGAAGTTTCCAAAATATTTTCCTAAACTTCGGTTTGCAAGTTGGAACGTCGGATCGATGACCTCAAAAAGTTTAGAACTGGAAGCGATTATGCGTCGCAGAACTCTACAAATCCTGTGCGTACAGGAAACGAAGTGGTGTAATACAGGAAATAAAGCGCGTTTTCTAGATTTAAAAACTAAGGCATTTAAGATGTTCTACCATGGAACGGTCAATGGACGAAACGGTGTTGGAATCGTTGTTGCAGCGGATCTTCTAAACAACATCGTTGGTATCTTGAAAATAAGCGACCGCTTGATGAGTGTTAAACTCGTCATACACAATGAAACGTGGAACATTGTTAGCGCATACGCTCCACAAAATGGATGCGACCAATCGGTCATTTGGTCAGAGTTCGGTAATTTGCTTAGAAATATACCTATCGATGAGATGCTCTTCGAAGGCGGAGATTAAATGGCCACGTCGGAGAAACAAATGTTGATTATGAGGACTGCCAGAAATTCAGCTGGCGAAGACATCCTTGTAGCGTGTAGGGCGTACGGTTTAACCGTCTTAAATACGATGTTTATTAAACATCAACGACATCTCATCACCTATAGCAGCGGAGGCCACGAAACGCAAATAGATTATCACCTCTGCAAAATGTCGATGAGAAACCGTGTTAAGGACTTTAAAGTAATACTTGGAGAATCGCTAGTAAGCCAACACCGTCTGCTCATTACAGAATTCTTCACAGCGGAACCACCGAAAACACGGGCATCGTTTGGAAAGCCAAAAATCCGGTGGTATAATCTATCGAAGGAAAGAAGCGCAAGATTTATCGCACTGGCTAAAGAAGTACTTCACAATATAAACGGTATCGCAGACTCCCTTAGCCCGCAAGAAATGTGGAATAGCATGCACGAGGAATGTATAACACTCGCAAAGTCCCATCTGGGGACTATATCGAAATACCATCACGTCGGCAAAGAAACATGGTGGTGGAATGACGAAACCAAACGAGCTGTGGCCGACAAGAAGAGTGCATTCCAAGCGTGGACAAAATGCGATCGGAGCGACGATCTCCAAAAAGCTCGACTGGCTCTTGAATACGAGCGTCTTAAAAAGATCGCAAAGAAAGTCCTGCTCGAACTCGAGCGGCAGAAGCGGAAAACCTGTACCAGGAGTTGGAACAAATATCCTCACGATCGGCGGATAGAAGACAAGCTATCCAAGAAGTTCAAACGTCGTACAGTACTAAAATGCCAAATATTTTTAAGCTCGCTGCACAGAGGCGAAAAAATTCAATGGAAATAACCTCGCCGAAATACATCAAAAACGCAGACGGTCGTTTACTAACAAATGAAAAGGAAATTTGTGACCGGTGGCTTGAATACTGCAAGGAGTTGCTTAACAAACAGTTTCCACGTGATATCGTGCCGACAGCTGGTCTATTCGAGGAGGAAGTTTCGGACTTTTCAATCGAAGAAATAAGTATAGCAATTGGAAAAATGAAGCGGGGGAAAGCGGCGGGACCAGACAGCATTCCATCAGAGTTTTGGTCGAAGATGGAGGGAATCGGCAGCGTTTGGCTATCGAAACTTTTAAATAAATTAAAATGTGGACAACCTATGCCGAATCAATGGAGAAGTAGTTTCTTGGTTCCATTATACAAAGGAAAAGGCGACACTCGAGAATGCAACAACTACCGTTCAATCAAGCTTATGTCACACACAATGAAAATCGTCGAAAGAGTCTTAAACGAACAACTTGGCAAATAATAAAACTCGATAATAGCCAGTGTGGATTTGTTGAAGGAAGATCGACGGTGGACGCTATCCAAAGCCTACGAATAATAATGGAAAAGCACCGAGATTCGTCTAAGGATTTACACATGGTATTTATCGACCTCGAGAAAGCATTCGATCGAGTGCCTAGGGATCTCATATGGGCCGCGCTGAGGTCTCAAAACGTACCGGAAACGTATGTAAGAATAATACATTTCTTCGCTGAGGACGCAGTTATACTTAGCGATAACGTCGAAGATTTACAGAACGCCTTAGATTCATGGAGAAATGCGCTAGAGAGAAACGGGTTTAAAATAAGTCGTTCAAAGATGGAGCATTTGACGTGCCCATTTGCGCATCCGTTGCGACCTGTTCCGGATATAATGTTAGACGGAATAGTTCTTCCGAAAAGCACTATCCTTAAGTACTTAGGATCAATCGTTAACATGGAAGCGAAATGTGACGACGACGTAAACCACAGAGTGTGTGTGGGATGGATGAAATGGCGGGAAAATTCGGGAATCTTTTGCGACCATAAGCGGAGCAGCAGCGATGCAGTAAAAATGGGAAACTCGTTACGCATAAGTTCGTATAAAGAGGAAAGGGTTAATAAAAGGATAAGAAGAATTTATTATTTATTATTTATTATTTATTATTTATTATTTATTATTTATTATTTATTATTTATTATTTATTATTTATTATTTATTATTTATTATTTATTATTTATTATTTATTATTTATTATTTATTATTTATTATTTATTATTTATTATTTATTATTTATTATTTATTTTATTGATTTTTCCTGCGATAATACGGTTTCTGAAATTTAAAAATTGCATATATTTTGGTCCATTACATGGAAGTTTTTTCCTACAGTTTTTCCTCCGAACATATTTGATAATAGATAAAGCATTTAAAAACCAATTGTATCTTTCAGTAGTAAGATTTTAATAATCATATCTCTGTGCAAGCTGTGCTTAATCAATAGAAAATGAATGTAAATGTTTAGCTATGCAAAAATAAAAATCTTATCTAATCTAGATATTGGATATTCTTTTTTATAAATTTGCACACAAAATTGGAATACAGGCACGTTCCCCTAGCTTCTCTTATATTTTATTAGAATTTTCAATAGTAATCGTGACTCTTTTGTGAAACGTGGAAATTCTCCTTTGAAATGACCCGTTAATCACCTTATTTTCCTTTCATTATTACTTGCATACATTCAAGACCAACGTACATTAGTATTTCTCTTTCATCACTTCCTTCGTTCGTTCGTTTGTGTGCAAGTATTTTATGGGAATACTTTAAATTCGCCATTATTTAGAAGCGATGCTATTTGTACAGCACTGTTACGGAAAGTAGACAGTGATATCTTTTTTTAATAGACCAAGAACTAGTCTGTTGTACTCCTTGTAAGTTTCTTTTAAAAGAAACTTCAGTTCATGGAAGAAGATGATTAAGTGCTTTAGAAATAAAATCCCCCAGAGTTCCAGCACACACCACGTCAACGCCTCTGTACATATTGATAGTGGTAGTGCTCGCTGAATCCTCATGACCTTCACAGCAAGTTTCGCAAGATGTTTTATCACCTATGCCGACCGGTTAGCACAAGAATTGTGCTCGTCACTACGCCAGTAAGCAGTCTGTTCTGTTTCCTACTAAATGATAGACAGTAATCTAGAATAACTTTATTATGTGATCCAAAGTTTAAAATTCCTGGAAAGGGGTTAAGATATTTGCGATCAAAGTCAAACTCCAGATTTTGGTGACCAAATGTTGATTGAGTTACTCAAGCTACCTTGAGTCATACAGAACAATATGTGTATCCTCGTAAATAGATGATTTCGGATCGTCTTGGGAGTTTTCTGCTCAACATCTTAGATATAAGTATAAGGCAAAGGGAATGGTAGTGATCTGGTTTGGCACAAAAAAAGTATACCACGCAATGGATGCAGAATAATTGAACAAAAATCAAGGTCACTTAAGACAAGATATACGAGTATGTAGTACGACCGCTTTGGTCATCTTTTCTAATTCTAGAATTGCAAATTGCATTGCACAATTATGGATACTCGTATCTACTTGTGTAGTTATTTTGGAATCAGACTATGGCCCAGGTCCATCTCAATACTTAGCAATACTTTAGTAGTTAAGTTAGTAACTGCTAGCTACTGACTGTGGCGACAAAGGGCAAGTCAATTTAAAGTTTTTAAAATTGTTAGTTTCCTACTGAAATTCATTATCATTTGTTAATATCAAGAAATACGTCGAAGTTATAACGAGTAGGAAAAAGTTCTGACAAAAATTTTTGTTTTACTATTCACCCAAATCAAGAAGAAAAAAAAAATACGGGAAATATGGTATATAGCCTAGGCCTACTAACCTTCGAAATGATTTTCCACATTGGCGACAGTTGAATATGCCATCGGCTGCGATATCCTCACTCTCGGTCCTCTTAGTTTCCTCTTCCGCAGGAACTCGTTTTCGAAATTGTGTTGTCTCCAATGCATCTGTCTTTGGTTTGTGCCATCGTCGATGTGACGCCAAATTAGCTGGACAATTGAACACCTGCAAAGGGAACGTAAAACATACTTATGCTTACGTGTCAAGTTAGACTTTATCGGTAGTTAATACCTTTTCACACTCCGAACACTTGTACTCAATGTGAACAATACGCGGACAACGATGTTGCGCCAACTGAAAGGCATCATCATACAATGTCCGACAAAGCTGACATAAGTACGCTCCAATTTTGTTGTCGATGCTGGCCAAAATCGCCTTTGCTTCCTCGGTGATTTCGACCACATTAAACGCCGGATCTATGTCACCTTTACGCACCACAAGCTCTTCGTCGTCGCGTAATTTTCGAATTATCGTCCCAGACACTGGACTGGTATTGTCCTCGTCCACTGATAGTTGCCTCCGCATCTTGAATCTTTTCTTCTCCGATTTGGAACACTTGACTACTACTACCTCTGGTGTTGTAATTTTGGTACTGCAATTTTCGCTATTTCCAGCTTCCGAGGGAACTGTAGACAGGTCCGAATGAAAATCCCTTGCAAAGAGCTTAGCGAACCCATCCATTGCTTTTTTGTGTAATTCCTCATCCTCGTAGACCAATTTATCTCGCGTTAGTGCCTTGGGGAGAGTTGCGTTCACCTCATCGGCATTACGAAGGAACTGTTGCTCTGAGGTGGATTCTTCATCGTCATTGCCCAGGATGTCAACATACTCTTCGTCGTTTGAGTCTGTCGTGGCGTCTTTGTCGTCTTCGGTTAGAATAATTGTTTCATCGTCGAAAATATTTATCGATTGGTCATTGGTGTCTTTGTCAGTGGCTTGTGATTTATCTTGAAGACAGTCATCGTTAACTTGGTTGGGTGAGGATGCAGTTGAAGTTGTCGGTGGGTTGGAGTTGATGGGATTTTCCCCACGGTGATCTGGGAAAGGTGTTCCATCAAAGTAGCTCATAGAATGTGGTCGCCATATATTGTGTTCGTCAATAAATTTTGTTCGTTTCCTTGGTGGTGATGGTGTTGACGGTGGTGTAATTGGAACGGAGGATGAGCGCAGGGACAAGTCTAAGGGTGACAATATTGACATTGGTCGATTAAATTGTGAAAATGTGTTGATTGGTGGCAAAATTCGGTACTCGATTAGATTTTCCATTCCTATTAATGGTGATATCTGAAATTGAATAATAAATTTCGTAATAAAGAAATATAAGGAAAGTGTAGATTTAGGTAAGGATATCTTGCATTTCGTTAAGGACTTTTTCATTTACGGACATCTAAAGTATTTTGGATTAGAATATATTTTACAATTGCTTTTTGTTCTTTATAATTAGCGCGCGCTCAAGGGGTTGTTAGTACCCTTAAAATAATTGCACACAGCGCGGGCGATGAAAAGTTAGAAAGGAAAGAAAGAGATGTACGGATGTACGTTGGTCTTGAATGTTTTGAAGTTATAATGACTAGCAAATGAAGAGCTCGGCAGGCATTCCATAAGCGAGTTGTTCGGCTTAGAAAAGAATCACGATATTTCAGGGTACGTCCGAAAGTGGGCTTGAGGGTGTACTGATAAGCATTCACAGCGAGATAGAGTCGGGTGAGACAGGAGTGGTCGAGAGTGTCAATCGACAGTTGTAATATGAGCATCACCTATTAGTTTTATCGCACGGTTTTGAATCTTATCTGGTAGGCGCAAAGAAGTCTTGGGAGCACCTGACTAGATGTGAGCATTATACTCCAATTTTGGCCGGATGAAAGCCTTATATATTGAAGCCATATCAGAGGGGGTGAATTATTTCTTATATCGCTTAATGAAACCTCGACACTTCGCAGCATTTTTGGCGAGTTCGAATATGTGGTCATTCTAACGTAAGTTGTCATTGACACACATACCGAGAATGGAAAGTTTTTCGGTTTCAACGATGCTAGTGCCATTCATGGATAATGGCTGGGTATTTTTATTTTGCTTCAGCGACAGCAGACAGCATTGTGTTTTGGAAGCATTAAATTCCAACAACACAAATGAGTGTCAAGAAGCTAGGCCATGGCCCATACCGGGCTGCTAGCACCACAGTGTTTTGTTTTTTGTCAGAGACAGAACGGAGCCCTGGCACACCAGAATTTATTTTGTAAATATCAGACTTGAAGACAACTTGAATTGAACGTTCTGAAAGGTAATTTCTAATCCATTGAAGAAGAGAGTCATCGATACCAAAAGCACGCATTTTCGACAAAAGAGCCTGATGCCAAACTCTGTCAAATGCCTTAGAAATATCAAGTGCAACTATCTTGCTTTTGTCAGATTGATGTAGACTTTGGTTCCACTTTTCGGCGAGACATGCCATCAAATCACCAGTGGACTTGTTGCTACGAAAACCGTACTGCCAGTCATTAAGAAGTATTCGTGTTTCGAGATATTTCATGAGCTGACAATTTATCAGCGTTTCCATGACCTTGCAAAGAAGGGATGTAAGTGCAATGGGTCTGTAAGAGGAGGGAGAAGAAGATTTGCTTTTTCAGGGACGGGCTGGACAAATGCTGTTTTCCATCTGCTCGGAAAATGTCCTAAAGAGTAGGATTGATGAAAAAGCTTACGCGGTGTAGGGTAGGCGGAGACGAAGCACAATCCGGAAGCGTTGAGCTGGCTGTAAAGTGTGCAGCGAGCAGATTAGCTTTGTTCAAAGAGCTGACAGCTGGAATGTTATTGTAAATGAGCGTTGGGATGGAGGATGAGGCAGAATTTCACCCACTTAAGAAAGGCGTTACAGTCATTCCTGGCTCGTTTGAATTTTTTCCGGTTTTCCTCTGTGGGGTTGGTCTTATAGGACCGAAAAAACATTTCTCTCAACCTGACAGCCTCCTTACAGCTCGAGTTGTATCACGCCTTTTCCTTTGGTCTGATACTCTTTATCCGGTGAGGGATAAGGGATCTCATTCCAAAGAGAATAGTGTCTGTGATCATATCAGCAGCGGCATCCATGTCGTTATCCAGGATACATAGCGACCAGTTAAAATTCCTAAAGAAGGTGTTAAGTCCGCTCCAATTGGCTTTATCGTTTTGCCATCCTGTTCTTTTATGAGTTTTTTCTCTAACTGTGTGGTCAATGTACGAGAATTTAGCTGATATGACACAATGGACCGACGAGCCTAGAGGTGAGAGCACATCAACAGTGTACTTATCAGGGTGAGAGGTTAGAAACAAGTCCATGGTGTTGGCGGTATGACTATCAACGTTTGGGATTGGAATGGGCTCATTTAAAAAGCTGGGTTAAGTGGTTTTCCGCAGCGAAGATCTCAACACACCGTCCTTCGGCTGTTGTCTGTCCAGAAAGTCGAAGCCACCCAGAATTGTCAATATTGAAATCGCCCGTAATATCAATTTCAGTATGAGGATACATGGATACAATTCTTTGTATGGAGTCGGACAGCGCATCAAACTCGTTAAAGGTCGAGTTGCTGTCCAGTTTCTGTAAATAAAGCAGTAGTGGATAATTTGCTTACGGAGATGGAATTTTAACCACATGAAATTGAATTCCGGATTGGAACAGGGACTACATTGTGGTGGAGTTTGGTAAGCTACATCACTACGCACGTAGATGGCGAGACCGCGGTGAGAAAAGAATAATGGCACTAGTTCGTAGCCAGGTAGCTTCAGATCAGATTGATCTGAGAAGTGTGGGTGGGGATCTACCTGTGTTTCACTTAGTGCCAAAACAGCTGGCCTATATTTGCACATGTACATGTGGATGTACGCAAAAAATTATTACTTTTTAGCCCTCTTATTTATTATTATTTGAACTGTCGCTCAAAATTATAAATGATTGAGTGCATGCAACTCTTTGAAAGCGTTTTGTGGGTGAATACTTCTTACCAACAGAACGTAATAACAATTTTGTCAGTAGATAGATGTAAGTATGTAAGTAAATACCCAGATCGTTTAAAACTCAACAGGCTGTGATAAACTAAGGATATACAATTCGTTTAGGAATTTAAGCCACGATTCCTTGCCTTCCAACGGTGTCTCGCTGTTTGGGAACTTAAGAATTTTGAACTCGATCCCCATTAATGTTGAAATATCGTGTGACGAGGCTTACTTCTAGTTTTATGCATTCTTAAGCGGACAAAATTGCTATACCTGGAGTGAGGTCAGAAGTCCGGAAGAGATTTACGAGTGTGGTTGTCATTGTTGTTATTACAAGATCACGGCATATGTTTCCCATACACAGATACACCTTTGCACCACAAACTGCACACCAACCAAAGTACTAGAAGTATGGTGTTGAATAGTTATGAACCCAGAAGCGAACAAGAAAGCCCACAAATAAACAACACGTTGTATCGGGAAAGGTTTCGAAACTAGTTCGATCTCGTAGTGCTCTAAGTCCAGTTTTCCGGCGGTGTTAAGATGGATCCAAACCATCTTAACAAGCCTCTGTTCGATGTCGAAAAGAGGCTGCCTCCGAAATGCAGAATTGACCATCAACTACACAAGTCTTATGTCAACAAATAGTAGCTCAAGATATACCAGAAAACTTAAGCAGTTGGAAATCGAGAACTCGAGTAAGCTAGTTTGGTACCTTCAGGACTATGTTGTGCAAGGCTTGGACGAGCCCGGAAAGTTGTTGACGCTACAGCCGCGGTCGATGGGAACAGTCTCAACCCTGCTATGCTTAAGGAACCGTAACAAAATCCGAGAAGGATCAATTAAAATAGCTGTTAACATAAGGAAAATGTTTTTTTAAAATACCAAAAGACTAGTGCATTTCACAAAACAAAACATACAGAACAAAGAAACAAATCCAACGAATACAACATTAACAGCTTTTTTACTTTTATGTCAAACAAATGATTTTGCAAGAGCTTTGATGTATGCATACTCGTACATGTGGACTTACGAGTATTACATTTGAAACGCAACAAGGAAGAATGTTGAAAGAAGGAAGAGCGGCAAAGCAGTAGTTGTCCAACATCACTTATACATTTATGAACAATGGATGGAAAAGTACATAAAACGTATCGGAATGCGTGCGAGCCACTTTATTTGCTAGAAAACGACGAACATTGGGACAAGTCAATTGAAGATTCATCCGCCACATCTCGTCCATTTAAAACACGTACACTGTTCGCAATTATTTTATCTGCATGTTCCCCGTCACAACCAGTGCAGTTGTGGGAGAAATACAATGACTAGATGCGGCAAGTTGTTGACACAATTGGGATAGCATAGATAGAATGATAGCACCAACTCAATCCATCAATACAACAGTTGGTAAAGAGCTGCTCAGAGGGCAATCAATACCATAGAACTGACTTATAGCTGTTCGTCAAAGAAAATACACCAAAACTGCTTCCAGAATATTTGTATTTTTTGAACGTTCCAGGTGGAACTGGTAAAAAAATTCGTAATTTCCTTGATCCTGGAAAAAAAAGATTTGCCAAATAGTCAGGTTCCAGTTATACCTCGCTAAACTCCAACTGATGTATTGCATGCTTGCTTGAAATATTCAACTTTTTGGAGAACAGTCAAAAAAATACATTTAACAACAAATCGATCGAACCAGCTGACATATTTTCATGTTTTGGTCAGTAACGGCACTGTATCTAGAAATATAGAAACAAGAAAAATCACCTTCCCATCTAATTTTTGCAACATATTGAATTCAAAAAAAGAATTAGTAGACAACGTTTCCCAAAGCATTGAAATAAACTATCGAAATCACGCATGGTTGAGCGAAGGAGTTATTCTGGCGGCTAAAAATGTCGGCGCACACGACATGAACAACCTCATCTAAACAGAATTTCAGATGAAACAGGATTTCAAAAAATCCATTGACTCCGTGATAACCAAATTGAAGTAGTGAATATTCCAATGGATGTTCCCGGATTACGGTCACACATTTTGATTTCGAAAATTGGAATGCCAATGATATTACTCCGAAACATCAAAGTTATGCAATGGCACACGATTAATAGAAAACAAAATTATGAGCAATCTAACTGAAGCAACAAATTTGATTGGACCAAATAAAGGTGAAGACGTCCTACTGCCACGCCACGAATGCCACTCATTCCGACTAACATGCGGAACATGCCTTCGCTATGACTATCAATTAAGCGCAAGGGCAATCTTTACAAGTCGGCGCGCGGTTTGAATTTAGAAAATGATTACTTCAATTATACGTCACATACTCCAGAGTTGGTAGACTATCTTATCTTTATGCTTATGCAGTAAACGGACAAACAAAAAATGTAGTCAATGCACTAGCTTTACAATAAAAAATGATTTTATGTGGAAAACATATTTTTTCTTCACCTTCTCTCACTCCAAATAGCCACATAGCCAAACACAAGGCATGGTAATGAATTGAATGCGTTTTCTCGGTGAATCTATGTTCGTTAGAATGCATTTACTAACTTTCCCGTTCATTTCATATCAAATTGCTCAACAGCGTCATATAGATAAATATGTACGCGAGCAAAGCCGCGCGGCTCAGCTAGTAATAAAATAATACTTAAGTTCAAGATATGTTCTTTTTTATTTTTTATTTTTTTTTTCCCGTCAAGGAGGTGGTAGATTTTCAAAAGATACCAATAGCACTTGCCTTGGCGCGCCCGATTCATAACCTGTTCTGGCTTTGGTGGTAGATGCCAGAAGGTTACGCCTACGGACTAAAACCCATCCCCTCTTCACAGACTACAATCACTCTCCCCAGGGGACTGCTGTTAGGTAGTACTTAGCGAGGAGGCTTTACTTCCTGTGGTAACCGCTTTGCTTTTCCCTATTATATGCGGAGGTTGGCTATTGCGGCTCTTCTTTGCCTCTCGATTCTTCTCAGTTCGGCTTGCACCCTCGTAATAAGGGAGCAGGTCACTGACCAATCGTTCTCCGATCCCATCATATAGTTTATCGGAAGCAGAGGGCCAGGCAGGTTATCAGCGCATTCAGTGAACCTGTTCACGTCTTCTTTTCGGTCTGAGCATTCTGGACAGAAAGGCGAGTCATCATGTCCAAACCAGGGGAGATATTTCCGATAGCCGCCATGTTCAAACTGGAACTGCATAAGCTTATAGTTGCAGCCTCCTCTTGTTCTGTTTAACCAATGCTCAATGATGGGTATCTCGTTATAGGGCCAACTGCTTTTTTCGAGGCTGCCCTTTCTTCTTGCTTAGCCCTCCTTGCGAAATTGAGCTCGTGCCGATTTGCGCTGCGTCTCAGGTACACCCTTTGCATTTTTTTTGCCAGAATGTCTATGGGGATCAATGGGAGCACCAAAGCGGGGCACCGTACAGAAGGACAGAGCTCACTACTTTGGAAAGCAAAAGCCTCCGATCCAATATTTTGAAGCATACGTGCAAGTGTTGCCTGCACTAGCGATGCAGTAGTATTCGACGTGCGCTTTGAAACGAAGCCTGTTTTCAAGCGTGATTCCTAGGTACTTAAGTAAGTCCTTTGATCTTATAGTTTGATTCCCTAAAGTGAAGTTTGCGTATTCTATGGCCTTGCAGCTTGTTATAAGGATAGCCTCGGTCTTGTGGTCAGCTAGTTCCAAGCTGGCCGACTCCAACCAGCCCTTAACTCTCGTGATTGCTTCGTTTGTGGCGGTTTCGGCATCGTGGATATGTTTTGCCACTGTTACCATGGAAATATCGTCGGCAAAGCCAATCACTTTAACTCCTTCGGGCAGTGTTAGCCGCAGAACTTCGTCGTTCATAATATTCCACAGGAGGGGTTCAAGAACTGAATCTTGCAGTAACATTGTAGTATTTTACACCATTGTCAGTCTGGTATCTCAACTTGCTATTCCTGAAGAAGTCCATGACTATGTCCATACGGCGATGTGGCGTATCCATTCTTGCCAGCGACTTTCTGATAAATGACCAGTCCGCCGAATTTAACGTCAAGCGTTACTACTGCACATTACTCTTTTTCTCCCCGTTGCCACCTTTTCCCTAGTATAGCCTCAGCAGCTGTATCTACTACCGCCTTTATGGCATCGACGGTAGAACGCGATTTTCTACAGACATACTGATTGTCCGACATAACCATCATCAGCCACAGCTAATAGTCAGTTGTAAATAATACTCTCGAGAATCCTTCCCGAGTATATCTACTAGACATATTGGGCGATGTGACGAAGGTTCTCCGGGTGGTTTTTTTCCCTTTGGTAGCAGGACCAAGTGCTGGAGCTTCAATGGTTCGGGGAAGACACCCTCCTCGAGGCATTTCTGCATCGTTCTTGTATAGAGGTCCAGTATCTTTTTAATGGCCGCTTTATCTGCGATGTTTGGGATTCCGTCGGTTCCGGGCGCTTTCTTATCGCGTATTTTTGAGCATGCTCGTTGCAACTCCTCCGGTGTGATTGTCGGAATGCGATCTGCCCTGTACTCCCTGATAATAGTAGGGAGGGTGAAAGGTTTATGCGGGAATAGGTGTACTACTATAGTTTCCAGCGGTGTAAGGCAGGATATTTGTGGAGACCAGCTCCCTTTTAGCCTCTCCATCACCTTTCTTCTGAAGCGAAATGATCCGAAACAATTGAATCGTATCTGACGGAGTTCTAAAATGGAAAAGGCTATCAATGTGGTGAATTACCATCTCAATCTCTAGATGCCATATACTCGTATCTAAAGATTTTAGCAGCAGAAGATCAATGAAAAGATATATGGAAAACAAAACATAATTTTTTGTAAATTGACGAAAGTGTTGAAAGGTTTTCAACAAATAATTTTGCTGTTTACCGAAATCAGGCGGATATTTTCGATCAGACCACTTGTTTTTGTCACATATATTTTAAGAAAAGTTCATATTAAAGATTCTTTGACTCTTTAGATATCTGTAGTTTGACATAAGCCTTTCCACAAAATTAGCACGTTGTACAGTATTAATACTCCGCACATTCTTGGATATGGCTTGAGTGTCAGGTTAATATTTTAGTGTATTACGTTCACTTGTTTTACTCGAAATTTATATATTATATATTGGTAAATGGAAAGCGTATTTATGCAACTCTTCCCATCAAGTGTTAACATATTCGGACGATATTAATATCGCCTTAGGAGTGAGGAAAGGGGACATATTCGGGAATATGGAATTGAACTCTAGCAGCTATGTTATTGTAGCGATACGGATTAATACTAATGTTCATAAAGAGTCCTGACTATACCCGGATAAGTTAACACTAGCATTCCTTATCAACATATACAAGTGGTCAATATCGCTCTACCCATAGTTTGTATACGGATATCCTTACTATCACAGGAAAGCTGTGCAGAAGCATTGCAAATCAGATTTCGAAAAACTCCAAGCGTTAAACAACGAAACAGGGGAGGAGCTTTAAGGATATCTGAATTTGTGCAACTACGCAGAAAATTATTGCTGCTCCCTCATGATAGGTTTATTATAATATGCATTAAAGTTCTCAATAAATTGCTCCGGCGGGAACTTGGAACCGCCATAACGAGAGGTACATACATTTCTATTGTTTAAAGTGAACTCCTGTCGTGTAGACTTTATTTCACTGAAAGACCGTACATGTATGGAAGCAAAGATAGATCTTCCCATCACTTGCGAGTACAAATGAATACCAAAGTGGAACAGTGTTAAGGGTACAAGCTCCACCCTTGGCACGAATCGAGGGTAACTTAAAACCTCTTACCGATCTTGTTCACGGCACCCAGTACTTATTGTAATTCTACATCGGTTTGAAATTAACTGAATAACCTTTTCTTTGATTAAGGTTTAAAGCACAGCCATCGTATTGCTCCCATAAGGCGACCTACTTCTATCAAGTCAGGCGGGGTCGGGTCAATTTGCGGGGGCCCCTAAGCCCTGGAGTGAACTACCGGTGGTTCTGCCACTCAATAGTACCTATGATCGGCAGCTTGATACTAGTCAAATCGTAGCAACCTTCAGTGGCATCATTCTGAAGATGGTAGCGGATGACCAGTATTTGGTCTACCCTCATTAATGGAAGAAGCATTAATAATTGGGTCTTAGAGTTTTTGTGACCTTAAGATACGGATCATAATGGCATTTTGTTCCATAAAAAGATCTCTTGCACACCAAATTTGACAGAATCGTCACGTCAACCTTTTGATTTAATGCCATTCGACTTTTTCTTGTGGAATTGCCACAGAAGATGAATGCTTTAGAAACCAACATAACCAATGTCATCAATGATATCGATCCCAATTTGTGTGGCAGAATCAAAGAAAATTTTACCTTTCTGATAAGCACGGGCCATTTGCCGAATGTCATATTCAATACATAATGTTATAGTACAATCCTTCAAATACAGAAGAAATTATACATACACAATTTGCTTCATATAAATTTGTATTTTGAGCCCCCTGAATGAAAAACTCTGTATGAAACCTATAATTCGCAGATGTATACTTAGAAGTCTGGAAGATCCGTCGCTTTGGTAAAGTAACTCTTATAGTTTAAGATCTTGGGCATAAAAGATCTTGTGTCATCGAAAGTCCTCGCATCGTCTTCTGGGCCCCATCTAAAAGCTTGTTCAAAAGTATTTCGTGAAGTGCGGTTCTCTTTCTCGGAATTTTTATCAGATATATTAGCCTACTTACTCATAGTGCCGCGCTAACATTCTTGCTTGTCGAAGGAATCACTCTTGAGTGAAGAAAACGTTTAATCGATTTTGAGTTCAAAAAGGGGTTTTCTTAAGATACGCCTAATATTTTTTTATAGAGATTCTACAAACTTAAATCTGGCATCTTTTCAAATATTTATGTTCCTTCCGAGATGAGATCAACAAATCGGGCATTTTCAAGTGAGACTTTTATCGCTGCATTTTATCCAATTTTTTGTGGGGAAAATTAAAACTGAAAGCCTTGGAAAATGTATTCTTTGTACAGCATGCCCAATTATTGTAGACGAGGGCACTGTCAGTTAGCCCTCAGCGCGGACGATTTTCTACCATAAGACTCTTTTGTTTAATGCTGCTATAAGTTTTTGATCTACACCAATAAGCCACTTTAGATGACTTGGAGGTGAACATTCGACATCTAATTGCTGGAGCATTGACTGAATTATACGAAAAATTGAATCAAGAAAACCGTTCCATAGAGGAAATTTGAATAATGCCATATTTTATATTTTAGATACCGTAGAAAACATGCTTCAATCCACAATAACAATTTTATTAATATAATACTTTAAACAAAAGATTTTTAATTAAAAAAAATAAATAAATAAATTAGGCGAATCTGATGAAAAGTCATAATTTTAAGAAAAACCATTTCGTAATATGATATTTCGCTACTACAAGTTACGGTTGCAAGAAAATGACGGAGAAAACAAACTTAATTTGAAGAAAAATATTTTTTGTTGTAAATATTTCACCTACATACCAGTGAAATTAATATTTTTATTGATTTTGTGTTTTGTAACTTTTTTATTTATAATTTTTATTATTTAAAATATTTATCGTATCTGTATAGAAGATTAATAATTTTGCACTTTCCGCACTCTTTGAGTATTTGGCATTCAGTATTTAATTACTAAAAATATTTTTTGAGTATATTCCACTTCGAAACTACACAATCAAGGACCAAGGACTCTTTTTACTTATTTGAATTATGTCACTTGAAAAGCACAAAAACATCCGACAACAAAGCTATCCCGGCCACTTTCGAAAAGGAACTGAATTGTAAAAGTCTTGTGTGGAAGGCACACCTGTCGCACAACAAATGAATTCCCTTTGATTTTGGCATTATCCTTCGTCAAAGTTCACATCACTATAGAATTCATCAGCCACCCACTTCTGTTCACCCGCTCCGAAGATATTTTTTTCTCCCTTTCACTAGTATCGGGAGTATCAACCCAGATTCGACTTCGAACAGAGACAACTTACTGGCACGATGACAACGATGACTACCCTGACTTCATCGTTGCAAGGACTACACACTGACAAAGAAGACGTTTCGTCGACTACCTATGAAGTATGGAAAATCCTTTACATGTGCATTTTTGACGAATTGCCACTGTACCATGCGGCGGATTCAAGCAATGGCATAACTTCATCCCTTCGTCGAATATCTGTATCGGAGTTCTACTCGTCTAAGGGTTTTGTACAGCCATCTAACCACTATTGGGATGTTGTAAGTTGTCAGTGCGCATATTCGTCAACGCCTACAGTTATTTTGACGAATTCCGACTGGGCTTGGACTTTTTCCTTCGGCCTTTCATTTCGATTTTTTGTCCAAGGATTTGAGATTAAGGGTAGAGCAACAAGTCCTATTGGAATGCCCCTTTAGGAACGCCCCCATGTCGATACTGGACTTGTGTTGTGTAGGGAGACATTTGACGTAGTTGTACATACCTTAATTTGATAAAGCGCGAAGAATAGGTAAAAGCAACGACTAGGGCTGGTAGGGGTAACTGCAAAACTTTGTAACCTTTTGTGTTCTTTCGGAGCAATAAAAATTGTCATGATTGCAAGCCCGGTTCTGCCTTTACCTTTTTTTTTTTACATTTTTAAGCTCCAATACGGTCGGTTTCAATTGAAGTAGAGTGAAGTGGAGTGAAATGAAGTTCAGGTTTGGGATTGTTGTATGCTATGTGCATGCAGGGACTTAGACTTATTATGGGAAAGTTGAAAGCTAGTTAATTTTGAGCTTTAAATTCAGTCGATACGTAGTCAATTTAAGGTTCCATCCATTTTGCCAAAACATATTGAATGGTGACTTGTAGATGCGGATATTTTTGGTACTGATATTAGAGGGTGTTGATCTATAGATTTTAAAAAGAATTTAGAGATAGAATTGTTCTAGATTTAAGTTGGTTATAGTGGTTAAACAATGTTATTAGATGGATAGATAAAAAAATAGAAAAAAACGGCAGCGTTTGGCTATCGAAACTTTTAATTAAATTAAAATGTGGACAACCTATGCCGAATCAATGGAGAAGTAGCTTCTTGGTTCTATTATACAAAGGAAAAGGCGACACTCGAGAATGCAACAACTACCGTTCAATCAAGCTTATGTCACACACAATGAAAATCGTCGAAAGAGTCTTAAACGAACGTCTTCGGCAAATAATAAAGTTCGATAATAGCCAGTGTGGATTTGTTGAAGGAAGATCGACGGTGGACGCTATCCAAAGCCTACGAATAATAATGAAAAAGCACCGAGATTCGTCTAAGGATTTACACATGGTATTTATCGACCTCGAGAAAGCATTCGATCGAGTGCCTAGGGATCTCATATGGGCCGCGCTGAGGTCTCAAAACGTACCGGAAACGTATGTTAGAATAATACAAGACATGTACGGAAACGTGAAAACTGCGGTTAAAAGCTCTGCTGGACTAACGAGAGAATTTCCAGTTAATGTCGGAGTGCATCAAGGAAGCGTACTTAGCCCTTTCCTCTTTAACGTAGTATTCGACTATCTTTTAAAAGACTGCATGCGCGAAGCAAATGTAACGCCAATTCTCTTCGCTGACGACGCAGTAATACGAGTACTTAGCGATAACGTCGAAGATTTACAGAATGCCTTAGATTCATGGAGAAATGCGCTAGAGAGAAATGGGTTTAAAATAAGTCGTCCAAGGACGGAGCATTTGACGTGCCCATTTGCGCATCCGTTGCGACCTGTTCCGGATATAATGTTAGACGGAATAGTTCTTCCGAAAAGCACTATCTTTAAGTACTTAGGATCAATCGTTAGCATGGAAGCGAAATGTGACGACGACGTTAACCACAGAGTGAGTGTGGGATGGATGAAATGGCGGGAAAATTCGGGAATCTTTTGTGACCGAAAATTTCCACTTAAATTAAAGGGGAAACTCTACACCACGGTTGTTAGACCATCTCTTATATACGGTTCACAGTGCTGGACAATGTACGAAGCGTTTAAAAACAAAATGACGGCAGCGGAAATGAAAATGTTAAGGATGTCTAGTGGAGTCACTAAACGCGATTGCATTAAATCTACGCGTATAAGAGGAAGTCTACATATAAAGAATTCGGTAACCGAACAGCCTGAGGCGAATAGAATAAGTTGGTATTGCCACGTTCAAAGAAGATCTGCGGTTAAAAAGGCACTATCAACTACGGAGTGACCGTAAGAAAACGAGGTCGGAAAAAGAATTCCTGGATTTCTCAGATGGTAAATGCGCAACAACGCCTGGGGCTTACCACTGAAGCGATCCAGGACCGAGCATTATGTAGACGCGTTCTGCGGTCTGCGACATTAGCCAACCCCATAAGCGGAGCAGATGCGATGCAGTAAAAATGGGAAACTCGTTACGCATAAGTTCGTATAACGAGGAAAGGGTTAATAAAAGGATAAGAAGAAGAAGAAGATAAAATATTTTATTTCTTATGTCTATAAGATTACAAAATTTAACAGATTACAAAAACGAAAATTCTTTTTTAAAAATTTCGCAATAAGAAAATGGGTGCCATCCTTTCTATATTTTTGCATTAAATAAATGGAAAAATAGTACTGAATCCGATTCAGTAATTGAATTAATTTAGTTTGGATGGGGTGCTCCTTTCGAAAAGAAATAACATAATTCGAAAATTTAAGAAATGAAAATTAGAAAGAATGAATTAAATTACAATTAAAGAAAAACAAAGCCTGAATCGAGATACAAATTTATAGAGAAATAAAGTAACCAGAATCTGTTGAATCAAGGATTCAACACATAAATAATGATATTAAGCTTACTTTAGTAACGTTAGGTGGCACTACAGATCGGGGTGGACTTGGGCCTTAGCCAACAAGCAGCTTCGGCCAACTCGAAATTTTGCTGTTTTCTTCCAATTACGCCGATAAGTATGCGAGTAATTGGACACACTTTTGAAAGATTGTGCCTTCTGTGTTTGTGCGTGATTTTCTTTTAGATACGGTAGGTAAGATCTTGTAAGCGATGTCAAGAAGACTGATGCCTCTGTGGGTAGAGAGTCTTCTTTCTTGAGGATGGGACAAACATTGCTGAGGTTTTATTCATCGGGCATACTTTCGTCCGACCATATGTACGCTCATTACCACTTTAAAGAGCTTAGGAGTCAGGCCGTCCGCTCCAGCAGCTTTGTTAAACCTTAGCTTAGATATTGCTATCTTAACTTTATCCAGGTCTGGTGGACGGAATTGTTTATCTACGTCATCCACTTGACAGCGATATTTGGTTTGTCATCGGCGTTATGCAGTCAACGGAAATGTTCTTTTCAAATCATCGGCATCTACTACGACTCTACGGCGCTGTTCTCTTGTTCGTCTCTACAGTCTTCTGTTCTTTCTGAGACTCAATTGCAAAAGGATTTGACAATCTCTTACGTTTGTAACTGTCTGACGTTGAAATTCCTTAGAGCATTACCTAAACTTTGCGAAACGACGCCGGAACATCGATGGGACATCCATAATACTCGAAGCGTGTCTTGCATAAATCGCAATGTGTGCTCGTTCACATCCCGAAAGCTAAAGGCTTTTTGCCAAAGTAAACGCGCATCATAATAGGCGCTTATTTTGCCGTCGATAAAAATCGACGTAGTAGGTGAACTTCCGCCAGTTGGTCAACTGTTTATGGGACCTTTCTTTTCACGTGTCCATCCAAGGTTCGGATCATTGTTTCCTTTTTAAAGGTTGTCGAAAGTAGATCCGTTTGTATCAGAGTCTTGTTGTTACTTCG
This sequence comes from Volucella inflata, assembly GCA_928272305.1. Taxonomy (NCBI): domain Eukaryota; kingdom Metazoa; phylum Arthropoda; class Insecta; order Diptera; family Syrphidae; genus Volucella; species Volucella inflata. The sequence continues at coordinate 143,999,559 of OV743716.1, read as the reverse complement.
TAGCTCGAAAGTGTTTTAATAGCTAGGAAGTTTCCCTGGGGGCCTACCGCTTGTCTGGAGGGCCAGTTCTATTAAAGATATCCCTATGATGAGGGGCTTAGGCACATAAAATGATCAAATTAATTCTTAAGAATAAATTAATGCATTCACTCTAACTTGGTGGCTATTTAACAAATGACATTTTTAAAAAGTTGTTTGTATTCATGGAATAAGGCTCGTTCGAAAATCTTGTTGTCGTAACTAACAGCTCACGATAAAATAAATCACAAGAAACTTTGAGGAAAGTGGAAAATCCGGCGTCGTCGTGGCTTACCAAATTCGTTGAAATCCGCTAAGCAAGCAAAAAATCATGTCGCGGGATTTGGACATCAGCAAAGTCAGCATGTCGCGCATATAAAGACGTGATTTGAGACTTAACGCATACAAGAGACATGTAGGGAGTTGCCTACGATGGGTCACCGAGCTCGATTTCTGCGAATAAAGTGTCGAAACCTCGACGAAAGTGTATCAAATAGACGTAATGGAGACCTTCAATAAAACACTATTCCCAAGTAAGCCGTTGATCTTTCAAGAAGACTCCGTTCCAGCTCTTACAGCAGAAACGAATAAAAAATGGCTCAAGAACCACATTTCGAAATTAATTTCTACGGATAAGCTGATATCCTAGAACTCAATCAGCCTTTGAAGCGAGTCCTTGTCCGAGCAGTGGAGATTTTTCTAATGCATGAGCTGTGTACCGATGGCTATTTCGAAAAGTTCTTTGAAAATTTGTGAGTAACTTTGAGTGGAAAAAATGTTTTGAAAAACATTCATTAGTTTTGATTTTATTCGCCTAAAATCGTGTAGATACGCCAAATAGTTATTACTGGGTTAATGCGTCTGTTTTAACTCCTGTCTCCTTCAGTTTAATAAGCAGAGGTCCTCTTTTTCGATTGGTCTGTTATTCGTAACCGATACACTGAAAATGCTGAATTTTGGGTCCGCTGCGTATTTATGGAAAGAAAAGTTCTCCCTTCGCGGTCGTCACAATTGAATCGTGTCGAGTTTTCCACTTGGTTGGCCTTTGTTTCTTGGCTTGCTACATTTTTTATTCCAAGTATTGTTGACCTAGCTTGTGGTGGGTTTTTCGCCATTTGTGGCTGACTCAAGCTTTGAGGGCTTGGTGTTTTAACCGTTTTCAATTGTTTCCCCGCTCTTCTTGCCCGCTTTGTTGTTTAGTTTTTATCTGTTCTCCCAGTTTGTGAAAGACAGATTGCAGTTGTGGAATCGTTGACTATTGTTGCGGTACTACACATTCTGTTGCAGTCCCAATTTGTTCAATACTTTTCTGGGTGGTTTGTATTCTTCTGCCGATTGACCTTTGGTCCATCGAACTCTTCTGAGAAAGGTTTATTAGTTAATTTATTACTGTTGATGTTATTTATTTGAGACAGGCTCTTTAATGGAGCTGTGCCATAGCTGGATTAATTCTCACCATAATGCTACATCAGGACTTCCACCACCAACTTCATAACGATAAGACATCGAGTGTTGTTTAAAGACTACAGCTTATACAGGGCGGAAGATAAAGGACTTCGCTGTTGAAAACTGAGAATATACAGAATGCAACATCGGCAGATTGCTGATTGTAAGGTTTTCGATTGCCATTTCTTGATATTTAGCGAGTCTGCCTCTGTCAAAGATGCAATTACCACAGGCCTAAATACATTCATCGTCATTCCATCGAATATACATATGTATGTGAAAAGGAGTCTATGTACAGATGTCACATGTGTTTAACGTAGGTACCTGCCGTGAAGGCTTAAGCCTACGGTGCGTCTTCGTACAAGATATCAAAACAAAGCGTTGATCAGCGCCCTTCGGGTGATAAAGATACCACCACCAGTACCAGATTCGAAGTCGTGTGTAAGGCACGAACTTCCCCTTTGGTGAAGGGTCGAGGCCTATCTAATACCTCAGCCATTCTGTGGATCATGGCATCCGGTTGCAGTGCAACTCCACATCGAATAGACCAATGATTCCGTAGCAATCAAACGGATGAGCACATGTCGTAGCAGGCTACGACATATGCTCAACCATGAGAGAAGCCTATGTACACTGAAGTCCAGGGAAATTATTAAATGGAGAAGTAAGAAGCACTACTCTAGATGAGCTGATCAAGCGGAAAAACTGACTTTTCTAAGCCGATGCTTCGCACAACTATTTTTTTATCACGTTGAAGATAAGAAAAACAAATAGAAGGATGTTGAAGAAATGTACCTTTGGGTACATGGACTACATACAGTATCGGACAAAACATTTGCAACTAGAAGTGAAACCAAACAATTTCTTCAAATTCATAAAACATAACATTCTTCATAAATTATGAAGGCTCTGTATGTCAAAAAAAAAACATTTAATAATCTACGTTGAATTGTATCGAGTAACTTCAAATACTCGTAACTGCGCGACAAAACAATTGCAACTTTCAATTCAAATACAAAAAAAAAAACTAAAAAATAATCAATATTTAGTGGCAAACCCATTGTTTTGGATGACTGCCTTGCACCGACGTGGCATTGATTTAATTAAATTTCGTATAATATTTAATGGAATTGCATTCCAGGCCATCTCTGTTCTTCTTAAAAATTCGTCTGTACTTCTAACATTTTCCCGATTGATTTTCATCTTGACGATCTCCCAAAGATTTTCTATTGGGTTCAAATCCGGTGACTGCGGTGGCCAATCCATAACCGTAACATTGTGATTCCTCAGCCAAATTTTGACTAGCCTAGACGTGTGCTTTGGGTCATTGTCCTGCTGGAAGATCCAACGCAATGGCATATCCCATTCCGCATACGGCAATATAATATCTTCTAAGATACATTTTTATGCGTATTGGTTCATTATTCCATTAATGCGATGCAATGGCCCCAAACCAGCAGCAGAAAAACTATCCAACACCATCACATTTCCTCCGCCATGCTTGACAGATTTTACAAAATAACGTGATTGAAGTCGCTTGCCAAGTGGTCTTCTGACGTAAGATATTCCATCACTACCGATGATATTAAACTTCGATTCATCACTAAAAAGGACTCTACTCCATTTCTGTATGTCCCAAGAAAGATGTTCCTTTGCAAACTTTATTCGTTTTTTCTGGTTTCGGATCGAAATTAAGGGCTTTTTAGCAGGGCGATGAGTGCACAAATCAGCAACGGCCAACCAACGAGATACAGTTCTAGCACTTACTGTTAATTGGAACTCTTGAACCAATTTCGGCGCAGTTATGAAGGGATTTGTTGTAACTTTTCTTACATCTTACATTTGTTTACAGCGTCCGTTCGAGAGTTTGTTTTACGTGGTCGACCACCGCGATGCTCAATAGCTACTTCTTTTGTTTTGCGATAATGACCTATAATTGGCGAAACAGACGATTTATGTACATTATATTTTTTTTGAAATATCTTTTTGTGAAAAGCCCGAAGTAAAATCATCTACACTTCGCTGTCTTAGCGCATCACCAAATTTATTAGGTGCCATCTGCTCTCTGTAGAAATATTTAGGCAAGTGAGCCTTCAGATCACGAGCTTCAGGCATATGCTCAATACAATACAACTCAAAAATAATGGAAAACTACCGCAATGTTACAGTTAATTTGCAGTTAGGCGTTGATGTCACATCAGTTGCAGTTGTTTTGTCGCGCAGTCATTTGAAGTTACTGGATACGATTTTGAAAATTATTTATTTTTGTATAACTGAAATACAGAGCTTTCATAATTTATGAAGAATGTTATGTTTTTGAATAACACTTTTATGAATTTGAAGAAATTGTTTGGTTTCACTTCTAGTTGCAAATGTTTTGTCCGATACTGTACATACATATATCAGGCTAATGTACTTTTGCTAGTTTTTTTGGTTGAAAGTGCATTTACAGGGCTTTGTTGTGATCGAGATTTATTGGTGCATTTCAATTGCGGTAAATTTAAACTGCATAAACTGATACAAGGTTTAGTGAATGAAACTCACAAACTGAAATGTCATACTAGTGAAACACAAATTTAAATTTTAATTAAAATTTCTCTTTAAAAATAAGACGTCTATTGTAATCCTTTGAAATTCGGCTTATTAACATTGTGACCTCCTTTGGGTCGAGCATTTGGTAATTTTCTCTTTTCAGCCATAAGAATTGTTATATCAAAAATTGTCATCCATACTGGTGGTGCGTTTCCAAAGAACGTTACTGAGATCTTATAAGTTCCGACCGGGATTAGGAACGCCATTAGTTGCAAGTCAATATGAACGTCTCTGGCCCAGATGTGTCCCTTAAGAAAAGAAATGTAGTTAAAAGTACATTTTTGTTCTATAAATAAGTATCTATGCATTGACTCTACCGAAAACGGACATGGATGATCGATATTTGTGTATTTAGCTAGAATATCGAATAAAGCTTTCATGTATCCTCTGGCATTTTTATGTCTCTGAGCCTCACACGAGTCTGCTGTCACATTAATTATATACGGCCGAAACTGGTTGTTGGAAGAGTATTTAAAGAGTTCCACGCGTACCTTAACGGCTCATATAAGTTGAGAGGCTTGCAAAGGTATTGATCATTGATTCTTACCAATGACTTCTCTACAATGCCTATTATGTCACAATCTAAATCTGCAGTGGAGAGCTCCCAATTTTTGGGTTTTAACCTACAAGTCATATTACTTATGTGATCCGGATTCGGTATGCAACGAATTTTTGTTGTTTTTGAGTAATATTGCGAAGAAGGCTGCAATCGAAAAAAAAGAAAATAATAAACGAGGGGTCTTGCAGAATGGAAACACTTACAAGTATGTTCAAGTTACGATTTGGGGAAACGTAGACACCAGCGAAGTGCAGATGCAAAATAAATACACATATATAACCGAGAATGGAATGAGCTCCATTCATAGTTAATGAGTTCTTCGTTGGGTCTTTAACACTACACAAATGAAAACAGAAGATCGAATAACCTTTTGACCGATTTTAAATTGTATTTTTTCGTGGCGGTATCATCAATCAAAATTATCCAACCGTAAAATTTTTTCCAGCACAATCAAAAATCAAGGAATTCGATACTAGTTTGGATATCGATACCAGTTATGAAGCACACATGCGTGCTGTAGATTGTTTTAAATCTAAATCAGACCTATAGGAAATTGCTACTTTAATATTTACCGTAATTGAAAATGATTGATTCAGTACATAAGTGTTTTTCAAAATTGTCTTGTATCCAATCTGATTGCGCTGCACATTCGTCAACCACCTTTATTCACACCGGATTTAAATCTGAGATTTTGACAAAAAGTTTACGGTTTGCGTTCACACCGAATACCGAGTAGATTTTGTTTGACATTTCTACAGTGGTAGGCATTCATTTATATGCACTCCAATTGTTGCGATTACTTTTTTAATCAAGTTGAGGTCCTCACCCTGCAGTAATAAATATCTGTTTTAAAATTGTTCAGATTTTCTTTCAAATTCCGATCTTTTTCTTGTAAAAACTCCAACATAGATTCAAAAATAGTTGAAAATCTTGCTAAGCAAGAGCGTCTTGATAGCCAGCGATCTTCAGTGTGCAGAGGTAACCGAGTATAGACTACGTCGTTTTCCTCACATAGCTGAACAAATAACCGAGAGTTCAGGAAACTGCTTCGAATCTTGTTGACAGCATTTATAACATATTGTAAAGACTGGTGCAATCTAGGACTCAGATTTTGTGCTCCTAAATGCTATCTGTGAATCTCCCAGTGAATGACCAGTACCTCAGGAAGTTATCGCTTTAAGTGGGCTATAAAAACACGGTGATGACCAGGCATATAAGGTGCACCATCAGTTGCAACAGAAACAATTTTCTTCCATGGATTAGCTTTGTTGTTGAATTTTTTCAGTAGGTTATATAAAGGTGCTATGCAAAGTGCACCCTTTGACTAGTGTGCTATGACATCAGTTGGGGCTGCAATTGCAACACATGATCTATTTGTTAACAATATTCGAATTTGTTCCACTAATAGTTTAAGAGTGAATCTCTAACAAAACAATACATTCTAACAGTAGTTAGATACATCTAAAGGGCGGGTTTCGGGTTTTAGCTGTTGAGCTTAATTTTTATTTAAATTATTGCTCCAATAAAATTCGTCAAGACTTTAAAAATCTGCGACTCGAATCGACTTTTTTTTAAAATAAATATCCAATGCCAATAAGTTTATTTTTATCATTTAATATTTTAACATCTTTGTTGAATTTCTTAATTAAAAAAGTATATTCTAACCCTTTTAAACAAAGTTATTATATATTTGTTATCCTGTCTAGCACAACACTAATGCATAAATTCTGATTTCAATAATTCGTCCACATTGGTTGTTTTGAAATTGTCGAAAATGACAGAAGATGTTTTCTTATAATTGCTTTAGGTCCTCTATAAATAACCTTGGTGGTTATTGGGGGTGGTTGGACTAAATATGCATCATCATCTTGCTTAAAGTCAGTGGAAGGTAAAGAAGCGCCTTCTTCGTCAGCTAATTTCAATTCACAGCGATGACGCTCTTAAAAATCCAACCTTCAAAATTAAATTCCCCAAAATCCATTGATTTGTTATCAGTATCCTACTTAAACCAAATATTTTTGCCATAAATTTATTTCACTAAAATCTATGGACATGGTTGTTTCATAGTTGCCAAACATACTGATTTTTGCCCTGCACTTAACCGAAAATAATCTTTTGAACATACAACTATATCGGTACGAAGTAATATGTTTATTATTCCCCTCTCTCCTCATAAATAATCCTAAGGTTTATCCAATGCATCCTTATTAATATTTCTAGTAAAGAGAAAATCAATATTATTAACTTATTAATCTTGTTGCAAGCTAACCAATGCAGAAATATTCTGTATCCATTCTTAGACGAATTCCACGGTTTTTGTAATATCTTGAAATTTGGAGATCTAAATTACTCGCAGGTTTTCTAAAATATTTTTCGTTTTACTAAGCTGTCTCTGGACTGCAATTAAATTTCCATAAGGAAAAAATGATGGGTAGACAATTGTTCTTCCAACAATATCTCAGTTGTCAAATTATGATAAGTAGTTTAGAAGTTATGAGGGAACAGATGAATATACATACATACCCGCATCATACCGCAGGTAAAGGCTTAATGGTCTTTCATCCATCGCTTTTTGTTTTATATTTTTGTGACCGCAAAGAGATGGCTTTTCTTCACCTATTTTCAATTTGCTGGTCTTAGGCTTTTCCCTATATGGCACTTTTGAGTGGCCATTTTGCGGTTTTAAAAATTTATCTCGGGTTTCTTGCAACTCCCTGGCTGCCTCGCAACCTCGATAACTAGCTGGTTGTTCTCCTTTACGATTAATACACGCTGCAGAATTACACCCAAAGGGCTTAAGATATGCCATGGGGAACATTGCGCTCTTTAAGTTTGATATGAGTTTATTGATTTGATTTTGCATAGGAAGTGTTTGTTGTTTATAACTCCTAACTACTTAATGCTACCTTCTTCGAGCGGGACTGTCTTAATTTCAAACGTAATATTTTGTGCGATTTTTGCTTCCGTTGGAGTGGTTTATTTTCAACAACTGCTATATATGCCTCAAACGCTAAAACCGTTCTTCGATAAAGAGCAAAGGTCCTAATATCGAGTCTTGTGGAACACCGAATTGAGTATTCACTTATTATGCTCAATATTTTCACTTTTACTGTTTTTCCAGACAAATAACTCTCCATCTACTTTCAAAGGGTCCTCTTATATCGATTATAGATTAGATAGGATTGTAGAGAGAGGTAGAATATTGCTTCGCAGATCACTGCGACCACAAGTTAGCCTATTGTGATGTCTTCCATTTAAAGCTCAACTGTGTTGCGTGAAAGAGGCGCCTTATTCTTCAGGTGAGCTGGCAGCTATGTCCGCTGCTTCTAGGTAGAATTTACTTCGGTAATGCTGACGTGTTTTGATTAAACCGTTGCAGTCACATAGTATATGTTCTGCCGTTTTGACGTCCTCATTGTACAAACTGCAGGTATTGTCGTTTGCTATACCCACGGTCAGCAGGTGTTTTTGGACTCAGCAGTGCCCCCTGAAAATACCTGTAATCAGTCGAATCCGATCTTTGTTTTGTTGTTGGTGTTGGTGCTGTTTCAATGCACCTTGGCCTTGTCGATAGTCTTTGAAAGGTGAGTGTAAGATTTATTTTCTAGTGTAATTCCTAGATATTTGATTTCCGCTGATAACTTTATTGTTTCAACAAAGAGTGTGGCATTTCTGAGTCTTCCTCGGCTTCTTCTTTTAGTGAATCTAACTATAGTGCTTTTCTTAAGATTGATTTTGAGGTTAACTTTAGTGCACCATTCAGCAACTAGGTACAAAGCCGTCTGGAGACGATCCGAGATTATATCTTCGAACTTACCTCTGATTAGGATAGCAATGTCATCTGCATATCCTTAGACATAGAAACCATCATTACTGAGAATAATCAGTAATTCATTAACCACGATGGACTATTGTAGTGGTGAGCATGCTTGCGTAGCAATCACACTAAGTTTATTGCTGCCTAAAGAGGATTTTATTGTTTTATCTTCCAGCACACATTTCATCCAAGTAAATGTAGTGTCGTCAACTCCCACGTTTCGATTCTACTCAACACTTCAAGAAACCTATGGAGTTTTTGGGTATCAAAAGCATTATTTAAATCCACGAACAAAACGAGTTCCTGATGACTTAAAGTTAAGCTCTTGGTCAAAAAGCGGGAGAGTTCTCCCAGTATCTAGTGTTTCGATGATTTTTCCTTTTCGGAACCCGTAATGAGTTTCTTAAAATGTTTCTTGTTCACACCGCACCACAATTTTTTCTAGGCATGTTTTTTTTAAATTAACGAGGCCAAAGGTCTATAGTTTTCGCAATTATTTTTAACATCATTGCAATATAAGTCAGCAGTGACTGTCCCTTACTTACTTACTATAGGTGGCGCTACAGTCCGGGGTGGACCTGGGCCTCAGTCAACAAGCTTCTCCAGCCAGCTCGATCCCTGGCTAGCTGCCTCCGGTTTCGCACACTCAGTTGGCTGAGGTCCTCTTCCACTTGCGTGCGCCACCTGAGTCTTGACCTTCCTCTACCTCGCTGTCTCTCGGGGGCGGATTCGACGACTTTTCGGACCGGAGCATTGGTGTCCATGCGCTCTACATGACCCAGCCATCTCAGTCTTTGGATCTTCACTCTTCTGGCTAGGTCCATGTCGCTGTACAGTCCATACAGTTCGTCGTTGTATCTCCTCCTCCACTCACCGTCAATGCAGACGGGACCGAAGATCGCCCGAACAATTTTTCTCTCGAAGCAACCAAGAACACCCTCATCCATTTTTGATAATGTCCATGCCTCTGCGCCATAGAGCAGGACCGGGATTATTAAAGTCTTATAAAGGGTGACTTTTGTTGTCCGAGAGAGGGCTTTGCTACTCAATTGCCTTCTTAACCCAAAGAAACAGCGGCTGGCAAGAGTTATTCTTCGCTTGATTTCAGCGCTGGTGTCGTTGTCTGTATTTATAGCGGAGCCTAGGTAGACAAAGTCCTTAACTACCTCAAAGTTATATCTGTCGAGGGTGACATTCTGTCCGACACGTCGGTGTTGGTTTTCCTTTTTGCTTCACAGCATATACTTGGTCTTGCCCTCATTGACCGCTTAACCTATTTTCGCCGCTTCCGTCCCAATACTCGCGAAAGCGCCACTGACATCACGCTGTTTTCATCCGATTATGTCAATATCGTCGGCGTATGCGAGTAGTTGGACGGACTTTTGAAAGATAGTGTGTTTTGTGTTTGCTCGTGAGTTTTGCACTATTCTTTCAAGTACGATGTTGAAAAAATCGCATGACAGCGCATCGCCTTGTCTAAATCCTTTCTGGACATCAAAGGTCTCGGTGAGATCTTTACCGACCTTGATGGAGCAGCGTGCATTCTCCATCGTCATCCTGCACAGACGGACGAGTTTGACAGGGATGCCAAAATTAGACATTGCTCTATATAGCTCGTCTCTATAGATGCTGTCATACGCGGCCTTAAAATCGATGAATAGGTGGTGGGTATCGATCTGAAGCTCATGGGTCTTCTCCAAGATCTGCCGTAGTGTGAATATCTGGTCGATGGTGGACTTTCCTGGCCTAAAGCCACACTGATATGGACCTATCAGGTTGTTGACGAACGGCTTCAGGCGTTCACACAATACGGCAGATAAGATCTTATATGCGATGTTAAGGAGACTGATGCCTCTGTAGTCGGCGCAGTTCAGAGGGTCTCCTTTCTTGGGAATTGGACAAACAATGCTGAGGTTCCATTCATCGGGCATACTTTCGTCCGACAGATGAGTTGGTGTATGCTCCTTACCAAGTCATCGCCTGCCGCTTTGAAGAGCTCGGCAGTCAGGCCATCCGCTCCAGCAGCTTTGTTTAACTTAAGCTTCGATATGGCTATCTTCACTTCATCCAGGTCGGGTGGACGGAATTGTTGGTCATCATCGTCCAAGTTGAAAGGTTGATTCTGCCTGACAGCGGTATTTGGTCCGTCATCGCCGTTATACAGTCTGCAGAAATGATCTTTCCAAATTCTCAGCATCGACTGCGATTCTACTACGATGTTCCCTTGTTCATCTCTACAGGCTTCGGTTCGGGGTTTGTTTCCGCGGCATGTTATTTTTACCTTTTGGTAAAACTTCCGAACCTCATTCCTGGAGTAGCATCTCTCAATTTCCTCGATCGCGCGCTTCTCATGCTCTTTCTTCGTCCTCCTGAGAAGCCGGTGCTCGTCTCTCCTCTTCCGCTCATGGAGCTCATGAGCAGCTCTGGTCTTTCTAAGCAGCGCCGCGTTATATGCATCTTGCTTAGCTGCATGTGCTTGCCGGCATTCATCATCGAACCAGGGGTTTCGTTGTGGTGGACGAGTGAAACTCAGCACATCAGAAGCGGCATCTCTGATGGCGTTTTGGCAGTGTTTCCAATGGTCTTCGATGCTTGATGCTGGCGGCATTGGACCTCTTAAGAGATTAAGAGACACTCGATCGGAAAAGGACTTGGCGATCTTTTGCGATTGTAGCCGTCTGACGTCGAATTTTCTCACAGCATTAGTTTGTCTTGGCGTAGTTTGGGATATCCGCAACCGTACCTTGGCTACAACAAGGTAATGGTCCGAGTCGATGTTGGCTCCTCGGAACGTACGGACATCCATAATGCTGGAGGAGTGTCTTGCGTCGATCGCAATGTGATCAATCTGGTTGACTGTTGATTGATCAGGAGTTCTCCAAGTCCCCTTGTGTATGTCGAGATGTGGGAACCGCGTGCTAGCCACGACAATGTTTCGCCCCGCCGCAAAGTCGATTAGCCTGAATCCGTTATCGGAGGTGGTGTTGTGCAGGCTATATTTTCCGATTGTTCCACCAAAGATACCCTCTCTTCCTAGCTTTGCATTTAAATCACCGAGGACAATTTTAATGTCATAGCTAGGGCATTGCTCGTAGGCCTTGTTAAGTTGCTCGTAGAAGGCATCCTTGGTGTCGTCATCTTTCTCCTCTGTGGGGGCATGCGCGCATATGAGGCTTATGTTGGCGAATTTAGCCTTGATGCGGATTGCTACGAGGCGCTCGCTCACATGCCGGAAGCTGAGGACTTCTTGTCTTAGTCTGCCTCCGACAACAAATCCGCATCCAAATAAGCGCTGCTTTTGCCGTCGATAGCAATTGCCGTAGTAAATGTCGCAGTTTTTCATCTTCTTTTTGTCCGGCCCATCCCATCGCATTTCTTGGATGGCGGTTATGTCTGCTTTGCAGCAGTCTAGGGCCTCCGCTAGTTGCTCGGCTGCACGTGGTCTATTAAGGGATCTAACATTCCACGTGCATATCCGAAGCTCATTGTCCTTAAATCGTTTGCGTGGGTTGTCAACAGTAGATCCGTCCATATCCGAGGCTTGTTGATGCTTCGTAACTTAATTTTTTTTTAAATGGCCGGGCAGTAACCCCGGCGGCACAACCCCCAACCTGGAGGACCAGTTCCATTTTGAGTGCCCCTAGGACGAGGGGTCGGTTACACCGAAGCCAGTAACCCGTTGCGGGATGTGAGCGCTGCCGTTGGCCCTTATAGGCCTCGTCCGCCACCATCTCTTTTCCAAGACCCTGACTAAGTTCTGGAAATCCTTTCCGGCCTGAGCTCCAAATATGTCGGAGTAGCCCGGATAAGGTCTTGGTTTGGTTTTCCGACACTAATCCTGGTTAATGGCGCAAGAAACTCGCCATTTGCCCTCTTCACTTCGCAACCTCTAGTGAGATTCCCAGATGGCGCCACGGGGAGGCGTAAAGTAGGACTTATTAGCAGAGCTGCAGGATGTTCGGCTACAGAGGCTCATTCTCGTCATTTAAGGAACCAGCACCTGTCGGAAGACTTCTACGAGGCCTTATACTAATCGTTGCCATCCTGTCTCTTGCTGATTAAAAATAAGTGCCAATAATCCCTCGCTCAGAACTTGCACCCCATACTGTCGTTTTTGAATAATTCAAGCTGTTTTGATGACTTTCACTAGTACTCAGACATTACCTAGTCAAGTCATAAATACTGGTACACTACTGAACTCAATCATTACGAATGCAACACTAGGCGCGTCCATTTCGTATTGATTGCGATTTGGCAGTTGATATTGCTTACAATAATGAAATAGGGCGACATCGAAAATCGTATTGTTGTAGTTGGCCTACTTAAATGCAACATGGAAAAAGGCGATACTTTTAGGACGTTGCGACTGCTTGGAATCACTCGCAATTTTGTGTATCGTGCTGTAAAGTTGTTTGAGGATACGGGTGGAGTACGAGACCATCAAAGATCCGGCCGTCTGGACGGCCGCGCACTGTGAGAACTCCGAAAGCGATCAAAGCCGTGAAGAAACGAATCGACTGAAAACCGCTGCGAAAACAGAAAATCTTGTCGCGGGAAATGCAAATTTCGCAAAAATCCATGTCTCGCATTATCAAAGAAGATTTGTGACTCATCGCGTACAAGCGACACACTAGACACTTGCTTACGGCCGCATTGAAGGAAAAATACAAGCGAAGAAAGCGTTACTCAGCCGGTACGCGAAGAACGCTCACAGACAAATTCTGTTTACTGACGAGAAAATCTTCGCCGTAGAAGAATCATTCAATAATCAGAACGATCGTGTGCATGCTCGGTCATCCAGAGAAGCATCCCAACTCATCCTGAGGGTTGAAAGAGGCCATCATCCCGCGTCGGTAATGGTATGGTGGGGAGTGTGCTACGATGGCGTTACCAAGCTCCATTTTTGCGAGAAAGGAGTGAAAACATCGGCTATCGGTTCCGTCTTGGAACCCATTGTGAAGTCTCTCAACCAATCAATATTCAAAAACAAGCCATGGACTTTCCATCAAGACTCTGTTCCAGCTCACAAGGCAAAAACGACTCAACTGTGGCTCAAACACAACGTTCCGGACTTCATATCAACGGATGATTGTCCAGCTGGTAGACCACACCTCAACCCGTTGGATTACATTAGAGGGCATGGCCTGCTCTACTCGACACTTAAATATTGAGTAGTTGAAGCGAGCCCTTGTCCGTGCAGTGAACAATTTCCCCATGCATGGAGTGAGTCTCGCAATCGATGAGTGGCCATTTCGAATAAGTTGTTCTAAGATTTGTAGCCATTATTCAATGGCAACTTAATAAAAACAAAAAAAAATTTAAATTTAAATTAGTTTAAATATTAACTAACGTTTTCATTTGGCGCTGATTTTTCTGTGTACTAGTATTTATGACTTGACTAGGTAGTATCTCATGTTTTGTTTTTTTTAGCGCAACCGTCGGTATAAACATGCTCCTCTTCAGTTTACAATATATTTTCAAGTGCTTGTGCTGTTTGAAAACGTTCCAGCATCGTTCTCGCTAAAGTTTCTCGTGAAGAATAATCATTTTTGTTGAGAACCTGCATGATTTGCATTTTTTGTAAGCGAAAATTTAGTTTCTCTTTTTGTTTTCGAATAAGAACCACATGCTCATGTTCGTCGGTTTTCCCGATAAGTTTATGACTTCCCTTAGAGAGCGCATGGCTAATAGAACACCAACTTTTCGTACAATGTTCCCCCTTAAGTTTAAAGTTTCTGACTTCTTTGCGTATCACAAATGAAGGAGTCTTGCTCACTTACTTACTAAGATTGAAACTCCTAATGCTTCTGGTGCTTAGCACTGAATGCACATATTTAAATATGTAACAAATATCTAAGCAACAATTTCAGCTAGAAGTTGCTACTTAAACTATTGATCATGAAAAAAGAAGCATCTATACATGCTTGTTGCATTTCCGCAAAAAAAAAAAAAAAAAACACTTCAATTATTGCTCATTATATCTTGCATATCAGGATACACGCAGGGTGAGCAAGACCGGACCGCATATGAGACAACCGACGTATGCGTAGTGGATGAGATAAGTCATGTGAACAGGGTGATGTCGTTGGAAAACGCTCTCCTCAAGAACTGCTGTGGCAAATCAATATTGCACTATAGACCGGCTAGAATCCTTCCTTCATCCTGTAATCCACACCTAAGTTGAGGTCAGGTCTCTAACCTGGAGCCGCACTTGATGACTCAAGTCCCATTTTGAATACCGGAAAGTCCGAATCCCATCACCAGCACTTCAACTCTAAGTGCCTTATAATAGATCGTCAAGAAAAACTTGAAGATGGAAGCGGTTAGCAAGAAAATGGGGAGGAATGCTGTAGTTTACCTAAAGACAGTTCCAAACTTGGGGCGATGGGCATGCCTTATCCGTACTGTTCTAGTTCACTTACGGTGAATTCTTAAATCGTAGCGTGGCAGTTTGCAAATTGTTTTCAAAAATCACAATTCAGGAAATTTGACTTCTACACTAACGGCACTAACTGCGAATATTCACACAATTTTTTTTTATATTATTCCAGTACTTTTCATGGCTTACTGAAGACACGTGTTTGCCACCCCTTATTGTATGTTAGGAATTTGTTCGGAGGTGGGACTTGACTGAAGTAATGTGACTGAACAATTTCCAAGAATCCAAATGATCCCACACCTTGCAAAACGTATTTCATTCAAGAAGCACTAACTATCATCTTATCCCAAGCACCCAAAACAAAACTTCGTTAGTCAATCCTCTTCCACACAGAAGAACAACAGTGTCAAGCGCAGATACATCATTATGTGTTTAAAAATTTGCATCACTGACATTCTCCTTCTATCCCTCAAAAGATCCTTTCAAACCTTCTGCTCGACTATACAAGAATCAAAAAGAATTTCTAAAATAAAAAAAAAATTAACACATCCACCACCATTGTGTTCAGCCGCCAAAGTCTCAGCATGACCATGGCCAGGATAATCATGATACCTTAACTTCCATCTTCGTCCTTGTTAATCTCAGTTAAATTTGCCTGAACGTAATAAGGATTCAGCAATTGCTACTTGTTCCAATTAGTAACAATTTGTAACCTCTTACAATGTTTGTGCTGTAATAAGAACGACAAGGACGAATAATTTTTTTTTTATGAAATTTTATCGCAAAACTCAAACGTCTTGGTGGAGGGTTGATACTCCTTCAAGTCCTTTGTGAGGCATCATAGCTGCAAGGTGAACTTTTATAGGAAGAATGATGTGCAGTAATGATAATGAACATTCTTTCAGTATTTATTGAAATATTTAATTTTTTTTTTTCGTTCGGGTAATGATGTTAAAAATTTAATTTCGCCATAGAGTGCCGGTAAAAATATTTGCCGGAAAGTGGAAATTTATGAAAAGAAAGTTTTGAAGAAAGTAGATATTTGCAGTGTTATTTATAGCTTTATTGTGTAGCTAACGGTGATTTAATAAGGTTGATGGGCTCTTGAGGAATAAGGAAGATTTCTACTAAAAATAATCGGCCTGCAGTTGTAGTTACGGCTCATCAGAGCAGTGTGCAGTTTTTCAGTTTTTTCGGCATGGCCCAGGTTCAACCAGACTTTCTAACTTAGGTCCGTGTGTTCATATTGACATTGCTTGGAGCATGTATATATTTCATTTATTTATCACAGCTGATGATATCACTGGAATTGGATGGTTCTTTACCGGATAAATGTCTTATAAAGAATATAACAATATTGCGCAGCTTTGAGTGTTCATTTCTCGAGCATTACCACTACTCAGGTTATGCATGTAATAAAGGATTGGCCTGATTACCTGAGAAAATTTGTGGTTTTAGAAATAAAGGCCTTTGTTTTTTCTAGAGGCGTACAACTTAAAATTGAAATAAAACACAAAGAATATTTTGAATACACATGAAATTAGCTTTATTTTACAGATAATTGTTTGGCATTAATTTTTAAATATGATTTTGGGTCCAATTTTAAAACAGACTTCGCAGTAAATTGGGCTGTATTTCGGCAATAGCGGGTCAAATGTCGATTTTCAAATGCTCAATTGTTTCTGGTTTATAGACGCACACATGCGGCTTTACATATTCTCAGGGAAAATAATTTAATGGCGTCAAATCGCAAGAACGAAATGGTCAGTTAACAGGTCCATTTTGTGGAATTAATCGTTCGTTAAATGTTTATTTTCTCACAAAGATATACACAAGGCCGCGCACGATTGAGATCGACCGCGTATGCGTAAGCAGAAGATGGCGTAGCTCGTTAACCGATGACAGAAACAGACGAGGCGCAGATATCGGCAGCGACCACGAACTCATCACTGGTATCTTTAAGATCAAGTTGAAAGCACAAAGAACAACCTCCAGCGACTCCGATGTGTACCTACAAGAAACGATCTAGTGAACAACCTACTAGAGAAGACATCAACATTAGCGGAAATCATACATGGGAAGACATTGTCGCAGTATTCGATCAAGTCGGAGAACAAACACTTGGTATAGCACAGCCGGAACGAAAAATATGGATATCTTATGAAACATGGAACCTTATTTCTCAAAGAAACGAACTAAAGCGGCAGGTAATCAACAACGCAACTACTAGTAGTCAATAAAACATCGCTGACAAACAAGTAAAGAAAGCCGCTAAAAAACAAACAGTTCCTGGAAAATTAGCCATGGCGGCAGAAATAGCTACGGCACAAAACAACTTGAGAGAGTTACACCAGATTATAAAAAGTCTCGCAAATCGCAAGTGTAACATGAACCAACCAGTCATGAAGATGAAACAAACAGCCACACAGACAACAACTTAAGAATATCGTGTGAAGCACCCAGTGTCAATGAGATAAAGGAGGCTACTCGTATAATGAAAATGAAATGTTACAAAGCAGAGGGCGAGGCGGGTATCACAGCCGAATTGCTACGCGCTGACAGAAGAACATCAGCAGAACTTCTACACCCTCACATCAGAAAGACATGGGAAGAAGAAAGACTACCCTCATCTTGGAAGAAAGGCATAATCGTGAAGTTTCCAAGGAAGGGCGACCTCAATGAATGCAGCAACTGGAGAGGAATAACTCTACTTAACTCCATACACAAGATACTTGCAACAATCATTCAAGGGAAACTTCAAAATAAAATAGAAGGAAATCTACGAGATGAACAGGCTGGCTTCCGCCCACATAGAAGCTGCGTAGACCAAGCCAACACTCTGCGCATAATAGTTGAGCAGTCTATAGAATGGCGTACACCTCTATACCTGCTGTTCATCGATTTCCAGAAGGCCTTTGACACCATCAAAAGAGTTGCCATATGGAGAGCACTAGGTAAGAAAGTAAAGGAGTACCCCAAAAAATAATTAACATCATCAGAGCAATGTATGAATATTCGGATCTCGCGGTACTACATAATGGAATCGTCAGCGATTCTTTTACTGCAAATACAGAAGTAAATAAAGGATGCTCACTCTACTTCAACTGTTCACAATTGTCCTGGATGAAATTATGAGAGAAGTCTGCGCGCAGAGACGTGGAATAACTTGGAGTCACACACGACAACTGGAGGACTTAGCCTATGCGGACGATATTTGTCTTCTATCAGTGACATCCAAGCTACTCGTAAAATAAAACACTTCGCAAGATAAGCACGATGCGCCAGATGGGAAATAAATATCCAGAAGACTAAGGCCATGGGGACCAACACCTGCAACAGAGGAGACATTACCATCGAAGGATACGTCTTCGAATATGTAGATAGCTTCTGCTATCAAGGTAGTATAATAACCACAAACGGCGGCGCAGAAGCAGACGTTGACAATAAACTTCGAAAAGCAAGAACAGCCTTCGGCCAATTACGACCTATTAAGAGGAGTTTCCGGATTTCCAAAACACGAAGCTCAGAATATTCAACTCATATGTCAAGTCAGTACTGATATATGGCAGCGAAACCTGATTGATTTCCAACAACATCATACAGAAAAATCAGGTATTCATCAACAAATGTCTCCAAACCATATGTCGAATATTCTGGCCAAACATCTTCACGTGGATCTGTTGGAAATGACAAGAGAACAACCAATTGCGATACAGATTAAGAGACGCAAATGGAAATGGATCGGACATACCATTGGGAAAAAAGCCGACAGCATTACCAGAATGACGTTAGAATGGAACCCTCAAAAGATCCAGAGGCCGACGATAAAGACTCTGGGAACTAGGAAAACTCAACCTCACTTGGAACAGTGTAAAGATAACTGCAACCAATCGAGTGAGGTGAAGATGCCAAGTGGAAGCCCTATGGCCTCAATTGGAGTGATAAAAAGGAAAAAAAAAATGTTTATTTCAGTAAATTAATTGTATCGCACGCTGTGTGCCATGTACCGCCGTCCTACTGTAACCACATCTCTGCAACATTAATGCCTTCTGATTGACTCACGAAAAAGTTAGAAATCCTGTCTCTGTGCCGCTCACCGTTGACTGTAACGTTCTGACTGCAATCATTTTTGAAGACATATGGACCAATGATTCCACCGGACCATAAAGCCCACCAAACGGTGACTTTTTCCGGATGTAATGGTACTTCGACAATGGCTTGTGAATTATCATTGCTTTAAATGGGGCAATTTTTCTTATTGACATAGCTAATTAACCAAAAGTGTGCTTGATCACTGAACCAAATTTTCAAAGCAAAAACTTTGGATCAACAGCAATGTTTCTTTTAGCCTGTTCAACAAATGTACGGTGCAAACGTACGCGTGTCTTCGATCCCTGTACAAGTTGAAGCTTCTAAGTGCTTCTAATTATGTCTACCAGAAAGCAGATTTGTAAAAGAATGCAATCTTTCAGTAATGCATTCCATGAATTCACAGCAAATACTTCATGTTTTGGACTTCAGCTTCAAAAATTAAATCACCATTCAAATTTGAAGTCTTTGATTGTGGCAATCATTTGAACCAATCAAGAGATTTGAAGTCACTGGAATGAAATCTTTGTAACTGCACAGCATTCTCTGAAGTCACATTGAAATCACTTGCATTCACTTATTGTCATCGGCATTCAATTGAAATAGTCTTAAAGTCTTTGAGACTGCTACATTTTGTGGAAAAAAAAAACAATTTTGAAAGATTTAATATGTATAACAAAATGTAAACTTACTTATATTATTTTCAATTCATAAATTAAATTTTTTGTAAGAAATCTTCCGGATTCGTTTTCGCGGTTTCCAATGTATTCACAGTAGCATTTGAGTTCACTAGATTTCACCTTTTTTCAAATCACTTAAATTGTTTACCTTCAAGAGCAACAATTCAGTTGAAATCTGAAAGTGCTCAACGGCGAGGGATATTAAGTGATATGTGTTTTTTGTAGTAGTAGGTCCCGTCAAAGGGTGAGGACAAGAACCAGCACCATCCGGCGAGCATAGCCGTGCCTCGTAAGCATGCCACGTTCCCCACTCGGAGACATCCTTTTCTTTCCTTTTCCAGCCCAGTCCACATCCTGGTTTCCGGTCCTCTTCTCAACTCCAACGCCCTCTATAATTCTCCCATCCCGTCTGGTACTCTTTACCTTCCTTATCTGTCCTCTATCCACCTTATTATTACAAGCCCGGCAAATGAAAATAACCTTTCTACTGCCGCTGACGAAGGTAGGGGTGTATAGTACCTAAAGAAGGCTTTCTTCAACGCTGGGTACCGATTTAAAACCTCAATCGATGTTGAGAGCTGTGCAAGATATGTAAAACATTCATTTTCTGCGGAAGCATTCAAATTGTTAGACGTTTCTAATAACTAATCTGCAATATCATATAAAATGAATTTTCTTCGTATATTTGCAGTTAATGTAGTTCTCTAGTTCTTACCTGTAGTAGAAAAATCAAAAAAAAAAAAGATTTCAGGCGATTCCTCGTTGCATTATGTGATATTTCCGATTAAATTCCTCATAATTTTTTTTTTTTGACCAAGGAACTTACTTCTTGAATTTTAGTGTCAGTAAAAGAAGGATTTAGCGCTGATCCACTTCAGTTTTACTGACGGACAGAGGACAGAAACAACAATTGCTTCGTTCACGTCTCGAGTTAAGTGGAAATATTGATGAAGTCTTTTTACTAACGCATCTTTTACCTTTTTAATTGTTTCGAATGGAAGGATTATTAAAGGGCTATTTATTTGCAACTTTCTGTATTTTATTCTGATGGTTGCCAAAGTAGGTAGTAAGTAACCGTAAAACATCCCTATTTCGCGTTGGAAAAAACCTAGCGCTTCCGAAACTGGTCTCAACAAATGAATAAAATCATCAAGATAAGCAAATTCGAGTTCAAAAAATGTTTGGACCTCTAACTTTCTGCACAGCTCATTTATTTTGTCCTTATGTGTAATTAAGTCTTTGATGGAATCATATAGTGAGTTCCACCTGGTCACAACTGGATATTTGAGTTGGCAGCCCAATACTGAAACTATTTGGTCCGAAGTCGTAGGTCTATTGACCTTGGTCCAAAAAATATATATCGGGTTTTCCAATAGGGACTTGACAACTTTGAATTTAATTTGTGAACGAACTCTTGCACTAATCATCAAACTGTCACTGTCAATTTATTCAGTAAACTCAACATTTGCATCATGCTAAAGTACACGAACGAGCAGCGTCGGCAAATTATAAAAATTTTCTACCGAAATTCGGAGTCGGTGACAGCAACTTTAAGAGCGTTAATTCCAATTTTCGGTCGTAATTCTCGCCCTAGGAGACATGCAATAACAAGTTTAATGCAAAAATTTCAGTCTACATATTCGTTGTGTGATGTTGTCGTGTCAGTGAGATAATGGGTTGGTCGAAGTGTAGAAAATATCGCTGTCCGTAGCAAATAAATCAAATGATCCAAATCAGTCAATTCCACGGCGTTCTCAAGAATTGGGCATCGCTCAGACCACATTATGGCGTATTTTGCGCAAAGATCTTGGTTTACACCCAAACAAGATCAAGCCGACTCAAGAATTGAAGCCGATGAAGTGACGTATGTTTTCCGATTGGGTTCCGGAGAAGATGCGCGAAGATGGTGAGCGTGTTATCCCAAGAAATGGGCCAGTCTATTGGCCGCCTCGTTCGTGGATTTAACACTGCTTGATTATTTTCTGTGGGGCTACGTTAAGTCATTGGTTTATGCCAACAAGCCGACAACGTTGGAAGAGCTCAGAGCCAGCATTGAACGCGAAATGGCGGCTGTTTCGGCCGAAATGTGTGGCAGAGTCGTTGAAAATCGCGTCCAACGAATTGACCGCTGCAAAAGCGCCCGCGGTGGCCACATGAACGGAGTCGAGTTCCATTCATAAATGTTTTGATTGTGCTTCAAGCCGATAATAAAGTTTTTGAAATATCTCAAATGGTTTGCGTTTTATTTTAAAAAAAAGTTGTCGAATCCTTATTGGAAAACCCATTATACTCGTATGATATGGATATAACCTTATGGTATCAAAAAATTACTACTTACATCCTTACGTTGAAGGATTTTCCCGCAAATTTCTCGTGAAATCGGTTGAAGAGAGTAAATTCAGCGAATGTGTTGCACATTTTCTCGTGTATGCTTCGGCAATGAATTTACGAATAATTCATTCCTCAACTCTGCTGTTTCTATTTCACTGTCATCGGAATCATCATTTACATTTTTTTGATTAAGATACTTGGTGATACCGAATTCTCTAAAGGCTTTAAGGAAGTTGGAGCCGATATCAGTGACTGTTGCCACAATATTTTTACAGTTTAATTCAAACGTTGCATGGATGTTACGGATGATATCATTAATTTGATTATAGGTATGTGCTCCTGAAAAACGCTTACATGCAACCGGAACAGATTTTCTGTTGAAGGAATCATCTATCCAATGGCATGTATATCTTGATATCACACTTTTCAATTTATTAATCATGGAACAATAAGTGTCATCTACAACCTTCAAAGTAGTTGGCTCATCACTTTCAATTCGACATTTGTAGCATTGGCAAATCGTAAAAGCTTTCGGAATGATTCATATTCCACAATTGTCAGCGGAAGCGTGTTATTTGCAATAAACGGCCTTAGCTTGCAAATAGCCCTGATATGTTGCAAATTACGCAAATTATACGTAGATGATAAGTATGTAGTCACCGAGAGCAATTCAAGCAATTTATAATAAAATAAATGAAACGAAATAAGATATTGTTTAAAATAACATTTCACATTTTTTTAAAAATATTTTCAGTGATTCAGAGGATATCGACGACTACGACAGTGACAGCGAGTACTAGGCCGGCAACATTTTATATTTATTTCTGGTGCTTTCTGTAACTGCTAAACTAAACGCGATTGCATTAGATCTACGCGTATAAGAGGAAGTCTACATATAAAGAATTCGGTAACCGAACAGCTTGAGGCGAATAGAATAAGCTGGTATTGCCACGTTCAAAGAAGATCTGCGGAAAATCCGGTTAAAAAGGCACTATCAACTACGGTCACTCAAACTGTAGGAAAACGAGGTCGGAAAAAGAATTCCTGGATTTCTCAGATGGCAAATGCGCAACAACGTCTGGGGCTTTCCACTGGAGCGATCCAGGACCGAGCATTATGTAGACGCGTTCTGCGGTCTGCGACATTAGCCAACCCCATAAGCGGAGCAGCAGCGATGCAGTAAAAATGGGAAACTCGTTACGCATAAGTTCGTATAACGAGGAAAGGGTTAATAAAAGGATAAGAAGAAGAAGAAGAAGAAGAAGAAGCTTTCTGTAACTGCTCATATTTTTTTCATATGAAACATTTTGCTTTTTTTTGTTTATGTAATGAATTAAAATAATAATAATAATAAGTATATTCCATTTCTATACAAACTGAATTTTTCAAAGGCAGTTTTTTTTCCACAAAATGTTGTAGTCTCAAAGACTTCAATGGAATTCGTGTGAAGTCTTAAAGACTTCAAAGAAGTAATGAAGTCTTAAAGACTTCAATTGAATGCCGATGACTATAAGTAAATGCAAGTGATTTTAATGTGACTTCAGAAAATGCTGTGCAGTTACAAAGATTTCATTCCAGTGACTTCAAATCACTTGATTGGTTCAAATGATTGCCACAATCAAAGACTTCAAATTTGAATGGTGATTTAATTTTTGAAGCTGAAGTCCAAAAGCGAATTTATGAATTCTATTGAATTACATTCTCAAATGATTTAATTCTTTTATATCTCTGCCAGCGAGTGGATGAGCACAAGTTTAATTGTTGATCACGATGACGAATTGGCAAATTTGGATCATTATCAGCACTAAGCTGCACACTATCAACCGCTTTTTGTATGCGCATTGTACGACCTCGTACGGGATGCGTATTGTCGTTTAGAGTAAACGTATTGCGAAAACAATCCATGTTTACGGAATTAATCGCTCTGATGAACGATAATGAGCATCATTACATGCACGTAATGCCCAAAGAGTTTCTCGCATTGGACCATCCATTTCAAAATAAATTTAAACAATTTGCGAACGTTGCTCCGGCCTGAGTCCAGTCATGATGAATTTCCAAACCAAACTTACCTAAAAACAACCGACAGCTATGACAGAAATCAGTGTTGCTAATTTACAATTCTCTGCCTCTAAAGTAAACGCTTTATATAAATTCTGTCAGAACGTTCCAGGAATTTGTAGTTTAAAAAGCTCAGGATAATTATTTGAAAAAAAATTTTAGTTCAAGTTAGAGAACGATAAAAAAAAAAAAATTATTTGGCTGCATTGAAACATTTGGAACCACCAATATGGTCTGGCTCTGTGGGATTTCTTTTTATTACCCCTCCGTGATACCTATTGCTTGGCAATTATAGGAGAGTTCAGCAAGGATCTATGCACCAGCATATAAGCATGGCTGTCACAACACATGAAAATGCTTCGCTTTACCCACCTTTTCTTCGGAGTACAGTAAGCGCCATCAGGATTGGGGCAACCTCTGCTTGGAAGACAGAAGAAATATATTCGAACGAGGAGTTGAAAAAGATACCAGCATAGTATCATTTCTTGGTTTTAAAGTCACCCCTGAAGATTTGACTATTTTCCATTTCGGGTTCAGGTTCTGGCCGAATACCTTCTTGAGCACATGGAAAGTCGATTTCGTCAATTAATTGCAGTAGTTTTTTGTGTCATTGCCCCTGACAGCATGGCATTTCCATAACCATAGTTATAAGACAGTCGGGATGAAGGTCATCAAAGCTGTATTGTGTGTTGTAACCTTGTATTGAGGTCGGTTTCGTTATTCAGGATGACATCAAAATTTAAGCTTTTTCGGAGAATTGGATGGTGATGCCTTTAACCATTAGATGTGTAAGACCAGTCATCTTCTCCTACTCGAAATGATCACATTGAAAGAACCGACTAAAAGTCTATTTCTTGTTCATCAATCGTTGATCACGTTTAGGGCTGTCTGCATATGCATGCATTTAAGACGACCAGCACCCACAATATTTGTGGAAATAGAACGTAGATGGATTTGACTACGTCTCCGTTTCTTCTTCAACTCAACACTTTTTCGGTTTTACAAAACAAGCCATAAGAATCAAAAACAGCACTCTGACCAATAGTTTACTCTCTGCTGTTGATGATACGAACTTGTTTGTTGGCGGTATCAATGATGGATTACAAAAACTCTTGTGCTCATTCACTTTCACTCGCATAGATACAAAGACTTGTGAAGGCCTTATTGTTGCAAGCCTGATTGCCAAAGCGCCATATTTGGCCAACTGCGTCCAGTCACGCTCGAAGTCGTTGAAATCGCCTTGTCTTTGTGCGCACAACTTTATGCGTGGTCTTTCTTTACTCCGGGTTAAATTCGCAAACTCTGCGGCCTTCCATTTGCTCTACATATCCTAGAAATATAAGGCGACTAATGCACAGTTAACTGATTAGGTCGTTGTGGATGTTGAGTTCGTGGGTGAATCAACTCCTTCAAAGTCTACCAGCCAAACCTAGCTGTCCCTTCGTATTGACATCAGATACTTAGTTTTGCCCTCACTTAACGCAAAACCCATTATGGCAACTTCTTTGTCAATACTAGCGGACGTACATGTGATAGTGATCGGCAATATCATCGGTGTTAGCTAGTGGCTGCACAGACTTTTCGAAGATTGTGTAAGTTTGTGAGTAGTGCGCAGTTCTTTCAAGTATGATGTTGAAGAAGTCACATGACAGCGCATTATCTTGCCTAGACCCTTATTAAACATCAGATATCGCGAGTGAATAGTTGCCGAGTTTGGCGGGGATGCCAAAACTAGACATGTCTCTATTTAGCTCGTCTCTGTAGATGCTGGAATCACGGTCCTAAGATCGAAGAAAGTATGGTGGATATCTGTAATTAGTGGGAACCGTCACAAATTGTGCTGATTGTCACAACCACAGACATCACAGAGTGCAGTATCGATTTGGACTTCTTGAATTTTTTCCAAGATATGCCGAAGTGCGAAGATATGGTTGATTGCAGACTTTCTTGTTCTGAAATAGTACTGATAGAGACCGCTCAAGAAACGAAGGGTTCCAGACGTTCACACAATATGGCAGATAAGACCTTGTATATGATGCTGGGGCGACTTATACCTCTATACTCGTAGTTAGCGCAGTTGAGGGGCTCTTCTCTTCTGCGAATCGGGAAAAAGATGCTGAGATTTCATTCATCAGGTATGCATTTTTCATATCAGATATGAGAAATGACTTGTATGCACCTTGCGGGTAAGCCGTCAGTTCCAGTTGTTTACTTCATTTTGGTCAGGCGGATGGAAGCTTGGGCCATCATACCTGATGGAGGGATGCTGGGCTCCTTCGCCGTTATACAGTCTGAAAAAATAGTTTTTCCATATTCTCAATACCCACTGTGATTCCACTATGAGGTACCCCCTTTTCATCTCGATCGTCTTCTCTAAGGGCCAATTTATATGCTTTTTGTTTAGTTGCAGGTGCTTGTCGGCATTCTGCATCAAACGATGGTCTTCGGGTAAAACCTAGTACAAGTACAGCATCTCTGATGCCACTGGTCTTTGGTACTTGAAATTTACATTCGCACCTTAGCTGCAAGAATGTGGTGATCTGAGTCAATGCTGGTTGCCCGAATACTGCCAAGAATATTGGGAACATGCTTTACGTGGATTGCAATTGATGAACTTGGTGCGGGTTTACATGATCCGGGGACCACCATGTGGCTTTGTGTGTCTTTGTACGAATTTATGCTGTATGCTTACTGCAGTCATATTTTGTCCCGCACATAGTCAATAACCCTAAGTCCATAGTTGTAAGCTTATATAGACATTTTACCGCAATGGATGCAATGGATGATTTTGATTTTGGATGGTGTACATAAAAAGTACTAATCGAACATAAAACCGAAACCGAAAAAAGAAAGGTTTTGGGTCTGGGAGGTTATACTTAGAGATGACTTTTGTACCTAGTAGGGACATTGCGAGTGATTCCAAGCAGTCGCAACGTCCTAAAGATATCGCTTTTTTCCATGTTGCATTTAAGTAGGCCATCTACAACAATACGATTTTCGATGTCGCTCAATTCCATGATTGTAAGCAATTAATGTCAAAAACTTTTTACGTCACAATGAAGCATAAATATCAACTGTCAAATCGCAATCATTACGAAATGGATGCACCCAGTGTTGCATTCGCAATGAGTGAGTTTAGTTGTGTACCAGTAATTATGACTTGACTAGGTACAGAACGGGCTTATTCACATTCTATATTGACAATTGTTTGTTCTCAGTTAATTGCCCCTAATTTGCAAGCAACATTTTCAATGTAGTCTAAGAGTGCAATTAAGTGAGGTAGACTTCATCTAATATCTCTTGAACTGAAATTTAATTTGATTAATGGAATGTTTGGATGTTCACTGATACGCGAATTTGCTATATTAGTTCCACTTTCGGCGCCGAAGAAACAGAAAACCTGTCGACACTGTTTGATAGACCCATTGCTCCTCAAGTGCGTTTAGCTTAAAAAGAGATCTTCTATCGCGCCATTATGCAACGAACGCTCGGAATAGACCAGAAATTATTTACTTAATTTTGAATGTTTATCAAACCAAAACCATCCAATTATTGCATATTTATTTTGCTCAATTTTATATATGGGTAGCATGTCAAGATGAATTGCAGCCGTGCTGGAGGGGTTTTTCGTTCTGTGGAAGTATGTATCAGAATTTTTAGAAATTCTCGCAATTGTCGCAATAGTGTACCCTGCGTGGGTCAAAATGCAACCTTTGCGGTATAGGAAGCTTTTTCCCTGCGTTGATTTTTGGAAGTCCAAAGTGTGTCACAGTGCAGAAACAAGTGATTCAATTTTGTTTGATTTCGGTTACTTTCGCGGCTTGGTATGACTTTTAAGGCTGCGTACCTATGGATCACTTACACATACTGGTGCTGACCGAGCAAATTGAAAGACAGAGGGCTTGTCTTATTTAGCTGCGATTTCCTTCAGCACCTAATTTGTAGTTTTAAGTACAGAGGGTTATGTAACGTTTGCGAACCTCCTGTGTGTCTGGTCCTATTTAGATACTTATAGGGGATAGTAGAAAGAACCGGCAGTGATTAAAATTTGATGCTAATAAAGATCTTTGAATAAGTCTTATTCATCCTACTGCAACTGCGAATCTGTAACGAAAAATGATAAAAATGAAACGGCAGAAAGGTCTCGGAGATCATGGTGTATTAAATTACCTTCTAGTGGGTCCCTGTCTTAGATTGATAAGGTTCAGGCATTAACATAAATAATTAGAGTTTTCAACTAATAAGCCTTCCGCTTCAAAGCAACTAGGAACGTAATCATCTCGCACGCTTCACACTTTCGACAATGTTAGCTTCCAGCTAATATTTGTTACGAAATCAAAACAACATGTAATGGACTTCCCGCTATCAAACAGGTACGCTTAAGAAATTTATAACTAACATCTACAAATGTCAGATCATTGGTATGTAAAATTCAGAATCGGATGCGAGGTAAGGAATGCTAAAAACTTTTCAAGATCAAATTTAAAATTTCAGGCTTCGAAACATAGTATCTTAGTAAATTGAATGCCAATAAGAGTTATGCCAATAATATTTGATACCTTGACTCCTTTCATACTGAAGAACATGGAGAAACAGGCTGAGCTTCATATGCGGAAATCTGTTTTGTGTATTCATATTGTTACCGAGAAGTGTCGTGTTGTGTCTACTCAGTTTCGCCGACATGTTTTCGATATGTATGATACAAAAGGCAAAGTTGGATTCTGAAGACGCATCGCCTAAAGTACTAGTAGCTTCATTTGAAATGGTAGTTATATTGCTCGCTATCCAGAGGTAGATAGCTCATCTATAACGACAGAAAGAGGAAAAGGCTTTACATGTATACTACAATTCACAGTCGTAATGGGTACGAATATGGCAGACTGAACCTTAAAAGTCCTCGAGTTGAATGTTGATTTAATGATGAGGTTCGAAAGACAACCCGAACTGCTTAAGTTGCACACATAACTATGCAATTTATTATAGAAAGAAAATACCTACTCAACTCCATGCAAAGACAAGATTTTGCGATCTTCTAAGGGAAATGCTTGCAAATTAAAAAAGTACACAACGATATATTGCGTGGATTCCGGGTGCTGGAGGTATCATGCAGATCTCTTCTAATAAAAGAAAGCGATTGTTCATTGTCTTTCTCTGTATACTACTCTCAATCCACCTCATTTATATCATTTCATATATTCGTCGTATTGGAAGCCAGTTATTCTTCTTAGCGTCTGAATTTATAGCGGAGATTCGGTAGACAAAGTCCTTAATTACCATGCCTACGAAAAAGCTTCTAAAGAGTGCCGTTCGGACTCGGCGATAAACCGTAGGCCCCGCTCAGATGTGACAAAAATGACAACATGAGCAACACAAATGAGTGTCAAGAAGCTAGGCCATGGCCCATACCGGGCTGCCAGCGCCACAGTGGTTTTTGGTTTTGGCTTATATGTACTTGCTCTAGCCCTCGTTGACCGCTAAACCCATTTTTGCCGCTTCCGTCTCAATACTTGCAAAAGCGCCACTGACATCACGCTGGTACTATACAAGTGTCGTGGGGTGCGCATCTTAGTGGAAACATTAAGTCAAAGTTTTTTCTTTACTTTCACTATGAAGTACTCTATTTGTACTGAAAAAATTGAAAGGAATTGTTCCACTAAGATATCTTGTAGTGATTGCTTTGGTTTTTTTTTAACAAAAAAAAAAAATGGAAATGATGGCCTATTTAGATTCAGATAGTGATAGTGATACTGGTGAGTATGTTTTAAGAAGGGTTTTGCGATGCAATGCAGCCGATACTTTGTAAGTGAACGACAAAGAGTAAGTTTCTTATAAAAATGTATTTCCACTGGTCTAAGCTCAGTTTAATTCCGCGCTACTTTCGCTTTAACAAAATTGCGTCCCAATACGTGCTTATGGAACTGGAGTATTCGCTCAGCCAAAGAAAAAGACAGAGGGCACTTTCCACCAAAGAAAATTTGGCTGACTGTTTACGCTTTTTCGTGGAAGGCAGCTATCAACATGACGTTGAATAAGACTTTAGCGTCAACATTGCGCAAACCACATTTTCGTAAGTGCTGTCCGAGGTGTAAGAATCATTAGAAAACATTCTTTGCACCAAATAGATATCCCTTGAAATGAATTTGGACAAAGATGGAAGCTAAAGCAAACTTTTTCCAAAAGTGTGTTATTCCGGGTGTAGTAATGGTGGTTGATGGAAGTCATTTGGGCATACAAGCGCATTCTTTTTATTAAACCTTTTCTCGTTAACGAACTTATGCAATGGATGCCCAAATGGGCATGTCAAATGCTCTGTCTTTGAACGACTTATTTTATACCCGTTTCTCTCTAGCGCATTTTTCCATGAATCAAAGGCGTTCTGCAAATCTTCAACGTTATCGCTTAGTATAACTGCGTCGTCAGCGAAGAGAATTGCCATTGCTTCGCGCATGCAGTCTTTTAAAAGATAGTGTGGAGGTGTTAGCCATTGAAGTGTTGGCTGAAACATTAGTGTACCATCACTTGATGCACCAACAAAACGGCTCAGCTAGAATTAATCTGCAGCTGAATGACTTAATCATAATCAAATAAATCAATATACCAGCTAAAAAAAGGGGGCATGGGACGCGTTATCTCTTTAACTTCCGGTGAGGATGGAACCCTTTATGTGGTAATACTCAAAATTGCAACTTTACATTCCAAAATGCTGAAACTTTATTCTAGGGGCGAGGGAATGTTTAAGATCAATTTGCATCTCTTTGCCATGCTAGTGCTGGTCCGTCATTCGAATTTTTTTATAATTTTCTCAAAAACTACAATGCAACGTTACAGTTGATTCACAAATAGATTTCGCATTTAATGCGAAGTTTATGAGTTAATTACGAGTAGTAAAGAGATAACTTGCATATTTTTGTGATTAGGATCGTCTAAGTCATGGTTGCCGATTTCGTGCGCTTGCATTTAAACATCCATTAGACCATAGTTGTTTTAGTCTGATAGAGTTATCAAGACCCAAAACTAGCAATGAAGGTACTTCAATCTGCTTCATATTTCAGAAATATCTTTTTATTCTAGATCATCGGTGTTAGATCTGTTCGAAACTTTGAAGTAAATTCCATAGCCTTAGATGGAAAATACAACATCATACAAAGTTACTTTCATTCTAGTCTTTTTCTAAATATTACATCAAAACGACAACATTCACTTGCCACTTCAATCCATACTACGTAGTGAACTACACTTGCAGATTGAAACCACTAAACTGGGAACATTCTAGCGTGAATGTTGAGCTTGATCTAGACGTAGTCATGCGGAATGTGTCAGTAAGAATTTTAAATCAACACTTATGTCACCGTATCTAAAATAGGAATTTGTGTTCAAGATTCAATTTCAATTTTTCAAATATACCAATCAATTCCGGCCGTTCATTCTGAATAAGACCATCAACGGATGTGATATAATGAAGAAGACACCAAATGATGCATATATTAAACCGATTTTTCAACTGATTACCACATATTCGAACATAAACCATACGTGTCCGTATTCCGAGAGTTAATTATTGTTCTGTCTCAAGACCTTTAATTTTGTCTTTTCATTTTTAAAGGGTCATATAAGTGTTAAAGGAATCCATGGAGATATCAATTTTATACCTTTTTTCATCCCAACCGGATATTATAATTTGGTATTGACCTTCTATGAGGGATGGCCTTTGGTTATGGCGACTGAAGTTGACATTGGTTTAGCTGTTGGAGAAAAATCAAATTTTACAAGAACTAGATCGAGAGTCAATTAAAGAAAAATATTAAAACTTTAGTTAATGTTTGGAATTTAAGACTTAAGAGTTTCATTTATCTGTCTTCATTTAATCACATCCAACTAACATACTAAATTCGATGCTGGAATTGTGTACATAAAACACTAAAACACTTAAGACTCTGGATTCATTTGAGTTAACATTTTGGAGGAGAACATGTGAAAAAGTATGCTGATGTCACCACCCATCCGATCCTGTAGACGAACAGGAC
Source organism: Volucella inflata (assembly GCA_928272305.1). NCBI lineage: Eukaryota > Metazoa > Arthropoda > Insecta > Diptera > Syrphidae > Volucella > Volucella inflata. The sequence continues at coordinate 143,967,563 of OV743716.1, read as the reverse complement.
CATCGTCTCTACCTCCCTACTCTGTAGTTTCCGTTTAACACAGATAGATTACTCCTTTGGAGTAACAAGCCAAAATAATTGTCCCCTGTTCAGCGCTCTACAAAATACCTTCGAATTACCTTCATTCGAAAATTACTCATTTATATTTTAAGAATATGGCACGAAATTGGTACGAGTATATATAGGTAAACCATATAAGCCGATGCTTTAAACAGACAACAAATAAATAGTTCCACTGATTGAACAGTACTGATTTCTAGAACATTCAGAAGAAAGTTTACCAATAGAATAATTTGAACCAGTAAAACAACCAATTAATTCATTTGAAAATCAAATGGTACCCATACAAGCGCAAGGAAGAAAAGAAATTAGGTGGCGTTACAGTCCGGGTGGACCTGGGCCTCAGTCAATAAGCGTCTCCAGACAGCTTGATCCTTTGCCAGCTGCATCCAGTTTCGCACGGTAAGTTGGCTGAGGTCTCCTTTCACTTGCGTGCGCCACCTGAGCATCGGTCTTCCTCTACTGTCCCCATCCGCTATACATGACCCAGCCATCTCATTGGATCTTTATTCTTCTGTCTAGGTCGATATCGCTGTACGTCCATACACGTCGTTGTTGTATTTCCTCTTCCATTCACCGTCAATGCAGAAGAGACCGAAAATTATTCGAAGAATGATTTGATATGGCCCCTGCGCCATAGAGCAGACTACTTATGTACCTAAGTTCATCGTAAACACTGGCGATGTGATTTCTGCTACTGAAACAAAGTTTTCAGATACAAAACTGTTCCTTTATAATCTTTGTAGTTTCCTTTCACTCTACAAATCAGCAGTCACCACATCAGCGCCCAGTATCTGTAGTTTGATGATCGGAAACTCAAAGAGAGTGTGCTCCAAAGTGCCGTCGTCATTCATCATAGAGTAAGCGTTGAAGGACGGGAACAGCGCGATCTACAATCTTTTCTTTTGAGGGACATCAGAGAAGTCGCTGAACCTTTTTAGATCTCGTTAAGCATTTGATAAATTTATCGGCATTCTGGACAGTGGTTTTATCTGTGAAGCTTTTTTCTGAGAATTGCTTAGCAAGTTTATCGAAGAATTTGTTTCCAAAGTCATTCCAACGTGACTTGGAGGTAAAATAAGACACAACGAATTCTGAGGTCTGACTGCGTTTACAAGAGCCATGCATTCTTCAATTGTCCTAGCAGTGATGAGAGAATTCAGCAGTAACTTTCGCACATTTGGACTGTCACTACAGATAGATATGATTCCGCCGTTCTACTTAATTCTTATAACATTGTTCTTGCAAGCCAGACTCTAGTGAAATCGAACGTTGAAAAGGAGACGATAAGTGTGTTTAAAAACAGGAAACCGGAAGGGACAGAGTCGAGTAGTAACTTATACTCGTAATTGCACCAGAAATACCAATGCTAAGGATATATTGTAGTTAAATAGTCGTGTATATCTAGAGGACCCTAATAGGAGATAAGCCAAATGTTTAGCTAAAAGCTTTCTTAGATTGCAGAAGGCCGACAGAGACTTGGCGATCTCAACTGCAAACCCAGAGATTGAGGTTTGATACCGTTTTCAATATTGAATCTACTTAGTTTCACATACTTTTCAGCCAGTTCACGTGGCGTCTTTCAGTTATTGACTTATAAAGTACTTGACTTAAAGTATAGCACATACTTCAGACATTTATATCTGCCAACGAATTGTCAGTTTCGTTTTTATTTAGTTATTCTTGCAATTTTATCGTGATGTTATTTTTCAAAACTGTTAAAATTTTCCAGAAATGTTGTTCATAGTTCTGTGCGCCAAACTTATAGAGCATTTGCACCATAATCGATCACTGTATTGTTGACCGCATTCGCGCAACATATTTTTAGAAGATGCAGTGGCACCGAAGCGTATAAGAAGAGTGCGTACTGAGGGGAATATTGCATCCATTCAGGACTGTGGTAGAAAAGTTGTTGAGTGTTATTCGTCCACTTTACGGAAAATTTGACTCAAAGATTATGGTTTGAAGGCAAAAATTGAAGTCGAATGACTATAGCTTGCGTCGAAATTTCCGTGATTGGGCCCAAAATCATTAGATCCAATGGCATTAGATTCGCTGTTTTATCGAAAAATTATGTTCAACTATGAGGCTTAGTTTTGTCTCAATGATATGTGTCAGACGGGGCATCGCTATCGGACCATATGTAAATAAGGTTCGGTAAAAGATGTAATATCGAACATGCTCAAACTAGATCCACGAAAAAATCCCCAAACTAGAGTATTTTGCAAGAAATTCTCGCTATCAAAACTGATTCACTGCCTTTATCTCTGCAGTCCATTTGGGAAGTAAATCAGGTAGTGGTTCAACTAGTACAATAATCCACTATCTCATCTTTCGAATGCAGTTGAGAATTGAAACCCACTATGGTCGAAAGGTAAAATCCTAACATGAACAATTGCGTTAAATGGTGAGACAAGTTTTTTATAATTCCAAACACAACGGTAAGTGTAGAGATGTAAAAGAATTAAATCTTTTGATTCTTTCTTCTTATGTTTTTTGAATTCTGGATTTCGCTTTGGAATTTAGACTTCAGCATTGAAATCTTTCATTGTTTTAGAATTACACTGCGTTCATTGAAGTCTCTTTGAAGTCTTTACCATTCACTTGAAGTCTCCCGCATTCAGTTGAAGTCTTTGGGATTTCAGCATGCGAGCAAGTTTGAAAGAATGACTAATTGCACTTTAATATGGAGTATTTGAACTCAGTCAAATCTCTGAGCCATACCAATAGAAATAAGAAAAAGAAGAGATTTTATGTGAGAAATATGCAAAATATATGTATGTTCAAGCAAGACGCACGTGAAATTCGTGAGAGCATATAGTATGCGAAAACATCATAAAAAATGTTTTCTTCTTTCGAGACCATACTGTATAAACAAATAACAGATGCAGTACTCTTATCACTTGTCTCGTTATCAGTTGCTTCAGTTCAGTGGCGAGGAAGTGTTGTGTTGTTTCATATTTACTTAAATTTGTGGTGAACAAGGTTTGAAACAGAAAATGAATTTTCATCCGATGACGAGTTCAACGAATATGTGCAACTTAGGGCGACTAACATCAAAACCACGAGATCGAAGCAAGAGCAATTTCAGGAGTTGATTGTAAACTTTATTGCAAATAATAGCTGCCAATTTCGATTGTGGAAGACGAATCGTTTAGAAAACTTTTGCGATTTGCAAATAGCCATCTAAAAGTCATGAGTCGCTTAATAACCGTAGAGCTCATAGACGATTCATTCTCTCTCATGATCGAAAAATTGGAATGTACAATAGCAAGACAGAAATATGTTTGCACAACCTCTGATGTGTGGCCTGGCCAACGACACATCGGAGTTTTTTTTGGCTACACATATCATTGGGTAGACCAGAACTTCAACAGGCAATTAATGACCTTATTCTCGAAATTCATACGCGATTTGGACTGAATAGCTAAGGTTGTGGCAACAGTAACTCACAACGGTTCCAACTTCATAAAAGCCTTCATTCAAAGAGTTTAGAATGGAGACATATTTTGCCAACAATTTTGTTAGCACTGGCAGCTCGGAAGAAAATGAAATCGAAACAGCTGAGTTAAAGAATAATGTATTTGAGAATTCGTTGCCGAAACATATCAAATGTGATACACACACACTTTACCTATAGTTCACACAACATGAAAAAGTAAGTAGACGTAATAACTCTTGGTATACGAGTATAACGTTCATATTTTTTCTCATAAAGATAATTCAAAAATGCTCAAATCTGTGGTCGAAGGTGACGAAGAAGACCAAAAACATCATAGCAAATTATTGCTGTCCTGGGCTGTCAGTTAAAATATCCGATTCCGATAAGATGGAATTCCTTATATAATACAGTCAGAGACATCATTAAATAGAAGGAGAAAATCCATGAACTCTGCAGAAGGCTGGAAGTACAACAATTTTTCGAATCGGATTTTTTATATCTACAGAAAATCGATAGTTGAACAGTTACTTGCTGCCCACCTTAGCTGTAATTAGAGTGTTATATTAAATGAAACTAAGCGGCAATCTATTAAAGGCTTTACCAGTGGAAATTGTTAAAAACTTCGAAGAGTCGCTTGTTAGATGATTTGACTCATACTTTTATTTAACGAGTGACGTCGAAGATGCGATTGTTGCTTCAGTGTTTTTTATATTGGCAAAACTGAAATGGGTTTCAGCATTCAATTCAGAATTTAATGACATCAAAATAACAGAAATAAGCTCATTGGTCAAAAAGAAAATGATCAGAGATCTTCTAGTTAAAATGAATGTATAGTACAATACAAAAACTGAAAGTAAAATTACATATTCTAATTTCAGTACTGCAGATAACAAAATCAAAGCACACCATTTACAAAGGCTTCAATTATTTCACATTCCAGATCAGCTATTAGAATCATAATAATAACAGTTAACATCTGTAGATAACGAATATTATGCATATCTCTCCCATTCATCGACATCTATACTGGTAGAACTCCTCTGTCAATATCCAGCCCTGAAGAAAGCATTTTTGAGATATAATACTCCACTATCTGCCTCAGCAGTTGTGGAAAGGCCATTTTCAGTTGCTGGTCTGCTAAACACGCCTCCGCGCGGAACCCTTTCGGACTCCAATTTAGAGAAATTGTTTCTCCTGAAGGTTAATAATTTGGAAAAATTAAGTATTTATAAATTCAAATAAAAACTAAAAAAAACTTGCATTAGTACGACTCCATCCCTACCCCCTCCTCCACTCCACTCTATACATCATACCGCAATTCCTCTAAACCTAAAAACTCATCATACTCCATACAAAAGTGAAATTAGTCATTCTTTCAGACTTGCTCGCATGCTGAAATCCCAAAGATTTCAACTGAATGCGGGAGACTTCAAGTGAATGGTAAAGACTTTAAAGTGACTCAATGAATGCAGGGTAATTCTAAGGACTTGCATTAAATTGACTTCAATCATAAGAGAGGTCATAAGGACTGATCCAGTCACGACTTCAAAAATAATGAGAGATTTCAATGCTAAAGTCTAAGTCTTCAAATAAAGTCAATTGAATGAATCACAAATCATAAAATACATACTTTCCAAGAATTCAGAGATTGTATTACAAAAGATTGCAGTCTTTTACAATTCTCGTAAGTGGGACCTATACAAGGCCGCTTTAATAACTTTGACAAAAGAGCTTCGTGGAGAAAAAATTCAGAGAACCTAGAAAAATTGCCGGAGATCCCGCATATTCAAAAAGTTCTCTCAAAGGGCTCTTCAAATAGTTTAAGATACTAGATAGCTACCTACCTACTCGAGATGTAACATTGAAATCGTTACTTTAGGTTCATTTCCCATATTGAAGCCACAGGCTTTCCCTTCAGCAACAGAGTTAACAGACGATCTCGAAGTATGTTTAGAATACACAAGGCCAAATGGGGCATAAACTAATTTAAACGACCAAACGGAATCTTCTCACCATTGATTCAAAAAGTTCTGGCCCAGTTTCTTCCCACTCTAATCACCGTCTTTAGATATAAAACCAACTGAGGATATAGTCCACAAGCCTGAAGGGAGGTAAACGTTTAGCCGCTTCCCAAATATTATAGGTGCTATTGACCAATTAAGAGTTCATCCGCCACCATTTTTGTCGTGAAAAATCCCTATTATTACTTAAAGTAGCTCCTTAATGCGAGTTATTGAAGCCACACTTTTATCGTCTGAATTCATTCATCGTACATAGTCCTTGCATCTAAAGGGGCTTGATATTCGTGAGATTTGGCATACGAGTATGTAGAGGTACTGCTGTCGAAATGAAGATATTTTTACACCAACTAATCACCGCAAAAATATTTTGTTGTTTTTATAGGGTTGAGTGGTTTCATGTAAAAAGTTTTTTACTTGATTAGTGATATACGAGTATATTGCCATATTTAAATCAATCTAAGTCATGGTTGATGGGTTTCAAGTGATCAATTGATTAACAGCGTGCGGTTTCATTAAAACATTAATATAACCAGAAACCCAGTTGTAATTTTAGTCCAATAGAGTTAGCACTAGTCTAAAATCCGCAATGAAAGCATCTCAATCGGTTTCATTTTCCAGAAATATCTTTTTACTCTACGTTGTTAGTGTCAGTTCTCTTCCAAACTTTCAAGTAAATTCCTTAAATTTGAACAGAAAAACACAAAATCTAATGTAAGTTCCATTCTAGAGTTTTTCTAACTACTCGTATTACATCAAAGCGAGAACAATTACTTGCCATTCCAATCCAGACTACGTAGTGAATTTGACCTGCAGATTGAAGGCACTCAACTTGGAGCGTTCTAATACGAATGTTAAGTTGGATTTAGTTGGGGTCCTACGAAATGTGTCAGTAAGAATTTTGAACCAAAATTGATGTCACTTATTACGCGAACGATAAGATTCGATTTCAAGCTTTGAAGTATACTAATCAATTCCGGCCGTTCTTTCTGAATAAGACCATCAACGCATGTGATATATGGAAGAGGTCATCAATAAGTAATGCATATATTAAACCGCTTATGCAGATAATTACCACGTATTCAAACCTAAACCACACGTGCCCCCTTTCGGTGAGTTAATTGTAGTTCAGAAGTCTCAAGATCTTTTCACATTTGTCATTTCACTTCTTAAGGGTCATATAACTGCAACTGGGGCTTATGTTAACAACAATTTTGTACATTTTCTCATCCCAACTGGATACTATAAATTGATAATGGCCTTTTATGAAGGATGGCCCTTGACTTTTGTTTGCGATCTTCAAGTTACTGCAAATGTTGCAGAAAGAAACAATTCAACAAGGATGAGAACGAACATATAAAACTTTAACTTTTTATTTTTATTTAAAGTGGATCCTCTGGATTTGATAGTTTTATTTATTTCATTATAGCAAGGTTACATACTAGACTCCATATTAGAATTATGTGAAAAGTTCTTCATCGACACTACCCCAAGATCTGTCCAAGGCACAACGAATTTCAGGCGTACTAAAGCACCTGGGTGGTAGTTCTGTTAAATCTAAGAGAATTTCTTAGACTTGCTTATCAACGCTCTACACTTCAGCAAACCTACTTTAGGTAGGTTGCCTAAAGTCTGCCCACCAAAGTTGGATATAATCTGCGAGAAGAAACTAAAACAGGTAGGTTTCTTTTATGTACGAGTATATATATAATATCTTTTCGGGATAACAGATACGTCGAATTATGACTTCTTTAAGATTGTTTATGGCTTAATACAATACATGGTCTACAATGAGGTAATCATAGTGTTGTACTTAAAGCCAGTAAAACCCCCGATATGCTGCCGAAGAATCTCAGATCCATCAGTCTGTCATTCTTTCTCCTGAAGACCATCGAAGGAATTTCTTCTTAGCAGCGAAGTTTTAAACGCAACTTTTGGAGACCTAACTTCGAGAAAGAACCAATATAGAAGAATACTCCAAGGAGTTGTATTTCCCTCCCAACTATGGAACAAAGAAACTACTAAGAGGATTAGGTCTATTGTGTGATTGTCGTGCACATATCCATACACATTCTCCAATATTCTTTAGACATAATCTCTACTGGTACAGGCTGGTCCAGGATGATTTACATATCTAACTTAGCTAAATTCTATAATTCCTCGATTCTCGAAGGCAAATATGATACCTATATCTCATTCTGGGCAGCAGGCTGATGTAGAAAACAATCGTGCGAAGGGATGTAGCCTCAAGATGGGTCTAGTAACCTACTTGGTCTACATCACGGTTTGATGAATTTTCAGTAGTAGGCAATCGCCTACGCATGTGGATCAGATCTACGGCCCGGGACTAACGCACGTCCAGTCGTAATCTATTCAGGCAAACCCTGAAGGTCCTTGATAAGGATTAAACGAAGAGCCGCACTATATAAGATTCTAAAAGACGAAGCTCCTGATGTGATTTTAGTCAACGAAACAAAGCAAATCAAAAGACACAAAATGAGATACAAAAGATATTAATGAATACGAAGAAACCAACTCAACTGCATACAAGGAGGCCTAGCAATCTTCGTAAGAAAAGGACTGTGTTTCAAAAGAGTTTACAGTCGTTTAGTACGCAAGCTCCTCGAAGTCATAAGTGGTTTTACATAGTGTTTGTTTATGCACCTAAAGCTACTAAATCCGTACCGCTGGTTTGCTTCATTTTGAAAAATATGGTCCGATGAACTACCCCACAAACCACACTTAGCTGTGTAATTGTTGAAATGTTGGAGCGTTTAGATAATCTCATGTGGATTAGGTTCACTCCAAACGTGCCAAATTTGCTTAAAGATATACCCCTCGAGCCAAAAATGAGCCTTATCGCTGAACACAATTTTTCGATAAAACAGCATAACCAATGCCAGTTGATTTTGGGTTCATTCACCAAAATTTTGACGCAGGCGATGGTGATTTGGATTCAATTCTAGTACGAGCTGAATATTGTAAACCTTTAGACCAAGATCTTTGTATAAATTTTCCATTAAGTGGACAAACAAAGACAACGCTGTTGTGAACGATGTTGAATCGATAAATTTGCATCTTCTTCAACACTCTTCAGAACGAAATTTTCTTATGCAACGGAATTTTATATTTCCTAAAGAGGGAAACAAGCTCGGTTTTATTGGGTTTCATTCCCAATCCAAAAGGATCCGCCCAACGTGATTATATGTTGAGAAGCTCTTTAATAGTATAAAGATGTTTTTCACGTCAACGTCATCCGCATACGCAACCACCCGTTTCCAAGTACATTAGCAGTTCGTTGACCACAAAGTTCCAGAGAACGGGTGAAAGGACACTGCCTTCAGGCGTACCACCGCTGACACATCTTTTAACAGAAAACGTACCCAGTTTGGAATTGATTATCCTGCTCTTTAGCATAAGCCTGATCATATCCCCAAGTGAGTCATCTACCTTCAGATTTGGCATATGTGATTACGGATGTCTTGACGTGATTAAAGACACCTTCAATATCCAGGAAAGCGACCAATGTATACTCTCTATAATATAGGGATCGTGCGATGTGACTGGTGGCTGGAATGTAGAGCCGTTTCCACCGATAGTCCCTTGGATAGGAAATTTTGGGATTAAGATTAGATCGTATCTAGATATCAATCAATTGTTCTAGAGTTTTTAAAAGGAAAGTTGATAGACTAATAGGTCTGAGGTTTTTTGGGACGACATGAGAGCATTTTTACATTTTGGGAATGAAGACTACAATAACTTCTCTCCATCACAGAGGAACGTGATCAAATTGAATTGGATGTATCTGTGATATGAAAAGGAGTGTTCAGACACTACCATCCAGTTTGTTATTATGCGAGTGTTGCTGTCGGAGACAAGAGCGATATACAACACTTCTTGTCAATTTTTTTGTTATTAAGGTGGGCTCATGACCAATGTTACAAGCAATAAGGTTAGTACTTATACTAAACGACTAAAAATGCATTAATATGTGAGTGAAAACAATAAATTTCTACTGCTCTTCAACTCGTTAAACGTGTACACGTACGTGAAAACACAGACGACAATCACTCGAAAAGAAATAAAAGCAAAATGAAAACCGCGCGTATTCGAGTGCAACGTTGTGTCAAAATTTCGCCTACTTTTCGAGTTTTTACACCACAAACAAACATACGCAGACTGAACTTGTATAAATATAGATTAATTTTGGATAATTATTCTGTAAGATATGTCGAAAGACGTAAAATAAGTTGTAGCTAAATTTTATTTCTATTTTTCTTCTTCTATTTTTCCTTCATTTATTTATTTACTTGTTCCCCGAATTTAACAAGTTAAAATCCAATAATTGGTAGCTGGTCTGCCGGCAGGAATATACGATGAAGGAAGATGATCGCGAACCATGCAGTTGGTGGTTATATCGGTAATGACGCATTGCAACGCTGACAAAGAGAACCGAAGGGGAAATTTGCAACAGACAGTGGGTTGAGTGCTCCGACTTTCGGCTGCTCAGCTAGTGGTGGGCTTATGGTTTAAAAAAAATGGAACAAGTACTAAACTAGATGCCACGCAATCTCTTTACTAATGAATTGTGAAATCTGAAAAAAAATTCAATTCATCAACAATTTAAACAGAAGACCATGGGATGCATACGTTATGACGAAAAAATTTTTATTGCTTAGATCTTAGTATCTAACAATAGGTTATGCGGTAAACCAGAAATAAACGATAGTAAAACCGTCGGACAAAAGTGTTTAGGAATGGGCCGCTATCTTCCGTCTTCCCGAATGGTCGACAAATTGCATCTTTAGCGGGTCGAATGTCCCGTTTTTTCCATTCTCTGTTTACGGGTTTTTTTTTTTTTTAAAGGTAAGGAGCAGGCGAAGACTACCGCATATCCCTACACTAAAACACAATATATTTGTATGGTACTTAGCTGTTATCGGTCTTCTTTCGTCTCCCTTCCTATTGTTCCCTTATCCTGTTCTGGTTTTCGCCTCCTTAAGGCTTCCGAAATATTCTAAGGTTTTCTGTTTTTCTTCTGCTCTATGAATGTTTTTTTTTTTTTTTAGCACTTTGACTTGCACCGCTCCGCTACTAAGCTGAAGCGTGTAACCATGTATTGGTGCTCTGTTAGACCGCTCTTTCATACTCTTAAGTATGTCACTTTCAGTACCCAGACGCTCGGGGAAATTTCCGAGTTTTGGGAATTTCTTTTCCGGCTATTTCGTGTTGGACCCTTGCAAAACAAACAAAACATATGGCGCCCACCTCCTCTGTAGTGTTTCTTCTCAGGGCTTTGACCGTCCGTCGTACCTATTTATGTTGTGCTTCCAAGATACTTAGAAATTGCACCGATGGCTGATGCGCCCATGCTCATCACTCTCTCAGGATTTGGAAGAACTACCATACATAGGTATGTGGCTTTTTCGTTATTTTTCATCGAACCAACTTCGTGGAAGGAACTGAATATAATGTCACTCTTTTGTATAAAACAAAAGTAAAGGCAATTCATAACGACAGCAGTACCTCTAAGAATGTTAGATGCCACTAATATATTGCCCCTAGGAGGAAGCAAGGATGTGCAAGACAGAATTCACGCGATGAAAGAAGAGCTACGTACTTCAAGCCAATAAGGATTTTCCACTGCAGGAATCAAAGATGAGAGCATATGAGCCCCTAATGGGTCAATAGCACCTCTAATATCTACGAAGCGGCTCACTGGCTCCGGAATCTTCAACATCTTTTGTCTAAGTATTCCTGAAAGTGTTAGCTGGGCGACAAAGTATATACCTATAAATATATATTGTGTTGCCCAATCAATAACACAATGAAGGAAAATCAAGTTGAACCGTGCCTATCGATTATCTTTTAGTTAATGCTTTCCAAACTGATGATGTTCCTTTTACAGGAAAGAGGAACCTCTCTTAATTCAACAATGCTAACAAATTTTTGTGCACTTAAAATGACGTAATTAAAACCTCCAAGTCGCTGTCCGCCTTCTTGCAGTGTAAAGAACACTTTGGTAATGTAAAGTATTTATCACCTATGAATTCACACGACTATCATAAGTTCAGTTATACCCGATAATCGAAGATGAAAGAAATGGAGTCGGAATTGGCTGGGTCTTGTCTGGGCACAATGGGATCGCGGGAAATTAGGTTTCTAATGAACTAACTAGGCACAGCCCAGAAGAGAGGACCTAAGCATGCGTTAGGACTGCTTGTTTGTTCGATTAGTGTTTTGATTTCATATGATATAACTTCAGACGGCGCGACTCCTCGAGTAACAGGCAGAATCAGCGATTTTTTTCCTACTGCCACTCAGTAGGAGAGAAGTTATGCAATTTGCCAATTATTTTATGAGGAGATGACGATGACGTGGAACACTATCTCTGTGTTTGTCCGGCTTATGCACGCATATCAAGATACCCCTCGTTGTATTGACCATTTAATTATTCAAGTAATTGTTGGTCTTGTTTTCAATAATGGGCTTCGGAGGCCGAGAGCAAATTCTTCCAGCTGCGGATCCACATGGGCGAACTTATATATGATGTGTACCATGGTACTACATGTTTTAGTTCCCGCTCAAATAGTTTTTGATTCGAACGCTTCAGACTTTTAACTTTAAGCTATGTACGTGGGCGGGTCAATAAGTCCGTGACTTTTGGATTAAAACACAGATTTTTTGATAAAAAAATAATTTTATTTTTCAACGTAATCTCCCTTGAGCTCTATACACTTTGTCCAACGCTTCTCCAATTTTTTTATCCCTTCCAAAAAAAATGATTTGTCGAGGTCCTCAAAATAGGCCTTTGTTTGCGAGATGACTTCATCATTGGAGTCAAATCTTTTTCCACCAAGCCATTTCTTCAGGTTTGGGAACAAGAAGTAGTCGCTCGGAGCCAAATTTGGAGAATAGGGTGGATGAGGGAGCAATTCATAGCCCAATTCATGGATTTTTGCCATGGCAACTGCACATGTGTTTGTGGTCGACTGTGAGCAAACGCGGCACCCATCTTGCGGAAAGCTTTCTCATGCCCAAGTGATCATTCAAAATTGAAACCATTGAGCCATGCGACGGCTTCCACAATCTCTCGAACTTTCAATCTTCGGTCGGCCAACACCATATCGTGAATTTTTTCGATTGTTTCGGGTGTAGAGACCTCAACTGGGCGTCCCGGACGTTCGGCATATTCAGTGCTTGTACGGCCACAACGAAATTCAGTAAACCACTTTTTTACCATTGAAATCGATGGTGCAGAGTCCCCATAGTATTTATCAAGCTTAGCCTTGGTCTCTGTAATGGTTTTTTTTCGCAAGAAATAATGCTTAATAAGCACACGAAATTCACTTTTTTCCATTTTCTCCTCAAATTAGTGAGTAGTCTGATAAAAATAGCTGTCAAACACAAACTAACTGACGCAGTAAGTTTAAATTTTGACAGGAGTCAACTGACAGATGCCTGTTGACAGGAGCAGTGTTGCTGTTTCAGTAAAGAGGTCAGAAATTCAAAAAGTCACGGACTTATTGACCCGCCCTCGTACCTTGTATTGGAGATTGTATTCAAACTCTGAGAGGTAAAGTATTATCGTGTAGCGCTTCTGTTAGTACACTGATCAATTTCAAATTTTTCAAGACTAAATTAATATCAGTCGTAATGGTTCGAAAGTTCGTGTCCTTTGAACCGGAGTGTCCTTCCTTCTTTCCAGTGCCATAACCAAATGTCCCTTTTCTTCTTTCTCTTCAAATTCTTGGTAAAATGTTGTGGATATTTCTATTATTTTGGACTATGCCCTTAGCATTGAGTTCCTTGCTCCAACTCATCCAAGATGGATAGCTCTCTTAAAACTCATTTGTTTTGAGAAAGAAGACACTTTTAAGTTGTTTAAGATGTGGCATTACTACCTTATTAGCATCTTAGGTCAAATAAACAGCGATTAGCACGGGTTATTCTTGGTTTTATTTCTATGGATGAGGTGTTAGCAGAATTAACAAGAGAGCTAAGGTAGACAAAGTCTCTTACTCTTCAAAGTTAAAGCTGGCGACTATGACATTCTGATTACTTCGTCAATGTAGTGTTTCTCTTCTTGTTGTCATCATATATAAGTTTGTTTTATAAGGTCTGCGGTTTTTTAAAAGTTAGAGTTAAACACATATTTTTGGCATAAAAGCTTATATTTAATCAATCGGATATTGTCCACCATGGTCTTTTACTTTCTTCTAACCTTCTGGAAGAGACATAATGCGTCTTCTACAAAAGTCAACAAGTATGGCTAAAAAAGTTTTCAAGTACGTTTTGATGTTGTTGAAAATCAAGCATTTTTCGTCTCTCGTAACCACTCTTTTCAGGAAAGTCTCAAGCCAGTTTCATCTCAATAACGACTGACAGACCATTTTGCGATCCATAGTGTTTCTGTCAGTGAGTTCGTGAAGAACCCAATCATCCACCTATTTCGTATTCCAAGCCTTTTCGGTCTCTGCGAAATGGTTGCATTGACGATGTTAAATCGCTGAGCGATCTCCAGTGTTGTCAAATGCCTGTCAACGCTAACTGCAGCCAAGATTCGATCGTCGTCTGTGGTAAGTAGACGTCCAAAGTGAACAGCTTCAGCAAGGTCTGTGTTTCGTGAACGAAGGCGTGAAAACCAACGCTGACAAGTATCAGCGCTTATAGCCGAATCTCTTTATATGCTGCGATTCTCCCATTGCACCTCCATCGCTTTGACATCTTTTTTAAAGATAAATATGCCGAAAATGCACTTTCTAATCCTTGAGCACTTAAAACACATCCGATCAAAACAAATTCTCGTTATAATGTAGGGGATAACCCTCTCTTTTGGAATAAATAAGAAAAATTCCTTAGCGGTATAGGTTCACAAAGATTTCCTGAAACGATGAGCACTGCTTCCAAGAAAGAAACCGCTGAACTCATTGAACAACCCAATAGAAGTTTTTACCTCTATAGCTGACGCAGTTGATAGAGTCTTGTTTTTTTAGATTGCGGAAATGACGCTAAGATTCCAATTTTCACCGAAAACTCCTTTGACTAGATCTGGGTAATAAGTTAGAGTATGCTCTCTACAGGATCACTTCCAGCAGGTTTGAATATCATGGCCGACAAATACAGGTGCTTTGTTGAATTTTAACTTAGGTATTGGTCAGGTAAACAAAAGTTTCGGCTACAATTGTCTAAGTGGGCTTTGTTGCCATTATACAGTGAGCAGAAGAAACTTTTTCATATTCTCAGCATCGACTGTGACTCTACTACAAGGTTTCCTTCATCATCTCTACAGGCTTCTGTACGGGTTTGTTTTTGCTTTGAGACGTGCTGTCTCTTGGTAAAACTTCGGAGCGCTACTCCCAACAATTTTTCAAATCGCCATCACCCACGTCACGTATATATTCTCGGAGTTAATCTAACTAAAACTGTATGTGAATGGCTTTTACCACAAAAACACAAGATTTCCCTCTCCTCAAATTACGTGTTTGTATAATAGAACAGAGTTAAATACCTTGACCTAAAACTTAGGTGGAAGTTAAATATTGAACAAGAAAGACGAAAGTCTGCATAGCTAGCTCTAACAAGACCTTCAGTAAAAGCAAAAAAAATACATCTTCAACCAAGATGTAGTATCCGACATTAGATTCCAATGATATCACAGATTTCATATCAACGCGAACATCTAAACTAAGAAATCCTTGTTTTTTTGTCCTTAAGAGGTGATTGGGATTTATCGAGAAATACTAAAATATGCACATTGGCAGATTAAAATACTAATCTTTGGTCTTTTTGAACACAAGATTCCGACAAACTTTGGAGAAGAAGATATAATTAAAATGAACTCTTAGCGTTGTACAGTGCTTGTCCTAGTAGGAAAGGGGGGAGTATTCTCTTCTTCCATGGAGGGATATTTCATGTCGGGAAATGAACTACAATAGCACCTTATCTTACTTTCATTACTTTCTGAGTCACATTGATTTTTGTTTGAGATAACAGTGTAGCATGTAACTATTGAACAATCGAACTAGCTGAGACATGTACTCGGCGTTATATTTTAAATAATGCGTAATCGTATGGAAATGAATGAATAATAAAAATTCGTTTCTGAATCTGATTTCATCGCAAGATCTTCTTCTTCAAAAGGCAGCGTTCGAAAGATATCGTTTTCAAAACGCAATGAAACGACAAGAATTTGGATATGTACCTTAGCGAAAATTGTTGGGTATTGAAATGATTCAAGGTGACGATATGATCCGGGTCTTAATTTTTCTATAGTTTCCCAAGACAAGATATAGATTGCTACTGTAGGAAATTGAAAGAGCCGAATAGCTTAGCCCTTCATTGCATCATGATGGAAATTTCCATCACAGTATTTAATAAACAAAAAAAATGTACACAAAACCGGTAAAGTGTGCACTTGTTGCTGCTCATCACTTTTCTAGCTAGCTATCTACAATGAAAAGCAATTTTTCACAAAAACAAAAAAAAATAGTACTTTTATCTTAGCAGATCTGAGCTTATCATTCTTCTTCTGCTTATCCTTTTATTAACCCTTTCCTCGCTATACGAACTTGTGCGAAACGAGTTTCCCATTTTTACTGCATCGCTGCTGCTCCGCTTATGGGGTTGGCTAATGTCGCAGACCGCAGAACGCGTCTACATAATGCTCGGTCCTGGATCGCTTCAGTGATTAGCCCCAGGCGTTGATGCGCATTTGCCATCTGCGAAATCCAGGAATTCTTTTTCCGACCTCGTTTTCTTACAGTTGGAGTGACCGTAGTTGATAGTGCCTTTTTAACCGGATTTTCCGCAGATCTTCTTTGAACGTGGCAATACCAGCTTATTCTATTCGCCTCAAGCTGTTCGGTTACCGAATTCTTTATGTGTAGACTTCCTCTTATACGCGTAGAGTGACTCCACTAGACATCCTTAACATTTTCATTTCCGCTGCCGTCATTTTGTTTTTAAACGCTTCGTACATTGTCCAGCACTGTGAACCGTATATAAGAGCTGGTCTAACAACCGTGGTGTAGAGTTTCCCCTTTAATTTAAGTGGAAATTTTCGGTCACAAAAGATTCCCGAATTTTCCCGCCATTTCATGCAACCCACACTCACTCTGTGGTTTACGTCATTTCATCACATTTCGCTTCCCGTTAACATGGAATTGATCCTAAGTACTTAAAGATAGTGCTTTTCGGAAGAACTATTCCATCTAACATTATATCCGGAACAGGTCTTTGAACGACTTATTTTAAGCCCGTTTTAAGCGCATTTCTCCATGAATCTAAGGCGTTCTGTAAATCTTCGACGTTATCGCTAAGTATAACTGCGTCGTCAGCGAAGAGAACTGGCGTTACATTTGCTTCGCGCATGCAGTCTTTTAAAAGATAGTCGAATACTACCTTAAAGGGTAAAGGGCTAAGTACGCTTCCTTGATGCACTCCGACATTAACTGGAAATTCTCTCGTTAGTCCAGCAGAGCCTTTAACCGCAGTTTTCACGGTTCCGTACATGTTTTGTATTATTCTAACATACGTTTCCGGTACGTTTTGAGACCTCAGCGCGGCCCATATGAGATCCCTAGGCACTCGATCGAATGCTTTCTCGAGGTCGATAAATACCATGTGTAAATCCTTAGACGAATCTCGATGCTTTTCCATTATTATTCGTAGGCTTTGGATAGCGTCCACCGTCGATCTTCCTTCAACAAATCCACACTGGCTATTATCGAGTTTTATTATTTGCCAAGTTGTTCGTTTAAGACTCTTTCGACGATTTTCATTGTGTGTGACATAAGCTTGATTGAACGGTAGTTGTTGCATTCTCGAGTGTCGCCTTTTCCTTTGTATAATGGAACCAAGAAGCTACTTCTCCATTGATTCGGCATAGGTTGTCCACATTTTAATTTATTTAAAAGTTTCGATAGCCAAACGCTGCCGATTCCCTCCATCTTCGACCAAAACTCTGATGGAATGCTGTCTGGTCCCGCCGCTTTCCCCCGCTTCATTTTTCCAATTGCTATACTTATTTCTTCGATTGAAAAGTCCGAAACTTCCTCCTCGAATAGACCAGCTGTCGGCACGATATCACGTGGAAACTGTTTGTTAAGCAACTCCTTACAGTATTCAAGCCACCGGTCACAAATTTCCTTTTCATTTGTTAATAAGCGACCGTCTGCGTTTTTGATGTATTTCGGCGAGGTTATTTCCATTGAATTTTTTCTCCTCTGTGCAGCGAGCTTAAAAATATTTGGCATTTTAGTACTGTACGACGTTTGAACTTCTTGGATAGCTTGTCTTCTATCCGCCGATCGTGAGGATATTTGTTCCCACTCTTGGTTCGAGTCGAGCCAGGACTTTCTTTGCGATCTTTTTAAGACGCTCGTATTCAAGAGCCAGTCGAGCTTATTCGATATCGTCGCTCCGATCGCATTTTGTCCACGCTTGGAATGCACTCTTCTTGTCGGCCACAGCTCGTTTGGTTTCGTCATTCCACCACCATGTTTCTTTGCCGACGTGATGGTATTTCGATATAGTCCCCAGATGGGACTTTGCGAGTGTTATGCATTCCTCGTGCATGCTGTTCCACATTTCTTGCGGGCTAAGTGAGAATCAACATTTGTTTCTCCGACGTGGACATTTAAATCTCCGCCTACAAAGAGCATCTCATCGATAGGTATATTTCTAAGCAAATTACCGAACTCTGACCAAAATGTATCTTTTTCCGATTGGTTGCATCCATTTTGTAGAGCGTACGCGCTAACAATGTTCCATGTTTCATTGTGTATGACGAGTTTAACACTCATCAAGCGGTCGCTTATTTTCAAGATACCAACGATGTTGTTTAAAAGATCCGCTGCAACAACGATTCCAACATCGTTTCGTCCATTGACCGTTCCATGGTAGAACATCTAAAATGCCTAAGTTTTTAAATCTAGAAAACGCGCTTTATTTCGTGTAATACACCACTTCGTTTCCTGTACGCACAGGATTTGTAGAGCTCTGCGACGCATAATCGCTTCCAGTTCTAAACTTTTTGAGTTCATCGATTTGACGTTCCAACTTGCAAACCGAAGTTTATGAAAATATTTTGGAAACTTCATTTTGCCCGCCCCCGGAATCCGTCGGGCTCTGACACAAGCACTTCTGCTTGCTCTGGGATCACCCGAGTGCATTGCAATCGTGGTGCCCAGCGGGGTAGTGCTATTAATTGCGATCATTTCATGAAGTGTATCTAAAGTTTGAGTGGTTTGACACTTGCATGCTCATTTCGAATTGATTGACTGTTCTTTTACCCCACCGGTAGTCTCCAGACGTGGGAGGCAATTAATACACAAAATTTATGATCTTCATCAAATTATCGGAAATGTTGGAACAAAATCATATAAATCATTAACAAATAGAATGGGGGACAAATATGACATTAGCAGCTCCTCCAACTTGCAAGGGGGCACCGGATTGATATGAACGAAGCAGTTGCGAAAACTTACTGCTTCACTGGGTTCGATCTTAGATCTGAAAAGCATTTAATATGTATCCAAAACATAGAAATTTAGCTATAGAACTTACAATGATGATCTTCTATCACTTACAATGCCTAGGAAGCATTGCGAACTTTTAAAAGTCGATTTCTGCGCTGCATACTGAAAATACTCGATCCGTAGCGATTTGTTTACCATAGATTATAGGTACATCTGAGATAAAGCGAGAAATTATTGTATATAAAGCAAATATCTATCTAATTAATAGAGCAATTGACATCTAATTTAAAATAATGTGCTTCCGAAATTTAAAAAAGAAAATTGATTGAGACATTAATCCACGATAAGTTCATATCTCGGCTTGGAAGGCAGTGCTGTGGTTTGATTAATGAACTTAACTTTGTAAATTTAGTCAATCGAAAAAGATTGAGTCAACCGGGAAGATGGATTTTAAATCGCATCTGGTTTCTGTCAAATGCCTCTCTCCCGAGATTCCTATTTCAAAGACAATATGGTAGTAGTACCTATGTAGTATCAAGGCGAATGCGCAGTTCATTCCTTAAGACTTTGTGCTGATCCATTGGGGTAAAATTGCGAATAATCTGTACATACTATAATACTTAAACCTCTCAAGCAACTGAATCTTTTCAAATAAATTTATTGTAACGTAAAACCACAAGGGATATCCAACTGCAAAGATAAGCTGTATAAGGCCCACATAGGAAACTGCCCTCAACCTCGCATCAAGTTGGCTGCTGGATTCAAGGTATCTGACTACATTTAGACAATAAAGTAGCCCGAATTGCTTTATGATCAAAAATGTTCAATGATAGTGCATATTAGATAGACAGACAAAGGCGTTCTGGAAAGTATGTTTCATAATTTTCCTGTTAAAATCTGATCTTCAACTATCGCAACTTCTCCAGTCTTATGGTAGTCAGGTTGGCTGAGGATATTAATTACCTCGATTCTTGGATCTGATGTGTAGCCGATCAAGTTCTCTCCATACACCCAATAGATCGCTTGTGTATGCATACCTCTGCAATCCGAGGCTCAATATCTGTACGCTTTTCGACGCATCTGTTAGTTCCTGCCGACAACCTTATGCGGTGGCTTTTCCTCCTTTTGCCGACATAGGTATGTGCGGTAGTTGCAAAAGCGTTTTTCACAGCATTCCAGTGATCATCCACGTTCTCTTGGATTCTGCTGCTGATTGTTTCGGCTTCTTATTCAAGTTGGTGCCTGAATTGTCGAAGCCCTAGGGGATCCCTGAAACTATCGCTCCGTATCGGCTCGGCATCTATTTCGGACAACTAAGAAATAATTTCTAAAGCGGCGATTGATCGCAATGTGGTAGATCTGGTTGGGTGTTCGTTGCCTGTGAGTTGAGACTCATTTGTTTTGATGGCAGATGTTTTGGTTAAACATCGTACGTCCAATACGTACAAGATAGTTGGAGTTGCAAACGTCTACCACCCGTTAGCCGTTGTTATTCCGGTCTGCGAGATCATTAACTCCCGTAACATGTTTCAGCGCATTGCTGTCGCTTCATACCTGTGCATTGAGATCTCCAATCACTATTACTATGTCCTCGTTAGGCGTTTGATTGTGGACGGAGCCTAAATAGTTGTAGAATTTGTTCTTATCTTCCTCAGTTCTCACTCTTGGATCGGAGCATAGCTGACATACTCAGACCGTCAATATCAGGTCACTGTGCGATTTCCATGATATGAGATTTCTTCTTTTTCTTGGAAATAAAATCAATCCTACTCCGTACCACTGTTCGAGTTAATGAACATTAAATATATATATATATATATATTTGTATGCTTGTTCCAACACTTAGCAAGCACATAGCAGGAAGTAAACATATTTAGAAATGCATATGCGTATAAGGGTACAACTTATTGTTTATACTCGTACATTATCAGGTATTAGCAACGGAAGATTCCATTTTAAGGGAATCCACTTGTAAATAAGTTACTTGATAAGGATAAGTATAAATAGTTCTAATATCACACTTTGTAAATCAGTCTTTAGAAAGTTCCAATAAAATCGTATTGCTACGTCAGTGTAAAACCAACAGCCAAGTGACATCCTTGAAATGTAGGACTCTGAAAAATTGCCCGATCCTGAAGAAGGATAAACAAAAAATTCCTGAGAAACGGAATATGGCGAATCGAGCAGTTCTTCGAATACAGAAAGCTACGATCAAGCTATTAGTTCAGAAAACAAGAATTCGACTATCGGCGGAAAAATAGAAAAGAAAAGTCAATACGGAAAAGAAATTGCCGCACTCAAAGTACACAGCTTGACAGCTAACCAGAGCTATACTGACGATGGAAGAACGCTATAATTTCCAGCAAGTCACTTCGATAGTGCAACATAAAGGAATTCGCCTCACCATCAATGATTCCAGGGACATCGATTTGGACCTTTGCAATTCTTTGCCACGATTCTATGAAGACAAAACCCAACATCGATTCTAACGATCACTAACATGGACGTTCATGGATTCCATTAAGAATTTTGCACAAACTCCTCGTTACAACAGTGTCTTGGGTATGTTACGCACAAAGATTACTGGGTAGGCAGTAGATATCCTGATCAAACTAGATGAAATGGAAAAAATCAATCAATGCCGTCAGACATAATCTGAATTGAAATGAATGACACTCCTTTAAAGGAACAAAAACAGCGCCCCCAATAGCAACAACAGCAGCTGATACCAATAGAAGAAGACGAACCAAGACAACTCGGGCGATCACTACAATCAATGGCCAAGATGGAACAAGGAACGAAGACGAAATAATCCACGATACAATCCCTTTGGAACAAACAATACAGAGGAGAGGAAATCATTTATCTCAAAACTTAAATCAACTATCGATGCAGCAAATAAATCAAACAAATTAAGCAGAGCTGAAATCCATCACACCACAAAACGAAGATCTATGCGAGATAGAAAGTACATTTTTAGGTGAATAAACGAATTACTTCGTCTTCAACAAAGATGCGGAATCACAGGTACGTCCGTTGCTATATTCTAGAAAAAAATTGTACTAGTTCTGAGTGTAAAATAGGAAGTCCTATATATATTTAGCCTCTTAAGACAAAAACATAACATGGTGATTGAGTGTTGAAAGTTAAAGCAGTAATAACGTTATTCTATCGTCATTTACAGTCCGTTTGATAAGATCGTATATGGCAAAAATTAAAGAAGAACTTATAATTATAAAAAAAATCAATTGTACTGATTTATTTTGTTTATTTACTTGAATGCTTATCAATTAATGTGTTGTCCACTCTCCTCCATTATCAATAATTGCTTGGAGTCTTCGAGGCATGCTTTCTACTAATCTTATAGCATAATTTTGAGATAAAGACCTCCATAAAACTCGTATTTTTCGTGATAATTGTTGGACCGTCGAGATCGTCTTTCTTTGGAGCTTTAGCTTCATGAATGCCTAAAGATTTTCAATGGGATTTGCATCCGGCGACGGTGATGGCCAATCTAAAACATTTTCTTGTTTCCACGCACTGCACCAACGACTGCGATGTTTCGGGTCATTATCTTCTTGCAGTAACCAATTCTCATTCCTTCTTTTAAACCACCTTTGGGCAGATGTTAATAAAGCCTTCTTATAAATTTTGACCATGTTGGGTGCGTTTAAGTTATTTGTAAACATGAACAAATTGCCAAATCCTTGTTTTGAGAAGCATCCTCAAACGTGCACCTTTGCCGTGTGTTTGACGGTCCGCTGGATTAATTTATTGGATTGTGTACACCAGGTATGAGTGATAGGAGACCATGCCCAAAAAGAAGCTTCATCCGAAAAAACAACGTTGTTCCAATCTCTGTCCAAATTCTCCTTGACCCAACTGAGTCGTTTTTCTACGTGTTTTTTTGACAGTAGTGGTTTTTTTTATTGTGCTTCGATATTTTACATTATTGACTAGTAAACGTCTTCGTCTTCCTCTTACGTAAAATCCCTTGTCCTCCCCATAACGATAGGAGAGAATTTCATTCAAACACGCGTAGAATCATTTTGTCCTGCTTTTTTGTTGTTTTTGGCGTGGACCCACGATCCGGCAAATCATTCACATTTTTAACTTGGGAATAACGGTGCACCCACTTGCTAACAAATGCTTTTGACTTTTTCATGTATTTAGTAGCTGCTCCGTATGACATTTTCGGTCCTTTTGGATGCGTGCACAAGAATATTGTGAATTTAGAATAAAGATAAATTACACAGTGAATAATGAAATATATAGAAAAGATATAGTAGAAGAAATAATGAAAAAATTAGTGAGATTCTGCCCTTCACTACAACCACTCCAGCCACAACTAGTACAAAAACTAAAAATCCTATTTGGGGAAAAACAGTACCCATATCTGACGATGAGTTTGTGAACAAAGAAATCCAAAAATTATTGGTTAATCAAATAATACAACCCAAAAAAGGCACCGACGGAGAAGCGAAACCAAAATGGCGCACGGTGGTAGATTTCCAGAAATTCAAAGCCCAAACGAGGATAGACAACCGATACCAG
Organism: Volucella inflata; assembly: GCA_928272305.1. Taxonomy (NCBI): domain Eukaryota; kingdom Metazoa; phylum Arthropoda; class Insecta; order Diptera; family Syrphidae; genus Volucella; species Volucella inflata. Next base: position 143,944,008 of record OV743716.1, on the reverse strand, counting down.
ATGTGAATATGACTATACAGAATTAAGGAAAACCAAAAATATTTTCAACGATTGATTAAGAATCAGAATTTCACTAAATCCAAGTAACAAAAATTCGATAAAGAAAAAACCGCGTTTTCAGTAAGCTGCGCTAAGTGCAAACTTACCAGAATGCCATTCGGACTTACGAATGCACCCTCAACATTTCAACGATGCGTAGATGAGATTTTCCCTCAGTATATGGGAAAGTTTGCATACGTATACATAGACGATATATTGATATATTTTTCCCCACCCAAAGACCGCTTTGCATAGAGTTAACATTACGATATCTAACGAAAAATCACATTTCTTTCAAGACTCAGTCGAATATCTAAGTCACATAATGAAACACAATAAAGTAACGGTAGACCCCAAGAAAATTCAAACAATAAAAGACTATCTTGTCGCAAAGACATGAAGAGAACGTAGATCGTTTCTAGGATTAGGCGGTTATATCAGAATTTATTTAAAACTTTACTAAACCTCTAACCATATATCTATGTGATGACAATGGTATAATTATTGAAAACCCAAGTGCAAGAGAAGAGGTTTACTTAGATACGAGTAAGGACGGGATGGATTGCTCTATATGCCTCGCCTCTATAGATGCCGTCATACGCGGTGTTAAAATCGATAAATAGGTGGTGTGTATCGATCTTGAGCTCATGGGGTTTCTCCAAAATCTGCGATAGTGTGAATATTTGGTCGATGGTGGACTTTCCTGGCCTGAAGCGACACTAATATGGACATATCAGGTTGTTTTCGAACGGCTTCAGGTGCTCATACAAAACGCCAGATAAGATCTAATAGAAGAGGACTATTGCCTCTGTAGTACACGAAGTTCAGAGAATCTCCATTCTTAAGGATCGGACAAAAAATGCTGAAGTTCTTTTCATCGGGCAGACTTTCGTCGGACTATATTTTAGAGATGAGTTGGTGAATGCTCCTTACCAAGTCATCGCTACCGCTTTGAATAGCTCGCTGGTCAGGCCGTCCATTCCAGCAGCTTTGTTGGACTAAAGCTTAGATATTGTCATCTTCACTTCATCCGTGCTGGACGGAATTGTTGGTTTACATCATCCAAGTTAAAAATGATACTTGATTTATCATCGCCGTCATTCAGTCTTCAGAAACGCTATTTCGAAATCCTCAGCATCGACTGCGTCTCTACTACGATGCTCCCTTGTTCGTCTCTACAAGCTTTGAACCGGGACTTGTGTCCGTGGCATTGTTTTTTTACATTTTGGTAAGACTTTCGAATCTCAATCCTGGAGAATCGATCGGAATAGTATTTGGCGATTGTGGTCGTCTGACATCGAAATTTTGCACAATACTAGCTTGCCTTGGCGTTGTTCGAGATGTTCGTAATGGTACCTTGGCTACAGCAAGGTAACGGTCCGAGTCGATGTTGGTTCCCCGGAACTTTTTTTTTTCAGCAGTCTAGGGCCTCCGCTAGTTGTTCGGCCGCACGTGGCCTATTAAGGGACCTTACATTCTACGTGCAAAATCCGAAGTTCGTTATTCTTAGATCGTTTGCATAGGTTGTCAACAGTAGATCCATCCGTATCCGAGGATTGTTCATGTTTCGGAACCATTGTATTTTTGCCATGGCCGAGTAGTTACCCCGGCGGCACAATCCCCAACCTGGAGGGCCAGTTCTATTTTAGGTAGTCCTAGGATGAAGGGTCGGTTAGACCGAAGTCAGTAACCCCTTTCTGGAATGCGTGTACTACCATTGGTCCAGTAAGGGCTCTTCCGCACCATCTCTTCCGAAGACCCCGACCTAATCTCGGAAATCCTTACCAGATTCTTACTAAACATGTCGGAGTAGCTCGGAAAAGGCTTCAGCCTACTACACGTTGATTCCATCTGGAGAATTCAGTTTCTGTCCCGTTTATAACGCCGGGTCAGCTTAGTTCAGATGATTCCTACTTGGCTGTTCTTGAATCATCACTTGGTGCACCAATAAAACGGCTCACCTCGAACTAATCTAAGAAGTCATAATCAAAGAAACCAATCTCCCAACCGAAAAAAGGGGGCACGGGACGTGTTATCTCTAAAATCTCGGTAAAGATTTTTCCCTTCATGTGGTGAAACTCAAAACTGCAATTGGGGAACTAATCCGACCAAGACAAAAACTGGCTTTACTTCCAGAATGCTAAAACTTTGTTCCTGGGGAGAGGGGATGTTTAAAATTATTTTGCATCCCTTTACTTTGCTAGTGCTAGTCCCTTATTTGAATTTTGTATAATTTTCTCAAAAACAACAATACAACGTTATTATTATTTGGCAGTTGATTCATAAATACTCGTAGCTTTCGGATTTAATGCGAAGTTTATGACTTAATTAGTAAAGAGATAACTTGGATATTTTTGTGATTAGGATCATCGAAGTCATGGTCACCGATTACGTGTGGTTGCATTTAAACAGCCATTAAACCAAGAACCTTAGTTGTTTGAGTCCAATAGAGTTATCAAGACGTTAAACCAATGAAGGCACTTCAATCTGTTTCATATTTCGGAAATATCCTTTTATTCTACGTCATCGTTGTCAGTTCTGTTCGAAACTTTGAAGTAAGTTCCATAGACTTGGATAGAAAATGCAACATTACGAGTATATAAAGATACTTTCATTCTAGTTTTCTTCTAAATATTACATCAAAACGAAAACAATCACTTGCCACTCCAATCCAGTCTACGTAGTGAACTTGACTTGTAAAGTGAAACCACTAAACTGGGAGCATTCTATAACAAATGTTGAGTTTGATCTAGTCCGGGTCATACGGAATGCGTCCGTAAGAATCTTGAAACAACATTTATGTCACCGTATCTTAAATATGAATTTGTATTCGAGGTTCAATTTCAAACTTTCAAGTATACCAACCAATTCCGGCCGTTCATTCTGAATAAGACCATCAACGGATGTGAAATATTGAAGAAGCGACCAAGTGATGCATATATTAAACCGATTTTTCAACTGGTTACCACATATTCGAACGTCAACCATACGTGTCCGTATTCGGTGAGTAAATTGTTGTTCTGTCTCAAGACCTTTTATGTTTGTCTTTTCATTTTTAAAGGGTCATATAAGTGTTAAAGGGATTTATGCAGATATCAATTTTATACCTTTTTTCATCCCAACCGGATATTATAAGTTGGTATTGACCTTGTATCACGGATGGCCATTGGTTTTTATGAGCGACTTTGAGATTGGTTTAACTGTTGGAGAAAGAAAAAACTTTACAAGGACTAGATCGAGCGTAAATTAAAAAAATATTAAAAAGTTTATTCAATGTTTCGAATTAAAGGCGTAAGAGTTTCATTTATCTGTCTTTATTTAATCATTGTAAACTTACATCCTGGATTCTAGGCTGGAATTGTGCAGAAGAATCATTAAAATACTTATGACTCTGGATCGTACTTTCGTCAACTCTGACAAAGATTTATTGAAGTTAACATCCTGCTTTGTAGGTACCGTTTAACACCGATAGATCGCTCTATGTGTAGTTCCTTTGGAGTAACAAGTCATAATTGTTCCATGTTCGTTGCTCTAGACAGCACCTTTTCAATTACCTTCATTTAAATATTCAAAAAGAATCAGTATCGCCTCTTCCACTCTCCGTCTAGGCGGACGGGATCGTAATTCACTTGAAGAATGTTCCTCTCAAAGCAGTCGTGAGCACCTTGATCCATTTTCGATAATGTCCATGCCTCTGCGTCACACAGCAGGACTGGGATTATTAAGGTCGTATACAGGATAACTTTTGTTATTCGAGAGAGGATTTTGTTTGTCGATTCCCTTCTTGGCCCAAAGAAGCAGCGATTCGCAAGAGTTATTCTTCGTTTGGTCTCAGCGCGGTGTCGTTGTGTGGAGCCTAGGTAGACAAAATTTTTTACTAACTTAAAGTTATACCTGTTGAAGGCGACGTTCTGTCCGAAACGTCGGTGTTGGGTGTCCTTTCTGCTTGACAGCATACCAGTATACTTGGTCCTGTCCTCATTGACCGCTAAACCCATTTTCTCCGCTTTCGTCTCAATACTCGCGAAAGCGCTACTGATTTCACTCTGCTTTCTTCTGATTATGTTACTCGTATATTGGTCTCCGAGCCAACTGGCCGGCTTTGCAGATGATTCATTTTTCAATATCATCCAGGAGCAATCAGTAGTAGTAGTAGTAACGTAAAGTAAGTAAAGTCTGAAGTTAATTTGTCACTCCTTATTAGCTAAATCCCTTTAGAAAGGAAATCGGACTTTGCGTCCATTGGCTTTTCCGTCGATGTTGAGCAATCACTTCAATTATAGTTTTCACCACGAGGAGTTATTGAAAATACATTTCGATTAGACCCTGGTAGATCTTCTACGACATATCGCTCTTTATACAGAACTTTTGTTACCCGAAATGGGCCTTTATAGCGTGGCTCAAGTTTTCTTGAAATCCAGGGATGTGCACATTCATTCTTCACCAACACAAGATCCCTAACCAGTGCACTGGAGCCTGCCTGGTTGACCTGGAAAAGGCCTTCGACACCGTATGGTTAGAGGGACTTTTCTATAAGCCGACCACTTTTGTATATTCTTCATAATATGCTTACCAACAGACAGTTCATCGCATTATTTCACATTAAAAACGGTCTTTAATAGGTTCACTGCCCCATAGCATAGCATACGCACACGACCTAATAGCGTATAGAACAGTTCCAAGAGTCGAGCTCATTAAAATGCTTTTGCGACGTGACTTCGAATAAATTATGCAATTTTGCGATGACTGGAAGTTGAAAATCAACTTTCAGAAGTCGGAAACTATTCTGTTTAGGACGTCGTTGTCTGGTGCCTCTAGGGACACCAGAAAAATTGGCGAAAATTCTCGATCATTGGACAACATGGCCAGTGACTTGCTTATCGAAATGTAGTTAGATACCTTGAGATCTGGCTAGACCAATATCTATATTTTAACAATAATGTAGATGCTGCTCTGGCCAGAGCCAAAGAGAGAGAGGTAAAGGTAATCTGCTTCGTATATGGGTGTCCCGTGTGGTTCAATGTGAGAGCAAGCTTAATGAAAAAGATTCGGATGTTTGAGAGGGCTTGCCTTAGGCTCAGTCTTTGCCTTTACAGAACACCAGAATCGGTGTTACCATGAAGTACTATACAACAGGGCGAATCTAAATAGAGTTTACAACTTCGCTATTAAGTTGACTCGAAGGCATATTGCAAGAGCGATGACCTCGTCCAATAACCTGATAACTGGGGCCTACTACCCCAACTACTTTTATCATGAGAGTGTGCGCTTGAAAAGCTTCGTCCCCCTGAAGCGTTCCTCTATCTTGACATGAAAGGGCTTATACAGGATAACTTTGCGGTGCCGCTAATCTTTCACGTAGCTCGTGCAGTGGGTGAAAGGCGACTCAACTACAACAAAGACATCGCACACGACAGTATTGAACGTCTCAAGTTTAGTGGGGCGGTTTCTAGCCGCGATAAAAAAGATGTTGTTTTGCAGCACCAAAATATTTGGTGGTTGAGTGAAGAAAATCGGATTCCTTCATCGTTTCCTTCAAGTGAGGGTTAGCCTAGTCAGAAGGCAAAGCGAGCCATTTTGTTTTTTTTGTCCTTTCCATGTTCAGCAAATGCCCGACTTACATAGGTTAGGGTAGTGGGTCTTGTTTACTGTTTGTTTGGGTTCTCTTTTAACAGTCCTTGTTTCTTTACACACTCAATCTTCTTTATCGTGACTTTTTCGCCACAATTGTCGGGTTCGTCTCGTAGGTGTACTTTCTGGCAATCTCTACAATGACGTCAATATTGCGGTTGTGGACAATAACTCGAGATGTGTCCTTTCTCATAGCAGTTCTAGCACTTTATAATGTCAATAGCGGGTTTCACAAAATTCTGTGAGGTCTTCATTTTGTTATGTTTGCTCACTTTATTCACAATATTTCTCGACGCTTGTCGTATATTGACTAAGTACTTAACGATCATTTCTCGCATCTCTTTCGTTGTCCTAACCTTCATTGCCGCGATTCCAGATGGCAAGTCTCGGTGGCTTAGTCATTCGGTAAAATACTTAATAGTTCCGATTCAATTAAGTTGTAGCGTTTCCCTGACGCACTTATTCTAAAACAGTGCTTATTCATTTTCTTGTCGGATCTTCGATATGCTTACCCACTCTAAACTTTATATCTGCTTCGTCAACTTTCGTCACGAAATCATCCAACAGCCATTTAATATCTAATTGATTAAATATTGCTAAAAGCAGACATTTGCTGTCCTACTTGTACGCATCGATTGTTCTGTTCAGTTGTTTAACGAATTGTTCTGCCGTTAACGTAAGGTCGTTCGTCTAATTGAATTGCGGCACCGTTTCTGCGATTTATTTTACTCAATACTTATTCTGGCAAAAATCAAGCGATTCTTTTGGCACTGTGGCACTTTCCAATGAAGTTGTTGACTGTTTGTCCGACTTAAGCACAATAGCTTTGTTCAGTGAGGTTGTTCCAAACTGTTCGGAACAGAATATCATGCATCTACTCTCGTAGTAGAACACAATTGTGAAAAGTGTCAAAATCAGCTGTGATTTTAAATTGAATTATTTGTTGGCGGTTATTTGCTAAATCAAGTGAAATTTTTAATTACAAATGGATTAACTTTTAACAACTCTGTACTTTTCTGTTCTCATTTGATTTGACGTTTTTCACAAATTTGTGCGGTTCTGTTCTAGTTTTTGCTCACTGAACAAAGCTAATGTGAATCTGCGTCTGCGTCTGCTGCCGAATCGGAGAACTGTCACACTGTTAACTTATATGTGAACCCATAAGAGTGTCCACAATGTGCATCTGCGTCTGCATCTGCTGCTCAAGTTGAATCGACTTCAACTTTGACGTTTATAATTTTTTTTACTTGTTAACGGAACTTTACAATTGAGCATGAAGAAAATTTGAAAGTTTCTTTTTTTTTTTGTTGTTTGTCATGTGTTCAATTTTATTTTTTAAGGGATGGAAAATTGAATGTTTGTTTGGATATGTAATGTAAGGTGGGGAAAAGGTAATTTCAAAATGTGGATGTGCCATATTTTTTGCAAAATTAAAAAAAAAAACGAAAAAATTGGTTTGGCAAATCCACAATACAAGAATGTAAGAAGGAAGATGCTGGAGTGGGAAAAAGTGGACAAAGTAGTTGGTGCTCCTAGTAAGTGTTAATCAAATATAAATTTTGCTTCACCAAAAGTGTATATTTGCAGTTGAAACTTGCAAGCGAAAGTAGAAATCTCTTCGAGACTGTTTTAACAGGACTGTAACAAAGAGTTTGTCGGGTCAAGCAGCAGAAGAAATGGATGTGCAATGGAAATGCTCCGTTCATATGGAATTTTTGAGGAAGTATTTGACGCTTCTGCCATAAGTAGATAAATTTATTTTCCTACATTGGTAGAGTTTGGTCTAATGCAATTTATCAATGTTCAGGTCAATCTGCAACTACTCATCTGAGGAGATATGCTTGTCCGACGTGGCTATTTCTCAAGTTCTAACCGAAGTGGACCTCCACTTTTGCTCCTGCTTCCTCGTTATTCACCGAAATGGCTTCTGATCCCAGCACTTCAAGCTCGTTAGACAATTCTTCTCGGATAACTCCAAGGAAGAGAGGTAATTCTTTGGAGAGTGAGCTTCTTGAAGTGACAAAGAGCCTTCAGAACTACCTAAAGGACCACATAATACCATAGCCCATTGACGAGGATGAGAACTTTGTTGGCATGGTTGAGAAAATTGGCAACCGCAACAAAAACCAAGCTTTGCTTGCATTTTTTTCGCATATAACTCACCTTTAGGCCGAGTTGAGAGGAAAATAAAATGAAGTATAAAAAATAAAACTCTCTTTTTTTTTTAACTGAACTATTTATTGTATTTATTACTCACTTAAAACTACAAACTACTACGACAAAGTATTACCTTATACTATCTTACCTTATCATACTTTAAAAGTAACTACAAAGTTTTATCTTATTCTATTTTACATTACCTTATAATTTCTTATTTGGATCCTACCTTCGTCTAGAAAATATGAGGTGAGTAAATTTCGAACTTCAAAGACATTTTGGGACCAGTTATTGCTGCCGCATCTGTGTATAGATGTAAGACTTTCTGTTTCTTGACGCCACATGCCTCGAATTTCTTCGACATTGTCATACGAATCGCAATACTTCGGCGGGCAATATATATTACGATTGTAGAGTGTATCTGTAGCGCTTTTAGGCTGAAAATCTATGCACTTCCCGAGAATGCGCCACCGACTCACCAAAATTCTAAAAGTGATTTCAATAACCTATCGAGCTCTTGAAAGTGTCTTCTGGGATATCAATCACAATTTTTTCGAAAGCGGAAGGCACTATCAGCAACAAAATAGAAAGGCACAACTTTTTCCGAATTTGGGACTTTTTGTTCTGGCGCGAAACAAAGGTTGTTGTTATTAATTTGCTGTCCAAATGTTTAATTTTCCAATACGCCACTATCACTTTGACTCCCGTATGGCCCAACATTGACAGCAATGAATGTGTAATTTGCATCACACACTCCTAGCAACACTGCGCTAAAAAATGTTTTTTAATTAAAAAATTTTGATCCAGAATTAGGTGGACATTTAATCTGGATGTGTTTTCCGTCAATACTTCCGACGCAGTTGGGCGTTTGCCACAAAATTCCAAAATCCTGCTCCACGTTTTTCCAATCGTCTGGATTTAAAGGGGTCATATAAATAGGACACAATGTTTGTCAAAGTACTTCGCAGACCTCAATTACAATTTTTCGAATGGTTGAGACTTGTTTATTCGGGTACTCTTCAAAAATAACTCCTCGTCGTTTTCGTTTATGAATTTAAAAGTTGTTTCAAAATAACCACGTTGAAGTCTTTGCTGATATAAAGGCCGCACGCACCACCTGCGTCTGTTTTTTTTAAATAAATTTTGTTGTTAAAAAGCAAAACTTAACAACATTTAACGAAAACAAAACTTTTTCGGCATCCATGTTGTACGATTGTGAAGTAAATTTCCAAATTAATTCCCCAGCTGACATTTGACAATCAATCGTATTGTGTTTGCTAGAGCAGCATGAGTCGCTTCAAAATCGATGACAGCGGCAGCAGACGCAGATTCACATTGTGTTCTTCGCTTTATGTATCGCCGACATGGCACTTATCACGTTTGTCATCATTTGTTTCAATTCGTTTAATTGTTCTTGCATTGACATCTCCCGTTCTAAAACCCTTTCTACCTCATCTGTATCTTAAGAAGGCTACACACTATTATTTTTCCTAGACTGTCAATTGTCATTATTTCTTTCTAGGCTACACACTATCACTCTAGGAATTAAATTGTTTCGAATATTTTATAAATTTTTCCTTTGCCTTATTGAATTAATCATCTTTGGGCGCGTATGTAAAATGAATGAGAAAGAAATTCATTGTGTACATATTACGAGTACAAAAGAAAGGGTTTTTGTTCTGCATACGCATACGTTATTCCTACAAAATCCACGAAAAATATTTGCTCTCATCTTTTTCGCCATCATTTCAATCGTCATTCCTCATTCCAAGCAACACATTTTCATTTTCATCATGCATTCCAGCAAGAATATCATTTCAAAAATGATAATGTGTAGCCTACTTATGGCATCAAGCATACGTTGTATAAAGTCACTTTTAGTAACTGACGTTGAAAGCTCGTTTTCACGGAGCATCTTCTTCACGGAGCATCTTCTTCTTGGGGGAAAATAGTTTTAAAATTTACAAAAAAATCATTTTTCTTATTTTTCATAAAATGTTAAGACTATGTCACCAAAATTTTAAAACTTTAATCAAAGTATTTCATATGTTATAGCTTGGAATCGTGTCCTTCTTATAGTTTGAATTCGAGCACCCTCAAAAGTGCAGTTGAGTGTTCTTAAAAAAAAAAATGTTCGGCGCTGGAATTGCTGACTAATGGGTGGGCCACTACAATCATTGAATTTTTATGAGCCCAAACTTTAGCTGCATTTTTCTCAAAACTATATTTTTCAAATCATTAGCGGCGGGAGGTATAACTCAAAATTATCAATCACGCTGGAATTTAGCACACAACTTTTCAATAATAGTATTTTCTATATAAACCTATTGGCATTGAAAAATTGACTGAATAAAATTATTTTTTCTAAGCAAAAACCATTGAAAAATTAGGTTCTCGCCTTCCGTGAAGTAATAAACAAGTACAATACGAGTAATTATCATAGATTAAAGAATGAAATGTTTATTTAGAAAAAAGAAATATAAGCACTAAATAATTACGTTAGAAAATAATGTAGGGGAATGTTGTGTACCTTGGACCTAGTGTACCTCGGTCCGAGCGTATTTTCTCTAGTAAATTTATATTCTTCCGACAAAAGTCCCGCTACAGTTTACGATCCATGTCGCAAGAAGTTTACTTATTCAACAACTGAAAATGCGACGCGTCGGTCTCTTAAGTGATTTGCTCTGAATATTTTTTGAAGCCAAAAGTAGAATTTTATGTATTTTTGTGAAGCGTGTTGTGAAAAAGATTTAGGTGGAAGGAGTCTCCGGATAATTTTTATAGATAAATAAGTTATTTAACTTTTCAATTTAAGTTATTAGTTATTTAGGAGTTATTAAAATGAAAAATAGTTAGGATTGTTAAAGTAAAGTTAACCATGAACCGGTCCAAGGTACACCTTGATTCTTACTTCATTTTTATAACCACTTTGACTCTTCTGCCTTTGATTCTAGTTTTACTATGCCCCGCAGTAAATTAAGCCTAAAAAGACCTCCAATCGATAAAACTTCACTGGAGGAGGCTGTATTGGATGTAGTCAATAATGGGCATTTTGTGTATCGTACATCTAAAACACATAACATTTCGAAGACAACATTTCTCCCTTATCTCAAATAACAAAAATCACAGTAAGACAAATTTTTACTAGCGAAGATGAACTTGCTTTAGTTGATTATTTAACCACAGCAGCTAAATTATACTATGCCGGCTAGAAAATTGGGATTTCGTTTTGCAGCAGCTAATGAGAAAAGAGTTCCACATTCATGGACAAGAGAAAATAAAACGCAAACTGGAAAACGCATGATTGTTTAGCAGGGAGCGATCACTTTCCGATCCTACTTGAGACTTCGGCAAACTGAAAATGTTCATGTTTTTTTCACTCCAGGTTTATAAATTCCAAAGCCGATTGGAAAAAGTTGGTTCAACTCGCATCTAAAACAGATGGCGAAAGAAAAGCGAAAGTTATGGTTGCTATTTAAATGTTCGCCAACCCTCGAAAATGCCATTATTTATCGGTGCATGGCCGCAAAATTAAAGAGAGATATGCGATGGAAAAACTTCAGTCAACAGTCAACCCGTCAATGGAAGCTTGAACTTTATGGAGTAAGATAAGGCCAGTCAACGGTAATAGCTCAAGAAGAGGTATCAGCGCGATAGTATACTAGCTTTTCAGAACATGTTCTGAGACAAAATTACAGTTTTCAAAGGGCAGCACACTAGACGGCGATTACACTCAACGAGTTGATGAAATCTCTTGGCAGAACAAAAGGTACAACTCCCGGCTCGGACAAAATTACTCGTACTTACAAAATCCTTAAACACCTACGAGCGGAAGTAGTACTCAGGTTAGTAAGACTGTACAATCGAATTTTGGAAAATGGCATTTACCCACATGAGTGGAAAACAAGTCATTTAATTCCGATTCCTAAAACCAACGTGAACCAGAACCCTTTAGACAGCTACCGCTCAATATCCCTACTTTCATTATTCGAAAGAATAATAGTGAACAGGCTAAAATGGACACGGGAAAAGCATCTCAACAGTAATCAACCTGGCCTTAGACCAGGAAGAGGCACCCACACTTTGCTGCACATGCTAGATCATGCCGTGCACGCAGAGTTAGCTCTACGTCACCATTCTGTTCTTTTGTCTATGGATTTGGAGAAAGAATTTGAAAGGGTAACTAACTATGGAGTAATCAACCAGTTAAAAAAGTGGGGAATCAGCAAACAGATAGATAGTCCAGGTAATACTTTCTTTTATGTCAAATACGAGTAGAACAGTCATTGTGAAAATAAATGGACATCTTTCTAGTTCCATTGTCATTCAGAATAGAATACCACAAGGTTCACCAATATCTACCGTGTTACACAACGCCTATGTTAATCTGCTTCTTGAAATACTTCGATCAGAACTAGCGCAAACTAAAATCTTACTAACCTATGCCGGCAATATTTTTGACTTGGCGTCGGGAAAACCAGAAGAAGTCAATAATACACTAAATTCAACATTAACCAAGGCACTCAATTCGTGCCAAGAATCTGGAGCAAAAATACCTACTAACAAAATAGACGCATTGCACACTTGGAGAAAACATAACTGCGCAGGAACTGCTATAAACATTGGAAATACAAGTATTGCTCTTTTAAACAACGCTAAAATTTTAGGACTTGCTTGCACCAAAACATGGAAATGGAATTCTCATGAAAACATAGTGTCGCAAAAGCCGGGCAGAGTAAATAATTTACTTAAAATAATTTGTAGCAAGCGCAAGGCACCCCATATAAAGACTTCAGTCATGATAGCAAAGACACTTTTAAGAGGAGCTATTCAACACAGCCTGACTACATATTTTCTTTGGACTAAGCAAAACGACCAAAATGTGCAAATAAAAATGAATGCTCTGTAAGAACTGCATTAGGTGCATTACATTCGACGAATATCAAAGCTAACATTCTAGGCTTTAAGGAGATGAAAGTTGTAAGTCAAAATAAGCTTCTGTCTGAAAGTATTACGAATCGGGTTGGACTCAAGCCGAAACCTCAAAAAACAAAAGTGCTATCTTTAGTTCTATTCGAAATGTCAAACCTTCAAAGATGAGGATTCCGGAACTTCTCAGTTATAGCAACCAAACTCTCCCTTGGCCCTATCCTGTGTACCTCATAGATACTTCCTTAAACGAAACTTCCAAATAAAGCACTTCAAACGAAGTATTAAGGAAAAAGTTTGCTGTAATATTAGAAACTGGCAATTTCGAATGTGTTCTCTACACAGACGCATCCTGCAGAGATGGAATTACCGGTTACTGTGTCTATAGACTTGACAGCTCTAACAACAGAGTAATATTGCAACAACTTACCACTCCTGATCAAAATTCGACACTGGAGAAGTGATGGCACTTGCAGAAGCGTTTAAATATGCTATAACTTCAACTGTAAAAACAGCTATCTGTAGTGACTCCTTAAGTGCGATTCTTGCTATAAAAAACAATGTAAACAATGTACCAAACCTATCTACTGCAAAAAGGTTATGGTGCCTTGAAGTCCGTTCATATTTAGGCAGACATGCCAAATTTCAGTGCGATACAGTCTTTAGTTTTGTTTTGACAGCTGATTGTTGTTGACGTGTTTGGTGTTTGGCATCATGTTGAGTATGGACAAAAACGATTTTCGTTCTCTCATAAAACATTATTTTTTGAGAGGCAAAACGGCGAAGGAAATAAAATAAAAGTTGGATAAATATTATGGGGCCAATGCTACGTCAGATTACCCCGTCAAATATTGGTTTCGAGAGTTTCGTGGTGGCCGCAACTCCACTACCGATCAAGTCCGCAGGGGCAGGCACTCCGATGCCGTTACAGAGGACAATGTCAAAAAAATACATGAAATGGTGTTGGCTGACCGGAAACTGAAGATGCGCGAGCTGGCAGATACCACAAAGATTAGTACTGAGCGCACTCGCCATATTTTGGGCAATATCCTGCATATGAAAAAGTTATCCTGCCGCTGGGTGCCGCGCATGCTCACTCCTGACCAAAAACTCGAACGCGAGAGCACTTCGAAAGAATGTTTGGACTTGCTGATGTGGAATTGGGCGGACTTTTGGCATCGATTGCTATTTGTTGATGAAACCTGGATCCACTTTTATACATCAGAGAACAGAATGAGTGCCCGGCAATGGACTGAAGCCGGCCCGAGTGCTCCGAAGCGGCCGAGGGAGGCTGAATGGGTCGGAAAGGTTATGGCGTCGGTTTTCTGCGATTGTTATGGCATACTCTTCGTGGACTACATCGAAAAAGGAAAAACCACAAACAGCGAGTGTTACTGTGCATTATTGGAGCGATTGAAGGCCGAAATCGCTGCAAAACGGTCTCAAATGAAACGAAAAAAAATTTTGTTTTTGCAAGACAATGCGCCGGCGCATAAGAGCATCGCAACCACGGCTAAAATCAATGAGTTACGGCTCCAATTGCTGTCGCATCCTCCGTATTCGCCCGATTTTGTTTCCTCGGACTATTATCTCTTCCCAAACCTCAAAAGATGGCTCATCAATAAAAAATTCAGCTCACGCGAGGAAATCATCGACGCCACGGAGGAGTGTTTTGCAGATCTCCCGGAAAATTACTTTTACGGACGGGGTCAAGAAGTTGTAAAATCGCTGGAATAAGTGTATCAAGCTAAAAGGGGACTATATTGCATAAAATAAAAAAAACATTTAAAAAAAAATTGTTTTTCATTCCCAAGGAGGTTACTTTTCACCCCACCTAGTACAGTTAGTCATGTCTTACAAGGCTGCAAAATATCTAAAGAACACTTCGGGGGAAATGTGCCTAGTCTCCAAACATTATTAGATCCATCAATAGCCTCTCGGAAAATTAAAATTATTCCCTCTATTAGCAAATCATGAACCTAAAATTTTAATTCATATGTACGACTAGATATTTAAGATAAAAGACTCAGAATGTATAATTAATAGTAACCGCCGCCTGGGCATAGTACCCCGGCGTGATAACCCGGTTTTTACAAATTTATTTGTATTGTATTACACATCTATATAATACAACATTACTATTACTAGTTTCACAAATAGCTTCCGCATTTAATGCGAAGTTAATGACTTAATTAGTAAAAGAGATAACTTGGATAATGGCGTGGTTAGGATTATCTTAGTTATTGTTACCAATTGCGTGCGGCTTCATGTAAACATCCATTAAACCAAGAACATCAGTTGTTTTAGTCCAATAGAGTTATCAAGACCTAAAACCAGCAATGAAGACACTACAATCTGTTTCATATTTCGGAAATATACTTTTATTCTACGTCATCGTTGTCAGTTCTGTTCGAAACTTTGAAGTAAGTTACATAGCTTTGTATATAGGTAGAAAATGCAACATCATACAAAGTTACTTTCATTCTAGTTTTTTTCTAAATATTACATCAAAACGACAACAATGACTTGCCGCTTCAATCCAGAATACGCAGTGAACTTTACTTGCAGATTGAAACCACTAAACTGGGAGCATTCTATTGTGAATGTTGAGCTTGATCTAGTCCGGGTCATGCGGAATGTGTCAGTAAGAATTTTAAATCAACAATTATGTCACCGTATCTTAAATATAAATTTGTGTTCAAGTTTCAATTTCAATTTTTCAAATATACCAATCAATTCCGGCCGTTCATTCTGAATAAGACCATCAACGGATGTGATATAATGAAGAAGACACCAAGTGATGCATATATTAAACCGATTTTTCAACTGCTCACCACATATTCGAACATAAACCATACGTGTCCGTATTCCGTGAGTTAATTGTTGTTCTGTCTCAAGACCTTTTATTTTTGTCTTTTCATTTTTAAAGGGTCATATAAGTGTTAAAGGGATTTATGGAGATATCAGTTTTATACCGTTTTTCATCCCAACCGGAGTTTATAAATTGGTATTGACTTTGTATGAGGGATGGCCATTGGTTTTCATGAGCGACTTTGAATTTGGTTTAACTGTTGGAGAAAGAACAAATTTTACAAGGACTAGATCGAGCATAAATTCAAAAAGTAGTATTCAATAGTATAATCAATGCTGCGAATTAAAAACTTAAAAGTTTCATTTATCTGTTTTTATTTGATCATTGTAACAATTGTAAAGAATCAGTAATACACTTAAGACTCTGGATTGTATTGTACTTTCATTGACCCTGACAAACATTTATTTAAGTTAACATTCAGATAGAAAAAATGTGAAAGAGTATGCTGTTGTCACCACCCATCCTATCCTGTAGGAGAATAAAAATACCGTCCCTACTTCCCTACTCTGTATTTGTGGTTTAACACCAAAAGATCGCTCTCCTCGTATGTACAAGTCTCGAAGATCATTATGGTTGTCTGTTCATTCCTCCTGCAAAGTAACTCCAATTGAAAATTACTGTATCCGGCGCGCGTTGCTACGCATATTGAAAATGTAAAAAAAAAGTCAGCATATATACGAGGGCGGGTCAATAAGTCCGTGACTTTTTGAATTTCTGACCTCTTTACTGAAACAGCAACACTGCTCCTGTCAACAGGCATCTGTCAGTTGACTCCTGTCAAAATTTAAACTTGCTGCGTCAGTTAGTTTGTGTTTGACAGCTATTTTTATCAGACTACTCACTAATTTGAGGAGAAAATGGAAAAAAGTGAATTTAAGCATTATTTCTTGCGAAAAAAAATCATTACCGAGACCAAGGCTAAGCTTGATAAATACTATGGGGACTCTGCACCATCGATTTCAATGGTAAAAAAGTGGTTTACTGAATTTCGTTGTGGCCGTACAAGCACTGAAGATGCCGAACGTCCTGGACGCCCAGTTGAGGTCTCTACATTCGAAACAATCGAAAAAATTCACGATATGGTGTTGGCCGACCGAAGATTGAAAGTGCGAGAGATTGTGGAAGCCGTAGGGATCTCGCATGGCTCAGTGGTTTCAATTTTGAATGATCACTTGGGCATGAGAAAGCTTTCCGCAAGATGGGTGCCGCGTTTGCTCACAGTCGACCACAAACACATGTGCAGTTGCCATGGCAAAAATCCATGAATTGGGCTATGAATTGCTCCCTCATCCACTCTATTCTCCAGATTTGGCTCCGAGCGACTACTTCTTGTTCCCAAACCTGAAGAAATGGCTTGGTGGGAAAAGATTTGACTCCAATGATGAAGTCATCTCGCAAACAAATGCCTATTTTGAGGACCTCGACAAATCATGTTTTTTGGAAGGGATAAAAAAATTGGAGAAGCGTTGGACAAAGTGTATAGAGCTCAAGGGAGACTACGTTGAAAAATAAAATTATTTTTTTATCAAAAAATCTGTGTTTTAATCCAAAAGTCACGGACTTATTGACCCGCCCTCGTATATAAGAACACTTTACGAATAAATCAGAAGGTTTTCCGACGCGTGAATAGGCCACTAATAGTTGCCCATGAGAGAAACACGGACTTTCTTAATTCAGCCCACACACTTGTAAAGATTGTCCTTGTGCCTTGTTGATGGACATTGAGAGTCGCACCGGAAACTGCAAACGTTTGAATTCGAATGGTAAATCTGTTGGAATCGTTGGAATGCGAGGCAATACTACATCTTCTCCTTTGAATTTTCCATTCAAAATAGTTACTTCGATGATATTGGCCATCATTTTTTTCACTGAGAGCCTGGTATCGTTGCAAAGTCGCCATTTTTAAATGTTAAAATGTGCGGAGGCATGCCGGGTAAATCAAGTGAATTGATTGACGTTGACATCATTAACGACTGCATCGCGTAAATGGATGTACTCTTCCGAGCGCAGCTTAGTTTGATTCAAGCGAATGTAGAGAAGTGGTTCGGTTTCGATTTTCCCATACATATCGACATTCGCATACATGGAACAATTGACGACATTTCAGGATGTGATTATCAGCGTTTTCACGTATCGTTTGCCGATACGAACAGAAGTTCATAGAGCTGCATCGATTAGCGGATTTCTCATTTTGATTCCGAAATGGTACCCATCTTCTCCTTGTCAAAATAGAGCTGGATATTGTAATGCATCGTATGAGCGATGCGTTTCTGGGACTCATTGAACCTTACTATTTCTGCGATGGAGAATAATATCCCGTGACTCAAGTTCTTGGCCAACTATAACGATTGCTGTTTCATCAATGGTTGGAGCTTTATATTGTCTTGCGTGTTGACCAACGGGTGCCTAATTTGCACGAATTACAACTCTGTAATCGTCAGCTGGCATTCTTTCAAGGGCAGTTCTGAACAGTTGAATCAATTCGTTGTGTTGATCGAATAAAGCATGCAGTTAAGAGACAATTTCTCTTCTAGTATCCCTATTGAATCTACAACGTTGATCGATTTGTTCATCTGTGTTTCCCATGAAAAAGAAATTTGTGATCTGCGTCTGGAAGTGGTAGTAATGATCCAGCACGATGATGAATTTGTCCCTGCACTCTGAAGGTTGGCATGTAACTCTCGCATATAATATTTGTTGCGCCAAACGATGTCATTAGGAACAACAAATTGTACTTCCGAATCAATCCCAAGAAATGTTTCGATTGCCTTGTGTTACCCGATAACAATGTCGATAAAGGATCAGGTGGTGGATCTAACTCTGGGAATTTAACTTTCCCAGCCGCGCAGCACATTCCAGGTGTTTCACTCTCATTTCCCAAAAACAACACTCGGATGAAGATTGTAATCATAATTTTGATCATAATGGAACGCAGCCAACTTCAATAATGGCATCCATGAGTCATTCAGTGTTCGTGTAGACCGAGCTGTGCGTGTTCGTTGGGCTTCGAGTCTTTGCTCACGCCGCTCGCTTGTTTCAGACGAACGGGCTTCAACTGTGCATGATCGTTGAACTTCAAATCTTTGCTCACGTCGCTCGCTTGTTTCAGACAAATTGGCGTGACCTATGCGTAATCGTTGAGCTTCGAGTCTTTACTCACGTTGTTCGTCAGAATCTGAGATTCGCAACTGCGTTTTCTTTTTTGCTTGAGGTGTATTTCTACCAATCGCTGCTCGTTTGGGAGGCATATTTAATAAGTATAAATCGCAATCTGAAATGCCACCGTTTTCAATACAAAAATTAGTATTATTCTAAAGCAATTGAAAGAAACTTTGTTGACGAATTTTATCGGTGGAAATCAACTAAAAAAAATACAAAAACTCGCCATTGGAAAGCAATTAAAATTAAATTTAATTCCATTGCACTTATGATACGAGTATATCCCATAAAATTACAGTTGCCGTATAAAAAGTTACTCGAAAAGCACTCGAACTTCTGATGTGAAATGAATCCTTTTACTCAATCTTCAACTTCAATCAGCGGAGCTGGTTGTCTAGGATTCTTTTTATCTATTCTAATTACTAACCTAATGATCGTGTTATCCCACTCGCGTCCAGAAACCACCCTTAAATACCGTTTTTATGCCATCGCAGTGCCGATATCATTGCCTTCGCAGTCTTGTTATAATTACAATAACAAATCAAACTTCTCAAGGATACATTTTTATAATACAAAATACTATTATCTATGTTTGTGTGGATCTATTTGGCATGGTCCAGTGTAAGATATATATTAGAATTTGGATTGAAATTCGCTTTGGGCACTAAACCGAGCCCGAGATACGGGTCTATGGTTAATGTGGGAAAACTGTATGAAAAACTCACAAAATCTGAGTCCGAGTAATAGCTGATCCGTATATCATCGAGAATTTTAACCATAGCTGCAGAACAACTTTTGTTGGCTTGAAAATCAGACAAGACCAAAAACCGTAAAAAAAAATCAACATATTTCTCTTAAACGCCAATAAGTCTCTCGGATATGGACGAATTACTTGTTGACGACTTTTGGCTCCTCCAGGAAGGAAGGGCCTTATCTGGAGCGAAAGTTAATTCAATACTCTTACAAGATAGATATCTTAGGGCTGTGTGGTACCATAATTCATGCAAATTCGAACTATCTCCGGGCAAATCCGAAATAGCACGTTTAATCTCAACCCAAAGACACATCTTTATGCCACTTTTCCAAAGGAGTAAGGAGTCTATGCTCAAGGATGGTGATGTATTGAATAGAATTCATGCGATCCACGACTCTAATGCATTCACCAACCTCTTCAATGCACATGCATCCCCAAATCATAAGATTTCTTCCTCTAAATTTTGATGTTGGTTTGGTATGGCGATCGCTGATTGGCTCACCTGGCTTTTCCAGCTCCATTGGCAACCATCGGACCCAAGACGGTTTATTGTCGTTTCACCCGACCAAATTACCGTTGCTGAATCATTAACACAATAATCCTTATATTTTTGGGCAAATTATAGCCTTCATTTCTTAAGGCGGTTAGTCACTAGGGGCTTTTTAATTTTAGCGCGTCCTTGCAAACCGTTTCTGCGTAAAATTTTTCGTACAGCCTCGGTTGTTACATTAATCCCATCTTTTTTGTATAATGCATTATTTATCTGGACTACATTTTCATATACTCCATATTTAAGTTTAAAATTGGTTTCCTTCCAGACTTATTCTTTTCAGCGTCAGACTTCAAATTCTTTGCGTATTTTGGATACAACTCCCACTGAAGCTCCAAGTTTTTGAGAAATTTCTCGATAAGTTGTCTTGGAAACAATTAGCGTTTCTTCTTCCTTAATTTTGGAAATACCAAGTTCTTTCATCTACCATCAAATTTAAAACAATTAAAATGGCTGTTTAAACTGAAATTTAGATTTACCCAAGGTAGGATTCTTATTTTAATACTTTAAATGTTTTTATTTTCTACAAAAAGAAGAGGTGAGTCTAATATCGACTCCGTATTTTTCCATGGTCGAACAGTTTCCTCGACGATACAACCCCCATCCTCGAGGGCCAGTTCCATTTTTGATACCCCTAGGACGAGCGCTGCCGTTGGTCCATAAGAGGCTGATTCGCCACCATCTTTTTTCCAAGACCCTATCTATGTCTCGTAAATCCTTGCCGGCTTTTGCTATTTAGAGAAGTTCGGATAAGATCTCTTATGTTCCGGGATCTTACTTCACGATGATTCCATCTGGAGGATTCAACCTCTGTTCCGTTTACAGTGCTGCCATTTTTGTCTGATGGTCAGCACTCGCGCTTATAAGTTAAGCAAGTCGAGTCCGGACGAAAATCGATCAATACCCTACGGTTACCACGTGGATGTGTAGAGAATAGGTTGACATCGATCAGTGCTTACCCTATTTCCACAACACCCAACCATCTAACTCATCTAGTGCTAACAGATTGTATGGCTACGATGCAACTAAAACTTTTTTATGCATGGTGGCATGGTGAATTAAACTTTTCCCTAAAATGGGATACTTCTGTTTCGCCAGGGTCCCTATAAATTGTTTGTCATGACTGCATAAGACCTAGAGCTGTTGTATACCCACCTATTTATCTTCATCTCCTTGATAATTATGGAATATAAGCTGTACTCTCTAAAGCACTATTCGTTTTAAAAGAAGTCGTCTTTGACATTACTGTGCTTTAAAAAAACAAACAGCCGTCTAGTGATTATGACAGCAGAAATCCCGTTGAATGAATGAGGTCTTGTACAATAGGGCTAACCTTATAAGAGTGGACAATTTTGATATTAAGTTGACTCGAAGGCACAATGCAAGAGCAATGACCTCGTCGAATAACCTGATCTCTGGGGCTCACTACCCCAATTATATGTATCAGGAGAGAGTTCACTTTGACGGCTTTATTCCTCCAGAAGCATTCCTCTACCTCGACATGAAATGTCTGATCCAGGATAGATTAGCGGTGCCGTTAATCTTCCACGTCGCTCGAACAGCTGCGGAGAGGCGACCCAACTACGACAAAGACGTCGCACACGGCAGTGCGGAACGTCTCCAGTTCAGTAGGGCGGTAGGGAAACGCGACATGAGGGATGTTGCTCGGCAGCACAAACAATTTTGGTGGCTTGTTGAAGGAGCGGAATCTACGTCGTCGAATTACTCAAGCACTAGGTAGGTTCGCTAAGGAGCAGAGTCGGCAGCCTAATTTTTTTGCCGTGGCCGACTTACATAGATTTAGGTAGGATTAGGATGGTTTTTAGGAAAAAAAAAAAGTGTATATATACAAAAAGAAAATACAAAAAAAACAAAGAGATGGGTAACCATCGGGTACCTCCTTCTCAAAAAAACAAAACAAAATACCTAAATGATAAGATAGTTTTAAGTAGCTTAAGAAGCCTAAGTAAACTAAGAATAATGTTAAGGTAGTTTTTAAGTCCTAGTTTTAAATTTTAAGATATGATAAAATAAAAAAAAGTCAATTTACTAAGTTTTTTGTCATAAAATTATTTTCTTAGTTTTAATTATGTTTAATACAGAACACAAAATGAAATGAAGTGTACGAAACGTCGAAAGACAAAATTTAATTGGTAGGTTTAACTTAGAGTGTCCGCATTTAAAATGAAATGAAATCAAATGTGCCCAGGGATGAATTTGGACAAAATTTTAGCTAAGATCGCAATGTATCGGATTGGATTTTCGATCCTCAAAAATAGCTCACTGGGGCAGAGAAATTTAAAAGTGAATACGTTGATTTGAATTAATCCGCTATAGTATGAATATGGCATCTGCTGGGAGGATTATTACAACCGAAAATTGGTTTAAGCGTTCTTCAAGTTGCGACCGGCTCAGAATTTCGGTAGTAATTTTTAATAATTTCCAAACATTGCTCGTTCGTGAACTTGTATTGTGCGTTTGTATTTATACAAAAAATTGTAATGTATCTATTGCTTACTTACTTACTTTAGGTGGCGCTACAGTCCGGGGTGGACCTGGGCCTCAGTCAACAAGCTTCTCCAGCCAGCTCGATCCCTGGCTAGCTGCCTCCAGTTTCGCACGCTAAGTTGGCTGAGGTCCTCTTCCACTTGCGTGCGTCACCTGAGTCTTGGCCTTCCTCTACTGCGCTGTCCCTCGGGGGCGGATTCGAAGACTTTTCGGACCGGAGCATTGGTGTCCATGCGCTCTACATGACCCAGCCATCTCAGTCTTTGGATCTTCACTCTTCTGGCTAGGTTCATGTCGCTGTACAGTCCGTACAGTTCGTCGTTGTATCTCCTCCTCCACTCACCGTCAATGCAGACGGGACCGAAGATCGCCCGAACAATTTTACTCTCGAAGCAACCAAGAACACCCTCATCCATTTTTGATAATGTCCATGCCTCTGCGCCATAGGGTGACTTTTGTTGTCCGAGAGAGGGCTTTGCTACTCAATTGCCTTCTTAACCCAAAGAAACAGCGGTTGGCAAGAGTTATTCTTCGCTTGATCTCAGCGCTGGTGTCGTTGTCTGTATTTATAGCGGAGCCTAGGTAGACAAAGTCCTTAGCTACCTCAAAGTTATATCTGTCGAGGGTGACGTTCTGTCCGAGACATCGGTGTTGGTTGTCCTTTTTGCTTGACAGCATATACTTGGTCTTGCCCTCATTGACCGCTAAACCCATTTTCGCCGCTTCCGTCTCAATACTCGCGAAAGCGCCACTGACATCACGCTGCTTTCTTCCGATTATGTCAATATCGTCGGCGTATGCGAGTAGTTGGACGGACTTTTGAAAGATAGTGCCTCTTGTGTTTGCTCGTGAGTTTTGCACTATTCTTTCAAGTACGATGTTGAAAAAATCGTATGACAGCGCATCGCCTTGTCTAAATCCTTTCTGGACATCAAAGGTCTCGGTGAGATCTTTACCGACGTTGATGGAGCAGCGTGCATTCTCCATCGCTATCCTGCACAGACGGACGAGTTTGGCAGGGATGCCAAAACTAGACATTGCTCTATATAGCTCGTCTCTAAAGATGCTGTCATACGCGGCCTTAAAATCGATGAATAGGTGGTGGGTATCGATCTGAAGCTCATGGGTCTTCTCCAAGATCTGCCGTAGTGTGAATATCTGGTCGATGGTGGACTTTCCTGGCCTGAAGCCACACTGATATGGACCTTTCAGGTTGTTGACGAATGGCTTCAGGCGTTCACACAATACGGCGGATAAGATCTTATATGCGATGTTAAGGAGACTGATGCCTCTGTAGTTGGCGCAGTTCAGAGGGTCTCCTTTCTTGAGAATTGGACAAACAATGCTGAGGTTCCATTCATCGGGCATACTTTCGTCCGACCATATTTTACAAATGAGTTGGTGTATGCTCCTTACCAAGTCATCGCCTGCAGCTTTGAAGAGCTCGGCAGTCATGCCATCCGCTCCAGCAGCTTTGTTGGACTTAAGCTTCGATATGGCTATCTTCACTTCATCCAGGTCGGGTGGACGGAATTGTTGGTCATCATCGTCCAGGTTGAAAGGTTGATTTTGTCTGACAGCGGTATTTGGTCCGTCATCGCCGTTATACAGTCTGCAGAAATGATCTTTCCAAATCCTCAGCATCGACTGCGATTCTACTACTATGTTTCCTTGTTCATCTCTACAGGCTTCGGTTCGGGGTTTGTTTCCTTGGCATGTTTTTATTACCCTTTGGTAAGACTTCCGAACCTCTTTCCTGGAGTAGCATCTCTCAATTTCCTCGATCGCGCGCTTCTCATGCTCTTTCTTCTTCCTCCTGAGAAGCCGGTGCTTGTCTCTCCTCTTCCGCTCATAGAGCTCATGAGCAGCTCTGGTCTTTCTAAGCAGCGCCGCATTATATGCATCTTGCTTAGCTGCATGTGCTTGCCGGCATTCATCATCGAACCAGGGCTTTCGTTGTGGTGGACGAGTGAAACACAGCACAGCGGCATCTCTGATGGCGTTTTGGCAGTGTTTCCAATGGTCTTCGATGCTTGATGCTGGCGACATTGAACCTCTTAAGAGATTAAGAGACACTCGATCGGAAAAGGACTTGGCGATCTCTTGCGATTGTAGCCGTCTGACGTCGAATTTTCTCACAGCATTAGTTTGTGTTGGCGTAGTTTGGGATATCCGCAACCGTACCTTGGCTACAACAAGGTAATGGTCCGAATCGATGTTGGCTCCTCGGAACGTACGGACATCCATAATACTGGAGGAGTGTCTTGCGTCGATCGCAATGTGATCAATCTGGTTGACTGTTGATTGATCAGGAGTTCTCCAAGTCCCCTTGTGTATGTCGAGATGTGGGAACCGCGTGCTAGCCATGACAATGTTTCGCCCCGCCGCAAAGTCGATTAGCCTGAATCCGTTTTCAGAGGTGGTGTTATGCAGGCTATATTTTCCGATTGTTCCACCAAAGATACCCTCTCTTCCTAGCTTTGCATTAAAATCACCGAGGACAATTTTAATGTCATAGCTAGGGCATTGGTCGTAGGTCTTGTTGAGGAGCTCGTAGAAGGCATCCTTGGTGTCGTCATCTTTCTCCTCTGTGGGGGCATGCGCGCATATAAGGCTTATGTTGGCGAATTTAGGACTTCTTGTCTTAGTCTGCCTCCGACAACAAATCCGCATCCAAATAAGCGCTGCTTTTGCCGTCGATAGCAATTGCCGTAGTAAATGTCGCAGTTTTTCATCTTCTTTTTGTCCGGCCCATCCCATCGCATTTCTTGGATGGCGGTTATGTCTGCTTTGCAGCAGTCTAGGGCCTCCGCTAGTTGCTCGGCTGCACGTGGTCTATTAAGGGATCTAACATTCCACGTGCATATCCGAAGCTCATTGTCCTTAAATCGTTTGCGTGGGTTGTCAACAGTAGATCCGTCCATATCCGAGGCTTGTTGATGCTTCGTAACTTAATCTTTTTTTAAATGGCCGGGCAGTAACCCCGGCGGCACAACCCCCAACCTGGAGGACCAGTTCCATTTTTAATGCCCCTAGGACGAGGGGTCGGTTACGCCGAAGCCAGTTACCCGTTCCGGGATGTGAGCGCTGCCTCTACCTCTAGGGAGATTCCCAGATGGCGCCACGGGGGGGCGTGAAGTAGGACTTATTAGCAGAGCTGCAAAATGTTCAGCTGCAGAGGCTCATTCTCGTCATTTAAGGAACCAGCACCTGTCGGAAGATGCTACTTCTACGAGGCCTTATACTAATCGTTGCCATCCATGTATCTATTGAAAAACCTTTAATTTATTGACGTGTTAATAGGCTATGCTTTGCTAAAAACCTACGTTTTCTAGGTATAAGTGCCTCAACGTCCTTCCTGTAAAAGTGATGACGAAATTGAGAAATAAAGTTAAGAGGGAGTGAAAGTAATTGAGAGAATGTAAAGCTAAAAGTTGTTGAGGAATGTACAGAGCACAGAGCAATTTGAGAAATCATTCTTGTACTTTATCAATCATTTTAAATTAATTTTAATATTAAAGATACTATGTCCTATAGGTCTGATTTAGATTTCAAACAATCTACAGCAGGTAAGTGTGCTTTATGGCAATTTGTCTATTAGAGTCCACCTAGTATCGATATCCGAACTAATATCGAATTTCGTGTATATTTTTGATTGTGCGGAAAATAATTGTACGGTTTGATGATTTTAATTGATGATACCGACACGAGGAAATACACTTTATAGTCAGTCAAAAGGTTATTCGATTTTGTGTTCTCATTAGTGTAGTGTCTAGAATCCAACGAACAACTAATTTACTATGAATGAAACAAATTCTATTTTCGGCTATATATGTGTATTTTTTTTTCATCTGCACTTCTCTGGTGTCTACGTTTCCCCGAATCGTAGCTTGGACATACTTGTAAGTCTTTCTATCCAATTAGACCCCTCGTTTATTGGTTTGTCTTTTTCGATTTCAGCCTTCTTCGCAATATTACACAAAAACAACGAAAATTCATTGCATCTCGAATCCGGATTACATAAGTAATATGACTTGTAGGTTAAAAGCCAAAACTTGGGAGCTCTCCACTGCAGATGTAGATTGTGACATAATAGGCATTGTAGAGACGTCGAAAGTAAAAATCAATATCAATCCAATACCTTTTCCTCTTAACTTAAATGAGCCTTTTAGGTACGAATGGAACTCTTTAAATACACCTCCAACAACCAGTTTCGGCCGTATATAATTAATGTGACAGTAGACTCGTGTGAGGCTCTGAGACATAAAAATGGCAGAGGATACATGAAAGCTTTATACAATATTCTAGCTAAATACACAAATATCGACCATCCATGTCCATATTCGGTAGAGTCAATGCATAGATACTTATTTATAGAACAAAAATGTACTTTTAACTTTTCTTAAGGGACACATCTGGGCTAGAGACGTTCATATGGACTTGCAACTTGTGGCGTTCCTAATCCCGGTCGGAACTTATAAGATTTCAGTAACGTTCTTTGGAAACGCACCACCAGTAATGCTGGCAATATATGAATTAACAGTTCTTATGGCCGAAAAAAAGAAGATACCAAATGGCCGAGTTTCAAAGCATTAAAACAGAAGTCTTAACTATTCCTTAGGTGGTTTATTTTTTAAGAGATATTTTTTTATTAAAATTGAAGAATATGGATGTGTTGTGTTTTACTAGTACGACATTTCAGTCTGTGAGTTCCATTCAACGAGCAGATAACCTTCTTTCAGTTTATGCAGTTCAAATTAACTCCAATTGAAATGCATCAATAAATCTCGATCACAACAAAGCCCTGTAAATATGGATTCAACCAAAACACTAGAAGAAGTCCATTAGCCTGATATATGTAGTCCATGTACCCAAAGGTTTAGATGGCGATGGAGACATAAAGCATTTCAACATCCTTCTGTTTATTATTCTTATCTTCAACATGAAATTAAAATAGTTGTGCGAAACATCGGCTTAGAAAAATCAATTTTTCCGCTTGATCAGCTCATTTACTGCTTCTCACTTCGACTCCTTTTCGCATATGCAAATTTGAAGCGATGACAATAAATGTATTAAGTCTCGTGGAAATTGCATCTTTGACATATGCAGGCTCGCTAAATATAGAGAAATGGCAGCCGAAAACCTTCCAGCTCTGCTAGAAGGACTCACTTTGCTGGTCGTGGCACCATTTGGGAATCTCTCAGGAGATGGCACCATGAACGAGCCATATGCCAGGCTTCTTGCGACAAGTGGTCAAGTGATCATCTCCACAGAATGAATGGGTAACACAAGAAAATCATCGCCGCCCGAGCATACAAACTGATCACAGTAAAGTCGCAATTATGATACACTCGTACTGAAGTAGCAAATTCAAATTTGAGGGCTGAATTTTGTTGTATTCTCACTATGCAGGAGCGAAATCCTGTTTCATCCATTCTGTAAAGCATAGTAGTCTTCAAACAATGCTCCATGTCTCGTCATCATTTAGTTGGTGGTGAAGGTCTTGATGTAACATTTCTTGTTAGAACCGAACCAGCTATTGCACAGCTCCCCTTAAGAGCCCGTGTCAACCCTTGCATTACATCACCGCTTGCATAGATCATTTGGTTACTCCACACCCGAGCATCGATAACGAATTGGACTAAAGACCCAACTAACATCGACAATAATAAATCAACTAAACCAAGCGAGGTATGTAAGTGAAGGTAATGCAGTAAGCCCTCTTCCTGCTGGAGCGGACGGCCTGCCTGCTGAGTGCTTCAAAGCGGTAGGAGATGATTTGGTAAGAAGTGTTCACCAACTCATCTCTAAAATATAGTCCGACGAAAGTTTGCTCGATGAATAGAACTTCGACATTGTTTGTCCGATCTTTAAGGAAGGAGATTGTCTGGTTTTCGTCTACTACAGAGGCAACAGTCTTCTTCTATTAGATTTTATCTGGCGTTTTGTGTGAGCACCTGAAGCCGTTCGACAACAAACTGATAGGTCCATATCAGTGTGGCTTCAAGAACGTCCACCATTGACCAAATATTCACACTTGGAGTTAACCTTTAAGATTGATACACATCACATCGATTTTAAATAAGGATTTAGATAAAGCGATGAGCTGTCTTGCGCTTCTTGAAAGAATAGTGTAAAGCTCACGCGCAAACACAAGAGACACAATTTTTCAAATGTCCGTTAAATCAATAATCGAAAGAAAGCAGCAGATGTCAGTGGCGCTTTTGCCTGGATTGAGATGAAAACGACGGAAATGGGTTTAGCGGTCAATGGGGTCAAGACCAAGTATAGGCTGTCAAGCAAAAGGAACACTGAAGACCGACGTCGCAGACAGAACGTCACCTTCGACAGATAAAACCTTGAGGTAGTTAAGGACTTTGTCTACCAACGCTCTGTTATAAATTCAGGCAACGACACCGCGCTGAGACCAAACAAAGAATAACTCTTGCCCATCGCTGCTTTTATGGGCCAAGAAGGGAATCGTTAAGCAAAATGCTCTCTCGAATAACAAAAGTTACCCTTTATAAGGCCTTAATAAGCCCAGTTATGCTCTGCGACGCAAAGGCATGGACATTATCGAAAATGGATGAAGGTGCTCTCGGCTGCTTTGAGAGGAAAATTCTTCGAGTGCTTTTCGGTCCCGCCCGCCTAGACGGTGAGTGAAGGAGGAGATACACACAGTGTATAGACTGTATACCGACATCGGCTTAGTCAGAAGTGTGAACGACTGAAATGGTTGGGTCATGTAGTGCGAAACGACACCAACGCTTCGGTCCAAAAAGTCTTCGAATCTGTCGCCGAGGAGCAGCGCAGTGAAGGAAGACCGAGACTCAGGTGGAGCACGCACCTGGAAGCGGACCTCAGCCAACTTACCGTGCGAAACTGGATGCAGCTAGTAAAGGCTCAAGCGGCCTGGAGAGGCTTATTGACTGAGGCCCAGGTCCAACCGGACTGTAGCGCCACCTAATTTCTTTTTTTCCTTGCGCTTGTATGGATATCGTTTAATTTCCAAATGAATTAATTGGTTGTTTTACTCGTTCAGATTGTTCTGTTGGTGAGATCTTCAGAATGTTCTGGAAATCAGTACTGTTCAATCAGTGAAACTATTGGGTCTATAGCTTAATTCGTGCGGCTTGCTAAGAGATGGCGTAACTTGTATTTTTCCATTGTTATTATTCCATTGGAACATGCATTGGAAAGCTACTGTCATTGTACGTCATTTTAGTATATGTCATTCATTTGAAGCGTAAACAGCAATAATAATTTTTTTTTTTCACTCAAATATGTCGAACTTTGTGCCTGAAAAAGTGTTTTTGCGGGGAGTTCTTCTTCATTACTTTAATATGAAGAAAACTGTTGCCGAAAGTCATCGTATTTTGGTGGAAGTTTATGTGAATATGCGCTAACTAAGGGAATGTGCCAAACGTGGTTTGCACGATTTAAAAGTGGCCAAAAAAGTTTGAAGATTAAGAACTGGAAGCATTACTCTATGAAGATTGTTGCCAAACACAAGAAGTGCTCGCAGAATCTTTGGGTGTTACTCAAGCAGCCGTTTCAAAACGTTTAAAAGCAGCTGGATATATTCAAAAGCAAGGAAATTGGGTTCCACATGAACTCAAACCGAGAGACGTCGAAAGGCGGTTTTGCATGTCCGAAATGCTGCTGGAACGCCAAAAAAGGAAGTCATTTTTGCATCGGATTGTTACTGATGATGAAAAATGGATCCATTAGGACAACCCCAAGCGCAAAAAATCATATGTGAAACCCGGCCAACCAGCCAAATCAACGGCAAAGCCGAATATCCATGGCGCGAAGGTAATGCTCTGTATTCTGTAATTCTGCCTCATCCTCCATCCCAACGCTGATTCACAATGACATTCCAGCTGTCAGCTCTTCAGACAAAGCCAATCTGCTTGCTGCACACTTTGCGGCCAGCTCAATGCTTCCAGATTGTGCTTTGTCTCCGCCTACACTTGAGTGCGCCGAATCTTCAATGGGACGAATCCACTTTCGCACTCGTGTAGTAGCAAGAGTACTTAAAGATCTTAACGCTCACAAATCCGCTGGTCCAGATGGTATATCTCCCCTTCTTCTGAAGAGGTGTTCTTCTACGCTGGCAATACCACTACGTAAGCTTTTCCATCAATCCTACTTTTCACGACTCTTTCCGAGCAGATGGAAAACAGCATTTGTCCAGCCCGTCCCTAAAAAAGGCGAATCTTCTTCTCCCTCCTCTTACAGACCCATTGCACTTACATCCCTTCTTTGCAAGCTCATGGAAACGCTGATAAATCGTCAGCTCATGAAATATCTCGAAACACGAAAACTTCTTAATGACCGGCAGTACGGTTTTCGTAGCAACAGGTCCACTGGTGATTTGATGGCATCTCTCACCGAAAAGTGGAATCAACGTTTACATCAATCTGGCGAAAGTAAGATAGTTGCACTTGATATTTCTAAGGAATTTGACAGAGTTTGGCATCAGGCTCTTTTGTCGAAAATACGTGCATTTGGGATCGATGACTCTCTACTTCAATGGATTAGAAATTACCTTTCGGAACGTTCAATTCAAGTTGTCTTGGATGGTTTCAAGTCTGATATTCACAAAATAAATGTTGGTGTGCCCCAGGGCTCCGTTCTGTTTCCGACACTCTTTTTAATTTTCATCAATAATCTCTTGTCTGCTACTTCTAATCCAATTTACTCCTTGGCTGACGACAGTACTCTCTGCTTTTCATATTCGTTCCCGAAATCACGTCCCTGCCCTTCGGCTGTAGAACGGGAACGGCAGCGTATGTTAAGCTCATTAAATTCCGATATAAACAGCATAACCAATTGGGGAACTACCAACAGAGTGGAATTTAATGCTTCCAAAACACAATGCTGTCTGCTGTCGCTTAAGCGAAATTCAAATACCCAGCCATTATCCATGAATGGCACTTGCATCGTTGAAACTGAAAAACTTTCCATTCTCGGTATGTGTGCCAATGACAACTTACGTTGGAATGACCTCATATTCGAAGTCGCCAAAAATGCTGCGAAATGTCTAGGTTTCCTTTAGCGATGTAAGAAATATTTCACCCCCTCTGGTCTGGCTTCAATATATAGTATAAGGCTTTCATCCGCCCAAAACTGGAGTACAATGCCCACATCTGGTCTGGTGCTCCCAAGACTTCTTTGCGCCTACTAGATAGGATTCAAAACCGTGCGATGAAACTAATAGGTGATGCTTATATTACACAGTCGATTGACACCCTCGACCACCGACGTAATGTCTCCTGTCTCACCTTGTTCTATCGCTATTTTCACCACTAGTGCTCCTCAGAAATTGCCAGTAGCATTCCGCCCCTTCAAACCTCCAACCGTAACACCCGTCTCGCTACGAATGCTCATCAATACACCCCCAAGCCCACTTTCGGACGCACCCTGAAATATCGTGATACTTTCCTAAGCCGAACAACTCGCTCATGGAATGCCCCGCCGAGCTCTTTATTTCCTAGCCATTACAACCTTTAAACATTAAAAACCAACGTACATCGGTACCTCTCTTTTCGCCCTCCCTAAAATTCCTTCGTCCGCGATATGTTCAAACCATTTTAAGGGTACATAATCCCTTGTGCGCGCGCAAATTATAAAAAAAAAAAAAATTTAGTGGGATCAGATGGGTGTGCTGTATTATGAGCTGCTAAAACCGGGTGAAACTATCAATGGACAACGCTTTCGAACACAATTAATCCGTTTGAAGAGAGCAGTAGCCGAAAAACGCCCGGAATATGCGACCAGACACGAGACAATAATTTTCCATCATGACAACGCTCGTCCCCACGTTGCTATTCCGGTTAAGAACTATTTGGAAAACAGTGGATGGGAAGTCTTACCCCACCCGCCTTATAGCCCAGACCTGACTACCATTTGTTCCGGTCGATGCAGAACGCCCTCACTG
This sequence comes from Volucella inflata, assembly GCA_928272305.1. Taxonomy (NCBI): domain Eukaryota; kingdom Metazoa; phylum Arthropoda; class Insecta; order Diptera; family Syrphidae; genus Volucella; species Volucella inflata. Next base: position 143,911,466 of record OV743716.1, on the reverse strand, counting down.
AAATACGGTTACCATCAGAGCAGAATATCAAAAATTGGCTTGAATCATTCTTGGCTGCCAAGCCGGCGCAGTTCTTTTGGGATGGGATCCATAAATTGTCAGAAAGATGGGAAAAAGTCATTGCTTCAGATGGGCAATACTTTGAATAATACTGTTGCACATGCTTTTCTTAAATAAGCGTTCAAATTTTGAAAAAGAAAACCGCACGAATTAAGTTATATACTCAATATTTATTTGTTGTCTGTTTAAAGCATCGGCTTATATGGTTTACCTATATATACCAATTTTTAATTTATGCTCGATCTAGTCCTTGTAAAATTTGATTATTCTCCAACAGCTAAACCAATCTCAACGACGCTCACGAAAACCAATGGCCATCCCTCAGGAAAAAAGGGATGAAAAAGGTATAAAATTGATATCTCCATAAATCCCATTAATACTTATATGACCCTTTAAGAAAGAAAAGACAAAAATTAAAGATCTTGAGATAGAACTACAATTAACTCACGGAATACGGACACGTATGGTTTATGTTCGAATATGTGGTAATCAGATAATAAATCGGTTTAATATATGCATCACTTGGTCGCTTATTCAATATCTCACACCCGTTGATGGTCTTATTCAGAATGAACGGCCGGAATTGATTGGTATACTTGAAAGTTTGAAATTTAACCTTTAATACAAATTCATATTTGAGATACGGTGACATAAATGTTGTTCCAAGATTCTTACTGACGCATTCCGTATGACCCGGACTAGATCAAACTCAACATTTGCTATAGAATGCTCCCAGTTTAGTGGTTTCACTTTACAAGTCAAGTTCACTACGTAGACTAAATTGGAGTGGCAAGTGATTGTTTTCGTTTTGATGTAATATTTAGAAGAAAACTAGAATGAAAGTATCTTTATATACTCGTAATGTTGCATTTTCTATCCAAGTCTATGGAACTTACTTCAAAGTTTCGAACAGAACTGACAACGATGACGTAGAATAAAAGGATATTTCCGAAATATGAAACAGATTGAAGTGCCTTCATTGGTTTAACGTCTTGATAACTCTATTGGACTCAAACAACTAAGGTTCTTGGTTTAATGGCTGTTTAAATACAACCACACGTAATCGGTGACCATGACTTCGATGATCCTAATCACAAAAATATCCAAGTTATCTCTTTACTAATTAAATCATAAACTTCGCATTAAAGGCGAAAGCTATTTGTGAATCAACTGTCAAATCATATAATAGTAACGTTGCATTGGTTTTTTTGAGAAAATTATAAAAGAATTGAAATTGGAACTTGCATGGCAAAGACATGTAAAGTAATCTAAAACATTCCCTCGCCCCTGGAATAAAGTTTCAGCATTTTGAAGCTAGTCTTTGTCTTGGTCGGATTAATTCTCCGGTTGCAATTTTGAGTATTACCACATAAAAGGATCCATTCTCACTGGAAGTTAAATAGATAACACGTTCCGTGGCACTTTTTTTTAGTTGGGAGATTGGTTTATTTGATTATGACTCAGCTGCAGATTAAATCTAGGTGAGCCGGTTTGTTGGTGCTTCAAGTGATGTCCGCATTTGTTAACCCGTCCGGTTCAGGTCAATGTCTATCCGGACTGGACTTGCAAAACTTAAAACCGCGAGTGCTGACCAGCAGACATAAACACATATAAACAGCATTTTTTTGTCTTGGTTCGATTTGTCTCTATTTTCTTAGAACTTCTTATTAATTCTAGCTGCTATCAAAATCGTCGATTCTAATACAGTTCCGAAACATGAACAATCCTCGGATACGAATGGATCTACTGTTGACAACCCATGCAAACGATTAAAGGATATCCGAAGATCGGATATTGCAAGTAAAATGTAAGGTCCCTTAGCAGGCCACGTATAGCCGAACAAATAGCGGAGGCCCTAGACTGCTACAAAGCAGACATGTGAGTTTTCGACATGTGAATGAGCTAAATCTGCCAACATTAGCCTGATTTGCGCGCACGTCCCCAAAGAGGAGAAAGATGACAACACCAAGGACAGCTTCCACAAGCTCTTGAAAAAGACCTACAAGCAATGCCCTAGCTATGGGATTAAAATTGTCTTCGGCGTCTTTGGTACCACTGTCAGAAGATATAGCCTGCGCAACACCACCTCCGATAACGGATTCACGCTTTTCGACTTTGCGGCGGGATGAAACATTGTGGTAGCTAGCACGCGGTTCCCCCATCTGGATATTCACAAGGGGACTTGGAGAACTCCTGATCAATCAACCATCAGTCAGATTGACCACATTGCAATCGCAAGACACTCCTTCAGTATTATGGATGTCCGAACATTCCATCGAGCCAGCATCGAATCGGACCATTACCTTGTTGTAGCCAAGGTACCATTACAAACATCTCGAACAACGCCAAGGCAAGCTAGTATTGTGCGAAATTTCGATGTCAGACGGCTATAATCGCCAAATATTATTCCGATCGATTCTCCCTTACTCGCTCGCATCAAGCATCGAAGACTAGAGGCAACACTACCAAAAAGTCATCAGAGATGCCGCTACTAATGTGCTGGGTTTCACTCGACTACCACAATGAAACACCTTGTTTGACGATAAATTCCGATAAGCACATGCAACAAAGCAAGACGCACGCAATGCGGTGCTGCAAGGAAAGTCTAGAGCTGCTCACGAGCTCCTGAGATTAACACCGGCTTCTCAGGAGGAAAAAGAAAGAGCATGAGAAGCGCGGGGTCGAGAAATTCGAGAGATGCTACTCCAGGAATGAGGAATGAGAGAATGAGACTCAGGAATGAGTCTTACCAAAATGTAAAAAAACAATGCCACGATTCAAAGCTTGTAGAGACGAACAAGGGAGCATCGTAGTAGAGACGCAGTCGATGCTGAGAATTTCGAAATAGCGTTTCTGAAGACTGAATGACGGCGATGATAAATCAAGTATCATTTTTAACTTGGATGATGTAAACCAACAATTCCGTCCAGCACGGATGAAGTGAAGATGACAATATCTAAGCTTTAGTCCAACAAAGCTGCTGGAATGGACGGCCTGACCAGCGAGCTATTCAAAGCGGTAGCGATGACTTGGTAAGGAGCATTCACCAACTCATCTCTAAAATATAGTCCGACGAAAGTCTGCCCGATGAAAAGAACTTCAGCATTGTTTGTCCGATCCTTAAGAATGGAGATTCTCTGAACTTCGTGTACTACAGAGGCAATAGTCCTCTTCTATTAGATCTTATCTGGCGTTTTGTATGAGCACCTGAAGCCGTTCGAAAACAACCTGATATGTCCATATTAGTGTCGCTTCAGGCCAGGAAAGTCTACCATCGACCAAATATTCACACTATCGCAGATTCTGGAGAAACCCCATGAGCTCAAGATCGATACACACCACCTATTTATCGATTTTAACACCGCGTATGACGGCATCTATAGAGGCGAGGCATATAGAGCAATGACTAGTTTTTGCATCCCTTCCTTATCTAAGTAAACCTCTTCTCTTGCACTTGGGTTTTCAATAATTATACCATTGTCACCACATAGATATATGGTTAAAGGTTTAGTAATTGCTGCAAAGTTTTAAATAAATTCTGATATAACCACCTAATCCTAGAAACGATCTAAGTTCTCTTCATGTCTTTGCGACAAGATAGTCTTTTATTGTTTGAATTTTCTTGGGGTCTACCGTTACTTTATTGTGTTTCATTATGTGACTTAGATATTCGACTGAGTCTTGAAAGAAATGTGATTTTTCGTTAGGTATCGTCATGTTAACTCTATGCAAAGCTGTCTTTGGGTGGGGAAGAATATATCAATATATCGTCTATGTATACGTATGCAAACTTTCCCATATACTGAGGGAAAATCTCATCTACGCATCGTTGAAATGTTGAGGGTGCATTCGTAAGTCCGAATGGCATTCTGGTAAGTTTGCACTTAGCGCAGCTTACTGAAAACGCGGTTTTTTCTTTATCGAATTTTTGTTACTCGGATTTAATGAAATTCTGATTCTTAATCAATCGTTGAAAATATTTTTGGTTTTCCTTAATTCTGTATAGTCATATTCACATCTGGTATCGGTTGTCTATCCTCGTTTGGGTTTTGATTTTCTGGAAATCTACCATCATGCGCCATTTTGGTTTCGCTTCTCCATCGGTGCCTTTTTTGGGTTGTATTATTTGATTAACTAATGATTTTTGGATTTCTTTGTTCTCAAACTCATCGTCAGATATGGGATATGGGTACAATTTTTTTTTTTTAAATTTCGAAAGCACATTATTTTGAATTAGATGTCAATTGCTCTATTAATTAGATAGACATTTGCTATTATATACAATAATTGTTCGCTTTATTTCAGATATACCTATAATCTATGGTAAACGAATCGCTACGGATCGAGTATTTTCAGTATGCAGCGCAGAAATCGATTTTTAAAAGTTCGCAACGCTTCCTAGGCATTGTTAGTGATAGAAGATCACTACACCTGTGCTTGTTTATGTGTAGCATTGTAAGTTCTATAGCGACATTTCTATGTTTTGACTACACATTAATTGCTTTTCAGATCTAAGATCGAACCCAGTGAAGCAGTGAGTTTTCCAACTGCTTCGTTCAAAGCAATCCGGTGCCCCCTACAAGTTGTTAATGTCATATTTGTTCCCCATTCAATTGTTAATGATTTATATGATTTTGTTCCAACATTTTCGATAATTTGATGAAGATCATACATTTTGTGGGATAATTGCCTGCGGTTAAAGTAGTCAGGCAGCAGTCATAAGCGACTTCAGTCCTGGGCTAATGTTTTCAACGATGTTTCAAATACGCTGTTGAAGGATCTGTTGTAAAAGAGAGGTCGGAGAGCGCAGCCTTTTTGAAATATGCATTGGGCCGTAAGGTACTTCTACACTTACTATTATGTAATAGCATTTAACACATCCGTAATTGGTTATAGCATAGAATTTATTAGAAATAGCGTCTCAGTCTAAGATTTCCGGATTGCAACTCAATTCAGATTGGCTTTCTCTAGGGTGTGTAGTAGGAGTTGTTTCCAATCTGTAATACTTTTATGGCCTTCTAAAAGTTGAATTTGTTCATGGGGAACAAACTGCTGAATTCTCTAAAGAGATCAATGCAAAATTCGAGCAATTGACAACTGTTGAAGAACGCATTCTCACGAAAGTCAACACAATTGAGTGCAGCATGAGGAGTGAATTAAATTACCTACAAGCTCGCTGTAAGGAGCTGGAAACTAGAATTGACACCCTAGAGAGGAGAGAAATCAATGCGGATGCTGTGTTGGTAGGTGTTCCAGCTGTAGAGGGCAAAAAGCTTGAGGAGGTGGTAGCCAACATCTGTTCAACTCTAAATGTTACCACTCCGGCCATAAAAAAGGTATTTAGAGTGAAACCCGCAGTTTCCAAAGGAATATCATCAGCATTATTTTAAAATTTGCTGACGCCTATGAAAAAAGTAAACTCTTAAAAAGCTGCTTAGCTCACTACAGGCAAACAAATATCGGCTTGACTCTTCGCGATATTGGCATGAACTCTGACAAAAAAATGTATATTAACGAGAGTTTAACAAAGGCGAACTCAATGGGCCTTGTGGGGGTGTCGCAGTGTATGTGAAACATAACTTACAGTCCAAAGTAGTGAAGCAATCCACAATTTTGGACGACACAGAATATATTTTCATTGAAATAGCTGTTGATCATACTAAATGTCTTATTGGAGCCCTGTATTTGGCACCTAAGTTATCGTGTTATAAAGAAGTAAGGAATCATCTTGAAGACTTAGGACCCCTGTATACTAAAGTTGTAGTATGTGAAGACATTAATCTTGATATTCTAAGAGGCAAAAATAAACAATTTGTAGATACGGTCAACTCACTGGGATTCCAGTTTGCTAATGATGTCCACCCCACTCATTTCCAACCTGAAAAAGTGCCGTCGCTGATAGATGTCTTTCTTGTTTCTGAAACTGACTTGGTATTACATTATGATCAAATTTCTTCACCAGGATTCTCATACCATGACATGATTATTCTTTCCTTAAATATTGATCCACCTAGTTCAAATGATGTCCTCTTACAATTTCGTCAGAATTCGTCCATTGATGTTCGTACGTTGCTCAATGACTGTGACAACCTGAATTGGTCGCCTATATACTGCACATCTGACGTACGAGTAAATTTGCAATTTTCTGGACTCAAAAACAAACTTGACTATCTTTTTGACAAACATGTACCTCTTGTAAAAAGGTGAATACAAAAACCTAGTATTCCTTGGTTCACTCAACAAGTTAAATACCTTATTAAAAAAAAAAATTTGTTATACTTTAGATGGCGCAGATACCAATGTCCATATATACATAATGAATTCCGACAAGTGCGAAACGCTGTTACCTGCTTAATTCGTAAAAACAAAAGTAAGTGCTACCAAGCTAAGTTTAACTCCAATAAGTCAAGTTCTGAGTTTTGGAAATCCATTCGACAGATTGGCATTAAGAAAAGTGAATCAGAATCGGGATCAATATTGACTTAAATGAACTTAATAGAAAGTTTACCAACAGTGCACCTCCAACCAATAGACAAATTGACTTTACCTTTTTTGATGAGCTCCAACCAGAGCAAGGAGCACCGCTATCTTTTTCCTTTCAATGTGTTGATGAGACGACTGTAGGTATTGCTATTCTTTCTGTCAAATCAAATGCCGTAGGCTTGGATGATACGAGTATTCACCCGAAATTTTTGAAAAATCGTGTTGCAAGTTCTCTCCAAACACATTAAAAATTTGTTTAATACAATTATAATGACAGGAATTATTCCTGATGAATGGAAGCTAGCAAAAACCATAGCTGTTCCAAAGTCACGATTTCAAAATAATTTAGAGTATAGGCCAATAGCTATCCTACCTTTCCTTTGTAAGGTGTTTGAGAAAATTTTTAGCAAACAATAAAAGGATAACCCACCGCGATTATCGTATCTATGCGGATGGTGTGCAGTTATACATAAAAATACCCCCATCTGCAGTGTCTTCTAGTGTTGAAAACCTTAACACAGACATCGATTCCATATTTGTTTTTTTTTGGTCCCAAAAAAAACTGCCTTAGCTTTAACCCGTCAAAGACTTAGTCACTGCTGATTGGTAACAGCAATCGGGAAACAGTGCTTTTGCCTCTTGTTATAAATAATGATGTTATTGAGTATTTTACTAAAACTTAAACAGCACAAATGAATTTGGGAATTTATTTTAACAAACAACTTAACTGGATCGATCACATAAACCTCGTTGTCTCAAAAATATATGGCGTTCTAAGGGGATTGAGCCCGACAAATCGGTACCTGCCTGTTAAAGTCAAAATGAAACTTATGAAATCTTTCGTCCTGCCCATTATTCTATACGGATGCGAAATCTTCGCATGCTTAGATTCTTCGTCCTTGGGAAAGCTAAATGTCGCCTTTAACAGCTGTGCTAGATACATTTTTAATTTGAAAAGGTATGATCACATCCGCCTTTACTACGCGAATAGCTGGGTGTTCACTGGATACCATTCTAAAATATCGAACTGTCCTTGCACTGCATAAAATTATTTTCTCTGGAACTTCGAATTACTTGTTCATGGAAATCAAGCTTGTGCATTCCCCGAGAGCGCTTAATCTTATACCTCCTAAGTATAAATTTTTAATTTTATGCTGTGCGCCAGTGGAACAGTCTCCCTACAAACATCAAAAGAGTGAACACAGAAAATCGTTTCAAAAAAGAACTATTAAATTACTACACAAGTCGCAATTAATTATACCTACATAGCTTTTTTTACTTAAAACTATATCTATTCATCTTCATCTTTCCTTTTATTTCATTTTCTATTCTTTTTTCATCTTTCCTCTTCCTTGGATATTAAATTTTTCTTTTGATATTAGGATTAAGATAATTTTTGTAAATGAGTGTGTAACACAAATTTTAACTGCGCAATGCTATAAGTTTTTAAAATTTAAATATGCGCAGAGATGCTTAATTTAATAAATACAAAATACAAATACAAATTCCTGGCTGGGTCACCAACAATTTTTCAAACCGCCATCACCCTTTCGGCGGGCAATGATAAACTCCCGAAAGTAAAATTGCATACGAAAGAGTTTGTAAGGGTGCCGTTCGGACTCGGCGATAAACCGTAGGCCCCGATCAGACGTGACAAAAATTAAAACATGAGCAACACAAATGAGTGTCAAGAAGCTAGGCCATGGCCCATACCGGGCTGCCAGCGCCACAGAATTTTGTTTTTTTTGTTTTTGTTTGCTAATGCTTGTTGATATAAGGACAAGGTAGATCTCCTATTATTGATTTTTCGAAACCAGTAACAAAATATCTGCACAGATCCTATAGTTCCACGAAATCACCATTTTATTCAGATAAGTTACATATTGAGATGATTATTTAAAAGCAGATTAAGCCCTTTGCTCATTCATATCGGTAACATCATTAGTCCAGGAATCAGTACATAGAACTTGAGGTGCATACACAATAAATTTCTTTGGATAGATGGGTTTTAATAAGGAACAATTTTAGTGTTGTTGACCTGTCCAGAAGACTGCGGGTGTCTTCACAAAGTCGAAAAAATTTACTTATTACAACGAATGGAGGAATCTGCAGGAATTTTTCCTGGCTGATTATATCAGTACAAAACATGTAGTGATGGCAAAGCATATGTTCTGAAAAAGTTTATCTACTTTCTCGTCAAACGAATCATTGGGAAGCCTGCGTAGCGTGAACAGTTGATTATTACCGAATTTCCTCTTTTTAATAAGGTCGAAAGGCCGACTCTGAATTCGATGAACATAGACAGAAAACAGACTTGCTTTCACCCTAACAGTTTCGTTTTCTTTACGGCAGCCCTGCGATCGAATTCAAACATTTTCTGGTTTATTTCGCTCGCACAATTAATCAATACATACAGGGAATGCACCTAGAGCCGTTTAACATTTTGTTGTCATCGGCCTTCCCAATTCGAATCGTCAAAGGGTCAGAGAGTTAGTAGCGGAACTTTTTATAATGAAAAGGTTTCGTATCTTTTGGATTTATACATCAATTGTCTTCAGCCCATCATAACTATAAATTTTGCTGCTGTCGCATAGACAGAAAATGTGCCAGAAACTTTCTTTTTCTTGGCTCAATCTATCCTATCTATAGAAAGAGCCACAGGGGTACTCTGATTTAAAAGATTCAACACCTTTTTGATCGACGCATGAATCAGGTATTTTGTTCCTAGCATATTGGTTGGTTTAGTCTGAACGATTTTGGTAATGTCCCGCATGACTAAGCATCTTCGACTCTTTCAATTGCCTACAAACTAACTACAAACTACATCTTGACCTGGAAAAATCTAGAATAATTAAGACCCAGGGATGGCAACGATTAGTATAAGGCCTCGTAGAAGTAGCATCTTCCGACAGGTGCTGGTTCCTTAAATGACGAGAATGAGCCTCTGCAGCCGAACATCTTGCAGCTCTGCTAATAAGTCCTACTTCACGCCTCCCCGTGGCGCCATCTGGGAATCTCACTAGAGGTTGCGAAGTGAAGGGGGCAAATGGCGAGTTTCATGCGCCATTAATCAGGATTAGTGTCGGAAAAACAAAACAAGACCTTATCCGGGCTACTCCGACATATTTGGAGCTCAGGCCGGAAAGGATTTCCAGGACTTAGTAAGGGTCTTGGAAAAGAGATGGTGGCGGACGAGCGCTATAAGGGCCAACGGCAGCGCTCTCATCCCGGAACGGGTTACTGGCTTCGGTGTTACCGACCCCTCGTCCTAGGGGCACTCAAAATGGAACTGGTCCTCCAGGTTGGGGGTTGTGCCGCCGGGGTAACTGCCCGGCCATTTAAAAAAATTAAGTTACGAAGCATCAACAAGCTTCGGATATGGACGGATCTACTGTTGACAACCCACGCAAACGATTTAAGGACAATGAGCTTCGGATATGCACGTGGAATGTTAGATCCCTTAATAGACCACGTGCAGCCGAGCAACTAGCGGAGGCCCTAGACTGCTGCAAAGCAGACATAACCGCCATCCAAGAAATGCGATGGGATGGGCCGGACAAAAAGAAGATGAAAAACTGCGATATCTACTACGGCGATTGCTATCGACGGCAAAAGCAACGCTTATTTGGATGCGGATTTGTTGTCGGAGGCAGACTAAGACGAGAAGTCCTCAGCTTCCGGCATTTGAGCGAGCGCATGGTAGCAATCCGCATCAAGGCTTAATTCGCCAACATAAGCCTTATATGCGCGCATGCCCCCACAGAGGAGAAAGATGACGACACCAAGGATGCCTTCTACGAGCTACTCAACAAGACCTACGAGCAATGCCCTAGCTATGACATTAAAATTGTCCTCGGTGATTTTAATGCAAAGCTAGGAAGAGAGGGTATCTTTGGTGGAACAATCGGAAAATATAGCCTGCACAACACCACCTCCGATAACGGATTCAGGCTAATCGACTTTGCGGCGGGGCGAAACATTGTCATGGCTAGCACGCGGTTCCTACATCTCGACATACACAAGGGGACTTGGAGAACTCCTAATCAATCAATAGTCAACCAGATTGATCACATTGCGATCGACGCAAGACACTCCTCCAGCATTATGGAAGACCGTACGTTCCGAGGAGCCAACATCGACTCGGACCATTACCTTATTGTAGCCAAGGTAGGGTTGCGGATATCCAAAACTACGCCAAGACAAACTAATGCTGTGAGAAAATTCGACGTCAGACGGCTACAATCGCAAGAGATCGCCAAATCCTTTTCCGATCGAGTGTCTCTTAATCTCTTAAGAGGTCCAATGCCGCCAGCATCAAGCATCGAAGACCATTGGAAACACTGCCAAAACGCCATCAGAGATGCCGCTTCTGATGTGGGTTTCACTCGTCCACCACAACGAAACCCCTGGTTCGATGATGAATGCCGGCAAGCACATGCAGCTAAACAAGATGCATACAACGCGGCGCTGCTTAGAAAGACCAGAGCTGCTCATGAGCTCTATGAGCGGAAGAGGAGAGACGAGCACCGGCTTCTCAGGAGGAAGAAGAAAGAGCATGAGAAGTGCGCGATCGAGGAAATTGAGAGATGCTACTCAAGGAATGAGTATTGGAAGTTTTACCAAAAGGTAAAAATAACATGCCGCGGAAACAAACCCCGAACCGAAGCCTGTAGAGATGAACAAGGGAACATCGTAGTAGAATCGCAGTCGATGCTGAGGATTTGGAAGGATCATTTCTGCAGACTGTATAACGGCGATGACGGACCAAATACCGCTGTCAGGCAGAATCAACCTTTCAACCTGGACGATGATGACCAACAATTCCGTCCACCCGATCTGGATGAAGTGAAGATAGCCATATCGAAGCTTAAGTCCAACAAAGCTGCTGGAGCGGATGGCCTAACTGCCGAGCTCTTCAAAGCGGAAGGCGATGACTTGGTAAGGAGCATACACCAACTTATCTGTAAAATATGCCCGATGAATGGAACCTCAGCATTGTTTGTCCAATCCTCAAGAAAGGAGACCCTCTGAACTGCGCCAACTACAGAGGCATCAGTCTCCTTAACATCGCATATAAGATCTTATCTGCCGTATTGTGTGAATGCCTGAAGCCGTTCGTCAACGACCTGATAGGTCCATATCAGTGTGGCTTCAGGCCAGGAAAGTCCACCATCGACCAGATATTCACACTACGGCAGATCTTGGAGAAGACCCATGAGCTTCAGATCGATACCCATTACCTATTCATCGATTTTAAGGCCGCGTATGACAGCATCTATAGAGACGAGCTATATGGAGCAATGTCTAGTTTTGGCATCCCTGCACGCTGCTCCATCAAGGTCGGTAAAGATCTCACCGAGACCTTTGATGTCCAGAAAGGATTTAGACAAGGCGATGCGCTGTCATGCGATTTTTTCAACATCGTACTTGAAAGAATAGTACAAAACTCACGAGCAAACACAAGAGGCACTATCTTTCAAAAGTCCGTCCAACTACTCGCATACGCCGACGATATTGACATAATCGGAAGAAAGCAGCGTGATGTCAGTGGCGCTTTCGCGAGTATTGAGATGGAAGCGGCGAAAATGGGTTTAGTGGGCAATGAGGGCAAGACCAAGTATATGCTGTCAAGCAAAAAGGACAACCAACACCGACGTCTCGGACGACAAAAGTCACCCTTTATAAGACTTTAATAATCCCGGTCCTGCTCTATGGCGCAGAGGCATGGACATTATCAAAAATGGATGAGGGTGTTCTTGGTTGCTTCGAGAGAAGCGAGAAGATCGGGTGATCTTCGGTCCCGTCTGCATTGACGGTGAGTGGAGGAGGAGATACAACGACGAACTGTATGGACTGTACAGCGACATGGACCTAGCCAGAAGAGTGAAGATCCAAAGACTGAGATGGCTGGGTCATGTAGAGCGCATGGACACCAATGCTCCGGTCCGAAAAGTCTTCGAATCCGCCCCCGAGGGACAGCGCAGTAGAGGAAGGCCAAGACTCAGGTGGCGCACGCAAGTGGAAGAGGACCTCAGCCAACTTAGTGTGCGAAACTGGAGGCAGCTAGCCATTGATCGAGCTGGCTGTAGAAGCTTGTTGACTGAGGCCCAGGTCCACCCCGGACTGTAGCGCCACCTAAAGTAAGTAATTAAGACCCGGATCATATCACCTTGAATCATTTCAATACGCAACAATCTTCGCTAAAGTGCACGTCCAAATCCTTGCCGTTTCTTTACGTTTTGGCACCGCTATCAGTTGAGCGCTGTTCTCATTGGCTGTACTATATTTTGAAGAAGAAGATCATGCAAGGAGACTAACATGTTGTTGTCAATATCGCACATTCAGACGAATGCTCCACTTAAAGTATTTACAAATTTAGTCATCGGCTACTTAATTTTGAAGAGCAAAGTGGTTTCAATAGTAAAATATTTGTAATCGTTATCATCGAAGTAGACGTCGTCTTATCGTATCTACTCATTAATTCGTCATCGACTCAACAGCAGCTCTTTAAGTACTTCGATCTCAAGTATCATGGAGTATTATCTTAAAAAAAAAAAATAATTTCAATAAGGTGCATACTTCTTCTGTGGTTATTGGTCTCCAAGGTTGAAGCCGGTAACCGTATTTCTTCCTTGGGTTTTTTAAGTCTCGATGATTAAGTGTATCCGCATTCGCATGCTTACCCATCACTAATTTTTTCTAAAAGAAAAGAAACACTGAAAGAACCGGATGGTTTTACTTTAGTTAACTTGGCATTTGATAGCATTTTGTAAAGTCGTAATCAAAAGCCTCTGCAATTAGTTTTCTAACTAGCTATGCACGCTGACTGGCTTATAGTAACTTTTCTGCCGCACTGTGATATTTTCAGAGGTCCCGTTGAGCTGGATCACTTGTGTCCACACCCTGATTCTAAGCTCACCCTTGTTTTTATTCTTCTATTAGTTCTCTACTCAGATAGATGTCACTCTATAACTCGCACATATTGCAAAACAAATACATATGTTTAAGTTTGAACACCAACATAAAATGGAGTTTAATAGAAAACAAGATATATTTGAAGATTTGTAATTATTCAAAAATTAAAGGGTTTAATCCAAAAAATGGGATTGCAATTCGAAGGTTGCCAAGCTGTCAATAGAATCTCTACCCAAGGAAGCAGACAGCCCTGAAACTCTCGCCCAAGCCTTGCCTACTAGGTTAAGCGGCTATTTAATTTCCCTTGATTCGAATTATAAATTATGCCCTCTGGCATTTTTATTATTTATTATTTATTTTTATTTACAATTATATTAGTATCTGTGAAGCCGTAGCTTGTCTGCAGAAAATTATGTTTAATGCAAATTACATAATAAAGTGAGCAAAGTTATAACTGTGATTAGTATTAAAATTTAGTTCAAAGTTAATTTTAAAGTTACACCTAGTTGCTTGCGTTCAAGCTTAATAAGAAAGTTTTAACAATTTTTTTTCTTTTTCTAAAGTTAACAGTATTTAAAATTTGGTGAGGTAATTCGTTGATTATTGTGGGAACAGTGTATTGAAGTTTGCGTCTACCGTAGTTATTATAGTTTCTGGGAGTTTGTAGCATTCCTTGGGCACGTCTTCTGGTGTTGACTTGATGCTGTATCGGTTGTGTTAAATCGGTTGTCATCAAAGTATTCAATAGCGGTGGTCATCTTAAATACGAGTATATCCTCTACCCGAAGAATTTTGAATTCTTCTCCTCGTTGTGTTATACTCGTACTATTTATGTGCTTAATAGCTGCGTTCTGTAGTTTTTGTATTTTGATAATGTGTGTTTTAGCTGCACTACCCCAAGCCATTATTCCATATCGTATCTTCGACTCTATAAGGGCATAATACACCTGCTTTAAGACCTCTTTGGAAGCATGGTACTTCAAATGTGAAATGGCAAATCTTGAGATCTATTCTTAGTTTGTCAATGTGCCTATCCCATAGAAAATGACAGTCTATTACGACCCCCATATATTTATATTTGTCAACTAACTCAATGCATTTCTTTGTACTGTCGGGGAAATCGTAATTGTCCAGATAAATCCGCTGTTCTGTTGACTTCTAATGTGTATCATTTTTGTTTTAGAAGCGTTAATAATTAACCCGTTATCATGACACCATCTCACTGCCAAGTTAAATTCTTCTTGCATCACCCTTATTGCTGTATCTAGAGATCTATGACGTACTACAATGGCAGTATCATCGGCAAAGGCGAGTGGTATACTTTGTTTAAAAAATTGTAGTAACTCATTTGTATATAGAACGAAGAGAATCGGCCCTAACTTTGACCCCTGTGGAACTCCAAATTTCATTGTCTTTTTCTCGCTTAAAGCATCTTTGATCTTAACACCAAAGTTCTGTTCTGAAGGTAGTCAGTCATCCAATCACCAATTTTACCACGTATCCCAATCCTTTTTAGTGCTTGTATAAGATTAGAGTGATTCAACGTATCAAATGCCTTACTGAAATCCATGTAAAGCACTAACACATGGTGACCTTTATCAAGACTCTCATTTACACAATTTGCGAATTCACTCAGTAACTTTCCGGTATTCTTGTTTTTCTGAAAACCATATTGGCTCTTGTGTATCAGAGAATGTTTTTTGATAAAACTTTGCAACCAGATCGCTAATACACCTTCTAAGCACTTTTCAACTACTGGGAGAATCGATATTGACCTGTAGTTGTTAAATGTACTTTTTTCCCCACCTTTGTACTCGTATATTGGTCTTACTACTGCTGTTTTTAGATTTTCCGAAATGACTGATTGAGTAATACTCAAATTTATTAACTTGCATAGGATTGGAGCAAAAATGTCAGAATGGCTTTTGATATCAATTGCTCTGATGCCATCGACTCCAGGCGACTTATCTTCTCCAAGTGATTCTACGAGTATAATCTTTTGTATCTCCATGATGTTTGCTTCGTAAGCGAATATTGAATTTTCCACTTTCACATTCCTATTATTTGATGTTATTGTATTGCATTTGTGGATTATTTCCTCTGTCTGAGAAGAGAAAAACTCAGCGAGCTTATTGGAAAGTGAACTCTACTCTGTCTTAAAGTGTTTTTCAATTGTTTTATCGATGTTTGCTCTCTTTCTTTCTAAAATCTCATTGATCAGTCCCCATGTTTTTCTCGAATCTGTTTAAATTGCGTAAATATATTTTATCTCTTAATCTATTAAGAGGTCCAATGCCGCCAGCATCAAGCATCGAAGACCACTGGAAACACTGCCAAAACGCCATCATGTGCTGGGTTTCACTCGTCCACCGCAACGAAACCCCTGGTTCGATGACGAATGCCAGCAACCACATGCAGCTAAGCAAAAAGAATGCAATGCGGCACTGCAATAAAAGACTAGAGCTGCTCATGAGCTCTATGAGCGGAAGAGGAGAGACGAACACCGCTTTCTCAGGAGGAAGAAGAAAAAGAAAGAGCATGAGAAGCGCGCGATCGAGGAAATTGAGAGATGCTATTCCAGGGATGAGGTTCGGAAATTTTACCAAAAGGTAAAAATAACATGCTACGGAAATAAAATAAACCCCGAACCGAAGCCTGTAGAGATGAACAAGGGAACATCGTAGTAGAATCGCAGTCGATGCTGAGGATTTCTGCATTGACATTTCTGCAGTATAGCGGTATGGCGGTGATGACGGACCAAATACCGATGTCAGGCAGAATCAACCTTTCAACTTGGACGATGATTACCAACAATTCCTTCCACCCGACCTGGATGAAGTGGAGAAAGCTATATCGAAGCTTAAGTCCAACAAAGCTGCTGGAGCGGATGGCCTGACTGCCGAGCTCTTCAAAGCGGCAGGCGATGACTTTGGTAAGGAGCATACACCAACTCATCTGTAAAATATGGTCGGACGAAAGTATGCCCGATGAATGGAACCTCAGCATTGTTTGTCCGATTCTCAAGAAAGGAGGCCCTCTGAACTGCGCCAACTACACAGGCATCAGTCTCCTTAACATCGCATACAAGATCTTATCTGCCGTATTGTGTGAACGCCTGAAGCCGTTCGTCAATAACCTGATAGGTACATATCAGTGTGGCTTCAGGCCAGGAAAGTCCACCATCGATGGAGAGTGCACGTAGCTTCATCAAAGTCGGTAAAGATATCATCGAGACCTTTGATGTCAAAAAATGATTAAGGTGAGGCGCTGTCATGCGATTTCTTTGACATCATACAAGAGGCACAATTTTTCGAAAGTCCGTCCAATTACTCGAATTCGCCGATGATTTTGACATAATCGGGAGAAAGCAGCGTGATGTCAGTGGCGCTTTCGCGAGTATTGAGACGGAAGCGGCGATAATGGGTTTAGCGGTCAATGAGGGCAAGACCAAATATATGCTGTCAAGCAAAAAGGATAACCAACACCGACGTCTCGGACATATATAACTTTGGGGTAATTAAGGACTTTGTCTACCTAGGCTCTGCTATAAATTCAGGCAACGACAACAGCGCTGGGACCAAATGAAGAATAACTCTTGCCAATAGCTGCTTCTTTAGGCTAAGACGGCAATCGAATAGCAGAGCCCTCTCTCGAACAATAAAAGTGACCCTATATAAGACCTAAATAATCCCAGTCTGCTCTATGGCGCAGAGACATGGACGATATCGAAAATGGATGAGGGTGCTTCTGCCTGCTATGAATGGAAAACTCTTGGAGTGATCTTCGATCCCGTCTGCATTGACGGTGAGTGGAGGAGGAGATTCAACGATGAACTGTACGTACTATAAAGCGACATCGACCTAGCCAGAAGTGTGAAGATCCAACGACTGAAATGGCTGGGTCATATAGAACTAAGGGATACAAACGCTCCGGTCCGAAAAGTCTTCAAATCTATCACCGAGGGACAGCGCAGTAGAGGAAGACCAAGACTCAGGTCGCATTTGATGATACTGTGTCCTCTCAACGATTCTGTTGAATTTAAATATGGCAACGGTTCACCCTGATTTCTTAGAATATAGATAGTTTCACTTCAGTATCTTCTCATAGACTGCCTATAATATTGCCCTTTTAACATAGCTCTTTCGTTAACGCAATCTGTTAGCCATCTCTGACCACCTTACTGAACTTTTACATGACTGGTCTTTGCTATGTCTATTATTTTTTCTTCCAGGAGCCATATTTTCTTGGCATCGATTCCAGTTCATATTTGTGCTTGACTAGGTTTGCAAACTGGGTGGCTGTTGAAGTTTTCCCCAATAGCTTGGTACTTCATCCTGTCTGCGTGATCCAGCTCGACTTAAGTTTGTACTGTCACCTTCGTGGTGTTTCAAGTACAATCATTCTAGAAGAGCCGTCATGCCGTGGTTGTGCATGCTCCCCTTTAAGCCAGTTACAATTTCTGATGGCCAGGAGACTAAAACACAAGAATTTAACTTTTGAGAAGTTAAGACTTGTCTTCTCATCTACAGCCCTGTGCTTTAAAAAAAAAGAACAGTCCAAATGTGATATTGTAAGCATTCAAAGTTTATTAATAGGTTTTTCATATTTAAGTTAAAATCACTGTATTGGAGTCCAGTTATGTCTTTTTTTTCCTCACTTTCAAGTCGGCAACAAAACATGCAATATTATTCTTCTCTTCATCCTGGAGTTTCACTTCAGCTTTTACATTAACTTCTGGTAGGGTGGCATCTAATGGAAAATATATCCGATAGGTGACATCTTCACCTGCATACAATGGACAATAGGCGTTGTACAGGAGGTTATTGCAGACATTCCCATTATCATTTGGCAAAGGATATGGCATGTTCAATCCCAGTACCTTTGCATATACGTCAGCTGTTACTTTATACGTTTCCTCTTTCACTGCCAAAAAATAAGGGTTGAGCAATCAGTTGTAAATTTTCAATGAAATCAAAGTATTTTACATGCAACAAATTGAACGTCCATTATGGACGTTGTTCCCCTGACAACGATGCAAGGCAACTCCTCGCAATCATCCAATTGGACATACAGTGGAAATGGGAGGTCATTAGAACCTGCAAATTTAAATCGTAAATATTAATTAGAATCAATAATTTATGTGAAATAGAATTGTTGATAGAAATTACACTTCCGGACAGGAGTTGATGTTTCACAAATGACTAAAAGAACACCTAAACTTAGAGAGATTGCAAGTGCTTTGGACAGCATTGTAGACCTTCTGGCTTGTACACTAACTACTGACGATTTTAGGAATGCGTAGGTTTCTAGTTTTCAGGTAATTTATATTCATCCGCAAACTGCAATTTCTAATCTTATCTAAGGCAATTGAAACGAAAAAAAAGAACAAAACCTTTAGGTGCTCTTGGTAAAGACACATTCTAGGGAAAGTGTGTCATTAGAAGTCTACAGTTGGACATTAGGCGCAGTTTAAGTACCAATCTCTTCGTTAGCACACTTGTAGCTCTAGTCCAATATTAAACGATAATTTTTGGGATATCCACAAGTCCTCTATTTTAGATCTTTAGCCTTTGTTGCTAAGTTGATATTTCTGTCATATGCAATTCAAAGTAGGTGCAATTGCCCTCAAGACTATCTTCGCATGAAATACGTTCCAACTGATAACTGGTTTTTGCAATTTATAATTAGATATATCTCTATCGATGTATATCTGAGTTAAAATGGAGATAGGAAAGTGATATGTATCTTAGTACACAGATAAGTTGCATTTAAGTCAATGGGGGAAGCCCTTTAGAATCTCTCTGAGCTTACACGGTAGTTCAAGTTGATCAAAATTTGTCAGGGAATTTCGAATTGCCCAGAATCTCATTCGGATGCGGTTGCTTACTGAGGTTTCCGCTTTGCTTTGTGCGTTGGTTGAGATTTGGTTCTTAAGTTGGTCCCAGCAATCCTGATCCATCCGCGAATCCGGAAAGATGTAAATGAAATATGTTAGCAGGTGGCTCTAAGAGGTTCCATGAAGTTGTCTTTTTTCTCAAATTACTCAGGATTGGACATTGGCGAGAAAGTGGAGGCTGTTCCCTGGAAATTCTACATTTGCACAGCCTCTGCAAGACGCAGCTTTATTGCATAGCCTGTAAATAATTCAACTGGGGTAGATAGCTCTGCCTTTAAAGAGAATTTCTCAAGTTCTAGATTTGCTGTTCTGTTCATTATTGTCTTGAAGTTTCACTGGATTGAAGGTTGTTCATCCTTTAATTGACTTTGATTTGTATCGTTTACTCTACTTAGATTTTTAGAGTGTCGAGTGGGGGTTTGATACTTTGATCCGCCAGTTTTCTTAGCAAGGGAAGTTCATTTCAGCTTAACTTGTCTGTCAGTTCATTGACGATTTTTGCATTCATAAATCTACGGCAGGAGACCAACCATAGTTTCGAGGCCACAATCATTCTCATGCCCTTAGCTGTGGCAATGCATGTAATCCTGTGTGTTTCTATCATTAACCTAAGGTTGGCAGCTTTTTTTGTGAATTGCCATCATACTTAGTCTGAAGATAGTCGTGTACATTCATACGATAGTCATGTTAGGTCCACACGTCCTTAAGCATACAACTGCAGGTTTGAAAATCGGTAATTGCTTTCTTCGTGCGCTCAACAATTTTAAGCTTCTAGCTCAATTTTTTTGACTGTGGGAAGGGTCTTGCCGGCGACCATAAGAACCACATTATCTGCATGAGGAATTCTGATTCCTTATAAGATTCTAAAGTATTTTATTAACAACTATGATCCACAAAAAAGGTGATATCACTTTTTCTTGAGGAGTTTTTTATGCGTTTAGCGTGGACGTTAACATTTTGTGTACCAGTTTACATTTGAATATGAGTGTTAAGCACTCTTGTCATACTAGCAAAAACTCTTTCCGTGCTTCTTTGCATAGTAAACAGAATATTACGAAGAAGGTAATCGGTCTAAAAGCTGTGCCTATAAGAGAAGAATCCAACAACTTGGAGTCATTTTCAGTAGGTCTATCCCAATTTTTATAGACATATCGAAGAAAGCCAAAGACGTTGACGTGAAGGTCTTCTCTGATGAAATCTGGTGAGGGAATTACTATTCTGAATTATGCAGATATGACATCTGAAAACCCTTGCACTTTTACAACTTCTTCTTCTTCTTTAAGTGGCGCTTCAGTCCGGGGTGGACCTGGGCCTCAGTCAACAAGCTTCTCCAGCCAGCTCGATCCCTGGCTAGCTGCCTCCAGTTCCGCATGCTAAGCTGGCTGAGGTCCTCTTCCACTTGCGTGTGCCACCTGAGTCTTGGCCTTCCTCTACTGCGCTGTGCCCTCGGGAGCGGATTCGAAGACTTTTCCGACCGGAGCATTGGTGTCCATACGCTCTAAATGACCCAGCCATCTCAGTCTTTGGATCTTCACTCTTCTGGCTAGGTCCATGTCGCTGTATAGTCCGTACAGTTCGTCGTCAATGTAGACGGGACCGAAAATCGCCCGGAGAGTTTTTCTCTCGAAGCAACTAAGAGCACCCTCATCCATGTCCATGCCTCTGCGCCATAGATCAGGACCGGGATTATTAAGGTCTTATAAAGGGCGACTTTTGCTGTCCGAGAGAGGGCTTTAATAGTCAATTGCCTTCTTAGCTCAAAGAAGCAGCGATTGGCAAGACTTATTCTTCGATTGATCTCAGCGCTGGTGTCGTTGTCTCAATTTATAGCAGAGCCTAGGTAGACAAAGTCCTTAACTACCTCAAAGTTATATCTGTCGAGGGTGACGTTCTGCCCGAGACGTCGGTGTTGGTTATCCTTTTTGCTTGACAACATATACTTGGTCTTGCCCTCTTTAACCGCTAAGCCCATTTTCGCCGCTTCCGTCGTAATACTCGCCTTGTCTAAATCCTTTCCGAATATCAAAGGTCTCGGTGAGATATTTACCGACCTATATGGAGCCGCGTGCATTCTCCATCGCTATCCTGTACAGACGGACGAGTTTGGTAGGGATGCCGAAACTAGACATTGCTCTGTATAGCTCGTCTCTATTGATGCTGTCATACGCGGCCTTAAACTCGATGAATAGGTGGTGTGTATCGATCTGAAGCTCATGGGTCATCTACAAGATCTGCCGTAGTGTGAATATCTGGTCGATGGTGGACTTTCCTGGCCTGAAGCCACACTGATATGGACCTATCAGGTTGTTGACGAACGGCTTCAGGCGTTCACACAATACGGCGGATAAGATCTTATATGCGATGTTAAGGAGACTGATGCCTCTGTAGTTGGCGCAGTTCAGAGGGTCTCCTTTCTTAAGAAAAACAATGCTGAGGTTCCATTCATCGGTCATATTTTACAGATAAGTTGGTGTATGCTCCTTACCAAGTCATCGCCTGCCGCTTTGAAGAGCACGGCAGTTAGGCCATCCGCTCCAGCAGCTTTGTTGGACTTAAGCTTCGATATAGCTTTCTCCACTTCATCCAGGTCGGGTGGACGGAATTTTTGATCATTATTGTCCAAATTGAAAGGTTGATTCTGCCTGACAGCGGAAATGGTCTTTTCAAATCCTCAGCATCGACTGCGATTCTACTACGATGTTCCCTTGTTCATCTCTACAGGCTTCGGTTCGAGGTTTGTTACCGTGGCATGTTACAACAGCTCTGCACAAATCGTCTATGAACAGTTAGGAAAGCCATCGGAGACTTGTGCAACCCAAAATATAATCAAAGAATTTTGAATAGTTAGACACTTTAAATCGACCACACAATCTGATCAACACCGCACCGTCGATATCCTGTCCATCACGATATATGGAATACAAAAACAATATCGAACATATTTTTTGAAATTTCGGCTATAAATAATAAGTCCTGGTAAGACTTATGAAAGACTATGTTCGGTGTAAGGATTACAAAATTATCCAATTGCACAATCAACGGTGGATATCTACAGTAGTATCAAAACCCAAAGGCAACCCAGCTATGATGTGCCGCAGGGGTCTGTTTTAGTTCCGCTATTGTTCAGCTCATATATAGCAAGTCAAGATGATTCCCTCGTCAGAGGAGGATTGAATTAAAGCAAAACAAAACCAGCCAATTCGGTCAGTAAACTATGTATAAACTCTCACTAATTAGGGCCGTGGAGACTTAAGATAAGACTCACAAAAATCAAATAAGTTATTTTTATATGTTTAAAAT
Source organism: Volucella inflata (assembly GCA_928272305.1). Taxonomy (NCBI): domain Eukaryota; kingdom Metazoa; phylum Arthropoda; class Insecta; order Diptera; family Syrphidae; genus Volucella; species Volucella inflata. The sequence continues at coordinate 143,888,812 of OV743716.1, read as the reverse complement.
GCTTTTTGATATTTAGAGACCACGATAGAGACCAATTTTTAAAATCACATTATTGCCGAAGTGTGATGTTACATGTCGATGTATTGAGTTGCTATGTATGATACCCGTATGTACCGTCCAATCAGTACCATTCTCATTTCGAAAGATATCTTCTTGGAACATCGTCTGACAACTCCAATAACCGTTATGATAGTACAGGTCTCATTATTCGAAAATTTAATATTATTGATACTAAAAGTGTGTAAGTCAGATATACGAAGTCGTACTGGAACATCATAATCCCTTCAGCTCGGTAATTTGCCAGCTACTAAGGTGGGAGCTACACTGTCTAGACTGCAGACCAACGTTGCCGGCGAGCATGAGGGCTTAATTCCAACGCATTGTTGTATGTCGCCGAGTTTTTGTCGGATGCATTGTTGAGACGCTTTACCTCGATCTGGGTTCCTCCGAATCGTTGCTGTCTCGACTGCTGGTATGGTGGTTCTGACAACAGTGCTCGTCGAGTTACTGGGTCGGGAGAGTAGCGAAAAAATCATTTCCTCTAAAATCGAACAAGACAGGCAGAGGATGTTGGAAGGTGGAAACACCGTGAGCAACACACGTGTGCTGAGCCAATGGCTGGAGCCTGGCCCATCAAAGACTTAGTCTAATAATGGATGGGGCAGCACAAATACTGATTTAATAGTAAACATTATTAGATTGACGTCAACGATGGTTGCTACAATTTGACCGATTATAAACTGCAGGTCCTAGGTACTGTTGAGTGGCAGGACCACTGGTAGTCCACATCAGGATTTATAACACGGTACCGTAACAGTCTGACTTGTTAAGAATAACCGAGAGTGGTGGTCGGGCGTATTCTAACTCCTGAATGTATGGGCTTTGAGCGGTGCTGTAAATAAATTTTCTTAACATTCAAGCGTTGTTGAGGGATAAAACTTTCCAATATAATTTATCCAATTTTCCTAAATGAAAGCGTAACGACTTTAAAAAAAAATCAGTGTTGTGACTCTGTTTAAATTTTGGCCCTGCGTACAGCTGTACTCGGTCCGGTAGATTCTATAATGCGCCACTGCCCACATCGCAATAATGTATTGACGGATTACTACTCCGAAGACAACAAGGAAACATAAGGGGCATCTATTGGATACAAAATGAAGTTGTCATGGTGTAAAACATTCTTAAAAAGAAAAATATATGGAATTGTCTGCGTTCTTGAACTTCCGAGTCAGAAACCAGAAATGTGGAACCGATGCACCTTTCCCTTACTTACTCGTATTCTCCGTCTCCTCATCATCACTATGTCAATTTTTTTTATCATAAAATCACAAACATTTATGATCTTATCTTTTGACAAACAGTGTCATTTCTTTTTTTAAATCGGAAAATAATCTAATATCATTCGCGATATGCAACCGATTTGAGATATGCAATCGCTTGAAGATGCCGATCTCAATGAGACATGAATCATCTCCCAAACTCACCCAATCATTCATAAAATTATAGAATAATAGACCATATCTTGTATCAAGTTCGTCTGCCCTTACATTATTATCTAGAGCTTAGTGAAATTTAAAAATATTTTAATAGCATTTTGCAGGTGTTCCAAACTAAACACTTGGAATGATAAGAAATAATCGGCAGCCTACTAAAGAAGCAATCATTTACGCTGTTTAAAAATATACGACAGTCTCTTTACCTTTGGCAAGTCGATAAGAATGGATTTGTTTACATGCCTTCAGGGAGGCCTGTTGTTGCCTTGCAAGTACTCAAGAACTTAAAGTTCGAATTTTATTTAAATGAAAACCGTTACATGTTTATAATACTTTAACGAAAGCCCCACATACGTAATTGTATATTTTTGATTAGAGATGGCGTTCCTCAAATGACCATTAGAACGATACACGTACGAGTAGATGAGCTTTCTTGCTCTTGTTAATATAAGTTAGGCAAGGGCTTATTGAACATTTGAAAGCTCTTTGCCAAGTTGGGTGGAATCGCACTTAGTACGTTCCATTGTACCGGTGAAAGTTGCTCATACAGTTTATTTATACTTACTCCCTCTAAGAGATGGCGCTGTTGTTGATCAAGCTTTTGTCGAAGCAACATTCGATAAACCAAACAGGGCGATCCAACAAATGATTCAATAAACAATAGTATATTGGTATTAGCTTAATTAATATAAAAATACATAATTGGCTCAACGGATTAGTAGATCGGTAGCTGAGGACTTCTTGTCTTAGTCTTCCTCCGACAACAAATCCGCATCCAAATAAGCGCTGCTTTTGCCGTCAATAGCAATTGCCGTAGTATATATCGCAGTTTTTCATTTTCTTTTTGTCCGGCCCATCCCATCGCATTTATTGAATGGCGGTTACGTCTGCTTTGCAGCAGTCTAGGGCCTCCGCTAGTTGCTCGGCTGCACGTGGTCTATTAAGGGATCTAACATTCCACGTGCATATCTGAAGCTCATTGTCCTTAAATCGTTTGCGTGGGTTGTCAACAGTAGATCCGTCCATATCCGAGGCTTGTTGATGCTTCGTAACTTATGTTTTTTTAAATGGCCGGGCAGTTACCCCGGCAGCACAAGCCCCAACCTGGAGGACCAGTTCAATTTTTAATGCGCCTAGGACGAGGGGTCGGTTACACCGAAGCCAGTAACCCGTTCCGAGACGTGAGCGCTGCCGTTGGCCCATATAGGGCTCATCCGCCACCATCTCTTTTCCAAGACCCTGACTAAGTCCTGGAAATCCTTTCCGGCCTGAGCTCCAAATATGTCGGAGTAGCCCGGATAAGGTCTTGTTATGTTTTTCCTGGTTTATAGCGCCATTTGCCCCCTTCACTTCGCAATCTCTAGTAAGATTCCCAGATGGCGCCACGTGAAGGCGTGAAGTAGGACTTATTAGCAGAGCTGCAAAATGTTCAGCTGCAGAGGCCCATTCTCGTCATTTAAAGAACCAGCACCTGTCGGAAGATGCTACTTCTACGAGGCCTTATACTAATCGTTGCCATCCACCTTTTAAATACACCGATTCATATACCATAGCATTTGTGTTAGCTGTATCTCATACACATATTTAGGATAAGATAACCAAAAGTGTCCACGATGTAGCAATAAATAGGTAGGTCGAGGTGGCGGCTCAGTATGAACCAAAGAATCACTGGAATGTGCCCTTTTGCTACCAGGATTGGTGTGACCTGGTTGATAATATGTATTGTTTACGATATGAGATGGTCTGTGCTTAGTTCAGAAAACGAATGAAAGAATGGTTTGTTAAATGGACGCAGTCTAGCTGTTTCTAGCGCCGAGCACTTCCAGGAAAAATGAGAGAAAGTTTCCTTCTCATTGCCTTCTTCCGCAGATTGGGCAGGGTAGTGTGACCCTAAAGCATTCGCCCAGATGGGTAAGCTCATTCCGGCACCCCTACATGATATGGTAGCCAAATTAATAGTTTTGCCTTGCAGCAATGCACTTACTAAAGAAATCCTCGGAGTATTGACCATCCATTTGATTACCTGATATCCTCTTACCATCTCGGTGGAGTAAATGTTAGGCAGAAGTACTCCTCAGTAGTTTCTCGGTGGTCAAAGACTTCCACGGCAAAGGATAGCTTTTGGACTGCATTGGCGGACGACGACGTGTGATGGAATAATTCTTCTCTTGGCAATTGTACCTATGGCAACTTTGGTTTTTTTTCTGCTCAAAGAAGGGGGGCATAGCTTGGATACCGGTTTATTCTTCAGATACCCGTTATACTCGTCAACGACTGATTCGTATTTCACCTTGTCCGCCTGGTTCCTTCGGCCGATCATATTTGGCGTCTTTGGCCAAAAACGAAGACCCGTTTGGTACTTGCTCTTCATAGCTTTCCCTGCGGGCTTATGTTCTTTCTGTTGTTTTTTTTGTATTATGAGCTAGTGTGTTGCCGTCACGCTTGCCTTAGCTCTTACGCCGCTTAATGGACAGCAATTCGCACTCTGATGAAGTGCCAACTTCCGCTGGACATTGTTTTCTTAAATTCTTCGTTTCTAACCGGTTTTTGACTTTTTTAAACTTCCTTCATACTGATGCAACCGACCATGCCTGGGTATCGAAGGGGGCTCCTTGTGACAGATTTGCTTTATCTACTTACTGGCCATCCAGCCATCAGTGCGGGTGCCTCAGCGCTAGGCCTCGAAAGTAAAATTTTGATTAGAGTTTACTCCAGGCACTTTTGTTTAAAAGTTGGGTTACCTTAGTTTCATTTTATTTACAATTGAAATTCTGTAAGTATTCAGGGAATGGTGCCACCGGTTCTCTGTTGCTTGGGCACTTCCGCATGACAAGGCGCAAACTCAGCGATACGGAACAGAGGAATGAGACAAACAACTATTCAATTGGTTCTGTTACGTAAAATTTCTGATTCAGTGATGCAAATGAATCCCAGACACACAGACAGACATTAAGGCTCCACGGTGTTGTCATCACTTTCACAGCATACATCGCAAGATGTTTTGTTACCAACACAATCAGGTGCATATCTAAAGTGTAGTGCCCCATTAAATCCAGAAAGTAATCGCCTGATGGGAAAGAAACCAACGTTTTTCAAGTCTCATTTTTAGACCTCGGGTTTTGAAGTGACAGCTCGTACTACCACCTCACACTACGGAGATAAATACATGCGATCGTAATCTCGAACACCCGACAACTTTCCGCGTCCTTCACTTACGTGAAAAAATACCAAACCCACTCCGTTTTGTGAAGTAAGAATGATCTTTTTTAATGGGTGGTTTTCGAAGAGTTTTTTTCTCAATTTGGTGACATTCAGATACAATCAGATCAGAGATATAAGCAGTGTCTTAAGTCTGATGTCAAAATAGCACTAGGCGGTTTGAGCAGACCATCACAATCACCATCGGTAGCCTTGTAGCAGTAAGTAAAAAACTTTGTCTGAAAATATCCTATATCGTTTCGAGAGAAGAATTCTTCTTGAAATATTTGGCTTCGTTTTCATTTCCGTGGTTTGGAGGATAAGCCTGAACAGTAAACTACCCGAGCTGTGCAGCGACATCAACCCAATCAAAAAACTGACCATCGGTCGCTTGAATTTGCTACATAAAGAGGCAATGAACCCAAATTTTATCGACCGGAGATTCTTCTAATTTAATGCCGAGGAACAATGCCGTAGAGGAGGACCTCACCTTATGTGAGGCCCGCAATTGGAGGCACTTTGTTAAGGGCCGAGTGAACTGGAGAGTCTTTTTATATGAGATTTAGATTTACCCGAAATATAGCGCTACTTGGATAAGTAAATAAGAAAGCATTTCTGAATTTTTGTCAATGTGATATGAGACCAGAACGAGTTTTTTTCTTTTCGGCTATGATAGCGCTTTTAAAAGCAATGACTCCAAATCGTTAGATCAAGGCAATAGAAGGTAATGGGTTACGAATCGGTCTCACTATAACGAAATATCTACATCATCTTTCGAAAGCGCAAGCACTTCTACTATCATATTACCATGCACCAATCAATTCGCAATGAAGTTGTCGCAGTTAGAGTCAGATTGAGGTAGCTAAAACTCGCGAAAACTCCATTGTATTTGTGATGGAGAAATTTTGTTTAGCTCATTTAACTTGAACACACTTCAGGTGAGCTTTTGCCATGTTTAACGAAGGTCAAGTTTGAGCTGACACACCGATAAAAAGAAGGTAAAGATACCAAATACAACAACAAACTGTCTTACTCGTAAGTTTACCATATTTTCATTCAAAAATAATCAAAAGTCAAATAATTGGTTGAGAAAGCAACACGTAAACGCACAATTACTCATCGTAACAGTTCCCTATTTTAGGTCAGTGTAATTCCACAGTCAGTGCATTTTCACAGAAATACTTACAATTCTGAATATGCGCCAATTTTCTTTTAATTTATGTATACAACTGCTGTGTAATTTTGAAGGAATCCTCATGTATTCATTAAGTCAAGAACGCAAAGTTCGACTCGCATGCAAATGCCATTCACTGGAACATGTATGTCCTGCTACAAAACAACGTACCTTCACATATAGTACTACACCCATGTAGCCATGTAATTATAAGATTATGTAATTATAAACAATTCCATTTGCATATTTCAAAAATAATTTTTTATTGTAAAATTCATTTTGCGCACTTTTAATTGATTCATGAACCGCATAAATCTAAGACACAGTCAGTGGTGAAAGTTTTCACCCTGAATTGTCTTCACATACGTCTTGTTCTTCTATCTAAGCATCTCGATACAATGCATCGATTTTCATACTGAACAGCTTGGCTACGTCACCCATCATTTGAGATGCTTCGAGGAACAACCGGTACTTGGTCTTTGGAACAAACGGTGGCAGCTTTTTTGCATCCAAGTAGGCGTCTCTTATATAGTAATTGCCAACCTTAAATGGGCAAGAAAGGAACGATTGGTTCTGCAGATGTAAGGCGTTTTCGAAAATGTAATTCAAAATTGGATCACGATTTTTAGCGCACAAAAATTGACAGACATCAATGTTTCTCCAACGTTTGAATGTCTTCAATGTGCCATTAACTTCGGCCTTGAGATGAATAGCGACGAATACAGTGTGTCCGATTAGTTCCTGATGAACTGTGAAGTTGATATCCAATCTTGAACGATTTCGGATAGCTATGTCAGAAGTGACGAATGATTGTTCACTATTCGTTCTAACGTCGACGATTTCAATGCACGGCTCCTACAGATAAAATGGATCAAACGACACAAAGATTATTTTTTGTGAATTGTTTTTGAATTGAAAATAATAAGAGACTGAGATTGAGTACCGAAATGGAAAATGTAATGAACGACAAGAGTCCAATCACCGAGGTAAATAAAAGCCTTTGTGCTCTGGCTGACATTTGGACACTGTAATGCTAACAATTTTTTTATTTTTCTAAGTATCTGCCTGTTTTTGGGTGAAGTAATTGACATAAATAATGGTTTTTGCCGTAAGGTTATAAATTTAATGGCTCCTATCAACTTTGATTGAGTTATTGGGTGGTTTTTTCAGAATTTTGTGGTTGATACGGGAGTATTGTACCATGCTGTAAGCTTATTATGAATAATTCTATTTGCCACGACTTTGAAATACCATATATGTGGCGCTGTCGGTCAAAATTTCGAAGTAATCAGTCGTTCCTGCAAGCTGGTGAAACATATGAGCGAACCCTATGAACGGGGTGTGATTTTTTACCTAATGATCGCGTGCCCCATCTTAAATACAAATGTCTTCCTAATAATCTTACAGATTACGCCAGACTCTTCTTCTTAGACGTTAACTGGCTGGAGTTGAGATTGAGCGTGCTTAGGAGTCATTATCAATGTGTTAAAGTTGTTTGCTTAAGCATGTTGAACAGAAGACTTCTCGAAAATAGTCGGGGGAATACAACTAAATATAATGGTCAGAAACGAGGTCGAATGGGGTGTTTTTGAAGCTCTCTAGTAAGGATTCGTTAAGCATTTTCCACAAAATTGTTGCTGGAGATAAAGGAAATCATGCAGGGGCAAAAGATCTCCCAAAGGAATTTAAAGATACGCTTTCGTTCGAAAAAAAAGTAAACCACAACTGCAGCCTCTTACTCGACCGCTCTGCACAGTTTCAGAAATTAAATCAAAGGCAAAGGAGCAAAGATACTTGACCACTAGTGCCCTACCTCATCACAAGAATTAATTGGTTCCCATGGCACGTACATGTTTCTAAGTCTACGTTATGACACTTTAATGTCAGTCTTTAGGAGATCTTATTTATCGAAATTTCCCCAAAGCTTTAAATTATGAACGAATTCGAAATTGAATTATTCTTTTCCGAGCTTGGCTTTCGGACAGAAAAAAAATGAAATCCAGTGCACAACAGCGCAGCGTAGACATATTTAAAAGAGTACTGAGTGCTATCTAGATTGCAGATTGGTTTATTATACCCCTGCCGAAATATCTCAATCTTTCGTTAAAAGATAAGTTTAAAAGTGCCTACAGTATCAAAGATAGTGCTCCGATTACCACTCTCTCAAGCAAGTCAAGATATTGTATTCCTTATGACTACCACATTTAGGTGCTCCATTTAGCAACAGCAGGAAAGTCAGGATAGTATCCCAATGAGTCATACCACCTGTAGTTGTGCTCAAATGAAACCCAATTTTCAATGGAAATCCCAAACTAGGGGTCTCGCAGTCCTTACGAAGACTCAGGTCCTGAAAAACTCTACTTTGAGCTGTGCCTTATAATTTCGGTCCAGCGATCCCATTTTTTCCTGATACCCTTTCAACAAATGAGAGTAAATTCAGGTTTCCTATTTCATTTATATAAGCATTTCATTCTCAAAGTAGCTTGAAAGCAGTTGAAGTTGTCAACAAAATGTTTATCGTGGCGTGCCTGTTAGTATAGGTGCAAGTACAAGGTGGCACAAAATTAATCATCCTATCGGAAGATTTTATAGTTCTTGCAAAAGACATCGTACGTCAATCATAATTGAAATTCATAAACTAGACAACTGCAGTATACAAACAGATAAGCAATGGGGCGCTATATCTCCGCAAGAGCGTGGAATAATTCTGTCGATTTTTTGACCAATAATCGGTCAGAAATCATCAATAAGGTTACGTCAATAAGCAAAATATTCGTTTCTAGGGCTCTGAAAATCCCCGTGTGATGCATGAAAAGCGATTACATCCACTCAAGTCCACTGTGTGGTGCGCGTTCACGTGGGAAGATTGATTGGGCCATATTTTTTTCAGGACGCCATCGGCAATACGGTCATTGTTACTGGCGAACGCTACAGGGCCGATTACAAACGACTTCTAACTGCCGGAATTGGATGAGCGGGGCTTGGTGAACATTTGGTTTTAACAAGACTATGCAACCGCACACACAGCAAGATCCACAATGGATATTGTGAAGGAAGCGTTTACTGGTCGCGTAATCTGCCGTTTTGGCGATTTGGCATGGCCAGCAAGATCGCCCTATTTAACCATCTCAGACTTTTTTCTCTGGGGCTATTTGAAGTCACGGGTTTATGCCAACAAGCTTCAGACAATCGCAGCCCTTAAGGAGAATATTCGACAAGAATGCGAACAGTTATCACCGGAAATCTTGCGAAAAGTCATAAAAAATGTGATAAAATGGGCACAAATGTGTATTAACACTGGCGGCAGTCACTTGGCGGATATCATCTTTTCCACTTAATAGAAAAAAATATAAATGTCCAGATGTCACATGTGTTTAACGTAGGTATTTGCCGCGAAGACTCAGGCCTACAGTGCGTCTTCGCACGAAATATCAAGACAATGCGTTGATCAGCGCCCTTCGAGTAGTACAAGTACCACCACCAGTACCAGATTCGATGTCGTGTGTAAGGCACGAACTTCCCCTTTGGTGAAGGGTCGAGGCCTATCTAATACCTCAGCCATTCTGTGGATCATGGCATCCGGTTGCAGTGCAACTCCACATCGAATAGACCAATGATTCCGTAGCAATCAAACGGATGAGCACATGTCGTAGCAGGCTACGACATATGCTCAACCATGAGATGTCCAAGCACCATTTGGCCTACTCTCCCCGCGACTTTGGGTGTAAACCACAGCCACCACGATACTCTCACAAGGGGGCCAACTCCTAGGTCAGGCTGGAACAATAGTTCCAGGGGCCCTTGACCTCCCGTGGTACCAGAATATAGCTTTCGGTCGAGCTTCGCAACCTTGCGGTCACTTCCAGTTGGGCACCTCACTGCCCAGGGCTGGCGGCCTTTAGTACCTAAGTTTTTCTCAATACTTCGTAAAATCCACCCGCTAATTCTCTACTACGTCTTCTAATGAATACTTCTCTTGCAAAGCTACGGGTTCTTTCGAACCGTACGGTGTCATTTCGAATTCCACTAACATCGTAGGTCTCACCATTGAAGATGATGCCCATAGCATGCAAGTCCCTTGTAAAGGTCCAGATAAAGATTTCCATCACTTAAAATAATTTTTTTGTTATTTAGTAAGAACGTAATTCAAAAACAAAGTTGGATGATTAATTTTGCGCCACCTTGTGCTATTTCTCCTCAACTAGTTCTTCAATACAAAGCTCATTGGCGTCAGGATGGCAATATCTCCATTTACAATACAGATACGATACAAGTTTTTCTAACGAAGAATGAATATGTTACATCATTCTCGTTGAATGACCGGCAAAATAAACCGTGGTAATCCGACTAGATTTCTTTCCTGGCCCAGACTCTGGCCAAAACTATTCCATTCGTGTTATTCCATTCTAAACGGACGATAGCTTTGATATGAACATCAAGGCAAAGGATTAAAAATGATTGGATCTCCACATTTCTGACAGCATTTCTTTAGTGCCACCGTCCAACGAGAAGTATTTTAGGGGAAATTATCCCCTCTCTTGACCTACACTCTGGCGATGCTACCAGCCGTTATAAGAATTTGAACGGGATGCAACTTTAACGAACATTTTTTAATTTTTTCTGATAACTTTCTCCTAGGTAACTTGTCACATTCTAACACATCACATATCCGGCTATGATTGTAGCCATCAATTTCCTTCATACAGACGCTTGCTTCTTACAATGTTAAAGGTTTCATAAAAACCAATTTTTGAAGCGGAGGACTATGGTAAATGACTGTTTGACGCTGACCCTTAAGATGTTACTTCGGTCAACACAAGAAGATCTATTGTAGAACGGGAGACTATTTGTTCATTGTGGAGGACATAAATCAGAACTTATTTAATGTGTTAAATAATTATTTTGGATAATATTTTTGAGTGAACTCTGAACTCCCTCCACAAATAAAAACAGTAGGTACGCCTGCATCTTCTTTGGGCAACGGATTGTGGAGGCGTGAAACGAACTCTTAAAGGCAAAAGAGAACATCTTTTGGGGCAAAATAAAATATGTTATGCTGTACAAGACATCTCCCTTTTCTAAGACCAGGATGGACATGTCTAAACTCCAACTTCACCGAAAGTGGGCATGTTTGTAAATCTAGAAATGTTTTGGGTTGTTCCACCAATATGAAAATATGTGGATACATAGCTGATTTTTGGGCAGCTCTTTTTGCTCATTTAGAGTGCACTCTACAACTTAGCGTTCGCACTACGATTACCCCGGTCTACCTTTATTCGGATACCTAATCCAATGGTTCTCGTTAATTCGCGTTAAGATGCTCTCTGTTTCTTCTTCAGGAGCTGAGTTTTAGAAGCGTAACATCCTCTAGTCGTCAAAATCCTTCCGGTAACCAGTTTTCAAGACATAAGGGTCTATGCGTACTTGGCCTTCTCTAGTCCATACAAATAACTAAACTGAGACACACCCGCACCTACAATTTTAAGCTTCAGTATTCAGATGTATCCATGAGTTACCAGGATATCTTCTCTAAAAAAACAAACAAATAGAATCTCTAGGAATGTTTGAAAAAAAAAAACAAAAAACATTCGCACACTCTATGCTCTAGTCATGTTCGTATTAGAATCCTCAGTTGGATATTATGATATGTAAGCATCATGGAAATCGAATAACATCCTCACAACGTGGAAGCCTCATTTATGGCTGAAGATTTCTAGCTGCCAACGTGGTGGTACAATCGAGTCTTCCTTACCTTGTGACTTACCTTACAATCGCGTTTAGTGACTCCACTAGACATCCTTAACATTTTCATTTCCGCTGCCGTCATTTTGTTTTTAAACGCTTCGTACATTGTACAGCACTGTGAACCGTATATAAGAGCTGGTCTAACAACCGTGGTGTAGAGTTTCCCCTTTAATTTAAGTGGAAATTTTCGGTCGCAAAAGATTCCCGAATTTACCCGCCATTTCATCCATCCCACACTCACTCTGTGGTTTACGTCGTCGTCACATTTCGCTTCCATGTTAACGATTGATCCTAAGTACTTAAAGATAGTGCTTTTAGGAAGAACTATTCCGTCTAACATTATATCCGGAACAGGTCGCAACGGATGCGCAAATGGGCACGTCAAATGCTCCGTCTTTGAACGACTTATTTTAAGCACGTTTCTCTCTAGTGCATTTCTCCATGAATCTAAGGCGTTCTGTAAATCTTCGACGTTATCGCTAAGTATAACTGCGTCGTCAGCGAAGAGAATTGGCGTTACATTTGTGTCGCGCATGCAGTCTTTTAAAAGATAGTCGAATACTGCGTCAAAGAGGAAAGGGCTAAGTACGCTTCCTTGATGCACTCCGACATTAACTGGAAATTCTCTCGTTAGTCCAGCAGAGCCTTTAACCGCAGTTTTCACGGTTCCGTACATGTTTGGTATTATTCTGACATACGTTTCCGGTACCTCTTGAGACCTCAGCGTGGCCCATATGAGATCCCTAGGCACTCGATCGAATGCTTTCTCGAGGTCGATAAATACCATGTGTAAGTCCTTAGACGAGTCTCGGTGCTTTTCCATTATTATTCGTAGGCTTTGGTTAGCGTCCACCGTCGATCTTCCTTCAAAAAATCCACACTGGCTATTATCGAGCTTTATTATTTGTCGAAGACGTTCGTCTTCTCTCTCTTTCGACGATTTTCATTATGTGTGACATAAGCTTGATTGAACGGTAGTTGTTGCATTCTCGAGTGTCGCCTTTTCCTTTGTATAATTGAACCAAGAAGCTACTTCTCCATTGATTCGGCATAGGTTGTCCACATTTTAATTTATGCAAAAGTGTCAATATTCAAACGCTACCGATCCCCTCCATCTTCGACCAAAACTCTGATGGAATGCTGTCTGGTCCCGCCGCTTTCCACCGCTTCATTTTTCCAATTGCTATACTTATTTCTTCGATTGAAAAGTCCGAAACTTCCTCCTCGAATAGACCAGCTGTCGGCACGATATCACGTGGAAACTGTTTGTTAAGCAACTCCTTGCAGTATTCAAGCCACCGGTCACAAATTTCCTTTTCATTTGTTAGTAAACGACCTTCTGCGTTTTTGATGTATTTCGGCGAGGTTATTTCCATTGAATTTTTTCGTCTCTGTGCAGCGAGCTTAAAAATATTTATCATTTTAGTACTGTACGACGTTTGAACTTCTTGGATAGCTTGTCTTCTATCTGCCGATAGTGAGGATATTTGTTCCCACTCTTGGTACAGGTTTTCCGCTTCTGCCGCTCGAGTTCGAGCCAGGACTTTCTTTGCGATCTTTTTAAGACGCTCGTATTCAAGAGCCAGTCGAGCTTATTCGATATCGTCGCTCCGATCGCATTTTGTCCACGCTTGGAATGCACTCTTCTTGTCGGCCACAGCTCGTTTGGTTTCGTCATTCCACCACCATGTTTCTTTGCCGACGTGATGGTATTTCGATATAGTCCCCAGATGGGACTTTGCGAGTGTTATGCATTCCTCGTGCATGCTGTTCCACATTTCTTGCGGGCTAAGTGAGTTTGCAATACCGTTTATATTGTGAAGTACTTCTTTAGCCAGTGCGATAAATCCTGCGCTTCGTTCCTTCGATAAATTATACCACCGGATTTTTGGCTTTCCAAACGATGCCCGTGTTTTCGGTGGTTCCGCTGTGAAGAATTCTGTAATGAGCAGACGGTGTTGGCTTACTAGCGATTCTCCAAGTATTACTTTAAAGTCCTTAACACGGTCTCTCATCGAAATTTTGCAGAGGTGATAATCTATTTGCGTTTCGTGGCCTCCGCTGCTATAGGTGATAAGATGTCGTTGATGTTTAATAAACATTGTATTTAAGACGGTTAAGCCGTAAGCCCTACACGCTACAAGGATGTCTTCGCCAGCTGAATTTCTGGTTCCAAAGCCTTTACCGCCGTGGCAGTCCTCATAATCAACATTTGTTTCTCCGACGTGGCCATTTAAATCTCCGCCTACGAAGAGCATCTCATCGATAGGTATATTTCTAAGCAAATTACCGAACTCTGACCAAAATGTACTCGTATCTTTTTCCGATTGGTCGCATCCATTTTGTGGAGCGTACGCGCTAACAATGTTCCACATTTCATTGTGTATGACGAGTTTAACACTCATCAAGCGGTCGCTTATTTTCAAGATACCAACGATGTTGTTTAGAAGATCCGCTGCAACAACGATTCCAACACCGTTTCGTCCATTGACCGTTCCATGGTAGAACATCTTAAATGCCTTAGTTTTTAAATCTAGAAAACGCGCTTTATTTCCTGTATTACACCACTTCGTTTCCTGTACGCACAGGATTTGTAGAGTTCTGCGACGCATAATCGTTTCCAGTTCTAAACTTTTTGAGGTCATCGATCCGACGTTCCAACTTGCAAACCGAAGTTTATGAAAATATTTTGGAAACTTCATTTTGCCCGCCCCCGGAATGCCTGTCGGGCTCTGACACAAGCACTTCTGCTTGCTCTGGGATCACCCGAGTGCGTTGCAATCGTGGTGCCCAGCGGGGTAGTGCTATTAATTGCGATCATTTCCATGAAGTTTAAAGTTTGAGTGGTTTGACACTTGTATGCTCATTTCGAATTGATTGACTGTTCTTTTACCCCACCGGTAGTCTCCAGACGTGGGAACCCACTGATTGCATACAAACTTGTGGGAAAGTTTTAAGGTGTTAAAGTGTCACAGGCTCATTTTTGGTATCATAGTTGCCTGTATATGATTGGTGTCCCATTTAGTCGCCTCTTACGACAAGCTGGGACGCACTGCGCCACTATTCTTTATCCGATGTCGCACGGAAACTGATTAAACTGGTCCATCACCTAGAAAATTATTCTGAGATAAACTAAACAAGGATACCAGATGGCAGAAAGGATTTTTGTATATTCAGTGAGATTCTGTAAGGCAAAGGTGATCACCGTCAACTACCTCCAAAATGATTGAGATTTTTATCTTCTTGTGGGTACAGGTGCACAAACAGACTCAAATCGGATGCCGAAACTAAACTTGTTTCAAGACGAATATCTCTAAAGATGCAGACATATGCGACCTTGAATTGATTAGGAGTTGGTAAGTACCTTCCAGGATTGCTGTAGTGTAAAATACTTAGTCAATTGTGGGCTGACCGGATAATCACAGTAATGACAGCATGTGCCAATCGTTTTAGGAACTTAAAAAGCAACGCCAAAAAGTTCTTTAAAAGAGGCTGGTGCCTTTATGTATATTGGCGCAGAGTTTAAGGTCTTGTGTCTTCTGGATGCGAAGATACGATGAATTCAAAATGGCCGAAATCGTTCAGTTCGGTCTAGCACTCTTGTTGGGCTTAAGTATATAAATTTTTACCTTTGTTTATTTTTGGTCAGTTTACTTTTTTGTGTAACATGTGCTTGCGTACACTCTGTGTCAAGAGGATAGTTTCGTAAGGGTAGTCTGATGAAAACAAACATGAGTTGCGACATTCTGACGTAAGTTAAGAATTGATGTCAGTAATCAGCTTGAGAAGTTGAGGAATTTTGCTGCATTCTCGCGAATATCACAACCTTTAACCGAAGTCAGTGATCTCCGACGGCATATTATAATGTTCTATTCTATCTACTTATGTTTTAAGCGCAAGTAATTATAAGTTAAGCAAGTCGAGCTCGGTTGTGCGGCCCTAGTATCCGATGACTATGTTGGAGCACCATTAAAAATGTATTCATAGTACAGAGACAAACATATAACGAAATATTGTTCAGAGGAAGACATGTGAATAATTAGAAACGATCTTAGCGCTGTATCTTCGAAATCGACACGAAGATGTATCTATTCAAAAATTCAAACTAAGCCTATCCAATACTATACTGAAACCGTATTATCTTGGCACTGTCTATATAAAATCTCGCTTCGTATTGCTTTGGAACGCTTTCGTAAAATCAGAACAGATGCTGCTTATGTGGTGTCATGAAGTTTCACTTTCATCATGCAATGAGTTGATTTCATTTCCAAGTTTTCTGCCATCTTTAAATAAAAAAGGGTTCAAGTATGGTCTGACCTTACAGGGCTCATATTACTCAATATTGATCTTAAAGCTCTCCGGCCGGCAAACTATGAGCCTGGTTTTTAACGGCGCTGTGTGTGTTGTACTGATTTACACCAGATACCTGGAAGCCGCTTTATAAAGGCAATGAACTTGAATGCCTTTCAGCAGGATAAGGAAGCTACATTTGTTCTCTTAAAGCGTATTTCGAAACTCCCGTTTTAGAGACCAAATTAATGCTAAGAGAAATATTGGTCCTGAAAGAATTGTTCGAAGCTGACAGGTCAAATCTAGAAGCATCATTTTTTAATAGCCTTCAGTTCAGATGAAGAAAATAGCGAGTCGTCTATGGAAGGTTTGCGACTATTGAAACAGAAGTAATAAGGATAAGTTTACTTACTTATTTTGTTTTAAGTGGCGCTACAGTCCGGGGTGAACCTGGGCCTCAGTCAACGAGCGTCTCCAGTTAGCTCGATCATTTGCTCGCTGTCTCCAGTTTCGCACGTGAAGTTAGCTGTAGTCCCATTTCAGACCTTAATAATCCAAGTCCTGCTCTTCAGCGCAGAGACCCTATGAAAACGAATAAAAATGCACAGCGTTCGAGCCCAAAACAGAGGGACAACACAGTTGAAAACGACCTCACTTAAGATGGTGTACAAAAATGAAAGGGGACCTCACCTTATTTTGTGTACACAACTGGAGGCAGCTGACAAAAGATCACACTAGCTCGAAAGCCATGTTAGCTGAGGCTCTGGTGCTCCCCCGAATGTAAATAGTTAGTAAGTAGAACGGAGGGTTTTTCTGTAGACTAGCACCTAAAATATGTTTAGAGACTTATAAGTTCTCACTGTTGGCTTTGATTGTAGTCTTAGATTCATCATGACTGCTTTGGTACTTTGGAGCGGGCTGCAGTTCATTTAGACTTTGTTAATAGACACATGTAGTCTTGTAATAGGGAAAATGTTATCTTTCAAAAAATATGACTAAAGTTTTCAATTGGCTTGATAGCCGGCTTGTGTTGGAAGTTAGCTATACGAATGTTATAATGTGGCTTCCCAGGCTTAAGTACTATACAATACAACAATAACTTTTGGTTTCTCTGTTTAATTTTCTGCTTCTACAATTTGAGAAGCTTACTGAAATTTGCGTCGCTGTGAAGTAAAAAGTCGAAAATATTCCATCAAGTGCGAAATACGAGGGCGGGTCAATAAGTCCGTGACTTTTGGATTAAAACACAGATTTTTTGATAAAAAAATAATTTTATTTTTCAACGTAGTCTCCCTTGAGCTCTATACACTTTGTCCAACGCTTCTCCAATTTTTTTATCCCTTCCAAAAAACATGATTTGTCGAGGTCCTCAAAATAGGCATTTGTTTGCGAGATGACTTCATCATTGGAGTCAAATCTTTTTCCACCAAGCCATTTCTTCAGGTTTGGGAACAAGAAGTAGTCGCTCGGAGCCAAATCTGGAGAATAGGGTGGATGAGGGAGCAATTCATAGCCCAATTCATGGATTTTTGCCATGCCAACTGCACATGTGTTTGTGGTCGACTGTGAGCAAACGCGGCACCCATCTTGCGGAAAGCTTTATCATGCCCAAGTGATCATTCAAAATTGAAACCACTGAGCCATGCGAGATCCCTACGGCTTCCACAATCTCTCGCACTTTCAATCTTCGGTCGGCCAACACCATATCGTGAATTTTTTCGATTGTTTCGGGTGTAGAGACCTCAACTGGGCGTCCAGGACGTTCGGCATCTTCAGTGCTTGTACGGCCACAACGAAATTCAGTAAACCACTTTTTTACCATTGAAATCGATGGTGCAGAGTCCCCATAGTATTTATCAAGCTTAGCCTTGGTCTCGGTAATGGTTTTTTTTCGCAAGAAATAATGCTTAATAAGCACACGAAATTCACTTTTTTCCATTTTCTCCTCAAATTAGTGAGTAGTCTGATAAAAATAGCTGTCAAACACAAACTAACTGACGCAGCAAGTTTAAATTTTGACAGGAGTTAACTGACAGATGCCTGTTGACAGGAGCAGTGTTGCTGTTTCAGTAAAGAGGTCAGAAATTCAAAAAGTCACGGACTTATTGACCCGCCCTCGTATTCCATCAAGTCCGAAATATTCCAAGCCATTCTCGACTGTTTTTAAAGAAGGTTCTATGCGCCGGTTGCTTAATAGACTTAAAGACTTAACTAGTTCAAGTCGCTTTTATAAAATCGATTTGTTTTCTATTTTGTCTGACCTAACAAACTTGTAACCAAACACCGAACATGATAATAAGAACATCCTTACCACTATAATGAGATTGCAAAATCCACAAGAAAAACTGCCGCCCTGCCTTCGGTAAAAAGGGCGTATGCCGATGTTTTGGCTGAGAGGATGTCCGTATTCGTACCATAACTTCAATAAGGCCGCAACTGTAGCCTATAGGTTCCTCAAAACACTCGCATTTTTGAAATACTAGGGCTATGTTCAACATAATCAATCTTTTCGACAGTTTCCTTATCGGCTGCAAAGCGACACTTAGCCAACGCAAGGTCGAGAAGCGTTAGACCGTTTTCTGGCAGTGTCTATCGAAATATAATACTTTGATACAAATTGTAACCACCCATTCGCTCATAGACGTCCTGCTTCCGTTTTCTTTAGACCAGTTATAAGGAAGATTCAAATTTCTATTCATCAGAAATCGGCTAGGAGATCAAACTTCCCGGCCGACAGCATTTCAAATTTCACCTCCAATACTAACTTTCCTTAATTAGAGAGTTGAATACCCTACAGGGATGTGAGTCTAGGTTTAACTTTCCACCATGGAGCTACTTGAAAACCATTCAAAACACATGACATTGTTATGGGTCCTTATGGACATGGGTGACACTTTATTTAATGGCCAATACATGTCCTATGACGATGATGGTTAATGATGTTACGATAGCGCAAAGTGCAGTGTGAACAAAATTCTCGACCGCACCTCTCCAATTTATGACGCGCCACGCTAAATGCATTTAATTGCCACGGTCCGCCCAATCTTCGACAATTTAGGTAGATGCAAATATATTCACTTTCCGGGATATGGATTTTTAACATCTCACACGTTGTTCCATAAATTGGCGAATTTCCTAACATACACCAGTGTATGGATTCCTAAATGACTGCGGACCATGTTCCAACTCAATCAGCGCCTTGCTCGTTCACACTTAGTACACATGCACATTGTTTCTCAATTAATTTTTTTCAAATTAAACTTTCACTAATTAAATTCATCCATTAGACTTTAGCAGCCTGACGAAACCCCAATTTGGGTGCTTGGTGAGTAGAGTCCAAGACTTTAAGTGTCGAGTGATGATGGCCTTGCAAGGGTTTCTCCATTTGAATGTCGCCAGCAATGCGACAATATCGCTTATTAAATCTCAAATTAGCACACATTGGAGCAATTAACGTCGCAGTGGATTTGCATATTGAAGCGGTTCGGGACCGAGATGGTTGGCTTTGCAGGTCACAACATTTACTCGTATCCGTACCAGTACAATGCGAGTAATCAAGGATAAATGGTTACACTAGTTACAGTGGGAACAGTTTACTTAGCACACTCTCTTGCCATGTCGGATATGAATTCTAGGGTAACATGAGTTTGGATTTAGCCAATCTATGAAGCTGGAGCTTAAGGGGCTTGGGTAGCAGCCCTGGGGCGTTGGAGAATGCATAAAGTAATTTTCTGCGTCATTTAATTAAGCTTAGTTGGTTCAACTGGAAGTTTGGGGAGAAGTACAGTGCCTGTTGATATGTATGGTATAACGTCGTATTCGTGTTCCAAGGGTTGGCATTGCGTTTATTTATCCGTAGAATGTGGTTTCGGGGTGGTTACGAGGATTGGATTTCGCCTCGCATCAGGATTAGACTTGCTTGATGTGCTGTTAATTCTGTTTGTTTGGTTTTTGTTTCTGAATTATTGAATACAAGTCAAGGATTGCGCTATAATCTGATTACGAATAAGTTGTGAGAGATAAAAGTTACATTGGAAACGGAAACACAAGTTCCGTGTGTATGTATGTAGTTGAGTTCAAAAGGGAAATATGAAATTGTATCTGCTAGGTGAGTGATCTATTGGCTGACTAACGATGTGTGTATGTTGAATTCAACTTCTCTTATCGTATTGAACGTGTAAACTTGAAAGAGCGCCTTGGGTGTATCTTCTGTAAATGTGAATGTAATTCTTGTAATCGAGGGCTGGATGTTGCAGGAAAATGGCGGTAATAGAGTGATGTCTACCTGGCGATGCCCATCGTTGTAACCACAACTACACATCAATAATGGTTATCTGGCACTAAAGTGGTAACCATCGAGTATTGGTTGGTGGCCATTAACACTCGACCTCTTGAACTTGTAGACACGAGTGTTGGGTACGAGAAAAATTGGTTGAATTTCCGAAATGAAGTCAGTTTGCGCTACATTAATACTTGGAGCCTATGCCAATAAGAATTTCGAAGAATAAATTAGGTTCTTCGAGGAGATATGTTGAAGCATGAGATCTAAAAGGCCAAGTGTAGTGGTCACATCCCAAAAGTAGCTTATTGATACGGTCATAGAACTGTTCCCCTAGCCTGAGAGTTGTGTCAGCATAGTACATCATGAAGAAAAGGTACGAGGGCGGGTCAATAAGTCCGTGACTTTTTGAATTTCTGACCTCTTTACTGAAACAGCAACACTGCTCCTGTCAACAGGCATCTGTCAGTTGACTCCTGTCAAAATTTAAACTTGCTGCGTCAGTTAGTTTGTGTTTGACAGCTATTTTTATCAGACTACTCACTAATTTGAGGAGAAAATGGAAAAAAGTGAATTTCGTGTGCTTATTAAGCATTATTTCTTGCGAAAAAAAACCATTACCGAGACCAAGGCTAAGCTTGCTAAATATTATGGGGACTCTGCACCATCGATTTCAATGGTAAAAAAGTGGTTTACTGAATTTCGTTGTGGCCGTACAAGCACTGAAGATGCCGAACGTCCTGGACGCCCAGTTGAGGTCTCTACATTCGAAACAATCGAAAAAATTCACGATATGGTGTTGGCCGACCGAAGATTGAAAGTGCGAGAGATTGTGGAAGCCGTAGGGATCTCGCATGGCTCAGTGGTTTCAATTTTGAATGATCACTTGGGCATGAGAAAGCTTTCCGCAAGATGGGTGCCGCGTTTGCTCACAGTCGACCACAAACACATGTGCAGTTGCCATGGCAAAAATCCATGAATTGGGCTATGAATTGCTCCCTCATCCACCCTATTCTCTAGAGCGACTACTTCTTGTTCCCAAACCTGAAGAAATGGCTTGGTGGGAAAAGATTTGACTCCAATGATGAAGTCATCTCGCAAACAAATGCCTATTTTGAGGACCTCGACAAATCATGTTTTTTGGAAGGGATAAAAAAATTGGAGAAGCGTTGGACAAAGTGTATAGAGCTCAAGGGAGACTACGTTGAAAAATAAAATTATTTTTTTATCAAAAAATCTGTGTTTTAATCCAAAAGTCACGGACTTATTGACCCGCCCTCGTACATCGGTGAATGACCAAATTTTCACATTAGGAAAAATCCTGGAAACGGATTCACTCTTTTGAGCTCTCTGAGGCGATGGCAGACCCGGCATAACTTAAAAGCCATTTGTACGAATTATTCCAAACGTGTGAAGGACTTTGGTAATGAGATATACTGTCATGTGATTTTATACATACAATGCTAAAACGAATAGCGCACAGGGTCACACAGACGACATCGACAGCATCGGTCGTTCCCAGCGTCGAGGAAAGCGCTGCTACTTCGATTTGGAGAAACAAATAGATTCCAAATTCCTAATTTGAAGGACAAAACTTAGATCTTACAATTTCAAGTATATGAAGTCGAGTGTAAGACGATGGGCGGGAAAGCAGAGCAGAAGAACGATTGAACATTCGGTCCCGTATACAGGGAAGCCGAATAGAGGGAAAGATACAACCGCGAATCCTATGAGCTGCGTCAAGATGTATATGTATTCCAGAAATACATACATATTCAGTCGGTCGTATCGAACGAATGGACAATAATGCTCTGATTGTGGATTTTGAAATCACAGCGTCTGGGTTAGAGAGGACAAATGAGATCGAAACAAGGTTTTGACGTCTTAACTGTTTTCCCTAAACTTTCGTAGGAAAAATTAACTTAAATTGAACCAATCACTAACCATGTCCATCCCATTCTCAGGAGCTTCTTTTCCTCTGTTACTCTTATTATAACTTCCTATCTGCATTGCTACTGCGTTGCTTGCAGGGGTGGTTCAATTTGCGGACTTTATAACCATTCCACCAGGCTGTCCTATTTTCAATCACCTTGTTATCGGGACCAGATTTTGTTTGTGCTTTGAATGAGCTAATATTTTTTCGCTCCGATTTCCCCCAAGATAATCTTAGATTTTAGAATCGGATTTCTTTAATTACAGCAATTCGATATATTGGAGTACCACAACACATCTTGGTTAATTATCACCAATATAAAATGCAACACCTTTCTCCAAGGATATTATTTATGATGCAATTAGTAAGGAGATTCTTGATCTTCCGGACGCATTCGGTTGTTGAATTTTAATTGAAGGTAGTGAAAGCGAGAATATACATTTATTCGCCAAACATCTTGCTCCATAAAAGATCAAGTTAAATATAATGTGGTCTGCATTTGAATTTTTGAGAGCAAGATGTGTACAAAACCATATTTGTATAGTGAAGCGATCAGGAATTTCAAGCGCATCTGTTATAGAAAAAACTGTCCTTCGAAGAACAGACCATTGAGGTAATCAACAGTTCACAATTCTCAACAGAGATTTGGAAGACTGTTGAGAATATTCCATCAGACTCCTAAATTTCGCCAGCTTTTTACTATGCGGCCTGGTTACCTGACCATGTCTTTGTCGACGTACCTTTTCTGAGTTTCAAGTATTCAAAAGTTTAAAATGCTCGAGGAGACAACCGCATCCGAGAATATAAAAGAATAATCCTAGGCACTACTCGCAACTTCGATATGATTTGCAAGATGAAACATGCTTCTTGAACAGCGACGCAACCGGAAAATAATGCGAGATGCGATTCAACCAAAGGCAGACTAAATTACGAAGTCTGCATACATGTTGACTCCTCGGCAGATTTGTCGAAGTCATACAGAAAGCCGCGTAGAACAACACTCCCGTTAGGAGGAAAGAAATCGTATATTACGAAGCTAAGTATTCGCCGGAAATATAAGAACTGATACGTCAAAAGAGGGGTGCACGCAAAAGATGGCAAAAATCCCGAGCTCCACATAACAAAACTTTCAGAAATCGAAAGATCTCTACGTATCTTGAAGGCTTGACTGCCGAAAAAAGTTCAAATTATTCACTGAGAAAAGCTATGAGAGTTATTAGAAAAACCCCAAATGCAATCGCTACCGATAAACAAAAACTATGGCGAGTGGGTAAAAGTAGACAAGGAGAAGGCGGACTTATTTGGCGAGCACCAAGAAGAAACGTTCAAACCATTTGACGGACGGTACGATTCCGACACCTGACAACTTATACCGTGTCGTTAGTCGAACTTTGCCAAACAATAAAAAAAATCTTAAAAATAACAAGGCCCCTGGATATGATTTAATAACCGGAGAGATCCTCAAGGAATTGCCAAAGAAAGCCCTGATCAAGCTTATGCATATTATAAGTGCCGCGCTTAAATTATTATACGTTCTAAGGCAATGGAAGGTCGCCAAGGTTATAATAGTTCCGGATCCAGGAAAACCGATTTTGACTGTAGTCTTAAAAAGAGTCATGTTGCTTGATCCAGAAACCGTCGGGCACTAACATTAATATTTCTGTTTAGGATCTCTCAATCTGCCCGGCAGGGCAGTGTATTCAATTACAATACGTCCACTTCCATGAAGCCAAACTTTCACCTTCTGGCGGCGGTATGTGTGAAAGTATGAACTTACCAGTATATCCGGTTGATCAGACTTAGAAACCCGACCTCGCATGCATCCCCATTAGCTGTTAATGTGTCTCTTGCTAATCTTCAGCTATATCACAAAAGTCATCTTGGCAAAACCAAGCATAAAGTGCGGACTTGCGAGTCACCATATTAACAACCAATTGACGTTGCGTTGACTTTTTTTGATCAGGTGATTGGGGGGTACCTTTATGGATGTGGAGGTATATGAAACCTGCGCTTGTTATAATGATATTAAGCGAATTCGATAAGTTTCAAGTCCTTTTCAGAGATAGTAGCAAAAGATGATTTTCTGTCCTTACTTGACGATATAATCACCCATAACCATCTTTACATCGTTGCTCATACATCGTTGCTTGTTGAAGATTTCATAGAAACAATCTTTGGGCCACAATCTAACAACCTACAACATACATAAGTAAAGCCTATCATTGCGAGGTATTACATGGATATACTCATAAACCTTGTGCCATATGTTAAGGTCCAGCGCTTAGAAACAAAAAAAACTTTGAAGAGTAGATAGCCACTTGGCTCCTTGATCTTTCAACAAACAAAAATAAAATTGTATCACCAATTTAATTTATATTTTGGTTTAAATCAAACTTTTCATTTCGTTGTCCTCCTTAGCTGACTTAATATGAACGTCAAATACGAAACAGAATATGCATAACTTTTCTTCATTTAACAATGCAATTTCAATTGTTGCAAGGATATCGGGGATTCCTTCATCCAAAGGAGCAGAAAGTATGTATGTCACGTTCTGACCAGCGTTTAGAGGACATTTGACACCATCAGCTAAATGATTGCAAACTTCTGATCCACCTTCTGGCATTTGAAATGGAAATGGATTGTCATTTAAATATGATACACCTTCTGCAGTAATCCTCTGTATATTGTTAACTGAAAAAGATAAGAGATTTTCATTATAATCGGCATTTACTTACTCGTATATTTCGACTCAAACCTGTAGTAAATCCGACAGATATATTGAATACTGTTCCGGTAACTAAGGTACAAGGACTTGATTCGCAGTCATTCACTTGAATGAAATCTGGGTACAGTATATCCTCAGTACCTGAAACAATCACCTTATGAGAAATGTCGTGTTACCATAAAATTTATATTCACATCTCCTAAATGGTGTAGATCCTTCTACTGAAATTCCCACAAAGGCTAAATAAATTATAAGAGCGACACAATACCGATATGACAGCATCGCGAGTTACTATGACAATAAAAATTTGAACAATATACCAAGAGACCTTGACTGGGAAACTAAATTGAGTCGTTTGCTTTTATATTACGTATCTAAAGCTATCTATCTATAGAGCAATGTTGTCAAGTTTTAAATCTAATTGTTCATTAGTTGTGCTCGGGTTGGTCGTCAAATAAATTGATACATCAAATTGGCCATTAAACTGCAAATGGATGATGCTCCGTTGCTGGATTTAATTTGTCTCCAAAAACAAACCTACAATTGAAAAAGGGTCAAAAAACTGTATCAAATCTACGATTTGCTTGTGAAAATGTGGAACGAAGATCGTTTAAAATGATAGCAAACAGACCATAATAGCAACAAACTAGAGAAACATGTTTCGAATACTTCGCTCCTGTTTGTTTTGCCTTTGTAAAGGTTTTTGTTTGTCCAAATTAAGAGGTAACATACTCGTAGTTTCCCGGATGTAACTTTTTAATGAAAAATATTTTACTGGCTTTGTGTGTATTTTGAGAAATTACGCTTTCTGAAAGATAATTCTTTCTTCTTAGTCGGCGAAAAAGAACAATCTACCCTGATGCGAATGATAGCTCATTCTCATGTCCTGACAGCTTAGAAGAAAGGACATCAGAGAGGCACTATGCATGATTGTATAAAGTCTCATAGAAGTTGAGACTTTTAAAAGCCTCCAGCAAATACATATATGCCTAACATGCACCATGACAATAAATGGAGTACGTTCCTGATTGACCCGATGCCACTGTGTCATCATATGTGGCTTTAATTCACATTTGAATCCAAAGTTCCTTTACATCTTGCTTCGATCATGGAGAACCAATCATAGCAATGGTAATTCATTAAGAGGTACTTGTTATAGTGCGGACTCACACTGTTTTCTCTGTTTTTTTTTTTTTACTGCGAGTGCAGGTTAAAATCTTTCCCCATTTTTGGGGATCGCAAACCCGTTCTCATAGTAGTGTCACTAAAAACATCTTCTTAAGATATGATATCAATTTTCATATCAACGCAACCAAGTTTCGACTTATCAAGTGTTTTTTTTTTTACACTAAGATCCAAAGGTTTCTTTCGTCTGAAATTTGTAGAATTGTATTGAGACTCGGTAAAGTGTTCTCAGCGTCGCTTGTGGTAAAATTTTAAAACTAATTGGCAGCACTGATATATGACACGTGCGTTAGGCCCAAGTCCATAGAATCCGTTGCGTCATGTCAAAAAATTGACAACTTATAGTGGAATGCATAACTTCGGACGAAATTGGTCAACTTTTAACTTTTTGTGCGTCTGACAAATGTTTCCATGGAAATTCATTCGGGTGCTCTTTTGTGTTTCATATGGTTTCAGATGGATTTTGGACGCAACGTACGTATTCATTGGGCACCTCTTTTTGTGGATTGTAAACGCAACGCACGCAACGGATTCTATGGGCTTGGGCCTTTATGTACTGTGCAGTTCTACATTCATTCACCCTTATCGTGAATTTCCATTGGAATCCTTTTTGAAAATGACTTCGAAGGTTTTGACGGCGGACAATCAAACAAAATACGAAAATTTAATTTGCAAAGACAATTAAAAATTGATATTGAATTTTTAATAAAAACTGAGAAAAATAATACTTTAAATATGTTTAGAAGTGCGCATTTCGTCTTAGCGGCAGATAGCTATTTTTCCGACGGAATTTTTTGTTCCCTTTCGAAAATTATTCACGACACCTATTTTGCAAAAAAAAAAGAAACATTTCGGGAGAAATATTATTCCCGATAGGGGTGTATGTGTTTTTTTTTTTAAAAAATACCTGGTTCTGTCGAAATGCAAAATATCAGCCGTTTTACACGGTATGTGACCTTATGATTTTTTAACTTGGAAATTCCTAAGGCTTCATCATCCACAACTACATGCTGATGCCTGGGCTAAATTTGCGAATTTTTCTTCCCCTGAAGTAGACGTAAGGATATATGTAAAGGGTTTTCCAATGAGGACTTGACAACTTTTTTTAAAATAAAACGCAAACCATTTGAGATATTTCAGAAACTTTATTATCGGTTTGAAGTACAATCAAAACATTTATGAATAGAACTCGACGCACGTTTGCAGCGGTCGATTCGTTGGATTTTCAACGATTCTGCCACACATTTCGGCCGAAACGGCCGCTATTTCGCGTTCATTGTTGGCTCTGAGCTCTTCCAACGAGGCGGCCAATCGACTGGCCCATTTCATGAGATAACACACTCACCATACTTACTCTTCAATAAATCGATTGTAACGAGTGCCGTGTGGCTTTTGGCACCATCCTGTTGAAACCACATGTCGTCCAAGTCCATATCTTCCAATTCGGGCCAAAAATAATCGGTTATCATGGCGCGATACCGATAACGCCGTGGAATTGACTGATTTGGATCGTTTGCTACGGACGCCTGAACGGCAGTTATCTGTCGACACTTTGACCAACCCGTTGTCTCATTGATACGGCAACATCACACAACGAATATGTAGACTCAAATTTTTGCACTAAACTTGTTATTGCATGTCTACTAGGGCGAGAATTACGACCGAAAATTGGAATTAACGCTCTTAAAGTTGCAGTCACCGTCTCCGAATTTCGGTAGAAAATTTTTATAATTTACAGACGTTGCTCGTTCGTGTACTTTAACATGATGAAAATGTTGAGTTTACTGAATAAATTGACAGTGACAGTTTGATGATTAGAGAAAGAGTGCGTTCACAAATTAAATTCAAAGTTGTCAAGTCTCTATTGGAAAACCCGATATATCGGTAATTGATAAATGTAACTTATTTATTTAGAGTGCATCAGTAGTCGCCACGAATTCGAACAGATCCCGCGTTCGATTTGTCACATTTACTGTTGGCGTCAACCACTCGCTGTATTCCGACGGCTCTAAAATTCTCTGTTTTTATAGTTCCCTTTCGATAAATTACCGATGCGCGTAAGGGACTGCAAGCTTGAATGGAGGTATTGTTAAGTCAAGTGTTAATGAAATGTTTTACTCCTTGTAGGACCCAAGTACACCAGAAAATAATATCGCATATTTATCTACTAAGCTTTCGATTGGGGATCGAATGTGGTGGACGCCCTGTACCATCGAACCAATTACAACCAAAAATATTTGTTCGCTGTCCCTCAGTGAAGTACAGACGAAAGTTGTGAATTGTATTTTTATTGTACACGACGCCAAACCTATAATTGGGAATATCACTACATATTTCCATAATCAAACAGATGCAAACTTAGTTGGCTCTTCGCCGGGGGTTTCTGCAGCAATAGTTTGGTCTTGCACGGATTGAAGGGCCAGTTTAATCTCAGCCAACTAAGCTCGTTGCAGACCATTATTTCGTAGCCCTAAGTCGATCTCCTAGCATTCGATGTACCAATTCCCCACTGAAGTTTCAGTCTATGATTAAGTCGCGAAGCTCAGCCATATTATATTCAGCCACTGATTCTGATGGTTGTTGATCACCCTTTAACCGACCGATAAGGTCCACAGTTTCGTTGACCGTCTTCAAAATTGGAGAATAGAATTTCAGCCACAACAATTACAAAACGTTTCATCATTAACAATATCCAACTCTACTTGCACAACAAAATAACACACCTCAATTGTCAATCAATTAAATTCCATGCATAGCAATTAAACACCTATTAAATGGTAAATTGTCAAAAGTATCAAATGAACATCATGTCACTAGCTTTACCGTTAATATTCAACAATTAGCAATGGTATTCATTTCATCATGAAGGGCGGGTCAATTAACAAAGGAATGCGAACACATAGAAATCACCCTCCACCTTAATGAACACGAATTCGTAACTTTGGGGACTCTGAATTGACAGACAGATACGACACACCGACAAACGTATGAATGTAAGGACAAAAGCTGGAATGTGTCAACAAGTATGGTCGGTCATAGGTATTGACAATTTAATTACCTTCAAAAGGACACCGGATACGGGGTTACCCAACAAAAGGTCGCCCTTTATGGTGGTATACTATAATATGTTATATCACGACAGCAGTGTTCCGAGATTGAGATGTCTGGTCTCTGTATAGGAAAGCAACAAAAAAAAAAAACAAATTAAAGGAGGAATGGAAGGATTTTGTTTGTCAGTAAAAAGGACACACGTGGAGACTGGTTTATTGTATTGATAAGTCATGTGAGAATTTTGTTAAAATAACTCTTTTGTAATTGTGTCGGCCTTTATTCGGATTGATTCGGAGTGGAAACGGTCAGGACTCAGATATAAATATGTAGTACGATATGTGTGACAAAATTGTTTTATACATAATTATAAATGTTTCTTTGTTGTTTTTGTGTCTTTATAAAGAGGTTTTCAGAAAGGTTTGCCAGGTGGACATTTCTTTAACAGAATTCATACCTATCCGTTGAATTATTTTATTTGAAAAGAAAGTTTAGTCAAGTGTTGGAGTTTTAACAATGTGGTCTGTTGGTTGCACTTCCATAAATTAAACTTGAAAGAGACACAATAAGTTAGTGGATAAAGAAAGTGTTTGACCCTTACCATGGGTGGTCAGTCCGTGTTTCATTTGGAAAAAAAAAAACAAACTTTTTCGCTTAAGGGACTTTTCCCCAGAAAAATATTTTTTCTACTTTATAAGGACACAGCTCAATGGCAAAAATATTTTTGCGAAAAACCCCAGTCTTTGACGACACTTTACTGCTCTTTAACTATTGTAGTTTCCTTTAACGTGTCAATAAACAATTGTATACAGAATCACCTTCGAGGCAACAAAATATGTATTGGAGATAAAATATGCAAATAATTGCACAGACTTCTGGATAGTACTATCACTGCTGTTGGTTGCCAGAGTAATATGATAACGCATCACATTGTTTATACATTTTTCTGAAATCAAAGGTCTCAATGAAATTGATTCCGAGCTTTACGGAGCAGCGAGCGTCCTCCGTCTCAATTCTGTAGTGAGAAAGTTTGTCCAAATCTTAATCACCTGCAAACTGCCACTGATAAGGATCAACCAAATAAATATTGTTAAGGGCGAGCATCCAATTCTGTAGATAAAATCTTTTTATCTAAATCCCTATTCATGCAGACAATGGCAAATAGGTGCCCGACAAGTAGCATAAAACTCAATATGACGTGAAAATTGTCCCTTTCGACTTGAATGAGAAGCAAGGAAGGGAGGACGTCTTTGGTAATAGTCCATACGGTGGTAAAGTACAGACCCAAGTCATAATCTTCAGAAACGGACATAGGTCTATTGATTTTGCGGCTGTATCTAGTCAACAATCAAAAAATCGTCAACCAAACTAACCAGACTACTTTGACTTGGACCATCACATCGTGGTAGCCAAGACGTCTCTAGTGTTTTATGGGAACTCCTGTCTATGTATGACTTAATTTTATGGGATGCATTGTGAGGAAGTTCAACATCGAATGGCTGCAATCGAAAGAGAATGCCTTTTTGCTATCGAGTATCTCTTAAACTCACGGTAAATTCGTTTATGGATCAGTGGCAGTGCTTAATGAGCTTACATCACTAGAAATCTCTGTGTCGAATGCAGACAAGCAGACCTGGAAAAGTAATTGATTTACAGAGCGGTCCTGCAGGATCTATCGGAATGTGAACATTTGGTTGGTTATGAACTTTCTTTATCTAAAATGGCACTTATAGGATCCAATCAGGTTGTTGCTCTACTGTTGGTCTACTATTTTAACTTTGCTGAATTTAAGTTTAGATACTGTGTCACTGAAGAACGGTCGTGAGTTAGCGATAGAGTTTTCGCTTCACTATCAGTATTCAGATTTGCATTTTCTGAGTACCTACAGACAAACCGACTGCAAACAAGGAAGAACCAAAATTCAAACGAATATTTACCACAATGTTGCAACTCTTTCTTTACCGACTAATTTACAAAATGATCGTACTCAATTGACTCGTTAGATTATGTTACTCGTAGATAGAAAATGGAGAAAAAAGAAACCCTCCCCAAAATCCGTATTTGAGTCTGCGACTTTGCTTTTCGGCAAAGAGTGTTAACCGATTCGAACAAAGCGCTCCACTATCCAGAGGCGGTTGAATTTGGTTTCATGGCTAAAAAGTATCGATAATATTTAAATTAATATATTAATTACTTTTCGAGAAATACACGTAGGCTTATCTTTTCGACTGTTTTTATTCGCCATATCTCTAGGCGCTTACTTGTTTAGCTTGGCAGATATGTCTACAGCCAAGCAATAACCATGTAAAGGGTGATTCTTTTAGAGGTACTTTTTTCAAAAATAAAAAAACAACTGAAAATTTCAATATTATCGATACAATCTTTATCATCATACAAAATAATTATTTTTTACGTAATATTGGGTAAAAATTTGAAGTTCCAACTTTTGATGACGCATTCGTGCATTACTTGTGATGTTTAACTTATCGAGTACCAATCTTACGTTCTCCAGTTCTCTAACCGTAGCCGGCTTATCCATGGAGACTTTGGACTTGATTGAGCCCCAAAGGAAAAAGTCTAGTCTAGCTGTTATGCATTCAATGCGATTCTACACCAATTGTCTTCAAATGGTTAGAAGAAAATTGTTTAGCGCTATTAGAAACTATGCTGTTGCTTGAAACTCGTTTTATTTTTAGCTGAAAATCTTTGTCAGATGTCAACAATGAAATGGTGCCAATAACACAGTTTGATGGTAACTACATTCACAACTTGGGCCATCTACGGTTTCATATTTACAGAGCTGGTACACTATTCAACTGTTCCTTTTACGAGGAAACTGTAGTATTGTGGAACTGCTGCCTCGACTTCGGCTACGCTTACTTAACTTAGAATAACTCACTCCAAGGTATGCGGATAATTTTGTTGTGAATTCATCAATTTTGTTATTTAATTAGTAAAATTCTGTGCCATCGGTTCATGGAACAGGGACTCCCGTTAGTTGCCTGTTTAAACTTACTTTACTTACTTTAGGTGGCGCTACAGTCCGGGGTTTACCTGGGCCTCAGTCAACAAGCTTCTCTAGCCAGCTCGATCCCTGGCTAGCTGCCTCCAGTTTCGCACACTCAGTTGGCTGAGGTCCTCTTCCACTTGCGTGCGCCACCTGAGTCTTGGCCTTCCTCTACTGCGCTGTCCCTCGGCGGCGGATTCGAAGACTTTTCGGACCGGAGCATTGGTGTCCATGCGCTCTACATGACCCAGCCATCTCAGTCTTTGGATCTTCACTCTTCTGGCTAGGTCCATGTCGCTGTACAGTCCATACAGTTCGTCGTTGTATTTCCTCCTCTATTCACCGTCAATGCAGACGGGACCGAAGACCGCCCGAAGAATTTTTCTCTCGAAGCAACCAAGAACACCCTCATCCATTTTTGATAATGTCCATGCCTCTGCGCCATAGAGCAGGACCGGGATTATTAAGGTCTTATAAAGGGTGACTTTTGTTGTCCGAGAGAGGGCTTTGCGACTCAATTGCCTTCTTAATCTAAAGAAACAGCGGTTGGCAAGAGTTATTCCTCGCTTGATCTCAGCGCTGGTGTCGTCATCTTTCTCCTCTGTGGGGGCATGCGCGCATATAAGGCTAGTGTTGGCGAATTCAGCCTTGATGCGGATTGCTACGAAGCGCTCGCTCACATGCCGGAAGCTGAGGACTTCTTGTCTTAGTCTGCCTCCGACAACAAATCCGCATCCAAATAAGCGCTGCCTTTGCCGTCGATAGCCATTGCCGTAGTAGATATCGCAGTTTTTCATCTTCTTTTTGTCCGGCCCATCCCATCGCATTTCTTGAATGGCGGTTACGTATGCTTTGCAGCAGTCTAGGGCCTCCGCTAGTTGCTCGGCTGCACGTGGGATCATTAAGGGATCTAACATTCCACGTGCATATCCGAAGCTCATTGTCCTTAAATCGTTTGCGTGGGTTGTCAACAGAAGATCCGTCCATATCCGAGGCTTGTTGATGTTTCGTAACTTATGTTTTTTTAAATGGCCGGGCAGTTACCCCGGTGGCACAACCCCCAACCTGGAGGACCAGTTCCATTTTGAGTGCCCCTAGGACGAGGGGTCGGTTACACCGAAGCCAGTAACCCGTTCCGGGATGTAAGCGCTGCCGTTGGCCCATATAGGGCTCGTGCGCCACCATCTCTTTTCCAAGACCCTGACTAAGTCCTGGAAATCTTTTCCGGCCTGAGCTCCAAATATGTCGGAGTAGCCCGCATAAGGTCTTGTTTTGTTTTTCCGCCACTAATCCTGATTTATGGCGCAAGAAACTCGCCACTTATCCCCTTCACTTCCCAATCTCTAGTAAGATTCTCAAATGCCGCCACGGGAAGGCGTGAAGTAGGGCTTATTAGCAGATGTTCGGCTGCAGAAGCTCATTCTTGTTATTTAAAGAACCAGCACCTGTCGGAAGATGCTACTTCTACGAGGCCTTATAGTAATCGTTGCCATCCTGTTGCCTGTTTATCTATATACAAATGAACTTCTCTGTATTTTAAAGTGAAGTATGTACTTGCATACCATTTGCTTATGCAGATTATACAAACAATAGTGGTTCGTCAAAAAAAAAAGAAAAAAAAAAAGAGAAACATTGTGGCGCACCACACTAAAGTGGTCCCACGCTCCCCACAATGGCCCTGTAATCAAGGCAGAAAAAACTAAAATGATGCATATCCCAAGCCTACTTCATAATGTTACGAGATAAAAAATACGGTTCGAAAACGGCATATGTGCTTCGTCACCGAAGAAACTTATTAAAATAGTCGAAACATACATCTTGGAGTTATCATTGACAGCGATTAAACCAGGAGTAATCAGATATAAGGGAAGTTCTCGCCCTCGCAAATTAACGAAATTGACCTACAGTCGATAACGCTTGTAAGATATTCAAAAACGTTGAAATGTTTAATTTTTTTAACTTAGTTTTTCGTATATCCTCACTAACTTACTGTAATCCGGAGGTGGACCTGGACCTGAGTCAACAAGCGTATCCAGCCTCCACGATCCTTTGCTTGCTTCCGCCAGTTTCGCACGCTAAGATGGCTGAGGTCCCCTTTTACTAGCGTGCGACACCTGAGTCTCGGTCTTCATCTACTGCGCTGTCCCTCGGGAGTGGATTCGAAGAATTTTTAGACCAGAGCGTAGAAAAAGTAGAAAAAAAAATTATATCTGTCCGAGATGTCGAAACTGGATACTCGTCACAGACATCACGCTGCTTTCTTTCGGCATATATCAATATCATCGAAGTATGCGAGTAATTGAACGGACTTTTGAAAGATTGTACCTCTTGAGTTTGCGCGTGTGCTTTGCATTATTCTTTCAAGGATGATTTTAAAGAAATCTCATCAGCACATCGCCTTGTATAAATCTTTTTTTGACATCAAAGGTCAGGGTGAGATGCTTACCGACCGTAATGGAGCAGAGTGCATTCTCCATCGTCATCCTGTATAAGTTTTTGCATTTATAATTTTCTTCCAGGAGATTTTTTGAATTTTTTATTACTCTAGAAAAGGTGATTGTTGTGATTTTATATTTTGCGCAAATTTATTTTTTGCGTTTTTCCACTTTTAATCGCTTTTAATATTGCTAACTCAGTTCTTAGTGTTATACTTTCCGTCGTCCCGATCGAAACACATTCCTGCAAGAGTGCGAACTTAATTTCAGACTGAGATGAGAGCTGAACTAAATTTTTTGATAAACGTATTCCTGTGAATGCCTCGAATTCATGATTACGTACCACTTTTTTACGTTTACATTTTATGTACTTTTATATCCGTCCAGCTATAAACGGTATATGGAAAGTTGGTGCTTAGAAAAATATTTCTTTATTCTTTTCAATGAATTTGTTATACGAGAATTTTTTTTGGAATTGGTGTACATGAGTAAATTCATCCTACTCGCAGCTTTAAAAGCTGTAAAATAAGGAGCTGATGATTATTTACCACAATGCGATTTCGAACGAAAGGCATGACATTGATTTTCGAGCATAATAACTGCCACCGTCTTAGAATGCGAATTGACCAGCACTAGAAGATGTTCTTTGGTAAGAACCAACTTAAATAACACTATCTAAACCAATCTTAAGTATATTTATATGGCGTGCCTTTAATTTTAAATGAAAAGCTCATTCGTAGTTACTTGAGTTACTGTTCACTGCCCGAAAGTTTTGAACTTCCAACACCTTTTGTCGATCGTTAAATGACCAATGTGGCTTAGCGCTTCATGATCAGCAAATCCCCATGTCACCTCGTGTATTTTGAGATGAGGAAACAAAGTGCTTGCCAGAGTGATATTCTTCCTGACACAGAGTCAATAAGCCCTGGTCCGTTTCCAGGCTTTGTATCATGTCATGTCATCACATTTACATGCTTTGTTAAGGAGCTCGTTGAAACATACCACCTTGATCAAAAAGTTCCGTGTGGCGTTCCCATTGTTCCAATTTGAGTTCTGTTTCTGTTGTTAAGTTGGTACATCTGTTGTTAATATTCCCTCTTAATCTTAGCATCATAGCTTGATATTTGCAAAAGTTACGTAGCCTAGAGTATATCTATCTCTGTGTGTGTTGGAGATTTTTTAAAATTTTAGAAATGAATTTAAATTTGCAACAACGAACTTGTATTCAATTTTGCATAAAAAACGGATTTAATGGTGCGCGAACGTTGGAAATTTTGGGAAATTAAAGAAAACGGTCGTTTACCTATGTCACGAGCGGTTCAAAAGTGGTAGTGAGTCAATCGAAGATGAGGGACGCAGTGGCAGACCATCGACATCGAAAACCGACGAAAACATTGAAGAAGTAAAAGAAATGTTGGTCAAGAACCGCAAATTAATGAGATGTTTTGCGAGGCTGAATCTGATTTCACATTCATCAAAAGGATCATTACTGGAGACGAGACGTGGGTTTATAAGTACAACACGCAATCCAGACATCAGGCAAGTGAATAGCGTTCACCAAATGAGCCGAGACCAGTCTTCAGTCAAAAAAGAGGCAATGCTCACGGTTATCCTGGATTATGTAGTCCATTATGAATTTTTGCCAGAAGGCCAGACAGTAAACAAAGAGTATTATTTGGGCGCTATGGCGTTTCGTAATTTTTTGACGACAAATGTAACAAACACCATCCAACAACCACCGAATTCACCTGATTTGGCTCCCTGTGACTTCTTTCTGTTCAATCGCGATAAAAAAAAACTACGGGGAACACGTTTCAGTAGCCGAGAGGAAGTAATGGAGAAATCGCAGGGAGGACTGATGGACATACCGAAAACCGAATATAAAAAATGTTTCGTGGATATAAGTGTGTTGCAGCCGATGGGGATTACTTTGAAGGAGACAATGTAGATTTAGATGAATAAACTTGTGTTTTTAATTTTTGAACTTTTTGATAAGGTGGTATAAAGGTGGCTTCATGTTAGGTTTATGTTAGGGAAATTCAGCCTTATTGCGTATATTTAGAGTATATTTCAAACCCTATTTGAAGGGAACCAGTTAAAGATGATTCAGTAGGCGTTTATCTATTGGTATCCAATGCAATAGGTATGTGTATATTAAGAACATTTGAAGGCACTGTATACCTTTTAGATAACCCTGTGACACGGGTTTTTATTTTCACCAGAAATTCAGAAAAACTCGCATAATAGTATAGTATCTCTGCTTTACGTAGGCACTGCATACTCATGAAAATTCATTTTCCTTACATCATCTTACATCCCCCATTTCCATGTTATACGAGTATGTGAATTGCTGTATCTGTACCTATGGTAGTGTGTATAAAAATCTGCATCAAAGTTTTTCCACTTCATACAACTCATTTTAGATTTTCCTTTGTGTGGAAATCCAATTTGTCGACGTGCAAGTGCGAAATAGATTTTGATTGATTCAATTTTTCTTCTTCATTTTCGATGGGAAAGTGTCAGCTAGCCAAAGTCGACTCGCAAATACATATTGTAAGCATCTCCTCTTTTGGTGCTGGTATGGATAAGAGCTCTTAAAATTGGTTCAGATACGAGTACATTGCCAGTAAATGTATCTATCGAAAGAATTTGTCTGATCTATGGGATGAGTGTACTTGAGGGACTAATAGGAATTTTAACTCTCTGATAAAAATGGAACAATCTAATTTAAAAAAGGTCACACTTGATACGGCTTATGTGGTGTATTGATTTTTGGCACTGACTAAGGGAATTTTTCCACCAACACAGCAGTCCAGGGCTAGGGGGTTCTTTTTTGTATTTTCCTTTTTTTTTTTTCCTTAATCCACAAGGGAAGTGCATTTTCGAGGTTGTGTTGGACAATGGACATAGTATGCAATCATACCCATCATCCGACCTTTTGTTGGAATTGAAATTACTTTCGTAATGATGATAATGACGTAATGAGGGGTGACGGAAGTTGTAGTTGTATACATCCACCAAAGAAGAAGATCCACTCTAAGCCGATTGTGTCACGCTTAAGTGACCACCAATCGCATATCGAAAAACGATTAAAGGTGATTTTTGTGAGTTTTTCTTTCTTCTCAAGTTTTTTTTTTTTTTTTTTTTTTTCGTTTTTGTCTGATTAAGGTAATTTCGCGTTCGACTACAATAAAAATAGACGAACATAAGTCTCTTGGGATACATCGGAAGCCATATGTGTATACCGTAGATAATCCCTGACCATACAATGAAAGATATTCGTTTTGTGGTTTCTTTTTCTAATTAATATAAAACAGCTTTGGTTGGTTTCATCAATTAAGCTTATGAAATGATGCATGCAATATTATTTCTATTTTCCTGGGTGTATCTGTACTTATGTTTAGTAGATGGATTTCCGAATAAATGGGATAAGACATCCCAGCCAGCGAACTCTGAATATTGACTCTTCCAACTCATAAGGAATCATTAACGACTATTTTCAATCGTAACATAGTCAAACCAAGGATATCCGCCTTCTTACTTATTCCATTGTAAATATTAAGCATCGAAATAAGTATTGACCCGTCAAGTGTTTTGGTCATGAAGGGCTAAAAGAGCTATTGCTCCATAAAGTAAGTTTAAGATGCTAGATCAACCACAATTGTCTTAGAAACTGAAGAATTATTTTGTCAACGATGTCTTGCAATTCTTTAGTAACTTACATCTTTCTGACAAAGTTATGTCTCATTATGGCGAGCAGAGCCAAACAAGCTTAATTACCATAATTGGGGCTCTGAAAATCCACGCTTAGTTTAAGAGAAGTCATTGCATCTTGAACGTATGACTGCTTGGTGTGGTTTCTGTACTGGCAACAATATTGGCTCATTTTTGTTCCAAGACGACGATGGAAATAGTTACCGAGATTTTTATAGCCAGAAATTGACTATTTGAATTGGGACGAGTTTTCAGTTGTTTTTCTCAAATTACTTTTTCTTCTTCTTGGGATTTGGGACAAAAGTATAACTGCCTGCCTTTCTGGGTTTACTGACAGTTTCACTGCAACGCACCAGTCAGGCACTGCTGTTCTAAAAGCATTGTGTTCTTGTGGGTGTTCAACTTTCACGATGTCAAGCAAGTCATTGTCGATTGGCAATCGTTTTGTAGCCTTAAGTTTTAAGTTTAACTAGTAAGACATCAATGACTTTGTCCACAGAAGGGTTAAAACCCACCGAAACCGTATTTCTCGGGAAGTTGTGGTTATTATACTGTTTTCGAGTATATTGTCAAAAGCACCCTTAATATGTGAAAGAGCACAAATTGAGATCTCGTTCCGTTAAAAAAAAACGTTCTTTTCTGTGACATCAGATTTAAAAAGGCTTACTCACTTACTTAAGGTGGTACTACAGTCCGGCGTGGACCTCGGTCTCAGTCAACAAGCGTTTTCAGCCAGCTTGATCTTTTGTTAGCAGCTTCCAGTTTCACATACAAAGTTGACTATCAAACTTTTTGTTTGATGTCAGCGCTGGTGAATTTATAGCAGAACCTAGGTAGGCAAAGTCCTTTAATTTCTTGTGTTGCCTTGTCTAAATCATTTTTTGACATCAAAGGTCTGCGTTAGACTTCAGCTTGGATATAACTATCTATACTTCATCCAGGTCCAGCAGCTCTAGTCTTTTATTGCAGTGCCGCACCGCGTGCTTTTTGCTTAGCTGCATGTGCTTGCCGGCATTCATCATCGAACCAGGGGTCTCGTGGAATTGGTCGAGTGAAACTCAGCACATCTCAGATGGCTTTTTGGCAACGTTGCCATTGGTCTCCGCTGCTTGATGCTGGCGGTAAGAGACCTCTTAAGAAATTAAAAAGGACACGATCGGAAAGGAATTTGGCGATCTCTTTCGATTGTAGCCGCCTGACGTTGGAATTCCTCACAATACCACCTTGATCAGAAAGTTCCCGGAATAACCACCGTGTGGCGCTCCTATTGTTCCGATTTGAGTTCTGTTTTTTCTGTTAAGTTGGTACATCTATCTCTGAGTGTGTTGGCAATTTTTCAATTACTTCCTCTCGGCTGCTGAAACACGTTCCCGTAGAGGTTTTTTAACTCGATTGAAAGAAAGAAGTCACATGGAGCTAAATCAGGTGAATTCGGTGGTGTTGGATGATATTTGTTGCATTTTTCGTCAAAAAATTACGAATAATGATGGCACTGTGCCACGGTGCGTTATCATGGTGCAAAATCCACGAGTTTTCTGCCTACAATTCTGGTCTCTTTCGGCGAATTGCTTCACGCAAACGTCTCATAAGGCCCTAATAATACTCTTTATTTACTATCTGTTGGTTATTGACCAACATTTCTTTTACTTCATCAAGGTTTTCGTCGGTTTTCAATGTCGATGGTCTGCCACTGGTAAACGACCGTTTTCTTTAGAAAATCGTTACCGAAACACTTTTCCAACATTTCCAACGATCGCGCACCAGTAAATACGTTTTTTACGCAATATATAACACAAGTTCGTTGTTGTAAATTTTGAAAAATCGCCAACACACACAGAGATAGATGTACTCTTAGCTACGTAACTTTTGTAAATGTCACGCTATGATGCTAAGATTTAGAGAGAATATCACATCAGGTGTACCAACTTAACAAAAGAACTCAAATCGGAACAATGGGAGCGCCACACGGTGGTTATTCTGGGATCTTTCTGATCAAGGTGGTATTAACTTGTCTTGGCGTTGTTCCGCAACCGTACCTTGGCTACAACAAGATAGTGGTCCGAGTCGATGTCCGCTCCTCGGAACGTTCGGACATGCATAATACTAGAGGAGTGTCTTGCGTCGTTCATAGTGTGGTCAATCTGGTTAACAGTTGATTAATCAGGAGTTCTCCAAGTCTCCTTGTGAATATCGAGATGAGCGAACCGCGTGCTAGATACGACAATGTTTCATCCCGCCGCGTAGTCGATAAGCGTGAATCCGTTATCGGAGCTGGTGTCGTGCTGGCTATATTTTCCGACAGTGCTCCCAAAGATGCCCTCTCTTCGCAGCTTTGCATTGAAATCGCCAAGGACAATTTTAATGTCATAGCTAAGGCATTACTCGTAGGTCTTGGTCAAGAGCTCATAGAAGGCATCTTTGGTGTCATCATCTTTCTCATCTGTTGGGGCGTGTGCACATATCAGGCAAATGTTGGTAAACGAAGCCTTGATGCGGATTGCTACGATGCTCATTCACATGCCGGAAACCCAAAATTTCTGTCCTAAGCCTGCAAGACCAAGACCCTGATTTAGTCTTGGAAATCCTTGCGGCCTGAGTTCCAAATATGTCGAAGTAGCTCGGATAAGGTCTCAATTGTTCAGGGATTTTTCCTTGCACCCTTGATTCCATCTGAAAAATTCATCCTCTGTTCCGTTTACTGTGCTGATATTGTCTACTGGTTAGCCATCGCTAAGTTCAGTCCGCATAGACATTGACCAGTACCCGACGGCTAGCACGTGGAGGTATGAAAAATTCATGCTTGACTTTAAAAAGTACCAGGGACTTTCAGATAAAATTGCACGTTTATCATTAGATCAGAAATGCCGCTGTCACACTTATTGCATGTTTCGGGCATTGCATTCATTAGAAAAATAAAAATTAAAAAAATGTTTGCTTTGGAGAGCTCACTTCTGCACAAGATAATCTGATAATGAACTCAATCCACTAACGCCAGGTCACTTTAATTTTGATGATTCCTACTTGGCACCATCAGATGATGTACCAACAACTTAGTCATAATCAAATAATCCAATCTTCCAACTGAAAAAAAGGGGCACGGGATTTGTTATCTCTTCAAATCTCGGTAAGGATGGATTTGTTCATGTCGTGATACTCGAAACTGTAATCGAAGAATAAATCCGACCAATACAAAAACTTTAAATTTCAAAATGCTGAAACTTTGTTCCAGGGGAGATGGAATGTTTATAATTTTCTCAAAATAACAATACAACGTTACTATGATTTGGCAGTTGATTCACAAAAAGCTTACGCATTTAATACGAAATTAATGACTTAATTAGTAAAAGAGATAACTTGGATATTTATGTAGTTTGGATCGTCTAAGTCATGGTTACCGATTTCGTGCGGTTGCATTTAAACATCCATTAGACCATAGTTGTTTTAGTCCAATAGAGTTATCAAGACCTAAAACCAGCAATGAAGGCACTTCAGTCTTTTTCATATTTCGGAAATATCCTTTTATTCTACGTCATTGGTGTTAGTACTGTTCGAAACTTTGAAGTAAATTCCATAGCCTTGGATGGAAAATACAACATTATATAAAGTTGCTTTCATTCTAGTTTTTTTCTAAATATTACATGAAAACGAAAACAATTACTTGTCACTTTAGTCCTGTCTACACGGCAAACTCAACTTGCAAATTGAGACCACTAAACTGGGAGCAATCTATCATGAATGTTGAGGTTGATCTAATTGGGGTCCTGCGGAATGTATCAGTAAGAATTTTAAATCAACACTTACTATATGTCACCGTATATCAAATATGAATTTGTATTCAAGGTTCATTTTCAATTTTTCAAATATACCAATCAATTTCGGCCGTTCATTCTGAATAAGACCCTCAACGGTTGTGATATAATGAAGAATAAACCAAGTGATGCATATATTAAACCGATTTTTCAAATCATTTCCACATATTCGAACATAAACCATACATGTCCGTATTCCGTGAGTTAATTGTTGTTCTGTCTCAAGACCTTTTATTTTGTCTTTTCATTTTTAAAGGGTCATATAAGTGCTAAAGGGATTTATGGAGATATCAATTTTATACCGTTTTTCATCCCAACCGGAGTTTATAAATTGGTATTGACTTACCATGAGGGATGGCCATTGGCTTTCTTGGGCGACTTTGAGATTGGTTTAACTGTTGGAGAAAGGAAAAACTTTACAAGGCCTAGATCAAGTGTAAATAAAAAAAGTAGTATTCAGTAATATAATAAATGTTGCGAATTAAAAACTGTAGGCATTTTTTTGTACACTACTGTAAGTGTTCTCGTATAACACATACTTAAGATTGTCAGAAGTAAATGTTAACCGAAAGTAAGAAACTATTGTCATATCGTATGATGCTCACACTTTCTCATTTCTTTTACATAAGCGTACCGCTTCATATGAAAGTATAAATACAACCCGTCATGTCAATGTTGGGGGGCTCTCAATAAACTGTCGTAAGTAGCACATCTCCTCTCAAGTTGTTTCATTTGACTCGCTCGCCTATCCTACAAAATTCAGAAGTGGGATACCGTTTAACTTTATCTGAGTTCAAAGTATTTGTTTGAGTGCTTCAAAAATGTCAGAATTGTTTAAACAATTAGTTGATAAAGCGACGGTACCCATCCTAAAAAATATTTTACGATCGCTGGGTTTGAAAACTGATGGGACTAAAGCGGTGTTAAAACTACGGGTCGAAAAAGCAGTCGAATCCTATACGGACGAGAATCTGGAAAAAC
Source organism: Volucella inflata (assembly GCA_928272305.1). Taxonomy (NCBI): domain Eukaryota; kingdom Metazoa; phylum Arthropoda; class Insecta; order Diptera; family Syrphidae; genus Volucella; species Volucella inflata. The sequence goes on along the minus strand of OV743716.1, from coordinate 143,845,796 downwards.
TCGCGCAGGATTTTATGGCCGATGGTGAGCAAAATAACGCAGATTCATCCACCGAACACGAGTCAGAGGAAGAAACGCGGTACGAATCACCTGTACATGCACTACGCAACGACGTTGATGAGGAGCTTAATAAGCTACGAGAAGCATGCAGAAAGAGGGAGGAAATCATTTCACTGAAGCGACGACTGAAAGAGCTGCAAATGGAGGATAATGAAGAAAATCACAGTCAGAGATCACATGTTTCGCAAAACTTCAAGGACATGGAAGACTTATTGTGTCCATTTACTGGGGATGACAACTTTCCCATTGTTCATTGGGTAGAACAGTTCGAGGAGAACGCCGAAAGCCTTCAACTCAACGATCGAACCAAGTTCATTTTCGGAAAGAGGCTCCTTGGTGGAACAGCAAGGCTTTTCGTAAGATCTTTGAAAATACGAAATTGGACAGATCTCAGAGATGCACTTTTGGGTGAGTTTAAGCGCACTGTTACGAAAGCGGATATTTTTAGTGAGTTAAGTGCAAGGAAAAGACGGCGTGAGGAGACATTGCAGCAATATGTGCTCAGCATGCAGGAAATCGCATCCCATAACCCCATAGAAGAAGAAGATTTGATTCAATTTATAATCAAGGGCATTCCAGATTCCGAACTCAATAAGAGCATGCTGTATAACGCAAACAACATCGATCAGCTAAAAATAGCACTAAGAAAATACGAAAAGTACAAACTCAACAGTCGCGATCATTTCCCGCTTAAATCAAGCACATCCCAGTTTCACAACAGCAGCCGAAATAATCAAACGAATAATGCATTCAAGAAAAAAGAATACACCAGTAATGCACCGGCCAATGTGTCATGTGCAAAATAAGAGTTCACGTGTTTTAAATGTGGTGTTCGTGGGCACATAGCCAAAAATTGCTCCAGCAATAACCCAGTTTTGATTGTCAGTGAAAGCAACAACAGCAGTCATCACCCACAGCTAAGCAGCGCTGATAACAACGAAGACTTTTTAAATGTAAACAACATCCATGCAGAAAACATCAACAACGTGTCTAAGCGCAGTACCGGTCGCATCATGCCAAAGTGTAGCCCAATTTCTAATCATTTTGAAAAAGAAATTTCCTACATATTCACCGACGGACATTCCGAATGTGCGTGTACTTTAACGTCGCTCTTGGACTCAGGGAGTCCGATAAGCTTTGTGCAAGAAAAGTTCCTGCCGCAGACTATGATTTCACCATTGGATGAAGACAGTCACACATACAGTGGAGTAAACAACAGCCCGCTTCAAGTGTTGGGAAGTGTCAATTCACGTATATTTTTTGATAACAATAAAACTAATTTATGTTTACTTGTAGTGAAAAATCAGTCAATGAGTTATCCAATCGTTTTGGGGAGAAATTTCATCGACAGGATTGGCATGGTTTTAAAGAAAGCAGACAAGAGTGATGGAAAACAAGATCGTATTTTGCCAGTGACAAGCAGCGACAGGTGTAATCGTTCTTCAAGTTCATTATTGCCGTCATCAAGTAGTTCTGCAGAAACGCTTGCAAATGGAAAGGATTTGTCGTCATCATCTTTAAGTCAGTTTCGCAGTTCGCAAGTTGATTATGTAAGTACGTCTTGTGAAGAATCTTTGTTTGTAGAACAAATTTTGAACATTAATGTTTATGAAAACAACGATTTTGATATAAAAGTAAATCCAAACATTCCAATAAATATTCAAGAAAGTGTGAAAAGAATAGTCAAACCAGCTTTTTGTGAATCTGTTAGAGAACATATTCCTGTAGAGAGTCAGTTCAAAATGAAGATAGTGTTGTGTAAGGATGCTCCATTTCATAGTTCACCGCGAAGGTTGCCATATTCGCATAAAATCGAGTTAGAGAAGATTCTTAATGATTTATTAAGCCAAGGTATAATACGTGAGTCTTATTCAGAATATGCTTCACCTATTGTTCTCGTCGAGAAGAAAAATAAGGAGCTTAGGCTATGCGTAGACTTCAGGGAGCTTAACAAAATTACTCTTCGCGATAACTATCCCCTGCCTTTAATCGGGGATAACATAGACCGGTTAAAAGATAAGAAATATTACACCACGTTGGATTTAAAAAACGGTTTTTACCATGTGCCACTTGAGGAAGAGTCAATGAAATTCACGTCGTTCATTACACCGAATGGACAGTATGAATTTACCAAAATGCCGTTTGGGCTTAAGAACGCTCCGTCTGTTTTCGAGCGTTATATAAAGCACATATTTGGTAAATTGATATTGCAATCGAAAATCTTGACTTATTTAGATGACCTTCTTATAGCGACGGAAACTTTAGAAGAACACCTAGATATTCTTAAGGAAGTAATTAGTATCGTCGTTAGCAAAGGCTTAAACCTTCGATTAGACAAGTGTGTTTTTTTAAAAAGTGAGATCACGTACTTGGGCTATAAAATAAACGAAGCCGGTATTAGTCCGAATGAGGTTAATCTTTCGGCTATTAAGAACTTTCCGCTACCTACTTCAACTAAAGACATCCATAGCTTCCTTGGACTTTGCTCCTACTTTAGGAAGTTTATACACCAATTTGCTAACATCGCAAAGCCTCTGTATGATTTATTGAGGAAAGACACTCCGTTCAAATTTGGTCTTAAGGAAATAGAAGTCTTTAATTTGTTGAAAACCAAATTGATTTCAGCACCTGTTCTATCAATTTATAGCCCTAATAATCCAACAGAACTCCACTGCGATGCCAGCTCGCATGGATTTGGTGCAGTCCTACTGCAGAAACAGAGCAATGCCAAGTTTCATCCGGTGTTTTATTTCTCGAAGCAAGTTAGTGAAGCTGAAAATAAATTCCATAGCTATGAACTTGAGACCTTATCCATAGTCTATGCTTTGAGGCGGTTTCGTATATATGTACTAGGTATTCCATTTAAGATCGTCACGGATTGCCAAGCTCTTGTCCTGACGCTTAACAAAAAAACATTGAATCCGCGAATATCAAGATGGGCGTTGGAGTTACAATCCTATGATTATTCAGTTGAGCACAGGAAAAGCGATCGGATGTCACACGTTGATTCTTTAAGTCGATCTTTCAACATTTTGTATGTGGAGGACGAATCGTTTGAATTTGTTCTAGCCGCCGCACAAAAACATGATCCAAAGATAGTTGCAATTGAGGAAGGGTTGAGTACTTCCGAAAGTCCACACTATGAAATGGTTGATGGACTAATTTATCGAAAAGTTAAAGGCAAGATTGTTTTGTATGTCCCATTTAACATGGAAGATCAGGTTGTTAGAACTCATCATGAGTCACTTTGTCATCTGGGTGTAGACAAATGCTTTGAACATTTATCCGGGACTTATTGGTTTCCAAACATGAAGGAGAAGATTAGAAAAGTTATTAAAGGCTGTCTTAAATGCATTTATTTTTCACCGGACTCTGGTAAATCAGAAGGAATCTTACATCCAATTCCAAAAGGAAAGATCCCATTCGATACGCTTCATGTCGACCATCTAGGCCCTTTTCCTTCATCTCATTGCAACAAAAAGCACATTTTAGTAGTTTTAGATGGTTTCACCAAATTTTCCAAGCTGTATCCAACTAAAACCACTTCGAGTAAGGAAGCTATAGAATGTTTGAAAACCTATTTCGCAAATTACTCTAGACCTAACCGAATAGTTTCTGACCGTGGATCTTGTTACACGTCAAACGAGTTTGCAGAGTTTTTAAAGGACAACAACATACAGCACGTCAAGGTAGCAACCCACTCACCGCAATCTAATGGTCAAGTTGAGCGGCTGAATAGAGTGATAACACCAATGCTTGCAAAACAATGCGAGTCGTTTACCACAAGTAATTGGGACAAAAACTTAATAAAAGTTGAGTTTGCTATAAACAACAGTGTGAATCGTAGCACAGGTTATACACCCAGTAGTTTGCTATTTGGTAGGGATCAGAAGGGAAAATTCTGCGACAAGGTGAAAGAGTTTTTAGCGAACAACGTTGATTCTGAAGAAGTTAGTCTAGATAAAATTAGGGAAGAAGCTCAGGGAAAAATTGAGAAAGAGCAACTGAAGAATAAAAGATATTATGATAGCCGTCATAAAAATCCAACAGCTTATAAACCAGGAGACTATGTCATGATCAAAAACGTAGATACAACACCAGGCGTAGGCAAAAAACTTTTGGCCAAGTTTCGGGGGCCATACGAGGTGAAAAAGGTCTTGAGGAATGACAGGTATATTATAGGTGATATTGACGGATTGCAATTAACAAGATTGCCATACAAAGGTGTATGTTCTCCGAACAATATGAGGTTATATGCGATGCCAGAAGCTGATTTAAAGACTGGTGAAAACGACAAAGGAATAAATAATACTTATAGAACCGACGACAACAATCACATTTGAATAACGATCACCTGAAAGAACAGCTGTTTAATTAAAAAAAATATATATATTTGTTTGTACCTGCCAAAATGTCGATGGATATTTCTTTCAATGTTTGAAACGATATAATTAATAATGTATCTTAACTTTATTTGTTTTGTATTTCAAAGATATTCGACTTAAAATTTCTAAATTTCAAAAAATTCATGAGATGACAAATTCAGTAAGAACGATTAATTGTTTTCAATGTAATAGTTATATAACTTTTCATATGTATCAACAATCATTTGTAATATTAAAAATATCAACTAAATGTTTATCTTTAAAGTTTCAATAAGAAATTACTCTTAGGTAAAGAAGATTATTGTAAAATATGTATTAAACAAAATGAAATGTATCTTAAGAAAAAAGTTTTATGAAAATTATGTATAGAAAAGATATTGTAATCGGGTCGATTATGCGGTCAGAATGGCCGAGTTGTAGGCATTTTTTTGTACACTACTGTAAGTGTTCTCGTATAACACATACTTAAGATTGTCAGAAGTAAATGTTAACCGAAAGTAAGAAACTATTGTCATATCGTATGATGCTCACACTTTCTCATTTCTTTTACATAAGCGTACCGCTTCATATGAAAGTATAAATACAACCCGTCATGTCAATGTTGGGGGGCTCTCAATAAACTGTCGTAAGTAGCACATCTCCTCTCAAGTTGTTTCATTTGACTCGCTCGCCTATCCTACAAAACTTAAGAGTTTCATTTCAATGTCTTTATTTAATCATTGTTAACTTACATCCTGGATTCTAGGTTGAAATTGTGCAGAAGAATCAGTAAAATACTTAAGACTCTTAAGTACAATCACTTTCGCTAACTCTGACAAACATTTATTTTAGTTAACATTCACATAGAAAACATGTGAAAGAGTATGCTGTTGTCACCACCCATCTGATCCTGTAGACGAACAAGAATATCGTCCCTTCTCTAGTCTGTAGTTACCGTTTAACACCAATAGATCGCTCTATGTACAAGTCTCGAAGATCATTATTGTTGCCTGTTTATTCCTCCTGCAAAGTACCTTCGAATTAACTTCAATTGAAAATTACTCATATTTATTTCATATACGAGTACCATAGTCGAACCTCATATAAAGTTACTCAGGCTCTAAAGTTTCGCACAGGGACCATATAATTTGTCCTCAATGATGCCGTTAGCAACAAGGGGCAATTATTCTAAATAGGTGTTGGTTCGCCAAATATCGAGAAAGATCCAATGCAGTCGAAAACCTAGGAGCCCTGTTAGTTAGCCATACTCCCATCTCCTCGTGCTGTTATCTTGGAATTTCTTGTAAAATTGCTTATGGAAGAGAGTGAATGTCGAACTTTCTTCGTCATAAAACAGGATTCGTGTCGGTTGGTCTTGCTCCAATTATTATTTGTTTTACTGTTGCGGGCAGGGAGTTCCAGATTCTGGTGGCAAGGACAAAGAAAAACCGCCGGGAGTTCAAATAGTTCGAGAAGGAAATTATAAGGCTATACGTTCTAGCCGAAAGAGCTAATTGAAGTTTTTCAAAAAGGTATGGTGGGGACCTTCTCTGAATAATTTTTTACAAGAATATACAGCACATACTTTGCAAGAACTGGTGGAATATAAAACCACGAATATTTTTGTCATAACCATAACCAGCGCATTGAATGCAACAGTAAGCTTATGGTGAAATAGGAAGTCGAGTTTGCAGTACACTGCTGATGAATAATCAATACACGGAACAAGTAAAGTTTTAACAAGTCCCAGCCTCGTATAACTGGTGTAAAACTGCCAAAATAGATCTAGATAAGTATATTTCCGCGTCATCCACATAGAAGTGAAAACTAGCTTGGGAGGTGATTAGTAAATATGTTAAACAATATTGGAGCTAGTACTGAGCCCTGAGGTACTCCTGCATTTATATTCTTAATATGAGAGGATTTGTCACCAACCACAACACTTTGACAGCGTGTAATGAGACACGCCACATATTCACTAAATCCAAAATACCTTCTTAGTTTCCCAGAAATGATTGAGTGGTTGACTGTGTCAAGGAAGCAAAGTATAGTGAGGAAGTCCGAGTCATAGCTAATCCGTATGTCATCGAGAATTGTAACTATAGCCGTAAAACAACTATTTCATTTTCATTTCATTTCATTTATTGATTAAGATCGATATCTTTTCTAGTAATTAGATACAATATTATGAAATGGACGATTTAACATTAATTACTACAGAACCACGATACTATTATGAGGTACAGATTTCGAGGAAAAGAGGAGAGCTAAGGCTTAGGGTTGGATTGATGAGAAAGAGAAACGAAGGAAGACCGGATTTTTAAAATTTGGTACGGTTAGATATTAATTTTACCCGGGGTTGGACTGGGTTCCATAGTTTGACGGCTTGAAAGAAAAATAAACGTGCGGAATTCAAATATTGGCGACGGTGAGGAACGATACAAAGATATCTTACGGAACGATTAAAGAAATGCTTGTTAAATAAATAGGATGGAGATATATTGTTAATAATTTTATGTATTATAAAAATATGCAATTCTTTACCTTGATATATTGTTGCAGTGTGCAACCTAGTAGCTTTGTGTAGTGTTCAGAGATATGGGCTTTTATTCTAAGGCCATATACAAAGTGGAGTGCGTTGTTGAATGCTACTTGGAGTTTATGTTGTGATAGGGAATCCAGCGCACTATAGACAACACTATGCGATAAGAGGCAATATTAATGTCAACACTAACTTACGCCTCATTTCCATGGGATTAAAATACGAAGCAAATCACAGTTTACAAAAACATTCATAAGCCTGATCAATAACTGCTGGCAACAATTGGATGGCAACGATTAGTATAAGGCCTCGTAAAAGTAGCATCTTCCGGCAGGTACTGGTTCTTTAAATAACGAGAATCAACCTCTGCAGCCGAACATCTTGCAGCTCTGCTAATAAGCCCTACTTCACGCCTCAACGTAGCGTCATCTGGGAATCTCACTAGAGATTGCGAAGTGAAGGGGACAAATGGCGAGTTTCCTGCGCCATAAATCAGGACTAGTGTCGGAAAAACAAAACAAGACCTTATCCGGGCTACTCCGACATATTTGGAGCTCAGGCCGGTAAGGATGTCCAGGACTTAGTCAGGGTCTTGGAAAAGAGATGGTGGCGGACGAGCCCTATATGGGCCAACGGAACGCTCAACTCCCGGAACGAGAGGTACGGTTGCGGATATCCAAAACTACGCCAAGACAAACTAATGCTCAGAGATGCCGCTTCTGATGTGCTGGGTTTTACTCGTCCACCACAACGAAACCCCTAGTTCGATGATGAATGCCGGCAGGCACATGCAGCTAAGCAAGATGCATATAAAGCGGCGCTACTTAGAAGGACCAGAGCTGCTCATGAGCTTTATGAGCAGAAGAGGAGAAACGAACGAGATGCTACTCCAGGAATGAGGCTCGGAAGTTTTACCAAAAGGTAAAAGAAACATTCCACGGACACAAACCCCGAACCGAAGCCTGTAGAGATGAACAAGGAAACATCGTAGTAGAATCGTAGTCCATCCTGAGGATTTGGAAAGACCATTTCTGCAGACTGTATAACGGCGTTGACTAATCAAATAACGCTGTCAGGCGGAATCAATCTTTCAATTTCGACGATGATGACCAACAATTCCGTCCACCCGACCTGGATGAAGTGAAGATAGCCATATCGAAGCTTAAGTCCAACAAAGCTGCTGAAGCGGATGGCCTGACTGCCGAGCTCTTTAAAGCGGCAGGCGATGACTTGGTAAGGAGCATACCCCAACTCATCTGTAAAATATGGTCGGACGAAAGTATGCCCGATGAATGGAACCTCATCATTGTTTGTCCGATTCTCAAGAAAGGAAACCCTCTGAACTGCGCCAACTACAGAGGCATCAGTCTCCTTAACATCGCATATAAGATGTTATCCGCCGTATTGTATGAACGCCTGAAGCCGTTCGCCAACAACCTGATAGGTCCATATCAGTGTGGCTTCAGGCCAGGAAAGTCCACCATCGACCAGATATTCACACTACGGCAGATCTTGGAGAAGACCCATGAGCTTCAGATCGATACACACCAGCTATTCATCGATTTTAAGGCCGCGTATGACAGCATCTATAGAGACGAGCTATACAGAGCAATGTTTAGTTTCGGCATGTCTGCCAATCTCGTCCGTCTGTGCAGGATAGCGATGGAGAATGCAAGCGGCTCCATATAGGTCGGTAAAGATCTCACCGAGACTTTTGATGTCCAGAGAGGATTTAGACAAGGCGATGCGCTGTCATGCGATTTTTTCAACATCGTACTTGAAGGAATAGTGCAAAACTCATGACCAAACACAAGAGGCCCTACTCGTATTTTTCAAAAGCGTGATGTCAGTGGCGCTTTCGCGAGTATTAAGACGGAAGCTACCAAATTGGGCTTAGCGGTCAATGAGGGCAAGACCAAGTATATGCTGTAAAGCAAAAAGGACAACCAACACCGACGTCTCGGACAGAACGTCACCCTCGACAGATATAACTTTGAGGTAGTTAAGGACCACTTAAGCGCCACTTAAAGTAAGTAAGTTCGATCAATAACTGCAGTAGTATGACTATAGGCTGAAAGGTTAAGATCGAAAATAAAGCCCAGTCCAGTGAAATGTTCAACAGCTGTAATTTAAGTAAAAGTCAAGATATTGCTATTGAAAATTCTGTTGGATATTGGTATTACTTCGGATTTTGTTGGGCTTAGGAGCAACCCATTAGCGACGGACCAAGAAGGGATTTTAAGATCCTGATTAATCAAAAAAGCCAGTTCATAAAGCTTGCTAAAGGGTTTGTCTAGATGAAGTTGTACGTCATCTGCGTAAAGATTCACAGTGGGTACAGACTGATGGGAGATTGTTCATGAACATGTAGAACAATATTGGACCAAGAATTGACCCATGTGGAACCCCTTGAATAAAGGCCTTCAGTGAAGAGGACTCTCTGGAATCTACTTGATAAACAGCTGCCGATAAGCTCGACAGCCCTATCACTGAGACCAAGCAAGTGTTTAAGCTTCCACCTTATAATGTTGTGGTCTAACCTATCTATGGTTGGCTCGAAAACCAAATTGGACTGAAAACCGTAGAAAATTCAAATTGCTCTTAAACTAACAAATCCCTCGGATATTGACGAATTACTTGTTATATAATGTTGTCCTTAAAATCTTCAGAAAATATACCTCTGTTTAAAAAGGAGAATCGCAAGGATGTGCGTGATTATAGACCTATATCACTGATTCCCACACTTTCTTAATTGTTTTGAAGCTGCTAAAATTACACATCCTTTTTTTGACAGCCGTAATTTCATTTCTGAAAATCAGTGCAGTTTCACGTCAGGTAAATCCAAAGAAAAACTACTTAAGTAGTGTACACAATTGTATGAAGGATTTAACAATTCCAAATCAACAATGGCTCTTTTGATAGACATGACTAAATGGTACAATGCCGCTAGTAATTCGCTCGGTGACGTAAGCGGTGCCATTGGTGCATAAATGGCTCATCCGCCACCATTTCTCTTCCAAGACCCTGACTTAGTATCGGAAATCCTTACCGGCCTTTGATCAATATGTGTCGGAGTAGCCCGGATGAGATCTCATTTGGTCCGGAATTTTTTCCAACGTTGATTCCATCTAATGTTTTTGTCTACTGGTGAGCACTTGCGCTTTTAAGTTTAGCAAGTCCAGTCCCGATGGACATTGACTAGTACCAGGTAGAAGTATAATAAGTACAATTGAAGTGTAGAGAAATAGTTGCAACCCTGGATATCACCAGGTTAACATCTCTCAGTGTCCACCCTATTTCTACGGCGTCCAACCGAGGCACAGTTTGTATTAAAATCACGGTGCTTTGAGTGGTTTAAAAAGTGGTTTAAGAAGTGGCGATTTTGGGGCGAAAAACGAAGAACGTAAAAGACCACCGGAAAAATTTTTAGAATGCGAATTGCTTGCATTGTTGAATAAGGATGACGTTTAAAATCCACAACAACTCGCGACACGAGATGCTGTCTCGATACGTTTAAGAGCCATAGATCGGAGGATCCAGAAGATTGGAAAATGAGTTCTACATGAACTTATCGAAAGACAGCAGAAAAACCGAAAGACTACAATACTTGCGAAATGTTGCTCGCCAGATACAAAAGCAAGTCATTTCATCATTGAAGTGTGACTGAAGGCTATGTGACAATTGATCGATTACGATCAAGTTTGGCTTGAAAAACTATCAGCAAATCAGAAAACATTAACAAAGTGATTTTTCATCGTGATAATGCTTCAAAAATAATAAAATAGGTCACGGAAACGGTGTTTGCTTGTTTTTTACTTACTGTTTGTGAAGCTCTTCTGTTTACCGATACAATAGATCTGCTGCTGTCGTCCGTATTCTTGCTACTTTTTTTTGCAACATAGTCAAAAACTTTCAAGCAAAAATGTGGCGATTTTCTCTCTAAAAGCGACTGTTTATGGATTCACCCCATAGTTTGGCAAGAGTAGAGGATATCTTGCCGCAGCTTTTCTCATTCCTTTCACATAAGTACCTTCTTCTTGAAGTGTAGGATCAGCTTTTATAAGCAAAGCAACATACTGCATAAAATTCCGCTTTCTTTGTTATAATCGCATCGGGGCGCATTGGATTTTAAATAATAATTGCCAATTTTTTCTTGCCTATTTTCGTCCTTTCTTACTCCTAGTTTTCTTTTTAGTTGGGCCTCGACTTTGACTTAAACATACTCTATTTGGCTGTTCATTTAGTTTGGTCCGAGCACTTGTTGAACTGATTTTCTGCCACGTCTCGTCCTTTCTACAATATTTTTTCTGGCTGAACTTCTAAATCTTATGTTCTTGTCGATTTATGTGTTTTTACCCACAGCGTTGCTGGATGTGCTGACTTCGGTCTTGATTTCGTTTTTTTTTTATGAGAATTTTGTTAAATGGGTCTTTTCAGCATTATGGATGAGAATAATTATTTGCTGTTAAAGATCAAATATTTTTTCCTCGCTGAAAATGGGCTTTATGAGTGTTCCCATTTTGTCAATTTCCACCGCGTCGGTTCTCGCTTTGAGTTGTAGAATTTTTATTTTCTCGTGTTGACTCGCATCGATTCATTAAAATGGCGTTTATTCCGAATTCGAGGAAAATTTTCTAATGATTCAGTAGGTGCATTGGCAAAATTATTTTCTTTTCTGTTGCTGTAAATTTATCTCGATGGCATTTAGTCTGCTTTTGAACTCTCCGTCGTTACCGTAACTGGAGATCTAACTCCCTGCACCACAACTTTGCTTCTTTCTCTGTTCTGTTCCGCGGTTTAGATAGATAGATTTTTATTTTCGTTAATAATATTATTACCACACAATTTACAATACAGTGATGTGATATGACATTTATATCTTTCAACTGTAATAATTTAATTGGCTAGTAAGTATATATTAAATCAACAATTTTGAGTGTTGAAGGGAAATAACAAAAAAAAACCCTTCATTCAATGCAAAAAAAAAAATTAATAGATTAATTAAATGGTTATTAGAAAAATTACAACGTGTGGTAAACGTTTCATTAAGCCTGCGTATTCTGCAGGAAATCAATTCAACATTGGCCTTCACGTGAAGTTCGGAAGTTGAGTAATGCAAAGGAAGATTCAGCATCATTTTTAGAAGCTTATTTTGTTGAATTTTTAATTAATTTATATGGCAATTAGCACATTTACCCCACACTTGACATCCATATAACAAAATTGCCTGAAAGATTACTTTATGTAACAATATTTTACTATCAACTGATAATAAGGAGTTCTTGGATATAACATCCTGATGTCAATACTAATTTTATTTAAAGTTTGTGTTATATGTTCTTTGAAGGTTACCTTGGCATCAAGGTAAACACCTAAGTATTTGACATGTTGTTTCCAGTCAACCTGATGACCATTAAGGACTAGTTGATTAGACGGCAAGAAACAATTATTTCTTTTCCTTGTGAAAAAAAATGGCTTGAATCTTTTCCGCATTTATTGTACTTCTATCTTCCATTTACTATAATAACAAATTATGATTTCGATCGCATTTCGAAGATTGATTTCAATGTTGAGACCAAACAAATGCGAGGAAAAAAATTGCTGTGTCTTCAGCATACATAGCTAGTTCACACTGACGTAAATCTGGTACATTTCATGTATACAAATTATATAATATAGGTCAAATTACAGAACCTTGTGAAACTTCAGTAATTATCTTTTTTTTAAACAAGAGGGACCATTATTGACATAAACTCTGAACAAAAAACTTTGGACAATTTTACATAAGTACAAAGGGAAATTAAAATCAATAATTTTGTATAATAAGCCATTTTGCAAACGCAATCAAAGGCTTTTTCAATATCCAAAAGTATCATTCCCGTTGATTTTCCCTCGAGACGATTTTCCTTGATACGGTTGCATATTCTGAGCACTTGATGGCAAGTGCTATGATTTCGTCTAAACCCAAACTGCTCATTAGGGTAGATTTTTCGTTCTTCAATAATATTTAACAATTTAATTTTTAATACCCTTTCATAACTTTTGTTTAAGCTGTTGAGCAAACTTATAGGCCTACAACTTTCTGGTTTATCGGGAAGTTTTTCGACTTTCAGTATGGGAACTATTTTGGCTTCTTTCCAGGAGTTGGTTCCAGACAACCATTTATTAGAAAAGGTTACATATTTATACCCACATTTTGGCATATTTTTATGATAAACATTTTTTATATTGTCTAATCCACTGGCTTTCTTAATACGAGTAGTTAGTTTATGTATTACATATTTTATATCTGCCTCGCTCACAAGTTCACTTGGTGAAGTTTCACTTGCTTACTTACTTACTTTAGGTGGCGCTACAGTGCGGGGTGGACATGGGCCTCAGTCAACAAGCTTCTCCAGCTAGCTCGATCCCTGGCTAGCTGTCTCCAGTTTCGCACACTCAGTTGGCTGAGGTCCTCTTCCACTTGCGTGCGCCACCTGAGTCTTGGCCTTCCTCTACTGCGCTGTCCCTCGGGGGCGGATTCGAAGACTTTTCAGACCAGAGCATAGGTGTCCAAACGCTCTACATGACCCAGCCATCTCAGTCTTTGGATCTTCACTCTTCTGGCTAGGTCCATGTCGCTGTACAGTCCATACAGTTCGTCGTTGTATCTCCTCCTCCACTCACCGTCAATGCAGACGGGACCGAAGATCGCCCGAAGAATTTTTCTCTCGAAGCAACCAAGAACACCCTCATCCATTTTTGATAATGTCCATGCCTCTGCGCCATAGAGCAGGACCGGGATTATTAAAGTCTTATAAAGGGTGACTTTTGTTGTCCGAGAGAGGGCTTTGCTACTCAATTGCCTTCTTAACCCAAAGAAACAGCGGTTGGCAAGAGTTATTCTTCGCTTGATCTCAGCGCTGGTGTCGTTGTCTGTATTTATAGCGGAGCCTAGGTAGACAAAGTCCTTAACTACCTCAAAGTTATATCTGTCGAGGGTGACGTTCTGTCCGAGACGTCGGTGTTGGTTGTCCTTTTTGCCTGACAGCATATACTTGGTCTTGCCCTCATTGACCGCTAAACCCATTTTCGCCGCTTCCGTGTCAATACTCGCGAAAGCGCCACTGACATCACGCTGCTTTCTCCCGATTATGTCAATATCGTCGGCGTATGCGAGTAGTTGGACGGACTTTTGAAAGATAGTGCCACTTGTGTTTGCTCGTGAGTTTTGCACTATTCTTTCAAGTACGATGTTGAAAAAATCGCATGACAGCGCATCGCCTTGTCTAAATCCTTTCTGGACATCAAAGGTCTCGGTGAGATCTTTACCGACCTTGATGGAGCAGCGTGCATTCTCCATCGTCATCCTGCACAGACGGACGAGTTTGGCAGGGATGCCAAAACTAGACATTGCTCTATATAGCCCGTCTCTATAGATGCTGTCATACGCGGACTTAAAATCGATGAATAGGTGGTGGGTATCGATCTGAAGCTCATGGGTCTTCTCCAAGATCTGCCGTAGTGTGAATATCTGGTCGATGGTGAACTTTCCTGGCCTGAAGCCACACTGATATGGACCTATCAGGTTGTTGACAAACGGCTTCAGGCGTTCACACAATACGGCGGATAAGATCTTATATGCGATGTTAAGGAGACTGATGCCTCTGTAGTTGGCGCAGTTCAGAGGGTCTCCTTTCTTGAGGATTGGACAAACAATGCTGAGGTTCCATTCATCGGGCATACTTTCGTCCGACCATATTTTACAGATGAGTTGGTGTATGCTCCTTACCAAGTCATCGCCTGCCGCTTTGAAGAGCTCGGCAGTCAGGCCATCCGCTCCAGCAGCTTTGTTGGACTTAAGCTTCGATATGGCTATCTTCACTTCATCCAGGTCGGGTGGACGGAATTGTTAGTCATCATCGTCCAGGTTGAAAGGTTGATTCTGCCTGACAGTGGTATTTGGTCCGTCATCGCCGTTATACAGTCTGCAGAAATGATCTTTCCAAATCCTCAGCATCGACTGCGATTCTACTACAATGTTCCCTTGTTCATCTCTACAGGCTTCGGTTCGGGGTTTGTTTCCGCGGCATGTTATTTTTACCTTTTGGTAAAACTTCCGAATCTCATTCCTGGAGTAGCATCTCTCAATTTCCTCGATCGCGCGCTTCTCATGCTCTTTCTTCTTCCTCCAGAGACGAGCACGCCTCTTCCGCTCATAGAGCTCATGAGCAGCTCTGGTCTTTCTAAGCAGCGCCGCGTTATATGCATCTTGCTTAGCTGCATGTGCTTGCCGGCATTCATCATCGAACCAGGGGTTTCGTTGTGGTGGACGAGTGAAACCCAGCACATCAGAAGCGGCATCTCTGATGGCGTTTTGGCAGTGTTTCCAATGGTCTTCGATGCTTGATGCTGGCGGCATTGGACCTCTTAAGAGATTAAGAGACACTCGATCGGAGAAGGACTTGGCGATCTCTTGGGATTGTAGCCGTCTGACGTCGAATTTTCTCACAGGATTAGTTTGTCTTGGCGTAGTTTTGGATAACCGCAACATTACCTTGGCTACAACAAGGTAATGGTCCGAGTCGGTGTTGGCTCCTCGGAACGTACGGACATCCATAATGCTGGAGGAGTGTCTTGCGTCGATCGCAATATGATCAATCTAGTTGACTGTTGATTGATCAGGAGTTCTCCAAGTCCCCTTGTGTACTCGTATGTCGAGATGTGGGAACCGCGTGCTAGCCACGACAATGTTTCGCCCCGCCGCAAAGTCGATTAGCCTGAATCCGTTATCGGAGGTGGTGTTGTGCAGGCTATATTTTCCGATTGTTCCACCAAAGATACCTTCTCTTCCTAGCTTTGTATTAAAATCACCGAGGACAATTTTAATGTCATAGCTAGGGCATTGCTCGTAGGTCTTGTTGAGGAGCTCGTAGAAGGCATCCTTGGTGTCGTCATCTTTCTCCTCTGTGGGGGCATGCGCGCATATGAGGCTTGAAGTTTCACATGTAGCAGAGACAAAACTTTGTAGAGAATTTTCTGCAGTTGATTCAGTATTTGCATCACTAAGGTGTTGCGAAACAGTGTGATTTTTTACAACTTACTCACGAAGAACATTAGCTTTTTGTCAGTGTAAGAAACATTACCATTTTGCACTCGAGATGGAATTTGCTTGTTTTTTGTTTTTATTACTCTAGCAATATTCCAGAAAGGTTTAGAAGCCTTGTCAAGCAAACTCAGTTTATTGTTCCATTGTTCATTACGCTTATTATAAATTAGCTCAGCTATTTGTTTATTCAAGTACTTTACAAGCCTTTGGGAAATGGGTTGTCTTAACCTCTGCCAATTCCGCCTATGCATATTTCTCAACTGAATTATTTCTAAAACATTGTTTGGGAGTTTCATATGATATAATATTTTTTTTTAACCTTTGGTATGCTACACTCAGCAGAACTTAAAATGTGATCAGAAAAATCGTTAACAACCATATCTAAATCTGTGGATAAATTTCGCAGTTTAAGTTTCAATGCTCTACGATAAACAGCCCAATTTGCATTCTTCAGATCAAGGGAGTATTGCACAATTTTGTTTCCGGAAAACGGAAGTTGACAAAAAATTGGGTTGTTATCCGATGGTAAATCATTTATAGATATTTTATTTATTTATTTAAACTTGCTAACACAGTAAGAATTCACTTATAAATCTGTGAAAGGTAAACATTATTGCGCTTAAGCTTTATTTTAGAATTTACATTGGACAGATCAAGAATAGTCTTAGAGATAACAAACATTTACATTTTCCTGGATTTAGTACTAAACTACTTTTTGACGACCAATTTGAAATTCGTTGAAGCTCTTCATTTAAATCACTAGCTTTGATAAATTTGAACGTCATCAGCGTAAATGTGTTTCGATGAATTCAATATTACAGAAGCTATATCATTAATATAGACTGAAAATAATAGAGGCCCTAAGATCGATCCTTGGGGAACACCTTTAGTTAAGGGAAGAGAATCAGATAGGACACCATCTATTGATACAGCCTGTTTTCTTTCACTAAGATATGACGAGATTAATTTAACTGAAGAAGGAGAAATGGAAAAGTAGTGCCTTAATTTATTGATCAGTATAGAGTGGTCTGCCATATTAAAAGCCTTAGAAAAATCCAGTAGTAATAAGTAGTAAGTAGTAATAGTCTATCTCTTATGTCTTCAACTACATTGACCAAAGCTGTAGTACAACTATGCTTTGCACGGAAACCTGACTGAACCGGAAGCAGCAAATTATTGTTCATAAGAAACTTATTAAGTTGTTTATGCATAATCCGTTCACATATTTTTGAGAGAAATGGCAGGATTGATATTGGCCTGAATTCATCACCTATAGGATTTTTAGGAATAGGAATTATTTTTGCTAATTTCCATTGGTAAGGAAAAATGCCAGTCATAAAAACTGTATTAATGACGTGCGTAATGAATGGTAGCAATGATGGAAAAATTGCTTTAACAAAAGTCGGATGAATCTCATTAACTCCTATAGCATTTGAGTTAACAGACAGGAAACTTTCTACTATGTTTGTATCATCCACCCTTTTGAAAGAAAATTTGCAAACGTTGCAGTTGGTAGAACAGTACCATCAAACACACATTTATCAACAGAGGCACTTGAATTTGGATTTGATAAGAACTTGCAATTTAGATCATTACAATCGATATTAGTAGGACAACTTAACTTTTGTTTACCGACTCCTAGTTCACGAATATTATTCCATATTTTACGACCGTTGGATGTAGAACTGAAGCTTGGAATAAAATTGCATCTTAGTAGTTCTTATTTCACGGATGACACTATTACGCAAGTTTTTATAGATTTGATGAAGCTCTTCCACCCGAAAATGTTTCCACCGTCGATACGCCTGATCACGTTGCAACATCAACTCTCGAATTTCATTCGTGAACCACGCTTTTGTCTGTCTGTCTCTTATAATCCCTCTTCTGATTGGAATGTACGAGTATGTATCAAAAAGAAGATTTATGTTTTTATTGATGAAATCCATTTGTTCATCTGGTGAGGGCTTATTGTATGCGGTTCCATGGAATAGAATTAACATGCTGTTCAAGAGAAGGCCTATCAAAATTTTTAAAATCCCTATACATATAATTTGATGTGTCTACGCAATTACCAATATAAAAATCGTATGTAAGAAACAATAAGTCGTGTTTAGAAAAGGCTGTTTTCGATTAAGAGACTTTCACACAACAAGTTACTATTAAAATCACCGCAAGTAATTATATTGGTTGAGCATGTCGACACCTCTTCAACTACTTCATAAATGGGTGTCAAGTCAATATTTCGATTTGGCCTATACACAACACCTAAGCAAATACTTCTTTGGCCGCGTATAATTTGTGCAAAAAAATACTGAACAGGTGACCCATTTGGCGAGCGACATTTCTGTTTACAAAACACACCATTTTTAACATAAATCGCCACTCCACCACCAATACGATCAGATCTATCAGCTCGAAAAAGTTTGTATCCGCTCAAAGCATACACATCATCTTTCACACCTTCAACAAATCAAGTTTCCGTCACGCAGATGGCATCAACGTTTGAATCTACAAAAATATCTCTAAACTCGTCTAATTTAGGATATTGGCTGAGAGAGATGACTAGATAAGTTAGTAAAAAATAAATCAAGAACAGATGGACGACCACGAGAAGCAGCTGGGATATAAGTTGGACTAGATGATGACAGTTAAGATGGTCACACAAAACGTTACCAAAAGAATTTGCTCGGATGCAACCCCAATCTCTGTGTCTACAATTGAGATCATCACCTATCAAAAAATCATCGCTTAGATTGAATAATTTTCGTTAATCCGATCGTAATCTTTGTTTAATAACTTTACGAGAATTTCCACCTGGGAAATACACACAGTAGATTTTAAGAAGTGATCCATTTCTTAACATTATTTCCAAACCTATATTCTCGACATATTGCGTATACAAACTTCTTGGAATATCATGTTGAATTGATTTCCTGATTAGAATCGCCACACCACCCCCTCGTCTATTCTCCCTATCTATTCGATAGCATTTAAAGGAGGGCCATGAAATTCGATCCGCGGTTTGCCCCCTATCTTAAAACCTGTGGATGTGCACCATGATAAAAATGACAAAACTTCACACTTCCCTATATACTCGTATGAAGGCTTCCATCTTTACTGATATTTCTTTTAAATAGCGAAAAAGCAATAAAATCGTTAATTCCTTCCAACTAGGAATGACATCTTTGCACTCATAAGGATTACTTCTTCGCAAAATTACGTTCACAAAAGAGCTGAAAGGAGGAAATTAAATTTTCTTTTTCATCTCTCCTTTGTGTGCGTTCTGTGCAATCTCATAAAGAAGATTTCATTTACTTTTGTTCTGCGTCTGCTGCGCAACTCAGTATCTAAGACTTCCACACCACTTTCCAAAGGCTTGCACAACTTTAAAAATCAATTATCTTTACATTTAATTTGTTCTTTTATTTTCGAAATATTTTATCTAATTTTGTTTCAGTTTTTTCATCGACAGTAAATACCAAGTCAAATAATTAATAATCTTCTGCTCATTGACCAAGCCCTGGGTATGTATGAGTACACCAACCCCCAGATATCAGGGATTTCAGATGCAGCTAATAGAACTCTTAATTTGCGCCCCGTTTCACTAATTGATGGCAAAGTATTTCGCTTCCGATATACAAATATGGTATGTATCTACGTTTATGAATGTTTATGAACCCCTCACACCCATCCCAGACTATCTGGTAACTATGACAAGGAGTTGCAACACGTTGCGTTGTGCCGGTGTTTCAATAAACCAAACTAGAGGGTTGTATAAAAATTAATATCAAAATATTTAGGCGGCAGGTTTGGTGGCCCGACTGGTAGTAAAGAGCTCTTGATGCAAAAATATGCTAACTACACTAAGTTGGTTTTCTATCAAGGATTCCATTAGGCTCAATTTATATTCATAGCCAATCTGTTGAAGTTTTATAGAATTTATTACACCACTTGACTTTCAGTTCAGGGATGAAATGTTTTTTTTTTTCTTAAGTGTATGTACTCGTAAATGGCTGTCATAACGCGTGGCTGACTAGCTCTATCTCAAAGCATATGCAAGTCGATGAGAAACGAAGAAAAGGGATGATTTGGAGGTGAGGTGAATTGATTTCGAAAGTGCTAAGTGATTTTCAATAACGTAATATTTTGACAACATTTTAAAGTATTTTATATGCAAATTAGCCGACTTAGGGTTATACAACACTCATGAAGCACAGTAGATACCCCTTAAGGTGGATGATATTAAGAATTTTGAAAATGCATTTATGCAATTCCGTCGTCAGGCAGTTCATAGTAATTAAGATACTTGAGTGAAAGAAAGACTCCCTCACATTAATTCATCATAAAAGAAGACGTGGCTATGTGTGTAACTTTTTAACAGCGGAATGGAGACTTTATGGTATGCCAAGTGCCCTTTTCGGGTAATACGACTCTGGAAAAGAAATGGGTCCGCTTAAGGCAACTGAAAAAATGAAGAAATATAACGATTGATGACGGCACTTTGAAATTTTTATTGTAGTCGATATCATATAGGTTTTGGGTCAAATCCGCACTCCTCAGATGATGAGAGAAAACAAATTAGGTGAAAATACTGCTAAACCAAAACCACCAATTGGTTACTTCGCCTTTCTCAAGTAGATCTGACGAAAGATAGTAGAAAATAGCCTTTCATTCTGATATAAATGTGTACATAGGGTAAGAGAAACAACTCTGGCGGCGACTTTTCTAACGCACTAGATCCGGTTGAAGCCAGTGTTGTAACCAGCACACGTTGTAGTCCCTGAAAACGGAACTTGGAGTTCGGTGGAAAAGCAACTTTTAAAAAATTTCCGAAAATCCAGACAGGACCGGCTAAGAGACAACTTTTATTAAAAGAGAAAAATAGCCAGTAATCGACGTAACGCTATCCAACATGAATGACAAGGAGATTACTGTTGGGAAAGTATTAGTAGATCTCGAATCGAAAATCGAATGCTAACTCTTATTGAGTAGAAAGAATCCACAGAAAACCAACTGGACACAATTTAAGACGGGACTCCGCAAGCTTAGCATGGCTCCTCTTAACCTCAATTCAAAAAACCGAAAGCCAGACCAAGCTGTTCAGACATGAACGGTACCCTTACCAAGTATTTTAAAATGACATGTTCAGCTAGAAATCAATCCTGTGGTACACCCATTCCTTGATGGAATGCAGATCTGCAGGGCTTGCGCAAAGATATTATCCATTCGAGGCTCGTTTTCTAGCTCCTATAAACGAAACTGCTACAGTAAGCTAAATAACACAGCAAGACTATCCCGTCAGTTTGGTGGCGTATAAAGCCATTAAATATGCAGTTACCTCGTTTAAAGGCTTTTAGTCGCTTGGCAAATATGCCATATAACCAGTTATGTTTCAAAATGTTATACATCAGCTGCAGATAACTCTGCAAAGAATCCTCGCTACTAGCCTGGCACTGGCATAAATACCGAAACCCTAGCGAATAGTGACAGTAGTCTTTATACCGAAAATCGAAAAAAAATTACTACACGCTCGTCAAGAGCTTTAGATTTATAAGCCTGATTTCCTCCAGGTGTGCAAAACCACTTTGACAATGCATTCTCTGTCTGAAATCCAATATGCTTATAAATTCGGCAGATCTTGCGAGAATGTGTCTTAAAGTCTGACTGGCAGAATTAAATGCACACTCGATAAGAAGAACTATGTTCTGGGCATTTTTTATGACGTTGAGGGGACTTTTATCGGCATTTGTAAGTCAGCCAGACAGCGTGGATGGAAACAACGCTCGTGAATAGAACACTGATTGCGGATGCCGACTGTGGCCAATTGGTGAGGGCGGCGTTCTGTCCCCACTGCTATGGAGCATGCTGCTCAGCTCACTGCATTAACGTGCTCAAATGTTCTGATGTCAACAAGCACATAAGAAGATTGGTGCATGAAAAATGTGGTTTCAGTTAATCCTCTTAAAACTAGGGTTGTATTCTTTACGAGAAGGAGGAACCAGTCTGGTCTGACTCATCTAGTGCCTAAAGTCATCATCATCCAATACTCCGAGGAAGGTAAGTATTTGGTTGCATCTGGATAACAAACTCTTATGGACTAAAGTTAAAAGACTCTAAGGTGCTGCCGGTCTTCTGGAAGTTTAAAAGAGCTGTCGGCAAGACATGGCCTTTGTCACCGAGAAGAGTCCTTGATAAGGGCAATTATATCTTATTTCCCGGTTGTCTGGTGGAATAAGCTATCTGGAAAGAAAGACTCTGTCTCGGTTACATGGGATCTTTCCATAGCACGCCTGGCTCCGCTGTAGACGCATTGATAAATTTCCCTTCATTTGATATTCGTGTCATAAACTGCACTCTCAGAGCCATCTTGTGTTTAAAAATAGGTGGTCTTTGGAGCTTTAATGACCTTGCTCGTCGAATGTCTTTTGTCTGTATGGACATGCCATCTGGAGCTATGACACCAGAGACACCAATCGACTGTTTTTGATTGTATCGTCATATTTGGCAGCACACAACCTTAAATTTGATGATTGAAACAAAAACATTTACTCGACAGAAAATACTTATCGTCATCGGCATTTTTATTCGGAAAAAGTATGGAAGTTAAACAAAATATGTCCATTAACAAAAAACAAACAGAGATTTTGACCAATTTTATGAGCGAACGTCAAGATTTAGCAAGAGGAATACTCAAAACTGCCCATGGAA
Organism: Volucella inflata; assembly: GCA_928272305.1. Classification (NCBI taxonomy): domain Eukaryota; kingdom Metazoa; phylum Arthropoda; class Insecta; order Diptera; family Syrphidae; genus Volucella; species Volucella inflata. Next base: position 143,823,034 of record OV743716.1, on the reverse strand, counting down.
GAAAAAATAGCAATTTACCCCGGGAAAATCTTAAAAATCTAAACATATAGGGTCCTCCACAAAAAGATGTGCGAGATTGGAAAAAGATAATTGTTAATATGTCAATTTATTTATATTTTTTCTCAATCAACTTATTTTTAGAGTTGGAGTGATCTAAAATATGAAGTAAAAAATAAGCTAAGAACCAATAAGGTTTACTTAAAAGGCACGGGCGGAGGTCCTTACATACAAAAACACATCGATGAATTGGAAAACAAAATTATTGAGTATGCCGGGCTCGAAGCAGCAGTTGATGGAATTCCAACCGCAAAATTATTTGGAGCCTGTAACAATAATTTCACGGAAAACAATAACAATAATAACAGCAAAAACAATGAACAACAAAACAGTTCTAAGAGATACATACTACAGAAAAGCCCAGAATTTCGGGAAGATTCAGTTGAAAACTTTAAATATTATGAAAACGTTCCTGAAAAAGACTCAGTCGAATATAAAGGTAATTGTTTTGAATTTTAATTATTGTTAAAATTTTAATGCAGAGTATATTTAAGGTTGCTCAAATCAAAGAAGAAATATGCGTTCCAATAAAAACGAAAAAGAAAATCAAATGAAGCAAAACGTAGTTTCCGCAGAGACAATCAACACTAAATTGGATGCAATTTATGAAATGCTTTACAGCAGCCAGCGGACCCAAAAACGCAGACCCAAAGTGGAAGAAAAACAAAATAGGCTTAAAAAGAAGAAGTTTGAACTTTGCGAAAAAAAAACGAAATACAAAGATTGCGATTACAAGAAGCAATGTTACTTAAATAGAAGAAAATGAAATACGAATTCGAGAGCTAGAAACTCAAAAGTTCTGAGTTTTTTTTTTTAAAGAGTATGTACCGAGTAGCGACGAGCAATGTTCGTAGTCGAATTTCGAATAGAACCCACCAATGAAGTATTTTTATATTTAATTTTTTAAGTATTATTTTATTTATTGCTTATGTTCTTTTTATTTTACAATGAAATGCTATTTTATGGTTAGTTCAAAAAAATTAAATGAAAATGAATTTGTAAAAACAAAAAATTTTCTATAACGAGTTTTTTATATTGTTTCTTATATCTTAGGCAACTCTTGATAAATTATCACTGGGGTTTGATATTACATCAGCGTCTGAACTATTTGTAATCGTTTTTGTTGCTTCTTCTTGAAATGGTAGCCTCAAATGAATACAGACATTATGGAGAGCACAGCACACATTAATAATCCGAGTGATAGTTTCTGGGTCACTTGAAAGACACCTCCAGCGCCCTTTTAAAATGCCAAAAGTTCTTTCGATTTGGCTTCTGGCTATAGAATGGACGTTGTTGAACCGTATTTCTGAACTTCCCTCTGCTGCATTCCTGTACGGTGTTAAAAGCCATGGCTGTAAGGGGTATCCGCCATCGCCTACAATTTGAAAGTGAATATCAATTTACATATTAAAGATGCACAAAAAAAAAGGAAAAACCAACTAACCTAGAATTCGAGTGCTGACATCTCCTGCATGATACTGTGCTTTCAAAAACTCGAGTTCATTGCTGCTATTCCAAATAGCTGAATCATGTGCAGCTCCACCATTTGAACAGTTGACTGCTATAATTTCTTTTAGATGATTGCAAATCTAGGTAAAATAAAATGTTAGTGTAGTATTAAGTTAATTTATAAATAATATTACCACCATTGCATTCGAGCTTTGAAACCCTTTCCAATTGAAATAGATGTGTTCACTATCTCTGGGTCTTAAGATGGGGATATGTGTACCACAGCCAACTATTCCCGGCAGCTTGAATTTCCTGTAATAATACTCTTTGCTTGCTTGGAATTTATAAACGTCAAATTTTATCCATTTATGAATTTATGAATTTTACCCATTTTCTAAAAGCACCAATGTACGCCGAAAGAACTTAGAAATGGTTGCCTGTGCCATGCTTACTAACACGTTCGTACCGACATTATTTTTATAACTAGGAGACTCAATGTTGCACAAAGCTGAAGTACTCCTATTGTTTCTTGGAAAGTTCAATGAGTTGAGGATCATAAAGAAACATTCCTTGTAAACCCTAACTGCTGCACAAACCTAAACAAAATATAATAATATAACTATGTTGATGTTATTATCTTCTTTCTTAGTACTTACTTATTTTCAGTTTATTGTAGTGGGTTGCTATTATCTCTCAAATACCTTCTTTTGATTTTAGCACCAGATTGTTCTACATTTTCACTATCTGAATCAAAAAACATCATTTTTAATGCAACTTCAATAACGATATTAAAATTTGGAATGAATAAATATTCAATTTGACACTTCATATTTCAGATCACATTGACATTTTTAAGTACAATTCACAATCAAACTCGTTTCAAGTTACGTGCTGCCAATAACGTTTTGTTTCGAGTTGAATGACGATCAACAATCGTCGATTGTATCAAGTTACGTGCTGGCACCCCCGAAAAAGGATGTTCTTCTAGAGGACGACAACGACAACTTACGTCTATGAACGAAGTTGCGCTCATAGCCTTGCTGAACTCTCCTACGACTTCAAAGCTGGTTCAAGAATGAAAACGGAAGTTCCATGTTAGAGAGGGATCACGGGAAATGAAACAACCGATAAACTTGTCTGTTAAGGCTCAGAAAACTATTTTTTAAGGCCCAGGATCTACGTAAGGTCGGCCTACGTCCCTTATTAAGGTTTTTGTTGGCAATTGGGTTTTATATGAGCAGATGGCATAACTTCCCAGGCTGCAGGTACAGCGAACGAAATATTCACGATGTCTGTAAAAAGTTAGCAGCCTTCCTGTCCTCCCTCAGTAGAAAAGACTGTTTGTTGCTTACGGGCGTCGTGACGGGATACTTCACTTTTGCAAGTCACTTAAATGTGCTGAGCAAAAGTGCTACAACACCCTATGATGCTTGCTATGAAAGTGGTTATGAAAAGTGGGCATACTCCGGCTTATGCTCGCATCAGACTGCAAGAATTCAGAGTTGACATTTTTCTTCGAAAGACTGAAATGATAAAATTCAAATCACAGGTCGTCTTAAACTGAAGGCTTTTCTGGCCTGAAGGCGCACTGATGTGGACTAACCAGATATGCCTGACAATGGTATTTAACCTTCATTGCTGACTGTATAATCTGCAGAAGAAGTATTTCAGTATCCTCACCACCGAATACGACTTCACTTCTATTTGTCCATGTTTATCTTTGGCGACTTCCAATCAGAATTTCTAGCCATGGCATGTTCGTTTTTCTTTTCGATAAGGCCTTCGAATGACATTCTCGCATAACATACTTCCATTCCCTCGATTGAGCGCTTCTAGAGGTATTTCTTTTCCTTTTCGAGTAGCCTATTCTCTAACTTCTTTTCTGTTCATCGAGTTTACGAGCAGCTTTCGTCTTTCAATGCAGTGCAGCTTTGTATAATTCTTGCTTAGCTGCTTGAATTATACATATGTGCCTACATTCAATGTCCAACCAGATGTTCTTTGTGGTCTTCCTTGACTCCACTGTGCTCAATCTGGTTAGCGGTGGATTGAGCAGGAAATTTTATCAAAGCAAAATCCATTGTCAAACGTGGTGTTATGTATGAGAAAATTACGACATCTGCAAAGAGGGAAGTCGACGCCAATTTGGGTATCGTTTTACAATTCTAGGAAGATTTAGAAAAAAATTCTGAAGTTTTTCAGTAGATAAGATAAAAATCCTCATCAGGGCCAAATTAAAAAATTAAAGCCTTTTTTTCGTTCATTCCCCTACAAAGGTTAAGGATGACAAACGTGGTATAATGTAGGCTGTTTTTCTGTGTTTTTCTGTGATCGGCTCCCGTACTCAGCCATCCGTTACGATGTCTTAGAGGAATTTTGCTATCATAGCAGGGGCATTGAGCTCATGTTCTGCCAAGAACTTCATAGAGCACGTCTTTAATACTGTCTTCCTATGCTTCTATAGAGCCAAGATGCAAGATAATTCAAGTTGTTATGAGGCGCTTGCGTCCACACCAGTTGCAGCTTTTATAAGCCGATTCCCCCTACTCCTCAAAAAACTGCTCCATCTCAGCTATCACCCTTTAAATTAGGGAACAAATAATAGTCTGATGGTGCCAAATCAGGCGAATTAAGTGAGTGGTTCAGTACTCCAAATGAATAAAAATAATTTCCTTGTAATACCAGAACACTGACGCCATCACTTTTCCGGGGCATGCATATGTCTTGGCTTTCTTCGGCGAAGCAGAACCGCTGTGTTTCCATTGTTCCGATTATTTTTTTATTTCAGAAATATAGTGATGAATCCAGGTTTCATCAGATTGTCTCTCTAAAATTTTTTTTCAATCCTAATTCGTTAATTTAAATATGGATCACCCACTATTTGAGATCCCTATAAGATCACTTATTTCCCGCACTTTTAATTGTCGGTATTCTAAAACCATTTTATGGATTTTATCGTTGTTTTCTGAAGTGCTGGATGTTGACGGCCTACCGCTCCTCGACGCTGTCTCTGCCATGATAGAAGCCGATTCGTTCAAACAAAAAATCGTAGAAAAATAATTATACCGCCAACTATAACTTGTATATAGTTAAACTTGATACACAACTAACCTAAATATTAAATAATTGAATGAATATAAATATATTATCATATTATCTCCCAATCTAGGTTAGATCAAGAACTTTTCGAACAGCCCTCGTATATGAAGTTCTGGCAGAAATACGAATAGAGTTTGCCAATTTACTAATTGAATTTCAATGCAAAAAGAGTTTGCATAGTAGCGGCTATTACGGATATAAGCTTCAGAAGAATTCCGAAATTTGTACTAAATGAAGCTTTTCAAATTAAAATCTGAAGTCGATTTAAAATACTCGCTCGAGGATTTTTGTGGACACTTTAGATTTCTAAACATTTGGCAATATCTTTAATTGTTGCTGCGTTTAGAGCTGGGGAGAACCGCCTTCATAAAGGCAATCACTGCATACTTTGTCCAAGCCATACACGATATTTCGAATCAAAAATTCGACTACCTCTTTATTTATGCTTTCGAAATTCCTTTTACTCGTTTATCCACCCTTACAGTAAAAGGCATTTACATTCTAATACTCGACGCCTCATGTGACTTGTTATGTTACATTGTTTTGCGGAATTAATTCTGAAATGATTTCAGTCCTTAATACTTCTCCAAAGATATTTGTGTTAATTTAAAATGTACGAACTTAATCTACCTCTTCCAGAAAATTAACCACAATCCATTATCGTATCAGGTTTCATATAATCCACTATGTATCCGCAAAATTTGAAGTCAGCTTTAGTGTTGAATCTCAGAAGGGTAAGATTCAGTTCAAACTTTTCGTAAAAATGTGAGAACAAAATGAAAACAATTGCAGTTATGTGAATCTAGCAGTCCCGAATACGTTAACAAACCTTTTGTAATTGTATCTTTAGGCTGAAAGCTAGTGGCATTTACGAAAACGAAGTTTAATTCGTCTTCTCCTTAGATTCTTCACAATATAGTTCGTTGTGGCAGGTCTTCTAAGTCGGTTTTATACTCATCCGTGAAGAACGGAATGCCTTCCTTGCTCAGATACTGACCGAAAACATTATTTGACAGACAGGTATCCGGGCATCAGATAGTATATTCACAAGCCCAGAGGCTTCTCGCTAAGGAAACGACCTAAGCTCTGAGAAGATTAACTGAGTGCTTATCACTGCACCCGTGCGCTTAATAAAAGCTAAATTCCCTTAAATATGGCAAACTCTCCACAGTATTTTGTGACTGGTGACGGAAATGAAAAATATAAAAATGTCAGCGCAGTGAAATGTCACTAAGGCAGACACACGATTTTCTTTTCTGAGTATGCACAAACGATCGACGTCATCTGTGCATGGAACTGTCCACCAAACTGAAAATTTTGCGATTGTCGCAACTCTCCGATATGAATATTATGGCTTCGTATTTGCAGTGAATGTTAAATGATATCGTCGACGACGGCACAAAAGTGAGAACTGTTTAACGAGCCCAATCACAAATAAAAAGCCAGAACCTTTGCAATCGTGTATTCATTAACCTCTTTCAATCTGAAGTAAAGATTGAAATATTTAGAATTAAGCATAACGAGGCCGCTTGACTTAACTATTTAAGGTAGCAGGAGTAAATTGGTAGAGAGCATACAACAATGCCTTTCGAATATTTGGTCGGAGGAAGGTTTTGATGTTAATTTATTTCAATGGGCGCCATGTAAACTTACATTCCCGACGGTCTCAGTTTGGAAGAAATATGAACCGATGACTTCACCAGCCCAAAACCACACCAAACTGTTGGATGCTGTCAAAATTGTTCGGCCCAAATACGGCTAATTTGCTAATCGACGAACGAAGCCATTAAGAGAGAAATGGGTCCCATTGCTGTAGACAATTTTTTGTCGAAAACAGGGGATCTTCTTGATGCTCGTTAACAGCCCAACGACTGATACAGAGCCGATTCGGAAGGTCGGGATACGTAAATGCGCCAAGTTGTTACATACGACAAGCCAAACTGTTGAGAATTGCGCCGTCGATTCATCACGGTCATCGCGTGCAACATAAGCTACCGCCACTATATTTACCTTACTTTTCAAATTGCGCATTTGGTAGGCCGATTATGTGGACCACAAGTTGCAATAAGCGCACGAAACACATTTTTTCTCGTAAAACACTTATTTTCGTTATGCAGTTGAATAATTTGAAGGATCTGTGCCGGAATAACTCTGTCCATGATGAAATGTCAAACAAAAAAGTATGACACGACGCATGCGTGGTCGCTCTTGAAATTCTCAAACCGTTCCTACATCTTAAGATCCATTAAGGGACTTGGCTGTTCTCTGATCAATCAACCGTCAACCAGATTAGACATATTGCGTTCGATGTCAAACAATCCCCCAGCATTCTCTCTTCGACGATCCAACATCGACTCAGATCATTATCATTTACCAGGAAACCAATACGGATCGAATAACACAAGTAGAACGGATTTTAGTAAAACAACCAAAGAAATTTGGTCTGCCATTAGAAGTTTCGATCGCATTTTTTTCAAGCTCTTCCAAAATCGTAGCCCGCATACATAAATCATAAAAACTTAAAGGGAATATTGTCAAACAGCTGTTAAGGAAGTGAGTGGAATAACTCTGTCCATGATGAAATGTCAAACAAAAAAGTATGACACGACGCATGCGTGGTCGCTCTTGAAATTCTCAAACCGTTCCTACATCTTAAGATCCATTAAGGGACTTGGCTGTTCTCTGATCAATCAACCGTCAACCAGATTAGACATATTGCGTTCGATGTCAAACAATCCCCCAGCATTCTCTCTTCGACGATCCAACATCGACTCAGATCATTATCATGTACCAGGAAACCAATACGGATCGAATAACACAAGTAGAACGGATTTTAGTAAAACAACCAAAGAAATTTGGTCTGCCATTAGAAGTTTCGATCGCATTTTTTTCAAGCTCTTCCAAAATCATAGCCCGCATACATAAATCATAAAAACTTAAAGGGAATATTGTCAAGCAGCTGTTAAGGAAGTGCCGCCACAAAAGATGATGAATATAGGAAGGTACGCGCAGTCAAATAAGAGAAGAAGAAGCGTATAAAGCTGCATCGAAGGTTGTATCCATTAAGAGCAGAAAAGAGAAGAAGGAGACAGGCTTTCCAAAAAGGAGAAAAATGAGCACGAGAAGTGCTCGATTAAAGAAATAGAGAGGGTTTCCTGCAGGAATGACATTTGAAAGCGTTATCAGAGCAAAAAACGAACATGCCAGGGCTATAAAGCCAGAATGGAAGCTTCTAAATATGAATATGGACTACTAATAGTAGAGTCACAGTCGGTGCTGATAACATGGAAAAACTATTCTTGCAGACTCTATAACAGCAATGATGGTCAAAATACCGCTGTCAAGCAGTATGAATCCTTTACTTTGTTCTTAGATGACAAAAAATTTCTTCTCTCTGAACTTAATGAAATAAAGTAACAATATCGGATCTAAGGTGAAATAAAACTGGCACAGACCCATCTGTAAGATATGGTCAGAGGAAAGGATACGCCATGCATGTCTTCTCAGTATCACTTGTTCCATCCATCTGCAGACCGCAGAACTCGTGTACATACTGCTCGGTTCTGGATCGCTTCAGTTTTTAGCCCCAGGCGTTGTTGTGCATTTGCCATCTGAGAAATCCAGGAATTCTTTTTCCGACCTCGTTTTCTTACAGCTGAAGTGACCGTAGTTAATAGTGCCTTTTTAACCGGATTTTCCGCAGATCTTCTTTGAACGTGGCAATATCCGCTTATTCTATTTGCCTCAAGCTGTTCGGTTACCGAATTCTTTATATGTAGACTTCCTCTTATATGCGTAGATCTAATGCAATCGCGTTTAGTGACTCCACTAGACTTCCTTAACATTTTCATTTCCGCTGCCGTCTTTTCGTTTTTAAACGCTTCGTACATTGTCCAGCACTGTGAACCGTATATAAGAGCTGGTCTAACAATCGTGGTGTAGAGTTGCCCCTTCAATTTAAGTGGAAATTTTCGGTCGCAAACGATTCCCGAATTTTCCCGCCATTTCATCCACCCCACCCTCAATCTATGGTTTATGTCGTCGTCACATTTCGTTTCCATGTTAACGATTGATCCTAAGTACTTAAAGATAGTGCTTTTCGGAAGAACTATTCCGTCTAACATTATATCCGGAACCGGTCGCAACGGATACGCAAATGAGCACGTCAAATGCTCCATCTTTGAACGACTTATTTTAAACCCGTTTCTCTCTAGCGCAATTTTTCCATGAATCTAAGGCGTTCTGCAAATCTTCGACGTTATCGCTTAATATAACTGCGTCATCAGCGAAGAATTGGCGTTACATTTGGATCGCGCATGCAGCCTTTTAAAAGATAGTCGAATACTACGTTAAAGAGGAAAGGGCTAAGTACGCTACCGTTAGTCCAGCAGAGCCTTTAACCAAAATTTTCACGTTTCCGTACATGTCTTGTATTATTCTGACATACGTTTCCGGTTCCATTTGAGACCTCAGCGTGACCCATATGAGATCCCTAGGCACTCGATCGAATGCTTTCTCGAGGTCGATAAATACCATGTGTAAGTCCTTAGACGAGTCTCGATGCTTTTCCCTTATTATTCGTAGGCTTTGGATAGCGTCCACCGTTGATCTTCCTTCAACAAATCCACACTGGCTATTATCGAGCTTTATTATTTGCCGAAGATGTTCGTTTAAGACTCTTTCGACGATTTTCATTGTGTGTGACATCAGCTTGATTGAACAGTAGTTGTTGCTTTCTCGAGTGTCGCCTTTTCCTTTGTATAATGGACCAAGAAGCTACTTCTCCATTGATTCGGCATAGGTTGTCCACATTTTAATTTATTTAAAAGTTTCGATAGCCATTCGCTGCCGAGTCCCTCCATCTTCGACCAAAACTCTGATGGAATGCTCTCTGGTCCCGCCGCTTTCACCCGCTTCATTCTTCCGATCGCTATACTTTTTTCTTCGATTGAAAAGTCCGAAACTCCTCCTCGAATATACCAGCTGTTGGCGCTGAAAGAGAAAGAGCTGGCCGTTCTAAAATTAAGTCAAATCAATCAAAGATATTTTATTAAACTTTGAGCGATTTAAAGGTGCTCTACGAGTATATTTTCAAGAAGTTGTCTAACGAAATTCGTTATAGTCCCAACTCAACAAGGATGTATCTTGATGTCACCAGGAAAACTCGATGCAGGTGTGATAGTTGAATTGCAGCTGGAGGTATAAGCCTTTGGTCGGTGGTAACTAAGTTATATTTTGGACCGAAGAGAGAAACAATGAACCTTTAGGGGGACAAATGTGTCTTTGTTACAAGTGTGTATGCAACCTCCACGAAATTGTGGCCTAGGAGTATGCAACACATTTAGGAAACAACATCGAAGTTAGTAGACTTGCCGTGCCTGCCACTCACTTTATATCTTATCTTACTAAGAAAATGTTTATTTCTTAACAGCAGAGGCTAATTGAAAATGATTTCCAGATGGTTTCAATGCAGTAGTTTAAGGGTACAAGTTTCTTTTTGAGTCATATATTATTTTGACACTGACAGCTCTTTCCTGCTACAAATCTTACCTCTCAGTCAGTACCATACCTTCGCAGAACGAAATGAATCGATTCACACTCGAACTACGTTGACTTATTATAAACTATTTTTAGAGGTGAGTGATGTGTTGCCGAAAAAGTGCGTGGATTGAAAAGAAGTTTTGGTCAAAATGAACCAACTGCGCCTGCTGTATGCGAGTTTGTGCAAACAAATTATGACAGTGGCTTATTTGCGGACAACACTATCGGAATGAGGTTGCTGTGGCCGAGTGTGTGTTAAATTCTGACGGAGAACGGAGAAGATGTAATGATGATTTAGTAACGATAAAAGCACTTTCTCGTCTTTTTAACACTTTTTACGTTTCTTGTGTGTTCTTCATGGACTACCAAAGCCCAGACTTAACCTAATTCCTCTTGGGAAGAGGAGGAGGGGCATTATTTTCTCCCACAGTAGGCGCCAAATCATTCATCCCTCTCATTCAATCCGTCATAGGGAATCGTTCACTTTTCGATAATGTGAATGAGATTCCCTCGATTATTCAAAACGACGGATCGAAGTTACCCATGTAAAATTTTAAGTTTTTCATTCGCAACAAATAAGTTGCGGATTTTTTGTTTTGCTGGAAGTTTAAAGTTCGTAGGTTACAAATGTAAGCTTTTTTTTATATGCAAATGTTTCACAATTTAATGCGCATTAAATTTTAGGAGGAAAACAAAAAACCGGGAGCAGTTCAAGCAACTGGTGGATGCAATGAAAACTTGTCCAGACATAGCGAAAAACAACACAAAGAGACCTCCCGAAAAAGTAAGAGAGTTTTGGGAGACTTTACAAACAAAACTCAATAGTTTAGGACCCGGTCAAAAGGAAGTCATAGAATGGAAAAAGGTAAAATATTTATAATTCAAATTTCTCGTTTTAAATTTTGAATTTAAGGTTTGGAGCGACCATAAGTCTCATTTGAAAAAAAAAATTAGTGCCAACAAAAAAGAATTCAAGGCAACAAGAGGTGGACCGAATAGGAAGTTTTGTTTTACTGCGGACGAAGGAGAAGTCATCGACCTCGTTCAATTAACTGAATCTGCTGAAGGTATCCAAAACGCCCTTTTATTTGGGACGCAGTCGCAACCCTTGAACGAGCTGGAAGTGTTTTCAGTGTTGCCTGAAATCGACGTACTGCAAGACATTAACCCAGCAGAAATGTTGCCGGAAGCCGAAGAACGTATTCGGCGGAAAGTATGTCCAATACCTATTTCAAAAGTTTTGAAATAGTGGACTGCGAAGTGCAAATGTTATAATCTTTTCCAACACCGTGCTGGTAGTTTCCTTCAGCAAAAAACATGCAGTTAACTGGTGCTTCGGCGATACTGCATACGATTTTGATACCGGGTGTAAATGTTTGCTCAAGACTTCTCAAACGTAATTAAAAGCTGCCTTATTCAAACGAAAATTCTTAAGAGACTGTGAACAAAAAAATTAATTTTTTAAAAGTTTGGCAAATAAATCATGTACGGTATGTATGTACTCTGCGTCTGAAAGCGGCATGATATCTTCAGTGGACCCTCTTTTATTTGAAGACTTCATATTCTTCAAAAAAACCAGGCAATGCTATCCATTTTCACCTTCTGTTTTTTTTAATTTGAAACATAATTACTCACTCCGTATTCACAGCAACTGACTTGGGAAGATAGATTTTGTGGTCGGTAAAACAGAGTTTACGGCGGATTAATAATTCGGATTGTTGTGAACGCTGATCTTATAAGTGAAGTGAATCTCAGATCCGCCGGATTGAATGATAGGGGTGATTATTTTTGTGAAACTTGCGTACACACAACGCAATGTTGACAGTTGGAAACTTCTGCCTGTCATTGTGCTGGCATTTTATTTTGCAATGCTTACTTCTTTTCTGATAAGTAATATATTGCACGTCTCTGAATACCGCCGAACTCTGAAACTAATATTTATGTATACACTCGTTTTCATGATGCCGTTCTTTCATTATTCTTTCTACCATGTGTAGCTGCTACATGTGAACTTACGAGGAAGTCCCTAAAAACAAAATAAATTGCTTTGCCACCTCAAATTCAACATTTAGCTTATCAAGAAGCATCTCTTTCCAGAACACACCCAACTTTACAGACAGATCTTTCAAATAGTTTTGTTGTGACAGCCATTTAAAATAGACACCTAGAGAATTTTCGAAAAAATGGATACGAGTGAATTTCGTGTCCTCATTTAGCACAATATTTTGCAAAAAAAAAAAACATCACTCAAATCAAACTCGATAAAGCTTGAAAAGTACAATATAAAAGACACTCTTCACCATCCATTGGAACCATCGAACACTGTTCTTGTCGCCCAATTCTGGCCATCACACCAGAAATGGTCATTCCTGTACTACAAACTCTCAATATACTCGTATATTCGACAGCCCGATTTCTTTGGGAGAAGCGGATTTTTCATATGTTTGCTGGAATTATTCATCAAAGCGGTGATTTCTTGATTATGGCACATAGACTTTGAGAGATTTCGAGATATACGTTCGGCAAAGATTTTGTAGGTCTCTTTTGATTCCAACCTTCCTACGTAATATCTTCTCACAGCAGCTCTTCTTTGTTTAAGCACTTGGTAGATACAGTGCCCGAAAAAAGTTTGGAAACATGCTTAAGAAATTCAAACTTTTAGCGCTATCGTAAAATATGCCTAGTTTTTAACTTTGAAATTTCGTATGGATATACACTATCATATTCTTTAATCAATCTTTAAAAAAATATTGATATATAGCAGCACTAAGACAAAGTGATTCAATTTTATTTACTATACTTGGTATGACTCGCGGAAAAAGGTATGGAAACATAACAGTATTTGCTGTCAAAATTTAAATTTGAACCGTTTTAAATAGGGTTAAGATCTTTGTCAATTAGCAGTTGTGTAAATCTTCAATTGTAACTTGAAATATAGTATTTATAAAAAAAAAATTACCAGAATGCCCAAATGCAAAGTGTACTGAACGGATTTGAAGGAAAAGATAGTGTCGCTGCATAAAAATGGGATAAGATAAATACAGATTTCACGTGATTTCAAAATACGAAGAGGGACAATTTCAAAGGTCATAAAAAACTTCCACCAGCGAGGGACAGCCGAGTGTGCACCCAACTGAAATCCACGCCAAATTACAGAAAAGGGGTAGTGCGGAAGTAACCGATCGTAGAATAAGGAATACACTGAGGGAAAGTGAACTATTCGGAAGATCTCCTTTGAAGAAGCCACTTTTACCTTAAGTGATCATGTTTTTTGGACTCCCGGGTAATGGAATACAGTCCTGTGGAGTGATGAATCTAAATTCCAACTATTTAGAACCGTAAAGCATGGTAGAGGTTCGCTTACGGTCTGGGCATGATTTTCGCGATCTGGAAATAGGCCAATTTTTCGCATAGATGTAATAATGGATCGACATCATTACTTGCAAATATGAAAAAACATTATGCTGAAGAAGAAATGCCAATTAAGTGGATCTTTCAGCAAGACAAAGATCCGAAGCATTCGTCTAGGTTAGTAAAAGATTGATTCCAACAGGGAAAAGTGCATGGCTTGGAAGGGCTGTCTCAATCGCCGGATCTTAATCCAATAGAGCACTTGTGGGAATACGCAAAAAGACAACTTCTAACCAAAAAACCTTGTAACAAGAATGCGCTCTATGAGGAAATTGCATATGCTCACGATCGGCAGATAGAAGACAAGCTATACAAGAAGTTCAAACGTCGTACAATACTAAAGGGCCGAATATTTTTAAGCTCGCTCTACAGAGGCGAAAATTCGATGGAAATAACCTCGCTGAAATACATCAAAAATGCAGACGGTCGCTTATTAACAAATGAAAAGGAAATTTGTGACCGGTGGCTTGAATACTGCAAGGAGTTGCTTAACAAACAGTTTCCACGTGACACGAGTATCGTGCCGACAGCTGGTCTATTCGAGGAGGAAGTTTCGGACTTCTCAATCGAAGAAATAAGTATAGCAATTGGAAAAATGAAGCGGGGGAAAGCGGCGGGACCAGAGAGCATTCCATCGAAACTTTTAAATAAATTAAAATGTGGACAACCTATGCCGAATCAATGGAGAAGTAGCTTCTTGGTTCCATTATACAAAGGAAAAGGCGACACTCGAGAATGCAACAACTACCGTTCAACCAAGCTTATGTCACACACAATGAAAATCGTCGAAAGAGTCTTAAACGAACAACTTGGCAAATAATAAAACTCGATAATAGCCAGTGTGGATTTGTTGAAGGAAGATCGACGGTGGACGCTATCCAAAGCCTAATAATAATAATGCAAAAGCACCGAGATTCGTCTAAGGATTTACACATGGTATTTATCGACCTCGAGAAAGCATTCGATCGAGTGCCTAGGGATCTCATATGGGCCGCGCTGAGGTCTCAAAACGTACCGGAAACGTATGTTAGAATAATTCATGACATGTACGGAAACGTGAAAACTGCGGTTAAAAGCTCTGCCGGACTAACGAGAGAATTTCCAGTTAATGTCGGAGTGCATCAAGTAAGCGTACTTAGCCCTTTCCTCTTTAACGTAGTATTGGACTATCTTTTAAAAGACTGCATGCGCGAAGCAAATGTAACGCCAATTCTCTTCGCTGTCGACGCAGTTATACTTAGCGATAACGTCGAAGATTTACAGAACGCCTTAGATTCATGGAGAAATGCGCTAGAGAGAAACGGGTTTAAAATAAGTCGATCAAAGACGGAGCATTTGACGTGCCCATTTGTGCATCCGTTGCGACCTGTTCCGGATATAATGTTAGACGGAATAGTTCTTCCGAAAAGCACTATCTTTCAGTACTTAGGATCAGTCGTTAACATGGAACCGAAATGTGACGACGACGTAAACCACAGAGTGAGTGTGGGGTGGACGAAATGGCGGGAAAATTCGGGAATCTTTTGCGACCGAAAATTTCCACTTAAATTGAAGGGGAAACTTTACACCATGGTTGTTAGACCAGCTCTTATATACGGTTCACAGTGCTGTACAATGTACGAAGCGTTTAAAAACAAAATGACGGCAGCGGAAATGAAAATGTTAAGGATGTCTAGTGGAGTCACTAAACGCGATTGCATTAGATCTTCGCCTATAAGAGGAAGTCTACATATAAAGAATTCGGTAACCGAACAGCTTGAGGCGAATAAAATAAGCTTGTATTGCCACGTTCAAAGAAGATCTACGGAAAATCCGGTTAAAAAGGCACTATCAACTACGGTCACTCCAACTGTAAGAAAACGAGTTCGAAAAAAGAATTCCTGAATTTCTGAGATGGCAAATGCGCAACAACGGCTGGGGCTAACCACTGAAGCGATCCAGGACCGAGCATTATGTAGACGCGTTCTGCGGTCTGCGACATTTGCCAACCCCATAAGCGGAGCAGAAGCGGTGCAGTAAAAATGGGAAACTCGTTACGCATAAGTTCGTATAACGAGGAAAGGGTTTATAAAAGGATAAGAAGATGAAGAGGAAATTGCATATGAATGGCAGAACATCCCAGTTTCATATTGTGAAAAGTTGGTGGATTCTATGGAAAGAAGATGCAGAGCAGTTCTCAAAGCAAAAGGGGGAAGCATTGAATATAAACAAAAACACTTGTTATTATTGACTGATATACGTTACTTTCATGAAAAACTACATGTTCCATATTTTTTTCGTAATTTTTACAAGGTGTTGTCTCAATTCTTGATAGATATTTTTTTCCAATTGCCGTACACCAATGTTCTTTTCGAAAAGAATTTTAAAATATGGTATATCTTTATGCCAAGACTTATCAATGTAAGTATAAGAGATTTTATGTTAGAACTCGAATTGTGAATCTCTAGACTACGTTTTCAAACTTTTTTCCGACACTGTTTGTATTCGTTCGTTGGCTGCAATTGGACACTGGATGCATACATTAATTCGATCGCAAAATGGTTAGATTGGTTTGGAGTTTCCTAATCCTCAAACCGCCATTTCGCCTTTGAGATGGGGGAAGGTACCTGCTATTGTGATATTTCCACCACAATGTTGACAAGCCTTAGTCGTTTAAGCCGTAAGAGGTAGTCCTTTTCTATTTTATGGTTCTTAGGACAATGCTTCTCGAGGAGCTCGTTGCAAAGACTATTGGAAACGTGTCGGAAACTCAACACTTCTTGCCTAAGTCCGCCGCGGATAACAAAGCAGCTTCCAAATAAGCGCTGTTTCTGTACCCTTTAGCCGCCACCATAGTGGATCACCATAGTTCATCATCCTCCTTCTTTCGCTCGATCCTATTGCACTTACTGGATGGCGGTGATATCTTCCGGATTGAAGTCAAGGGCCTTTGCTATTTACTCTGCTACTTGTGCCCTATAAAGGGTTCAAATATTTTTCTTGCAGATCCGAAGGACGTTGACTTCTAATCGTTGTTAGGCTGTACCACGTTGGAAGCATATTCTCTCCTCCACATTTCTTTAAATACTTCGCTATGAGTTTGTGAGCCCTATAATAGTGGATACCATTATTTTGCTACTAGTCGAGGACGGCTTTTCCGTCTTAAACCGCATGAGTATGGATTTACCCATGCTGTTAAAGGGCACCACCACAAGAGATAGAGATAAGCACTACCCTTATGACTTCATTATTACGTTTCTGGTTCAATCTAAGTTGCGGGAGGGTCAATTCGCTGATCAACCGCCGCGCAGATCCCAAAATCACCTTTTCTCCCATATGTTTCGCACAATGAAAAGCGATGTTGGAATGATTAGAAGTAACTTTCGATGGTAGCACGATCTGAAGGTCCTCCTTTTTGGAAGACCTTTCAGTAATGAAAAACACCCCCGTATATAAATTTGTTACTACCACCTGTATTTAAATTTAAATGTCAAATCTCTGATGTGTGAATTTGTTTTCTTAATTGTATAAAAAGTGTTGGCAATTTAATGGAGTTATCCTACTTATCCGAACCCGTTTTCAGAAGATTATGTCAGCAGTGCACTACGAGTATATCTATCTTCTGTGAAAAAATTGCCTGACATAACAATGCTTAGCTTAAGTGAAGTGCTCCTCAACTAAGATACGAGTGTGTACTTTTTTTTATAGAGTTTTTAGTCCCTCCTTCTCTTATTCTTCTTTCTCTCTTTGATGGTGAATGCGTAGTGAATACTGCCAAAGCGAACCAAAGGCCAACCTTCATAAAAATAAGTGATCAGCTTATAATCGCCACTCGGAATGTTGAAGGGTATTAAATCTGAATCAAAGTAAGAACGTTCGACAATAGCATGCCCCTTAAAGAAATAAAGGTATTCATATATCAGAAATACTTTCAAAATTTAAAACTCGACCTTACCGAGAAAGGACAGGTATGATTTAAGTTTGAGTACTTTAAGAATATGTTGGTAATGATCTTGGCATACGAATGCATGTTACGAAATTTCATAGCTTCGCATGCATTAAAAGTAACATTTATCAAAAAAGGGCGAAACTGATTTGTGTACTTGAAAGTCTCCAGCCGTACCTATAAAGATAAAGAAGTGGACAAAATCAGACATGAAATTGAGTTTGAGCATTCGAACTTACCGTCACATTTCGAAGGGTAACTAGTATATCAGCTTCTATATTGGCATAGCTAAGTTCCCAGTTGATTGGCTTCAATTTGCAGCTAGCATTTGCGATTATTTCTGCATTTGAGAAGCATTTAAATGATGTAGTTTTCGCATAGAATGCGGATGGAATAAACTGGAAAAAAATTGTTAGTCTCCTAAATAAATTTGCTTGGTTTTTAATTAGCTAACTTTGTTCGGTCCTTTAGGAAAAGCACCACGAATATAACCGAAAAATACATAGAATATAGAGATAATTTGGAAAACGTTCATATTAACGCAACAAATGTGGTATGACTAAGGGATAAGTTGGCTTACAGGTGTACGCCTCTGAGTCAATTTGAATTTAATAACATCGTTTAAATTTGTTTGACTTATTCATCCGTTGGAATGGAAATTGTGGACATGTGACAATTGAGACAAGAGATAATCAATGACAATTAGGAAATATTATATCAACCACTAGAAGCAGACGGTTAAGGGGGTGCCGCTTCAGTTTCGATGAACTCTTAATTAGCACTAACTCATAAAATATATATGCATGAATAGAATTTTCGATATCTGATTCAGACTTGTGCCAGAGAGTTGGAGTTTGGGAATAATAGTAGTCTAAATATAGTCCGGGCCAAATCAGACGTTAATTGTTCTACTTTTTTAGTTATTGCTTTTCCACTTACTCACATCAGTTCCAAATTGCTGCAAAACGGCTGTGAGAACAAACCTAAAAGGACTATGAACGGCTTTTAGCAATTATCTTTTTTGATTCGTCTTAAGCATTTTTCCTTGAATCGGACTTATTTCTGATAGTCCCCTTGCCCACCAGTCTCCTCTACGTAACCAATTCTGATTCGTTGGCTAAGTCGAATTCGTCAGAGAAATTTCGATAACTGTCATTCGCCGGCTTAGATCTTGGCCAAAGTCACTTATTATTATCAGATCAACCCCACACACCTGTATACGAGAAACTTAAACACTTAATTTTGAAAATACGTATGAAGAGTATTTGTCGTGAGGTAAAGGGCTGTCTTAAAGCAGAATTTGCTTAGGAAAACGTCAAAGATAGGTTGAATAGAATTTATTTCTCAAAATATTCTTCGTTTTCGATCTCACAGGTTCGTGCTCTCAAACCTAGCGCGACTGGTGAGGGCGGAGTAGACTTGCGTCTTATCAAAATAATACTTCCCCAGTTAATAAGCTCATTAACTCATTTGTATAATCTCTGCATTGCCTCTTCAACCTTCCCGGATTGTTGGAAAAAATCAAAGGTCATCCCAAAAAGAACAGCCCCTTCTTAGTAACCGATCTCCGTTCAATAAGTATCTTACATTGTTTGTCCAAAATCGTTGGGAAAAATTCTTGCGAAACAGATCTCCAACCACCTCAATCGTTTCAATCTATTATTGTCAGTGCAGTCAGGTTTCCGATCTGGCCATAGCTGTTCAATATAACAAGGAAAATCTTTCACTGCTCTGCTTACTTGATTTCTCGAAGGCCTTTGACACGGTCAGTCATGAGGTTCAGTGTGTCTGATTAGGAAATTCTTTACAAATCGTATTCAAAGAGTTATTGCTAACTCAAAATACTCTCAACCGAAAAATATAGTTTCTGGAGTTCCCCAAGGTTCAGTTCTTGGCCCGATTCTTTTCTGTCTTTTCATTAATAATTTACCACAAGTGTGTCGAAATGTATATGTACATATGTATGCCAATGACGTGCAGATATAACTTTCTCGACCACTAGTGGAAGATCATGTGAATAGATTTAATTCGGACTTTTCTTCTATTGCAAAATGGTCTCATGACAATAGCTCATATGTATAAAAAGTAGTAAACAGGAAAATTTGTAGCATCTACTCTGCCCCAAAAACTCTTCATTTGGTAGAAATAAAAAAAATTTCGAACATGCAGTAGGTAATACTTTCGAAATTGGGAAATGTAGCATATGCTACAATTTGACATCTGTCAAAGTGAATTGTTGTGGTTGACTTTGAATTTTTGATTTTGTTTGAGTTAAGATGGATAAAATTGAATCACAAGAGTCTGAATTGGAAACCCACTACCTTCTAGATGAAGATGAACGTGACACACAAATAAATCGCGTAAGCGACATTTTGTTTAGCACAGCCGTGCAAAAATGTGAAGCTGTTTTGCTGAAGAAGGGCCAAACACCAAATATGAAATTGAAAAAGAAACTGGACGTGAAGGACATCATCGATTTCATATTGTTGCAAAAGGGCTTTGTAATCAGTGAGCAGCAAATTTACAAAAAGCTGAACAATATGAAGATGCGCGTCAAGACAAAGACTGACCATAACAAAACTGACGTTTTAAATACCGGTGAGAAAATGTTATTCGAACTCATGGGAGCGTATCGAAAACGCCTTCGTCTAATTAAAGGAAAAAAATTAGATGAAACCTACATTCGTAAGACAATGTCCAAGACTGAGGTAAATGAAGAATTGTTGCCTTCCACAAGCACGCACTGCAACAAGTCAGCATCCAGTGGCATAAGCGCTGTGAATTCTGAAATGAAATCATCAGAATATGAGGTTTGATTGTTATTAAGGAGTTTAACCAATATAGACGTGTGCCACGACATTTTGTTTATTCTTAAAGGATGAGATTGACAGCAGGGAAAAAAGGTTAAGCCTGAGTGATTTGCAGCGCCTGGTCTTGATGAAATAATTGGAGGTATTTGATGTTCAGGAGGACTTTTACGATAGATGCGGAGAAATATTAACAAAAGCAGAACATCTAATTCAAATACAGACCAAATTTTATGAGCAAGAACTCGAGAAAAAGAATTGATTCATTAATTTTTTTTTTAATTTTTGTACTATCAACACATTTCTACATTTCATTTAACAAAAAAATGCAAAAGCACCTGTAGCATTCATTCTCGTACATTACGTACATTGCATTACGTTTGAGTTGCGCCAGGTTCGCGCATCGTGCACCGTACCAGGCCAAGAACAATCAACACTTGTAAACATATGCTTTCCATCGCAGGTAGCCTGTACATTAAATGACCTCAATCCTTTCCGGTTAACAAATTTATCGTCGTGTTCATGAGGCCGAATGTGTACAATCGACCGCTTCTATTGCATTTGGAATCAAATTGTTGATCAGCCACTCATATTTGGCTTCATTCATATCATTTTCACTGGAGGGAAAACGAATCCATTCGCCAGCCCTAGCAACAATTTTTTGGCATACAAACCAAATGATTTTGTTGGCTGTCGTTTGATGTATCCCGATATCCTCTCCAACGCCAACCTGAAGCAATTTTAGACCAAATTAATTACCTGGAAACTTGGATCACCAACATACCGCAACAACGTTCTAAATCCAAAAAAGAGTAAGATAATTTTAATTTCAAAAACAATGTACAATTTCGAAGAGCTACCGCCTATTTTTCTCAACTCCACAAGGCTAATCTTTTTTGACACCGTGGTGAGTTTTGGATATAAAGTAAATCGGTTTCTTTCCGCCCATGTTGTAAACTTAATTATAGCGCATGTATATGCAGAATTACGAAAGCTCTGGCTGTTTTCTTGTTTTACACCTGTTGGCAGCGAACTGAGGTTGATTAAGTCCATTCTTTTGCCCATTTTTGATTATGCTACTATAGTTATCAATTGTAAACTAGATTCTTTCTGCCAGCACAAATTTCTTGTTGCTTTGAACCATATGGTTCGATATGCCTTTGGAGTAAGAAGATACGTCCATATAACCCTTTACAATAAGTATGTATGTACTAGGGTGTTCATTTTCTGATTTTTGGACATTAAGATGCTGTGTGTTTTTACATAAATTAAAACATAAACAATCACCACCGTATTTATTTGAAAAATTAAAGTTTGTTTAGTGACATTTAGTGCCCTATTCCCACACTTTTCATCTTTGTAATCTATTCTTCTCTTCTTCCCTTTATTTCTCCTTTCTATTCAGCTTTCTGCTTCGCCCTCTTCTTTTCCCTCTTTTCTTCCTCAATTTTCTCTTTCCTTTCCTCAGTATTAATAACGAACATTATTTAAGTTAGTTTAGGATTTGATTCAAAACCTGTAAATTTAGTTTATTCTTTCTGCATAAACTAATTTAAGGTGGTAAACTACTTTCAATGAGCTTTCATTTACTATAAAAGACTTCTGTTCTTATTTGTACCTTGCCAAATAAAAATTGAATTGAATCGTCAAGCATTCATGGTATACATAATTCGTCCTTACTGGATTTATACGGAAGATAGGAACTGATCTAAAGTTTTGTCCATCAACATTCAAGGAAATGAGTTGCAATATAAGAGGAGAATCAAAGTTACTCATTAAAAGCTGATGAACAAGTAGTTTATCACAAACTTCGCACCGTGTTGTAGCGATTGTAAATGTAACAGTTTGACGCGATCGAGGTTGGGTGAAAGATTACAACTATCAGTCCAGAAAAGACCTCGCGACGCGAAACGAACAAGATTTCGCTGTACAAATTCTACGCGCAATATATGAGGACTATAATAGGGTCAGATTTGTAGAGTTCTGCGAATCCTGTGCGTACAGGAAACGAAGTGGTGTAATACAGGAAATAAAGCGCGTTTTCTAGATTTAAAAACTAAGGCATTTAAGATGTTCTACCATGGAACGGTCAATGGACGAAACGGGGTTGGAATCGTTGTTGCAGCGGATCTTCTAAACAACATCGTTGGTATCTTGAAAATAAGCGACCGCTTGATGAGTGTTAAACTCGTCATACACAATGAAACGTGGAACATTGTTAGCGCGTACGCCCCACAAAATGGATGCGACCAATCGGAAAAAGATACATTTTGGTCAGAGCTCGGTAATTTGCTAAGAAATATACCTATCGATGAGATGCTCTTCGTAGGCGGAGATTTAAATGGCCACGTCGGAGAAACAAAGCTTTGGAACCAGAAATTCAGCTGGCGAAGACATCCTTGTAGCGTGTGGGGCTTACGGCTTAACCATCTTAAATGCAATGTTTATTAAACATCAACGACATCTTATTCCCTATAGCAGCGGAGGCCACGAAACGCAAATAGATTATCACCTCTGCAAAATGTCGATGAGAAGCCGTGTTAAGGACTGTAAAGTAATACTTGGAGAATCGCTAGTAAGCCAACACCGTCTGCTCATTACAGAATTTTTCACAGCGGAACCACCGAAAACACGGGCATCGTT
The DNA here is from genome assembly GCA_928272305.1 of Volucella inflata. Taxonomy (NCBI): domain Eukaryota; kingdom Metazoa; phylum Arthropoda; class Insecta; order Diptera; family Syrphidae; genus Volucella; species Volucella inflata. The sequence continues at coordinate 143,800,102 of OV743716.1, read as the reverse complement.
TGGAAAGCCAAAAATCCGGTGGTATAATCTATCGAAGGAAAGAAGCGCAAGATTTATCGCACTGGCTAAAGAAGTACTTCAAAATATAAATATAAAAGATCGCAAAGAAAGTTCTGGCTCGAACTCGATAGAAGACAAGCTATCCAAGAAGTTCAAACGTCGTACAGTACTAAAATGCCAAATATTTTTAAGCTCGCTGCACAGAGGAGAAAAAATTCTATGGAAATAACCTCGCCGAAATACATCAAAAACGCAGACGGTCGCTTACTAACAAATGAAAAGGAAATTTGTGACCGGCGGCTTGAATACTGCAAGGAGTTGCTTAACAAACAGTTTCCACGTGATATCGTGCCGACAGCTGGTATAGCAATTGGAAAAATGAAGCGGGGGAAAGCGGCGGGACCAGACAGCATTCCATCAGAGTTTTGGTCGAAGATGGAGGGGATCGGCAGCGTTTGGCTATCGAAACTTTTAAATAAATTAAAATGTGGACAACCTATGCCGAATCAATGGAGAAGTAGCTTCTTGGTTCCATTATACAAAGGAAAAGGCGACACTCGAGAATGCAACAACTACCGTTCAATCAAGCTTATGTCACACACAATGAAAATCGTCGAAAGAGTCTTAAACGAACGTCTTCGGCAAATAATAAAGCTCGATAATAGCCAGTGTGGATTTGTTGAAGGAAGATCGACGGTGGACGCTATCCAAAGCCTACGAATAATAATGGAAAAGCACCGAGATTCGTCTAAGGATTTACACATGGTATTTATCGACCTCGAGAAAGCATTCGATCGAGTGCCTAGGGATCTCATATGGGCCGCGCTGAGGTCTCAAAACGTACCGGAAACGTATGTTAGAATAATTCATGACATGTACGGAAACGTGAAAACTGCGGTTAAAAGCTCTGCCGGACTAACGAGAGAATTTCCAGTTAATGTCGGAGTGCATCAAGTAAGCGTACTTAGCCCTTTCCTCTTTAACGTAGTATTGGACTATCTTTTAAAAGACTGCATGCGCGAAGCAAATGTAACGCCAATTCTCTTCGCTGTCGACGCAGTTATACTTAGCGATAACGTCGAAGATTTACAGAACGCCTTAGATTCATGGAGAAATGCGCTAGAGAGAAACGGGTTTAAAATAAGTCGATCAAAGACGGAGCATTTGACGTGCCCATTTGTGCATCCGTTGCGACCTGTTCCGGATATAATGTTAGACGGAATAGTTCTTCCGAAAAGCACTATCTTTAAGTACTTAGGATCAATCGTTAACGTGGAACCGAAATGTGACGACGACGTAAACCACAGAGTGAGTGTGGGGTGGATGAAATGGCGGGAAAATTCGGGAATCTTTTGCGACCGAAAATTTCCACTTAAATTGAAAGGGAAACTTTACACCATGGTTGTTAGACCAGCTCTTATATACGGTTCACAGTGCTGTACAATGTACGAAGCACTTAAAAACAAAATGACGCCAGCGGAAATGAAAATGTTAAGGATGTCTAGTGGAGTCACTAAACGCGATTGCATTAGATCGACGCGTATAAGAGGAACGCTACATATAAAGAATTCGGTAACCGAACAGCTTGAGGCGAATAAAACAAGCTTGTATTGCCACGTTCAAAGAAGATCTGCGGAAAATCTGGTTAAAAAGGCACTATCAACTACGGTCACTCCAACTGTAAGAAAACGAGGTCGAAAAAAGAATTCCTGAATTTCTGAGATGGCAAATGCGCAACAACGCCTGTGGCTAACCACTGAAGCGATCCAGGATCGAGCAGTATGTAGACGCGTTCTGCGGTCTGCGACATTAGCCAACCCCATAAGCGGAGCAGCAGCGATGCAGTAAAAATGGGAAACTCGTTACGCATAAGTTCGTATAACGAGGAAAGGGTTAATAAAAGGATAAGAAGATAATAGGGTCAGATTCGACTGTGTTATTAGAGGAGCCCTAGTGACTGAGTGCTAGTTTCAGGTGTAGGCGAGCTCTTGTCTTTCAAAATGATGAATATCTCAAATGCATGTCCAAATTTCGTCATAAAATGCAGGCTCCCTGATCCGACAATGGCTCAGAATTTAAGAGCAAAGAATTTGAGACAGTGCTTCAATGAAATGACATCACTTATCAAATCACGGTTTCCCATGCACTGCTAAAAACATGCTCCATGCTTAAAATACGCTTTGGGTAGAAGCAGTAAATACAGCTGTTACTATGAACCAACTTTGTCCAGGACCGTTTAAAGACAAAACACTTTTTGAGCTCTGCTCATTATCATATTTAAATTCGCATGAGTCGCAGGCTAGTCTCTGACTCCTCACTACTTTTTTTTAATTTATAAATGTAAAGAATCAAGTACCGGCCCTTTCAAATTAAAACTTGCAATGCATCATCTGAGGATCCTCAAATTATCCCGTCATTTGGCCAATTCCTAAGTCAGTCGTTTGCTTTGACGACCTTAATCAGCTTAACTAATATTTGGGCAGCTGTCCAGAAACATCATATCGCCATTTGCGGTAGTAAATTGATTTGTTCATTTCTTTTGTTATGACTTACCATGTACAGACTTCATTTTTCGATTATGACTTGGTCACGAAGTCTGTATTGAGCTGGATATTCACGGATTTGATTTTCCATGGTCAGCGATCGTTAAGGATTTCTGTTGTTTTTTAAGCATTAGTTTGTAAGGAATCTCGATAAAGTATTTTCCATATGTACTTTTGATTCAAAATTTTAATTTTCTTTTTAAGAAATAAAATTGAATTTATTTAAAAGTGATCGATCAATTTTTATAGCCCTGCTCGCAACTTTGCTCAGCAAATCTCTCGTACTTACAGACATTACTCAAGAATTAGTAAAAAAAAAAATTTAGGGACAAATGCTTTGTTTGTCCAGGCGGTATCCGCCAATGATTTTAAAATATATGAAAAATACTCGGCTTGACCACAGCCTTTTTCAGTTCTCCATTTCACAATGTATGTTTTCTAACTCCATAATCCCTCTCCATAATAAAGGCCGACAAAATGAACGTCCCAACCGCAAGCTCATCATGAAATCGTCCTCTATTTCAAAGTCCTTCAAAAGAATTACATATATACAAAGTTTTTTAATTGCAAGTTCACCCTTTTATTACTGTCACAAACATAACAGAATTCGCATCAAATACTCTATGCGCAGAAGATGGCAAAGAATTATAACTATCGGCTTCAGTGAAGTCTTGATAAATATTTACATAAGGCCATGCTTTTCAAACCAAAGTTTCTTTGAAATCAGATTATTTTATTTTGTGGATTACTTCATACTTAAAAGGAAGACACCACGGTGTCTTCTTTAGGTCAGAAGTATCTAAACTCATAGAAGCCCCTTTCGGCGTAACCCAAGGAAGCCATCTCGGGCTTCTACTATTCGTCCTAATTATCGACGATGTTAACTGAATTCTAATAGATATTAGACAGATATCAACATTTTTCGGAATATTTTGTTCCCTCGGACTGTTTCCGCTGCGAGAAGACTTAAACACGTTTTTCAATTGGTGCCAGAAAAATTTCCTCCAGCTGAACTTAATTACGTCCCTTTTCTAATTTGCCGGTTAAGTCTGGTGACCCTATTACAGCACCCAGATATTGTGCGTAGGGTCTGTTTATCCGTTTGTGTTGCGAGTTTTATCCTGGACTGACAGTTGTAACTTCTTACGCTATCTCGAACACCTGAAACCGATAAATTTACAATCCCTTACAACATAATGTTTAAAAGTGATTCTCCTGTTATATTGCAACTTATCTCTTTAAATGTTAACCCACATCGCTCCCGTCTCTTCCGTATTAATCCCACGGAGCGGATAAAGGATATTTTGTTTCCTTGCCAAGTCAAAACCCTGCCTTACGGCTGCTCTTTATTTATTCTATGCCTTACGTCCAATCTATTGATTTTCGGAAGCAAAGTAATTGTACGCATTCCTCAAGAAAGAAGGCAAAAGTTTAATACAACATCTAGATCTGCAGTTCTTGTGGGATATCCAGAGAACATAAAAGGCTTTCGTCTATGGGTGTATGAGTCCAACAAAAACGAGAACTTCAGAAATGTTATTAAGCAACATTCAGTCGCACAAATTAATTTAAAACTGCTTAGCTTTTCAAAGAAGCTTGATATAATGAAGGCAAGGAATGAATCCTGTTCGAAGGAGGAATATTTTGGCTCAATACAGGAAAGTATAAAAGACCATCTAGGATTAACGACATCTCGGAGCTAGCCCTGAACAGCGAAAGATTCAATTTCAGAATGTGTGCAAATACTCCTGAAAGTTATGTATTTGATGAGGCAATATTTAAGGAAGTTCTTTACCGATGGGTCACAAAGTTATAAAAAATTAGTTGGTATACATGCCTCAGTTATCAACTGACTACACAATCGATCCATAAAAAAAGTCATCGATGAAACGTTCAGAACATCAGTTCTGACCTCATTTGCTGTCGCAATTATATACCAGAAACCATTAAGACCTTTACCAATTTGACCAATATCCCTCTAATGGATAAAATATTCATGGATCAACACCTAGGGTACAGTGATGGAGCTGGTCAAGTTTAGAAATAGCACAAGCGCTTATATGGCTTGAAACAGGCATCCAGGTGTTGGAATTGTAATTTTACAAATTTGCGAACCCTCCTTAATTTTGAAAACATTTCTTAAATTCCCGATACAATATTTTTTTCTGCTACCATTTATTTATTTATTATTATTTATATTTAGTCATTGTTCTCGTTTACCTAATTCATAGAAGTTATACCTACTCGTATACAGTTTACAATTTTCAAATAGTTAGTGGCATTTTTGTTAAGTATACAAAAGAGGTAATGACACATAATTGAATGTTTTGTGGGATGAACAATAAAAATTAGGGTTTTTAATTGAATTGATATTATACAATAAAAATTTATAACTGAAAAATATCTAAATCAAACAGCGTGGTGCAACAAATTTTCAATTTAATCTATTTTGTAGACAAGGAGTCACGACTTAAATTTTTTCTATCAACTAAAAGGGTCTATGATGTTTTGTATATTTTTAGGAAGCTTATTAAATGACTTTTGAGATACGACAGAGTAGGAATTCTTGAAAAGTGTAGTCCGAAAAGGAAAGTTTGTTGCAAGATCCTCCATTCCCTTTCCCATTTATTGGCTGTTGGCCAACATGGCGAGCGTCGAACATGCATACTAATTGTTTGCGAAAAACTTAAACCAATTTGTAGACCAGTTTTCGTACCTATTGTAGCTCTTAACATTTAAGCTTTAGTTACGGGTCAGAGGCATGTCTCGAACAAAAGCAATCACTTTGACGACAAAACAAACATGAACCATACACATCGACGAGTGTGAATGGCTGGGGATTTGATGTGAGACTGTTAGAGCTCTGGATGTGATTCCCTTTGCTCTAACAGCTGAATTGGCAGAAGCCCATGAACCCAACAAAAAAAGGAGAATCTTCACCATCCAAGACGACAACAGGACGAACAGGAACTGTGGGCCTTTTATGGCCGAAATAAAAGAAAAGTTTTTTAATTCAATTTTTTAAGACTTTTCTATAGTTCATTAATTCATTCGGCATGCCCTGTACCCCCGTCAAAGACACTCATACCTATATACCCCTCATCAGAAAAAGGTTATATTGTGTTTTTTTTTTATTTTGTCATCCTTTTTCCCAATTTTAACATTAAAAATTATAGTTCTCTATTTACAAGATCGGTTTTTGGTTACGCGATTCCTTTCGAACCCCCCTTTGCCTGGCAGCCATTGTGTGCAGCTTAGTCACAGCGGCTTGTTGCAAGCCCTTTGGTTTCTGGCGATTCCCTTCTGTTCCCCTTTTTCTATTGCTGATCTTCATTTCGTCATTTGCTCATCAACCACCACCGGTTCGCCTTTTGTTTTTGGTAAAGTTTGTTGTTTTGCCAGTAGCCTGGCATTCCTACGAACGCATTTTAAATTGTTAACCTTAACTTCCTTAACCCGAGATTTGATACAAATTGGCGCCCAACGGTGGGTTCGAACGCACCACTGTGAGATTAAGAGTCTCACGCTCTACCGACTAAGCTAGCCGGTAATATATTTTTTTGTCTAAATAACTCTATAGAATAAGCTAGGCCGGTAGAATTGAAAATTTTGCGCAGTAAGAGCCTCCCCAACAGCATATACTGTACGCTAACCTCGAACGAATTATTCCGCAGTACACGGTTGGACTAAAATTTTCAAAAATTGTACAGACATCAAACTGTTGATAAAATATGCTGTTTAAAATTCAAAACATATTAGGTCCATTTAATATGTTGATCTAAATATCTAAAGTGTCAATGTCAATTTCAAAGCAGTGATTACTACAACTGATATTAAGGTCAATACGAGACTGAGAACTGTAAATATACGGCTTCTTGAAAAGAATACTAAGATTAAGCATTCCGAAAGATTGGGTTATATCAACGAAAACTAACAAAGCATCTTCTGTTGAGAGTCCGGTTCTAAAACCACACTGCAATTATGTTATCAAATGTCACCTTTATTGTTGTAGAGAAAGACCTTCTGCAGAAGTTGAGTATAATTAACTTTTCCGTTATTTTGACAACAGTATTCGGATTTGTTGTCTGCTCCGATGAAAGCATATCGTGGGCCTCAATCAACAAGCGTCTCCAGGTAGCTCGATATTGTGCTAGCTGCCTCCAATTTCGCACGCTTAGTTGGCTGAGGTCCCCTTTCACTTGCGAGCCACCTGAGTCTCGGTCTTCCTCTACTGCGCTGTCTCTTGGGGGCGGATTCAAAGACTTTTTGGACCGGTGCATTACTGTTCATATCATGTTCCCTTATTCATCTCTACAAGGCTAGTGTCCTTGGCATGTTTTTTTTACCTTTTAAAAAAAACTTCCGAATTTCCCTGGAGAAGCACTCTCAATTTCCTCGACCGCGCACTTCTCAATGTCTTTCCTTTTCCTCCTGAGAAGCCAATGTTCGTCACTTTGCTGCTATTTGCTTAGCTTAATGCGCCAGCCGGCATTCGTCATCAAACCAGGGGTTTCGTTGTTTTATTCGAGTGAAACCCATGACATCAGAAGCGGTATCTCTGATGATCTTCTGGCTGGTCTTCGATACTTGATGCTGACGGCAAGGGACCTCTTAAGAGATTATGTGAGACTCAATAGGAAAAGGCCTTCTGACGTCGAAATTCCTCACAATAATAGCTTGTCTTGGTGTTGTTTGGGATATCCGCAACCGTACTTTGGCTAAAACAAGGTAGAGGTCCGAATCAATATTGACTTCTCGGAATGTTCGGACATCCATAATATTGGAGAAGTATCTTGCGTCGATCGCAATGTGGTCAATCTGGTTGACAGCTGATTGATCAGAGTTTTCGCCAAGTTCCCTTGTGAATATCGAGATGAAGGAACCGCGTGGTAGCTTCGACAATTCTTCATCCCGCAGCAAAGTCGATTAGCCTGAATCCGCTATCGGAGGTGGTGTCGTGCAGGCTATATCTTCCCACAGTGCTGCCAAAAATTCCCTCTCTTCCTAGTTTTGCATTAAAATCGCCAAGGACAATTTTAATGTCATAGCTAGGGCATTACTCCTAGGTCTTGGTCAAGAGCTCATAGAAGGCATCTTTGGTGTCGTCATCTTCCTCATCCGTGGGGGGCGTGCGCGCATATCAGGCTAATGTTGGTAAATTTATCCTTGAGGCGAATTACCACGAGGCGCTCGTTCACATGCGGGAAACTCAAGACTTCTTGCCTAAGTCTGTCTCTAACAACAAATCCGCATCAAAATAGCCGCTGGTTTTGCCGTTGATTACAATTGCGGTAGTAGTTATCGCAGTTTTTCATACTCTTTTGCCTGGCCCATTCCATCGCATTTCTTGGATGGCGGTTATGTCTACTTTTCAGCAGTCTAGGGCCTCCGCTAGTTGTTCGGCTGCTCGTGGCCTGTTAAGGGACCTTACATTCCACGTGCATATCCGAAGTTCGTTATCCTTATTTCGTTTGCATGGGTTGTCAACAGTAGATCTGTCCGTATCCGAGGCTTGTCGTTGTTTCGAAACTTTTTTAACTTTTTCCATGGCCGGGCAGTTACCCCGGCGTCACAACCCTCAACCTGGAGGGCCAGTTCAATTTGTCGATACCCCTAGGACGAGGGGGCGATTGGATCGAAAGCCAATAACCCGTTCTGTGATGTGAGTGTAGCCGTTGATCCATTAACGGCTCGTCCGCCACCATCTCCCTTCCAAGACCCTGACTTAGTCTCGGAAATCCTTACTGGCCTGAGTTCCAAATATATCGGAGTAGCCCGGACAAGGGCTCATTTGTTTCGGGGTTATTTCCACCGTAAATTCCATCTGGGGAATTCATACGCTGTCCCATTTATAGTGCTGCTATTTTTGTCTGCTGGTCAGCACTCGCACTTATAAAATTAGCAGGTCCAGTCCGGACGGACATTGACCAGTACCTGGCGGTTACCACGTGGAGGTATTATAAGCACAAATGATGTGTACAAGATTGTTGCAACACTGAATATCGCCAGGTTGACATCTCTCAGTGCTTATCGTATTTCTACAACACCCAGCCCATGGGTGGTGTTTTGCATGAATTTATGAATGTACATATATCCAACTTTTGTTTTACACAACTGGTAGTGGCAGCAATTTACTTCTAATTTCTTTAACTAACAGAAACAATTAACGCCCTCAGGTGTGACTAAAAAAAGAAGAATCGTTACCGAATCTGATCCAAAAAGCAAAAAGCTTCAAATTCAAATACACCTCAAGAAATGTGTTTGGATCACTTTTGACCGATCCAACTTTTTTTCGCCTCACTACTAAGGTGATCTATCATAAAGTAGAGTCACCAGTAAAATGCTTCTAACGTCCGCAAATTATGACAATCAGACGGCGCAGGAGCAATGCAGAGACGACAGAAAAATGATTTGTAGTTATACTTAATGTTTCAAAGATCAATAACGAAGGGGAAGATAGAAAATTATAGAACTGAATTGTTATGACATTGTTCCATTTTGTCGCACTTAAACCGAGGCTTAAATGAAAATAAGAAAGACTCAAGGACCAGAGCTACGACCAAGATGCTAATAAATTCATTTAAAACCTTTCCACTTAGCGCTATTGAAGAGTCTTTCGAGATTCGGAAATCCACTTCGGAAAACGTAGATTCTCAATACTAACAAATTTCTATTTCAAAATCTTCAAAATGATACAGATATTTGCACCAGTTTACTCAAAGATGAAAGCTTTTCAGGACAAGACGTAGTATACCTAGATGATAAAAAATATCTTTGAACGAAAATTGAACTTATCAATTTTACATTTGCTGTAGAAGGGAACTTGCAATAATGGTGGGCTAAGGAAATACATTTACCTCTAGGATTGTCATTGTGAAATAAAAAATGCAAAAATCTTCCGCAAAATCGGATGAATTTAACGATAAATACCTCTGTAATGCTTTTAAAAGACATTAAATATGCAAATGTTTTGGGATTATGAAATGCGCAATATTGTAGCATGTTCTGTTTCTGTGTGCAGGACAAAAGCGACGTTGCTCATATAAAACAGATACACACACTGTAGTAAGTTTTTGAGGTAAGCCAAATGGACTTCGTTTGATGTACGAGTACATCAGTCCAAGGTAATAACTTCCCCTAAATACATACATACTTCCTTACACAATGTCGTCGATGGTTTTACATATTTAAAGTACTCGAGAAAAAAATATGTATTTCATATTTTTAAGGATATGCCCTCTCGCACTTACGAGTACGAGTATTCGAAAATATCTGGCGGAAGTCACGAAGTAGCCATGGTGAAGTACGACATATTCGGGAAAGAGAGACATGTATACAAATCTATGGATTGATGTTCTTGCTACCAAATGAAGTAAGGCTGCAGATCTCCTGCGTGTGCCAGGTGTTTAGTAGAAGTATTTTAGTAAAGAGCATTTTTTTACGTCATTGCACTAGCAAATGTCTCGCTTCTAAGTTCTTCGACATCACTTCTGTCGTCTTGTACCACGCTTTGCCACTTTAGCTTCTAATCTTTCGACTCTTTTCATTCTCTTTAACCACGCGTTCTGTGATGGCTTATTAGAATCTGTAAGCCCATCAGGCTCACTACTTTTCCTGCGGAATGGCTGAGGTAAACCACTCTTTTTATTTTGACATTCTGGACAAAATGATAACTTTTCTTGTCCAAATCTGTGTGAGATATCTTTCAACCTGGAGCAATATAAGATGATAATTGCAATCTCGACGTATTTTCTCTGTCCAAACCTCGTGAGTGAAGATCGAGGATGTCCTCGGCTGCTAAAAAGCAAATATTACCGCAATTCAAGAAATGCAATAGGATGGACCGGATTAAAATCAGATTTTTATCTTCGATATATACGAGGGCGAATAACAAGACCTTCTTTGAAAAGAAAAGAAGTAGTACGAGAAGCGTCCGATCGAGAAAATGAAGATCGGCGAAGATGAATATGTGCAACTAATCATATGTTAAAACGCAGCCGGTGCTAAGAATTTGTGAAGACTATTTCCTTAAAGTTTATATCACCCATAGTGGTCAACATATTTGAATGAAGACGACATGACTGTTATGTTATTCGAGGAAGTTGAAGATCACCTTTTGGAAGCAGGCATGGGCTTATCTGTAAAATATGGTCGGATGTCTCCTAAATATTTCTTATTAGATCTTTTATTTGACATCATGTCAGCGTCTAAGACCCATCATGAACGATCTGATTGGTTCATGCGAGGATAAAAAACACTAGCGATTAAATAAGGAGTTCCATCGAAAAAATTTACGCAGCGAAAATTAATAAAAAATGCTGTAAAAATAGAACTCAAAAAATTAAAAAAAATTACAAGTATTTATTTCATATCTCCAAATCTGTAAAAATTAACAATAAAAATTAATCTCAATTTTTAACAAATTTTTTAATTTTTTTAGGAACACCTTCCACCATTGTTTTTATGGTCACATCTGTCACCTTTTTAGAGCTATATTTCCAACATTTTTGGAATTCTTCAAGGCTGTTGACAGCTTTTTTGGTGGGCTTAACTCTTTTTGACCAGGGCCCAATATCTTTCAATTGGACTAAAATCTGGCGAATTTGGAGGATTGGCCTCTCTGGGCACCACCGAAACGTTTTTCAGCTCATACCAATCCATCGCTCTATTTCCATAGTGACATTACGCGAGATCAGGCGAAAATAAGGGGAGTTCTCAATGATTTTTTTAAAAAGGCCTAAAGCGCTTCTGCGTGCACTCATTTACATAAATTTCGCCATTTATTAAGCCAGTTGTGATGAAAGTTTGGTGGCTGAGCCCGCAAGAACAAATTGCTTGCCAAACAAGGAATTTTTTTTTGGAAAATTCCCTTCAGGTTGGGTTCGAAACTTTACTTCAACATTTCCTCTACCTTTGGCGGTATAGAATGCGTGCCCCAGAAGCTTGTTGAAATCAGCAAAAACATACGATTCATTGTCCATTACAATGCATGAAAATTTGGTCAAAAAATTTGATTGCAAAAGTTTTCCCGTTGTCTAGAACCTTTCGGCCTTGTGTATGTTTTCAAGTCCATATTTTTCTTCACTTTATGAACTTTGAAATTTGAACATTCTGCTTTTTTGCCAAATTATGTTCAGAAATGTTCAGATTTTTTTCAAGAAGGCTCAAAATCTTAGTGACCTCTTTTGAGTTCATAAAACCAGCTTATCGAACAGCACCCTCTTTTCTTTCAACTGACGTTCTCTTTATAATTCTTAATAGCAGTAGCAACTGTTTTCCTATTAACTTTTAGTTCCTTCGCGATTTTTTCATACGTCCACCCTGTGTGTGCTAAGTGACACTTAATAATAATTTTTCTTACATCCGATTCAGATTCCATGTTGATTATGTTAACTACCAAACAGAAATCACTTAAAATTTAAAAATAATAGAAGCATTACAAAAAAGAAGAATTTGAGTGATTTTTCTGTAATTTTTGGAACTAAATTCGAAATGAGAGTGGGTAAATTTTTTCGATGGCACTCCTTATTCACACTACTACAGATCTTAGTAAAGACTCGTGAATTTGAGATCGACACTCACCATGCGTTGTGCAAAAGCTTTGTAAAGTCGATTCTTTCGCTGCTAATTTAAATAAACATATCGAAGCACTGGGAAAATCCTGCTTATACAAGTGAAAGTCTTGAAGCAAACCCCAAAGCAGATAATATAATCTCTTTTATCAAGTGAATTGTGCGATTTAAATAATAAAAGTGATAGCTATATCGAAGCTTAAGTCCAACAAAGCTGCTGGGGCGGATAGCCTGACTGCCGAGCTCTTCAAAGCGACAGGCGATGACTTGGTAAGCAGCATACACCAACTCATCTGTAAAATATGGTCGGACGAAAGTATGCCCGATGAATGGAACCTCAGCATTGTTTGTCCGATTCTCAAGAAAGGAGACCCTCTGAACTGCGCCAACTACACAGGCATCAGTCTCCTTAACATCGCATACAAGATCTTATCTGCCGTATTGTGTGAACGCCTGAAGCCGTTCGTCAACAACCTGATAGGTACATATCAGTGTGGCCTCAGGCCACTATCGACCACATACTCACTACGGCAGATCTTGGAGAAGACCCATGAGCTTCAGATCGATACACACCACCTATTCATCGATTTTAAGGCCGCGTATGACAGCATCTCTAGAGACGAGTTATACAGAACAATGTCTAGTTTCGGGATCCCTCCCAAACTCGTCCGTCTGTGCAGGATGACGATGGAGAATGCACGCTGCTCCATCAAGGTCGGTAAAGATCTTACCGAGACCTTTGATGTCCAGAAAGTATTTTGACAAGGCGATGAGCTGTCATGCGATTTTTTCTACATCGTATTTGAAAGAATAGTGCAAAACTCACGAGCAAACGCAAGAGGAACTATCTTTCAAAAGTCCGTCCAACTACTCGCATACGCCGACGATATTGACATAATCGGGAGAAGGCAGCGTGATGTCAGTGGCGCTTTCGCGAGTATTGAGACGGAATTGGCGAAAATGGGTTTAGCGGTCAATGAGAGCAAGACCAAGTATATGCTGTCAAGCAAAAAGGACAACCAACACCGACGTCTCGGGCAGAACGTCACCCTCGGCAGATATAACTTTGAAGTAGTAAAGGACTTTGTCTACCTAGGCTCTGCTATAAATACAGACAACGACACCAGCGCTGAGATCAAGAGAAGAATAACTCTTGTCAACCGCTGTTTCTTTGGGTTAAGAAGGCAACTGAGTAGCAAAGCCCTTTCTCGGACAACAAAAGTCACCCTTTATAAGACCTTAATAATCCCGGTCCTGCTCTATGGCGCAGAGGCATGGACATTATCAAAAATGGATGAGGGTGTTCTTGGTTGCTTCGAGAGAAAAATTCTTCGGGCGATCTTCGGTCCCGTCTGCATTGACGGTGAGTGGAGGAGGAGATACAACGACGAACTGTATGGACTGTACAGCGACATGGACCTAGCCGGAAGAGTGAAGATCCAAAGACTGAGTTGGCTGGGTCATGTAGAGCGCATGGACACCAATGTTCCGGTCCGAAAAGTCTTCGAATCCGCTCCCGAGGGACAGCGCAGTAGAGGAAGGTCAAGACTCAGGTGGCGCACGCAAGTGAAAGAGAACCTCAGCGAACTTAGCGTGCGAAACTGGAGGCAGCTAGCCAGGGATCGAGCTGGCTGGAGAAGCTTGTTGACTGAGGTCCAGGTCCACCCCGGACTATAGCGCCACCTAAAGTAAGTAAAAGTAAGTAAAAAAAATTGACGCATTTGAGTGCGGGAAACTATCTACTACAAAGATGCGATCTTTCATGTACTACCAATGACAGTAAATGGAAACCTTCATAAAAAAAGGGTGGATCGTCATTAGTTTCTTTTTGATTTATATGTCATGTTGACACTGACAGTTGTGACACTTGTGCTCAAAGAACTGACGAAAACTCAGTATTATAATATATTTTGAAAATACGTCATAGATCGATTTTTGCTTGAACAATGTTGGGCAATATTACATATTTACTTCCAAAGTAAATGCTGGGTAGAAAAGAAATTTCGGTCGAAATAATACAGCAACTACAGCTGGTGTACGCAAATTTGTAAGGAAAGTTTGTAAGATTGGCTTGTTGTTTGATAATCAAACATATTCTCGTGTTCCGTTTGTGTGCCAAAACCCGAAAACCTCACTTCGCCAAAGATCTCAGCAGCTAAACATCAGTCGCACTAGTCCTAGGGGAATTTCGCATTAAGATCCCGGATTACTCGCTAACTCAGAAATTGAAGCAAAAAGAGAAACTCGAAATTGAAGCTAATTTTATTTTGCTCGAAATTGAGGCGCATTTTCAACATGGCGGACTGGAAAATACCCACGTAGTCAAGGCAATGTCAATGGATGAAATATTACACTTAATGGAGAAATCCTGAAATTGAGGATTTGGACGTGGAAGCCCTATGTTTCTACCCAGAGCTATGTATCACATGTGATGTCGGTTGCCCACAACTGAGCTGCCATGCCATCATTATAAAATTCGCTCTATCAAGCTTAACAAATGGAACACATAAAAAACAAAGAATAGACTTTGTTAACAACAACTTGGACTGCAGTCAAAGAAATTGGTATTGGGGTAAGCAGTATACCTTTTGATCAAAAAGTACACGTAGTTCTTCAATTAAACGAAAACGGTTCAATGATTCATCGATGTTCACTTTATTTCCTTCAAAGTTGTTTCCGTTGCAAGCAATTCACATATTCCAAGGCTTCTTCTAGTCTACAAAACAATTTTCATAGGTTGATTTTGGAATCGCCTTGAGCACCTTCTGTGAATTCTCCTTAACCGCCTCAATCGTCTCGCTCGCTTGACTCGTGGCAATAGGAAAAAGTCACCAGTAGCCATGTTATCTGAACGCGGAGCTTGTGGAACGCGATGAACGTTGTTTTTGATCAAATAGTCGCATACACGATGAGATGTGTGAGCACGGGGGGTAATCGTGGTGAAGAAACCACCTCTTGTGATAAACATTTTCCCTCTAACGCCACAGTGGAGTGGAGTAGACCACACCACTGCAATCGAAGAAAACGGTCAGCAAATCTTTGATTTTAGATCAATTTTACTGATTGTTGGTTTTATAGAACTATAGAGCTATCTTTCGTCACTAGTAATGATGCCACGGAAAATATTTTGGCCAAAAAAAAACATTTCTTTTGTGACGCTGTTTCTAAAAAAAATTCAGCACTCTCGGCACACTTCAACTCGCCTCATGCCCAAAATATCATGCATAACGCTCTGCACCGATCCGCAAGAGAAACAAAGTTCGGCTGCTATCTCTCTAATTCCAACACGACGATCTGCGAGGAGTACAATTTTCTTAAGTTTTTCGATGTTTTCGGCGGGCAATGGCAAACTTCCGAAAGTAAAATTGCCTATGAAAAAGCTTCTAAGGAGTGCCGCTCGGATTTTGCGATAAACCGTAGGCCCCTGCTCAGATGTGACAAAAATGACAACATAAGCAACACAAATGAGTGTCAAGAAGCTAGGCCATGGCCCAACCGGGCTGCCAGCGCCACAGTTTTTTTTTTTTTTTTTTATGTTAACGTCAGTTATACTGATGGATGGACAACCGGATCGAGGCAACCACAGTACTACTTTGAAACCTCGTTAAAGAAAAAAACAGAAAAGAGTCTCTTGAAATCTATCTTTATTTATACGAATACAAAACAGGAATGAACTATGATTTTTATTTATAAGTGGAGAAAGCTCAAGCTCAATAGTTGAACGCACGCCGCTCGTTGTAGAAACTCTCAGCTGTTGCCAGGCGGTTTTCTCCTTCTCTCTTTATCTTCGATATTATGGACAATGAATGATAAGCCAGCATTGTTGATATTGTTGTTATTGTCATCTGGAATGTAGAACTAAACAACACGTTACTCGCGGCTTAAATTCTTTGCACCACTCGAATCGTACGCTTGTGTTATCGATATTGCCGAGTCCCCGTCTGTGGAACAAATATTTCAGCGCCAGACGAAAGATGACAATATCTCAACTCTTCAAGCCACTTTGTGTCGTTGTGAATTGATGCACTATCGATGGTAAAGGTGACACAGCCAAGTTTGTTGCTGCATGCATCTATTTTGCAAGTCGCTTGTACCATTCCGAAGAAACCTAAAAAGTACCAAATCGAGAGAATGCCTGTTCGTGATGTAGTGTTACAACTTTGGCTAATCATATTGGTGATATACGAAGAAAGCGAGGTACCTGTAAAGAAGTCCTTAGAGAAATGATTACAGCATTCCAAAGCATACGAGCTGGCAGAGCTATATTGTAGGTGTAGATTGAGGCTTTTATTCATGTTAGTTAAAATTGGACACTTATCTTTTACTCAAACCGATACAAAGAACATAATACGATTTACCGCAGAGGCCATTGCGAATAACATAACAAATATCGCAGTATTTCGACATATTCAGTGTGGAGTAGATCAGTTATACTGTGGGTCAAAATGAAAACAGAAAATATAAAATAGATTTGCCACGGAAAAGCATAATGTAATAGCAATAACACTAACAATACCTACGAGGGTTGTCTGAAAAGTTTCCGACCGAACAATGACACAAGACATTTTTACTCAAATTTTTATTTTATTTTTCTACATAGTCTCCTTGTAACTCTACACACTTCTCCCAGCGATGCTCCCATCTCTCTAACCCGTCCAAATAGTACTTGGCGGTTTTTCCTGCAAAATAATTGTTCACGAAGGTGATTGCCCACTTATTTGACGAAAATCTCTGTCCTTCGAGCGCAGTTTTTAGATGAGGGAACAAAAAGAAGTCACTTGGGGCTTGATCTGGTAAATAAGGCGATGGCCAAGCAGTTCAAACCTTAATTCATGGATTTTCGCCATGGCAACCGCTGAGGTGTGAGACGGCGCGTTGTCTTGGTCAAACAGGATTTTATTTTTATGCAAATGTGGCCGTTTTTCCGCAATTTCTGCCTTCAGCTTGGCAAATAATGATGCGTAGTATGCTCCTCTAATGGTTTTCCTTTTTGAAGATAATTGATTAAGATAATTCCTTTACTATCCCAAAAAGCAGTCGCCATCACTTTCCTATCCGAAAAAACAGTTTTCGCTTTTTTTGGAGCCGGCTCGCCTTTTTCAGTCCACTGTTTTGACTGAATTTTTGTTTCGGGCGTATAATGGTGTATCCAAGTTTCATCTACAGTAATTAATCGGCGCCAAATCTCGGATTTATTGCGCCTAAACTGCGCCAACAGAGTGTTGGAAATGTTCATTCGAAGACGTTTTTGGCAAACGCGCGGACAGCTTTCTCATGCCTAAATCTTGATTTACTATGTAACAAACACGTTCTTTGGACATTTTCATATTTCTACTATCTCTGACTTTAATTCGGCGATCGTCTAACACCATTTGATGAACTTTAGCAATGTTATCGTCAGTGGTTGCAGTTTTCGGACGCCCCGAACATTCATCACCTCCCAAGCTCTTACGGCCACGTTTAAATTCAGCTGCCCAAAATTTTACTGTGGTAATTGGTGCTGCAGAGTTCCCATACACAGAGTCCAACTCATTTTTGATTTGCGTAGGCGTACTGCCTTTCAAAAACAAAAAACTCTCACATCGACTCACTCAAACGACTGTCAACTAAAAACTGCGCGTCCGAAATGACTGAAACTTCGGTAAATATCTGTCAAAAGATGCACAACTAGCATTAACTAGCTTTTATTGACGAGTGCCGCTATCTTAACGTTGCAGTCGGAAACTTTTCAGGCAACCCTCGTATAACAGGACGCACCTTGGAGCATTTTACATATCTTCCCACAAAAGACTTGGAAATCCAGTTGAAGAAAACATGGAAGGAGTACAAAACATTGGAATTTGAGTGCACAAAAATTGATAGGTGGTTCTATAGAATCTAAGTATCACATAGATAGATAGACTTTTAGACCTGGCTATTCAAAAAATTGAAATAACGAAATCCATATGCCTACCTACATATATACTCGTAGTATAAAGAAACTGAAGAAGTTCATTTTCTGGTGTTCTCGGCGAAACAACTTCCCTTCAAGTATGACATTTGTGTAAACTGTGAATCCTTTCATATTCGAGTCATAATGTGATAAAAATTTCATAGCTCCTCTTCCCAAAGGCCAAAGCAAAGCGAACTTTTACGAAATCTCATAAAATTCTCAATATTTTCGTTCGCTACCACGACCCTTAAAAAATAACTGTATACTATGCCGAATTGGTTGTACCTATATATACATCGTACGGAAACAGGGGACCACATACCTACGAAAATATTCTTTCTACAATATATTCGATTTTAACCTTTGAGAGATTATCGATTTCAACGGAAATCCGATTTTGAAAGTGAACATCTCAATAATCCTTATTTTTCATCCACAAGGGATGTTCCACACACGTAAATCCAGGACTCTGTGTATCATGTTGCAAATTTTTTTTTGCTTCACCCCCTTTTTGTTGGATGTTTTGACAATAGATATCTTCATAGGCTTGTGCAGAATTAGTTGAGTAATCACCACAAAAGGGCGAACTATTTGGAATATTAAGGATCTGCACTACTAATTCCTGCATCTTTCAGTGTGCTTCCAAATCAGAAGATTTCATCACTTTCTAAATCCTGAAACCTTGCATAGCCACATCTGTGCAGGAGTATGTATACGTATGTGGCTGCATGTGTGGGCTAAATGGAATTTACCTAATCCCTATTCGTTTGACGTCAGACTGTGAGTACAGCGACGTCAACGACGTCAGGTGAGGAATGAAAAGAAAAATGTGACAAATTACCCACACCGATGATTTTTTGAACTTTATTACAAAGGATGCTTGCTTCTGTACAAGCACAGATATAAGAATGTTTCAATGGTAGTCCTCTGGATGTGGATTTGGTTTGGATTCCGTATTTGGCTCTGGTTCTGGATCTGGTAACATGTCTATTTTGTTGTGGAGGAATCGACTCGACAAATTATAGAGAATCTTTTCGATTCTTTGAGGGTGATTTCATTATTGTTATTATTTCGGTTATTTTTTCCATTTCATACGGATGTGGTGGCAGAGGTAAGGATTTGCACTTAACACACGAGGTGGTGGAAAATTATTTTGGACGACAATTGAATTCGATTTTTTTCTTAGAAGTTTAGTTTAGTTAAGATTTTAGATACAAGTGTCCGGAATGTGGTTGCGAGGAGTAAATTCTTTTTTATTTGATGGAAAACTTAAAGAATGGTCTACGACAACCATTATTCCTGTACATATGTCAACACCGGTTGGACATCCGCTTATATGTAATAAGTTGAGAGCTTTAACAATTTAATTTACTCGTAGTTCTTACATGTAAAACATGCTATACATCACCAGGCATTGATGGAATTTTATTCATTTTACTTCAGAAGCATCTTAAAGAAAATCTATCCTATATGCCTTTACCTCAAGTACTAATAACGTTCCTAAGTACCCCAGCAATTCGACGGCCGCCATGCCTTAGAAGCGAAAAAGATCCGCAGTATAATGTAAAGAAATGTGGAAGATCACTCTAATGTAGAGAAAAGTGTTTTTGGAACTGACGTCAGTTAAAGGTAAAAGTGCCACTATACATTTCGGTCGATATAATATATTGATCAAGGCACGGATGAAAATTTAACGTGAAGAAAATCTAACTTGAAGCTCAATTTCGTGTAAATGCGAAGGAACTGCAGCATGGTGTAAGGCGTGAAAATCGTTAGCATACCGATTCACTTACTTTAAGGGCCGAAGTAACAACAATAGGGCGCAATATAACATCACCAATGAGCGTACTTAAGGCACTTTAATTTGCAGACGATGTGGTTCTATTTGCATATTCACCAGTGTCCTTACAATTTATGATTAACCGTCTTGATTTGTACTGCCAATTATGAAATCTTACGGTTAACCCTACAAAATCAAAAATTATGATCTTTATTGTTAAGATCATATATGGGAGCTGGTAGAGAGTGCAGAAACGAAAAATGGCATCTCAAAGGAAAGCCCATTGAAATTGTGAAAACCTATAGATATCTCGGGGTGACAATAGCTAGTAATCTCAGTATGGAACCTCATCTAAAGGAAAGACCAATAAAAGCGAAAAGTGACATATCGGCTACATGGAGAAAATGTTTTTAAATCAACTAATATACCACAACATAAAATACAAGGTTTTTCAAGCTGTATCAGAATCTATGATGTACGCAGCGCAATCTTGGGGATACTGCCATTATGAAACAGTAGAGAAACTCCTTAAATACTACATAAAACGATGATTTAGCTTACCAAGTACAACACCAAACTATATGATCAATATCGAAACAGGACTGTTACCGCTTTTCATTAAATCATTAAAACGAAAAATGATAACGTAATAAAAGTTTTAGAACTGTCGGACGATAGGCTTCCAAAAATAATTGCGAAGAAGGTAATCGAAAGGAATACGCTCTGGTATAAAAAAAACTCGAAGAGCTAGCAACGTTCTGCAGATTCGAATGCAATTTAGCTTATGGAAACGAAAGATACCGCAAGGATGTGCTTGGCAATCTTATAGCCAAACTAGATGAACAATAGAGAGCTGATTGCGTAAATATGGCTTCATCGTCTGTTCACCGAGCTTACTTACTTACTTACTTTAGGTGGCGCTACACTCCCTAGTGGACCTGGGCCTCAGTCAACAAGCTTCTCCAGCCAGCTCGATCCCTGGCTAGCTGCCTCCAGTTTCGCACGCTAAGTTGGCTGAGGTCCTCTTCCACTTGCGTGCGCCACCTGAGTCTTGGCCTTCCTCTACTGCGCTGTCCCTCGGGGGCGGATTCGAAGACTTTTCGGACCGGAGCATTGGTGTCCATGCGCTCTACATGACCCAGCCATCTCAGTCTTTGGATCTTCACTCTTCTGGCTAGGTCCATGTCGCTGTACAGTCCATACAGTTCGTCGTTGTATCTCCTCCTCCACTCACCGGAGGGAGGAGGAGGGGACCGAAGATCGCCCGAAGAATTTTTCTCTCGAAGCAACCAAGAACACCCTCATCCATTTTTGATAATGTCCATGCCTCTGCGCCATAGAGCAGGACCGGGATTATTAAAGTCTTATAAAGGGTGACTTTTGTTGTCCGAGACGTCGGTGTTGGTTGTCTTTTTTGCTTGACAGCATATACTTGGTCTTGCCCTCATTGACCGCTAAACCCATTTTCGCCGCTTCCGTCTCAATACTCGCGAAAGCGCCACTGACATCACGCTGCTTTCTTCCGATTATATCAATATAGTCGGCGTTTGCGAGTAGTTGGACAGACTTTTGAAAGATAGTGCCTCTTGTGTTTGCTCGTGAGTTTTGCACTATTCTTTCAAGTACGATGTTGAAAAAATCGCATGACAGCGCATCGCCTTGTCTAAATCCTTTCTGGGCATCAAAGGTCTCGGTGAGATCTTTACCGACCTTGATGGAGCAGCGTGAATTCTCCATCGTCATCCTGCACAGACGGACGAGTTTGACAGGGATGCCAAAACTAGACATTGCTCTATATAGCTCGTCTCTATAGATGTTGTCATACGCGGCCTTAAAATCAATGAATAGGTGGTGGGTATCGATCTGAAGCTCATGGGTCTTCTCCAAGATCTGCCGTAGTATGAATATCTGGTCGATGGTGGACTTTCCTGGCCTGAAGCCACACTGATATGGACCTATCAGGTTGTTGACGAACGGCTTCAGGCGTTCACACAATACGGCAGATAAGATCTTATATGCGATGTTAAGGAGACTGATGCCTCTGTAGTTGGCGCAGTTCAGAGGGTCTCCTTTCTTGAGAATCGGACAAACAATGCAAAGGTTCCATTCATCGGGCATACTTTCGTCCGACCATATTTTACAGATAGTTGGTGTATGCTCCTTACCAAGTCATCGCCTGCCGCTTTGAAGACCTCGGCAGTCATGCCATCCGCTCCAGCAGCTTTGTTGGACTTAAGCTTCGATATGGCTATCTTCACTTCATCCAGGTCGGGTGGACGGAATTGTTGGTCATCATCGTCCAAGTTGAAAGGTTGATTCTGCCTGACAGCGATATTTGGTCCGTCATCGCCGTTATACTGTCTGTGGAAATGGTTCTTCCAAATCCTCAGCATCGACTGCGATTCTATCACAATGTTCCCCTGTTCATCTCTACAGGCTTCGGTTCGGGGTTTATTTCCGTGGCATGTTATTTTTACCTTTTGGTAAAACTTCCGAACCTCATTCCTGGAGTAGCATCCCTCAATATCCTAGATCGCGCGCTTCTCATGCTCTTTCTTCTTCCTCCTGAGAAGCCGGTGCTCGTCTCCCTCTTCCGCTCATAGAGCTCATGAGCAGCTCTGGTCTTTCTAAGCAGCGCCGCGTTATATGCATCTTCCTTAGCTGCATGTGCTTGCCGGCATTCATCATCGAACCAGGGGTTTCGTTGTGGTGGACGAGTGAAACCCAGCACATCAGAAGCGGCATCTCTGATGGCGTTTTGGCAGTGTTTCCAATGGTCTTCGATGCTTGATGCTGGCGGCATTGGACCTCTTAAGAGATTAAGAGACACTCGATCGGAAAAGGACTTGGCGATCTCTTGCGATTGTAGCCGTCTGACGTCGAATTTTCTCACAGCATTAGTTTGTCTTGGCGTAGTTTGGGATATCCGCAACCGTACCTTGGCTACAACAAGGTAATGGTCCGAGTCGATGTTGGCTCCTCGGAACGTATGGACATCCATAATGCTGGAGGAGTGTCTTGCGTCGATCGCGATCTGATCAATCTAGTTGACTGTTGATTGATCAGGAGTTCTCCAAGTCCCCTTGTGTATGTCGAGATGTGGGAACCGCGTGCTAGCCTTGACAATGTTTCGCCCCGCCGCAAAGTCGATTAGCCTGAATCCGTTATCGGAGGTGGTATTGTGCAGGCTATATTTTCCGATTGTTCCACCAAAGATACCCTCTCTTCCTAGCTTTGCATTAAAATCACCGAGGACAATTTTAATGTCATAGCTAGGGCATTGCTCGTAGGTCTTGTTGAGGAGCTCGTAGAATGCATCCTTGGTGTCGTCATCTTTCTCCTTTGTGGGGGCATGCGCGCATATAAGGCTTATGTTGGCGAATTCAGCCTTGATGCGGATTGCTACGAGGCGCTCGCTCACATGCCGGAAGCTGAGGACTTCTCGTCTTAGTCTGCCTCCGACAACAAATCCGCATCCAAATAAGCGCTGCTTTTGCCGTCGATAGCAATTGCCGTAGTAGATGTCGCAGTTTTTCATCTTCTTTTTGTCCGGCCCATCCCATCGCATTTCTTGGATGGCGGTTATGTCTGCTTTGCAGCAGTCTAGGGCCTCCGCTAGTTGCTCGACTGCACGTGGTCTATTAAGGGATCTAACATTCCACGTGCATATCCGAAGCTCATTGTCCTTAAATCGTTTGCGTGGGTTGTCAACAGTAGATCCGTCCGAGGCTTGTTGATGCTTCGTAACTTAATCTTTTTTAAATGGCCGGGCAGCTACCCCGGCGGCACAACCCCCAGCCTGGAGGACCAGTTCCATTTTGAGTGCCTCTAGGACGAGGGGTCGGTTACACCGAAGCCAGTAACCCGTTCCGAGACGTGAGCGCTGCCGTTGGCCCATATAGGGCTCATCCGCCACCATCTCTTTTCCAAGACCCTGACTAATCCTTTGCGGCCTGAGCTCCAAATATGTCGGAGTAGCCCGGATAAGGTTTTGTTTTGTTTTTCCGACACTAATCCTGGTTAATGGCGCAGGAAACTCGCCATTTGCCCCCTTCACTTCGCAACCTCTAGTGAGATTCCCAGATGGCGCCACGTTGAGGCATGAAGTAGGGCTTATTAGCAGAGCTGCAAGATGTTTGGCTGCAGAGGCTCATTCTCGTCATTTAAGGAACGAGCACCTGTCGGAAGATGCTACTTCTACGAGGCCTTATACTAATCGTTGCCATCCGAGCTTACAGCGTTTTAAAACACAATCTGTCTGAAAAAAATTATTTCCACAATGACAACATCAAAGCACTAATTTCGGCTGTTTTTAAGATGAGAGGCGAATTAATACGCCTTAATTATATCCCACATCGTCCAGATCTACCAATTTATTGTAGTCTTTGCAACTTATATGAGAGAGAAGACGTTATACATTTCATCGGAAGATGCCCCATCCTTAAAGAAGATATTTTCTATAACTGAGGAAGAAGTTATAGCCTATCTAAACTGCGAAAGCGATGTAAAACAACTATTTAACTTCTACAAAGCAGCAACCAATTACCGCAGTAAAATTATTACTCAGAGCTTTTAACTTTGTTAAAAAAAATCAAATTACCTAGTATACTATTTTTTACTTTTTGCTTTATATATCCTTTTAAATTCAAGAATTTAATATACATTAAAACAAACTTGTTATTAAATGTTTACTTTCATGTCAATCAGGCAGACGGCATAATCATGCTTAGTGATTTTTGTAACATAAATTTGTATCATAAACAAGAAAACAAACAATAAATCTAATCTAATCTAATCAATGAGCGTATTAGCGACATTGTTTTAGACAGTAACAACAACCTCTTGAACTCGGTCACAACCTCGTTTCATTAGAAAATTACAACACCAATCAAGTCCATCAAAGGGAAGCACACTTTCAATCCATGGGGACAGTTCATTACAAAATTAACCTAAAATTTATATGCTGTGGTTAACAAAGAGGGACTTAAAATGCACACAGCAAACACAACTGCCCGAGAATATCGTACAATAGCATGGAACCCAACAGTGCCGGACAAGACGTCAGAAAATATACTTTTTCAGCTATCAAAGCTAATTGAATAGGATTCAGGAGTATGCGACCTATCATATCCTGCGATGCTTATACTCAAATTACTTAAGGCAGACCCATATATGTATAATGTTAAAGGAGAATGTTGAAAATTTGAATGGTGTCCCTATCAAATATTTTGAACCAGTTTTGCAAGGAAAAACTCCAACTTTTCAGTGATTACTTGAGATTAATCGAAACCTCCTAAAGAGGCCACTCTAAATTAATTTGGAGGAAGACTGGAATACTTACTCGAATTACTTCTTATAAAAACTTTTGGGAAGATATTAAAAGAGATGCCATAGAGCAGGACTGATATTATTAACGTCTTATATAGGATAACTTTAGTTGTTCGAGAGAGGGCTTTGCTGGTCAATGGCCATCTTAGCCCAAAGAAGTAGCGATTGGCAAGAGTTATTCTTTGTTTGATCTCAGCGCTGATCACGTTGTCTGAATTCATAGCGGAGCCTAGGTAGACAAAGTCCTTAACTAGCTCAAAGTTTTACCTGTCGACGGTGATGTTCTGTCCGAGAAGTCGGTGCTCAGTGTCCTTGTTGCTTGACAACATACACTTGGTCTTGCCCTCATTGACCGCTAAACCCAGTTTCGCCGCTTCAGTCTCAATACTCGCGAAAGCGCCACTGACATAACGCTGCTTTCTCCCGATTATGTCAATGTCGTCGGCGTATGCGAGTAGTTGGACGGACTTTTGAAAGATAGTGCCTCTTGCGTTTGCTCGTGAGTTTTGCACTATTCTTTCAAGTACGATGTTGAAAAAATCGCATGACAGCGCATCGCCTTGTCTAAATCCTTTCTGGGCATCAAAGGTCTCGGTGAGATCTTTACCGACCTTGATGGAGCAGCGTGCATTCTCCATCGTCATCCTGCACAGACGGACGAGTTTGACAGGGATGCCAAAACTAGACATTGCTCTATATAGCTCGTCTCTATAGATGCTGTCATAAGCGGCCTTAAAATCGATGAATAGGTGGTGTGTATCGATCTGAAGCTCATGGGTATTCTTCAAGATCTGCCGTAGTGTGAATATTTGTGTCGATGGTGGAATTTCCTGACCTGAAGCCACACTGATATTGACCTATCAGTTTGCTGACAAACGGCTTCAGAGCAGATGAGATCTTGTATGCGATGTTAAGAAGGCTACGTATGCTTTTGAAGTTGGCGCAGTTCAGATGGTCTCCTTTCTTGAGGATCCGACAAACTATGCTGAGGTTCCATTCATTCGGCATACTTTCGTCCGACCATATTTTAGAAATGAATTGGTGTATGCTCCTTACCAAGTCACCGCCTGCCGTTTTAAACAGCTCGGCGTTCAGGCCGTCCGCTCCAGCAGCTTTCTTTGACTTCAGCTTAGATATTGCTATCTTCACTTTATCTAGGTCGAGTGTATGGAACTGTTGGTCTTCATAGTCCAGGTAAAAAGGTTCATGCTGCCTAACAGCGGTATTTGTTTCGTCTTCGCCGTTATATAGTCTACAGAAGTAATCTTTCCAGATTCTCAGCATCGACTGCAACTCTACTACGGTGTTCCCTTGTTCGTTTCTACAGGCTTCGATTCTGGGCTTGTGTCCTTGGCATGTTTTTTTTTACCTTTTGGTATAACTTTCGAATCTCATTCTTGGAGCAGCAATTCTCAATTTCCTCGATCGCGCGCTTCTCCGACTCTTTCTTTTTTCTCCTCAGAAGCGGCATCTCTGATGGCGTTTTGGTAGTGTTTTCAATGGTCTTCGATGCTTGATGCTGGCGGTATTGAACCTCTTAAGACGTCTGACGTTTGGGATATCCGCAACCGTACCTTGGCTACAACAAGGTAATGGTCCGAGTCGATGTTGGCTCCTCGGAACGTACGGACATCCATTGTTGCTTCTCAACAAACAGGACTAGTTATCGCTAGGACATTCCAAAGTTATCACAATAACGATAACTAGTCAAAACGATAATCACAAATTCCTCTCTCTCCTAAGGCGGAAGCATGTGCTAAACAT
This sequence comes from Volucella inflata, assembly GCA_928272305.1. Taxonomy (NCBI): domain Eukaryota; kingdom Metazoa; phylum Arthropoda; class Insecta; order Diptera; family Syrphidae; genus Volucella; species Volucella inflata. Next base: position 143,773,183 of record OV743716.1, on the reverse strand, counting down.
TTGTATATTACTAATGCAATTATGTTATCATTTTAGTATTAGACACATCAATGTATTCAGTGCCAATTTAAAAAGTATAAATGTATTAGACCAGTATGTAAAAGTAGACTAATGTAAGTGGTATGGTCATTGACCTTGGATAATGTTAAAGAACAGCTGTTAGGTTTCCTGTTAAAGACCAACAGACTGTTCTTCATTTTTGTACATCACATCAGCCGAGATAGGCCAATAAACTTGTTATGACGTTTTAAAGATTGTACGGTCTTTTATTTTCTTACCAACCACAAATTATTCCTAATATTCCTAATTATTCCCAAATTAATATGTACATACACACTTTTCTCATGTATTGTCTTTTTCACAATTGTTTGTACTTTAAAATTTTGCTTAATTATCAAAATCCATTTTTGTAACACTAAACCTTTGAAATGTAAAACGTGTGGGAACTAAACTCAAGCTTCCGTTCCCACATTTTACATTTTTTGTGAACTATAAATGTAAACTCAATGAAAGCAAATTTGGTTATTAGTTTTTGGATTTTTCTGAAGTATGGAATAAAGATAATTTTTTTCACTCCAAAGGAACGTCGTGTATTAATTCGCGCATATAAGGCTACTATGAAGATTCTTATTGTATTTGTCACAATAAATACTGGAGTTTGAACCTTGGGCTGCACTATCAGCATTTGTATTTGGTACAACACTCACTGGAGCTTAAATGACCTAGCGCGACAATTTTTTTTTGATTCTGGTCTTATAGACATGCCATCTGCGGCAATGCCAAAAGATCTCTTGTTGCTTCGAATGTTAAGTTTGACCCGGGAATGGTATGAACCGAATCTGAGTCAGGGATGTGATGTTTTCACAGATGACTCTAAAATAGTTCAAGAATACAGCGTTGGTGCGGTTTTATGAGGACAACAACGTTAGTTTTCACTTCATTTAAGAAATCTTTTGTGTGTGTGTTTCGAGCAGAGCAACGGACTTTGTTCAAAGCCGGTAAAGAGTATAAAGTATCTGATCTGCATCTGTAGCTACATCAGAGCTGTAGTTAAGGTTTTTTTTAAATGTCTCACAGATTTCAAGCTAGTTCACTGCTGCAAGATATCTCTGAATGCTTTTACAAATCTGGATTCACTCAACCTTGTTTGAATCCGAGGTCAAAATAAATTGCTAACAATGGCTCTGCATGTCAGGTTTAAAGGAGTTTCACCGAGCCCCAACTTGCAATGGCACTGCATGCGTTCTTGCATAGGGTTTCCATTGACAGTTGGGTTGCCAACTCTTGATTGCAAATGTCACAACTCTCTAGGATACCTATCGGGAGATCAAACAAATGCATCCCTTTGTCTACGTTAGCGATTTCCATAAAATCTATTATTATGAAAGATTTCACTGATTGCTGACATCGTAAAAAGGGAACTTCTCTTTTCTCAAGCACCTAAGTATAGCATACTTACAAAAGTCACACAATATTCTGCCTGGTTTGTTGTGAGTGACATGACGACACTGTTGAGCAATTCTTTTTCAATGTCCGACTGCATTACCCTGCACGTACTATTCGTATGCGCTTAAGTGGTGGTTGCTGCACTATTGATCAATTTACTCATCTTTCTAACAATTCCTGTAAAAGTAATATACGAGTATTTACAAATAGTACAATCGACTAGTTCTTTGTCTGAGTGCCCTATTTCAACTAGAGTAGTAACATATGCCATCGAGGGTAACATGAAGCCATCAAAGGAAGTATAGTAAACGGGTATGTAGTTAATAGTCTCATATGCCACGCTTGTTGTGTTACTCAGGTCACTTGCAGCTTTTGTGATGGGAGCCAGTTGTAAACGATTTTTTATTCGATCACGTGGAAGTAAGTTTCAAACATAATACAGAGAGTCTCTGCTTGTGACATAGTGTATGTGCCATCCATTTCCAGGTTGACTAGGAATTTTGACTGGTTAACTGATTTCAACAGATATTTCGATTTTCTTGCAAAACTTTTTGTGAGAGAAAGTCTTCGAAATCCAAATGATTTTCCAATTTTCCGCAAACTCTAAATAATTTGTTTAAAAGTTTTCGAGTATTCTTACATAGGACTTCCTTCCTATGGAACGGACGGTCTACAGAAGTTCGTTATGTTTTGAGTTTATGGGAAGCATTTACAAATTTGCTAAGCCACTCTCTAAAGTGTGAAGTTGCTTTTACGTAAAAAGGTTATGTCTGGTTAGTTGGTACCACTGGGTGAAACAGATTTGTCTCAAATTTGTCAAATTTTCAATGCATAGAGCAGAGATCTTCATGAGTTCACTCTGGACTGGCCTGTTGGTGACTTAACGTTGTAAAATTGCTTTGAATCGGAGTCCGGGAAATTCACCATCGACGCACTTCCATGGGATGTCAGAGTCTTCCAAAACCCAACAGAGTGCGATCTTGCGGTGAAATGTGGCACCATTAATAGACATACACGAAGTTAGAAATCTAATCGCTGTCAACTTACTTGAATATTGCCAATAACCAACACGGGTATTTGATTCAGAATAAACCAAACCCCAACCTTATGAATGGTGGTGGCGATGGCGCGATGGTTAGCTCATTGGACTATCACGCAGGCATCTGTGGTTCGATCCCCGGCATCACTAACAATTTTTCGAATCGTCATCACCCTTTCGGCGGGCAATGGCAAACTCTCGAAAGTAAAATTGCCTATGAAAAAGCTTCTAAGGAGTGCCATTCGGATTCGACGATAAACCGTAGGCCCCGCTCAGATGTGACAAAAATGACAACATGAGCAACACAAATGAGTGTGAAGAAGCTAGGCTATGGCCTATACCGGGCTGCCAGAATCACAGTGTTTTCTTTTGTTTTACCTTATGAATAGCCGAGACTTTGGCTTGAAAGATTGATTTATGTAAGCAAAGATTTTCAGACAAGGGCGTCAACAGCTATTTTTAAGCCGTTTAAGCCATTTCCGAAGATTTTATTTTACTTACTAAGAATGCTTTCTCCATTTGTTCCTTTTTATAAAATAGCTGATTAAAGTCACTTTCGTTAGAGAGGTTTTAAAAACATGTTTCATGTAAACCAATATGTAATTCAAATTTTCACAGGACAATACAAAGAGATCAACAATTTAGAGATTTCAGTCTAGCGTTATCACTTGTTTTTTTTTTTTTAATTAGAATCTTTTTCCATCACTATTTGACTTTTTTCTTTACTCTGGTCATCTAGTTCTAGTATTGATTGGGTAGTTTCCGTGCTACCTTTTCTAACTTTAATGTCACAAACGAAGCAGGTAATAATCTCTTTCACTTGATTGACAAGATAGATTTCAATTTTTACACTGATTTCTGGATAGTTGCCAATGAAAAAGAGAAATTTGTAGGTGACATCTTCCTCAGGATACAGTGGACAATAGGCTCCATACATTAGGTTCTTACAAACGTTTCTTACATCTTCAGGTAATTCGTATGGTACAGTTATGCCAAGAGTTGTTGCTTTGACCATTGTTGTGATTTCTGTGCTGTAGTTGTCTATAGTAAAATAAATAATTTTTTTATTTTTACTTATTTAGCGATTTTAAGAGAACTTACAGGCCACAAAGTCAATTTCAAACTCCACGACGGTGCCCTTAATCACAATGCAAGGTGGAATCTCGCAGCCAAATACGCGAACTTCCAATGGAAAAGGCTTATTACCCGAACCTGAACAAAAAAATATAAATATGTATTTGTAAATTACAACAAGTCATTTTTTAAGAAGCTTTACATTTTTTCACTGCAGTGGCAGCAAAGGCACCAGTGAACAATATCGACAGGACTATGAAACGCTCGAACATTTTACTCGAATGGGCTCCGTGGGCGGTTAGTTGAATTTTAAATTGGCACTGCCCACGATTGGGTAATTTATACATTTTTCATATCTTATCAGCTGCTGAAACATCTAGGTATTTGGATTAGACTTGCTAAATTGGTTTGGTAGGTGCAAACTTGTTTTCGATGAAGAAAATAGTTGCTTATCTTGACTCGTATCCGACTTAATGAAAAAATCTGTACTCAGTTCTTTCTATTTGTAGAAAACTATTTTTTTTTTAAGCATCGATTTCATTAACGAGATATCGTACTCACTTTTTGTTAGAGGTCAAATACTCGGTTCGAGAAGTCACTAAGGATTTATTCTTTATAGAAGATAGAATTGCCGACCCATAGCGACCGATTATTTAAGTGAAATCGTTGGTTGCTATGAAGCAAATATTGCTACTGATCATTGAGGTTATCAAAAAACTCTCAGTAAGTTGCGGTTTCCTCTGACGATTTCCTGCTTGTGATAGTACTGGGGTTTGGAACTCAGATATCGCCGTCAGGCTGAATGAATCACTCAACCTGAGCGATTTAGACCATGAAGTTATCTGCCGTTGAAACCGTTCCTCAACAACCTGATCGGTCCATATCAGTGTTACTTCCATTATCGACCAAATATTCACACTACTGCAGATCTTGAAGAAAAACCCATGAGCGTTAGATCGACATACACCATCTATTCATGGATTTTAAGACCGCATATGACAGCATCTATAGAGACGAGCTATAGAGAGCAATGTCTAGTTTTGGCAGCCCTGCCAAACTCGTCCGTCTGTGCAGGATGACGATGTAGAATGCACGCTGCTCCATCAAGGTCGCCTAACATCTCACCGAGACCTTTACTGTCAAAAAAGGATTTAGACATAGCGATGCGCTGTCATGCGATTTCTTCAACATCATACTTGAAAGGATAGTGCAAAACTCACGCGCAAAACAAGAGGCACAATCTTACAAAAGTCCGTCTAATTACTCGCATAAGCCGACGATATTGACATAATCGGACGGAAGAAAGCAGCGCGATGTCAGTGGCGCCCTTGCAACGATTGAAGCGGTGAAAATGGGTTCAGCGTTCAATGAGGGCAAGACTAAGTATATGCTGTCAAGCCAAAAAGGACACTCAATACCGACGTCTCGGACAGAACGTCACCCTTGGCAGGTATAACTTTGAAGTTGTTAAGGGCTTTGTCTTCCTAGGCTCCGCTATGAATTCAACGACACCAGCGCTGAGATTAAACGATCAATCGATGCTTTTTTGGGGTAAGAAGGCAATTAACAAGCAAAGCCCTCTCTCGGACAACAAAAGTCACCCTTTATAGGACTTTAATAATCCCAGTCCTGTTCTATGGCGCCGAGGCATGGGCATTACCAAAAATGGATGAGGGTGCTCTTGGCTGCTTTGAGAGGAAATTCGTCGAGTGATTTTCCATCCCGTCTGCATTGACGGTAAGTGGAGGAAGATATACAACAACGAACTGTACAACGACATCGACTTAGCCAAGATTGTGAAGCTTCAGTGACTAAGGTGGCTGGGCCATGGTGGGGTGATGGACACTTTAAGTCTTCTAATCCGCCCCCCAGGGACAGCGTAGAAAAGGATGACCGCTACTCAGGTGGTGCACACAATTTTACTTATTTAGTGTGCGAAAGTGGACACTATGGCTAAAGACGCAGGTTAATTGAGACCCAAGCCCAACAGGGTCTGTAACGCCACTTTAAGTAAGTAAGTATGTAAGGTGGGACAACATTTAAGAGTCATGACTTGTAAGGATCTCTGATTCAAATGCATTTTCATCTACGCATGAATAATAGACTATTAAATTGGGTGGCCTTATTGGTTGTCAGCTTTAAAATAGTCGCACCAACCTTTTCTCTGCTAAGAAAGATGACTTTTTCTTTGATAACGTTTAGAGACCATTCTCATCATTCTCCTTACCCAGAAATAACTTAAATATATCTAGAATTCCATGTGCAACGGGACTAGGTTTCTTTCTGTATTTCGCAAAACGATATATATTACTATTATTGTACTCGTATTAAATGTCTTTTTAAACTGGAAAACTGCCTACGCTCCTTTCTTCGAACGCAAAAGTTCTTTCTCTTACATTCTTTTAGTTCGTTATTGCCACGAAATATCGCGTTGAAATGTCCATCTTACATCGCTTCTTACAGGTATTTGCAGACACTAATAGCCTCGTTACAAGGAGCATATCTGTTACGAGATTCAGCTTGATATTTCTTCTTCTCGCCTTATTGTAGCATTTTTCATGTCGCTAAGGAATCTGCAAATGGTTGGCTGTCGTAATACAGGTTTGGGTGCTGGAAAACTCTCTTTTAAGCTTCGTTCAGCACGTACATGGTTTATTTTTATAAATCATACTGTGACCTGGGACTCAACAAAACTCAAATTCAGCCCTTCGACTGCTTTTATTTTTGAACCAGCTTAAATGTTCTGAGAAGGCTCAATAAGACTTCTACTAATTCTTCACAATAAGTCCAATGCAATTATGATTGCGTATAACTCTGCTTGGACGACAGGCTCTAATTTTCTAATAAAGAACTAAGTCTAATTCTGTCGTCCTCCAAGAAGACACCAAACTCTAGATACTATATTGCTTTCGTGTCCATAAAGTCAGAGCAAAGAACAGCCGGCGTGCAAATCCAATGTGTTTTATACCAAAGACAACTTCCAATAAACAGCAGGAATGGAAGATTAAAGACCACAGAGAAACCCTTCTTTGGTTTTTTGATCAAGTACCGAGTGTGATTGGAGATGTTCAAGTGTGGGATAGCTTCGCTCAGCTGCGAAATCAATTATTTTGAACATGTTTTCAAAGTGTGTTTCTTGTTTCAAGATGATTTCCTTTTTTAACTTTACATTGCGATCCCAAGGAACTTTCGTAACAATCTCATGACAGTGGGTATACCTCTGCTCGAGGCTCGCAACAATCCTTCGCAAGAAACGTGAAGGATTGAGCGCACACCAGGCTTATGTTGCCAACAATTGTCTTGTTGGACATTGTTATCTGACGTTCGCTCAGGTGTTTACCACACGTAAGAAATATTATCTGTCTCTTGTCATTGTCATTGTCATTGGTCGTTTGCTGTGATCGTTAAAAGTAAATGCATAAGAGCAGGATGTATCAACTCAAGTGACATGGCCTTAACACCTTAAGGAATTTAAACTGGTCGTTATGTTTCCTCGTTAACAACGTGGATGCCGCTACTGATATGATAACAGACTCTTTTCTCTTTGGAGTGAGATCCTTCATTCCTCATCGGATTAAGAGTATCAGACCAAAAAGAAAAGGCGTGGTACGACTCGAACTGTAAAGACGCTGTCAGGGTTATAGAAATATTTTTTCGGCCTTACAAAACCAACCCGACAGAGGGTAATCGAAAAAGTTATAATGAGTCAGGAATGACCGCAACGCCTTTCTTAAGCATGCGAAATATCAATGTGATCAAGAACTGAGGCAAAAAATACTACAGTTTCCTAAAGGTAGTAAGAATTGTTGGTCGTTGGCCAAGAATATAAGAAACTCTGCCTTATCCTGCATCCCAACGGTCATTTATAATGGCATTCCAGTTGTCAGCTCGTTTGACAAAGCCAATCAGCTTGTTGCACACTTTGCGGCTTACTTAACACTTCCAGATTCTGCTATATCTCCTCCTACACTTGAGTGCGTCGAATCTTCAATGGGACAAACCCAATTTCGCACTCGTGTAGTAGTAAGAGTACTTAAAGATCTTAACATGCACACATCTGGTCCATATCTCTCGCAGTACGGTTTTCGTAGCCACAGGTCCACTGGTGACTTGATGTGGGATGTCTCACCGAAAAATGGAACTAAAGCTTACATCAATCTAGCGAAAGCAAGATAGTTGCACTTGATATTTCTAAGATATTTGACAGAGTTTGAAATCAGGCTCTTTTGTCGAAAATGTGTCCATTTGGGATCGACGAATCTTTCCTTTAATAGATTAGAAACTACATTTCGGAACTCTCGAAAAACGTTGGCAAATATTGCAAAGTTACTTCCAAAGTGGATGCTGTATTGCCGAAAAAAAATTCGCTAGATAAAATGCACCAACCGCACCTGGTTTACGAAGAATCTTACTGATTGATAACTTATTTATCCGAAAGTGTGCTCCTAAACCCGAGAGCCTGAACGCTCTAAAAATCTCAGCAACTGAACATCAGTCGCAATAGTCTGAGGAGGTTTACTTTCAAGATCCAATCGACAAAAGAACTAAAGCTAAATGGCCAACCACTTTGTTATCGGCTCCTTTAGAGAAGCCCGAAATCGACGCCACTTTTGTTCAAAAAATTTGCTTTTCAGGTAAAGCTAATTTTCAATTCGGCTATTATGTAATATAGGACTTTGTACGAAAAAGTTTTCAATAGCAATTTCATTACCTTTGGACTAACTAATTTGATGACATACACGAAGTCCCAAAGTGGAATAGCTCAGTTTTTATAATAATGTTACCTTGATTACTCCTGTTCTTGATTAGCTAGTTGTTGACATATATTAAATTGTTTTTTTTTATAGCCTTTCACCTCAGACAATCAGCATCATTTTTTTTTTGTGGCATAGGAAAGTGGAAACCTTGCATAGCCGCCGATGGCCGGATTCCATCGGTAATGCCGGATTCTTACCGGCTAAAAAACCTCCCTCGAACATTCGCGGATTGAATATTACCCTCGCGAAACCAGCATTAGATATTACTTCGCGAGAATCTGTGTAAAGCAGTTTCTGTTACGCTTATTAGTGTTAACATTCGCGTTACATATGTATGTGCTCTAGGCGTCTAAGATTGCTTAGAATTCTTGTCGCCTCGTCGCTAACCGCAATTCAGTTTTCTTCACTGGAAATCATATAGCTGACTATTTTTTCAACAGTCGCCCATTCGCCAAATTTATTTCGCAGTATCACTCCCAGGCCCAGGTCCACCCCGGACTGTAGCGCCACGTAATGTAAAGTAAAGTTAGTATCACTCTTATATTTTCGGTACGTAGACAGCGAAAAAACACGTGTTCTACGTTCCCTGAGATATCATAACATCGAGGGCAATATGGAATAGTCTCGTGCTTCCGTTGCAAGAGGTACTCCATAAAAGAGCCATGACCCGTCAGAAACGGTGTCAAGTGAAAGTTTGTTTCGTGTTTCCCATCAATCCAGGTGTTGGCCCCTGGTGTCAGCCGATGCGTCCATCTCCTTTCTTTACTTTTCTTCTGTGATTATCTAACTGACCATTTTGTACTCGCCCGTTGTATGGTCGTTTAAGATCATCGGCGAGGATGTCGATGAGCGGCATTGAACACACGATGAGTATGGCGTCGTGGGATACTGTTCGAATTGTGCTTCCGACTCTTATAGCGCATGGGAGGTAAACGGACTTAATTCCATGTGAGTACGATCTTACTTTCGCTGCATTTTACCATATCTCTGCGCCATACAACTGTACGGAACTAGGGACCCGCGCTAGTAGGAGTCTTATATTTCGTCTTGGTCCTTCTACATTGCTCATGAACCTTGACGGTGCACCGATCGATTGTTATTATTTTTCATAACCGTATTCCAAGTGGTGTTTGTATGTTCAACGAGAATGCACTGGTCGTGAATTGACATCGTATTCTCCGACTCTAAGACTAATTGTCTCACTTACTTTCCGACTGCTGATTAGCAAAACTTCGGTTTTATGATCTACAAGTTGCAATCCAACCCCGAGGAGCCAGTACATTATTGAATCCTAGAAAACGACCCTATCTGCTGCATCTATAACTTGAAATGGTTTTTATTAAATACACGGGTACATGCTTTCGACGGAGACAATGCATAATACCTTGCCAATTCGCCGAATTGAACGCATTTTCTCCATCCAGCGCAGTATTTTTAATGCCTCCTTTCCAATGCTTTCTTTCTTCGATTGCAGACTTAAGCCTATTTTATATTACTCGTTTAAGGAGCATACAAAGCAGCCTATAAGACGAGAGTTCACTATGTGGTTTATGTCCTTTCGGCAGCGGTACTAGTCGCTGTCGCTTCCAGGTCTCTATGTAGATGGCCTCTTGAGGGCATCCGTTGTACATTTTTACAATCAGAATGGTTTAAGGGCGAGGCATGACACTATCCATGCAGCGTCGAACATACAATGGAATATGTTTAAAAATCTTTTTTTTAAAAACTCAAGATTCAAGAGGCTATGAATACTTTTAAAATGCCCAACATGTGCTAGGTTGCCGAAGCCACAATTGCATTATGATTTCCAACATGCTACTCGTAATATAAAAGCAGATTTTTGTAATATGCGACAATGATAAGCTTTTAACATAATCATCGACATCGATGAACATCGACACCCTTATGACTTCGATTATATTATTGGGTATTGCGACGGTTGTAAATCATTAAGAACTCTATAAGCCCTTCTTGATAGTTATTGAAATACGTTTGCATATTTTGATAAGCAATTGCTGGTCCAAAGCGTGCTTTAGCCGCGATAAACATACTGTTTGATATCAGATCTCTCTTATGTTGTCACATGAATAACAATGTTTAGGGACCTGTAGTCACACCTCAATAGAGTCTGAATAGATAAAATATTTTCCCAAGAAGGCCGTTTATCTTGAGCTCTATGAAGCATTATTTACTTCTTGGTTAAAGTGATTCAAAGCGTGAACCAACGACAACATCCCGATCTTTGGAATCCACTACCCCAATATTATGTACCACGAGAGAAAGCTGCAATCTAGTTTTATTTTGCTTCCATATCGACCAATAAAAGTAGGAATGGTGTCCTTCTGTTTAGGGCATATATAGTAATCGACTTATAAACGTCGTCGATGCTCTGTACTCCCACCGCTTTAGTCCCACGGTCACGGAAAAGTATGAGGTCGAATTTTTCAAACAGTTTACTCAGTCCCTTTGAATTAGGATCAGAGATTTAGGGCGGTAACTTTAGTGGTGGTATCGTGACCATTGAAGGCGAGAATTAATGACAATTCCCCACTTCGTTATTAGTTATATGAAGTTATGTAGTTTAGGTAATGTTACCACAAACGTTTTACTTGTAGTACAATGCGGATGAAGTTATAAATATGGGGCGCCTTTAGAAAGATCCTGGTGAGTGAAAGAAGAGACTAGAAGGTTATTCGTTAAGATTTACTTTTCAAAAGAAATCGTCCATGGGTTGTGTTACATTGATATCTTATTTTTGCTTAGTATTTTGTGACATACCATCATTTTAATACTTAGGGCGGCCGGCACAGCCTCCACAAACTACTCGTATTAAGCTGTATTACGAAAATCAGCGTTCTCTAAGAAATGTGTTTCGTGAGTTGAAAGCAACTTATAGACCACATAATCGTCTTATCGAACCCATACAACAGGCGACCAAATAGACACCATCTGGCGCAATGTGGAGAAAATATAGCGACGGCAGCGGAAAGTGTATACGATGACCCTAGTGAATCTATTCTCAACAGCTTAGCTTGGCGTATGTAACAACTTGGCTTATTTATACCCTCTTGGCTAAAAAGTATTCGAAATTCAAATTGTGCAAAAACTGAAGTCTCCGTTTCAGTCTTTGGGTTTTTCCGAAATTACAAGAGGATCTACTGCTATCGACTACACTTTTGTTCAGCGATGACGCCCATTTCTACCTTAAGAGCTACCACAATAAGAAAAAATAGCCGTATATGGGGCGGTGTAACCCGAAGAGATTCAAAAACTGCCAGTACATTCAGTCAAAATAACAGTGAGTAGGCCATGATAACGGACTATTTGTCACTGGAAATTGAAGTCCGTGAAGAATATTATTATCTATGCTGCGTATAGTTTTGCGTTACTGACATGTTAAGTTCTTTTCGCCATTTAATTTGATCGTCATGGTCTACCCATATTATCATAAGAAATCATAAGATAGGACAAAAACAAAAAATCAGCAAATTGGTGTAATGATGTGTTAAAATCTAAAGTTTCAAGTTGTTCACTATCTTAATCCCCAACTAATTGCCATTAATTAGTAGATATTTATTCAATAAGTCTAGGGTGTTTTCGTCCAATAAAATTTAGGTGCATTCTATCAGTAAGATTGATTATCACCAACAATTAAGATAGTCCGCATGAGGCTTATCCAAATCGATTTGCACCTGGCTGAAACTAAAATAAAACAAAATCGACGAAACTCCAACTGTTTTCTATCTTCGGTCTGCCATATGGTGAGTGCATTCCAAAAATAAAACAAAAACCAAAGTGCCCACAACGGACACCTGTTGACAGTAAGAATTTGTTCTCTTTTTCTTTTTGATTAGATATGACTAACAGTGTAGCATTGTACTCGTTCGTCCTTGCATAAGCCATTTGCTTATCATGGGCGACTTGATAAATTCTTTGATAAGACTGATTTTGGTGATGGGAATCCACTGTACTCATTGTAGAACTATCTTTGTGTGTACATATAGAGGTAAATAAATTTTTAGTTTTAGGTGCGAATTTTCTACGTCATCTTTCCAAAGGTTTTTCGAATCTAATCAGTCAAACAATTGCCGAGTTCATTGGAAAGTCGTCATGAAAATCGAAACTCGATATGAGTTGTCAATAAATAATCTGTATTCTACGTAAACTGTATTTATTTATTTTTGTTTTTGTAGTAACAGTAGCAATATTTAAAGATAAAGAATTTTTGCATAATCATATCATAAGAAAAAAATATTTATAAAATTTATAGAGATCCACCGCTGCCTTTCCTCACTTTGACGTCAGCAACGAAGCATGATATTGACTCATTGGTGCTGTCATCTACGAGAGATACTTCTACTTTGACACTTATCTCTGGATAATAATTGTCAATGGGGAATTTAAAACTGTAAATGACATCTTCGGATTTGTCAATCGGGCAACTGGCTCCATACATTAAATTTGCACAAACGTTAGCAACATCTTCAGGTAGCTCATAAGGAACTGTCAGACCAAGAGTAGTGGCTCTTACTTGAGTAGAAATAGATTTGGTGTCATCTCGAGCTATAAGCAAAGTAAAGTATATTTGAAATATCCATTAAAACAAAATATACGAAAATATGTCGAAAAAGCTTCTAAAGAGTGCCAATGTGACAAAAATGACAACATGAGCAACACAAATGAGTGTCAAGAAGCTAGGCCATGGCCCATACCGGGCTGCCAGCGCCACAGTGTTTTTTTTTGTTTTTTTTATACGAAAATATGTCACTTTTAAACTTACTTCCGACAAAATGAACTTGCATGATTGCTGTGGTTCCCTTGATGACATCACATGGCATTGCATCGCATCCCTCAATATCTACAGACAAAGGGAAAGGTCTATTTTTTGAACCTGAAATGAAAGGTAAGAATTTGAATATTTTTTTATTTATAATTATATTGCTGATTATTCTTAGACATATGAAATGTTCACCGGAAAATTCGCGACGAGAAAAACATCGACATCAGATTCATTAAGCTAAGAAATATTTAAAAGCCTTTTCATGTCCGGCACTAGCCTTTACCATTCTCAAATCCCTTAGGGGCTTAATCTTCGATCCATCCCGGACCACTATTAAATTCTTTTCGAGTTAGTTTTAAAAATCGGAATTCGTAAGCAAGGAAAACAAGCTGATTAAAATTAAGTCAGGTACCTAAGTTTAAACTCATGGCGACCGAACCATTTCTCGAGATTAGGCGATTACCAAACTTCCCCCTACAGATCAGTTGTTTGACCAGCTGCATAAATTATGGCACTATCTTGTTGAAAACAGGAGGCCATCCAATTCTGCCAAAAACAGTCTTTCGACATGACATGACAGCTACCTTCAGTGACCTTAAGATGGCGATCATACCTCCGGCATGAAATCCAAATCACACGATTACTTTTTGTAACTCTCACATTGGAGTCTCTTGAATCCCGCCTCGGTTTGTGGCATAATGCATACTTTTCTTATTGATTAAGCCATTGAGCCAAAAATGAACTTCATCGCTGCAGATGATTTTTCGATTAAATTCTGAATTTTCTTCAAAGCATTGCAGAGCCCAAGCGGAGAAGTGTTAGCCCTTCAAATGATCATGAGGCTTCAGTTCTTAAGTTAATTTGATCTCGTAAGGGTGTAGGCCAACAATTTTTACGCAAAATTCTCCACAATTAGGACTGAGGGATTCCGAATTTCTTGAAAGACTTTGAATCGACTGATTTGGCTCATTTTGAACTGAAACACTTAGAGGTACAATATTTTCGGTACTTCGACCGGGCACAGAAACCATCAATATGTTAACTCGCATTTATCCAATTTCTCCAATTGGAGAAAGTGATCTTAAAGCTGCATAAGTACATTTTTTAATAATTTCCAAACGTTGCTCAACAATGATAAAAATGTGAACCTTGACTAACGATTTGTTAAAGGCAAATGAACGCACTGAAGGGAAACCTAACCTTACTAGGCATAAGTAGAAGAGAACCGAACCTTCACCGATTTGGTGGGGAGCTATCTTAAAATCGAAGAGTCTTGTAAGATGATATCCCCTTTCACCCGGAACTGCAGCCCTACCTAGGTAAGTGATGATAAGTTTGAATCTTGCAATTGTGAATGGAATACAACATTACTTAAATGTCCTCCACCGGAATTCTTACAGGGACAGGCAATTTTCGATGACTTTTCGACACATATCGGGCAATAACTCGACTATAACATGACGAATATTCGTTTCCAAAGCGTCAAGCTTTTGCGGATTGTATGTATAAACATGATTTTTCGCTTACACCCACAAAACGAAGTCCAACGACGACAAATAATCCGATCTTGTTGGCCAGTTTAGTTTTGATGCAATGGTCTTTCAACAGTTACATGTGATTTTTCACTTCCTCATATGCGTACCTACACAGAATCACTATTTTTGTAGTAAGTTTTGACAAATTTGACATGTGCAGCGATTGTTACATGATCCATATTGTAAAATGGCAAATTTTTAACTAAACATATACAGTCACAGATGACAGTTCGGTTTGACGTATCTGAATGAAACTCATAGCATGATTAGTTCGTGCGGGTAGTGCGTTTTGTAATGACCTTAATATTCGACGTGTTATTTCAATAGGCCCATCTGTGGCCGCAGTGTTCTGGGATACTTTATTCCACTTCCATTAACAATCTAACAATAAAATGATGTGCCGAGCATGCGGCGTATCTGATCGTAGGTTCAAACATTAAGACAAGAAGATACCACGGTTACTCAAAATCTTTTGGGACAATCAAGTGCAGCAGCGACGTTAGAAGATGTGGCTTAAGTTTAACGTGTAGTTATGCGCAATCTGCATAAATACGATTACTGTGCTTATAAACAGAACATGAGATATTGGTGCGCCTACAACCGTGAAATTGACAATGTGGTGTGCAATTTCTGCCCGAGAAATTTTTGGTTCTTATTTTTTTAATCAGTGATAACAATCACTACTGACGTATAATGGGGAATGATCGACGAGGTTTTGGTGCCGCAACTGCAAATGTTTTCCGAGTTCAATAGCTGAATACAATTTCAGCAAGACAAGGCCTTTCGACACACAGCTTAAATTTAAATGAAGATGCCAAAAACATTTTTTTCCAATAACTTAATCAGCCAGTACGGAGACATACCCTGGGCACCTTGGTCCCAGAACCTTACACTGTTTGACTTGTTTTTATAGGGATACATTTCGTCGAGGTTGTATGACAACAATACCCCAATAATTCATGCCCTACAAGAAAATATCAGCAATGAAGCGGCTGCCGTTCAACCAACGCGTGTTAGCAAATTTGAGAGTCCGATTAAAAGAGAGGAATGGACGGGATTAGATAATATTGTTTTTAAGACATACGAGTAAAATCCGCAATATCAAATTCTATTTGTCTTAATAAAATATGGGATAATGCTGTAGTGCTGTAGTTTTTTTATAATATTTAACTTGAAAATTTACTGCTGCGCATTGATGCCCTCTAGTGTTTCGAGTTGATGTCTGGCTGATATACGAATCCTTCACCAATTTATCTTAGTCCAGAGGTCACAGGAACTCTGTTAACATCTTTTGTTGAGCGCTGCGCCGAACGAAATCTCTCCACTTTGTTTCAAATAAACTGTATTTATTTATTTTTGTTTTTGTAGTAACAGTAGCAATATTTAAAGATAAAGAATTTTTGCATAATCATATCATAAGAAAAAAATATTTATAAAATTTATAGAGATCCACCGCTGCCTTTCCTCACTTTGACGTCAGCAACGAAGCATGATATTGACTCATTGGTGCTGTCATCTACGAGAGATACTTCTACTTTGACACTTATCTCTGGATAATAATTGTCAATGGGGAATTTAAAACTGTAAATGACATCTTCGGATTTGTCAATCGGGCAACTGGCTCCATACATTAAATTTGCACAAACGTTAGCAACATCTTCAGGTAGCTCATAAGGAACTGTCAGACCAAGAGTAGTGGCTCTTACTTGAGTAGAAATAGATTTGGTGTCATCTCGAGCTATAAGCAAAGTAAAGTATATTTGAAATATCCATTAAAACAAAATATACGAAAATATGTCGAAAAAGCTTCTAAAGAGTGCCAATGTGACAAAAATGACAACATGAGCAACACAAATGAGTGTCAAGAAGCTAGGCCATGGCCCATACCGGGCTGCCAGCGCCACAGTGTTTTTTTTTGTTTTTTTTATACGAAAATATGTCACTTTTAAACTTACTTCCGACAAAATGAACTTGCATGATTGCTGTGGTTCCCTTGATGACATCACATGGCATTGCATCGCATCCCTCAATATCTACAGACAAAGGGAAAGGTCTATTTTTTGAACCTGAAATGAAAGGTAAGAATTTGAATATTTTTTTATTTATAATTATATTGCTGATTATTCTTAGACATATGAAATGTTCACCGGAAAATTCGCGACGAGAAAAACATCGACATCAGATTCATTAAGCTAAGAAATATTTAAAAGCCTTTTCATGTCCGGCACTAGCCTTTACCATTCTCAAATCCCTTAGGGGCTTAATCTTCGATCCATCCCGGACCACTATTAAATTCTTTTCGAGTTAGTTTTAAAAATCGGAATTCGTAAGCAAGGAAAACAAGCTGATTAAAATTAAGTCAGGTACCTAAGTTTAAACTCATGGCGACCGAACCATTTCTCGAGATTAGGCGATTACCAAACTTCCCCCTACAGATCAGTTGTTTGACCAGCTGCATAAATTATGGCACTATCTTGTTGAAAACAGGAGGCCATCCAATTCTGCCAAAAACAGTCTTTCGACATGACATGACAGCTACCTTCAGTGACCTTAAGATGGCGATCATACCTCCGGCATGAAATCCAAATCACACGATTACTTTTTGTAACTCTCACATTGGAGTCTCTTGAATCCCGCCTCGGTTTGTGGCATAATGCATACTTTTCTTATTGATTAAGCCATTGAGCCAAAAATGAACTTCATCGCTGCAGATGATTTTTCGATTAAATTCTGAATTTTCTTCAAAGCATTGCAGAGCCCAAGCGGAGAAGTGTTAGCCCTTCAAATGATCATGAGGCTTCAGTTCTTAAGTTAATTTGATCTCGTAAGGGTGTAGGCCAACAATTTTTACGCAAAATTCTCCACAATTAGGACTGAGGGATTCCGAATTTCTTGAAAGACTTTGAATCGACTGATTTGGCTCATTTTGAACTGAAACACTTAGAGGTACAATATTTTCGGTACTTCGACCGGGCACAGAAACCATCAATATGTTAACTCGCATTTATCCAATTTCTCCAATTGGAGAAAGTGATCTTAAAGCTGCATAAGTACATTTTTTAATAATTTCCAAACGTTGCTCAACAATGATAAAAATGTGAACCTTGACTAACGATTTGTTAAAGGCAAATGAACGCACTGAAGGGAAACCTAACCTTACTAGGCATAAGTAGAAGAGAACCGAACCTTCACCGATTTGGTGGGGAGCTATCTTAAAATCGAAGAGTCTTGTAAGATGATATCCCCTTTCACCCGGAACTGCAGCCCTACCTAGGTAAGTGATGATAAGTTTGAATCTTGCAATTGTGAATGGAATACAACATTACTTAAATGTCCTCCACCGGAATTCTTACAGGGACAGGCAATTTTCGATGACTTTTCGACACATATCGGGCAATAACTCGACTATAACATGACGAATATTCGTTTCCAAAGCGTCAAGCTTTTGCGGATTGTATGTATAAACATGATTTTTCGCTTACACCCACAAAACGAAGTCCAACGACGACAAATAATCCGATCTTGTTGGCCAGTTTAGTTTTGATGCAATGGTCTTTCAACAGTTACATGTGATTTTTCACTTCCTCATATGCGTACCTACACAGAATCACTATTTTTGTAGTAAGTTTTGACAAATTTGACATGTGCAGCGATTGTTACATGATCCATATTGTAAAATGGCAAATTTTTAACTAAACATATACAGTCACAGATGACAGTTCGGTTTGACGTATCTGAATGAAACTCATAGCATGATTAGTTCGTGCGGGTAGTGCGTTTTGTAATGACCTTAATATTCGACGTGTTATTTCAATAGGCCCATCTGTGGCCGCAGTGTTCTGGGATACTTTATTCCACTTCCATTAACAATCTAACAATAAAATGATGTGCCGAGCATGCGGCGTATCTGATCGTAGGTTCAAACATTAAGACAAGAAGATACCACGGTTACTCAAAATCTTTTGGGACAATCAAGTGCAGCAGCGACGTTAGAAGATGTGGCTTAAGTTTAACGTGTAGTTATGCGCAATCTGCATAAATACGATTACTGTGCTTATAAACAGAACATGAGATATTGGTGCGCCTACAACCGTGAAATTGACAATGTGGTGTGCAATTTCTGCCCGAGAAATTTTTGGTTCTTATTTTTTTAATCAGTGATAACAATCACTACTGACGTATAATGGGGAATGATCGACGAGGTTTTGGTGCCGCAACTGCAAATGTTTTCCGAGTTCAATAGCTGAATACAATTTCAGCAAGACAAGGCCTTTCGACACACAGCTTAAATTTAAATGAAGATGCCAAAAACATTTTTTTCCAATAACTTAATCAGCCAGTACGGAGACATACCCTGGGCACCTTGGTCCCAGAACCTTACACTGTTTGACTTGTTTTTATAGGGATACATTTCGTCGAGGTTGTATGACAACAATACCCCAATAATTCATGCCCTACAAGAAAATATCAGCAATGAAGCGGCTGCCGTTCAACCAACGCGTGTTAGCAAATTTGAGAGTCCGATTAAAAGAGAGGAATGGACGGGATTAGATAATATTGTTTTTAAGACATACGAGTAAAATCCGCAATATCAAATTCTATTTGTCTTAATAAAATATGGGATAATGCTGTAGTGCTGTAGTTTTTTTATAATATTTAACTTGAAAATTTACTGCTGCGCATTGATGCCCTCTAGTGTTTCGAGTTGATGTCTGGCTGATATACGAATCCTTCACCAATTTATCTTAGTCCAGAGGTCACAGGAACTCTGTTAACATCTTTTGTTGAGCGCTGCGCCGAACGAAATCTCTCCACTTTGTTTCAAATACCTCGAATTTAGATTCATCTTTCCATAAAACTCTGTTAAAATTTATCGTCGTCCGTCCTACGGTCTTTATACTTTTTGGCCCATTTTTGCTTGATTCATTTTCGCAGCATGAGTTTTTAAACAACAACTCACTCAAATAGTACAACATGCGTTGCAACGACAGTGGTTTATTAACTCTCTTATTTACTTCGACTCGTATTTCGGGCAATATAATTCATTAAATTCGTTCG
The DNA here is from genome assembly GCA_928272305.1 of Volucella inflata. Classification (NCBI taxonomy): domain Eukaryota; kingdom Metazoa; phylum Arthropoda; class Insecta; order Diptera; family Syrphidae; genus Volucella; species Volucella inflata. The sequence goes on along the minus strand of OV743716.1, from coordinate 143,753,494 downwards.
CAATTCATCAATGGAATCAGTAATTCAGGGTGGCCTCATACTTTTGGCCGGCAGTGCACTATGTATGAACCGTTATCTGAGAGCCCAAAAGTATGCTTGAGATTTGTACATGGCGTTTGTTAACTGAACTCTCCAACGAGTTTTTTAATGATGCATGATCCTAAGGTTATGCAACACTGAATTTCTGATTTTTGGCCGATTTGCCGAAGAAAAGTTTCCATGTGGTGGAAAATCTGTTGCTTGCAACAGGGGGTAATAACTCTCTGAGGTGGAGAGTTAAGGATTTACATTTTACATTTACATTACAACGAACAAACTCTTCGACATTCTGCTTCGACATAGCGATGTATTCGATCCACATGAACCACTTTCATCTTGCCTCTTCCTCGTTGAATGCGATAGACAACATCGTTGATGCGTTTTACCACTTTATAGGGTCCTTCCCAGTCTTGCTGTAATTTGGGTGATACGCCTTTCCGTCTATGAGGGTTATATATCCACACTAGATCTCCTTCCTGGAATCCCGTAGCGGTCGCCTTGACATCATACCTCGTCTTCATGCGGTCACTGGCTATCTTGATCTTATCCCTGGTTCTTTGGTGCACGTCCCTAATAATCTGTCTGAGTTCTGCGACATAGTCGTCTTCATTTCTGTTCTCTTCAGACGGCGGTGATCCAAACATCAATTCACTAGGTAACCAGACGGTTCGACCGAAAAGGATTTCCGATGGAGTATGAACTGTGGTGTTGTGTACTGCACTCCAGTGTGCTAATAGACAGATTGGAATCTGCCTATCCGAATCGCACTGCTTGTCGCCAACGACTTTTGATAGGTGTTCATTCAAGGTTCTGTTGAAGCGTTCTACCATCCCGTCCGATTGTGGGTGGAGCGATGTTGTTCTCGTCTTTTTAATTCCCAGTAGCTCGCATCAGAACTTTATTGCAAAGGTTAACTTTATTGTGTTACGGTGTTTGTTTGACTTTAACGAAGTAATTTGCATTGAACGTCATGTTCTAATTAAAGCATTCTAAAGAAAGGGTTCGTAAGCAAGTGGCAGATCGATTAGTTACGCTATAAATGTCTTGACTACAAATTCAGGCAAGGGACTTTCTTTTCTTCTCCTGTCAATGTTCGGCCCATCTTGTGTTTCTAATTTAAGGCTACTGTTTCGAGTATTTGGGCCTCTCTCAATTGTAACGCGCTGAAAATCGGCTTCCAAGGCTTAATTGTTTACGGTTTATTTGCATCTACCAACGACGATGGATAGCTATTCAAGAATTTATCGAGTATCGCAAAATTGCACGATCTCGGTTGTTAATCAATTGTATATTGGATACAGTTTTCAGTAAGTTAATACCTAGTTAATAACTGTATGACACGTAGTGCCCATCCTGCAGGAACCACATACTCGTATCTCATGTAGTAATATCGTCATCATTTTCAAAGAAGTAGTCCGGTGACGTAGTTTATTGCATTTGAAGTTAGCGTCATTTTTAAAAGAAAATGGACCGACTATGCTCACAGCGTTAGGCTTGCTGAAAGCAATTATCTTTGAGGGTGTAATTGAATATCATGGATGTATTCTGAACTTGGCTCATTCCAGAAGCTAGTTTGTGTAAAAACGCATTTAGTCAAAAATAGCGCTATTGGTCAAGAACGCAATACATGGACTCTAGTCGCTTTAGTTCTTGCATGAGCTGGATCTATACGAAGATCCATCGTCATCCATCCATCACTTAATGTTGCAATCGATGTAGGTCATTCCTCTAGTTCTGTAGATGGTTGATTATACTTGGCAATAAATTTAGACGCGGAACACTACTAAGTTGCAGCCAATGTTTATGGATCGGCAGATATTTCGGATGAAACAACATCAGAGAGATTTGAACGCCTAATCCCTCAACCCCACGTCAACACCCTTAGACCCTGCAGAGTTTAATCTGACTATACTTTTTACAGAATGAAGAGCGCAGACAACCATATGTGTATAAGCAAAACAAGTCGATATTAAAGGAGTAGTAAGTAGAAAAGAAAGAAGCGCAAGATGGAAGAAATTCAAAGGTACTATAGCTTCCGTACAACAAGACTACTAAAATACAGAATGCCTGGACAATTGAACCGCAACATCATTACTCGATCCATTGGAAAAGATACTATCTAAACTAGTGTTTTTTTCTACACTGAAACTACTGGTCACCGATCAACTTGGCTCTTTTTATTGTGAGTTTAGAGCCTGCAAATTTTCCAATAGGTCAAAGATCATCCGATTTTGGAGAAAACCCAACAAATTCAAATTGATACTCAGCATGTATTTCTTGATTTTGATGTCTAGTTGTGGGATTCTTAGAAAACTCGGCAAAATAACGATGGAGAACGTTCGCTCTACACAGAACTAGATAGCAAAACCACCGAAACTGTTGACGTTTTAAAAGTAAAGTAAAACAGAAAGGCTTTCATGTATCTTCTTAAACAAAATTTGTGTGTAAAACTCTTATGCCAATACCAGAGGTGTAGTTTTTCAGAAGTCCGTGCTACAACAGTCAGTTTCATTTATTTTGAACAAAGATATCGCTGGCAGAAGTCAATGAGCTGCCACTAAACACATTAGTCGCCTGAGATTGCCATGTCATGTAGAGTCAATTAACACCAACACTCTGAACCGATAGATCCCTTGTTTAATCTGGGAAGCGAAACACATTAAAAGAAGACGTATATTTGAGCGGAGTGAACAAATTGGGGCTATATGCAAACATTTTAAGGGAACTTTAAGGTTTACTGTAATAGGTTATTGGCTAAGACCTTATTCAACTCCGAACCCTAGCCCTATCTGAGCTTCCGCCTAATTATTAAGGCCACGCCCATCAATGACGTAGTCTAATGATAAATAAAATGAAAATTAACGCCACTGAAGGGTGCTAACATCTGACCAGTTACATTATGTGCGGCTAGTGTAGAAACCTAAAACCGGTATCATGGGTGTCAGGACCCCTCTGGACTTCAATCCGGACCTGACTTGAAAGAGGTAGGCGGGAGCGTCATTGTGGTTTTGGTATAAGCCTTAAAACGCCGGAAGGGTCTTCCACAGGATGCTTGACCCATTTTGGAGTTGCAAATAAATCCTGGCAGCCGAGACCTTAAGATCGGCAAGTGATTTCAGATCCGCCTAGACTTAAATTAAGAGTGAGTTCTTGCAACACAGGTTGCGACTTAGTATTACTGAAAGGCGGTAAGTGCTGACCAGACGTTATATCCTGGCCCCATGGATGCATAAGTTTACCGGGAACTTTAGTATACACCACAACAAGCACTCAATCTGTAGCTCCATACAAGAAAGTAACAATACCTTATTTCCAAGGAGCTACTGGTCATCTTCGATGTTTAAACAGCTCATTACTTTTAAAATTCCGATTCTGATATCTAGGGAGGACTATGCTTGTATGTTGAAGTCAAGAAACCTCGTGCTGGTCCCGATAACGATACCAGTTGCAAAGTCAAAGATTAAAAGCGTAAATGCATATCTGTTCAATAAGAATCATGACCTACTTACATAAATACGAGTGCTCGTATCAATTTGATCTTCTATCTGTCGTCGGAAATCAAATTGAACTCATCACTTCGCGCCATGCTTACTGCTATCAATTTTACGGATTTCTTATTATCGCCAAATCGGTTTACTCCTATCTAAATTAGAATTTCACACTTGCGTGTGAAATTTATTACTGGACATTGTATTAAATAATTTATTAGCCATAGTAATATGAGATTTTTTGTTGTGAGATAATTAGTTCGGCCACCTGCGACCAGTGTTTCCACTTTCACAGATAACTATTTTTATTAATTTAATTTGTCACTATAGGTGTGGTTTTTTTCTAATGGATTTGTCATATTCTCCCACAGCTAACAAACAATTTCTAAAAATGTTCTGAATGGTTGAAAATTTGACTTTTGATTTATTTCTATGGCAGATACAACTTCCATTGCCTCTTTAAAAAGAAAGGAAAAGCTAAACTATCAGCTACCTATATTTTAGAAGCTATTATTACTGTCAGAACTTCGGCTTAAAAGGCAAACTTTAACTATCGGAAACTGGAGTGGTAATGGAACACACATGAACACAGCAATTAGACGAGGATAGCTCTTGTCAATCGCTGTTTCTAGAAGCTAAGAAGGCAATTGAGTATCTAAGCCTTATAACGAGTAAGGGTCTGCTTTACAAGGTCAACACCATCAGCCCTGTACTGTTAGACGGCATAGAAACATGAACACTCTCAAAGCAAATTTCGTAGTTTTCTGTGTTAATTTGGCCCGTTTTGGGTTGGCAGAATGTGGAGTAGAATGTATAACGAAGACTATATTGGCTGTACTCGGCCCTTGTCAAAAGGCTCGGTTAACAAAAGTCTTAGGAGATCGGCCCCGGTCAGTAAGATGTCATCAAATCGAATGTAAGTAGTTTCAGGGTCGATCTACCATAAATCAAAGATCTCTCCAAACGAATACACATTAGACGCGATAAAAAGTTTACAACCAGCATACACACTACGACTGGGATTATCTTTTTAGCAACATCTTTATCAAATCTCATTTTGCTCAGGACTGACTGATGACTATCTGAGTACACTAACGTAGGATTGTTTAGATCTGAAATTAGGCTTTCTTAGCTTCTCAAATATGTGAGATTTACTCAGAGTAACCCACGCAAATGTGAAAGCTGAACCACTAAGACAATCAGCCGAAGGCCACTGAATTATTTGAATTATTTCTTACTAACTTTAGAAATTGGCTTAACTATCAGTACTGAATAATGTAAATTGATAACCATGAAATGATCTTAATTTTAAATGAATATTTACTGTAACTTATTCGAATGAAATTCTTTAAACAGCCTCTGCTTGGAACGTGAAGATGCTTCTCGACTCTTGAAAGAAAAGCCCACAGAAAATATATATAATGTACAATAGGTTAGACATTTTTGATGTAAGCGGTTGGTAGCAGCAGAACTGAACTTAACTGCTTAACTTACTACATTGCATTGTTCTGCTTAATTCTGGAGAATTATTATGGAAGAGTTAACTGCACAGGCCTACAACACATTCTTTGGAATTAAAATCTGCAAGATTCAGAACCAGAGCACGACACAAGGAGAAAAACAACTACTACTACGAGTACTACGGATGGGCGCTGTTTTCCCATCACCATACATTTTAGCAGTATCCTGTATATCTAGAACAGACCAAAATCTAACATGGGAATGATAAGAAATCACCAATTTTGTGATATCTAATACGTCAACTGTCTTGTACAAAATTAGCAAATCTTGAAGCAATCAGCAGCTCGACACCTATCAATTTTTAAAATTATTGGAAGCATCTGGAAAATATTATAATATCTGATCCAGAAAGTGTTGCATCATTTCGATCATACTAAAGGCATAGAATATATGTATACTATATGTATAGAGAAAAGCTACAAGAATGACTTCAGGCTATCATTGCAGTTATCATAGCGCTATAGAGAAAAAGCGAACAAGTGCGAGATGACCTCGCATGGAGAGGGTTCCGTATGCTGATTTCCACTTTATTATATTGCTTTGGATTTATTAAAAGAAGAAAAATTAAATACTTTTATTTTATATTATTTATACAATCTTTCTGAGTGATGTCGTTTTATTTAATATTTAATTTAATATTATATATGTTATATTTATTTAATAATGTAATAAGCTTTACAGGTGGCATGCTTAAATTTTAAACATATGAAAAGGTGGATTAAAAAGAAATTCATTATACTAAATATTTTTTCAGCATTTTTCTTTTTAAGAAGACTTATTAAATAATAAATTAGTTTTTTCGAAACATTTAGTAATCATATACAATACAATGGCAATCATATACACGCAGTTACTCATAGTTAATAATCTCTGGATCGCAGCCAATCACGAATGCGTAAAAAAATGAAGTAAAACTAGTCTGTTTCCACTTTGTACATTATACAGCTTTTTGCACTCTGGGAAGGGAATTACTCACAAAAATCTCTGGATCGCAAGTAATTTTCTATAAGGTAAAAATAAAGGGTAGACTATTTTTCTCATTCTAACACAGGCAAAATGAAACGGGCTTTGGATTTTGAACGAAAGCAATACATCTGCGCTTTTTGATCATATGAGACGCTGTTGTTGGTTTTTTCTACACTCAAATGGGGAAGTTATTACTCGTATCGTGACGAGGAGTGACAGATGCTTGGCCTGTTATTTTAATATATTATTATTATTATTAAGTCGAACGAGTAGTACCAACAATATCAACAACTTATCCAAAGAACAAACTTAACATTCTAGTTGAAAAAAAAACTGTTTCTCCCATACATTCAAACGGCAAATGTACTTAAATTTGTTCACACAATATTGAAAGATTTATCACGTTATGTTCAGACTACCGGGTCCCCACCAACTTTAAAACTACTTATTTTAAAATTATAAAAATATTTATTTTAGACCAATAAATTTCTTTTCTTATTATTTCTTATTAATTTTCTAATTTGCCCCATAAGAATGACCCGCCATGTTCAAAATTCATTTATTTACATTATGTGTTCATGTTCATGTGTACCAAATTTCAACTTAATCGGTAAATTGACTGTGTCAGACAAACAGACAGCCACACGGGTGATCCTATAATGGTTCCGTTCTACATTCGGACGTACTGAACGGAACCCTTAAAAAGCGAATAAGCAAGCACAATTACATCAAGACCGTTCCGTTGAAGGTTGATGTTAGAGTTCACTTATTGCCGAAAAGAACAGTCACAGAAAATGCGACACGCATCTTCATTGACAGATGACAATTGATTATAGCTGAAAGTGTTTTCTATTTAAGCGATCGCAGTTTCTTTTTATTAGCTTCGTTCAGAACTAGAACTAGAACAGAACTGCACAAATTTGTGAAAAACGTCAAATCAAATGAGAATAGCAAAGTGCAGCCCACATGAGAGTTGTCAAAAGTAATCCATTTGTAATTTAAAATTTCACTTTAAATAACCGCCAACAAATAATACAATTTAATACAATACAGCTGATTTTGACATTTTTCACAATTGTGTTCTACTCGTACTTTGAGAGTAGTTGCAAGATTTTCTGTTCCGAACAGATTGGAACAACCTCACTGAACACAAAGTAGAACAGATTCGAACAGGAATTGTTCTCACTGAACAGAAAAGCTTGTACTTTTGCTCCTGCTCTTCATATCAGAAGGAGATTTTCTCTTCTAGGTTTTATGTCAAAATGTACTAACACACACATTGTAAATATATATGTACGAGTACATCAAATAGTATTATGTGTCAAATCAGATTTTTATTTTCAAACAAACGACTGCGCTGGGCTAGCTATTGTAATTTTGAATGTTCCAATTAATTCGTAAGCAAATATAAACAATTAAATAAGATGAAAGCAGATATAGATATAGTATTTGTTTTGATTCTACCGTTTTACGAAATAGAAAAATTGTAAAATGACAAATTTGACACGTGTATATGACAATACATGTAAAAATTTCAACAGCAAAGTTAAAGGAAGTTTTGAGTGTTCCATGGGAGTCCAAATTGCTCAGCTTCCAGCGGGAAAAGTCATTTTTTTCGCAAATCCGTTTAAAAAGTAATTTGCATGTTAATAACAACAATAACATAGTGATCTACGCTAAGTCAACTACGCTATCTACGAGTACATATCAAGCGAATATCAAACAGTGCTTCCAAATACTATTTTCTTCGTTTCGGATGAATTTTTTCAAAGAATTCTGAGAAATTTCAAACATTGGCTTACCAGATTTTTTCAAAACAATTTAATTTTGTTCACCAACCGACAGATGAGTTACCAATAAACGTCATAGACATGTCTGTTCTACCAAGTTTTTATGATGAACTCTTAAGTAGATTTGGGTCATTTTTTGCGGCAATCCCTGTGCAAAGAGTGCGTGCAAAAAAACCGTCATATCCGTTTATTATGGACATGCTTCCATAACAAAGTGTATACTCTTTCCAGCTGTCAGTTGAATACGTCGACGCAATGGACACAACGGATTCTATGAGCCGGGACCCTTGATAGGCAAAAGAATTTTTTTTTTTAAAACTGCGGTTTGGATTTGGATAACATTATCGTCCCTACCTTTTATTGGAAATCTATAACTTTGGTTCTCTTAAAACTTTGTTTCAGGAATCGCTGCAAAATATTTTAAAATTTCTGAGATGGCATGATCTAACTTGAAAATTATGTGCCAATAAGCAATCCTTTATAAAATACTCAATTCTTTTAATACGAGTAACGCCATGAGCTTGAGAAATTAACTGTCTTATTTGATTTAGCTACTTCGAAAGATAAGCTTTTTGTTATGTATTTTATAGCGGTTCTGTAGGACAAGGGGAAGGATATTAACAATGTCACTCAATCAAACTCGGTGAGGATGCCCATGACTATGGACAAATTAATTTTGATCTTAAAACTGTCTATATCATCGTAGTCTAAATGTTTTGGATTTAAACCATATCTTCCAACTTGATTTATGAGTGAGATTAGTAAAACAAAGATTTATTCACTTCTAAAAACTATATACGAATATTAATATAAAAATTTAACTTACATTCCCTGACATTAGTTGATGCAACTGATGCAACAAAAATACAAATGCACAAAATTAAAGCGCGATACATTTTGAAAAATAATACAACAAGAGTTCTCTACTAGGGAAATACTGTAAGTGACGGCCTAAAGCATTTTCACAACTCTTTTATGTAGCACAGCAATTAAAAAGCCTTTATCGGGGAATTCCTGTTGAATTGTGACATCAGCTACTAGTGTCAGATATCATTCTTGTCCGGCAGGTGTTAAACGCAGGTGTTCGTTCTATATAAATTTATTATCGCCTTCTTATGATATGAGTAGCATTTAGCACTCATAGCAAGCGCTGCAACGATTATGTTTACACACTTTAGCGTTCACCAAGAATCGCAACTTCACTCCGTAGGATCTTATCTTCGAAAAACAAGTGACTCTAGAAATTAGAAATATTTTCAAAGGAAACGCTAAGTCAAAAAGGTTATCTTATCTAAATAAATGATTTGCGACGAAAAGCTGTTTGCCAATGAATGTTTATACAGGTGGTACTGATATCTGCAAAAAAGGTAATAGAGGATGGGCCGGTTTTGAAGTTTATCCTTCAGGAATCTTCAAGCCAAATTAATTTCGAGTCCTGAAAAGATAAACTATTCGTTCAGATTGTCCACTATGTCTCAAAATTTAGCTTATGAATATAACAAATTTGAATAATCTTGAAATCCCAATTAGCACCGACAACATAGGCACTGATAAAACCTATAAGATAAAATAATCCCAAGGTAAGTGGCACTTTCATTCACTGCTCCACAATGTCAGACGAGCACGAGTAAGAGAAACCTTCTAAAGTTTCTGCATTATGCTGCTAAGCATCCAAAACTCCGAAGAGTTTCCGCTTAATCATCCAGAACCAAGAAACTGCAGACGGCCAAGCTAAACCTGCTACTAACCCTGCTCGGAATACTTCACAAGATTCCACTCAACCACTCTAAATTTCATAAATAAGCGTCCCTTAAAACACAGGAAAGTGCGCATAACTGGCAACGCCCCAAAATGGCCCAAAAAGGAATGAGTATGGTTCAAAATGTTGGCCGAGGCGGCAAACGGCAGTGATATCATTCAATACTTTCGATCGAAGCTGACACGACACGGAGTGGCCTTTTTAGAGCTGCTCTACGAAAGCGCTACGATATGCTCCCTTTCATTTCTCATTCGTAAGAACCCGAATTAGCAGGAGTGATTCATGAAATTTGTGGTCTGTGAAGATTTGAAATGAAAAGTTTAGAATTGGCGGTATTGATGTGAATCGGCTAGAAGTTACATTTCAAGTACGTGATAAGAATAGGATTGGATCTAAGTGAAGCTTGCGTTGATTTTGGGATATCAAAACCTTCCTTACCGGTCATAAACAAATAAATCCAGATCTATCATCTTCTCCTTAACTCCTCAAGACAGAGAAGGATCCCTTAGCTAACCCATCGAGCATAATCTTGCAAACTACCCATTTGCAGCATGCCAAGTCAATACTCCATTCCTTAAAGAAAACGCCAACCAAGCGTAAGACGACTATTCTTAGAATTCCGGGATGATATTATTATCGAGGTTTTGCTACCAACCTATCATAGAACTAAAGCTGGTAGTCATGGAGACAGACTCCTCTCACTTTGCAGAACAGCGCCTCCAGGCATTCAGCCACGAAGCAATGGCACCAAACTACAACATCTTCTACCTGGTAAGATAAGACCTAGACCCAGAGCTGGATTTACTTACCAAATCAGACCTAAATCTTTCATTCCTGCAACACACTATCGACGACACTTTCTTACAAAGATTGCAAAAAGACATAGTTTGCGTCTGAGTACCAGACCTATGATGGCCATGATTGTGGACATTTCATAAAGCTACTTAATGCGGTCGCCCGCAATCAGGTGGAAACTAGGACCACCACATTTTTAGAGGCAGTACACCAGAAAAGATTCAATGTTTGAATCTCTCAAATTCTCGATCGCGCGCTTCTCATGCTCTTTCTTCTCCCTCCTGAGAAGCCGGTGTTCGTCTCTCGTCTCCCGCTCATAGGGCTCATGAGCAGCTCTGGTTCTTCTAAGCAGCGCCACGTTATATGCACCCTGCTTAGCTGCATGTGCTTGCCGGGATTTCGGTGTGGTAGACGAGTGAAACCCAGCACATCAGAAGCGGCATCTCTGATCGCGTCTCTGATCGCGTCTCTGATGGCGCGCATATAAGGCTAATGTTGGCGAATTTAGCCTTGATGCGGATTGCTACGAGGCGCTCGCTCACATGCCGGAAGCTCAGTAATTCTTGTCTTAGTCTACCTCCGACAACAAATCCGCATACAACCGCATAAGCGCTGCTTTTGCCGTCGATAGCAATTGCCGTAGTAGATGTCGCAGTTTTTCATCTTATTTATGTCCGGTCGATCCCATGGCATTTCTTGAATGGCGGTTATGTCTGCTTTGCAGCAGTCTAGGGCCTCCGCTAGTTGCTCGGCTGCACGTGGTCTATTAAGGGATCTAACATTCCACGTGCATATCCGAAGCTCATTGTCCTTAAATCGTTTGCGTGTCAACAGAAGATCCGTCCATATCCGAGGCTTGTTGATGCTTCGTAACTTCTTGTTTTTTTAAATGGCCGAGCACTTACCCTGACAGCACAACCCCCAACCTGGAGGACCAGTTCCTTTTTTAATGCCCCTAGGGCGAGGGGTCGGTTACACCGAAGCCAGTAACCCGTTCCGGGATGTAAGGGCTGCCGTTGGCCCATATAAGGCTCGCCCGCCACCATCTCTTTTCCAAGCCCTTGACTAAGTCTTGGAAACTCTTACCGGCCTGAGCTTCAAATATGTCGGTGTAGCGCGGATAAGGCCTTGTTTTGTTTTTACGACACTAATCCTGGTTTATGGCGCAGGAAACTCACCATTTGTCCCCTTCACTTCGCAATCTCCAGAGCAGGGGCTCATTCTCGTTATTAAAAGAACCAGCACCTGTCGGAAGATGCTACTTCTACGAAGCCTTATACTTATCGTTGCCATCTTTAACTAAGTTCATAAAAAAAGAAGTGCGAAATAATCATTTACTTCACTCTTGTGCGCTATCATCTACACCAGTCACCGGAGGATAATTGGCAGATCCCCCGTTCATGCCAATACGTAAGTCACATTCTGATATCCTCCAAAGGTTCACAACTTGAATAATGAACTTACTTTCCATATATGTTAAATCTTGCCTTTCCCATTATCTTGTCCTCTAGTTGTGGGCCACGGGTCTTCAAAGCGGAGATATTCGCAAAGATGTGATTTATCTGCATTACGGAACCATCCTACTACCTTCAAATTACATCGTTTGAGAAAGCAAAACCTTTTTTAACGTAATTAAAGGACAGAATTTACTATATTTTTCTGGGTCTCAGGTCACAAGGGGATCGATGATGTAGTTGTTAAGAAAGTCGAAAATGAGTTTTCTCAGAACCTGAATCCGCGTTGGGACTAGCAGTATTGGGTCTCGTATGACCTCAACCGTAGATGCCATGACTCTGCAGGTTACTGGTAGACCAAACAAATGCTTCCAATCGTCTCTCAGACTTCAGCGGTTTTCAGTATGACAGTATATCAAAATTCCTTTTGATTATACTTCGCAGCATAGGTTGGAGTTGAAGCTATGTTACCGTAATGTTTCTACGTTTTAATCGGGCATCTACTCGTATTTGAAATTATCATTATGCTTTGATTCTCACCAAAGGTAGGCAACATTTAATCCACACCATTTTATTGTAAAAAGAATGTAAAACACTGTCCATGTCTAGGACCGGTTTAGAAGGAAAAACTCGTTCACTTGGTCGTCTCATACAATGCAGACTTCCCTTTCAGATTCAGGATGAGCGAGCAAATCTATGGATTTGAACCGAAAAGCGTGCCTTAGGACCTTGACAACTGTTTAAAGATTCAGGATGGACAGCTACTTTTACTAACTGCATCTAGTTGCGCAAAGGATGTTAGCTAAGGCCCCCTTCCATTTGACTGCGTCACCTGAGAACAGGTCGATCTCTAAAACTTTGGTACTCTAAATTGGAGTGAAAAACCCTTCGGGCCGGTACGTTGGTGTTCATGGGTTCATGGCTACGAATCTAAATAGTTCGGCAAGATCAACCATCGCGTCCTAATTTTTGTATGACTTTACCTTGAAACTTGCTGCTTGTGTAAGCGAGTAATACAAGCGCGAGCTAGCGCCTTAAAATTAAATGCATTTCATCAGAGCATTGTGGTTATGTAACAAAACTTTAGAAGCACGAGCTATTGCTTTTAAATTTTTTTACTATGGATTGAATTGCAATGGCAAATGCGAGTTTAGTCGAAAATTGATACCACCAACCCAGGATAGATGGTGAAAAATTAATAATTGAAGTTCGGAAACGCTGTTGTCTTTACCATTATTAATTAAGATTAAAATTATGTTAAAGTCTTTTTTATAGGGTTAAATTGATGTTTATTTTCCTTTCTTTTATAAATAACAGATGCATCTAATAGCAAACCGATAACATTTGCTTTAACTTAACCTTAAAGTAAAGCAAGTTTCTTCTCGGCTGGAATTGTTTCTATAAAATTGGTACAGTAAAACCCGGTTGAGTACTTTTCGCTTAGGAACCCAACCCGAGCAAATGCCCAAAAATATTAGATTCATATATATTACAGGCATTTGTAAATAAATTTACACCGATAAGTACTTTCCACTTAAGTGCCTTACTCGGTTTAGTGCGCTCTATTTTCTAATTTTATTTTTAATTTTGCTCGGATAACTCGTGTAAGTAAGATCATCAAAGTGTTAATAGTTTTGGTTTTAGATCCGTCGATAGTGCTGATTCGGTAGAAAGTATACTCTCGATAAAGTCAAATGCTATTGCGTTAGACAAAATGCACCCTCTATTCCTAAAGCTACTCTTACCAATCATATTGCCTTTTATCTAACAGTATTTTGGCAAAAGGAAAGTACCCTACTCAGTGGAAGTTGGCGAAAATTATGCCTATTCCTATAGACAGATTTCAATGCTGCCCTTTCTGCCCAAGGCTTTTGAACGTATTTTGCAAAAACAAATTAGCACATATCTTAAAAATAATAACATGCTCACACCAAAGCAATCGTGCGAAACACACGTGAGTGTTACTGACGATATACAACAAGCATTAGATGAATGAAAAGTAACTTTCTTGGTGCTCTTAGACTTTTCCAAGGTATTTTGGACATGGTTAATCACAATATCTTATGTAAAAAGCTCGTTCGGCAATATAACTTTTCATTAGGTGCAGTAAAGCTGTTTACATCCTACTTAAACAACAAAATGCAATCAGTTCAGCTCAATGACAATATATCCAACTGATAGTGGTGTCCCTCAAGGTTCTATACTTGGCCCCTTATTGTTCTCATTATATGTAAATGACCTTCCATCCATTATACGAGTAAACAACTGTTCATAACATATGTATGCTGATGATGTTCAAATGTATATGAGCTGTCCACTTGGTTTAATTGAGAACGGAGTTTGCTCTATCAATAAAGATCTCGATGAAATTTCACGTTGGTCTGAACATAACGGATTTTATTTAAACGCTATGAAATCGAAGTGCCTAGTCATATCGAAGAAGCCACTACATCTTTCGTGTTTTCCACCTATTTTGTTGAAAAGCTCCGCAATACATTATGTTGTCTTGGGGTCACTTTTAATCGCAAGTTAACTTGGGAAAATAACACCAGTGCTGCCATTGGAAAGGTATATGCGGTGTTGCGTAATTTACGGGTAACACAGTCTTTTAAACAAAAACAATGTGGCGCTGGCAGCCCGGTCTGTGCCATGGCCTAGCTTCTTGACACTCATTTGTGTTGCTCATGTTGTATGTGTTTTCATAGGCAATTTTACTTTCGGGAGGTTGCCATTGCCCGCCGAAAGGGTGATGGCGACTTGAAAAAATGTTGGGATATCAGCCAGGAATCGAACCCAGGCTCTCTGTGTGATAGTCCAATGAGCTAACCATAGCGCCATCGCCACCACAACACATCGTTTACTCCAACTAAAATGCGATTGATGTTAGCTAAATCGTTGGTTATTCCTATTTTACTCTACGGATGTGAAATCTTTTGTAGCTGTGACTCGATCAGTATGTTATGTTTTTGGGCTACGCAAACATGACAGAGTAAGTAGTTATTCTTCTCGTTTGCTTGACATACCTTTTGAGAGCTATTTCAAGTTCCGAACTCTAGCCCTGCTATCGGATATTCTCCTAATACGTCAACCATTATACTTATACGAAAAGACTCGATTTGCCTCTTCGCACAGGTCTGGGCAATTAATTCACCCCCAATACACATCTCTCACATCAGAACGTCAATTTTTCGTAGATTCAGTCACTATCGGGAAATTTAAGAACTAATTTAGGTACAAGCACAACAAGGCTTAAAAAGGAATTACGCAGCTATTTCTCTACAAATCTGTAAATAAATTTTTCGAAACAATTAAAACATAATTACTATGAATTTTAATCTGTACCTATATAAATTTTTCTAGTTAAGTTTTAATTTGGTACAACTACTCTACTAGCTTTCATTGTTCTTAATTAGCTTTTCACTATCTTATAAGACATTCATGCCGATTATGGAATCCGGCGGATTGACTGCGGAGGGAGTAACTCGCATAAGCAACTTCATAAAGTTCTGAATTATAGTTACAGTATAAATATAAAACGTGAAATAAAGAATATAATGGACACAATTGCTTTTTTTATGCAATTAGAAGGAGAAGAAAGTGATTCCCGAGGAATTCGGTGTAAAATAAGAAGTATTATCAGCATTAATGTGTGCATCTTTCTTTCAGATTTGTAAAATACTCCATGCTGAATAAAACAGCATTTAAATATATATTAGATGTATTAAAGGAATAACTGCCACCTGTGGTAAGATCCACATCCTTGACTCCGGAATTTAAGTTGGCTGCATGCTTAAGGTTCCTGGCTCAATTATTTCCTCCTCCAAAGGAGTAAAATGAATCTCGTTGCTTCCCCCGCCACCTGTAGCTCTTCTTGTTATGAGTTAGTATCTTTCGCGAGGCGGATTTGTGATCTGACCAAACCTAAATTAAAATAAATTAATAAAAAAATGTAATAATTTAAACGATGTAGTCACCTTTTTCCACTCAGCAATTTCTTTATTTGGAGGTCCCAAACTATTCAGTTACGCCTTTAAAACTTCCCGAAATTGTTGCACAAATTCAGGGTCCTTTTTATGAAGTTCTTTGCAATGTCAGGACTCCTTTTCATCGCGCTACACATTGCCTCAAACTGTGGTCGCGTCGTTTGTCTTCTGAAAATAAAAGCACATTTGTTGCACAAACTCATCCTTTGTCCTCCAAATCCGCAACTAATTTGACGCCGATTGGAAACGTGAAAAGATGTATGGACTGCGGATCGGTTGCGTTTTTCATAATACCATTTGTTTGCACTACATTACCGACATCAGCTCACTTTAGTGTTTGCGTCTTCAAAAATAGGAAAAACAACGAATGCGGAAATATTCCCTCCGCATTCAATCCGTCGGATTCCATAATCGGCATGATTGTATCTCAAAGTGTATAAGCATTACAAATAAATAAATAAACAGGCATACGTGAATTTTCGCACAGGCATTCACGCATATTCAACCCTTGTGTGAATGTGAGCTACCATGAGTCGAATGAGTATGAATTTCGACAGTCGACAGCACAACTACGCACAACACAACTTTAATACCAGCACTCATTTAGACTCATTCACAGGTCTCATTGTACAATGAGTAATGAGAAGTATCCATGAATCAAGTTGTGCATTCACTGCGTGAATGTATCCATGCAGATGTCTGCTTTCAAGTTATATTTTAAGCAAAAATTAGCTTAATGTTATAGGGTAACAATTCGGCGGGCAATGGCAAATTGCCGAAAGTAAAATTGCCTACGAAAAAGCTGCTAAGGAGTACCGTTCGGACTCGGCGATAAACCGTGACAACATGAGCAACACAAATGAGTGTCAAGAAGCTAGGCCTATACCGGGTTGCCAGCGCCAGTGTTTTTTTGTTTTAATAGGGTAACAAACCCACATCTATAAATTTTGTAAGAGAGGAGGTACTTGACTTTACCATCTTGTGTCCAGTCTTTCATATCCCTATCAAGGATTTGTATGTGTCCCCGAAATCTGGCGA
Source organism: Volucella inflata (assembly GCA_928272305.1). Classification (NCBI taxonomy): domain Eukaryota; kingdom Metazoa; phylum Arthropoda; class Insecta; order Diptera; family Syrphidae; genus Volucella; species Volucella inflata. The sequence goes on along the minus strand of OV743716.1, from coordinate 143,736,661 downwards.
TCAGATCCTTTTAAAAAAAAAATCGTCTTGAATGGCGGTTCGACTATATGGAGATGGAAAACATTAAAACATCATTGGAACTATGGTACCTAAGATGTTTATGCAATGAAGACTCTGCACCCAAGTATAGAGTAGACTAGAGTCATTAAAAACATCTCTGAAATGTTTGAGTAGATTTTAAAAAAATAATTTGTCTTGTTTCTGGCTGCTTTCGAATTGTTGGCCGAATTGGTCTCTATTAAAATAAAAACATGTTATCAGAAAACAGCATTATTGATTTATATTTACTTTTTTTTTTTTTTAAATCCATTCATAAATAAGAAACCCGCTTAGTATTCCCCTTGAGTAAAATATCCGAATTCGGATATCTGCCTGTTTGGGGTTCTAAAGCGGGATCGGTTATCTGCTTCAGCCGTTTAAGTGCACAAAAACGTTATCCGTAATTTATTAAGTATGCATTTGATTGTTTAAGTCATTCGGTAATATTAGAAAAAACGTATCTCAACCACATACTGTTAGTAAAAGTCCTTCCTCTTAAAATAGCGACATGTTATGTACTTCACTAGAACCCGCTTTAACTAGCTCAATTTTAAACTTCCAAATATAATTCTTCTGATAGCACCTCTTTGAAGCCTCAATCTAGCGCTTCTCCACCTGTTTCTGATTCCCTGCTTTTCTGCTCGTTGATCTTGTGAATCGTTTTTGATATTTTCTGTCTTAATACGTCATCACAATAGTTCAGTGGCTTTGGACTGTTGAGGATTTCTGCGTCCATATCTTCGCTACAACAAGGTAATTGTCCAAATCGTTTTAAGTGTTAAAGTCTCCATATAAGATATCACGGTTGTGCATCTGTTCATCCCATCGTGCTTCTCAGATGGCAGTTGTGCAGTCTGTATCAATAGAGGATCTACTCCATTTTCCTTTTATAGTTTTGCAGGGAATCCGTTACTATCGAAACTGTTTTTATCCTCTCGGGATAGGGTTGTGAGCCCTATGACTTTGTATGTCAGTATTATGTTAGTGGTCAAGCGCACGTTAGCACTTTTAGCACACTGCAGGCTCAATCCACGTTAAAGGATTGTCAATAGTTTCCTTATGAATTTTCGAACAAGTGCCCTTAAAATGATTGGGGAACTAAAAAGATTTAAATGGCTTTAAACCTTCACTGTGATAGCAACTGTAATCCCGCGGTGGTTGAAGATGTTTTCCTTAAAAAATTCTCTTCATAGAAAAATAAATTTGTATTTAAAAAAGCTAAATTTATTTTTAATTTGAATTCAAAATTGAGTACTAAAATTCTCCTCACTTTTTCTGTTTCAAAATGTAGATGTCACTCAAACTTGACACTTCCCTCAGTCATAGCCGCTGTCGAGATTGTGGCCGTTGTGTTCAAGAAATGGTAAACAAATTTATTTATTTACAAAATTGAATCGTTAACGTAATATATATATTCTCAAAGGATCGTGTTGCACTTAAGCAGTTTTTCTTACAGTACCCCGGTCTAGTTCAGTCAACTGAGAATACATCTGAAATCACTGGGAACGTCAAAATCAAAGTCAGTTTTGGTGTTTACTTACATTCACAACTTATTGGCTCTAATTTCTAAATTATAACTTTTCAGGGCAAATGGTACCGTCTTAAGATGGTTTGTCCCTTCTTCCCATCAACACAATCGTTTCAGCTGACCGCAACGAGCGGCCTGTGGGTAGTCAGTTTCAGTAGCAACCACTTTGAATCGGATAGTACCATAAATAAGGTATTGGAGAAATTGCCAGTTCTGGTACACAATCAGCTGAAGCCGGATGATAATTTCGATACCCACATATACGACACCCAGAAAGAAATCCTTCAATTAGACTCGTCCTCATATAAAATTCACACAAACTCACAGTGCAACGTCATAAGATTCTCCGATTTCGTTTGCTTTAGAGAGCATTTTCTTCAACTCCAACTGAACAGCAAAGGCAAAATAATTCTTTCTGAGCATAGCCTACCCGATGGTGTCCAATGGGAGGAACTATTTCGTACCTCGAATTCAATTCAAACTCACTTAACTCAGTTCGTGAAATTTCTGGAGGAATTGCGAGACTTTTACACAAATTTAGCAGATATCGATGAACTGTGTCACGTGGTGCAACCATTGATTCCCACGTCAAAAGACAGTTGGAGAATATTTAAACTGAAAGACAGAGTCTTTGTAAAATTGGTGCTGGATCCTTTTACTTCTGCGCCAGCAAGTGTTAATGTAATTGGACCAACATATGAAGTGGAATCTCTACGTCATACGCTCAGTGAAGGGCTTAAGAATTGGGACACTGACATGGATGTTCATGCGAATTTATTAAGGACCTTCGAGTTGACTTATTTTCCAATGGCTAATGAAGGAACCCAACAGTTTTGCAACATTTGCTATTGCTATCAGCTGGAGGGGCATGTCCCAATGGTATCGTGCGACAATCGGAATTGTAGTTTAGTATATCACGCGGTGTGCTTAAAGGAATGGTTTGCAACGCTCACTGATGGAAGGGTTTTCCTGTACGTTGCATTTGGTGTTTGCCCATTTTGTAAAGAGGTACGAGATGCGTTATTTCTAAGTCATTGTTTGTTTTTCTTTACCTCGTCGGTGTACTTTGATCTAACATTGGGACAAGACTAATTCACCATTGTGGCAAATATTAGGAGTTTGCTATTTGATTGCCCTCGTAGCTTAAACAAATTGTTGAGATCTTCAAAGATGACTATCGTGACTATCGATGGTAATTTTTTTTTGTATAGCTTGCTTGGATATAAAGCATGTCTTAAATTTTGACCTCCTTCAATGCTCAATCGATTTAAGCAGCTTCTCCCTCGGTCCATGCAAATGTGATCCGTCAACTGTCCAAACTGTGTCAGACCTTTCAAGTTCTTCCGAAGCCCGAGACCATAGCTCACAATATCGTAATGCAGATATTCATTGATATCTTGTTATCACTTGTTAGACTTGGTTATACGTCCATATACGATGTGCAAAAATGTATAAACTTAAGGACTAAAGCAATCAGTTACAATTACAGAGGCCGTTTTCAATATTAAGCTATTTGTCTAGTATAAATTGGAATTCAAAAGCTTAGAGCATATGTAGTTTCATATTTTAGTGCCCGTGGCACAAGGTGTAGTGTATTGGCTTCCAAATCGGACGGTTCGGTGTTTAATCTCTACCGTGCTCGAAATATAGAATGTCATATTAAGGCAACTGAAATCACGTAAGATAAGTGGCTGACTAGAATACAACAGCAAATCCCATTACAATAATAATATAGTCTTTTCGCTTGATATTCCATCTAAAACATCATCAGTTTGCGACACTGAAGCTGCTTTCCAAAAACAATAGCCAAAGGGGTCAGTGTAAGCAAGAAGCTTCCTAGTTTCGAACAGTTTTTTCCAGAATAACGTTGAAAAAATAACATAATAGATATGGCTAAATCTTGAAAATAATTATCTCTATTAAGTCATCTTCAATCCACGGAAAATTAGCGACGGTTCAAAGAACAGCATACAGGTGCGCTCCGTAGCACCCCTACGGCAACATTAGACACCGCTTGATTTAAAGATCAAAAAACTTGCTGGCAACAGTGCGATACGACTCACTAATCTAGGTCAATTCAAGAGCAGTACCTTTGGACACGGCACGACCTTAGGGTAGCTACTGCCAGGCAATCCTATTTTAACCGATGAAATCCCTTCCTTAATCGACTTCGATATTCCGTATGATATAATATATCCGGAGAGGAAGGACTGACAAGAAAATGCGGAATTCAGTCCAAATGAAATTGTAATTTTCACAGATGGCCCGAAATCAGAGGATGGTACAGGTTCGGGTATCTTCTCAGGAGACCCTGAGCTAAGAATGTCTATAAAACTACCGCCGCTCTTAAGGCAATGGAATCGACTAACATCAAATCAGATACATTCAAGGCTTTTCACACAATGCTCAAAGCATTATGCATTCAGAACAGGGTGAGACTGTGTTGGGTGCCAGGACAATGCGGCATAGAAGGAAATGAACAACCAGATGAGCTTGCAAGAAGAGGAGGACTACTCGATTATAGTGAGGTTGCCAATATCAAACCACCCCTCTGCATAGTAAGTGGCACTATCGAGGAAAATACCACGAAGACTGCTACCCTAAGGTGGTCGAATCTTGAAGGACTTGGCAAGTCTCTATTGTCACTTCTGGATGGTAAATAGATCATTTAGGACAATAATAGAAATCCTGACAGGACACTGTCTCCTGCTGAAACACACAAAGAGACTCAAATTATCAGATAGGGACATTTGTTGATTTTACGGCGATATGCAAGTGGTTGAGGACATAACACACATACTGTGTGAATGCGAGGCCGAAGGAAGTTCTTAGGAAAATACATTTTTGAAAAGCTGAAGGAAATAGACGGCATGAACTTTAGAGGCCTTCTGGGCTTTGGAAGAACTGTTTCCACGAGGAACGCGATGGGACCACGTGTGTGTGTGACATATGGCCTGTTTTAACCTAATCTAACCTAACGTTGGATCGACTTTGCCAACAGTGTGTTGGACTAATTTTTCATTATTCTCAACTCGGCTCTGATTCTATTGGGATGTTTTCTTGTTCTTCTCAATGTTTTTATTGAGGTCTTGTTGGCTTGATACCCTCTCTTTACTTTGAATCAATTTCAGCATTTCTAGAGTTTTCAGCAGTTGAGATGGAGGTTGCATAGGACCGAGGGTTTGAGGATACTCCGTTCAACTTTCAATTTCCTCACAATATTTCGCCATATTTGTGACGTCTGAAATATTTAAAGACGTATAAGTAGTCACTTATTAGATGGACAGCTATCTAGGCGCCGTTTTTAAATTTATTTTTTCAACATAATAAATGTGAAGTTTTAAATTAATTTTTATTTTTTTAGAAACTTTCAACATCATTTGAAGATATTCTGAGATAGCTGGCGGTCAAAAAACAGTTTTTTACTACAGATACTGATAACTAAAGTGGCGGTTAAGTTTGACTACGTTTATAATTTTTATTGTAATTCATAACATTATTAATATATTTACATCACTGGCTACTTCGGCTTTCGACTGGATTGAAATTATATTTAAGTTATAATTTATATTTGAAAGAATAATAAATAATAAAATAATAAATTGTGCAACATAGTGACCAGTTTTTTGGAGTCTTTAGAATTTTCCTCTCCCAAGTATTGAGCTATTTTACGTTTTATATCATTGTTATGTTGAAAGGAAACTCACTTTCTGTAGCTTTTGTTGTCGAGTCTCTCTTCGGATTTTCGATAATGCTAACATAATTAGAAACGATGTAATTGAATGTGTTTTTTGATAGTATAAACATTGCTCAGTCGTTTTATTACAACATTTAGTTAGAAGTTGCAAATTTGTCAAGTCATATAATTAGAAACGCTGAGTTAAGTTAAGAAGTTAAGAATTAAGCTCGATCTTGTGCTAGCTGCCTCCAGTTTCGCACGCTAAGTTGACTGAGGTCCCCTTCCACTTGCATGCGCCACCTGAGTCTCTGTCTTCCTCTACTGCGCTGACCCTCGGGGGCGTATTCGAAGACTTCGGACCGGAGCTTCATCCGCTCTATATGACCCAACCATCTTAGTCGTTTGATCTTCACTCTTCTGGCCAGGTCGATGTCGCTGTACAGTCCATACAATTTGTCATTGTATCTCTTCCTCCACTCACTGTCAATGCAGACGGGACCGAAAATCGCCCTAAGAAGCATCTCTCGAAGCATCTCTGAGCCGTAGAGCAGGACTGGGATTATTAAGGTCTTATTTTGAGTAACTTCTATTTTTCGGGAGAGGGCTTTACTAGTCAATTGCCTTCTTAGTCCAAAGAAGCAGCGATTGCCAAGAATTATTTTTCGTTTGATCTCAGCGCTGGTGTCGTTGTCTGAATTTTAGCGGAGCCTTGGTAGACACGGTCCTTAAGTTCCTCAAAGCTATATCTGTCAAGGGTGACGTTCTGACCGAGACGTAGGTGTTGGTTGTCCTTTTTGCTTGACAGCATATATTTGGTCTTGCCCTCGTTGAACGCTTAACCCATTTTATCCGCTGCAGTCCCATTACTCGCGAAAGCGCCGCTGACATCAAGCTGCTTTCTTCCGATTATGTCAATATCATCGGTGTATGCGAGTAATTGGAGGGACTTTTAAAAGATTGTGCTTCTTGTGTTTGTGCATGAGTTTTGCACTATTTTTTCAAGTACGATGTTGAAAAAATCGCATGACAGCGCATCGCCTTGTCTAAATCCTTTCTGGACATCAAAGGTCTCGGTAAGATCTTTACCGACCTTGATGGAGCAGGTTGCATTCTCCATCGTTATCCTGCACAGACAGACGAGTTTGGCAGGGATGCCGAAACTAGACATTGCTCTATATAGTTCGTCCCTACCTATGGATGCTGTCATACGCGGCCTTAAAATCGATGAATAGGTAGTGTGTATCAATCTGAAGCTCATGGGTCTTTTCCAAGATCTGCCGTAGTGTGAATATCTGGTCGATGGTGGACTTTCCTGGCCTGAAGCCACACTGATATGGACCTATCCGGTTGTTGACGAATGGATTCAGGCATTCACACAATACGGCAGATAAGGTCTTGTATGCGATGTTGAGAAGACTGATGCCTCTGTAGTTGGCGCAGTTCAGAGGGTCTCCTTTCTTGAAGATCGGACAAACAATGCTGAGGTTCCATTTATCGGGCATACTTTTCTCCGAACATATATTAGAGATGAGTTGGCGTATGCTCCTTACCAAGTCATCGGCTGCCGCTTTGAAGAGTTCGGCAGTCAGGCCGTCCGCTCCAGCAGCTTCGGTGGACTTCAGCTTAGGTATTGGTATCTTCACTTCATCCAGGTCGGATGTACGGAATTGTTGGTCTACATAGTCCAGGTTGAAAGGTTGATTCTGCCTGACAGCGGTATTTGTTTCGTCGTCGCCGTCTCTACAGGTTTCGGTTCAGAGTTTGTGTCCTTGGTATGTTTTTTTACCTTTTGGTAAAACTTCTGAATCTCATTCCTGGAGTAGCATCTCTCGATTTCCTCGATAGCGCGCTTCTCATGCTCTTTCTTTTTCCTCCTGGGAAGCCGGCTTTCGTCCCTCCTCTTCTGCTCATAGAGCTCCTGAGTAGCTTTAGTCTTTTTTTTGCAGTGCCGCATTGTGTGATTTTTACTTAGCTGCATGTGCTTGCCGGCATTCGTCATCGAACCAGGGGTTTCGTTGTGGTGGACGAGTGAAACCCAGCACATCAGAAGCGGCATCTCTGATGGCGTTTTGGCAGTGTTTCCAGTGGTCTTCGATGCTTGATGCTGGCGGCAAGGGACCTCTTAAGAGATTAAGAGAGACTCGATCGGAAAAGGATTTGGCGATCTCTTCCGATTGTAGCCGTCTGAGGTCGAAATTTCTCACGGTATAAGCTTGTCTTGGCGTTGTTTGTACTTTGGCGACAACAGGATAATAGTCCGAGTCGATGTTGGCTCCTCGGAGCGTTCGGACATCTTTAATACTGGAGTAGTGTCTTGCTTCGATCGCAATGTGGTCAATCTGGTTGGCAGTTGATTGGCAAGAAGTTCTCCAAGTTCCCTTGTGAATATCGAGATGTTAGCTATGACAATTTTTCCGATATTGGAGGTGGTGTCGCGGAGGCTATAACTTCCGGAAGGGCTACGAAAGATGCCTTCTCTCCCTAGCCTTGCATTAAAATCGCCAAGGACAATTTTAATGTCATAGCTAGGGCATTGCTCGTAGGTCTTGTTGAAGGGCTCATAAAAGGCATCTTTGGTGTCGTCATCTTTCTCCTCTGTGGAGGTGGGCGCGCCTATCAGACTAATGTTGATGCGGATTGCAAGAATAAGAAATCGATGTCTATATTAGCCAACAGGTTCTCAATGTTCTACGAAGACCTTATTCGGAGCAATTCAAGTGTATAAGAAAACTGGATAATTTGAAGATCTGTTACGGAAACCTAGACCCATAAAAACATATATAAGGGAAGCTCGCATGATTTGTCGGTTGGGTAAGGCGAATTGTTTCCTTACATCAAACCAAATGAAGGATATCACTGAACCGCAAATCAGCAAAACTATTTTAAGTAGGACTGTAAGACGGCGCCTACAAGAACATGATTGCGTGGATGTATCGCACGCAAAAAAAACTTAGAACGTCGCTTAGAGTTTGCGAAAATGCAAATTTTTGGAAAAATGTACTCTGGAGCGACAAGTCAAAGTTGATATGATTTGGCAGTGATGGAAATGTGTGCCTTAGACATCCTTCAAACAAACAATAGCATCCCCAGTACACGCTGAAAACCATCAAGCATGGAGGAGGTAATGTGATGGTCTGAGGAGCATTTTCGTGGCATGGTGTTGGTTCACTTGTTCGAATACGTGGACGAATGGACCCCACATGTACAAGGATATAATGGAGGACGTTATCCCGGTTACGTTCGTTTTTCAGCAAGAGACCCAACGCTGAATTTCATTTTGCGTTTCTAGTTATATTACCAGCCAACATTGTAATTTCTAATTAAATGTTGTAATAAAGCACTGTATGTGTTTGTTATTTATTTTTTTATTTTTTAAGAACTTAACACTCAAGTGGATATGAATACACTCGTATTGCCTCAGCATGCGTTAAGTTTTTTTTGGAAAATTGGACAGAGAGAAAAGACTAGTGCTGTTCGCGAGCAGAAGAGGTGAGACGATCACCGCCTTCTCAGGAGAAAAAAAAGGAACATGAAAAGCGTGCGATTGAGAAAATTGAGAGATGCCATTCCAGGAAAAGATTCGGAAGTTTTAACAGAAGCTAAAAAACCGAACCGAAGCCTATGGAGATGAACAAGGGAACATCGTAGCTGAGTCACAGTCGGTGTTGAGGATTTGGAGAGAGCATTTCTTTAAGCTGTTTTAGGCGATGACGAACCAAACAGCGCTATCAGGCAGACCTATCTCTTTAACTTGAATGATGTAGAACAACCATCTAAGAAAGCTGACTGCCGAGCTCTTCATAGCGGCAGGTCATGTCTTGGGAAGGAGCATACACCAACTCATCTCTAAAATATGGTCGGACGAAAGTATGCCCGGCAAATGGAAACTCAGCGTTGTTTTTTCGATCATCAAGAAAGGAGACCCTCTGAACTCCGCCAACTACAGAGTCATCAGTCTTCTTAACATCGCATACAAGATCTTATCTGCCGTATTGTGTGAATGCCTTAAGCCGTTCGTCAACAACCTGATAGGTTCATATCAGTGTGGCTTCAGGCCAGAAAAGTCCACCACCGACCAAATATCCACACTACGGCGGATCTTGGAGAAAACTCATGAGCTTCAGATCGATACACACCACATATTCATCGATTTTAAGGCCGCGTATTTTATATAGTCAAGCTATACAGGGTAATGTCGAGTTCTGGCATTTTTGCCAAATTTGTCCATCTGTGCAGGATGATGATGGAGAATGAACGCTGTCCCACTTCAGTCGGTTTAGATTTAATAAAGGATTTAGACAAGGCGATTTCTTTAACATCATACTTGAAGGAATAGTGCGCAACTAACGCGTCAAGGCAAATAGCACAAACTTTCAAAAGTCCGTCCAATTATTCGCATACATCGATGATATTGACAAACTCATAGTCGGAACGAAGCAGCGTGATGTCAGTGGCGTTTTCGTGAGTACATAGTAGGCCAGAAACGGCGAAAATGGTTTTAAAAGTCAACGAAGGCAAGACTATGTATATGCTGCAAACCAGAAAATACCACCAACACTGACGTCTCGGACTGAATGTAGCCCTTGACAGATAAAAATTTGAGTTGTTAAGGACTTTTTCGCCCTAGGCTCCACAACTGACACCGGGATTGAAACCAAACAAAAATATCTCTTGCCAATCGCTGCTTCTTTTGCTTTAAGAAGGCAATTGACTAGCCCACTCGCAAACGTAACTCTATATAAAACCTAAATGATCCCAGTCCTGCTCTATTGCGTAGAGTCAATGACTTCATCAAATATGGGAGGTGCTCTTAGCCGCTTTGAGAGGCAAACTCTTGGACTGTAGCGCTACCCTAAATAAGTAAGTAAGTAGGTAAGGTTCGAAAATAAAACTTTGGTGAGCTGATACCCTCCATCGTATCTTCTGGATCGCGGTAATATCTGCCTTGTACCGGAGGGGGACAGATTCAAGCTATTGAGTAGCACCTAGGGTGTAAAGTTTTCCTACGTTCCAGGTATATATTCTGAAATCGTAGTACATTGACGTTCCGAGGCTGGTTGTGCCACTCTTTTGACATGATCGGAATGTTACCCCGACGGTACAACCCCCAGCCTGGAGGGCCGGGCCCTTGTCTTCACCTTTAGGACAGAAAGCCGCATATTCTGGTGCCAGTAACCAACTTCGGGTTATAAGCGCTGCCATTGACCCTTTAAGGGTTCATCCGCCACCAACTCTTTTCCAAACCCTAACTCAGTATTTGAGATCCCTTTAGACCTGTGATCCGGATATATCAAAGCATCTCATATAGGAATTGCACTAAGTAGTTCACCCTAGCTGGAACTGTAGAAGCCACAGTTGATTCCATCTAGAGAATTCGTTCACCGCCGCTTGGAACAATAAGTGCCTAAGTGAAACCATATTCCTTCCGCCTCTCTCGTCCGCTGTCACCAAGACCTTCCAAAGAGGTTGGTAACATAATCTTCAGTCAAGGTACTAAACACCCACCAGTCACCAAAGTGGAGGTGAGAGTAGGAGTTGGTAGTGATAGGCTAACTGAGAACACTTGTAATCTCATTGCACCGGATCACTACCCTTTTACTAGTCTGAAGTCAAAACCGACTTATTATTATTCCGGCAGATAATCACAGAAACTACAGAAATAAATAAAAACAAAACGTTTTGAATTTACCTTGAGATAGTTTCAAATTTTATTAGTTTCATATCAAACATCAATTTGTCACCAGAGCCAGACTTAACCTATAATTCCGAATCAATCTTTTGTTTTTACGTTTTTTTATTGTAGTTTTTCCTATCAATTTACGAAAACTTACTGCATCGTTTGCCTAGTTTGCACTATTTTACCATTCATTTGAATATTTATACTTGAAAATGGATAACTTTTCAGTTAGTTCAATTTGAAAAGTGCAAATACAGTGAGAATAAAACATAGAAATACAAATAATAATAACAAATCAGTTTAACTTAAAATTACGTCTGTATCATATCTCGTTTGTACATTACAATTATGAAGCAGTACTTGAGGAAACATAAAATAAAAAAATAAAAATACAATTACATCTAATTTACATTTATTACGTAAGGTGAGTTACTTTTCGACGCGTACGCTGTTAATGTAGATATTTATAATATTTAATGATTTAAATGATTAAATGCTACTGCAAATCGACTAATTGAATTAAATTGTTGAGTAACAGATGATCTCGCAGAGCTCTTCGTTTTTCACCTTTATCTATTCGTACACTAGCCCCTGTGATACCATAGAAAAGGACTGGTGTTAAATTTCGGACACTGGCACGGAACTGCCAACCAATATGGCGATTGCACATTTTGCATACGATTATGGTCCACTCGTATCTGCAAAGAAACAAAATATTTGAAATTCAAAGATCAAACAATCAATAAAAGTAATAAAAGAAAAATTACATTAATGAATTGACCTTGCGGCTAATTTTATCTTTTCTGCAATTTAAAAAAAAATGTTTTTTCCGAAATTGTACTTAGTTGTACTTGCCGTCGAAACAGAGCAGTTTTTAAAAAAATTGTAGGTTTACTAGGTGGGTCGAAAAGTAACCTCCTTGGGAATGAAAAACAATTTTTTTTTAAATGTTTTTTTTTTATTTAATTCAATATTTTCCACTTCTTGATCACGTCCGAATAGTAATTTTCCGGAAGGTCTGCAAAATACTCCTCCGTGGCGTCGATGATTTCCTCGCGTGAGCTGAATTTTTTATTGATGAGCCATCTTTAAAGGTTTGGGAAGAGATAATAGTCCGAGAAAGCAATTGGAGCCGTAAGTGATTGATTTTAGCTGTGGTTGCGATGCTCCCATGCGCCGGCGCATTGTCTTGCAAAAACAAAATTTTTTTTTCGGTTCATGTGAGGCCGTTTTGCAGCGATTTCGGCCTTCAATCGCTCCAATAATGCACAGTTATACTCGCTGTTGATGGTTTTTCCTTTTTCGAGGTAGTCCACGAAGAGTATGCCATGACAATCCCAGAAAACCGACGCCATAACCTTTCCGACATATTGCGCCTCCCTCGCCCGCTTCGGAGCACTCGTGCCGGCTTCAGTCCATTGCCGGGCACTCATTCTGTTCTCTGGTGTGTAATAGTGGATCCAGGTTTCATCAACAGTTACCAATCGACGTCAAAAGCCCGCCCGATTCCGCATCAGCAAGTCCAAACACTCTTTCGAAGTGCTCTCGCGTTCGTGTTTTTGGTCAGGAGTGAGCATGCGCGGCACCCAGCGGCAGGATAACTTTTTCATATGCAGAAATTTGCTCAAAATATGGCGTGTGCGTTCAGTACTAATCTTTGTGGTATCTGCTAGTTCGCGCACCTTCACTTTCCGGTCAGCCAACACCATTTCATGTATTTTTTTGACATTGTCCTCTGTAACCGCATCAGGACTTGATCGGTAGTGGAGTTGTGGCCATCACGAAACTCTCGAAACCAATATTTGATTTAATCTGGCGGAGCATTAGCCCCATAATATTTATCCAACTTTTCTTTTGTTTCCTTCGCCGTTTTGCCTCTCAAAAAATAATGTTTTATGAGAGAACGAAAATCGTTTTTGTCCATACTCAACATGATGCCAAACACGTCAACAACAATCAGCTGTCAAAACAAAACTAAGGACAGTATCGCATGGCATGTCTGCCTAAATATGAACGGACTTCAAGGCACCATAACCTTTTTTGCAGTAGCAGCGCATTCTGGCGGTAAAGGAGGTTACTTTTCACCCCACCTAGTATGTTACGACGCCAGTAAGCAGCTTTTAGTCTTTTCTACTTAGGAACAGCAGAAAACCGCTAACCTCTTAGAGACGCCCAGAAACATTTGTTTGGTTTACCGGCAACCTGGAGAGTCATGTTATCTGCAGTTGTAGTCATATAAAGCAAAACTGACAATGGAAGATCCAACCAAAAACGCAGGCGACCTAACTTAGTCTTAAAGCACTCCTCTTTGAGCCTGGTATAGCAAGTTTATTAACGGCCATATAGCGTGTTGCCATCAAGATTGCGTATATTCCTGCTTGAAAGATAAACGGGAGCGATGGTAACGATGAGTGGAATGTAATATTGCCATCGTCCAGAAACACGTCAGCGACGTATCCTAAATTGCCATACGTAAAGACCCGACTATATTCCATTCCTTCTTCAGATACTGGCCAAAACCATTACTGGGCGCGGGCAAAGCCGATTTCAGTTTTTTCCGCAGTAAAAATTCTGGTGTCATTGCATCCGATTAAAGTCAAAAGATTGTTATCAAAGCTCTAGTGCCTATTATACCCAGCTAGATTCCTATTTATAAAGAATATGGCTTTGAGATTGCAGAACATGACTTTTACTTACTTTCTTAAGGTAGTGATACAGTCCAGGGTAGACCTGGGCCTAAATCAACAAGCGTCTCCAGCTAGGGCAAGCCCCTATCCAGCCACGACAGACAATTCCTTGTGATATTAACAATAATGACGTATTCTCGTGAAAGCTTGTTCGGTCAAACAACCGATGCATAGAATATAATTGGCCTTTTCATAGTGGTGTAGAATCGGTGACAGGCTTGTCGACAATTGCTTTGCACTGCTACAAGGCCGACAACATCTTTAGTCTAGGGAAATTTGTTATACAGGATGACAACCAAAAACTTAGCTTCTTTGGGAAATTGGATGGCGATGCCTTTAAGCAGTAGATGAGTCAGAATAGTCAGCTTCCTCCTTTTCATAAACAGAACAACATAAGTTTTGAGAGGTTTGACTGAAAGCCCTTTTCTAGTGCACCAACCATCAATCACTTTTATGGCTGCTTGCGTCCATCATCTGGATATACTTGAGCACAAAACTTAGAACCATTAAGGGCGTGCAGAAATGAGTCAACCAATATGCACCATATCAGTGGAGACAGGAGGATTCATCTTCGCAGTGTTGCCCGCCCTAGAAAGTTTGCCTTAAGCATGAGACAGCAGAGAGCCTTTGCTTTCGACTAAGTGCCATCAAGTTTTCTAAGCTATTCCTGCCTGGATGCTTTTTCTCTTTTGAAGACTTTGGATACCCTGTCAGTTTCATTGTCAGTTTCGATCTTTTCGTCAAAGTCTATACACTTTTTGGTTCGATTTCTAAGGACTGTCTTGATCATGTATTTTGTCGTTTCAATAACTTATGTGCAGGTATAAATCTAGACATGCAAATTACAGATCACCACATGACTGGTTTGATCTTATGTTGTCCACGTAACAAAAAAGTTCCAACATCCTCCCCCACTAAGTTACTTAAAATCAACTACCCTCAACTAAATACCAATCTGTTGGGTGAATACTGGGATGAAGTTTACCATGCTGCTAATGACTCCCAGGCGAATGAAATATTTTGGAAAACTATTAAAAATCACATAGACTGGTCAAGCTTTTCTATAGAATTGAAAAAAAATTCTAAACTTAAACTTTGGATGAGTAGCCATCCAAAAAATCGTTATAGTCACATGTGCCGACGATTAAATAAAGAAATTAGAATCTGTCGTGACAGTTATTTTCAATGCAGAATAAATGAAGCACAAGGAAATTCCAAAAAAAGAGTGGGAGGCTGTAAATATTATAATCAATCGCAATATTGTCGATCGTAATAAATTTATTACGATTAAGAAGGCTGATACCATTATTGCAGAAGCTGCTACTGTGGCAAACGAGTTTAATGATTATTTTTCTTCATGGGGAGAATTGTCTAACTCTTATGAAACCCAAAAACTCTGCAGTCGTTGCTGCACATCCGATTTTAATAACACTCCTCTAAGGAATAGTTTCTTTTTCGAACCCATATCAAGTCTCGAATTGTTAAAGACAATAAATTCAGTAAAGAACTCAAAATCAGGTGGTTACGATGGAATATCTAACATCGTTTTGAAGAAAATAGCACTCAGTACTGTTGACATTCTTGCTTATATTTTCAATTTTAGCGTATTTGCAGGATATTTCTCTGATCCTTTAAATGCCGTAATATAATTCCTCTTCATAAAAAGGGCTGCAGAAAAGAAAAGAGCAATTATCGACCAATTTCGTTACTTTCCTCAATATCGAAGGTTGTTTGAGATAGCTGTCAAAAGAAGAATCGTGATATATCTCAACAAAAATAATTTCTTCAGTGAAAAACAATTTGGCTTCAGAGAAGGTCTCTCCACAGAAGATGCTCTACTCCAATATTGTACTTTCCTCTACAAAGGTCTTAATAGCAAAAAATACTTTGTTAACATTGCAAAAGTTTCCACATGGTTGACCACAGTATTCATTTGCATAAATTGCATTGTGCGGGTTTTCAAGTAAAAATTGTGCTAATAAGTAAATATAGGTGTACCCCAAGGATCTGTCGTTGGTCCCATTTTGTTTTTGATTGACGTTAATTCTATATTTGCTCTTCCTTTGCTATATTTTGTGGAAATATTAAAGCCTTTGCGGATGATTTTGCTTTTGCCTTTAGCGCAGCAAGCAATCTAAACCTAGTTGCGGAGATTAACCACGATGTACATTTGCTCCGACTTTGGTCTGCAATACACAAGCTAGTGATACGCAATTAAACGAAGTTAATGTTCTTCAGTTTATCAGTAAAAGAACCAGCAAATGTTGAAATCAGCTTCCATGCAGAGTCTTGCTGTAGACACAACTTAAATTGCATCTGTGCTGAACAAAGCTCTGGTGTTCTATTTAGTGATCAAATGAGCTGTGATGTTAACTGCTTCAGTACAAATACTAAGGTGTAATTATCGACCAAAATTTGAGTTGGTACGACCACATTTAACTCTTAAAATCATATTTGTTATCATCCTTACGTATTTTGTACCGCCTTAAGAATTACTGTTCTACCAAAACATTAAAGACAATTTATCTGGGGCTTTTCCAATCCAGATTGCAGTATGAAATAAGCTCATAGGGTGATATTTTACTAAACTTCAGCAGTTGATTATTATTTTAAATAAAAAAAAAAAACAATTAGAAAAATATGTAAAATTCAATGGAAATATCCAGGAAATTAGAAATATTACCTGTAAGGCACCTGTATTTCTTCAAAGTACTCAAAATATTTTTTAAGCGAGCTGAATATTTACAAATCCCTATTTCAGATGTTTATCACCTACGAAGCAACTCTGAAACCGTCGTCTGTATTCCGCCTTTTCGTACTTCAAGCATGAGAAACATTTATTTGACCACTTCTTGTAAATTATTTAATAGACTCCCCGTACAAATACGAATCATTAGATCAGTTTCCGAATTTATAAAAAAAAAGTAAAATTGTGGCTTTTTAGTTACGACCACAAAGAATCTGAAATATTGATGTTTATAAGTTGATGTATTTTGATTTGTGTTTTTGTTTGTTAACCATTTTTGTTATTCTTTAAATAATCGTGCGGATTTTTGAATTTTGTACATGCAATTTTGATTTTTTTTTTTTGAATTATTGAACTACAACCACCCCACTATATCAATTATATTACTTGAAGTGAAATTTCCTCTATTTGTTTGTATAAATATTAATGTCACTATGTATAAGATTACTACCTTGATCAAAAAGTTCCTGGAATAACCACCGTGTGGCGCTCCCATTGTTCCGATTTGAGTTCTGTTTTTTTTTTTGGGAATGAATTTTATTTTATTCAATATAGTCCCCTTTTAGCTTGATACACTTATTCCAGCGATTTTCCAACTTCTTGATCCCGTCCGAAAAGTAATTTTCCTGAAGGTCTGCAAAATACTCCTCCGTGGCGTCGATGATTTCCTCGCGTGAGCTGAATTTTTTATTGATAAGCCATATTTTGGGGTTTGGGAAAAGATTATAGTCCGAGGGAGCCAAATCGGGCGAATACGGTGGATGCGACAGCAATTGGAGCCGTAAGTCATTGATTTTAGCCGTGGTTGCGATGCTCTTATGCGCCGGCGCATTGTCTTGCAAAAATTAATTTTTTGTTCGCTTCATGTGAGGCCGTTTTGCAGCGATTTCGGCCTTCAATCGCTCCAATAATGCACAGAAATACTCGCTGTTGATGGTTTTTTCTTTTTCGAGGTAGTCCACGAAGATTATGCCATGACAATCCCAGAAAACCGACGCCATAACCTTTACGACCTATGGCGTGTGCACTCAGTACTAATCTTTGTGGTATCTGCTAGCTCGCACACATTCACTTTCCGGTCAGCCAACGACATTTCAAGTATATTTTTGACATTGTCCTCTGTAACCGCATCGGAGGGTAGTGGAGTTGCGGCCACCACGAAACTCTCGAAACCAGTATTTGACGGTTTTTTTTTTTTTATAATTTACGCGCGCCTCAAGGGGTCTATGATACCCTTTTACTGTCGCTAGGGCGCGGGCGGAAAGATAGAAGGAGGAGAAAGGAAAGTTGTTGTGATATAGTGGTTTGAAACTCAGGAGTGTTTGGTTTCGATATTGACTTTTCCAGGGGTGGGAGTCCGAATAGGACGGAGAGTTCTTCGTCACTCGAAATGATTCAGGTTGTGAATTTTAACGGTTGTTTTATGCTTGAAAACTCTACAACAGCCAAATCTACATGTCAGTGTTATGCCTTCACACGCAGATTTTTCTGACTAAGTTCCAAGTACACAATGAAAAACTTGTCATGAGTAGGATTCGAACCTTGACCGTCCGAGTGAGAAGCGATGGCTAGTACCACTACACCACGGCCACCCGTGACGGAGCATTAGCCCCATAATGTTTATCCAACTTTTCTTTTGTTTTCTTTGCCATTTTGCCTCTCAAAAAATAATATTTTATGAGAGAACGAAAATCGTTTTTGTCCATACTCAACATGATGCCAAACACGTCAACAACAATCAGCTGTCAAAACAAAACTAAAGACAGTATCGCATGGCATGTCTGCCTAAATATGAACGGACTTCAAGGCACCATAACCTTTTTTGCAGTGGCAGCGCATTCTAGCGGTCAAGGAGGTTACTTTTCACCCCACTTAGTATCTCTGTGTGTGTTGGCGATTTTTCCATTACTTCCTCTCGGCTGCTGAAACGCGTTCCCCGTAGTGGTTTTTTAATTGGATTGAACAGAAATAAGTCACAGAGAGCCAAATCAGGTGAAATCGGTGGCTGTTGGATGGTATTTGTTGCATTTTTCGTCAAAAAATTACCGATAATGACGGTACTGTGCGACGGTGCGTTATCATGGTGCAAAATCCACGAGTTTTCTGCCCACAATTCTGGTCTTTTTCGGCGAATTGCTTCACGCAAATTTCTGTTTACTGTCTGTTGGTTATTGGCCAACATTTCTTTTACTTCATCAATGTTTTCGTCGGTTTTCGATGTCGATAGTCTGCTACTGCGTTCATCATCTTCGATTGACTCACGACCACTTTTGAACCGCTGCTCGTGCCACTGGTAAACGACCGTTTTCTTTAGAGAATCGTTGCCGAAACACTTTTCCAACATTTTTAACGTTCGCGCACCATTAAATCCGTTTTTTACGAAAAAATTTAATACAAGTTCGTTTGTTGCAAATTTAAATTAATTTCTAAAATTGTAAAAAAAATCGCCAACACACACAGAGATAGATGTACTCTTGGCTACGTAACTTTTGCAAATGTCAAGCTATAATGCTAAGATTTAGAGGGGATATCAACAAGAGATGTACCAACTTAACAAAAAAAAAACAGAACTCAAATCGAAAGAATGGGTGCGCCAGACGGTAACAGCTGCAGATCATAACATATGGTATTTACCTTCGTTTTCTGGTTGAAGAAAGACGAAAAGAATGCACCGAACAAAAGAGGCCAAACGAGAAAAACACAATCTGAGAAAAGATTTTGTCTTTTCGTATTCGGTAATTGGGATTATTTGTGTGTTCTTTTGCGGAAAATTATTTTAATTTGTATAAATTAAATTACTTACCCAGGAAACCAACTGAATTCACTCGACGGCTCTCCACTAAAGGTCACAGCGTTACTAAATACTTTATAAACTGTATTTGTTTCATGAATGAATCCACCTAAAAGGTTATAAGAAAAAGGTTAAAAAAAAATTCAAATGAAAAGGAAAACCGATTAATAGAACTGCTGCCTTACCTTGATTACAATATTGTGATTGCACCCCATGCTTGGACATTGCAAATAGGTCCCTACAAGCTGCAATTTGATTCCTACAAAACCTACATATAAAAATTCCAGCCTGCAAGGAAAATTCAATCATAAATCAGTGTTACGTGTCAATTTTTAGTATTCCTTCAACTTACATCATTGAATGAATCTGCAATTATTCTCATGCGAAGATTAACCGAATCTGTTGTGAAAATACTCTTCAGTTGTTCATCGGAAAAATGAGCATTTCGACTTAGCCAAAAGGACAGTCTTACAGGATCATCTGGCATTGATTCGACCTTATGTGATTCTAGAGATTTGATTACCTTTTCAACCAACATTTTAACGTTGTATTGATTGTAAATATATTTTGGCCAAACAGTTGTGGTGGCTTGGAAATCTTTTATTAAACATTCCAATTGAGGGATATCACGAAATCTATTCATGCTACCGAGATTAACTGTTGATAGAATTTCAGGCAAATAAATCTCTGGCAGAATTTTAACATTGCCTAGTGTTTTAACATGTGGTGTCGACGTTATGTATTCCAAGTGCCTAATGAAATGTATTTGGCTGTTAAAATGGTAAAGTTTACTTTGGTCTTAGTATTGTTTTTGATTAAAGCGAAAAAATTATTTGGTTTTGGGGATGCTGGAATTTTACCATAAAGTAGAGCAAAACATACGTGTTCACTAATGGAAGTATTAGTTCACAACTTTAGTTGCCGGATTTGCCGATAGACTTTTGTGCGGCATCTTTACTGTCTTTTCTTCAAGTTTATGCAGTGGTTTACATTAATTTTCCATCTATAACGGCCGACAAGAGCCAAAAATTTGCACAGTAAATGTTTTCAAATAAGAATTTGTTTTTCATTTCTCTTGCTCGACTTGATATTTCATCCTTTCATTCTTCGAACTTCTTTGAAAGACATTTCTAGTATAGTATCACGCATCGCCCTGATACATTTTAACTAATATTTATTCTTTTATTACAAATTGATTTGTTTCCAATCGGAGTTGCATTTTAAGAAAAAGTTCTTCTAGATTTTTGTCTTACGCTCATTTTGCGAATCATCATCTGGTTATCTCATGGTCCTCATCATTTCTTTGAGTGTTCTATGTCTAAGTGACCAGAGAAGGCTATCGTAAAACCGACTGTTAAAGAAATTGAAGATTCCACTAAGCAAAGTCCATCCACGCATTTCTTGTTTTATTTTACACCGCCTTCGAGCAGGTGTTAAAATAGAGAATTATAGATATCTACATAGGTTAGAGATTGCCCGTCGGAAGGGGCGACTAGAATCCAGTCTCCTTATACCGTGCCGTAGCGTAAACCAAATATGCAATAAATAGAACGAACAGATATAATACATCATGTGGTAGTCCAGATTTACTGGAACATTCACCCTCTTTGTAGGTCGACTCATTTTGCAAATAATTCAAAGAAGAACAACTTCAAAATACTAGAAATCGTCAACGTACTAAAGTATAAGTTACTCGTATAAAAGTAAAGAACCTTTGCTGATATCAATGCTTACTTCTGAGCAAAATGAAGACATCAAGAAAATTTATGTAATTAAAGATGTCCTAGTAATGAAAGTACAGATTTATCCCCTCAGGAGTATGCTCACGCTTATAAATATTACGACTTCGACCCAAAAGGCACCAGCAAAGTGAAAAAAAGCAAAGCCAAGACGAACCAACTGTAACATACTTCAGAGGCAGTGTAGTAGAGTTACTACAAGCAAAGCATAACAAGCAAAAGACGCATCTAAAGTCAGAGTAAACCGAAATAAAAGAGGCTTAGAACCGGTATCAAAAGCGAACTTTTTGTTACACTCCACATCATAGCCAGATTTTTTTTTATATAAAAAACTTAACACTCAAGTGGGTATGAAAATACTTATAATGCCTCAGCATGTGTAAGTTATTTGGAAGATTGGATAGAGAGAGAAGAAAGATGTTTGAACTCAGTGGTTATTTTGCTCAATTGGTGGCGTCAAACATTTAATGGGGAGACTACCTAGTCAAGTCGTAAATACTGGTACACAACTGAACTCACTCATTACGAATGCAACACTGGGCGCATCCATTTCGTATTGATTGCGATTTGACAGTTGATATTTATGCTTCATTGTGACGTAAAAAGTTGTTGACATTAATTGCTTACAATCATGGAATGGGGCGACATCGAAAATCGTATTTTGTGTATCGTGCTGTGGAGTTGTTTGAGGATACTGGTGGAGTACGAGACCGTCAAAGATACGGCCGTCTGCGAACTATGAGAACTCCGAAAGCGATCAAAGCCGTGAAGAAACCATTCGACCTAAAACCGCTGCGAAAACAGAAAATCTTGTCACGGGAAATCCCAATTTCGCAAAAATCCATGTCTCGCATTATCAAAGAATATTTAGGACTCAGCGCGTACAAGCGACACACTGGACACCTGCTCACGGCCGCATTGAAGGAAAAACGCAAGCGAAGATCGAAAGCGTTACTCAGCCGGTAGGCGAAGAACGCTCACAGACAAATTCTGTTTACTGAGAAGAAGGAAATCTTCACCGTAGAAGACTCATTCAATAAGCAGAACGATCGTGTGTATGCTCGGTCATCAAGAGAAGCATCCCAACTCATCCCGAGGGTTTAAAGATGGCGTTACCAAGCTCCATTTTTGCGAGAAACGAGTGAAAACATCGGCCAAAGTATATCAATCGACCGTCTTGGAACCCATTGTGAAGTCTCTCAACCAATCAATATTCAACAACAAGCCATGGACTTTCCAGCAAGAATCTGCTCCAGCTTACAAAGCAAAAACTACTCAACTGTGGCTCAAAAACAACGTTCCGGACTAATTATCAACGGATGATTGGCCAGCTGGTAGTCTGGACCTCAACCCGCTGGATTACAAGTTTTGGTCCGTATTAGAGGGCATTGCTTGCTCTACTCGACACTCAAATATTGAGTCGTTGAAGCGAGTCCCTGTCCGTGCAGTGGACAATTTCCCCATGCATGAAGTGCGTCTCGCAACCGATGAGTGGCCACATCGTCTTAAGTCGTGCTGGAAAGCAAATGGAAGTCATTTCAAATAAGTTGTTCTAAGATCTGTAGCCTTCCATTTGGAAGCCAGTTAACTACCACTTGAGCCACGGTCACTTATTTTGACACATTGATAAGCCTAGATGCTCAAATAATGACAAAGGGGTTGTCACTAAAGAATGTTGCTAGGAGCTCTTCGATAGCACCTATGAGAGATGCCTTACGTATGACGTAACAATATGAAAATAAACCATCTTTAACAATTCAATCGGTAAGCAGAGCCAATAAGATAGTACACTCGAAAACGAACAGGGACTGATTGAATTTACTGCATAATACCACTACACCCAACCTAGTTTTATAACATTAATATTTCCAAATGAACATGGCGGCCATCTGATCATAAACGGACCAGTCTTCTGTAATGCCGACTTTCGAACTTTCCGACCGACCATTAAGAACTCTGTCCACTACTTAGCTGCAGCCAAGGTGCATATACGGATATTTCAGAAAACTATTGCCAATTGTGTATCTCTCAATCTCTCTTCAATTTCTTTACGACTTGCATGAAAATCTAAAGATCAGTAGCACCGATGGCACAAGCTATCAGAACTGATGCTACCAATGTGCTTGGTTGCACCTGTCCACTCCCAAGAAGCTCTTCTTTTGATAGTAAAGTGTAAACAAATTTATGTAACAAAACGACTCACCTTTGAAGATTCCCTACATTAAAGAGCAAGAGCAGGTATGGCATGAGAAGCGAGCAATGAAGTTTAGAAGTTTTACCAACAAGTTAGTGTGAAAAATTTAGTATCAGAGTCAGAGAGATAGTTGGTGGTGACGACATGGAAAAACTACAATACTTCTAAAAACTATTGAAAATCGAGGACGACCCTGACACTGTTTGACAAACCACTCAACTTTGGCGGTAAATGTCATGAATTGGTTCGAGCAAAGTATGGCTGATTAATTGTATTTTCCCGATCTATTAGAAAGTAAGCCTTTTAAATCATGACAACAATCTTTTGAAAACGAATGCAAGGTCTTGTCTGTCGCATTTCAAAAGCATTAGTCGATTGTCAACCATCTGACCTGCCGCTTTCATTGCAATTTTAGGCCGGTTAAGTCCACAATTGACTGATGGCAGATCTGAGAGAAAATTGAATAAATCAATGTTTATTTCATCGGAAATGATATGATTGAAAGTGATTCGTCACTGGTGGGTTTGCGAGTATTGAAACAAAAGCAGCAAATAAGACGCCGAAATATGACGAATCTTACGAAACCTTAATTTAGACTGCTACTACTTTGAAATTAAACAAAGACCTATGGCTGTTTTGTTTATCTAAGAAGACAATTGAGTCGCGAAATACAAAAAGATATAGGACATTCATTGTTGCAGTCCTGATTATTGGCACAGAAGTATGACGATTAACGGAGATAGATGAAGATACACAAGATCCTGTGAGTGCTTTTTGGTTTTGTTGCGAAAGGAAGAGGTTGTAGGCTTCACAAGTTAGAAAAATGCTTTTTAGCCACCAAAAGTAATAAGGGTATGGTTCCTTAAGTGGCTTGCGTTTCTATAGGATCATCCAATTTGTGGTCCGGATTTGACATCCCTGTTTCAATAACTTACGTCAAATCGAAGTGTAATTCAATCCCATACACGTTTAGTTTAAGGATTGCCATTTTACAGTATGGATCGTTTAGCAATCGCTGAACATGATAAAGTTGTGAGAACTTATTACAAAAATAGTGATTCTATACAAGGTACTTTGCGCACATTACGAGCAGATTATGGTCGACATAATCGTCCATCTAAGCGTACTATAGGCAAAATTATTAAAAATAAAAATCAAAGAGACAGGCTCTGTTACAGATGTCTAAAGGCCTGTCCATCATCTAAATGCACGCTCTACAGAAAATATGGCTGCCGTTAGTACAAGTATTGCCGAAGATCCAATTTTATCAATATCACGGCGCAGCTTTGGGCTTATCTAACGGCATATTATGGCGTGTTTTGCATTCGGATTTGCATCTACACCCTTATAAGGCCCAACTCATTAAAGAATTGCAGCCAGCTGTCCAGGTAATGTGTAGAACATACGCTGATTCGGTATCAAACTTCAGAGTCTGGATAACCGACTTTCACACATTTTCTTCAGCAATGAGGTTCATTTTTCACTTGGTGGTTACATAAACAAAAAAATTGCCACGTATGGGGAAGCGAACATCCACTTGTAACTGTCGAAAGGCCATTATCACGCAAAGTCACCAGTGTGCACTTTGGTCTTGTGGGGACATTGGTCATTACTTCTTCCAAAATGGGGAAGGTGAAAGGTGTCCGTCAATTTTCATCGCTATAACCAATTGTTTACCGATTTGTTTTGGCCCTAAATCGAAGATATGGATATGGAAGACCTTTGGTTTCAACAAGACGGTAAACAACTGCGCTTACTGGAATATACATATTATGATCAATACACCTCATTTGTTCTAGATTGTCTATCATTAAATCATGAAAAGATGAAGGGTTTAGCAAAGCTTAAACCTCGGTGCACAATCGAAGTTTTGGTTTCTTAATTGCTAATGGTGCTTATACCGGAATTGAATGAGCTAAACATAGGACGCCAGTCCCATTCTATAGCCGAAGAGCGGACGTGAGATTGGGAAGATAGCAGAAAGTACTGTCGTCAGCAAAGGATTATAAAAAAATTGTTAACTAAAATGAAAAAGTATCGTAGACAGAGTGGAGCACTGCGGCAAAACACTATTTATTTTGTGGATATCAAAGACGTTGATATTAAACGTTTCGAAGTCTGTTTCCAAGCTCTGTTAAATGCTTTAGAAATATTAATCGTAACTATTTTGCTTTACCCAGGTTGGTTCCTTTATCCGGTGAGACAAAAAAAAAATACGCTGTGGCGCTGGCAGCCCGGTGTAGGCCATGGCCTAGCTCCTTGACACTCATTTGTGTTGCTCATGTTTTTTTTTTTTTGTCACATCTGAGCGGGGCCTACGGTTTATCGCCAAATCCGAACGGCACTCCTTAGAAGCTTTTTCATAGGCAATTTTACTTTCGGGAGTTTGCCATTGCCCGCCGAAAGGGTGATGATGATTCGAAAAATTGTTAGTGATGCCGGGGATCGAACCACGGACCCTCTGCATGATAATGAGCTAACTTACCATCGCACTACCGCCACCACCGTTCCAGTGAGACATGGCATCAAATAATCGGCGGCACCTCGTTATGCCGGTCATTAAAAAGTGCTCATGCTTCGAGATATTTTATGAGCTGACGGTTTGTCAGCGTTTACATGACGTTGAAGAAAAGTGATGCAAGTAACCCATTACAGGAGGATAGAGAAGAAAATTCGAAACGAGATGGCTAAATGCTTTTTTCCAATTTCTCGCAGAGTCCTCAAGAAAAGGATCGGTGCTTTGTCTTCACAGCAGTTTACCAATGCGGACGAAGACTTATTCAGAAGAAGGGAAATATGTATATCTATTTATCTATCTATCTATGAAATAAGTTCTTTATAAGAATAACCCTTCATATAATTATATCCGGAGGATTTTTGTATTAGCTCGGCAAGGAATTTGCAAGTTGTTTAGAAGTTTGTGAACATTTGTTGATTACACGTTTGCTGATGTTTTAATTTTCTTTCTCTTGGCATTTGACAGCTGCCACTTAAAGCATACATTAGTGATATATTTCGCTTCAATATCTTCGTAATGGTAACAAAGCTGCTGAGGCTCACAAAGAGATATGTAAAGTTTCTGGTGTTGGTTACTTAACAGAATGTACTCACGTGTCAGAATTAGTTGAATAAATTTTTCACTCAATTATGACCAACGTTCTAGTAGATCAACATTCTAGTCATACCACCGTAAGAAAGATTAATGCATCACTGACAACAATTGTAAGTCACGTAAAACGCATTGGATTCGTAAAAAAGCTCGATATCTCGGTCGCTCATGAACTGCAAAAGACTCACTTATTTGTTATGTTCAACACCAACGACAACACCAATCGAAAACGATAATAGTCTAAGTACGATGAACCAGCACAAACCAAATCGAACGCTGAATGATGGTGACTTTAAATCGCACTTGACCAAGTTTTGTGCTAATAAGGGCCAGAACTTCTATGAGCACGGAATAATGGAGATACTAGAAAGCTGGCAGAAGATCATCGAACAAAATGACCTTTTGTATGCCACATTATATATTGTAATTACTTTCTTGCTAAATCAAATCAATATCGATTGAAATCTTTGAGTACTTTTGGTCCTACATACTAAATTGGATGCGTCCTATAGATTTTTCGACGAGCTGTCTTCGAAGTGTGTAGGAGGCAAGTCGACCTTGTCAAAATACCTGATGGAATATCATTAACGTATTGGGATAGTTTTTTAATGAACGACTGACATTTCTTTCTACGTTCAAGACCATTTAGTATTCTATGGGCACGGTCCTTGTTTCTGGTTTTGGACAGAAAGGCAGGTTTGTTTGAACTCTTCTCGGTTTTCCTCTGTCAAGTTGTAAGACAAAAACGGCTTTCCTTTCGGTTTGATACTCTTCATACAATGAAGGAGAAACCGTCTAATTTAGAACAAAATAGTATTTGTGATCACATCATCAAGAAAATTAGTTAGGATTGGGCAAAATATTCAGGGTTTTAACGAGGGAACTAATATTTGTACTCGAAATCGACGAGTTATACGAAGGGTTGTCAAACCGGTTTATCTTAGCCTGCCATACACTTTAATATTATCTTTAGGCGGCACAAAATACGCATTTATATTTCCGCATAGATTATTTCCTTTCCTTTCAAATGGTCTTAGTTGGACAAGCATGGATGGAGAACACATGTATTCCGCCGTCTCGATGCAAAAGCCTTCACGTTTTCTTGCCGCATAAAACTCACAACTTGGATTCGTTCTTGCTCTTGCTTCTCGCTTTTAGTTCAGGCATTTCCTGATTCCTGTTATAAATTTACTGAAGCCGACTTGTCTACTACAGAAGTTAAATTCAAGGAGTTGCGGATCATTTTGTTGGAACGGAGAAGTCTCCATTTTTTTTTTTGCTGTGTAGTAAGTTTATATCTTGTAGATTCTATGGAATAACAATTTATGCAGCAACAACAAATGTTCATCCTTTTATTTATTGGCAGCAGAATTTAAACAATTCTACCCTCATCGCGCGTACAGTATAGCAAAAAGCAATCCCAAATGAATTTTGATCAACAAATTAACAAACAAATACAAATTAAATTACTTACTCTCTCCTGGTATCACTCATGGTAACGAAGCGCTGCAAAGCTCTAGCCTTAATCATTGTTTGTCCACGTTCACCTTCGCCTTTCTCATAAATTTGACAAGTCACACCGTACATGGCCAACGTCTTAACACATCGAACATTCGGAAAAGCTAATCCGAAAAGCAGTCCATTACTCGAATCAATGTCATCTTCAATAATAAAGCCAGGAATCATAAACGGGATCACCTCGCCTGGATAAACAATGTGATGGTGCAAGAACAACATTATGCGATGCACACGATTCGTCTCCAAATACTCTACACCCGACACTCGATTCATATTATTTCCCAAATACGAATGTTCAGCTGGTAGATTTGTATCAAATTGAATTGCATCCGGACCAGGATCTTCGATGCCTCTCTCCCGTAGATGATCTTCTTCGTCGTCATTGTTGTGATTTTCCCCTGCAGCTGATTCTTCACCTAGAAAATACATATGAATCATATGAAAAGGTTTTATTATCGTACCAAAGTAGAGAATGAACTTAGAACCTGAAGCCATATCCAATGGATTATTGGAAATATCGGAAAAGTTATCCTCTTCTTCATTAGGCCATCTATTAACTCCTACATAAAAAGCGCTTATTGTGTCTAATATAAGACAACAATAATTGCCCATGTTTACATATTACACATGTTAAAGTGTAAACTCTTTTCACTTACCAGCATTTCCGTCGTTTTGGGACGCCCCGGACGGTAAATGGACACCTGAGCCAGCATTTGGTTCGTTTCCTTCATTCGATGTTGCGTTACTTGGCGCCGGTCTATCTGCAGTTCTCTCATCAGATCCAGCTCTGATAGTTGAAACAATTCCAGATGTTCCAGCTTCGCCTACGTTGTCTATATTTTCATCAGATGCATTATCTGTTTGAAAAAATGAAAGTGCAATTACGACTATTAATAGACGCTCGACCAAATTGTATGGTAAATATTTGGAAAATTATCGAAAATCAGAGGCAATACCTCCATCGTCGATATCCATGGTGTTTGGTATTTACGCGAGCTGTTTCCTGAGAAGTTCCTATGACAATCTATTTACACTTTTGCTCGGTTTTAATTTGATTTTTCGGGGATGGGAATTTCAAAGAACGTAAATGTTTTTATTTTCACTAGTGTCTGACATAATCCACCATATTACCACCATGTCAAAATCAGTTGCTATAACTGAGTATTTTTATTCACCAGTATAAATTGAGTGTGTTCAAATAGTAGATAGTAATGAAGCTTTGATACCTGTTGATAAAGTTAATTAATGTCTGATTTAAGTGACCATGGTTTCAAGTAACACTTAGTACAGCTGATGGAAAACGGAAATCCCATCGAAACAAACGATTTCGTTGAATTTTCTGTTTTGCAGTATGTTGTTTTGCAACGAAATGACGCATAAGCTTATAATCGTACTAATATAATAGGCAGCAGTCTCAGCTCTTTTTTCGCACTCATTTAATTGTTTGGGACAACAACTTTTATTTTTTGTTCAACAGCAGGAACTAAATTATTTTTAAAATTAGGAAAGACATAATACATTTTATAAGATTGACTTTTATGACTTTGTCACTAGGTTTTCAGCAGTGGGTTGAACTCTCCATTAAATAATTTTCCGCTCTCATCTAGGTTTTGTGCTTGTCTTTCGAAATGGCTTTGGAATTCAGAAGTAAATACTTCTCCGCGAAAATGCACGTTTGTAAGTGGAGGCTCCTTCATTGTTTCATTTGGTTAACCGGTGTTTAACCCAATTAGATCTGAAACTGCTTTATTACGTCACAATGTACGTTCCATGTTGATTTAAAGTACGAGGGCGGGTCAATAAGTCCGTGACTTTTTGAATTTCTGACCTCTTTACTGAAACCGCAACACTGCTCCTGTCAACAGGCATCTGTCAGTTGACTCCTGTCAAAATTTAAACTTGCTGCGTCAGTTAGTTTGTGTTTGACAGCTATTTTTATCAGACTACTCACTAATTTGAGGAGAAAATGGAAAAAAGTGAATTTCGTGTGCTTATTAAGCATTATTTCTTGCGAAAAAAAACCATTACCGAGACCAAGGCTAAGCTTGATAAATACTATGGGGACTCTGACACCATCGATTTCAATGGTAAAAAAGTGGTTTACTGAATTTCGTTGTGGCCGTACAAGCACTGAAGATGCCGAACGTCCTGGACGCCCAGTTGAGGTCTCTACACCCGAAACAATCGAAAAAATTCACGATATGGTGTTGGCCGACCGAAGATTGAAAGTGCGAGAGATTGTGGAAGCCGTAGGGATCTCGCATGGCTCAGTGGTTTCAATTTTGAATGATCACTTGGGCATGAGAAAGCTTTCCGCAAGATGGGTGCCGCGTTTGCTCACAGTCGACCACAAACGCAATCGTGTAACAACTTCACAGGAAGGTTTGGCGTTGTTTAATCGCAATATGGAGGAGTTTTTGCGCCGTTTTGTAACCGTGGACGAAACATGGATCCATCACAACACACCAGAGAACAAACAACAGTCAAAACAGTGGGTTTCTAAGGGTGAATCGGCGCCCAAGAAGGCCAAGGTGGGTTAGTCAGCCAATAAAGTTATGGCGACTGTTTTTTGGGATGCACGCGGGATAATCCACATTGACTACCTTCAAAAGGGAAGAACAATCAATGGGGAATATTATGCCAACTTATTGGACCGATTCAATGACGATTTGAAAAAAAACGACCTCATTTGGCCAAGAAAAAAGTTCTTTTCCACCAAGACAATGCAAGGGTGCACACATGTGCAGTTGCCATGGCAAAAATCCATGAATTGGGCTATGAATTGCTCCCTCATCCACCCTATTCTCCAGATTTGGCTCCGAGCGACTACTTCTTGTTCCCAAACCTGAAGAAATGGCTTGGTGGAAAAAGATTTGACTCCAATGATGAAGTCATCTCGCAAACAAAGGCCTATTTTGAGGACCTCGACAAATCATTTTTTTTTGGAAGGGATAAAAAAATTGGAGAAGCGTTGGACAAAGTGTATAGAGCTCAAGGGAGACTACGTTGAAAAATAAAATTATTTTTTTATCAAAAAATCTGTGTTTTAATCCAAAAGTCACGGACTTATTGACCCGCCCTCGTAACTTCAAGTGATTTAAGTTTCATCTCCGTAAGCAGATGCCCACTACAACCTTCTTCTTACAAGACCTAAACTGGAGCAATACTTTTTTTTAACGGGTTTGACGCACTGCCCTACTATGTTCAACAATTGTGTCCATGTATTGCCGTAGTGAATTTGTAATTTAAGATGGACAACACAAAAACAAAACATATGATGTGAAAACCAACTTCGTCAAAAACATAAGATGCCTCATCGTCCATCTAAAAGCTCATTTAAAACATTCGACCTGTCAGTCTTTGCATAAGGCCAATCTGTTCACTACGTAGGTACTTCAATCACAGCTCAATACTTCGAAATTGTGATATATTGCCATATTACTTAGGTGGCGCTATAGTTCGGCGTGAACCTTGGCCACAACTAACAAGCCTCTCCAGTAAGACCGATCTTTAGATCACTGTCTCCCCTTCCACTTGTGCGCGCTACCTAAGCTCTGCTCTAAGGTAAAAATTCAAATACTCTGCGAGCCGAAGAATGATTGTCCATTCGTTTTGCATGTCCCGGTCATTTTACGCGACTGATGTGCAGTTTTCTGGCCAATGTCGGTACACAGCTCGTATTAGGCTGCTGTTGCGACTACAAAACCTTGTACAGGAGCTTGCTGACAGGCATTTTTCGTAAACCATGACACTGAAGTCGTCAATCAAAAGTAAACATTTATAAAAGAGAGGTTTATATGAGAACTATAAATTTTGGCCTGTAAATATCAGCGCTCGAATATGTTCCCACGAATTGATAAGACATTTCGGAGAAAAGACCTTCCGTGGATGGTAGACAATGTACAAATTCTGCTAACAGCAGGTATGCATTCAAACTTGTATCCAATGTAAATGAATTGTAAGGGAGAATACGCTGGTGTCTGACACTAACATGGAGAAGGTTTTCAACACCGTTTGGTTAGAGGGGAATTTCTTCACGCTGAACAGGCTGAGTATAAATGTGCCTATGATGTGGACTTTTCGTCGTGAAGAATGGCGATGTGACTTTTGTTGGAATAGTTGACATTCAAATCGGTCTGCATTAATCTGCAGTTCATCTTCATCTGCACATCTTAAATCTTGTTAGCTCATTTCACCACGCCATAGCGTACGGCTACGTTTTTTCTCGTCCAGATCAATGCGTACCAATTTTGTAATATGTATACTCCTGCTACTTGACTCCAAAAAATTAAACGATATTGCAATTTAGATAAACGATATGGCAGTTGAAAATCAACTTTCAGAAGTTGAAAATCATTCCTGGATTTCTACCTATATCAAAACGATTTGTCGAAAGTTTTTGTCCAAGAGACAAAACGGATAAACATGTGTTTGTCGAAAAAACATCGTCAGATGCATTGGGTTCAAGCTATGTTAAGATATATATGTTCATATTTCAACAAACATATTAATATTGTTTAAATTAGAGCTAAGGTAGTTTATTAATAATAAAGAAATCTGCCACGTGCCAGTTAACTGCCTTATACTTGTATTTGGATATTTAGTGTGGTTCAACGTAAGGGCAGGCACCCTGTATCAGTGTGGTGAATATGCAAAAGGTAAAACATCAACTGATTTGTTAGCGTATCAGCTGATTAAAACGCCAAATCACTCTAAACCCATAGCAAAAATTTGTTTTGATGAAAATGTTTAAATACATGAATAAAAAGTGAAAACAAGAATTGTCTTACCCCCGGACTTTGGTTAAAGACTACTTGTAAGTAAACATAGTTATGGGTAGGATACGTTGGCGCTTTCGCGGCCTCCACAAAAACATTTTGTAAGTACATACCACCTCCCACTTTAGAACGCTCTAACTAAGCCCTGCTTAAATTCTGTTTAGATCCCGACTAACTCAAAGATGGAACTATGTAAAGACATGCTATCGTTCCTTGACCTATAACCACCATATGAATGCCAGCTATGCCAGCGATGTATGCATGGAACCAGTATTTTGGTTTGTGGATAATTACACTTATTTACTCGGACCGGTAATAATGGAGTGAGAACTTTTCGTGTCCGATTGCACTAACATTGAATATTCTTCTAGTTTTTGGTGATTGCAGTTGCTTTGCTAACTTCCAGTGTGGTTTATATATGCTATTGGATTGGGTTGCCTTTTTATTGGGAAAAGAGTCCAAATTTTACCATAATCTTAGTGATCATTGGCAATTGGTTGTTGATTAATGTTGTTTTCCACTATGTAATGGCTGTTATTACGCCTGCAGGAAATCCTCCACAGGTATGGAAAGGGTGCACTTGTATATAAATGAAAAGGGAATGAATACAAATTCTTTGCAGGACTCCGTTTTAGTTGAGGCTGTTAGTATGTGTAAGAAGTGCATTGCCCCAAAGCCACCAAGAGCTCATCATTGTTCTGTTTGTAAGAAATGTGTGCTGAAAATGGATCATCATTGTCGTAAGTTAAATTTGTTTGTTTGCTTTTGGTCTAAAATGGTGTAGGATCGCTTTATCAGTCTCTCGGTCTCTGCAGTATTTCAAGCATTCGCAGAGTAAAAGTATTTATACAATGTAAAGGGAACTATTGCAATGTAAACGATAATTGCTCTATAGTTGGCGCAATTTGCAGGCCTTGAACAACAAACGATGGATGAATATTTACATCAGATCACATTTACTAGATAAGTTGGTGTATACTCCTACCAAAGTCTATTACTGCAGCATTAAACAACTTGTCCTCTATAACGTCGGAGTATGCGAGTAATTGAACGGACTTTTGAAAGATTGTGCCTCTTGCGTTTGCGCGTGAGTTTTGAAGTATGGTGTTAAAGAAATCACATGACAGCGCATCTTCTTGTTTAAATCTGTTTTTGAGATCAGAGGTCTCGGTGAGATCTTTACCGACCTTGATGGAGCAGCATGCATTCTCCATCGTCATCCAGGCGAACGAGTTTGGTAGGGATCCCGAAACTAGACATTGCTCTGTATAGCTTGTCTATATAGATGCTGTTATACGCAGCTTTAAAATCGATAAATAGGTGTTGTGTATCGATCTGAAGCTCATGAGTTTCATGAGACACAAGGTCTGCCGTAGTGTGAATATTTGGTCAATGGTGGCCTGAAGCCACACTGACATAGACCAATCAGGCTGTTGACGAACGGCCTCAGGTGCTCACACAAAACACCAGATAAGATCTAATAGACGAAGACTGTTGCCTCTGTAGTTGGTGCAGTTCAAATGATGTCCTTTTTTGAGGATCGGACAAACAATGCTGAGGTTCCATTCATCGGGCATACATTCGCCCGACCATAGTTTACAGATGAGTTGGTGTATACTCCCTACCAAGTCATCACCTGCCGCTTTGAAGAACTCGGCGGTCAGGCCGTCCTGAGAAGCCGGTGGTCGTCTCTCCTCTTCTGCTCATAGAGCTCGTGAGCAGCTCTAGTCTTTCTTTGCAGGGCCGCATTGCGTGCTTCTTGCTTAGCTGCATGTGCTTGCCAGCATTCGTCATTAAACCAGGGGTTTCGTTGTGGTAGTCGAGTGAAACCCAGCATATCAGTAGCGGCATCTTTGATGCCTTTTTGGCGGTGTTTCCACTGGTGTTCGATGCTTGGTGCTGGCTGCAAGGGACCTTTTAAGAGGTTAAGAGAGACTCGATCAAAAAAATATTTGGCGATTTCTTGCGATTGTAGCCGTCTGACGTCTAAATTTCCTCACAGCATTAGTTTGTCTTGGTGTTGTTTGGGATATCCGCAACCGTACCTTGGCTACAACAAGGTAGAGGTCCGAGTCGATGTTAGCTGCTCGGACCGTTCGCACATCCATAATACTGGAGCAGTGTCGGGCGTCAATCTGGTGGTGGTCAATCTGGTTGACGGTTGATTGATCAGGAGTTAGCCGAGTCCCCTTGCGAATATCGAGATGGGGAACCGCGTGCTAGCTACGACAATACTTCGTCCTGCCGCAAAGTTGATTAGCCTGAATCCGTTATCGGAGATGGTGTGGTGCAGGCTATATCTTCCGACAGTGCTACCAATGATGCCCCCCTTTCCTAGCTTTGCATTAAAACCGCTAAGGATAATTTTAATGTAATAGCTAGGGCATTGTTCGTAGGTCTTGTTCAAGAGCTCATAAAAGGTATCTTTGTTGTCGTCATCTTTCTCCTCTGTGGATACGCATATCAGGCTAATGTTGGTAAATTTAGCTTTGATGCGGATTGTTACGAGGCGCTCGTTCACATGCCGGAAACTCAAGACTTCTTGCCTAAGTATGCCTCCAACAACAAATCCGCATCCAAATAGGTGCTGGTTTTGCCGTCGATAACAACCGCCGTAGTAGATGTCGCAGTGTTTGATACTCTTTTTGTCCGGCTCATTCCATCGCATTTCTTGGATGGCGGTTATGTCTGCTTAGCAGCAGTCTAGGGCTGCCGCTAGTTGTCCGGCTGCTCATGACCTGTTAAGGGACCTAGCATTCCACGTGCATAACCGAAGTTCGTTGTCCTTAATTCGTTTGCATGGGTTGTCAACGTATCCGAGGCTTTTTGAAGCTTCGTAACTTTCGTATTTTTTCCATGGCTGGAGAATTACCCCGGCGTCACAACCCTCAACCCGTTCTGGGATGTGAGTGTAGCCGTTGATCCATTAAGGGCTCGTCCCGGATTGTTTCCACCGTTGATTCCATCTGGGGAATTCATCCGCTGTCCCGTTTATAGTGCTGCTATTTTTGTCTGCTGGTCAGCGCTCGCACTTATAAGTTTAGCAGGTCCAGTCCGGGTGGGCATTGACAGTACCCGTGGATAGTTGCAACACTGGATATCGCCAGACTGACATCTCTCAGTGCCTATGCTATTTCTACAGCTCCCAACCACTGTCGATAGAATTGTTTTATTTTGTTCTTTAGCCACTGTAAAAATTCCGACGCGATATTCTATATAATCCAACAGCATTTGTTTGAAGTGCACTGTCTTGTTATCCACGAGCCATGGTTAAAATGTTTTCTGACCGACTTTTAAAAAGTATATCGCGCGTGGCGTCGAATGATTATGTTTGACGATAATGATACTGCGCATTCGTCGTTATTGGTTAAGCTGACGTATTTCTATTCCCTTTGAAATATTATGAAAGAAGAGCGTTTTGATTGCGAAATGTGATGAAGCTGCTGCGAAGCACTCCAGAAAAAGATTTCTAGATGGCCTTCGAGATGTTCAACGATCATTGAAAAATTTGAATAGAAATGGCATAGTACTATGTTGGAAATTATATAAAAAAGCCATGGTCTAATTGGTTCTGCCCCGAAACTTTTGCAATAAAACTGTGTATTTTGGGGAATTCACTCGAAACTTAAAGGCTTCTTGCCTTTTTCTTCCTCTGATGACAAATCTTTTCATGTGGACCATTAAACTTTTTGGATGACAGTTATATTCGCTGTGTAGCGGACTATAACCTGGTTGTCTGCATATTTTTAAAAAGAATCGGATCGGCCTATTACGGGAGCACTGCGAGCTAAAAGATCTTTTGCCCAACAAAATCAGTATTAAGAAGCCAAAAGAAGTTTAACTTTCTCTAAGGAAGTATCGTCTCTTTAAGGCCTTCAAGGCATGCATTTACCCAAATTGTGTTCGACGTCTCTTTTTTGAGTTGTAGGGACTCTTTTGATTTCTTGATAGCTTTTTTAGCATGACGAAACCTTGAGATGTTTTCCCAATGGGATGGGATTCTCAATGGGGATATTGTATTATAAGAGCGTGAGTTCCAATTTAGTTTTTTATCGCGAACCAACCATGGTATTTTACTTCGTTTGAGTACACAATTTATGATCCGTGGAACAATAGTGAACAATACACGAAGTAATTTATGTACAAAAAAAAGGAAGAAAAAAGCCATAAATTATTTTCTCTTGTATTTATTTATTTTTAACAAGTTTACGTGTGTATTGCAACCGCGAGCATGTAGTAATGCCGTTATTCGCCGGGGCGTACCTCGGATAAGGCTTGTAACAAATGTATCGCCCAAATTGTCGCATTTCCTCTATCAAAGCGGTTCTCAGGTTCTTGAGTGTATCTGGAAGGGCATGTCGCTTCCTTATCTTTCTCTCCTAGTAGGTCCCAAACGTGTTCAATGGGATTCATGTCCGGACTCATTGCAGGCCAATCCATTGTGTCGATTTCTACCTCTTGTAAATACTCCGTAACGCATCTGGCCACGTGCGGTCGAGAATTGTCCTGCATCAGCATGAACAAGATGTTTCTGATGTAGTAGCTTGAGTCTATAGATCCTTCGACAACGCATATCTCGGGTTTTCTGAACATCGAAATTCCTCCCCATATCATGACGGAACCTCCCCAAAAATGTTCCCACTGCACTATTGTTGCTGAAGAGTATCTCTCACCTGGCTGTCTCCACGCTCTGCTGCGTCCATCTGGGGAGCGTAGACAAAACCTTGACTCATCGGTGAACAGAACTCTACACCAGTCGACCTCGGTCCAATCCTTGTGAAGGCGAGCAAACTTCATACGACGTTGCCTATGCTGTACCGTTAGTCTCGGTTCACAAGCAAGTGAACAA
This sequence comes from Volucella inflata, assembly GCA_928272305.1. Classification (NCBI taxonomy): domain Eukaryota; kingdom Metazoa; phylum Arthropoda; class Insecta; order Diptera; family Syrphidae; genus Volucella; species Volucella inflata. Next base: position 143,699,327 of record OV743716.1, on the reverse strand, counting down.
GCAAGTGAATGGTTCTCAGGCCATTTTCTACCAATCGTCGCCTCAGCGTTTGTGCGTTTACGGCTGTGCCTCTAACGGCTCGTTGCCTGAGAGACAGCCCAACCGCTGTTTGGTTACGATCCCGTAAACTTTGCAGTAGAAAATATTGGTCATCCCTAAAGGACGTTATTCTGGGGCGACCTAATCCTGGACGCCGGATGAAGGAGTGCGTTGCCCTGTACCTTTTAATGGCTCTTCTTAAGGTCGTTTCTAGTTTACCAATGATATTGGCGGCATACCGGACACTTCGCCCATCCTCAACCAAAGCCAGCCCCCTGACAACTTCTTCTGCCGTTATTTGCATATTTGCTTGCACAAAAATCACTAACAACTAATAAATAATCGAATTAAAAAAAATTCATAAGAATAAACTTATTAAAATTCTTACGGGGGCACGGAAGCTTAAATTAGTTTATCTCAGGTCTAGTGTAAAAAAAAAAACGATTGCAATGCGGTTTTCCTCAATACGAAGCACGTATCACAAAGAAAATGGAAAGAGATTATGCAAACATGCACAAAAATATTCCATTGATCAAAAACCACTAAAAAAAATAAAGCCCCGCAAAAACATAGCGGTATATTATTAAAATGATAACAAAACATGAAAAAATATGGGTGCGCCACTTTTTTGTAACTCAGTGTACATGAAATTCCTGGCTGGGTCACCAACAATTTTTCAAATCGCAATTACCCTTTCGGCGGGCAATGGCAAACTCACGAAAGTAAAAATTGCCTGCGAAAAAGCTTCTAAGGAGTGCCGTTCGGACTCGGCGGTAAACCGTAGGCCCCGCTCAGATGTGACAAAAATGACAACATGAGCAACACAAATGAGTGTCAAGAAGCTAGGCCATGGCCCATACCGGGCTGCCAGCGCTAATTAAGTAGCCATTTGTTTTTATTGAATCGCGAGAATACATTCTGCAATTCATTTTTAAATACAACTTTGGAGATATGCCCACGCGGCTGGATCTGATGGATGTCATCCGGGAGACAAAATTTTCGGCCAATTTTTGATTTTTGAATTTTTGAAGCATTTGTGGCCGCATTTGCTCAATAACACGAGTAATACTAGGTGGGGTGAACAGTAACTTCCTTGACCGCCAGAATGCGCTACTACTGCAGAAAAGGTAACGGTGCCTTGAAGTCCGTTCAAATTTAGGCAGACATGCCAAATTTCAGTGCGAAACTGTCTTTAGTTTTATTTTGACAGCTGATTGTTGTTGACGTGTTTGGAATTATGTTGAGTATGGACAAAAACGGCGTCGATTGGTAACTGTTGATGAAACCTGGATCCTCTATTACATACCGGGAGCAGAATGAGTGCTCGGCAATGGACTGAAGGCGGCACGAGTGCTCCGAAGCGGCCGAGGGAGGCTCAATGGGTCGGAAAGGTTATGGCGTCGGTATCCTGGGATTGTCATGGCATACTCTTCGTGGACTACCTCGAAAAAGGAAAAACTATCAACAGCGAGTGTTACTGTGCATTATTGGAGCGATTGAAGGCCGAAATCGCTGCAAAACGGCCTCACATGAAGCGAAAAAAATGTTGTTTTTGCAAGACAATGCGCCGGCTAAAATCAATGACTTACGGCTCCAATTGTTGTCGCTCATCAATAGAAAATTCAGCTCACGCGAGGAAATCATCGACGCCACGGAGGAGTATTTTACAGACCTTCCGGAAAATTACTTTTCGGACGGGATCAAGAAGTTGGAAAATCGCTGGAATAAGTGTATCAAGCTAAAGGGGACCATATTGAATAATAAAATAAAAAAAAGGAGGTTACTTTTCACCCCACCTAGTACATCCGATCATGTCGGGTTAAATATGGTGATAGTGTCTTATAAGTTTAGCATACAGAACCATAATTTTGGAACTAAATTTCTAAATATTGGTAACGTTGTTGAAGCGTACATATCATCACGATAAAATTGCAAAGACTACTAAGAGTTTACTATCTATTGTAACAATTGGTTTGGCAGATAGTACTGGTTTAAAAAGACACCCTTTACAAAGCTTCTACAATACAATTATATATGTAGGTCTACCGATCGAAGTGTAAATTTAATCATTAATTTGAGGTTGATTCTCGTGGGATTTTCGCATGTGTATATGGTAATAGTTTTGCTTACCCATTGGCAAATACTTGCTTTTCTTTCTATATTTTATCCTGAATCACTCGTTTCGACTACGATCGTAACCTTATGTGCTCTGATGTTGACAGTAGAATTTACTGATTACTTTTCATGGTGTTCGCCCATATTTGGCTCCATAAAAGAGAATTGATGTAGCCAACTCTGTCAGGCAGAACCTTTTACAGTATTTTGCTCCACCAATATTTGTCTAGCTAAAACTAATATTGATTTTTAAAATCACAATGAAATTTTCTCTTCTACTGTTCAGCAATGAGTTTTTTTTTAGCACATTGGAAGGGGCCCAGATGGGCCTACCAGACTAAAATTAGCGAGGGAGAAATGAATCTCATCAATTTGGTTTAAACCACAATGACAGAACTCTGGGTATCACTTTGAATCGTAATGGCATTGTCACGTTTATTGTTGGTAGGGGTGTTGCAGTATCCTGTAAGCCTTCTTTTAATTCTAAAGTACATAATTGGGAAATCTTTTTGTAATGACGTTGGGTGCATATTCGTTGAATTAAATGATGGTAATGAGAAGTGTTTAGTTGGTTTTATTGCCAAACCCTAAGAGGAGATTTTCTCCACAACCATTTTTCTTTGCACTTTTGGAATTCTCTCCTCTATATGAGCTAGTCATGTGATAGTTTGCGGTGATTTCAATGGGGATATATTAAAAATTGACAAGTGATCCCATCAACTTATTGTGATCATTCATGTTCAAGATATTGGATGACATAAGAAAGAAGTTTTATCAGAGAAACTTGTGCCTCCTTGATTTCTCTAAAGCTTTTGAAAAGGTTTAACCATAGTATTCTTTGTGAGAAAATGCATTTCTACAACGATTTTAGCACAAGAGCTGTGCGCCTTATTCATTGAATATCTGACTTATACATCTCAGATAGTGACGGTTGGTAACAACCATTCTGATAAAAAGTGTCTCGATATTGGAGTTCCTCAGGGCTCATTCTTGTTTGTCTTTTTATCAATTACGATTATATTTATACTCTGATGATGTTTAGGTTTTTTCTGTGATTTGTCTCGTTGAGGACCTCGTTTTTAGATTAAACAAAGACAAAGACTAGTCTGCTATCTGCAATTGGTTCGTTGATTATGAGCTTATTTTAAAGCCGTTCAAGTCGCAACGACTGTCAAGTCAATGATATGATTTCAATTCCACTTGTTTTTCTCTCTACAACTAAATTCAGTTACTAATCTTGGATTCAAAACTAATCGTAATCTCTTGACCAGTGATCAAGTAAATCACATTGCGAACCGAATACATGGTGACTTACGTAAATTATGGCGATCTGCTTGTTTCACCCCAGTTGATACCAGGTAAAAACTTCTAAAAATTTACCCTAAATTTGACTATCTTAAGGTGGTGGTCAGTCCGGCGTAGACCTTCGCCACAACCAACAATCGTCTTCAGCTTGCTCGATCGTTCAATAGAGAGAGGGCTTTACTAGTCAAAGAAGTAGCGATTGACAAAAGTTATATGCATTTGATCTTAGAGCTCGTTTCGTTGTCTGAATTAATAGCGGACGATAACAACCTGACAACGATTAGTATAAGGCCTCGTAGAAGTAGCATCTTCCGACAGGTGCTGGTTCCTTTAATAACGAGAATGAGCCTCTACAGCTGAACAGCTTGCAGCTCTGCTAATAAGCCCTACTTTACGCCTCCTCGTGGTGCCATCTGGGAATCTCACTAGAGATTGCGAAGTGAAGGGGACAAATGGCGAAGGAATAGTGTCGGAAAAACAAAACAAGACCTTATCCGTGCTACTCCGAAGTATTCGGAGCTCAGGCCGGTAAGGATTTCCAGGACTTAGTCAGGGTCTTGGAAAAGACATGGTAGCGGACGCGCTCACATCCCGGAATGGGTTACTGGCTTCGGTGTAACCGACCCCTCGTCCTAGGGGCATTCAAAATGGAACTGGTCCCCCAGGTTGGGGGTTGTGCCGCCGGGGTAGCTGCCGGGCCATTAAAAAAAACGAAGCATAAACAAGCCTCGGATATGGACGGATCTACTGTTGACAACCCACGCAAACGATTTAAGGACAATAACCTTCGATATGCACATGGAATGTTAGATCCCTTATAGACCACGTGCAGCCAAGCAACTAGTGGAGGCCCTAGACTGCTACAAAGCAGACATAATCGCCATTCAAGAAATGCGATGGGATGGGCGGGTCAAAAAGGGGATGGAAAACTGCGACATCTACTACGGAAATTGCTATCGACTGCAAAAGCAGCGCTTATTTGGATGCGGATTTGTTGTCGGAGGCAGGCTAAGACAGGAAGTCCTGAGCTTCCGGCATGTGAGTGAGGGCCTTGTAGCAATCCGCATCAATGCTAAATTCGCCAACATTAGCCTTATATGCGCGCATGCCCCCACAGAGGAGAAAGATGACGACACCAAGGATACCTTCTATCAGCTCTTTAACAAGACCTACGAGCAATGCCCTAGCTATGGCATTAAAATTGTCCTCGGTGATTTTAATGCAAAGTTAGAAAGGGAGGGTATCTTTGGTGGAACGATCGGAAAATATAGCCTGCACGACACCACCTCCGATAACGGATTCAGGCTAATTGACTTTGCGGCGGGGCGAGACATTGTCGTAGCTAGCACGTCTTCGAATCCGCTCCCGAGGGATAGCGCAGTAGAGGAAGGCCTAGACTCAGGTGGCGCACGCAAGTGGAAGAGGACCTCAGCCAACTTTGCGTGCGAAACTGGAGGCAGCTAGCCAGGGATCGAGCTGGCTGGAGACGCTTGTTGACTGAGACCTTCCTTGTAAGTAGGCAAAAGATGCTAAGGTTACATGCACGAGGCATATCTTCCTCTATCCAAATCTTGAAAGTGAATTGGTGTATTCTCATTAAGTCATATCTTGCTTGCTTGAATTCCTCGGCAGGTAGGTCTGGATCAAATCAGATCCGGAAGACTTCCGAAAGTTATTTTAGTAGTATGATCTCTGTATTTTTCCGGAGAAGCTGTTGATCTTCCCTTTTGTTTCTATGATAGAACTAATGAGCGGGCATCCTTATTCTATGCATCGACGCTTTCCTGTTATTATTTTGCTAACTGGGTTTGCACATCAATTGTTGCATTACCGACACTGTCTTGGAATCGATGCTGCTGATCTTCAGCACTTAATATATTTTGAAGTGTTTAGACATATCGAAACCTAGTTGGTAGTTCCTTTGTGTGCTACCCATAGTGATACTGTGCTCCGCACCAGAATCAATTAGTGTAAGTTGTTTTCCTGACGTCGTGTGGTGTCGGTTATTTTTTTCGACAAATTGGCAATTTGGCATGCTAGTCACCTTAGACGATTTCAATTGCATATTGAGGAGATTCTTCGTAAGTTCTGTTCAAGAGCTCGTTGAAACATTCCATGGCCAACATCGTGATCGCAACATCTGTGGTGATGTGAGCGTATATCGGGCTGATATTCAGGAATCAAGCCTTAATGTAGACTGCTACAAGACGTTCGCTTACGTGTCGACAACTCAAGATTTATTTTTTCGTTTTGCCTACTCCTACAGCTCTAAATATGTTGGAGTAGTTCATAAAAAGAATCTGCCGTGCTGACTATTGATACTCACGTAAATTTAGTGGCACGTACTCGTATGCTTACGGCTTCTGCTCATATTTATGAGCGTAAGTCAAGTCCAAATAGTCTAAGCTAGTATCCTACGGCTACTATGATGAATCAGCACAATCGATATTTAGTTACATTGACAGCAGTGAGGTTTGGCCGCTAATAGCCACTATAACTCGTACAAATTGAAAGTTGACAAATGAAGAAATTCGGAAACTTCAAGGGAAACTACCTGTTACAATTACTCGTATCTCATATTTAGATAGATACGGTTATGGTATTCTTCTCTGCAGACAGGTTTTATTATATGTTTGTACAATATATCACTATTTGAAGCTAAAATAAAATTTTTCTAACCATGATTTTGCTTGTGTTGCGTGTATCTGCTGTAGTACACAAGGTCAGGAGGAAGTGACATCATTCACATCAAAGTGTGAAGGTTGTGCTTGGTGGCAATGACCAAATGGCCAGCAAAAGTAAGCGAAACAATTGTTCAAGTAAATAGATTTGGAGAGTTGGAGTTGTGTTATAAATCTAGTTCCTTGCATAATTCCAATGTTAACAACTCTACTTGTACACGACGCTTTTGCTTATGCTTTAATAGTACTTTTTTTTACCAGTCTATTGGCAAATATTTATTTTCATAGTTTGTCTGCCAAAAAATAATAAAAAATTTTATCAAAAAAAATAGAAAAAAATAATAATTCAATGCAATCTACTCGTATCTGTATGTGCAATTGCGCATATCTTAACTTCAAAGGCAAATTAAAATGTTTAGTCTTTAATAGTCGGCTTTGCTTTTGTTTGTTCGCTTCGATTGTCTATTCTTTCTTCATCTTCATTTCAAACCATGAACGCACACAAGGTGCCTTGTTGGATATATTGTTTTAAAGAGTTTAAGTATGGGTCGTTAAAAACATAATCTAGCTCAAGAACTGCCAAAAACGAATGACCTCAAATCTCTAGTGTAAATTTAAAAATAGCATTTCTTCACAATGGCCTTTTTGTTCTTGACCCGGGTTTATTTGGTCTTTTGATGTATGGCTTGGCCAGAAGATTCCTAAGATGTTACGAAGGCATCTTTTCATGAAGGTTTTGCAGCGTCCTTATGAAGGTACAGATCACATTCCAGCGCTGTTTCCACGTTTGATCGGAACCGTCCCAGCTTGATTCTTGTGCTTAAAACATTGCTTCTCCAGATTTAAAATACCATACTGTACGCATCTTTTTTTTAGCAAATTTTGCTGTCCACACTATGTCGGTTCCACAATCTTCTGAGAATATATTTGAAAAATGTAGAAACTGCTGGAGGATGTGATATCTTACAAGGTGTTTGCTGTAGAGAACAGAAACAGCACTCATTTGGGTGCAGATTTGTCACAAGCGGCAGACTCAACCAAGAACTATTGAATTTCTGATTATATACCATATGCTCTTGCCTCTACACAAGGCGAAAATGTCATCACCAAAAAATGTATCCACAGGCTACAAGATATATGAGCATTGCCCTAAGTAAGGGAGACGAAATCAGCACACGATTTTCTTATATCAGTCTTGGCGGTCTCCGGATTATGGAATACTAAACCAAATTTTTCGGAGTCTTTGAGTTCTATGCCGCCGGCATCAAATACCGAATACTTGTGGCAACGCTGCCAACGAGCCATCAGCAAGGCCGCCACTAATGTGCTGGTGTTCCCCTGGCCAAAATGAAGTGGGTATACCAATATCAAAACTTAAATCCAACAATCCAGACGGTTACCATCCGAGTTTTATAGACTCTAACTGATCCGAAAGAAAACTTAATCGATGCAGACCATATATTCATCGATTTTAAGATTGCATATGACAGCACATATAAGAACGAGCTATATATATATATATATCCTTTTCTAGTTTTGGCAGAATGTCGATGCATACCGCTCGTTACGTCCTGAAGTTCAGTCACGATATAACTCAGACCTTTAATGGCAAAGAGGCTTTTGACGAGGTGACGCCTTGTCATGTGACTTCTTTAACATCACACTTGAAAGGATTGTGCGGAACTCACAAGTGAAGATTTGCTGTCTATCAACATTGAACTTAACAGTGCTGGCTTTATTTTGAGAGATTTTAGTTTTAAGTGCCTTTCTTTTAGCTCTGCTCCCACGTGGAGCTGGTAATCAGTGCAGTTATGATTTTTAAGATGTCGGACCCATATTTATTCTAATAGACCTGGCGGGATCATATGCCATTTACCGGCTTAAGGATAACATTTCAATTCAAGCTGTCGCAAACCTACTCAAATTCGATGAACAACAGTTGAAACGGAGATCTATACTCAAAACAATGTTCAACGATGTTCCACAAGGTGTTGATTTGGTGGTTGCAGGAGTATTCAGCGTGTAAGCCGTGTTCGGTGTTGATCGTTAAATCAAGATGTCCTCTGAGTCCATTCGGAATAGTTCTAGCTTTTTGTTAACCGACAGCCGCCTTGCCCTTTTATTATTTATACCAGTAGCTTGGAACTTTGATCAACAGCCATTTCCTAGGTCTTGTCGTATCTTTTTGCTGCTTTCTAATCGTTGATGAATAATGCGTTTATGTAGTTACGATTGTCACGCATTCCGCTAAGCTGCATTTCTTTTCTCTGCATGTGGCATTCACACGAAAAAACAGTTTATACCAAGTTTCCAATGGTCGTATTTTTTCTCAAGAGCGAAATTGCTTATTGGTTCTTTATTTGTGACAGGGTGATCCATTTTTCCCAGGGCGGTATTATCTCTCTACGTTTCAATGTCAGCTCTATTTTTGTTCAAACGTGGATACGATGTCTGAATAAATATTGGGTTAGATGGTATCCAAGCCTCGTATTGTCGTATCACCACCAGCCAACCTATTTCTCCTCTATTATTGGTCTCCTTTTAACTTTAAAATTTCCGATTAAACTCCAATACGATCTCCATTACAAGTCTTTTGCCATCCTGTGGCGATGCATCGCTTGTTATTGTTTTACCTCCAAATGGTGACCATTTGTGGAATCTGATGCGGTCTAAAGCAGGGCAGTTATGAAGGGACTATTATGAGGAATACACAATCGCTCTGATTTCTTAGTGTTTGGAAAGCCATCTTTAGTGAGGTTCTTAACGTGTCAGTCTAATGACTCAGTGCATAACTTTGGTTTGTAGGCTCCAGGGTTAAATACTTCTGGGACGAGTAGAGAGCAGACCGTTTCGTTCGGTAATCAGAAAGTTTCCATTTAACTTGGGAGAGCTGATGCATGATATCGTGATTCTTCTTGTGATGAAAAATAGCTCTGTATAAGCGTAATAGAAACTAAGGCCACAGCTGCGTGTCCAAGATGGGTGTATACCCAAGGCACATTTAAGAGTCCGGCGTCCGCAGTACAGGCAGTACACTAGGTTGAGGGTTTTTTACGTATATTCTTCATCTTGTCCAACAGCGACAAAAGAATGCATTCAAATCTGTTGAAATCAATGTCAAGAGACATAGTCATTTGCGTTTAGTTTTTGCAGAAAAGTGATGATTGGGGAAGTGTCATCGTTGTTAAATAATCTCTTGACGTGAGGGAAAGTACACCAAATACCACATGTCGTCCACAGTTAATTTTCCTCTTTGTTATCTTGTGTGTGTTGAGGGCTGTACAGCTGCGTGTTAGGGTTGTACGCAGTGTCGCTATGAAAATCTTTGGAAAAATCTGCAGTTATGAGAAGAAAAAAAAATCTGCAATCCATATAAAAAATCTGACTTCATTAATAATTTTTATTTTTATTTTTTTAATGACAAAACATAATGAATTCAATAAAAATACGAGGGCGGGTCAATAAGTCCGTGACTTTTGGATTAAAACACAGATTTTTTGATAAAAAAATAATTTTATTTTTCAACGTAGTCTCCCTTGAGCTCTATACACTTTGTCCAACGCTTCTCCAATTTTTTTATCCCTTCCAAAAAAAATGATTTGTCGAGGTCCTCAAAATAGGCCTTTGTTTGCGAGATGACTTCATCATTGGAGTCAAATCTTTTTCCACCATGCCATTTCTTCAGGTTTGGGAACAAGAAGTAGTCGCTCGGAGCCAAATCTGGAGAATAGGGTGGATGAGGGAGCAATTCATAGCCCAATTCATGGATTTTTGCCATGGCAACTGCACATGTGTGCATTGTCTTGGTGGAAAAGAACTTTTTTCTTGGCCAAATGAGGTCGTTTTTTTTCAAATCGTCATTGAATCGGTCCAATAAGTTGGCATAATATCCCCCATTGATTGTTCTTCCCTTTTGAAGGTAGTCAATGTGGATTATCCCGCGTGCATCCCAAAAAACAGTCGCCATAACTTTATTGGCTGACAAACCCACCTTGGCCTTCTTTGGCGCCGATTCACCCTTAGAAACCCACTGTTTTGACTGTTGTTTGTTCTCTGGTGTGTTGTGATGGATCCATGTTTCGTCCACGGTTACAAAACGGCGCAAAAACTCCTCCATATTGCGATTAAACAACGCCAAACCTTCCTGTGAAGTTGTTACACGATTGCGTTTGTGGTCGAGTGTGAGCAAACGCGGCACCCATCTTGCGGAAAGCTTTCTCATGCCCAAGTGATCATTCAAAATTGAAACCACTGAGCCATGCGAGATCCCTACGGCTTCCACAATCTCTCGCACTTTCAATCTTCGGTCGGCCAACACCATATCGTGAATTTTTTCGATTGTTTCGGGTGTAGAGACCTCAACTGGGCGTCCAGGACGTTCGGCATCTTCAGTGCTTGTACGGCCACAACGAAATTCAGTAAACCACTTTTTTACCATTGAAATCGATGGTGCAGAGTCCCCATAGTATTTATCAAGCTTAGCCTTGGTCTCGGTAATGGTTTTTTTTCGTAAGAAATAATGCGTAATAAGCACACGAAATTCACTTTTTTCCATTTTCTCCTCAAATTAGTGAGTAGTCTGATAAAAATAGCTGTCAAACACAAACTAACTGACGCAGCAAGTTTAAATTTTGACAGGAGTCAACTGACAGATGCCTGTTGACAGGAGCAGTGTTACTGTTTCAGTAAAGAGGTCAGAAATTCAAAAAGTCACGGACTTATTGACCCGCCCTCGTATGTTCAACTAAAGAAAGAAATCAATACATCTTTCCTGGTATAATAAACACCTTCTCAATCTAAAAAATGACAGAAATAAGGCTCATAAAACGTTTCTTGAATCTAAATCACACGATAATAGACTCAAATTTGAAAAGCTAAGGAAGGATTTTGAAACTCTTCAGAGATTTTTGTACAACCGATACATTTTTGACACGGAATGTCAGATCAAATGCAATAGTAAAATGTTTTGGATTTATTTAAACACCTCAGGCTTTCCTAATTGCATGAAATTTAAAAGCCTTGAATGCAAAACTTAGAAGGTAACCTGGAATTGTTTGCGAGCTTTTTTAAATCTGTTTACAGCTCTAATTGCTTCGATGTCTTGAATTATCCTAAAAGTATTATCCCAAATAGAATTAACATTGATTCCCTTCAACTAGAAGAATTTGATGTTTTCAATGCTCCGACTTCATTTCTAACTCTCTTTTAAAGAATTGCTCTTCTACCCTTTCTCTTCCTCTTGCAATTTATTTAACGCCTCTTTACATAAAGGTAATTTTCTTGATAGATGGAAATTATCGCGTATTTTACCCATTCACAAAACTGGATCCAAAAGTGATGTTGAAAATTACAGGGGCATCTCTAAGATCCTAAAAATCCCTAAGTTATTTGAATCCATAGTCAAGAACAAACTTTTCTTTCTAGTGAAAGAATACATATCACCTGAACAACATGGCTTCTTAAGTGGAAAATCAACCGCCACTAATTTGATGAAGCTATGTATCAAATTGACACGATGTATACTGAATTTTCCAAGGCTTTCGTTTACTGCTTCTAAAATTAGAAATCTTTGGTTTTCACTCGCGGATGCTGACCTGGCTTGATTCGTACCTTAGTAATAGGAAACAATGTGTTGCAATCAATGGTTCTTACTCTAGATACTTCGACGTCAAGTCGGGAGTTCCTCAAAGAAGTCATCGTGGACCTCTCTTGTTCCTTATTTTTATAAATGGTATCGTATCTTCTTTATCTTTATGTAAGCAGATTACTTTTTCTAAAAGTTCATTTCCGATAAAAACTCAATATCTCTTTAACAATGTTCCCTTAACTATATGCAAATCAGTCAATGACTAAGGTGTTATTTTTGACAATCAATTTCACAATGCATTGAAACTAGAGGAGTTCAAATATCTATTTGCAGGATCTCAGGTTGATGTTGTTTGTGTGTCTGAGACTTGGTTTCATTCGGATGTCGAAAACAAACTGTATGAAGTGTCTGGTTTCAATGTTTTCCGCGGTGATCGAGTGGGTCGAGTAGGTGGAGGATCTGCTATTTATGTGCGCGAAGGGTTGCAGTGTACATCTGTTTGTAATTCTATGCAGGACACAGGGCTAGACAATTGCTTCGTCAAAATTGTATGTGAGAGTCAAAGAGTTCTATTAGGTACTGCTTACAGGCAAATCAATCTGTAGACTATATGCCGTTAGTAACCATTCTAGAGCAACTTTCCTATAGTAGCTCCCATGTTGTTTTATGCGGTGACCTTAACTGCAATTTGTTGGATCTGAATGTCTCTTCTCATCTGCTAAATAACTTTAAAGCGCTGAACTTATTCCCTGTAAATATAGAAAGTCCTACTCACTTCCAAGGTGATTCAAGTACTCTGATTGACCAATTTTTTGTTAGTGATGTAAGTAAGATCCTACTTTATAGTCAGCTTAAAGCTTCTGGTTTCTCGAGACATGATCTCATTTATTTAACCTTAGATTTTAAAAACAGGCCAAAAGAGATCATCTTCCAGTTTCGAGACTTTAAGAATGCGAACTACAGTGAGTTGCTGTATGACATTCAGTGTACTGATTGGAATAGTATGAGGTACATGCAGTCTGTTAACGATAAAGTTGTGTTTTTTCAAGAGCAGATCAGATACCTATATAATAAACATATCCCACTAAAATCAAAAGTTATCCGTAGAACGTCGCCAGCCTGGCTCAGCAGCGAAATTAAGAAGCTGATGCTGCAACGTAATACAGCCTATAGTCTATGGAGACGATATAGAGTCGAACCGCTATATCGGGAATACTGCCGTTTGCGGAACAAAGTGGTGCTAGACATAAGGTCCGCAAAGACGCTTTACTATGAAAATAGGTTAAGCCAAAGTTGTTCTTCAAAAAATAAATGGAAAACTGTTAAGGAACTTGGAATTGGAAAAGAGATTCCAAAAATAGCCGATAACATTGACTATGAACTCTTAAACGCTAAATTCGTCACAAAACCATCCTCTTTCACAAATGAAAACGAGTATAATACATTTGATCCTTCAGACAATCTTTCGGTTTCGTATGTATCAGTGATCAAGAGATTGTCGAAGCGGTTCTATCAATTAAGTCAAACGCAACCGGCATCGATGGTGTTGATGCCCGGTTCGTAAAAATTCTCCTTCCTTACATTCTTTCTTTCATTACCCACATTTTTAATAGCATAATAACAGCTTCTGACTATCCACGTGAATGGAAGAGCGCAAAAGTTATCCCAATCCCCAAAAAAGGTAATGGCGATTATAGACCCATAGCGATTCTTCCATTTTTAAGTAAAGTGTTTGAAAAAATAATTTTGAAGCAAATGCAAGCATATTTGTCTATACATAAGCTAGTAAGCAGTTGTCAGTCCGGTTTTCGTCCCAAACACAGCTGCAAGACAGCATTATTGTCAGTAGTCGATGACATTAGGAAGTCGTTGGACAAAAAATATGTTACTTTTCTAATTCTCTTAGACTTTTCAAAAGCGTTCGATACTGCTAACCATGTTCTACTTTGCCAAAAACTTCAGACCATGTATAATCTCTCCAAAGAATCGGCAAAGCTTATTTATTCCTACCTAGTAGATAGGTAGCAATGTGTTGTGGTCAACAATAAAACTTCGAGCTTTCTTAGGGTATCGAATGGAGTTCCTCAAGGATCAATACTTGGACCTGTCCTTTTTTCTATGTACATCAATGACTTGTCACAAATTGTCCAACGGTGTCTGATCCACATGTATGCCGATGATGTCCAATTGGCTTTGAGTGGAAATATCAATGTCTTAGATCAAGTTGTCGCTTTGATGAATGAAGAATTGGACAATATTTTTCTCTGGGCTCAACGTAACTTTCTATGTTTGAATCCGGCAAAATCGAAAGCTCTCGTGATTCATAGGAAAACACAGAACCTATCTACCTTTCCACCGATAAAACTTGTTGAAGAAATCGTCCCCTTTGTTCGCACTCTAAGAAATCTCGGACTTATTTTCAACGACTCCCTAACATGGACTGACCATATAAACTCTGCTATTGGCACGGTTTATGGAGGGCTTCGTATGCTTTGGTCGACTCAGATTTTTACACCTACATCTATAAGAACTATGCTGTCGAAAACGCTCATGCTGCCAATTTTGCTGTATGGGTGTGAGGTCTATGGCAAAGTTGACACAATTTCTAAAAGGAAGCTTAATTTTGTATACAACAATATTGCTCGGTATATCTATGGACTCCGAAATTATGATCACGTGTCAGTTTACTTAAAGTGTATTGTCGGCTGCACGTTCGATAACCTGCTAGTGCTTCGATCCTTATCTTGCCTGCATGACCTCATACAGACACATCAACCTGAGTATCTCTATACCAGATAAGTTTTTCCTCGGTCGCAAAGGACTCTGACCTTAATGCAAACTCCACATTCTTGTCTGACATCGGAGCGGCAATTCTTCGTTCATGCTACTCGCCTATGGAACTCCCTGCCCCGTGAACTAAGAGGAGTCAGAAACACAACAAGATTTAGGAATTTACTTTTGAGGTACTTGGCCAGTGAGTATAATTAATTAGCATATTCAGTTTAAATTGTTGGTATTTATTTATTATTTGTTTTGTTTCGATTAAATTCTTAATTAATGATCTTTTTTTAAATTCACATGTTTGTTATTTGAATCTTGTTTTCTTTTCTTATTTTTTGTTTTTGCTTTATGTTTTTTATTTAAATATTTCTTGTTGTTCAACCAATTTCGTTTGTTATCCCTATGTTTATTTTATTATGTTCAATTTGTAAACTTAATTTTAAGGCTTTCACTATTTTATAAGATTTATCTTACTGTGATAAGCAATTTCCTATTCAAAAAATACAAATACAAATACTTAACTTTGAATTGCATTTTAACCAAATGATTTGTTAAGCCTGTTCTATGATGGGGTTTATTAAAAGAAGTAGTAAAGCATTCTTAGATCCATACACTTTGAAACAGCTATTCATTTCGCTTGTACGGCCAATTCTGGAATACTGTGTGGTTATCGTAAATCCTCACTATAATATCTACTATATTCTATGAATTGAAAGGGTACAGAGATCTTTCACTCGTTATATGTTGCGAAAATTTAATTGGGAAGTATCCCTTCCTTCATACAGGCAAAGATGTCTTCTCATTTACTTAAAACCATTATCTGTAAGAAGAAAGATTCAAAGATTCAAGAAATCCTCTTTGTTGAAGATATTCTTAACGGTAAAATTAGATGCCTCGGACTCCTTATGAACTTCCGTTCTTGTTTTCCAGAACGCCCTTTATGCGATCGCCCCTTATTGCAGATAACTTTACACAGAACAGTGTATGGTTAAAATGAGCCAATAAATAGATGATGCAAATCATATACTCGTAATAGCGTTTGCAATTTAATCGATTCAGATTCTACATTGTTAATTTAAGTTAGGCATAAGTTATATTATATATTAAGTTAAGTGTAGTCTGTAAGAATCTTGTATTCGGTAGATGAAATAAATAAATAAATAAACATTGGCTAATTTGTTTATTTTTTTAAATTCTCTATATAAAACTCTATACATTTCCATTTAAAGTTGATTTTAAACAAAGTCAAAACTGTCCACAAATCCATCATCTTTTCATAGACGTACTTTCGAATTTTTGAAGCAAAACATTTTTTTCCAATTTTCAACAACACCTTAGCAATTTCTAACAAACACAAATCATTGTAGCTTGGCTCAACAACTGTGTGGGACATGGAAATCATCGCTACTTCTTTCTTTACATGGTGTACACCACAGTTGGTTGTCTATTCATAATAGTGCTTGGCTTAGAGATTGCTTACAAATACCGGTCGCTGGAACAAGAGGAAAGTTGGTCTGAAGCGGAACCTCTACTTGGACAACCAGTGAAATTCAACTTGAGTGGCCATATAATTCCAATTGTAAGTATCATTATCATCACTATATTTCCCCTAACCTCTTTGATCGATAAAATCTGTTGAAAATACATACAAATTGTTTTGACCTCTTTCCCCTTCATTCAACAGACACATATAAGTGAGTATGATGATGGTATCGATGGATTACAACCTGCAAAACATAATCTTCCCACACCGGCTCCTAATCTCGATGCCGTTGGTAGAAGGCGCGCAGTCATCTTTATGGCATTCATTAATGTGGCGGTCGTTATTGCTTTGGGATCTTTGACGGTTTGGCATGCCAGATTGGTTACAAATGGTGAGACAAGCATTGAATCACATGTTAATGCATCGGTGAGGTCAAGATTCTTAAGCGAAAACAAAATCTACATCAATCCTTATGATTTTGGTGCTCGCAAAAATTGGAAACTGTTTCTTGGTCTAGTCAGAGGAAGGTAGGTTTAAAAAGCCTCGTATTGGTACATACATTTGTTTTTTTTTAATGATTTCTTTGTTTTTTTTTTCGTGTTGAAAGGTCCTTTTGGAGACATGTCTTGCTGCCCTCAATACATAAACCTGAAGAAAATGGTCTAGGGTTTCACACAGTAAAGGATGAGTTCTTATGGTGAGACAAGTGTCCATAAATCTCTCAACATCGATCGTAGTCAAATTTTATTCTTTACAAAGTCCTATACACATTCAACATTTTATTAGATTTAAGTTTTAGTATTTATTTATTAAACAATTTGCTTTCTTAGAAAAATTTATTATTTTTTTTATTAAAGGAGGTATCAAGGTGTTTGTTTTTATTGTAAATAGTTATGTTTGAGCTTGCAAATACTGTTTCTGTAACCGAATGTACTATGAGGAAAGCTTTCAAGGATTTCAAAATGTGAACGAGACACAGACACAATAAGTTTGCCCTTAGAGTGTACATTCTTTCCGTCAAGAATGAAAGCGAGTTCAGATTGAGTGAATACTTCTTTTAGCTTATCAGTTCTGCGGTCTGGAGTAGATATTGCCAAATTTACAGAAAAGTTGGAGAATGTTGGAAGCGTATGTGTTGAAGTGCATTAGTCCACTATTTATAAGATCGAATGGCATTAAATCAAGAAAGAACATTCAGTGGCCGTTTAATCCCCGATCCGGGTAACAGAAAGGGCCTGCCCTCAAAGGTAGGAGTTGTGCTATAGACTAGTTACATAAAAACCCTACTATCGATAACAAACCAAGAGCCTCGAAGAAAGACGTATCAAAGTTGACGAACCTACCTTCTTTCAAAAAAAAAAAAATAAATTAATTAATTAGTCCATAGGACTGTAGCACAATCATTTTGAGTGCTGGTTTTTTGTAAACAGCAGAGCCTCCCGCCACAGAAAAATAGAAGAAATTCACGATGCAATGATCCTTCGTACGAAAACCTCGACGATATACACATAATTTTAAAAATTATGTTATATGTTATTATGTTATGTAATTCCACAAAAACGAAGAAATATTACTGCAATCGCAATAAATCCCTGGACACGATTGCGTGTTCAAAAAGCTCTTGTTAACCTCCATCGATGGAAAGGTGCCCAATGTCCTGGGTTTCACTCGACCATCATCACGAAAACCCTGGTTTGATGAAGAGTGCAAACAAGCACATGTAACAAAAACAACTAGCCAAATGCAGAATGAGTCTTTCAACTTGGACGTCGTAAAGGTCCCATAAAATGAGAATAGCATTATCCAACCGACGGTTGGGTGCTGTTGAAATAGGGTAGGCACTGAGTGGTGTCGGCAACTTGGAGGTATCCAATGTTGCAACTGGTGTCAGTGTCCATCTGATCTCGACTTGTTAAACTTATAAGCACGAGTGCTGACAAAAAAAAGAAGCACTATATGGTAACTGGATGGATTCCCTAGATGCAATCAAAGGTGAAGTAAAATTCCGGAACACTTGCACATTATCCGGGCTACTCCGACATATTTGGAGGTCAGGCCGCAATGATTTCTGAGACCAAGTCGGGGTCTTTGAAAAGAGATGGTGTTGGATGAGCTCTTTATACACCACTGGCAGCGTTCACATCCTCAGTGTAACCGACCCCTCTTTCTAGTGGTATGCCGCCGGAATAACTGCCCAGTTCCTAAATACAAAAAAAACTAGGATACGGATGGATCTATGCACGTGGAACGCTAGGTCCCTTAATACGTCACGAGCAACGGAACAAAGAGCGTCGATACCGCCATTTAAGTAATGCGAAGGGATGAGACTAAAAAAAAGGGGATGAAAAACTGCGACATCTACTGCTGTGATTGTTATCAACGGCAAAAGCAGCGCCTATTTCGATGGGGAGTTGTCGTTGGAGGCAGGTTTCCGGCATGTGAACGAGCGTCTTAAAGTAGTCCGCATCAAGGCTAAATTTTCCATTATTAGGCTTTAAAGAACGCACACACCCACAGAGGAAGAAGAAGACCCCTACGAGCAATGTCCTAGCTTTGACACTAAAATTGTCCTTGTCGGTTTTAATCCAATGCTTGGAAGAGAGGGCATATTTGGTAGTAATGTCAGAAGGTGTAGCCTTCACGGCAGTACCTTAGATAACGAATTCAGGCTAATAGACTTTGCAGTGGGGCGAAACATTGTCGGAGCTAGAACGTGGTTCCCTCATCTTGATATTCGGTGCAAGAGACTCCTCCAGTATTAGGGAAGTCGAAACGTTCCGAGGTGCCAACATTTACTTGAACGCAAAGGCAAAACTAATAGTGTGAGGAATTTCGACGTCAGATGAATGTCGGCTATCACATGCAGCTAAGCAAGATGCCTTCAAAGTAGTGCTGCATAGGAGCACTAGAGCTGCTCACGAGCTCTATAAGCAGAAGAGAATAGAGTAACACTTGCTTCTTAGGAGGAAATAGAAAAAGGACGAGAAGCGTGCCGTCGAGGAAATTAAGAGATGGTACTACCAGAATGAGATTCGGAAGTTTTACCAAAGAGGAAAAAAAAAACATGCCACGGACACAAGCCCCGAACCAAAGCGTGTAGAGACAAACAAGGGAACATCTCAGTAGAGTCACAGTCGATGCTTAGGATCTGGAAAGATCACTTCTATAGACTGTATAACGTCGTTGACAAAATAAATACCGCTGTCAGGCAGAAATAACCTTTCAACCTGAACTATTTGGACCAACAATTCCGTACACCCGACCAAGATAAAGTGAAGATAGCTACATCTAAGCTTAAGGCCAACAAAGCTGCTGTAGCAGACGGCCTGACTGCCGAGCTCTTCAAAGCGGCAGGCGATGACTTGGTAAGGAGCATACACCAACTCATCTCTAAAATATGGTCCGGCGAAAGTATGCCCGATAAATAGAACCTCAGCATTGTTTGTCCGATCCCCAAGAGAAGAGATCCTCTGAACTGGTCCAACTACAGAGGCATTAGTCTTCTTAACATCGCATATAAGATCTTATCTACCGTATTGTGTGAACGCCTGAATCTGTTCGTCAACAACCTGATAGGTCCATATCAGTGTGGCTTTGGGCCAGGAAAGTCCCACCATCACACTACGGCAGATCTTGTAGAAAACCCATGAGCTTCAGATGGATGCACACCACATATTTATGGATTTTAAGGCCGCGTATGACAGCATCTATAGAGACAAGATACACAAATCAATGTCTCGTCCGTCTGTGCAGGATGCCGATGGAGAATGCTCCATTTAGACTAGCCGATGTGCTGTCATGCGATTGCTTCAACATCATACTTGAAAGAATAGTCCAAAACTCGCGCGCAAATATAAGAAGCACAATCTTTCAAAAGTCCGTCCAATTACTTGCATACACCGATGATAAGATATTGACATAAGCGGAAGAAAACACCGTGACAGTTCTCGTGAGTATTGAGATGGAAGCGGAGAAAATGGGTTTAGTCGACATCTCGGACAGAATGTCACCCTTGACAGATACAACTTTGAGATAGTTAAAAGCTTTGTTCAGTGAGGAAAAACTAGAACAGAACAGCACAAATTTGTGAAAAACGTCAAATCAAATGAGAACAGAAAAGTACAGCCCATATGAGAGTTGTCAAAAGTTAATACATTTATACTTACTATTTTCTAAATTCAAACGAGTGTTTGGCGAACACTGTACAAGAACAGATTGTCTTTTTTCAGATTTTATCATAATCTGTTCCATCGCTTTTCAAAAAATAATTCACAAATCACGAAAAATTTCCCTTGATTAAGCAAATTACCGCCAACCTATAAAACAATTTAAAATCACAGCTGATTTTGACACTTTACACAATTGTGTTCTTCTTCAAGAGTAGGTGCAAAATTCTTTGTTCCGAGCAGTTTGGAAAAACCTCACTGAACAAAGCTAATATCAATTCAATTGCCAATCGCGGCTTCTTTGGGCTTAGAAGGGAATTGACTCGCAAAGCCTTCTTTCGAACAACAAAAGTGACCCACCTAAAGGAAGTAAGTACGATACAAAGAAAATAAACAAAGGTACTTGGACTAAGTGGATTTTAATATCAGTTGTGAAATGGTGAAACTTCATTTTACGTTTTCAGTGCCGTAAAGAAATCAACATTTAAGCGAACAAGCATTATTTTGTTCTACTAAAAGTTGATAGGATTCGTAGTTACGTGCCGTGTTAAATAAAACATATTAAAAAAAATTTAAATCAGAAAAAACTACTCACATCAATGCGGCCAGAGTAAAAGTTCAGCATTCCAATTTGATTATCATCAGGTCAACATCGGATTGCAATATCCGCACAACTCGACCAGATACTCAATTTATATTTAATTTAATTTAATTTAGTCACGGTATACTCATATACGTATATAAAATGCAACTCCAAGCAAATCGGATACACGTATTCGAAGAACTGCATTGATTGAGTCATGTAAGATGAATGCAACAACAGCAAGGCAACATCCACACTCGTAAGTCAGTCGTAAGCGTAACTGATTACATCTTCCGTAACTACGATTTCCAGTTTTATCTTAAACTGAGTTACTGGCAAATTTGGTGTCATCACATCATAATTTTTATTTTCCTTTATAATTTTTTCGATAATGGAAAGTTGTTTCGTGTTTTATTGTCAGCGTTTACGAGTATCACTGTCGTAGGTTGGATCACTTTCTGTCATTCTAATGGCTATCAGTGATTATCATGACAGTAACACGATTATTTTGGTTTGGTTTTGGTTTGAATATATACATTCAAAAACTTTTAGGTGTAAAATTCACTAATAGTGTTTATTGCACTAATTTATGGATGATTAAAAACTCGTTCAAATAAATAATAATACCCACTCATTCTGCCATTCCAGTTCCCCTTGCAGCTGTCGATGCTTTTAAGATAAATGGATAATATTAGGTAGAAAGTAGATAGAGTGATAATTAGTTATGGATTTTTGTGATCGCAGTTTTTATCTTGGTGAGGTTAATCCTTCATACAGAGCTCACTTACTTCTTCTTTTAGGACTGCTGACTGCCCTCAGATTTGGATTGGGATGGCATACCAACAATGAAGTTCGTAGCGAGAAAGGAAATAAAAAAGAGATGTAACGAACCACATAGCACCCTCGCCGCTTGCAGTCGAAGAATGAGCATATGCGCTTGACTGCTATCATTCAGATTTCACAGACATCCAGGGAATGTGATCGAAGGAGCAAGCATAAGGAGGATGAAAAACTGAGATATCTGCTAATTTGATTACTATAAAGAACTGAAGCAGTGTTAATACGCGGCAGACTAAGGCAAGAAATCTGTAGCTCTCGAAACATGCGCTACCACCCTATGACAGTCCGCATCAAGGCTTCATTCTCAAACACAAGCCTAATATAGATTCATGTCTTTACAGAAATCAAGGACCATCAAGGAAAAGATACTACCTAGTCCTGCCATAAGTTCTGTTACAAATATAAAACGTTATAAAAAAAAAAACAATAAACATACTTTATTCAAAATTGTTTCATTTATTAGACCACAATATTGGTTTTTAAAAAAAAAAATGAATTCACTCGAAATGACTGCCTTTTGCTTCAACACAAGCTTCCAAACGGGATGGCCATTGGGCTATAGCGGCACGTACGGTTTCCATGGAAATCGTCGACGTTGCGCTGGTTAATACTGTTTTAAGCCTTTCCAAATTTCTGTGGGGAGTCTAGCCGGCCATGTTCTCCAATTCTGAATACAAACTGTAATTCAGTGGATTCAGATCTTGACTCCCCGACAGCCAGACGTTTGCTGCTTTAAAGCCAGGAATGTTGATTCTGAGCCACTCCTTCGTGGTTTTGGCTTTGTGCGGTGGATCAGAGTCTTTTTGGAAAATCCATCTGTATCTATTGAAAAAGTTATTGGTCAAACCATTCACAACACCCTTTAGCTTATCTTCTTGGTACACCTTTGGGTCAGTTTTTACGTATTTTTCACAGAAATGAAGGGATATGACACCAAGATGAGAGACCCCCTACCAAACCATTACGCAAGCGGGATGATGTCCACGTTGAACCTTTGGAACAACTTTTTTCGCTTCTTGGATGAAGTGGCATCAATTTTGTCACTTTGTTTGTTGAAAACTTCTTCCCCGCTAAAAATTTTCTAATCCTTAAACAGAATGTTTTAAGCCTAAGTTTTTATTAGTTGAGGAGTTAGAAAATGCACTGTCGACCGACGATAGACTTTCATATGCAGATCAACCCGTTTCAGCCTAGACATGGACCTGGTTGATATATCCAATGGCTTGGGCATGATCTTCTGCTTCCTAAGGGGATTTCTCCGAATTCGGTCACGCACTGCCTTAACTACTGCATTCGTACGCACGACGCGTGCGCGACAATCCAGACAATTCACCGAAGCGAGCAATAGCCCGGTTAACGAATATTCTCGGTATTCCGAGTGGTTTACCAACTCGAACACTTAGCCACCACTATTTCCGCACTTATGCATCACTATAACCGCGACTCGATTCTCTTTAACGCCCCACTCCATGGTAATAGTTTGCAAACTGAAACCAAACTGACAAGTATTTTTCACTGATCAGTGTATTTGTGATGAAAAAAAGTTAACGGTTCTATTCCCGTAAGAAGTTTTGGACGATAAACACTAGAAATTGTGTAACAGCACTTATGGCAGGACTAGATATATACGAGCATTATCCTAAGGAAAACGGACATTGGGTAAGCGAAAAGTAAATGCCGCATGCATTGCGCCTTGCGACACAAAACCTCAGTAGATCAAAATATAAATCTTGGCTTAAGATTGTAATTAAGAAGTAAGGCGCTATCTTGAACAACTAAGGAGACTCTATATAAGATTTCAATACTTGGTTATTTCGAGAAGAAATTCCTTGCAAAATATATATTAAGATAGTTGAGCAAGTGATACATCACAAATCCATTTCTGAGTATCGAGACGCAGCAAACGAGTGGTAGATATTACAATAGTTTAACCAGGAAGTCGTTTTGGCTTTGCTCGCTTGGTCTGTCAGAGCGTCATCCAATCTGCTATTATACTCACTTGAAACCCAACAATGGCACCCTAAACGAGAAGGAAAGTTAGCCTTTTTCATTCTTCATGGCTGAATGCCCATTTTTAATCCACCAATCGTCTATTACATCCAGGGCTGCTTGCAATTTAAAGCAGACTTGATTCAAACAACTGTACAACCATTTCATCTCCATAGGCTTAGGCTGAGACGGTTGTAGTATTGAGAGCGTTAAGCAGTGAGTTGGCCAACTTGCACTTTAGAAGGGGAGAGAGAACTCCGTCTTACGGGAAACCTCTGTTTACACCCGCCATTATATATTGTCCACACCAACATTCGCGATCACTATCCCATTCAACAGCATTGCTTTTATCTATTAAATAAGTAATTTATCTATCTTTTCTGATGTTTGTCTTATCTGATGTCTGTTCGAGATACACAATGCCGTCAAAAGTTGCGTTGTCAAAAACACTCTCATTGTCGATGCAAATGCTCAGATTGCATTCTTTTTTATGGAGTGCGTCTTAAATTTTGCTTACTAGATTTCGAAGTGCGGTCTCGCAGGATCTTCCGCATTGGTAGGCATATTAAATCTTGAACGGGGTATGTATTCACAAAGCAGTATTGTGCACTTAGGGTTAGATCATTCTCTCAGCCTGAAGGAGTCACGAACAGATCTCTGAAACTCTTATGCCCAGTTTCTGTCACTGTGAAACTGGGCATTAAAGAACGTGTGGTTATCCTTTTCGGTCTACTATTCTTACTGTTCGACAGGGTTTCGGTAGTGAAGATTCCCTTTAGAGTTACCAACAGCTGATCTATACCATTCTGTTGCATTACGGACTATATGCTTCTGATGCCAGGCGACTGGAAGTCATCATAGGAAACCATAGTCTTGTTCGTCCCCACAACCGATGGGAGATATAAGCAATGTGTTGGATTATTCAGCTCATTAGGAGCTTCGGTAACAGGCTGTGAACTAGTTCTGATAAGGTTACCTGAAAAGGTGGTCTCCAACATAAGAAAGTCTCTTCTTTCAACTTAGTGTAGGTAGTAGGTGCCATAAGAATTTCTGAACAATTACAACCTGACAGATTTTTCTTTTGAAGATTTTGAAGATCTGTAAAGATTCATGTCTTCCTCCAAATTGGTCTTGACTGACTGGCTTAGAAGTTTTCGGGATTCTATTGGTAGTATACGTTCTATATTGAAATGTGTGATCTACGCTGTGGTTTCCTAATCGTAACTGAACGAAATTTTACTTGATTATTGAGCGCACCACTTAGATATTGAACAGCTTTCTTTAGTCTTTGCCTTCTTCTACGAGCATTGCCGGATTTGCTTAGCATCTGAGGTACTACTACAATATGAATTATTCACCTCTATCACATTTGTCGGTTTCGATTGACAATCGACTTGGTTTCAACTGACTAGGAACATTCCACATGGCGTATTTGTATTTTGTATTAGAATAAAACATATTTTCGATATCAACTGCTAAAATGTTTGGCGAATCGGGAGCGGGGTGCCTGAAGTAATGCACGAACCTATTAAAACATTCATGAATTATATTAGCTTGAACTTGATTATGCTGTAATTTAATTATGAAAACATACTTCTTGTCTGGCAAATTAGCTTGGCCTGCTTAAACGTAATGTTCTTTTTGTTTTCATGTTCTTCGCCTTCTTCGCTACTGCTATTAAAATGCTCAATTTATAATATTTTTTTTTATTTATTACAACTTTAAAAAAAAACGATAGTAAGAATAAATAAAAGTGAGCAGTCAAAACCAAAAATATGTGGGCAGTCTGTCTAAAAGAATCTAGTAGACGTCTTGTCAGTCGAATAAAAGATGGAATCTAGATTTTTCATCGACTCGACCTGACAGAAGACTCGAGTCGTTTTTGACTTCCGACAAACGTGATTATTCTTACAAACAGATATTTGGTCGGTGGATGTCATAAAATATCACCTTTTGTTGGCGATGTCACGTAAGGAACCATAATAAACATAAAACCGTGTACATCAAGGTTCCGGAAATACTTTTTAAGGGACTAATAAGTCATAATGGCGAATGACAGCATTACAATATCTGGATCATATTGGCTTATCTGATGCCCTTCGATGGAAATATCCTTATATGTGAAATAATACGAGTATCAATAGCTCATATAATCCATAGATCGCCCAAATAAAATTGTTAATATACGAGTATATTTGGATGTTTTTTCCTTTATAAGTTAGTCCCAGGTATAATCAAGACATTCCCCTGCATTTATAATTTCACGATATTCGAAGAGTAAAGTTCACTAGTCCATGAAATGAACAGTGTCTCGCTTAAGTTGCTTTAGTTTCGTTGTCTTAACCGACAAATATGAATATCTGTCAGACTTGTTTTAGAAACAAATTGACCAACAAGTATGGTCAACCTATTATGCAATTCCAAGAGTAACTTCCCACCAACGCCGCTGGATCAAACACAATTTAAATAAAACGACACTTTGCACTTGTTACCGTTACATCAATAAAACCTGAATTCCCATAAACTCACATATATGTATATTCCGTATTTACGAGTACCGCCACAACCAATTATTACAAATACTCTATCTAACAAGAAGCCTAAATGAACAACATGACAAAAACGCCACAAACAAACCAAAAAAAAACCGCCAAAGGTCATCTCTTAATAAATCCAAATACCTACCCAACAAAAGTCAACGCCGCAAGAAGAAAAAAAAGGTAACTCACACCATGACGTAGCCAAAGAGGTATCAAATACCAGTTTCTACTTAATATCCTACAAACTAGCAACACATTGTGGTAATGACTTTGACTTAAGACACCTCGTTCAAATGCACAATGAAGCGCCATCTGCAGTAGTACATCATCGAAAAAAGCTCTTTGCCTCTATTAGCCAAGTGCATTGCATTCGAACCGCCCCATATACACACATACATACTAATCCATATGTGCTAATGGCCAGAATTGACAAGTCCTTGATCCAAAACTTTGTAAACTTTACAAAAAAAAACGCAAAACTTCATGCAACCATTTAAAGTAAGCCACTCAATCAGGTACTTGGCAAGCTTCACATGCAGAAAGCCCAGTTGGCGTGCCCAAGCATCCATGACATACACACGGAACGGATCCGAGCATAATGGTGGGAATGACCCGCGAGATCAAAACCATGATCAGCACAGACGGTTTTCAGCTTCACTTTTCAGTCAATCGATAACTGCCGAATGTAAAAGACTGCCCAACTGAAACGTCACTGCGTCACAAATTAAAAATAAAAATATCATAAAGAAACTCGTAGACGTAAAGTCAGTGTCGCGTTCGTGTCGGTTTTATCAGACGTCGATTTCGCGCCTTGCTTGATTGCGTTTCTATAAAAGCAGCACCTCGCCTCGTCCCGTCATCGTCGTCATCTCGTTGTCTGTGAGATTGAATTCATATTTTCGATCGTTTTTGAAAGATTTGTTTCATAGCGCTCTCTGGTGGTGCATTAACCAAGTTTTTGGGTAATTTTCACTTTTTTACGTAATTTAACGGTAGGAAGGCAAAACAAAACAAAATCGTTGTCGTAGTTTCTTTTTCTGACAGTCGCCTGAATTTAATAAATCATTTGAGACACTTGATCTATATTTGCGAATTGGCTTTTTTTTCGCAAGTTTCGTTTTGTTTACACTGTCAGTTATCCAATCGTAACGTAAATGGAGAGCACAAAGCGTAACATAGTTTAAGCACTGTGGACACATATTCATACGTACGCGCCGGTTATGTTGAGTTTGAACCATTCCTAATGACCCCAATCGAACTGAATGATTAGATAGATAAATCGACAAAATCGATGACAGTTGAAGACGTACTTACGTAATAATCTACTACTTTCTATTTCATCTCAGTGGATCACCAGAGGTTGGTATGTGGTTACCAGTGTTGTTTTCGCTACAGGATTTGTCATAGTTGCCTTTGTTGGGTGAAGAGTTATGCGAACTGGTTTGTGGCGACGAGTTCTCCTAAATCGAGAGTAAACCAATTGGAAAAGTTTAATTTGTTTACAAATTTTGAAGTTAGATATTTTGGGAATACATACTCGTAAATGCTTACGAACAAGAGTACATCTTAGATGGAGTGTTTACCTGTTCCGGAAATGTGCACAAAATTGTGACTATAAAGCTCGTCTTTAAGTGGAGTCATAGAGGTCTTATGGTATTTTTTAAGTGAGATGTAGGTAGGTTTTATGATGTCGGTACTTTGCGTGCTTTTACAATTCAAATATGACTTGCAACATGGAAAAGGTGAATTTTAGTTGGCAACAGATTGAGTTCAAATTGTCAATGTTTACTTTATGTGAATGTTTTGATAGTTTGACTTTGACGTAATGTCTACTCTACCGGTTAGATGACTGGTTATTCAAAAACGATTTCAACTGTGGACATACTCGTAAATTTGAATTTATCTTTTGAAATTAAACACACAACGGCTGTTTAAATGAGTGCTTTAAGATTTTATTAAGTCGATTTGATTGTTTGTGGATCGTTGAGGAAACTTGTTTGTTTTCTTTCGGTTTAAAACTGTAATTCATTTTCTTTTTGTTATGATTTTGTTTGTCAGCATAAGATATGTTTGATATTTTCTACAGTACATACGAAAGTCGTAATAACTTATTTAAAAAAATTCTCTTCCTTCTCAAAGCAGCGATTTCCACTGCCTAAGAGCATGTTGAATGGGTGATTTAGGTCATCCATTGGGATGTCCTTTAGAACGTTGATACTCGTATAAGCCTTTTGGATTCAAAGTTCACAAAACGCTTTCAAACCATGCCAATACAGAAAGTGGTTGACAGTTAAAATGCTCCTATTCGTTGAAATGTCATGAAATTTTGACAGTACATCAGAAATGAGATTATCTTTTCGACGAATGTAATTAGTAGTAGATGGCCTTTCTAGAAAACCCTGTTTACTTTTGAATGTACCTTGTAGCCTAGGCCTCTGTGGGAAGAGACCTATATGACTGAATATATTTTTTCTTTAGTCGTGCTACATTTCGCAGTGTGCCTGACCTTAACCGCCTCCGCTGTCCCGTTGACAACAGGTTCTTAGATTTCCTTATACATACATTTAATCTGGCAATACGATTATATTGCAGTTGATTGATGTGTATTCCCTATTAAATCATTCTTTCGTAGCTTCAGGTGGATAAGAACTATGATCGTCTACTCCAGTGCCGGTATTATCGCTATCCAATGTTGTTCTTGGCTGAATATATGCATTTTGCTGCCGGTCTTCATCCAATTGATTCAATAGCCTGCAGAAGTATCATAATTTTTTAGACATTTCCGCCTTGCCTATGACTCTATCCTTTTCGGGATTTGCCCACTTAAAGTGGGTCGATCGAGCAGTCTTGTAGTCCTTTTTTGTTTTTAGGAGATAGCGAGGACCGTTAAATTTCTTTTCTTCGCTGAGTTTGTGTACACATGCTTTGTGTGGCTACTGTTGCTTTAATAGGTAATAAACAGACTTTAGCTGCGATTTGCATCGATACCGAAGTAATCGTTCCGGGTGGCGGGTTTAACGTCCTCTTTGTGGACGTTGACATGTGGAAAACGCGAACCTTTAGTGATTGTATTCTCTCATTTTTCGTGAGGCATTGGTTGTGAACAACTGTCATCGCGGTGGGGCAACTCTGTTGAAGTTGTCGAAGGCTTTCTCAAAATATATGAACAGTAGATAAAGATAAAGGTATTGGCAAAAACAATTTCATATTTGTCAGATGATAACACGATTACTGAACTTTTCATGCAAAATACCAATTGTATCAAGGTCGCCCACAAAAATTGTGTATTCATGTCTATGTAGTACTCACCGTTGACTGAACTGGCGTTTTTGGTAGTATTTTTGAAATAAAATGGGTCAATGGAACATCACTCCAAAATCCGGAGCAAATTGTTACTGTTTGTCAATGCATCTCGATAACCACGTGCGGGGTTTTCGATCCGCAAACGCAGCAGTTTTATTTGTTAACATAGCCGCTGAGATGAAAATACCCCGCCTTAAAAAAATAGCTTTTTTGTTAGATCCAACGTTCAATTTAAGCTGCGGTAAATCAAAAACTGAGGAGCGATAACGAAACGGATTAGTCTTCAATTGCTGAGTAAATTGGACTTTGTATGGGAATAATCCGAGATTTTTGTGCAGAATTCTCATCAGGCTGCCGTGTAAAATGTTGTGTTTTTGAGATCGATGGCGAGTACAGTCCGACCGAACATTCGGCTTCTTCTTCGGCTTCGGCCACATGCGTTTTAAATTTCCACCTTCGGCAGAACATTCGGCTTCGGCAAGAACTCGCCGAACATTTTGCCGAAGTCGAACCATTTTTCCGCAAAAATTAAACTACATACGCACAATGTTTTGAAGGAGATTTCGAGCAAGTTATTTTATGTTTGCTTCTATTCAGTGCTGCTGGACAAATTTATGCTGATCGGAGGGCTAATTTGCAGGGAAAAAATGTAGATAACCTTTTGTTTCTTGCATATAATATTAACTTATTGAATATTGATTATTTGTCTGTTATCATTTGTTTTCTCATATTAACTTTGTTTGTTGTATTACGAATGTAGGCTTTTGATTTTTTTAACTGCCTATTTTCTGTTTTTATTTCTTTGTTAAGCATTCATTTTGATTATTACGTTTATGTGTTATTTAAAAGGGTCTGCTGAAATATTTTACTGGCTATTTTGCTGTTTGTGTCTTTTTAAAATAAATTAATAAAAAAAAAAAATATATACCGATCAATTTGATCAAACTGATCCGTATTTTTAAGTTTGTTTAGCATTTTGAAATACAATCTCCATTAGATTCGGCTTCGGCTTCGGCCAAAAAATTCACCTTCGGTCGAACTCTAATGGCGAGTCGATGTTCCTGCACTTTCGGCCACAGCAGCCACATTCTCGTCAGTGCATCCTGTACGACGATGGGGGCCGTGAGTTTTCTCCACAAGCAAGCCAGGCTAACGAACTTTCAATAAAAGCACTGTTTGGGCAACACAGCACTCGCTTTTGAAATAAGTTTACAATATTTCCCAACGTTGTTTAAAATTCAAATGACTTATTTCGTATTTCGAAGGTGTAATAGTAAGTGCCGTTCAAGATTTCGAGCGGAAAAGAACTGTCGAAGTGAAAATTACATTTCATTTCATTTATTTCATTGAATCGATCACTGACGGCGGCGGCGTTAACTTCATTTGTGAAATTCGTGTAGTGTACATTTAAGATCACTTTCCTGCGCTTGTGCAAGACTTTGTGTTTAGTTTTATTTGCCCTTTCGGACTAAGCATATTGCGCCGGTGATGCCATATTTTGCAACTTTGCTCAGCAACAATAGCTGCGTTTTTTTGCACGCATCTTAGCTAAGTTCGCAAAAAAACGATCCATCCCTGTTTAAGAGTTCATCATAAAAACTTGGTAGCACAGACATCTCTATGGCACTTAGTGGTGGCTCATTTGTCGTTTGGTGAGCAAACTTAAATTGTTTTGAAAAAAATTTGTAGGCGAATGGTTGACATTTTTGCTAATTTATCGGAAAAATTCATCCGAAACGAAGATAATATGATTTGGCAGCACTGTTTTATATCCGCTTAATAGATAGCGGCGATAAATTGACTTAGCGTTGATCGTTATGTTATTGTTGTAATTAACATGCAAATTGCTTTTTAAGCGGATAACGGATTTGCAAAAAACACGACTAATGAGAGAGAGACTTAATTTCGACCACAAATCACATTGATTGGACTCAGGGCTGTTTGTGGAATTTCCTTTATTTTTCTATTTCACTGATTTGGCCTTTCTCCATCAGTCCAGGAAATAGATATAGAAGACCAATAGCTCTTATGTATTGTTCAACCGTCGTATTACTCATTTAAACTAGGGAAAAAATCCAGTAATATTTCGTTCCCCTGATCCCCCTTAAATACTTTCTCTCGACCAGGAGTAAAAGACTACAGTGGTTGTTAGCCATATAGCATTTTTCCTATTCGGGTCCCAGTCATAGTGTGCCAAAATGTTCAAAATGCTAAGATCAGGTCGCGCTTCTTTCATACCAATCCTTGCAAAACCCCAAGCATTCTCTTTTTTTTTGTATACATGTCATGGGATGTATCCTCGAAGTCATATTTCATTTAAAAAGGAAAATCCAGTGTCAGAATAGATAATCTTGCTCATCGATTACTATTCGCCTCGACTTTCCATGTAGTCAGGGCTAATTTTCATGGACGGCTTCACAGGCAGCCAACTTACTAGGGGTTGTCACCTTGTATGTAACTTGCGTCTGCCTTTTAAATAGAGACGAACTCAGTAGAAAGTGAACGTTTCGGGAAAGATGGAAAGTGTTAGTACCTATGGGATGTTGAGCATATTTGACTATTTTCAAACTAGTTTAGATATGAATTAAACATATGAAGTCTGGTTTGATAGCCGACGAACTTCCTACACAAGGCACGTAGAAGGACTTCATATGTTCTGAAACTGCCCTTGGATTATCTGTATGTTCGAACCTAGATTAATCCTCTTTTTAAAAGGCGATGGCGATGGCGCGATAGTTAGCTCATTGGACTATCACGCGAAGAGTCTGGGTTCGATTCCTGGCTGGGTCACCAACAATTTTTCAAATTGCCATCACCCTTTCGGCGGGCAATGGCAAACTCCCGAAAGTTAAAATTGCCTACGAAAAAGCTTCTAAGGAGTGCCGTTCGGACTTGGCAATAAACCGTAGGCCCGGCTCAGATGTGACAAAAAAAAAATGAAAACATGAGCAATACAAATGAGTGTTAAAAAGCTAGGCCATGGCCCATACCGGGCTGCCAGCGCCAAAGTGTTTTTTTTTTTTTTGTTTTTTCCTTTTTTAAAATCCCAAATATACAGATTTTCAAAAATACAGACAGGTAAAATAAATGTTAGAGACTCCTCTCAAATGCCAGCTGAACTTTTTTAGTCGTACACCGCTTGGTGGGGTAAAAATGATGATCAAAGCTTCTTTAAGTATCTGTTGGCGTTGAACCGTACCCTGTGGTACGGCATGAACCACTAGTTAGGTCTACAGCCCAAACAAGGCATGTTTCCTTAACATGAGCTTCTTTTCTCATTTCTGTTGATCAAGTGGGAACTGATGTTTTGATCGAGGCGAGTCCTATATTCTTAAAAGTTTTCCTTACTGCAACAGCATCTTGTTAAGCTACAAGCTTATGAAGTGCACCTTACAGTACAGTTTGAAGCGACAGTTGAATAATGAAATCTTAAAATAGCTAGTCCTTAAGTACCCCAAACCTGAGGTATGCATCTTCTACAGTTTAAGATAAAAAACAAACTGGCATAAGTGAGGTATAATCCATATCATAGGCGTAAAACTCAGACCATAGTTTGAGACATCCAACATTAAGCCTTTTCCAATCCTAACATCAAGGACTAAGATTTATGTAGGTCCTGTAGTAAAACTATTTTGCGGTTTCGGATATGACTTTGCTATTAAGAACCACCAATACTATAAATCCTTCTTGCCCTTCATGCATGTCAATTAATTTGAAGAAACTGCTTATGATGATGTCTACAGACTTACTGATCAGGGTTAATCAGGTTTAAAAAGGTCAGGGCTACTTAGACAAAGATAACATCACATAGGCGATTTATTAGATCAAACCATGACCATTCTTAAGAAGGCCAAGACTCGAATTTCAAAAAAAAAAACCCTCAGAGGTCATTTTTCTATTCGTTAACTAACCAGTAGTGTGCCATAGATAATCGGCCAACCAATCCAACAGATAATGAATCTAATTAATCATAAAAATTTAGGTGTTTGCTTTTGTCTTCTCTTCTCCTATTTATTACTCTTTGTTGCGACCATAAATGTTGTTTTTTATTTTTCATTTTTCTTGGAATAAAAACCGCCAAAAAGCAGGAAACAAAATCACCACTAGTCAGCTCATTTAAAAATTTCAACATCCATCGGAACGCATGTTAATTTGTTGCACGACTACAGAACGAACTTAAGAATTTGTAGCTGCTAAAGACCGAGCTTATTGTTGTTGTAATTGTCGGAATGTGTAAAGTGACTATGTTAGTGTTTAAAGTGGTGTTAACGATTTTTGGAATTTTTATTGCAAATAGTAATTGTATAGCGATAGCACCGTCAACATTGGGTGGAGCAGTTGCCAGAGCTGGAAAATTCTCCAACACCTTAAAAGTAAGTAAATATGAATTGTTTTCATTATCTACGAGTATGTATCTGTACAATATTTCTTATTTTTTGTTAAGATGTACGAATTTTTTGGGTTGTTGGTATTGACCTAGATGTACGTAGCTAACATTTTAAAGTTGTCTACCCAGTAGCCCAATTTGGTTGAATTTTTGAATAAATTTTCTTTATATTGGAGAATAACGAGGTGCAAATTTTACGAATGGTTCCGGTTTACTGGCATAGATAAGATCATTTCGGTATCTTTTGCAAAATGGCTTTTGTCCCCGAATTGTATTAAATAAAGAAGGTGTTCGTGTAAGGCAAACAGAGCATGATACCTATTTGGTGATACTATCGCCGAAGTAAGTTTAATGTTGTGATGGAAGTAAAATTTGTCCTAGAAATTTATGACATACCATATGTGTAAATTCACACGGTCATGGGATCTTTAAGATAAGCCCTATTTAGATTATTGAAGGTGCTCCGAATAAAGTTTTCAGCTTCCAATTCGGCGATTTTTGTTTTTAATCTGAGTCACATCTGGCATGCTATAAAAGACCTTCGCTAGTGGGTTAGTTCAATGGCATCGTTCGTCTCTACATGCTCCTGTTCAAAAATTCTTCAACATTCCTTTATTAGGGATCACCACTTTATAAGCCCTTTAAGATGCTCAAAAAGTGGAACTATCTCCACTCCGGTTCTTTGAATCATCAAAGTTGGCAACATAAGCCGTCTAAATGATGCAGAATGAACAGCGAAGTGTCTGGTCTAAATTCAAATGCTGCAACATGAAAATGCGATCCTTAGGACATAGTGTTCTAAGCAGCAACCTTTTGATAGGTCAAGCAAATCTGTGCTAACAATCTTTCCCTGGTAATCACAGCTTTTGAGGTTCTTAGGTCATCCAATTTGACGCACTCCATGTATTCACATACATAAACAATGTCTAGTTTCGGGATCCCTACCAAACTCGTCCGTCTGTGCAGGATGACGATGGAGAATGCACGCTGCTCCATCAAAGCCGGTAAAGATCTCGCCGAGACCGTTGGTGTCCAGAAAGGATTCAGACAAGGCGA
This sequence comes from Volucella inflata, assembly GCA_928272305.1. Classification (NCBI taxonomy): domain Eukaryota; kingdom Metazoa; phylum Arthropoda; class Insecta; order Diptera; family Syrphidae; genus Volucella; species Volucella inflata. The sequence goes on along the minus strand of OV743716.1, from coordinate 143,664,472 downwards.
TGCGCTGTCATGCGATTTTTTCAACATCGTACTTGAAAGAATAGTGCAAAACTCACGAGCAAGCACAAGAGGCACTATATTTCAAAAGTCCGTCCAACTACTCGCATACGCCGACGATATTGACATTATCGGTAGAAAGCAGCGTGATGCCAGAGGTGCTTTCGCGAGTATTAGAATGGGTTTAGCGGCCAATGAAGGCAAGATCAAGTATATGCTGTCCAGCAAAAAGGAAAACCAACACCGTCGTCTCGGTCAGAACGTCACCCTCGACAGACATAATGCTGAGTTAGTTAAGGACTTCGTCTACCTAGGCTTCGCTATAAATACAGACAACGACACCAGCGCTGTGATCAAACGAAGTATAACTCATGTTAACCGCTGTTCCTTTGAGCTAAGAAGGCAATTGACTAGCACAGCCCTCTCTCGGACAACAAAAGTCAACCTTTATAAGACTTTAATAATCCCGGTCCTGCTCTATGGCGCAGAGGCATGGACATTATAAAAAATGGATGACTGTGTTCTTGGTTGCTTCGAGAGAAAAATTCTTCGGGCGATCTTCGGTCCCGTCTGCATTGACGGTGAGTGGAGGAGGAGATACAACGACGAACTGTACGGACTGTACAGCGACATGGACCTAGCCAGAAGAGTGAAGATCTAAAGACTGAGATGGCTGGGTTATGTAGAGCGTATGGACACCAACGTTCCGGTCCGAAAAGTCTTCGAATCCGCTCCCGAGGGAGAGCGCAGTAGAGGAAGGCCAAGACTCAGGTGGCGCACGCAAGTGGAAGAGGACCACAGCCAACTTAGCGTGCGAAACTGGAGGCAGCTAGCCGGGGATCGAGCTGGCTGGAGAAGCTTATTGACTGAGGCCCAGGTTCACCCCGGACCGTAGCGCCACTTAAATAATAATAATAAACAATGGGTGTGGAATTAATGCATCTGTGATATCAAACTACTATATTACGAGCGATCAGAAACACTGAACACATGACTTTTTCTACCGGATTCACTCTAACGATCTATACTTCTGAATTGGTTGCCACAGACATAAGTAATCGACTTAGAATTATACTAAGGAGTGATATCGGAGGTCTTCTTCTCAGACCGTATCCTCACCAGGTGTCATTGGGTGTGGTGATGGATAATGATGCTGCTTTCTTTGATGCCTTAAAGTCGACTGACACCGATTTCATATACATAACAAAGTTACAAAAAGTTATAGACCAGCTGCTAGTAAGTCTGAGGACGATTTTTACTGCTAGGCTGGCACTGGTATACATACCGAAAACCTGGCGATCAGCGAGGGTACCCTTTGTACCGAAAATCAGAAAAATGGACTACAGGCTCGTCAAGAAACTTCAGTCTGACTTCTTTCATGTGGAAGAGCATGGAAAGGTAAGGTTGGTCGAGCTCCATGTATGCAAGACTGCTTTGCGAATGCATCCTTTGTCTAAACCGCAATGTGATTTTCATTGCGAAAGATTATGCAAAGATGCGTTTCAATATCTGGTTGGCAGAATTGAAAGCGGACTCGACAAGAAGGAATACGCGCTGTGCATTTTCGTCAACATTAAGGGTGTTTTCTTCAACGCAACTTTTGACGGAATGTGTATTTTCGTATTTTTTTTTATTTCTGACTCGCGATGGCGGTGGCGCGATAGTTAGCTCTTTGGAGTCTGGGTTCGATTTCTGGCTGGGTCACCAACAATTTTTCAAATCGCCAACACCCTTTCGGCGGGCAAGGGCAAACTCCCGAAAGTAAAAAAAAATGCCTACGAAAAAGCTTCTAAGGAGTTCGGACTCGGCGATAAACCGTAGGCCCCGCTCAAATGTGACAAAAATTAAAACACAAGGAACACAAATGAGTGTCAAGAAGCTAGGCCATGGCCCATACCGGGCTGCCAGCACCACAGTGTTTTGTTTTTTGTTTGACAGTCTGTAAATAAATGAATGGTTGCGTCTTTGATACCAGAGTTATAGATATGGTTGCCATATTCTTGGATGGCTCTGTCTGAAATACACTGGAACTAGCGTAAACACTAGTTTTGTGGATGTTGATGATGTTGGTGGATAAAATATTGATACAGAAGTTGCTCGCAAGGCGGGTTTATATACTTTTATTTTAAATTTTTGTTTTTATTTCCTCTATCTGCTTAAACTTACGTACTCGACAAAAATGCTTAAATCTGATTAAACTTCAACAATTTTTCTATAGCTTACTGGCTCTTATAACGTGCTCCAAACCTAACAATTATAATAAGGATGCTGCGGATGCCTTCAAAACTATCCCACGATTGGTCTTATCTAACTTTCATGTGTACATGTGTATATTCTCTAAGAAAATATTTCAAGAAAAACTTAGATTTATTAGCTTCTTTATTTTTTGATTAAAACTTAAGACTACCTATGATACTTAGCCTACTTAGACCCGAGTGATCACCATACCGATAGCGTTTTTGGGTAGATGGTTGCAGTCAATGTCTTGCACAAGTGCGGTCGAGAGTCAAACATGGCCGTTCGGCATCGGCCGCCCAATACAGACAAAGAACTAGGAAAGTATTATGACCCTCTCCCCTTCTTTCAGCCACCAAAATGTGACATATTGCTTTTCAGCATCGATCCGATACCTTCCCGCAATCGCGGGACTAAAACGGAGTAGTTCCAAAGCATTGACATCGTACCAGTCGTAGTTGAGTCGTTTGTGCCTCGCACCACGTTGTCGGTGGTATAATACCAAAATATCATCCCTACCCTGCACTGATGCTGGATCGGAGCGTACTCTTGTGGTACCTTTCATTGGGATAATAAGCCTCAAAGATTAGTCCATTATTGTTGCACATCACTCTTGCAACGTGCCTTCGAATCATCTGAAAAAGGAAATCGTCAATCCTATTTAGACACGCCCCATCGTAGAGGACCTTGGGTCCAACGAGACAAGCATCCATATGTTTGTCAAAATATAGATATATAGAGTCAGATACCAAGGTATCTTACTACGCTTCTTACCGCCAATGGTTGCCCATGCTGTCTAATAATGGCGAAATGTTTCCAGTCTTTTCTGGTATCCCTAGAAGCCCATCTCAATGGAGCTCGCAAAATATATTTTTATGTAATCAAAGTCATCTTGCAGAAGAGAATTGATGACCTCGATGATTGGATCTGATCTGTACGCCACTAAATCGTCTATGTACGCTATAAAGTGATTGAGGGAACCTACTAGATTACTTCTGTAAATGTTAAAAAGTATCGGTAAAATGACCGCCCCCTCTTGTAAGCCGTTTTCTATTTGAAGCACTTTACTCGAAGTTGTATTTCCACATTTGACAACGAACTTCTTTCCCATAATCATGTTGTAAATCATGTATAGCAGAGGTCTTGGCATGCCCAATCTGTTCACCTTGTATAGAAGTTCCTCCAAACATGTGGTGTCAAAGGCTTTCTCAAAGTCAACATGGCAAGCACCTATGCATTGATTTTTGCATTTATTCCAGTGTATGTCGGGGATCAGCTTCGACGCCGCATAAATAGTGTCATGCCTCGAGCTAAAACCAAAATGATCTTCCGGTATTATATTATTGTCCAGGCCACTTTAACAGCGCTCTATTAACTACTTTCTCGAATACCTTGCTAACGTTCAGGAGTAAACTAATTGACCGAAGATTAGCAGGGTTAGTTCTATCGTTGTCCCTTTTTGGGATGGCGAGTACGATTGTGTACTATTTTCCAATGTTTTGGGAAATGTGCGTTATTATTCGCATTATTAAAAAGCGTAAAAAGCTTGCAACAGCCGGTGTCTCAATAGAACATTCGGGATATCGTCTACTCCCGACCACTTTTTGTTCTTAAGTGAATCTAAAAAACACAGAAGCTCATCTTTTGGAACGAATACGGTGAAACCGTGATTATCAGATCGCCAAATTTCAAGTTCATTATGCAGTGAGCAATGGTTCACATAGGCTTTATTCTCAATGCCGTGGTTATGGCAAACTGGATTATTTACCGTATACATGGCTTTGACAAAAGCTCGTGGATCCTCGACCACGAAAGCACTAACACCATCATCTCTCAGGGCTTATATCAATCGTCCGTAATGTCTGTCTTTTTTTTATGCTATTTGTGGAACTCGGATACATTGAATGTCATTGTGATCTTTCTGCCTGAATAATTTATTTATCTGAGGGAACATACTCGGACTAGCCCGAATTTTACTATTTTATTTTATTAATTGGTTCAAGCATTTTATCAGTGACTTTAGTGTCCTTATTTCCGGGTTTCTGTCGCACTGCTATGGTGCACGTTGGTCACGTTGTTCCGACATCGATGCTAAAGCATATGCTAATGATGTACTAGTTGCTACGTTAACTGTCTGTTGGTCATATCTAGTGACTTTCTGTTCTAGAGTACAGGCAGCCTTCCACATTATAAACGATTGGTGCATTAGAAATGGGGTTTAAGACAATTATCTCAAAATTGATGTTATTCTCTTTACGAGAAAGAGGAAGCTAACTGGTCTGAAGCATTTACTTATATCTGCAGTGACATCCAATTGTGGTTGGATTCTTGTTAAGTTCGAGTTCGAGAATGCCAGACCTTATTGAAGGCAGTCCGAAGGAACCCCGGTCCCAATATGATTAAAGGAATAACAGAGCCTGTACTATGAATACTAGGCAGGGCTAAGAGTAGAGTTTTTCAGGATCCAAATCAAAGTAATATCTGCCTGTGTCCATGATTCGGGCTTCTATTGATGATTGAGTTTCATATGATGGCATGACTCTCCAAGTTGCCGAGCGAGTTTTCCCGATGTCTCTTAAAGGTCAGCGACTTTTTTTGCTGTCCCTTGGTAGGATAAACTTCAGGTGCACTACACTTTTGCTAAGTACAAAACATAAGTGTGCTGGTCATAAGGGATACAACATCCTGTGAAGCTAATTGTGAAAGTGAAAGGCTACGCTGGTACTGTAAGCTCTAGTTAATTCTTGGAAGGACTGAGAAAGTGGGCTTGTTTTTTTGCATAAGTCCTCTGTTCCGAAAGAAAGAAAAAAATCGTATGATGTATGATGAAATACTTCTGAGCCATCTTCTCTTAAACTATTTCGGTCATAAAGCTGATTCTAAACATCTGGGTCAAACTGTATCGCATAGCACAACGTAATCTGGAAAGACAAGGAAAGTTAAAGAATCACTTTACTCGTAGAGAGCTTACATTCGCATAAATTTTGCATCCATGTAAGATCATACGAATTTATTAATTTGAATAAAACCTATAACCTTTTATAATTTGAATAAATTGATTTATAAGAATCCAAAATTTCACTTTGCCTATGCTCATTAATTCATTTGGCACTTTCATCACCCACGAACAAAAGCTTTCGCCAACTTTTACTTTTATCTATTTTAGCTAATATAATGTAACACCTTAACACAAAAAGATACAAATCTTAAATTTGAAATAAATGAGTAGAAGAGCAAAAACAGAAAGAAAGAGCAACGAGTATTTCGTTTTGTTGTTTGTATTTGAGTTAGATCAATGGATTTTGGATTGAAAACATCTCCTTAACCGCTAAATGTTGAACTACCTTAGAGTGTGAGATTATTATCATATCAAATAAAATGCAAAAAAAAACACGACATGGTGGTGCTAATTAAAAACAAACAATCTGAACTGTCGTGATGTCTGAAGCTTAACACGATGTGTTGGTTTAATTTATATTTGAACTAAAAACAAGTTGAAGGATGCAATTTGTCTGATTTGTATGTTATCCCACTTTATAGGTAATGTTTGATGTGTGGGTTTTTAAATTCCAAAGGAGGAGGATGTGTTAATAAAGTCTGAAAAAGATAGTCTTGTTTGTACTTATGATAATCATCACTTTGATGGAAGTCAACCAAAGAATAGGGTGCTAAAAACTGTTCTTTGTGCTTCCTGGTCCTCTCATTACATCGCTAGTTCATCAAAAGCAAAATTTGGAATGGCTTTAGAAGCATATCGAAATTGACTTGAAACCCCTCCAAAGTTATCTAAGTATTCATTCAAAGAGGCTCGTTGTAAACATCTCAACTAAAACGGCAACAACACTTAACTAGTTAACTTATCGTGTTATGTACTATTAATTTGCACAACAACGTACCGAATATTGACCTTCATTGGCTAAATGTTTTACGTTTTGTCAGCATACACCAAAGACACAGCCCCACAGCCCCACAGGAAGTAACCAAGTGGCGTCAATTCGCACGATCTAACACATGTGGCCAAGGGTTCATTTCTCAATATAATGAGTTTAGTTCAGCTGAGTTGAGGAGAGTATGGAATAGCTCAATGGTTTTATAGGTAACATGACATGAAGTGTCATTCTGTTAGATGCACATATTCTGCGGATAAAAGTTGCTTATATCTTTTTTTTATAGAAATTATTAATGCATGTGGTCCGGTGACTTTGGCCATTGAATAAAAGTGGAGTTCCGGCCTAATTTTTGAATGAATAAAGACTGCTCATGCCAGAAATGCGAATGCTACACCAATTGCTTGCTAATATCGGGGTTTCCACTAGGGACTTGACAACTTTGAATTAAATTTGTGAACGCACTCTTTCACTAATCATCAAACTGTCACTGTCAATTTATTCAGTAAACTTAACATTTTCATTATGGTAAAGTACACAAACGAGCAACGCCTGCAAATTACATATAAAAATTATCTACCGAAATTCGGAGTCGGTGACTGCATCTTTAAGCCCTTAATTCCAATTTTCGGTCGTAATTCTCGCCCTAGTAGACAGGCAATAACAAGTTTAGTGCAAAAATTTGAGTCTACATATTCGTTGTGTGATGTCGCCGTGTCAGTGAGACAACGGGTTGGTCGAAGTGTCGAAAATATCGTTGCCGTTCAAACGATCCTAATCAGTCAATTCCACGGCGTTCTCAGGAATTGGGAATTGGTGCCACAAGCCACACAGCACACGTTACAATCGATTTATTGAAGAGTAAGTATGGTAAGCGTGTTATCTCAAGAAATGGGCCAGTCGATTGACCGCCTCGTTCGTACGATTTAACGCCCATGACGTTGGAAGAGCTCAGAGCCAACATTGAACGCCTAAATAGCGGCCGAAAAGTGTGGCCGAGTCGAAAATTGGGTCCAACGAATCGACCGCTGCAAACGTGCCCGCGGTGGCCATATGAACGAAGTCGAGTTCCATTCATAAATGTTTTGATTGTACTTCAAGCCAATAATATAGTTTTCGAAATATCTCAAATGGTCTGCGTTTTATTTTAATAAAAAGTTTTCAAGTCCTTATTGGAAAACCCTATATAAGAAACCCTATTGAAAAACATAATATAGCTTTTCTATGAATGAGTTCCCACAGTCTAGAGGCATCAAATCTGAGTGCTCACCAAACTCATTTCTTGATTGGTCCATCGAAATGCGTTCTGCTTGGCAAGTAGCGCCATCTTGCTGAAACCACATGTCATCCAGGTTCAGCTCGTGAATTTCGGCCAAAAAAAAGTTCGAAATCATTGAACGATAACGGGCGTCATTGACGGTAACGTTGCTCTCACGGTCTTCTTTGAAAAAATGTGGGCCAATGATTCTACCGGACCATAAACCCCACCAAAATGGTCATATTTCCGAATTCATTAGCAGCTCTTGTATAGTCTGAGATCGCTCATTCGATGTTTTGTTTATTAACATACCCATTCAACCAGAATTGAGCTTCTTCCCTGAAGACAATTTTTCGATAATAAAGCGGATCTGTCTCCAGGTTTTCTAAGGCTGTGACAGATCGTTAGACCCTAGTTCTTGCACGAGATGTGTTTTGTAAGGTTTTAGGCCAAGATACTTGCAGAAACTCTTCCATGAAATCCTAATTACTGCGAACTGTGACGAATAAACAATTCACGGTCTTCATTAGCACTTGCAGATATAGCATAATATATTATAATAACATTTTCCTCTGTAAAATTTTGTCACTATGGCTTGATTACTTGTTCAATACGACAATTATACATTTTTTACAGCGCACGAATTTTCATTATAAAATTCAATAATTTTTATTTTTGAATCAACAAAAACTTTGATTTTGAACATTAAATGGCCATTTATCTCTGTTCAATAGAGATGAAAAGGATGAAAGGTACCAACGTACGAGTATGTTGGTTTTGAATGTTTGCAGGTTATAATGGCTAAAAAATGAAGCACTTGGGAGGGGTTTCTCTAATCAAGAACTTCAGAGAATTTTTAGGACATGCTCGTATGTACCGAGAGTAGAGAATTTTTCGACTTTGAAGATATAAATACAATCCGTAGACAAAACCTGAATAGGTATTTCAATTTTGCTTTAACAACCATTGAGTTTTGAGGCATACAATTGAACGAGGTGTCCGTTCTATAATCGAGGAGCAAAAACTTGAAACCGAGAGTGAATATGAAAACTAGAAAGTTAAGATAAAAAATTAACTTACGATCAATATAAATATTGATGAAGAAAATTAAAAAAAATGCCAGAGACAGAACATATCTCAGCGGTACCTCAGCATTTTTTTTGCGGCTATCGGATTTCAAACTCGCCCAATACTACAATACTTTGACTGAACGTTCCAAAAAATAGTTTTCGAGAAAACCCGGAATTATGACCTCCGATATGATCGAGTTGCATCAGGTTACTCCGAAGTTAGAAGGCCATTCGAAGCAAAGTCTTCTTGTTATTTTCTGCTACAATCGACATAAAATCTTAGGAATCTTTCAATGGTATGAAGAAACTTGACAAATATTTATTTTCTACATATAAAATCATCTCAAAGTCTGATCGACAGTCATAAAATGTATCTATTTTCACTCATCTACCAAAATTAATTTACCCTATTGAATGAGGTGTAAAAAAAAATTACAATAACAACTTATCGGACCGGCGTTAGTCGTGCTTAAAGCTAATTAAGTGAGCCATTCAAATGCCATAAATCTATTAACAATATGATTTAACATGTATCACTGGACATTGACATCGTAAAAGCACACGTAATCTGTTATTTAAACCCGCAACATAAAGATTTTATTTTTCGAATTTTTTATTGTTTGGTCTTTTGGTTTGTGTAGTAAAGCGGATGCAGATTTTCAGATTACAACCTTACGATTAGCATGGAAAAGGGGTTTGATTGTTGAGAGATTAACATCAAAATTGAGTTCTTCTTATATCAAATTTACAAGCACTATTATATGCACCATTGTGGCTTTGCAAATGATCGAATCCGTAAAAGACGTTTAAATATTCCAATAACATTTGGATTATGCTGCTTCAAAAGATTTGTTTATAGTAATAAAGTAAATTTTGGATAGAGAATGGGGATGGTATGAGGTCAAGGCTCTGCTAAATGGAAAGTATCAATAAGTGACCAATTAACATAAGACAAAATAAAGACATAAAAGATTAAATAAAAAGCTTCATGAGTTGTAGGTTAAACAGTTCCAAAACTTGCAAGTTTTGGATTATAATTACCATCATAAAAATGAACTAAAGCTAATCAATTTTGACATCTCTACTTGTGGATGCCTGATCACAAAGCAATAACCAAATTGATCACATAATCAAGATCAAGACTAGTCACTAGTATTCCGAACGTTTGTATGTACCAAGGAACCAAGATCAACTCAGACCTCTACCTTTCTTAGCCAATAATGTGGTAATGCGAATGAAGCTAAAACAACAAGGAGGTAACATCATAGCCCACAGTAGCAAGAGAATGCTAGAGAGAATCTGATCGAGTCTCACATTAGGCTTCAAAAGTTCCTATGCTGATACCATTTAAGTATGCAAATATTGTTAAGAGGCATGCATCGCATCAACCAAGAATGTGAGCTAAGGTTCTATTTGTAGTATCCCTGAGAGATATCTGATCCGTATCCTCTGCATTACTTATTAGGGTAGTTGAGGCGTGTGCTGATTCATCAGATAAAGTAACCTGTTTATCGTTTCTCATTGCAAGTCATTGTCAGTCAATAACACACTGATTTGCAGATTTACTTTAGTAAGGTCTTGAAGCCAAAAGCTTGACTACGGATATGAAGATATACCAATGAATTGCTTCATTTCGTTATTGCTTATGTTTCTAGGTTTTTTTCTTTATTATCCTGAGCTTGAGTATTTACTCATCTATTCCACTATAAGACTTCTCAACTACTCAGAAAAGAACTAGTAAAGGGTCTTCAGCGTTTTGACAAATGGTGAAAGATCGGCATTTCTTTGGATTCTAATTTTTTTTATTCAAAACATTCTCATTTTCAGGCTCAGATTCTGTGACATTTACCGGCACTGTAAGACAGTCACTATAAGAGTCCTTGGAACTTCGCGAGGGTTTGTATTCCTAATCTAAGTCTAGAGCTTGTTCATCTTCGGTCAAAGATTCATCTCCGGGAATACAAATACGAGTATAATGGGTATGCTCCCAAACATTCCATAAAACAATTCGGATCAATTTCTGTAACAAAAGACAAGTGTTTATTCTTTACGAGAGTACAAACATACACATTGTGTCAAGTAATATCCCGTACACGACCTATATATCTACAACCAAAAGCGCCATCTATTTGTCTGAACATACGTTTTAAAGCGAAATTGATATTGCAATTTGAAGCATGATCTTTAAAAACATTGTGACGATTCGAACAGCTTCGACATGAGAATTCCGCAAAATGAGCTAGAGCAGCCATTTAAACCACTATTGTAACGACTGTATTGAATCGGGAGGAGAATATTTCGAACAAATATGCCTAAAATAAAAATAAATCGTGTTTTAATTATGTTTTCTAGATCCCGTCCGGGATATAATTTGCCACACTGTGTACATCAACCAAATCAACGAAAAATAGACTGTAATGCATACGAAGTCATACCTATATATAGCTTCAGTAATTAAACTAATCAAACGATAATTAATAATAACTTTTTTTAATATTTTTATATTAAGCATTTTAACTGACACATATTTTGAAATTGGTTTAATTACCAACTGAGCGCAATTATTTGCACATAAAATCATACTTTTTTCCACTTTTTTTTTTCAATGCACTTGAGAAAATGAGAAAATCGCAGACAGCCGTAATCTGGCAAATTTGAAAAGTACTGTTTTATGTTCTAAACGATACAGGCGAAGTGATCATCTTGTGTTTTAAGAGTCAGCCATAATCACCTAGGTGGTATTAAGCTTATGGCAAAACCGAACAAAAAATTGTACTTAACTTCTGTCAAACATTCAAACTAACCATTACTTATTATATTATATTTGAGCAAACTAAATTATCTGTCAATTTGCATACATATGAATTTGTTTCTCAGTGTGAAACTTGGCAAATAATGTCATTGCCAGAGAAGGTAACCTACCCCCGTTCATTTCGAAGGAAGAACTCCATGAGATCCTCGACACAATCAGAAGTAAGAAATCAGTGGGGACCGATGGTATTCCGAACATCGTGCTTCGACATCTTCCTCTAGAAGCGGTGGACATTTATACCACCCTATTTAATAATGCAATGAATAATGCACATTATCCAGCGCATTGGAAAACGGCGGTGGTTCAACCTATCCCCAAAAAGGGAAAGGATATATCCAATCCGGCGAATCTCCGGTCGATAAGTCTCCTTCCGCATATCAGTAAGGTGTTCGAAAAAGTAATCAATAGAGCTCTGACTAGGTGGGTTGAGGACAAACATATAGTTCCGGATAATCAATTCGGTTTTAAGGCAGGACATGCTATCTCACATGCCGCGTCTAAACTGGTGTCCGATATCCAATGGAATAAAGGCAAAAAACAGTGTACTGGTGCCTGCCTAGTTGACTTGGAGAAGGCTTTCGACACTGTATGGTTAGAAGGTCTTTTCTACAAGCTGGCTAGTCTGGGGATCAGTAAACCTCTCTTGTACATTCTTTATAATATGCTAACCAACAGACAGTTCATCGTGAAAAATGGTGATGTGACTTCTGTTGGAATATTTCAAATTAAAAACGGTCTTCAGCAAGGCGCGGTCAATTCGCCGATCCTATTCAACATTTATACAAGCGACTTGATAGGTTCACTTCCACATACTATTGCGTACGCAGACGACTTGATAGCGTACAGAACAGGTCCAAAAATCGAGGTCATTAATAGTCTCTTACAGCGTGACTTCGATAAGATAAGACGATTTTGCGATGACTGGAAGTTGAAAATAAACTTTCAGAAGTCGGAAACCATTCTCTTTAGGACGCCGTTGTCTGGAGCCTCTAGGGATACCAGAACAAATTGGCGAAAGTTCTCGATCATTGGACAACACGGACAGCCTCTTGCCTGTCGAAATGTAGTCAGATACCTTGGGATCTGGCTAGATCAGTTTCTGTATTTTAACAAAAATGTAGATGCTGCTCTGGCCAGAGCTAAAGGCGCTTTTGCCCTCACAAAGAGACTGTTTTATAGCAGCCAACTCGATGCGAGGGTAAAGATAATCTGCTACATGGCCCTTATCAGGCCCTTATCAGGCCCATGGTGGTATTTGGGTGTCCCGTGTGGTTCAATGTACGAGCAAGCTTAATGGAAAAGATTCGGGTGTATGAGAGGGCTTGCCTTAGGGCTTGTCTTCGCTTGTACAGAACACCAGAGTCGGAGTACAAAAAATTGTATCCTAATGAGGTCCTATACAACAGGGCGAACCTAATACGAGTGGACAACTTCGTAATTAAGCTGACTCGAAGGCACATTGCAAGAGCAATTGCCTCGACGAATAACCTGATATCTGGGGCTTACTACCCCAATTACCTTTATCATGAGAGTGTGCGCTCTAACGGCTTCGTTCCACCGGAAGCATTCCTCTACTTTGATCAGATAGGGTTGATCCAGGATAGGTCAGCGATCCCGTTAATCTTCCATGTCGCTCGGACAGCTGGGGACAGGCGACTCAACTACAACAGAGACGTCGCACACGGCAGGGTGGATCGCCTTAGGTTCAGTAGGGCGGTGGGGAATCGCGATAAGAGGGATGTCGTTCGGCAGCACAAGCATTTCTGGTGGTTGAATGATGGGGAAGATGTTTCGTCGTCGTTTCCGTCAATTACGGACCAGCCTCACTAATGAGGCAGAGCTGACCAATCTATTTGCTTTGTAAATAGCGATGGCCAGCTTTCATAGGTTTAGGTTAGCATTTAAGTAATATATATATATATTAGTATATACGAAGGTATATACTAATGTATGTATATAATTGTATATAATGTCTATTTGTGTGTATGTACGTATTGTATGTAGGTTAGGTAGATTAAGGTTTATTTTAAGTTAGATATTAAGTTTTTATAAAAAGTAAAAAATATTGTCCATATGCTAAGTTTTTTGATAGCAATTTTTTCTTAGCCTTAAGTATAGAAAATAAGTAATCATAAATACCATGCAAATTAAGTCGAAAGACATAGAAATACGAATTTAGAGTAGCTTAGAGTGCCTGTGTAGGGCCAGTAAGTTAGTATAAGATTGTTTAGTAATTGTAAGCTAGCATTTAAGCATTTTTTGTTAGTAAGTAAGAATTAGTGATTAAGAAAATAAAATGCATTTAAAACTAAAAACTAACTCAGTGTGAAACTTTTTTATTTTCTTTGTGCCAGCTTCTCTCAAATTTACGCCTAGAATGTCTAATTCTATAAGAACTTTACTTAAGCCCACTAAAGTTAAAGAAACTTAACGAAACTGAGCGAAATACCATTATGGTTATGTAATGTGAAATTTCATTAAGTTGACTTAAGCCCACCAAAGTCCATTATGGCTGGCGCTTTAGTCATTTCGAATGTCATATGTTAAAGAAAATACATTATCATTATCAAAGCCAAGAACTTCGAATCGATACCCACTACTTGTTTATTTTTTAGGCCGCATATGACATCATTTAAAGGGACGAGCTACATAGATACATGTCTAATCTTAATACTCCCTCTGAATTCGCACCTGTGCCTAGATGGATAATAAAGACCGACAGTTGTTTTATAGAAGTCTATTATGACTTCTCCGCGCGATGGCGATGGGGCGATAGTTACCTTATTGGACTATCACGCAGAGAGTCTGGGTTCGATTCCTGGGTCAACAACAATTTTTCAAATCGCCATCACCCTTTTGGCGGGCAATGGCAAACTCCCGAAAGTAAAATTGCCTACGAAAAAGCTTCTAAGGAGTGCCGTTCGGACTCGGTGATAAACCGTAGGCCCCGCTCAGATGTGACAAAAATGATAACATGAGCAACACAAATGAGTGTCAAGAAGTTACGCCATGCCCATACCGGGCTGCCAGCGCCACAGTGCTTTTGTGTTTTTTATTATGACATCTCCTAGGGATTGTCATTTCTTCAACACCGTACTTGCAAGATTTATGTAAAACTAATAATATTATAATAACAATATTCCAAAAGTTTGCAATACTAATTTCAAGCAAATGCTGACGACACTGATACTATAAAGAGAAATCAGCGAGCTGATCTCTGAAGTAAAACAGTATACAAACTGTTTATTTGGCAAATCATTATGGATATATTTCGGGCCGATCAATGATTACAAATTGTTGAAATTTATTTTCAAGAAAGCTTTGCTTATTCGCTTCTTCTCCGTACTCGAGAACTCGACCCATACTAGGAAGATTTTACGCAAATATATTGTTCTGTACTTTTGCAAGAATGAATTACTGCAAAAAATGAAGCCAGCCGATCATCGTTTGCGTCGTGCTTTTTGTGTGTTTGAGCGTTTTAAAAGCGATCCACCTACTCCGTGAATATTGCCTGCAGGATATTTAGTTCCAGCAGGATGGTCCAACATGCCGTACTGCCGACCGTTGAATAATTGAAGTAAGTGTTCGATGACAACATTATCTCCAGAAACGTCTAGTGACTCGACGCCGCTGGAGTATTTTCTGTAAGTCGTTGGTCGTTGATACGATACGTCTATACGAACAAGCCAAGAACTATTGGAAGCCAGCATCAAGCGCACCATTTGTGGCATACGATCACGAATGCTAAAAAAACTGGTTGAAACTTGGATATGAGACAACACTTAAAACCGCACACTAAAGGTTTGAGGTGGCAAAAGACTTTGTCTACCTAACCTGAAAGAAGAATCACGCCTATTTTATATTCTGAAATGTTTTTAATAGCCTCAACCTCACAATGAATATTTTTGGTGATTATCGCAGATAGAAGTACGTCCCAGTCTGCTGGGACATAAGCGAGAGAACTAAAAAAAATCACCAAATTCTAAACGTATAGAAAGTTAAGATAGAATGATACGAGTACCAGAACTTTTAAAACAATACTGAACATATGTTGAGCAACTAAATTTGTAAGTCGATTTTGACATATCAAAACGTCATAAACTAAGCTAAGACAGTTTACAGAATAAACAGTTTTGACACATTAGTGATTTTGTTTTGGCGTCATATACTTTTGGTTGTTTGAAAATGTCTGCTGTCTTCTTCTTAGATTCGAAGAAAATGGCGGCTGAAGCGCATCGATAGCTCCAAAAAGTTTACGGAGATGCTGCTCTAAGTGAAACAATGTGCCATTGCCTTTTCCGTCGCTTTAAAGACGGTGATTTCGATGTTGATGGCAGTCCGCGTGAATGAAGGTCAATATCCTTCGAAGGTGCTGAATTGGAGCCATTGTTCGATGAGGATCCGTACGAAATGCCAAGAAAACCTTGCCACAGCATTTGGAGTTACCCTCCAAGCCATTTTCAAGCGATTGCATGCATTGGGAATGATTCAAAATCAAAGAACTTGGATTCCTTATGATTTGAAGCCTGTTGATAACTGCTCCAGCACCAAAATAGGAAGGGTTTTGTTCATCGCATCGTGACGGATGATGAAAAATGGATTCATTACAGCAACTCAAAAAGAAAAAAGTCACGGGGATTGCCTGGTCATGCTTCTACGTCGTCGGCTCTGCAGTATATTTACGCTGCGAAGGTTATGTTGTGCATTTGGTGGGAACAGGTCGGTGTTATTTATTTCGAACTGTTTAAACTCAACGAAACCATCACTGAGGAATGGTATCGACTTCAATTGATACGATTAAGCGGAGCATTGCGCGAAAACGGCCACAATACGAGCAGAGGCCGTCCGTTTATTACTTGTTCCGTTCGGTGGCCAATGGTCTGGCTGATGAGCAGTTCATACATAAATATCAAGGATCACTCAATAATGAAAAAACAGTTTAAGAGTTATCTAAACATATGTAAGTGATTAGTTCGTCGGTTGCTAAAAGTCGGTTTTCAGGTTCAGACGACACACAGAAAAAGAGAATAAAATATTGCCACGGTAACCCTTTTTTGCCAGGTAAGTTAAAAGTTTCTCAAAGAATGATTATTTTCAGTTGACTTTAGTTTGACTCTGGCTTTGTTCAATGTAAAGTTGAAAATTTAACGTTAGGTTATGCCAATATACGGTTGATCTGCTGGATTTAAATTAAGGCCTTCGAAGGACATTAATTGATTTTTATGAAGCTAAATAAAGATGTATCCTTCTTTGTAGATTTGTCTTAAGGCTGTGTAATGTGAAATAGCAATCATTTGATAAATTTATAGAATTTAGATTAAAGAGTTTGTAGTCCTTTTCTAATTTTTTATAAGTCATTTTATAATTTATGAACATAAACTCTGCAGAGCTGCAGTGTTTTTATAAATAGAAACTCCCCCAAATATGTTTCGATTCAAATTGAATAAGTATCAAAAGTTCCATTGCATATCCCGATGATTTTCTTAGGATTTATGAGTAATCTCCTCTGGCTACATCTTGCAGGTTACTTACTTAAAGTGATGTTACAGTCCTGGGTGCACCTAGACCTCAACGAACAACCACCTTCAGATAGCTCGATCTTTCCCTAAATGCCTGTAATTTCTCACGCTTAGTTGGTTAAGATTCCCTTTCAATTGCGTGTGCTACCTGTGTCGAAGTCTTTCTCTGCGCTGTCCCTCTAGGGTGGATTCGTAGAGTTTTCAGCCTGAGCATTGGTATCCACCCGTTCTTCATGATATGTCATCTCAGTCGTTGGATTTTCACTCTTCTCGCTAAGCCGATGTCACTGTACAGTTCGTCGTTGTATCCCCTCTTCCACTCAAATATCCATGCCTCGGGCCATAAAGTAAAACTGGGATTATAAGGTCTTATAAAGGGTAACTATTGTTGTTCAAGAGAGGGCTTTGATAGGTAATTGCCTTCTACCGATTGGAACATAAGTAGACACAGTCTCAAAGTAATATCTGTCGAGGGTAATGTTCTGTCCGAGACGTCAGTGATGGGTGTCCGTTTTGCTCAGTCTTGCCCTCGTTGATGGGTAAACCCATTTTCGCCACTTCCGTTTCAATACTCGCGAAAGCGCTACTGACAGGCAAGTAATTGGACGGACTTTTGAAAGATAATGCATCTTGTGTTGACGTGTTAGTTTTAGACTATTCATTTAAGAATGATGTTAAAGTAATCACATGACAGCCCGTTGCTTAGTCTAAATCTTGCGTGTTCCTTCTTAAAAAGCTCTGTGGTCTATCTTGATTATGTGTATTACTGAAGTTCACTTAGCTCCTCTCACACAATTTTTTGAATTTTCTTCAGTCATAGATAAAAACGTAACTGATTTTCGTTTACTTTAATGAGAAGTTACAGAAACCTGCGTCTTTGGGTATTAAATTGTTACCACAGATCTCAAGATACAAATTGCTTATTGTACCTCTAGCCCAAACTCAATTAATCATTTAACAAATAGGGCCTACCTTATCATTTTCTGATAACTACCTTAAATGAATAATAGCAATTAGTATCTAGTTACAATAAAACAAATCACCCAACTAGTCGTTGATTATTTCAAAATTATTGACAACAGTGCATTGAAATCCAAGGTTAATGGTGTTAACACACTTCGATCTAACATCATTACTTCATCTGAAGACTAGCACAGTTATGCAAGTAATATGATTATCCACTGTCTACCGTATTTAAAACTTAATCATAATCATAATCCCTTACCAATGGACAAATCTCTCTAGACCCGTTCCACTGGATGGCCATTTAGTTCCCCAACTGCCCAGTTCCCGTATGACTAAAAGTCGATTTATCATCCGCAATAGCTGCTTTCAAAGTTTCAGATACAGAATAATAAAAATGGAACCCAACAAAATTGTTACCGGTATAAAATAAACAATTTCCGTACTGTATCGCGTGTGTGTGTGATAAAAGCCAGAGGCTCCACCTAAAATTGGCCTATAGCAGTGCATCCGTCGTCGATCGGTAAGCAGTTTAGTTACATCAACAAGAAGAGAGTTTTTGTGCTTCCGGAAAATCAACAAACTGCAACATAGTCGTATGTATCTGGTATCTGGTATCTGGTATCTGGTATCTCGTGCTCTGTACTTGTATATGGTGCTCGTAAGCTTATGTAATCCAACAGATCCACAGATCTAGAGATAAGATTCGCTTTAGGCGAACTATGAAGCAGGTAACTCGCTGTCATTACCAGTGTTCAGTAAAAAGTGGGCACAGCACCCATGAAGCTCGTTTAGTGGTTCACTGGGGAAATGCTTTTTTGTAGTTGATGTTGTTGTGTTGTTTTTTTTTTTATCGGTCTGTGGTCGTGAACAGAAGATTGTCTCTTCATAGATTTTATTATTGTTTTCGATTAGCAACAATAATTCAGTGAAATGAAACGAATTGCAGTTTATTGCACTTTGACTTGCATGGTACTGGTTATTGGAATACCGCTTTTGAGAGTTCTATTGAGTTGTGATCGTTCAGATGATAATGAATCTGGAAACGAGGATACAGAAGATGCAGAAGTAACAACTGAATTTCAATTGTTGGAAGAGGTATGCAATTTTGACTTCCTGACCCTGGCACCTGAATGAAATTTAAAACATAAATATTTAGGTTATACTTGTATACTTATAAGTAAGGAATGTGTCGTATTAGGCATGTCTAACCACTTAAAGTCACACTGACATATCAAAGCTTGCAAAAGACATGGTCAAATCTTTCCAGTTTGAATGTACAAATCGTGCTGGTTAATTGCCTAAATTAATAATGTGTCTGACTGCTAGTCAGTCTGTTTTGATCTAATGGATCTTTCAGTTGGTTCAGCTAATCTTTGAATTGACAGCTGTCAAAAGAATAAGTTGGTACATTAAGTGAACGTAAGGGAACGTCTAATTTAAAATCACTTTGTCCTTGCAGATTTGAAAGTAAAACTTGGAAGTAATAACATCTTTACTACCAAATGAAATGTAATGTGGAAACCTCAGCGAACGCAAATAGTTTATTTTCGATTACATTTCCTTCAATACGAGTGTAATACTTCCTTTAAATTGTTTCCGTACATCGGACTCGTTGATGTACTGCTTCAGTATCAAAACTTGCACAATGTTAAGACACAGTGGTGTCCTTAAGATGATGTCTTTTCTTCCACATGATGCTGGTATTAACGAACTATTTTTATTCAATAAGAAGAGCTAGGACATACATATCAAATTAACGTCACTTTAAATATTTCAAATATAGTCGATCTGATTTAGCAAAGTTGCTTACAGTTACTATCCACATTGTAGAAGAAGAAATTGAAAGCGACACTTTTGATAACTGGGTTACAACTGTTTTATTAATTTCTAAGCGGCTTTTTATATACAAACATATGACATACATGGTACATAGAAGGGGTAATATATAATTGGATAGTGAGAGCAGAGAGAATTACGGTTTCCTTTATTTCTCTTTTCATTTTATTATTTTATTTTTTGTTACACGCGTGTGTTTGTATAAAGCCTACAACCTTTAATTCTTTGCACAGAATCTTCGCCACCATTTGCTGGTCTTGTTTTCAGGAAAAAAACCTCTTACCTCTAACCTCCATGTATGCTAGCACTCCTTGTCATGTCTAAAAAACAAAAAAAAAACACTGTGGCGCTGGCAGCCCGTTATGGGCCATGGCCTAGCTTCTTGACACTCATTTGTGTTGCTCACGTTGTCATTTTTGTCACATCTGAGCGGAGCCTACGGTTTATCGCCGATTCCGAACGGCACTCCTTAGAAGCTCTTTCGTAGGCAATTTTACTTTCGGGAGTTTGCCATTGCCCGGCGAAAGGGTGATGGCGATTGGAAAAATTGTTGGTGACCCAGCCTGGAATCGAACCCAGACTCTCTGCGTGATAGTCCGATGAGCTAACTATCATGCCATCGCCATCGCCTCTTGTCATGTCTAAAGTCACAAAATCGCAAGCCATCAAAATACAAGATTTCTGATTTTTACCAACACTTCAGAGGCAAGTTGTTCGAACAAACTGTACGCCCACAGTTTATTCATTTTATATCCTCGAGTTTCGTAAAATTTGCCTTTTCATCTTCGCGCTCTTTGCTCTTTTCTTCTCGATATTTCTATTTCTTGTTAGTAATAGGTTTCCCTGTTCTTATTCAATAGATTTTGGCGATTGAATTTATTCCGAGGTTTTTCGTCGTTGTATCGCAATCTTTAAAATGTAAGTCCACTTGCCTGTGGTTTTGTCGAGAATCGTCGATTTTTAATTTTTGTATTGTTATGAATGTGGGGCCCCGGTTCGCTCGGCAGAAAGTCTCCTGATATGATTCGTACGATCTGCGGTATATTGTACTCGTACCCTAAACATTAAAAAGCTGTCGGGCTAATGGAGGGCGCAATTGCTCACAATGACAAGCGGACACGGCTGTCAAGTTCAAAGAAGCGTTTGGAGCTCTTTAAATTAAATCGGCAGATGTTTTTACGTCGAGTCGTTACCGCTGCTGAAACCTTTTTCCAATACTTCACGCCACAGATCAAGCGATAATCAAAACAATGTATTTTTTTTGGGCACATCTGTTCTTTCGCAGGAAAATTATGCTGAGGATGCGAAAGTACTATTGGATCGATTTTATAAGAAATTGACAGAGACAGGGAGATATTTGGCAAGGCAAATGTTACACAACACATCAGTTCTCTCATCCGGAATGACAATGACCAAATAACATGAAACAAGCTACAAACCACATCCATCATATGCGGTTAACCCGGCTCTCTTCGACAGGGAAAGAACTAAACTCGGACGAGTATCTTTAGATCTTTGGTAAATAGTTTGACAATCATATACGAGTATTATACTCGTAGATATTCATTTCCATGATCCGATTTACCAATGATTTGACGCAATGGGCGAACCTTTCTAGTTAAAGTGCCAGCATGAGATTGTTGTCTATTTGGCCGCCTTTTACGACAAGATGGGGAACGAAATATAACAATATTCTCTAAGCTATTGTTGTGTTGCAGTAAATGTTATAGATAAAAGATTACGATTTCAAATTCATAAACAAAGCTAAGTTTTTAACTAAGAAACAATTTTTTCTTTTTTTTTTTGGAGTGTTGTCGCAGAGTATATAGCATGGCCAAGATAGACAAAGTTCTTTAATGCCTCCGAGTTTAAGCTCCCGACTGTAATATTCTTGCAATTTGTCCATGTTCTGTGTCCGGTCTTTATTAACAGCATACACTTGGTTTTCCCGTGTCGCAACAGCGACAGCCCGCAGAGTTCCGCCAATTATGTTAAAATCATCAACATGCGCTAGCAATTACATAGACTTTTGAAAGATTCTGCATCCGATTTTTGTTTGTAAGCTCCGCAACATGTTTTTTTAAAATTCTATAGTTGGCGCAGTTGAAAGGGTTTTCTTTTTTAATGGATCTGGTAAACGCTAGATCTGAGAAATGAATTGATGTACTCGTATGTTCCCTGCAAAGTCACTTCCAGCAGCCTTGAATACCGGCCGGTAAGATGTCAGCATTGTTGCATATAAGCTTAGATATTGCTTCCTTACTTCATGTTGGTTAAGTGCACGAAAGTTTTGGCTATCATTATTTAAGTTTATGGGTCTATTCTGCCTAATGGGAGAATATTGGTCTATGTCATTGTTATACAGTCTGCAGAAGAAGGTCTTCCTCTCTTGTGAGCACCGAGTGTGACTCTGCTAATAGGTTTCCTTGACACGTTTTTTTTTATTTAATCCTGTAGTACATATTCTCAGTTTCTTCGATCGAATGTTTCTTATGATCTTTTTCCATCTCTATTGCTTACACCAGGTTTCGTCCTTGGTTGCGGCGCTGCTTTGTATGATTTTTGTTAAGTTTGATGTGCATGCCGGCAGTTTTTATCAAACTTGGGATATTTTGATGGTGTTTGGACGAAAAGCAGTACATTAGTTGCGACTTTTCTGATGGCACGTTGGTAGCGTCTTTTCTAGTCATCGGTACTGAATGCTGGTGGCATAAGTGTTGTTGCGAAATTTTGAGATTCAAGTTAGACAACGATTCAGACGATCTCTCGTGATTGAATCTTTTGTATATTATATCTTCTTACAGTAGTCCTTCTTTTTCATCGCGCTTTGAAAATCCGGATTCGTGCCTTCGGAGCAAAAAGGTAGTGATCCGAATTATCGTTGGCTGCCAAAATGATTCACATGTCCAGAATACTGGAGGCATGACATAAGAAAATCGGAATTTCGATTTAGGGGTTATGATTTGAAAACATACCTTCATTACGGTGTATGTACATATATTGGGATAAGGAAACAGTGTGTCTTCTTAAGAGATATATCGTCCAGCTACAATGTTAATATGCTTACTTTAGCATCCAGGCGTGGTGTCGTGTAGGCAATGCTAACCCGAAAATATGACATTTCTGCCAAAGACCTCGTAAACACATTCTTTGGTTGGGTCGTTTTGTTTCCGTCAGGGCATGGACCCTTATTACCGAATACGGAAGATCAAGACTTCTTGCATTCTGCAACATTTTGTATTATTATCATTATCCATTATCGCAGTCGATGCTGAGGATTTGGAACGACCATTTCTGCAGACTGTATAACGGCGATGACGAACCAAATACCGCTGTCAGGCAGAATCAACCTTTCAACCTGGACGATGATGACCAACAATTCCGTCCACCGGACCTGAATGAAGTAAAGATAGCTATATCGAAGGTTAGGTCCAACAAAGCTGCTGGAGCGGATGGCCTGACTGCCGAGCTCTTCAAAGCGGCAGGCGATGACGTGGTAAGGAGCATACACCAACTCATCTGTAAAATGTGGTCGGATGAAAGTATGCCCGATGAATGGAACCTCAGCATTGTTTGTCCGATTCTCAAGAAAGGAGACCCTCTGAACTGCGCCAACTACAGAGGCGTCACTCTCCTTAGCATCGCATATAAGATCTTATCCGCCGTATTGTGTGAACGCCTGAAGCCATTCGTAAACAACCTGATAGGTCCATATCAGTGTGGCTTCAGGCTCCAAAAGTTCACCATCGACCAGATATTCACACTACGGCAGATCTTGGAGAAGACCCATGAGCTTCAGATCGATACCCACCACCTATTTATCGATTTTAAGGCCGCGTATGACAGCATCTATGGAGACGAGCTATATAGAGCAATGTCTAGTTTTGGCATCCCTGCCAAACTCGTCCGTCTGTGCAGGATGACGATGGAGAATGCACGCTGCTCCATCAAGGTCGGTAAAGATCTCACCGAGACATTTGATGTCCAGAAAGGATTTAGACAAGGCGATGCGCTGTCATGCGATTTTTTCAACATCGTACTTGAAAGAATAGTGCAAAACTCACGAGCAAACACAAGAGGCACTATCTTTCAAAAGTCCGTCCAACTACTCGCGTACGCCGACGATATTGACATAATCGGAAGAAAGCAGCGTGATGTCAGTGGCGCTTTCGCGAGTATTGAGACGGAAGGGGCGAAAATGGATTTAGCGGTCAATGAGGGCAAGACCAAGTATATGCTGTCAAGCAAAAAAGACAACCAACACCGACGTCTCGGACAACAAAAGTCACCCTTTATAAGACTTTAATAATCTCGGTCCTGCTCTATGGCGCAGAGGCATGGACATTATCAAAAATGGATGAGGGTGTTCTTGGTTGCTTCGAGAGAAAAATTCTTCGGGCGATCTTCGGTCCCGTCTGCATTGACGGTGAGTGGAGGAGGAGATACAACGACGAACTGTATGGACTCTACAGCGACATGGACCTAGCCAGAAGAGTAAAGATCCAAAGACTGAGATGGCTGGGTCATGTAGAGCGCATGGACACCAATGCTCTGGTCCGAAAAGTCTTCGAATCCGCCCCCGAGGGACAGCGCAGTAGAGGAAGGCCAAGACTCAGATGGCGCACGCAAGTGGAAGGGGACCTCAGCCAACTTAGCGTGCGAAACTGGAGGCAGTTAACCAGGGATCGAGCTGGTTGGAGAAGCTTGTTGACTGAGGTCCAGATCCACCCCGGATTGTAACGCCACTTAAAGTAAGTAAGTATCATTATCCATTTGCGTGGCTCATATGATTGCATTTTGTGGATGGTGGTGATTTTTGCATAATAGGGGTCAAGTGTCTTTGCTGAATGTTCGGCTGCACATGACTTGTCAGGAGTCCGAACATATCACGTTGAGATCCGAAGCTCGTTGTCCTTTTTTCATTTGATAGGGTTCTATATGGAAGGGTACATTTTATCCAAGGCCTTGCCTTTGTTTCGGAACTTTTTCTGCTTTACCATGCCAAAAAATCTACCCCTATTCACAACCCTCAACTAGGCTCACTCCGGAGATACTAGCTCCAGAGACAAAGGTTGACAAATTTTTTTTTTTCAAGACTCTGCCTCAGTGTTGAAGTTCCTCAATCACCTGAGATTCAAATAAATCGGAGTTGCTCAATTAATGCTTCTGCTAGTCCAGCCATGGATATCAACGTTGATTCCATCGAAGCAAATTCTTCAGCTTCTTCTTCAATTGTTTATACATCAGGTTATCAAAAGATTCTTCGCCTAGTATTTACATACTCGTACTCGTGTTTGTTAAAGTTCACCTAGGTAAGCTTGCGCCGTTTCGAGTGATAAGCTGCACAATTACATTCAGTCTCAGCATACGTTCAGCTTTGGTTTACCATTACCGAGCTATCCATGCAAGCACCATGATCATTTCTCAATTAAACGGGAGAATACTTTGTACCGGAATCTTAATGAGCTATGTTAACCTTAGAGATATTCTAGATTGGCTCAACATAAAGAACATATGAAATAGGCTTATTTATAAAACCTTAAAATATTTGTAAGAGTACATTAAAAACAAGGTTCACTAATATCGTATCTCCCATGTTTATTTGAATTAAAAATAATACTAATTCAAGTGTAAAATTCCATCAAACAAATTATGCTTAGATACATTCAATGTCGCGTGTCTAGCGGCACAAGCAAACATACTCGTACATTGTCAAAAGCACATTCAACTGATGAAGTTTAACGTAACACTTTCGGTTCAATACATTGAAGAAAAGTTTTCTACTTGAATGGAGGCAAATTAGGTAATTAACTGTTTGATGAAGCCTTGACATTTTTGCACCCAGCTTGTCTTACTATGTTCCGATTGCTCATAAACAAATAATTACCAATCCAACTGTCGACCAAAGACATGCCACTGGTGCGACCTTTTTTTTTCGTTGTAATGGAGGTACTTAAACGATCGAAAAACCTTAAAAATCTATCTTCACTGTATACGAATAACAGCGGCTGTGTACATAAATTGCAAAATGAAATTTTGTTTGGCTGCAGACATTTCAGCCTTGACACTCGAAAAATTCCCACGAAGGCTAGATTTCTCATAATTAATTTATTTGAGAAAGCAAACAGAGTCAACATTTGGCCAGAAATAACAGATACTTTTGCGTATGCATGAGTACATGCATATGTTCGTTTGAATACCCACGTTTGTGGGTGTGATATGATAATTCATTTAGAAAAATTTTGAGTTCAATTGAAGTGCCTGACTGTTCGAATGCAACATTATTAATTCAGCAAGAATTAAGAAACCATCTTACCGAAACCGCAGAGATCGGAGAGAATAGTGCAATGTTTGGATTGCAGAAGATTTATTATACATATTCATATTAAATTCACAGAAATTTAGTACATGCACGGTGTTTTGCTTGGTTTAAGATAGTGCACAATTCAGGCCAGATGAGAAATGTATTGAAACTCCTTGTCGCACTTCCAGCAGGTGTCTACCTTCGTAAATGTAACAGTAATGGGACTTTAAATGTCAAAAGAGATTTAGGACAAGCTGGTATATGAGTTCTTTAAAAACATTCTAAAAAGAACTGTGCGAAACTCACAAGCGAACACCGGAGGCCAGTCAATGCAATGGTTAAAATCTGTGACTACAATTGCTAGAAGGTTCCTGCTATAGCCCTCATCTTCGTCTGTGGACTCTGCATCATTAATAAATCATCGTCAACAATAGATGTTTATGTAACTAAGCCTGGCATTATGTGGACTAGTGATTAGACCAAACTCTAGGTACAGATGGTCATTTCATCCTTCCTCCATTTTTGCTGTCATAAAAATTTACAAAAGTCAGTATCATGACCTTCAAGTTATGACTGCCAGCCTGTGCAGAATTTTTGGTGTCTATAGCAGTCTACATTTGTGTCGTCAGAGTGCGTTGGGTATATCAGTTTGTTGATACACAGATATCGTATTGTCCATCGTTCGTTTTATGGTTCCATCTATTATAAGTATCTTTAAGTATCTGCCAATCACCGCGTCTCGCATATTCCAATTGAACGGTTGGTGGAATAAGTTCGAGAGGAATGATATATCCAAGAAAAGTGTTCCACCACATCATACTCTAATTAAAGGAATTCATTGGGATACACTTCTTCAATTTCTATACAGCCTTGTCTCCCCCAAGGTATTCACCGTAGACCATTATTATTTATTTTGACTTATTTCCACTGCATGGCGATGTTGTAGGCTCTGTCAGAGGGATAGATTTGAGCTTTACGTCGACAAGTGCCAGGTCATAGTTTATTCCGTAAGCGCCATTCTACTTCTCCTCGTTGCTATCTAATCTTCAATCTTCAATCAGTTCCGTTAGTGAATAAGTTTCGTGATCTAGCCAACTCTGCTTGGTTTCATCAAGCGTTGGCCTAAGGAGTTTTTCGATCATTACGTTACCAGATTTGCCAACATAGCTTCTTCTATTTTCTTGAATATGCAAGCTAAGTTTGGGCACCCTACTACAACACTCACATACTCCGAGTAGAAGCTGTTCAACGCAGGTTGGGATGATAGCCAAAACTTACCACCAAATATTGATCGGCTTTTTCCATATGTTGAAAGTTGCCGACATTCTTGCTTTAAATTGGACATCCCACCCAATTATCAAGGCTTCTTCCATCAATGACGTTGTCTAATAAAAAGCGGTGGTAGAACAAAACTGCACTTATCGATAACATCTGTAGACTTTTACGCCATTGAAGGTTGCTATGATTTCTCCAGTTACAAGACTGCCGGTCTTAGTTCTTGTTGAGTGGAAAGATAGTCCAAACTAGGATTTAAAGCATGGTACCGTGAGAGTTAGGACCCCCCACCCCCCCCCCCCCGGATTTTAATTCGCCTAGCTTGTTGAGGTAGCCCCCCTTGTGGGAAGGTCAGGGTGGCTATGGTTTAAACCTAAAATGCAGGGAGGGTTCACCCGGTGGTCTCACCCGGTGCAGAGTACAAAAAAGTACTGCGTGCTGAGACTCTAGAGACTCAGTAAGAGGTTTTAGGTAGGCCACGACTCATACCAAGGGCGGAACTGTGCCCTCAATACAATGTAGGTAAGCGTTGACAAGGCGCAACATTGCAACCATGGATCTATGGGCGTCCCGTGAAAATAAGTCTTCATGATATGTGTTCAAGCCAATCACAAGACATTCTTACTTCAACTTATTTCTTTTAACACCAAGCCACGTAGTAGTATGTCTGTGCCACTGTTCTGGCTCAATCTTTACCAAATGAATTACGGTGACCTTAAGCCGATGTCTAGAATGCATCGTGAAGTTGAAGATATTCTGCGTATGATCAATTATCACTGCTTTAACTGCTACCACATTTAAATTTTTAATTTGAAGTAGAATATAAGGATTGCTTATAATAAGCTTAATAAATTAAGTCTTTACAGCTCAGATCTTAAATTTCAGAGAGATAAAATCAAAAACTGAACAACAGATTGTTTTAATTTGTTCATTACAGGAATCAACAGCATGGAAGACCTTAACCTCACATCCAAATTCAATAGTCCAAAGCCTACCGGCACGTGCAATGCAGGTTGTTCAAGAAGTAGTCCGACAACTGCGTGTAAGTTTAAAATTGAACTTGAAACAAAACATACAAGATTAAATGTAATTAAATATTTATCAGATCATCGTAGCTATTAAATCAAAAATTACAGCTACCAATTAAATGGGCAATTTAAATTTTTATTAAATAACTTATTGGCATTGACAGCGTTATATGCTCGTAATAAGCCTTACTTTACTTTTACTTTTGATAGTACCAGACCAGGATGAATCAGGGCTTCAACCGTATCAAGATTTCGAATTTAAATTGGAATTTCAAAACATATGTAATATAGGACCGAAATAAGGACCACTATGTCTCGATAAAACCAAATAAAACAAAGCATTCATAAAAAAAATGTTAGTATCAGACGACCAACATTGCTATCTTAGCTTATCTCTCGGTGTCCGAACTGGCTACTCAGATAGAAAACTAGTCAGCCATACTCCATTTGTGTTCATTTTAATGAACTTTAGAAATCTTTATTTGGGCCCTTACAATTTTTTCTGTTAAGCGGAAAATATGATTTCCGCCAAGTGGCTGCTGTCAGCGTTGATACACATTTGTGCCCGTTTTGTCGCATTTTCCATGACTTTCCGCAAGATTTCCGGTGATAGCTGTTTGCATTCCTGTCGAATATTCTCCTTAAGGGCTGCGATTGTCTGAGGTTTATTGGCATAAACCCGTGACTTCAAGTAGCGTCAAAGGAAGAAGTTTGGGATGGTTAAATCGGGCGGTCTTGCTGGCTTTGCCAAATCGCCAAAACGGAAGATTACGTGACCAGAAAACGTTTCCTTCACAATATCGATTGTGGCTCGTGCTGTGTTTGCGGTTGCACCGTCTTGTTAAAACCACATATTCATCAAGCCCCGCTTATCCAATTCCGGCAGTTAGAAGTCGTTTACCATGGCCCTGTAGCGTTCGCCAGTAACAGTGACCGTATTGCCGAAGGCGTCTTCAAAGAAAAACGGCTCAATCACTCCTCCCGCGTGAATGCCGCACCACACAGTGGCTTTGAGTAGATGTAATGGCTCTTCGTGCATCACACGCGGATTTTGCAGTGCCCCAGAAACGAAGATTTCGTTTATTGATGTAAGCGCTTAAGTGGAAATGCGCCGTAGCTCATGATGATTTTCGACACAAAATCGTCCTTTTCCTTGTTGAGATTGAGGATGGCTTGACAGCGGAGTATAGCGCTCCATTGCTATGTCCATATGGACACCTAGGACATTTAGGTGCTTAAAAAAGCCGTAGGGTCTCAAGAAGGCACCAGGAAGGAATGCTAAATTTTTCTAATTGTAGCACAGCAAAAAATAGCTACTCGGTCTAGCTGCAAATTGAAGAGTCATGTTATATATGATTTAGAGATAACTTTTAATGGGAACCACTAATTAAGAACGCCGGTAATCCCAAAACGTATTTATAGTCTCATCCATTGAGTTCAACCTTCTAGTGGCGTTTTAACAAATTTTGCATTCGATGTAGTTTAGTGGAGGTGCGAAGGCTAATATTTCGTTCCTGTCATCTATTCTTCATAAAATAGCTTAGTGCAATCAAGAGCGCGTGTCATGATTTGGAATACATACACAAAATTGCTTAGCGACCAGTTAATTTAAAATGTTTACCTCCTCCACAAACACGTGAGTATAGCTGAGACCGGCACGGTACAAGCACTTCGACCTCGTAATTTGGCAGGAAAGAAAGGTTTCGGGGTTATCACATCAGGTGGATTATTTATAAGATCGAAGTTAAAAGACAGTCGATTCACAAAGTCATCAAAAGTCCAAAATGAGTTGTACCAAACACCAATCCAACCCAAAGACACGGTGAAGCTTTATTTAACCAAACAAAGGAGGTAATTAGTCTTATTTTAACCAATAGGATAAAAGACAAAGATTATAAACAACTGGTTTGCTTAAACAGTCAGTTAGACAACAGGGCTCTTCACCTTTTAATGCAACATACTTTGTGCAATAGTATGGTAGGGTATTGTAATACGGACGCGAAACAAAACCCTTTAACTAGGTTGATTCACTATACCCATCTTATCCAGTAGTTATTAAATATTTCCAAAAATCGAATCAGCACTTCAAGATTGCCTTAAAAATTCTTCAGTGCCTTCCCCACTCTGTCGCTAAGCCTGCCTCATTTGTTAATTTTTATCTCTACTCCAGTGTTAATTAAAGCGGTGGCAGGGTGTATTTTTCTATAGGATGCAAGCGTTCACAGAAAAAACCTTTAACATGTGGTAGAAGATCACATGTACCATCTGCGGTTCGTAGTATATCTAATTTTGATAGAGTACCGCAATGGATTCCAAGAAGTCTTCACCGCACATTGAATTTTTATTTTCGGTTGCAAGACTTCAATAAAGCGTTTGGTTTTGCGGTGAGTGGTTTACTTTTTCAGCTTGCCTCATTCGAGCATATATATCAACAGCGGTGAAGAGACATCCAGTTAGCTAAAATGTCTCAACGAAGTCCGGTCGTGCCTTGTCAATGCAGCCTGTTGCGGGGGTGCTTTATATATTGTACATATATAATATATAATCAAATGGTTGCTGAAGTTGCCTAATTTTGTGAAAATGGGAGAACAGTGCTGCAATGTATTTCTTCGCAAATCATTGACAGAATTTCGAAATACGCATGCTTCTCTCCATGCTATCCAATTTCCACCAGGAATTCGCCACTTGAACGACGGAGGCCGGCTCCAGGCGATCGCTTAAGAGTCCAAATCGGCCACTTTATCGCTCAAAGCAAAACTTTCAAGCAATCCTCGTTGACATTGCGCTCATCGTTAGACTGCACAACTATCTACAGCATTTCTATTCTGTTTTGTTGATCATATTGAAACAAAAGAGTGAGGGGACATATGGTTGGTTTATTTTAAAAAGGGCTATAAAAAACACTTCCATATTTTTCTAAGTTTTTGCTTTATTGAGCAGTAAATTGTCGATGATTTCGGTTCCTATTTCACGACCAATATTGATATGAATCTGACATTCTACAAAAAAAAAGGTCAACAGCGTTAAATAGCAGCTCCGAGGCGGCTACGCAACATCAACAACTGTCTTTATTGAAACGTTTATCCCATTGTGGTTTTGAAAGAAAAATGGACCAATAATGCGGACACTCCGAAACCACACCAAACAGTCACACGTTCAGGTTGCATTGACTTCGCTATGACTGCGTGTGGATTTTCCAGCCCTAAAAATGGGACTTTTGCTTGTTAGCTGCTGAGACGGAAATGCGGCTTATGTGGAGAAATGATTTTTTTCAGCAAAATTGTAGTCCATTTCGAGCTTAAGCCCAAACAGAGAAACGATAACAAATCGCTTCAATTCCTGATTCAATTGGAACTTGTAAGTGAATAATCTAAGATCTTTATGCAAAATTCTGTTATTTGTTTATTGCTCCTTTTTACTAAAGCCAAAGCTGGGGCAGTTATTGGCATAGTGCAACTTTTCATTGTCATCGTTATGTAAGTTATAACACTCTTACATAGTCTTTGGTGAGCATGAGTAGCTATTTTGTGCTTTGAAGACCGATTGACTATCCAAGAGTACATAAATTTATTTTGAATATTGTATGTCGTATGGAACCCATACAGCTTCTAATAAGGCAGTTAGTTTTGTTTAAGACATCCTTAGTGCACATAAGATATGATTCGAGATTTACCACTCCTGCTATTGCTCCTGCGACCTTGGACGAATGTCTGTACTTTGAAAAGCCCAGAAAGCTGAAAAGCTGCATTTTATCCTCTTTAGGATCGGGGTTTCCATTTAGGACTAAAACATAAACCATTTGAGATATCGAAGAAACTTTTATATCTCATACCAATTATGAATAGAACTTAGTGACAACCACGAGCGCACCTGCCAACTTTCCACACATTTCGGCGGTTATTCCGACAATTTTGTGTTCAATATGTATAACTTCTTTGGCTGTTGGCATAAACTAATACTTTAACGTACTTCAAAGAAAAAGGCTCAGAGGTGTCAAATCGCACGAGCGAAAAGGTCAATTTCTTGATATCATGCCGATAGCTCGATTGTTTGGCCCGCAGTCTGACAAGTGGCCCCATCCTGTTGAAGCTACATCTCACCAATATTGAGTGCACTCAGTTGCGGCCAAATAAATGTTCGAACATGCCTCGATAGCAATTCACATAAATTGTAACATGGCGGCTATTACCAGCAACGAAAAAATACGGCCCAACGAGGCCGCTAACATAAAAATCACACAAAACAGTCAATTTTGAACGAAATGGCATGAAGCACATGTGGGTTTGCAGCCACCTATATAGCGCATATTTTTTTGTTGAGAGGCCATTTAGTGAGAAGTCATTAAAGGTTTTGTTGCGATGACATTTCGAATTGGTTGCAATCATTCCAAAAGACCAATTTGAGAAAGTTTGACGCTTTATCTAGCTTAGGGGCTTAGGTTGGGATCATTTCTTGATATTCGCCACAATGTTGTTTGAGAAATGCTCAATTCCTGCGATCGGCGTGGAATAGATTCATTTGTGTCGCCGTCAACAGGTGCACTTCCGGCGTCAATATTTTCAGAACTCCTTGCATTATTACGACAAAAAATATTATTACGACCAACCTTAAAGCGGCATATACATTGGTCAAATTCTCATCAAGCATGTGAGAGTGCATTAGTGAAAATGAGACACGTATACGTTGTGTGTCTGCTTGAAATCAGGTAGAGATGCTTGATATAGTGTATATGCGTGATTGACTGATTGATCATGCATTTGCTCATTTACGGCTGGACAGCGACGAGACAACATCGCAGATAGACGGCGGAAGTTTTTTTTTAAAAAGGTTTAATACGAGTATGTTCGAAGATGGAGGATAAAAATTGTATTTTGAAATTTCTAGAAGTTTATCGTTCTCTACCTGCGTTGTGGAACATAAAAGCGAGGAAATTATAAAAATCTATATATAAATACGTGCTGCCTATTTTTGTCGTACACTTTTACACCGTTCTACTGAACCGAATGGCATGATCCTTACACCATTGGAAAGGTAATTTCGCGTAGATGTATTTTTTGCCAAACGGTCTTACCAGACCTTGGTAAAACATGTAAAAGATTAGGTTATTTTACATATATCTATTGATATAGATGTTGTAAAATCAGGAATCCAGTGTTGCATAACTTTAGGATCATACATCATTAATAAACTCTCTCTCTCTCTCTCTCTCTGGTGAGTTCATTTATTCCAGTCCAGTTTTTGGAAAACAAAACACAAGAATGCGAGAAGCAATTACAACAAACGAAAAACTATCAGCAACTTTGAGATTCCTCGCAACTGGACAATGTTTCGAGGAACTAAAGTTTTAATATTTCTAAGAATTTCGATCAATTCGAAAAGAAACGTTTTGCTAAAACTTGCCACAACAAAATTTATTTAAAAAAGAAAATGTTTTCGAACAACGTGGCGTACGTGGCAACGGCGAACATGCTTACGAACAAATCCACAAATTTTCCAATTTTCATAAGCATTGGATCGGTTCGCCAAGAGCACCACAAACGTCGAACAAGAGCATGAACACGAACAGATCGCACGAACATGTTCGTCATGTATGGTCAGCTTTACTGAGCGAAAAAAAAAATATTTTTAAGCCTGCTTGCCTTTGAAAGTCAATAATAAAGAAAAGGAAAGATGTTAGGGATAAGCGTACAGTCGAATCGTTTTTGTGCATGTGGTTCTACATAAGGAATTCGTTTGACTGCTTTGACTTAAGAAATGTACTGTTTTGTTTTTTTATGTAAGTTTGTGACTATGAAAGTCACTACTACGATTGCAAAAGAGTTTCCCTACTCCAAGTGGGATAAAGACTTAACTAAATGAAAAAACGAGAAACGAGAAACGAGTGACGAGAGACGAAACTTTTGTTGTGTACACGACAACTGTTACTTATGTGAATCGTCGAATTTCGGCGACGGAAGAGCCTAGTTTGTATAATTTTGGGTGTAATCATTTGAGGAAGTTGATCATATGCCTGCCCCCCCCCCCCCCCCCCGTCCATGCTTATTCAGGAGATTTTCGTGTGAAAAACCGTCCGTGTCACTCATATTTTCTTGTTAAAAAAAGCGGATTTAAGTTGAAACCGCACATGCTGTCTGTCACCTCAAAATTGAAGTAAAAATGAATGATTGAAAACTCATACATGATGTGTGTATATGCAACGTCAAACAGCATTTAGTAATGCACTCTCACATGCTTGATGATAATTTGACCAATGTACGAGTATATGCTGCTTAAAATAGGTTGTTCATTCGAGTACTAAACCATTAATTAACTGATAGACATTGACAAGCAAAATAGAAATGACAGTTCGCGAAAGAAAAACATTAAGGGTGCGTTCACATTTAAATGTAAAATATATACGAGTAGTACCTGTAATTCTATATGATCATTGAAGTTATCTCGTTTGACCTGATTTGTGAGATCTAGCTTGAGTTCTTGCAACATTGCTTCCTATTGAGTTTTAACATGAAGCGGTACTGGGTCTTATGACGCTTCCATTCCCTCAGTTGGAATCGTATTATGGTTGGCTTCACCATTGGCATTTTATAGCCTTCTTCGTCACATAGTTGAGACTAGGTCCTTAATTGAGTTTTTTTTCCAAGATTTTGCTTAGGTAGGTACTGAACCTTTTAATTCAAGT
Source organism: Volucella inflata (assembly GCA_928272305.1). Lineage (NCBI taxonomy): Eukaryota > Metazoa > Arthropoda > Insecta > Diptera > Syrphidae > Volucella > Volucella inflata. The sequence continues at coordinate 143,629,606 of OV743716.1, read as the reverse complement.
ACACAACATAAGCAGGTCGGAGGAGTTGATCTCTCTTTTTCTGTAAATGAAATCTTTTTTTTTGGGATTTATTCCAGCTTATTTATTTACCCCAGTTCAAAAGCATTCTTAATGTAGTCATATGTGCATATGGCTACATTTTAAGAGTCATATGCTCCTTCTTTATAGTGTGCGTAGTGCGGAGTTTGCAAACTTGTTTTTCTTTACGTAAATTGAAAGAAGTGAAGCTGCGTTCGATATAATTTGTGGTTCCTAAGGTATAAGCCAGTCAGTTTTTCTAATGAGCTCGCAAGATTTCGAACAATCTATAGTAGGTGCCAAGTCAAGAAAATATAAAATTGTATGAGACTGGCTTTGAAGATTCTGACTTGTTCAGGTGAGTCGGTAAGTACATCTAGAAAGGTCCCATTCATGCCCACCCCATCTTTTTAAGAGTAATAATCTCTGTTGCTATTAAGTCGAAATGTCTCCTGATATTTTGTCACATATCGTTCCACACTTCTGCAATAAGGAAAATAGGTCCTCAGAAGGAGCTTAAATATTTTCCTGGCTGTAGGGGTTTTTGTTTCAAAGGACTGTACAGAGTGTCCCTTAAATCATCACAGAAGTTCCCCCAAAATTCCCCCTTTAATTATCTTATACATTGTGAGAAACTTTCTGTAGTCTTTCCTCTTTCTGATGTGTTGTAAGTTCGTTAATCCACGTGAGCATCTTTTAAAGAGGATTTCGCCTTCGATGAACGGCACTCATGATATGAGGATATAATTGGATGAGTAAGGTTCGTCACAGGCCCATCAAGTTCCTCCAAGGTATTTAAAACTGGTGTTGCTTTTCAGATTTTGTCTGGAAGAATCTGAGTTTATACTATCGACACCAGTACCTATATTGTTTTTGGGTTCCTATAACAAAGACAATAGCACTCTAAACCAAGCCCTTAAACATAAAGTTTGTGTTTGTGTTTAGACATGAAGTCCAGCGGAATACCTGCAATTGTTCAAAGTGTCGGAATAGTAAAAGTTGACTTGTTTGTCTCATTTCAGCCATAATATGGGTCTTGCAATACTCGTAAATATACGCTTTAGCAGCCGTGTCTCCATCTAGGATATACATACACAAGTGACAGGATTTCAATGAATGCAGTCCAATGAAGTTTGCTATCCTAAATGACACCATAATATAAAACTTCCTTTAAGAACTTGATATTGAATTGTTTTAGCCCTATATAGTATGTGTTAAAAAAGTCATTCTTGTAAACATGACCTCGTCACTTTTGAGAGAATTGATTAAAAGCCAATTTGTTGAGCTATAAAGAAGACGCTTGTAAGAGGTGATCTGACCGAAAATTGCTAGATATTACATAAATATAGGCCTTAAAGCTGTTGATAGTCGATTAACTAGCATTATTGTGGTAGGAATTGAAATATAACGCTGCCCTGCGAGCATCTTCTACTTATGCATGGCAACTCATAATGACTGCGGTCAGCATCTGCAATGCAAAACTGCGATTCGTCAACGTTATGCAATTTCCCTATCCTTTATTGTTAGATTGATAGGTATAAGCCAGAAACCGCCAGATCTACAGTATAAACGTTGCCCACACTATTCTTCTCATATTCCGTATGTAAGCCAGTGCTTCTTTCATAGTTGTACATATGACATCGGTGTCAGGGGATGTAATGTCATCAAAGGATACAATAACGTATTTAATACTCGTATTCGTAGCCGTGGACCTGGTGTTCCGCGAAGCCAACCAAAGCAATTACCTTGGGTGGACCTCTAGGTACTCTGTACAAATACCCCTACACTGGGCGGTAAAACCTTTTCCCAAATCGTATGCTCAGGTTCATAAGCATCGTTTTATTAGGTCGAAATCATTTTAGCACAAATAAACCTAATAAAAAATATCATACTCGTAGTTACTTGTTTTGGCCACCTCTGAAAATATTCGAATATTGATCAATATATCAGCCACTATCGCAAGCTTTATTAATTTCATATAATTATAATACATTCCTGACGCAAACGGTGTACGATCATTAGCTCCAATTATGTAATGTACACATTAGCGCCTTGTAGTTGGACTTTGGTGCCAAATTTTGAACATGCAGTCACTACATTAAGTTATTGCAAAACCTGCTACTTACCATCAAGCTTCCACTAAATACCATAAGTGACTTTCTCGTGCACGTTCACTGAATTATTCGAACAAATGTCAATTAGTACTCCACGAATTATGAACTTTGCACAACGTTCTTCTAAACCATGACACCGATTAGCATAGTATCTAGAATTTGCCTTTTAGAGCTACATCTATTCATTAGAGAGATATTTTGCAACATTTCAGGTGGTAAGCCTTAATCAAATGCCATTGGCATCAAGTGCAAACTACCTCACTTGCATAAGAATTTTAAGTCACGTCCAAGAGTCGATTTATCATCCATCGTAGGTACAGTTGTATGACGAAATTCTCTTCGTAGCCATGGCATCATTTGGTGCAAATATCCAACATTGCAACATATGGATTCAGTTAAGAACCAAAGCCAATTCCAGCGAACCATGGTTTTAGTATGGGTATACCAAATAGAGGTAGATAATTCCAAGTGGGAGGTGTGCAACTAGTATTCTCATGATCTCTAAGTTGCCTTTGGTGAAACCAACTTGAAGTACTACCAATTTCATTGCACCTTACCTACGTGCAATCAAGTTATTAGCCAAAATCAAAGGATTGTTCAATGAAATTGGAACATTAGACGGGTAATCTTGGACACTTAAAATAGACAGATTGACAGAGTGTGGCATGACCAGTTTTTTGTGTCCATATTGCAGTTTCAACAAGTAAGGACGGCGTATGTCTATGCCATGTTATGATACGATCGATTTAATCAAGTTTTTTTTTAAGTTTAAAGTCATTGACATAGATGTAGACCCTTGATTGGTTTTAACAGGTTCTTGCAACATAAGGCGTTTGCTTTCTTTAAACGAGGTTACAAAATACTGATATGAAAGCGAACTAGATAGAATGAAGAATGGCATGCATTACTGTTTAAGTAACTTGTAAGATAAACCGAAGGTTAATCGGCCAACTTATGGCCAAAAAGAGCTAAAATGTCAAGTCCTCCCTCCAAATATGAGGTAATCGAATCTATCGTATCTTCAAAAAAGGAAACTTATGATAGGCGTCTACGGTTACGCTCACCAAATTGATTGGATTCCATTCTAGACCAGGCCATCTTTTATAATATTGCTCTCACTGAATTGTGAACGTTGAGATTTATTCACTATTCCCATCTGAGGAAATGAATTTGGATACATTTGATAAGAGCAGCGTTGTGGTAAATATCATATACAATAATTCATTGTGTTATTTTCTCAATGAATTCTACTTAAGTAAATAAACAACCAGGCACCAATGGTCCGACGTCCATTGGTAGTGTCAGATTCTTACTGACTAAAACCACCTCCCGGGGGAATATTTCCGTTTACTCCCCCACGGAACTAGCGCGTAGTATTACTTCGCGAGAGACGGATTTGAGCTTTTTGCTTCGTCACGGGGTGCTTAGTGAATTCGCGTTCCGTTGCTGTTCTAAATTAGATCACACATTCTTCATACTGCTGAATGGTTCACAGCAACCCAAAGATCTTTAGATTTCAACATATAGGGCATTTTGAGCTTCGCGGTTTTGATTCCGTACGCTTTACCCCATACATTTTCGTTCAATTGCGTACAAAGATCCTTAAAGCATTGTATTTTGCTAGACTTAATGGCGGATTTGAGTGGGGCGCGTACTTCTTTATACGCTGTTCTCAATACTGTCCAATACATTGGACGCCGGCGGTTTTGTGTCCCTGTTCGAGCCATTGATATTGGTATATCACAGGCAGCGTGTAGTTATCGCGTTACTTGACGTACGATCTCGTTCGCTGTTCTCCTTTCAAGAGCTGTAAGAGCTCCTCATCTAAGGTGTTTACGTTCCATTTCACCTTGCTAGTTTGAGACTGAGTGGTTCGAGGTCGTGTAAGACTATGGTGGTATCTGAAACGTGGTATTACCACATGCCCATATGGCGGCTTTTTTCGTCACATCATGCGCCCAGTTACCTGAATTAATGTTGCAATATTGATCCGAGAGTATTGCAATGTCTACCTTATGTTCATGGACCGTTTGATGCAGTAGATCCTTAGCTACCCAAGGCATCTATGTAAAGCATTTCTTTGGCGAAATTTTTTCTCGGATCCTGCAATAGATCCAACCAACGCGTACTTTTCCGGCGGTAAGTAATCTGTTACCGATGTCTACAGGCAACCGTATGGTGGCTGCCTGAGTCCCACCAAAAGTTTTCCTCATTGTCGTTACTGCCGGCGGTTTAACTTCGTAATCTTGAAGGAACTCGGTGATGGCTGCACAAATTTCTTTCTTCAACGTTACTTCGTCTATGGCCTTGCATTCGAGGAATATATCTTGCTAAATGGAACGAACGCTACCATTTTCAAATAACAAATCTCCGATTTTTTCTTTTATACTCGAATTAGCTATCTCGGGAGATTTTTTTTGCGGTAAAAGGAAGTCCCCGTCTGCTGTTTTCCGGATTCGACGTACGTTTTCTCCGACTTCTTTTAAGCTAGTGTCCGATTTTAATTTCCGCAACAGGTCATCGTACGTTATTTCGCCGTTCTTCTTATAATTACTGCGTCGGGACGTTTCGCCTTTGGTGCATGATTTTTCCGAGCACCTCTTTCGACCTTCGTCCACTTGTTCGTATTCATTTTGGCGACATTTATCTCTCTGGCTTAGAGGGAGTCTACTGTGGATTTATGCGGTCACTTTTTTGAACACGTTTTTGAGCGCGTTGTTCTTCTGGCGCTATTCCTCGCTTTTTCTTCGGAGATGGAGTCTTAGTATGTTGTTCCGCAGAGTTATTAGGTCTGTCATCTTTCCTTACCCTCTTTGCAGGACGGTACCGTTTAAGCGATTTGTCAACTCTATGCACTGAGTTGTTTTCTGGCAACGATGCCCCTGGTACTCGGTGTTCCTAAAGAAACTTTGCAACGCAGGTTAGATGCCTCGACCTCGGCTTCTCGAAGAGCGGACTTACGCCGTAGGAAATATTAAAGTTTCTCTGTTATTGCAGTCATTGTATCTCGGCGACTTCGAGCCTCCTTTGGCACTCTCCGCCGCCGGTACTGGGGATCCGACTCCCGGCACCGCAACTTCATTTTTCCTTGTCTCACTTTCCATCTTTGAATTAATTTTGAGAGTAATTCCGTTCTTGCCAGTTTTTTGGTCCGCAGGTGGTATTTGATATTTCCACCAACCCTGTGTATGTATAGGTTAATGCCCTGTCTACACACATCACCCGATGGGAGAACTAGCTTAACTCCACACGGCAAACGTGTGCTAGCTACAATTCAGTTTTGGAGATAGTGTCATGGTGAGTATGTTTTCCAACTGCGCTGCTAAAGATGCATTAATATTCTTGCTTGGCGATAAATTCACCAAACATGGTTTTACATGGTACTCAAAACCATGCAAATACCGATTCTAATAGGCCCTGCCTGGTACTCTATAACAATGCATTTATTTCTTTAGCTGCTCTGTCCTTTGGGGCAATAATATAAGACCCATCGTTATGGAACGTTGGGATCCATTCGCTTCGTGTGCCCTACACATTTTAAACGGCTGTTTCCCTCGTTTTTATGAGGTCGGTGCTATTGTACAGTTCGAAGATTGCTGCGAATGGGACCAACAATTATTCTAAAGGTCTTGTGCTTAATCGATCAACACTTTCTTCATCTGCCTTCGCTGCAAAGAACCTTTCCAGACCAACATATGCCGCATTTAAATCGATAAAGAAAATAAGGAGATGCTAAGTACATCTCCGAACTGTTTTCCATGTAAACATGGGCCTTAATGAGCAAGCCTATCCTGTTAGCTCACTACCTCCAGTTGTGCATTCCAAGTTAGTTCAGGTCCGCTTTTACTTGTGCACCTAAGGTAAGTCTTACTCCACTGCGTTGTGTCTTCTGGCTGGATTCGAAGACTCTGTGGGCCGGAGAATTGGTGTTCATTCATTGTCTTCCAAAGCAAAGGGTCTAAAAATTTCTGAAGAACTTTTCTCTCGAAACGACTCAGGAGATCTATTTCATAGAGTTCATGCTTCAGAGCCAAAACTTTGGACTGCAATGATCAAAGTCTTACTCGTACATAGAGTTTTCTTAGTTTTCGGGATATGGCCTTACTACTCAATAGACCAAAAAAAAAACAGCGATTGCCAAGAGTGAAACTTCACTGAAAGTGCCAATCGGGTTGCTAAAGAAGGGTCCCAGACGACGACACAATAGTGCAGATAAGATTCTGTATCCAATATGGAAGAGACTTATAGGGGGTCTCCTTACTTGTAAATCGGGCAAACGATCCTGATATTCTATTTCTTAGACGTACAATTTTCTGACAAGATCTGGGAAATAAGTTGGTGTATGCTCTTCATCAAGTAATTTCGAGCAGCTTTGAACACATCTGCCGACAAGCCGCCAGGTTCAGCTGCTTTGTTAGGTTTCAGCTTGGATATTGCTATACTAACTCCAGGATCTGTTACAGTATAAAGACAACAGAGTATTGAAATTGTGGTTGTTGCAAGACATACGATGGCCTTTTTGGCAAATGGGACATAAGAAGTTGATATTCTAGTCAAGGAGCATACACTCGTCCACCAAACTTGTTGAATGATTTGCTTTATGAGCTCTACAAAGGATCCAAATGCGTTCAAGCTATTGAAATTGGCCGTTTTCTTGTCCTTTGGTTTTGAGACTTCCTCTATAGTGGGAAGGGCAGTGCCTTTTCATTTACATAGTCAGACCGCTCCACTTAGGGTTATTCTTTTCATGTCGTAGTCAACTGCATCTGGTCTGTAGTCCCTTGTCTGTTATTTAAAGTTTTTTGCTAAAGAAGAGGATTTCGTTACACTCGAGAGATTTCCTTAAGCTGACAAGCTCTCCTAGGGTCTTTCGACTCTATTGTTAGCTTACAGCGTCATCTTGTGCGAATTTATTTGAAACTTTTGCAGTTGTAGGCCTTCTGAGCACATATGTAGACTTTAACTATTTCAGTCGTCCAGCGTCGAACCACTCTTTTGGATGGACCCCAGATTTATCTTTTGTTTATGACAGTTTTTGTCATATTTCAACTGCCATGAGGAAGTGATCATGAGGGCCTCATATCTAAGAGCACACTAGCAATAGCAGTTCGATCGTCTTGTAGGCTGTTACAGAGGTAACAGATCAAATGATGGGGCATATATCGTGTAGTCATTCTCTAGTCACCGATTCTTTTATTGGATTATTGCAAAACAATTTTATAGTTCCCGTTTTTTTCTACAACTGTCTCCTAACGTTTTAAAAGCTTGCGGATTCCGTGGTTTTTCTCCACGTATGATAGTTCTCGACAGCTTCAACGTAACCAAATTTCTTAACGACCCGATCCAAGTTCGTTTGTATGGCGTCAAAGCAGAGATATGGCACACTGCGGCACTCACGTGTTGAGCTTAGGAGTGAATCCAAGCTTCTTCAAATCACAAATGGGTGATAAATGGTTTATAGTAAGCCTCTCTTTTTTTTCACTAAGGCTCGCACAATGCCGTCATCAATCTCAGAAGGCTGTCCGAAGAAGTTGATCATCCAAAGTCATATCAACATTCCGAAATCTACCAAATCGCTTACTAACGTTCCTAAGAGCACAAGCATGATCCGAAAAAAGGATCAGCAGTAGTTCCAACACTTACTCCTCTTCGAAATTCATACAACATTACATGGCGAAGGTGTAACTTTTCTTTTCTTCATTTAAGATTTTTTTTTTCACACAAAATTCAGCTTTACAGCTGTAAATGGACTTCTGATGTGACGGTCTATCTACTTGTATACAAAAAGTCCATTAAACAGGCAATGATTGAGTTATACAGCAAACTTCCCCCCACGTATGAAGATCAAGCACGAACTTTTGCAATGATCCAAGACCTCTTAGAGTATAACCCTTCTCTGCAGTCTTCCAGATTAAGGGCTAATTTATAAATATTGGCAGAGATTTAAGACAACATCTCAGCAAAATATTTCACTCGTTTCACTGAGCTAGCCAAACAGCTGATGAGCTTGAGGCAGAGCCCACATCGAGAACGCTTATAAGGAAAAGAATAGTCACGTCTCTAAACTATGAAATATCACAACAGTAAACTAGTAGGCGGGTAGTTAATAATCTAAGCATGACTTACAACGAGAAGAAAACTTTGAATCAAATGCTTTCTATGGAAATTTTCTGATCTTACCATAATTGAGACCTCTGGAACGATGTGAAAGATCTTCAGAGCGTTCAAGATCTTCTTGACCTTCTTCATTTTCAAGATCTTACTGTTCCTCATGACCTTCTTGATCATTCAGGCCTTTCTGACTTTTAGGATACCTACGATATGACTAAAGTTGAAATTGGTAGCCTTGTAAAGTTGTGAGAATATTAAAATTGTATTTGCACTTCTGAACTTGCTTGGTCCTCCGGTATCACAATGATAGCACCTAAATGTACTTGAATATGGAAATTGCTGTCAAAGAATACCATACTAAGTAGCTACAACAACACAAAACCGGAAGACGCCCTCATCTATGAAGCCATGCTGTTGGTCAAACTACGGCGTAAGTTCTCCATCTCATTTCACTTCACAACAAATTTAAAATTGAGATCACTTATCATTTGGTGGTCATGTCTAAGTGAACATGGCCCAAAGCAAGATCTGATCTAATCTCTCAGAAAATGGTTACCCACTCCACACATTTGGGCACTTCTGTTAAACAGGTGACTTTTAACATTAAATATTGACGACCAGCTAAATGGAAAAGGAAAACGACGACATTGAATTGAGGTGAGATGTAGGATCTTGTTGAGCAATCTTGTTTTTTTTTTATCTATAAAAGAAGAGCTGCCATTACGAGCAGTAATGAAAAAAATAATATTATCAAAATGGTTTCCACAAAATCTGTTGTACGTCCAGATGCGTTGGATGAAATTGATTCCAGAAGGTAATCGACCAGGCAGCTCCAAGGTAGAAACGTGGCCAGAAGCAACATCCTTTTGAAAACAAACACTATAATCATAGTCATAGTCATAGTTCTATAGCACAATCCTTTCTTGGTGATAGCCATCTCAGTTTCATTTTCAAAGTAATAACATTCAGGACATAATTCTCGATAGTTTTTCTTGGACTTATTTGTTTCCAAATTTGGCAATTCTGCTTTTCAACAATGCTTTAAAGATGGGAACATGCCTAATCGCTTAAAGTGATTTTTTTTATTAAATTGTTGATCAATTTCATACGTTTTCAACACTCAATTACAGAGATGTTGATGCAGGCAGGCTTAAGGTCTCAGTAGCAATCAAATGCATAGTTATGCTTGCTAGTCGCTTTGTCCTCGTTTTACTTTGTAAAGTAGACGCATGTTTGTTAGCGAAGGCAAATGAAAATGTCTTTAGTGGAGATGAGTGGGAATACTAGGTGGGGTGAAAAGTAACCTCCTTGACCGCCAGAATGCGCTGCTAATGCAAAAAAGGTTATGGTGCCTTGAAGTCTGTTCATATTTAGGCAGACATGCCAAATTTCAGTGCAAAACAGTCTTTACTTTTGTTTTGACAGCTGATTGTTGTTGACGTGTTTGGCATCATGTTGAGTATGGACAAAAACGATTTTCGTTCTCTCATAAAACATTATTTTTTCAGAGGCAAAACGGCGAAGGAACCAAAAGAAAACTTGGATAAACATTATGGGGCTAATGCTCCGTCAGATTACACCGTCAAATGTTGGTTTCGAGAGTTTCGCCGCAACTCCACTACGGATCAAATCCGCAGCGGCAGGCCCTCCGATAGCACAAAGATTAGTACTGAGCGTACACGCCATATTTTGGGCAATATTCTACATATGAAAAAGTTATCCTGCCGCTGGGTGCCGCGCATGCTCATTCCTGACCAAGAACACGAACGCGAGAGCACTTCGAAAGAGTGTTTGGACTTGCAGATGCGGAATCGGGCGGACTTTTGTCGTCGATTGGTAACTGTTGATCAAACCTGGATCCTCTATTACACACCAGAGAACAGAATGAGTGCCCGGCAATGGACTGAAGCCGGCACGAATGCTCCGAGGCGGCCGAGAGAGGCTCAATGGGTCGGAAAAGTAATGGCGCCGATTTTCTGGGATTGTCATGGCATACTCTCCGTTGACTACATTGAAAAAGGAAAAGCCATCAACAGCGAGTATTACTGTGCATTATTGGAGCGATTGAAGGCCAAAATCGCTGCAAAACGGCCTCACATGAAGCGAACAAAAAATTAATTTTTGCAAGACAATGCGCCGGCGCATAAGAGCATCGCAACCACGGCTAAAATCAATGACTTACGGCTCCAATTGCTGTCGCATCCACCGTTTTCGCCCGATTTGGCTCCCTCGGACTATTATCTCTTCCCAAACCTCAAAAGATGGTTCATCAATAAAAAATTCAACTTACATCGACGCCACGGAGGAGTATTTCGCAGACCTTTCGGAAAATTACTTTTCGGACGGGATCAAGAAGTTGGAAAATCGCTGGAATAAGTGTATCAAGCTAAAAGGGGACTATATTGAATAAAATAAAAAAACATTTAAAAAAAAATGTTTTTATTCCCAAGGAGGTTACTTTTCACCCCACCTAGTACACCTAGAACACATAGAAAGTTATCAACTTTCTCTATAGTCGTCTGAGATAGTTAGCACACGTAGAGTAAATTGATTTTAACTTCGGTAACATCTTTTAAGCTAAGGAAAACATCGCCGTAGAAAGGGCAGCTGAACCGTCTTGGAGTGCGTAACACTAAACCGATTAGACAAAAACTGCGCTAATTGTAGAGTTAATTGAGGACCAAGTAGGGTTAACAAAGAATATAACTAAGTTGCTGACTGCTGACTGTATTATAGCTTGGATTGGTTGCCTCCGGTAAGAGGACAAATTAATCACTTGAAGCGTTTAACTGGATGTGGATTGAACAAATCTCAAGCTTCAGGTATGGGAGCAACCGGCTAACGACGATTCCCATTAAAGCTAAATTCGCCAACGTAAGCCCCATAAAGGCCAGCGTCCCGATAGTAAGAAGGACGACGTTACCAAAGACGGGGCAGGGGTAAGAAAATATAGCCTCTTCAACAATACATCCGCAAACAGGCGCAGGCTTTTTGATTTTGTGGCAGCCACAAGGTGACCTGACTGACTCCTGATCAACAAACTGTCTAGAAAATTTATCAAAACACCTCACATGTTTTGGATATCCGACCTTCTGAGCAGCTAACATCGACTCGGATTATTATTTTGCTGTAGGCAAGATATGAATGGGGATATTCGTAATATCGTCGAACCCACGAGAACCACAGAGTATTTTCCGAGCGAGTTTCCTTAACCTCTCGAGGAGTCCGATGCCTCCAGCAGAGAACGTAGAAACGAACAGTAGCATTATTCACAAGGAACAATCAATGATGCATTGGGTTTCAACAGCGACTCTCCGAAAAGAGCGAGAACAAGATCTACAAAAGAAAAAAAGAGCCAAAGTCCTCCATTGAGAAGAATGAAATTTGGAAGTTCTATAACAAATAAAAAAAATGGTAAATTCTGAGCAGATATCTGCAAGGATGGAGAAGCAAACTATCTTCCGGTGCAGGAAATCTAGAAACAACATTTCTGCAGTGATAACGAACAACTTCGTTCAGGAAAATGAACAAGTAAATCTAGGCGAAGAAAGACAACATTTTCATCCGCCCCACCAAGATTCAAGACACTGATTATATCAGACCTGCTTTATAGTGAATAAACTTGGACACTCGAAAAGCAGATGAGAATGCTGTCCGACGCTTCAAAAGAAAAGTGGAAAATTTCGCTTCAGGTCGCACCAATGGGAAATGAAGGAGAGATTTCAACAATGAACTCTCAGAGCTGTACATCGATGTCAATCTTGTGTAAAAATCTCGGATAATCTGGGTTAAATGGCGGAGTCATCTTGAATGCCATGAACGCTTCAAACTCCAATCCCATCTCCTGTGACGAACGCAAGTGGAAGGAGGCCTTATCCAACTTCTTGTGCCTAACTGGAGACAGATGCCAAAAGATCGCAGTGGCTGGAGATGTATGTGGACTAAGGTCCTAGTTTGTAGCTTCATCTAACTGAGTAAGTAAGTAATATCAAAGTTTACTGAACAGCTTTACTTAAGAAAATCTCTTATGAGATCAGAAATGTAATATGCATTATCCTTAAAGCAGCCTTATTTACGTTGGTTTGTAAAGTTAAGAAGATGCGTTGATTTTAAAGCCAGCTTATGTTTAAATGTTCTCATAGATCTTTCTCTTTAAATTTTATCCAATTTCTGTTTAAGAAATGTTTACAATCTTCTAAAATCTACTCTTTTCATTTACAGAAAGAGACTCAAATAATTGTGACCACAACCCAAGGCAAGGTAAGGGGAAGATTCCAAAGATACCGATCTGGAGATCGCGGTGGATATTTCAGTTTCAAAGGTATTCGTTATGGTGCCCCACCAGTTGGCAATCGACGGTAAATGTCTTTAAAATAATAAATAAAACGAAATCCATTCAAAGCTTTTCTTTTGCATTAGTTTCCGGTCGGCCTTACCAGAGAGACCATGGGTTGGAGTTCGAGACGCTTTCCGGGAAGGCAATAGTTGCCCGCACAAAAACATGATCTTAGATACTTTCAAGGGCAGTGAAGATTGTTTATTTGTGAACGTTTTCACAACTAAACTGCCAAAAGCCGACAGGTATTTGTTGACATATTCTCACTCAAATGCAAGTAAGATATAGTAGAACGATTCCTGTTTTAGCAATCCAAAGCTCCCGGTCATGGTTTGGCTGCATGGTGGTGGATATTCCTTTGGCTCCGGCAATACATTCCTTTATGGACCAGACTTTTTGGTAGCTCAAGATGTTTTGTTGGTTACCTTGAACTACAGACTTGGACCTTTAGGATTCTTAGCGGCAGGACCTGATGCACCCGGAAATGTAGGTTTAAAGGTAAGTTAATAAGCGACTTCAAGATTATTCTATGTCCACTAATACGTCTCATTCCAAGGATCAAGTTCTTGCTTTGAAATGGGTTCGTGACAATATCGAAGCCTTCGGTGGTGATCCCAATTCGGTAACAGTATTCGGTGAGTCGGCTGGTGGATCCTCTGTCCAATTTTTAATGCTCTCACCTCTTGCTAATGGACTGTTCCACCGAGCTATTTCTGAGAGTGGATCTGCATTGAATCCTTGGTCCATGGCCTATAATACATCTGACAGAGCACTGAGATTAGCTGAGGTGTTGGGCTATCGAGGTGACAACAATTCAACTGAAATCATTACTTACTTAAGGAGAGTTCCTGCTATGAAACTTGTTGAAGCTGCACCTCTTACACTAAACGATATGGACTTTAGAAACAACATTGGCCTGCCGTTTGTTCCCAGTGTTGAAGGATTTTGGACTGATAAAGATGAAAATGGAAATCAACTTATTTTGGAAGAGCCTTTTATCACTGAACTTCCTGAGGTACTTTACCACAAGGGGCAGTTCAACAATGTTCCATACATAATAGGATACAACACCCATGAAGCGATGTTATTCATAAGAAGTAAGATCCGTGAAAGCACTTTGTTAGACTGATCCTTTAACGAAGGCTCTGACTTTTAGGACTCCGGAAAAACCCTAATCTTTTAGAAATAATTGATCGGGATTTCGTCAGATTGGTTCCACAGAATTTGAATGTTTCGAGTTTCTCAGAGCAGGCATACCAGGTATCGGATAAAATAAGAGAATTCTACCTAGGATCTCTGTCGGTTGGTCCTGAGTCCATTGATGAAATGATTTATGTGAGTACTCCTTGAAGATTCTTGGATAGATTTTTGACATATAAATATTTGTAGTTACTTACAGATTTAATGTTCCTTCATGGCATTACAAAGTCGGCAAGAAGTCATGCGGTACATAGTACAGCACCAGTCTATTTGTATAGATTTGCCTTTGACGGAGCGTTGGGTTTATACAAACGGATGCTGGGCATATCACGGCCTGGAGTTTGTCATGGTGACGAATTGGGATACCTGTTTAAATTTGGATTCTTTAATCTAAGTTTGGATCCATCGTCCATGGAAGTCTTGGTGAAAAATCGTATGGTTAAGATGTGGACAAATTTCGCCAAGTACGGGTGAGTAAATTAAAGTTCATTCATTCCATTCAGTTTCAGAGGCTTGGGTTGTTTGGTATGATTCTAAGGCGTTGAAAGAAATATTCCCTGGTGCCATATTTGGTGATTGTTTTACAATTTAGGGTGGTAGCCTAATATGTTGATTCGAAAGATGTATGCACCTCAGAATGAGTTTTGTTACGTATAGCGAAATAATAGCACACTATTGTTAAGTGCTTCCACCTGCGACAGGCAGAATCATTTTTAAGTAATCTTCTCAATTGCTATCCCAACAGCGCCAGGCAAACACAGAAGATGTTAGGCCTTATGATACTTCTTGGTGCTAAGAGCATGAACAATGTCTGCGCACCATTGTTTCGAAGTACTTTCATGCGCTAGATTTCTCCATTAGTCATAACCAAAGGTCAGAGTTCCTCCTCGACAGTGTATTGGGTTTAGCACGGTAAAGCGTGATGAATCAACTGAAACTGTTGTCTGAAGTAGTTGGTCTTTTAATATACAGTTTGCCCAGAATGTCCTTAAGACATTAGCGGCGTTCAGATTGTACGACAAATTTTCGAACGGTCGTTCGTCTTCGTCGGATAGACCAGAATGTACTAGGTCGTGCAGTGTGAACGCTCTTACGACGGTCGTTCAGATCAGTCGTATGGAAGTTCAACTTGTTCAACTTCTTCCCTTAGTCGGACGACATGTTGTTGTGTGTGAACACTTACCGACCGACTTCAGAGCATTTTTTATTTTGGTTCATGATTTTAACGGGTGAGCATCGGCGCGGAAGAAAGGAAATTATGTGCAGTTCAGGTAAAAATATTTTATGACAAGAAGAGCGCGCCCTTCCATGTTCATGCTTCGAAGTTACACTCACGATTAAAGTCTGACGACCGCGTAGTACAATGAGAACGCAAGGCAGTTTTTGGTCATCCAACTCGGTCGAACGATTTGTCGTACAATGTGAATGCCGCTATTGATATTGATACTGCTACCATTAAAATCACTTTTTTAACAGAGCAGTTTCGGCTTAGATTTTATCCTGAAACATCACATACTGAACGCCTTGTGAATTCTGATAGCCACATCTAGTTTGGTACCACCATCTTTTGAGACCATACTTCCTAAATATAGAATGCTTCTTACTTCATAGTCTTTTTGTACTATATGATAATTTCCAGTTAAAAAGCGCCGGTGTTCTGCTGCGAAATTTAAGTGTTTATGTCGTTTGTTTTCGCCGCATTTATTTTGAGCCATTGTTTGTTTATCCAGATTCCATTTTATGGGGCATTTGGGCTCTGTGAGAGCAGGCAAACGTCATCGTTGTGGTCAAAATATTTAAGATCTAACATCAAAATCTTTTTCAGCCCCATGTCTCCTCCAGAAATAGGTGAAAGTATCTAACCCCTTCATTCTCAACCGTCAACTTCAAGGCGAAGGTATTCTTCAAATTACAGAACAACAATAAAACGGAGATCCAGTTTTGACCCATTGTTTAATATTGATCCGCAGGGCATTGATTTGATCGATGCAAAAATAATAGCTCAAAGTATAGTTAAAAAGTTCTTTAACTCGATCCAGAATTGTTATAGCTATTAATTAAGCCACAACTAGAAGAATGCATAACTATATATGTTTGCATTAGAATAAAGTATCAATACAGTTTTCACTTTTCAGGCAACTTAACAAACATACCTCCCTCTAGTCTTTAGTTATCTATGCTTTTCTAGTTGGTGGTTGTAAGATTTCCGCCGAAGTATTACGCCCAATTTGACAAAATTCCTGCAAAGTGCCATCTACCACTGAGCCCATAAAACTTGGGTTCAAAACGCTCTTTCATAAATGGTTAACCACTGCTGCAACATGATCCTGCCATATTGCCAATTCTTATTATCCAAAGTTAGCAGAATTCTGCATAGACCTTTACTAGATGCAGATTTGAAGTCATTCCAGCTACCAAGATAGTCATACTCTCGAACATATTTTCCGCTTTTAGAGGCCAGGCTACCCACCTAAGTGCTTGTAGTTACCCTTCTTTGACCTTATTAAACTATGCTACATTTTTTTGGGGGCGTCATAGCCAACTCTGGCGACTGATCCATAGTTTTTCGACTCGATCGATGTCGCTGCACAGCTCGTATTTTTCGTCGTTGGAGGATTTCCAAAGTCTGTTTCGAAGGATTTTTGTGTTGAAACGACTGATGATATCTTCATCCGCTTTCGAAAAGGCCAGACAGGGCCTTACTACCCTTCTTAGCCCAAGGAAACAGCAAGAGTTCTGCTGAGGTATTGTTGGCGGAATTTATAGCAGAGCCAAGTTGCTGAAAGTCCCTTCTTCTTCTTAGGTTGCGCTACAGTCCGGGGTGCAGCTGGGCCTCAAACAACATTCCTCGCCAGTTATCCCGGTCTTTAGCTAACTGCCTCCAGTTTTGCACGCCAAGTTTTTTGAGGTCATCTTCCACTTGTGTGCGCCACCTAAGGCGAGGTCTTCCTTTACTGCGTTGCCTCACCGAATTGGATTCGAAGACTCTGCGGGCCGGAGCGTCAGTGTCCATTCGCTCTACATGTCCTAGCCACCTTGAACGTTCAATGCGAAGCCTCCTGACTAGGTCTATGCCCTCGTATAGCTCGTAAAATTCGTCGTTGAATCTTCTCCTCCAAAGTCCGCCAACGCAAATGGCACCGAAAATCTTGCGAATGATTTTTCTTTCGAATCGACCAAGGATGTCTTCGTCTGCTTTTGATAAGGTCCATCCTTCCTATCCATACAACAGGGCCGGGACGATGAGTGTATTATAGAGTGTCCCCTTAGAGGTTCGGGAGACGGCTTTACTACTCGATTGCCTTCCAAGCCCAAAGAAGCAGCGATTGGCAATAGTAATCCTTCGTTTGATCTCCGATGAGATGTTGTTATCACAGTTAATAGCAGAGCCGAGGTAGGTGAAGTCCCTTGCCACCACAAAGTTATAGTTGTCTATTGTGACGTTCTGTCCAATTCGTCGGTGTTGTGTGTCCTTTTTTGTTGACAGCAAATACTTGGTTTTGTCATCGCCAGACCCATTTTGGCCCGAAAGTTCCTTAGTACCTTGAAATTATAGCTGTCGACTGTGACGTTCGTCGATATGTTACCATTTCACTACATTAGAATCTGGTATTTCGAATGATGACCCTGCTACTTACAATAATGCTGTTTGTTGAGTTGTTCTGCATTTTTCTTTAAACATATTCCTTTAACAATACTCGATCCGATAAAAGCTTGAAGCATCCTCAACCAAAGTGGAAGTGGAATTGGCTAAACTCCAGACCAGGAATCCCAAATAAATACGTAAATTCCTTGTTCGTATTTGATGGTTTGATGGCTCTCCTCACAGTTTCGTATTTTCGTTCCAATAGCCAAGTCATGTTGGTCTGACTTTATCTGCCAAGTTCCTAAGATCCTGATTGAATATGAGTAAAGATTTTTGGTTTCTTCGCATTAATTCCTTATTTTGATCACTAGCACGGATTCTTTGTAAGCGAAGTGAATTTTTTGATTCCTATTTGGCAACATGCCAGACTAAAGTGCCCTTTAGTTCGATACAGAGAGACAATAAATATTTACTCGTCGTAACATGCTGTGTTTTTTTTTTCTCCATGTCGTAATGAAAACAAATACAAACTTCCTCAGACTCTAGCTTACTAGAAAGTTTGAAATATTTAGTCCTTTATATATTTAAAAAAAAAAAATAGCAATAGATACACAAACATACTTACAAATTTAATTCTATTCTAGCAACCCCACGCCTTCATACGCCAATGATTCGATATTGGTTCCATGGGAGCCAATTGATAAAGCCAATGCATTAAGCGATCTCCGATATTTAGACATCACTTCATCCTTACAGATGCGATCAAATCCAGAATCTCAGCGGCTATCATTCTGGGACAACATGTACAACCATTACAATGGACGCGTTATGTAGTTTCACAATCATCTTCAATTCATGTATCTTAATTTAATTATTCTAATTTCATCTATTATTACTGCATCGAAAGCTCATCCCAACATCATTTGTGTTGTTCGTCGTAAGGATGACGAGCCCTTAGACGGACATTACACCATCAGCCATTACTAACGTAAGATTAAGAAGATTCGTTGTTGTCTCGTGTTGCAGTTGTCCAAGCCAAAAAAAAATGAGTAAAAAATGAGAAATGTAATTTTGTTTTGTTTTTGTCGTTTTAGATTACATTTTTGTTAGCACTGTGTGTTTTGTTTAAATATTTCGTAAGCAATAGAACCGGATCTATTCCAAGATCCGACTGTGATGCATTTAACTTGCGTTTGTTGCAATTTGTGGAGAACGTGCACATGGTAAAAAATAAAAGTTTTACTGAATAAGATTTTATTTTTGTTTTTTTTTTTTACAAATAATGCTTGTGTTGTTAAACGTTATATCTTAAATTAAATAAAAAAAAAAACCTTGTTAACAAGGCGGCGTTTTCATTTTGTTGTTTTCGAGTACACCGGCGTGGAAGCATGGTAGAGATACATCTGCAGGAGGAAAATGGTGTCATCTAGAGCAAGCTCAGCCTTTGACAATGTTTTGATGCGAGCTTTCACTTTCTCAAGAATTTCCCGTTCTGGGGGTGTCAGTGTTTCCAGAATCTGAAAGTAAAAGATAAATTAAAAAAAATGTTTATGTTCCAAACATGAGAAAGAATGTCAACATCAACAACGAGAGACAAGCAATGCTACCAATACATTGAATTGTTTTTACGAAACAAAAAAAAAAGCTGGAGAAACAGTCTTATTACGCCCTTTTTAGGATTGGCTTAATTAAAGGACTTTTGAACCATTGTAGAACGAGGGCGTCTTATTTTCGATCATCTAGTATGTAAGTGCTGATGTGTTTGCAACTATTTTTCTGTTGGTTCCTTGTCCAAACCTCGGCTGAGCCTTGGGTATCTATCGGTTTTTGACCCGATTTGCCGAAAAAAAAACTATCTTCAAAGTTATTATTAAAGTTAAGAGCTATGTGAATCTATACCAAGTTAGAGCGCATTTTAGTTTAATACTCGAACAGGAATGGGCAGGCTATCGGGTCGGATTCTTCTAAATCGACCACATCAACACAACGGATATCGGTATTGACAACTGCGTGAAGTATACATAGATCTTCGCATTACTAGGTGGGGTGAAAAGTAACCTCTTTGACCGCCAGAATGCGCTGCTACTGCAAAAAAGGTTATGGTGCCTTGAAGTCCGTTCATATTTAGGCAGACATGCCAAATTTCAGTGCAATACTATCTTTAGTTTTGTTTTGACAGCTGATTGTTGTTGACGTATTGGGCATCATGTTGAGTATGGACAAAAACGATTTTCGTTCTCTCATAAAACATTATTTTTTGAGAGGCAAAACGGCGAAGGAAACAAAAGAAAAGTTGGATAAATATTATGGGCATAATGCTCCATCAGATTATACCGTCAAATATTGATTTCGAGAGTTTCCTGGTGGCCGCAACTCCACTCTCCACCGATCAAGTTCGCAGCGGCAGGCCCTCCTATGCGGTTACAGAGGACAATGTCAAAAAAATACATGAAATGGTGTTGGCTGACCGGAAAGTGAAGGTGCGCGAGCTAGCAGATACCACAAAGATTAGGACTGAGCGCTAACGCCATATTCTGGGCAATATTCTGCATATGAAAAGGTTATCCTACCGCTGGGTGCCGCGCATGCTCACTCCTGACCAAAAACACGAACGCGAGAGCACTTCGAAAGAGTGTTTGGACTTGCTGATGCGAAATCAGGCAAACTTTTGGCGTCGATTGGCAACTGTTCATAAAACCTGGATCCACTATTACATACCAGAGAACAAAATGAGTGCCTGGCAATGGACTGAAGCCGGCACGAGTGCTCCGAAGCGGGCGAGGGAGGCGCAATGTGTCGGAAAGGTTATGGCGTCGGTTTTCTGGGATTGTCATGGCATACTCTTGGTGGACCACCTCGAAAAAGGAAAAACCATCAACAGTGAGTATAACTGTGCATTATTGGAGCGATTGAAGGCCGAAATCGCTGCAAAACGGCCTCACATAAAGCGAAAAAAAATTTTGTTTTTACAAGACAATGCGCCTTTGCATAAGAGCATCGCAACCACGGCTAAAATCAATCACTTACGGCTCCAATTGCTGTTGCATCCACCGTATTTGCCCGATTTGGCTCCCTCGGACTATTATCTCTTCCCAAACCTCAAAAGATGGTTCATCAATAAAAAATTCAACTTACACGAGGAAATCATCGAAGCCACGGAGGAGTGTTTTGCACACCTACCGGTAAATTACTTTTCGGACGGGATCAAGAAGTTGGAAAATCGCTGGAATAAGTGTATCAAGCTAAAAAAAAAAATGTTTATCATTCCCAAGGAGGGTACTTTTCACGCCACCCAGTACACTTGTTTTTTCGACTTCAAGAAAGCCTTCTATATATGCATTCTACGTCTTCGTCGAAGTGTGACAAGGCTGCATTCGTTCACAATGTCTGTACTTTATCGGAACAAGTGACGTTATCCGTGCGGTACTACCGCGAACAAAAATGGGGCTGAGGGGGATAATTAACATTATATCTGAAACATCTAGACTACGCTGCAGGCTTTGGCTTTCTTTCACACAAGATAATAGACCTACACCAAATGATCCTTTACTTTGAAACAGAAGCAGGGCTCAAAACAATTACGGAAAAATTCAAGGCTTTACGCATTTCCGTCCCCAAAACTCAAAATAACACAAATGCTAAAGCCAACATCGCAAGACAACAAGTTGAGAAGATTCTTTGTCTCGTAGGTATGATCTCCGAAGATGAAGGGAGAAGAAAAATTGAGTTATAATTAGAGGTCTGCAATGAATGACAAAAAAATGCGTTTAGAAGCAGCATTACTTGCTGGCATAGCTAATATTTTGCAACTAACTTGCAGGTGCCACTACTGCAAAACATCAAAATCTTCATGACAAATTACATTTACGTTTTCATATGCGAGTATACGATGGCATTTTATATGGAATGTGTTATGCACCAAATGACCACCGCGGCTGTTCTTGGTGCGCCACGCAAATTTTGATGACCGCATAAATTTCTCCCAATATTATTGATGGCGTTGGTTATGTTGGCTTTTAAAGTGTCAATAGTCTGTGGCTGATCCCCACAACCGCGTGATTTTACGTGACCCAAAACAAAGAAGTCTCATGACATTAAAACACACAACTTGAATGCCAGTTGACGTTGCCGAAAATCAAGATACTCGTAACTATGCTGTCGAACTTGTCGTGCAGAGCATCTGCTGCAAGCACTGAGTGGTTTAGAACCACTTGTCATTGGGATCATATCTTCTAATTTAAGCCCCAAAAAATTGATTTTCATTCCAGTATACATTTTGCCGATAACCGTTATGGTGCCAGCTTTATTTTGATAGAACTACGAGTCAATAAAACGAAGTCCACGCCAAACAATGAACTTACAACTTTTCCAAAGTCCAGTCAGCAAATGTTCGATGCTGGCTATGGTCTCTTGTTATCAGTTTTTGTGTCAATTGAATTTTAAACAGATGCAGACCTTAGTCTCGAAGCAAAATTCGCCAAGTTTACGTCTGCGAAAGGTCAAGTTCTTTAGCGCGACAAAGAATAAGCTGCCTTGGACTTAGACTTAGAATAGAATACCTTCATTCTTTAATTTTTTTACTCAACTAATTGACTTGAATTTGTCCGCCTAACGACGAAAACGATCCAACATGGAACGTAGCTCGACCCAAACATTTGAATAGTGAAAATTGCACCCGCAAACTGCATTTTTTTTATCATAATTTGCCCAACATTAATTACTAAAAACTCTAAAGCAAAAAATACTATTACTATAACTTCATACACTGTCAAAGTTTGAGCGCCCTTATTATAAAACGCTTTTCACGTAGTTAACATTCAAATTCGATTAAATATTGCTTACTTTGTTCTTTGAATTCTGAACCATTACAGCCGTCTCATTCAGAGCATTCAGTGTACTCGGTGTACTCAGTGTATTTTCCACAAATAACAGTGCACCCGATTTGCTCTCATCAAACAGATCAAGAACCCAAAGCGTGGGAGAGAAATAAAACAATGTACTCATGTTTGCTATTAAGTGACCGAGTATTGTACAGTACCTGGTCTTTTGTGGTGTGTTACACTACTTCACTGCACACCTAGTTAAATAAAGACACTGAATAGTGTACACTGAAGTACAGCAAACCTCTAGTTTTAATCACGAACATCAGGGTTAAGCTGAAGGAACTTAAATGCGTTGCAGAACCGAAATTACGATGGCGGGCGGATATTGCAAACGTTCTATGCACCATGAAGGATCAGAGGGACTAAATGAAACAAACGCCCTCTCTTTTAAATATCGCCGTTCCCCGTTACAAAGTCCCTTTTAATATACTTCGACAACTGAAACTACAAAACTCTTCTTGCTTATCGATCTTAAAACAAAAGATTAGCTCAGATGGAAAAATGATAGCGTCAACAACGTTAACAAATAATCCGTGCTTTCACTCCATCTTTTGCACATATTATCGTCCTGATAAGCATTCAATTGAGCGTTTAGTGAACAAATTCAACTCAAGACAGAAAACCGCATACAATCGATTTCTTGTCGCTCTGTAGAGCTAAGCATCTATCGAACGCGCCGGTTGCGAAATGAAACGAAAAGACTTAGCTATACATCCGTATAAGAGCGTATTGACTCGGGAACTTAAGTCAAATGGCCTTTGTGTACGTCGAACTATCGGTGACGTGAAGATTACTTACTTACTTTAGGTGGCGCTACAGTCCGGGGTGGACCTGGGCCTCAATCAACAAGCTTCTCCAGCCAGCTCGATCCCTGGCTAGCTGCCTCCAGTTTCGCACGCTAAGTTGGCTGAGGTCCTCTTCCACTTACGTGCGCCACCTGAGTTTTGGCCTTCCTCTACTGCGCTGTCCCTCGGGGGCGGATTCGAAGACTTTTCGGACCGGAGCATTGGTGTCCATGCGCTCTACATGACCCAGCCATCTCAGTCTTTGGATCTTCACTCTTCTGGCTAGGTTCGTCGTTGTATCTCCTTCTCCACTCACCGTCAATGCAGACGGGACCGAAGATCGCCCGAAGAATTTTTCTCTCGAAGCAACCAAGAACACCCTCATCCATTTTTGATAATGTCCATGCCTCTGCGCCATAGAGCAGGACCGGGATTATTAAAGTCTTATAAAGGGTGACTTTTGTTGTCCGAGAGAGGGCTTTGCTACTCAATTGCCTTCTTAGCCCAAAGAAACAGCGGTTAGCAAGAGTTATTCTTCGCTTGATCTCAGCGCTTGTGTCGTTGTCTGTATTTATAGCGGAGCCTAGGTAGACAAAGTCCTTAACTACCTCAAAGTTATATCTGTCGAGGGTGACGTTCTGTCCGAGACGTCGGTGTTGGTTGTCCTTTTTGCTTGACAGCATATACTTGGTCTTGCCCTCATTGACCACTAAACCCATTTTCGCCGCTTCCATCTCAATACTCGCGAAAGCGCCACTGACATCACGCTGCTTTCTCCCGATTATGCCAATATCGTCGGCGTATGCGAGTAGTTGGACGGACTTTTGAAAGATAGTGCCTCTTGTGTTTGCTCGTGAGTTTTGCACTATTCTTTCAAGTACGATGTTGAAAAAATCGCATGGCAGCGCATCGCCTTGTCTAAATCCTTTCTGGACATCAAATGTCTCGGTGAGATCTTTACCGACCTTGATGGAGCAGCGTGCATTCTCCATCGTCATCCTGCACAGACGGACGAGTTTGGCAGGGATGCCAAAACTAGACATTGCTCTATATAGCTCGTCTCTATAGATGCTGTCATACGCGGCCTTAAAATCGATGAATAGGTGGTAGGTATCGATCTGAAGCTCATGGGTCTTCTCCAAGATCTGCCGTAGTGTGAATATCTGGTCGATGGTGGACTTTCCTGGCCTGAAGCCACACTGATATGGACCTATCAGGTTGTTGACGAACGGCTTCAGGCGTTCACACAATACGGCAGATAAGATCTTATATGCGATGTTAAGGTGACTGATGCCTCTGTAGTTGGCGCAGTTCAGAGGGTCTCCTTTCTTGAGAATTGGACAAACAATGCTGAGGTTCCATTCATCGGGCATACTTTCGTCCGACCATATTTTATAAATGAGTTGGTGTATGCTCCTTACCAATTTATCGCCTGCCGCTTTGAAGAGCTCGGCAGTCAGGCCATCCGCTCCAGCAGCTTTGTTGGACTTAACCTTCGATATAGCTATCTTCACTTCATCCAGGTCGGGTGGACGGAATTGTTGGTCATCATCGTCCAGGTTGAAAGGTTGATTCTGCCTGACAGCGGTATTTGGTCCGTCATCGCCGTTATGCAGTCTGCAGAAATGATCTTTCCAAATCCTCAGCATCGACTACGATTCTACTACAATGTTCCCTTGTTCATCTCTACAGGCTTCGGTTCGGGGTTTGTTTCTGCGGCATGTTATTTTTACCTTTTGGTAAAACTTCCGAACCTCATTCCTGGAGTAGCATCTCTCAATTTCCTCGATCGCGCGCTTCTCATGCTCTTTCTTCTTTCTCGTGAGAAGCCGGTACTCGTCTCTCCTCTTCCGCTCATAGAGCTCATAAGCAGCTCTGGTCTTTCTAAGCAGCGCCGCGTTATATGCATCTTGCTTAGCTGCATGTGCTTGCCGGCATTCATCATCGAACCAGGGGTTTCGTTGTGGTGGACGAATGAAACCCAGCACATCAGAAGCGGCATCTATGATGGCGTTTTGGCAGTTTCCAATAATCTTCGATGCTTGATGCTGGCGGCATTGGACCTCTTAAGAGATTAAGAGACACTCGATCGGAAAAGGACTTGGCGATCTCTTGCGATTGTAGCCGTCTGACGTCGAATTTTCTCACAGCATTAGTTTGTCTTGGCGTAGTTTGGGATATCCGCAACCGTACCTTGGCTACAACAAGGTAATGGTCCGAGGCGATGTTGGCTCCTCGGAACGTACTTACATCCATAATACTGGAGGAGTGTCTTCCGTCAATCGCAATGTGATCAATCTGGTTGACTGTTGATTGATCAGGAGTTCTCCAAGTCCCCTTGTGTATGTCGAGATGTGGGAACCGCGTGCTAGCCACGACAATGTTTCGCCCCGCCGCAAAGTCGATTAGCCTGAATCCGTTATCGGAGGTGGTGTTGTGCAGGCTATATTTTCCGATTATTCCACCAAAGATACCCTCTCTTCGTAGCTTTGCATTAAAATCACCGAGGACAATTTCAATGTCATAGCTAGGGCATTGCTCGTAGGTCTTGTTAAGGAGCTCATAGAAGGCATCCTTGGTGTCGTCATCTTTCTCCACTGTGGGGGCATGCGCGCATATGAGGCTGATGTTGGCGAATTTAGCCTTGATGCGGATTGCTACGAGACGCTCGCTCACATGCCGGAAGCTGAGGACTTCTTGTCTTAGTCTGCCTCCGACAACAAATCCGCATCCAAATAAGCGCTGCTTTTGCCGTCGATAGCAATTTCCGTAGTAGATGTCGCAATTTTTCATCCCCTTTTTGTCCCGCCCATCCCATCGCATTTCTTGAATGGCGATTATGTCTGCTTTGTAGCAATCTAGGGCCTCCACTAGTTGCTTGGCTGCACGTGGTCTATAAGGGATCTAACATTCCACGTGCATATCCGAAGCTCATTATCCTTAAATCGTTTGTATGGGTTGTCAACAGTAGATCCGTCCATATCCGAGGCGGCACAACCCCCAACCTGGAGGACCAGTTCCATTTTGAGTGCCCCTAGGACGAGGGATCGGTTACACCGAAGCCAGTAACCCGTTCCGGGATGTGAGCGCTGCCGTTGGCCCTTATAGGGCTCGTCCGCCACCATCTCTTTTCCAAGACCCTGACTAAGTCCTGGAAATCCTTTCCGGCCTGAGCTCCAAATATGTCGGATTAGCCCGGATAAGGTCTTGTTTTGTTTTTCGGACACTAATCCTGGTTAATGGCGCAGGAAACTCGCCATTTGCCCCCTTCACTTCGCAATCTCTAGTGAGATTCCCAGATGGCGCCACGAGGAGGTGTGAAGTAGGACTTATTAGCAGAGCTGCAAGATGTTGCGCTGCAGAGGCTCATTCTCGTCATTTAAGGAACCAGCACCTGTCGGAAGATGCTACTTCTACGAGGCCTTATACTAATCGTTGCCATCCGGTGACATGAAGATGGATAGCCAAAAAATCATCCTCAATAAGGAGGCACATTCTTAGTAAAATTGTTTTGTTAATAAGTCAAATCATCACGTTTGTTCAAACGAATAGCCGGAGTTGTATGTGGAAAAGTTGAGTATTTGGTGTGGTTTTCGCGCCGGGGGTGTCGTTACAGAGTACTTCTGCCAAGATGATGTCAGCATGTCAGTTTATTGGAGACAGCTGTCGGTATACTGTAACCAATCTTTTTTTATGAAAATTAAAAAGCGTGTAGGATGGGTGATTTTAATAGAACAGAGCAACTTGGTACAAAAAGAGTGCTACAATCGATTAATTGAAGACGACAGAAATAGCTCTGTTGTGCGATAAAACACTTTTAGACTTATTTTCTAAGATTATGTCAACAGAAGATCACCTGAATTGGCATGGCTAAATATATCTCATGCGTCGGTAGTTTAGTGGAACAAGCTTCCACTACTGCTTTCCAAAAAAAGGTCTAGCACGTAGGAATCTGCTCTAAGCGCACTGATAAATTCCCTATCTCTTGAAATTCATACCATAGTCTGGACTTTCAAAGCCATTTACCGTTTAAAAAGATACAGTATGGTCTTTGATACAGTACGCACTTTGCGCGTTGACTGCCTTTTGGTTCTAGTCTGGTGCAAAGATGACAGACTCCTGTTGCTGCGGCTCTGAAGAAAGACGATGAAAGAACCTGCGTCTGCGGTGATATATGCAATCTTGATGGCAAAGAAAAATATTGTAAAGATTCGATTGAAAAGTCGAGGCATCTGTATCCATAGCCAAGCTATGTTTGAGGTTTTGCTGAAGCTTCTCACGACCTCTAAGCAAGTTCGAAAATACAAAACTTCACTAAATCAAGTCAAAAGTCTGAATTCACTAAATGCTTGGGTGCCAGGTCGCAACGGGAACGCGGGAAATAAATTCGCCGATGAACTTGCTAGGCAATGCTTAAAGGAGTGTTGTACAGGACCTAATCCTGCGTTAGAACGGCCTACGTCCTCAATGAGAGCTTCCCAACTTCTCTAAGAAATCAGCTCTCAAGTCCTTTGATGCAGAAAAACATTCATGCACCTCAAAAAGAAAGTGAAGCTCAGGTTCCATAACAGTTTTTCAAAAAAGAACAAACGAAATTGAGACATTTCAAAGCAAAAGCATCAGCAACTAACTTACGAAGTGTTTAAAAAAAGACAAGCTGCGCCAAGGGAATGAAAATACGTTGGCATTCTATAAAATTATGCTCGTCACATACTTTAACAATAACAAATAAAGAAGATGTCAGTCAAGTTCAAGGGTAACAAAAACAAAAGCAAATTTATCTGTGCGTCCTGGCAGCTGAGACAAACGGTTCAATTATGTCTGTTGAGCAACAGTGACGTATTCTAATGAAAGCTCGTTCCACCAAATACTAAGCAACCGACGATCTTCAACCAAGTTAATCATAAATGGAGAAGTTTCGGATACTTATTCCTCTACAGTTGGCGTAGTCAGAAGGCTTCCACTTCTTTCAGGTTGGTCAAACGATGCTGAGATTCAATGCATTCGGCTTCCGTTTGACAATATCTTACAGAGAAGCGAGTGGTGCATGCTCCCAACTTCCAATTGCTTTGACACTTTGAAAAGTTCAGTAGTAAGTCGTGTTTGCCTTATTCTGCCTTACAACGTAGTTATTTCATATTCTCAGTACCGTTTGCAGCTGTCCATGTTCACCTTTGCAGGCGTCTTTTTTTTTAATCTTTGCAGCTCTGTAATTTCCGTTTTGTTCCCTAATAAAACTTTCGAATGTTATTCCTGCAGTAACATCTGCCCATCTTTCCCACAAGTCTTTCATATCAAAGATACACTAGACAACAAAGAAGACATTGAACAAATTTACAACATACCTCAGCGATATATTCCTCAGATTCACCTCGCTCCTTCATAGTATCAACGATGCTGTCCAACTTCTGGGACTTGTCCATCAATCTCTTGTTTTCGCTTTTCTCAAAATTAGAACGCGTTATCGCATTATACAGCGCCTTAAAGCAGATATCCAACAGCATCTTCACCACCTATCCAGAAACAACGTTTATAACATGTTTTTTCAATTCCAAATTCGGTTCCAACAAACCTGTTTGTGTTTGACATGGAAGAGGTAAAAAGCTTTAGCTGGTCCAGAGCCTCCTCCACCAGCTTTTCGGATTGTCTTGATTTGGGTAAATTGTTCTTGGAACAAATTGTAGGCCAGTAATTTGGCTTCTTTTGCTGGAATCATGGCCTCTTTTTGTATCTCCTCTTGTTCGATGAATTTTTTCATCCTAATCACCCGAAATATCCTCGATGCTTTGGAACCGAAACGTTCAGTAATGATGTTTTCGATGCAAGTGTAGGCCAATTGCTCGAAAGCGCTCTCCATTTCAACTACATACTGTCCGCCACCCATCTCACCAATCTTTCGTATGAAACCTAAGCTGTCGTCAGCTAAAATAGAACGTCAATCTGAATGTATAAATACTTTTGGGGATATAGAAGTTTGTGTTACCTATGAGCATGGCGTACTGGTCGAGGTTCTTCATCAAATCCAGGTTGCTTGATTTTTTCTCTATCAACTGCTTGATTTCCACTAGGGTAAACGGGTTCGACGAATGCTAATGTGGAGAAGGATTTAATTTATCCGAATAGAGGTTATAAACGATTAAAGATTACCCTTTGCCAGGGATCTGTCCGTTCATACATTTGCTTGAGAATGTACTTAAAGCATTCAGCAGCATTGGCGCCTAGTTTCCGTTCTATTGCAGATACCATGATTGCATCTCGGAAGTCTTGGTGAAAGCGAGGAAAATTCACTTGCCAGTACACGCCTAAGAGAAAACATATTTTGTCAGGAAAACTTCTTATACAGATACGTACCTCAGAACTCACCTGCATCCCTTGGCTGTACTGCTTTACCCGATTGCATATCCAGAACATTTTGCAAGTCAATATCTGGTGGAACAAACACATCATAGGGTTCAATGTGAAGTTTGGGAATACTTTCGGGTTCACTCGGTACGACCAGCATTGGTAACTTTACCAAATAGTTGTCTCCAATCATGGTGATGAAAGTGTCACGATAAGTTTCTAATTTATCCTTGTTATCCGTGGTGTTGAAGCACTGCAGAAGAACGTGTGATCCAATTTGACTTCCAGACTGCAGGAGTTCTTCAACTATAGCTGCGCCCACAGTTCCATATTTAGTTTGAGCTAGGTGTACGTATCTGGGATATAAATGAACTTAAGGTCATATATAGTTTACACCACACTAACGGATAGTTGCCTGGAGTATCGCAGGATATACAGAAGTGCATCACGGTTTATAGAGTATTCCGCAATCGCAACATTTGTATCGGAACTTCTAAACGAGACTAAATGGAACTTTACCAAAACTGCAAGGGCATTTGTGACCTAAGGAGTAGATTTAGTAGATGTTATTAGGACAGATAAGGGTCTGATTTGGAAGGAATACCTCTCTTCGAGTGAGTTTTGTTGACTTGACTATGTTCGGCAGACTCCGGCTGATTGCGTCAAATAGGCAATCCGAGACCTTTTGAACTGTTTCACCGAAACACTGTTTAATTATCACCGAACAAAGATTTCCATAGTTTATGGACATTTTGGCAGAGAAAATGACTTTAATTTGGTAAACAAATCCGAATGTTGTTATCTATTTGCCGCATGTGAACATGTTGACATTTACGAGTACATGACAGCTGTCAGTTGAGCATTGCAATGTGGTGTGAGCTTAATGGTTTGTTTGCGTTTAATAGATGGTTTGTAATGGATGGTTATCGCAAAGAGTTGTGCTCACATATTATTTAAAGAATTTTTACAGTTTCGTCGAGTTATGGAAATAGGTAAGCAATACTGGGAATGAAATTCGACTAGAAAGAATACCAACTATGACAAAATTTAGTCGATCCATTCTTACAGCGTTTTCAACATATACGTCCGTATTCCGATCTTAAATTAATTGGATATGAATCAGGTGCTTTATCATTTTCTAGTACCGCTTTGGCCGTTTGAATGTGTTGTGTTGCCTCTGGGGAAAATAATGGGCTCTCTGACTCCATATAAAAAATTAAGCCCATGGATCGTCTCACTGATATCGTTGTTGCGGGCGATTTCAATATGAGTGTGGGTCAATAAATCCCTGATAATTAATATAAGGAATACTCTTCTCGGAAAAACACCTTTCATTTTTCAACATAATCTCTTTTCTCCATTTTTTTTATCCCTAAATAGGCGTTTCATCAATGGTTTCTTCATTCGACTCTAATCTCTTACCGCAGAGCCATTTTATCACGTTTGAAAACAGGAAGTAATTGTAGCAGATTAAACATTTTTTTCAGATTTAGCCCCCTACTGGAATAACGAGCAATTTGTAAATTTCACTATTGCGACTACGGACTTGTGCTCATGCGCATTTCATTTTTCCTCGCCAAATGTGGTCTATTTTACTTTAAATAGGTGTCGAATTCATTCAACAATTAGCGCCGGTAATTGTGTTGCCCTTTTTAAGGTAATCGATGAAAATGACACCACGCGTATCCCAAAAACTGTCGCCAAGACCTCGTCCTTCGACTTCGATTCACCAAGAGAATTCCACTAAAACGATTGGCCTCTGGTGTATTGTAATATACTTATGTTTCACATACGGTTACGAAAATAAGTAAGAACTCGATCGGATTGCTTTTGGATTTCTCAAACGATTGTTTTTGATGTCAGTTGTGATCAAAAATGCACCCATTTGGCGGACAGCTTTCTATATACGAACGTTTTTGCGAAACTATTGAAATTATTAATCCCTGTGATAGGTCTGTAGCCTCTTCAAGTTCGCACACCTCTACTTTCCGATCATCCAATATCATACCGTGAACTTTAGGTACCTTCTCTCGTGTGGTGACCTTAATTGGGCGATCAAACCACTCGGCGTCACTTGTGCTGAACCGCACCGATTTCAAGTAAGTCATTGAGTAAACCACCAAGCTTACAAGAAAATCCGACGGTTATATTCTGTTTTTAACACACTTTCTCCCACTCCCACTGGTGCTGACCCTTAGCAGAGGCCCTTGACTGTTGTCACGCAGATATCACCACCGAGCAGAAAGTGCGATGGGATGAGTTGATCATAAGGGCGATGGAAAGCTATAAATATTTGGATGTGGATTTTGGACTTATTGACTTTACGGGGGGACAAAATATCACTATAGGAGTCACATAGTTTCCCATAGCAACATACACAAGTGAGCATGCCGGTTTGTGCATTATAAAAGAATAACGTTTGATGAAGAACGCCAGTGAATACATGAAACTGAAAAAAAAAGAAGATAGAAGTGGTGCTGCGATGAAGCAGCATGCGATGGAAAATACTGGGAAGTCGTACTCCAGGAATAATGTACGGACGTTTTACCAAAAAGTAAAAGGATCGTCTCAAGGTAAGTGAACTATAGAGAAGCCTCTGGAGATGAAGAAGGAAATCTTATTTTATGTAATAAATGTAGTCTTTATTTATACAAGAAACTATTGAAGTTAAATTTAATATCTATGAGTATCTCAACTGAAGAGTTTTAATATCTACATATTAAGCAAGCGATGGGAAGCGCAACTTGAATTTTCCGGAAGAGTCTGTAATTAAATCAAAAATTTCATGAATGTGAAATTTGAAGTTTCTAGCACAACCGTGCTGTAGATGGCAACGATAAGTATGAAGCTTCGTAGAAGTAGCATCTTTCGACAGGCGCTGGTTCTTAAAATAATGAGAATGAGCCTCTGCAGCCAAACATCTTGCAGCTCTGCTAATAAGCCCTACTTCAACCCTCCCCGTGGCGCCATCTGGGAACCTCACTAGAGATTGCGAAGTGAAGGGGACAAATGGCGAGTTTCCTGCGCCATAAATCAGGATTAGTGTCGGAAAAAACAAAACAAGATCTTTTCCGGGCTTCTCCTACATATTTGGAGATCAGGCCCGGTAAGGATTTCCAGGACTTAGTCAGGGTGTACCCGACCCCTCATCCTAGGGGCATTAAAAATGGAACTGGTCCTCCAGGTTGGGGGTTGTGCCGCCGGGGTAACTGCCCGGCCATTTAAAAAAATAAGAAGTTACGAAGCATCAACAAGCCTCGGATATGGACGGATCTCATGTTGACAACCCACGCAAACGATTTAAGGACAATGAGCTTCGGATATGCACGTGGAATGTTAGATCCCTTAGTAGACCACGTGCAGCCGAGCAACTAACGGAGACTCTAGACTGCTGCAAAGCAGACATAATCGCCATTCAAGAAATGCGATGGGATGGGCGGGACAAAAAGGGGATGAAGAACTGCGACATCTACTACAGCAATAGCTATCAACGGCAAAAGCAGCGCTTATTTGGATGCGAATTTGTTGTCGGAGGCAGACTAAGACAAGAAGTCCTCAGCTTCCGGCATGTGAGTGAGGGCCTTGTAGCAATCCGCATCAATGCTAAATTCGCCAACATTAGCCTTATATGCGCGCATGCCCCCACAGGGAGAAAGATGACGACACCAAGGATGCCTTCTACGAGCTCCTTTACAAGACCTACGAGCAATGCCCTAGCTATGACATTAAAATTGTCCTCGGTGATTTTAATGCAAAGCTAGGAAGAGAGGGTATCTTTGGTGGAACAATCGGAAAATATAGCCTGCACAACACCACCTCCGATAACGGATTCAGGCTAATCGACTTTGCGGCGGGGCGAAACATTGTCGTAGCTAGTACGCGGTTCCCACATTTCGACATTCAAAAGGGGACTTGGAGAACTCCTGATCAATCAACAGTTAACCAGATTGATCACATTGCGATCGACGCAAGACACTCCTCCAGTATTATGGATGTCCGTACGTTCCGAGGAGCCAACATCGACTCGGACCATTAACTTGTTGTAGCCAAGGTACGGTTGCAGATATCCCAAACTACGCCAAGACAAACTCATGCTGTGAGAAAATTCGACGTCAGACGGCTACAATCGCAAGAGATCGCCAAGTCCTTTTCCAATCGAGTGTCTCTTAATCTCTTAAGAGGTCCAATACCGCCAGCATCAAGCATCGAAGACCATTGGAAACACTGCCAAAACGCCATCAGAGATGCCGCTTCTGATGTGCTGGGTTTCACTCGTCCACCAAAACGAAACCCCTGGTTCGATGATGAATGCCGGCAAGCACACGCAGCTAAGCAAGATGCGTTGGATCTTCACTCTTCTGTGGCTAGGTCGATGTCGCTGTTCGTCATTGTATCTTCTCAGCGTCAATGCAGATGGGACCAAACATCACTCGAAGAATTTTCCTCTCGAAGCAGCCAAGAGCACCCTCATCCATTTCTAATAATGTCCAGGCCTCTGCGCCATAGAGCAGGACTGGGATTATTAAGTTCTTGTACAGGGTAACTTTAGTTGTTCGAAAGAGGGCTTTACGAGTCAATTGCCTTCTTAGCCCAAGGAAGCAGCGATTGGCAAGAGTTTTTCTTCGTTTGATCTCGGCGCTGGGGTCGTTATCTGAATTTATAGCGGAGCCTAGGTAGACACATTCCTTAACTACCTCAAAGTTATACGAACTTAAGGACAAATTTTTGATGGTTTATAAGCCTTGTTGAAGCGTATAGTTTTTCATGATTATATGATAGATAATCATGTATACAAATATCCGCCAAAAATCAGGCATATATTTAAACGCATATATACTATAGCAACCGCTGCTTAAGGGTCTCTTTTCTTAAGGATCTAGGCAACTATTGTACCTATCTCTAATACAAGCTAAATGAGCAGAATGCATAAGAACTGCTCATTGTAGTTAAGAGCGAAAAGAAGTTAAATTTCTTAAGAAGTTTAAGAGTTTCTGTCTACTTACTCGTAAGCCTCAACACTTTTTTTTAACAAAATCGTGATATAATCGTACAAAGGTATACAAATTAAACCGCAGGAAAGCGCTGAGCAACATTGGTGCCACGCCCTTATCGAAGAGATGGATGTATTTGTATCTGTTGACACCCAGCTCACTCTATACACCGGCAATGAATACGGTGTACATTCTCCAAATGAATATTTGTATAGAGAGAAAACTCCGTACATATTCGCTAACAGCGCATTTTCTATAGGTCCTTTACCGCCTTTACTATTATCATCTAGCCCACAAAATGTTGAATCGGGTGAAATAACTGCTTAACGCAAACATTAGTAAGTATTCTTAAAGTGCTCCAAGGAAATATATATTTCCGTGGGAGCTACGTTTCACTTGTTGGAATACTCTAATACCAATACTGTACAAATCAAGAATCCGTGCAAAATTTTAAAGCATTAAAAAAAGAACAAAACATTAAAGTCGTACGACTCAGACCTTCGATTTTGATTTTAGAAATACATAAGTTTCTCCACATGTACCTACGTGGATATATTGAATCTAGATACAAATATGCTTCAAGTAAACAACTACTATATGCCTTTGCAGTTTGAAAATTCTATCGAGACCTTTTTATTACTAAGGTATTTATCAACCGACGAAGCCGATATGTATAAGATCATAAAGAATAAAGTATAACACAGTCAAGAAAATATGTATCTATCCCACGTGTTCGAATGTTTTTTTCGATTGTGAAACATAATTTATGGCTGGGTTATACCAGAAAACTATTGTAAAAGTTTTTTAAAAAAAAAAAAAACTATTTAAAAAATTGTACGAGTCTTACGGGGTTAAAGCACAACTGGTTATTCATGTTGAGTTAACACGGTAATCGACACGATTTTTTTAATTTATCTGCGTGATCACGGTGAACAAATATTGCAAATTTGACACCACAAATGCGCAGAATATTTAGTTTGACAAAAATATAACAAAACAAAATCCAAAATCAATCACGTTGTCGACAAGAGCTAGAACAGTCAGAACCTCGTTGGTGTTCAAATTTAAATGGACAAACTACGGCATTGAAACCGATTTATAAAGCCCCGGCACGTCTGAATACCTGGAAATACCTATGTACAGGTATAGTATCTCTATGTACTCGAATATAACCAAAGTAGAAATAGAAATGGATTTATGGAATTGATAAGTACAATAAAAACGAAGAGATTAAGAAAAAAATCTGAAATTGATTGGCAATGTATGCGAAGATACGAATGATACTATCTGTAAACGACACGTTTTTGTCATTACTTACCTATATTCTCGTTTTCTCCTTGCCTGCTTACTTCTACACAAAGAAGAATATAAAATGACTCCGTAAACCGTAGGTAGATACCAAGTATATTGTAGATATACCACACACCTGTCTCATTGTGGGCTGTAAAATTGAAGCAATCTATGGTATTTCATCTGAAGCGAATAACCAAAAGAGATACAATTTTAATATGACTGCTTAATGAACAGTCAAGTCGTGAAAATGTGAACTCCTGTTTTAGAAGTAAATTTAGAAATGGTTGACTCTAAGCAATTCTTTGTACAGATACTTTGGAGATGTGGAGAGCAGACACTTAGGACCTTATTTTAAAACCTTTCCTTTTTGTCAGTAATAGATCTAAGACTAATATTTGAATTATATGACTCACTAAGATCGCATTTTGGTGTTCGTAAGCTCCGCGCCACTCGGTGCAGATCTTCAGACTCGCGGATTCCCTTTCTTCGCTACAAACGCTTGTAATATACCGTCTAGTAATATACAAACAATTATTAAATAATCTTAATATGTTTATGTGTAAATGTGTTTTTATGGCAGCAGTACTAGCGCTTTCAAAGCCTCAAAAAGGCTATCGGAGCTAACTTTTAATATTCGGATAATTTAAACGTTCCACCGTAAGCAGTCGCTATCATGGAAAAAATACTCGTATGTCTGGCTACATAATTGCTATCCGCGTTAACTCCAATAAATATCTTGCATTAAGTCACCTTGGTCAAGTTGTTAATGTAATTTACACGTTGATTTGAAATAAGCGCTGATAGTTACTAACTTAAGGTGGCGCTACATTCCGGGCGTAGAAATGGGCCTCACTTGCGTACGACATCTGAATCCCGGTCTTTCGCAACTGCGCTGTTCCTCGAGGGCGGATTCGAAGACGGAGGATTCGGACTGGAGCATTGGTGTCCATCCGGTCTGCATGACCCAGCAATCTTAGTTGTTGGATCTTCACTCTTCTGGTTAAGTACACGTCCCTGTACAGTCCATCAATGCAGACAGGATAGCAGATAACTCGGAGAGTTTCCCTCCCAAAAAAAGCCAAGAGTACCCTCATCCATTTTTGATAATACCTCTGAGCCATAGTGCAGGACGAGGATTATTAAGGTCTTATATAGGATTGCTTTTGTTGTTTGAGAGAGGGCTTTGCAGTAAATTGTGTTCTAAGCACAAAAAAGAAGCGACTGGCAAAAGTTATTCTTCGTTTGATCTCAGTGCTGGTGCCGTTGTCTGAATTGATAGCGGAGCCTAGGTAGACAAAGTCATTAACTATATCAAAGTTATATCTCTCGAAGGTGACATTTTTCCGAGACGTCTGTTGGTATTGGGTGTCCCTTTTGCTTGCTAGCATACTCGTATACCTAGTCTTGCCCTCGTTGATCACTAAACCCATTTTGGCCGCTTCCATCTTAATATTTGCAAAAGCGCCACTAACGTCACGCTGCTTTCATCCAATTACGTCAATATCACCGGCGTATGCGAGTAATTGGACAGACTTTTGAAAGATTGTGCCCCTTGTGTTTGCTCGTGAGTTTTGCACTATTCTTTCAATTGAATTGTTGAAGAAAGCGCATCGCTTTGTCTAAATCCTTTTTTGACATCATACGTCTCGATGAGATCTTTACCGACCAGCATGCATTCTCCATCGTCGTCCTGCACAGACGGACGAGTTTGGTAGGAATGCCAAAACTAGACATTGCTCTGTATAGCTCGTCTCTATAGATGCTGTTGGTTTACATTGTCCAAGCTTATAGGTTCATTCTACCTGACTGCGGTAGTTGGTTCATCATCGTCTTTATACAGTCTACAAAAATGCTCTTTCGAAATCCTCAGCATCGACTGCGACTCTACTACCATCTTCAATTGTTAGTCCATACAGGTCTGTGGGATATTTTTTGTTTGCCTTTTGGTAAAACTCACGAACCTCATTCTTGAAGTAGCAGCTCTTTCTTTTTCCTCCTAAGAAGCCAGTGTTCGTCTCTCCTCGTCTGCTTATAAAGCTGGCCATCAGCTCTAGTCTTTCTTTGCAGCGCCGTATTGCGTGTTTTTGCTTAGCTGCATGTGCTTGCCGGCATTCGTCATCAAACCAAGAGTTTCGTTGTGTTGGTCGCGTGAAACCACACACATCAGAAGCGGCATCTTTTATAGTTTTTTGGTAGTGTTGCCACTGGTGTTCGATGCTTGATGCTTGAATCTCTTGAGAGATTAAACGAGATTAAGCGATTGTAGCCGTCTGACGTCGACATTCCTCACATTTTTAGCTTGTCTTGGCGTTGTTCAGGATATCCGCAACCATACCTTGGTTACAACAAGGTAATGCTCCGAGCTGATGTTGGCTTCTCGGAACGTTCGGTCATCCATAACACTGGGGAAGTGGCTTTCGTCGATCACAAAATAGAGTGCGTATGTAGGGCTAGTGTTGGCAAATTTAGCCTTGATACGGACTGTTGCAAGGAGCTCGTTTGCATGCCGGAAACTCAAGATCTCTCTCTTGCCTAAATCTGATGTCGATACCAATCGATTTTGTAGATGTTGCAGTTTTCATCCTCTTTTTGTCTTTCCCTTGTGATCACATTTTCTGGATGGCATTAATATCTGTTTTGCGGCAGTCCAAGGCGTCCGCTAATTGTTCGCATATACGTGGCCTATTAAGGGACTAAACACTCCAAGTGCATATCAAAAGTTTGTTGTTCTTGAGTTACGTTCGAGGACATGAGCGCTGCCATTTTTCAACTTGGTTCCGGAAATCCTTATCGACCTGAGATCTAAATATATCAAAGTAGCTTGGATAAGGTTTTATTTGTGTTTTTCCGGGATTTTATTTCACTATTGATTTCATATGGCGAATTCATCCGCTGTCCCGTTTGTAATGCTGTTTATTTTTTCTTCTGGTCAGCACTCGCGCTTATAGTTTGGTAATTCGAGTCCGTATGGACATTAAACAGCACCCGATCGTTACCACTTGGAGGTAAAATAGGCACAATTGTCGTGCAGTTGTAACAGTGGGTTTCGCCAGGTTGACATCTCTGCGCGTCTACTCCGTTTCATAAGCGGTTTGTCGTGCCATACTTTTATGCCGCCTGAATTTTTCTTCAAACGAGAAAAGGTATTTTTTCAATTCTCTTGATTGCTTTCCAACAATTATGTTTTGACCGAGAACTTATCCTCACCAACTAAACCTAAACCTACACTGAGAACGAATCTGTTTCTGCGATTCCTTAACCAAAGAGGCACGGATAATCCAGACTCAGTAGCCCACATCCGAAATTCAAGACCTGATACAACTTAATGTTTCTCCCACCACCCACCTTTCTTTCAACAACCTGGAGTAGTCATGCAATAGTCAGATCCCATTACGTTGAATTTGCAAGAAACATGCAGCTGTGGCACCACTTTTGATTCAGTCAAACTAATTTATCTCAAATAGGTCCTCGTTTTGATTATTAGTGACTTCAGACTATATATTGCCACCACTCTAGGTCAAATTTATTTATGCCCCGGAATGGCCCGAAAATAGATTAAGGATGGTGACTCTCTGAAGAACGACAAGGATAGGCTTCGCTCCACGTTAGGAAGCTTACTTCTATCTTTGAAATGGAGATTTATGCAATACTAATGGTAGTAAACTATATCGTGAAGAGTTGGTTCATGTATAACTGGACTTAAAGCCTTGCCGAACCCTCGACCTCAAAAATAGTTCGAGAATGCAAGACTTCACTCAACGGAGTTGAAAAGCTGAGCTGAATATCGTTTGTCCCAGATCACAATGGGATCATGGGAAATTAAATCGCCGTTGAACTTGCTAGGTACTGCTCCGAGGGATTCTGATAACTCAAACTCGCGCTAGAACTGGCTGTGTCCTCGGTTAGAGCTTCGGTGGACAGTCGGGTTTTTTATAACCATATCTGCAGATGGCAGGGCTGTCCTAATTACTATAAGTAGAACTAGTGTATGCTTCCTGATGTTTCCTAGAGGTTTGAGATATTCATTCTGTCCCTCAGTACTAGCACCCACCCCACTAGCAACTTCGATTATCGGCAGCCTGCTGGAAGTATAGGATGGACGTCCACAGTGGGAGTTCACTGCGGTATCACCATTTCGCAGGAATAGTGGCAGGATGTTGTCTTACTTATGCCAGCACAATTATGTACATAAGTGTTTAGGAGAATTGAGGTGCTTCTTCACGACCGCCAGCAAGCAACTTATAATCTTTTCGGTGCCTTCATGGAGATATCTGAAAGTATTTGTTTAGTCTGCTTGAGAATGAAGGAGTCACGCCATCTGCAGTTGTGCTCTGAGAGTTTTGTCTAACAAGACGTTCACTAGTCCTCCGTTGAGTCCTCCGTTCAGACAGAAAAAAAAAAAAATTAACTACGACATCCAACCAGGTATGCAAATAAAAATACGCTACATCGCCAAATGCAAACATAGTCTTCATTGCAAGAAGTTCACTAGGTTGCAAACGGGTGCTTACAATGACTAGCCATCAATGTTGATTTCGAAAGTATTTATCTCCATCTTACTCCAACTGTGATAGTTCGAAAATATTCTTAACCTAAAAACTACATTTAAACCTTTTCATGCATTTCCAGCTTCTTAAGCATTTTTTTCAGTTCCTTTCTAAATGCAACGGTTAATTCATTTACGAGTCGTGTAAACATCACAACGACCTTGTTCTAGAATCCACAGTTGCACCCCATAACATTCCAACCGAATTTGGTCGTACTTTGAAAACTATCTACCAAATCGACCAGCAGCAGCGGCGGAAACCACTAATGCCATTTCGAATCACTGAAAACGATCTGTTGTGCTGCAAAGTCAGTTGGTTCTTAGACACGAGCCTTAGTATGAATATTCGTATCTAATACACTCGCATATGTAATTGTGCAATTTTGAATAAACGAATCACAAAAAAAAAAACAAGAAAAACCACAAAGAGGACGGTCGCGGTAGTGTCTTGTTAATGCGAAATGATGTGTGTTTCCTTCGGTAGCGCTCATGACTTGACACAGATTTCTCTTGACTAACAGGTAGGCACTTGTATTCGTATCTGCATCTAAACAGCCACTCGTATGTCAACTGAAACTGATTCTTTGTAATACAACTCGATGGTAATCACTCTTGTATCGTTGATAATGTCTCCAAAGATCAAAGTCAACGACCAAGTTGTCATATTACAAAAACCACTTACAG
Organism: Volucella inflata; assembly: GCA_928272305.1. Lineage (NCBI taxonomy): Eukaryota > Metazoa > Arthropoda > Insecta > Diptera > Syrphidae > Volucella > Volucella inflata. The sequence goes on along the minus strand of OV743716.1, from coordinate 143,588,717 downwards.
CACTTCTTTCACAATATTTGGACAACCTGCCACCAGCACAGTGGCTGGTGGTGCATTGCGTCGACCTGACTTCCATGGAAATTTTTATTTAATTGACATGTTGCTGCACTTTCAATCTTGAGAAGTTGCTCTCACTAATGAATGCAGTTGGATATGCAATGGATGTAAGGTTGATGTATGGATTCTATAGCAATAGAAACCAACTTGTGGTTGAAATACAGATTTAGCAAATTTTTCTCGACTTCAGTTTGCCATAAGGCTGAGAACGATTTTATGCCACAGCCCGAGGTAATTAGTTTTGGTGTAAATACGGCCAAAAGTGGTAAAAACGAATGGAGTTTTGGCTTCTTTTTTTTTCTCCGTTTTTGGTTGTTCGAAGGAAGTGGTTTAAGACTAGAAGGAAACACGAAAAATTGTCTGGTCATGATCAATTTGAAAAATGAGTGTTGATCTGGCCTAGAAAATACAAGTTGTCTGTTGTGACACAGCTTAAGTGATAAACGAGATTTATGGACTAAAAACTGAAACTTAAAAGTGAAAAGTATAACGGGAATTAAAGTGACCTAAGACTATATCATTCAATACTTCGAAATAGGAAACCAGTTAGCGGTATTGCTTTAATCTACACTTTTTATCTGAGCAGATGGTGTAACGAGCTAAAAATCAACCGTATCGAGTAAGATGTTCCCAATTTCATCAATACGTTGACTGAATCTTGATCATCCTCTATACTCTTGAAACTCTGAAAGTATGTAGTATTTTAACAGAGGATAGTCAGTAACCGAACAGCTTGAGGCGAATAGAATAAGTTGGTATTGCCACGTTCAAAGAAGATCTGCGGAAAATCCGGTTAAAAAGGCACTATCAACTACGGTCACTCCAACTGTAAGAAAACGAGGTCGGAAAAAGAATTCCTGGATTTCTCAAATGGCAAATGCGCAACAACGCCTGGGGCTTACCACTGAAGCGATCCAGGACCGAGCATTATGTAGACGCGTTCTGCGGTCTGCGACATTAGCCAACCCCATAAGCGGAGCAGCAGCGATGCAGTAAAAATGGGAAACTCGTTACGCATAAGTTCGTATAACGAGGAAAGGGTTAATAAAAGGATAAGAAGAAGAAGAAGTCAATTGTTATTACCATCGGTCGTATATGGTATGGAACAACGTTCTTGGAGCCCGTGCTGTAGATGGTAGACTCGCAACGGGTAGCATCATACAGGACGTCTAAAAGTCGCCGACGGGTGGAGGTAGACGATCTCTGGAGCCAAAACCCCAATAAAAGCCTTTGAAAACAAAGGCCGGATGAACATCAAACCCCGCAACCATCACTTACTGGGTACGAACACCAACATCACATCCCACAACTGATGTGAACGCATTTAGCCAGAGCGCTAGTAGAGAGCAAGACTATCCACGGGTGAAGAGACGACGATCTCTTTTGTAGATATGCTCCAACGAGGAAACAACAGAGGAGCACCAATTGTGTGCTAGCAGACGACTAACATGATCAAACACAGCCCACCTTTAAAAGTCAGTTTCGATGGGTGAATGGACGACAACCAATTTTTAAGCTAGCACTGATGGAGTACCGAAGGAGAATAGTTAGGGACCCGCGGGAAAAAGCGACAAGTGCACTGATATTTAGCTTTTGTTGGGGGCAGCGGTCCAGAGGATGGCTGGATCGATATATATTTAGTAATCCCTTGTTGGATTACATCCTCACTCTCATTTTTTCGGCTCCAATGAAAACAGTGTTATTGGTAAATTCAAAAAAAAAATCCAATCATAGGTGAGATATCCTTGTATTAATCTAAGATCCACAAGCTTTTATAAACTCTCTCAGAGGAGTTCCCAGTCATGACTGAAGGCGGGAGCGAACTCAGTGATCCAGGTTAAGTCTTAATATCCCTGTAAATCTCGTAAGTCGAAGGCTATTCCCTGCTTTATATGTGTATAGCTGGGCTTCGGCCGCCATGACACCATCAGTGAAGCCAGAAAAATCATTCGGAGGTGCATTTACTCCTCAACACAAGTTGGCAATAAATGAGGATAGGTAAGATGTGTTTGGTTGATGAATCAAAATCTACCGCAATATACTCGTTCAATACATAGAAGGACCAAGGTGGTTATCTGATCTTCAAATCGTGAAACCAATTCGTCATGTTGTGGTTATTTCCCCAACATTCCGAATTGCCAATATAAACAAATCGACCCAGGAAAGCCAATGGATATTTTGGACACCAAAGCAACATTTGCATTCACAATAAATCGCCAGAATTCCTGCTAATCGCTTATTTTTTAATCTGCCAACAAATTTTCTGTCACATTTGAGCATAAACCGTTAATTGTACTTTTTTACTGGGTCGGTCGCTTTTTTTCAGAACTCCGAATGGCTTAACGGTAATTGAAAAGAATGTGTGATTGAAATGAATACGAGTTAAACCGATAGATGTAGATATGAACAAGGAAACTTGTTGGTAGAGAAGAAATCTGACCAAAACGTGTGGATAGCAATATCCAAGTTCAAGAATAAGGCAGCTATCAACGAACTGGTTGACCTCAATCAGTTCAGTTTAAGCCCCACAAATCAACGCTAGTGGCAATATTCTCCAAAAGTCTGTAAAGCCTCTTGCATTAGCTAATAACGTTGACATCATTGGGAGAAATGAGCGATCTGTCACTAGTGGAATCTTAAGTAATAAAATAGAAGCGGGAAAATGTCTTAAGTCGTGAATGAGGCAAAAGTACTTTTAGGGGTACTTGTCCTGTGGGGATTTCATGAGAGATCAAGAATGCGTCGTGTCGCACTGATACAATATTCGTATTCACTATTGTTTGACATTTCATCATGGAAGACTTAGCCCGGCATTGAAAAGTTTGAAACCCTTTTCATTTTTATTCTTAGATAAAGCGTGACCAAATATTGTAGACCACATCTAGTGATCTAGAAAATAAAGAGGCAGTTGCAGAGAGTATTGTGTTGTATAAAAAATTGAATTCGTGAAATGAATCCGGCCGACCCTCCAAATCTTCTCTGTTTAAGTCGTTGGGCTATTGAAAAGCTTCAAGAAGATCCACTGCTTTCGCTCAAATTTTTGTGATTTTTTAAAGAAAGTATCTCTAAAAGAATCACCCTTTAGTTGCATAGTCTTTTGAAAGATTGTGCCTTCAATTTTCCCTTGTAAGTTCTGCACAATTTAAGTAGCTATTGACTTCGATGGAGGAACAAGTGTTCTCAATCGTAACTCTGCACAGAGGAACGACCTTGGCAGTGTTGCCAAAACACATCGTCTCTATAAATACTGCCATGAGTTTCTTTCAGAGTTTTGGAGAGTATGAACATTTGGTTGATTATGACCTTTTATATATATGGAATTTATCTATATTCCCAGCACCGACTGTGATTCTCCTACTACCTAGTCAAGTCATAAATACTGGTACACAGAAAAATCAGCGCCAAATGAAAACGAATTAATATTTAAACAATTTTTTTTTTGTTTTTATTGGGTTATTCAATGGCTACAAATCTTAGAAAAATTTATTCGAAATGACTTCCATTTGCCTTCCAGCACGACTACAGACGATGTAGCCACTCATCGATTGCGAGACGCACTTCATGCATGGGGGAAATTGTCCACTGCACGGACAAGGGCTCGCTTCAACGACTCAATATTTGAGCTTGGTAACAGCATCGTAGCACACTCCCCACCATACCACTACAGACGCGGGATGGTGGCCTCTTTGAACCCTCGGGATGAGTTGGAATGCTTCTCTGGACGACCGAGCATACACACGATCGTTCTGCTTATTGAACGAGTCTTCTACGGTGAAGATTTTCTCGTCAGTAAACAAAATTTGTCCGTACCTGAGTAGGCTGAGTAACACTTTCGATATTCGCTTGCGTTTTTCCTTCAATGCGGCCGTGAGCAGGTGTCCAGTGTATCGCTTGTACGCGCTGAGTTCTAAATCTTCTTTGATAATGCGAGATATGGATTTTTGAGAAATTTGCATTTCCTGCGACAAGATTTTCTATTTTCGCAGCGGTTTTCGGTCGATTCGTTTCTTCATGGCTTTGATCGCATTCGGAGTTCTCGCAGTGCGCGGACGGCCGATACACAGAATTGCGAGTGATTCCAAGCGGTCGCAACGTTCTAAAGATATCGCCTTTTTCCATGTTGCTTTTAAGTAGGCCAACTACAACAATACGATTTTCGATGTCGACCCAATTAATGTCAAAAACTTTTTACGTCACAATGAAGCATAAATATCAAATATGTCAAATGTCAATGTCAAATCGCAATCAATACGAAATGGATGCGCCCAGTGTTGCATTCGTAATGAATGAGTTCAGTTCTGTACCAGTATTTATGACTTGACTAGGTAGGTTTACTTCTTCATTCTAGCTTACAGGCGTTTCGCGTCATTCGCTGCAGAGCAGCTTTGCATCCTCTTTGTTTAGCTGCATGTGCTTGTCTAGGTATTCTTCATCAATGCCTTGGGGGTAACGTTGACTTAGAGCTGTAAAATCCGGAGACCGCGATGTCCACTAGTCCACAGAGGGTCTCGCTAACGTGACGGAAGCTCAGGATTTTTTGTTTAAGTCTGCCGCGTTTAACAAATCCGAACTCAAATAGACGATCTTTTTGCTTCCTTTAGCAATCACAGTAGTAGATATCACAGTTTTCTATCATACTTATGCGCGATTCATCCCATTTCAGTTCTTGGACGGCGGTGATATCTGTGAGATTGCAATCAAAGTTTTTTTTTATTAATTGTTCGGGTCCACGAGGCCTGTTAAGGGTCTGACCATTCCACATGCACATGGTGGGTTTGCATCAATCATTTACCTAAGGTTATGAGCTGGTTCGTTACATCTTTCCGTAGTAATGTGGCATATGATTGTCTAGCATGCACCAACCGCTTTAGACTCATTGACAAGGATTTACTGATGATTTTCTCGGCGACCACCACTAGACGGTAGTGCAAGCACTGCGCTATGAACTTTATTGTTGCGGTTCCAACCCAATCTAAGTCATAGGCCTATCAAGTCTTTCCCGATCAATCGCCGGACTGTACTCCCTGACAGCTGGAACGTCATTATAAACTAACGCCGGTGAAGAGGATAAGCTAATTTCTTCATACTTTTTGACGCAAGACCAAATACTTATTTCTTACCTTAAGATCTTTTTGTTGTCTTTTGTCTTTTGTTGTACGAGTAAAACAAACCCTATTTCACAGTACATATATATATATATTTATTTTGGTGTAATAAAGACTTGTATTTCGTTTTTATTTTACAAACAAGAGATTACATACATACATGATACGAAATAACAAAATAATGGTTTAGTACCTCATCTATACAGGATTACAAAAATAGCAGAAAGAAGAGGAGACCAAACAAATAAAATTAAAACAGCAAATTGAGGGTGAAGTTTCATTTAAACGTCTTCGTGTAGCCTAATGTGATTTTCTTAAAATTAAAAATTAAAAATTATAAAAATAAGAAAATAAAACTAAACAAATAAAAAAGGACATTGAATATGTACACAGAAGTCATGTGTGATGTTAAGATGATCGATGTCTACCTTTTACGCCACCTTACTAGAAGACTCCTCTGTGGGTGGTCGCACCCAACCACCATATCTTCGTTCCATTTCACGAGCAACAGCCAAGCACAGATGATCCTGTCCAGGGTTGGCTACAACCTGTATACCCATCGGTAGGTTTCGACGATCCAATCCGATCATACAATTGGAAACCGGCAGGCCCAGGGTATTGAAGATGGCCATGTACATGGGCTCCAGAAGCTTATGATAGATTTGATAGTGCTGATGAGCAGTATTTGGGAATGTGGGATACAGGAACACACCATCTGTTCCCAAGAGTTCTTTGAATTCAGTCTTAAGAGCTTCGATAATGGTCGCCAGATGCTTGTGTCTGGAGTTTGGGATAATTTTCATGAAATTCTGCAAGTGGCCAAAAATCACCGACGGCAATATGCTGTCCGAGCAACCGAAGAAATATTTCACAGTTTCGGTGCAGACAGTCTTTGGTCGTTCACCTTCTTCGGTTTTATGGTAGATTGTTTCGATGTTCTTCATGGTCAGCATAGCTGACAGGGAGATGTCTAGAGACCATTTCATCTTCCTGATGTTGACGCGTTTTGCATTGAAATCACTTGCAACTCGATTGATGGCTGCATGCAAGTCACGACTTAGTGGACGCATCATTCCAGATGGACCATCATTGTCCATGAAGAAGAAGCGTATACTGCTGACATTAATTTCTTTGTCTAGGGTCAACTTGGGACCTGTTGGATCTGCCATGCATTTAAGAAGTAGTGGCAGATCTTTAGCATAACGTGTCATTGGGGCAATGGTAAAGAAATCTCCCCATCTAGGGAAATCACTTGTTGGATGGTGTCCTTTGAATGACACAGCATATGGAGTTGGTTTATGTCCCCAGATTCCACTGAACATCGCTGGCAAACGTGATGATCCACCAATGTCTGATGTAAGACCGAGCAACGATGCACCGCTAGCTAGTAAAGCAGCTTCACCTCCTGACGAACCACCTGGGGTACGTTTCAAATCGTATGGATTCTTGGTCTGCCCAGTGACGTTGTTGTAGGTTTCCCACAGCAAGCAAAGCTCCGGTGTATTGCTCACCAGCATAATGATGCCACCGAATTTCTTGATCTGTTCAACTACTGGAGCATCGGATTTAGCGATTTGAGGGGTCTTAAAGACTCGACCTGCCTGATTGGTGAGACCCTTGACAGCTATACTTTCTTTGACTGTCACTGGAACACCAAGCAGTGGTGTCAGCTCTTCCATGGAATCCACTGAATTGATGCCCATCGCTATGACACGATCAACTTGACGTGCCTCTTCGAGTGCCTCCTCGAAGCGATCCTGAACGATGGCATTTATAAGAGGGTTCACCTGCTGACAACGCTCAATATAGGCCTGGACTACTTCTTCGCTTTTAATCTGAAAGAAACAAAAAAAAAATAATCGTGTCATGAATTTGAATTTCATTTTTTCATTTTGAAAAAACTAGAAACAGAGAACTGGTCTTGACTTGGTAAATACAGCGTAGATAAAGAGCCATTCGACAAGTCAAGCGAAAGCTGATATACTCGTACTGTAACGAGAAGAACTTCAAAACTACCTACTGAGCCATCTGATTGGCTAACTTCAACCTTTTCGAACTTATGTGGACAATATAACTCAAATGAACTGATAGCGATCGATTTCTACCCCCAAATGTTGTCATTTATCATTTCTTGGTGACCATCTAATTCGGAGACTCACTGACGTTGCGATGTGAACAGAATTAAAAGCTTGACGTGGCCTGGCTGCATGGTTTAGACATAAGACCTTTCAATATGTTCACATAAGCGGACAAAGCATTCAGTGTTCATTAAAATATTCACTGGAACAGCTTGAAAATAAAGAAAAGAGTTAATGCAATGCTTATAGAAGTTAGAGAAACAACATCAAAAGTTTGTGTAAGAAAGTTAGTCTGTCTCTAAGCCCCAAAACAGCCCATTCGTGATTTTGGCGAAAATCTTGTCAACGATCCATAAGAAGCCGCAGACAGTCATGATGTTAAGGTAGTAATAGAATACGAAGTCTTGAAAAACACTCGCATTTACTATCTTCAACAAACCCACTCAGTTGTCAACATCGACAGCATCGATTACATCCAATGTGCGGCAATTAAAAACCAAAAAAATAGGTTGTTCTAGATGATAATGTAGATGATGAATTAACAATTTAATGATATATCTTAGGAAAGACTTAACGAGGTCCGTATATCAAGTATATCAAGTTTATTGGGCAATACAACAGACCATCGAGAACTTCATCGATGCGTATTATTTTGCAGCTTCAAGAGTAGGATGGCCCCGAATTATTTCGTATTTTCGAAACGGAAAATCTTGTTGTTATGTGCCAATCTGCTGATACCTATAAATGAGTTGAAAAGGGATGAAGTGAACTTGAGTCCGTGAAACTTATAAAATTAAGAGAGCTTCAGCGTAGTGTTCGCCTAGTCAAAAACAACGCTATCAGCACTCTATATAAATAAGCAGGTAGCTACAGATGGTTGGGTGTTTTAGAAATAGTGTAACCCTTGAGAGGTGTCAATCTGGTGATACATAGTATAGGCCACGTACAGCGAAATAACAAGCGGATGCTCAGAACTGTTGCAAAGTAAATAATGACGGCATCCAAGAAATGCAATGAGATGGTCCGAAGGAAAAGGGGATAAAAAACTGCGAATCTAGTCCTGCGTTTGTTATCGACGGGCAATTTGCGGATTTGTTGTTGGTGTCAAAATAAGGCCAGAAGTCCTGAGTTTTCAGCATGTGAACGAGTGCCTCGTAACCATCCGTAAAAAGCTAAATTTGCAATCGAGTCATTCTTCATCTTCTAAGATGTCCTCTGCCGCCAGCATCAAGTACCAAAGACCACTGGCATCACTGCCAAAAGGCCAATTAGATGCGGGGTTCACTCGACCATCACAACGAAACCCCTGGTTTAATGACTAATGCCGGCAAGTATATGCAGCTAAACAAGATGCAACAAAGCTGTGATGCATAGAAGGAATAGAGCTGCTCACGACCTATTTGAGAATAAATGGAGAAGCGCGCGGTCTATGACATTGAGAGGTTCTGAAGTTTTAAAAAGCAACACGTCACAGCTACAAATCCTGAACCGTCGCAGTGGAGACGAACAAGGAAATATTGTAGTAGAGTTATAGTCGATGACTGCTGTCGGGTAGACTTATAATTTTAACTTGGACGGTGCAGACCAACAATTTCACCCATCCGACCTGGATGAAGTGAAGTTGTCCATATCTTAACTAAAATCCATCAAAGCTGCTGGAGCAGACGGCGTAACTGGCGAGCTCTTCACAGCGACAGTCAATGAGTTGACAGGGTGCACACGCCAACTCTTCTGTAAAATATGGTTAGAGGAAAGAATACCCCATGAATTGAACCTCAGCACTGTTTATCTAATCCTCAATCAAAAAACCCCTCTTAACTGCACCAATTACAGAGGCATCAGTCTTCTTAAGCTCGCCCACTAGACCTTATCTTCAGTATTTTGTGAACTCCTGAAGCCCATCGTCATTATCCTAATTGGTCCATATCAATGTGGCTTTAGACCAGTAAAGTTCACATTACGGCAGATGTTGAGCTTCAAATCGATTCATATTACCTATTCAACGATTTATAGAGATACTCGTAAGCTAAACAGAGCAATGTCTTGTTTAAGCATCATTTGGCAGGATTATGATGGAGAATGCATGCTACTCTCACCGAGTTTTTGATTTAAAAAAAGGTTTTGGACAAGGCAATGTGCTGTCACGCGATTTCCTCAACATCATCGGACAATTTCAAACAGGAGTAATGGCATCTACGTCGCAGAAATACGAGTTTGCCAAGAATGAATTTAAAAAGTTTTGGCCGGAAATATTCAGTTACAATAGCTGAATGACAAGAGCGGAATGCCATCGTCAAATCCTTGAATCAAGACCAGATGGACAACGCCACAGAGCATGACTGCAACCTGGAACGCACGCAAGTGAAAAAAACCTAAACCAACTCGGCTTTCGTAACTGAAGACTACTAGCTTTTGTACGAGCTCGATTTAACTTGATGATCAAACAATTTAACTTTTATTTGTATCTCGTTAAATTAATAAATGGGCGAACGAAGTGTATGGATATATTAATAAATATTGTTCCCACATACGAGTACGAGGGCAGTCCCAGAAATGCCCGACCTAACCGAAGACTCTTTCTCTTCATTGTTAGCAAATCTTTTACTACCAAGCCGTTTTTTTTAGATTTGGAAGTAAGTCCTAAATGTAAACTGCAAACTTAAGCCCATTCAGTGTGTTACGAATATTCCATAAAAAAAAACCTTCTTACTTCACTGTGCATTCCACAGAAATTGTGAAAGTACGCCAACTGACTAGAGGTAACATTGTGGTACTACTTCTAGTACGGACGTCTCTAGGTTAAGGACAGAGCTTGTATTAAATTAATGAGTTGTAAGTTTCGCCATATTTTAATGATTTTTAAATTTAATTGATGTACAAATACATTTTTATGAACTAACTACGAAAAAATCTTGTAGTTAAGCCCAATACTTAAAACGTATCTTCAGCTTAGTGGCAGTATAAGTGGTTATGTAATTTTATACTCGTATCTTTGGTCTTACAAAATATGATGGAAAACGACCTGGAAAGTTCAAAGTCAAACTATTTCGAACACCAAGAGGAGACTTATGATGCATCTATTGGTAACCACAAAACATTTCAATCACTCAGTCTTATACCCCAGTGGAGCCAGCATGTAGTGAAGTAATTGAGGCCTTTTATGATCAGCAGTTGCATCCTTCTTGCGCTAATGTTGACCACTGCTTTTCATACTCAGTTCAGTATGTAACTGAACTACACTGGATTGAAATTTACGAAAACCACTTTTCTGTGTCAATAACGACAATGTAATCCTTTGGCTTGAGAATGTCACTTGCTTGTTTCTGTTTAAGTGTGGGATTTTCACCTTTTTTAGGATCGAAACCGGCGCATAACACTATTGAAGATAAACTACAATTCTTTCCAGGATAAAGACCTCTCATGTCCTTTGAAACAAGCCAATCAGCTGGACTGGAAGAGCTTAAAAAATCTTAGACTTGGAGTCCCGTCCCAATATGAGATGCATTTTGAGTGCTCCCACCATTTTATGTCTAAATTTACTGCTATTTTAGAAGTGCAGAAAAAGGATTCCGGTCTGTTGAATGGTGTTTCTGAACATTTTCTAGCCAGTCATTGCCATCAATACCCTCATGCCCAGGAACCCACGATAATTTGGTCTTGTTCCTTGAGCTAAGTTTTTGGAGGGTTTTGAAGCAGTACATGACTGATTTGGAGTCAATAATGTGCGAGCTAAGAGCATTTATAGCTACTTGACTATCCGTGAATTGCGCTTTTGATACGCTTCTTGAATGGCGTGCACTTCAGCTTGGAATACACCAGGACTCTTACCCATAAAAATTGATATGCTAGTATTTGATCGGGTATTCCAGCTCCCACTTCCGTGTCCATTTTAGGACCATCCGTGTACCACTTTGGGCCGTTTTGGCTATTTGGTGGTTATTACTGACCTATGTTTCTTTGCTGGAAATCTTCGTTGAGAATCTTTTGTCGAAGCATAACGTCTTTTGTTACCGCGCAGGTCATGTCAAGTTCTGGTATTTCAGAGAGTAGGATCTTTAGGTCCTGGTGGACACAAAGATGTAGTTCTTTTGCTTTTACCGTACTTGCTGAGCTGCTTAAAACCACTTTGCTGATAATCAAATGTAGTGGCGTTAGTCCTATTATTGCTTCTATAGTAGCTGTTGGGCAGGTCCGAAAGGCTCCGTAAATGCCCAGACATGCAGAACGTTGCACTCTTTTAGCTTTGAAACGGCCGTCTTTTGCCTGATTTTAGTCCACCATACTACAGAAGCATATGTTATGATGGGCCTGAGTATCATTGTATAGATCAAGTGAGTGATCTTTGGAGATATCTCCCATGTACTTCCATGCATGCGACGGCAGGCCCATAAAGTGCTGGTTGCCTTAGTTATTTTATTGCTTAAGTGCGATTTAGTATTTTATCAAGGGACACACTTAGATGTTGAGTATTTGAGGTGAACGGTCGTGGTTTTTGCTCTGCTCCTGTAAATCTGTTAAATTGTGGTTCTCTAGACAATAAACTCCAGAGTATTAAGACTCATAAATGTTTATTAACATCACATAGCTTATTTATATGAAACTTTAAATCTCTGCATATTAATTATGCCGTGTAAATGCGTAAATTATAATGGCAGGGTTATCTCTGCACCCGTTGAAATGGCTGATGCGTTTAATATCTTCTTTACAAGTGTGGCCTCAAATACACATTCTGATGCAGGTTTTAATCCATCTGTTGATATCTACTCATGTTGCTTAAGCGAGCATTACACCCAAATGTATACTTTTGCTTTTGATCCGATTACATCCTTTGAATTGCTTAGAACTATTAAGTTATTAAAAAAATCTTGGTAATCAATGAATTGTATTTTTTCGAATGATCTTATTAAGAGAATCTCACTCTATATTGTTGATCTGTAAGCACATATTTGTAATAAAAGTATTTACTGCGGTATTTTTGCAGACTGCTTAAGAGTTGCGGAGGTAGTACCGATCTTTAGAAAGAGGGGGAGAGAAAACAGGAAACATGTAGTTAAGTTAGAAGGTAGATTGAGTAATAGCCTGAATATTGATATAGGTGTTCCGCAGGGCTCGGTATTGGGTCGAGTTCTATTTTTAATCTGTATCAATTTAATCTTCAATCAACAATTGAAAGGGCTACAAACCGGGGTTGCAGATGACATACATAGCGTGTTCGTAGTCCAGTACTTCAACCTTGGATTTATTTGCAGATAAAAATCATGACTTAGAAAAAAGTTATGATTTTTAGCCTGTCATCTAATATTACGCAACTCCCTAAAATAACTTATCACAGTACAAATTGTAAATATGTGCCAATGTTAGTTCCAATACTTGTGTCAAAACTAATACGGAAAAAACATTTAATTCCGATTTTTTGAGAGGGTATATACATTTAAGTGTCTAGGACTCGACTTTGATGACAAATTAAATTGGAGTGTGCATAATTGCTTCCTTCGAAAGTACAAGTACATGTTTAGAACTACCAGATTGTTTTGCTCTCGTAAGCTCTTAGAAACAATTTATTACAGTCTAGTACAATCAAAGATGCAATATGGACTAGTTTGTTGGGGAGGAACATATAGCAACAAAATCCAACCTTTGCTAGTTGTCCAAAAACATATTCTAAGAATCATTTGGAGAAAAATACGTCTATAACGCAGTTTTTTGCTTTTTTTGCAATTCCTTAATACTTCCACTCAAACACCTTTACTTTTACAAAGTGCTTAAAATATTTTACCTAAAGAGTGGATATTCGTTAAATCATAACCCCACCGTAATATACATGGGCTTCGAAGCAACATAAAATTCCTGGCGTTTGTTCCACCACATAGAACCTACCACTTTTTAAATTTTTATACTTCAGTTGCACCAAGAATTGTTAACCTACTACCGCTGACTATATGTTGTAGTACCAATTCTCTGTCGTTTTCTCGAGAGCTAATTTTTAATTTTGATTTCAATGATGTAAAAAATCTCATATCTCCAGTTTTTTTTTTATAAATCACCCCTTCACCTTTTTATTTTTCCTTCTTTTTTTTAAGAAATTCTTTAGCGATACATTCGACGCTAGTTGCCTTAATAACAGAATGTATCTAAATATGGTATTATTCAATACCAATAAAAAATACTTATAGATCTAATTTATGTACATAATATTAATGAACTTAAATTCTATAATAATTATTTGTAATTTCTCTTGATCTGTACCTTATAATGAATTGTATTCAATAATAAAATTTAATAAAAAAAAAACAAAAACAAAAAGAAAATTGATCTCGTCAGAGTACTCAACGATTGTGTCGTTAAGTGAAACCAAACCTAGATTTAAGTTTCTCCTTCTAGTGAAGAAAACTATGATAGCCTGTTTGGATTAATAGAGAGATTTTCTCCGGTGCACCAGTCTAGGAGTATCTTGAGAGCATTCTGCATGCTAGCTGTGATTTCTTTTGCTTCTCCGCCCCTTTTAATAATGACTAGATCATCAGCATAACCAATTATATTGTAGCCTCGGTTACTTAAAGAGGACACTTTCCTTAATTACTAACTGTTTAGAATTTCAACGTATCATTGGCCCCCCTCGCTTTATTGGAAGCATAAACGTGTGCCATAGCTGCCTCAATAAGAGGCATAAAGACACCCCGCCTAGTTCGAGAAGTGGGTATCTGGAAGTTATATATATTTACGACAACTTTTAACGGCGATTTAACATATCTACACTGAAAAAGTATCGAATCAAAAGACCTTAGAGACCAATTCACAGGTTCATTGCTCGAAATAATGTATTTTTTAGTGAATTGGTTATGTTGACCGTAAAATGGATGGTAGATCTTGCGAAGTGAACCACGATTTTCGAAATAAATTTGCACAATCTACAAGTGTAATTCTGGCATAAAAGCACCGACTCATAGAATCCGTCAAGCCATTGTTCCGTCGTTCTGTTGACCGTTCAGATGTATTCCTGAAAGAAACATCTCATAATCTACTTTGACGGAAGACAGTCAATGACATTTTATGGTTGCTGAGAGTGTTTTCTCTTCAAGCCGTGAGAAGTTTTCTACATCCTTTCAATGTTTCCAACAATAAATGAGATTATGAGCTTGTCAATCGGTAAACTTTAAAAATGTGTAAAATTTAATGCGCGAATGTGTGGACTACCAACCATCGTATCCATCATATCCGTTGCTTATAGACCTTCGTTTATAAGAAAACGTATACGAATATGTATTCTATTCAGATGTCAGTTGACAGGACGGGCCTTAGTCCATTTCTAATAAAATGACAAATCAACTGCCACTTGACAAATTAACTGTCGCTGAGGAAAGTTTGAAAAACAAACCTCTAAAAATAACACCGGTATATAGTCTGGTATCCACTATGTTTGCTGCAACAAGTAAAGACCAGCTGGTCACATGAGAACCATCACTGCTAACCTGTCATTGTCATACAGGCCGAGCATCTGACCAATATTAAGAGTAGACAAACCAAAGTCGGAGATCAGTCTGAATTGCTTTATCTTAAAAAGCATGGATCTGTCCAAAACTACAATATTATCAAACAACATGACAGATCCTGCGAGAATTGGCAGAATTGAAAGCACACTCGACCAGAAGTAATATGCACTGGGCACTTTCTTGACATTGAGGATATTTTCGATAGTGCAACTTTGACGGCATGTATAACTCGGCCACACAAAACGGCGAAGATATCTTACTATTTTAAGTAATAAAATATTCGGACTTAATACATATAAGGTTCAAAATAAAATCCAATGCGGGTCATGTCCACACAACATCCCTAAGAGAAACCGAACTGATGGTGTGGTGGAGGGAGTTTTTGTTATACCACGATCCGCCACCTAATTATTTTGGTGACAATTGTTTTGTATGCTCGTTGTTTTTGCAATAAGTAATTCTCGTTGACATCACGCAGCCGTTAAGTATAACTTCTTGTTGGGAAAAACTAGTAAAAAGACTCTTGAAACGTTAAAAACTGCCTCCAAGGACTCTTTTTCCAGCGGAGATTTCATAAAAGATAACGCATGTGCCTTGTCACTCTGATATGGCGTTTTTGTTTGAAATTTCATCATGGAATGTCTTAACCTGGCACATCATCTACAAATTCTTCGGCTGTTTTACAAGGAATGCATTTCGTGCACTTAGAGCAGCTTATGGTCCACATAATTCGCTATACAATCGATACTTTGCAACCCATTTTCAGAATTAAATAATACGCACCAAATAGACTACATGTAGAAGCGCCGGTAGCAGAGAATGTACGCCATGAAAATGATGCATTCATCCGGCGCCGCGCTAAATAACTTGGCTTGTTGTGAGCAACAACTACTAGTTTACGTGAGGATCTTCGTTTAAAAGCATACAAAAATTCAGTTCGTGCAAGAACAGAAGTCTGCCGACCTTCAGACTCATGTCCATTGCAGTCGTTGGCCTTTTAAAAATCTTCAAGAAGATCCACTATTTTCGACCAATATTTCGGTTATCGATAAGCCCCATTTCTGTAAATAAGCAAAGTAGCCGTATTTAGGGAGCAGGGCAACCCAAGGAGGTTGAAGAGCTGTCATTTCTCTCAGACAACACAAAGGTTTGATGTTATTTATATTTCTTCAATATTAGATTACTTCTTCTTACGTTTCAGTCGGAAAGTAACTGTGAATGGCGGCCGCCATCGCGCCATGGTGATGGACAATTTGCTGCCTGAAATTGAAGCTCGTGGTCTCGACGACATTTGGGTATAACAACGTGACGCCACTTGCCACACAACCCGTGAAATCATGGCTTTAATGTGACAACGTTTCGGTGAGCAGGTTATTTCACGCTTTAAACGTGCTATTTGGCGATGGCGATGGCGCGATAGTAAGCTCACTGGACTATCACGCAGAGAGGCTGGGTCACCAACAATTTTTCAAATCGCCATCACCCTTTCGGCGGACAATGGCAAACTCCCGAAAGTAAAATTGCCTACGAAAAAGAGCTTTTAAGGAGTGCCGTTCGGACTCAGCGATAAACCGTAGGCCCCGCTCAGATGTGACAAAAATGACAACATGAGCAACACAAATGAGTGTCAAGAAGCTAGGCCATGGCCCATACCGGGCTGCCAGTGCCACAGTGTTTTTTTTTTTTTTTTAAACGTGCTATTTGGCCTCCTAGATCGTGTGACATCAGACCTCTAGACTTTCTCTACGGATAAACGGGCTACGATAGCGGAACTGGAGGCCAACATAACTTCAGTCATTGTCTAAACATCATCCGTAATGCTTGAACACATCATCGGAAACTGGAACTTCGGAATTGGCCATCTTAGCTGCAGTTACGGCCAACATTTGAAAAAAAAAATTCCTAAAAAAAAATGGTATGATAATAATGTTGAATTTGAATGTCTCTAAAAGAATCATTTTTAGGAGTACTTCTAGACAAAAAACTTAATTAGAACTCACATAAAAATGATAACATTACCAAAGCCATGTGAGCTATTAATCGCATGTCTAGTAAAGCGTGGTGGATATCCCCTCAGGCCAACCAGTGGATGCATACGATCATGGTTAGACCGATCATCACTAATATTGTGAAGCAAAACCCGGTATTGCAAGTCTGCCCCAGAGTTGCCGTTGAGGCTGTCATTGACTTCACCCCACTTCACAACCAAGTTATTACAAACAGGAGACAGGACAGCTTCATCTCGGAGATTCGTAAGCTTGACATGATTTGCGCCGTAGATTGTTCAACCTAAGAATTCCAAGCATGGGACTTACAAATCCCACATAACCCCTTAAAGGCAACAAGTGGTGTAAGTATGGATTATCACTTGGATGATAAGACATATAAGTTGGTGCAGATACCCATAGCCCAAATACAAACATTTCAAAACTAATGGGAAAAGTTCCTTCGCCTTTCATGTTGACTTGCAAACCATCCATCTTGTCTGAATGCCCGGTTTTATGAGTCATAAGGAGACATTATTTTCTCAGATGATTTTAAGTGACTGCGGAACTGCAAAGTATCTCCATTCGAGCGACTTTCGAGCTTTTAAAAACAAAAAGGAGCTCATCTTGCATCTTAAGCTTATAGGTGCAAGTACGCACCACAATTGCCGGGTCAGTATCCCTAAAACAAATAAAAAAGGTCTGAGCTGTACACACATGCGTTTGTAAGGAATGTTGCTTGTTTATCGGTTAAATCATGACTAGCGGCTGTCTAGACTAAAGTGTAAACAACCCTAGATGTAACCAACGATTGACTAGGCATGAACTTTTACTCGACTTTCTCAATACATAGGTTTTCACTAGTCTTCATCATATACTGCAACATATTTTGCAACGAAGCTAAGTATTTGAGCAGAATCACTTGAATAAAAAAATTCGCCCCAAAGATCTCTAAGCTGCTGTGGGTACTCTGAGAGTAGGTCTCTTTCACCGAACTTTCTTCGGTTTAAGAAAGCTATGTTAAGATCAATTAACTCATTTTGATCCAAAGGTCGACTTTAATTGTACACAGTAATGGTTTTTTACCAAAACCTGACCCCTAATAAACATATGGTCGAGTCTCCTAAAACTTACAACTTTAACGACAACTCAGCTTTCATTTCATGTTAGGCAAACTTTGTCAAAGCGGCAACATACAAATAAAAGCAGCAAAGTATCTGTGTCTGTAGAGAAAGTTAACCTGACCTTTAGGGCCAATTGGCTTCCCTCACTATTTTGAGAAAACATGGCTTCTTTGAATACAGTCGAAAGTCTGAATTCAATGGGTCTTGAACGGGTCTCTGATCGAAATAGAATTGTTAGAAGTTCGGTGGCCGCTGAACTTGTTCGGCAATGCTCAAAGAATTTCTCGGATAAAATCTTCAAACTTTTAACTCCCTTAATAAGTTCTTCATCTCAAAACGAACCTAAATTATACTCGTACATATTTAGAACCCAAGTTCTACGATATTTGCTGACTGAATTTATACAATGTCATTTCGTTCTTTTAAATTATACTACCTATATATTCATAGATACATTTCTACTAAAAACTGAAACCATTAAACGAAACAAAGTTCGTTTTAATGGTTGCGTTTAAGTGCGCTTAATTACAAAAGTACATTTGAAATAATCCACTCGAAAGTGGTTAGAGGAAAAAAATTGTTCAAAACAGTATAATGGTAGCAATTATAATAATGGAAAAAAATAACACTTATAGATATTATACATAGCTACCACCGGTGTAGCTTTCAGCAAATGACATCTCATTTTAGGATTAGGATAAATGAGCTATTAAAATAATAACCATTACGATTTAAAATTTGCTTTGCTTTGCTTTGGTTTATTGAAATCAACACAAAGATTGAAAGATTAAATCTTGATGAATCATAAAAATGAGCGATTAACATGCTAAACTTTTGAAAACGTCGAAAGCAGGTTACCGGTCCATTTTAATCTTAAGAGTTACTCTCTCTTACCGCGAAAGACTGTTTCAGTCAACTTTCTCTACATATATGGTGTTGCTGGCTTTTCAAAACTCAGAATATGCTGTTTTAGCTCAACAGATATTTATTTAGCATTTTTAGAAATGCCCAAATGAGCAGCTTAGCTTACATATTTTCGTCCTCGCAAGACGTCTGGATCTCAAGCTATTTGGCCTATTTTGCGCAGGTTTAAAGGGAGCTCCAGTGTTAAGTAGATCAAGCGGGGGTGGCTGAGTAAGAACATAATTTATGCGAGGTAACTACTACTCGTATCTGACCGTTAAGACGGACTCGTTGCTCAGAGGTTTTATTGAGGACTGGTAGTGTTTGGGGTAACTTTCCAACGTGAAAAAATAAGGAAAAAAACAGTTCCGGGACAGCTTTGGATACGGATTTATGTAATTTGACGACCATTGCAAACGCTTTAAGGACAACGAATTTCGGCTGCTGAGCAACTCACTGGGGCCCTAGACTACCATAAACGGGCATTACAGCGTAATGACGGGCCATGAAGAAGCTGGTGAAAAACTACGACATCTACTACGAATACCGCTACAAAGAAGGAAGGTGATTATCATCTTAATTGTGAGGCGCGTGCTTTTACACTTTGATTCTTTACTCACGCCTCTACTTGACAGCTCTCTTTTATTGTTTCTTTCGCTTTAAAGCTCCCCAAACAAACGTTTTGAATTTTTCCTTGATTCCTTTGGCCAAATAATTTCTTCCGTCTTGTTTCTGCGAACTGCCATTCATGGGGAACAAATAGAAATAAAGCCATATACGAGTAGAAAAATAATGAACAAGGAGAAGAAAACGTCAAATAGACTACTCACAAAATTCCTGATTTTCTATTTCATTTTTTTTTCTCTTTTGCACTTGTAATATCGGACGAAGCATACTCCTCATAATGAGCATTAAGGCTGGATTCAGAAATATGTACATAAAGGGTATTTCTTAGAGACGGAAAACTTTAAATTGGCAGCACTATTTTCTGAGACAGCCGATTTGACAGTTCTCGGTTATTTTGAAGTTAGGTATTTGGTTTGTCAATTCATTATGAATAGACTCACGCCGGAGCAAAGTTTGCAAATTATTTTGGAAAACATTGTTAAATTCGAGAAACTCATCGGGCACGATAATAAAAGACATGATTACTAACTTTTTTGTAACTCAATTGGAAGGTATTAATGTTGCAGATACGAGTATGTGCTTTCAGTAGGACGGCGCCAAGTAGCACACAGCGCGGGATTCAATTACGAATGGCAATGCGACACCTCAAAAGAAACATCTTGATTGATAACGAATGAGGGCAGTTGCAAAACAGCTACAGTCGCCTCTCGTTAATTCAAACCAGCGACAATTCGAATCTCTCCATAATTCGAAGTTATCACGAGTTCCCTAGAAAATCTCTTTATATTTCGAAAAAATTTATACATTTTTGAGCACTTACATAGTAATTCGAACTAAACAAATCATCGGTACGGTACGGTACGGTAGTTTCAGTTTCAGTTTTCTTTGGTTACAGATTAAAAGTTTGTGTTAGTTTTGAGTTCTAAAACGTATAAATGCTTGCCGATTGCTGAAAAGAAGGAGTTAATCGAAAAATTGGATGGAGGTGGAAAGAAAAGTGATGTCGCAAAACAATTTAGGATTCCTCTGAGCACACCCTCAACCATAATAAAGCACAAGGAGAAGATTTATGCTACTCAAACTACTCTCGAAAATTTCGAACCATTTTATATTTTAAACTCTCGATAATTCGTAATATTTTAAAAGTCGTTCGAATTTCGAATAAACGAGAGTCGACTGTAGTTACAAAGCAATTAAAGCTACGAACCATCAAAGGATGGGAGCTACTCATTGGCTTTAAGAGCAGAAAAGAACAGAAATAGGGTTGGAACGGCACAGTGCGCACAATCGATGAAACAGAAGGATAATACTGCAGAAATGACTTTTAAAAATCTTACCAAAGAATAAAATGAATACATCACGGCTAAAAGGCCAGGAAGGAAGCCTCCAAAGATGAACATGAAGCATTTGCAGCCATTCAGGAACAATTCGAGTGGTCCATATCTGTTTAGTTGGGGGCCAGAAAAGTTGATCACCAATCAAATGTCCAATCGTCCACAGATTTTACAAAAGCCCCGGAATTTCAGATCGACACTTTTCATTTAATTGTTTCCTTCAAAGCCGTATATGGCGAACTTATGTTGTCCATGCAGTTGTTACTGATGCTCCTCGAGCTATTCAATCTAGTGAAACCATATCCATGGTATGCATTGTGAGGTATTCTATACGGATTTTCCGGCGCGTCTAGAATGTACTTACTAAAATTTGCAGTTGTTTTCAATGTTTCAAATGAGCAAGAAGGTTCCTTTTAGAATATTTGGCTCTGAAATTGTTGTAAGGGGTTTACCAAATAGAAAATTAGTCGGTTTAAGGGCGTTTAAATAACATAAGGATCCCATAAATTTGTTCTTGTTCGATTCAACCTTCACTGATTAGCATATTTCAAGTGAAGAATTGAGATTATCCCCAGACGTTGCTGTCGATAATTTTTAATGGAATCTCCGATTAGGCTTCGAATGAAGTTGAGAAACTTGATCACTAATGTCTGCCCTGAATTTAGTGATTCCCTTGGGAACCAGCCGTTTATCTATTTGATCTACTAAACATCTGACCTAACGGCCCAACAGAGAGATCCAAGGAGCAAGAGCAAAAGTCATAGATATTTTAACCAAAATCTCCACTATCATCTGCTATCTAAACGCGATCACTCATGGCAAACTGACTGACAAACAGGCCTAACGAAGTCATTAGCTGAATCCTGCCTTTACCTGATCTTGACCTACAGAAAGGAGTGAAGAAGGAAAACGCCGACAGTGCTGGATCACTAAACTTCAAGAGGTGGATTCAATTTAAACAGTGCTAAACTTTGTAAGTTTAGTAAGGAAGACTTACTAATTCGTTGCATTTTGATTATGAAACGAAGGTCGATTAAGGCTCTCTCTTACGACCCATTAACAAATCACTCTCTATCAAGGAGTATACAATGGCTTCATTGCTTCATATCGAGGGGGTTCTGAACAATGTTGAGACCCCTTTGACCATAAAATCTCTGCAAGATCTGGGCATAAATGACTTTGTTTGCAGATTGTTCCACTTTCTCAAAAGTAGAGACAAAAATGGAAGCATCGGTCGTTTCTTTTCGAGACAGGAGAACACCTTAATGGGGTGAATTCTCTTATCTTACTGTTATAAAACCTAGTTCTCAATGGGCTGCTTACTCAATTAGCAGTGTAGTGTGGTAGCTTGCGTAGGTGACGTAATTCTTTTGTATCATATAAAGCTACTTTCTGCCTTAGGTATTCTCTCGTCTTGTAAATACATGTATTGTAGCTAAGTCAGGGAAAAATGAGCGAGAAAAATCAAGATATCGTATATCAGTACATCTTATCTAAATGGGACTGTCTAAACTCCTCGAGGGGTGTCACGTATTTAGGGCAATCAATTCAATTTCAACGACTTACCTGTATAAGAATCACGGACTATTACTGAACAAATCCACCAGCGGGCCTGAAAACTTTGATCCATTGACAATCTTAAATTTTTTTCGGCAAGCAGATTGCAATTAATTTTGCTCTCATCCTAAGAGATCTTTAATAATGAAAGGACATGTTCTTTATTTACTCTGCCTCGGGACCTACCTCAACCAACTGCTCTTTAATTAACTGAAATCTCTGGAGACCTTTGCATATACAAATCTTTCAGTCCACTTATATTGACCGAGGGCGGGTCAATAAGTCCGTGACTTTTTGAATTTCTGACCTCTTTACTGAAACAGCAACACTGCTCCTGTCAACAGGCATCTGTCAGTTGACTCCTGTCAAAATTTAAACTTGCTGCGTCAGTTAGTTTGTGTTTGACAGCTATTTTTATCAGACTACTCACTAATTTGAGGAGAAAATGGAAAAAAGTGAATTTCGTGTGCTTATTAAGCATTGTTTCTTGCGAAAAATAACCATTACCGAGACCAAGGCTAAGCTTGATAAATACTATGGGGACTCTGCACCATCGATTTCAATGGTAAAAAAGTGGTTTACTGAATTTCGTTGTGCCCGTACAAGCACTGAAGATGCCGAACGTCCTGGACGGACGCCCAGTTGAGGTCTCTACACCCGAAACAATCGAAAAAATTCACGATATGGTGTTGGTCGACCGAAGATTGAAAGTGCGAGAGATTGTGGAAGCCGTAGGGATCTCGCATGGCTCAGTGGTTTCAATTTTGAATGATCACCTGGGCATGAGAAAGCTTTCCGCAAGATGGGTGCCGCGTTTGCTCACAGTCGACCACAAACGCAATCGTGTAACAACTTCACAGGAAGGTTTGGCGTTGTTTAATCGCAATATGGAGGAGTTTTTGCGCCGTTTTGTAACCGTGGACGAAACATGGATCCATCACAACACACCAGAGAACAAACAACAGTCAAAACAGTGGGTTTCTAAGGGTGAATCGGCGCCAAAGAAGGCCAAGGTGGGTTTGTCAGCCAATAAAGTTATGGCGACTGTTTTTTGGGATGCACGCGGGATAATCCACATTGACTACCTTCAAAAGGGAAGAACAATCAATGGGGAATATTATGCCAACTTATTGGACCGATTCAATGACGATTTGAAAAAAAACGACCTCATTTGGCCAAGAAAAAAGTTCTTTTCCACCAAGACAATGCAAGGGTGCACACATGTGCAGTTGCCATGGCAAAAATCCATGAATTGGGCTACGAATTGCTCCCTCATCCACCCTATTCTCCAGATTTGGCTCCGAGCGACTACTTCTTGTTCCCAAACCTGAAGAAATGGCTTGGTGGAAAAAGATTTGACTCCAATGATGAAGTCATCTCGCAAACAAAGGCCTATTTTGAGGACCTCGGCAAATCATTTGTTTTGGAAGGGATACAAAAATTGGAGAAGCGTTGGACAAAGTGTATAGAGCTCAAGGGAGACTACGTTGAAAAATAAAATTATTTTTTTATCAAAAAATCTGTGTTTTAATCCAAAAGTCACGGACTTATTGACCCGCCCTCGTACATGCTGTAAAGTTTTTCAAGTTAGCCTTAAAATTTATCCAGCTTAACGCAGCCTGAAGCCAAGGTCAAATAGTTTTCAGTGTCTTACGTCCAACACAGGGTTCTCTAACCAGTCATATGTGTGGCCATTTAGAATATTGCGGGGCGTTTACGCAAAAAATGGCTTATACTCAATCTTAAACGATCAAAAGATCTCATTTATCTCATAATTAAAATGGGTTCTTGATCTACTCATTTATCACTACTACTTTCTCGATGGCTCCTCGATCCATTGAGCGCTTGTGTTATTAGTTCGGTATCGATTATGCATAAGGTATGGTTTGAGCATAATACTTCGATGGGAATAAGTAACCTAATGAAATATGGCACTTGTATCTCGATGTCCAGGCTGCAGAAAACTGTTTGTAAAGAAATCTACATTTTACTGCTGATAAAGTCAGATTAAGTAATACAGTGCCCACAGTATCGAGAGCTATCCCATCAGTGCGGAGTACCTGCAGCATGATGTAAACAAAGGTCAGACACTCACAGAGATGAAGCGCTGCGATGCCGTCGACGTCGATTCGGTTTCGACATTTGTGAAGCAAATAGAATTAGAATTTGTGCAAATAAGCAATGGAATGCTAACTCGTAAAGAACGCGGAATAATTCTTACAATGTTTTCACTCATTTTGGCGCCACGTGCATTTCGTGAGGGTTTTCCTGTCCGCCTGGTTCCCACTGGTCGTGCAATGCAGCGTAGCTGCCGGACTCTTAGAGACTGGGGCAACATGGAGGCAGAGCCGTCTCTGTAGATGGAGAGTGCTACAGAGTTGTTATTTATGAATTTTTTATTCGTCAGTTTGATTCTAAGGGAAGCGTTTCCCAGTCGTCTGATATCACCTTTTGGCGATTTGCCTGGCCTCAAGATCACCTGATCACACCACAATATGGGGTTATTTAAATCACGGGCTTATGTAATAAAGCTACAAACTTTGACAGCCATCAGGGAGACCATCCATTAAGAAGTTGAAAATCTATCGCCTAAAGTTGTGAAGAAAGTCATGGAAAATGCAATAAAAAGAGCCCCAGGATTTATCAACAACGGTGGCGGCCACTTAAGCATTATCATTTTTAAAACATGGTGAAACCAAGTCTTGAAAGCCCAACTTTATATTTAATAAACGTATTATTGAAAGATTTAGAGTGGAAAAAGGGTCACACTCGTGCATTATTTCACGCTTTGAACTTAGACGCTTAATGCATACTAAGTCCACAATCTTTGCTCTAAGGAACAGCAAATAAATCGCTGAACTCCAACGACATCAGAAGTATTCTTTTAGCCATCATTCAGCAGAGCTAGTGCATTAGCACATAAAACCAAAAAATTGCAGGCAGGAAGTCTAACGCGGGTTCGGGCCCTTAAAACTTAATCAACGACTTCCTCTCTTGTGACCTGGGACCCAAAAAAAAATTCAGTGAATTCAGCCTGCCGACTGCGTGTAGTGAAGTTTTTTATACTCACACTAGCTTGTAAGTCGTATGAGCGTATGAGGGAGCAGCAAGGCATTATGTTGAGCTTGGGTACAGAAGCAGACACGTTCATCCTTCGAACGAGGAGTGAATGAATGTCTACAGACCCGTCTACTACTACTACACATTTTGAACGAAACCATTTCTGACCAAATGGAAAGTCGCAGCAACAGTAGTTCTGTCATCATTGTATCAAAGTCATATCCCTAGGACCAGAGTCAGAAGACAGAGTCAGAAACTCCAGTTATTGTTGTGTAAAGGACGACATCTTTTAAAAGAAATATGGCTTTGAGAGTGCAGCTTATGATGCTCGTGTGAACATCAATGGGAGAGAGATGAACCAGTACATCCAGACCATTAAGCGAAAAAAGCGTGCTGTAGAAGGCAGCTGAGATGGACTTTTCCTTGAAGTTTAGAAAAATCAACAGTGACGTATTTTCTTGAGAACTTCTTGCACCAAACAATCGACGCGACGTATGCGTATAAAGCTAATTGGTTTTAGTCCTCCTCGGTGACCAGTTCACGTCTTGCTGAAGCTTCTTAACAGAATTTTGACGTAGCAAGTGTAGCCATCCAGGAAGACAGCTAAGTACATAGCTTCGCTTAAGAAACACATGCTGATGTGACTAGATGAGTCAGACCAGTCAGCCTCCTCCTTCTCACTCTTCCAGTCCCAGATGGCAATCTTCAACCTCTTTACGATTGTAAAGTGAACATGAGCAGTCGAATCCATATCAAGGAGTAATGCAGCGGCTGTATATTAGGAAACCTAAGACTGCCAATCCGACGAAGATGATTAAATGCGAGTGCTCCGTTTAAGCAGCTTAACAGCACGACTCAAGCCCGAATAAGTTTCGTAGTGTTGGCAAACTCTTTCGGCGGGCAATGGCAAACTCCCGAACGTAAAATTGCCTACGAAAAAGCTTCTAAGGAGTGTCGTTCGGACTCGGCGATAAACTGTAGGCCCCGCTCAGATGTGACAAAAATGACAACATGAGCAACACAAATGAGTGTCAAGAAGCTAGGCCATGGCCCATACCGGGCTGCCAGCGCCACATTTTTTTTTTTTTTTTTTATTAAAGAAAATATGCGGAAATGGAAAGGAAATACAAGCACGATTGTCTATGCTTTGATTCAACTGATCTACCCCATCAAGCTCTATACATACAATTCAATTTCAAATATGATTAGATCCGACGTCAAGTTTTCGGTGACTAAAACAAGGCATTGCTGACTGACGAATCATAATGTTTTACGTAACTTAACTGACGTCTATCTGCAAAGCCTTCAGAAACATATGATACAATGTATAGGTATTTATTTTTATTTATCCACTAATCTGCGCGTGCTTGTTAGTCTTTCAATCAGATTCCTATCATTATTATTGACTCAAATACGTGTTTGATGGCATCAGTATCTACGGATAAGTGATTCCGTAAGAAACCTCAAATAGCTTCAATACTCGTACAGTGCAAAGACTATAATAAGCACATCGTAAAGCTGTCATTTTCGAACAGAAATGATGGAAAACCGTGCTTACTTTATTCCGCTTGAATGAGTTGGAAATACTACTTTACGACTTGCTAATCCAAGGTACTTCCACCAATTAAGCTAATTAGTTTCCTTCCTTCAGTTGTTGTACTTGTAAATTATACAAATGGAAATTTAATTGAAATTTTGTAAACTCGAAAAAAAATGTAGAAAAATATTCAGAAACAGAAGCATTGGAAGCAAGAGCTTACGAGTAAGAGCAGTGATAGCAAGAATGATCCCACAAGGAAATTCTATAAACCGGAGCTAGAAACTTAAACCAGCTATTTGGTCAAACCATGTGGTTAACCTCGAAAAGCTGGAAATTTGTATCTGTTTTCACTGAGTGTGGAAATCTAGATTGAAGTAGTGTTTTCACACGTTCAACTTTGAAATAGTAGAATTGTTAGAATTTTTAAAATTTTTTTAAATGTCATTTAAGCTTTCGAAAACATTATTTACTGTTTGGGTGTGAAGTTGGATTGCTGCGGTCATTGACGAGGCTATTGCCTTGAAATGGTTTCACAGGTTCTTAGAAGAAATTTCGATGTGAAACTGGCACAACTGGTTCTATTAGTAACATTTTGTCACATTTTCTTTAGCTGATTTCCGAATGTACGTTAGTGACTTAAGTGAAACCAGTAATGTCACATCCAGCTTTGTCATCTGATCTCAGATAATATAATGTTTCCAAGATTATGATTTGAGTCTGGGATACCAAGGGAATATCAGAGAATTGTCTGACTGCGAAGAGCTTTAGTAGCATCAGCCTTAAAGGCTTAGTTAGAGTAGCATCTCTATCAGAAAGCCAGTAGGCCGTCTGTAAATTTCGGACTTGGCAAAGACTGTTAAAAATATTGTAGAGGTGGCATTCGATAATTTTACCAAAATCACGGATCTGCAGAGATGAACAAACAATAATCTATGTGCTTGTCTGGCAATAAAGACTGATATTTCCAAACTTAACTGCCTAGTCACCAGTGAAAGAACGTTCAAACCCAAGGGCTCTGAGTACTCTGCTTCCAAACATGTAGTCCTTTAGCATCAACGTTAACTTAATTTCTAAATTGGAGTTGGTCTTCTTTGTTGTGTCAAACTTGGGGACTGGGATTTGAAGATTCCCTTTGCTGAACCAATGTTCACCATTCATTGTATGCCCGAATACGGGTTATGGTTCTTTTTTAGAAATCTGGACCACCTTTACAGAATGGAATCTTCTGCGGAGACCCTGAAACTCTTGGTAAAAACACACTTTCCTAGACGCAGTAACCTCATTACGGAAGCAGGGCGGTCTTGGTGAGAGCAACCTCCAATCCACAGAAATATCAATTCAATCGTTTCCTAATAAAAGATTTCCTGCAGATAACGCAAGACCCAACAAAACTCTCTACAAAAGCTGTCCAAAACTGAACTACGTACCTTATTTTGAAGATGTGTCCGATTGGTGTTAATACTAAAGTAGGTAAACGCCGGCAGGAGTACCCGAAGGATTTATGCCCAATTAGTTTGTACTGAAAACCCCGGAGTTTGTCTTAGACATCCTCATGCCAAGCATTCTAAAAGAGTCATTGCTATCCAAATCACAACACTTCTATCTCTACGAAAGAACCACGGAAACGAATCTTCACCAGGTACTGCGAACAATTGAAAAATCGATACAAAACAAAGAATAAACGTTAGACTCCTTCCTATACATAGAGAGACAATTTAACAACGTATGTTAACAGCTGTTAACAAATCTCTGATCGGTTTTGGCATAGACGAATTTATTAATCGTAGATAATTTCTATAACTCATCTATAGAGAAACTCCATAGCGTTATTTCCCCGCTACTTGACTAAAAGTTATGATCAAAATCCTTACAAGACTGGATAGAGGAGTCAAAGTGGTTGCGTATGCGGATGAAGTGGTGACACAAGTGCGTTAGGTAAACACCTATACGGCAGGTGGTGGCATTGGTGTTAACATAAAGAAAACTGAATTAATACTATTCACTACCAAGATCAAAATACCGGACTTTACCCTTCCTTGTTTCAATGGTTAACTGCTTACACTATTCTCCAGCACTAGGTACCTAGGTATCATTCTGGGTCCAATCATTGAACACAGGATAAGGAAAGTATGCATCACCTTCTAAAGCTGCAGCAAAATCTTTTGAAAAAAGTGGGGACTTCAAACAAAGATGACCTTGTATGGCAGCGCTCGGTGGAAGAAAGACGAAATAGCAAACGACTCCGAAGAATCAAAGTTGAACTGTGGTGTTTCGGCCGGGGTTTACTCTAAATGAATGCAAATATCAATATTATATCGGTTATAGGATATTGCCACCTTCTTCCAGGCGGAACTATTGCTAATCCAAGAAGCTTGCACACAATTCGAGCGGGATACAACGAACAAACGAAACATAGATATACTACCCGGCTACCATATCCTCCAAATTGGTATAGGGGTGTCAGAGTGCGCTTTCTCACTTAGGCGAACGCGTCAAGGACCCACAACCCGGTAGGAGCGGTTATAGGACAAACCAACTATGGGATGAAAATGCGAAGGAAACTCTCTCTCATTTCCTCTGCAAATGTCTAGCTCTAGCAACAGCCAGGCTGCATGAACTTAACCACTTTAATTCACCCAAATTTATCAAAAATCCTTAAGAGGATAATACTAAGACGTATACGTACTTCCAATTATTGACGGAAAGAATTTTATTTTTAATTAAAAGTTAAGTAATCCACTATTGATCAGGCGCATATGCGTAATCACCGTAATTCCAACTACGGCAGGACTTGCCACTGAGCTCTTATAATATACTGACAAAGTATCTCGAGAATAGAACTTCCCATGTCGGACTCGGAAACGAAGTATCGCAATTCAAGGTGGTTTTAGCCGGCGGCGTGCCGCAGGGAAATGTTCTCGTTCTACTTCTGTATCTCCTATATACTCGAGACATAACCCCCAAAAAACAGAGCACCGTTCTGGCTACATTTGCCGATGACATTGGCATATTAGCAGTAGGTTAACCGATTAAAGAAAAAACTGTCAAACTGCAAAGCGCTCTGGATAAAGCATATGAACAGATAAAGGCCTACCCGCCAGGCCCACAATGAGACCACTTTTGTTCATATAGATTTTACACACAGAAAAAGGAGTCGGTTGCCTATCTTTATAAACTTAGTTTGTGGTTCATTTGCAAACGAGGCTAAATACCTTGGAATGACACACGATGCAAGGTTAAAATGGAAGTTGGACGTTAAAAAAAAAACCAAGGAAATTGAAAACAATTTCAGAGATACGTACCAAGATGACGAATGTCATCATTTTACAAACTTTTGAAAATAAACTGCTAAGAGAAATTTAAGGGAGCGTACATAAAAAATTACGACTTCCACCGAGATGTCGGCATTGATACGAGTACTGTGGAAGACAAAACTAAAATCTTCGCGAGATAATAAAAAAATTTACTAAACGAATACTATATACCATATTATAATACTACCTGTACATTAAAGACATTCATCATTTTTCTAACAGATGACTTTAGTAATTTATATCTCGCGTTGTATACGTCGTATCGGACGAACACTAATGACGATAAAAAGATGAGATTTCGTACTAAAACACCTTCTCTGACAGTTTTGTGATTGGTTGACTGAGTTTTGCTTAAGTGCGCGTCAAAGATGGACACTAGTAAAGACAAAATACTCCATATTTTACAGTTTTTCTTCGATAAAGGCGAAAACGCAAGCCAGGTGGCTGCAAATGTGATTAGAGGTTATGGTCCTGATACTGTAACAGCTAATCATACACAGTATTGGTTTCCTTCATTCCTGGAATGTAATTTCGATGTCAAAGATCTACCACACTCTGGAAGGCCGATTTCAGAAAATATCCATAAAAAAAACCTCATGGACCAAATTTCCATCTGTGAGTCGTTGCTGTATCGCAGCATCTAAAAATCGACCCATTTCTGAAGAGGATGGTAACTGGTGATAAAAAGTGGATCTCATACGACAACCTCAAGCGAAACGGTCGTGGTCGAATCGCTATGATCCGGCGCGTGTATTTGGTTGGATTGGCAGAGAATCATCTACTATGAGTTACTCCTTTACGGCAAAACTCTTAATTTGGACCTGTACTGTCAATAATTGAACCGTCTGAAGGAAGCAATAGCTCAGAAACGGCCAGCTTTGGCCAATAGAAGAGGAATTATGTTACATCAGGACAACGAAAGGCCTCATATGTACATCGATAGCGACTCGCCAGCAGCTTCGGGAGCTTGGTTGGGATGTATTCATATATATTCATGTATGGCGAACGATTTTTCTGGCGAAAAATTGCCTCAAGAGAAGCTAATGAAAAACGACTGTCCCGGTTTTTTCCCAAAAGGGACAAAGGCTTCTATGAGAGAAGCATAATGGAATTACCTTCAGAGTGGCAATAAGTTATAGACCAAAATAGCGCATATTTAACCTAAGTCCGATCATTCTAATCTAACTATTCCAAACTTAATTGTGTAACACAAATATTGATATTCTGATGAAGTATTTTTTAATGAGTAATGATCACAATCTACTATGCGCAAGTGCTTGTGATCCTCACAGAGTTTAATGGAAGATACGAATGTATCCCAGCCACGATCTTAATGAATTAAAGCCAAGGCCAAGAAGATGAGACTTTTCAGATCGTTGACTATAAAATTAAGCCTCAAAGGGAAAAAACAAAGCCACTGGTGAAAACGCCATACCCGACAGAATTGCTCAAAATTGGAGCAGCTATCGCAGCTATCCAGCGACTGAAATTTCAGTATACCCTGTCAAATCCACAAGAAAGGCGAACTGAACTGAACCAACTGCAAAGCATAAACGTTCTGAGGGACTTAAAGTAATATTTTGTGAAAGATTGAGTCCTATCACCAACAAACTGTTTAGACCTTGTCAATGTGGCTCCAGACCATTGACCAGATTATAATATTGGGCTTAGTTCTGAAAACCACTCGAGAAAGTAGATCAACTCTGGCCTCTGCCGATATTAAGCAAAGAAATGTTTTAGATACCTAACATGATTCCTATTTTGGATCATGCATAGTAGAGAAGAAAATCTTAGCCTCAAACGTCAATATCGATACCTACAGAACTTTTTTCTATCGGAGTACCATCCTTTTTGCATACGCCGATAATATTGACTGAGTCAGTCAGCGTTTAAGTTTTGCCTTGTTCTTATTTCCGTTGGAAGGAACCAGTCAAGTCAAATAAATAACCTGAATAAGCTTAATATTTCTAACTCGCGCCACAGCGCACAGAACAGACGTTTATAGTTTAGTATTTGAAAGACGATGGCGATGGCGCGATAGTTAGCTCATTGGACTATCACGCAGAGAGTCTGGGTTCAATTCCTGGGAGGGTAACCAACAATTCTTCAAATCGCCATCACCCTTTCAGCGGGCAATGGGGAACTCCCGAAAGTAAAATTGCCTACAAAAAGGTTCTAAAGAGTGCCGTTCGGACTCGGCGATAAACCGCAGGCCCCGCTCAGATGTGACAAAATTGCCAACATGAGCAACACAAATGAGTGTCAAGAAGCTAGGCCATGGTCCATATTGGGCTGCCAGCGCCACAGTGTTTTTTTTATTTGAAGGACCCTCGAAACTGATCATCGACTCTGGTGTTAGAAAAGAAAAAAAGAAGATGAAAAGAAGACATTTAAAATTAAAATTATAAAAGCATCTTAGGCATTTGGCTTGCGGCCTTGAAAATAGCTAGTGAATACCGTCCGATCTCACATCGATATTATTAAAAGTCATCTTGTAAATGAGTTGCTGAATAAAGTCCATTTAATGGATAAGTAGAAATAAATTAAAAAAATCATCTCAAACTTATTCTATTTAAATGCATTGAATGACGCACCCCAATAAGTAACTTCCTTAAGTGCTCTGTTATTTTTAATTGATCCACAATCATGCTCGTGTCATTAAAGTATCTTTGCACGTACGTCTAGCTACACTAACGAGTGATTAATTATTTGCTTCACGTACTTTGAAATAAATTGTCTCAACTTGTACGGATAACTGTCGTTTTCAGAATTAACGTCAATGCTTATGCAACTTAGAATGGGGGATATACGAGTACATATACATATTCCCCAAACGACTGTCAAAGGTGACCATCGAGCAAAAGCGATTTTTAATTGCTTCTGGAGATCAGTATGAAATATTCCACTTCTCTGTAATTCATTCATATACTCATGACATTAACAGAGCAGGTTTCTGATTGAAAGGAAAATTTTCAATCATTTGCATGAGACTCAATTATATCTGCAAAATGACGTCGGTATTCAATGACAAGCTAATAACTTATCCAACTCGAGAACTAAAAGCTTAGTGCACCTCTGACAGTTTTCTAAGGTCGTTTTCGTTGGAGGGTTTCAAATACTGACCAATAGGTTGTATTTTTCTAAGTATGAGATCTGCATACACATATATGGATTCTGCAAAGATCGATCCACCACGAGGTCGATGGCAAATGGAGGCGATGAAGTAAAACATTTGGTGTATTGGAGACCCTGAAATTTCAAAAATCCGTTCAATATGGCAATGCCCTTAGAACTTTTCTGTGAAAAGTTAACAATAACCTCTACCAAATTGTTCAGAGATACATAGGCATTCCATACGGTTTCACTGTTGGACCTCTTTTTTTTGCGGTTGCATACCGATGCATACCTGAATAATTTTTGATTGGAGCATACTCTGAATGAACCATTCAACTAGGATGCAGACAAATAACATCTCTTAAACCTGATTTGACGAAAGTATACCCAACAAATGGAACCACATCATCGCTTGTTTGATCAAGTTCGGTAATAACAACACGGAGTGCTTCAAACTTAGAAAAAGAATTCAAAAAGGCGACCTGTTGTCATGTGGTTTTTTTGAAAATAAATTATGCAAAACTCATAAGAAACCATCGTTCAAAATATCTGCTGTTCAGTTATTCAAATTTGGAGATGACATTGACGTAATGGGAAGAACGCAGCGATCTGTCAAATAAGCGACTATTAAAAGCGGCAGACAAGCATAAATATCAACAAAAAAAACCAGAGTATATGCTCTCGATGAAGAAGCACAACTTTGATTCCCAGGATAAACCGTCACAAAAGACAGCTACAGCTTCAACTTCAACTCCGCTTTCAACTCCGATAATGATACCGCCGCGGAAATCATACAAAGAATGTGCTAACCCTCTCTCAATTAATCAAAAATACAAAAACTAGAGTGTTCTTTTCAACCCACTACTAACTTCAGACATTTAAATCTGTCAAACAAATTATCAGATTGCAAACTGTCAGTTTGGTATTTTATGGTGATGATAATACCTGGTCTATTTTGCGGATGATATAGTTTTTCTATCTGAATCTGTTGAAGGAATGCAGCTTATGATGAACCGGCTTGAAAGATACTGTAGACTCTGGAATTTGTCCGTAAATTTAGAAAAATCTAAAATAATGATCTTCAGGGTTGGGGGTGGAAAATATTCACGCAACGAAAAATGGAAGTACCAAGGAGAAAATGTGGCATTAGTTCGGCAGTACAAATACTTAGAGGTGTAGTCACGGCGAATCTAAATATGAGAACACACCTTCAATGCAAACTGGCCGAAGCAAAAAGAGCCATTTCTTCCGTGTGGAGCCGCTGCATAAATAACGTGTTTATCGAATATAGTTCAAAAATGAAAATTGTTCGTACAACTGCTGCATCAATATTGCTCCACGGTGCACAAGTTTGGGGATATTGCCCATTTGAAAAAGTGGAAATATTTTTGAGGTATTTTTTAAAACGGCGTTTTCGGTTGCCAGCTTGCACGCCCAACTATATGCTACATTTAGAAACAACCGTACCACCATTGTTCCTAGACACCATCAAGATGCACTTTGAATATATCGTAAAAGTAATGGAAATGGATGAAGCAAGACTGCCTAAGCAAGTACTGAAGCACACGCTTGCGACCAGAGGTAATATTGTTGCAAAGTGAGAAGAGCTGGGATTTGAGCTGGGTAAAAACTTCCGTATGCGATCCGATACCACGAGCCTAAAGAATATGTTTAGTATTATTCTTGAAAGGGTAAGCCGCATTTCTTATGAAAAATTTAAAACAGAAGCACAATCTTCACAACATCGAATGATATACAGCCAACTGAACCTTGACCTTAGGGAAAATACGTACTTCCGAAGCCGCTTTTCATTAAATTTGACAAACGTAATACTTAAATCAAGGGGTGAAATTAGCAATCTTAATTATATATCACATCGACCGGATGTAAAATTATGTTTTGATCAATGAAGTTTGCAACTACTACTCGTGATGACATATACGCTCCAACAACGTTACCAAATTTTAGAAATTCGATTTCAAAATTGTGGTTTTGTGTGCCATACTTATAGAGCACCTTCACCATATTTTACTTGATATAATCGACCATCTGAGACGCAGTGGCTCAGAGGAGTGCGTACTGAAGAGAATATTACATCGGTTCAGGAGTGTGTTGCAGAAAATCCAAATTTAACGATTCGACGTCGTTCACAACAACTTTGTTTTTATCAGTCAACTTTATGGAGATTTGTACGCAATGATCTTGCTTTTAAGGCTTACAAGATTCAACTCTTGCAAGAATTAAAGCCGAATAACCATCGCTTGCTTTGAATGGCTCCAAATTAACTAGCATTGGATCCGCTGTTTTATCGAAAAAATTTGTTCAGCGATGAAGCTTTTTTTTAACTTAAAATTGCCGCATTTTGAACGAAGATCATTCAAATGAGATTATCGGAACGCCATTAAATACCGAAAAATGAACAGTTTGGTACGGTCTGTGAGCTACTGGACTACATCCTTTTTCAAAAATAAAGCTATTTTGCATGTTAAAGTCAAGGGTATTACTAACAGAGATGTGGTTCTGGATCCTGGAATTGGAAAAAGAAAAACGGGCATCAATCGAGAAAATAAACTGACTCAACTTAAACAAGGAAACTGGTCACCTATGGAATCGGTGGAATGATATGACGAAAATGGGAGAAAGGAACAAAAGAAAAGCCCCCAGGCATGGGCTTGCAATAACCGAGAAAGGGAAACTAATAGAGCATGTCTTAACTAGAGCACGTGAGTGTATCAGGAATAAGAGTAGCTACCCCATGAGTAAGACTATACTTCCTCACCAAGGTCTTTTAATTTTTGCCGAGTCATCATGGTTTTTTGTGTGTTCTGGCGTTGTCACGCTGAAACACAGCACGTGTCCTCTGGATCACCTCTGTGACCTATTTTTTTAATTGCTTACTTCAACCACATTAATTGCTGGCAGTAGACAATCAAATCAATTAATTAACTAGGTGGTAATAGGTTATAATGGATGATTCACTTCCAATCCCACCAAAAGCACAGCACCAACTCCATTTCCCTCAATCTTGGCGTTGCTGCGGTTTGTGAAGGCTTTTCGATCGAGACCGATTTTCCACAATATTGTCATATAGGACGCATTTTTACCATTTGCTCCGAGAACTGTTTGATTTTTTGCTGGGCAGTGATTGTACATGCGATTCCCATATGGAAATTCGGTCGCCGAGCTTCTTTTTGTAGCCTACTCGTTTCAAATATTTTAAAATTGTTTTGTGATCGAGCTCAAGTTGCTTTTTCAGTGTTATGCCGGCCAGACTAAGATGTATTTTTCATATTAAAATTTCGAGAAACAAAGCGAACAAACCTATTCTCTAAGCAGTCGTTTTCTATAGAGTGGCTTCACCATAAGCAGCACAATTATTTTCACATGCCAGCGTCGCAAAATTGTAAAATATATCGAATTTCTAATAAATTTAGATGCAGCACATTGATCCAAATAAAATTGAATATACTGTAAAAGATCAGCTGATACTTCAACTGTCGAAGAGAAAATTTTCTCTTTCTCACATGTTCAACATTTCTCGGCTTCATTTCATATGGAACCTAATTTCCTCGCATTTAAATGATACTTAACGATTTTAAGCGATGTGAGACAGAAGTGCACGCTCTTCTTGCATTTGAGACGAATCTTCCTCCAAGAATCCTACCAATTCCACATCTTCATATACTATTGGCCTTGCGCTACGTTCCATAGTTGTTTTGTTAATCTTTTGAAACCACTCGCGTCAACTTCTCTCACTCAGCATATGCTTTTGTAAGCAGCTGCAGATTTCTTCAAAATAGAAAAGCAATTTTAAAGTTCCTACAAATAACTCTTATTCGGCTCAAGAGTCGACATTTTCGTACGAAAAAAAATATGTGTTGCTAATACAAAATCAGTAGTAGGTACTTCACATATGTTGACAACTGTCTAACCTTACGATATGACGTTTTGCATCTGAAAATGTCCACCATAACTTACTAACGAGACCATCTTTTGTCAAACGACGGAAACTTATTTGTACTTTTACGTATTTGTAAGAAGCGATGGAATGCAAAACCAGCAGAGAGAGAGCCTGCTTGTTCCACTGTATGAAGGCAAAAATGACACGAGAAATCGCAACAACTACTAATAGTTGTTCCTGGATTTCTCAGATGGCAAATGGGCAACAACGCCTGGGGTTAACCACTGAAGCGATCCAGGACCGAGCATTATGTAGACGCGTTCTGCGGTCTGCGGCATTAGCCAACCCCATAAGCGGAGCAGCAGCGATGCAGTAAAAATGGGAAACTCGTTACGCATAAGTTCGTAGAACGAGGAAAGGGTTAATAAAAGAATAAGAAGACTAATAGTTGTCAAAAGTCTACAAATTAATACCACAGCGATCAAAAAGTTCGCGGAATAACCACCGTGTGGCGCTCCCATTGTTCCGATTTGAGTTCTGTTTTTTTTTTGTTAAGTTGGTAAGTTGTTGATATTCCGTCTAAGCGTCATAGCTTGACATTCGCAAAAGTACGTAGCCAAGAGTAAATCTATTTCTGTGTGTTGGCGATTTTGTACAATTTTAGAAATGAATTTTAATTCGCAACAAAGAACTTATAATAAATTTTGGGTAAAAAACGGATTTAATGGTGCGCGAACGCTGGAAATGTTGGAAAAGTGTTTCGGCAACGATTCTCTAAAGAAAACGGTCGTTTACCAGTGGGACGAGCGGTTCAAAAGTGGTCGTGAGTCAATCGAAGATGATGAATGCAGTGGCAGACCATCGACATCAAAAACCGACGAAAACATTGTTGAAGTAAAAGAAATGTTGGTCAATAACCGCAAATTAACCATCAGAGAGTAAGCGGAGGACTTGAACATTGCCTATGGATCTGTCCAAGACATTTTGGTTAATTAGATTTTGAACCATGATAACGCATCGTTGCACAGTGCCATCATTTATCATAATTTTTTGACGAAAAATGCAACAAATACCATCAAACAGCCACCGAATTCACCTGATTTGGTTCCCTGTGACTTCTTTCTGTTCAATCGAGTTAAAAAAAACCACTACGGGGAACGCGTTTCAGCAGCCGAGAGGAAGTAATGGAAAAATCCCAGGAAGCACTGATGGACATACCGAAAACCGAATATAAAAAATGTTTCGAGGATTGGATCAAGCGCTGGCATAAGTGTGTTGCATTCAAAGGGGATTACTTTGAAGGGGACAATATAGATTTATATGAATAAACTTGTATTTTTAATCTTCTGAACTTTCTTTCTGGACGGGAACTTTTTGATCAAGGTGATATAACTAAACTCCCGTACCTTTGTGGGAGGTAAGTCAACAATTCCATGTCCACGGACATCAAGAAGTTTCGAAAGATCATATCGTCTTCATTGATTTGGAGAAGAGATTGAGTAAAGTTACTTGAGATTCTATCATATATGGGTTGAGTTAAAATACCACAATGAACCGGAGACGTATACAAGAACGATACCTATTATGTAGACGATAAAGCAGAAGCCAAATGCACAACGTAAACATCCGGAAAGTTCCACATTGAAGTTGATGTAACCAAGGCTATGTACAAGGTCCGTTGACTACTAGCTTCGTGGAAATGTTCAACCTAAAATTTGCTAAAGATAACTACATTGAAGTAGTACAAAGGCTGGAAAATCGGAGGGATCCTAAACATCACATCCCAGATTTTGTGTGAATGACTGAACCCAATTGTCAAAGATTTGCCTAGTTTCGGCATGCCTCAAAAACTCATCAGATTTTATAGAATTATAATGAAGAACGTGCGGCGCTCCGTAGAGGTAGAAGATAATCTAATTAGGACCGTTTTCCTGTAATTTCCTTAACATCGTACCAGAGAACGTTGAGTAAAATTCGCAAGCGAACTCTAGAGGCACCACTTTCCATAAGACTAGGCAACTACTGATGACTTCAATATCATTGACAGATCGCAGCGGGCCAATACTGCTGTATTTTAAAGTATTCGAACCTAAATTAAATATAGGTATGCTGTCATCAATGACAAATTGGGTAGAAGTATGAAGTAATCTACCTCTACTTCGCTCTTCACTCACCTTATCAGAAGATGACACTTTAGTATGGATGTAAGCGAAGGCGTATGCTTTCATCCCGGTACGAAAAGTGGTCAGTCTTTGGGGGTGAAAAAAGGACATGTAGAGTGATAGATAAAAAAAACAACACAGAAGAACACTGAAAGGTGTGGTACCTATTAGGAAGGGAAAAGACCAAGCTAACTGGAGAGGCCTTTTAATTAATTAAGTAAGCGTAAGATTCCGTTACTTAAAGCACATTGATAGTGCAAGCAAATGGT
Organism: Volucella inflata; assembly: GCA_928272305.1. Classification (NCBI taxonomy): domain Eukaryota; kingdom Metazoa; phylum Arthropoda; class Insecta; order Diptera; family Syrphidae; genus Volucella; species Volucella inflata. Next base: position 143,549,097 of record OV743716.1, on the reverse strand, counting down.
GGACGCCGAAACTGCGTTCGCTTAGAAATGCTCCAGTCCCAACCTGACCAATTTTCATATTAACAGGCGGCAAAAATAAAGGTTTTCCCTTTAAAAGATCATCTACGTTTAATCCGGTAACAGAGTCGCAGTAATTTATTACAGAAGCTCAGCTTCGCAATCTGTATCTGTTTTTATTTAATTTTTTTGTTTCAACGCCAGATAAGTATAGTACATCTACTGCGTAACCGCCTCTTTTTTTCAGTCTAATTGCTCATACATAAAACTTTCATCATACTTTTCCCTCAAAAGAAAACTGAAACTAGGCTATTAAAAAGTATACTACATCTAGTATGTACGAGTACCTAAAGTATCTATAAAACTAGTTAAAACACTTACAAGTCATAAACGAAACAATTGAACTTATGAAATGCCATGGTTCAACTAAGCAATCTTTACAACCAGTCAAACAGACAAACGACACTTACAAGTACGGCTATGTACTATATAGTGTGCTCTGCTGTAAAGATACAAAGTCGAACATGAGAGTGTTTTTGTTTTTGTTTTTTGTTTTTCACAAACGCGATTTCTCCAGCAATTACAGAGCGACAATTTAAATGATTTATGAATCGGTGTATGACCTCAAAATTCTTATTTGGACCACCACCGACATACACCGTCAGAGATGTCACAACTCTCAACCCATTCTCTCTCATCTGTCGAACTACATATATTGTGCCTATATCGGTATCTGTACGCTTTCAACATGCTTCGTTGGCCATCTAAATAATATTGCCGTCAATTTTGCGATACTATCCGTAGCTACGATCAGTAGCTTCTTCACGATCAGAGGCATACCCCAGGAAAACCCAGCAGCAAGAAATAGTGTGGCAATTTTTTTCTTTTCCTTTTTTTTGTTTTTTTTTTTAATTTTCTCAAAATGTAATATTAACATGGTAAATTTCAACAAGACAAAAGAAGAGGGGAAAGCAAAGTAAAATCCTAAAAACGAAAACCAAAACAAAACACATAAAAAGAGCGAAATAAAAATCGCAACCAATTTCACATACGAAATTGTACGAGTATCTTTCGCCTTTGTACGAGTATGTTGCTTTAGTCAACTGCCACACAACAACTAATAAAAAAAAAGGCATTTGCAAGGCATGCACGTTTGTATGATAACTTGCCCCAATGGTTACCCAACATACATAGTGCAAGTAAAACTTTATGCAACGTTTTCCTGAATTGCACACTATGCAACACATATCTGCATCTGTAAATCTTAAGCCTCTACGTATTGTTTAGTCTTTTCAAACAAACAAAATAAAAAAAGGAAATTAAATAGCATCTCTGTGTTACTCACCTTTTGTGTGCGAATAAGTTTGGCCAAATCGACGGCAGGTATCTCCAGCAGGTGACTCTTAATGGGCGGCAGCTTTTGGCGGGTGGTTTTCATGTTGGTAAAGCGGCTATAGGGTACAACAAACCAACTGAAGACGACCATGGCCGACCTCAGAAACCTCCGCATGATGTACCCCATAATCCTGGAACAAAGTAAGACCGCTATTTTGACGGATTTTTAAAAACACTTTAACAACAAAAAAAATACAATAAACCGCTTCAAAGTGAAGCAGAAAAAAAAACACAAAAACACTTTGCAACTATTGCACAACCTAAGGTCTATGTATCTGTGGGACAGGTTAGGCTAGGTGTCCGCACTTAGCGGATATTTATCCTTTGGAATACACTCATTTAGATAAAAATTCGTAAACCATGTAACAAAAAGATGCTCATAAACTTATACGCCTCTCTCGGGACGGCGCGATGTCCACGACGCGAGTCCGATTCGAACTGATCTGATTATTTTTTTTATTATTATTATTATCTCTTCTTTCTTCACAAAAAAAAAAAAAAAAATGACTACCTAACCACCGAGACTCATGACCGCATCTGACTTGATTGCCAAGTCGTCGCGCACAACACTAGCAGCTGATTCGAGCAGCTAAACGCCACAAAGTATCTAAAACGCACTGGGCCAAGACGAAAACGTACTTTTTGCGCAATAACCTCTTTTGTGTGTTGCTCTAAACTTTTTGCATCTCTTCTTTGCAACAATTATCGCACTGGTACTGGTGCTGGTACTGACTACGATGGTGATCGTGCAACTGGTAAAGTACGAATATCTGCCCGATCATCATTGTTATGCAGGGGGATTTAGAAAAACTTACAACTTTGACGCGCGATCGTTTTCGTTCGTCGCTTGTGTCGTGTGTGTCGTTTCGCGATGTTAAGTTTTTTTGTTAATTTATATTTTTATTTTATTATTAATCATACGCGCACTGCGACTTGAGAACGACGATTGCGATCTTAAGACTGCCGGACTAGATTACCGAACGAATAGGCTAGTGGTGCTACTACTAGTTGGGGTCAAACTTACGACAAACAGCTTTTAGAATTAGCAACGTCGTCAGTTGGTACTTGTTGTAACCACTACGTTGATACCACTACTCGTTTTAAACATAGTGATGTGATGCGTATAGATGATATGAGAACTTTGCCGATAATTGCTGGGAATACGAGTAGTTTATAACGAGCGACAATTTTATTGAGACACTATTGATTTTTATTTTTAAGAAAAGAGATTCTAGTAATTGAGGTTTGCTTCATCAAATCATGTTTTACAGTTGAATTAGTACGGAGACACCTGTCCATTATTGTATAGGATGGTCCTTTCTTTTTTATTTCTGCTCTGTAATTTTTAAAAAATGTTGAAACCATCCAGATATGAATTTCAGAATGTTTCTTAGCTCAATACTTTGTAATTTATTATAAAAATATTCAATCTCTTCCTGGTCGGCACCGTCAAGCATTCAGAATGGATACATATGACCCAGTGGTTTTTGAAAATATCAAAGACAACCGGCAATTTCTTTGTTTAATTAAAGAAACTGATCTCTAACTGTTGTATTTTGGCCAAGGGGCATTCTTATTGCGCAAGTTCGACCCAGCGTTTGCTTGCTCGACCGATAGTATACTGCCTGACGCCTCTTCTGGCCAAGCGTAATAGAAGCTTGACGAAGTTAAAGGCATTGGTATTATTGTATTGTATTTAATCCGGTTAAGTGAAAGGGGTGTCCGAGTAAAAAGAGTCCTTTTTCCGGAGAACAGGTGTTGCAATTTGAATAGCGGCAAATAATTTGAATTGATTGAGACTGAATCTGGATGATTGGAGTATTTCAACCAATGTCTAGCTGGGGTCCTTGTAGGTCGATAAATTCCTTAAGGTGATAGTGTTTGTTTGTGATTGGTACTACTCTGTAAAGTGTTATATCAATAGGTCTGCCTGCTATTTAAACGTGATTAATTGAAATATCTGTCTCCAAATTACAACAAGTGTTTCAAAATCGTTGAAACAAGAGATGATCGAACTTCATGGAGCTATACATGTGATCTTTCCAGGACGTATAGTATACATTGCTCTCTTAAGAGTCCTTCCCGCATGACACAGTAAAGATTTACATACGCCTTGGCCATATTTTATTATTTCTTCTAGCTCTAAAATTATCAAGCATTTTATTGCTCAAGATATCTTCTACTCGTCATCTTGAAGTAATATTTGTTAGAACAGATCGTGTAACCTTAGAGAAGAAGAAGCAGTCAAGCAAATGAGTGCTCATACGACTGTCTTGTCAGTATTCGTCTGAAGAATTTAAGTTTTCTCTGTACTCCGTAAGGCCCTGTTACGACGTCAGTACTTAGTCTACAGTCTTTTCTACAGAAAACTATCAGAAAAGTCACTGTCCTCTATGAAATATCGGGAAGCACTGATAAAGCCCGCAGGCATTCTTCTTCACTTATGCTAACATGAAGCATAGAATGTAATTGATTTAATCATAGCCTTACAGATTTAAAGGAACATTTTCGGTGATAAGCCCGAAAACTTATCTAAAACTCCTTTACACTGTCAGAAAGTCCAGAGGGCTTTGGGAGTTTTCTGCGTGACATTGTTATCTAGTTAGTTCATCATTGACGTAGTTTCTTATGGAGTTCGAATATGCTTAAGCTTTGAAACGCGTGGGTAGAAAGTCTATAGAGTCAATGAAACACAGTTTTGAGAGCATTCGTTGATGAGGATCTTAACGCAACAGTAATGGTTATAAAGGGTGATTCTATTAGAGGCACTCTTTCTAGTGGGAGTTTTATGAGAGATCACGCATACGCCGTGTTTTATTTTTGTTCAGGATTGTGTAGAATTTTATTAAAAAAAATACCTAGCCTTCCACGGCTTATACAAATTATTCAGCTGTTTTAAGAAGATCATCGTCTTACGAGGTATTTGTTTCGTGAATTTAAAACAACAATGGTCCACATAAATGACATAATTCGCTATACCACAGAAAAGCCCCAAATCCAATTTTCATTATTGGAAAATACCCGACCAAAGAGACTACATCTTGTACTAAATGAAGGTTATATGTATAGCGGACAGTGTACGCGATGACCGTAATGAATCGTTTCGGCCCCGTTTTCGGCAGCTTGGCATGTCATATGCAACAACTTGACGTTTTTTACGTGAGAATATTGGTTTAAAACGGTACAAAATTTAATTCGTGCAGAAAATGAAGAGGATCGACCTTTCAATTAATCTACGTTTCAGTCTTTGGGTTCTAGAAAAGCTTGAAAGATCCACTGTTTTCGAACCAAATTTTGTTAGGTCTCATTATTTCTGACTTAATAGCGCTATGAAATAAGAAACCGTTGTTAAGACGAAACTTGGTTCCAACAAGACTTGCCACACAACCTGTGAAACCATGACTTTAGTGCAAGAACGTTTTATGAACCGGTTCTTTTATGCTTTAAACCGAAGAATTGACAGCCTAAATAATGTGATATCACACCTCTAGACTTTGTGGCTGTGTAAAGTCCAAAGTCTTCCTAAATATCATTACGGAATTGAGGGCCAACATTACTCGAATGATTGATTAAACACCACTCGTAGAGCTCGAACGAGTCACTAAAAATTGGATTTTTAGAATAGACAATTTTAGCCGCACTTATAGCCCATAATAATAATAAAGATTAGATGCTGATTTTGAACCTTTTTATATATTTAAAAAAAAAAAGTACCTCTAAAAGAATCACCGTTTACAGCAGCGTATTTTTTGTTTTTAGATTTTAGTTCATCATTCCAGTGCGGGACTGCAAATAACTTTCACGTAAGTGAAAATTGATCTCGTTCTCTCACAATTTGGATTGTTGCAGGTGTCGGTGTTTGCGGAATGACGTCGTCTGCATCATATTCTGCCACTTTTAAGCGATTGTACGTTGTATTTATGACTTTTCTAATAAGAATGAAGTGTATCAATGCATTCTGTCTCAACAATATCTTCTACAGTAACTATGGATACAAGAAGGAAGACCCATAAAGTTTCCGACTTCTACTGTATGACTTATGTGACTTTGAACCTATTATTCGAATCAAAATGGTATCCATATGTTTCCAGGAGCAATCCTTCTGTCGTCTGAACAAAATCAACTGTGTGCTGGTCTGAAGTAAAAAATGACAGCACCATGAATCAATATTTCATAAAATATGAAGCAAATAAGTTTTTTTTTCTGATGATTTACAAGTATTCTCTCTGATCATTTTGTAAACCGTCATAATGTTCTAGGCCGAAATGGCACAAGCACGACGACCGCTTCTATGAAGAAAAAGATAAGAGTCAACAAAATGTCTTCTCTCCTACTGTCATTATTTTATCCAAGTGATCTTTTACAAACCGACTTCACTGTATGTACTCGTAATTCACATTTTTCAACATTACAAACTCGTCTGTGGTCCAGCGATTTCAACTTTAAAAGCTGTAAAATTTGAAGGGGATTCAATTTTCTTTGCTTTTTTCCTCTTCTTTCTCTCTCTGTCACTCCCTTTGCTTTTCGTTTTTCGTAAACCAGTTTAAAAGTAGTTTACTGGGTTTTTCATTCTTCGCTTTTGCTCATTTATTTATATTTAAAAACAAAAAAAAAGCAATTTCTTTGCTTCGAACAGATTACATATATGTATACCTATATATGCGCACCTTTTTTGCAATCTCTCCGAGCGACTGACGCGTCGGCGTGTGCCATTCACGTTCATTCTCATGTTTTCTACGATTTAGTGTGGAATATCAGGGAAATGAAACGAACATTTTTAACAATCATTTCTTAAAATTATTTATTGACAATGACAGAAACAATTGTAGTCACGCCTGTAATCGAACAGAGACAACTTTGTTTCATAAATCATTTGCTGAAGGCAACCCATTAGGTACACCGTTAAATAAATACTCAAATGTCATTCCGAAAAGAGTTAATGTTCTGTTTTTGCCGAAATTTGACTCTAAGTCGGTGATAAAATGTAAGACATAAGGAAAAAATAAAAATTTTTCATTCCATTGTTCTTCCTGATCAGAATTCAGTTAGACACAAAGTCCGATGGAACTTTTCGAGCGTTAAGCTATGAGTTCATTTGATCGTTGCCATAATCTACTACAACGAGTACTCGTAGTTAGCTACCTGCGGTGAATCATTTTTATTGGAATGCTGTTGGAGGTTTTTGTTTACGATAACACGTTATGCAACGGCAACATTTTAGTCGTTAAACATTTTCTGTTTGATTGCATGTACGAGTAGACACTGCAGAGAGAGGTTAATAGCAACGCTCTGGGATGACCTTGACATCGATGTTTAACGTAAAAAAAAGGCGTAACGCATTTTTGCGTTGTTTTTATTTAATTTGTAAGTGCACTGTAGTTATTATTATGCTTGCCTTATGTACATAAAACAAATCTTAGCTGGAAATGCAAAGAATACACACTTTTGCTATGACTTTCAAGAGTTAACTGTGGAGAAAACAAATTCAGGGTAAGTGACAGTAGAGTTGCGGAAATATCGCAGACTTTCGCGGTCTTGAACTGGTGACAATGACTTCTAGATTTGGTGTGTGAAAGTAGCTATAGAGTATTTAACATAGTTTGTAGTTTTGTAAGACATCCAAATTCCATTCCAGTCGCTTACGACAGAGTAATAAGCACGGAAAAACATTATTAAATCATCAGGCAGATTCCTAGTCTGCGTCCGGTGATCATCAGGTGATGAAGAATAGAGGTATAGAACCAATTTATTTAAGGTAAGCACAGTAAAAAGGGGGACGTCCTCTCCACTAACACGCGTCATCTAAAGTTAGATCTTCGAGTTGGAATAGTCTAAGGGCCGAAGTATTGATGTGTTTTCGTATTCCACATTTTAGCTCGCTGTTATATCTCTTCTAAAATAAATATCTTAATCCGCCTTCATTAAAGTATCTTCAATAGTGTTTCCTTCGTTGACAAGACCTTATTACTTTTTTTGGATTCAAAAACCAAGAAACAGCAATTTAAAGTATAAATTTTGGTTTGATTTCAGATGAGGGGTCATTATTATAACTTCCACCTGACAACCTCAAACTGCTGTAATGTTATTTTGGATTCGTCGATATTATTCCATACTTATTCCAGCGATTTTCCAACTTCTTGATCCCGTCCGAAAAGTAATTTACCGGAAGGTCTGCTGAATTTTTTATTGATGAGCCATCTTTTGAGGTTTGGAAAGAGATAATACTCGTAATCCGACGGAGCCAAATCGGGCGAATATGGTGGATGCAATTGCGCCGGCGCATTGTCTTGCAAAAACAAAATTTATTTTCGCTTCATGTGAGGCCGTTTTGCAGCGATTTCGGCCTTCAATCACTCCAATAATGCACAGTAATACTTCACATCTCGACATACACAAGGGGACTTGGAGAACTCCTGATCAATCAACAGTCAACCAGATTGATCACATTGCGATCGACGCAAGACACTCCTCCAGTATTATGGATGTCCGTACGTTCCGAAAGGCCAACATCGACTCGGACCATTACCTTGTTGTAGCCAAGGTACGGTTGCGGATATCCCAAACTACGCCAAGACAAACTAATGCTGTGAGAAAATTCGACGTCAGACGGCTACAATGGCAAGAGATCGCCAAGTCCTTTTCCGATCGAGTGTCTCTTAATCTCTTAAGAGGTCCAATGCCGCCAGCATCAAGCATCGAAGACCATTGGAAACACTGCCAAAACGCCATCAGAGATGCCGCTTCTGATGTGCTGGTTTCACTCGTCCACCACAACGAAACCCCTGGTTCGATGATGAATGCCGGCAAGCACATGCAGCTAAGCAAGATGCATATAACGCGGCGCTGCTTAGAAAGACCAGAACTGCTCATGAGCTCTATGAGTGGAAGAGGAGAGACGAACACCGGCTTCTCAGGAGGAAGAAGAAAGAGCATGAGGAGCGCGCGATCGAGGAAATTGAGAGATGCTACTCCAGGAATGAGGTTCGGAAGTTTTACCAAAAGGTAAAAATAACATGCCGCGGAAACAAACCCCGAACCGAAGCCTGTAGAGATGAACAAGGGAACATCGTAGAAGAATCGCAGTCGATGCTGAGGATTTGGAAAGATCATTTCTGCATACTGTATAACGGCAATGACGGACCAAATACCGCTGTCAGGCAGAATCAACCTTTCAACCTGGACGATGATGACCAATAATTCCGTCCATCCGACCTGGATGAAGTGAAGATAGCCATATCGAAGCTTAAGTCCAACAAAGCTGCTGAGCGGATGGCATGACTGCCGAGCTCTTCAAAGCGGCAGGCGATGACTTGGTAAGGAGCATACACCAACTCATCTGTAAAATATGGTCGGACGAAAGCATGCCCGATGAATGGAACCTCAGCATTGTTTGTCCAATTCTCAAGAAAGGAGACCCTCTGAACTGCGCCAACTACAGAGGCATCAGTCTCCTTAACATCGCATATAAGATCTTATCCGCCGTATTGTGTGAACGCCTGAAGCCGTCCGTCAACAACCTGATAGGTCCATATCAGTGTGGCTTCAGGCCAGGAAAGTCCACCATCGACCAGATATTCACACTACGGCAGATCTTGGAGAAGACCCATGAGCTTCAGATCGATACCCACCACCTATTCATCGATTTTAAGGCCGCGTATGACAGCATCTATAGAGACGAGCTATATAGAGCAATGTCTAGTTTTGGCATCCCTGCCAAACTCGTCCGTCTGTGCAGGATGACGATGGAGAATGCACGCTGCTCCATCAAGGTCGGTAAAGATCTCACCGAGGCCTTTGATGTCCAGAAAGGATTTAGACAAGGTGATGCGCTGTCATGCAATTTTTTCAACATCGTACTTGAAAGAATAGTGCAAAACTCACGAGCAAACACAAGAGCCACTATCTTTCAAAGGCCGTCCAACTACTCGCATACGCCGACGATATTGACATAATCGGGAGAAAGCAGCCTGATGTCAGTGGCGCTTTCGCGAGTATTGAGACGGAAGCGGCGAAAATGGGTTTAGCGGTCAATGAGGGCAAGACCAAGTATATGCTGTCAAGCAAAAAGGACAACCAACACCGACGTCTCGGACAGAACGTCACCCTCGACAGATATAACTTTGAGGTAGTTAAGGACTTTGTCTACCTAGGCTCTGCTATAAACACAGACAACGACACCAGCGCTGAGATCAAGCGAAGAATAACTCTTGCCAACCGCTGTTTCTTTGGGTTAAGAAGGCAATTGAGTAGCAAAGCCCTCTCTCGGACAAAAAAAGTCACCCTTTATAAGACTTTAATAATCCCGGTCCTGCTCTATGGCGCAGAGGCATGGACATTATCAAAAATGGATGAGGGTGTTCTTGGTTGCTTCGAGAGAAAAATTGTTCGGGCGATCTTCGGTCCCGTCTGTATTGACGGTGAGTGGAGGAAACGATACAACGACGAACTGTATGGACTGTACAGCGACATGGACCTAGCCAGAAGAGTGAAGATCCAAAGACTGAGATGGCTGGGTCATGTAGAGCGCATGGAGTAAGTAAGTAAGTAAGTAATACTCTCTGTTGATGATTTTTCCTTTTTCTAAGTAGTCCATGAAGAGTATGCCATGACAATCCCAGAAAACCGACGCCATAACCTTTCCGACCCATTGAGCCTCCATCGGCCGCTTCGGAGCACTCGTGCTGGCTTCAGTCCATTGCCGGGCACTCATTCTGTTCTCTGGTGTGTAATAGTGGATCCAAGTTTCATCAACAGTTATCAATCAAAAGTCCGCCCGATTCCGCATCAGCAAATCCAAACACTCTTTCGAAATGCTCTCGCGTTCGTGTTTTTGGTCAGGAGTGAGCATGCGCGGCACCCAGCGGCAGGATAACTTTTTCATATGCAGAATATTGCCCACAATATAGCGTGTGCGCTCAGTACTAATCTTTGTGGTATCTGCTAGCTCGCGCACCTTCACTTTCCGGTCAGCCAACACCATTTCATGTATTTTTTTTGACATTCTCCTCTGTAACCGCATCGGAGGGCCTGCCGCTGCGGACTTGATCGATAGTGGAGTTGTGGCCACCACGAAACTCTCGAAACCAATATTTGGTGGTGTAATCTGATGGAGCATTAGCGCCATAATGTTTATCCAACTTTTCTTTTGTTTCCCTCGCCGTTTTGCCTCTCAAAAAATATGAGAGAACGAAAATCGTTTTTGTCCATACTCAACATGATGCCAAACACGTCAACAACAATCAGCTGTCAAAACAAAACTAAAGACAGTATCACACTGAAATTTAGGCATGTCTGCCGAAATATGAACGGACTTCAAGGCCCCATCACCTTTTTTGCATTAGCTGCGCATTCTGGCGGTCAAGGAGGTTACTTTTCACCCCACCTAGTAAGATTGTCATTTTCATTTAAGACGAGTTAGGACATAACCTTGAAGTCAGATATTTTTGCCCAGACATGAATACTGCATTGGTTATGCAAGTTGAAAGGCACTATGATGTTATTTGTAGTGCGTCGCTCATTCAGATGCCCTCAACAAATCACATAAGTGAAACCCAGCCGATATAATCAATATCCAAAGGCTCTCTAACAAGTGTTATTAAACAAATACATGTAATATAGCGTGCGTAATATTACAGAGGTAAAAGTTTTGTACAGTCAATAAAGTAAGAAGAACTAAATTACGTATCATTTCACCTTTAACCTCAAAACGATGAATTCGCATATTACGAGTACGACTACAGGTAATTCACATTTTGATTTCATCTCAGTTTAAAATAATATGTTTTCTTTAACTTGAATACGCAAGACGTTTAAGTGCAAAGATTCATCTTGTTAAGTGTTATGACTTTTGTAATTATATTTCTGTTGTATTCGTATCTATCAAATGCCGATGACATGAAGCCTTGAAATTGAATGGCATTGTTGATGTTGTGTTTAAAATCATTTTTCACTTCCAAGTGGAAAGTTTTGCGAAAACGAGTGTCAGAGATGTCACCGCAAAAACAATAGACAAACAACAATTGGTAATTTCTTTTTTGATTTTAGTTGTAAGGTCTTCCAAAAAACGAAAACTGTCATTTCTTCGAATAACCAAGGTGACAATTCTAAGTGTCAATAAATAATGAGTGTTAAGTTTTAGTATGACACCAAAACTGACATACAAACTATATACGAGTATAGTATGACCATTTTGAAGTCCAAAAATTCACTAACGACACCAGTGCAGAGAACAAACGAAGAATAACTCTTGTCAATTGCTGCTTCTTTGGGCTTAGAAGGCAAATAATTGACAAGCAAAGTCCTCTTTTGAATAACAAAAGTGACGACTGAGATGGCGTGGTCATATAGAGCGGATGGACACCAACGCTCCGGTCCAAAAAATCTTCGAATACGCAGCCGAGGCACAGCGCAGTATAGGAAGACCGAGACTTTGGTGGCGCACGCAAGTGGGGGAGGCAGCTTAGCATACGAAACTGGAAGACGCTGGCAAAGGATCGTGTTGGCTGAAGACGCTTGTTGACTGAGGCCGTTCACAGGAATTGAAAATCTCCCAGTCCATATTGTGCCGAATTTTGCGTAAAAAAATTGGCGTAAACCCTTATAAGTTTGAATTGAAGCGCCGATTGGGCCTTGCAAAAGTTTGAAGAAAATCCTGAATTTCTTCGAAAAATCATCTTCAGCGATAAAACTCATTTTTAGGTAAATGGCTTTGTTGATCATCAAATAATCAAACAACTAATCTATTAAAGGAGAATTCGGTCTGTCTGAATGGCCACCTGGCTCATGCGATTAAATACCTTTGGATCTATTTTTATGGGGTTGCATTAAGTCATATGTTTGATGGTTAAGAATGGTGGGAAATTTGATCTAAAGAATCGATCACGCAAACGCTCTTGCGGTTATCTTATGAATGAGGTCGAATTCTATACTTAAATTTAACACATACTCGTACTATCACTATGCTTGTTATTATTCGTTTTGTTTTTTTTCCATCTTCTGGTAGGCGTTGAATGTGTCCGATCCATTGCTCCATATGTCTGTCTTATTAGTCTTCTTTCGAAAATTGTTAGTCTGTTCTGGTCAGATGTTGTCGTTGTCCATGTTTCTGCACTATATGTGGGTATAGGTCTAATCAAAATTTTATATAATTTTAGTTTCAAAGCTCTGCTTATTTGTCTTAATTTAAGTAGTTTGTTGTGCTCGTGGTAGCATTTAAAGGCAGCCTTCAGTCTCTCCTTCATTGTGACGTTGTTTTCATTTGTGTTGCTTATCAATGCTCCTATTGTAGATATTCAATAGGATATTGTCTACTGCTTCGAAATTGTAACAGTTTAGGTTTAAGGTATTTGATTTTACGAGTACTTGTGTTTATTTTAAGCCTTACCTTCTCAACACTTTTTTATAATTTTTCGAATACCTCTTTCAGTGTATTATAAATTCTACTATTTATGTAGAACATCGTCTGCGTAAGCATGTATTTGACAGTATTTGATTATGATACCTAGTCAAGTCATAAATACTGGTACACAACTGAACTCACTCATTACTAATGCAACACTTGGCGCATCCATATCGTATTGATTGCGATTTGACAGTTGATATTTATGCTTCATTGTTACCTAAAAAGTTTTTGATATTAATTGCTTACAATCATGGAATGGGGCGACATCGAAAATCGTATTGTTGTAGTTGGCCTACTTAAATGCAACATGGAAAAAGGCGATATCTTTAGGACGTTGCGACCGCTTGGAATCACTCGCAATTTTGTGTATCATTGCTGTGAAGTTGTTTGAGGATACTGGTGGAGTACGAGACCGTCAAAGATCCGGCCGTCCGCGCACTATAAGAACTCCGAAAGCGATCAAAGCCCTCAAGAAATGAATCGACCGAAAACCACTGCGAAAACAGAAAATCTTGCCGCGGGAAATGCAAATTTCGCAAAAATCCATGTTTCGGATTATCAAAGAAGATTTAGGACTCAGCGCGTACAAACGACACATTGGACACCTGCTCACGGCCGCATTGAAGGAAAAACCAAGCGGATATCGAAAGCGTTACTCAGCCGGTACGCGAAGAACGCTCACAGACAAATTCTGTTTACTGACGAGAAAATCTTCACCGTAGAAGAATCGTTCAATAAGCAGAACGATCGTGTGTATGCTCGGTCTACCAGAGAAGCATCCCAATTCATCCCGAGGGTTCAAAGAGGCCACCATCCCGCGTCTGTAATGATATGGTGGGGAGTGTGCTACGATGTCGTTACCAAGCTTCATTTTTGCGAGAAAGGAGTGAAAACATCGGTCAAAATATATCAATCGACCGTCTTGGAACCCATTGTGAAGTGTCTCAACCAATCAATATTCAACAATAAGCCATGGACTTTCCAGCAAGACTCTGCTCCAGCTCACAAAGCAAAAACAATGTTCCGGACTTCATATCAAGGGATGATTGGCCAGGACCCCAACCCGTTGGGTTACAAGTGTTGGTCCGTATTAGAGGGCATGGCTTGCTCTACTCGGGACTCAAATATTGAGTCGTTGAAGCGAGTCCTTGTCCGTGTAGTGGACAATTTCCCCCTGCATGAAGTGCGTTTCGCAATCGATGAGTGGCCACATCGTCTTAAGTCGTGCCGGAATGCAAATGGAAGTCATTTCGAATAAGTTGTTCTAAGATTTGTAGCCATTGAATAACCCAATAAAAACAAAAAAAAATTGTTTAAATATTAATTCGTTTTCAATTGGCGCTGATTTTTCTGTGTACCAGTATTTATGACTTGACTAGGTATTTTCGCTGTTTTCAAGTTTACCTGCTACGTAATGTAGAACGATATTGACTATGAGGGCAGAAAACGCGTCTCCTTGTTTGACCCCAGAGTTGTTGGTAAACATTCCTGATATTTTATTTTGTATAGCGACTTTAGTTCTTGTTTTAATTGTTATAAATGCCAATCTATGGTTTGATCTAGGGCAATTATAAATGGAGTAAAACATTACTCATGTTACCAGTTTGGCTTATGTTGCAAATGACCATCCGGAAGTCTAAATCTTCGATGAACTTTTGAAGAATGAGTGGGTCAATGGCTGATTTTTCAGTTTGGATGTTATGTTTGATATCCTGAATTGTCTCTGGGTTATTGGCGTGGACCTTACTCTTCAAAGTAGAAGCCTTAAAGTATCGCATCAAGTTGGAGGTCAGTCAACTTCACCTCTAACCAAAATAATGCGATCTTCAAATTTCGTACGCAATAAATAACTGTCTCTCCAGCCTCATTTTCGAAAAAGTACGGGCCAATGATGTCGCCAACCCATAATCCGCACCATACAGTGAATTTTTTTAGGATGCATTTTTTTTTTGTGAATCTCGTATGGGTTTTCCGGTTCCAAGAAATGACAATTTTGTTTATTTACTAGGTGGGGTGAAAAGTACTCGTAACCTCTTTGACCGCCAGAATGCGCTGCTACTGCAAAAAAGGTTATAGTGCCTTGAAGTCCGTTCATATTTAGGCAGACATGCCATATTTCAGTCTTTAGTTTTGTTTTGACAGCTGATTGTTGTTGACGTGTTTGGCATCATGTTGAGTTTGGACAAAAACGATTTTCTTTCTCTCATAAAAAATTATTTTTTGAGAGGCAAAACGACGAAGGAAAAAAAAGAAAAGTTGGATAAATATTATGGGGCTAGTGCTCCGTCAGATTACACCGTCGAATATTGGTTTCGAGAGTTTCGTGGTGGCCGCACGCGAGAGCACTTCGAAAGAGTCTTTGGACTTGCTGATGCGGAATCGGGCGGACTTTTGGCGTCGATTGGTAACTGTTGATGAAACCCGGATCCACTATTACACACCAGAGAACAGAATGCCCGGCAATGGACTGAAGCCGGAACGAGTGCTCCGAAGCGGCCGAGGGAGGCTCAATGGATCGGAAAGGTTATGGCGTCCGTTTTCTAGGATTGTCATGGCATACTCTTTGTGGACTACCTCGAAAAAGGAAAAACCATCAACAGCGAGTATAACTGTGCATTATTGGAGCAATTGAAGGCCGAAATCGCTGCAAAACCGCCTCACATGAAGCGAAAAAAAATTTTGTTTTTGCGAGACAATGCGCCGGCGCATAAGAGCATCGCAATCACGGCTAAAATCAATGAGTTACTGCTCCAATTGCTGTCGCATTCACCATATTCGCCCGATTTGGCTCCCTCGAACTATTATCTCTTCCCAAACCTCAAAAGATGGCTCATCAATAAAAAAAATTTAACTCACACGTGGAAATCATCGACGCCACGGAGGAGTATGTTGCAGACCTTCCGGTAAATTACTTTTCGGACGGGATCAAGAAGTTGGAAAATCGTTTTAGTATATCAAGCTAAAAGAGGACTATATTGAATAAAATAAAAAAACATTTAACATTCCCAAGATTACTTTTGACCCCACCTAGTACGTAGACATCCATCTAAAAATTGGCTTCATCGGGAAAGAATAAATTCGATGAAAAATTGTCGATAATTTTAACCTTCGGATGGTCAGCCTTTATGAATTACTTGGTTTATAGGTATACTATATTGTAGTTTACCTTTTTTTATTTGTAAAGCTCAGCTGATGTGATCATGTTAAAAACGTTAAGGGTGTTCACATTTTAAAAATGAAATGTATAGTTCTCAACGGAAAACCATATTGTTATGGGAGAAAAATTCGAGATAAAAGCCCCCCACTTCGACAATAAGTATTCGATGTAGCTATTCTTCGATCTTGCACAAAGTATTTTCACTACTCTTTTAATTACAGTTTCCCAATCTTCGGCAGCTTGACAATCATTTTCGATTTTACTCCTACAGAAAACGTTCAGTAATTCTTTGGATGTACATAATTGACGCAACCTGTAGAAATTTCGCCGACTTTTCAAGGGCTTACTGAATGGTACAAACTATAGAGGAAAAGTAATATTTGGAAATTTATCGATTTGAACAACTTTTTACCATATTATCCTTGGGATCGAAAAACAAACATACCAAAAAAATTTACTACCACCGACAGCTCAACATCTGCTTTCCCCTTTATCCTATCAGTGACCTTAAGAAGAAGCTCTCCATAAGCTGTCAAAACGAATCATTTGTCAAGGACATATTTGGTGAAATTATGTATGGGTTACAAATCCTGACTTCGAATCCTGAATAGCCCTGGTAAGAAATCGAAAAAGAATAAGAATTTGACAGGGAGGAATTTGTTCCTCGGGCCACTGATATTATGAACAGCCGAAGTGGATAAAACCCGATATGATTTAACCGCCAATACTGTTTGCAAGCCCCACAAGGGTTCACGCGTGAAAAACCCATAATGAAAAAAATAAAACTTTAAACCACTTCTTAGGTTTACGGAAGAGAGTATGTTAGTTTCCGAAGTTGACTGTGCCGATCCATTGAAACTCTCTAAAAGAAGTGAGATCCCCTTTCAAAATCTAATCAGAGGTGGTTGGATACAGTGTCGCTGTTGCGATTTATGACATGTTCACTCTCGACGGGGAAATCAAATACGAGAAATAGCGACTTGTAGGGAGTTGTTAACTTTAGTGCCTCACGAACTGGCTACAATATGCTCCATACCACCTTTCATCTTCCTTCATTCTTCATTGGTTGGCACTAGAGGTTAATGAACCCATTAGTCTGCCATCGATGGTCTTGATTAAGTCTAAGGGAAGCATCTTATTGCTGATCGTGAGACGATCCTTAAGACCTCGGGATGTTTAAAACCTGTGCCCCCATCCATCGGACATACTCTCACAAGTTACTTCTTTGCAGCCCGACAAGTCCCGAACAGCACACATATCGAGGCTATGACGATTATCCTCAGAAGATCAGGATGGCATGGTTTTTCTTTACTCATAACATATCCTTAACGATCAACAGGCCTAATCAGCTCAGTGTCATGGAAAAAAAGCCCAGCGGTTGAGTATCCTCACAACGATTTCTGTAGGATTTGTAGAGGTGGAAAGAATGAAAAAACCGGAGCGGAATTCTTTTGCATCTGCCTGCCTGACACTCAAAAAATCTCTTTGGGTCAAGAAGTACCTATGACATCGCCATCCCCAATGGAATAACAATAGCCTTGTAACTATCTTGAGACTTAGATTAATACAAAGAAGGAAGTTAGTTGCTAGAGCATTTCCATACACAATTGGTGCAGCGACAGCTGAAGCAGGAAAAGAGAACATTCGAGGAGAAAACAAGAGGACCAAGCAATCCAAAGGAATATGCTTTGCAATTAGCTTAAAAGCAAAAAATGATATTTAATGTCTTCATAGGGAAAAATTAAAGAAATATTTGGCAACAAAACCTTTAGAAGTTCTTTAGTGAGTAGAAAGTCTTGAATGAAACATCAACGATGATCCACAAAGCCGATTTGCCAAAAAGCTATTCTGTATCTTGAAAGGTCTTTTGGGCAATAACACCGTTTTGGCTTCTGACCAGCCAAGGTCATAATCTTCAAATTTAGGCGCATCCTAAAGAAGGGTCGAATTGTTTCCAGACTCAACTATTCATAAAATTTTGAAAATAGTTTTAATATTGCTGATATTGATCGTTTAGTAGTCTGCATCAAGTTCGCGAATCCAGATGCATCCAAGCATTGACGGAACATTCCAATCTTTCGTATTTTTATGGATTTCCACTTGAAAAATATTAAACCTACTTGAACAAGTAAAGATCTGCACTGACACACCTACTATACCTACATACAACAACTTTGTATCTATTGAAGCGCAATCACATGTTAAATACCCACAACACAACTAGTATTGTGTTCATGGTATATGTATCCATATGGCGCTGGAGAGGGAATATCTTTGATTATCAACTTGTTGAAACTCTGCGCTCCAAGTGTTTTTTTTTTTCATATTTAACACATGCTAGTGAATGAGTGAAGGACGTTTCAACGAATCAAGCCGTTGAACTCGGGCTCTTAGGAAGGCCTACGGGTTTTGCTTCTCTTTAATCTTGTTGCTAAATCAAATATTGGTATTCTTCGTCAGCTGGATTAATGGCAACAAATTTACTATCGATTACATGATATGTGCTTACCACAAATTACCAAAGGTGTATTTCTCGGAATTTGTATCTTTTCGTAAAGTCACCAATAAAGCTGGCTTTTGTCTGTTCTCTGATGTTTACAATTCGAATAAAATTTTAACGAATTGCTGACTGTCTTCATTTTAGTAGGAAAAACCAAACAAATTAGTCTAGCGCGGTTATTTTTGGCAAGAGCTATTCTTCAACGTTTGTGTTGTTCTAAGGATCCTTAGCAGAGCTTAGGTAGACAAAACTCCTAGATACCTCAGAGTTTTACTTGTCCTAAGTGACAGTTAATTCGAGATACCTGTGTTTAATGTCCTTTTTTGCTTTTGTTAAGCGAAAGATCCATATTCATCGTATACATAGCTTAAATAACATCACTCTGTATTATTTCGATTATTTTTGTTAATCTGCCTAGCATACGCAAGTAATTGAACATAATTTTGAATAATCGTGTTGCTCACTGGCCCTCGAAACAAGGACAAAATTATAGATTCTCACTCCTGACATATGCGCTTCTCATGACTTTCCTTTTTTCTTATCTCTAAGCTTGTGAGCAACTACGGGATTTCTATATAGAACGGATTTATATGCTTCTTGCTTTACTCGTCCTTCTCCTTCATTTTGGCGGCTAAAAACTCCCACCATTTAAAGGCGACAGTTCTTCCACTGGGATTTTAAGCCTGATGCAAAGTGGGTTATAATGTATGACCCTATTAAAAAGATTTTACAAAGAAGAGCCATTAGATCCACCCAAAGTCACTGCATGCTGAAGATGGAGAATACTGTGGATGGTGAGCCTAACATAGCAATGAATTTTGCATTCCTGAGTTGGATGAATTGGGACTGGGGACATGTGGTTCCAGCAGGATGGAGAAATGGCGCATACTGAACAACCCATAACCGACATTTTTAGGCAGAAGTTTAACCATTGAGTGATATCGCGTCGTGGCGCATACTAGCTGGAACCTGTCATTGGTGAACTCATCTCCCTCCTTTGTGGAGGTATAGGCACATTAGATTTAATTTGAACTATCATAGGGTGCTCATTTAATTACCAACAACTCAAAACTTCTCACTTATATAATTCCGCACCCAAGTGAGGGCTGCTTTTGTTTTCGACAGCTATCGCGGTAATATACAAGTGTGGTGCAGTTTTACATTGCCCGGCCTAACCCATTACTGTTCTTAGATGACGGTAAAATCTGATTCCAACAATCTAATAAAACAATCGGCATCCAAATCCAAAATGCGGTGTTGAATTTTCCTTTCCATGCATCATAGTTATAGTTAGTCTTGTATTGTATTATCCGAGGCCTTTGGATACATTACAACTATTAGGTTTGTGCGTGTTCGAATTATTTACCCTGCGTGCAATTTCTCAGTTGAAAGGGTCAGGCGTTTCCTTGAATCTCAAGTATTCAAATTGAGTAATCTGCTTCGATGAAAGCAAAATGAATAGAAGAAGCTCATTCGGATTTCGACGAGTGCCTCTAATAAAGACTTTTGGTTGAGTCTTACTTTCTAGGTACTCGTAAGCTGATCAATGCCAGCTTCGGTGACAGAGTTGAGTTGAGTAACACAACAAGCCGCAGGTGGTATCTGTCATCGCTTATGGTGGTGACAAATGAGGCCATTAAAGTCGCTTCAGTTGCACCTGCACAACTGCAGGTGTCATGACTCTTAAAGATACCCATAGACTGAACGAGTTCCTTCCGATGAGCCTAAGAGGTCAACGACTTTCCTGTCATCCCTCAGCAAAAATACTTTAAATAGCTTAATAGCACAGTGACAGAGCACTACGCTTTTGCCAAGCATATAAGTGTGCCGGGCATATGTAACACAACATGCCGCAACGCATGTTAGCGATCGTCACAAAAAAAAAAAACCAACTCCGCGAAAACCTCAAGAAAAGTGACAGATTGAGACTCATGTAAAGAAACCCTCAAAACATTCATATAAAAAAGATTTTAGGACAGTAAAATGGCAATCCTGGAGGTCTTTTCGTGATAAAATTACTGAAACCTCTGAGGCATCGCGCCTATGAAAAATCCTCTTAACAAGTCGTTCTTGGAAGACCTCAAGTGATGAATCACTCAACCTGCTACTGGATACTCACTTTCATGGTAGCTCCCCTTTTAAAATTATTTTTTATTATTGGTCTTACCACAAGAGACCGATTGCTTTAAGCACTGCAGAGCTTCAAACCATACAAGTCTGCTGGGCCAGACGGTGTAATTCCTGTCGAGCTTCAAAGATCCTCTGATATAATCTTGCCATCGCTTGAAAATATCATGAGGTACTGCGTAGACTATCCCACATCCTTCTGTCATGTTGAGAAGTAAATGTAGTCTTCATCTCCAAAAGCGGAAAATGAACTCATGTTGCCCCAAAGAACCTAAGACTCTTCCTTCTAAAAATTCAAGAACAATTGATTGATATCCACATACGAAATCGTCTTTATCCTTGACTTTTATACACGGCACAACATGCCTACTGTAGGTAAAGAAAAGTGAATGGAAACGGCTCAACATTCATTAACTAGTCACATCAAACGATCCCTACGTTATAGAGAACTATACAATGGTATCTTTCCTGGACATAGAATGCTCCTTTAATAACGTCAATCCATTTCTACACCGACGGCCCAAGGACCGATAATGGGGTTTGTGGTGGTGTTTTCGCCGATGAACCTAACCTTAACCTCTCCTTCCGCCTCCCCAATCACTACAGCGCGTTCCAGGCAGAAATTCTGGCTATTAAGGAAAATGAAATATCGGCAATGGATATCCGCATCTCCTCCGATAGTCAGGACGCTATCATATCTCTGGACTCATGCTCTCTTAATTCAAAAACAGTCATGGACTGCCGATCAACTCTAATGGAGATGGCGGAGCAGTTTAACATTCTCCTCTGTTAGGTGCCGGGACATACGAGTAGAGACATTCCAGGGAATTGTAGGGCCGCCAAACTTGCCAAAATTGGAACCACTATACCTTTCACACCTGAAAAAGAAAACATAGATATACCTCTCGCTACGTGCAAACAAGAACTAAAGACGAATTCCAATAGAAGAACAAACCATAGATGGACGGTTAGATCGACATGTTTGGCGAACAAGCAAATCTGGCCAAAACTAGATCTGAATTGCTCCATGAGCTTAAATCTTCTACATAGAGAACTTAGCCCCATCATAGGTGTCATCACTGGACACTGCGTTCTAGGTAAACATGCAAGAAGGCTTGGCATTTTTACTAACGACTTTTGCAGAAGCTGCATGGACGAAGAGGAGGGGGAGACAATCCCTTACCTCCTCTCTACATGTCCAGCTCTCCACCAAAGAAGAAATCTTCACCTAGGAGTCTTCTTTTACAATGACTTAAGCGACTTAAGCAAAACAGACAAAACAGCTGCTCATGGGCTCTATGAACGGAAGAGGAGAGACGAACACCGGCTTCTCAGGAGGAAGAAGAAAGAGCATGAGAAGCGCGCGATCGAGGAAATTGAGAGATGCTACTCCAGGAATGAGGTTCGGAAGTTTACCCAAAAGGTAAAAATAACATGCCACGGAAACAAACCCCGAACCGAAGCCAGGGGAACATCGTGATAGAATCGCAGTCGATGCTGAGGATTTGGAAAGGCCATTTCTGCAAACTGTATATCGGCGACGATGGACCAAATACCGCTGTCAGGCAGAATCAACCTTTCAACCTGGACGATGTGGACCAACAATTCCATCCACCCGACCTGGATGAAGTGAAGATAGATACATCGCAGCTTAAGACCAACACAGCTGCTGGAGCGGACGGCTTGACTGCAGGGCTCTTCAAAGCGGCAGGCGATGACTTGGAAATGAGCATACACCAACTCATCTGTAAAATATGGTCGGACGTAAATAAGCCCGATGAATGGAACCTCAGCATTGTTTGTCCGATTCTCAAGAAAGGAGACCTTCTGAATTGCGCCAACTACAGAGGCATCAGTCTCCTTAACATCGTATATAAGATCTTATCCGCCGTATTGTGTGAACGCCTGAAGCCGTTCGTCAACAACCTGATAGGTCCATATCAGTGTTGCTTCAGGCCAGGAAAGTCCACCATCGACCAGATATTCACACTACGGCAGATCTTGGAGAACACCCATGAGCTTCAGATCGATACCCACCACCTAATTATCGATTTTAAGGCCGCGTATGACAGCATCTATAGAGACGAGCTATACAGAGCAATGTCTAGTTTCTGGATCCCTGCCAAACTCGTCCCTCTGTGCAGGATAACGATGGAGAATGCACCCTGCTCCATCAAGGTCGGTAAAGATCTCACCGAGACCTTTGATGTTTAGAAAGGATTAAAACAAGGCGATGCGCTGTCATGCGATGTTTTCAACATCGTACTTGAAAGAATAGTGCAAAACTCATGAGTAAACACAAGAGGCACTATCCTTCAAAAGTCCGTCCAACTACATGCATACGCCGACGATATTGACATAATCGGGAAAAAGCAGCGTGATGTCAGTGGCGCTTTCGCGAGTACTGAGACCAAGTATATGCTGTCAAGCAAAAAGGACAACCAACACCGACGTCTCGGACAGAACGTCACCCTCGACAGATATAACTTTGAGGTAGTTAAGGACTTTGTCTACCTAGGCTCTGCTATAAACACAGACAACGACACCAGCGCTGAGATCAAGCGAAGAATAACTCTTGCCAACCGCTGTTTCTTTGGGTTAAGAAGGCAATTGAGTAGCAAAGCCCTCTCTCGGACAAAAAAAGTCACCCTTTATAAGACTTTAATAATCCCGGTCCTGCTCTATGGCGCAGAGGCATGGACATTATCAAAAATGGATGAGGGTGTTCTTGGTTGCTTCGAGAGAAAAATTCTTCGGGCGATCTTCGGTCCCGTATGCATTGACGGTGAGTGGAGGAGATACAACGACGAACTGTATGGACAGCGACATCGATCTAGTCAGAAGAGTGAAGATCATGTAGAGCGTATGGTCACCAATGCTTCGGTCCGAAAAGTCTTCGAATCCCCTCCCGAGGGACAGCGCAGTAGAGGAAGGCCAAGACTCAGGTGGCGCACGCAACTAGAAGAGGACCTCAGGCAACTTAGCGTGCGAAGCTGGAGGCAGCTAGCCAGGGATCGAACTGGCTGGAGAAGCTTGTTGACTGAGGCCCAGGTCCACCCCGGACTGTAGCGCCACTTAAAGGAGAAGAAGAAAAAGTTGTAGTCGTTAAGAAGGGAGGCGCGTTTTTAGCGAGTAAGAATCTCACTGAAATCATAGATATGATGCAAGGATTCGCCTATTGATCTGGTCAGATCTCTATACTGCCCGGTGTTTCTGTAAGAAAGAACACGCTGAGATCTCTAATTACATATCACATAGATAGTCGAAAGTTTGATGAACGTTTTAATTTTTAAAGAAAAGTTCTATGATTAACACTTGTTTCGTTAACCTGTCTTCTGCTGCGAATTTAACAGAGATCCATCCTGCTGTCTGTTAATGACGATGGGATACATCCAATTACCAAATTTTTACCATGTTACGCTTACAATTTTGTTTAATTATCTCCATATTTAAGATTTGCAATTTTCATATTACCATTTGCATATTATTCTATTTATAAAGTTTTCATGGCACCATGATTCTTCTTGAATAAATAAAACTGTCTACTACTATAAATACTCGTATTTCACCTTATGTGAAGGCCGAAAGCTCTTTGTGAACTAAAACATATAAAGATCGAACTATTTTATCATATTAACGGGTAAAAATTTATTTGGATACGATACCCACAGTGAGTAGTTTGACTCACTCATCAAAATCTTTTCCAGTTTATGAGCACATTTTCAATGTAGAAATTTGAAATGTTCTACTCTCCCACTCTCAAAACAACTGTGTATTTGTATAGAGCTCATCAAAAAATATGAATACGATAAGCTAATACAAGCCCAACAACAAATTGACTCGCTGACTGTCATTCGATCGTATACACGATCCACAACAAGAATGCTGTCAGTTTCAGTTTCCATCGCCGCGCCGCCGATGATCAGCTGTGCGCGCGTTACCTATCCCATCGTTTGTTGTTTCGTATCTGTGATTGTTTACATATAAATATTTCAGTTCTTATCGCGAAGAACTGTTTGGATTCCCATTTCCCAATCGATAATGTTGTCAGTGCGCGCTAAATCATCCGCATTTCTGCTGTCACGAAGCGGCTATCCTACTCGTATTTTCTGTCAATTTCAAACGAAGGCCAACGACCCGACTGATGTAACAGAAGCACACCCTCTGAAGGGTGTTCGCATACTCGATTTGACGCGAATTGTTGCCGGACCGTTTTGTACTATGGTTCTAGCTGATCTCGGTGCCGAAGTGATAAAAATAGAGAGACCAGGCACTGGCGATGAATCACGAAAGTGGGGACCACCATTTCTTCACAATTCCAAAGATGCTGTCTACTTTTTGGCGGCAAATCGAAATAAACGAAGCGCATGCATAGACATCAAGAAAGGCGCTGCCATTATTCGAGAACTGGCTACAAAATGTGACGTTTTGGTTGAGAATTACGTTCCCGGGAAGTTGGGACAGTACGGATTGGATTATGGTAGTCTCAAGAAAATTGCCCCTCAACTGGTTTATTGTTCGCTCACAGGGTATGGTTCGGAGGGACCGTACGCAAAACGACCTGGATACGATGTGATCGCAGCTTCAATGGGTGGTCTGTTGCATATAACTGGTGAAAAAGATGGACCGCCGAGCAAAGTCGGCGTAGCAGTTACAGATGTTGCCACAGGGTTGTATGCTCATGGGGCAATTTTGGCTGCACTCTTGCATCGTCAGCGAACGGGAAAGGGGCAGAAGATCGATGTAAACCTCTTCTCAACTCAAGTCGCAATGTTAATAAATGTCGCAAGCAATTACTTAAACGGTGGAACTAACCCCGGCCGTTGGGGAACAGCCCATGAGAGTATTGTGCCATACCAAGCATTTAAAACGACAACCGGTTATCTAACTGTTTCGGCGGGAAGTGATGATCAATTTATAGCACTTTGTCGGTTTATGTCGCTAGATAAATTGAGCGAAGATCCAAAATTTAAGACTAATCGAGATCGCGTGCTAAATCGAGTAGAGCTAATTGAATTGTTGTCTGCAGAGTTTGCTAAGAATTCGTCAGATAATTGGATGGCCAAGTTTGAAGGCGCGCCATTCCCTGTGGGTCCTGTAAATACCATACCTGAGGTGTTTGCCGACAAGCATATTCAAGAGATTGAATTGGTGAAAACTTTGCCACATTCAAAAGACGGCAGTGTTAAGGTTGTAGGACCACCAGTAAAATTTAGCGAAGCCAAAAATGATGCACGCACAGCTCCACCTTACTTGGGGCAACACACCTATGAGGTTCTTTCTGAGGTTCTAAACTATACCAAAGATGACATTGAACAACTGCGAAAGGATAAGATTATTCAGTAGTTTTCGTAAAAACAAAATGGTTCCACAAGCCTAACTAAACATTTATTATCTAAATTCCCTCTTTTTGATTCTCATGTCTTCGAGTAGACTAATTTTCCTATTCCTATTTAAGTTATATGTACAATTAAATGTTAATTTTTAAGAAATAAATATCTGAAACATAGAAACAATTTTTGAAATATAACTTCTTCGTTCAAAATAGCTTTCCATTTATGATCAGAATCTCTTCCAGAAAAATAATATTTGTGATTGCATAATGAGATGGGATCCACACGCATTATATTTTGGACTACTATCAATGACCTCAAAGGTAAGTGTGTTCTTCATGAGCTTGCTTGAGTGTTTCAGTAGAGCAGACTTTTTCTTTTTCTTTTTTTCGAAAACTTTTTCGAACAATGGTTATTGGACACGACTTTTAAATTCTATAAAACAAGTGCAGAAAACGTGTAGGACTACTAGATGTGCCCAAAAACGGACTGCACTTCTAAGGTCAGTTTCCGTTTTAAAAAAGCTGGGCTTTGGTACAATACGAAAGGAAGGAAGGACTTACGAAGGACTCAAAAGCCGCTTTAGGATGAGGTGCTAGTGATTTTTTTATTACGACAACGTAGAATCCACATTTCTCAAGATAAACTTGTGTCTATTCTTTAAGCGGAATCGAAAAATCGAAGGCGATGACATGTATCGAAAAAAAACAGTTTGCTGAATTCCTTTATCCCTCCTGTGCTAGTTAAAGAATGCAAAGATTATCTGATTATCGTCAATAATCCTGGCAACCATTTCTTAGAAGATAGTTGTTTCCGATTCGAGCACGCTTTGGGACTGACAGTTGGCTTTTCTACTGGCATTTCTGAGGATGGCAGGACTATCCATATCCAGGATGCCGGCAAGCCAAGTGTATACTTCCCAGTGGCTCTTACAGGTCAGCCCTTGTATCTTGTGCGTCAGTAGAAACAACTGTATACTACTAACTGGCGTCATAAGCTTTTTCCAACCTCCGAAGTGTTCTAGATATAAGCGGCGTAACATACTGCAACGGTTACTGTCGAGACACTGATGTGGACTATTTCTGTAAGTATCTGGCTTGCATCTATACCTTGATCAGAAAGTTCCCGGAATAACCACCGTGTGGCCCTCCCATTGTTCCGATTTGAGTTCTGTTTTTTTTTTGTTAAGTTGGTACATCTGTTGTTGATATTCTCTCTAAATCTTAGCGTCATAGCTTGACATTTGCAAAAGTTGTGTAGCCAAGAGTACATCTATCAATTTACAACAACGACCTTGTGTTAAATTTTGCATAAAAAATGGATTTAATGGTGTGCGAACGTCGGAAATGTTGGAAAAGTGTTTCGGCAACAATTCTCTAAAGAAAACGGTCGTTTACCAGTGGCACGAGCGGTTCAAAAGTGGTCGTGAGTCCATCGAAGATGATGAACGCAGTGGCAGACCATCGACATCGAAAACCGACGAAAACATTGATGAAGTAAAAGAAATGTTGGTCAATAACCGCAAATTAACCATCTGAGAGATAGCGAAGGACTTGAACATTGCCTATAGATCCATCCAAGACATTTTGGTTAATGATTTGGGCTTCCGACGTGTAGCAGCAAAGTTGGTGCCAAAAGACCTCAATTTCATGCCAAAAAGAGACCGGGTTGACGTCGCAAAAGAGATGATTTGCGAGGCTGAATCCGATCCCACATTCATCAAAAGGATCATTACTGGAGACATCATTACGAGACGTGGGTTTATGAGTACGACACGCAATCCAGACATCAGGCAAGTGAATGGCGTTCACCAAATAACCCACGTCGTTTTCAGTCAAAAAAGGAGGCAATGCCCACGGTTTTCATAGACTACAACGGTATAGTGCATTTTTGCCAGAAGGCCAGACCGTAAACAAAGAGTATTATTTGGACGTTATGAGACGTTTGCGTGAAGCAATTCGCTGAAAGATACCAGAATAGTGGACAGAAAACTTGTGGATTTTGCACCATGATAACGCACCGTCGCAAAGTGCCATCATTATTTGTAATTTTTTGACGAAAAATGCAACAAATACCATCCAACAGCCATTGAATTAACCTGATTTGGCTCCCTGTGACTTCTTTCTGTTCAATCGAGTTAAAAAACCACTACGGAGAACGCGTTTCAGCAGCAGGTAGTAATGGAAAAGTCGCTAACACACACATAGATAGATGTACTCTTGACTTTTGCAAAGTCAAGCTATGACGCTTAGATTTAGAGCGAATATCAACAACAGATGTACCAAATTAACAAAAAAAAAACAGAACTCAAATCGGAACAAGGGGAGCGCCACACGGTGGTTATTCCGGGAACTTTTTGATCAAGATAGTAGACTACAGGTACTCGACGATGATGTAGTGGGGCTGGTACTATAGACAGCTTACTATTTAAGGGTTTAATCAATTTTCTCCATAAGACTGCGAAATTGGAAAAAAATGAGCGCAATAGAACAGTTCTTTTTCTTAGTCTCTTACGACGGAAAAAACCAAAAACTGAATCTTTGCTATGTCTGTTGGTGCATCCATTGGCAGCTAGCTTTGTGTGTACAATTGTAGGAAGTATGGATAGCTATTGCGGCAGACCCAAAGATTGCTATCGAACTTCTTTACATTTAAGTGGCATTTTGCTATCTTTTGGCACGTAAGACTGTAGTGAGTTACAAGTACTCGTATCTACCACCAAAAAGGGCAACGTGAAACCCTGAGTTTCAAATTTCCACACCCAATATCAAGCTGTAAAAAATGCTTAATGCTAAATCCGGCTTATCGGTATACACTTTATACTTTATATTTAGGTACTTCTCTACCACCCCTTTGCTCAAAACTGAGTGGTAGATAACATTTATGGTAAGACTCAAATAAATAATACTAAAGTCTCGAAGCAAAATTTTGATTCATATTCCTTTGCACACTTCTTCATTGTTACCATCAGTTGCATAAATAAGTGAACAAAACCATAAAAATAATTATTAAAATAAAATCATGCAGTTTTATATATTACACGTTCTGATTGGATTCTTCATATTCATCTTGAGCTGTGACACTCTTCCCGTCGAATCACTCCAAAATAGACAACCAAAGCGATGATTTTCAAAAGTACAATAAAGATTATCGTAAAGATACAAATTATTTTGTTTTTTTCCTCCCTTGGCCTTTCGCGCCACGGTGTCGCTGGTTCCCTACAAGAAAAGGTCTAATCTGAATATCGATGAAAAATTTAAAATTTTCGTAACATACCCCCGTAAGACATTCATTACGGTTCAGTGGCAAACAATTGAGAGATCCTATCTTTATATTTTGCTGTCAAAATATATGTATATTCAAATAAACTAAATCAAGGCACATCTATTTTGCCTGATTTCTTTTTAAATGGCACAGTACAACGGAATTCTTTATCGTAGGAATGGTAACTACAACATTTCGCTTAACTCTTCGCCAGCAGCAGTTTTAGAAAAGAAGTTCTTAGAACTACTGTCAGTGTTGAATTTTATAGCGTATCATTTGGTTATGTGATGAATGCTTCTAAGGAATACTCTAAACGGGAAAGACGGTTGTAGATAAGCTCCTTTTGAACAGACGGTATCTCTCATAAAATATATTTGGCATAAACTGCTGCTACTAGTCCCTTCTTTACAAATTAGAATAAAACTCGACCTTTTGTGTTTGGAATTCTTCTGAGGAGTAAGTGCATTGCATTCTTTGAAACATTCAAAAGTCACCGACAAGAAGGTATACCTTTCAAAGAGATAAGATGCAGCTTGACCACTTACAAAAACCGTAGACTTCTATATAGCAGTTGCCGAAAAGCCAAGCATGTAGTTATAACAAGTAATATGGTTAATGAAAATATAAAAACTGACGAAAGTCATAACCTTATTAAGAACATTTCTTAAAAACAAGGCAAAGGTGTAGGAGTTTCTTTTTGCACGAGCTGTCTTTAAACCTGGACTGGCATACTCGTATATTTTTGCACTGAGACCTTACACTCATCATGAATTAGATGATTTACGATTATTTATAATAGAGATTCCACGAATAGTGATTTAGCCGAATACCGTCTATTCGGCTACGCTCTAGGTCGAAGCGCTCGTGCTACGTGTACGTTACAAGTTGCAATCTGTCTCATTGCTGTGCATGCATGCCGACAACTCGGCAGTCTTTTGTTTCATTTGCGAGTGGATCTCGTCGCAACAAGCATTGCTCATAAGTTTGCTCATTATTCATTGAATCTATTGTATTACCAGAGTGGTAAGTTAGCACTTCCAAGCAAGGAGTTTTAGTTTAATTTCTTCTTCTTCTTATCCTTTTATTAACCCTTTCCTCGTTATACGAACTTATGCGTAATGAGTTTCCCATTTTTACTGCATCGCTGCTGCTCCGTTTATAGGGTTGGATAATGTCGCAGACCGCAGAACGCGTCTACAAAGTGCTCGGCCCTGGATCGCTTCAGTGGTTAGTTAGATCTCGTTTTCTTACAGTTGGAGTGACCGTAGTTGATAGTGCCTTTTTAACCGGATTTTCCGCAGATCTTCTTTGAACGTGGAAATACCAGGTTATTCTATTCGCCTAAAGCTGTTCGGTTACCGAATTCCTTATACATATGTACACTTCCTCTTATACGCGTATACCTAATGCAATCGCGTTTAGTGACTTATCAGTGTTTCTTCGTCAAAGCGTTACAAAATGGCACAGTTGAATAAAAAAAACACCTACATATATACCTATTTGGGAATATTATGAGGTTTGCAGTGAAAATAATAAAATGGCTGTCTGTTTGCTGTTTCGAGGTGGAGAAGGAAAGAAAGCCAGTAAGTGAAACACAGTTAAAGTCAAATTTGTTCAGTCTTAGCCAAGCGCTTGTAATATCTATTTAATTGTAAATTCTTGATTTTTTCGCAACTAGTATTTCGTTGAGTTAATGTTGATAAATTCTTTTTTAACCATAGAAAGCTAAGCTTATTATTCGTCGATTCGACGACCTGTACCAAAACACATTTTTTTTTTAGTTTTATATAATGCATATAATTTTACTTTTATCCTCTAAAGCATTACGAATGTGTTCTGTAATAAAAAAAAAACTTAATTTTAACTAACTAAATTTATATTTTTTTATCATTAACCCTTCGTTAGTGTGGTGGGGTATAACATACCCCAGAGCTTCTTGTTTTTGCTCTTAAATCTTTTCCAGTTAAACGTACCCATTGTTGTTGCTAATAGCTTTTCAAAAGTAGATTCTTAAGAGAACGTACTTATTTTGCGCATCGTATTAGCAATCAGTTGATCGTGAGAACTCGTGAAAGTCGGTTGGGGTGTAACATACCTCAGCATATAAATATCTGACTTTTTGTGTACAATTTTTTTTTAGTAAGTGAAATAAGAATCTATAAGTTTTAAGAAAACAGATATATGAAATGTCATATGAAAGAGAACAAGGACGAAGAATCATTTGTAGATTCCTTGTCAGAATATGAAGTAATTCAGGAACTATATGAAACAGGCGAAGAAGATGGGGAGGATAGTGTTGAGCCGGATGATGTTGAACCGGATGGTGACAGTAACATGTTTTATTTTGATAAAAATATGTCGAAATGGTCCAAGAGTCCAGCCAACAGAAATGTTAGAACTCGTGCAGAAAATATAATTATTCATTTACCTGTTGTAAAAGGCATGGCAAAAGAAAAAAATACGCTACTGGATTGCTGGCTTTTTTTTATAATGGAAGACATGCTTGACAACATTGTATCTTACACAAATGTTAAATTAACAAATATTGCCGTTAAATATGATGCGAATCACCAATATTTAGTGAAACAAGAAGCCAAGAAAGAAATAAAAGCTGTCTTAGGCTTACTTTATTTAGCTGGATTATACAAATCGAATAGACAAAATCTTTCAGACCTTTTGAGTATAGATGACACTGGCATTGAATTATTTCGATCGACAATGTCATTGCAAAGATTTTATATTTTGATACAATCTCTCCGATTTGATTTTGAAGAAAGCAGAGCACAACGCTTACAATTTGATAAGTTGGCTCGTTGGCTCAAATCAGGACCATATTCAATAGCTTTGTCGACAATTGTAAGGCAACTTATTCTCCCAGCGAGTACCTTACAATTTGATGAAAAATTGGAGTCAATTAGAGGTCGCGTATCATTTCGACAGTTTATGCCAAATTAGCCCGCTAAATATGGTCTAATGGTATTTGCTCTTATTGATACGAACAGATTTTATTGTGTGAACATGCAAGTATACGTTGGGATGCAACCAGAGGGTCCTTTTAGGCAGAGTAATAGTCCGCAAGATATAGTTGAGCATTTGATAGCACCCGTATCTTGAACCAAGCGAAACATTACCTGCGATAATTGGTTCACAAGCTATCCTCTAATGATAATTCTTTTAAGAATGCATCAACTGACCTTAGTTGGTATGGTGCCAAAAAAACAAAAGAGAAATATCGTCAGCTCTACTTAATATTCGAGCGATAGAGCCATGCAGTTCGTTGTTTGCATTTAAAGAAGAAATTACCCTCTTTTCCACATTACACCAAGCCGTCATTATTGGAGAAAATGATAGGAAGTTGCTTTAAATAATCGAATTTTACAATTTTACGAACTTATTGTTCAAATATTGAGAAGCCATAATATCTTTAAATTTTAGCTTTACTGCTTTTACTTTACCTAGTTTTCTTTTAACTAACTAAACCACCTTCAAGTTCTTTATTTTATCGCAAAGTATCTGAATGACATTACATAAATTATTGTATTCGTTTTGTTTTTGCTTACAGCTACCTAAACTTCTTGGAAAAACCATCTTAAAAGCAAACATTCTGAGCAGTACGCTTCATTATATTCTAGTCCAATGACAGGTGGTGGCAAAAACGAAGGCACTTCCACTAATTCGAAAACACGTGCACTACTAGATACATAAAAAAAACGACAGTTTACTCTAAAGAAAACAATCAATATATTAATGACCCGAAATCAATAAAATATAATTATTTTATCGGAGAATTGATTGCCTTAGATAACGAATCGTTTGCACATGTTGAATGAGTTGGATTTAAGGCAGTGCCTCAATACAAAATACCTGGTGGCACTTACATGACCGAGAAAGTTATTCCTGATATGCATAACAGAATAAACTCTTAAATTGAAGCTAATATCTCGAAAACATATGGACATGTCAGCACAATAATGAAAGTTTCTTGAGTTTCACTGCGCACTGGATATCTGCAGACTTTATTCTCGAACATGCCATTTTAGCAATAAAGCCATTTGCCGGCTCACATAATGATACCAACATCACTCTGGTATAGCACAACAAAAGCTGAAATCTATTCGTCAGGAATTTAACTTCCTAAACCACCAACTAGTTCAAGCTGGAATTCTAGGTTTTACTTAATGCAGCGACTATTAGAACAGAAGAGATTACTAAAATAACCAGCTTTGGTATTTCTTGCATCTCTGAAGTGATTCCGCATGTTGTCACATTGTTAAAATACCTAGGCAAGGAAGAGAAACAGATATAACACCAAATTTATGTGGAATGACATCTTGACTACAAGATGAGCTTAAAAAACGGTTCAATTTTGATGAGAACGACAAATATCTGGTTGCCACTTTCCTTGACCCTCGTTTAAAAACTAATTTTCTTGGAGTAGTTCAAACAGAAAGAGCACGACCAAAAATTCTTTTAGAATCCCTGAAAATTAGTTTGAATGCGTCTAGTGGTGTAGTGGAACTAGCCATCGCTTCTCACTCGGAGGGTCAAGGTTCGAATCCTACTCTTGACAAGTTTTTCATTGTGTAATTGGAACTCAGTCAGAAAAATCTGCGTTTGAAGGCATAACACTGACATGTAGATTTAGCTGTTGTAGAGTTTCAAGCACCTGAATCATTCCGAGTGAAGAAAAACTCTCCGTCCTATTCGTACTTCCACCTTTGGCGAGTCAATATCGAAACCAAATATATCTGAGTTTCATTTCAAACCACTACATCATCACAACAATGCTTTCCTTTCTTCTCTTTCTTCCTTTCAGCCCGCGCCTTGGCAACAGTAAAAGGGTAGGGGAGTTATTTAGGCGCGCGTAAATGATAAAAAAAAAAGTTCTACTAGAACCGAGGAGGATTCTTCTCCAATTCGTAAAAAACAAAACATAGAAAAAAAATGATAAGACCAATGAAATACACGACAGTTTCTAGGAATGTTTTGAGGAAGTTGCTACAGACAATGATCAATATAATTACAATGAGGATGCGGAAAAAAGTGCCATTCAAAACGAAATCGACTTTCGCTAAGATTTATTTATCGTCCCCTGCCACTAGTGTATACAGTGAGAGACTGTTTTCAGAAGCTGGTATTATTTATGAGGAGAAGTGCAATCGTTTACTACCACAAATTGTGAAAAAGTTGCATTCTTTCACCACAATTTACCGTTGATAGATTTTAAGTATTAAAATAACAATTTTTATGAATATAATGGGTACTATTGGGCGAGTATCGAATATTGAAATACGTGCCCGAATACTGAATAGCAGCCCAATATTCGTGGCATTTCTCATTTACAGTCTTATGAATCAAAACAAAGGTTTTTAAATGCTCGAAAACAGCGAAAAAAGCAGCAGCAACCATAACAAATTCTGTCGGAAAATTTATATGTACAACAATTTCTGCCTTTCAACCCTTAGGATCAGTGACGTTGCAACTCCATTGCAAAATATAGACAGTAATGCCATCTGCAGTTATACTTATATAAAACCCAATTGTAAATGAAAGCCCTAAAACATGAACTCAAGCAATTCTTACGCAGGTTCGGGTCCTAAAAACTCTTCTCTGAACTGGGCTTAATAAGTTCATCTGCGATTTAATTTCTCTTGATGCCATTATGGCCTGGTTCCCAAGAAACAATCATTAATTTAAACTTCGACTAGGTTTAGCGAAATCTTGGACTCTAGATCTATCTAGGAAGTCATAGAATTTTGCCTTGAGTGCAGCATGACTGATATTTCTTCTGCTATTCTGATTGTTAAAAATATATTTATTAATTGCAGGATTATGCATGTAAAGGATGGCCAACACTTTTTAAATCGTAGATAGATACTATGTTGCCGAACAAGTGCGAATTTCGGTCAAAACAATGCGCTAACTGCAGCTTGTATATGCAAGTTTGTGAAAAAAGTTCGTGAGACTGGTTTGCTGATTGATAACCGAAGATATTCCAGCATATATTGTAGAACACAGATTATGCTCTTTCAAGGTCCGATTGACTCGAGAATTGAAGTAACATGAAAGAACACTTTGTTATCGCTTTTCTGTTTGGTCTTTAGAGTAGCTCGAAGTTGACGATAATTTCGCTCAAAAAATCATTTTTTGGATAATTCACATTTACATCTCGGGGGCTACGTAAACAAGCAAAATTCCCGTGCTCAGAAGGAGCTCGGAAAACCACATACGTAGTCATCTAGAAGAAAATGGATCCTGAACGTGTGACTATTTGGCATGGTTTTTTGGAGTGGAGTTATTGGCCCATTTTTTTCCAAGACGACAATAGAAAAAACGTAACAGTCAATGAAGAGCTCTACCTATTTTTTTTTATGGCCGGAATTCAAGATTTGGGCTTTTGCTATCTGTGGTTCCAACTACAGTGGGCTACGCACCACATAAGCCACTGAAAAATCGATTTACTGCACACTAAGTTCAATAATCTTGTAATTGGTGTTTTCAGCGATGTTGCTTGGCAGCCACGGAGCTGCGATTTGAAGTAGTTGGACTATTTTGTGAGTTGCTATGCGAACAATCCAGAGACTATTCAGGTATTCGAGAGCAATTTTGGTTAATCTATACGTGAAATAGGAGCCAAAACCGTTGAAAATTTATTGAAAATTGGATTGACAGGATGGCGTACTGCCAAGCCAGCGGAGGCAGTCATTCTATTATGTGTTGGAGTTTACTCTTTTTATAAAGCAGCAATCGTTGAAAAAATATCGAACATAAAAGCTTTCCAGAAGGCCACCAGGGGACATTACTTTGTCAAAAACATTCTTAACTTTATGAGGAAAGCTGAGCGGAAGTCCTTGCCTCGACTCGAATCCGTAGATGACATTGTTATCATTGGTTTAACACAACGAGCTGTCACTAGTGCGTTTACAGGAATTGAAAAAAGAGGTCGCAGAAATAGGTTCAGTTGTGAACCAGGGCAGAACCAAGTTAAACTCCAAAAGTAATGCCATAATGTGAATGTGTCATAATTTTTCGAATCGTCAAATTTCATTATTCTTTGACATTTATGTTTTAGGCAGGTAGCCAACATTGGAAAATGAGTCAACAATTTGGAGCCAGATGTTTTGCGAGTAACAATTCAAAATGTTGTAAAATGGGCACAAATATGCATCGACTAAGGAGGTATACCAATACATTTGACCGATATAATTTTTTAAACTTAATATCATAAATAAATTGAACACCTTTAAATAAACGCTTCATGAAAATAGAGCCCACATGTTTTCATTTCTAACAAAATGACAGCTAGATCACATTATGGCATTATTTTTGACCCACCTTGTATCGGGTTTCCCAATAGGGAATTGACAACTTTGAATTTAATTTGTGAACGCACTCTTTCACTGATCATCAAACTGTCACTGTCAATTTATTCAGTAAACTAAACATTTTTATCATGGTAAAGTACACGAACGAGCAACGTCTGCAAATTATAAAAATTTTCTAC
Organism: Volucella inflata; assembly: GCA_928272305.1. Classification (NCBI taxonomy): domain Eukaryota; kingdom Metazoa; phylum Arthropoda; class Insecta; order Diptera; family Syrphidae; genus Volucella; species Volucella inflata. Next base: position 143,512,419 of record OV743716.1, on the reverse strand, counting down.
CGAAATTCGGAGTCCGTGACTGCAACTTTAAGAGCGTTAATTCCAATTTTCGGTCGTAATTCTCGCCCACGTAGACAGGCAATAACAAGTTTGGTACAAAAATTTGAGTCTACATATTCGTTGTGTGATTTTGCCGTGTCAGTGAGACAACGGTTTGGTCGAAGTGTCGAAAATATCGCTGCCGCTCAGGCGTCCGTAGCAAACGGTCCAAATCAGTCAATTCCAATGATCAGTGTTATCGCGCCATGATCATCGATTGTTTTTGGTCCGAATTGGAAGATATGGACTTGGACGACATGTAGTTTCAATAGGATGGTGCCACAAGCCACACAGCACACGTTACAATCGATTTCTTAAGAATAAGTATGGTGAGCGTGTTATCTCAAGAAATGGGCCAGTCGATTGGCATCCTCGTTCGTGCGACTATTTTCTGTGGAGCTACGATAAGTCATTGGTTTATGCCAACAAGCCGACGACGGTGGAAGAGCTCAGAGCCAACATTGACGGCGAAATAGCGGCCGTTTCGGCCGAAATGTGTGGCCGACTCGTTGAAAATTGGGTCCGAAGAATCGACCTCTACAAATGTGCCCTCGGTGGCCATATGAACGAAGTCGAGTTCCATTCATAAATGTTTTGATTGTACTTCAAGCCGATAATAAAGTTTTTGAAATATCTCAAATGGTTTGCGTTTTATTTAAAAAAAAAAAAGTCCTTATTGAAAAACCCTTTACATGCTATCAACAAGAAGGGAAGCACAACATCGACGAATCTAAAATACGAATCCGATTGATTGAGGTAGGTACGAGTAGATATGGATTTCTTTTGCCTTGAAACCGCTTTCTGACTATCAAACGCAAATACTTACAATAGCTAATCGCCGTTTCTTTGACCTAAGGCGAAAAGATGGGTATTTACAAAAGATAGTTATATAAAGTCGTTCCTAGCAATTCCTACTTTAGATCCTGTTGGTTCGAAAAAATTTAACAACGAAGTCCTAAGGCTATACGGCATAGTTCTGGTCAAAAAAATTGTCTAAGGTAGTTAAGAAATGTAGATTGGATGGTCGTAAAACTAAACTAAAAAAGTCTTCGATTTCAACCCAGTGTGAGAACACAGTAAAGAAAGATTTCGGCGCATACAAGTGCAAGAGGACCTCAGCAAAATGCCAAACCAATGCACTATATTAAACACTACGCTTACTGGAAATATATGTTATAGTGATTGGCATGAGGTAAAGTCCCGGGCCTGTAGTATCATTTGAATAATATTTAAGGAACCGTAAGCTGACATCATAATCTTTAAAACAAAGTCGTTCGGTTTGAAAAGAAAAGGCAATCAAAGTTACAATAATTGTAGCACATAAATGAACTTCATGGTAATTGATCGGTAGACTCCCTATAACTCGGATTGCGCATATATCCATTCGTAGCGAAGTCCTTACTCTACCTCACACTGCAGTACCAGCATCAGTAAATCGTTGCTCATGTCGGCTAAAAGGGCAAGTGCGCGCACGGCTGGTAGCATAATACTGGCTTAAGTAGTCAAAGGGCTTACAACTCTACAAGGGAGAGATGCAAAAATTGTGATGAACGGATGCACGCAAAAATACCCTGGCAAACGATTAAAGGACAAAGATCTTCGTAAAATTTTCCAACCTACTCGTATAAACAGATTGCATGCAGCGGAAAAGCTAATTGAATTCTTCGACTGTTAAGCGGCATATACATTGGTCAAATTCTCATCAAGCATGTAAGAGTGTATTAGTGAAAATGAGACGCGTATACGTTGTGTGTCTGCTTGAAGCAAAATCAAAATGTTTGGATTTTTCGTCAACCAGGTAGACATGCTTGATATAGTGCATATGCGTGATTGACTGATTGATCATGCATTTGCTAATTTTCAGCTGGATAGCGACGAGACAACATCGCAGGCAGACAGCGGAAGTTTTTTTAAGGGGTTTAATATGTGCGAAGATGGAGGATAACAATTTTATTTTGGATCTAGAAGTTGTGGAACGTAAAAGTAAAACAATATAGCGACAGTAGTATAAAAATTTGTATAATTTTGGGTGTAATCATTTGAAGAAGTTGATCATATGCCTGCCTCCTCGTACATGCGGAGGAAATTTATAAAATCAATCGGTGATCTTAATTACTGTTCATTCAGGTGATTTTCCTGTGAAAAATTGTTTTATTTTTTCAGCCATTCTTTCATCTACACCCGTTTCTTCCGCATATTTTTACTTTTCTTCTTCAAAGCTACCGCTGGTCCCAAAGCGATGCAGCAACCGTCCGTGTCACTCACATTTTCTTTTTTAAAAAAACCGATTTAAGTTGAAATCGCACAAGAAACCGCACGTGCTTTCACTTCAAAATTGAAGTAAAAATGAATGCTTGAAGACTCATGCTTGATGTGTGTATATAAAACATCAAACAGAATTTATTAATACACTCTCTCATGCTTGAAGAGAATTTGACCAATGTACTCGTATATGTCGCTTTAAAACCAAACAAAGCCCCTATCAACGAAGTGTGATGATATGGACCGGACAAAGAAAATGAGAAGATATCTACTAAGGAAAATGTTACAGGCAACTAAAGTGACACGGATTGCAGTCGTTCATTCCGGTGCGGACAAGCCGTAATAGGATGACGTAGGCAACAAATACTGAACTTGAGTCATGTAAGCCAACGCCTGACGACGATTTGCAAAAACGTTAAGCGCACCACCACCATAATTATAACGTGAAGATGATTAAATGGCGGTATGAAATGTTAATATAGCACACGGTTTCCATACCTTGATATCTATAAAGGGACCTAGCTTTCTTTTGATCAACAAACCGTCAATCATATACCGACAGCATCGAACGTAGATGAACAGTTACAATACCCTTAAAAGGAATCAAAGAGGTCGCCTTTAACGTTACTGAGTCTCAACGCGCCCCTATAAAGATACCCCTGGTTTGATGGCAAATCCAGACAAAGAAACTTGGAAAACAACGGCATGTGAACAAGGCGACCTTTCAGAGAAGAACGAGGAAAGAGCATAGGCTGGTCAGAAGAAAACAGGAAGATCACAATCGAGGGCTTAGAGAGACGCTACTTGAACAAAAATCACTGCTCCTTTCTCTCGAGGCATAATATAAGACTGTGATCATCCCAGTCCTGCTTTAACACTGTCTAAATCAGATGAAAAAGCTATCGGACGCCTGAAGATAAAAGTTCTTCTGGTAATTTTCGCCCCCGTTAGCATCAATAAAGATGGGAAAAATGAACATTTCCACAATGAATTGTATGAGCTTTACATCGATTCCGAAATCTTCAGCTCGGCTTAGATAGCTAGGACACCTAGCGCATGGTCACCAGCTTCCCAGCCCAAATCAAAGAGAAAAAAGCGGTAAAGGACAACCTCATCCTATGAAGTGCACACAGATTAAAGGAGACCTCAGCAAACTTCGTGTTCGCCGATTGGTCGAGCCGACTGGTAAAAAGATCGCACTAGCTGGACAGGCATATTACCTGACGCCCTTGTCCACCTTGGATTGTAGCTCTATCTAAGTAAGTAAGCAACTGCGAAGACATGCAAATGCCCAATTGAAATACAATTCTAATTGAGTCAACTTTCAAGGGTCACAGAACAAATGGTAATACATATTACATACGAGTACAATGAGATTACCATTATCAGGAAACACAAATTTATAATAAAAAAGTGTTTCAGATACAGTTAAAAGAGTTAAAGTGCGAGGCTGTAGATAGCTCATAGACGATAAAGCTTGCTGGAGATGTTTTTTCATTGAGCCTTAGGCCTGCCGTACACAGTAACGCAATCTAATTGAACCGCCACTTCAAAGACAAACGCCCAAGAAAACTAACCAAATAACATTTTCGTTCTATGTTCTATATTTACCTTGGTATCTACTTGTAATTGATTTTTCCTCAATCACAAAGACGTTCAATAACTTGCACGATTTCTAAAATTTGTCTAAAATAAATATAATAACGTTCCGACTAATTGGATTTAATAGAAAAATCACATTAGAAAACAATCCCCAGAACCGATGCACACATCTATTAAAGATTAAATTCTATAAATGACTAGAATACATAATTCACGAGAGCGGAAAGTTCTATTATTATTCCGCCGAACATATTCTTATGCAATAGATACGGATAAAGAGAAAGCAAAGAGCACAAACAAAGCAGTCAGGCAGTGTAGATACTTTGCAAATTACGACTAATTCGCACTTTTTGATTTCAAAAAGTTATTGATTTCTACTACGCATTGAAAGAAAGATGTGAGTGAGGCCTATTGCCTTTAATTTTGTTTTCCTTTTTTCTTGCTTCACTTGATTCGAAAACGAAAAACATATTTAACACATTTTTATTGGGAAAAATGAGACTAAAAAACCATGGTACTCACGACATCAATATGTTATCCACTTCCCGGCGAAAGAAGGTACAAATCGATTTTACCACATCCATTGGAGGGCGTAACAGGTAAACAAAACTTTTTAAGGTTAAACAAACTCGTAAAAAACAAAATAAAATGTTAAAATATTATATTACACAATTTTGAAGTACAAAAACTTTAGTAAGGCACTGATTTCGTTTAGGAGAAAAACCGAAACTATCGTCTTGATGCAGCTAAACGTCAGACAGTTCTCTCAAGACTTGACTGGCCAACAACCATTACTTGTTTAACCACCATGCGCTGGGATCTGTGTCAGCTGGTGGTTATGTTTGTGGTTGTGCTGTGAATGGTTAGAGTAAAGTCTCCTTTGTTTATCCACCACCCGTTGCCAATATGTACACAATGGTGTCTCCGTATATGTACAAACCTTAGCACAAGTATCGTATTTGACGTGCACTTACTGGCGTAGGATCTTACAGTACATCATTGATTGCACTTGAATCCGGCTAATTACTAACTCCGACCCAACCAGCAGCGTAAAGCTTCACGTGCCAAACACCCGCTCTATCACGTACCATAATTCGTTTTCAAATATGACGGGTGCGACGTTTATCTTGTCTTTTATTATGTTAGGTGCTAATGTAATTCTAGGCGCACTCTAGGCAAACCTGAGAGTGAGTCTCACATTACCAGCTAATTGACATGAAACATCAAGGCTGCCAAGTGGTTTTGGGGCTTAAAGCTTCAGCTATCGTTTCTAGAAAGTAGTTGGCAAGGTTGGTCAAGCAACGAATGAGAATGTAAACAAAAATAGCAAGAATGTCAAAAAAGAAAGTAGAAAAGTACATTTTTTGTTTTTGCTGGTATTATGCAAGTGTTACACTACATACTCGAACAAATACTCGTGTTTACGAGAATGACAGATTTTGTCGATATGAATGGATTGAAGGTGCATATTCAATGCAGCAAGCCTATCAAATGGCCAGCAAATCGGAAACTGAAAATGAAAGCAAATATGGTCGCATTTATTTCAGCAAGGTTAATTGAAAGTGGATAATTCATTATGAAAACAATAATTGTATTACAAAATGTTTTCGGGTGTCAAAATGTTAACTGATAATTTTTTAATTGAAGTTGACATTAGTCATAAGTTTCCATAGATAGACGTCATCTTTGGTGATGTAAGAAACAACATTTTGTTTCAAGCAGAGCAATCTTAACATAAGAAAAAACAATAGATATTCATTTGCTTTTAGTATGGCAAATAACGATCTGTAGAAAATTGTGGCAAATTTTTGTTTTGCTCCAACCATTGGATGCCTTAAGTGTCGCGAAGACCTAAGTGGCATCACTCCCCCTTCTTTTTCTGTACGAACACTCAGGCAATGAACTAGACATTTGTACTATTTTTTCACAAGAAATAAAGACAGCGATTAGGTGATAAAGTACCTATAGTACTATATACAACGATTAGTATAAGGCCTCGTAGAAGTAGCATCTACCGACAGGTGCTGGTTCCTTAAATGACGAGAATGAGCCTCTGCAGTCGAACATCTTGCAGCTCTGCTAATAAGTCCTACTTCACACCTCCCCGTGGCGCCATCTGGGAATCTCACTAGAGATTGCGAAGTGAAGGGGGCAAATGGCGAGTTTCCTGCGCCATAAACCAGGATTAGTGTCAAGACCTTATCCGGGCTACTCCGACATATTTGGAGCTCAGGCCGGAAAGGATTTCCAGGACTTAGTCAGGGTCTTAGAAAAGAGATGGTGGCGGACGAGCCCTTTAAGGACCAACGGCAGCGCTCACATCCCGGAACGGGTTACCACGTTCTAGGGGCATTAAAAATGGAACTGGTCCTCCAGGTTGGGGGTTATGCCGCCGGGGTAACTGCCCGGCCATTTTAAAAAAGCATAAGTTACGAAGCATCAACAAGCCTCGGATATGGACGGATCTACTGTTGACAACCCACGCAAACGATTTAAGGACAATGAGCTTCGGATATGCACGTGGAACCGCCATAACCGCCATTCAAGGAATGCGATGGGATGGGCCGGACAAAAAGAAGATGAAAAACTGCGACATCTACTACGGCAATTGCTATCGACGGCAAAAGCAGCGCTTATTTGGATGCGGATTTGTTGTCGGCGGCAGACTAAGACAAGAAGTCCTCAGCTTCCGGCATGTGAACGAGCGCCTCGTAGCAATCAGCATCAAGGCTAAATTCGCCAACATTAGCCTTATATGCGCGCATGCCCCCCCAGAGGAGAAAGATGACAACACCAAGGATGCCTTCTACGAGCTCCTCAACAAGACCTACGAGCAATGCCCTCGCTATGACATTAAAATTGTCCTCAGTGATTTTAATGCAAAGCTAGGAAGAGAGGGTATCTTTGATGGAACAATCGGAAAATATAGCCTGCACAACACCACCTCCGATAACGGATTCAGGCTAATCGCCTTTGCGACGGGGCGAAACATTGTCGTGGCTAGCACGCGGTTCCCACATCTCGACATACACAAGGGGACTTGGAGAACTCCTGATCAATCAACAGTCAACCAGATTGATCACATTGCGATCGACGCAAGACACTCCTCCAGTATTATGGATGTCCGTACGCTCCAAGGAGCCAACATCGACTTTGACCATTACCTTGTTGTAGCCAAGGTACGGTTGCGGATATCCCAAACTACGCCAAGACAAACTAATGCTGTAAGAAAATTCGACGTCAGACGGCTACAATCGCAGGAGATCGCCAAGTCCTTTTCCTATCGAGTGTCTCTTAATCTCTTAAGAGGTCCAATGCTGCCAGCATCAAGCATCGAAAACCATTGCAAACACTGCCAAAACGCCATCAGAGATGCCGCTTCTGATGTGCTGGGTTTCACTCGTCCACCTCAACGAAACCCCTGGTTCGATGATGAATGCCGGCAAGCACATGCAGCTAAGCAAGATGCATATAACGCGGCGCTGCTTAGAAAGACCAGAGCTGCTCATGAGCTCTATGAGCGAAGAGGAGAGGCGAACACCGGCTTCTCAGGAGGAAGAAGAAAGAGCATGAGAAGCGCGCGATCGAGGAAATTGAGGGATGCTACTCCAGGAATGAGGTTCGGAAGTTTTGCCAAAAGGTAAAAATAACATGCCACGGAAACAAACCCCGAACCGAAGCCTGTAAAGATGAACAAGGGAACATCGTGATAGAATCGCAGTCGATGCTGAGGATTTTGAAAGACCATTTCTGCAGACTGTACTACGGCGATGACGGAGCAAATACCGCTGTCAGACAGAATCAACCTTTCAACTTGGACGATGATGACCAACAATTCCGTCCACCCGACCTGGATGAAGTGAAGATAGCTATATCGAAGCTTAAGTTTAACAAAGCTGCTGGAGTGGATGGCCTGACTGCCGAGCTCTTCAAAGCGGCAGGCGATGACTTGATAAGGAGCATACACCAACTCATCTGTAAAATGTGGTCGGACGAAAGTATGCCCGATGAATGGAACCTCAGCATTGTTTGTCCAATTCTCAAAAATGGATGAGGGTGTTCTTGGCTGCTTCGAGACAAAAATTCTTCGGGCGATCTTCGGTCCTGTCTGCATTGACGGTGAGTGGAGGAGGAGATACAACGACGAACTGTATGAACTGTACAGCGACATGGACCTAGCCAGAAGAGTGAAGATCCGAAGACTGAGTTGGCTGGGTCATGTAGAGCGCATGGATACCAATGCTCCGGTCCGTAAAGTCTTCGAATCCGCTCCCGAGGGAGAGCGCAGTAGGGGAAGGCAAAGACTCAGGTGGCGCACGCAAGTGGAATAGGACCTCAGCCAACTTAGCGTGCGAAACTGGAGGCAGCTAGCCAGGGATCGAACTGGCTGGAGAAGCTTGTTGACTGAGGCCCAGGTCCACCCCGGACTGTAGCGCCACCTAAAGTAAGTAAGTAAGTACAAGCGCCCTCTAGTTAGCGCCGAGCATCTGCAGTCTGATGGGAAGGTAAACGTATACTCATGGAGTGGAGTTCTCATCATCAATCTGATTAAAGATTAAAGCCCAATTGTCAGTGGAAGCCCTCCCATATCCTGCCAAATCTCCTTTAGGCTCCCAGATTGCTGAATTTGGCTTGGATGTTTCGACTTGACATTTTTACTATCCCGAAGAGCATACCTAGCTCCACTTGACATCGTTGAGCACTTAATGAAGCGACCCAGCGCGCTTTCTTCTATTTATTAAGAAATCGTAGATGATTGACGGAAAGCCCCTTTCTAGTAAACTTATCGTTGATCACGTCTGGGGCCGCATTTACTTCGTAGTAGACAGTCAACAGACGTAATTCAACAAACAGTACATCTATATCATCTACGAGTACATATGTTTGACCATAGACATCAGAACTCTTGATGGCGTTAAGCAGTGAATCGACCCCATGCACAATAGCAGAGGACACAGAATTCCGCTTTGCAGGCAACGTCTGTAGACTTCTATGGATGTCTACGCCGTATTGCATGGCCGAGTTACACATGCTGTCAAAAGGGACTTTGTCGAAAGCTTTGTCCATGATCAGAAGCTCGGCACGAAGCTCTTCTCCTTAAGTACACTTTTAATTCCACCACCATATTTTGAAGCAGCATCTGCTGCGATGATATTGTGCATCTTAGGCATTGTGCGCATATGCAAAGTAGGTTTGCCTACATAAAGCTCTACCATTATCCCTAATATTTTTTATATGAAAAAAGTCAGACTGATAAGTCTGAAGCTCTTGACAAGAGTGTAGTCATCTTTTCTGATTTTCGCCTGGAGTTCCATATGTAGCAGTATAGATTACCTCCTAAGTTGCCATAGCTGGTCTTTACTTTTTTAGTTTTTTCTTAACTACTCGTATATAAGCTGTGCACGGCGTAAATGCTAAGCAATTCAACTTGGTCTCTAAATGTGCCTACCCCAAAATTGAAACCAAACCATGTATAAATGCTCCGCTCTGCCACGTGAGACTTCTCTTTCGTACATGAGTCGACTGTGCGTAGCTGTTCAAGCGGCATGAAACATCAGCAGTACCGCAAGTCTATCGTGGATCTGCAATTTTCAATTTAGATAGAGGAACACTTCCTAGGTAGCTAACCGACTTAAACGGACACTTTCGTTGTACAGAGATGAGTTCTTTCGTTTACGACACTGCTCCTCCATTATACCTTCAAATTGAATGAAATTAAGCACTCCAAAAGAGTTGTCTTATTGAACGGCACTTCATTTGGGTAGCTCCGGTGGTCTATACAGAGGAAGTCAAGCTTCCAATAATATTGCTCTGACGTTGGACCACACGAAGCATCCGAGTAGGAGCACAGACCGTCATTGAATGGATAATCGCGTGGGCTGCAATAGAACAATCTCTTAGTAACCAGAGCAACATCTATAAGTTTGTTAAAATACAGATATTGATGTAGCTAGGTCCCAAGGTATCTGCCTGCATTTCAAGCATCAAGTGGGTGAGTGGCCGGATCTCAAGTGATAATGAACTGTTTTCTAAGTCGGAGGGTTCGGTGTTCGAATCCCAGCCGTGCTCGAAAGACTTGCATTTTTCAACAAGCCAGCTCTCACTGACAATTTAGGCTCCGCGTTAGATGCCACCCATGGAGCAAAAGAACCACTGAGCCCAGACATCTCTCTTCTCTCTTTTTTCAATTTTCCAAAAAAAATTAGCTCATGCTGAGGCTTTATAAGTGAAGGTATTCATAACCACTTGAGTATTAAGTTTTTTTTTTTTTTAAAAAGCGAGGAGCGGAGAGGTTAAGACTGTAACAGTCAAACAAGAAACACTGCTCTATAAGAGGCACACTCCGAACAAGTTCCACCTAGCGGGTAGTTGAAGAAAATGCTTGCATTTAAGAGAAGTACGGTATGTGTAACGCAACTCCAGGAGTGAACTGCTTTTCCCAGCATACTTTTAAATAGATAGGCAAATACCTCCACGTGGTAACCACCGGGTATTGTTCAATATCCATCCAGACTGGGCTTGCTAAACTTATAAGCGATATAAACTTATAAACGGGACAGCTGATGGATTCAACGATGGAAACAATTCTGAAACAAATGAAACCTTATCCGGGCTACTCCAACATCAGGCCGGTAAGGATTTCCGAGGCTTAGTCAGGGTCTTGGAAAAGAGATGGTGGCGGAAAAGCTCTTGATGGACCTACGGCAGCACTTACATCCCACAACGGGTTACTGGCTTTCGGTCCGACCCCTCGGTCTAGGGGTATCAAAAATGGAACTGGCCCTTCAAGTTGGGGGTTGTGCCGCCGGGGTAACTACCCGGCCATGGAAAAAAATACAAAAGTTACGAACCAACAACAAATCTCGGATACGGACGGATCTACTATTGGCAATCCATGCAAATTAACTAAGGACCATGAACTTCGGATATGCACGTGGTTCCTTAACAAGAAAATGCAGCCGAACAACTAGCGGAAGCCCTAGACTGCTGCAAAGCAGACATAACCGCCATCCAAGAAATACGATGGGATGGGCCGGACAAAAAGAGGATGAAAAACTGAGTATCTACTACAGCGATTGTAATCGGCCGCAGAAGCAGCTCTTATTTGAATGCGGATTTGTAGTTGGAGGCAAACTAAGAAGACTTGGGTTTTCTGTATGTGAACGAGCGTATCGTACCAATCCGTATTATAATTAAATTTTCCAATGTTGGCCTTATATGCTCGATACCTTTAATGTCAAAAAACGATTTTGAAAAAGCGATGCGCTGTCATGCGATTTCTTTAACATCATTCCTGAAAGAATACTGCAAAACTTACTCGCAAACACAATGGCACAATCTTAAAAAGTCCGTCCAATAACTCGCATACGCCGATGACATTACCATAAACTGAAGAAATTATGCTTATGCAAGTATTGAGACGGAAGCGCCGAAAATGGGGTTAGCGGTCAACGAGGGAAAGACCAAGAATTTGCTGTCATGCATAGGGACACGTCACACTCAACAGATATCACTTTGAAGTAGTTAGGACTTTGTCTACATAGGCTGCGCTATCAATTCAGACAAAGACACCAGAGAGCTGAGATCAAACGAAGAATAACTCTTGCCAATCTTGCTAGTCAAGAAGGCAATTGACTAGCAAAGCCCTCACTCGAGCAACAAAAGTTACTTTATAGGTATATAATATAAGACCTTAATAATCCCAGTCTTTCTATATGACGCAGAGGCATGGACATTATTCCAAATGTATGAGGGTGGTCTCAGCTGCTTTGAGAGAAAAATTGTTCAAGTGATTTTCGGTACCGCCTGCATAGACGCTGATTATAGAAAAAATTGTTCGGATTGCAGTGGTGGCGCCATGGCGCGATGGTCAACTCATTGGACTCTCACGCAGAGGGTCTGTGTTCGGTTCCTGGCTGGGTCATCAATAATATTTCAAATCGCCATCCCTCTTTCGGCGGGCAATAGCAAACTCCCGATAGTAAAAATTGCCTACGAAAAAGCTTCTTTGGAGTTCCGTTCGGATTCTTCGATAAACCGTAGACCCCCCGCTCAGATGTGACAAAATTGACAACATGAGCAACACAAATGAGTGTTGAGAAGCTAGGCCGGGCTGCCAGCGCCATAGTATTTTTTTTGTTTTCGTTCGGATTGTACTTTTACTTATAGTTTGCGCTGCTCTATGTTTTTCTTCATAAGTCCAACCATCACTCTGGATTGGTTACGGCTTATAATTCTCTTCCTACAACAAAACCAATTTACCAATAGTATTTTCAGAAACACATGTTTATTCAACATTTTTAACTTTTTTTTTCTACTTATGAACTTTCGACGCTAACCAAAAATGCAACAAAATTACTTCGGTGATGCGATCACAGATTTATATGCACGATTCATTTCGAACGTTTAGTGTGATAGACAAAATGACGGGGAATGATTCCCTTTGAATTTTTAGTGGAACAGAATTTTGAGATCTTCGAACAATCGTTTCCCCCGACTGACGTTTAGCAGAATTATGCTGAATACCTTCCACATGAGTTGTTATGTCAGCTCTGTAGGCAGCCCGTCTGCGCCAGAAGCTTTATTAGGTTTATTTCCAACTTAACTTGGTCTTGGTCAGGCGGTGACCATCATCGTTGTTATACAGTTCCAGCACCGTCTACGACTCTAATACTTGCTGTCCTTCTGCAGCTTGACAGACTTTCACACATCCTGGAATAATGAAAAAGTGTCTGACGTCCCTCGTAATATAACATTGCACGTGCAAAGCCGAAATTCGTTGTGCTGAAAACGATAGCTGAGTGTTTAACATTAAATTCGCCTGTATCTGAAGGGCCCCATCCCGGGCTCTGAATACGTCGAGTTTGTTCTAAAGAGGAGTGTGCACCAAGTAGCTGACTAGGGCCATGGATGACGCTGTTGATCGCTTAATAGGATTCATTCGCTGCTGTCCATTGGAACTGGAAATGCCTTAATTCGAACTCTTTCGTTCGCCCCCTGTCTGCATATACCAATGACGTCCCGCAGGAGTGGAGTACCTTAGTTTTAGTCAAAGGTACTAGGGGCTAAAAGCCAACAACGCTTGACCACCACCACTGAAGACCTGGATAATTGTACTGCAGTCACTTTATTACTGAACGCTTAATGATCTTTATTTATTTTATTTATTTATTATTAAATTAGCAATACAATACTATAAGACAATTCGTCTTTTGGAAGTATGGATTTTAAATTTTAAAAATTTTAAATAATTTCTTTACAGTTTATAATTTGTAGGGTAAAAACAACAAGTTCAGATCGTATTAATTTAAGTTGATAAGAATATGAACCGTTTTTTCTGAAAGGCGGTATAAGAATTGATTATCTGCAATCCATGCGGTAGATTGTTCCAGGCACGAATTGCAGATACAAGAAAGGATCGTTCACCAATACAATGTGTGAAAGAGGGTATTATTAGTTTTTTACCTCTATTAGATTGGGCAAATCTTATCATTTCAAAGAGGTAACTTGGAGATTTAGTATTAATAACTTTGAAGAGTTTTAAGATATTCCGAAAGTTAAAATACAGATCTAGCCTCAGACCAAAAATAGACGACGACAAGTAGGACACACTGCTCGACCGGGGAATATTATAAATAAGAAGAACACAGTCATTAAATGCAACATTTAGCCTATATTTACAAACAGAATCTAAGTACGGATACACAGAACAATTAAGCAAAAGGTGGGGCAATTTTATTGTTTTGATCAATCTTTTTTTGACAATGGGACTCAGATAGTACGCTAAATATAGCAATCTGCGGAGTCCGCAATAAACGTTCCGTAGAGAATCTTTAACTCCATCGCAGCATGTAAGGGAGCAGTTAATATGAAACCCAAGATATTTTACAGACCTGATGGCATTGATGGGGTTGCCATCAAGAACTATAGGTAACAAATCATTTAGACGAAATTCGTGAAGTGAAAATACAATAGATATTGCCTTAATGGGGTTTAGCTTCAATTGGTCTTCAGACCAATTTGAAATGCTATCAAGATCTTCGTTCATCCTGGCAATACCATCTTCCATTAAGCCAATAGGACGTGAAAGGTATATAATTACGTCGTCGGCATACATGTGTATTTTGCATTTTTCAACAATCCCTGGAATATCATTGATGAAAAGACAGAATAACGGAGGTCCTAGTACAGAGCCTTGGAGAACCCCCACTCGATCAGCTTTAGGATTAGAGTAACCTAGTTCAGTGCCGACCGTCTGTACTCTATTTCGCAGCTATTCACTACACAATTGATGGGAAGAATTCAAAAAATTAAATTTGTTTTTCATTTTCGAAAGAAGGCGAGAATGGTCAATGCAGTCAAAGGCTTTGGAGAAATCTAGTAGGACTGCGATACAAATATCATTTCTATCTAACGCAGATCTAATGTCAGAGGAAACTTTTAGGACACCAGATTCGCAGCTATCCTGACTCCGAAAACCAGATTGCCATTTGGAGAGTATATTTTTTTCATGCAGAAAACTTTGCATTTGAGAAGATAGTATCTTTTCAAAGGCTTTTGACAGAGAACACAAAATACTAATAGGTCTGAAGACAGCAGAGAACTGGGGATTTCACTTTTTAGGAATAGGAATGATATATGCTCTTTTCCATATTAGCGAAAATTGAGAGCTATAGATACAGATATTAAAAATATGGTGTATATACGAGGGCGGGTCAATAAGTCCGTGACTTTTGGATTAAAACACAGATTTTTTGATAAAAAAATAATTTTATTTTTCAACGTAGTCTCCCTTGAGCTCTATACACTTTGTCCAACGCTTCTCCAATTTTTTAATCCCTTCCAAAAAAAATGATTTGTCGAGGTCCTCAAAATAGGCCTTTGTTTGCGAGATGACTTCATCATTGGAGTCAAATCTTTTTCCACCAAGCCATTTCTTCAGGTTTGGGAACAAGAAGTAGTCGCTCGGAGCCAAATCTGGAGAATAGGGTGGATGAGGGAGCAATTCATAGCCCAATTCATGGATTTTTGCCATGGCAACTGCGCATGCGTTTGTGGTCGAGTGTGAGCAAACGCGGCACCCATCTTGCGGAAAGTTTTCTCATGCCCAAGTGATCATTCAAAATTGAAACCACTGAGCCATGCGAGATCCCTACGGCTTCCACAATCTCTCGCACGTTCAATCTTCGGTCGGCCAACACCATATCGTGAATTTTTTCGATTGTTTCGGGTGTAGAGACCTCAACTGGGCGTCCAGGACGTTCGGCATCTTCAGTGCTTCTACGGCCACAACGAAATTCAGTAAACCACTTTTTTATTATTGAAATCGATGGTGCAGAGTCCCCATAGTATTTATCAAGCTTAGCCTTGGTCTCGGTAATGGTTTTTTTTTCGCAAGAAATAATGCTTAATAAGCACACGAAATTCACTTTTTTCCATTTTCTCCTCAAATTAGTGAGTAGTCTGATAAAAATAGCTGTCAAACACAAACTAACTGACGCAGCAAGTGTAAATTGTGACAGGAGTCAACTGACAGATGCCTGTTGACAGGAGCAGTGTTGCTGTTTCAGTAAAGAGGTCAGAAATTCAAAAAGTCACGGACTTATTGACCCGCCCTCGTAACAAATAATGTGAGGGAGTATAAGCTTTAAAAACCGGGGGGAGATACCATCAGGTCCAATGGCATTTGATTTAACTGAGTTAATGGCATTAAAAACATCAACTCACTGACTGGCTTCATTAGGAGATAAGGAACACTTACTATCAGATACTACACCTAAGTTTTTCAGATTTTTCCGCAATTGCTTAGAACCCAAATTAGGTTCGAGCTTATTTATAAAATAAGACTTCTTGGCATTGCGAGTAAGGACAGTGACTTCATTTTTTAAGGAAGTATATTCAAGCTTATTTTTAAGCGTCGGATAACGTTTGAATTTTTTATAAAGACGCTCTCGTTCAGTAATTTTACATTGAATTGCTCTACTATACCACGGACACGGACGAAAATTAATATGTTTAGTTACAACAGGCACGAAATTGACTAGTTTGTTAAAAAACAAAAAAAATTGATGAAAAAAATGGTCTTTTCATGAAGACTGAATAATTCCCGTAAAATGAAGATACAAAGAGTAAAGTAGCCTAGTTGCTTTCTGGGTGTTCTATTGTAACAGCTCTTACCGCACTCGATCCCATAGTTAAAATGTGTGCATATGACCGGCTCTCTGGTCTGGAGATTGTGCTTCGTATAGGTTAAATCCTTTTCATTATTTAAAAGAAAGTAATCGTAAGACAAGTAGCAACCACAAATAGTGGAGTATTTAAGTCGCATATAGCGTTTGGACTCTAATGTCTCGATCGCGATAGACTGAACTCGTATTTATTACTCGTATTCTTGACATAAATATACTATATTTATTACTGTCGTGTTGTACCTAGAATGTGTTAAGTAAATACAAATTCTTGTACTTATCAAGTACCTACCACTTTTAAGAACAATCAGCCAAATTCCTCTACTCTAATTGTGTTACTTGATGGTGACTCCTATTTGAAATTTTCTTTGGAGCCGCGCATATTTCAAATGAAGAAAACATTATTGTACCTGAGTACCTTCGCTTCGAATAGGTTCGCACCCAAGCGATATGATTCCCCAGATAGACTAATTGCAACACTTGAATGGAATTTGATAAGAAATGTTTATTAATGCAATTGAAAAGATAAAAAAGCTGGGCTTGGGCGGAAGTTCTACAGTCTTCAATCGCATCGCATCGCATCGATATGGTACTTTGTAGACTTAAAGGGTTCTTCCAGGCTTTTTACATATTCCTGTTGTTTAGGCTTACAATTGCAAATTTAGAAAACAAGTGTACAGGTAAGGTTCAATATTTATATGGATCTATTCAATTGCTTAAAGGAATGACAACGTACTTGTAGATCTTAAGACTGTCGTTTGCTACTGGGCCAGTTGGTCTACATATCGTCCCGGTGACGGAAATCAAAAAATTGGACACATCATCCCGGAATACTGTACTCACATAGTGTACACCTTTGCTGGATTGGACATTGATGGGAAGATAATAAGTCTGGATCCAGGGTTAGATATCCAAAATGGTAAGAGAGATATTTTTAGTATTCCCATTTGAAAACTGAGATGAATCTGAACTCTTGAAAAGGTGGCTTCAAGGACATGGTTGCCTTAAGGGAACGAGATAAAACTGGGTGCTTAAAAATTCTACTTGCCATTGGCGGATGGGGAGAAGGTTCCGAAAAGTATTCACTTGTAAGTTTGAGTCATCTTAACGGTGTACGAGTACATACTATATGCTTATTATTTATTTTCTCTCAATAGATGGCAGAATCAGAGAGTAATCGAGAGAAATTCGTTGAGAGTGTTGTACGTTATTTAATCTACTATGGATTCGATGGAATTGACATTGATTGGGAGTACCCAACTCAGCGAAACGGTCTACCATCTGATCAGGAAAACTTCACCAAACTTTTGATTCTGCTGAAGGAAAAATTGAAGCCAAGGAATAGAATTGTTACTGCCGCAGTAACCGGAGCACTTGAAGTAACGAAAATTGCTTATGAAGTCGAATCGATTTGCAAGGAGCTTGATTACGTTTCGATCATGGGTTACGACTTCCATGATGTAAATCTGACAAGTATCCATTCGCCACTAAAAGCTGAACACCGTGAGGAACGGCATACTATTTCAGATACTATAGATTACTATGTTCAAAATGGATGTCCAGCGGAAAAAATAATTTTAGGAGTGCCAGCATATGGAAGGACATTTACTCTCAAGGATGCTCGTATTACTAAAGTGGGAGCAAGTGTTTCTGGAGCTGGAAAACCCGGGGAATATACCCGAGAGAGTGGCTTCTTAGGATACAACGAAATTTGTGAAATGCAGAGCAAACAAAAGAACTGGAAGAAAGTGTATCTTGATAAAAACGCTGCCGTATATGCCCACAATAGTAAACTTTGGATTAGTTATGATGATGAGCAAACTATCAAACAGAAGGCGGAATATGTTTTAGAAGAAGGTCTAGGTGGGATGATGATATGGTCCATCGATACTGATGATTTTAGAGGAACGTGTTCGAATGTATCATTCCCCCTGTTGAGTGCCATAAACAAAGGGTTAAAACGGGATGTAAAGATAAATGATAAAACAAAGTAGTTTGAGTACCGTTTTTTCTATTTTTCTATTTAATTAGCCATTACGGGTACTATTTTGCGTTGGTTTACCGAATGCACTTGGTAAGCTAAAGTATTTGATTCTTTTCACAACTTATAATTGATTGTCACCAACGAGGGTAAATAATTTGCACTTGAGGTCCTTACCACTTGCGCGTGTGACTTTAAGTGAAGCCTTTCTGTTCCTATGTCTGCGCTGTTCTTCTAGGTTGGAATCGAGCACTGACAATAATGCTGGTGTTCATTCGCATTACAAGTCGCAGCCATTCTTGGCAACAAATGTGTACTTACGCCACTTCGAAGGTAAAAAATCGGCAAATGTAACTCTTCGTTTAATTTCTGATGAGGTGTCTTTATAGTATAGCCTAGGTATACAAAGTTTTTGAATACCTTAAATTTAAAGCAATCTATTGCGACGATACGTCGATGTCATGTGTCTGTTGACAGCTTTTTCCATCATGTACAATTAAACGAATTTATGCCGCCTCTTTGACAATCCTTTCTCACATCAGGGGTCTCGTAGAGATCGTTTCCACCCTTTAAAGAACAGCGATGGTTCTCCATCATTGTTCTGTATAATGAAGTTGAGGAAGGATAATTATAAGCATGATTCTAAAAGCTTGTCTCTATAAATCCCGGAATATGCGGTCTTAAAATACATAAGAACTGGTGTGTACCGATTTGCACATCTTTGGCTTTCTCCAAGATCTGTCGTATTGTGAATATTCGATCGATAGTGGATTTACAGGGCCTAAAACCTTACTAGGTCGATAGGCCAGACTATCAAGGTCTTTTCCTGTCGCGGTCGATTGGCTGCCTCGTTCGTGCAATTTAACGCCGCTTGACTATTGTCTGTGGGGCTACGTTAAGTCATTGGTTTATACCAACAAGCCGACGACGTTGGAAGAGCTCAGAGCCAATATTGAACGCGAAATAGCGGCCGTTTCGTCCAAAATGTGTGGCCGAGTCGTTGAAAATTGGGTCCAACGAATCGACAGCTGCAGACGTGCCCGCGGTGGCCATATGAACGAAGTCGAGTTCCATCCATAAATGTTTTGATTGAACTTCAAGCCGATAAAAAAGGTTTTGAAATATCTCAAATGGTTTGCGATTTATTTTTAAAAAATATTGTCAAGTCCTTATCGGAAAACCCTTTAGATTCCGTCTGAATAAGTTTGAATTGGCACCGGAGATAAATCGGGCATAGTTTTATTTTTTATTTCCTTGTGATATTGGGTCTATAACTTAATTCGTGCGGTTTGCTAAGAGATGGCGTAACTTGTATTATTCCATTGGAACACGCGTTGGAAAGCTACTGTCATTGTAAGTCATTTCAGTATATGTCATTCATTTGAAGAGTAAACAAAAATATTTTTTTTTCACTCAAATATGTCGAACTTTGTGCCTGAGAAAGTGTTTTTGCGGGGAGTTCTTCTTCATTACTTTAATATGATGAAAACTGCTGCCAAAAGTCATCGTATTTTGGTGGAAGTTTATGGTGAACATGCGCTAGCTGAGCGAACGTGCCAAAAGTGGTTTGCACGATTTAAAAGTGGTGATTTTTGCTTGGAAGAAGATGAACGTCCTGGGCAGCCAGGTTTGCAGATAAAGAACTGGAAGCGTTACTCTATGAAGATTGTTGCCAAACACAAGAAGAGCTCGCAGAATCTTTGAGTGTCACTCAAGCAGCCATTTTAAAACGTTTAAAAGCAGCTGGATATACTCAAAAGCAAGGAAATTAGGTTCCACATGAACTCAAGCCGAGAGACGTCGAAAGGCGGTTTCGCATGTCCGAAATGCTGCTGGAACGTCACAATAGAAAGTCATTTTTGCATCGGATTGTTACTGGTGATAAAAATGGATCCATTACGACAACCTTAAGCGCAAAATCATATGTGAAACCCGGCCAACCAGCTAAATCAACGGCAAAGCCGAACATCCATGGCGCGAAGGTAATGCTCTGTATTTGGTTTTTCATTTCATGTTATATGCATTTTTATTTAATTCAATTTAATAAATCTTAAATGCTATACAAAAAACGCTAAAAATTAGCTTAATTAACTTAAAATTATCTTATTCTAACTTACTGGCCCCATGCGGACACTCTAAGTTAAACCTAACAATTCAATTTTGTCTTTCGACTTACCGTACAGATCTTTATTTTTTATTTTTTACATTAGAAATAATTAAAACTAAGAAAACATATTTTTTTAAATTTAAAAACTTAGTGTATTAACATTTTTTATTATAAAATAAAACTTAAGACTAAAAGCTAAGAACTAAAAATGAACCTAAAATGAATCTTAATCTACTTAACCTACTTAAATTATCTTATTATATAAGTATTATTTCTTAGATATTTTTTTTTGGTGTGGTGTGGGTAACCACTTTTTTTCAGAGAGAGTAACCCATCTCTGTTGTAGTTTTTTTTTTTTTTTATTGTTTTAAATTTTTTATTTTTTTTTAATTTTTTTTTTTTGTTTTTTTTCTCAAACCTACCTTAACCCTACCTACACACCTATGTCAGCCGGCCATGTCTAAAAAAAAATAGGCAGACCCACTTTGCTCCCTAACGAAGCTATCAAGTATTGGAGGAATTCGACAATGGAGCTTCCCCTTCTTCTGCAAGCCACCAAAATTGTTGGTGCTGCCGAGCAACATCCCTCATGTCGCGACTCCCTACCGCCCTACTAAACCGGAGACGCTCCGCACTGCCGTGTGCGACATCTCTGTCATAGTTGAGTCGCCTGTCCGCAGCTGTTCGAGCGACGTGGAAGATTAACGGCACCGCTAATCTGTTCTGGATCAGACCTTTCATGTCGGGGTAGAGGAACGCTTCTGGAGGAATAAAGCCGTCAAAGCGAACTCTCTCATGATACAAATAATTGGGGTAGTAAGCCCCTGAGATCAGGTTATTCGACGAGGTCATTGCTCTTGCAATGTGCCTTCGAATCAACTTAATAACAAAATTGTCCACTCGTATTAGGTTAGCCCTATTGTACAAGACCTCATTAGGATAGAATTTTATGTCCTCAGACTCTGGTGTTCTGTATAAGCGAAGACAAGCCCTAAGGCAAGCCCTCTCAAACACCCGAATCTTTTCCAAAAGACTTGCTCTCACGTTGTACCACACGGGACAACCATATACAAGCATAGGCCGGATAAGGGCCATGTAGCAGATCACCTTTACCCTCGCATCGAGTTGCCTGTTATAAAACAGTCTCTTTGTAAGGGCAAAAGCACCTTTGGCTCTGGCCAGAGCAACATCTATATGTTTATTAAAATACAGATATTGATCTAGCCAGATCCCAAGGTATCTGACTACATTTCGACAAGCAAGTGGCTGCCCGTGTTGTCCAACGATCTGAAACTTTCGCCAATTCTTTCTGGTATCCGCAGAGGCCCCAGACAAAGGCGTCCTAAACAGAATGGTTTCCGACTTCTGAAAGTTGATCTTCAACTTCCAGTCGTCGCAATATTGTTTAATTTTATCGAAGTCACGTTGCAAAAGAATGTTTATAACCTCAATCTTTGGACCTAATCTGTACGCGATTAAGTCGTCTGCGTACGCTATGGCATGGTGAAGTGAACTTATCAGATCACTTGTGTAAATGTTGAAGAGGATTGGCGAATTAACCGCACCTTGTTGCAGACCGTTTTTAATGTTGAATGTACCAGTAGAAGTCACATCGCCATTTTTCACGATGAACTGTCTATCTGTGAGCATATTGAAAAGAATATACAGCAGTGGTTTACTAATACCCAGTCTGTCCAACTTGTAGAAGAGTCCCTCTAACCATACAGTGTCGAAAGCCTTCTCCAAGTCAATCAGGCAGGCACCAGTGCACTGTTTCTTGGCTTTGTTCCATTGGACATCAGAAACCAGTTTAGACGCGGCATGAATAACATCATGCCCCGCCTTGAAATCGAATTGATTATCCGGAACTATATTTCTGTCCTCAACCCACTTAGTCAGGACTCTATTGATAACTTTTTCGAAAACCTTACTGATATTTGGAAGGAGACTGATCGACCGGAGATTCGCCGGATTGGAGGTGTCTTTATCCCTTTTGGGGATGGGATGTACCACCGCAGTTTTCCAATGCGCTGGATAATGTGCATTATTCATTGCATTGTTAAACAGGGTGGTATAAATGTCCACCGCTTCTAGTGGGAGATGTCGAAGCAGAATGTTCGGTATTCCATCGTTTCCCACTGATTTTTTACTTCTAATTGTGTCGAAGATCGTTTGGAGTTCTTCCTTCGAGATGAACGGGGGTAGTTCCCTTTCATTGGCGATGACATTATTTGCCATATTCTCGTCACTGAACTGGGTGAAACCCGAGTTATCGATTCGCCAGTTCACTATTTCATTTCGAAGATAGAAATTGTGCAAAAGGACTCGATTTTCCAAGTCGTGGTTTGGGCCAATGGTGTCATTCGCCTTGTACACTTCCTGGAAAGTCGCTCCTATAGCCTCGACCTTCTCCTGCGGATCTTCGATCACAAAGAAGTTGTCATCATCAATAGCCTCATTTGGATCTATGCCTGCTGTTGAAAGTATGCGTTCATTGTCAGTCGTTCGGGCGATTTTAAGACATGAAAGGTCGTTCCTCCGAAAAATTTTATTTATTTGCGGGAACATATTCGGGTTGTTGGTGTTTACAGAACGAATTTTATTGTCCCAATACAAACTTACAGAAGACCTGTAATTTTCTTTTATTAATGTTTGGAGGTTTTTTGATCGACGACTTCAATGTCATAATCTCCGAGCTATGTCTGTCTGTAAACTGTCTGTACAAGGTCTTCAGTCTGGACAGTAGTCCACTTTTATGTAGATGCAGTGCATCTATAGTTGAATTGCGGAACAAGTCTTCGTTGTCAGTGTATTGATACCGAGGTATCGTTTTGTCCATTGTTCGTTTAATTGTCTTGTCCATTAGTTTTAGGTACCTGTCAATCTCCTCGTTTGATAGATTTCTGTTGGACGGTGGATAGAGCGAATTCGAGGAGAGTGCTCTTGTCAGTGTCCTGGAGAAGTGTTTCCAACGCACTCTACTATAATTGTAGGAATGCCTTTGAACATACTCATCCAATTCCGCATTTTCGTTCGGAACGGTTATTTCGGTACTAAGACCGCAATGGTCACAGTCATACACAAAAGTGCGAAGACAGTTTACAGTTTGTTGGTTCGTACCTGTCACTTGTATTCGTGTGTCGAACAACAGGAGATCCAAATAGGAGCCGTGTCTAGGAAACGACGGTCTATCCGTCGCCTTTAGGCCGAGTCGGCTCTGTATTTGGTGGGATCAGATGGGTGTGCTGTATTATGAACCGAAAAACGCCCGGACACGAGGCAATAGTTTTCCATCATGACAACGCTCGGCCCCACGTTGCTATTCCGGTTAAGAACTATTTGGAAAACAGTGGATAGGAAGTCTTACCCCACCCGCCTTATAGCCCAGACCTTGCCCCTTCTGACTACCATTTGTTCCGGTCGATGCAGAACGCCCTCACTGAAATACGGTTCACATAAGAGCAGAATATCAAAAATTGGCTTGATTCATTCTTGGCTGCCAAACCGGCGCAGTTCTTTTGGGATGGGATCCACAAATTGCCAGAAAGATGGGAAAAAGTCATAGCTTCAGATAGGCAATACTTTGAATAGTACTATTGTACATGTTTTTCTTAAATAAACGTTCAAATTTTGAAAAAAAAAGTTATATAACCAATACAACGATGGATTATAGCAAGGGGAGAGAACAGCTGTGTTTTGAATGAAATTTTTAGAAAAAGCAAACTAATTGTTTGTTGTCAAAAATAAAAGATCAAATTGGTTAAGATTTATTCTCAATTTTCGTTTATTATTGGCCATATTGACAAGAATTGTTTGCAATTGTAATATTTATTAGTTGTAACATTGACATACATGTTTGTTAAATATAATTTATTGATGTGCTACATTGAATTTAAAACAAAAAAAAATAACATAGCTATTTTTTTTTTTTTTTCTTCTTGTCACTTATAACGTAGATATTTCAGTTTTTTTTTTATTTAAATCTTCCTTTTATTTTACTCTTCTTTATTTTTATTATTATTTAAAAAAAAATTTAAAAAAAAACATAAAATACAAAATAACAAAATTTATAAAAGAAAATAAAAAATATACACACTTTCGTTCGTGAGTAATTAAAATTGCAATAAAACATGAGAGTAATCATTTAAAATTTGATTTTCTCCGTTCTGTTTAAGTGATTTTTATTTATTTAAGTAAATAAAAAAAATTATACAAACAAATTTTAACATTAAAGATATACAATTGCAGCATAACTTAAAATAAATATTTGAATACAATCAATTCAATTTTATAATTATTATTATTTTTTTTTTTGTTTTGTGTTATCAATTTAAACAAACAAATTTGTTAAACAGAATGGAAGCCTAGTGAATCGAAATAAAATATAAATATATTTGCAGCATTTATTTTATTTTTTATTGCAGTTTTGTTTTTAATTGTTTTTTTTTTAAGGTTTTCATTATTTATTTATAAAAACAAAATAATTAAAAAACTTAATTACGTATTTTTTTCTTTTAATTAGAAGGAAATAAAATTTAAAATGAAGATCGCTTTCACTTACATGGTACGGTTTTGTTTTTCTTTTTAGTGTGAAGGAAAGTAATCGATCGATAGATTTTGAAATATAAAATTAGAAAAAGGTTTGTTCTACATCTAATATATATTTATTTATATATAAAAATGATTTAAAAATAAACATTTAATTAAAAATGAGAAATTAAAAATAAAATCAACTTTACTTAATTTTTTTTTGTTTTTTTCTTCAAAATGTATAACCATCATCTTACATGCATAATTGTAAAGTAAAAAGTATAGAAAAAAAATTAAAAATGTAGTCAAAGAGAACGCACAAAATAATCGATTTTATAAATGGAACACCAAATTTAACAAAATGTCATACTGCCATTCGTTCAGCAAGCAAATTGTTCCTAAGGAAAGGAAAGCTGTAAATATAAGATCTATGAATATCAAACACATCATAATTAAATAAAATAAAAAAAGTAAAACGTTTATTCTAAAAGGTAAAAATAAAACATCATACAACAGAGAAAATAAACACAAAATTAATCTAACTTAAAACTCATTGTCTTTTATAAAATTATTCGGATTACTTTGCATTTTGTTCTTGATTTATTGTCTATTAAAATAGTTCTGAAGGCAAGAGGTATCAACAGGCCTCGGATCCCATGTGAGAGCAATGTTTTGGGCCATAAAAAAAGGGATGTTGCTTTAGGGGTAGCGAGCAAAAATCATTAGGTTAAGTAATGTTCGCAAATTTTTTTAAAATTAGTGTCTGATTGGTGCTTTGGAATAAACCTCTAAATCAACCTCCGAAAAAAATTTACTTACCCCCTTCAGTCTTCGAAGAAAACTGAGTTTTGACCAGATCTGCCTGAACAAAACACAATTATAGGGTTATAAATTATATTTCAAAGTTCGTTCTTATAAAGAAACTTTCATTGGCTCAACTCCACTTCAAATATATATTTTTTTTTTTAAAAAACTCGTTTGACAAGGTGATTTCAAATAGACAAACATAGGACTTGAAAAACCCAATATCAAACCGTAAGATAATGGATACCAGAGTAGTTGCTGTCACCCTCGGCCCCAAAAACAAATGTTACAAGGCCAAGAAGAAAGATCTCAAAGTCTGCATCCATATATTCACGGCCAGTCAAGCCGCATTGAAACAGTTGACTGTATGACATCAAATTAGTAATGCACTTAACACTCTTCAGAACTAATCAAAAATAAACGAAATCAAGCTATGGTGGGTGCCAGAGCACAAACAAATGGAAGGAAATGAAAAAGCCGATGAAATTTTCAATGATCAACAGTTGGGGGAGAGCAATGTGTATTTATCTTATTTAGAGAATATATCGGATCTCTGAAAAGCTAAGATAACCATGATACCCTTCCAAAATAGGTCAAAATTATTTCTTATCTTTAAAAAGGATAATATCAGAGGACTGTTCTGCTTTATAATGGGATAAAGACAGCTTCGATATCACTTATAATACATAAACTTACAGTCAGATTACTGAATATCAGCTCTGTACGGAAGACGATGAAACCGCAGAAAACATACAATGCGAGTTAAGCAGACACTACATACTCCGATTTGTCAGAAAAGTGAACATCTTATCTAAAGAGGTCGAGATTTGGGAATACCCAAAAGAGGCATTATATTCTTAAGAATGGTTTGTTTCTTTGGTCACAATTCGTAGCTTTCTTTCTTTTTCTGGTTTCATCAATTATTTCCTATGAATTCTGGTAAAAAGCTTCCCCGAGTAAAAGCATTGTATCGAGAATTAGAAAAGGTACATGCACGTGTCAAAATTGACAAGCGGTACAAGAATTTTGACGCATTCTCATTCACTCAACTGTCGCGCACAAAAAGGGAATGATAGATTTTACGGAGCCGAAATCTACAAAGCAGTCAATCGAATGAATAGGGGACGTACAGTGGCCCTGAATAACAAAACCTCCTAAGTGCGAGCGACAATCGGGTATCATAAATTGAAAAGGCTTGCATTGTTATTTAATGCAAAGATAAATGGAGGTCGAATGAATGACAAGTAGAAGGAAAGCTTTCTATAAAACTATAAAAATAAATGAAAGAGTTGCAAAAAGTCGACCATGCAATGTTATTGGGGGTAGTCAAAGAAGCTTTGTTGAAAGCAGATCGACACATCGTCTTCATTGATTTGGAAAAATGTACCTGGTAATTCAAAGTTGTGTATTGCAGAAAGTTCGTAAATTTTAAATATCGTGCAACAACCCACCACATTATCGAGACTGGAACGGACGAACAACTTCCCTTTTTTTGCAGATAGATCATTATAATTGGATAAAGATGGTACAACATAATAATCAGCGTTGCTGTTTTTTCCACATCGATATTTAACTCTTGAGATCCACTTAGAAGAAGTCATCGTGCAAAAGGGAGAATGAATCAAATACTTTGACTCTTCTGATCATCAAACAAAATTGCAATGGCAATGTTGAGCAATAGATTCGCAAAAATTTCGGCGTGTCTTGTGACAGAAAATGGTCGCTCAAACTTACAGTTTGCTAACAAACGATAGTCTTATCACAGATATAAAAATGTTACAAATGTCAGTGGATGTAGGAAATAGTTGTCTCAAAAGAGTTACGAGCATTCGTGGGAGTCTCAACATTGAGAAACCGACTCTGGGATAAGCGCTTCATATGAATTTGTCATGTAAGTCAGTCGTTAATCAACGAACCCAGCTCAAAAAGCAATAAAAAAAATACTCAAGTTCCGACCGAAGTTTGAAGAAGAGACGCAAAGTGAAATAATTTAGACCACACCACAAAAAGTATATGGAAAATGTAGCATTTGTTGTGACGGTCTGAATGAAATTGAAAGATAAAAGTACAGTTTTTATGTATCAGATTCCCCTTGTTCTTTTGCTCTGTAAATTATTTCAAAATTCTTCTCAATGCATACATGTCCATCAACAGTGTTTCCAAGACTGGGAGGATAAATTGAAATTTTGTAAACCTTTACTGTAATCTTCATTTTATTAAAGACATTTAAAATAAAAATTAAAATAAAATTGTACCAAGTTATCACACACAAAAAAAAAAAAAAAACAATCACAGAACACTGCATCTGTATATACATCATACTAGAATTAAATCAAAAATATACATATACATACATATATTTCTAATAACAACAAATCGAAAACAAAAAACATAAATAGACAGAATCAACAATCATATCACGAACAATATTTAACTCTAGAGTGTTCATTAAATATTCAACTATATGCAGATCAAATATATAAATTTCATATTTAGTTTATTTTCTTCATTATAACAATAAATGGACCGTGCATTTACACCAATATATTTTTAATTAATTAATTTATATATAGTATAAATATATTTATGTTTCGCTTTCGTTTTTTTTTTCTTTTTTTGGTTTTGTTTAATCAGCACAATAATTACCACATATAGTTTTTTTGTTTTGTTTTTTTATTTGTATTAGGATTTGATTTGTGTTGTTGTTTTTTTTTTTTGTAAATATATATTTGTTTCCGTCCTAAAATGTATATATAAATGTGTATATATATATTTATATATATATCTATACTTATCTATCTGAAATAGTAATTTAAAGTCAACCAATTAAATTGACATAGATTTGTAAAATAAATTCGTTTTCTTTTATATTGTATATCATAATACTTTAGTTTAGTCATACGACGTTAATCGTTTTCAGTTTTAACAAGAAAAACATAAAACGACCCATACATACTTACAAACAGACGTACGTGCAGATACAAGTTTGAAGATTTTTATTGTTTTTGCTTTTTTTTTCTTGTATTGTGGGAAGCTTTAAGCTTTAAATTCACTTTGTTGGGAGAAGTAGAAAAACCTTGCTTTTTTAGTGCACCCCCTAAATTTGTGTAGGAGTATAATATAAATCATTAGGAAATCACATTTGTGAAATCAGCTTAACTAGAAACCTTTGACAATTCGACTACCTAACATCTAGGCCTAACTATTTATTTATTCTTTAAAGGTGTAAATAAATTTTGCTTAAAGCATAAAATCGAAACACTAAAAACTGGAAAACTAATTCTATTTATGACACAAAAGTCCTAGCCTTTTAAAATGATAATCGAATGAAAAAATTAACTCGCAAACAGATCTTTGTCGACGCGACGGAGAAACTTAATAAAATCAAACCATCATCGCTTTGATGCCTCTCTGGACACTCCTCCACTCCATTTAGATAGGTTTAAGTAATTTGACTTTTAATTTTTGCATTGTGTCAATACAGATGACTATGAAAGTTGCTGATTTGAGTTATTTCCAGGTGTGAAAATATAAAAATATTACTTTAATTCGGGTAACAAATGTGACTTCAACTCCCATTTTGCTTAATACGACAAATCGAGCAAAAAGTATGTATTAAGCCTGGTTATGCCACGACAGTTATATACTTAGAGTCGAGGAAGCTTTTAGTGCCAACCCATCAAAGTGCCAAGTAAAATCGTTAGCATTTATTTAAACTACGACAAAGAATGCCGATATTTATCCCCATATGCATACGCAGAATAAAGATTTGGAATCCTGTACGAAAACGAATATCTAAGGCCCTTATTGTGAGTGTCGATAGTCGATTGTCGATTGTGAGTTTTGGTATTGTGTACTGTGATTGTGATCGACAATTGTCGATTTATCAGTCGTTCGCAGTCATAGAAATTTGCGGTCGTTTGTTTGTTTCAAAAAAATAATAAGGGATTTTTCATCAGAAAATGTAAATGTCAATTCACAATAATTGATTTTTTTTTGTCGATTGAGTTACACAATACCAAATACAAAATCATAATCATCGATAATTGTCGATTCGATCGACAAACGACCCTTGCAATACGGGCCTAAGTGATAAAAACAACAGCAACATTGGAGAAGATTTATTTATATGCCGACGAACCATGTAAATACAACAAAAAACCATGGCAGTCGGGTATGTGTTGTATTTGGAATGTGTAGGCACTTATTGGGTCAGGTATTCACGAACTGATAGTCGTATAATCGTCATTTAGGTAGATTTTTTAGTCGATAACCTAGACAAGAAAAATCAGCACGCGTGTAAGGCATATTTGCATACGGATTTATGATTAGAAACAGACTTATGGTAAGGTCCTGTGATATGGACCTATAAGCGAACTAGAAAAAAAGCATACCAAGGTTAAATTCGCCAATATAAATTTTATAAGAAAGTTTCCCGTGTGCTTCTTATGACAACCTATGAGCCATGTTTTAAGTAGGAAGTACGTTAAGATTTCGATGGCACAATATTCGGATGATGAAACTAGAATTTGGATTGTACGTCACAACCATGCAGTGGAGTCAGTAACATCCGTCCAGAGACAGTATGTGTTTGGTTTGATTTGGCTAGTAAAAAGATGCTAAGCATGGGACGGACAATCAGGCCTTATCATCGAGATACAAAAAAATGATCCCTGTTCTAGCGGCTGTTTTATAAGTCAATCCTTCTGTTTCTATTGGAATGATTGCAAAAATTCGTATCCGAAAACAAACAGTAACACTTTGGGTGGAAAGTTCCATTTTCTTATTATATACGAGTAGTGTACGCTCCAATCAGCAGCATAGTCTTAATCAATTTTACCTTGAAAAATGTTCGGGTTTGTAAAAAATGGAGAATGAAAAACGGCATTTGTGACATGTTAGTATATTCAGAGCATTTACTTGAACCGTGCCTCTACTTTCCAGACAGTAAATAATTGGAAAGAAAACCCAATGAGTGCTACTACAATAGAAGGCTAGGCTAGAGGTTGATAGTTCGACTGTGTTTTCCCCTTTCCGACACTTGTGAATATTTCTTAACGGAAAAGAATAAGCTCGACTGCATGAATATGCCAATTTTTTTTTCTTTCGTGCAACGACAATGAGGCTTCTTTTTTTTTTTTTTGTAAATTGAATGGTAACAGGATATGAGTTGTGAATACTATAAAATTACGTACAGCGAAAGAGGACCTAGAAAAAAGTAGGTGAAGGTGCAGAACCCACTGATAAGGCTGGTTTGCATCCAGTGAAGGTGTTTGCAAAGGAATTATTTACTTTGAGGTTCTGTCTCGTGGGAAAACCATTGCAACAGAGATGTACTGTGAGCAACTTACTTACTACTGCGGCAACTCCCGAAAAATGTACCTTTGTAGCTAATCTGAAAGACTTAATATTCTACCATGACAATGCTAGGCCGCGTGTTATACAGAAGGATGTTCTCCAGCATTCAACATACTCACTTGATATTGCGCATTCGGTTTATCATTTTGGTTTTGTCTTTACAAAATAATTCTCATGAGAAAAATCTGACCTTTTCACAAGTTTACAAGATTTTCGGGGAAAAATCAAGCTCTTTTATAAAAAATTTAATACAAAACTTGCTGAACGAAAAAAATCGTGAACACCGGCGACAGTTATATAATTGATTAATAAATTTGTTTTCATGAGAATTTTACGTATTAAAATTTATTCTCAAATTGGACACGAACTTTTTTTGCAATCATTTCATATAATGAGCTTATATGCTGCAGTGGGTATCAATCAACAAACAGCGTGTTTGTGCGAAGATTTTAAATAGTTTTTATACTTGTTTATATATTAAGCAAACTGAACCCTTCATATAATTCACTTATTTCAAGAAACCCCACATTGTCTTGACCTCCTGGTTTTCCTTGTGGGGTTAGGTTATTGCAACAAGATGCAAATGCAAACAACTAATTCAAATGATAATTGAGGCGATTCCCTTTGAAAGCCCACAAGTAATTATAAAAAACATTTTGATAAGATTTATCGTTCAAAATAATTAAAACAAAATATATTTTTCGAGTTTAAAACAGGACCGTCTTAGTTACTCACAAAATAGTTGACAAAGATTTGTAGACAGTTCGATTTTGTGTCATTTGAAAACCCTCCTATTCCGTTAAAAAATAATATATATTGGAATAGTTACAAAGTTAGAAGAAGAAACAACAATAACATTCTCTTTCAATACAAAAGGGCAATTGAAAAAAAATTATAATATATTTATCTATTAGACCATTTAAACAGTTAACAATTATTCATGTGTGCATAAAGCTGAAAACATTCAAAGTTTTCCTTTCAAACTGACATTAAAATATGGTATATCTATATCTTGTCTAAGCAGCAATATTGTAAATATATCTCTGAAAATCTACATAAATTCGTACATTCATCAATAATAAACGTTGTATTGAAAAATATAAATTTGAACAAATGAACTACATCACAACCATAACAGCTTTTCTTTTGTTTTTTTTTTTTTACTAGCTCTGCTTGTAAATCCTTTTTCTTTACTTTCAATCAGACACACAAATACATATGTACAATCTTTATTTTAATTTAATTTCACTAAATATATCAAACGGTTTAACTACAAGAATAAGATAAATGTTTTCGTTTTGGTTAAAGTTTGGTGTAGTGGAGGTTGTTTGAGTATCTTCTAAGAAGAGCAATAAAACCATTACTTACAAATTAGTGTTTATTTTTTTCTTTGAAAATATGTGTTTATATAAATATGAGTCTACAGATATCAAACATAAACTTTGCCAATTAGTTAATACGTAGCTTCTTCGGTTACTTTTTTTTTTAACAGATACATATTGAACATTAGCTTTTAAAAAGAGCAAGACAATTCCAAGTAAGTAAATTTACCATCAACTAGTGTTAGTCCCAAAAACCTAGGCTGAAGTACGAGAGGAAAGGGCGCCGACAATTGGAAGTACGAAAGGAGTACTTGAAAACAACAGTAACACAATTGTAAACGGATTTTCAAAGCAACATAAGATGGAACATTTACGATGGGAGTTTCAAAAATATCCGGCCTGACCTATAAATGCGGGCATTTTCAAAAAAATAATTTCTGCAATCGAAAATACAATCTTTCAACAGCTTAAGTTATAAAGTTGATGGCGATGCGTTGAATGGCACTTTTTTAACAGCCATCATCAGCCATCATCAGCCAACGTTCTCAGTGAATTTAAAATCATGGAAAAAATCGGCCATCATTGTGTGATTCAATAGTTTCACCTGAAGAGTTTTAATTCAACCGATATTAAAACCGATGTAGATTCTACTATGGGGGAGTTTGCTCCCTCGTTTACAACAATAAAATATTGGATAGCTGAGTTTAAACGAGATCGTACGAGCTGCCAAGAAAAACACAGCAGTGTTTATTTACAAAATTCAACAAAGTCGTAGTGGATGACCGTCAACTGAAAGTGCGCGAGTGCACAGACATGGTAGACATTTCAAAAAGTGTTGTGGATCGCATATTGGCTGAAAATTTGGACATGACAAAGCTATGCGAAAAAGGGGACCGCGTTCGCTAACAATGGAGCACAAACAGCGTCGTGAGGATGTGTTTGGCAATGTTTCATAGGAATAAAGCCGAGTTTTTGTGCCGATTCATAACCATTGCTGAAACATGGGTTCAGCATTTGACACCTGAGATGAAGGAACAGTCGAAACAGTGGACAGAGAGTATGCGGTTAATGGCTATTTGGACAAGATTGACGGTTACTACTATAGAGAGGGCATCGAATTTATTGAACATCGCTGGAAAAAGTATATCAGGCTAAAAGGAGGCAACGTAGAAAAATAATAATTTGTCAAGTTGGGTACTTTTGGGACCGCCCTCGTAATTTGGAAAATATTAAGGGTAAAGTAATTCTCGGTTGATACCAAGTGATGTTGTTGATTTCCAACTCTAACTAAAGGGCAGAAAACCCCGCAATAAGGGATGTGAACATTGAAAAGAAAAATGAGAAAAAGTACTCTGAAGTTGAGAAAGCCCAACAAATAAATAAACACATCGATACGGTCACAAGCGCACAATTAGGACCAAACGCTGATGAAATCTCTAAACCTAAAAGCACTAGTTACAAATCTAAAACTGGAAGAGCTAATTGCTCTGCTTTAAGACCAAATTGACGATTGTGTAGTTTTGGCGAAAAACGTAATTATATTAATGCCTAGGGAAATAAAGAAGAGATATTAGCGGCAAAATAGTACCAGCTTTCGGCAGGCGTATCTTAGAGAATAACTGATGAAAAAGCTTATATCAAATAAGAGTGTATTCATACGGACAACATCTTCAACTTTTACTTTTCGACAAGAAGTCCAAAAGCAAAGACTGATTACTTCAACCCGATGTTAACGGGATGTTTGGAACATGATTTTTATCCCCATATTTTTTTTACCAGGGATTCGGGGGATTTTCGAGAGAGCTTAGAAAATTTGACTTTTATTTGGAAACAGAATAAGTGAGTGAATGATGATGGTGTTTTTAATTTTCTCGGAAATATTCCTAAATAGTAGAAAAGTTTGCGCAGCAGATTTGTATTTGCTCACATATTTACGTTTTTTTAGTATTTCACAGGATTTTTTATGTTTTTGACGATTGACCAATAATTATAACTACGATATTGAAGTATTTATTTCAATCACTTGTAAGTTCGTCTTCACCACTTAAAAGCAACATTGTACCCATTTATTCATTTCACAATATCACAAATTAGCATTGCAGAATAACCAGAACAGTAAGCCTTAGTTACCAAGCCACGGCGTTTACAGAACGTTTACGCATAAACTGATCTAATCCAATTCCTAATTCATGAGAAAATGGGGCATAATTAAATGTGAATCAAAAGCTAATAATGAATACAATGACTTTTGCCACTGGTTTATGAATAAAAAAGAAGAGCGATATGATCAACACACTATAATACTCAAAAGTTTGGGGTCAATTAGAAGTCTGAGCTGAAAACCTACGAAATCCAAATCAGTTGTATACTGTGCTGTTAATGTTAAACTATGTATATAGTAACTAATTCGAAATTAGATTTTCACAAAAGCAGACAACAAATAAGAAAAAGTACAAAAGACATTATCTACCGAGCAGCAATCGCATCAATTCATTCACATGGTGTTTTGATTGCGAAAAGGACTCAAGTTGAAATAGCATTATTATTTTATTTACAAATGACACCAAAACAAGATGTTTCTGGCGTTTACTTTGCGATGAAACATTTCAAGGAATTGGGTACCATTGATGAAAAAAAAAACACTTGGGAAGACATAAAGTCACAACAAGTTTAGAGGATATAAATATTGCAGTTCATTTGAAGAGGAATCGCCGGTCTACGACACCTGAAATCAGAAGTCAATGATGGTTAGCAAATGCCGCTGTCTGTTAAAACCATAGATGGGACTGCTCGAAAGCCCCTCCTAAGACAACAAAATCGCAAAAACGGCTAAAGTGGGCCCGTCAGCATAGAGATTGCTGTATTGGAAGAAAATCTTATGGACCGATGAATCCAAATTTCAAGTCTTTGGATTAAAAGGCGAGTTTTTGTCAGTCGATAGGACCAAAAGGAAATGGATCGACGATGTGTGGTTCCAACTGTGAGGCATAGAGGCGGTTCGATTAGGGCCTAGAGATCTTCCTGATATGTAGGAGTTGGAGATTTGGTAAACATCGATGCGACATTGAAAAAAGAGGGATATACAAGAATTTAGATGTTGGACGCTATTCCTTAAGGATGTCGTTTAATTGGGGATAAGCTTTCGCTCCATCAAGATAGCGACCCCAAACATTCCCCAAAACTTTATAGGGAGTACGTAAAAACCCCATGGGCACTGTGTTTTGACCCGCTCAATCCCCAGACGTTAACTCAAAAGAGTTTCTAAGGTACATCTATGAACACTTTTTTAAACAACCTGGAAATGAGTGCCTTATAAAACCTTGAACATATTAATTGAAAAAATGCCCAGAATTTATAAATCGGTGATCAAATATATACGAAACTCCTTTAATAGAAAGAAGTTGAAACAGAGTAAAACCATTAAAAAAATTAAATTGTCTATGTCTAATCGTTAACAATTTATTTTAAATCAAATTGTCAAATATTCTCTGACCCAACACTTTTGAGCAGCAGTTAAGATTGCTCGGTGGGGATATGTTAATTTCAAACTGACAATGAGTTGGAGAAAATTAGCCTACGATAGTGATATTCATGAATGAGAATGTGTTGGAGATCTAAGGAAACCTTGCAGAAATCAAAACAAACTCGAATTTTTCCATAAAAAAATGGACTTCAAAATAATAGAATAAAAAGTCAACGGTCATCCCAAAAAGTTAGACAATATAAAAGGTATCCATAACTGGAGGGAAAGGCACAACACCGAAAAGTAGTCCCTAACGAAACCTACGAGTAAAAAGATTATATCGGGAGATCAACAAGAGAGTCGAAACCAGGCGCAGGGGTAGTAGGGATAGATATCCCGAGGCAACTCCAATCAAAATCAGACAACGGGGAAGTAGCAGAAAAAATATCACCGAATTTAGAAATTATTATTAATAAAGTTAGCATCTTTCGTTGTGTCATAAATATACCGAATTTCTACTCTATTCAATAACAATACTTAACATGTTCACAGCGAGACATAAAAAGAGTGTGTGTGTGTGCAATTTCTATTTATTTAATTTTTTTAAAGAAACCTGAGCCTTAAATTTACAACAATTTAATAATAAGTAAAACAAATACGAGTATAATAAGCATACTGACCTTTTTTAAAAAACGTCTCCTTTATAAGAATAAAATGTTCTGTGTATGTGTGTGTTTCATATATATATATATCATATTATCGGCCGTTGTTATTACTATATAATAATTTTTGTTTCGTCGTTTATTCCTCCTTCATTGACATAAATTCTTCTTCTTAAACTTCATATTGTTTTGTTTCTTTGTATTATAATAATTAAATTTCACAACAATGCAAATTTATATCACCATTTAAAAAAGTATGTGTACTTTTGCTTTAAACAAAAATTTTCAAAAAAAAATAAAGATCGCATCTCCGAGTGACTACTCTCTCTTGTGTAACTCCAAGATTTTGTTTTTCTCTGTGTTAAGAAATTCCTTTCCTCTTCTCTTCGTCGAATACACATACGAAAAAAAATTGACCTTTATTGTTTCATCTTGTTTTTGTTTTGTTTTTTTTTGTTTGTTTATATATATATATATTAGTGTATACAATTAAGTTTAAGTTTAATCATCAAAATCTAGATTTAGTTGTTTGTCGTTGTAAAATTGTGTTTATCATTCTGGACGTCTAAAAATTGTTTAAGATTTTTTCGTTTTCTTTATGAAATTGTTTTTGTTGTTTGTTTGTGTTTT
Organism: Volucella inflata; assembly: GCA_928272305.1. Lineage (NCBI taxonomy): Eukaryota > Metazoa > Arthropoda > Insecta > Diptera > Syrphidae > Volucella > Volucella inflata. The sequence continues at coordinate 143,475,471 of OV743716.1, read as the reverse complement.
TTTATTTCTTCTTTTTTTGGCGCGACTTTTAAATTGCATCTGTAAAACCGCTTTGACTATATTGATTTAATTGATTTATGAAATCCTCCACATTATTTTCCACGCTATTTTCTGGTTGATATAATAAGTTGTCTCCTCTAAAAAAAATCAATGTAGATACATACACGTAGATAAAAGAAATGGGAGGAAAAAAGAGAAAAAAAAAAGAAAGAAAAAAGTTTCTCTATAAGAATAAAACTTATACAAAAAAAATAAATATCATATAGCATTCAAAAATAAGAAAAGTATATAAAAAAAAAAAACAAAACTCAAAAAAAAATAAACAAAAATCCATGCATACAAAACAAACTAACCAACAACAACATTCAACAAACAAAAAACCACAATATTAATAGTTTTGTATTTTCTTTTGTTTTTTAATGGAAAACGGATATTTTTCTGAGACATCAGTGATAACACAATGATATCTGAAACATCTGGAATTCAAACACCAAAGAACATCAATCAAAAACGAAAAGCACATGCAACATTTGGACACGCGTTGAGTATTATTATTATTATTTTTTTTTCGTTTTTCTTGTCTTTTTGTTTTGTGGATGATAAGACTACAACAATTAACAACAATTTCTGTGTTTCTCGCTATCACTTTGTATAACTAGCCAATTACAATTTTAGTTAATAACATTTCCACTGCAAAAAACAAAAAACATATTCTCATCTCAACAATTGTTACAAGAGATTATTATTTGGTTTTTTAGTTTTCATTTTCTATTGTTTTTTTTTTCCAAGTAGTATAGCAAAATATGATTGATGGGTTTTTTGTTATTATAATTATTTGGTTTGGTTTTTTTTTTCTGAAACATGTAAAAGATTAGTTGCTTTTGTATGGGAAGAGCGAGAGCTTATCAAACGGTAAACTTATGCTTTTGTTAGATTTCTTTTGGGTTTTTGTTTGTTTTTTTTTTTTTTTTTTTGGTTTCTTATCATCACTATTCGGTATACACAATCAAAAAACAGATTTGTACTAGAAAAATTACAGATGCATTAGGGTGCTATTCTGGAAGCTGCAAGTTAAAAAAAAAGAAAAAAATAGAGAAAAAAAACAGCATGTGATTAGGCTAAAGTATTGGTTTTGTTTTTACAAGATATACTTTGCAATCGTTAGTATACTTTTCATGAAGTTAGCAGGGCGCAATCTGAAAGTATGACATATGACGGGTTTTTGTTTTTGTTTCATTTTCTTTATAACTTGTCCAATTGTTGTGAATTTTCCTTTTGATTAATTTTGATTGCCAATAAGATTGTATTGAGATGTATTGAAATTTTATGAATGAAGATGGACGAATAGCTTTATGTCTTACCAACTGAGGTATATAGTATAATGTGATGAGTCAAAGGATCTAGTGGGACAACGATTTATTTGAACAAGGCCGTCCAGTTATCTCGAGACAACAGTTTTCTTTCATCAAAAGTGATTATCTAGTATAATTTTATGAAGGTTCCACTTTTGAGTTTCACCTACTACTAATTTTTATCAAATTTAACAAAAGAAAATCGTTGACATTCCTATTTTGCTTTATGACAATTAACCCATTTCATTTAAAACTATTTAGAAAACTTTGTTAAGGATAAGTAAATACAAATTGCACTCCTATATAATACTACGTGGGGTGAAAAGTAACCTCCTTCGATGCGGTTACAGAGGACAATGTCAAAAAAATACATGAAATGGTGTTGGCTGACCGGAAAGTGAAGGTGCGCGAGCCAGCAGATACCACAAAGATTAGTACTGAGCGCACACGCTATATTCTGGGCAGTATTCTGCATATGAAAAGGTTATGCTGCCGCTGGGTGCCGCGCATGCTCACTCCTGACCAAAAACACGAACGCGAGAGCACTTCGAACTGATGCGGAATCGGGCAGACTTTTGGCGTCGATTGGTAACTGTTGATGAAACCTGGATCCACTATTACACACCAGAGAACAGAATGAGTGCCCGGCAATGGACTGAAGCGAGTATTACTGCGCTTTATTGGAGCGATTGAAGGCCGAAATCGCTGCAAAACGGCCTCACATGAAGCGAATAATAATTTTGTTTTTGCAAGACAATGCGCCGCCGCATAAGAGCATCGCAACCACGACTTAAATCAATAACTTACGGCTCCAATTGCTGTCGCATCCACCGTATTCGCCCGATTTGGCTCCCTCGGACTATTATCTCTTCGCAAACCTCAAAAGAGCCATCTATAAAATCTATAAAAAATTCAGCTCACGCGAGGAAATCATCGACGCCACGGAGGAGTATTTTACAGACCTTCCGGAAAATTACTTTTCGGACGGGAACAAGAAGTTGGAAAATCGCTGGAATAAGCGTATCAAGCTAAAAGGGGACTATATTGAATAAAATAAAAAAAACATTTAAAACAAAATTGTTTTTAATTCCCAAGGAGGTTACTTTTCACCCCACCTAGTATTATAAGATTCTAATGCTATCATTGAGTCTTCGTTGAAGAGAAGACACTAAATTTTATAATTCTTTTGTCAATGTTGTGATTTCTTTCCTTTGGAAGCAAACGAGCTTAATTCTACTGTGAGTACCATCTCAAATTTAACATAAATTGCAAAAAAACAAAGGTTTTCGATTGATTGGGAAACAACTGCATGTTCTATAAATTGAAATGGGTCAGCAACACAATAATCGAATTCGTAGCATTCCCCTCAGTAACGGCAGTGAGTCTTTAGTCATGCAGGCAAAAATAACAAGGGCTTGTTCGATCACTATCATAATACCAACGCCATTATATGTAATGTTCACAACTCTTTATGGAAGAGATTAAATGATGTGGCGAAACAATGTGAATTCACTGTTGACCACCGTTTAGAGGGCAATGACTTCCGGATCTGTACTTGTAATTTTCGGACCCTTAACAGGCCATGTGGCGATTAATTAGCAGATGCGGTTGACCATCAAAACTACATCCGCTTAAATAAACAACATATACGTCCATGTACAGAAATCATGCCATATGCCATACGAATGACGCTAAAATGGTACTAGGCGACATTAACGCCAGCACATCGACGTAAAGCGTGTCTTCAGAATTCTGGACATCTGGAAAAACTTCTTCTACAGACTGTAAGACCAGAACGAAGTAAGGATAGCAACACGTAAGCTTAAGTCCGACAATGCTGCTGGATCTGACTGTATGGAGAGCATAAACCAACTCATTTCCCAGATCTAGCTAAAGGATATTTACGTGATGAATGGAATCTCAGCACAGTTTGCGATCCACAAAATAGGAGATCACTCCATTGCGCCAACTTTGGAGCTATACCATTGCGTACAAGATCTTGTCTGGCATATTGCAAGAACATCACCATCTTTTCACTTTTCACTTTTCACTTTTGTCAAAATTTATAGATACGAGCTATATATAGGTAGAGCCATGTACAGTTTTAGTCTGACCAAAGAGAACGATGGTAATAACCAATAGCCCTGATGTCATGTGGCTTGTTTAACGTCATACTTAAAACAATCGTGTGGAACTCGCAAGCGAACACTTTCAAAACTCTGTGCAAGAAATAGCGTCACGGTCGAAAGCTACAAATCTCAGGTTATTACGGACTTTATCTGTCCCTTGCACCATCAGATTTTCATCTGCTTCAAACTTGACAAAACTCTTTATTATTATTTCACCATTTTAACAGCAGAGGCTGGCTAAAAATGTCGTTGTATTGAAAGCTACGAGGGCGGGTCAATAAGTCCGTGACTTTTTGAATTTCTGACCTCTTTACTGAAACAGCAACACTGCTCCTGTCAACAGGCATCTGTCAGTTGACTCCTGTCAAAATTTAAACTTGCTGCGTCAGTTAGTTTGTGTTTGACAGCTATTTTTATCAGACTACTCACTAATTTGAGGAGAAAATGGAAAAAAGTGAATTTCGTGTGCTTATTAAGCATTATTTCTTGCGAAAAAAAACCATTACCGAGACCAAGGCTAAGCTTGATCAATACTATGGGGACTCTGACACCATCGATTTCAATGGTAAAAAAGTGGTTTACTGAATTTCGTTGTGGCCGTACAAGCACTGAAGATGCCGAACGTCCTGGACGCCCAGTTGAGGTCTCTACACCCGAAACAATCGAAAAAATTCACGATATGGTGTTGGCCGACCGAAGATTGAAAGTGCGAGAGATTGTGGAAGCCGTAGGGATCTCGCATGGCTCAGTGGTTTCAATTTTGAATGATCACTTGGGCATGAGAAAGCTTTCCGCAAGATGGGTGCCGCGTTTGCTCACAGTCGACCACAAACGCATGTGCAGTTGCCATGGCAAAAATCCATGAATTGGGCTATGAATTGCTCCCTCATCCACCCTATTCTCCAGATTTGGCTCCGAGCGACTACTTCTTGTTCCCAAACCTGAAGAAATGGCTTGGTGGAAAAAGATTTAACTCCAATGATGAAGTCATCTCGCAAACAAAGGCCTATTTTGAGGACCTCGACAAATCATTTTTTTTGAAAGGGATAAAAAAATTGGAGAAGCGTTGGACAAAGTGTATAGAGCTCAAGGGAGACTACGTTGAAAAATAAAATTATTTTTTTATCAAAAAATCTGTGTTTTAATCCAAAAGTCACGGACTTATTGACCCGCCCTCGTATCTCGTTAGAACAAACACTTATGGCGAAAACGCAGCAACGTCAAAAGAAATTATGCAAAAGCGAAGGCTAAAGTTAATGGAAAACCGCGCCGTTGTGGCAGAAAAATGTGCTCTGACTAAAGCCCCTTAGGTTTCAAAAAGCACATGATCTCAACCTCAGTTCGAGGGAAAGAAATGTTTTCTTCACATGAAAGTGACCAGTTGCCAAATATTGTATTCTTAGATGAAACGTTATTTTCAATCGAGGGACAAAGCAACAAACAGAACGACCGGATTGCTTTACCTTATAAGATAATACGAAGGTCTTATATGACCAAAAGAAAACAATTAGCAGTATTTTGACGGTTTAGGACTGTCGATGGCCGCACGCCGTTGGTTTTTTGGAACCATTAAATTAAATGGCGCCGTATATTAAAAAAATGTCTAGGAATATGCATTAAAGGCCTGGAAATTTAACAGACGCTGAACATTCAAACAAGAATTGACACAATATTCGATATTGAAGCGCAGGCTGGTAAATTTTTAAATTTTTCGAATGCAGACTATGGAAGTAGCATCTTTTGTTGGGTGTTGTGCAGTCAAATAGTTCGCAGATTTGCTGGTAAAAGCTTCTTCAAGTCCCCCAACTCTGATACTTGGGAATTCCTTGCAACGTTTACGACATTGGCAACAACCCTCTGAACCACTATACAGCATAGTTAGTTTTTTTTTTTTTAATTACACGACTATAAACGATGCGGTACTGTAACAATATATGAAAACAGTTTCATCTCAATTGTCATAAATGGTAGCTTCACTATGCGCGCAACCTAAACGACAGGGAGCATGGTTTTCGCTCTACTTCAGCTAGACTGATCGAGGGCGCTTTATAACTTGGTGTACGGAGTAGTATCGGGAGGTCAAATCCTGAATTCGATACGCTACTGATAAGTCATGACAGCAAGATTTACACTACTAAGATCCTACGACAGGCTGAGTCAGTCTGTATGAGTATAGTTAATAGAAAGAAGTATCCATTGTCAGACATAAAAGTTTTCTAACTAAACCGTATATCGTAATAGAGCAGGGTAACTGCCTTTAGATGGAAGGAATGGGCAGTGACTAGGTCATACTTTAAGAAGCGAAGATAACTTCAATGCAAGTATGCCAAGCATGTCATTTAATGGAAATACCTTACCCAGAGTAAGCCACAACAGTTAAAAAGGAAATAAGGGCACTTAGGATAGGTTAAAGAGAACTGAACAGTTGGTTTTTGTTGATGTTATTCCAAAGTAAATCCGCTTACATTTTATATCAGCAACTGGAAGATAGTAAAATCTGTTTACAAGCTCTTTACCCTATATCTATTAAGTACTGAAATAGTAGACTCTCTACAATTTAAATTGAAAATGGCTTGCGACAATTTAAATGACATTGATATTTGATTGGTTTGCGTAGCAGATATACCCCAGAAGCTATCCCAACGAAAAGGTTGGGGCAAGGTGTCAAAAAACAAAGTTAAGAGCATTCTATACTTAGAGTCGCACTCAGTTAAAACTGATCTAGTTGTGGCTGCGCCCAAGAAAGTAGTTCACAACATCATGGGTAATGGTTTACCTAGCTGGCCATTGAAAATGTCACAAGATTCAATGTGTGAAATCGAATCATATAAAACTTTTAAATGCAACAACTTAAAAATCTTTAAAATCAAGTACATCAATCAAGTACTTAACACATGGGCTGAAAAGTCCGTGCCGTTTCTAAGAGAGGGCACCACTTGAATTAAATCTATACCATTTTCAGTTAGTACCAACCTTCAAAAGGTACGTGTATAAATTTGACAGCTGTCGGACGATTAGTTCTCGAAATATAGCGTTGTGAGTAAAGCAACTTTTTTTATTGTGAAAAAAATGGATTCAAAGCAATTTCGTGTGTTGATTTATCATTGCTTTTTGATGGGAAAAAATGCAGCCGATGCAAAGAAATGGCTTGATAAGTGTTACCCGGACTCTGCACCAGCTGAACGAACCATTCGCAAGCGGATTGAAAAATTTAAAAGTGGTCATATAAGCACCGAAGATGATGTGGAAGTGGACGTCCAAAAAAGGCTGTTTCAGATGAAAACATCAAAAAAGTCCACAAAATGATTACGAATGACCGTAAAGTGAAGTTGATCGAGATAGCTGAGGCTCTGAAGATATCAAAAGAGCGTGTTGGATATATCATACACGAATATTTCGACATGCGAAAGCTCTGTTCAAAGTGGGTGCCGCATTTGCTCACAGTTGACCAAAAACAACAACGTGTTGATGATTCAGAGGAGTGCTTAAAGCTGTTCAACCGCAATAAAGCCGAATTTTTGCGTCGGTATGTGACAATGGATGAAACTTGGCTTCATCACTTCACACCAGAGTCAAGTGAGTGGCGAGCAGGCGACGAACCTCGTCCAAAACGACCAAAAACTCAACAGTCGGCTGGCAAGGTTATGGCATACGTATTTTGGGATGCACATGGAATAATTTTCATCGACTATCTCCAAAAGGGGCAGATTATCAACAGCGACTATTACATTGCGTTGTTGGAGCGTTTGAAGGACGAAATCGCAGAAAAACGGCCGCATTTGAAGAAAAGGAAAGTGCTGTTTCATCAAGACAATGCACCGTGTCACAAGTCGATGAAAACGATGGCAAAATTGAATGAATTCGGCTACGAATTGCTTCCCCAGCCACCGTATTCTCTAGATTTGGCCCCCAGCGACTAAACAATGCTCGCCGGAAAGAGATTTAAGACTGGTGAAGAAGTAATCGCCGAAACAGAGGCCTATTTTGAGGCTAAACCGAAATCGTACTTCAAAACTGGTATCGAAAGATTGAACTATCGTTTCAACCAGTGTATCGCTCTCGAAGGAACTATATTTATAAATAAAGTTGAATTTTGCAAAATATTTCTGTTTTACTATAAAACAGCAAGGACTTTTAAGCCCATGTGTTACTTGTCTTGGATTCAAGTGGAATTAGTCTTGTACTGGCCTCTTATATAGTTGATATAGATTTACATTTTGTAAATCTGAAAACCATTTGCGAACGAACCCGACATATGCCATGGTAAGACCTGATTCAAGGATAACCATAAGTTTTCTTTAAGGTTCCGACAAAAATAGGGGTCACGTATCTTTCTGAAAGTCCCAAACTTCTACCATATAGAAGAGAAATAAATAAAATCTAAAACAACACTATGATGCCCTAGGAAATATTCTATCCTCCTTAATTGCAGGAAAACCGGTAGAGAAATGTATGCCACCAATGCATTGAAAGTATTTGATGACTGACCAGCCAGTACATTGAAAGTATTGGATGACCGAATAGCCAAACAACCAACCCAAGGCTGCATTGAATATGACCTCCAACATATAAAAAAAAAAACAATTCTATAAGCTTAAAAAAGTAAATTACAACCTACTCTAATTTAATGTTGAAAAAAATAGCAATGCTTACATTGTTTGGCATGTAATGCACTGGCAACCGAAAAGGAATCACTGCATCAAAGGAAAGATAGGAACGATTTGAACTACATAGTCATAGTATGTAATGCATCCCTGCAAAATTTTGTTGCGCGCACGAATTTGAAAAAAACTTTTAGTAAAATATATAAAGATGTCAATAAAAGTTGAAATATATAACAATATAAATTAGAGGGATACAACGACAATTTGAGATATTTTCTCTTTTTAATTTTTGTTTGTTGAAGTTTTGTGGCACAGAGATAATTGGTAGCTTGGAGCGTTTTCGGAAATGTCATTCACATGGGATACAACACATAAAACATAAGTTACAAAAGGTATTTGTTCAAAAACACCTTCAAAATAACCCTGCAATTAGCATGGTATTCGATATAAGAAGAATTCCTTGTTCAACTTTGATCAAAAATACGTATACGTAAAAATCATTTACGCGTGTTAATTGCTAAGCAGAAAACAGAGCACAAAATGTACTAGCATGTTGACACCGTAACTATCTTTCATACTTAGTTGTTGTATTAAATTGAATAACCTGTTTTGACGATTCCGAAAACGCTCTTAAACATGCCGATATAGGCATAAAAAAAAACTATTTAAAAGTCAATATTTGAGATGACTTTAAGTTCAAATAACTGTTAAATTAATTTCAATTTGCTTACGATTTGTCTTAAAGGCCCTTCTACACACGTACGAGTTTATTTACACAATTAACTGGATAAGTCTTGATACAAGTAGGACTAACCAACGTCAAATATGATGGAATGATTTGTTATTCTTTTACCATTTACCAAAATCCATAATTTCGATCTTCTTTTTTGAATATCCTGTAGAAAAAGGAAGAGAAACCTTTAAGTTATCGTAAAGTAAGTTAAGATGAACGTTTTCAAAAAATAGATAGATCATTGTTGAACCAAACCTGGCCATTGGCAAAAACATTCAACCGTCGCCCGCCTGCTTGCTACTGGTCGCTTTGCCTAAGGAAAATATAAATTCATTAAGACCTACATCTGGTAGGTACTCAAAGGCATTTTCATCTCTTCATTCTTTGGTATACAAGGGGGTGATATAAAATAACGAAACTGGTCTAAACTACTCAACTTTCCTATCTGTGTTCTTTTTTTACTATCCATAGCAGTGCAGCAGATCATCAAATGTCAAGCTCTTCAGCGAGTCTGTTATTTTTTTTTAATCTTCCACAAGCTTAAAATGTGATCGGTTTAATGCACTTTCGCTTTTGAGAAAAAGTATAAGCCAGTAGTTTAGAAAGAGAGTGCTAATCGGCGAATAATCAATCAATCACAAGCCCTGTTTTGCCCATCAAAAAAAGACAGAGCGGTTTTAAGAAGGGAAGACTCTTAAAACCAACAAGGAACAAGTTAGTTAAACGTAAAAACGTAAAATAAACTTGTCTTAAGCAACTACTCTGAAAGAACACACGATTACGGCAGAGGATTTCTGATCACTCCGGAAACAAAATAACGTCTTTTGATTTTCAGTCCTCGTGGCAACAGATTACAAACGGAAAGATTTCAATAGGACTTGGTGTCCGGGTAGGTTTTGACGCAACATCCCACTACATCAAAAATTATGGTCATAACTCCCTAAATAGCGAAAAAAACTGACTCAACCGCTATGTCATATGTGGCGCACTGTTCGAGCATAACGTCAGCAATAAAATCAATAACGTATCGACTGAACCGCAACGCACGTCCAAACAGCTCAGCCCTTCATCGATATTTTATAAGCTTCCGAAATAAACTTGAAATCAAATCGGTTTTGCACGTAACCGAGTTATCATAGGATCACTTGCATATGACTGCACAAAATCATCAGTAAAGTTGATACTGATTCACTTCACTAGGTGGGGTGAAAAGTAACCTCCTTGACCGCCAGAATGCATTGCTACTGCAAAAAAGGTTATGGTGCCTTGAAGTCCATATTAAGTTGAAGTTCATATTTAGGCAGACATGCCAGATTTCAGTGCGATACTTTCTTTAGTTTTGCTTTGACAGCTGATTGTTGTTGACGTGTTTGGCATCATGTTGAGTATGGACAAAAACGATTTTCGTTCTCTCATAAAACATTATTTTTTGAGAGGCAAAACGGCGAAGGAAACAAAAGAAAAGTTGGACAAATATTATGGGGCTAATGCTCCGTCAGATTACACAGTCAAATATTGGTTTCGAGAGTTTCATGGTGGCCGCAACTCCACTATCGATCAAGTCCGCAGCGGCAGGCCCTCCGATGCGGTTACAGAGGACAATGTCAAAAAAATACATGAAATGTTGTCACTTTAGGTGACTGGAAAGTGAAGGTGCGCGAGCTAGCGGCCTCACATGAAGCGAAAAAAAATTTTGGTTTTGCAAGACAATGCGCCGGCGCATAAGAGCATCGCAATCACGGCTAAAATCAATGACTTACGGCTCCAATTGCTGTCGCATCCACCGTATTCGCCCGATTTGGCTCCCTCGGACTATGATCTCTTCATAAACCTCAAAAGATGGCACATCAATAAAAAATTCAGCTCACGCGAGGAAATCATCGATGCCACGGAGGATTTTTTTTTCATTCCCAAGGAGGTTACTTTTCACCCCACCTAGTAAACAGTGATGATGACGATTTTAGATTCTAAGCCTTCGTGACAGACTGGTGCCTGACTTAAATCTGTTCAATTCATCTTTCGCTCACTCTATGATTATGCATCATGGGCGAAGCTAAACCTCACCATACGGCGGAAAAATTAATTTTAAAAGAATTGCGGTAATACTTAGAATTTTCTACAGCTTAGTTAAAGTTTTAGTTCGCTTGCTATATGCCAGTAGGTGATAAAGGCGTATCACACCATGTGCAAAGAGAAACAGAAAAAAGACCCAGAGGGAAAGAGAAAAAAATCCGCCATCTAGTAGAATCGAACTGCACTACTTGATACTGTTCCAAATATTCAATTGATTGGACACCAAATATATATTGCAGGACGTCTACAAAATTCTCCATTAATGTAGTTTGATTGTATCTTCAGGAGAGAAATACATAAATCTGTGGCAAACCACAATGAAATTCAGTCAACCACCCTTTAGCATTAAAATTGATGGGGAAACGTCCACATAGTATTTATGAGGCTAATTACTGGTTTCAGAATTGTTTTTTTTTTTCTCGCAAAAAATTATACTTGATGAGCAGATGGAATTCACTGTTTTCCTTCCTTAACTTGCTGTTACACATAAACTTAATGACGCAACTTGCGAAAGTTGCAAGTCAACTAATAATTACATTTAAGAATGTAGAGATTGCTTTCCTAGCACTTAGAAATAGTTGAGATCTTAACCTGGTCGTGTCCTTTATGAACCTGAGCATTTTCGTCGTAAATTTGTCGAAAAATAACATACTTTCGGATGAGGTTTTCAGGAGGTAATGCATGTAAAACTTCCATCAATAATGCTTCGTAAATATTACATTTATGAGTTTGTCACCAAACTAAACTTAGCATGGGTGCCGATTGAACACAGGGAAATTATTTGTGTAACAACTCCGAATGGTTGTTCGGATAAACTCTTCCCTATTTTCAGACAAGTGTATGCACATTCCATAACCGCGAACGAAACATGGATCCACCATTACATATCAGACACCAATCAGTAATCGCATGAGTGGATTACTCCGAGCGATTCGGTGTTGAAGACGGTAAATGTGGATCTATAGGCCAACAATGTCATGGCGAACATTTTATGGGATACACATAGTGTAGTTCAGATCGATTACTTTCTAAACGGAAATACAATCAACGGCAAATATTATGCAAACAACATTTTCTCTTCCATAAGGCAATGCAGGATCCGCTTTTTGAATGAATACCACACAAATATTTAATACTAATCACCCGAATTTCTCGAGATGAAAAAGTGGACAGTTTACAAAACAAAGTGACTCGGCCACCAACTTCAAAACTGGTGTGCATCAGAAGAAAAGGTAACGTTGGGTTGTTGGTGGGACTGCAATGTTATGTTGTACTATGAACTGTTTACACTGCTGATCCTTATTGTACTCAGGTTGATATTCTAAACACATAAATTCATCACAAAAATCCACAACAGAGCAAGGCCACATGTAGCAGGCATAACCTGTATGGAAGATAACGTGATTTGTTTGTCCTCATAATCGAAACACTGTGTCCGCTGGTCAGTGTTTGTTGAGAGTATATTTCGTTCCACGCATTTTTTATGATACAAAGCCAAGAGCGTGCCAACGTAAAGTGCATACAAAAAAAAACTGTATCCTCTGGGAGTGAAAGTGCGTCGGTATTTTTGCCTTGTCCGCCCACCATGTGGAAAATTTTGCAAAGTAGTCTTAACCTTCACCTGTAAGATCCAGCTGTTGCAGGAACTAAAGCCACGAAACCATGACATGCGACGGGAGTTCGTCGATTAGGCTCTGGAGCCTAATGTGTTAAAAATCAAAATGACACTTAATTACAATCACAAAAGTGCACTGTTTTGTGTGGAATTCATAACGTACGCATTTTTTTTTTGAAACTTCGTGTTACAGGCAATGGCCAACGTTACCAGACGTTATGTGGTTATCGTGGAAGGCCCTACGTGCTCGTTATTCAATTTAACAAAAAAAATTATAGTGTGCTAAATAAAGCAGTAAATCGCCAACAGATATCGTATTATATGAAGCAACCTGATAACTTTTTCTGATGCTATATAAATTTTTTTATATATAACCCTGACCCAATTATCAAGGCTTTGCCCATTAATGACACTGTCTAATAAAAAGCCGGGGAAGAATAATACTAAACTTTCCGACAACATCTTCAGATTCTAATGCCACTAAAGGTTGCTACTATTTGATCAGTTACAAGCCGCCGGTCATAGGTCTTGTTGAGTGATAAAGCCACCTGTAAGCCAACACAGTACTGTGGAAGTCAGGAGCCCCCTAAATTGCGGCCCGGACTTGACTTGAAGAGGTAGGCCCCCTTGTGTAGGGTCTTGGTGGATGTTGTTTAACTCTACACTGCAAACTGATGTAGAGTTGTAATGAGCACTGTGCTGAGACCTTAAGATCATTTAGAGGTTTAAAATCGGTCTCGACTCATACCAAAGGTGGTATGTTGTGCTCTCAACATGCGTTCTGAATTCACGTAAACAACGAAGATGTTCGGTATACTAAAACCACAAACTATTTTGGCATTGAATGCCAATATTCAGAACGTTATAGATCAGCTAGTGACGCAAATTGCCGGAATATAGGCCCACAATTAGAACGACAGGATGCGCTTCGTCGAAAGCAAACAAAGAGCTTAAGCTCATGTCCCCATATTGAATAAATTGAGTAAATATTTTTGATTCAACCTACATAAGTCTTGTCCATACTGTACAGCTTATTTTAACGTTCTCCATCGGTAAATACATTAGACATACATTAGACAAACTTAGACAACAACATTGAACAAAATTACATAATCTGATCGATTTTCCTTAAACTCCGTACGTTCAATTAAAAATTAAAATTAATAGGAAGAAGGATATCATTGTTGGCATTATGAGTCATGAAAAGAATGATTGCAATATCCCTCAGTCAGCATTTTTCTTTTTTTTTTCTTTTTTTTTTTAATTGTGTAGCATGTGTTTGTTTTGTAGCGAATCAAAAAATGTAATTTAATAAAATCGAAAGCATAAGAAATTATTTTGCTTACCCTGCCCCCATGTGTATGTCATGTGGATTCGGTGAATGCGCATGGTTGGGTGTTTGGTTTGCAGCCGGTTGTCTCATTTCAGGAACAGTCGTTATGATTACATTTCGCACATATCCGTCTCTGGTTCCTTGTTCTTCTGGAAAAACAATTTGTTACCAAATAAAGGAGAAAAAATAAAAAGAGAAAAAAGAAAAAACGGAAAAAAAGAAAAAAAAATCGGAATAAGATCAGAAAACGTTACGTTAAATTGAAAATGAAAGGCAATTATGTTACCTGTGCGGGAGTAAAATTCACCGAATGCCTCATCTTTGTTCTTGTTATTGGGAAAAACATATTTCAGCATCTCCAAGTCTTGGATACGATCCGCCAATCCGCGAACATTTAAATCCTTAGCTGTCCAAGGTTGAAGCATGTATACTTTATGATCATCTGCCTTAAGGAACGCCACTGATATACCACCTATAAAAATTACAATTACAAAATAACAAACAAGAACGACATTGAATGTGTGTTAACTCAAAATATAAAACAAAAATCATACCCAATTCGCTGTCTGAAAATCGTAGCAAAAATGTACCCGGAGCACACTGATTTAAGATATCTTCTGTGGTTCGCTTGTTAATAAATCCTACAATTAAATTGGCCTTCCATGGCCCCACTAAATGATCCTTGGTGAGTTTCATTGTCGAAAAGAACCAATCCCAAAATGTAAAAGTGCGATCAGGTAGAGGTTCCTTGCAGAATTGTGTCCAGGAAATGTGATCGTTCTGATCTATCATTATTTGTTCGTTGCGAAATAGTTTTTCGTCTGAAAATGTCAAGTAATTATCAATAATTTTTTTTTAGGAGCTATACGTATTATGATTTGTTTTCTGAGAATTCCAGATTTGCTCAGGTCTACTGCTGGGTTATACACTTATGCTATCTTCATAAGAATAACACTTTTAAACTCTTTCTACTGATTACATTATTTAATGACAGTAGTAAAAGCGGCCAAGTTCGATTACATAATCAGGTTTGATTAACAAATTCGAGGAAATGAGAAGTCATAAGTGAACATGCTGTTGAACATATAATTAGATGAGTATACAGGTTTAAGTATGTATTGGTTTCCCAGAGGAACCAATCTAGATCTTGTCATAGACTTACATTGAAACTGAGGTACATACATTGTTTTTTTATAAAATTAAATACAAAAAAAAAAATTTCAAGAATGTTTCAAAAATTCACTAAAGGTTAAAGGTATATGGAAGAGCTTCGATGATGCTGGTGACAATACCGTAAGGGATAAGACAAGCTCTTCTATCGTGGACTTAGTACAGTGAAAACAGCGAAACCGTTCAAATTGCGTTTCAAGTTAGACGACGAAAGTTGAACTGCAAAGCGTTGCTAAAGCAACAATTTTCCAGCGTATCATTCTCTCGCTTATCGCGCATGAATTGAAAACGGCAGATTTTACTGAATTTTGAAGTTACCCAAAAAGTAAAAAAGATAAACAATAGACCGGATCAAATAAACCTGTTGCAAATTTCGCATTTCATTACCATCTGGTAACTAAGACGACGCAAGCTAGATTTACTTAATCTTTTGGATCACAAATTCCTTCGTTCTGACTATCGCTCCAGAGGTAGACACAACGAGAGTTGTGCCAGGCGGTCTGAAGACTCCCTGGTAGGCATCTCCGCAACGCTAAAATAACCCCATGTTTAAACAAAAAAGGTTGTTGTTTTACTATACGATAAAACACAGGAGCAATTCTGAAATTTGCGGAAATCACTTCCACCCAAAAAAAATTAAAAGCGAATCCGCACAGGCAGGAAAACTCCGAATCGGCTAAGTATATTTTTCCAATCATATACAAGGTGGCTCAGAATTAATCATCCTATTTAGGTGGCGCTACAGTCCGGGGTGGACCTGGGCCTCATTCAACAAGCTTCTCCAGCCAGCTCGATCCCTGGCTAGCTGCCTCCAGTTTCGCACGCTAAGTTGGCTAAGGTCCTCTTCCACTTGCGTGCGCCACCTGAGTCTTAGCCTTCCTCTACTGCGCTGTCCCTCGGGAGCGGATTCGAAGACTTTTCGGACCGGAGCATTGGTGTCCATGCGCTCTACATGACCCAGCCATCTCAGTCTTTGGATCCTCACTCTTCTGGCTAGGTCCATGTCGCTGTACAGTCCGTACAGTTCGTCGTTGTATCTCCTCCTCCACTCACCGTCAATGCAGACGGGACCGAAGATCGCCCAAAGAATTTTTCTCTCGAAGCAACCAAGAACACAGTCATCCATTTTTGATAATGTCCATGCCTCTGCGCCATAGAGCAGGACCGGGTTTATTAAGGTCTTATAAAGGATGACTTTTGTTGTCCGAGAGAGGCCTTTGCTACTCAATTGCCTTCTTAGCCCAAAGAAACAGCGGTTAGCAAGAGTTATTCTTCGCTTGATCTCAGCGCTGGTGTCGTTGTCTGTATTTATAGCAGAGCCTAGGTAGACAAAGTCTTTAACTACCTCGAAGTTATATCTGTCTAAGGTGACGTTCTGCCCGAGACGTCGGTGTTGGTTGTCCTTTTTGCTTGACAGCATATACTTGGTTTTGCCCTCATTGACCGCTAAACCCATTTTGGCCGCTTCCGTCTCAATACCCGCGAAAGCGCCACTGACATCAGGCTGCTTTCTCCCGATTATGTCAATATCGTCGGCGTATGCGAGTAGTTGGACGGACTTTTGAAAGATAGTGCCTCTTGTGTTTGCTCGTGAGTTTTGCACTATTCTTTCAAGTACGATGTTGAAAAAATCGCATGACAGCGCATCGCCTTGTCTAAATCCTTTCTGGACATCAAAGGTCTCGGTGAGATCTTTACCGACCTTGATGGAGCAGCGTGCATTCTCCATCGTCATCCTGCACAGACGGACGAGTTTGAAAGGGATGCCAAAACTAGACATTGCTCTATATAGCTCGTCTCTATAGATGTTGTCATACGCGGCCTTAAAATCGATGAATAGGTGGTGGGTATCGATCTGAAGCTCATGGGTCTTCTCCAAGATCTGCCGTAGTGTGAATATCTGGTCGATGGTGGACTTTCCTGGCCTGAAGCCACACTTATATGGACCTATCAGGTTGCTGACGAACGGCTTCAGGCGTTCACACAATACGGTAGATAAGATCTTATATGCGATGTTAAGGAGACTGATGCCTCTGTAGTTGGCGCAGTTCAGAGGGTCTTCTTTCTTGAGAATCGGACAAACAATGTAAAGGTTCCATTCATCGGGCATACTTTCGTCCGACCATATTTTACAGATAGTTGGTGTATGCTCCTTACCAAGTCATCACCTGCCGCTTTGAAGAGCTCGGCAGTCAGGCCATTCGCTCCAGCAACTTTGTTGGACTTAAGCTTCGATATAGCTATCTTCACTTCATCCAGGTCGGGTGGACGGAATTGTTGGTCATCATCGTCCAAGTTGAAAGGTTGATTCTGCCTGACATCGGTATTTGGTCCGTCATCGCCGCTATACAGTCTGCAGAAATGGTTCTTTCAAATCAGCATCGACTGCGATTCTACTACGATGTTCCCCTGTTCATATCTACAGGCTTCGGTTCGGGGTTTATTTCCGTAGCATGTTATTTTTACCTTTTGGTAAAACTTCCGAACCTCATTCCTGGAGTAGCATCTCTCAATATCCTAGATCGCGCGCTTCTCATGCTCTTTCTTCTTCCTCCTGAGAAGCCGGTGTTCGTCTCTCCTCTTCTGCTCATAGAGCTCATGAGCAGCTCTGGTCTTTCTAAGCAGTGCCGCTTTATATGCATCTTGCTTAGCTGCATGTGCTTGCCGGCACTCGTCATCGAACCAGGGGTTTCGTTGTGGTGGACGAGTGAAACCCAGCACATCAGAAGCAGCATCTCAGATGGGGTTTTGGCAGTGCTTCCAGTGGTCTTCGATGCTTGATGCTGGCGGCATTGGACCTCTTAAGAGATTACACAGTTCTTCGAATAATGCATTGTAGAAAGTAAATTTACTGCCTTATCCTTTTTTGAACCATAGCTGCTAATCGAAACCAAATTGTCGTGAAAATTTTTGCGTAAATTGCGATAAAAAATAAGTAGAATTGTCAAAATGCATGATATTCCATATATTAACAAACAAAATATAAAGGGGTCCAGCCAGACACCATGTGTCCGCCCGAAGGTGTTAAAAATGGGTATTAGCACCACGATACCGCAATTCACACTCCCAAGAATCGACGGAGTGGATCTGTCCCTTTCGGACAGCGCGAAGAATCTGGGTATAATTCTGGATAAAAAAACTGAATTGGAATCTCAACGAGAAGAATCAAAAAGGCATAAAATGCTCTTTTTATATGCAAAAAAAACTGTAGGAAAAATTTGGGGCCTAAAACCTGCTATGGTGTATTGGCTATATACGGTGGTGGTGAGACCAAAACTTACATATGGCGCACAAGCATTGTGGAAAGCAACAAATAGAAAACGATCTACGGAAAATTAGCGGTGGTTCAGAGAACGGCTTCCATAGCTTTTACAGGTGAGCGCCGTACCACATCTACGGCAGCATTGGACACCGCTTGACTTACAGATAAAAAAAAACTTGCTGACAACAGTGCGATTCGACTCACTAATCTGGGTCCTTTCAAAAGCAGTAGCTTCGGACACGGCACGATCCTAGGGGAGCTACTGCCAGGCAATCCTTTTTTAACGGATGAAATCCCTTCCTTAATCGATTTCGACGTTCCGTATGATATAATATATCCGGAGAGGAAGAACTAGCAAGAAAATGCAGTTATCAGGCCAAATGACTTTTAAGGCAATGAAATCAACCAACATCAACTCTGATACAGTCAGGGGCACTATCGAGGAAAAAAAAAATAAACGCTGCCAACATAAGGTGGTTAAATCTGGGAGATCATAGGGTATCCAAGGCTCTATGGCCATACTCGTCGATAACAGATCTAGAAAGCTTATTAAGCTGAACAGGACACTGTCTTCCACTGAAACACGCAAAGAGACTCAAATTGACAAATACAGACATTTGTAGATTCTGCGGTGATCTGAATGTGAGGCAACATCGCCTCACGTCTGGCATTTTCCAAGCTTAAGATACCTTTACCATCCTTAGAATAACCCTTTCAAATATAAATATATTGCTTGCCACTATATGAGGATTATCTGAAAAATTTCCGACCGCAACGTAAAGATAGCGGCACTCGTCAATAAAAGCTAGTGAATGCCAGTTGTGCATCTTTTGACAGTTACTTACCGAAGTTTCAGTCATTCATTTCAGTCACGCGCAGATTTTAGTTGGCAGCCGTTTGAGTAAGTCGATGTGAGTGTTTTTTGGGAAAATGGAAACAATTGAGTATCGAGCTGTTATTAAATTCTTGTTTTTGAAAGGCAATAAGCCTACGCAAATCAAAAATGAGTTGGACTCTATGTATGGGGACTCTGCACCATCATTTACCACAGTGAAATTTTGGGCAGCTGAATTTACACGTGGCCGTAAGAGCTTAGGAGATGATGAACCTTCGGGATATCCAAAAACTGCAACCACTGACGATAACATTGCTAAGGTTCACCAAATGGTGTTAGACGACCGCCGAATTAAAGTGAGAGATAGTACAAATATGAAAATGTCCAAAGAACGTGTTTTTTCATATTAAATCAAGATTTAGGCATGAGAAAATTGTCCGTGCGTTGGGTGCCGTGTTTGCCAAAAACGTGTTCGAATGAACATTTTCAACGCTCTAATGGGGCAGTTTAGGCGCATTAAATCCGAGTTTTGGCGCCGATTAATTACTGTAGATGAAACTTGGATACACCAATATACGCCCAAAACAAAAATTTAGTTAAAACAGTGGACTGCAAAGGGCGAGCCGGCTCCAAAAAAAAAACAAAAACTGTTTTTTCGGCTGGGAAAGTGATGGAGACGGTTTTTTAGGATAGTAAAGGAGTTACGAGGGCGGGCCAATAAGTCCGTGACTTTTTGAATTTGTGACCTCTTTACTGAAACAGCAACACTGCTCCTGTCAACAGGCATCTGTCAGTTGACTCCTGTCAAAATTTAAACTTGCTGCGTCAGTTAGTTTGTGTTTGACAGCTATTTTTATCAGACTACTCACTAATTTGAGGAGAAAATAGAAAAAAGTGAATTTCGTGTGCTTATTAAGCATTATTTCTTGCGAAAAAAAACCATTACCGAGACCAAGGCTAAGCTTGATAAATACTATGGGGACTCTGCAGCGCCCTCGTATCTTAATCGATTATCTTCAAAAAGGAAAAACCATTACAGGAGCATACTACGCATCATTACTTGCCAATTGAAGGCAGATATTGCGGAAAAACGCCCACATTCGCAGAAAAAGAAAATCCTGTTTCACCAAGACAACGCGCCGTGTCACACCTCAGCGGTTGCCAATGCGAAAATCCATAAATTACGATTTGAACTGCTTGACCATCCGCCTTATTCACCAGATCTAGCCCCAAGCGACTTCTTTTTGTTCCCTCATCTTAAAACTGCGCTCGGAAGACGGAGATTTTCGTCAAATGAGGAGGCAATCAATTATGAACAATTATTTTGCAGAAAAAACCACCAAGTACTATTTGGACGGGTTAGAGAGATGGGAGCATCGCTGGGAGAAGTGTGTAAAGTTACAAGGGGACTATGTAGAAAAATAAAATAAAAAAATTGAGAAAAAATGTCTTGTATCATTGTTCGGTCGGAAGCTTTTCAGACAACCCTCGTATGTTACCAATCTAATTGAAACTTAAAACTTACATAGAAAATGTTTATTTTCTTTAGTTGGGCCACGTCCAGTCGCAGACACATACTTTGTAAAGAGGGCTTCGGAAAGTTTTAACCACGAAACTCTATCCGGAACTTGAAAGGGTTCACGTACAATTTCTGAAAAGGCATTATCCCATGTGATAGTAGCCCAGGACTGGGGTTCTTGGTTTCCATGTACAATAACAACAACAGGTAACGATAAGGTCCAAACCTTTAAATAAAAAAAAATAACAACAATGATTTCTTTTTTAGATGCTCATATAGTTATGAAATAATTAAGACTTACACGAATACGAAAATCGTTTACTATAACTGATGAGTAAAAGAGGAGGGCAAACTTTTCATCCATAACAGACTCGGTACCTTTCTTTTCAGCTCGTTTGATTTTCTTCAATTGCATGTTTCTGCAATTGCACAATTATTTTGTTTAAGATTTCCCTTGAAATACTTAGATCCTTACCTGAAACTTGCAGAAAATATGCGAGTTTGTTGTTGATATTCCATTGTTCCAACGTTGTTTAGGATTTCTCCGGATGAATGAGGTGTAGCTTCGCTCATTTGCCTTTGTGTGCAATGACGCTGTGCTTGTGCCTCTGTGAATGAAACAAAAAGCAATTAGTAGCTATGATAAGTTTTGACTAAGCATTCGAAAAGATGAGAAACAATAAGCAAAAAAGCAGGACTGTCTGCAGCCACATTCAGTAAATCCAAATCGATAAAAATATCTTAGCGAAAACAGAATGGATACAATACTATCTACTGAATACGATATTCTCTCGAACATTTTAAATGTGAGCTTTATTCATCATGTGGAAAGAACGATAGATTGTCGTGGGAAGCAGCGTAAGATGCATTACATTCTGCTGGTCACCGACCAAGGACCGACTTAGAACTCAGTTGAGTAACACAGTTTTGAATTTCGACAAACATTTACAAATTCCTATTCACAGTGTCTCTCAGCAACACTTAGATTGCATCAGCCATCAACTAGCTAACACAAACTGGATACGTTAAACCGAACTGTCATCCGAGACATGTTTACATTAAGGTTTCCCATTTTACAATGTGGATCGTTTACCAATCGCTAAACTAAACTGTGAAAAATTACTACACAATTAATGAGTCTGTTGTAGGTACGTTTCGCGCATTACGAGCAGGTTATGGTCCAGCAAATAATGGTCCATCTGACCATACTATAAGCAAACCTGGAAACAAACTTCTAAGTCTGTCTTTGTTACAGATGCCTTAAGGCCTATCCATCATCGAAATTCCAGCTCTACAGAAAATATGGCTGCCGTTGTGTGTTGAAGAAAATCCAAACCTATCCGTTCACATTGGCCAGATTCACACAATATATTAGAATAGAAATTTAATCGAAATCTAAACCATAAATGTGTTTTAGCAAATCAGCTGGAATCAAAGCGCCCATAAGATCTTATTGTACGTACACTAAATGGAAAGTAGGAACTTTTTGTCCTGTGTTCCTGTGGCACCGTGAGGCGCTCCCATTGTTCCGATTTGAGTTCTGTTTTTTTTTTTTTTTTTGTTAAGTTGGTAAATCTGTTGTTGATATATCCTCTTAATCTTAGCGTCATAGCTTGACAATTGCAAAAGTTGCGTAGCCAAGAATACATCTATCTCTGTGTGTGTTGGCGATTTTTTTTACAATTTTAGAAATGAATTTAAATTTGCAACAACGAACTTGTATTAAATTGTTCGTAAAAAACTGATTTAATGGTGCGCGAACGTTAAAAATGTTGGAAAAGTGTTTCGGCAACGATTCTCTAAAGAAAACGGTCGTTTACCAGTGGCACGAGCAGCGGTTCAAAAGGTCGTGAGTCAATCGAAGATGATAAACGCAGTAGCAGACTATCGGCATCGAAAACCGACGAAAACATTGATGAAGTAAAAGAAATGTTGGCCAATAACCAACAGACAGTAAGCAAAGAGTATTATTTAGGCGTTATTAGAAATTTGCGTGAAGCAATACGCCGAAAAAGACCAGAATTGTGGGCAGAAAACTCGTGGATTTTGCACCATGATAACGCACCGTCGCACAGTTATAATTTTTTGACGAAAAATGCAACAAATACCATCCAACAGCCACCGAATTCACCTGATTTGGCTCTCTGTGACTTCTTTCTGTTCAATCGAGTTAAAAATACACTACGGGGAACACGTTTCAGCAGCCGAGAGGAAGTAATGGAAAAACCGCAGGAAGCACTAATGGACATACCGAAAACCGAATATAAAAAATGTTTCGAGGATTGGATCAAGCGCTGGCATAAGTGTGTTGCATTCAAAGGGGATTACTTTGAAGGGGGCAATATAGATTTAGATGAATAAACTTGTATTTTTAATTTTCTGGAACTTTTTGATCAAGGTAGTATTCCTTATCCGATGATATAATCTGTCATCGGTTGTGGTAATAGACAAGGCCAAAAACCACGCTGTAGCCACTTTTAAAGGATCCAAGTTTCCTGACACTGATAGTCTATATAACATCGTTTAGCAAATTAAACAAATTTTTAGGTCAGTTGCTGTTAGTCAACACGGTAAAAATAAAAAACTGATTTTGAGGACTAGAGCAATACTAGTAAATAGAACCCTGGATGCGGATGCTAACTGTACCCAAAATGTGAATGCGAGCGTAAGCAGAGGTTGCCAACAACAGTGTTTTAGATTTTCCTCTTAACTCACTCCGTTAATAGCTCTAACGCACAAGCCCTGGTATATATGATGGACTGTGCTGTCTGGCGATCGTTTGCTTTAAATAGCTGCCGGCTTTAGATCTTTGATTAGTGAACTAACAATGGGCTCCCTCAAACCTCTCCACACATAAACGAGGAAGCTAACTGAGCTGACTCATTTATTGCTCATGGTCGTCATATGGTATTCCAACTATGCTTAGTACCTGACTACCAATTTTTTTTTAGACGAAATCTGTCACTCCGAAAAGGCCCAACAGATTTTGGCAAGATATTATATGTTATCAAGAAGGGGTCTTTAGGTCTTGACGTCTACGATAAGACCAATTATAATATTTCCTTTATCACTGTGCTGTTTTACCAGATGGCAAAGAACGGACTGTTTCGGCTCCATAGGGGTCTTTCCCTACGTCATAACTCTTTTTCGTTTAAAAATACCACTGGAATTTTGATGACATTATAGGTCGACCCTGTTGCTGTAGAAATACGAAGTCGACTTTCTCTTTGGTCAGGTTACGACCAGTACTAAATAGCCTGGCGCCCAAGGATTTTTTGAACACTCTGAACTAACAACTTTTAAGACAGTTCGACAATGCTTCTTCTCTAAACGCATTCGAAAGGCTGAGTCGACTAAGTCTTGTTGGGGTACCAATCCACCGATGACAGACCAATCAGAGTAGACCCGATAAGCCCTTCTCTTGTGACTAAACGAATGCTTTCCGACACTTCTAAGATTACTAGCACGATATTGTTAAGACTTTTTAATAATATGAATATGCGATAATCACCGTGAGAAAACTATAGTCCATTAGCAAAGATCTAAATCCTTTTCAAAGAAAATATGTATATAGAAAAAATTAAAAAGATTAAATTCAAAACTTACCTGACAAAATTATACATTCAACATTTGGGCTATTCATGTTGATTCCCAATTGTGGACCGACCAACCACCTTACAGCAGCAGCAAACCTTGTGTTTGTTTTCATGACTTGCGGTGGTTGTTTCTCAACAATAAAAGCTGACAAAATTAAACATTCCTGTTGAGCACGAACACATCGTGCCAATTCATCAAGACCTCCTTCGGAAGTCGTTGTCCTACCCAAAAGTTCTACTAACTGAGAAATAGTCGATACAATTTCAACCAAAAGTTCAATACAACTCTGTATTTGATTAAGGTTATCATTTAATGGTGCACCATTGCCAGCTAGCGCTTGCTGCCGTTGCCAATTTTTTAGTTCGACATCAATTACCAATTTATGTAAATTTTCATATTCACGTGCGTGATTCTTCAATTCCGCTAACACATGACTCCTCTGAAAGTAAATATGTTCCAAATTGTGTTTCATATCATCGCGCAACGGCATTGTACTGCAAAAAGTTCGAATTTGTTCAAAATCTCTGCATGTGCTTTGAATTGTTGGCTTAAGAAGGTCTATTGATTTCATAAGCTCTTGTATACGATTGTATAAATCATTGGTGTGGTCCATTACTGGTGGTGCGGGGGTGAAACTGTTTGGCGGGATTGCTGGAATATTAGAAATAAACTCTACCTCTTTGGCTAAGCCATCATGCAAATATGTGTAGAATTCAGCTGGAGAAGTCTGATTCATTTTGCTTATGAATTCAGCCAATTCATATTCATTTAGAAGGGTACGCGCTGAGTTCATAATATGTGCTTTCAGATCCTGGTAGAATTGTATTGCTGACTGTTCGGTTGGAATTTTGTTTTCTCTTCTGCAAAATAACAACAGAAAATGTATTTATTAAAAACTACTAATAGTATACATAAGCACATTAAAACAATTTATATTTGTTTATTGATGGTCTGAACATGCCTGAAAAACTTAGATTTTACAGAACCCTATCCGAAGGAGACACTATAAACACGATTTCAAACACTCAGTCAATCCACCATCGAAATTTCTTTAAAAGTGGAACACACAAAAAGCATGCAATCTCAGAGAAAAGGTAATAGAGTATGCAAACATGGGAGTGCTAAGCAAGAAAGAACATTGAGGAATAAGACGAATTTAAGACTTCCAACAATTGAATAATGGTCATCAGACGAAGATTCGAATCGACATTGGATGCAAATTAAACATGTTTACTCGTATACATAAAACTTAGAAAGAACCAAAGAATACATCGAATTTTCGATACAAAGAAATGTACAACTTCGGGCTACTGGATTAGCTAACTCAACTACAAGAAAAGCAGAGCGTATATTAGATCATTTTGCGGCAACTCCGTATAATCCAAGACTACCTCAGCGAACGAAAATTAATTTACGCCACCAAAGAAGGACCTCGTGTTAAAGAAATCACTGCAGGATCAGCGCAGGGCTTCTATGATGGGATCCTCCGCACCGAAATGCAAGGGATACAGAGGACGAAGGACCTTGAACAAAGTTATGAGACGTATCTACATCTGGATGGAAACCCATGGTCTCAGTCTTGCATCGGAAAAGACCGAGATTGTCCTACTGACCAGGAAAAATATCCCGACGCAAGTTGAATTCCGTATAGGCCCAGTAGTAATTACCAGCAAAAACGCGGTAAAGTACCTTGGAATAACTATCGATTCCAAACTCTCTTTCTGGTATCATACGAGTATTAAATCCGCTTCAGAGCGAGCTGCTAAAGTGACTGCATCACTTAGCAGGCTCATGGCAAACGTTGGAGGACCAAGAGAGAGCAAAAGAAGGCTGCTCATGACAATCACACACGCCATCCTTCTGTATGGATGCGAAATATGGGCAGATGCACTCAAACAGAAGAAGCACAGGAAACAGATGGCAGCAGTACAGAGACGCGAAGCCCTGCGAATCGCAAGTTCTTATCGCACTGTATCAGAACCAGCCGCTTTTGTCGTTGCAGGAGTGACACCCATTGACCTCTTAGCCGCAGAGAGAAAGCTAGTGTATGAGAAGAGGCCGCAAGTAGGAGTGGAAGCGGCAACCACAGAAACAAAAGAGCTCACCAAACATCAATGGCAACCAAGATGGAACTCTGAAACAAGAGGTAGATGGACCGCCAGGCTAATCAGAAACATTGCTGAATGGACAGAACAAAAATATGGCGAGATAAATTATTCCACCACGCAGTTTCTAACCGGACATGGATACTTTAATGCATACCTACACAGGATGCGGAAAATAGACAATGCGACGTGCCAGTACGGCGACTCATTCGTAGACGACGCTTTTCACACCTTCTTTACGTACAGCAGATGGACAGCGGAAAGACAGCATCTGGAATCGGAGATAGGCTATATCTCCCCCGAAAATATATCGAAGATGATCTCAAGTGAATATAGCTGGAATCGAGTATCATCCTTTATCGAAACCTATGAGCACAGCAACTAGGACGGCGAGGCTTTTAGTTTTACAATTAGTAACAAAATGGGTGAAAACGAGAAATCGTTCAACCAATGATGAAGAGATTACGGAAATTCAGCAAGATAAAGTCAATGACTTTTTGACGTTAATGAGGACTATCGGCACAAATCGAATCGATCGGTGCCTAAATATATTAAGTGTTCTAAAAGTAGTAAAACGTGTACTCGTTTTGAAAACCCGAAACCAATAGAGATGTGATTGCAATTCAGAACACTAAAAGGGTTACACACTTAAAATTATATCACCTACTATGTGGGACATGAAAAACACCAACCGATTAACACCGGTCGTTGTAAAGACATTATGCAGTTTGCTGAGTTTTTATCAAGGAGAAGTTTTGCGGACTACTGGTAATGTTCTATGTCGAATGTGCTTGACGATTTAAATTCAAAAATTGTTGGGGAAAAGTGATAGGATAGTCAGAAAGCACAGTCAGAAGACTGCCATAGAAGTAATTCAAAAAGCATCGTTCGTCTTCACACAGTCACACCGAAAATGTTAAATATGCCTAAAGTGAAAGGACAAACGTCAATACCTAACAATTTGTGATAATTATTGAACATGCCGGCAAGTGCTAAATTGTTAACAGAAAAGAGTAGAACGATAGATAACCATCTTCCCATTCTTCTTTTGTTTATTATTAAAATATATGAAACCAAGGATTACACCTGTTCCTTATATTGTTCAAACACATCTGCATTTCTTGCTCACTACTTCGAACATCGGCTGGAGCAGATTTTCCAATTACCTTAGCCAAACATTGCGAATATAACTGATTTTCTCAGCTTTAAGTCTTTCCACTATTGAATTCTTTATGTGGACAGCAGGAGCGTCTAAAAAATAAGATCACGTTTTGTTTCAACCTTTGACATTCAAAATATTGTGATGCTTACACCAAAGCTGGACGAATGGCTATCATATATTTAATAACCCACTGACTCTATGTGTAACATCGTTATCGCTATTTCTTTGTTGATTAAGAACAGAGCATTATTATTTACATTTAGTGCATTTTGGAACGATGACTACTTCTTAATATATATCAGGAATTGAGTTTGCTAAATCGTGAAAACGACAATGCAAATATTTGGTCTTAGTGTGACTTATTCGTAACACGTTATCTTCTACCGATTTTCTCCAGCTATTAAGATTTGTGTAAAGTGTTGCCACGTCGTTGCTTGTAATAGCGTTATCATTGACGAAAAGAAGAAAACTCCTTCAATAGGAAAAACTAGGCGTTAAAAACCAAAAGACTTTAAACACTGCTTCAATATGCACCAACTTAAATTTTAAATATCGGTTATTGCAGCTATGCATTAACATTTCGTTTGAACGCCATCGTACATAATGCGTATTATTCTTATACACGTCATGGATACATTTTGAAATCGTAGCGCCATCATTATAAGATCTCTGTGAACTCTATCGAATGATTTTTCTTAGTCGATTTTCTCCATAGCTATCCGTAGACTTTGAATCGATTATTTGTTATTATTGACATTTTTTGTGTCGCCTTTGTCTTTATACAGTACAACAAGAAATCTCTTTCTAGATATCAGTTGGCCTGTTATTGAACAAAATCGCCAGGCAACTTGTCTATTGTAGCCCATACTTTCGTGAGTATGTTATCCGGCAAACTGCTTCGCTAAATTCGACTTCTGTTAAATCTGCCGTCTAATCTTGCCAAGTTACAACTCGTCTATTGCTTGTAACCTGCTTATATGTTGTGGGGGATTCTTTTAATTTTCGGTTCAACGTCTCTATTGCTGTCGCACGTACTCTAGCTACGGCTTTCTTCTCTTCATTATGGCAAAGTTTGTAGTTTGAATCTAGACGCTCTTTATCAGTTACGCTATTTTCACTGTGCGTGGTCCACACTTGTTTCTTTCCACATTCTTATATAGTATATCCACCGCCCACATCTCTGTATTTATATTGAGCTAGCCTTTATAAACCCCGAGCAGAGCTTTTTCACATTACATTGTGCTTTCAGAATATTTTGGGTTTTGGGGCCGTTTTCGCAAATTAGGCGCGCAGAGCTGGAATTCTTTCTTATTGAAGTTGTGTTTCGTTTGTTTTTTTGTCAGTGAATGTAGGTGATGACTTGCTAGTTGTTCACCCAAGATCATTTTATAATCTTAATTCCTACATAGATGGTTATCTGAGTTTGGTGTCTCCAAGTGCAATACGTGATCAAAAAGCCAAATCTCAATGTTGAAAACTACGCTAGGGTACCTGATTAGACGAATTTGTGGTCAAGGTCGCGGTAAAGTCAAGGAATCACAGAGAATTGTGAAGATTGGATGAAAAGAGAGATTTGCTACACTTGATTTATAATATCTCACTGCCGACTAGACTTTTGATTGCAGTCAGAATGCAACTGACTACCAAAACTGGCGTGAAGGGTTAACAAAAATTTCATTACTTCAATTAACTAACTCTGTTCAGTGAATTAAAAGTAAAACAATCGTTACATATGTGAATTTAAAAACTTACCCCATTCTCTCCTCGATCCATGCTGCAAAGAATACACGAATTTCATACAAGCCCTTCTGATGGTAGTACACCTTCATAAATGCCTCCGCCTCTGGTGAACTACTTATCCTTGTCCATAAATTCATTTCGCAGTGTCTTTTGTCGCTGCCGGTAGTAAAATGTCACAATATTGTGCTACCTTACTCTGAAAAGAATGAACAAAATAAAATACAATTACAAAAACTGTTCATATTTATCTCAAATGTCTCAAATGATAATTATTATTCTCAATGTCTAGCCTAAGCATTTAAAGATGCCAGTTCCCATAATGTGCGATAGATTTTAAATGTTTTACCTTCCGCATAATAAAGTGACATTCCACTGGCAACAATTGATAGAGAAAGCAATATGGAATCACAAGAGAATAATGGAAATTCTACTAAATCCTACTAAAGGTGAATGAAACAATTATCCGGGGTTGTTGGTTAACTGGTTGATCGCTTGGCTATACCTGCTTCAGCCATTCTAAATGCAATGCAAACCTATCAACAACCAACAGCAGCTTGAGCAGCAGTAGCAGCAATATCAAAGACAACAAAACAAGACAAACTTCATTCGATGTTGAGTTCTTCGGTTAGCTACTCAACTTAGCTGTTGTCATTGTCGTCTACCTAACGAGTACTGGTGTTGCCGTCCGTTGTTTCTCAGGGTCAACCATCAACCATCATCATCAGCAGTGTACAAGCGCGCATGGGTTTGCTTGTATTTGTTGTGTATGTTTATTTGCGATAATAATCTAATGCACAGCTCTGATCAAGTGCTAAGGAGGATATCACATAAGTTCGTCATTTTTTTAGTTTACTTTGTTATTTCTGTTTTTGTTCCTTATGTCGTTGGTCGTTAGTTGGTTTATTTGTCTTATTGCTGAAAAGCAAAAGCGTTTTGTTATTTTCTTATTTCATTTTTTATTGCTGTTTTGTTTTTATTATATTATTTGTGAGTTTATGTATGAAGAGAGAAAGAGTAGTCATACATATGAGTTACTTGTAAAGCAAAAATGATGAAGATGACGTTTTTTGTTTAGAATATGCAAAGATTTGAAATTTATTGCTAAGTTGCTGGTTTAGAGCATTAAGGAGAAGTGTTGAATAAATATACAATGGATACTTTGCTAACATATTTTATTGCATATTTTTGTTTTATTTTTTTTTTTTTTTTTCTGGTAACTACACACAGATCTATAAGTGGAATGTCCAGGCACTACCATAGAAGATGTTCGATGGGACCGAAGAAAGGCACCATGTTTGAAAAGTCTGTTGAATAATTCCAATATGCAAGCGTCATCATGATGGAGACAACGCAAGAAACTATCAGTTTAGTGATTGCGACTACTGAAGTAGAACCGGCTTAGACATTTAACGAAGAAAGAACAACGAATAAGCTTTCAACAAAGGGGACACAAGACGTAAGGAACCATATCTGCCTCGACTTCGCTAACAACTTCGATAATAACACCAGAAGAAGGCAATTGAGTAGGAAAGCCTTCTCTCCAGCAACCAAAAGGACCTAACACAAGACAGTGATCATCGCAGCCCTGTTTTCCGGCGGGACACTTCGAAAGCGGATAAAAATGCCCTCAGTCGGTTCAAAAAAAAAAAAATTCTTTGAATGGGAGCAACTAAAAGTCAGTCGGCAAAAGAAAAAGAATGTACACTGTAACCCTGGTCCACCCCGGACTGTAGTTTCGCTTTTATCGAGATTTTCCGATTCCTTTTAACTTTTATGTCTGAAATGTATTCAGGCACTTCTGCTGCTATAACTATACAGAGAGTCAGACGGATCAAAAGCTATCTCGGACATACGCTTTGAAAGGATGGAAAATTGATTATTATTATCATCTCTTTCGGCGATAAAGATGTAACGAGAATACCTTCCAACATTTCAGAGTTACTTGTGATAAACACATTACAAAAATACTACAATTATTAATACGCAGAAGAAACAAAAATAAGCAGGCACGTCAAAACAGGAAAGGAATATGCATTCTTTCACAGAAGATTTTCCAACAAAGATTTTAGTCCAGCTGTTGAATAACTATCAGACTTTGATACATTGGAATGAACTCAACACCCAAGAGGAGATCAAAAGCATTAAAGTCATGCTGTCATTGTCTCAACCATTAAAATAAGAATTAAATAGTCGGCATGCTTTGGCCTCAAAATTTTATCGGCAATGATGAGACCCAGAAAATTGCTCCATTTGCTTAACCTACATATAACCGTTGTTAAAACTTTGAAAGTCATTAGCAAAATAACTACTCCTTTTCATATTTATAAAATTCAAAATGCTTACCGAACGTAGGAACTATATTATATATATACAACAAGAAAACAAACTCTCACAATGTTATGCGACGAATAAAACAACACTTAACTGACGAAAATTGAATCCTTAGAATTATCTAGAAATAAAGTATAAACTACTGCCGCGTAGTTAAGCACCACAATCTTACTTTGAGGAGCTTAATAGTAGACTGTTGGGCAGTACAGGCATACTGATACTCTGAACTCGTCATCACAAATCAAACTGACTATCTCATCCCGAGATTAAATATTCAGTTGTCATCAATCTAGAAAAAATATAAATAGCACTTTTGTCAACTAAATTAAAATAAAAAAGGAATGAGAAGGACCCTTTAAACCACAACCAGATTAAAGTGTCACTCGCCCTACTGGATTAATTTCTTTTTTTTTTGGCTTTTTTGTGACGATAATGTTTACTAGTTTCTGTGCATGGTTGAATACTGATTTCTAAGAATGACATCAGATTAATTTTCGAGGTTTGTAAAGTTATGCAAATCTATCACTAACAACGTAAACGTTTTTCTAAATAAGTAGACTCTGACTGATAACCCAACACAACAGGTCGATCAGCTAAAATTTCAACGAAAAAACTAACAACTTTATACGTAGCTACATGATGCATATCACATGTAAAGTGGTAGAAATTGCGATCGCATATAGATCGTAACAAATGAAACCTAACAATGGTTCCGGCGACAGTGGTGCTAACGCCGAAATGATTTGTTAGTGTTTTTTTGCAACACAAGCTTGTGTATATACGTACATTTGTTCATTGCATTTCTACGTCAAGTTGCTATTTCATGTTGCGTTTCGCAACGGTTTTTGAAATTTGAAGGTCAACTCTAAATTAGAGTCCTTTGGGAGAGGTTATACGTTGCACAATTACGATGCCTACGAAAGATGATTGAGATGGTAAAGGACTACTAATAAGCCTGGTAGAAACACAATTAACCAGTGAATGTTATTACAACCAAATTTGAAGGAGCGAATGACTCGCCTTCTGCGCATTTTATTGGATTATTGTAAAAGGTCATGCCTGATCTTCATACGTGGGGGAAAGTTTACCTCATGACGCAACTATTGTTGTTTTATGGACAGTGGATAGGTCGTGGCATCATAAGTCATTTTATTGCTAGACCCCGTTGAGTTGAGCCAAATTGTGTGTGAAGATTACACCTTCGCCATATAATGCTGTACGAGTTTCGAAAAGGAGTAAGTGTTAAAACTGCAACAAAAAAACATTCAGAGCATTTATTCAGATCGTGCTCCTTCTCTACAAACCGTTAATAAGTGGTGTGGTGGATTTCAGAACGCTGATTGGATGAACAACGACGTTCTGGAAGGCCTCTTGAGATTGATGACGATATTGTGCAACCTAATTAAAAAATAATCCAGAGATTATGTCAGCATTTCGCCATTTAAAGAAAATTAGGTTTACTTTTAAGCTCGACACGTGGGTGCCGCATTGTTTAACGGAAAAAAATAAACAGGACCGCGTCTTCATGCCATATCTCTATCAACGCGTTAACCACCAAGGCTGAAGCAGTTACGACAAGAACTTGCTGCTGTCAAGGCCCCAAACGCAAACCACAGAGTTCTTCAGGAAATCTGTTGACTTTGGGAGATGGCGCAAATATTTTGTGGCAGTATTTAACCACATAGGTAAACCGAAACTTATTTGAGACTCATACATCTGTACCTACTGCTGAAAAAACGTATGCAAGGGCTCTTACAAAAAAGAAAGCCATTGTCATGGTCTTAGCTCTTTCTTCGCCTATCACTTCAATGGAAATCGGCTGTCCGATGATTAAAAGAGATCTGTGATTGTGAAGTTGCTAAAGAATAATAACCTGGCTTGGAATCAAGAACATCTCAATTCAACACCCGACATACTCGTATAAAAACCGACTTGTACACCTGCATTAAGGACATCAACTAAAAACGGATCATCATTGAATATTGCTTCATGCACAGATCGCCGCTACATTTATTGTCCATCAATTTCGACCGAGTAACGACAAGCTTGCACTCTTTTACCACGATGTTGTGATGTGATCCATACAGTTCTGTCTTAAGAAAACATGCACTGAAATGGACTGTGATTTCATATCCTAAAGAAGTTGACTACCCCGATGAGGTTTGTCTGCTCTCAATTATCAGATGGCTTTCAGTTTGTAGTCAGAATCAAATAAAATAAGGTCCAACATAAATGCAGCTAACAGTAAGAAGTGTTCTCTCAGAAAATAATGGTTCCCTCCACTCCAGAAACGTGGTTCAATTCAAGTTTGGATAGGTGGCCCGCTTCGCTCGCTAAAAGGATTTAACCCTTTTCTCCACCGGGTTTCCTCGTTCCGCTAAGGGTATGTCAACAACTGTCAGTCAGGCGCCTATTACTTGAATTCCTCTTAGCAATTTCTTACAATTTGCCGTGTAAAAATTTTCGTATATTGGGCCCCATAAATAATTTTAGTTCAAATCTTGTAATTATTTGCGGCAGATGGAATAAGGCCACAATTAGTCTAGTGACAAATTTTGTAACTTTACCTATTGTCATATTTCTACTAAAATGTTTTACTTCTCAAATAGCCGAAAAAGAGATCCGTCCACAATGAGGTGAGGAAAGCAATATCCAATCTTCAGAACAAGGTTGTTGTTCTGAACGGCTTACATGGGGGAAGCGACTTGGCAGAGGGCCTGCACTTTTTCATTTTCAGGCTAGAAAGCATGCCTGAAGAACGGAACCGTTGCACAGTTTAACCGACCCACAAGAAATGCCTAACGCAATTTATGAGCAATCGGTCCCTATCAATGGTCGTAAAAAATGTAAAATAAGGATTAAGACGAAGTGACTTGTTACTTCTTCAACATCAAAAAAATTTCCAAAACTCTTAAGTCAATGGTCCAAAAGTCTGTGCAGCTACTTCGGCACGGTGATGATGTTGACATCAAGCTTCTGTCACTAAAGCGCAAGTATTGGAAAAGAAGCGGGAAAAGTGGGTTAAGTCGTGAAAGAAGGCAGAAATAAGTACGAGGATATGTGCTGTCAACAGGAAAGAATGTCATAGTAGACAGCTATAATTTTAAAGTAGTCAGGTAATTTGTATACATCGACTCCCCTTATAAATCTCATCGGGAATCAAGAGAAAAATTACACTTGCCATAGACCCTCATCATCCCAGTTGGGCTCTATTGTGGAATGAACATTAGCGAAGATGAGTGAAGCTATGCTTGGCCGCGAGGCTACGTTTGTTATGTTCTCTAAAGTCTGGAGAAGTACTGTGTTCAGCACAAAAACTAAGAAACGAGAAAACAACGGTTCTTTATATCTAGATGAAGTACCTGGAAAGTAACTAACGCCATTACAAGAAAGCTGCATAACTTTGTTTCATTAATACACATGTATATGTGTTTGCAAAATCTTGAGGATCTTCTGTACAAAGGATATGTTGAGTGACCAACTACAAACACCAGAAATATAATCTCGAAGATATGCAAGACCAAAGGGGAGCTTTTGCAGTTAAACTACCAACTGCATATAACCAAGCGGAACGAGGAGGTAGGATGTTCTTTACGCAATATACGAGCTATCAAAGATATAAATCATTGAATCGAAATATACGCAATATTTCCCCCTCATATCTTATCAGCAAGCGAAGATTTTTCAACCCTAAATGGCCAAAATTGGAGTACACCATTTAGCTACTTAGAGTCATCGTCAAAATATCGAGAACAAATAGTAGAAAAATATACTACAACTCTTTCCAACCAACCAACTCTTCGGTAATCCACATATTAAAGTTGTTTGCTTAACTGATGTTTCCACGCCTTGATTTTTTTGCAACAGCAATAAAAATGATGATATCCAACAACTGCTCTTGTAACTCAACTCATTTGAATATACATATATATAGGTAGTATGTTCTGTTTATGCAATAGATTTTCGTTGTTTTCTTTTCCATCCAAAGACTATTATTATCAATGGCAATGTCAGGGACAGTGAGTTAGATTATTTTTAATTAGACTGCGCGTATTGTTTAGCATATTTATCAAACTAAATGAGAACTAGTCGGCCGGTTATAGTTCCTAATTCTCCTGTATGAAATCAGCGACAAGTTTAAAAGTGCAGCTTGATTTCCATATACTCGTTCACTTTTTGTATTGGGTTATAGATACAAAGAAATTAGTAAATTTCCCACTTCCCATATCACTTGTACAAGTGCAAGTTGACTCAATATTTTGAATTGCAGAAATGTCGAGACCTATGTTGCTGTGTAACAATACGTAGAAGGTGGCTAAATGTATTCTTAGAAATGGCGTAAGACAGTCAGAAACTAATATTCTTCAATACCGTTCTCCCTCCCTTGTTATAACATTGAGAAGTTAACTTTTCTGTATGGTGTAAGAAGTAAGAAAAAGTCCCTTACTCCTGATTTAAAATCATAAGAAAAACCTTTTTTCACGACGCTTTTCTAATTATTAGATAGTAGAGAACATAACCATTGAAACCTCATTCTTTAACATCAGCTGTGAAAATGGTGTGTTGTCGTGATCTGCCTCCTATCAGTTTCAATTGCCTTTTTTTTTTTAAATTGAACAGATTTTCAATATGTAAGATAAGCTTGAAGCGGAGTCGTGCACTACACTTTCGCTAAGCATATAATAATATAATAAAATATAATGCTAGGCATTATTGATACAAAATCCTAAGACACTTGATGTGATAGTTTTGAAGACACCGCGGCCCACTACCTTTGTGAATGTCCGACTTACAATCGCATCAGGCTGCAGGTACTCGAAGTTGACGTTTTCGTACTGTAGTGAGTTTTTCACTAAATCGCTAACTTGTCTTTTTAATGGACTTGATTACATTTGAACAGTGGATAATGAAGCTCCAGAATTTTCCCTAACAGACTCCTCAAGACGATGAAAAACTGCGACATCTTCTACGGCCATTGCTATCGACGGCAAAAGCAGCGCTTATTTGGATGCGGATTTGTTGTCGGAGGCAGACTAAGACAAGAGGTCCTGAGCTTCCGGCTTGTGGGCAAGCGCCTCGTAGCAATCCGCCTCAAGGCTAAATTCGGCAACATTCGCCTTATATGCGCGCATGCCCCCACAGAGGAGAAAGATGACGACACCAAGGATGCCTTCTACGAGCTCCTTAACAAGACCTACGAGCAATGCCCTAGCTATGACATTAAAATTGTCCTCGGTGATTTTAATGCAAAGCTAGGAAGAGAGGGTGTCTTTAGCGAAACGATCGGAAAATATAGCCTGCACGACACCACCTCCGATAACGGATTCAGGCTAATCGCCTTTGCGGCTCGGCGGGGCGAAACATTGTCGTAGCTAGCACGCGGTTCCCACATCTCGACATACACAAGGGGACTTGGAGAACTCCTGATCAATCAACAGTTAACCATATTGATCACATTGCGATCGACACAAGACACTCCTCCAGTATTATGGATGTCCGTACGCTCCAAGGAGCCAACATCGACTCGGACCATTACCTTGTTGTAGCCAAGGTACGGTTGCGGATACCCCAAACTACGCCAAGACAGGCCAATGCTGTGAGGAAATTCGACGTCAGACGGCTAAAATCACAGGAGATCGCCAAGTCCTTTTCCGATCGAGTGTCTATCGCGGCAGTTCGGGTTGACCTTGGCCTCAGTCAACAAGCGTCTCCAGCCTGTTCAATCTCTCGCTAGCTACCTCCAGTTTCGCACGCTAAGTTGACTAAGGGCCCCCCCCCCCTTTCACTTGCGTGCGCCACCAGAGTCTGGGTCTTCTTCTACTAGCGGATTCGTAGACTTTTTGGACCGGAGCGTTGGTGTCCATCCGCTCTACATTAACCAGCCATCCCAGTCGTTTGATCTTCACTTTCTGACTATGTCGATGTCTCTGTACTGTCCATACAGTCCATTACGGAAACATTAGAAGGATGCTCAGATACATCAACCGGGTTTTATTATCATCTTTCACAAAGGACGGAAACAATCAGCAGCAAAGAGAGCAGCACTTAGGGATGGTACTGTCGGAAGATGGCAAGATAGATAAAACACGCGTCATTCTTAGGATACCTGAAGTCTGATTGAAGATTAGAGAGTTCAGTACCGCACAAGCAGGGTAGTAGGGAAAGAACTAATGTATCTCATTTTCCGTTAAAAGCAGAGTAAACTATGAGTAAAACGAATCTGCGAAAACACTAGCACCTTTAAATATGTCTGAAAACTGAACTGACTAATAAGTCATTTAACAACTTACAGGTGCCGTAGCTTTTGACAACACCCAGTAAAAAGTTTCTTATTGTGAACGACTCAAATGATGACGGGAACATTTCACATTAGTTCTTAATCAGATATTCGTCAGCAATATGCTACCAAGTCAAGATAAGGTACTCTAGTTACGATTGCCCACAGTATTGCCATCTCGGCTGCCAGTAAAGAGAAAGGAAGAAGTATTAAGGGATTAAAACTGTAACAAAAATATTGAAGAACAAGAGCGAAAACTTGACAGTATTTGACAAACAATTTTAGAGCTCATGCGTCCACAAATAGAAATAACCAATGTAATCGAATATTTTTCCGTTGAGTGGAACAGAAAAATACTATCAAGATTTCGAAGAAGAAAGGTCTTTGGGAGTGCGAAAACTAAACACAAACATAATAGCACATGTAGGTGAAATAAAAGTCAAAATAATCATTGACCGAATAAATCAGCACCAGTCCTTAGTACGTATCACAAATAGCCGTGAATCTTGAATGATACGAGTATACTTGACTTGCGCCAAAGCGAATTATGTGTGAACAAGACAAAAACATACGTCTTCCATCTGGTAAACTTTACCTTTCACGTCAACATAGCTGGAAAATCGGTAGTATCAACTGAAAACTCTTCTCTTATCGAAAAAGTGTTTTATCAGCCACCGACGGCACTTAAGTCATTGTGGGGGCAGACAATGGAAATGAATGCGAAAAGTACAAGTACGTTCGGAATGGTGTCAAAACACTGGGAGGAAAAAAAAAGTTAAAACAATCAATACTAAGTTCTGCCTTTTCCAGTCGAATTGCTGTAGCAGCCTATCCATTCTTATCTGCTAAAAGATTTATTCCACTTGAAAACTGGTCAAGAACCTACATTTATGCACAATTATACGTCGCAGAAAGCAGTACTGGCTCGATGGCTTCATATGTCTCAAGGCGCAAAGAAAATTCAGTCCAATGTCAAAAAACAACAACAAGGGCAG
Source organism: Volucella inflata (assembly GCA_928272305.1). Classification (NCBI taxonomy): domain Eukaryota; kingdom Metazoa; phylum Arthropoda; class Insecta; order Diptera; family Syrphidae; genus Volucella; species Volucella inflata. The sequence continues at coordinate 143,436,639 of OV743716.1, read as the reverse complement.
AACAGTGCCGAAGAGAAACTAAGTGATCTGGAAATAATTTAAACTAAACCATGTTTTACAAAAAACAAATACAATCCCCACCTCAATCTGTATAACTCGTATTAATTCCGATAATCTTGATTACACCTGCACAATACAATTAACGAACACTAACTGAAATCTCCAGAATTGAACTTGGTCAACTCATGTACTTCTTACTCGTATAAGCAGCAAAGAAAAAAAAAAAAAAAACAATTATGATCAGAGTCGGTAGTCACGCTATAACTCTCAATCGTCAATTAATTATCCGTGAGCTGATCAACATGTGGTTTGGTTACTGGCTTTACCACTAAAAATAAACAAAAACAAAGCACAGCATATGACACGATAGGGAAAACTACTGATGCTGTGCAGCACTTGGCAAAATACGCGACTGATAAGAAACTTTCCTCTCGATTTGTATTTAATTTATAAATTACGATAAATATAGAAACACATAGTCAGCCAACCCTTAAAGCCTGTGACGTTTCTTGTAGGAACGAAATTGCAACTCATCTTAAAGATTTCAAAGTCCAAACTTAAGCACAACAGCCACTTTTAGTTTACTTTATACTTGTTTACTCAAAAGTCATCAATAATTTCATAATAACTCCTAATCATAGTCACTGGGTCTTTTATATGGCTGAAGCAGCTTACAGTCTTAAACACTTCATAAGAAATTCCAATGATTCAGTAGAGTTGCTGGGATTTCTGGAAACACTCATGTGGGTATTAAGCCTGTTTCGATGATCGTCATTACAACAGTTCTTACAGTGTATTAATCAGTGTATATGCTGAAGAGACTAAACAAAGACATTTGTCTTTTAACAGGATAATCAAAAATGCCCTCATTATCCCAACACGTCCTTGAACAATATCAAACAATTTTAAAATTAAAGGAAAAGCTTAAACGAATATATCATGTGTTACAAAATCGTAGGCTAAAACACAGTCGTACGATTAGACTGGAAGTAGAAAGATACATACGATTAGTGGCACGCGCTTTCACCAAGAACGCTTTTCTAGGAAATTTCTACAATAACACAAAGATCATCTTTATAAACTATGCAGCATTTACTCTAGTATCGTTGCATTTACTTTACTCGTATACTACATTCGTATGTATTGTCGTTTCCTGCTGGCGTGCGTCATGGCGTGGCGTGGAACATAGCTCCAGTTCGTTTCCCTTATTGTTCTTAAAGGCAATAAAATGCGAAAAAAGTCTGACATCTCATCAGATTATCCAAAGTCTGCATGCGTGATGGGGTTTCCACGTTTGGAGACTGTTGGCGCAAAAACAATTGGTATTCATGGACACCAGAGAATGGTGCGAAGAAATGTTGCCAGCGTTGGAATGTAAAGCTAAAAGGACCCGAAATTTGATATCAGCTTTAGGCTAATACAGCTGTGACAGAGAAAAACTTCTGATGACTAGTTTGTGTTTCCTGCAACTCCCACACCTACATCAACTGCCAACCAGATTAATCTCAATAAGGATGTTCCAAAGCATTTCTCTCGTAAGATAAATGTCTGAATGCGGCCAATTGCGCATATCTCAACCATCCCAAAGGTAACAAAGTACTGCAAGGAAGTTAGGCACCGCATAGTGATCATAAAAGACGATCTCCAGATCTTTTCCCATAACAAATAGCTTTAAGAACTGAAGAGTGACTGACTAGTGACTTTCCAAAAAATCTACAGAGATACCACTTCTCATCTACTAAATTTCTCTCGGCTACAACAACGTAACTATTAGTAAGTACATACAAAAGAGATATACATATAGAAAGGGTTCCCAAATACAAAAAACAAGCGCTGCTTGTGAACTCTACGAATAGAAAAGGCAGACTAACCCCTGGGTTCTTAGAACGGACAAGAAGTAGAATTCGGATGCGCAAAGTAGTTTTTGACGCTTTCAATAAAAAAAAGTACGTTCAACGTGGACAGATCTAGAGTTTTTAATCAAACGAATACTAACTATGTGATTGTTTCTTTTTATTAAGAATCCAAATAATTTAGAAAGCACTGTCTCTAGTAAAAGAAGCTGTTAAATATTATATAAGCCTTTCTTTATAGCGAAGAAACATAGGCTTTCGCAGAAAGGTAAAGGTCGTCATAGATTGAAAAAATTGTTCGGAGGCAAGAAGATACACATGATTACGAACTATGACTAAGACATGACTCGGACAAGTAGAGCAGATGAACACCAGCACTCTCCTTCCCGGTAGGCTCAATTAAAAAACACCTTCAGGCAGTTAAGCGGCCTCCAACAACTCTGGATGCGCAACTGGATTTAGATAGTAAGCGATCTCCATCAAGGAGAGCTAGTACCTTCAAGCTGAGGTAAAGTAAAATCAAGTAAAATGCATGCTTTACTTATATGAGGTTTGTCAAAAACCATAAGAAAATGTAAATCTATCAATTTCCGGCTGCTCGCGGAACTTAAAAGGACTGGGAAGCTTGATTTGCTTTCCGAACAAAACTAAAGTAAGTATTATACGTTTAAACAAAAATATATTAAGCTAATACAGCAGAACTTCAAAAGAACTAGACAATAAGCCGTGCACATATTGCCTATAAGAAAGAATAAATTTACGTCTTCATCCACTGATAGGCCTTCTTGTCATCTAGAAGGCCATAAGTCTAAGAAAAAAAAAAATTTTATTGCAGAATAAATCGATCGACCGGGTACTGGCACCCGGTTGCAGTGCAAGCAGACCAATTAGTGCCATGGCAATCAAATAGTTGAACACAGGTCGTAGCTAGCTACAACATACGCTCAACCATGTGGTGTCCAAGCACCATTTGCTCTAATCTCCCCGCGACCACAGCCACCACAATACTCCCACAAGGAAGCCAACTTCTAGGTCAGCCGGGAACAAAGTTCCGGAGGGCTCCTGACATCCCGCTGTACCAGAATATAGCCTTCGGACGAGCTTCGCAACCTTGCTGTTACTTTCAGTGGGGCACCTTTTTTTCAGGACTGGCCGCCTTTAACCCTGTTCACTGAGCTTCAGGGTACAGCTACCTAGTTCGACGTCTAACAAACACTATGTTTGCATAGTCCTGATTCCTTACTATTTGCGCGTTTTAGCTAGAGCACTGCCAACGTCGCAAACCCCGTCTTCAAAACCTACGCTAATAGCTTCAAGATTCCTAACATCATACAGAGAATATTCACACAAAACGTGTATCGTCTTAAAAGAAGCTCCACACGTGCAGCCTTCAACCTGCCTTAGGCCCCTTTTATTCAAAAATGTATAAAGGAACCATGCACAGTAAAAAGAAAGCCCAAGTTGAGATTAAATCTCGTCTCAGGCCGCTCTCGTATGAATAAGACATCCTTCAGGAAGCGGTAAGTATCCCTGCCGTTTTCCCTACTAACCTACTAATTGAATAATTTAAAAAAAAAAAACAGTGTCGACGCAGAAAGTTAAAAATTAGAGAGTAAAATTCAGGTGATGCTATATATCGAAAAGAATTTGATATCTTGGAGATTTCTGCAGGCGAAGCAATACACCAATCAGACAATTCCAAATGATTTGTATAACCAAAGCTAAGTCCTCCAATTTAAAACTGTAGATATGTAGGTAAAGCAACAGAAAGTAGGGCAGATAAGATAAATTTATCATTTTGTTCAGAGGTATTTTCGTCATTACAATCGTCGAGGGAGTAACAAACTTTTGCATATGCGGAAGATTTTACTACTGACATAGTAGCCAACGAACTAACCCACCTTACTCTTTCTAAACGGTGAAGAATTTCGTAAGCGCCAGGCATGGAAGACTACGAATACAAAAAACAAACAAACTATCTTAAGATTTGACAACTTGCCACGTGCAAATCGATCAATCATAGAACATTTTCAAAAGTTCGACTCGATTTGATATAGTTTAAACTTGATGGAATACATCAAGTAAAGCAACTATATCATTTGCAGAACACCTTATTAACTCGCATCCACAAACGTCTGAATTTGTATCTGCAATTTTTAGCGGGCGCTTTCAGCTATAGGTCAGTCTATCATCCAGCGCATGATATGAGAGATCATTCAAGAATTGACCATGAAGTAAACATGCATTTGTTCGATGTCTACCTATGACGGCTATATTATTATATTAAGAGAAAGCTTTGATCCTGGAGAACCGCTTCCACTTCGATTTGACAAAGCAAATGGCCTTTAAATTATAATTTAAAAAAAAATGCACAGTTACCAAACAGTAATCCCACTAGTTTCGTTAAATGCCACGCAAATGTAACTAAATTACAAAGTTAATAAATACTTAGGTAAGAAATATAGCTTTCACGACAGCTTTGAAATCGGACTCGGGCTAATCTACTTCGCGGTAAGGTCCGAAACCATCGAAAAGGCAATATTGACTCTGATGAGAACCTTGCAATGGTGGAAATGCCCAAATACTCCGGGTACTAAAACTGAAGCCCCACCCTTATGCACAGAAGACCGCGAAGACATTTGCTAAGAAGTCGTCAGAGACTCTGCATTCCAAGCATTTGGTTTCGGCCGATCATGAAACACCAGAATGACGCAAAATACGAAATTAACTAGAAGATGTTGCCAAGAAGGACGAGAGCTGCTAGCAAACACCACATCCTTCCGATGTGGAAGGAACATCGGAACAAGAAAGAATCAGTAAAAAATTCGATCGTTCGCTTGACAGGGACTTCTGCATAACTGATGTTCAGAAGCAAAGGGAACAGTTCTTCTTTCTGTTAGGTAAGGAGAAGTTTGGATAACGATATCTAATCTACTCTACCGACCAATAAAAGCAGGGTGGATTGACTTCGCTAGGAGCATACTTCAGCTTGTCGAAATAGGAAACTATGTCCAATTAATAGAATTTCAGCATCGTCGTTTGTCCGGTCCTCAAGAAGGGAGAACTCCTACCTACTGTGTTATCATAGGTGCGTATGTGAATATTGAACCAGTAACGGGTTAGCGACAAATACTAATATAAATCCAGGGTATATGCTGTCAATAAAAACGAACGACACCGATGCATTGGCCAGAATAGCTGAATAGACAAGAGAACTTCGAGGTAGTCCGATATAAAATCTGGAAAGCATTAATTAGCAAAGAAGGAGCATTGGCGTTCTTAAGAGACGACGTGGTCCCCTGGTTGAAAAATTGTTTGGGTGGTATGTGGAGTTGTTGGCAAAGGCAATCTATGGAGAAGATAAAACTACGAACAGCGACATTAAATTAGGCAAAAAAAACATCAGCTACAAAAGCAATATGAGATTGAGTAGCAAGAATATCAGCCTTTGGGTTGAAGAATCTTACAATCCATTTCGGAAGGACAGTGAAGTAAACAAAATAGATACATCCATCCTGAAATGTAAGAAAAGTAAAATGTATGACACATTTGCATAACATTGTAAAAGTTACCTTCACATCTCTATCCAAACGAGGTATAGAGCAGCCATGGGCTTTGTCTAAAAAAAAAAAGTTAAATTGTTGGTCTCACACTGAGCGCATCCCCCAAGGAGCCCAAATATGATCATCTTTCAACCATTTCCAAAACAAGTTAATAATGAAATATAGCTATAGGAAGGCCTTTCAGTCACTGAATGTAACATACATATGTACAAATTCATTCATATTTGTCGTAATCTTTTAAAAAAGCTCGAACCATGGACAGACCGTGACTGCGATAGGGCAAACATGTAATGGATACTACGTGAGAAGTAACAGTAGCCGTAGTCCTAAATTTGCGCCCCAACAGAGGAAATGGACTATGCAATTAAAGAATCATCATGTAATTCGGTCTCAACAAATCCTATCCTATCCTATTACAAAAATCAATCGATTTAGCTGCGGCCCTGCACATGACTATAGTTACTAGGTGGGGTGAAAAGTAACCTCCTTGAACACCAGAATGCGCTGCTACTGCAAAAAAGGTTATGGTGCCTTGAAGTCCGTTCATATTTAGGCAGACATGCCAAATTTCAGTGCGATACTATCTTTAGTTTTGTTTTGACAGCTGATTGTTGTTGACGTGTTTGGCATCATGTTGAGTATGGCCAAAAACGATTTTCGTTCTCTCATAAAACATTATTTTTTGAGAGGCAAAACGGCGAAGGAAATAAAAGAAAAGTTGGACAAATATTATGGGGCTAATGCTCCGTCAGATTACACAGTCAAATATTGGTTTCGAGAGTTTCGTGGTGGCGGTTACAGAGGACAATGTCAAAAAAAAGTTGCAGAACGCGAGAGCACTTCGAAAGGGTGTTTGGACTTGCTGATGCCGAATCGGGCGGACTTTTGGCGTCGATTGGTAACTGTTGATGGAACCTGGATCCACTATTACACACCAGAGAACAGAATGAGTGTCCGGCAATGGACTGAAGCCGGCACGAGTGCTCCGAAGCGGCCGAGAGAGGCTCAATGGATCGGAAAAGTTATGGGAAAAGTTTTCTGGGATTGTCATGGCATACTCTTCGTGGACTACTTAGAAAAAGGAAAAACCATCAACAGCGAGTAATACTGTGCATTATTGGCGATTGCAGCGATTGAAGGCCGAAATCGCTGCAAAACGGCCTCACATGATGCAAAAATAAATTTTGTTTTTGCAAGACAATGAGCCGGCGCATAAAAGCATCGCAATCACGGCTAAAATCAATGACTTACGGCTCCAATTGCTGTCGCATCCACCGTATTCGCCCGATATGGCTCCCTCGGACTATTATCTCTTTCCCTACCTCAAAAGATGGCTCATCAATAAAAAATTCAGCTGACGCGAGGAAATCATCGACCCCACGGAGGAGTATTTTGCAGACCTTCCGGAAAATTACTTTTCGAACGAGATCAAGAAGTTGGAAAATCGCTGGAATAAGTGTATAAAGCTAAAAGGAGATTTTATCGAATACAATAAAAGAACATTTAAAAAAAAAATTTTTCATTCCCAAGGAGGTTACTTTTCACCCCACCATGCTGCGATCGAATCAAGCTCAGTATATTTTCGAACAATCGAGCCGTCGTTTTGACGTTTTTCTTTTTTAGTTCAAAGTAGAGAGTAGAGTTTGTATTTCTTTTTTAGCTCAGACACATCGGAGCTCCGAATTCGCTTTTATTTTTTTTTGTTCGCAGCATGCTTAGAGCTGACTTCAGAATAAACTGACCGAGCGTTTAGATTAAGAACTGGGCGCAACCATTTAACAGTAGAAAAACCAAAAATAATGCTTATTGTTCAAAAATTAATATATACTTTGTTTACTTTATTTATGATTGCTATTCAAATGGCAGGAAAGTGCTCAAGTGTGCTTCATAAAAAAAATCAGGGCGCTCTGAACACGTTCAGTTCACAGCAAGCTTAAAACACTCGAGCTCTGTTGAGTGCTCTGCTCTGAATTAAAAAAGAAAAATGGCTAATTTAGACTGGCAGCAATACCTAGTTACAAGCAAGTCACAATTACGAATATTCCAGACATTGTGGCAACAAAGAAAAGCTGTAAAGATTAACAAGAGATCAGCAATTAAACTACTGAACTGAACTTGAATCGATGTTGAGAATATTAACAAAACACTTCTTGACCCCTAGAAAGGAAGCGATTCAAATTCCATCCTTCCAAACAAAACGAAATAAAAATTCCGGGCAGGACTAGCTATGTAACTAGTTACATATTTAGGGTAGCAGACGATGATTTGGCACGCTGCATATTCCAATACATTTACGTTATTTGGTCAGAGAATATGTGCATTATGATGAATAAAAGTTCAGCGCTGGTAATCCAATCTATAAGAAAGGACACAAGGTCCCTTCTGCAGTATTGTGTGAATTTCTGAAACCATTTGTTTACGATCTGATTGGTCCCTATCTGTTCGATGTTAGATCAGCTAAATCTAAAATTTATCAAACATTCACGTTACGGCTGTTCACGGAGAATCCCAAAAACTTCAAATCAACACCCACCATCTTTTCATACATTTTAAGGCAGCATAGAGACGGGTCGTATAGAGTCGATGGAATGACAATGGAGAACGCTCGCTGCTCCCCCAATGTAAGTACATTTATGTTTGAAACAATTCTACGGAGCTTACAAGCCAAAATCAAAGGCACAATCTTACAAGCCTGTGCAACATAACACTCATTTGAGGCTAAAAAAGCAATTGAATAGTAACACTACATCTCAACCAATTAAGGACACTCTGTACAAGACCTTGATCATCCCAGCCCTACCTTAAGACGCTGAAGCATGAACTTTATTGAAGGCGGATGAAGATATTCTCTGTCGAGAGGAAAATTATTTAACAACAAACCAAACCAGCTGTATGGCGACATCGATCTAGTCAGAAAACTGCGCATCAACCATTAAATTGGCAAGTACGTCTAGAGCGAATCGGCGCCAATACCTTGGCCCGCAAATTTTGTGAATCTTACTTGGAGGAACAAGTAGGTATTGGGCTTACTGGTTTTTCCATTATATAAATAAAAAAGAAGAAACGCTTAATTTTATCAAAATTTACAAACATGTGTTTGAAGTTTCACGTCATATGCGACTCCTCCTACAAATAACTCATTATCACATCAGGAGTAGCAATCGCGACTAGTTTAACGATCATCACTAGTCGATGGCTCATTAAATATTCATCTCTCCCAATATCGCAAATCATTCCAAGTTACATAAGGCCACAGGCAGTTTAAGCAAAGATCAAAGTCTCGTGGAAAACCCCTGCAAGTCACATCGATCGATTTTACATTGACTTAAAGATTAGACTTACAATTGTAATTGTAACAACGCAAAAGCTTGCCAAACTCCGATTTGCCAATTCGAAATTCGGCAATATATCTGTACTCGACTGTACAACATTTCGAAGAGATAGAAACAAAACCGGTTAGACATTTGACCACAAAACGGGTAGTCTTCACAACCCACAACTTTCAAGATAAATTGTTGTCGATTATTGGCAACAAACACACCACAAACAATAATAGAGCACACACGTGTGTCTGATAAAGAAGGGGAATCACACTAGTGTCTCTCTGTCGTGTCTAAAATTTCAATTTCATCCGAAAGCATTTCATAAAACCGAGAACTGTTAAATGGATAAACAAACAAAGTCAACAAACTTATGTTTTTGATAATTTTTTTTTTGGTATTCGTATCTCAAACCCTGAATAGCGCGCGTATAAAAAATTAAAAAATTTCAAAAGTAACCCAGTCTGAGTATAAAAATTGAAATACGAGTTGAGACCGATTTTGCGAGTAAGCGATACTCCATTCTGGACAATTTGGCTATTGACTAGAGAAAACAACAAGACAACAAGACAACAGGAAATCCATTCTGTTTACTTTGTGACAAAATTACGAAGTAATTTCGCATTCGAATTCGCATTCACCTCGCACTTAGACGTGGTTATAGTCATAGTTATGGTCGTGGTGTTAACAGGTATGTACTCGTCGACTTGTATCTAGAAATGATAAGCTAGAATGGGAATCTGCTGCTGCATCCAAGTCAAGGCGCAAGTTGTTCGCCAAGCAAACTAGTTTTCTTGTTTTCGTATTTCTATTCTCACGAGTGGATACATACATATTTGCAAACACAGATGAGTATTTATAAATACGTACAAGCGAATGGATACATACATATGAATAAATAAGCACAAGCAGAAGGTACTTTCAAGGATTTGCAATTTAAAATGTATTCTCTTGTCAATCACATCTGACCATGTAATGGCCACAATTAGAATCCAACAACGAAGATAATAACGCGGTGATAATTGTTTTCATTTCTGTAGTCAAACGCCACAACACCTCGATGACACGAAAAAAAAAAAAACAGCAGCAGACGACGAACTTATGATATTCTGCAGTGTTCGTCTCACACTACAACAAAATGTGGGTGGCGGCTACTGTGGACAGCATTTTCGCCTTAACAGCGCGTTGCAATGACACAAAAAACAAAAAAAAAACCAACTCAAAGCACTCTCCCTTGGCTAGAGAGCAAGTTGATAGGCAGTGGATACTCCACGAGTGTTCTAGAGTCTAAGTTTTGCGAAATTGCCATGTATTGTGTTGTCTGTCCGAGGCGCTCGCTCCGTTCTGCATTAGCATATGAATCAAAACGAGTTTTCGTGTATTCGTTTATTTTTTTTTTTCTTATTTTTGTCGTATTCACCTCTTTTAAAACAATCCAATCCAGAGTGGAACTTGCTGATACGCTGGTTTGGAGCAAGTTACAGACAAACAACTCACATATGAGCAGCTAGAGGTTTTGTAGTAATTGCACTCTGTTGCCGATAGTATTCTTATCACTTTCTCGCTACGAAGAAACAATAAAACATTTAAGATTTTCGATGAATCTTCTTCTGATTAAAATAAACAAAAATTGTTCTAGGAATCGAATTCCGATACTATTCGCTTTTTGTGGTATCAGCACTAGATTAAGGGCAGTGCACAGAGCGATTAGGAACGATAAGACAACACGTAACTTTGGTTGCACTTAGGCATTGAACTAAAACTGAGACTTTGACTACGGCTGAGAACGATACCGAGATCGAGACTGCAACTTTGTAACTTTTCCCGACTCCAATTGCGGCCGAGCGATTAGAAAATAAGCAATTCGTTGTGGGTCGTTCGCTGACTCAATGGCTGGCAAAAAAAATCGTTTTTTCTTCGTTTTTTTCGGGGGCAAAAAAAAAATAAAATGATGTAGGTACGACGAGTACATGTTTTGCTGGACGACAAATGAACAGTTGGATATGGTGAACTCTTTCGCACGCAGGCACATACCGAGAGTCCAATCGGGTGTATCTCTTCCTTGCCACAAAGTAGAGAATATTTTTGCAAAAATTCTAAAGTACACTGTTTGGTGGTCGCAATGGAACAATTGTTCACCACCATCCCCCCGGGAGGGTAGGAATTCCATTCTTTTTTTTTGTTTTTTTTCGTTTATTTTTTTAATTTCTTTTTTGGTCTTCACCAACTTACCTTTAGACTCGGTGATCCAAGCGCGCAGTTTCCCTTCTTTTTTTGATTTTTCTTGAGTAGAGATGGGGGAATAGGAATTATGGAGAAATGTTGTGGAGCACACAATTGACACTAGATAAACATTCGAGAGCTTATTTAATTTGTTGCGGCGTTTAATTTGTTTTGTTTTTCTTTGTTTTCTTTTTTTTGTATATTTTTTCCGGACAGGGACAAGAATTTACACAGAGAAAAAAAATCACGACACCTCGGCTAGGTCTGAGTGTACAAGTGAAAAAATTTAGCCGTGGGCGGCCATTTACAAACTGCGTTTGAGATATGCGTTGCTGTGCGATCGGGGACAGTGGATAGCTGTCAATTTGGAATTTATGTCAGTTTGGGCTTAAGTTTAGCTCGGTGCGGGCTGTGTTCAGAGAATTAGATTTATTTGAGCTCTGTTGTACGAACAATTTTTTTTTTTAAAAAAATTACAGATCTGTAGCCCAAAATGAGATAAGGGCAAGATTTTAGAGTGAAATATGGCTCGTTGTGGAATGCGTTAAACTTCATCTGGTAGCGATCATATTTTGCTTCTTTAGTTCATCATTAGATAGTTGGGGATACAAGGCAGATGGCAATTGCTTATTTAATATTCAAAACTGTTTGTATCGGTGGCCAAAGTTCGACTGGCACTTCCAAGTCACGACTCACACTAGTGCAAAAGAGAAAGAAAATGAGATAAAAAATCAACAACCCTGTGAGTCGTCGGGGAAAATTTCGATGACTCTTTTTGACGTTTCTTCTCTCCTTGTTCGTTATTTGTCTATATCGTTTTATTTTTCTTCGTTCCCCATGAAGGGTGGTTCTCAAAAAAAAAAAGAACGAAAGATATTTTTTGGTCAAAGGAATCCGGGAAAATTCAAAACTTTTGTTTAGAGTGCAAAACGCTTGTGTTTAAAGCGAAAGAAAAAATAAAAGAGAGCTGTCAAAAAGAGTCGCGACTCAAAAGTGACCGTGTAATAGCGGACTTATTGTATTCGTGTTACCAGCAATACATTATTTGCATATATGGGACGCTAGCCACCAGATAATAACTCTGTCTTCTGAGCAGCCTATGTTCTTTCCTCTTCTACCTAGCCCGTTTCTGCAGGGCCGATGTGCACATCCGCTGTTATTCTAGATTTGTACATAAAAGTGTATTTTTGTTGGGGCCGGTTGAAACTAGTTAATCAAAAATGATGCCAAACAGCCACCGGACTCAACGAGAAGTTAAGAGAAATTAGATCGGAAAAGGCTCTGGCGGCCTTTTGCTTGGGGTACACGACTATGAGCCATATAACAATGTAGCCCAGTATTATGCTACAGATTGAGATCGCGCATCAGTTTTGAGCAAGCATGCGACTTACTTATAGTGTTACCATGGACCAATCCAATGTAGGGTCAGCGATCCAAGTTTTTGGACACTGAGCAGTTTTCAGTGCAATCACCTTAATACTACAATACCTAAGACGCGCCTGTGCATATATATATATATTATGAGACTAACCGAAGTCGAGCTTACACGTCATGAGACTATCGAAACAACGGAACACAGCGAAAATCAAAAATCTCAGTGAGGAAAGTATCGAGCTTCTTACTAAAAAAGTAAAATGCAATTGCTCTGTGAAGGCATATAAAAGAACTAAAACGTAATTTCGAAATCGTCGATGCAACCTATATTCAATGCAAAACTAAACATTAAGCTGATAATCGGGGTAGCCAAGGAGCTACAAGAACAGCCTGAACAATTTATTAAACAACAAAATGAGTAAAGCAGCAGCAACCAAAGAAAACCCATCGAGTTCTACATTTTCATTCACACGCATGAAACTCTTATAAACAAAATAAGACTAACTGACAGTACCACTAACTAAAAAGACTTTAAATATTAAATCGAAGAAAAATGAAATGAGACGTTCAACTTTGGACTGTCTATGAATTCGAAGCCAATGTTGATTTCTTTATTGAAATCGTTCAATATGCCGTTACACAAGTAACACACTCTAAACAAAGCACAAACCGAACAAACTGCGCCCTCAACTATCCACCAGAAATAAAGAAAATAGCAACGGAAAACAGAAAAAATTGTGCTGCAGAGAATAAAAAGGCTTGATTCTCCTGATTACCCTGCTAAAATAGACTATTGGAAACTTTAAAAACTGTGCAGCTCCTAACCTCGAAGGCTTGAGAATAGAAAAACAATTATCCGCTTTTGAAAATCGTAAATGACACTAAATTTCCAAAAGATAATAGAAAAAGAGAAAAAAAAACGAATGCGCGAAGAAAGATAAAGCGAACATCCTTGCTGCTCAGTTGGAAGAAACATCTCGGCCGTTCGATGGTCAAGCCCTCATTCATTATGCATCGGAAACACCAACTAACAGTTACACAATAACAAATGCCACGTTGAAGGAACTCAAGAAAGTTTCCGGTTAAGACCGTTTACGAGTAGACGTAGAAGCCCTTAGAATGTTGCTCTGAAAAGCTCCAACCAAGCTTGCCCTATTTAGCTACGTTTGCTGACACACTGCTGTACCAGCAATAGGTAGATCCGAAAAGCAGCCATCAAAGCTCTCCTAATAATGCATGGGCCAGGTCTGGCAGATTGCTCTCGATGACATCCAATCTGTTCAAAGAAACTTTTTGTTCAACCGGCCTGTATTAATATGCTGTACTTAAATTAGCTAATAAATCTAGCTAACGAGGTCGGTAACTTACAGAAGATTTAATTTATCCACCGTTGCTCGCCAATGTAGACCCTAAGCTGGCTACTGCAATTAGGACGGTTGCATCAAAGTACGATTGCATCGTGTGGCAGCTCGTGGCCCAAAATGAGTACCTTAGGGGCTCAAATGAAGCCTTAACGGCATCCAGGGCTCCTCATTTAACAAATGAGCGAGGTGCCTCTGTCACAAAAGCCTCTACGGCTGTTGGCTCACCCAGCTTTGCCCAGGTCGCGAGACAAATGGCACAAAATGTGCAAATTACTGCAAAGGCTACAGCTTCCCCAGTTGGTTTACAGAAGCAATCCGTCAAGGCGCCTTCGCCCACTTGGGCTGTTGTTGTGAAAAGCACAAAGGAGGGTTCTTCCTCCAATGAGGTAATGACTACCCTTAAGAAAGCTGGCCCATTAGGGGTAAGGGTGGAAAAGGTGGTGCAACTAAAAAACGGGAGCGTTTTGGTTAGAACACCATCAGCCCTCGAAAGGGAGAAGCTCCTTCAGAGCGACAATTTCAGGGCCATTGGCCTTAAAGCTGCGGTACCACAAAAGCCAGGCGACAGGGTCATTGTTCATGGGGTCAATATGGACATTACCCCTGAGGAGTTTTTGGCGGATCTTCACCGCTTGAATTACTCTGAAAAGAGTGAATTCAAGATGGTCTCACGGCCATGGGCTGTCTCAGAGAAAGGCACCACAAATGTGGTACTAGAGAGCTCTGGTGAGGCCGTTAAGGCCTTACTAAAAGCTGGGAGGTGCTACATCAACCTCACTTCATTCCCTGTAAGGGAATACAAGGCCCGATTGGGGTGTTATCGCTGCTTTGGCCTTGGTCACAGTGTAGCGGAATGCCCGTTCAAAGCTGACCTCTGCCGTCGTTGTGGGCAGGAGGGTCATAGGGCCGTTGCGTGCAAGGAGGCCATGCAGTGTAGAAACTGCAAGTCCAGAGGGCGGCCAGCTGTGCACCTCATGGGGTCGGCTGATTGCCCCATGCATGAAGCTGCGCTAGCTAGGGCCAATTCTCGCAATTAATATGAGGATTGTGTTCAACAAAATTGTCAGGGTGCTTTCTCTGTAGGGGTCGATTTAGGAGTTCAAATGGTTAGGCAGGACTGTGGTATTGCCCTGGTACAAGAGCCCTATACTTCCAATGGATGTGTTAGAGGCTTACCTGCAGGAATGCGGGTATTCCTTGATACCAGAGGTAAGGCCGCAATTATTATAAGGGATGTGGATCTAGTTTGCGTGCCTGTTTCCTCTAGCGAACGGGGAGTTTGCGTCAGTATTGAAGGGACGTTTGGCAGGATCTTTCTTGCAAGCGTCTACTGCAAGTACAGTGAGGAAATTGACCCATACATAGAGTATATGGATGGTTTGTTTTTGCTAGCCGGCACAGAACCCCTCGTAATCGGGGTTGACGCCAATGCGACCTCCCCTCTGTGGTTCAGTAAGGTATCCAGAACTACGACTGGTACCCGGAACCAGGCGCGGGGGGGGCTCCTTGGTGACTGGATTGTTGCACGCAATGTCCAGGTCATCAACGAACCGAGCGAGGCATATACTTTTCATGCGGTCAACGGTGGCAAGAGTGACATTGATGTTACTTTTGCCAATGAGGCAGCTTGTAGGGCGTTTAGTTTTAGGTGTCGGGTTAGTGAAGGGATGAGTGATCACAACTGGATCCAGTTTGAATTCACTCAAATAGCAATTGGTAGAGACACGGTTCCCGAAAGGAGATGGTGTGTGCGAGGCGCTGACTGGAATGTCTATGGTGCTCGTGTACTTGCGGAGGTAACTTCGGTATCACCTCAGGTGTACGGCAGCTTGGACATCGACCAGCAAATCGGACACATCAACGAATGTGTATGGCGGGTTAACGATGAACTCTTTGAGAGGAGCCGCAGGGCCAATCAAAAGAGGGTAAATTGGTGGACCCGTCTATTGACTGAAAAGCGAAGGTTAGTTCGAAACCTAAGGAAGCGATTCCAAAGGGCTCGTGCGGCCAACGCTGAGAACCTGGCTCAATTGGGCATTGCCTTTCGGCGAGGTCTCGCAGAGTACAAACGACTCATAGTCAGCACAAAAGAAGCTCACTGGCGGAACTTTGTGTCTGGAAATAGGGACGATCCCTGGGGCAAATTGTATAAAATTTGCAGGAGTGTCAAGAAGACTGCTGACATTGAAGGCATCCGTGTGGGTAATAGCGTTTTAACCACATGGAGAGAATGCCTGACTGCACTGCTTGGTCAGTTCTTTCCAAGAGAGGAGCGCGTTGAGGACCCTTTTATGGAGGAGCCTCCGGTCCCTCCGGAATTAAGGGCTGAAGAGGTTGAGCAGGGTGTTTCACTTCTTCGTTCCAGGAGGTCTCCTGGAGCAGATGGAATTACTGGAGAGATGGCGAAAGCCATCTGGAAAGCTATTCCTGAATACCTGCTTTGCCTTTATAGCAAGTGCATTGCCTGTGGCTACTTCCCTCAGGATTGGAGGGAGGCAAGGGTGGTTGTGCTTCTGAAGTCCCCCGATAAGATTAGGTCTGATCCTGGATCATATCGGGGCATCAGCCTTCTTCCGGTACTTGGAAAAGTGCTGGAAAGGGTTATGGTGGAAAGGATTTCGGAAAGTATGACGGAACCAATGTCCCCATTCCAATTCGGCTTCACAAAAGGCAAGTGTGTGGAGGATGCTTGGTCTTTCCTCAAAGACAGAGTCCAGAGCAGCAGAGCCAGTGTTATTATTGGCATCTTTATTGACTTTAAAGGTGCCTTTGACAACTTGAACTGGCAGAGTATACTCACCAGGTTGAGAGAATTGGGCTGCCAGGAAATTGGGCTTTGGGGAAGCTATTTTTCTGGTAGAAGAGCGAGTGTGGTCAATGCACATGACAGCGTTTGCGTTGACGTGGAGAAGGGCTGCCCCCAGGGGTCCATCTGCGGTCCATTTATTTGGAACCTGATGATGGATCCGCTTCTGTGGCGTTTGAATGAGCTCTGTGGTTGCTGCGCTTATGCAGACGACCTGCTCCTTATCCTGGAGGGTCCGTCCAGGGCTCTTGCGGAACAAGTAGGAGTAAGAGCTCTTTCAATAGTCTCTGCGTGGGGAGAAAGCGTTGGCGTCAAGGTCTCAACGGAGAAGACTGTTTCAATGTTGCTGAAGGGCAAATTGAAAACGAGACGTCGAAACCCTTTGATCCGCATGAATGCCGTTAGCATTAAGTGTGTGGCTGAGGTCAAGTACTTGGGCATAACGGTGGGTGAGCGCATGAAATTCATGCCTCATTTCAAGCAAATGCGGAAACGCATGTTGTGTGCTGTAGGCCAGGTGAGGCGCATTCTGCGATCTGACTGGGGGCTGAACAGGCGTTCCGTTCGTGTCATATACGACGGTCTTCTAGTTGCCTGTGCAACTTATGGAGCGTCGGTGTGGTACGATGCGGTAGCGAATGATGACTGCTGCCGTCAGATTTTGGCGTGCCAAAGAGTGGCATTGATTGGTTGCCTACCTGTGTGCCGTACTGTCTCCACAGAGGCAATGCAGGTCTTGTTGGGAGTGCCACCTCTTGATCTGGAGGCGATACGTCGTGGTATTGCCTTCAAGATTAGAAAAGGTCTCCCGCTAAACGAGCAAGATTGGGTCTCCCAGAGGGAAGTGGAAGGCCTATCCCGGAGGGAGCGTAAAGCCTTGCTTAACGCATGCGTGATATCTAGATGGCAATCTAGATGGGACGCTAGCGATAATGGCAGGGTCACTTACAGCTTTCTTAGGGATGTGCTGACCATGCAGACGTTTCCTGAACGGAACTTTAACCTCAGCCTGGGCTTTTTGTTGACCGGGCATGGCTCCCTTAATGCATTTTTGCATAAAAGGGGGCTAAGCGGCTCGGCAAATTGCTCATGTGGAGCTTCCCAAGAAGACTGGCTGCACGTTCTTTGCGAGTGCCCAAATTATTCGGAGGTTAGGGACTTGCATGCTATGGGCATCACCTTCAATGGTGAAACCTACGATGTCAGTGGAATTCTAACTGACACCGTATGGTTCGAAAGAACCTGTAGCTTTGCAAGGGAAGTATTTCTCAGAAGACGCAGTAGAGAGCTAGTGGGTTGATTGAGTAGGATAATTGAGGTAAAGGCTGCCAGTCCTGGGCAGTGAGGTGCCCAACTGGAAGTGACCGCAAGGTTGCGAAGCTCGACCGGAAGCTATATTCTGGTACCACGGGAGGTCAGGGGCCCCTGGAACTATTGTTCCAGCCTGACCTAGGAGTTGGCCCCCTTGTGGGAGTATCGTGGTGGCTGTGGTTTACACCCAAAGTCGCGGGGAGAGTAGAACAAATGGTGCTTGGACATCTCATGGTTGAGCGTAAGTCGTAGCCTGCTACGACATGTGCTCATCTGTTTGATTGCTATGGAATCATTGGTCTACTCGATGTGGAGTTGCACTGCAACCGGATGCCATGATCCACAGATTGGCTGAGGTATTAGATAGGCCTCGACCCTTCACCAAAGGGGAAGTTCGTGCCTTACACATGACTTCAAATCTGGTACTGGTGGTGGTATCTTTATCACCCGAAGGGCGCTGATCAACGCTTTGTTTTGATATCTTGTGCGAAGACGCACCGTAGGCTTAAGCCTTCACGGCAGGCACCTACGTTAAACACATATGACATCTGCTCGCCAATGTCTATATTAAAAACCCACTACAGTGCCATCATCTGATATAAAATCGAGAAATTTACAGATTAAACTTCTCTGAATTATGACTGACTGTTAGAGTCCAGTCAGTGTGCTTTTGCACACTCTCTCAATTTCAGATAAATCAATGTCATTCTGCGTTTTTCCTCTACTGGCTATGTCTTTTACATTCTCTCACAAAACTCACTGCGCCTCTATTTTTCTAGCCCCCGATTGTTTCTGCTTGCTGAGTCAGTAGTCAAGTTTTCAAATATCCCCATAAACATCATCGTAAATGATTAAACATTTTTATTTCTATTTGTATTTCCTTCATCATCAGTCGTTCGCTTGAAGAATATCAAGACGAACAAAGAGAATAAAGAACTGTGAAGGATTCATACAATTGATTTGGTTCCAAAAATAAATGAAATAAAATGTGTTGCACAGATTTATATAATAATATACTGGGTTCATCACTCAACGATAAACTGTAGGCGTTATTGTATTCGAGAATTGTGCTGACTATTTTTTTTAGAAATAGCAAGAAGTACATTCATACCTCTCCAGTTTTTAGACTACCTACGAGCTACTGACTTTCTTTAGAAGCATGACAAACATTCTGAATCGAATGGTGGCAGAAAATTTGCCGTTTTTCTTATCTTTCGCGATTCTGTACACAATTCTGCTATTGCAATTTACTTGCTGCTTATTCGATATCTTATCAGAAGATGTTTCTTTTATGATGACGTACTGTATCGGGATGCACGATGGCTGCAATGCCAAATTCATGTTGTCTTCGCTTTTCGTTTTTTCTCAAGCTTTTGGCAAATAACCGATCGGTTTTTGCATATAAAATCTGATCTGCGGCAATATGTTAACACCGACAATCTGTCCGGCTTCTGTCAGTGTGACTTTAGCCCAGCTTGGTTCATCATTTGTAAAAATTTTACCTTACGGAAGTTCTTGGAAGTGGAAAGAACCCCAAATCGATGCAGAGCATCTATAAACACAAAGCAACTAAAGGCAGACCCATAATTGGCGAAAGGACCCGTACGACCACGTACGTAAATGTGCGATTCCAACTGATTTGTATCTCGTGTTCATAATGGCGGATCGCTCAGTTTCGTCGATTTTTCGTTCACTTTTGCTTTCGTACGTAAATTGCGATCAGGATCGCATTTCGTACGAAAATTTGACAACTAAGTATCTGTTAAATTTAATAATTCAAAAAGCTGTTTTTTTTTTGCGAAAAAGGCGTAATTTCTTTTAAAAACATTTATATTAGAAGTTCTTTTACTGTGGAATTATGCCTTTTTCTTGCGAGGTGAATTCCAGAAAGCTTGTGTGTTGAACAAATTTGTTTAAATTTGTTAAAGTAATTGTTGAGTAAAAATGTCGACATCAAATATGTAAGTTTAGAAATAGTTGGGTGTGAAGTGTTTAGAAATTTCGGTTTGAACAGAATCGTGCTTAAAAAAATGTAAACAAAGCACTTGTGGAACATAAAGAAATTGTTGTGTTGTTTTTTTTCCTTTCAATATTTAGTGAAAGGTGTATAATAAAAAGTTGTGTTGTAATATATAGTACAACAAGACAATATTCGGGACAGTGAAATGCGACTGAATATTTCCATATCCTACTTTTTGCTTACATTTTTTAAAGCATGAAATTTCTAAACACTTTACAAGCACTTATTTCACAACTTAAATATTTGTTTTCGAGATTTTACTTCAACAAATATTAGAAACAACAATTACTTTAACAATTTTTCCAATTTTAATCCGCACCGAATTAAAAGTTTTCACAAATGCAAAACGCATAAACAAATCAAATGACAACATGACCTGACAGATCGATACGTTTTCAAACGCCTATTATGGGCAACTTGTCCATTTGAAGTAACGTAAAGAAACTTTTCATCTAGTTCTGACAGTAGCTTCAGTTTACTTTCGCCAATTATGGTTGAGCCTTAAATCGTGGCAGTTTCTCTATCAGGAGAATATACCTACACTCCATTAAGGTTAGTATTGACATACATGACATTATCAGAAAAAGACTTAAACTAGGCGATGCGTTGTCAGAGGTACAATCTTCCAAAAATCAGTTCAATTACTCGCATATGACGGCGACATTGACATAATGTGAAAAACATAAATAGCTGTCAATGGAACGTTTCAACTATTAAAGCAAAAGCAGAAAGCTACTAACAAGGATGGCCGCAAAACATCCGACGCATATGACAAAACGTCACAATAGTTAGCTGCAATTTTGAGGAAGGAAGAAACTTTATTTTCCTCTACATTATACTGATCATCTCAGTCCTACTTTAGGGTGCTGAAGCTTACACACTGAGGAAAGCAGATGAAAATGCTCCCGGGAACTTTGGCCCCGTTTGTTGAATTTTCTACCTACTTTCTATTTTATATTTTAATTTGTTCTATGATATTTCTTCTATTACTACATTCTAAACTTCCTATACTATATTAAACTTTCTATTACTATATTAAATCTACTCGTATTTGTTAATATTCTAGTACTTAGTCTCTACTCTATGTTCTTATGTTAAATAAAATTCATTCTTTGTTAAGCCACCATTGTAGTTGGAAGTAAAACTTTTTTTTCTTCGAAGTAATTTGATACAGCCTTGGCATCGAAATTAACAGCTTCAACGGCGAACTCGGTTTAGATGGCTAGATCATTATGAATTCATGAACACTAGCACATTGACTCGGAAGGATTTCGCTTCTTACCCAGAAGAAAAACAAAAAAAATATTTTGAATAGCGAACATGCGTGTAAGAGAACCTTAGCTAACAAAAAAGTGTACCGAAGACAGCTGACCTAAGCTAAGACTCTGGTACACCCCGTACTGTAGCACCCTCTTAGTAAGTAAGTGAATTAATTTGGTTCACGCTAGAAATTACAACTTTGCTTGCTCACAAACTCAATAAACCAAAAGACAATCTCGTAACTACACAATATTTTTGGACAAAACTAAGGCTCGATTTATAGCCGTTCAAGGACCAAATCTGTGAACTCCCGTCGCTGGCTATAAAGGTTGGACTAAGGACTTGAAAACTTTTTTTTAAAACAAAACGCAAACCATTTGAGATATTTAAAAAACTTTATTATCGGCTTGGAGTACAATCAAAACGTTTATGAATGGAACTCGACTTCGTTCATATGGCCACCGCGGGCACGTTTGCAGAGGTCGATTCGTTGGACCCAATTTTGAACGACTCGGCCACACATTTCGGCCGCTATTTCGCGTTCAATGTTGGCTCTGAGCTCTTCCATCGTCATCGGCTTCTTGGCATAAACCAATGACTTAACGTAGCCCCACAGAAAATAGTCAAGCGGCGTTAAATCGCACGAACGAGGCGGTCAATCGACTGGCCCATTTCTTGAGATAACACGCTCACCATACTTACTCTTCAATAAATCGATTGTAACGTGTGCTGTGTGGTCCATCGGATTCTATTCTTGAGTCAGCTTGATCTCGTATGGGTGTAAAATCAAGATCCTTACGCAAAACACGCCATAATGTGGTCTGAGGGATGCCCAATTCTTGAGAACGCCGTGGAATTGACTGATTTGGATCGTTTGCTACGGACGCTTGAACGGCAGCGATATTTTCGACACTTCGACCAACCCGTTGACTCACTGACACGACGACATCACACAACGAATCTGTAGACTCAAATTGCACTAAACTTGTTTTTGCCTGTCTACTAGGGCGAGAATTACGACCGAAAATTGGAATTAACGCCCTTAAAGTTGCAGTCACCTACTCCGAATTTCGGTAGAAAATTTTTATAATTTACAGACGTTGCTCGTTCGTGTACTTTACCATGATAAAAATGTTGAGCTTACTGAATAAATTGACAGTGACAGTTTGATGATTAGTGAAAGAGTGCGTTCACAAATTGAATTCAAATTTGTCAAGAGCCTATTGGTATCGTGACATTAGTTCTTGCTTTCAACAAAGTAGACGGACAAGGACTAAGCTGTTGCGATTCATACTGAATTGGGAACAACGTATTCTTTGCTACGCTTCACTAATAGCTGCTATAAGCAGCTTCTTCCGTACGCTATTGACTTTGCGTCATTTAGAATGTATGTTTATGTTTGAAGCTGAGATCAATGAAATTAATTCAATAGAATGCTGAAATAAAGATAACAGCGGATGGTAATGGGTCAATGGATGCTCTAAGAACCTCGAAGTGGATTGCTGGCACCGCGGTTTCAGGCCTATGTCACGATTTCCCACTCACACTCAGAGGACGTTCGGATTTTTACATGGAATGGATGGAAAAACATTTATTTCTTCACGTGAAAAGAAAAAGCACGAAGGGCATGCGATCAATGAAATATGGAGGTAGTGCTCAAAGAATGACCTTCGGAAGCATTATTAAATGGGAAAAAGAACGTGTAAAACCAATCACACAAGACGTTAACAAAAACTTATATCGGTGAGGGCGATAAATTAGTAGTGAATTCAAAGCTGGTGCTGAGTATATGCTCCTACAACTTGTACAAACTTTAAAACACATAATCCACTCTCATTAAAATCAAGACCCCCGCCTATCCACCAACATGAAATAAAGATGCGAATATACAAACTTGATTACACATAAGCCGGTTCTAAGACCGAACAGCCTACTTGCCGAGCTATTAAAAGCGACGTGAAATGTATTGGTAGTGCGCATAGCAAGTATGGGTGTATCGTACAAGTCTTTGATGTCAAAAACCATTTGCAAACAATGTGCCTAGCAACACATGTGACAATTGAATAAAACAATATGATACGTATAAGCTATACAGAGACTTGTCTTGCTTTTGTATTCCAACTATACTGATCACATTTCATATGTTTAAGGATAATAGAGAATACAGTCTGTATCACATTAGGAGTGATGATGATGTTGAAGACAAAGTGATAGGTCTCCGGAACACTTTATCAATAACAGAATTGAGCCCCATCACATTATACGTGAAAGAATAGTGCGGAATCACAAGAGACAATCTTTCAAATGACTGTGCAACTACTAGCTTACGACGATGATATAAGCATAATTAGGAGAACACAGCGGGCTTTTATCGCAGAAATAAAAGGAAGAATCAATCTTGCCAACCCTCTGTTTCTTTAAGTTGAGAAGGCAAGGAGTGGTAAGGCCTTATACTGAAAAACTAAGGAGACTTACAGTCCTGCTTTATGGCGCTGAAATATGGACTCTATCGATGAAGATATCTTCAGCCGTTTTGAGGAAAAATCTTTCGAAAAATATTCAGTCTCCTTTGCATTGGCAAGCTTCGGAGGAGAAGATTCGACGACGAACTATACGAGCTGTACAGCAACATCGAACATTCAGAAAACTGCGCTTGAGATGACTAGGACATGCAAAGTGAATGGACACCAATGTTCCGGCCCGCAGAGTTATTGAATCTAGCCCGAGGGGACAACACAGCAGAGGAATACCGCACCTTAGACAGGGCGCATAAGTACGAGTATGAAGGGATCTAAATTGACCTGGAGGCTTGTTAACCCGAGTTCCTCCCGAACAGTATCGCGATCTAAGTAAGTAAGTAACCCGGGCAATCGCTAAAAACATTTGAAAACCTTGTAAACCAAAGAAGCACTCAGGTTTTATCAAAGATCATATGGACGTTGTATGTTATTGTTCAGGGACGTTGTCCGCTTTTAGTGCACAATTCTCCTTCTATTGCCGTTGAGGGGCTTTGGAGAAGAAGATTATACAGCGACCTTTACAATCTTAGTCTCAGTCAGATGGAAACTCTACGGTAGGAAGATTCATCGATTAAAACCGAAGAGGACAACGTAATAGAATGAGAATTTGTATAAGGTGGCGCGCACAAGTGGAAGACCATCTCAACTAAGTGAGGATAGTTGACCAAAGACCAAAGATAGTTAACTGATGGCGTTTCTTTGTTGAAATCCAGGTCTTCCTTGCAATGAAGGCAGTGCCAAAAATTGAAAAAGTAGAGAAGAAAAAGTAAGCTATCGGAAAAGCAAAATAAAATATTAGCTTAGATCGAATCGAATGACAAAGGCACTATTCTTGGCACTGAAGTAGAAGTAAGCTTACAGTTTTAATTATCAAAGATATCTTAGCCCTCGGAACTCCAGTTAAAGGAACGAATTTTCTAAAATAGATAGCAAGCGTGTAAAGTTTGGAATCGATTTCCTGTACTATCCTGCAACTCCAAGAAAACCTTTAAGCTGGAGCCCGGCTTTGGAGGAGGAAAATCTTATACTATAAAGCCGTTATTTCAAGAGAATTTATTCCCATGGGGATCAATGTATACTGCAGACGATTCTGCTCTAAGCAACCGACCAAATATCCTGTCAATATTCAGCAGCGAAAAGAAATCTTTCATGGTGATTGAATTTACAATAAATTGCGAAAATTTTGGTTCGCAAACGGCGAACTCCAAGAACTCTTAGATTTGTAAATCACTCCTAAAGAAAGCTTTCGGTTTTTCAGCAAACCTGTTTCTTAACAGGAACAATCCTTCCAATGTCAGTTGCGTGAAGTAGCCAATAGGTCTTACCGAGACCTTCGCTTAATATGACAAAAATACGATTTTATCGCACATAGGTTGTTGTTACTTGTCATTTAGATCGTAAGTAGGTGAACTATCAATATCTTCTGTTATATCTGGAGCTACTATATATTAAAAGTTTTCCAGGTAAAGTAAAGATTTTGACTTAAGTACAGTTATGCATCAGTTTCATTTTCGTTATCTGATTCCTGACAACAAAATTTCTTCTGCAAATCTTCCCGGAATTACCGCTTCACTTCAACAGATAGATAATGTTCAACCGGAAAACTTTGAATTCTATCTCTTACGCCCTTTATAAAAAGACACTTCACTTTAAATACCTTAAAGGTTGCCCCGGCATAATGAATTGATTTGTAAGCATCCGAAATGAAAATCAGAAACAATAGCCTACAATAGAACCTTTATATTGAACAGGAAGTTGTCCTAAACTTTCGGAAAATAAAGTATACTATGGCGCCTACCAACGTGATCTCTTTATTCATTTTATTTTAATATGAACAATTATTTCCAGATCACTCTTTAAAAAGATTAGAATTTACTTAAATATATAAAAACTTGCTATCATACAATAAAGTGATCATTATTGCAACATTGTATTTATCAAGTATTTTCAAACTTCGTGCTGATAAAACTGATCTAAAATATAAGTAAGATACGAGTACAAAAAAACAAAGCAAATTGTTTTAAGTAAGCGTTGTGTATCGTAATTAAACTCATTTAGCTATAGATTTCGATAAATCTGGTTACTGAGCTAAACCTAACCTTAAAAGTCAGAAGAATATGCATTGCACATTTTATTGTTCTATTTTATTAATTTAATTCATTGATAGATAGATACTTAAAAATTAAACAAAAAAAAGTTTAAAAATTAATTTAACGTAAACTATACTATTGCCAATAAGTTGGCCTTTTAAAGTACGCTAAGCCTAACTCATTGACCACTAAGTCATACAATACAATACAATGACCGCAAATAGAGAGATGCTACTCCAGGATCAATGTTCCAAAGTCTTACCAAAACGTAAAATAAAAGTGTCAAAGTTATAAGACATGTAGATATGAACAATGACCAACTAGAGAAGAGAAGGAGTACCTTTACCTATTTACCGTCTGTTGTGAACTCATGGAGCAAATTACTGATTTGATTGGCCATATCACCAAGGTTTTAGCCCCGGCTAGTTCACAATAGAGCAAATATTTACTCTTCGACCTCCACTTCTTATCCAAATAAGCCAAAATGCGTGAGCATCACGATTCGGCAATTGCGTGTTCCGGCACTTCGACCTAAAAGATCTTTTGTACAAGTATGTCAAAATAGTGGTTAGGCTAGTCGGTTTTCTACTTCTTCTTCTTCTTTTCCTTTTATTAGCCCTTTCCTCGTTATACGAACTTATGCGTAACGAGGTTCCCATTTTTACTGCATCGCTGCTGCTCCGCTTATGGGGTTGGCTAATGTCGCAGACCGCAATACGCGTCTACATAATGCTCGGTCCTGGATCGCTTCAGTGGTTAGCCCCAGGCGTTGTTGCGCATTTGCCATCTGAGTAATCCAGGAATTCTTTTTCTGACCTCGTTTTCTTACAGTTGGAGTGACCGTAGTTGATAGTGCTTTTTTAACCGGATTTTCCGCAGATATTCTTTGAACGTGGCAATACCAACTTATTCTATTCGCCTCAAGCTGTTCCGTTACCGAATTCTTTATATGTAGACTTCCTCTTATACGCGTATACCTAATGCAATCGCGTTTAGTGACTCCACTAGACATCCTTAACATTTTCATTTCCGCTGTCGTCATTTTGTTTTAAAAAACGCTTCGTACAGTGTCCGGCACTGTGAACCGTATATAAGAGCTGGTCTAACAACCGTGATGTAGAGTTTCCCCTTAAATTTAAGTGGAAATTTTTGGTCGCAAAATATTCCCGAATTTTCCCGCCATTTCATCTATCCCACACTAACTCTGTGGTTTACGTCGTCGTCACATTTCGCTTCAATGTTAACGATTGATCCTAAGTACTTAAAGATAGTGCTTTTCGGAAGAACTATTCCGTCTAACATTATATCCGGAACAGGTCGCAACGGATGCGCAAATGGGCACGTCAAATGCTCCGTTTTTGAACGACTTATTTTAAACCCGTTTCTCTCTAGCGCATTTCTCCATGAATCTAAGGCGTTCTGTAAATCTTCGACGTTATCGCTAAGTATAACTGCGTCGTCAGCGAAGAGAATTAGCGTTACATTTGATTCGCGCATGCAGTCTTTTAAAAGATAGTCGAATACTAATGTTAAAGAGAAAAGGGCTAAGTACGCTTTCTTGATGCACTCCGACATTAACTGGAAATTCTCTCGTTAGTCCGGCAGAGCTTTTAACCGCAGTTTTCACGTATCCGTACATGTCTTGTAATGTTCTAACATAAGTCGGTTTTCTACCTTTCAAATAAATTTAGTAACTCTACCAGCAGAGGAATCTCTTAGTTCAGTTGCGTCAAGTTGTTTCCTGAAGATGGTATTCCTTCTGATTCCGTTAAGTGCTAGACATTCAGTCAGAATGTGTTCAGCTGTTTCGCCTACTTCAAGACGAAATCGGCACTCCGGAGATTCGACTAGTCTTAGTGTTGAAGTGATATCTTAAACCGTGATGTTCTGTTTCTTATTAGGCCTACGATATCGCGCCGACTTAGATTTAAACATCTATTGGCATTTTGATTGAATAGCCAGACGACTCGTTTGGCTTGTCTTAGACCTGGAGTATATCTCCCAATATGAGATGCACTTCGAGTGCTCCCAGCTATTTTTAGCTAGATTAATTGCAATTACCTGGCGATGGCGATGGCGCGAAAGTTAGCTCATTGGACTATCACGCAGAGAGTCTGGGTTCGATTCCTGGCTGGGTCACCAACAATTTTTTCAAATTGCCGTCACCCTTTCGGCGGGCAATGGCAAACTCTCGAAAGTAAAATTGCCTACGAAAAAGCTTCTAATGAATGCCATTCGGACTCGGCGAAAAACCGTAGGCCCCGCTCAGATGTGACACAAATGACAACATGAGCAACACAAATGAGTGTCAAGAAGCTAGGCCATGGCCCATACCGGGCTGCCAACGCTACCGTGTTTTTTTTTTTTTTGTTAACTGCAATTTTGGGGATGCAGGAAAAGGGTTCAGCTTCGTAAAAGGGAGTGTCTGAGCCCTTTCTGGCCAATTCGTCGGAATTTGCATTACCATCAATTCTTTCATGCCCAGAAACCCACCATAGTTTGGTCTTGTTCTTTAAGCTGAGTTTTTGAAAGGTTTTAAAGCATGTACATTGTGCATACATGCGACGGAAAGCCCACAAAACGTTAAGGCAAACTAAATCTAAGTTTAAGTTTCTTTTTCTAGTGAAAGGAAATATGGTAGCATTATTTGGATTAATGGAGAGGTTCTCCATGATGCACCAGTCTAGGATTATATTAATGGCATTTTGCAAACGTGCAGTGACTTCGTTTGCTTTTCTGCTCCTAATGATAATGGCAAGGCCGTCGGCATAACCAACTGTCTTGTAGCCTTGGTTGCTTAAATTAATGAACAGATCTTCTATGACTAAGGACCACAGGAGAGATGAGAGTACATCTCCCTGTGGACAACCTCTTACGGCTGATACTGATGCCGAAATCGCTCCTGATGAGATTGTGATTACCCGGCTTTCTAGCATCGTTTATGGTCGGTTGGTGGATCTTTCTCCGGAGCAAGGCCTTTGATGTGGAGTCATATCCAGTATTATCGAAAAGACCCTCTATGTCCAGAAATGCGCAGAGTGCAAATTGCTCGCTACGGGGTGAGCTTTTTATTTCTGCAGTCAGCTTTAGCAGAGCTCTTTCTTGCAAGCTATTTTCTAGAATAGATCTGAGAATTAAGATAGCAATTTTCCAAAAGCCTATATAACAACTTGTTTACGCTGATGACATTGACATTGTTGACAAAACTCAGCAAGCCGACACTCGTGCCACAACAAATATTAAAACAGGAACGATAAAAATGGGTTTGATCGTCAATGAGACAAAAGGAACTATATGCTGTCAGCAAGAAGAAACATACTGCAACATCGCCGAAATAGGTATTTTTGTGGTATCAGTCGCCCAGCATGTCAGTTAGCCTGTCAAATGGAAGTCACAGTTGTGCTCTATACTAGCTTCATAGAGTTTTATATATTAAACGATGTCTTCGCACGGAAACGGCCCGAGCAGATGAATCGTAAGGATGTGGTTTTTTACTACAACAATACGAGGCCACACAAGTTAGGTTATTCGCCAAAAAATGTTGCACTTTAAGGTTATACACCTTAAAGCACAGACCTAACGGCATCTGACTTGCACTTCAAATATATCGCTGCTTGCAAAACTCTTGAAGGGAGAGCGTTTGCTTTTGAAGGCCTCATCAAACAGCACCTTGAAAAGTTTCTTGCCGAATAAAATAGGAAGTTGTATGAACGCGGTATTATAAAGTTGCCTGAGAGGTGGCGGAAGACCAAAATAATACTATTGTCAAACAATACAAAACTTATGTGAACAATTTAATCGCTATTCATAGCTCTAACTTGGCGTCTCCACAGGCAATATTCGAGGCAATAAATTGCCATTGTCATTGCCATTGCTTTAAAATTTCCTAGTGTAGACGCTCAAGCAATGGCAATATTGCCCGCCGGATAAAAAGCAATGATTGATTTCCATCGCAAAGGTAATGAATTTGACGTTTCAAAGTTTTCAAAATGGCGAAAAGTGTAAAACAAGCGTGGTATATGTTAAAAAGAAAATAAAATGTTTGCGAACCAGCCGAAAAAAAAATAGAATCGTCAAAAAAATGGCTCGGATGGCACGCACACGTTTGTTGTTGAATAACATAATTACATTTGACATTTGGAATATTTGGATATTGCCAGAAATGAAATCTCCACCTATATTTTAAATTGCCATTGCCATTGCGATTGCCATTGCCTGAAATATTGCCTGTGGAGACGCAGTGTAAGTCCTTATTTTTCAATAATAATACTTCAAAAGTCGCCTGAATTTATTAATCAACTTTTAGAAAAATTATGGCAAAATTCAAAATTTCAAATATTCAGAAAAAGGAACAAGCAAAAGTTTTTTTTTAAATTAGCTGTTAATGGATTTCTTATATAAATTTGTATTAAGGAGAGAAAAATCCTTTAAAAACCCCGTACAGCAGGATTTGAAAGGTAAATGCATTTGTTAACAGAGAAACGTGTGTTATAATATTTTTAATAACAAATATTTATTTAAGAATATGCGATTGCAGATATTTCGAATTAATACACATAAGTCTAACATTAAAACATATTAACCATAGCTTTTTGTGATAGTAATTTCATTTACCGTAGAGTAAGTCCTTCGTGATACTGTACTTACTTACTTCAGGTGGCGCTACGGTCCGAGGTGAACCTAAGCCTCAGTCAACAAGCGTCTCCAGCTAGTTGGATATTTGGTTAGCTGCCTCCAGTTTCGCATGCTAAGTTGGCTGAGGTCCCCTTCCACTTGCGTGCGCTACGTGACTCTCGGTCTTCGTCTACTGCGCTGTCCCTCGGGGGCGGATTTGAAGACTTTTCGGAACGGAGCATTGGTGTCCATGCGCTCTACATGATCCAGCCATCTTAGTCGTTGGATCTCCACTCTTCTGGCTAGGTCGATTTCGCTGTACAGTCCATACAGTTCGTCGTTGTATGTTCTCCTCCACTCACCGTCGGGACCGAGAATCACTCGAAAAATTTTTCTCTCAAAGCAACCAAGAGCACCGTCATCCACTTTTGATAATGTCCATGTCTCTGCGACATAGAGGGGGACTGGGATTATTAAGGTCTTATATAGTGTAACTTTTGTTGTTCGAGAGAGGGCTTTACTAGTCCATTGCTTTCTTAGCCCAAAGAAGCAGCGATTGGCAAGAGTTATTGTTTGTTTGATTTCAGCGCTCGTGTCGTTGTCTGAATTTAAAGCGGAGCCTTCGTGATACCATAGTCTTTTTATCTCCTCACCCCTAAAGTGGAAATTAAAAGATCATCAGGACCTGCTTATGTGTATATCAGATTACTTTAGTGGCCCAGCTTCTTGGTTGTTTAACCAAAACAAAAGAGCATAATGACCTGTTGGAAGAAAGGATCATACAGTTCCTAGAAAAATCGTTGAAAATACTGACAAGTTCATTCCCATGTTTGCAAAATATGCAATAGTCGCAGGCAAGTGACTTTATGGGTATCAGTCTGGATAAACAGCAGATTGTCATCTGAATTTGATTAACATCGACCGCATCTAGCTTGAGCATCAATAACATCCCCATCTCCTTAGAAATTTAGTGTATATTTACTGAGCCACTTTGACCAGATACCTAGTTGTTCTAGATTTTGAAGTGCTATGCTTTAAAGGTAGTCTCCAGCTCTCAACCAATTCCAACACTATCAAGACCAAGTTTGGCTATCGGTACAAATACAGATATCCATATTAGAAGACCGATTGCACTTTAGACATGAGTAAGTCTTTTCAATTACCAATATTTTTACTTGAAAAACGGTCAAATTGTCTGTGGGTACCTCACCCCTCTTTCCACCTCCTGATTTGTGAAATCTACAATGTATGTACATCAATAAAGGATACTTTCTTCGACTGGCTTATAACCATCTAGTTCTCCCCGTTTAACATCATAATATTGTTGCTAATTTGGCCGATATTCTTTTCTAATTTAAGGATGAATATAGCCTGTTCAGAGGCTTTTCCACTACGAGTTTGCCCATAGATGACTGGCTGTCCCGTCGCTGACGTATCTGCTTCTTAAAAAGGAGCAGAGCTAGAAGATGAAAATAGGTCTAGTGCAGCAGTGGGGATAAATCTCAAAGCATTGCTGACCTTTAAATCTTCCTTAGCAACATCTATAAGGTTTGTCTCTTTTTATAGTACTGACCATAGCAGTTGCAGTATTTGTCTAGAGATAACCTTATACACCTCATATCTAGAATCGTCTCTAAAACTTTAAGCTGGTCTGACGAAATTTTAGAATTTAAGAAAAATTAAGGCAAACTTAAAAAAATTGTTGGGTCCATTAAAAAATATTTTCTAGATTTCTTGAGGTATATAGGAATTCACCAAAAATACTTAATGGAATGTCATCTGAATTAGCGGACACTTTTATGAGACTACGTATTTCGTTTCATATTTCGTAAACAGACACAGAGAATCGGTCGAAAAATCATAAAATAAACCTACTGATTACTTCGAGAAAGATAAAGTCTGACAATTTTTAATATTAAGTTTTAATCAATTGCCAGTATACCAATAAGAAAGCACATTCAAGTCGTTCTGTCTTCGGAGCATAGGGCTTCCACTTGACATCTCCATCTCACTCGATTAGTTGCAGTTATCTTTACACTGTTCCAAGTGAGGTTGAGTTTTCCTAGTTCCAGGAGTATCGGTCGTCTCCAGGTGTTCTTGGGGAGGCCTCTGGATTGCTGTTCTTGCTTTTTGAAGTCTGTTATCAACGTCTACTTCTGTGCTGCCGTTTGTTGTTATTATACTACCTAGATAGCAGAAGGTATCTACATATTCGACGGGGTTTCCTTCGATGGAAATGTCTCCTCTGTTGCAGGTGTTGATCCTCATGGCCTTAGTCTTCTGGATATTTATCTCCAATCTGGCGCATCGTGCTAATCTTGCGAGGTCTTCTAATTTAGCTTGGATGTCACTGAGCTTGTGTGATAGAAGACAAATATTGTCCGCATAGTCTAAGTCCTCGAGTTGTCGTGTGAGACTCCAAGTTCTTCCACATCTCTGCGCGCAGACTTCTCTCATAACTTCATCTAGGACAGTGAACAGTTGAGGTGGGAGTGGGCATCCTTGCTTTATTCCTGTATTTGTAGTGAAAGAGTTACTGATGATTCCGTTATGTAGTACCGCGAGATCCGAATCTTCGAATATTGCTCTGATGATGTTACTTTTTTTTGGGGTACTCTTTTCTTCCTTAGTGCTCTCCATATTGCAACTCTTTTGATAATGTCAAAGGCCTCCTGGAAATCGATGAACAGCAGTTATAGAGGTGTACGCCATTCTAAAGACTGCTCAACTATAATGCGCAGAGTGTTGGCTTGGTCGACGCAGCTTCTATGTGGGCGGAAGCCCCTTGAATGATTGTTGTAGGTATCTTGTATATGGAGCTAAGTAGAGTTATTCCTCTCCAGTTGCTACATTCTTTCAGGTCGCCCTTCTTTGGTAACTTCACGATTATGCCTTTCTTCCAAGATGAGGGTAGTCTATCTTCTTCCCATGTTTTTCTGATGTGAGGGTATAGAAGTTCAGATGATGTTTTGCTGTCACAGCAATTCGCCTGTGATACCATCCTCGCCCGCTACTTTGTTACACTTCATTTTCATTATAGCCTCCTTTATCTCATTGACACTGGCCGCATCACACGATATTCTTAAGTTGTTGTCTGTGTGACTGTTTGTTTCATTTTTATACCTTAATTCGTTGTTGTCATCTACGGTATTGCTAATTTCTTCGAAATGTTCCCTCCATCTTTGAGTTTGGGCATCTATGTTCAATAGTAGCGCGCCGTTGCGGTCTTTGACTGGTTAGTTCCTGAAACACTTGCGACTTGCGAGACTTTTTATAATCTGGCGTAACTCTCTCAAGTTGTTGTGTCTCGTAGCTCTTTCTGCCGCCATGGTTAATTTTTCCAGGAACTGTTTTTTGTCTATTTTAGCGGTTTTCTTTACTTGTTTGGCAGCGATGTTGTATTGACTGCTAATAGCTGCGTTGTTAATTAGCTGCCGCTTTAGTTCCATTCTTTGCGATATAAGGTTTTATGTTTCATCAGATATCCATATTTTTCATTCCGGCTGTGCTATACCAAGTGTTTCTTCTCCGACTTGATTGAATACTGCTACAATGTATGATTTTCCGCTAATGTTGATGTCTTCTCTAGTAGGTTGCTCACTAGTTCGTTTCTTGTAGGTACACTTTGGAGTTGTTGGAGGTTTACACGTCCTCTTCTTCTATGTCTAGTTGTTCTTTGAGCTTTCAACTTGATCTTAATGTCACCAGTGATGAGTTCGTGGTCGCTGCCGATATCTGCGCCTCGTCTGTATCTGACATCAGTTAACGAGAATAAAATAAAATAAAATAACGGAATATACTATATAGTGTTCTGCATATAAAAGACATTTCCAATACTTCATTTAAGAAACAATATTATCAATAAAAATTATCAAAAGTAGGTGACCTAAGTGACTACCTTGGGGAACACCCCATGAATATTTAATACTATTATATGGCGTGTTATCAATTCAATTAAATTTAAGAAAATTACACTTTTCAATAAAATTTTATAGTTTTCGAAATCAATATCATTACTAAAGTCACATCGACTTGCATGTGATTGTCTAATACATTTATGAAATAAGCTCAATTGGTAATCGTTAATGTATTGTACTAGATATTAGGCCATGTTGCAGAAGCAGCAGACAAGAATTCAATAGTTAGAAATTCAAGCCAATTTTAAACTAAACCTTGCTTATAAATGAGAGCCCACAAATACCCATTTAGGTTTCAATTTCATACTTGGATTCCGACTTATGGATAGGAAACAAATAAAAAATGTCGACTCACTAAGGAAACCACCATCATGCAGAAATGTGTTAAATATTTTAGCAACGGTCAGTAAAGCTCTCAACAATCCAATCCAATCGACTCGAGGTTTATTGCAAAACTTGAGTGCTTGAAATGCCATAAAAACTTCTTGAGTTCCCCGCTGAATATATCCAATATCAACTGTGGCAGCTATATTGTCAAACGTCATTATCAAATTGAGAATCTGTAGAGATGAAAAAAGGAACATTATAGTAGAATCGAAGTCAGTACTAAGAATAAAGAAAAACTATTTCTGCAGACTGTATAGCTGCTCAAAATCCCACCGTCAAACAGTGTAGACCATTCAACTTAGACGATGATAGCTAAAACGTTCGTCCACCTGACCAAAATGAAGTAAGGATAGCAATAATAACAGAGCAGTCTACAATCGAGCAAATCTTCACACAAAGGCAGATCTTGCAATAAACCTAGGAAGTCAAAATCTTTGCCTGGCATCTTTCAAAACCGCGTAGTATTTATAGAAATGAGCTATATAGAGCTTGTTTCGGTATTCCTGCCAACCTCATTCGTCAGCGCAGAATGAAAATTAAGAACGCTTGCTGTTCCACTAAGCTCGATAAACGAGATTTTTGATGCCAACAAAGGTTTTAGGCAAGGTGACGCGCTATACGAATATTGCGATTTCTTTAACATCATACTTTATAGAATTATGCAAGACTCACAAGGGACCACCGGAGTCACAATCATCCAAATGTCGTTGCAAATACTAGCATACAACGATGATATAGACTTAATGAGAATATAGCGGGTTGGGGGCGTGCAACGTCAAAGTCAACAGCTATAAGATGGAGTTAGTTAAGGACTTTACTCTGCTATAATTCCTGCCCAGAATACTCGTACTTTCGCAGAAATAAAGCGAAATATCACTCTTGTTGGAAAGCAAATTTTTGGGAGTTATCTAAGACATAGGCATTGTCTTTAAATTTACCAAAGCTTGTCCAAGATGAGGATCCCTTTTACTCAATCATCATACGATCAACACTCCTTGTCGTCTTCATCTTTGCAGAATTTGTTGACGGTGGCATACGATTAACATATGCTGTTGCATGTGGCCGAATTTTAGCCGAAGAGTTTCAGTTAGTATATTTAAATCCAATCTCAATTGAAGTGCATACATATGGCTTTGCTTCCAGTCTAGTAGATTTTCAAAACAGTTCTAATACGGAGGAGATGGCAAAAATAGCAGTAGAAATACAGGTGGTAATTTAAGTTGGAAGAAATGTAATTCTTTAGTTGATCCACATCAGAATAATAGGAGCATTTCTGTCCTTCGACTTTAGATTTTAATGAGTTGAACATAGAGGTAAGAAATAGACGTTATCTTCAAATCGTTGTAACTAAGATGACTCTAACCCTGTTCGAATAGATATAAAGATTTTACGACTTCTTGTATGCATATACATGTTTCATTTGTTCCTTAATTGATCAATGTGCGAATATGTCACGTATTCGATTTAAAGAGAACATTTTAATGTCACGCAGTTTTGCGTTCTCTATAAAATTTAATTAGTATTTTTCGGTCGTAGTCGTACATGTACTTCATCGAATAAAATTGTTTTGTCTATAAAAATGTTAGATTGGACTACGCAAACAACTGATAGCAGCAGCTAATGTGAAACTAATGAATTCGATTCCTCTTTTGGGGTAGTAATTCATTTTATGTTTCGCCTCCAATTTGTTGTTCCGAAAGTAAATTTTAATAAAAGTACATTTATAATTTAGATTCCGATCAAATGTTTGTTTCATTACATTCTTTTGGAGTTGCCACTTTAATTGGAACATAACATCATTTAAATGTCCTTAACTCTGACAGAGTAATTTTCTGTGACTTTTCGACACTTATGGGGAAATAACTAGGCCATAACTTGACAAATATGCATTTTTAAAGTGTCAGGAGTTCACGGATTGCATAAACATATGTATGCAATCTTTTGCATAGCTCCACAGAAAGCAATTTATCGGCGGCAAGACACCAAGTATTGGTGGCCAGTTAACATAAAAAATATAAAAAAAACACTGTGGCGCACACTCATTTGTGTTGCTCATGTTGTCATTTTTGTCACATATGAGCGGAGCCTACGGTTTATCACCGAGTCCGAACGGCACTCCTTATAAGCTTTTTCGTAGCCAATTTTACTTTCGGGAGTTTTCCATTGTCCGCCGAAAGGGTGATGGCGATTTGAAAAATTGTTGGTGACCCAGCCAGGAATTGAACCCAGACTCTCTGCGTGATAGTCCAATGAGCTAACTATTGCGCTATCGCCATCGCAGTTAACATCACCAAAACGCAAAATATCTTGTCCAGGAAATATTTGGCTAAAGCGATGAGAATTGATGGCGATGGTTTCACCTTCTCATTTTAGAAGAACTTAAGGCCAATGACACTGCCAGGCCAAATATCACACCATGCAGTGGTCTTTTGTGGATGCAATGTTCTGCCGACAGTTACATGTGGGTTTTCGCTTCGCCATATGCGACAATTTTATTTGTTAACGTATCCACCGCGTGAAAAATTGGCCTCATCGCTAAAGGAAATATCGTGTGAAAATTGATCATCCAAACGCTGATGCTCAAGCACAATCGGCGTATGTACTACGCATTCCGTGGTCAGCTGGTCAATTTTGAATGAATTGAACTTTATGGGAGTGTAGATGCAAATCTGAATGCAAAATACGCCATGATGTGTCGTAAGGAAGCCCAAATGCAGTGCTCGCCATGAAATCGATATATTTGGATCTTTTTCAACACCTTTACTAACGGCAGCCATACTTTTTGTGGAGCGTGTATTTCAATGATAAAAAGGCCTTAAGACATCTGTAATAGCGCCAGTCTCTTAGTTTTGCCTTTAATACGCTCAGATAGACGATTATGTAGTCCAAAATTTGCTCGTAATACCCGAATCATACCTACCATCTACACAATTTTGAAACGTTCAACGATTGTTGTCCATATTGTAAAATGGCAAACTTAACTGAACATTTACAGTCTCGGATGGCATGGCAACTCGGTTTGGCCTATTGAAGGAACAGCTTTTTTTAAATCCCGACCACCAATTGGAAGCGGACTACAAATAAAATTACAATTTTAGGAACCGAGAATGCACATGGATGTAAGCATTAAGGCACTGTCTAGCTTTAGTCCATTAATTCCGGTTTTATTTGAGTGGCAGTAAATTGAACTAAAGCAGTTGTATTTTTCAAGTAGTGTCTTAAGTTAAGTATAGAATGGACATGGCCACACTCTTTCTAAAGGACGTCCTGCTTTCCTACGTTGTCGCTTTGGGATTCTTTTTGAGGCTTTCCAAGCTGATGTATTAATGTTCATTTGCACAGGATATAAGGGCCATTATAGTCGATAAATTCCGAGCCTTCTCTGAACTTCAGTGTTAACATAGCTGTATGTCCAACGCGGCTTTCTTAAATTTTTTATTTTCTCCTCAAGCAACTGATGGCTAGGTTTTGGCCATAAACTAAACAAAAGTTATGTTGGACACCCAATCAAGTTTTACAAAACCTCTCGAAAAGGTTTGATTTGATGAATTACACCGACAGCCACATATACTGAAACAGAAAGCGTGAAAAGCGCTGTTGCAGATAACTATGAAAGATCCCTGCTAATTGGAAGGAAAGACCCATGAAACTGTGGTATTAGGTACTATACTCATATGTATAATTATAAATAGTTACTATGTGGGCTGAAAAGTAACCTCCTTGACCGCCAGAATACGCTGCTACTGCAAGAAAGGTTATGGTGCCTTGAAGTCCGTTCATATTTCGGCAGACATGCCTAAATTTCAGTGTGATACTGTCTTTAGTTTTATTTTGACAGCTGATTGTTGTTGACGTGTTTGGCATCGGCGAAGGAAACAAAAGAAAAGTTGGATAAAAATGATGGGGCTAATGCTCCGTCAGATTACACCGTCAAATATTGGTTTCGAGAGTTTCGTGGTGGCCGCAACTCCACTACTGATCAAGTCCGCAGCGGCAGGCCCTCCGATGCGGTTATGAAATGGTGTTGGCTGACCGGAAAGTGAAGGTGCGTGAGCTAGCAGATACCACAAAGATTAGTACTGAGCGCTAACGCCATATTCTGGGCAGTATTCTGCATATGAAAAGGTTATCCTGCCGCTGGGTGCCGCGCATGCTCACTCCTGACCAAAAACACGAACGCGAGAGCACTTCGAAAGAGTGTTTGGACTTGCTGATGCGGAATCGGGCGGACTTTTGGAGTCGATTAGTAACTGTTGATGAAACCTGGATCTACTATTACACACCAGAGAACAGAATGAGTGCCCGGCAGTGGACCGAAGCCGGCACGAGTGCTCCGAAACGGTCGAGGGAGGCTCAATGGGTCGGAAAGGTTATGGCGTCGGTTTTCTAGGACTGTCATGGCATACTCTTTGTGGACTACCTCGAAAAAGGAAAAACCATCAACAGCGAGTGCTACTGTGCATTATTGGAGCGATTGAAGGTCGAAATCGCTGCAAAACGGCCTCACATGAAGCGAAAAAAAAATTTGTTTTTGCAAGACAATGCGCCGGCGCATAAGACCATCACAACCACGGCTCAATCAATGACTTATGGCTCCAATTGCTGGGACTGTCATGGCATACTTTTCGTGGACTACCTCGAAAAAGGAAAAACCATCAACAGCGAGTGCTACTGTGCATTATTGGAGCGATTGAAGGTCGAAATCGCTGCAAAACGGCCTCACATGAAGCGAAAAAAAAATTTGTTTTTGCAAGACAATGCGCCGGCGCATAAGAGCATCACAACCACGGCTCAATCAATGACTTATGGCTCCAATTGCTGTCGTATCCACCGTATTCGCCCGATTTGGCTCCCTCGGACTATTATCTCTTCCCAAACCTCAAAAGGTGGCTCATCTATAAAAAATTCAGCTCACGCGAGGAAATCATCGACGCCACGGAGGAGTATTTTACAGACCTTCCAGAAAATTACTTTTCGGACGGGATCAAGAAGTTGGAAAATCGCTGGAATAAGTGTGTCAAGCTAAAAGGGGACTTTATTGAATAAAATAAAATAAACATTTAAAAAAAATTTTTTTCATTCCCAAGGAGGTTACTTTTCACCCCACCTAGTATACAGCCTTTTTTATACTTAAATGTAAGAAATGCTGGTCTTGTGTTTGAGGATAATTATTGTAATTGTTGTAATTATTGTTTCAACTTGGTGATTATGATCACGCATCAAAAGTGATTATTTTATCATCCCGTGGTATTCGCCGAATGCTTGTGTTATACAACCGAACTTGATTTGCTAAACACCTTAGCGTGACCGCTGAACAAGAAGAAAGAGCAACACTAAATATAATATTCTGCCGGAAATCGTCAACTTTCAGAAGAAGGATTTGTGGTGATGCATTCAAACGATTGAAACAATCATTGCCCCAACAGCCCAGCATGGCAAAAATATTGCTATTCCAAGGGAAGGCAGACATCGACCTAAGGGGCTATGCTTATTGTTTGGCTACACGTGGCTTGTTAAAAGTCCGAACATTTGACGTACAGGAGCAAAGGTCATCGTTTTCTTTACTGGAGTCACCAACAGTAAAACCATGCGCATCCGAGGCTTAATGTTTTTTTTTTAACTTTTTGGTTTTTCCCCCATATAGAGGACCAGGTCGTTAGGTTCTACACCTACAACAAGAGTCCGGATGGTCCGTTGCTAGTAGCCCACCTCCAAGATGCGAATGCTGCTGTTGGCCCATGAAAGGCTTCTGTCCCACCAACTATCTTCAAAACTTCCACTTAAACTTGTTTTAAATATTATAGAACTATACACTTTACATGACGCAAAGCCAGCAAAGCATTGACGTAATGTGCATCCAGAAGAAACTGCACCCTATATCTGTATAAAAGTGTAGCGCAAGATCTACAACTTGCTTCGACAATAACAATGTGGTTTGTCCTTCCATTAAGTTAAAAATGTTTGCTTTAAATATGTTGCTTTAAATATATCCACCAAGTGCAGAAACGAAAGCCACAAGTCCATGGCTTGCAATAAGAGCTCCCAAATTGAGCCCTTGAGCATCCTAAAGTCGATTGCTATTGTCGAAATATTGTGTCATGTGGCTAGGCACACTATAGACTCAATGGACTTCTGTTCAAGGAAAATCGTCATTTTCGGAATGGGGAAAGTACATTGAGAATCAATTACATTTTTGAAAGTGCAAATGTTGGATGTGGTTTTCATGTTAGTCGTTATGTCGATACTTCGAAATTTAGGTTGAAGCTTACTCAACTGCCGGCATCGCCGGACAATAATATTATTGTTTATATTTATACGACATGCAACTCTAGCACAATGGCCATACTGTCATTTATGTAAACTATTGAGTCGATCTTCGATAGTCATTCAATAGTGAATTAAATGAGAGAAACGAACGTTGACATCGTGAGATTTGGCACCACTCGGACAATTCCTATAGAGATATGCAAAGCCTTTAGAAGATGCTAATAAACGGCATACTATTTAGAAGGCAAATATTGAACATGTTTTTGGTCAGATATTTCCTAATATTTGGTATTAGCGTCTATCATAGGCGGCAAAGAGAAACTTCTTACTGTCCTATGACTTGAAGTGATTAACTAGCTAAAAGCCTCGGATAAAAACGGATCCTTTGTTGATGACATTGGCAAACGATTGAAGAACCACGATCCTCCAATCTGCACTTGAAAGCGTCCCTAACTTTCTCAGGAAAAATGAAAGTGGGCTGAAAGCAGCCAGGAAGTTCTGTTAACGTTGGTGGAAACCCATTTACCTGGATCCACATTATCAGCTGTCTCCGGCTTGCCACGGCACACTGACGACATCAATATTTCCCTCTCCGAAGGGGAGATTGGTGTTCTTATTAACAAGGAAATGGTGGGCAATTCAGTCCTTTAAACCGTATAAATCCCCCGGCCCGGATGGCATTCTACCTATTACGCTGCAGAAAGTGTGGGAGGTAGTAATCTAAAATATTATAGAAATTCTGAAACACAGTTTAAAAACAGGTTATATTCCAAAAGCATGGAGAGAAGTTAAGATAGTTTTTATACCTAAAGACGGCAAGCAAGGGCACATAACATCAAAAGACTTCAGACCAATAAGTCTGTCA
This sequence comes from Volucella inflata, assembly GCA_928272305.1. Lineage (NCBI taxonomy): Eukaryota > Metazoa > Arthropoda > Insecta > Diptera > Syrphidae > Volucella > Volucella inflata. The sequence goes on along the minus strand of OV743716.1, from coordinate 143,394,886 downwards.
TCTTTTATGCTTAAAACCCTGGAGAGTTTATTGGGAAATCACATCAGGAACAGATGCAGTAACGGTTTTTTAACCGGGTCATAACATGCCTACATGAAGGGCAAATCCGTGGAAACCGCCCTACATGAGGTGTTGTGGAAAATCGAAAGAAGTCTACACTTCAGTGAGTTTGCGATGGCGGCCTTCCTAGATATAGAAGGCGCCTTCAATAACGTGAAGCTCAGCGCCATCAAAGGTGCTTTAGTAGACGCAAACATAGAACAAGGGATAACAAATTGGATCTGCAACATGCTTGCAGGTAGGGTAATAAACTGTTCCATTGGACAAAGCTCGGCTAAAATGTCAGTGACCAGGGGAACCCCTCAAGGGGGAGTTATATCTCCACTCCTTTGGGTACTGGTCATAAATGACATTCTCAAAAAGCTTAATTCAATGGGCATTAGCGCCACGGCATACGTGGATGACGTGGTCATAATAGTGCAGGGAAAATACTTAAACACTTTAAGTGAGATCATGGAGCTTGCCTTGAAGACGATCAGCACTTGGGCATGCAGCTGTCAACCAACGTCAATCCCTCCAAAACGGAACTGGTTCTTTTTACCAGAAAGTACGAGATACCGCAATTCACACTGCCAAAACCCAGCGGGGTGGATCTGTTCCTCTCGGATAATGCGAAGTATCTTGGCGTGATAAGAAACTGAATTGAAATCTCAACGTAGCGGAAAGAATCAAAAAGGCATATAATGCTCTTTTCATATGCAAAACAACTGTGAGAAAAATTTGGGGCCTAAAACCTGCTATGGTGTACTGGCTATACCATATACAGTAGTGGTGAGACCCATATTGACATATGGCGCACTAGCATGGTGGAAAGCAACAACTAAGCGGTTTAGAGAACGGCTTCCATAGCCATTACAGGAACGCTCCGTACCACCCCTACGGCAGCATTGGACACCTTTCTGCACCTAACACCGCTTGATTTACAGATAAAATAAACTTGCTGGCAATAGTGCGATTAGACTTACTAATCTGGGCCTGGAGGAGCTACTACCAGGCAATATCATTAAAGCGGATGATCCCTTCCTTAATCGATTTCGACATTCCGTATGATATAATATATCCGGAGAGGAAGGATTGGCAAGAAAATGCAATGATGAGATCAAACGAAATTGCAGTTTTGCACAGATGGCTCGAAGACAGGTTCCGGTATCTTCTCGGAGGACCCGGAACTGAGAGTGTCCATAAGGCTACCGGACACCAGTATCCGGCAGAGATATCGCTATCTACATCGACAGCCAGGCCGCTCTTAAGGCAATGGAGTCAACCAACATCAACTCTGACACAGTCAGGGGCTGTCGCACAATGCTCAAAGCATTATGCATTCAGAACAGGGTGAGACTGTGCTGGGTGCCAGGACACTGCGGTGTAGAAGGAAATGAACAAGCAGACGAGCTTGCAAGAAGAGGAAGGCAACTCGACAATAGTGAGGTTGCTGATGTCAAACCACCCCTCTGCACGACAAGGGGCACTATTGAAGAAAAAACCATAAAGGCCGCCAGCATAAGGTGGACGAATCTGGAAGGACATAGGGTATCAAACACGCAAAGAGACTAAAACTGCCAAATACAGACACTTGTAGATTCTGCGGGGATCTACAAGCGGGTGAGGACATAACACATATACTGTGTGTCTGGAGGCAATATCGCGTAGCCGAAGGAAACTCTTAGGAAAATATTTCTTTGAAAACTTAAAGGAGGCTTTTGTAGAGAAATTAGGTGTTTAAATAGGGAAACTGTTTAGGTTTTGGTTTTAACTGAACCCACACGGGATCGCGATGGGCCCGTTTTGATGCCTAGTGTCTGTGTCTAATGACACACCCTTTTTTCCTAGCCTAACCTAAGAAGGACATCTTTGGTAATACAGTGTGGTACAGGCTTTTATTTTCCTGCGAGACTTAAGTTACCATAGCCAGCACACGGTTTCAGTACCTTAATATCCATAAAGGGCTGACAAAAAATTCATCCTATTAAGTTTGCCCTTACTTCTGGAATAGTCCGATGCCACCAGCATCGAATTTAAAAAAACAGTAACATTATTGCAAAATAGCAATCAGAGAGGCTGCCTCTGATGTACTGGGATTCACTTAGTTACAACTTTGAGGCAGTAAACAACTCCGACAATGACAGCGCTGCTGTTTTTGAACTAAAAAGCATATTGAGTAGTAAAGATTTAATTCAAGCAACCAATAAGATTTCATGTAAGACATAAATCTCCTAGCCCTGTCTTAAGGCGCAGAAGCTCGAACCCTGACATGCGATTAGAGGGGACAGTTTTTCGCCTCATTTTCGGTGCCCTTTGCATCAATAAAGAATGGAGAAGACGTTTCAACAGCGAAATGTACAAGCTGTACAGCAAAGCCGACCTCGCAAGAAAAGCTCAGATAAATCATCTTAGATGGCTAGGTCACCTTGGGGGCAAAGATACCTTCCCAGAAGACTCAGAAAGTTTCTACTCCTATCCAGAGGGGCAAGGGAGTACATTTAAGATGACTTCATCTTTAGTGGGGTACACAAGAAGAAGAGGACAACTTCGCGTATGCAAAACCATCCAAGGAAGCCATATGAAATAACAATATCTACCTCTCAATAGCTAAGAAGAAAAAATAAAAAATAAAATTATGAATAGTCTAGATAAAAATAGCTTATTATTGGACTTATCCCGAATACACTTGACACATGAGGGTGCTCTAATGTGAAGAACTTATGAAAGGCCACATAGTTAAACCAATGTTTCCATGCAACCATTTTAGATGTCAAATTTAAATAATAAATCTTTCACATTTTCCCAAACAAGCTATAATATTTTGATCGCTATTAACTGCACATACCCCTATCTATAATAAGTCAACTAATTACTAATTACTGGTATAACCCTTAATTAAGGCTGATAGGCCAGCTAACCCTCAGTTACCCAATTTTACATGATCTATCGATTCTTTCCCCTCACCAAAGTTCGAAAAATCGACCATCATTCCAATATAACGTTAGTACTCGTACTATGCATGTACACAATAGTGGATACAAAAAAATGTCCCTCGTAAACTTAAAAAATCAGCAATGACAGATTTCCGTGTATATAAATGACAGAACCGTTGTTCGATTATCATTATTTGTTTAGTGTCAGTTGAGAAGATCACTCTTGAAATTTGCGATCGCGCGCTCTGTCATGATTGCTGTTAAATTTTTGCGTACCTGGTTCTTCCTTCTGCCACTTGCAGGTAGTTATTATTATCATCAATTTTGTTTAATTTTATTTTCCTTAAAAAAAAACATAATAATCCGATATAGTCGTAATTGTCAAACACTGTGTACATAACCTAGAAAATAATTTGACTTATTAAAGAGTTCCATCGTGTGCGGTGACCGGTAAATTAATTCAAATCGTCGGAAAGACAAAAAACGTTAAGCTGTGAAGTTGTAAAAGGTCTCGAATTGTGAGTTCGTAATTGTTGAAATGGAACTAGGATGATAGTGTAACGGAATAAGTGTTAATATTGTTGTAAGGCTAACAAAAAAATTGGTCATGAACATAAAAGTCCAATTACAGTAAAAGTTGTTTAAATTATTAAAACCGTAGAATACCACAAGGTTCAGGATACAACAGTGCCTACCATTCTCATCAATTTCAAGCAGAATTTCCTTCTAATTCAGTTTCTACAAATCGGTTTTGTTGCCGTACATTTACTTACATTAAGCGTATGCAAGCGTAAGTCTGATATTCACAGAGATAGTGGTCCGAGATATTTCCATCACTCTTACAGCAAGTATCGCAGGATATTGTGTCAATTATGCTTAGCATACTTTGGTTCTTAGTGCCCCATTATGCCAACAGTATGCAGTCTATTTCTTAGAGATGTCGAACAAAATTCGTTTGGTCTGGCTTAGGTTTTCAACATTTTTTGTTTTTTATTTTTCAATGTAATTGTCCTTGACAACGATACACTTTTCTTAACGTTCCTGCCATTTTTTTATACCGTCTAAAAATATGTATGAGATGTAAACCTCTTTGACAAGCTGGTGCATTTTAATGGTGGAATTGCTATTCTTCCTTTACTATATCTCTGTCAATTTCTTATTAGAATTATGCAATAATTCATTGCACTATTGCCCTGTGATCGTGCCTTCTCATATTGTACTTAACTACCAATCTACGGCATCTGCTATTCCATTTACTTTTGTTCGGCGATCAGAAACAATTCAATCTTATAAAGCTTAAGAAAAGCTTCTATGCAGCCAAAATAAATCGTCCTCTAGAGTCCGACAAAAGCAGCAGTGATGTTAAAGCTCGCTCCACCATGTAACCGATGCAAACGATCGATATTTTAAAAAAAATATATTTGGGTCTTAGAATCTTTTGAGATGTCTAGATGAATCTGACCTCCCAGCCGAGTTACCCCTGTCATGAGAAATTGAGCTACCGAAAGCTCCCTCAATGTCGATGAAAGTGCCCAACACATTCTCCTTGTGTTATCGAGTGCGCCTTCAATCCTGCCCAACATATTTAACAGTGCACTCTCCCAGGATGTTCCGCGATGACAGGCGTGCTGCACCTTAGACAAAGGAAGCAGATTTGCGCAGATAGATGCTAAACCATTCTCTTTGTCCTCTTCAACATGAAGGAGATCAGACTGATATGTCTGAAGCCTTGGCCAGATTGTGGGTATTTTTTTGGGGGTGTGGGTTTAAGGCAACTCTCATTGTTTACCAGGCTAGTAATGAAGATTATCTTGAGAGTTACAAGCAGCTGGTCTACATTTATAATACTCGTATATCATTTTGTAGTATGACTGGGTATGTTACACCGATTCGATGATACTCGAAGTGTTATCAAATAGGCACCAGGCAGCGTGCTGACAGGAGCTGATTGAGCTAGTTCTGGTTAGGTTACCTAGGAAGTGGTGATATTATCAGGTTTTCTGAATATTTCTGATTTGCCTTTTTTGATGACTTTGACTTACCAACTGGTTCACCAAGTATTTCAATATTTTCAATGTTTTCTGTGATTCAGACTGTGTTCTATGTGTGTTGGTAAAGTGAGACCAAATCAAAGTTGGCTTCCTCGAATTCGTTGTATTTTTCACTTAAATTACACCGAACTCTACGTTAGACCTTCTTTACTCCTCATCTATATACCTACTAGGATACCAGTCAAGTCTAATCTAAATAGCTTTTTTGTTGTTTTAAAAATTCCGTTACATAAATTTCGCCTTTAATATTAAAACCGCTGTAAAGTTCTTACGGTTTTGGTTTTTCTATTATCAGTTACAGGTATTTTTCTTTTTTATATCTGCAAATTCTTCATAATTATAATATATTTTGTTTTTTAAATCTGCATTCAAATATCGCTGCATTGATAGAAAAGTGTCACAACTCAAAATCATTAACTTTTTTGCAGAAAGATTTGAAAATTTGCTACGAATGTACGAGTATAAGGTTCTACGGAACAAACAACTCTACTGCTCTCTTGCGGCCAGGGAATGCCTTTACACTTGCGAAATTTTTCCACAATCTTCTGACAGCCATTAGGGCCATTTGTGACTCCATAGCTCAAAAACGCCGAATTTTGAGATGTGACACTTTTCTATCAATGCAGCTATACAAGTATATACGAGTACTCGTAAACTTGTGAATCTTTAATGTGCAACGAATTTGTCTTTATGCCGAATCGGTCCTTGTTGCAGTAGGCCGATCAATTTTGGAGAAATTCAGAGGTTAATCCTTATGAAGTAACCAAACAAACAGTTAGTCTGAACCTTTTTTTTCTCAAATATCCCTTAAATTGTGTAGTAGAAATAGGAACTGGTTATCTTGACTGTCTGTCAAAACTTACTCATTTGAGTGGTGAACCTAGGTCTGAACCAATGTCGTTTACTAGCTGCATCCAATTTTTCACCGCAAGTTGGTTGAGGTTCTTCTCAATTTGCGCGTATTTCCTGAGCCAGGATCTCGCTTCACTGCGTTTTCCCTCGGTAATGGGTTCGAAAGAGGGCTATTTTTAGAATACAGCAATCCTGCGGATTCCTATTTAAGTTGTCTTGGTGGGCAAAGTTCTTAACTCCTCCCTTGAAAACATAGATGCCTATAATAGCGCTTTATCCGAGTTGTCCATATTAAGTGTCCTTTTTCGTTTGCTTTTGGTTTTAGGATGACCGAGACTCAGGTGGTGCACGTAAGTGCGATACTTATAATGCCTCAGCATGTGTTAAGTTTTTTTTGGAAAACTGGACAGAAAGAGAGAAGAAAGATGTCTGGGCTCAGTGGTTATTTTACTCCATGGGTGGCATCCAGCATTTAATAGTTTTGCGTGAGAGCTGACTTGTTGTTATATCCTAGCCAACTACATATATGACTTGATTTTTTTTGACTAAAAAATGCAAGGCTTGGATTCGAACATCGAACCTTCCGATTTGGAAGCTAGTTCACTACCACTTGAACCACTAGCACCCAAATTAAAGAAATTGCATGACAGTGCTGGATCTTCTTGTCAGAAATCCTATTAGACGCAGAGATCTTGGAGTTATAGCCTTCACCGAGCAGTGAGCGTACTTAATGGTTATAACGAAAAGCTTGTTAGTTTTAAGAAATGATTTGGTTTGTGCAATTTACTTCCATCTTCCATCGTTTTAAACAGGTAGCAGGAGAATGTTGATGGTGATCGCCGTTTAACAATCTATCGTAATGGTTCCTCTAGAACTGACTGCGAATCTATCACAAGGTCCTTTTGTCAGTTCTTGCAGGCTTTCATTCGTAATTGTCTGCTAAAACATTCCTCAGTTTCCTCGAGCTCGCGCTTTTGTGCTCATTTTTCATTTTTAAGCTTGTCCTTCCTTTTCTTCTCGTGGAGCATAGAGCTCGCAAGCTCTATCTGTTTGCCATTTTTCTGCACTCATCGTGAATCCGCGGGCTTCGCAGTGATGGTCGGGCAAAACCTTGAACATCAGAGGTGGCATCGGTTTGGACATGCTGAATACAGTAGGTGCGCCTGGCGTTGATCGCTCTGGAAAGGCGTGGTTGCTACGATAAACCGCAATGCCTCGTCGCAGTTGGTGTGGTGCAGGCTCTGTATTTACCGATTCCGCTACCAAATCTCGTTAGCACTTAGAATGTAAATGTACTTTACACTCTTTCAATCTGTTGACCAGCAATTTTTGCCTACTTTCCCACAAAACTTCTGCAATCATGAGAAGAGAAGGATGCTCGTGAGTTATACATAGCTCGTTGCATTCTTAGAAAAAATATCTCCTTTGCTTAAGCTATTTGCTATAGCTAAGTGCATACAACTAAAATGTTGCCAAGAATTTGTACAATCGATTTGTATAAGCCCTCCCCGGTGTGGTGCTAAGATCCTTGCGCGAATTTTGTTTTACGATTTCAATCGAAAAAAAAGGGTTACCACGCAACGGTAATTTAAGTTTGGGAAATAAAAAATAGTCAGACGGGGCCTAATCTCGTGAATACGGTGGTTAATTGATAGTGTTTATAAAGTTGTATTGCTAACATTTGGCCACAATTGTCGCTCTATGCAGTTTCATCGCTTTATCCACAAACTCTTGTTCTACAAATCTGGCCATTTTTGATGGGTTGTCTCTCGTAGGAGCTTCAATACAGCTAACAGTTATTTTTTATTGGACGCTTTTTGTCCTTTTTTTTTTAAATATTAACTGCGGGCCTTTCAAATTAAAAACTTTCGCCAAAATGTATGTAGGTGTAACTCTTTAAAAAAAAAATCAACATCAACAAAAGACAATTGATTGAAATTAAAATTTTTTTTAACATAGTACATACGAGTGTATAAAAACACTGCAATGCTATTGAACCAGAACAGAAAGTTATACGTTAACAATAGTATCTTACAATGTTTTAGGACAAGAATTCAACTATGACAATCCCAATCAATGGGCGCTAAAGTGGCCTCAATGTGCAGGAAACAGACAATCTCCAGTAGCCATATATATGAATAAAGTAAGTATTTCATTAACACATATATAATGTTAGTACATACAAACAATCATATCAATATTTTTTTCTAATTTTTCGAAGTAAAATTATTTTAGCTAAATTTGCGTTAGACTTACGGCAAATATTAACATTTTGAAGAGACATGTGGTGCTGTTGCTTATGGTGTGTTTTGAGTCTACGAGTGGAATTTAAACAGACTCACTTCTTACTTCATTACTTTCCCTTTAGATCCAATTCTGATTAGTAATACGAATATCCTGGAGTATTATCGGATAAAGGCTACGACATGGCAATACTACAATTCACTGATACTGTAATCACTCAAGAGAAATCCTATAGTATATACATACTCGTATGGTCTTTGGTGAGGGTTTATTAAAGGACAATAACTACTTAAATCTTTGAACAACGCTGTTGGCTCACGTATGCATAAGGCTGTTTTGTGTTTAATAATACACATGCTTGACAAAACAAAAGTTTATCTACGATTGTCGTGAACTTCAACCATCCCATTTCGTTAGTCTTACCCCTATGACGACGCTTTCACAAAGCAACTACTTGTGCAAACAACAAACTTTTATCATTTCATCTTTCTTTCCAACCACTGCAAACAAGTTGAAAATCTAAGTTTCTCCATACGATGCAATGGAACTATTCTTGAAAGTGTTTTCCTTTATGATTGTAAAGTTCCTGCCCATTAGCTACATCAATGAAGAGCGCTTCTTTCGGATCGCATTGCCTAAGATGTCTTGTGGATAGGATACCAGCCTTCACTTTCACCGCGTCGTCTTTTTGTTGTTAAATCTACTACTGCATAGAGACATTAGCCTTAGACTTTATTGTTTAAGATACGGAAGGTGCACTCTTGCTTCCTTTCTTGTCAGTGGGTTGGGCAGTTGGATGGCCAGAATTTTTCTTCTTCTCTAGTGGCATTTAGTTTACTACTTTGCATTAAGCAGTCCCCAACAAGTTTTTAGTCTCCTTCTGCGCATTTAGTTTGGCATCATTCGTTTCCAAATGGAAGATTGAGTCTATTAAAGCAACAATACTAGCCGTTGCTACCTTTTCCTTTCCTACAACCTGAGTTTTATCAACGATTAATCAGAGGATTTGTTGTACTGGTCGCAAGATTTGCAACACATCGCAAAGGCAATGTCTTCAACAACATTTTGCCCTCTTACCAATGGTCCGCAGTACTTGGCATTGACGGCATAAGATCTCTTAGGAAATTAAAGGATACCCGTCTGGCGATCAGTTGATTGCATCCGTCGAATATCAGTTCGCATTATAGCCAAATTTACCCTGGCTACAGAGGGGTAGTGTTTTGAGTTAATGTTTGCAATTAAAGTTCAGATAACCAGAGAGTTGTCTTCCATCGAATGAAATGTACGTCAATCTTCCTAGCCCCCTCGTGAATATGTGAATATTGAAGTAAGTGATGCGGTGGCCATATTTCAAAAACTCAAGTCTTATTATCTAAGTGACGTTTAATTGATGGTTCCTTTTAGAGTCCGAAGCAAACTGTGTTATACACCTATGCAGCAGTTTTACATAGCAAGAGTTTTACAAATTTTGAGATGGTGGCTGTACATAAATGCTTTGCAGCAGTCGTGACCTCTTCGAATTGTTTGGCAACATGCAGTGCATTTAGCAATTGAACATCGTCTAAATCCCAAGTTTGCTATCCGATGAAATGAAACGAAATAATCGTTCGCAGAGTCGTCAAGAAAGGATCTGTCCTTATCCAAAACTTTTAGTTGATTCATCAGTATGTCACAGCTCTAAGCTGGAGGGCTTCAAGAAACGCGTTAGGCTGTACACTTATGAGAAAAACTGGGTTAGGTTACGTTAGGTTTAAGTGGCTGTTGAAAAGCCAACCGACTTAGGCTTATTGGCCCATTGTGATGACACGTGGATCTGTGATCCTTCCACTCCAGAGACCATTTGGAGCTCTTAATAAAGCGTAGGAGACTTTTAATATCTATGTTGCTTAAGTCACTCAAAATAATTAGTAAACATGCCAAGACTTCTTGCATGTTCACCTATAAGGCAGTGTCCAGTGATGACACCTATAATGGCGTTAAGATGTTTTCTATTTAGAAGAACTAAACTCATGGAGCGATTTAGATCTAGCTTTGGCCAGTTTTGTTTGGTCGTTAAACATGTCGATCCAACCGTCCATCTATGGTTTGTTCCTCTTTTAGCATCCAGTTTTAGTTCTTGGTTGCACGTAGCGATAGGTATACCTATGTTTTCCTTTACAGGTATGATAGATATAGTTCATTGGCCCTTCAATTCACTGGAATGTCTCTATGTCCCGGCACCCAGCAAAGGTGAATGTTAAACTGCTCCGCCATCTCCATTAGAGATGATCGGCAGTCCATGACTGTTCTTGAATTTAGAGAGTATGAGTCCAGGGATTTGATAGCGACCTGATTTTCGGAAAAGATGCGGATATCCATTGCAGATATTATATTTTTCTTCAGCCAGGATAGGGCACCCTTCCTTTCCTGAATTTCCGCCTAGAACACGCTACAGTGATTGGGGAGGCGGAACGAGAGCCTAAGTTAAAGCTTATCGGCAAAAACACCACCAAAAACCTCACTAACAATCTTTGAACCGTCGGTGTAGAAGTGGATTGAATTGTCATCCAGGAAGGGATTTTCCTCCCACAAGGATCTGGAGGGAGTGCTTACATGGAAGCCTTTGTCAAACCATTGTTTGGGTATGGTTTAGTCGATGTTTTCTGGTAGGATTCCTAATTTGTTAAGAATATTTGCGAAGTCGCTTTCAGGTGAATAGCTCCGATGGCGGCTACTTGTCTGCTATAAATATCGAGGGATGATGAGAAAACCTATATATCATCAGATTTGATATGTCAATACAATAGTTGACTAGAAATTGCAATTCGATTGTATCAGATCCTGCCGTTTTGAAAATTCTGAAACAAAACTTAAAAGTTAAAACTGTATTTATTCTATTTATTAGGCTGTTCGTGATAACTTATCGCAAATATCGTTCCATTACTACGATGATCCAATCACTTCACCTGTCGAAGTAACAAACAATGGTCACACAGGTAAGTCCAATTGAATGTCACATTTTTCCATCCTAATTTATATTATTATCAATTCTTTCAGTTAATACCGCTATTCAAAATACAATCAATGGGAACCGGCCATCAATATCTGGCGGAGGTTTAGATGGTGTTTACGAAGTCCAAAGCTTCCACTTTCATTGGGGATCGCCAAGATCTCGAGGCTCGGAACATACAATCAACCACAGGCAATTTGACCTGGAGATGCATATCGTTCACAAAAACATGAAGTACGAGACTATCGAGGAGGCCAGCAATGATCCATTTGGTTTGGTGGTCTTGGGAATATTATTCAAAGGCGTTCAAGTAAGAACCAACATTTTGAAATCCTTTTCGAGGAAAATCAAATCATTTATCCAACAGTATAAGAAAATAAACACCACTGGATTGAATGCAATCTATGATGCTTTACCATTTTTGTCACAAACTGGTTCGAAACACACTCTGAATGAAACAATTACAATGCAATCGATCTTAGGTGATCTATATACTAAACAATTTTATAAATACCAAGGTAACTATTGAAACTTATTTCCCGAAAATAGAAACTGTCAAATTTCAATTTATAGGTTCCTTGACAACCCCGCCATGTTCGGAGGCAGTTACGTGGTTTGTTTTCCCAGATGTCCTCCCTATTCAAAACAAATATGTAAGTAGATTTAACTCAAATCTGCTCAGTTTCTCCAAACTAACAATTTGTAAAACATCTTTTTGAATTTCTAAACTTAGCTTAAACGATTCTGGACTTTATTTGACAGTAGGGGCGTTCGACTTTTGAATAACTTTAGACCCGTGCAACCTCTAAAGTATCGAAAGATCTTCTTCCGCAAGCGAGGATTCTTTTAATCTAGAAACAGGTCAATTGTACAATTGAAAATAATTTACTGATCTCCTTAATTTTTTCTTAAAATAAATTTTAAGCAATTGCATTTTTATAAAAGTTTATAAAATATTTATTTATATTTTCGAAGCTTTTTAATTTAAGAAATTATTGTATAGAAATAATGTGGTGTATATTTAGAAATGCAATTAAATATTCTTATAATCAAATATTCTTATTTATTCTTATTTTATAATAAATATTCAATATTGTCGCAATTCATTTCCCTGATGATTGAGCTAAAATCATATTCAGACACTCCATCGCCCACCTATCGGTTGGGCAAGCAAAAATTCAGATATAAGCACATTTATAGATTAACTCAGATCAGCGTGGATAAGTTATTTCGAACAAGCAATAGAGATTTTATTGAGTCGATCGATGAGATGATGACTCAAATACACAGGCATTTCAGATGCGATAACTCCGCTTCTGTTCGACCAAATGTCATTGAATTATCTAAATTTCAGACGCGTGCTATTGCCAGTAGATGACCTTACTTTAAATATCTATTTTTATAAAATCCTTGTTACTTTGTTCCTGTTTACCTTGCATGACTATTTCGTATCGCAAGCTAGAACCTCAGTACAATATCCTAGCGCGTATGCTTTTTTTTCGTTAGAAATTCGTTCGGATTGGTCGATGATTGGAAGTGCGAATACAAACATACGATATTATTACGGAATAAAAAACTTGGTAGGATAAAAAATACAATAACTGTCTTTTTTTTGGATGGCGCTTCAATCCAGAGAGGAGTTGGGCCCCGACTAACAGCTCGTCTGAAAGCCTTTCTTTGCAAATTGATTTGTCCAGATTTAAACAAAATTTTCACACTCCGACAGATCCTGGAAAAAAAACTCAAAGAGGCTAAATCGATACCTACCATAGTTACATCGCAATAACGCATATGGAAGCGTCTAGAGACAAGCTACATAAAGGATAATTGTTTTAAAGGGGATTCCAGTATGGATTTCATGAAAGATCAGTATTACGAGTATTTGACATTTTATCATGAAAGACTTAACCCATCACAGCTTCAATAAAATACGAGTATCTTCTCATTCATATTACAAAATCAGCAAAATCAACTAAAGTCGATCGAACTTCTGAGTCGTGTTCACTTCAGTCGTTATGCTCAAGAAAAGCTTCAAAAAAATCCACTGCTTTGGATTACAATTTTATTTACAGAAGAGGCCTGTTTTTGGCTTAATGCCTACTTTAACAAGCCATAGCCATATTTGGAGTGCGGAGGGTTCTTAAGAGGTTCAAGAGCTGCCATTACATCAATACTAAACAGCGGTTCGATGCGGTTTATGGACTGGCGGAATCATCGGTTCATATTTCTTCGAAACCAAGGTCGACTGGAACGTAACGTGCCATAATAACGCACTTTTTGCTGGTTGAAGCTGAAACCCGCGATTTCGACGACATTTGGTTTCAGAAAGATGGCGCAACTTTACATAGCCCATGAAACTATGGTATAATTGCGAGAACGATTCGATGGACGCTTTGGACTGGTAAAGTAGATAGTGTTACATCACACTTCCAAACTTTTCCCTTAAGAAACTGGCTACGATTAAGGAATTAAAGCCCAGCATTACTCGAGTCAAACACCACTTGTAATGCTCGAACGAATTTGAGTTTCAGAACGGACTAGTTACGGCAAATATTTTAATCAAATAATTTTTAGAAAATACATGTAGGGGATCTTTTGTATTAGAATGAAGATTAAATAATGTTTTTTTAATCGTTTTTCTATAGTTAAAGAAAATACCTCTAAAAGATCGATATAATATCAACACAACATCAACACAACATCAACGAATTGGGCCGAACTTTGAGGTAGTAAAATGCTTTCTTCAAGTTGATTCTGCCAATAACACTTCAGTTAAAATAAAACGAAAATCACTCTCGTTAATTGCTGTTTGATTGGTCTTAGAACGCAATTGAACATTAAATCCCTATCCAGAAGAATAAAGGTGACTCGTTTGTTTCGAGGGAAAAATTGTTCTTTAAATACTCGGTCCAGTTTGCGTTGACGGGCTTTGAATCTAACCAGATAGACAAGTTGGTAAAGGAACAAACCTTAGGTGATGCAAGCAAATAGAAAAGGATCTAAACCATGAGGATTGGACTAATTGTAGAGACCCAGGGTCGGCCTGAAATGGGGCACCGCCTAAGAGAAAAAGTAAGCTCTCCCAAGTACGAAAATTATAAGTGTAACATTCACTAGCATTTGTTAAGATGTACAGTATGCTTGTAGATAGGCCAGTAGCTACTTTATTAATATTTTTCTACATAACTATTAGATAGTAAGCTGGCGAATGAAAAAGGTTATTAGATATGTTTTTTAGGACTGCATCTAACCCAACTTGAAGATTTAGCTTCATTATAATTCATTTAAATCTCAGTTTAATATATAATCGATCTTACAGAAAATCCATAGAAAAAGAAAGGAAAGTATTATACCTAGTCTTCCGTCAATTCAGTTTATTTCCAAAATCTGTCTGTATATGGTACCGATTATTGTTTTAGAAATTCCGTTACTCATTCTGTGTCTATCACCCCCAAACGGATGGTGAATCATTATTTTGATTTATAAACAACAACATTGCTCGCCCAGTAACCTTTTATTCCGAATCCAAAATGCTGCTTAGGTTCAAGGAACACATTATATGTAAATGTTTATTTTTAATAAAATCACTGTTGCTTCATGTATCTAGATCGCTTAATAGCTTCCTGGTTTCATGTTTATTACCAGTGCCCCCAGTTGATGGATATGCAGAGATAGTCTCTATCTGAAAGTGACCACAAAGTCGAGGAAGTGGCGTTAAATGACGATTTGTTGTACCATGTCATGCCGACAATTAATTTTCCTCGTTTTGCATTGTGCGAGTACGACTTTCGATTTTTTCACTTACACTTTTCACAAAATGTATTCACGTTGAGCAGTTACGCAAATGAGTTGTTTTATCAATTCAAAACAAAACAACAACAAAAAAAAACCAAATCCACTATTGACAAAAAATTAATTCACGTCACTTAAAAAGGTAACCGAACCACGAAATTTACTCATTTATTTAGTGTACGAGTTGATGCTTTGAATAAGAACTTGTTGTAGGTCAACGGGTGAATTGTACGATTTTAAAGCTTTATTATACATTAGATAATTTAGAGTGGTCCTCGTTGAGATACCCCTGCATCAATTGCAAATACATTGTGATACCACTAGGAAATATTCGAAGAGCGATGCCTTAGTTACGCTTGGAACAGAGACGATATTGTAAACCTTAACACTGCCTAAGATTGCATTCTGGACAGGTCCGATACAAAGGAAGCGCGCCGTAAATTGTTTTACTTTTACTGTTGGTAAGAATACTCAATTGCTGCGCGGTTGTTCTAATAGCACAGTGCATCGTAAGTATATTTTTTGAGTATGGATATATCTCTTATTTTTCTGATTTTTATCGTTCTGTTAGCTCTTGATCGTTTTAAGTTGAATATGGCCCATGTTATTCTAAACTTCTCACAATTTTTCTCG
Organism: Volucella inflata; assembly: GCA_928272305.1. Taxonomy (NCBI): domain Eukaryota; kingdom Metazoa; phylum Arthropoda; class Insecta; order Diptera; family Syrphidae; genus Volucella; species Volucella inflata. Next base: position 143,379,350 of record OV743716.1, on the reverse strand, counting down.
GTGAGTCTATCTATGACTGGCTTTAGAGAGTGCTTAAAAGTGTGTTGTTCGTTGGGATATAGTCTTTTGGGATCCAAGTTTGGTCAGTACATCAGCTACGCAGTTCTCTGGGAGAAGTGCCATTTAGCCTAGAAAGGCTGGTGTGAAGAGTACGATTCATTTTGGTGGAATCTACATCAAGAACACAGCTATGTATCCAAAAATAAAGTATACAACTATTTTAATTTACCACTTTGACGCCTATCAAAGTTGGCAGTTTCAAAGTTCTCCGTAATTGAGACTGCTCTTGATGGGAAGAAAAGCAAGAAGGATGACTAGCTGATCTGGACGTGGCCATATCAAACACATTGAAAAAAATACCAGGGGTACTATTGCTAACAACATATGTCCTGCACCAATGCTGACTCAATTTTAAACGTCCCATAGCATTTTTTGTTTGGTTTTTTTTTTCATTTTATGTTGTTAGACAGATAGGGTCATCTTGGTGAAGAGTTTCGTGCGTATCCCGATCAGCGGCTTCTTTACCGTTTTGTTCACCGTAATTGCCACAGCTTTAACAATTGGTTGGCGGATTCATAAAAGATTCTGGTTCTTTTTAGCCGATCAACATTAAGTCTCCTCACAGATTAGTTTAACTGAATTATTTCTGCATTCTTTCGGTAAGACAATTGTTAACAATTTATATGTTTCCCAAATCTAGTGGGATGTCAACAATAAGATAGCTTTGAAAACATTCACTTCATTAATTATTTTAATATATAGTTATAAAAGACAAATCATTTAAAAGTATTTTAATATAATTTTCTTTCTATAGCTTAGTGCAATTCTAATAAACACAACGAAAAGTTGATGCCATTCAACATTGCAATGACATTGCTTGATCAACATTTTTCTTATATGCTTTCGGAACAGAGCACTCAGGCAAGGAACTAGTCCATTGTACTTTTTAAAAGTTCCTTGTAATTGAGCCTTTCAGTCTTTCAAAAACAGATGAGCTATGCGCTTCAGTGATAAAATGCCTAAAGTACCTGCACCCCCAACATCGACTCCGGAAGGCCTCTAATCTCTTAAAGACGTCGAGAAGCATTCGTTTCGCCTGCCTTAAACCAGAGTCATGCCATATGCATTTGTGCTCATATGAAATCCAAATGTTGATTAAAGCACTAACCGAGGCAGACCGTAAGTAGGTTCGGTTGCTATAAATCTCTCTCCTGGAACATGCATGGCAAGTTCATTGACGATTTCATTTCCCATGTTCCCATTTTAAGACTCAGTGGATTCCATCTTCCGACTACATTCAGTAATGTATTGCATTTTCCAACCAACTGGGAGGTCGTAATAGGACTCAGCAAAGCTCTAAGCGCTGTTTGACTTTTGCATTTGCTTCTACTTCGCCCACTGGTACTTCGCAATGTGGCTTCCTTCGTTGCTAACAGGATTGCGTAAATCCCCGCTTGGAAAACAAACACATCCTCTAGAATGACACCAGGACCACATCCAATATTGATTTTGGAGCTATTCTTGAAGACCCTGGGATAACATATTTCTTTCCTTGCCCAGATTCGGCCCAGAACCAATCTTGGGCACAGGAAAATTCGATTTCGTATTTTTTCTGAGCAACAGTTCTGGTGTCATGATGTCAGACGACATTTCTATAAGAGCGCGGTCAAACGACAGCCGGCACACAAGGTCATCCAAGCTCCAATATGTGTTGTATCAAAGACCACTTCTTTTTGAACGGAATACAGTTTTGAGAGTGGCAGCTCATGTATGAATATCAAGGGGTTTGATCAACATAGTTCTGCCACCAAATTTGACCCCCTATTTCCGCCGAAATAATTTCTCACTAAAAACGTTCTTTAAAATCCTACGATGCATCGAAAGTTTAAGACTTTGAAGCAACAATCTGAATCTATTCAAGAAATTGTGGTAATTTTTTGTATATTTTCGGAGAGCTCATTTCTATAAACTCTATAGAGATGGGTTGTCTCTGCAATTTTAAAAAAAACAATAAGCGCAGTATGGGATTGCAAAACCTTTCCGATTTCAGCCTCCCTTATATGATTCATTGATGATACATCTTAAACATTACCATGTGAAATAACATTAAAGCTTTTCCCTTTTACTTATAGCGCCACAGTTCAGGGAGGACTAGTACCTCTACTAACCAAACTTTTTAGTTAGATCCTTTGTCAGCTGCCACCACTGTCGCAAATGAAGTTGGCTGAGGTTCTCTTCCATTTGTGTGCCCCACCTCTAGATTGGAATCGATAACATTCTGGACTGTGATACTGGTATGCATACACTTAAGGTATCCTAGCCATCTAAGTCTAGGTTATCTTAGCTTTTCTGACGAGGCCGGAATCTCTGTATAAGCTTTACAATTCGCTTTTGAAACGTTTCGTCTTTTCTTCCTTTGTGCTCAAGAGCATTTTCATCAGCTTGTCAGTTCCAGTGGATGATAAATTCTCTTCTAAGCCCAAAGAAGAAAGGATAAGCAAAAATGATTCTTTACATGATTTCCACGACGGTGTTGTTGTGGGATTTGAAGACGGAGTCAAACTAAATAAAGTCCCCTCCAACGTAAATGTTGCCTAGTTTTCGATGTTATGCGTTTTTTCTTTGTTGACGTTAGGTAATTTATTTTTTTTGTTCACTGACCGTTAAACCTATATCTATGGTTACTGTTTCAATAGCCGCAAACGCTCTATTGACAGTTCGCTGTGTTCTTCCCATTATGTCAATGTTGTCTGCATATACGAGTAATTGAATAGAATTTTGAAAGATAACGCATCTAACGTTGACTGGTAAGTTTCGCGCAATTCTTTCGAGAACGATATTGAAAATATCGTATAGCAAAGCATTGGCTTAAAAAAAAAAACCTTTTCTAACATTACAGGGCTCGGTTTTGTAATTACTGACATCGTTGACATTATTGACATCGCAGTGTCAACAACCTCCAAAGTCGAATGAGTTTGACAGAAAAGCCGAAACTACTGGCTCTTTATCGTTAAAGAGGTAGTGTCTATCGATTTGGAACTCCTGGGTTTCTTCCAAGATACTCCGTAATGTGACAATTTGATGTATGGTGGACTTTCTTAGTATAAAACCACACTGATAGGTGCCAGTCAAATTGTTTAAAAAGAGAATTAGACGTTTACATAATACGGTATTTAGCAGAATTTCCGAATCTTTAATAAATCGGATTTCTGAATATAGTCTAAAGCTCAACTAGAACCCATCTTTAAAATTAGCTTAATCTAAAACAATAGTTTTTCGCAAGGAATAGAGAGAGAGCCCAAGCTGGCTTCAGACAAAGATCTTCTTTTTTCCTTATTTGGCGGAACAGGTGTTTTTTGACATCGATATCAGCGCTTAATTTCAGAGCCCAAAAAAAACGACTATCAACATTCCGCTAATTTGGCAGTACTTACATTTTATTTCCCCAAAAAGTGACATATCTTTTAACGTTTCCATACAAGCCTTCGCTATCAACCAAAAATACGTTTGGCAGTGTTGTTACTATCCGCGTTAATTCCAATAAATATCTTGCAAAAGGTTAGTCCGCTATTACACAGTGACCTTTGAGTCACGATTCTTTTTTCTATTCTCTTTTAACTTTTCGTTCTGTGAGGCAAGTGCTATTGCACCGTGACTTTTGAGTCACGTTTCTATTTGACTTTTATGTTTTCTTTCGCTTAAAACACAAACGTTTCGCTCCCTTAACAAAAGTTTTGAATTTTTCGGCAAAAAATTCATTTCGACTTGTTTTTTTTAGAACCGCCCTTCATTACAAACTACAAACGAATAGAAGTAAAGCAATATAAAAAAAAATACGAATATGGAGATAAGAAGCGTCAAAAAGAGTCCACGACTCACAAAGTCATAAGGTTTCTAATTTTCTATCCTTTGCACTTTTTTCTCTTTTGCACTTTTGTGGGTCACGACTTAAAAGTTACTGTGTAATAGTGGAGCACATATAGGGTAGGTAAGTTGTAAGTGTAATTTACAGTTTGAATTGAAATAAGCGTCGATAACGATGCCAAAAAAACACCTAATATCTAACCTGTTCTCTGATCGTCAGCTCAAATAATCTGAACGTTTAAGATTCATTGGGAAAAACTATAACAACAACGTAATTTACACGGATATTAATGTCCTTACTTGATTGATTTTTTTCCTTGATCCTTATGACATACATGTAAAAAGCTGTCGCTGTGTATTCCACTGGTATGAACGTTCAAAATTGCACACATAGTTCACAATACAATTAAGGAAACGATATTTAAATGCGGAGTGGAGTTCTTCAGATTTGGCAGAACCAGAAATTTTAGTTTATCTACTCACCACTAGTAGAACTGTTGCGTCAAAAAATTGACAAGTAATTAAATCGCGACCTTGAAAAAATTCGATGCCGCCAAATGTCAAATGGTAAACAACAACAGCACGTGTCGTCTCCCGTTTTCTTTGTAGTCTTGTCGTATAGTTCCAGTTCCCGTAGATTCGCAAAATGTTTTACTTAATTGGACTTGGTCTTGGTGATCCAAAAGATATAACAGTTAAAGGTCTAGAAATCGTACGACAGTGTCATCGTGTATTCCTTGAATCCTACACATCAATATTGGGCTGTCCAAAGGAGGAGCTGGTAAACTTTTTCTTTTCACATTCATTGAATCGCCCCATTTCATCACAACTTTTTCACTTGTATGTGTTTGCTTTTCTTGTTTTTTTTTGTTTTTTTTTTTTTTAGGAAAAATTCTACGGACGACCATTATTGATAGCTGATCGTGATCTTGTGGAGCAAGGAGCTGATCAAATTTTAGCCGGAGCTGATAATGAAGATGTTGCTCTACTCGTTGTAGGCGATCCATTTGGGGCAACAACACACACTGATTTCATTTTACGAGCCAAAGAGAAAAAAATCACCTACAAGGTCATTCATAATGCATCAATCATGAATGCCATTGGTTGCTGTGGTTTGCAACTGTACAAATTTGGTGAGACTGTGTCCATTCCGTATTGGGATGAAACCTGGAAGCCTGATAGCTTTTATGATAAAATTAAATTAAATCGCTTGAATAATATGCACACATTATGCTTGCTGGATATCAAGGTTAAAGAGCCAACTTTAGAGTCGCTCATGAAGAAACGAAAGGAATATTTGCCACCCAGATTCATGAGCGTTCAAGAGGCAGCAACTCAATTGTTGACAATTGTTGAAAAGAAGGATGCCCTAGAGAAGAACACCGTACTGAATGAGAAATCACTGTGTGTTGGACTGGCCAGGGTGGGACATGATAATCAGCAAATTTTAGTTTGTACACTTAAGCAAATGAGTAATACAGACATGGGCGGACCTCTGCATTCGATGGTAATACCAGCAAAGGATATGCATCCATTGGAGGTTGAATTCCTGCAGCAGTACGCTATAATTAAATTAGACGAGTACAACAATTGAACGTGTGTATTATTTGTGAAATTCCACCGAAATATAAAATTATTTTTATATACCTACTGGCCCTACTTTGAGTGTTATTTTAAATATGGAGTTTGTGGAGATGTGTATGGAAAATAGTCGGCAACTCTCTGTAGAAGGTAGGTCATTTCGCTTTTTTTTGTGACACCAAGGCTAGGAATGTAGCTTTGCTTTTGACTTGCTTTTATCAAAGAAATGTAAGATGGAATTAATGTTTTCAAGAATTACATGGACCTGCATACAAATGCCCTTTGTTTGAAATCTTAATATTCTAGTCCAACTTGAGTCGAAGAATGCAAACGACTTTTTCTACTGTGTTGTAGCGAAGACCTACAATGGGACTGAATTCACTATGAATAGAAGAGCTTGATAAAAATTTGTGGCCTTAAAATGCGCCCGCGGCGGAAAATTATTTAGGTAATTTCATTTTTTATCGACCATCTTTATCCACATTCGATAAAGTCCAGCCTCCTGTGCCACAAGGCAGGACTGGGATTTCTAAAGCTTTTTATATTGTGATTTTAGCTGTTTAGAGGAAATAGTTAATTGTCCAAGGACACACACACTTGCAGTTGGAAAGAGTTATTTTTCGTTTGACGTCTACGGTATTAATTTTTTATCTATAATATGTTGGGCCTCTGATATTACTAATCAGCCTTACAAGTGCATGTAAAGTTTATTAGGTTTTTTTAGCATATCTGCTCAAAGTGTTCTCTAAAACTTAGACGATTGTTAATAATCTTTATCCTCAGAGAAGGAAATATCAATCAGTGCAGTTCACTCTGACTATATTTCAAAGTTTTTTGATATCAGCCCTTAAAAAGTCAATCAGCTTTCTGAATTTGTACGTAGAGACTGTTTTAGAACTTCTTAATAAGAAGATGTTTTCAGAAGGGTCTTCATCTAAATTGTGTTAAAGTCAAGAAGCTCCTTGAAGAAGTTCGCATTCCTTTGTCTCAAAGAACAATGCAGCAGAAGACAAACTGTTTAATTTTCAGGTTCCTGAGATTTTTGGCAGAGTGCCAAAGAACCCATGATAATGCCTTAGCACTTTCTTGTAAGTTCTTCCGCTCAGTGCCTTTTATATTCATATTCCAGCAAGTGTTTGTTATCTGAGTACAAAGTGACACCTTTGGATACAATAATGTTGTTTGCAATGATTTCAACAGCCTGCTTAAATTATGTGATCGGAGGTAACACAGTCTGAACGAACGGTGGAATCCAACTTCAATGTCAACATCCATTTTGAATGAACAATATGGTCCACACGATAAAATATGTTGATCTCATAATTGCGTGTAAATTCATAGCCCCTTTTAAACCCAGTACTATTATACTTCACAACCTTTTCTGATGCCACCCACAATATTCTCTTTCCAACTTTGTTTTAGGTAGTATCAAACAAGGTAGCGAACTGAATTCGATATAGTTGATATTACTTCCTTTGTCCGTGGTCCATTGAATATAGACATAACTCTGTTTCTGTTGAAAACAACGAAGCACATCACCGAAGATTGTCCGATGACTGCTTTCTTGCAACTCAAATCTCTTTTAGAAAAAATATTACATTTCGTTGGAATAATGATGAATGAATGTTTCGAATCAGAGAACGTATGACGCCACCGTAAATTCAGTTTAATGCGAAATCAAGAAACCAAGTAGCGAAATGTGAACAGGGTCCGCTGCCTAAACTTGCAAACACAAGTGTTCATAATGTATAATTTCAAATTGAATTCGATAAGAACGGGACTGCCTTTATATTAGATAATACAAAGCAATAGAAAAACCCAACATTGCATTTTAAAAAGATAGATATCGCGAAGTTGGGGAAACAACCAGAAACGGAGACAACGATACCACGAAAGGTAGCTTTCAATTTGTCCTGACAACAGGTAATTGACTTCTTTGCCCGTAGAAGCAACAATTGACAATAGAGGTGTTTGTTGATTGCTTGCATTTTGAAATACTGTTTTTTTGTGTTAGCTGGTGATTTGCGCACAAAACTTTCATGTACGATGTTAAAAAAAAATCGCATGATAGCGTGTAGGCTTTTCTGAACCACTTCTTTACGCCAGAAGATTCTTCTCACAAACAAGACTCAGATTTCATTAAGATGACATTCCCGTATGGAGATTTAACAAATAGCTGGGATATCTTTTCCTCCAGCTTTAAGGAGTTCACCGACTAAATCGTCGGATCCAGAAGCTTTGTTGGATTTAAGTTTTGATATACATAGCTGTCTTCACTTCATTTTGTTCAGGTGGACGAATGTTGTATTATACCGCAGAAGTGGTTCTTCCATTTTTTTTACATGGACTGTGTCTTAGGCATGAGGTTCCATTGGTCGTCTTTGCAGATGTCGGTTCGGGTTCTTTTGCCCATGCCCTTTTTACCCTTTTTACCTTCTGGTATAATTTTCGAACCTCATTTTATAAGTACCATTTCTTGGTCTTTTTAACTTTGCTTTATACGAATTCCCGTTTTTTGTTTCCTTAGTACTTCTTATCCTTTTATTAACCCTTACCTCGTTATACGAACTTATGCGTAACGAGTTTCCCATTTTTACTGCATCGCTGCTGCTCCGCTTATGGTGTTGGCTAATGTCGCAGACTGCAGAACGCGTGTACATAATGCTCGGTCCTGGATCGCTTCAGTGGTTAGCCCCAGGCGTTGTTGCGCATTTGCCATCTGAGAAATCCAGGAATTCTTTTTCCGACATCGTTTTCTTACAGTTGGAGTAACCGTAGTTGATAGTGCCTTTTTAACCGGATTTTCCGCAGATCTTCTTTGAACGTAGCAATACCAGCTTATTCTATTCGCCTCAAGCTGTTCGGTTACCGAATTCTTTATATGTAGACTTCCTCTTACACGCGTAGATCTAATGCAATCGCGTTTAGTGACTCCACTAGACATCCTTAACATTCACATTTCCGCTGCCGTAATTTTGTTTTTAAACGCTTCGTACATTGTCCAGCATTGTGAACCGTATATAAGAGCTGGTCTAACAACCGGGCACGTCAAATGCTCCGTGTTTGAACGACTTATTTTAAACCCGTTTCTCTCTAGCGCATTTCTTTAAAAGTCTTTTAAAAGATAGTCGAATACTACGTTAAAGAGGAAAGGGCTAAGTACGCTTCCTTGATGCACTCCGACATTAACTGGAAATTCTCTCGTTAGTACAGCAGAGCTTTTAACCGCAGTTTTCACGTTTCCGTACATGTCTTGTATTATTCTAACATACGTTTCCGGTACGTTTTGAGACCTCAGCGCGGCCCATATGGGATCCCTAGGCACTCGATCGAATGCTTTCTCGAGGTCGATAAATACCATGTGTAAATCCTTAGACCAATCTCGGTGCTTTTCCATTATTATTCGCCGGCTTTGGATAGCGTCCACCGTCGATCTTCCTTCAACAAATCCACACTGGCTATTATCGAGCTTTATTATTTGCCGAAGCCGTTCGTTTAAGACTCTTTCGACGATTTTCATTGTGTGTGACATAAGCTTGATTGAACGGTAGTTGTTGCATTCTCGAGTGTCGCCTTTTCTTTTGTATAATGGAACCAAGAAGCTACTTCTCCATTGATTCGGCATAGGCTGTCCACATTTTAATTTATTTAAAAGTTTCGATAGGCGATTCCCTCCATCTTCGACCAAAACTCTGATGGAATGCTGTCTGGTCCCGCCGCTTTCCCCCGCTTCATTTTTCCGATTGCTATACTTATTTCTTCGATTGAAAAGTCCGAAACTTCCTCCACGTACATATCGGAGATCTACACGGCGATTGATTGGGAAACTGCTGACTGTCCTTTAACTTGTATTGGCCTGCGCAACAACCAAGTTCGTTGATGTAAGGCGTAGTGCTTGCCTAACCTTGTATATGGATTTACTTAAGGACCAATAGCATAAAACTGGCTTATGTCGTCAAGTCAAAGCAAGTACACAATTTCCTTATCTAAATACACATAAGGGGACATGGCGGTCTCTGGGTTATTAAGCGCTAAATCAAATTGATCACATAGCGATCGACGTAAGGCATGCCTCAAGTATTCTGGATATCCAAATCTTCCACTACCAACCTGCTATCAGAGACTCCGCAACTGATTTACTAAGTTTCATCGTCAAGAAATCCGTGGTTTGATGAAGAATATCGGCAGCCAAATAAGTGCGTACAAAGCGGCTCTGCAACGATTGACGAGAGCTGATTTTAACGAGTAAAGGAGACGAAAAGAATATCGGTTTCCTCAGAAAAAGAAAAAAAAGGAGCATAAGAAGCCCAAGATCGAAGATATAGAGAGGTTCAACTTCAGGAATAACTTACGTATCTCTTACCAAGGAGTAAAAAAAAAATATATTAAGGCAACAGACCACCATAAAAACCAGTAGGTATGAAAACCGGAACCTTGTAGTGGAATCAGTGGAATACTACAATATATAACTTCTTCTGTAGATTAAACAATGATGGTGCAGCCCAACATTCCGCCATGAGGTAGAATTCAACTTAGAAAACTATAAGAACATTTTTCATTCACTTAACCAACACGAGGTGAGGTTAACCATAAATCTAAGAAAGCTGCTAGGCCTGATGGCCTACCGGCCAAAGCTACTGGAAGTGACACTACTTATATGTCGGATCTGATAAATAGAATCTCTTTTGACCGATTCAATAAAAAAGGAGACCTTTCAACATCTCCCGAACTTGCATAAAGGATCTTATCTGCTATATTGTGTGAACGTCAAAGACTGATTGGCCACTATTACTGTAATTTCAAACTAAGAAAGTCCACGATGGACCAAATTTTCACATTGTGGCAAAACTCAGCAGACTGTTACAACTTTGTTCGTTAGTATTGAAATAGAGGCTGCCAAAATGGGATTAGCGAAATACGATGGCAAAAACAAGTATTTGCTGTCAACAAGAAGGTACACATAATATCTATAAATTGGGCGGAATGTCACAGTTCACTTCGAGGTAGTAATTCTGCCAATAACGCCCCAGTAGAAGTAAAACAAAATATCACTCTTGCCAATCGATATCCCGAACAAGGGGACTTTATAATAAAAGCATTGCAGGCCAAAATATTGGTGCTGAAACTGAACTCTATCGAAAGAGAGAAAGAAAAAATTCTTCGTAAGGTATTCAATCCCGTTTACATTAACGGGATTCGGAGTTGAAGTTTTAACGACAAACTGGGCAACAGTCGACTGAGAAGGCTAGAACATGTTAAACTTTTACGTTTAGTTAGCTCGACTTTAGCGACATCTAAGTAAGTAACTGCTCAGATTCAACATACCGTAGTACGTTGATGGTGTTTTCTTTTTTTCTCAATCTGGACTTAAGACCGGCTGTAGCGAAATTCCTAAGAATGGATAAAACCAAATACGTATATATGTATATCTTTTCATAGTTTTTTTTATAGAAAGCAACTCAAAAAATATAAATAACTTTTATAGTTTAATTTGTTTAAACTCAATGATACTTAATAACTTTTAATTGATATGGGTAATTTGGATTATACGAGTAATTTCCAATGTATTGAAACGAGATGCTGTCGATTTGTTCAACTCTAAATTTGTCACATACTCCATCGGTTAAAACACACACGAAAGCATTGTCTATAAATGCGTGTAACAATTTAAATCTCCGCAACAGTAAAGCATCGATTAAAAATAAACAATTTTTAACATATGAACTCTTTTCAATATTATTTTGATTGATGATTATTTGATTATCTTTATGAAAAACCTTCTCATTTTCCTTTCGGAATTTCAATTGGACATTAAAGTCTATAAATACCGTAGACAGTTCTTTTCTACCTTTCAAGTAGAATGAAAACAGATCATTTCTAAGTTTTTGAAAATTAAAATTGTTACAATAAGGCAACACAGAGATACTGCAAAGATATTCATGCGTATTTAAACTCCCATGAACCGAATATGGTCGATTTGCTGCATTGAACTTTAAATCTAAGCCGCAAGAAGAAGAAAGATTACCTGATCTAACTTCAATGCTTAACTTTTGCTCATCTTCATTTGTAACCAGAGTAATAAAAGTCGGTTCGATTTAGTATTTTTTATAAATGTTGTTTAACAATCTTTGTGTTTTAATCATTTTTAAATGAAGATAATTTGATATACTATAGCTATACCAATCTCCTCTATCTAGATATCTTCCATTATCTTGTGATTCTTCGATGAAATTTTCTTCCTTCGTAATTGTTCTTGAAAGCTCGTGTGTTTTACTATCAAAAACATAAATTTGATTAGGATTGTATTCAGCTTTGCATGGTGTTATACTCTCATGTTTGAAAAATATAACATTTTCGATTTCTCGATATGAATCGTCATAATACTGTGATAGGTCTTCTTCGGGATTTTCCCTCGACCAGATGAACTTTCCAAATCCATTGTAGTAAAGGTCGTTATTTTTCGAAAGGGAATTGGAGACAGGCATCGTCACTCCAGCCTGATAACCTGAGTTAAATATAAATTTTTTACTGACTACCACCTTTCCGATGTACTCGTATATTTGATCGTTAAGTACGTTGAAGATTTTATATTCATCAATAATTAACTGATTTTCAAATTCTGTGGCCTTTTCCAAATCTAGTTTCTGATGATAGAATAGAATTGGAAGATTGTGGTAGTCTTTCAATAATTTAAACTTTCTGTTCAATAAGAGCTTGGGTAGTTTTAGTATTTCTTTACTTTTAGTTTCGCCACCATAATAAGTGTCGGACAGAAAGCCGTCCGTTCTGAATGATAAAGTGTATGATAAATCATTGAAGTTTTCGAAATTCAAATCGGTTGTATGGTATATATATATCCTTTGGGAAGACTCCTAAAAGCATATTTTCCATTAACAACTCGGTTTTCTTGGATTGATGTTGGATGTTCTAAATCGCTTATAGTACAAATATAAATATTGTTATCTGTTATGTTTATTATATTCGACATGTTTTTTTTTTGGCTTCAGTGCTGTTCCTTTCCCCTAAGAGACAATTCCCAATGGCAACCCTTCTTTGGTCAACAAAGCGTTCGATGAATTGGTTCCTTTAACAAAATTGTAAAAAGATACATTAATCTCTTAACATATAGCTTTTCAGCGCCGCGTTACTCACAAATAAATCAATTTATTCCAGGTATATTGGCTGCAAAACGCGGGGAGGTAAATTATGTATGTATTCTAAACTTTGCCAGAAGCAATCGTTTTCTTTTAGTGGCAAAACGTTTTTTTTTTTAAATCAAATTCGACACAGACTTGTTGGCGCCAAACAGATCACTTAACTTCAATTCTGACAGAAGCTGCAAGAAGTGAATTTGAATTTACCTGTTGCAAAACAAATCAAAATAACACAATTCGATTTCAGTCGTTGATAACGTAAATATCGTATGATACTCCTCGAGAGCTGGCAGTGTTACCGGCAGTTTTTTACGATTAATCACATATAAATAATATTTTATTAAGAAAGCTCAACTTAAATAACTCACTTACAGGCCAGCCGAAATCTGAAAAGTGGAGCACCCTTCTTGATACCGGACACGCTGTTTCCAATTGCCCAGAGCAAGAGCTCTGGCATCTGCGATAGCATAGGCATTTAAACGTTTTGTGCAAGAGACATCGTACGTCAATCATATTTGACATTTGTGAACTAGACAGCTGCAGTATACAAACAGACAAGGAATGTAGCGCTGTGTCGATTTTTTTTGACCAATTATCGGTCGTGGCACGAGCCACAATGGATATTGTGTAGGAAGCGTTTCTTGATCGCGTAATCTCCTGTTTTGACGATTTGGCCCGGTCAGGAAGATGGCAAAGGTCTAAATAAAAATTTCCATACATTTTTTTATTTAGTAAAAAAGTAATTAAAAAACAAAATTGGATGATTCATTTTACGCCACCTTGTACAAACATTATTGTTCATTGCTTTGCGTGTAGGAACGGGTTATAGAGTATTGCCACAGTTCGTTTCCTTGCTTGTCGCACTTTACCACCTAAGATAAGCCAAGGCTTTTTAATATCTTATAAGACTTTCCAACGTCTGTATGCATGATCGGACATCTAAAGAGTACCAAGAGAAGGGAAGTCGAATTCATAAATTACGCATTTTATTTCCACACGAGGAAAGAACAATACTAAGGCACCGCATCATGGAAGTGAATATATACAAATACTCTTCTCCTTCAGATATTCGGGTGAGATCCCGGGCTGAATAGGATAATGCATATCAGAGTTCGACGGGGGGGAACAATGTGTTGCCCTAAAAAATATATTACGCGTCGCGTCCACCGTCGATCTTCCTTCAACAAATCCACACTGGCTATTATCGAGCTTTATTATTTGCCGAAGCCGTTCGTTTAAGACTCTTTCGACGATTTTCATTGTGTGTGACATAAGCTTGATTGAACGGTAGTTGTTGCATTCTCGAGTGTCGCCTTTTCTTTTGTATAATGGAACCAAGAAGCTACTTCTCCATTGATTCGGCATAGGCTGTCCACATTTTAATTTATTTAAAAGTTTCGATAGGCGATTCCCTCCATCTTCGACCAAAACTCTGATGGAATGCTGTCTGGTCCCGCCGCTTTCCCCCGCTTCATTTTTCCGATTGCTATACTTATTTCTTCGATTGAAAAGTCCGAAACTTCCTCCACGTACATATCGGAGATCTACACGGCGATTGATTGGGAAACTGCTGACTGTCCTTTAACTTGTATTGGCCTGCGCAACAACCAAGTTCGTTGATGTAAGGCGTAGTGCTTGCCTAACCTTGTATATGGATTTACTTAAGGACCAATAGCATAAAACTGGCTTATGTCGTCAAGTCAAAGCAAGTACACAATTTCCTTATCTAAATACACATAAGGGGACATGGCGGTCTCTGGGTTATTAAGCGCTAAATCAAATTGATCACATAGCGATCGACGTAAGGCATGCCTCAAGTATTCTGGATATCCAAATCTTCCACTACCAACCTGCTATCAGAGACTCCGCAACTGATTTACTAAGTTTCATCGTCAAGAAATCCGTGGTTTGATGAAGAATATCGGCAGCCAAATAAGTGCGTACAAAGCGGCTCTGCAACGATTGACGAGAGCTGATTTTAACGAGTAAAGGAGACGAAAAGAATATCGGTTTCCTCAGAAAAAGAAAAAAAAGGAGCATAAGAAGCCCAAGATCGAAGATATAGAGAGGTTCAACTTCAGGAATAACTTACGTATCTCTTACCAAGGAGTAAAAAAAAAATATATTAAGGCAACAGACCACCATAAAAACCAGTAGGTATGAAAACCGGAACCTTGTAGTGGAATCAGTGGAATACTACAATATATAACTTCTTCTGTAGATTAAACAATGATGGTGCAGCCCAACATTCCGCCATGAGGTAGAATTCAACTTAGAAAACTATAAGAACATTTTTCATTCACTTAACCAACACGAGGTGAGGTTAACCATAAATCTAAGAAAGCTGCTAGGCCTGATGGCCTACCGGCCAAAGCTACTGGAAGTGACACTACTTATATGTCGGATCTGATAAATAGAATCTCTTTTGACCGATTCAATAAAAAAGGAGACCTTTCAACATCTCCCGAACTTGCATAAAGGATCTTATCTGCTATATTGTGTGAACGTCAAAGACTGATTGGCCACTATTACTGTAATTTCAAACTAAGAAAGTCCACGATGGACCAAATTTTCACATTGTGGCAAAACTCAGCAGACTGTTACAACTTTGTTCGTTAGTATTGAAATAGAGGCTGCCAAAATGGGATTAGCGAAATACGATGGCAAAAACAAGTATTTGCTGTCAACAAGAAGGTACACATAATATCTATAAATTGGGCGGAATGTCACAGTTCACTTCGAGGTAGTAATTCTGCCAATAACGCCCCAGTAGAAGTAAAACAAAATATCACTCTTGCCAATCGATATCCCGAACAAGGGGACTTTATAATAAAAGCATTGCAGGCCAAAATATTGGTGCTGAAACTGAACTCTATCGAAAGAGAGAAAGAAAAAATTCTTCGTAAGGTATTCAATCCCGTTTACATTAACGGGATTCGGAGTTGAAGTTTTAACGACAAACTGGGCAACAGTCGACTGAGAAGGCTAGAACATGTTAAACTTTTACGTTTAGTTAGCTCGACTTTAGCGACATCTAAGTAAGTAACTGCTCAGATTCAACATACCGTAGTACGTTGATGGTGTTTTCTTTTTTTCTCAATCTGGACTTAAGACCGGCTGTAGCGAAATTCCTAAGAATGGATAAAACCAAATACGTATATATGTATATCTTTTCATAGTTTTTTTTATAGAAAGCAACTCAAAAAATATAAATAACTTTTATAGTTTAATTTGTTTAAACTCAATGATACTTAATAACTTTTAATTGATATGGGTAATTTGGATTATACGAGTAATTTCCAATGTATTGAAACGAGATGCTGTCGATTTGTTCAACTCTAAATTTGTCACATACTCCATCGGTTAAAACACACACGAAAGCATTGTCTATAAATGCGTGTAACAATTTAAATCTCCGCAACAGTAAAGCATCGATTAAAAATAAACAATTTTTAACATATGAACTCTTTTCAATATTATTTTGATTGATGATTATTTGATTATCTTTATGAAAAACCTTCTCATTTTCCTTTCGGAATTTCAATTGGACATTAAAGTCTATAAATACCGTAGACAGTTCTTTTCTACCTTTCAAGTAGAATGAAAACAGATCATTTCTAAGTTTTTGAAAATTAAAATTGTTACAATAAGGCAACACAGAGATACTGCAAAGATATTCATGCGTATTTAAACTCCCATGAACCGAATATGGTCGATTTGCTGCATTGAACTTTAAATCTAAGCCGCAAGAAGAAGAAAGATTACCTGATCTAACTTCAATGCTTAACTTTTGCTCATCTTCATTTGTAACCAGAGTAATAAAAGTCGGTTCGATTTAGTATTTTTTATAAATGTTGTTTAACAATCTTTGTGTTTTAATCATTTTTAAATGAAGATAATTTGATATACTATAGCTATACCAATCTCCTCTATCTAGATATCTTCCATTATCTTGTGATTCTTCGATGAAATTTTCTTCCTTCGTAATTGTTCTTGAAAGCTCGTGTGTTTTACTATCAAAAACATAAATTTGATTAGGATTGTATTCAGCTTTGCATGGTGTTATACTCTCATGTTTGAAAAATATAACATTTTCGATTTCTCGATATGAATCGTCATAATACTGTGATAGGTCTTCTTCGGGATTTTCCCTCGACCAGATGAACTTTCCAAATCCATTGTAGTAAAGGTCGTTATTTTTCGAAAGGGAATTGGAGACAGGCATCGTCACTCCAGCCTGATAACCTGAGTTAAATATAAATTTTTTACTGACTACCACCTTTCCGATGTACTCGTATATTTGATCGTTAAGTACGTTGAAGATTTTATATTCATCAATAATTAACTGATTTTCAAATTCTGTGGCCTTTTCCAAATCTAGTTTCTGATGATAGAATAGAATTGGAAGATTGTGGTAGTCTTTCAATAATTTAAACTTTCTGTTCAATAAGAGCTTGGGTAGTTTTAGTATTTCTTTACTTTTAGTTTCGCCACCATAATAAGTGTCGGACAGAAAGCCGTCCGTTCTGAATGATAAAGTGTATGATAAATCATTGAAGTTTTCGAAATTCAAATCGGTTGTATGGTATATATATATCCTTTGGGAAGACTCCTAAAAGCATATTTTCCATTAACAACTCGGTTTTCTTGGATTGATGTTGGATGTTCTAAATCGCTTATAGTACAAATATAAATATTGTTATCTGTTATGTTTATTATATTCGACATGTTTTTTTTTTGGCTTCAGTGCTGTTCCTTTCCCCTAAGAGACAATTCCCAATGGCAACCCTTCTTTGGTCAACAAAGCGTTCGATGAATTGGTTCCTTTAACAAAATTGTAAAAAGATACATTAATCTCTTAACATATAGCTTTTCAGCGCCGCGTTACTCACAAATAAATCAATTTATTCCAGGTATATTGGCTGCAAAACGCGGGGAGGTAAATTATGTATGTATTCTAAACTTTGCCAGAAGCAATCGTTTTCTTTTAGTGGCAAAACGTTTTTTTTTTTAAATCAAATTCGACACAGACTTGTTGGCGCCAAACAGATCACTTAACTTCAATTCTGACAGAAGCTGCAAGAAGTGAATTTGAATTTACCTGTTGCAAAACAAATCAAAATAACACAATTCGATTTCAGTCGTTGATAACGTAAATATCGTATGATACTCCTCGAGAGCTGGCAGTGTTACCGGCAGTTTTTTACGATTAATCACATATAAATAATATTTTATTAAGAAAGCTCAACTTAAATAACTCACTTACAGGCCAGCCGAAATCTGAAAAGTGGAGCACCCTTCTTGATACCGGACACGCTGTTTCCAATTGCCCAGAGCAAGAGCTCTGGCATCTGCGATAGCATAGGCATTTAAACGTTTTGTGCAAGAGACATCGTACGTCAATCATATTTGACATTTGTGAACTAGACAGCTGCAGTATACAAACAGACAAGGAATGTAGCGCTGTGTCGATTTTTTTTGACCAATTATCGGTCGTGGCACGAGCCACAATGGATATTGTGTAGGAAGCGTTTCTTGATCGCGTAATCTCCTGTTTTGACGATTTGGCCCGGTCAGGAAGATGGCAAAGGTCTAAATAAAAATTTCCATACATTTTTTTATTTAGTAAAAAAGTAATTAAAAAACAAAATTGGATGATTCATTTTACGCCACCTTGTACAAACATTATTGTTCATTGCTTTGCGTGTAGGAACGGGTTATAGAGTATTGCCACAGTTCGTTTCCTTGCTTGTCGCACTTTACCACCTAAGATAAGCCAAGGCTTTTTAATATCTTATAAGACTTTCCAACGTCTGTATGCATGATCGGACATCTAAAGAGTACCAAGAGAAGGGAAGTCGAATTCATAAATTACGCATTTTATTTCCACACGAGGAAAGAACAATACTAAGGCACCGCATCATGGAAGTGAATATATACAAATACTCTTCTCCTTCAGATATTCGGGTGAGATCCCGGGCTGAATAGGATAATGCATATCAGAGTTCGACGGGGGGGAACAATGTGTTGCCCTAAAAAATATATTACGCGTCGCAAGGCTGCAACGATGGCCAATGAGGGAAAAAATTTTCGATTTAGCGTAAAAACCATATGATTGCCTCGAAAAAATTAATTGACAAATAATGGAAACAATGTCAGATTTTTTTTACGGAACGGAACAGAAAATATGTCCATATCACATTCCCATCAGTATTAATCTCTGCCCTGCGCCCTATCTGTTCCACCACTTGAAGAAAGAAATACGGCACATAATTGGAATATTTCCTAAAGACACATTCCACCGCTGGTTTTCAAAGTCCCTCGCCGTACTCCCCCTTTGGCGTTAAAGGTTTTTTTTTAGATGTTTAGATGGGCTTCGCAGCGACACCCAAGTTCCGTCCACTCGAATTGCAACTGTTGCTGGTTGCAGCACTTTTTCAGGTGGACATTGTGCGGGGGGAAAGCTACGACAAGAGAGTTTTTTTTATTAAGGATTTCGCATCATTCATCAACTCTCCTCGACCAGGCCTATTAAATTTACTAATTATACCACACGCGTTGACGGTTGGGTGCTGTAGAAATAGAGCAAGCACTGAGAGATGTCAACCAACGGTGGAAACAATCCCGAAACAAATGAGACCTTGTCCGGGCTACTCCCACATATTTGGAACTCAGACCGGTAAGGATTTCCGAGACTAAATCAGGGTTTTGGAAAAGAGATGGAGGCAGAAGAGCCCTTAATGGACCAACGGCAGCACTCTTCTTTCGGTCTAACTGACCCCTCGTCCTAGGGGTATCAAAAATGGAGCTGGCCCTGAGCAACGAGAATGATTAATTAGTTCCGAAACATAAACAAGCCTCGGATACGGACGGATCTATTGTTGACAATCCATGCAAACGATTTAAGGACAACGTACTTCGGACATCTACGTGGAATGTTAGGTCCCTTGGTAACACTGTCGGAAGATATAGCGTGCGTGACACCACGTCCGATAACGAATTCAGGCTAATCAACTTTGCGGCGGTACGGAAAATTGTTTCGATTTTCACAAGGGGACTTGGAGAACTCCTGATCAATCACCCGTCAACCAGATTTACCACATGGTGATCGACACAAGACGAGAAGCTAACATCGACAAGGACCACTACCTTGTTGTAGCCAAGGTACGGTTGCGGATATCCCGAACAATGCCAAGACAAGCTAATATTGTGAGGATTTTCGGCGTCAGACGGCTACAATCGCAAGAGATCGCCAAATCCTTTTCCGATCGAGCCTCCCTTAATCTCTTAAGAATTCCCTTGCCGCCAGCAGGTGGGCTTCGCTCGACCACCATAAGTTAAGCAATGCGGCGCTGGAAAGAAAGACCAGAGCTGCTCACGAGCTGTATGAGCGGAAGAGGAGAGGCGAACACTAGCTTCTCAGGAAAAAAAAGAGAAGCGCGCGGTCGCGGAAATTAAGATATGCTACTCCAAGAATTAGATTCGAATGTCTTACCAATAGGTAAAATAAGAGGGCCTCTGTACTTCGCCAACTACAGAGGCATCAGTCGTCTTAACATCTCCTATAAGATGTTATCTACCGTATTGTGTGAACACTTAAAGCCTTTCGTCAATAACCTGATAGGTCCTTATCAGTGTGGCTCCAGGCCAGGAAAGTCCACCATCGACCAAATATTCACACTACGGGAGATCTTAGAGAAAGCTCATAAGCTTCAGATCGGTACATACCACCTATTTCTCGACAGTATCTATGGAGACGAGCTAATCAGAGCAATGTCTCTTTTCGGCATCCCTACCAAACTCGTCTGTCTGTGCAGGATGGAGAACACACACTGCTCCATCAAGGTCGGTAAAGATCTCACCGAGATCTTTGATGTCAAAAAAGGATTTAGACAAGGCGATGCGCCATCATGCGATTTCTTTAACATCATACTTGAAAGAATAGTGCAAAACTGACGCGCAAACACAAGAGGCACAATCTTTTAAAAGTCCGTCCACACGCCGATGATATTGACATAATCGGAAAAAAAGATCCAAGATCTGACGACTGAGATGGCTGGGTCATGTAGAGCGGATGGTCCCCAACACCTCCGAGGGACAGGTGGGGTGGCGCATGCAATTGGAGGGAGACCTTAGCTAACTTAGCCTGCGAAACTGGAGGCAGCTGGCAAAAGATGGAACTAGCTGGAGATGGAGATCCACCCCGGGTTGTAGCGACACCCACTTCTGATTTTGTTTTTGTCGATGCATTTAAGCGATTGCTATTTTCCTCTATTGACTGTCATGTTACTCCGATCTTATGGACAACAGTTTACAAAGTCGAGAGAATACGAAAATACAAAGTGGATTTCCCTGTATTGTACCAGACTTCGGCTGGGTTCCAAACCAGCAAATGAATGCAGTCAGATCTGAACCGATTTAGGATGTTGCCCTGGTGTCTTAAGGGAGCACGATATCCTTAAGCCTCAATAGTGGTCAGGGAAATTTTCATTTGTGTTATAAGCGGAGATAAATGAAATCCCGATGGTAGTAAACTGTGTTATCAGAAACAGCTGAAATAGTTAAAGTACTTGCGCCTTTGGCAATACCTAAGTCCGTATTTGAATGAATCTTAATGAATCCACCCACCATTCCCAAACTGGTTCGGTAATGCAATGCACTGCACCACATCCACAACTGTAGGTGATATGATTTTAGATATATGCAGACTAAGCGAAAGGCAGGGAAAGTGTCTGAAAAGTAAGCATTCTATTCGATGCCCGGGAGCGACCATGCGCTAAGACATACGAGGGCGGGTCAATAAGTCCGTGACTTTTTGAATTTCTGACCTCTTTACTGAAACAGCAACACTGCTCCTGTCAACAGGCATCTGTCAGTTGACTCCTGTCAAAATTTAAACTTGCTGCGTCAGTTAGTTTGTGTTTGACAGCTATTTTTATCAGACTACTCACTAATTTGAGGAGAAAATGGAAAAAAGTGAATTTCGTGTGGTTATTAAGCATTATTTCTTGCGAAAAAAAACCATTACCGAGACCAAAGCTAAGCTTGATAAATACTATGGGGACTCTGCACCATCGATTTCAATGGTAAAAAAGTGGTTTACTGAATTTCGTTGCGGCCGTACAAGCACTGAAGATGCTGAACGTCCTGGACGCCCAGTTGAGGTCTCTACACCCGAAACAATCGAAAAAATTCACGTTATGGTGTTGGCCGACCGAAGATTGAAAGTGCGAGAGATTGTGGAAGCCGTAGGGATCTCGCATGGCTCAGTGGTTTCAATTTTGAATGATCACTTGGGCATGAGAAAGCTTTTCGCAAGATGGGTGCCGCGTTTGCTCACAGTCGACCACAAACGCAATCGTGTAACAACTTCACAGGAAGGTTTGGCGTTGTTTAATCGCAATATGGAGGAGTTTTTGCGCCGTTTTGTAACCGTGGAAGAAACATGGATCCATCACAACACACCAGAGAACAAACAACAGTCAAAACAGTGGGTTTCTAAGGGTGAATCGGCGCCAAAGAAGGCCAAGGTGGGTTTGTCAGCCAATAAAGTTATGGCGACTGTTTTTTGGGATGCACGCGGGATAATCCACATTGACTACCTTCAAAAGGGAAGAACAATCAATGGGGAATATTATGCCAACTTATTGGACCGATTCAATGACGATTTGAAAAAAAAACGACCTCATTTGGCCAAGAAAAAAGTTCTTTTCCACCAAGACAATGCAAGGGTGCACACATGTGCAGTTGCCATGGCAAAAATCCATGAATTGGGCTATGAATTGCTCCCTCATCCACCCTATTCTCCAGATTTGGCTCCGAGCGACTACTTCTTGTTCCCAAACCTGAAGAAATGGCTTAGTGGAAAAAGATTTGACTCCAATGATGAAGTCATCTCGCAAACAAAGGCCTATTTTGAGGACCTCGACAAATCATTTTTTTTGGAAGGGATAAAAAAATTGGAGAAGCGTTGGACAAAGTGTATAGAGCTCAAGGGAGACTACGTTGAAAAATAAAATAATTTTTTTATCAAAAAATCTGTGTTTTAATCCAAAAGTCACGGACTTATTGACCCGCCCTCGTACATACATTAATTCTTTTTGTATGTCCGGCGAACACCCTTATAAGACTGTAGTTTATAGGTGCTGTAACCATCCTCCTTTATAAACCACACTCTCGAGATCGCTGTGCTAGCTACAACCCCGTATACAACTTCTTCTATAAAAATAATAAAATTTAAAAGAACACACCATACAGTCAAGCTTATGGGAAAATTTTATCGTACGTATATTTGTGTTTCTAAATAAAAAAAAAAATTCACACAACAGATTACATTTGACATCATTATTCAAAAAGGTAAGCAAGTGACTTAGTAGAACAGGCCGCGCATCCTTCTACCGGAGCCCTGTCTGTCGTACAATACATTAAATTTATTTACAAAGTGATTCATGTCATTACATCCCTTTGTTAGTGCGCCTAAGTAAGTAATCAGTCCAACATCGTTGCATTGAGTGTAGAATTCCTCCTTAAAGCCGGGACCTTGCATCACTGGCAATCGATGGCTAAGCGAATAGGATTCTCTTAAAATCTCTTGATTCGGTTCCAATTTACCAGCTTCTACATCCTTAATGTACTTGAGCACAATTTTAATGCGAGTGTTAAGCATTTTAATGGCACTATCCTGAGCTACAAGGTGTTCAGCTACAACCGATTTCTCACCCGTTTCATTAGTAGACATCCTTGCCACGTGATCCACTCCAATACGTTCGGCTTCTTCAGTTGCTAGAGTGTATACAAGTGGCACCAACAGCATTGTAGCTTCGCCTTGTACAATGTCAATCACAGATTCATACAACTTAAGTGGCAACTGATCAACACTACGTGACACAGGATTTAGCTGCAACATAATTGGGCACTCATTGATGTCAGCAATTTGTTTCTGAATCTTGATTTCTTTGTCTGTAGGTGCTTCGCCCGTAGTATACCAGCCAATAAAATCAAGCTCACTGAATACCTGCTTATACTGTGATTCCTTTGTGTTGTAGTAGTCCAAGTTGATGATAACATCTTCGCCGACTTCGTCTGTCTTCAGTTCGAACGAATTCATGACTTCGATGTTGCGACCTTTTTGCTTTCCAATGAGAGCACCATATACTTGCCGTTGTTCACCTGCTTGAGCACGGATACGTGTCCAGTGTTCAGATATATTCATTGTGACCAGAGGATGCAGGGAAATAGTTACTGATGGTACGGTTCCAGCACCGGCCATTATGTTGGAAGCGCCTATAGACTGCTTACTAAGCGCTTTTTCAGAAGTTGAAGGCGTAGCCTCGACGTCTACCTCCATTTTCTCCATTTTCTGGTACAGAAATTTGTGAAACTTTATGTGAAACCAAAAACAATAACCAAAATGTTTAATGCAAAATGTTTTGAGAATGATATATTTTGCACAGAGCTCAAATATCTACTTGACAGTTGAGAGCTAACTTCTTTAGGGTCGATGTGCATTTAACTTATAGGTAAGGTAGTGTTGAAAATAGTTCCTCTTTTTAGAAAAATTTAAGGCAATATTTTTCCTTAATACCTACCTAATCTCCATATATAAATTTCAATGTATCGTCGGACTTAAAGAATTGAGAAAATTACAGGACAGTAAGGAAAAAAAAACAAAACTTAAGTTTGGCGTAAATCCGTTTTTGGAAAAATGAGTAACGTTGGTAATTTGCATCAACAATAGTGACAGGTGAGCAATGTACTTATATCTGAGATTACAATTTGTGCCTGTAGAGGCAGGGTGTACAATCAAAGTTATGATGTCAACTGCTTAGACAAGCCGACATTTGGTTGTATGAGTTAAGGGAGAAAGTAGTGGCGATGCATGTGGTTAGTTTTGTCCTGTTGGACACTAATTGGTTTGATACAGACAATCTAGAAGTGTTCCCAACCGCCAATCTTCTATTCAAGACTAGTTTAAATAAACAGCTGATTATCTTTCCAGTAATGCATGCTTATGGTAATATGAATTACGAGTAGATTGATAGCTTAAAGGTAGGCTACTTTTATTTGACTTATTTTTAGGTGTGCATCTTGTTGAAACTCTTCATCATATTTAAACATTAGATGCGTATAAAAGCTAGCAATAAAGATAATAACTGTTCTACTACAATCAGCATAGAAAGCGCCCCTTATTTATTGTGTTATAAAACGACACCACAAAGTAAATTTGATAGAATCTTGAATGCATTTAATCTGCAGTGCTGTTTGCCTTTACCAATCGAGTTTAATTCTGTTGCATTGACTTGCTTATACAGACATATAAGACAATTCGCGCCCCATTTTCTATGATTAGTGACTATGTGATTCTGCTTTCTTATGTGGCCTTAGCCATTATAGGTCATTATTTAGTCATTTAAATTACGCATAGTTAATAGAGTGATAGTTTGATTTTATCTACACTTTGCTTGGAGTGGGCCACTAGGGACTGAATGGTGGGAATAGAAAATGTTTGCTTTAACTGGCCATACTTCGGCGAAGACTTCTCGTGCTGATAATAGTTCCTGAGTGTTTTTAACTGAGCATCGTCATGCATGTATTTCTTAGCAAACACATTTTCCATGGGCTTTTGAGTATGTGGTTTTATTCCAAACATTTAATTTTGGACTGGGCTAGCCTCCAAAATGATTTTAAAATGTGATTTATAAGTTCGACCGTCTTGTTGCAGATTCTCTATCGACTTTCCCCTGGTGAGTTTTGTGTTGAAAAATCAGTTAACTAAGTTATCGCACAGAATGTATTTTTGCTTTGCAAGAATATCCGTGCCTCCCTGGTCAAATATCTAGCAGATGATGTTATTGCTTAAGTTGTCAAGTCTGTTTAAGCTTTTCCATAAAAGCCAAAAAGTAATTTACATACGCATTAAGTGCCTTTAGTGTCTGACATTATTGCTGCATTGAAATGTTCATCATTCCCATTCAAGATTGATTCTAATATGTCTGTCTTAGTACAAAACTTCATTTTTGCAGGCGAGAAAAATAGTTTGGGTAGACCCTGTAATGCAAAGCAGAAAACCCTTACAGTACAAATTCTACACGCAATACATAGATGCTTTAATTGGGTCAACAAGCTGTCGTTTCGAGAAAGGGCGAATAAGTTATTTAAAGGGATTTGGTAATATATGGATCGAGGAATTCTTTAGACTGTGCTTGATGATTTTCATGCCATTTGCATAAGCAGCAGCAATCTTCTCAATAGTGTTGAATTTAATTATATAATCGATAATAATATTGTGTGGCCTAGGGCAAGATAAACAAGTTGATCAAATTGCAAGGCCTTGGATAAAATCGCGGACTAGTAGGTTCTTTTCAAGTCCAATGCTTTTGGTTTCCAACCCAGCCTGATCTCCTGGATTAAATTCTACTTGCAAGAATGCTTTTACAAGATACATTTTATTTTCGTTAATCTGAACCAATAAATCAACTATGTTGTACTTTCAATGAACTCCCATATATCTGACTATGTCGTTGGGAAGAAAGTTTATAACCAATTTTGCAATTTTTTGACACACAACATTTTAAAGGAGTTCTTAAAAGTTTCTTAATATGGTACCACAAAAACTTGCTTATCTTCAATATATTCCAAGCCATCTCATCCGTACGAGAGCGTTTAACACTTCCATGTCAAACCCACTATGTATCAACCCAACCTGTAGCTTCAGTCACGTCAATGCATGACTAAGACGCTATCACAAACTCAATTTCGGCACTGACAGTGATTTAATAATTAGCAAAGCCGGCTCTGCTCTAGATTTTGGTAAACAATGGTCCAAAGAGTTCTTTGACTTTTACGTCACAAAATCCCTTTAAATCACCTTTACTTATTGAGTGTAATATCCAGGTATGGTCCCTTCACTATAAAAACCATATTCTACGAATCCGAGCTGTGCAACTCAGATTCCTATGATGATATGATATGATTAAGTCCGTCAAGGGTCAACTTTCTTTAGAAAAATGTCGCAAATTAATCAACAACTCGACCCAATTAAGGATCTGAGCTTATTTTTTGACAATTGTAGTGTCTTTCCCCGGTGATTCACTGGAACGCTATTCTAAGCGTACATGAAAAGACCTATCAATTTGAGTTAGTTCCCAACCTATTTACAATAAATTTACTAAATAGAGATATAATTACATAAGTATGTACATGCACAGAACTCAAAGACAAATTTATCAAATTTCTTCTATGAAAAATAAAACATTTGTTATTTTTCGTCCTGCAGTACAAACCTTTTACTTACATTTCTATTTTCGTTGGATAACATTTGTAAGACAATCTGAACTTCACTAAATAGACACTCGCCACCATCAGAGGATAAAAATATTGACAAAACTACATTTTCATCTTTCCACTGTCAATTGTTCCTATAAACAAACAAATTTTTAAAAAATTTGAAATACAAAGACCCCCTGTAATGTGTCATGAAATATATAGATTTTCTCTCACAACACAATTCTCTTGCCCACCTTAGCAAATGTCAAATGGAAAACAGCTGAGGGTGGTATTTTTCTCTTCTTGCATAGTTTTGTGCTTTTTTCTTTGATGAGTAAATATTTATTAACAAACTCAAGCTGATTACAAAGATAAGGATTATCATAAAATTACTCAACGGTAAGTGCTCAGCTTATACTTGTAGCCAATTGTTAATTAATCACACGATTTATTCGTAGATGAGCTATGATGGATTACTGTCCCAGTTGACCGACGAGAAACTGACAATTTACCAACCACCAGTAGTAGTAGAAGAGGAAGTACCACAGCTGCCGCAGCAGACAAGTCTAAATGATGTCGTTGCAACTACCTCGTCGTTGTCGACAAGTAGTACCTCTCATCAAAGAGGTACTAAGTCAGAAGCTTCCACTCCCCTGCGCAAAGTATCCACGTCGCGTTTTATGAGTGCTTTTAGTCAGTTCTACGCCGGCAGTTGTAGTGGTAGTTCAACAGCACAGTCATCATCAGCTATTCTGCCGCCGCCAGCGGTCAATTCAACTGAGGACGAGTCTTCGCCGAGCAATTCAGCTGGACGTACACCAACAAAAGGCATGGAATCGAAATTGATCTCGATGTGGCATAATGTCAAATACGGATGGGGTAGTAAAATTCGTTCGAATTTTTCAAAAGAACAACCAGTTTGGTTACTTGGCCGTTGCTATCATCGCAAGTATACTCCACCAACATCAATGGAAAGCTCCGCAGAGTTGACTACAAATTTGGAACCACTAAAGGGTGGCTCTACAGCTATCAGTCAAATCGAGATTCAAGTTGATGAAAGTCTTATGGCGCAAGAACTTGGAATGGATGCAGTAGAAAATCAAGTAGCTGAAAACCCATGGGAAGAAGGCATTGAAGGTTTTAAGCGAGATTTCTATAGCCGCCTATGGATGACATATCGTCGGGAATTTCCTACAATGAACGGCTCTAATTATACATCGGACTGTGGCTGGGGATGTATGCTTCGCAGTGGACAGATGCTGTTAGCTCAAGGTTTACTCTGTCATTTCCTTGGAAGAAGTGAGTCATTTTAAGAACATCTAAACAGGTGATGGTTTAATTATTATTATTTTTTTTTTTGACGCATTTTTCAGCTTGGCGTTGGGATCCGGACACCCAATTACACTCCACCTATGAGGACAACATGCATCGAAAAATCATCAAATGGTTCGGTGATAGTTCATCGAAGAATAGCCCATTTTCAATTCATGCTCTGGTCAATTTGGGACAAGAAATGGGCAAGAAACCAGGTGATTGGTATGGGCCTGCTTCCGTGTCTTATCTGCTAAGGTAATTCAGATGATTAAATGTGAATAACAAATGTGAAGAACTGAAAGTGAATCATCTTTCTAGACAAGCAATTAAAAATGCCGCTCAAGAGAATGCTGACTTTGATAACATTGTGGTTTATGTGGCTCAGGATTGTACAAGTGAGTGACGAATTCTATTAAGCACGTGATTGCTATGTTAACCTTTTTTATATTATTTTTTTTTCTCTTTGCTTTTGTTTCTTTGTAGTTTACATTCAAGATATACATGAAGAATGTTATATACCAGACAAGACTATAAAGCACGTTCCATGGCAAATGCATCGTAAGCAATGTGATGAGTCTCGCAAAAACACTGCACAACAACAGGTGCATTGGAAATCTCTCATTATTCTTATACCACTGCGGCTTGGTACAGAGAAACTTAATCCGGTATATGCACATTGTTTGAAGCTGCTTTTGAGTACAGAATATTGTATTGGTGTGATTGGTGGCAGGCCGAAACATTCCCTTTATTTTGTTGGTTTTCAAGGTGAGCTTACTACTTTTTATCTCATTTGTTTACAGGTTAATTGACCCTATAAATAATTAATTAAATTGAGTTGAGGTTCTACTTTGTTATAATAGCAAAATTATATTTATGTACTGTTATGTAGGTATATATCCAAAGAGAACATTTTGCTTGCCGAAAACGTTAAGATATTTTGACATTGAGTAATTGAATGTGCCAATTGTGATAAACGAAATGTTTTAAGGTGACAATTACAGAGAGGGATTACAAATTCGATTGGGTTAACCTTTGAAGTTTCAGATAATTGATGATGTGCGCAGTAATTTTTGTCCACACTAATAGACGAGAGGCGAGTCTAAATAAATTGTTAAACTTTTATTAAGCTTTATGATATACATGGCAATTAGACAACGAATTCCGATTGGTTTATAAGACGTGTCTTCAGACATGAATACTCGTATATTACTTCTCACTATGGGTTCCTTGTTAAAGTGTAAAACCTTTGAAATACCATATATTACGTGTGTTAACGCACCTATGCTACATTTTATTTTTCTACAACACCAATATTGCGACTTCTCTGCTTGTGAGGTTGGGGAGATTTTTAGATCTCAACACTTTTCTACAGATCACTGTTTAGATCACCTCTGGAAATCTTCCACCGGTCGACAACTATTGGTAGTACCAGATTCTTACCGTCCAAAACCAGCTCCACGTTGTACTACCATAGGACATTACTTGGCGAGGTCGACTTTAAGACTTAAGACTTAGCTTCGATCGTTTAATGTTCAGAGAGTCTCATAACTATTGGGTATATAACTTAATTCGTGCGGTTTTTTTTTTCAAAATTTGAACGTTTATTTACGAAAAATAGTATTCAAAGTATTGCCCAACTGAAGCTATAACTTTTTCCCATCTTTCTGGCAATTTGTGGATCCCATCCCAAAAGAACTGCGCCGGCTTGGCAGCCAAGGATGAATCAAGACAATTCTTGATATACTGCTCTGATGTGAACCGTATTTCAGTGAGGGCGTTCTGCATCGACCGGAACAAATGGTAGTCTGGGCTATAAGGCGGGTGGGGTAAGACTTCCCATCCACTGTTTTCCAAATAGTTCTTAACCGGAATAGCAACGTGGGGCCGAGCGTTGTCATGATGGAATATTATTGCCTCGTGTCTGGTCGCATATTCCGGGCGTTTTTCGGCTACTGCTCTGTTCAAACGGATTAACTGTGTCTGGTAGCGTTGTCCATTGATGGTTCCACCCGGTTTTAGCAGCTCATAATACAACACACCCATCTGATCCCACCAAATACAGAGCATTACCTTCGCGACATGGATATTCGGCTTTGCCGTTGATTTGGTTGGTTGGCCGGGGTTCACATATGATTTTGGGGTTGTCGTAATGGATCCATTTTTCATCACCAGCAACAATCCGATGTAAAAATGACTTCCTTTTGTGGCGTTCCAGCAGCATTTCGGACATGCAAAACCGCCTTTCAAGGTCTCTCGGCTTGAGTTCATGTGGAACCCAATTTCCTTGCTTTTGAATATATCCAGCTGCTTTTAAACGTTTTGAAATGGCTGCTTGAGTGACACCCAAAGATTCTGCGAGCTCTTCTTGTGTTTGGCAACAATCTTGATAGAGTAATGCTTCCAGTTCTTCATCTTCACTTTTTTGGCTGCCCAGGACGTTCATCGTCTTCCAAGCCAAAATCACCACTTTTAAATCGTGCAAACCACTTTTGGCACGTTCGCTCAGCTAGCGCATGTTCACCATAAACTTCCACTAAAATACGATGACTTTCGGCAGCAGTTTTCTTCATATTAAAGTAATGAAGAAGAACTCCCCGCAAAAACACTTTTTCAGGCACAATGACATATACTGAAATGACGTACAATGACAGTAGCTTTCCAACGCATGTTCCAATGGAATAATACAAGTTACGCCATCTCTTAGCAAACCGCACGAATTAAGTTATAGACCCAATAATTACTTAAGTAATCGCTGTCAAAGGGTTGCGGTTGGTGACAAATCCTCTCGTAATGGGAATATACATGCAGGAGTACTACAGGCCTCAATACTGGGTCCAATATTGTTTTGCGTTTTTGTAAATGACCTCTCCAAATATTGCTCTAACGCTAGTCTTCACTTCTATGCGGATGATGAGGATCTTGTTTGCAAGTTGAATGAGGATCTATCCGCAATCTACCAATGGTCACTACGTAATTGTTTGACCCTCAACCCAGCAAAGTCTCAGCTGATTTTAATATCTAAAAACCATCACGATACCGAACTACTGCCGCCCATTCACCTCAACGACACGCAGTCGCAGTTCGTGGAGACTATAACCAACCTGGGTTTAAAGATAAATTCACGGAGGTCTACGCAAACTTTGGCTGCTCTCTGGTTTTACTCTGTTAATACGAGACTGAGACTTGTTAAAACCTTATTTGTTCCGTATATTGAATATTCATTGGCAGTGTACTGCAAACTTGATCTCAGCATAAACTTACTGTGGCATTTAATGATATGGTAAGGTATGTGTATGGGCTTCGTCGACACGACCACATACCCAATTATCATACAAATATCCTTGGTTATATGCTGTAGCAGTTCTCGCTTGTTAGGTGCACAAAATTATTCAGAACAAGTCCCCACCATACCTTTTTGAAAATTTTCAGTTCGCTCGTTCGGCTAGAACATACAGCCTTATAAATCCCTCCTCGGACTATTTGAACTCCTCGCGCCTTTTCTTCGTCTTTGCCACCAGACTATGGAATTCTCTGCCCACAACAGTAAAACAAATAATTGGAACCATACAATTTAAAAATGCTATTTTGAAGCATATTCTATAAAAATGCAACAGCAGAGTATTTCTCGTTCTTTACTATTTCCCTCCTTTACACTATCCCTCCTTTTCTATCTCTGTCCTGATTATTGTATCACTTATTCTTTGTTAAGTATAAATATTAAACTTAATCTTGTATATTATCCATATTTTTAAGTACTATAAAAGGCTAGGTCTTATTTTTACATCCTTGATTGAATAAATTGAATTGAATTGAAATTGAATGTAAACGCTCTGTCCTCCTAGAATCGCTGAGTATGTGCAAACTTATAATAGTAGAAATAGAGAAGTTTTCGTGGTTTTGAAGCATATACAGTCTGTTTGATAACATCTTACACGACAAAAATTAAAGGACTTATAATAATTAAAAAAAATCAATTGTACTGGTTTATTTTGTTTATTTACTTGAATGCTTTTCAATTAATATGTTGTCCACTCTCCTCCATTATCAATAATTGCTTGGAGTCTTCGAGGCATGCTTTCTACTAATCTTATAGCATATTCTTGAGACAAAGATCTCCATAAAACTCGTATTTTTTGTGATAATTGTTTGACCGTCGAGATCTTCTTTCCTTGGAGATTAAGCTTCATGAATGCCCAAACATTTTCAATGGGATTTGCATCCGGCGACTGTGATGGCCAATCTAAAACATCGACGTCATTTTCTTGTTTCCACGCACTGCAAAAACGACTGCGATGTTTCGAGTCATTATCTTCTTGCAGTAACCAATTCTCATTCCTTCTTTTAAACCACCTTTGGGCAGATGGTAATAAAGCTTTTTTATAAATTTTGACCACGTTGGGTGCGTTTAAGTTATTTGTAAACATGAACAAATTGCCAAATCCTTGTTTTGAGAAGCATCCCCCCCAAACGTGCACCTTTGCCGGGTGTTTGACGGTCCGCTGGATTAATTTATTAAATTGTGTACACCAGATATGAGTGATAGGAGACCATGCCCAAAAAGAAGCTTCATCCGAAAAAATAACGTTGTTTCAATCTCTGTCCAAATTCTCCTTGGCCCAACTGAGTCGTTTTTCTACGTGTTTTTTTGACAGAAGTGGTTTCTTTATTGTGCTTCAAAATTTTACATTATTGGGTAGTAAACGTCTTCGTATCGTATCACAACACACATTTTTCAAACACGCGTAGAATCATTTTCTCCTGCTTTTTTGTTGTTTTTGGCGTAGACATACGATCCGGCAAATCATCCACATTTTTAACTTGGGAATAACAGTGCACCCACTACAAATGCTTTTGACTTTTTCATGTATTTAGCAGCTGCTCCGTATGACATTTTCGGTCCTTTTGGATGCGTGCACAAGAATACTGCTTCATAACGTGATGCAAACGCGACACTCATTTTAAAATACTTCCGTCTCTGACAAAAATTGAACACTCTTTAAATTCAAAGCATTTTAGCAGAAGTATTTTTTTATATATATACATACAGTTTGATATCTTGGACAATGAAAGTTTGTGATGTTTTGGAGATTGCATTAAAATAGAGACTTCATGAAACAGCCACGTTAAAAAAGTTTCGGTGTATTTCATTTATTTCATTTGGAATGTGTAGATCTTCCGGTTTAGGATATGTCCATTGTTGTTGTCATGCTGCGAAACATAAAGGATTCTTTTATTCTTTTTCAGGTCTCCGAAATTACTCATTAGCCAGAAGAATGTCTCCAACTGTAACTGTTATCATTTCTCGAAATTTCCTGTTCGAAATAACGACCGCTTCAGTTTTATGATTTGAGAGTTCAAAATTGATGCTAGTTAACCAGGGCCGTAACAGTCATTTACTCGTAGTTGTTGTGTAACTGAACTTCTGACGATTAGTGTCATCGGCAAATCTGATAATCGACCTTTCGCATTGAATGGTTTGGCACTTAATTGCATCATACATAATGTCCCACAGTGAGAGGCTTAAGACCGAGCCAGTAATTTCGTACGCCTTGATTCTATTGTCATTACACATCTTTGGAGCCCAATCTACGTTCGCTCGACCACAACATGCTGTAAACAAATGAATTGTTACAATATGCAAATATTCGACGGTTCGTATTCGCAGTTCAGTCGGCTTAGAATGGACTTCAATTGTGAGCCGTGACTATTGATATTGGTATTCCAATAAACCTGCTGCTGATGATAATTAAGTCAGTAGTCTATTGCAAATAATTTGCTAAAAGACTTTCCGACCATATTTATCAGGGAAATGGAATAATATTGCTTGGCAATATCCGTTTCCGTTTTCGGGGCTCAGGCAAAACACCCTCTTAAAGCCACTCGAAAAACATTTCGCCAAATAAGTAAAGTAAAGTAAACCAATTTGGTGAGGCTTAGATTGATCAAGACCAAAATTAAATACATATAACGTGACTTATCCAAAACGACTTATACTGTACCGGAACCACGTGTAATCGCCTTGTTCAAATGCCTGAACTAAGTAATAACATAAAAGAGTTTTAACTTTAGTGATGCAAAAGTGATCATATGTATATGTCAAGTATCTTAAAGATCAATTATACTATACCAGCCCTACTTTATGCGCCTGAATGCTGGCCCATGTGCAAATCCAATAAACAGAAAACCCGTTTAACAGAAATGAAGATGTTTCGATAGTTTAGAGAAATGACTTTAAGGGGTAAACCACTTATGTAGTATGCGGTATTCGATCGACCACTTGGATAGACTTGACCGATAGAATATTAACTGTTAATGATACATTTGCACCCCGACTTGTGAAGGTCAGCGTGAGACCAAGATTCAACAGTACGAAAAAAAAGAAAAACTTTTTATCTTGAAATATATGTATTATAGTTTAATGGCACCAATACTTTTATACATTTTCGTATTTTTATAGATCTAATTGGTTATACTGGTACATAATATCTTTGATGAAACAGAAACTATTTTTGTAGTCAAGGCACTACTTTACTACAGTTATTATACATGTAAACATTTCACTCGTGACCTGCTAGCAATCATTATCTAATATCAAAGCAATGATAGTACTAACGAACTAAGGGCTTCAAATGGGAACAAATACAATTCACCCAAGCAAAAAATTGTGAATTCATCAGATCCAATCCGTTGAGAAGTAAAGTTGCGTGCTAAATTGGAGAGCTCAAAATATAATGCTCCTTTAGATGAGAGACGTAGAGAGGGCTTTGGAGTATCACACAAAATTTGTGGTGCGTCAATTGTATTCACTTAGGTGCTTCGAATTTTTCATTGGCATTCTTTGGGGAAAGGCAATCGATCACAAATAAAACTCAAAAGTACTAAGAGAATTAAGTTAAATCAGTCATACTCAAAAGAGTCAGGCATGAAACTGTAATCTCAAACGTATCAAGGGAAGATGAGAAAAAAAATAAAAGAGTTGAGAGCCAGGTTAGAAACTTCTGAAATGTTTTGTTTTGACAATATGTAGTGATTAAAAGAATAGACGTTTTATAAACATTTAAGTAAACGAACACAAAGAGTTATCAAAGATGAAAACAAAAATAATATCTTGATGATGATAACAGACCTCAATGCCATGTTCTAAAATGCGGAAAAGCCATACAGATATCTACAATGACAAGTTGTTATCAGGAGCAGCGCTTTTGAACAAAGAGTGTGTCATAAAGTCGATTAGCCTTCACCTGACTGGTAGCGTATTTCTGATCGACCCGGTCACATGGTTATAGTCGAAGGTTTACAAATTATCTCTTTTACTCGTATACCCCCAATAGTTAATATCAGTTTAGAGTGCGATTACTGAAATAGCGAAACTATTAATAGAACCACTTACGACACTGACTAAAATATCATATAGAGGACGTATCGTACGCTAAGACTCTGTGAACTCAAGGTACACTTGTAAAGTTAAGACTGCAGTCACTGACGCATTAATAAAACAAACTTGATGACGTATAATCATCAAAAGCCTGTCATGTCCAAAGTTGAAGGTAGGCCTCTTCTAAACTTTTCCATACGTTTCGGTTTTGCGCTGCATGGATCTTTGTGTGGTTAAATTTTTTATCCCCCCCAGAATCCGTGGGACAGACTGAGATTCTCTCAGTGCAAGATTCATCATAATACTTCAGAAACACGAACATAAGTTTCCCTCTAGATTATAGAAAATCGATGATACACCGAGTTTTTTCAGTATCTGCGTCGAAGGACATTCAAAATCATCAGTTTGTAAATTTGTTGCTAAAATCTTCTTACATTAATGTTAGCGTTTAAGCTAATATTATAATTTACATGTACAGAAATCAAAACATAGTTACATTTAGAGATTAATGCGTCCCTGAATATGGCAAAGTCAGCCTGCAATTTGTCCATCATCAGATTATTGATGTGGAGACCTTTTTGAATGCGTGAACTTTTTATTGGATCAAATTTTGTTTTGTCATCTCAGTCGCTGTCACTTTTCTTTTATACATCTCAGTAATTGTACAATATTGCAATTCGTCACAAAATATTGTGGAGTTTTCATGCCATTTCAGAAATCCCACTCTGGCTCCTTAGAGGTTAATAACAGACCTCAAGGCATTATCTAAATTGTTGTCACTCGATCATTTTATTTTCGTTGCAACCAAGGTTCGAATTGAGCCAATTTTGCAGTTTTTGACCTGGAACACAATAATCAGTCACTCATCTCTGTTAGGTCGATGTCGCTGTACAGTCTTTAGAGTTCATTGTTGTATCTCCTCCTACATTCTCCTTCAATGCAGACGGGACCGATGACCGCCCGAAGAATTTTTTTTTATCATCCATTTTTGATAATGTCCATGTCTCTGCGCCATAGAGCAGGGCCGGGATTATTAAGGTCTTATAAAGGGTGACTTTCGTTGTCCGAGAGAGGGCTTTGCTACTCAATTGCCTTCCTAACCCAAAGAAACAGCGGTTGGCAAGAGTTATTCTTCGCTTGATCTCAGCGCTGGTGTCGTTGTCTGTATTTATAGCGGAGCCTAGGTAGACAAAGTCCTTAACTACCTCAAAGTTATATCTGTCGAGGGTGGCGTTCTGTCCGAGACGTCGGTGTTGGTTGTCCTTTTTGCTTGACAGCATATACTTGGTCTTGCTCTCATTGACCGCTAAACCCATTTTCGCCGCTACCGTCTCAATACTCGCGAAAGCGCCACTGACATCACGCTGCTTTCTCCCAATTATGTCAATATCGTCGGCGTATGCAAGTAGTTGGACGGACTTTTGAAAGATTGTGCCTCTTATGTTTGCTTGTGAGTTTTGCACTATTCTTTCAAGTACAATGTGGAAAAAATCGCCTTGTCTAAATCCTTTCTGGACATCAAAGGTCTCAGTGAGATCTTTACCGACCTTGATGGAGCAACGTGTATTCTCCATCGTCATCCTGCACAGACGGTCGAGTTTGGCAGGATGTCGAAACTAGACATTGCTCTGTATAGCTCGTCTCTATACAGATCTTTCCTGGCCTGAAGCCCCACTGATATGGACCTATCAGGTTGTTGACGAACGGCTTAAGGCGTTAACACAATACGTCAGATAAGATCTTATATGCGATATTAAGGAGACTGATGCCTCTGTAGTTGTCGCAGTTCAGAGGGTCTCCGTTCTTGAGAATCGGACAAACAATGCTGAGGTTTCATTTATCGGGCATATTTTCGGCCGACCATATTTTACAGATGAGTTGGTGTATGCTCGTTATCAAGTCATCGCCTGCCGCTTTGAAGAGCTCTGCAGTCAGGCCATCCGCTCCAGCAGTTTTGTTTGACTTAAGCTTAGATCTATTAGGTCGGTTGGACGGAACTGTAGGTCATCACCGTCCAAATTGAAAAGTTGATTCGGTTGATTTTGCCTGACAGCGGTATTTGGTTCGTCATCGCCATTATACAGTCTACAGAAATGGTCTTTCTAAATCCTCAACATCAACTGCGATTCTACTACGATGTTCCCTTGTTCATCTTTACCTCTTGGTAAAACTTCCAAACCTTATTCCTGGAATAGCATCTCTCAATTACCGCGCGCTTCTCATGCTCTTTCTTCTTCCTCCTGAGAAGCCGGTGTTCGTCTCTCTGCATGAGCAGCTCTGGTCCTTTTAAACAGCGCCGCTTTATATACATCTTGCTTAGCTGCATGTGCTTGCCGGTATTCATCATCAAACCAGGAGTTTCGATGTGGTGGACGAGTAAAACCCAGCACATCAGAAGCGGCATCTCTGATGGCGTTTTGGCAGTGTTTCCAATGGTCTTCGATGCTTGATGCTGGCATTATTGGACCATTTAAGAGATTAAGAGACATTCGATCGGAAAAGGATTTGGCGATCTCTTGCGATTGTAGCCGTCTGACGTCGAATTTCCTCACAGCATTAGCTTGTCGTAGTTTGGGATATCCGTAACCGTACCTTGGCTACAACAAGATAATGGTCCGAGTCGATGTTGGCTCCTCGGAACGTACGGACATCCATAATACTGGAGGAGTGTCTTGTGTCGATCGCAATGTGACTGTTGATTGATCAGGAGTTCTCCAGGTCCCCTTGTGTATGTCGAATTGTGGGAACCGCGTGCTAGCTACGACAATGTTTCGTCCCACCGCAAAGTCGATTAACCTAAATCCTAAAAAGCAATTGCCGTAATAGATATATGTCTGCAGTCTAAGGCCTCCGCTAGTTGCCCAGCTGCACGTGGTCTATTAAGGGATCTTACATTCCACGTGCATATCCGAAGCTCATTGTTCTTAAATCGTTTGCGTGGGTTGTCAACAGTAGATCCGTCCATATCCGAGGCTTGTTGATGCTTCGTAACTTCTTGTTTCGTCGTCTCACTTGGCAGTTGCCTATGCCAAGTGCGTGATTTATATCAATCTGTGACCTACTTACTTGACATGTTGACGGGGTTTCCTTTCGAAGAAGGTGCTGGTGGGTAGTACATGTATGCCCGAACCGTAGTCTAACAAATGTAGTAATCATTTGTTTGGAAGTATTAGGAGGGAAGACGAATGATGGGGATAGTAATTCCAACTTAAAAGGAGTTTGGATTGCAGCTTTCGGCTAATATCCCGCAAGAGGTCAGGTCTCGTAAAGGTTTCAAATCTTAAGACTGCATCCCGAAACGCGTTTGTAGGAACGGCATCAGCTTCTTCGTTTCCCTTATTTTCCCTTATCCGATACTTTTTTACATTGTATTTAGAAAGGAGGCACAACT
Organism: Volucella inflata; assembly: GCA_928272305.1. Classification (NCBI taxonomy): domain Eukaryota; kingdom Metazoa; phylum Arthropoda; class Insecta; order Diptera; family Syrphidae; genus Volucella; species Volucella inflata. The sequence continues at coordinate 143,340,406 of OV743716.1, read as the reverse complement.
CGTATGTGAAATACGGTGTAATAAGCAATAAGAGGTTGTATCCGATGCTGTTATAAGCGATTTCCACTGTATAAGGCTTTATAATTGGGAGTTCCAGTCTTTTAGCAACGGCGATGAAATTGAGATGGCTGATTGGAGACGCTTTGGCCTTTTAATTTTAATTAACTTAACAACGTGTTTTTCAATGTTTGAATTTTTTGAAAAAGCAAGTTTGATGAAAAGCCTCGCTTGGGTAGCTTCAATACGTTCTTCAATGGTGGGAAGACTCGTTTCAACTAGCATGTTTTTTATGGTGCTTGTAGGAAAGGCGTTTAGGCTATTGCGGACACTTTGGTGGTAGGGGGCCTTTATGATGTACGAGTACATAGAGTATTAGGGTGTGCGTTACAATTTTTATTTGCTAAGTAGCTGATAACTTTCGTTCTCGAAGCTAGGCTCTTTCTTAAATGTAAACAATGTGTTTTCCAACTATATCTACTATTAAATATTAAACCTAATACATTTAATTCTTTAACATCTACTAAACTAACATTATGGAAGGAGAGGAGCACATTATTACAAGAGGATTTACGACAAATATGTATGCATTGGATAAGAGACGGTTAATACTCGTAGTTGTTGAGTCGTTGTGCTTGCATAGAATATAAAAATCATCTGCATAGACGCCATGATCAAGCTGTTTGTGGCTATCAATGATTGCACAGATCTCGTCAAAGGCAATAATGAAAAGTATCACCGAAAGTGGTGACCCTTGCGGGATCCCATTAAAAAAGGGAAAAAAAGCGAGAGAAACAATTGGTGGTTTTACACAGATTTTCCTGTTGGTGAGAAAGGACTTGATAAAGTTTAAAATTTTTGGGCCAACGCCTCATTTAATTAGTATAGCTACACTCAAGTGTTTTCCTATGCTGTCAAAAGCTCTTTCTAAATCTAAATAGAGGATGGTTACGAGCTGGCAACGGACTTGAAATGAAATAGGCCAGATGCAGTAGCGCATCGGTGCAGTTTTTATTAGGTTGAAAGGAAACTTGGTTTATTTTTAAGATTCTAACAACCAAAGTAGACGTTTTGCAACTGCAAGGAATGAGTGAAATTGGTCTGTAACCATTTACAATAATGTGTCTTTCTTTGGCTAGATAGTGATAGTATTGTGGCCTGTTTCCAACTTTGTGAGATGATATCTCTGTCTAGAATATTATTGTAAAGCTGCGTGAGCCTAGAAAGAACTGAAGGTGGTAGATTTTTCAGCATGAGGTAAGATATTCTGTCCCTGCTCGGTGTTTTCCCTTTAAGACCGGATAAGCAATAATTTTATTCAAGTTGTATGATAGGTTCTTCATTGAACTTAGCTGAGGCAGAAAGGTAGATGACTTCATCCGTGCGAATGAAAAGTGAAATAATTTTTTTTTTTAATTAGTAGCAAGAGTACTTAAAGATCTTAACGCTCACAAATCCGTAGATGGTATATCTCCCTTTCTTTTGAAGAGGTGTTTTGTTCTACGCTGGCAACCACTGCGTAAGCTTTTTCATCGATCCTACTCTTTAGGACTCTTTCCGAGCAGATGGAAAACAGCATTTGTCCAGCCCGTCCCTAAAAAAGGCGAATCTTCTTCTCTCTCCTCTTACAAACCCATTGCACTTTTCAAGGTCATGGAAACGCTGATAAATCGTCAGCTCATGAAATATTTCGAAACACGAAAACTTCTTAAGGACCGACAGTACGGTTTTCCTAGCAACAGGTCCAATGGTGATTTAATGGCATGTCTCACTAAAAAGTGGAACCAAAGTTTACATCAATCTGGCGAAAGCAAGATAGTTGATATTTCATCAGGCCCTTTTGTCAAAAATGCGGGCATTTGGGATCGATGACTCTCTTCTTCAATGGATTAGAAATTACCTTTCGGAACGTTCAATTAAAGTTGTCTTGGATGGTTTCAAGTCTGATATTCACTCCGACACTCTTTTTAATTTTCATCAATGATCTCTTGTCTGTTACTTCTAATCCATTTTACTCCTTTGCTGACGACAGTACTCTCTGCTTTTCATATTCGTTCCCGAAATCACGTCCCTGTTTTTCGGCGTAGAACATGAACCGCAGCGTATGTTGAGATCATTAAATTCCGATATAAACAGCAGAACCAATTGGGGAACTACCAACAGAGTGGAATTTAATGCTTCCAAAACCCAATGCTGTCTGCTGTCGCTTAAGCGAAAATCAAATACCCAGCCATTATCCATGCATCGTTGCATCGTTGAAACAGAAAAACTTTCCATTCTCGGTATGTGTGTCAAAAACAACTTACGTTGGAATGACAACATATTCGAAGTCGCCAAAAATGCTGCGAAATGTCTAGGTTTCCTTAAGCGATGTAAGAAATATTTCACCCCCTCTGATGTGACTTCAATATATAGTATAAGGCTTTCATCCGCCCAAAACTGGAGTACGATCCTCACATCTGGTCAAGTGCTCCCAAGACTTCTTTGCGCCTACTAGATAGGATTCAAAACCGTGCGATAAAACTAATATGTGATGCTAATATTACACAGTCGATTGGCACTCTCGCCCACCGACGTAATGTCTCCTGTCCCACCCTGTTCTATAGCTATTTTCACCACAAGTGCTCCTCTGAAATTGCCCCTTCAAACCTCCAACCGTAACACCCATCTCGATATGAATGCTCATCAGTACACCTTCAAGCTTATGGAATGTACTGGCGAGCTCTTTATTTCCTAGCCATTACAACCTTCAAACATTTAAAATCGACGTACCACGGTACTTCTCTTTTCTCCCTCCCTAAATTTCCTTCGCCCGCGCTATGTGCAATTATTTTAAGTTATGTGAAAATTTTCGTCTCTGGATAGAGTTGACCAGGTGTGAGCGAGATAGTTACTTATCAGCAGCAGTTAGAAGTTTCGATCTAGTTGTGCACACGAAGGGAAAATTTTATGATCGAACACATAAGAGCCAGAATTGTACGTTCGTAATCGAGCAGCTCACACGATTGCTTTGTGTGATCAACAACGAATAATTGTTCCGAACGAGACTATCGACCCGAACAATGCATGAATGTTTTGATTTTGAGAGCATGAGCGTATGATCGACGTTGATTGAAGCAAAGAAGCTCGAGTTGATCAAGTAAAATATGTATGTACACAATGAATTTATGGGTTTGTACATACATATATATTTTATTTAAAACCAATATAGACTGAGTGGCACCGAATTAACAACAGTATTTATTAATTTTTGTAAATTTTGTTCGTCCACGAGTAGACCGTAGCTCGGGTGTAATGAGCGACCCGAACACAAGCGAACAGTTCGATCATGCCAGTCAATTGCGAATAGCATGGGAGATCATTGCTTGCTGCTAAACAAAAACGCACGATCCTAAACGATCATGTATGATTTTTGATTATGTGATTGGAACTGAATGTTCGCTTTGGGCTCATGCTCAATCGATCGCTCTTTGTTGCTCAACCAAAGTGGTAAAATCATAACTAGTACGAGTTCGAATGTGATCGAATATTTATTATTCGTTGCAGCTCTCTGGTGTAGATAAGGAACCCATTGATGTTTCTATTACCCTTATTACGTGTTGAAAATAATTCCCCGTTAGACAGCGAAAGCTATGCCAGATCTTGTTAGAGGATGAATTGCGATTTATAGTAGAGGTGAAGTTTTGCAAGCATTTTGCTTTATTCAGTCTTGATTCTCGCCGAAATTTGGCTTTCGCTTTTTTAAAAAAGATTAGGTTAACCTGATTTGGATTTTTTTTAAATCGTCTCCATGATTTAACTTTTAAATATCTCAGGGCGATCAACTCTTGATTCCATCATGATCGCTATTGCAGAGATCATCTAAGATTTCCCGAGAGACTTTAGGGTATAGTTCCGGGGAACAACATGTCACATCTATGTGCGTCAAGGTGTGATGAGTTGAAAAATGGGTGGGAGAACCATCACATCTGCAATTTTTTGGGATCTAACCAATATAAGTAGGTTTCCATCACTCATTTGTGTAATTGAATCATACCCAGTGCTAATTCCATCGATAGCTTTTTTCAATGAAAACACACTAAATTTTGAGAGAGGGATGTTACTGTCAGATGGAGAGATCACTATTAATTTAGGGTTAGGAGTTGTTATATGGGAAGGTATTGATTGATCGAAGTCAGTATTTGTATTATTGTTTTTTTTTTTGCTTTTTTTTATTTGGGAAATCAGTCTACAAATCTAAATCAAGATCGCGAAACCGGTTACCTACAAGCACATGTGGCCCTGAGGCCGTGTTCACAATTTTTCTATCCGATTTGCAAAACAAAAAAGATAACGATTTCTAAGTAAACAAAGAAATAGAAAAAAGCTATTGAAGAATAGCGAGGAAAAGCAACCGCCGATAAGTACGACACGCACTGAGAAGAGAAACGATGCGATCAGCTTGGAGGATAGTCGATGACGTCATACCGAGAAATTGCAATTCAAGTGCTAATCCCTTTTGTTAAGAGTTTATCCGTTCTTCCATTTTCCATGTGACCAAAAACCTAATACCCAGCATAGAGTCAACGTATACTAGAAAAATGTCTCACAAGGATGCCTTCAACATTGATCCTATGTGTAATCAGGTAATCAACGTTAAGGAACAGAACTCCGCAGTTATTACAGTAAGCGAAATTCATTTTTACGCACCTTTTTTTCTGATTTTTTACATAAAATTGTTTTGGCAACACTTTTTTTTCGAAAAGCGCATATACGAGTACTAATCCTGCATTTTAAATAAAAAACCATCATGATCAATCAAATCCATTAAATACTTTTTATTTAAACAAAATCATTTTTTTCGCTACGAAATTCATTTATACGCATTTTAAGAAACTAGTAAAAAATATAAATAAAACACATTTTAATTAAAAAAAAAGACTTGTAGAATCCTCTCCTCCATTTTGTTGTATAACGGCAAATATCCTATTCGGCATGGAACTTATAAGTTTGTAGATGGTGTCAAAACTTATAAGGTCCCATGTGCGTTTAATTTCTTCCTTAAGAGCCCGGATGTTTTCAAACTGATGACCGTTTTTATAAACCTCACGTGCGATTATACCCCATCGATTCTCTATGGGGTTAAGGTCAGGATTGCATGCCGGCCAACGCATAACTGGGATGTTTCGCTGTCTCAACCATTCTTGGGAGTATTTGGAAGCGTGAACAGATGCATTGTCCTGTTGAAAAATAAAGGCATGGTCATTAACATTGTCGTCTTAAAACAGAATAAGCGCTGTGTCCAACATTTCACAATATGTTTCCGAGTTAATTTTAGTTGGAACAAAACACTATTGCGCTCTTCCGACGGAAGAAAAAGCTCCCCAAATCATTACACTGCCTCCATGGTAGTTCCTGCTCATTCTGGGTGGATTGTTGTGACGTAAGTCATGCCAGTAACAACTGAAACCATCTGGCCCATCAAGGTTAAACTTTTTTTACGTTAGAGAATATACCTAATTTCCATTTTTCGTCCCAAATCATATGCTCTCTGGCAAATGCTAATAGAGCTGTTTTATGATGGATTTTCAGAAGTGGCTTTTTAAGCTGTTTTTTGTAAACCACGTTCGGAGCCCTCGACAAAATTTGGTGAACTCGACGCTTTGTTATTGGCAAATCGAGATGAGCAACAATTTGCCCAGCAGTCACCTTGTTTTCGGTAGCTTCAATGACAATTCGGTTCCGTTCTCTTCGAGTTATTTTGCTCCAGCCTTTTCGACCACCATACCACCATTTCGATTCCATATGAATCGCCTTTTTTAAGGAAATTTCTAATGAGCCCTTCAGAACGATTGATTTCACGTGCAATTGCCCTATTGGAAATGCCAAGCTCTATTAAGACCGTTATCTTAATCTTTTCTTCCGCTGCTAAATATTTCCCTTTTCCCATTGTGGATTTAAATATTTATATTTCTGAAAATCAGTTCTAAGATATTATTTTTTTATTTAAAAAAATGTGATCAGTGTCGGGTGCGTATAAACTAATTTTTCCCACTGTATCAATCTTGGCGACAATATTATTCTCTGAAATAATTTTTGTAGCCTGTGACTGCTGGTAAGTCGATAGTAATTTTAAGAAAGAAAGGTCTGAATAAATGAATAAATAAAATTTCTGATCGAATTAGATCTCAAGGTCCATCTTTTATCCATTGTCTCTCCGGATAGCAATTGTTGGTATCAGCTCGCTCTATATGTCAGTATAGACCCATCTAGTATAAACCGGTGAATTCGAAAAGCTCACATTTGCTGTATAGCCCTTAGAGTTCGCTGTTGTGATTTTTTATTTGATATTTATGCTTACTCGTTGTTTAATTTTACACCGAAGAAATGGTAGTCACCTTTGTCTAATGACAACAATGCATCAATGCTTTCCAAAAGAAAGAAGATGCAAAGAAGTCTTATATGATAACATCCTTTCATTTAATCATCATTTTTATATTGATCAATTTTAGAAGATAAGCTGATACATTTGGATCCACACTACTGTCAGGAAATGGTAGATGTAAACCAGGACAATTTCCCTGTTAACAGTTTCCATTGCAAATCCCCACGAAAGCTTAAAGCCAGTAAAATGGATCCAAGTTGTTGCATTGGATTCTATTGCCAGACTAAAACAGATTTTGATAATTTCGTCGATAGCGTTCAGATGGTAAGTTTTAAATATTACTTTGAACCGCCAATGCAAGTTTCATTTTATTGCAGTACTTACACCCAATCCGATTCGCTTCAGTTCAGACAACCCACGAAGGCACAACTCCACTGTGCCCCGAAATGAATTACCCAATGTTTACGTTCTCTCGAGGCAAATGTGCCGACCAGGAAAAGGATGAACCCAATGAGTCAGTTTACAAGCCCCTACAGAAGCAACTACACCAGCTGCAACAAGAACTATGTGGAGGTCGTGAACATGCTGCTGACGATGATGATGGGGAAACTGAAGAGTTTGTGATTCTGTAATCAAGTAACACCCCCAGCGCGTTCAAAATACCTCCTTCAACTTAGGCATCTAATTGACTTACCTCACCACAGTCGAAGGCGAAATCAAACTTATTCCCCGCAGATGAATTTTTAGTTTCTTTTTTAATCTAGCCGTGGTATTCCCTTGAATCATTTGCCTAGTATTCGTAATTAGATTTATAGCTGTAGACCTTAAGTACTCGTATGTCATTTTCATCTCATTTAAAAAAAAGTGATTCCAAGGACACCACAATTTTTTTTGACTTTATTTTGATTGTAGTTATTGTTTCTTTTTTATTTCTTTATTATTTTTGTACGGTTTTGAAATACTTTACTTTGCGAATATTTAGATATGTATGTGCGTAGTTAAGTTATCATAATACACATAAGCAAGTAAATTAACATATAATTCTTCCCATCACTGTGTAAATTATATTCATATTTTTGCTAGGCGAAGTACATAAAATATTTAACGATTCATTTACATATGATTTAAAAATGTTTTACATTTACTGTAATAAAGAAAACATATATTTATAATTCAACACATTAATGTTAAACGTGTTTTGTTATTGATTTTTGAGATGACTTGAAGAATAACCTGTTTAATTTGTTTTTATAAAATTTGGGGAGTTGGCTTGCCACAAAAACGATTCCATTTGCGAATCATGTCGACGTAAAAATTCCAAGAGATTCAATCGCCGAAATATATTGAAGACTAACAAAGACACCAGACATCATTAATTTGATCCAATTACTTATTTTTTCAAACCTGAATCGGAGATTTTTCCGACAGCGATAACAAAGAATTTACTCAGCCTGAATATTCACTTTGTGGACAGCTTCGCGGTTACGCGTACTTATTAGATTTGGACATCCGTAGACATTCACAATATCGCAGTCGATACTGAGGATTTGGAAAGATCATTTCTGTTGACTGTATGACGGCGATGACAAAACCAATACTGCTGTCAGGCAGAATGAACCTTTTAACCTGGACGATGTAGACCATCAATTCCGTCCACCCGACATGGATGAAGTGGAACTAGCCATATCTAAACTTAAGTCCAACAAAGCTGCTGGAGTGGACGGCCTGACTGCAGAGTTCTACAAAGCGGCAGGCGATGACTTGGTAAGGAGCATACACCAACTCATCTCTAAACTATGCTCGGACGAAAGTATGCCCGATGAATGGAACCTCAGCATTGCCTGTCCGAACGAAGACCCTCTGAACTGCGCCAACTAGAGAGGCATCAGTCTCCTTAACATCGCATATAAGATCTTATCCGCCGTATTGTGTGAACGCCTGAAGCCGTTCGTCAACAACCTGATAGGTCCATATCAGTGCGGCTTCAGGCCAGGAAAGTCCACCATCGACCAAATATTCACACTAAGGCAAATCTTGGAGAAGACCTATGTGCTTCAGATCGATACACACCATCTATTTATTATTACAGCGTATGACAGCATCTATAGAGATGAGCTATGCAGAGCAATGTCTAGTTTTGATTCCCATCAAAATTGATTCATCCAATTTTGTTTTTGAATTACTTTTTCACTTAATAAAAAAGATGATTTTAAGTGATGGATATCTTTATTTGGACCTTTACAAATTTTTCTGTTAAGTGGAAAAGATGATATCCTCCAAGTGGCTGCCGCCAGTGTTGCTACACATTTCTGCCCTTTTTATCGCATTTCCATGAAGCAAGATTTCTGGTGATAACTGTTCGCATTCCTGTCGAATATTCTCCCTAAGGACTGCGATTGTTTGAGGCTTGTTGGCATAAACCCGCGACTTCAAGTGGCACCAAAGAAACAAGTCTGGGATGGTTAAATAGGGCCATGCCAAATCGCCAAAACAGGAGATTACGCGACCAAGAAACGCTTCCTACACAATATTCATTGTGGCTCGTGCAGTGTGTGCGGTTGTACCGTCTTGTTGAAACCACATGTTCACCACGTCTCGCTCCAATACCAGCAGTTAGAAGTCGTTTATCATGGCCCTGTAGCGTTCGCCAGTAATAGTGACCGTATTGCCGATGGCGTCCTCAGACAAATATGGCCCAATCACTCCTCCCCCATGAACGCCGCACCACACAGTGGCTTTGAGTGGATGTAATGGCTTTTTGTGCATCACGCGCGGATTTTCAGTACCCCAGAAATGAAGATTTTGCTTATTGACGTAACCGCTTAAGTGGAAATGCGCATTGTGATGATTTTCGAAAAAAAAACGTCCTCTTCGTTGTTGAGATTGAGGATGGCTTGACAGTAATTCACACGCGACTGACGGCCAGGAAGCATTAACTGTAAGTCTTTCACTAAAATTCACTTTAGGGTCCGTCTGGTGATGCCCAATTGCGTGGCCCGTCATTTGGTTGATGTTTCTTCTCTCTCAGCGACATCGGCAACCACAGCCGCAATATTCTCGGCTGATCGACCAGTCCGGTGGCGGCCACGCCCTGTGTGGTTCCAGTCTATTCGAGTCGACTAGCTAAGCGCCAGAATGTTTGCCCAGTTGGCGCGACACGACGTCGAAATTCACGTTGCGCTAACACCACCGACCGATTATAGGTCAAAAAATCGACATAATTATTCCACGTTCTTGCGGAGTACAGCGCTCTATTGCTTGTCTTTTTGTATACTTCAGCTGTTTAGTTCACAAATGTCAAATATGATTGACGTACGACGTCATTTGCAAAAATTATAACGTCTTCCGATTGCATGCGGCACCTTGTACTTGAAAGAATAGTGCAAAACTCACGCGCAAACACAAGAGGGACAATCTTTCAAAGTCCGTACAATTACTTGCATACGCCGACTGGACGACGCTATGGCGCAGCGGCATGGACATTATCAAAAATGGAAGAAGGTGCTCTTGGATGCTTTGAGAGAAAAATTCGTCGGGAGATTTTCGGTCCCGTCTATATTGTGAGTGGAGGAGGAGATACAACAACGAACTGTATGGATTTTACAGCAACAAACACCTGGCCAGAAGATTGTAGATCCAAAAACTGAGATGGCTGGGTCATGTAGAGCGGATGAACACCAATGATCCGGTCCGAAAAGTCTTAGAATCCGCCTCCGAGGGACAGCGCAGTAAAGGAAGATCGAGGCTCAGGTGGCGCACCCAAGTGGACCTCAGTCAACTTAGCGTGCTAAACTGGAGGCAGCTAGCAACAGATCAAGCTAGCTGCAGACGCTTGCTGACTTAGACCACCCTGGTAAAAAACTGGCTAAAAACAAAATCACAAGAAGGGAAATGGAACAGTACAAGACAACAACTGTCGAATGTGCAACGAGGGCGAAGAAACACCAGAGCATATCCTTTGCCACTGTAACTCTTAGGCAGAACACGTCTTTGTCTCCTAGCTAGCACTGTCAGCTTACTCAAAGATAGAGTATAGACGAGTTTATTAAGTTTTTTGGCATCATAGATGAGGTATAACTTGAGGAAATGGCAATATGGCTAACCAACGTATGCGTACATAGTCGCATCTCCCCGTTTAATTGTAATCTTAATCTAACATTCACAACATCTACTTTGCGTTGCTTCTCTTTCATCGTCCAACACTGAGATCCATTCGTTAAAGCTGGAAATACTAATGTTATAAACAATAACTCTTTAACTTTAAGTCGTATCATCAAATATTCCGAAGTTTCTGCACCAATCTGCTAAATCTATGTTCGATTAACTTACTTATCTGGCACCACAGTCCGGGGTGGACCTGGTCCTTTCCAGTTAGCGCGGTCTTCGGCTAACTGCCTCCTGTTGCAAATACAAAGTTTGCCATTGCGTACCTCAACTTGCTTTCTACTGCCTTGTTCAACCGGGTTGGAATCGAATTCTCTTCAATCTAGTGTGTTGATGTTCATTCGCTCTACATGTCCTAGCCATCTTAGGAGATTTATTTCCACTCTTCTGAGCAAGTCTTCACCAGGAAACCTCGTCAATGCAAAGAATCTCAATAATCTATCGAAGAATTTTGAGTTCACTACCTTCGCTAACGTTTTAGTTTCTGCACCATAAAGCAGGACTGTGATGATGGGGTGTTTCTAGACCAAGATTTGTTAGGTCAAGGAAAAGCTATTCGCTTCATTTCTAAGGAGATTTCATTATTAATGACGTATTTACAATATAAACACTATTCTTGCCAATTCGTCGATTTCCTGTTGACGACATATTCTTAATTTTGCCTTTATCATCCTTTATATTAAACTAATCCGTTTCTGTTCTAATGCCTGGAAATACAGGAATACACAAATAATAACAGTTCTGCCCAGGGAGTCAATGCCAAATTTGAGAATGCAAATCGATAAAAATGGAATAGGTGGGGCACAATATACGACCCTATTTTGCTGTACATTTTTATTAAATGTTTAATTGGGCATTCAAGTTTTTTTCCATCATGGCACTTTCCGATAGGGTAATACATTATACCTCTTCCTGTACAATGGTTTGTATCGATTAGGGAATTTCTTTTGCCAGGATGTTCCAGCGAGAACATTTTGTCAATTGTAGACCCATTGGTTCTCTTCTCATATGGATATATGAGATATTGCATGTTCTTTACTAAGTCAGCTTTAGCTACCTTAATTAGCTGGGCAGGAAAGCCAACTGCTACAGCAGCCGTGTTGTACTTAAGCTTGACCAGTTCCGTCTACATATGTTGAATGTTTTATTTTACATGTTTTTCCCGCCGCTAAACGGTCTGGAGAAGTGGTTATTCCATTTCCTCAATAGCGACTGTGTTTCAATTATTTTGTTTTTTATTTTGTAAAACTCTAAAGACGGACCTTATTGCATTGAGGCGTCCTTTTCATTTTTGGTAAAACTTCCGAACATTGTTCCTTAAGTATCACTTCTCAATTCCAATAATGGTGCGCTTTCTGATGCTTTCTTTTTTTCCCCTTCTTTTGGTTGCAGAGCTTACGACCGCTTTCGTTCTTCTATGTAGTGCCGCTAATTTTTTCATCAAATCATGATTTTTACGGAACTGGTTCAGTGAAATCGGTTTTAACGTTTCCGGTAGATTGTTGGCATCGATGACGCTGGTCTATAACACTTGATGTTATTTGCATAGAACACGTTGGGGTTGAAGTTGAGGGACACTTGATAGGCAAAGACTCTGGCGTTATGTCGCTATTGCAGCCGTTCAATATTCGGAGACGTATCTAGACTGCAATAAAGTAATGTTTCGAGTTTATGTTCGCAGCACTATATAATCATTTCATCATTCCATCTGCCGCCTTATGGGAATCATCATTTAGCTGAAGGTTTGGGAATCATAAGACCGCCATGTCGCTTTGTTGTTATAAAAGTGGGCAAATTATGCTTCTTTACTGTGCTACCAAAAATGTCTTCTCATCCCATTTTGAAGATGATTTTTAGACTAGTAACTCCATTAAATCTTCGACTGGACGCGGTCTGTTCAAGTTTTCGGTACTCCATGTGCAGATTCGATGTCCTTTATTTGCCCTTTGTTCGTTTTTGCCAGAGTTTTGGTTCGATTACAATAGTGAGCTTTTACAAACCCACACAAATTGCAACATTTCCATTTTTTCGGTGTTTATCATAGTGGATCCCTCAAGATTACTCTGAAATCTTTAAATTGCCTTTTGGCATTCTTTAAAAATAGATGGTAATCCATCTAGCCTTGGTTTCTACCGTTGTGTCATTCTTGCTTAGTAAATAACTTATTGAATATATGATGATCGTATGATTTAAGGAATGTTTCTCATTCTAAAACCGTTTTTTGGATTGCAGTCTTTAGTTTCCTTGTTAGTTTCCCACACGTGTCTGGCTACATCAGGATACAATTGGGAATCAATTCTTCTCTTCGTATTTGTATCACTTCTTTATCCGCATCTGGTTTTCGTATGATTTTCTTGCTTTGAATATGTTGAACGTGTAGAGAACTGGCGTGTTAAACAGAAACCCATACATTGAAATCTTGATTGAAAATTCAACATGTCATATTTCGGCATGGGGCAAAGTTAACACACCGTTACAGACAAGGCAACAGCATCGCACCCCAACTGGTACAATGCCTACGATGAGCCAATACCCACACCCGGAAAAACATTAGAAAATAGGAGTCAGGGGCGATGACAAACGTTTGACTGGCATCCGGTCTGAATACAAAGCAAACAGTTCTCTACTAGTGCGCCGAAAAGTAAGTCAGTAAAATTCCAACCACCGACGTCCTCCTCAGGCCATAAGCGAGCATAGATTTGAACTATAACGAGATTTCTGAGCAGATTTCTTTTCGTATTTGCTGTATGTCTGTCTGCTAAGTTGTGTTTAGTAAGATTGTTAGACTGTGGTGAAAAATTCCTGAGTAAAATATATCAGACAGGGAAAGGTGGTTAAAATGGCCCACCAGACCTCCATTATCTCAAGCACAAGCTCTCAACGAAGCTCTTGAATTCGTAAATTATTTGTGTAGCCCGTTTCCATGTTTATTCTCGAAATGGTTTACAATTTTCCTTAAAACATATATTTATACCTATCAACTTTCTGGCTACCTGCGTGGATTGTATGAATTACTGGTCTTACCCGATGAATTTCTTAAGGTTTCCCATGTACGAAGTTCACACTCAAAAAAATGTAACTCTAATATTTATAAATTAGGAAAAAAATCGATTTATTTGCACAAAAACACATTTACAATAAAAAAAGTCATTTTAGCTCCACTTCTTCAACAATTTGCTTAAGTTATCGGCAGCAGTCTTCGATTTGGGGTTGAGTTTTATGGCAGTTCGATAGCTCTTGATAGCCGCGTTAGTCTTGCCCCATCGGTGATAGAGAACACCTAAGTTTGAATGATACAAGGAATTTAAAGGTTCCACTTCAATAACTTGTTTGTATAACTCCTCAGCTTCGACGTAGTGCATCATTTTTCCATAGACATTAGCTCTGATGAACTTAATCGATACTTCTTTGGGAAGGTAATTCAACGCTTGGGTTGATACACGAATTGCGTCATCATGCAATCCTTGATTGTCTAAGAGGGTTAAAATGTTCGCCCATGCCTTTGGTTGGTAAGGATTCAATACAACAGATTCTTGCCAATGCTTGATTGCTTCCGAGTATTCATGAATTTCAAGAAATAGATTACCCATGTTGTAGTAACACACCGGATAGTGCTTACGGTACTTCAAAGCATTCCGGTAACTCTGCAAAGCTTCTGTGTATTTCTTCCGTGATGCTTGAACGATACCCAGATTCATCCAAGCAGCTGGGAACTCATGGAGTACACTGAGTGAGTTTTGAATGTACATCTCTGCGGTTGGGTAGTCACCAATTTCTCTATAAAGATTGCCAAGATTCATTAGAGCGGCTTCGTAATCGGGATATAAACTTATTGCTTTATGGTAGTGGTGGAAAGCCTTTTTTTTATCACCTTTATCTGTAGACAGGCGAGCGATATTATAGTGGACTTTGGCATTATTTGGACAAACCGATAAAGCTGAAGTAAACAGAAGCTCTTCCGTCATCCACTCTGTTGCCCTTTGACGTGTTCGTAAAATGAAGAAAATCAGCATTCCAATAAGGCAGAGTTGAAACACTTTTCTAAATTTTAGGTGTCTTAATAAGAGAGTGTGGAATGTTGAAGCGATGATAAGGCACAGACCAATTGAAGGTACGTAAAGTATACGTTCAGCAATAACAAAACCTACTTTTATGATTCCACTTGCTGGCAGAAACGGTATGACCATAATTCCAAGACCAATCAGAAGGGTTTTCGATTTCAATTTGATTATCTTTAAGGTGAATATGTAAACCAATATAGCTCCTAAATTGCGGTAATCTCTGATCGATAAGACAAGGTCCACTGATCCTAATGCCCAGTCAAAACTTAACCATAAAGGGCACAAAAGTATCCAACAGTTGAGTGCATAAAGAAAGTTTTGCGAGAGAACTCGTGTTAGTAAACTTTCACTTGCAGCGATTGGATTATCCATTGTTTTGAAGATAGGACTTTCAAAGTTCTGCTTCCAAAGTCTTAAGTAAAGCAATATTACTGTCATAGCTGCAAATGTAATATACCTTCCCTGGCACAGGTCCCCTAAACCAATGTGTAGTTTTCTTTTGTAACACCTTCTCTCGATGATATCATAGAAAACACAGCTGGGTAATATCGTTATAGCGTTCTCTTTACAAAGAAGTCCCACAATGGACAGAAATAGAATTGTAAGAAATTTAAATCCATTTAAAAGATCCCTCTTGTCATCTTTAATGGAATCTACCAGGAGGAGTGCAAGCAGGAAACACAAACAGAAGAGCAATTCTGCTCTGCCCACTACCCCACATACTGCTTCCGTGTGAGCTGGGTGCGTTCCAAAAATCAATGCTCCTATTAGTGACGTTTCTGCATTTTTGGTAATCCTTTTAAATAGAATAAGCACCAATAAACTGTTGATGGAATGTAGAACTAAGTTAACACATTTCATTTGGTAAGCACGGAACTCAAGTGTATTGTATTCAAAGTGAAATAGCAAAGTTGTTAACGGACGATAGGATTTGTGACTTTCATGATCTGTAAGATTAGCACCCCAGAAGTCATGGTCAAAAATGGACTTTATGTTAAGTGGTGATCGGGCTACATCCTTGTTCTTTACTATGGCCACTGTATCGTCGAAAACAAATGTTCCATGAAGCGAGTGATAGTAGGAAACAAGACAGCAAATTATTACCACGCACGAGTAATGGGCTAAATTGTACTCCATTGCAGCATTTTCGCTTGAGTATGATATATTTGATTTGAAGAACCAAAAAACAAACACTTTGCCAACTCTTGAAAGATGTAAACAAATTTCGCGAAAACAAAAACTTATAGCAAATCAAAACGTCAATACCGGTAACACTGTTTGATTTGGGAACCGGACTTGGCTGGTGTATGCTGTATCGCCTGCATTTTGTGTGCTTGATATTAGTTCATTACAGATTGCCTTTCGATTGGATGACAAAAAAAAAATCTTTTCCTTGGCACAATTCTCAATTTTTCAGAAAAAACTGGATTCAATGTCAAAATGTATAAACTTAGCCATAGTATAGAAGCAGATATGAATATCTTATGGGATTATTTTGGATTTGACATTAAACCATGTAAGGCAGATGAAGAAATGTCAAAAATTTATTGATTGCCGATTTTAATAAAAGTAAGATTTATTGCTGCTTACTTTCTAAAAAAAATGTCTTCTTTTGTGCGAATTAAAATTTCGTTTTACATAAATTTTGAGAGAGTGGACTATGTATTAGATGAACCAGATGAAACATGAAACTAATGTCTCGAAATACGAGTATGTCTGAGTAATACTACGCAAGCCACCTAAAGTTTGCTAGCCGACTTTTACAAGGTACGTGTCGACTCGGTCGATTCTGGAATACCATGGGAATAGAATGGCAGAGGAGAAGTGGAGGGGTAGCTCGGCTCGGATGGGTAGGAGAAACGGACCGATTTTCGAATGTTCTCTTTTATCTTGTTTTGTAACTATATTCATTTGCTTTGCTCTTGTCTTGATTTAGCGGTCGGTGTTAACATGGTATTTAGACTGGTCATCTGTCAGAAGTAATCCTCTTTCTTTTTTTATGATGATGTCTCTAGAGTCAACACAAAAACAAAATACTAGTCGAACGCCTTTATTTGCCTGTAAGAAGAAGCAACCAAACGTCGAATGAATGGCATATGCCTGTCAAAATCATTTGACGTGATGTATGCTGGCGATAGAACTGAGAAATGACGATTAGTGGGCGTTATCGTATCAAGATTAGAATTGCCGTCTCAATAGTAAACAATTTTAAGAACAAATCAAACAGATCCCTTAACAACTTGAAAGTTTTGTCATTTTTGTTTACCAATAGTTTCATATCTCCTGCGGACTGTTATTTTAGTCCTACCAGCCGAGTTATGGTTTTACAGTAATTTCGTCTTGAAAGCCTCGAAATATAAAGAGATATGGCAGATTCTGCTGAATGTCCAAAATGCAAGAAAGATTTAACAAGTCAAAATCGCCTTATAACCGAAAATTGCGGTCATTCCAAATGTCGGCAATGCCTAATATCGGAAGAAAACGGTTGCGACGAATGCACACAAAGTACCGCGCCGCCTATAAAAAGTGCTTCTGTCGAAGGAGCAACTTCCGTTGAAGAAAATCACAACCCGCCACAAGACAATCCCATCCAACTCTCTTCCGAAAAGACAAAAGCAGGCAGAATATCTTTCCCATCTCATATAGTAAAGGAATGCATGGACAAGAAAACAGTGTACCTATGTACGATTTGTAATAAACGCTTCAAAAGTCGAACCCAACAATATTATCACCTTTTCTGTAATAATTCTTCGAATAAGCCATTTAAATGTGAACAATGTCATAAGGTAAGCACAGACAAACCGAAATATTACCAGTATTTCATCATCGTAATCATCTTCTGATTTTAGACATTTTCCACGTCTTCTCATTTAAAATATCACATGGACGGTCATTCACAAAAATCCTTCCCATGTTCGATTTGTAACAAAACATTCTCGAAGCTGCAAATACTTCGGAAACACGAAAAGCTCCATACTACAAAGGCCGAAGAGTGTCCAGAATGTGGAGTAAAACTTCGGAACAAAGTGGCCTACGCAGCTCATCTACAGAGACATCAAAACATATTTCCTTTTACTTGTGATGTGTGTGAGAAAAAATTCACTTTGAAGTCAACTCTGCGATTACATCAAACTGTCCATAGTGGTGAGTACTATTTAGTTTTAGTCCTTTTCTTAAAAATAAGACAAACTAATGTTCACTTGCAGGTATAAAGCAATTCAAATGCGATCTGTGTGATAAAAAATTCGACAGAAACTCAACATTAAAGCTTCACTTGTTGCGACACTCAAAACAAAAGAAGTTTCGTTGTTCGGAATGTTTTAAACATTTTATCGATACCAAGTCCTTGCTTCGACATAGTCAGATACATTTAGGTAAGTACCGACCGACGGATTAAGGGGACATTTTAATTATTTTCCTTGAATTCTAGGCAAATCAAAGTACAAGTGCAGCCTCTGTGATACGACCAGCATAAGAAAAGACAATATCACTAGGCACATACGTAATATGCATCCTGAACATGACAAAAACTCAATAGAAATAATTATACAAACTTTGAGCAGTGAGAAAGCAATTGATAGTGTCTCCCTTCTGCAGCCTTCTGCAACTATTCCTGCAGAAGATACAAATTTAAATGATATACCCAAGACTGTAGCGAATAGCTCTGTAATAAGATGCATTGGCAATGTCCAGCCTGTGATAATACCGCAAGATAATCAAACACAAGTTAACTCTCAAACAAAGGAAAAAGAAGATCAAGTAGCAGTTCATGCAGCAGCTACCACACACAAGAAACTCAAAAAGAAATATGACCCATGTGAAATGTATCGAAAAATCCTTTTAGACGATGATAGTATACCAGAGACTGATACAAATAACACGAGTGATGTTACAAGCACAGCAAAACTCGCACCAGAAACAACTGGAAATGGACAGCAATCAAACTTTTCCGAAACGCATTGGCGAAAAAATTTCAAATACTTCCAACCGTTTGATTGATTAATAATAATAATTAAAGTTATTTTTTTTAAATCTACTCAAACATTTCAGAGATGTTTTTAATGACTAGTCTACTCTATACTTGGGTGCAGAGTCTTCATTGCATAAACATCTTAGGTACCATAGTTCCAATGATGTTTTAATGTTTTCCATCTCCATATAGTCGAACCGCCATTCATCGATCGATTTTTTTTTTTAAAAGGATCTGATCGCCATATTGCGGGGACACATACAAATCCTTGATAGGGATATGAAAGACTGGACACGAGATGGTAAAGTCAAGTATCTCCTCTCTTACAAAATTTATAGATGTGGGTTTGTTACCCTATTAAAACAAAAAAACACTGGCGCTGGCAGCCTGGTATGGGCCTAGCTTCTTGACACTCATTTGTGTTGCTCATGTTGTCACGGTTTATCGCCGAGTCCGAACGGCACTCCTTAGCAGCTTTTTCGTAGGCAATTTTACTTTCGGCAATTCGCCATTGCCCGCCGAATTCTTACCCTATTACATTCAGCAAATTTTTGCTTAAAATATAACTTGAAAGCAGACATCTGCATGGATACATTCACGCAGTGAATGCACAACTTGATTCATGGATACTTCTCATTACTCATTGTACAATGGACCTGTGAATGAGTCTGAGTGAGTGCGGGTATAAAAGTTGTGTTGTTCGTAGTTGTGCTGTGGACCGTCGAAATTCATACTCATTCACACTCATGGATGGGCTTACTTACATTCACACTACTCACAGGGGTTGAATATGCGTGAATGCTTGTGCGAAAATTCACGTATACCTGATAATTGAAAATAAAACCCAAAACGCACAACAGAATCCCAAAATCGCCTGCGCAATAACTCGAGTAATTCGAATGATTCGAATGCGCTTTCCACCCTTATACAGCATTCACAGGTACCCAAAATAAAGAATGCTATGGGTAGTGAGTTATGATGAGTGTGAATCATAGGTTGTATGATCCCTGTGAGTTATGAGACTTCGTTGCATCCATACTCACAAGCATTCATAATTATTTTCACTTAATGAGTGAGGAATCACTGTGTGTGAATTGCATGAGTATGGGTAGTAAATTTCTATGGGTTTCTCATGGGTAACTTTTATGGCATTCATGCAGATCTCTATTTGAAAGCAATTTAGCCCTTTTCTTGGCACTGCTGCTGCCTCAGATGTTATGGGCATTGGCAACGGATCCAAGAACAGGGGGCAAATTGCGACGGTGGCACAGTTCGATCAGTTCCTGCACAAAAACCGAAGAGGTGGCATCTATTCTCTGGGGAAATGGGCTTAGGTGAACAAAAACTGTTGAAGTCCATTCTCTGAGGTAGTTCAATGATCGCTGAGTTTTGTGCACCCAAGAACGCAAGAATTTTTGTTTGCTAGGCCGATGCTTTGCGGAAAGAACTCTCGTATGATGTGTGGTTTTGGAAACGAAGCTTCGTCTAGAAGCTCAATCGACACATCAATAACTTCCTCCAGAATTTGAGCACTTTGCTCAGCACTACAAAATTTATGTCTTTCGGGACTACAACCAAGCTTACACGGCCTAGTTTATTGCTACTTTTGTGCTAACGGATGGTATACATACCGATAGTATATTGATTGTGTCTTCACAAAATTCCCTTCCTCACTAGGGATTGTCCTACAATTTTACCCTACAAGTCCGCAATGTGCGTGTTCAATCGGCCATGTCCCATGTGTTTTTTTGTAGAAGCCAAAGGTAGTTGTGACTATTTGAATAGATGAAGTATATTTTACATAAGGTAAATGGATTAGCAAGCTCCCAGCTGAGTTTTTATCCCAGATATGTGTGTACGTGAACATGATGTTGGGTAACATATTGTTGTTTAAGTGGCGCTACAGTCCGGGGTGGACCTGGGCCTCAGTCAACAAGCGTCTCCAGCCAGCTCGATTCCTGGCTAGCTGCCTCCAGTTTCGCACGCTAAGTTGGCTGAGGTCCCCTTCCACTTGCGTGCGCCACCTGAGTCTTGGCCTTCCTCTACTGCGCTGTCCCTTGGGAGCGGACCGGAGCATTGGTGTCCATACGCTCTACATGACCCAGCTATCTCAGTCCTTGGATCTTCACTCTTCTGGTTAGGTCGATGTCGTTGTACAGTCCGTAGAGTTCGTTGTTTTATCTTCTCCTACATTCTCCTTCAATGCAGACAGGACCCAAGATCGCCCGAAGAATTTTTCTCTGGAAGCAACCAAGAACACCCTCATCCATTTTTGATAATGTCCATGCCTCTGCACCATAGAGCAGGACCGGGATTATTAAGGTCTTATAAAGGGTGATTTGTTTTGTCCGAGAGAGGGCTTTGCTACTCAATTGCCTTCTTAGCCCAAAGAAACAGCGGTTGGCAATCGTTATTCTTCGCTTGATCTCAGCGCTGGTGTCGTCGTCTGTATTTATAGCGGAGCAAAGGTAGACAAAGTCCTTAACTACCTCAACGTTATATCTGTCGAGGGTGACGTCCTGCCCGAGACGTCGGTATTGGTTGTCCTTTTTGCTTGACAGCATATACTTGGTCTTGCCCTCATTGACCGCTAAACCCATTTTCGCCGCTTCCGTCTCAATACTCGCGAAAACGCCACTGACATCACGCTGCTTTCTTCCGATTATATCAAAATAGTCGGCGTATCCGAGTAGTTGGACGGACTTTTGAAAGATAGTGCCTCTTGTGTTTGCTTGTGAGTTTTGCACTATTCTTTCAAGTACGATATTGAAGAAATCGCATGACAGCGCATCGCCTTGTCTAAATCCTTTCTGGACATCAAAGGTCTCGGTGAGATCTTTACCGACCTTGATGGAGCAGCGTGCATTCTCCATCGTCATCAAGCACAGATGGACGAGTTTGGCAGGGATGCCAAAACTAGACATTGCTCTGTATAGCTCGTCTCTATAGATGCTGTCATACGCGGCCTTAAAATCGATGAATAGGTGGTGCGCATCGATCTGAAGCTCATGGGTCTTCTACAAGATCCGCCGTAGTTTGAATACGTGGTCGATGGTGGACTTTCCTGGCCTGAGGCCACACTGATATGGGCCTATCAGGTTGTTAACGAACGGCCTCAGGCGTTCACATAATACGCCGGATAAGATCTTATATGCGATGTAAAGGAGACTGATGCCTCTCTAGTTGTCGCAGTTCAGAGGGTCTCCTTTCTTGAGAATCGGACAAACAATGCTGAGGTTCCATTCTTCGGGCATACTTTCGTCCGGCCATATGTTGGTGTAAGCTCCTTACCAAGCTTTGAATAGCTCGGCAGTCAGGCCGTCGGTCGCCATCGTCCACGTTGAAAGGTTCATTCTGCCTCACAGCGGTATTTGGGCCGTCGTCGCCGTTATACAGTCTGCAGAAATAGTCTTTCCTCAGCATCAACTACGATTCTACTACGATGTTCCCTTGTTCATCTCTACAGGCTTCGGTTCGGGGTTTGTTTCCGTGGCATGTTATTTATACCTTTTGGTAAAACTTCCGAACCTTCCTGGAGTATCATCTCTCAATTTCATCGACCGCGCGCTTCTCATGCTCTTTCTTCTTCCTCCTGAGAAGCCGGTGTTCGTCTCTCCTCATCTGCTCACAGAGCTCGTGAGTAGCTCTAGTCTTTTTTTGCATTGCGTGCTTTTTGCTTAGCTGCATGTGCTAGCCGGCATTCGTCATCGAACCAGGGGTTTCGTTGTGGTGGACGAGTGAAATTCTGACGTCGAATTTCCTCACAGCATTAGTTTGTCTTGGCGTAGTTTGAGATATGCTGAACCGTACCTTGGCTACAACAAGGTAATGGTCCGAGTCGATGTTGGCTCCTCGGAACGTACGGACATCCATAATACTGGAGGAGTGTCTTGCGTCGATCGCAATGTGATTAATCTGGTTGACTGTTGATTGATCAGGAGTTCTCCAAGTCCCCTGGTGTATGTCGAGATGTGGGAACCGCGTGCTAGTCACGACAATGTTTCGCTCCGCCGAAAAGTCGATTAGCCTGAATCCGTTATCGGAGGTGGTATTGTGCAGTCTATACTTTCCGATCGTTCCACCAAAGATACCTTCTCTTCCTAACTTTGCATTAAAATCACCTAAGACAATTTTAATTTCATAGCTAGGGCATTGCTCGTAGGTCTTGCTAAGGAGCTCATAGAAGGCATTCTTGGTGTTGACATCTTTCTCCTCTCTGGGGACATGCGCGCATATAAGGCTAATGTTGGCGAATTTAGCCTTGATGCGGATTGCTACGAGGCGCTCGCTCACATGCCGGACAAGAAATCCGCATCCAAACAAGCGCTGCTTTTGCCGTCGATAGCAATTGTCATGGTAGATGTCGCAGTTTTTCATCTTCTTTTTGTCCGGCCCATCCCATCGCATTTCTTGGATGGCGGTTATGTCTGCTTTGCAGCAATCGTGTTGCTCGGCTGCACGTGGTCTATTAAGGGATCTAACATTCCACGTGCATATTCGAAGCTTATTGTCCTTTAATCGTTTGCGTGGGTTGTCAACAGTAGATCCGTCCATATCCGAGGCTTGTTGATGCTTCGTAACTTCCTTTTTTTCAAATGGCTGGGAAGCTACCCCGGGGACACAACCCCCAATCTGGAGGACCATTCCCTAGGGCGAGGGGTCGGTTACACCGAAGCCAGTAACCCGTTCCGGGATTTGAGCGCTGCCGTTGGCCCATATAGGGCGCGTCCGCCACCATCTCTTTTCCAAGACCCTGACTAAGTCTTGAAAATCCTTACCGGCCTGAGCTCCAAATATGTCGGAGTAGCCCGGGTAAAGTCTTGTTTTATTTTTTTTCCGACACTAATCCTGATTTATGGCGCAGGAAACTCGCCATTTGCCCCCTTAACTTCCCAATCTCTAGTGAGATTCCCAAATGGCGCCACGGGGAGGCGTGAAGTAGGGCTTATTAGCAGAGCTGCATGATATTCGGCTGCAGAGTCTCATTTTCGTTATTTAAACGAAACAAGACCTGTCGGAAGATGCTACTTCTACGAGGCCTTATACTAATCGTTGCCATCCATTTTGGGTAACATACTGCAGCAAAACAGCCAGTCGTATAGCGATAAATCTACAATTGAAGACAGTTATACAAACGTTGCAATGGTCTTAGGCTATATTGGTCGCTCAGATATAAGGGTATCTGTAGTAATGAAGGACTGTCGTGCGTGGATCGCAAATTGGTAGCATCATCTATTTTTGTTATGTGGGGGGAAGTACATTTCAGGTTGATATTGGCAACCTTAGCCTTGACATGGACTGTTCGCTTGAGTGCTGCTAACAACAAATCCACATCCAATTAGACGCTATTTTGTTCCTCTGTAACAATACTCGAGTATGTCAGTTCTTCATCCTTTGTTTGGTCCATATGCCCTTCCTGCATGACGGTAATATTTGCTTTATAGTAAGCCTTGCTTTTGTTTTGCAGATCGATCAATAGTAAATCCATCCTTATACGAAGCTCTTGGTTCCTTTGAAACAGTGGCAGTTTAGTGTGGTGGACAATTAGAGCCGGGTCACAAGTGAGTGAAAAACACTCCCCACCATAGTCGCTCTCTGTTATATATAGATTTTGGTGACAGATGTTGTCATTTAATACGATGGCATATTTCCAATTAAATTCCAAAAAAGTATAGACACTCTGAAGAGAGTCTTCACAGCTCGTTTGGCGGTAGTAGTAACAGCGACCTTTGCAAACAATAAGATAAAACCGAAAAAGATGAATGGATGCTCGCTATGTTGATTAATGATTCAATTATTATCATTTTCGTCAATTCTTTAAACAACGGCTGGAATTTGAGCCTCTATTGCTTTTTTGGATCCTAATTTCCAACGACCTTCATTAAACATAGTAAAACTAGCTAATTTGCTGAAGTTTGTCGGTTTCTAAATTATTAAGTACCGGCTGCCATTTGTAACATTTTCATCACCGTTGTTGTAGTTTCCCTGTTTCGTTCCTGGACGCACTGGTGAATCTCCTTTCCCCAGCGGTACTTGTACAAATACTCGGCCTATTCTTTCATAATGCTGCATCTACTTTGTCGCTGACGTAGATGAGCAAGCAATCTTTCTTCGAATGTAAAAGGGACATACAAGGGGTACAGCAGAATAGTTAAAAAAATTTGTTCGTCCTTCCAAGACTTGTGCTGATGTTTTTCTTGGCTTGCAAATTGCTCGTTATAAGGAAATGATATACGAACAACAGGTAATTTATTTGATTGACTAATTGGCAGCCTTGTCACTATGTATGTGATCGTGTGTTGTTCAATTAATTTGCATTTAAAGGGACATTTCATTGCCAAGGTTTCTGACAACGTCTCTTCTGAAAGATCTTCCGTAGTTCTCTTCATTTGGAAGTCTATAACAAAAAAAAAAACAACAACAACGATCAAACAATTAGTTCTGTTGTTTATTTTTAAAATACAAACGCCACATGGTCATGTACGCATGAATTGGCGTCAATAGTCTCTAATTTGAATACAAGAAACGCTAAACAACGAAAACGGGCAAACAATTCATTATCATGGGTTAAAACATCTTTGGCAATTGCCCAATTTGTGTTTGATATAACGTCCGTGATACTCATTGATTTCTGACGGCGCGATGAATAAAGTTGACCCTTCAGTGCCAGCAATTTAATACATTCCGCTAGCAATGTTTAAAGATTCATTTGAAGAGCAACTACGAGTTCTAACAGCAGCCAAAGAATGGAAGGAAGTTCTCAAATTAGGGGAGTCCTTGCCATTAGAGAAGAAAAACAAATATCTCTGGACATGGCCAACTATAGATGCATTACAAAAGATAAAGTCAACATTAGAAGAGCTACATATACAAAGCGTATTAAGCATAGGATGTGGTACTGGCCTCCTCGAATGGATCATTGAAGAGAGCATTGGTAAGTAAAAATTAATCGTATTCATCAAGTGATATACTTGGGAGTTAAGGCCTTTTTGTATAAATAGGACTCGCAGTACATGGTTTGGAAATCGACAGGTCTTGGTGGGAGAGCTGCTATTCTCCAACCAGTTTCATTAAACTTAATTTCACTGATGATGTCTGCATGCAGTCTAGCTTCTTACAAGATTGTTGCCACACAGGCAAATGGGATTTCGCTATGCTCTTCTGTTTCTTTAACAATGGAAAAGCTTTTCAGGAATACACACGCTTATACAAAGGTTCAACTGTAATAATAATTGGACCAACACCTGAAGTGGGAATACACACAGACCCTGCACCACTCAATCCATGTTTTTGTGATTCTAAATGGAAGTTGTTTAAATACTTTAACATATCCAACGATGACATAATAGCTTTCTACACTCGGTGAACTTATTTTAAAGTTTTTTTTTTTTTTTTTTTTTGATTTTTACAAGACGTCTTGTGATTTTATTGAAACAGTGTGAAAAGTAATACCTGTAAGCTTAAGTCTAATTTAATTTAACTTGAACATGGAATTTACACGAAGGAATGGACTGAACTTCAGCGGTAACAGTGCTGTTAATGCCTAGGTTAGCCAGTGCTCCTCTTACTAGTCCACAAGTAAATGCAACAAACTGTTTAAAAGAGGAAATGATTTATTTGTAATTGGAAGAGGAATTGCCTTACCTTAGGAGCATGTTCTAATTGTTTGGAACCTGGTGATATTCGTGTTAGAAAGCGAAATGCTTTGTCCTGCAGCACGTAGAAACCTTGGTGATTTGTTCTTAAGTTATCAACTTGTTTCTTGTAAATAAGTGACCAGAAATCTGTGCAAATGAATTTCATTGCTTCCAGTTCATCCTTAAAGCGAGGCCATTCGCGGGTAAGCCGTTCAATCAGACGGTAGCCAGTTGAATAGCCAATGTATTCCAGAGTCGAGAAATCATTTTCCTGCAAAGCATTTTAAAAAGATTAAATATTCAATGCGTGTGGAAATTATTTTGACTTACTTTGTTCTCCTGTAGACAATAATTTACAATTTCTGAATGTAAACAGTCGAATACAATTTCCTCCGACATTGCTGGAAACCTTTAATTTTATTTTCTTCAACTCTCTGTGACACCCATTAAAAGTTCAACAAAACAAATCACTTGAGCTGACAGCTGTTTTTGACATTTCACTAGATTTGTTCAATTTGTTTGTTTGACATAGAATTAAAACAACAATCACTAGAGAATGGTGTCTAATCATTATTTTCACCAAGAACCTTGCATCGCTTACAATGAGGGTTTTCTCCGTTGGGGGATCATCTATCTTTTCAGCTCACGGTTCTGTCCGTTGTCCAACATAATTTAGACTGAACAGTATGTTCATAAATAATTTTTTCCCGATGTAAGACGATAACGCAAAGAGAACAAATTGGTTCATTTACAGCTTGAGATATATATTTTGACCTTACGCTCACTTATATTAAGAACATACATTTAATAAATTAAATCCCGTATCCTATACTAGGGTAATAAATGATGTCCGATGGTCTTGTGATTTTGATTCTTCTAATGTCAATAGGTAGGTAGGTAGACGAAAAATTGGCTTTCAGGAATCAAGCACAGGCAAGTAGAATAAGACACTATGATAGGTATTTGTGACCTGTGAAATAATAGTTCACTATAAAGATACTCTTCTGGGGTATTGACAGTAATTTCGTAGCTCCCAAACGGCGCGATTTAGTGGCATCGTGTTCCATCGGACAGCAATGCTTATAATGTGCTGCGTTTCACCAAACGGTCTCCACTAAACCTTCATCATCAAAAGCCTGTCATGCCCAAAGTTGAACGCAGGCCTCTTCTAAACTTTTCCATACGTTTCGGTTTTGCACTACATGAATCCAGTTCCCAGTTACTCTTCTAATATCGTGATGGTGGTCTACCTCTGTTTTTTAAATCTCCTCTTGGTCTCCAGGTTTGATTAAAAATGAAAACCAGCTTTCTTTGAAAAAGGATTTGGCATTGCAAAGAAAAACGAGAGAGCCAAATGAGCTCAACTCAAATTGGCATCTCCGCAGGAAACGGAAGTACATAATAAGCGACCTATCGAGAAAATAGAGGGGTGCTAGGAGCATTATTCGACGGTATACCAAAGAGTAAAAACAACTTTGCCTTAACAATAAAACTAAGAACTTCTATGAGAAATTATAATGTAGACAAACTGCAAAACCAACAGGTTGCTAGAATCTTCTCGGAGAGCGTATCTCGAAATCTCTCAACAACTTCTATGCACCCAGCATCAAGAATCGGAGACTAGAATCCCATCAGAGACTTCAAAACCGATGTGCTGGGTTTCACCACGCAAGACCCATAAAGCACGAGAGTCGACCATGAGATGTATGAGCTAAGGCGACGGTGAGAACTTCGGCGTCTTAACAAGAAAAAAAAGAGCACGATGAACGCCTTATCAAATATATTGAAAATTTTAACTCCAGGAACAGCGAACGAAGCGAAAGGAACAGCGTAGGAAAAAGTTAAGTCAACAAGATCTGCACACTAATCTGTAAAGCTGAAGGAAATCTTGCAGTAAAGTCGCAATCAGTGCTGATAATTTGGAAATGGAACCCAAAACGCTAAATATTATTTTGACAGGTCACTGAACTATTCCCCACTAAAATTTTGTAAGTTATATTCTTTCTGCAGCCCTAATTGAAATGCTTTTATCTATCAAAATATATTTACGTTTGGGTTAGTTTTGCACAAAACTTGCATTATTGAACGCAAATAATGCAGTTCTTAGTTAGTTGAGGTCTTGACAAATAGTGAGATATAGAATATACTGATAAATAAATTATTCTATCTTTATTTAAGTTTGATGTAATCAAGCAAGTGCAATAATGTTTCTCTTAAACTACTTAAAAAGAAATCTCTTGTAATATTTCATTTCCTCTATACTCTCCTTGATGTCGTCTAAACTACGATGGACAAGCTTTTTTTTGGGAGCACCAGCAGCAACATTCGGATTCCATCTTCTGCATAGTTCCTTTACTGTAGACACATCAATTATCCTATAGTGCATGTAATTATCTAAGTTCGGCATAAACCGATTTATAAATAATCGATCCACGTACACACTATTTCCAGCTAGAGGACATTTTCCTCTTGCTACATTTTTTTGTAGGAATTCAAGAAGAAGATCCTCGGCTTGCTGGATTGAAATATTTGAAGTTCTACATTTGTCCACGAGTTTGGTCTCGTAGTGATGCTTCATGCACCATTCGTTCATGTTGTTGAGTATTTCATCTGGCTGATAGATTTCAAGCTGTGGACCTTCCGCAACGATGTTGAGCTCCTTATCGGTAATTAAGCACGACAGCTCTAAGATTTTGTCACGGCTTATATCTAATCCGGTCATTTCTAGGTCCATCCAAATGATGTGTGTTTCTTTGCCCATTGAGGTGTTAGTTGACACGTTTCGCGCGAAAAATGGCAAAAATTGTCGGGCGCAGGAACTCTTTAGCAAATAGGACTGGTTCACGTTATGTGAAATTGATTGAACGACTATTTTAAACATTGATTTTAATTGTCATTGGTAACTTTCATTTTATAATTGAATAATTTAATAACACAGTTCGTTGTAAACAGGCTCGCACGCTTATGTCAGCTGGTTGTATAAGGTGTGTTAGTATTGTCAACCTTGCAATACGTGGTTTTGTTTGATTTGAGTACTCAGGTGGTACTTGGGATATGAATTTAAGTTTTAAGACGTTCATAATTTTACTGCAACTGTTGGACAGGTTGTGCAATTTTTGAGTAAAATTCGTCTATCGCACCAAATGCCTCAGACACCTTGTAGATTTGGAAATTGTTCCTAAAGCCCCGCAGCTATGCAATCTCATGCGCCCAAAGCTCTTTGTTGCATTGTTTGTTTAAATTTTGGAATTAATCAAAAATACAACAAAATTCAATTGGAACATTTTGATTGATTTCAAATTTTCTTTTCGTTAGTACACGGAAATTATGTATATTCTCTAACATGAAAAAGATTGTTAAATTTGTATCGGATGAGGGTTTACATGAGATTTATTATCAATCTTTGATTAATGCCCCTATTCTGATTGTGATGTGGTCACAACTCACGAATGTCTGTGATGCGAAAATTGTGGTGCTTGTCTTGTGAGTATTCAATTGATTGGTATTCTGGCCAATACCTCACAAGAAATAGTTACCACGGTGTGGTATGAATGCATGTCATGGCAAAAAATTACTTTTTATTTTTTTTGGCAATCATTTTTTAATAGAAGATTGTGAAATAAATAATAAAATAACGAAAAATGGCGGAAAAACTTCATGAAACAGACATCGATTAATGAGAAAGCATAATACCTTTCCCGAAAATTCCGTAGAATTCTTCTACACTGTAATATAGCAGAGATATAGCAGAGAGTAGTTATGATGTTTTCCAGTTTCCAGTTATTTTGCGGAAAAAAAAATCGATCCCTCTGGTACTCTTATTAAAATATTTATGTCTAATAGTATCAAGTGCTAGATCAGATTTTTTTTTTAGCAAACAAGTGGGCCAATTTATTTTGAATGCTCCAATTGATTCCCAAATAAACATAAAAAGTTAAGGAGATGGAAGCAGCAATAAATATTTTATTGGATTCTGCCATTTTGCAAAGCGAAGAATTCCGAAATAAAATTTGTACATTTAACCAATACACCTACGAATCAAAGTCAAAAAAAGTTGATGTATTTTATTGGAGGTTTAATTTCACAACTTCACGAGAGAAATTAATGGAAAAGGCTGTTGGCAGATTGCAGAAATGTGTACTTAACATAAAACAATTGTTTAATTTTTAATAAAAAAATGCATAGTTTTATGATTCGAAATAAAACAAAAATTCGGAGTTGGTCGCTATTTTCTGGGTTTAAGGTATTTTCGGGCGATAACAAGAGATGCTAATATTCTCCCTCAAACTTCTTGTTAATCATTAAATCTCCGTGTATTTCTTCTTCTTTCATTAATTTGGAATAATGTACAATTTTATTCTGCTTAACGTTCATAAATAAAAATTTTATTGGTAAATTGTTATATTGTAGGAAGGAAATAATCGATTAATAAGCAGGCTGCCAATTTTTGTTTTGATCCGGTGGAACATCCGACTCCAAAGTACCAGAAACATGTTGAAATTTCCTTTTATTTATTCAGATGTTTTTAATTATTCGTTAAAAACAATCTATTTGGATTCGCATTTTCAATTTCTTCTTACGTTTTATGTGGCATATCCATTTTATTCTGTAGTTGTGCTTGAAGTGAAATTTCAAAGATCTGCTGGTAATGTATAAATTAAGACTAAATGTAACAAATTACTACGTTTTCTCATTATTACTATGCTTACTACAGGCGTTGAAGTAATCCTTCCAGCTATTGCAAGTCTTATTGTGACTTTTTATCTTAAATATATTGAAGAGCTTGAATCTCTTGCGGATTTTTTCTTCACTGTGCTGCAATCTTCAAAACTATAGGTAGTACTTTGACATTATACTTCTTTTAGTTCTTACCGTCTGCTTCTATTGCAATTGCATGTGCTATCGCGTTGGCCCTCTTTGCGTAACGTTCGGGTTCGCTATTTCCGCTGTATTACGTACTCACTTCAAGGGTTTACCTTTTGGTCCTTATTGTAAATTCTTTCTTTCTTTTTCCATGCCCTTTTTTTTATTTTCATTTTTACTTAATACTATACATACAAAATAGAAAGCTAGCATTGTGCCTTCGGAACCTTTTTAATTACGAAGTTGTTCACTCTCACTAGGTTTCCTCTATTATAAAAGATGTCACTAGGATATAATTGTATGTACCCCGATTCTTTTGTTTTCCTCAAGCGAGGGCAAGCCTTTAGGCAGGCCTTCTCAAACACCCGAAACTTTTCTATTAAACTTGCTTTTACGCTTAACCACACTGGACATCCAAATAGGGACTACAAAACAGTATCTTTGTTATTGCAGGAGCACCTTTTGTTATGATAAGAGCAACATCTAAATGTTTCTTTAAATACAGATATTGATCTAGACAAAACCAAAAATTTGACCAAATTTCGATAAGCAAATGGCTGCCCGTGTTGTCCCACGATCGAAAACGCTTTGGTATCCGCAGAGCCCCCAGACCGAGAAGTTATAAAAAAATTGTTTCCAACTTTTGGAAGTTGATCTTCAACTTTCAGTTATAAAAATATATTTTAATTTTATCGAATTCAATTTGTATGAATTTATAATGACTTCGATTTTTGGACCTGATCTGTACCAGATCAAATCGTCTGCGTACGCTATGGCATGGTAAAGTGAACTCACGAGATCACTTGTGTAGATGTTACATGGTCGAACTTTTTTGTGGACAAATTTTAATGTCGAATGTTTCAGCCGAAGTTGCATCGTCATTCCTTATGATGAACTATGTATCTACTGGTGAGCATATCAAAAAGATATATACCAGAAGCTTTTTTATACCCTGCCTGTTGAACTCGAAGAGGAATATATTTAACCGTACGGTGTTAAAACCCTTCTCCAACTCAATCAAACAGGGACGTTTTTCCTCCTAAAACTATTTTCTCCATTACAGTCCGTGCATTTATAAATCTGTTTACAAATGTACCTGTTTAAATTAAATCTCCGCCGATGAAAATCATTTTCCGTTCAATAGATCGTACATTTTTTTTCATTACCCATTACCTGTTTTCGAAGCGTTTTGTGTTCAATTCGGTCGCTGGCTTTTAATACGCTTTTTGCCTGTTCATATTGGAGTGGGTATAGCCTTTCATGCTCATTTTGTTCACAGTTTCAAGGAGATGAAAAACTTGTTTACTAGCGGAACGCTTAAATTTGAGCATTTTTAACTTTCAAATGTGAGTATGATCCTTTTTTACACTAGCATAACATATCAACGATCAAAACTCCTGTTAAAATATATGTCAGAAATTGAATAAAATTGGAAAAACGTCATGCTTTATGCGAAAATCCAGTTTAGAAGTGGATTTTTGGGGCAAACAACCCTTTTGCTCCTACTCCTACCTACTTTTCAGACAATCTTGCTGCCTACGCCAATGTAAAAGGGTAATACGATTTAATTTTGTTTCGTTTCGTAATAATAAGCTTTGATTTGTTAATTCCTTAAAAGCATATTATATCGTTTTAGGTTGCGGAAGTATGCTTTTTGATTCGAAACCTATCCCGTCATTGTGCCAACGTTCCAGCTTGCAACTAGTAATGTATTTCCAAAAAGTACCACAGAGCTCTTCGAGCTGCAGCAAAATTCTACGAGTATAAGCAAAGTCATGAACAATATGGTAATATTTTAGCAAAGAAGATCTAATCAAATCCCTCTCCTGAACAGTGTTTTTAATACAGTGGGTGATCAAATTATTTCGGCTACTAGAGAAAATATTGTTTTTTAAAACATTTACGCCCATAACTTTTATGTTTGCAATTTTGTTTTCTTAGTTTGTTTTTTGATAGAACATTAGTTATATTAAGTAAAGAAAAAACATAATTTCATTTTAAAAAAAGTAGAGAAAAAATTAATATTTTGTTACACCTCTCTTAGAAGCTATAACTGCCTTAACTCGACTGTGCATACTTTGAATGCATTTTAAGCAGTTAGTTTTTATATTTTCGCTTCTATGCCATACTTTAATAAAGCGTCTATCAATTCTCTCTTATTGGTTATTTTCTCTTTTCCGATTTCTCTCTTCATCAACTCCCAAAGATTTTCTATCGGGTTAAGAGTTTTGAGAGTTTCCTGGCCATTTCAAAACGCTTACATTTTTTTATTCCTTCAACAACTCGTTCCACTCATTCAAAAACTTTTCGTTGGGTCTTCTCCTTACGTACTCAGCCTCATCCGACAAAATCTGTATGGTTGATTCTTCTGAAAAACAAACCTCAAATATGAAGATTGAGAGAGAAATGATAAGAAAACATTAATTTAAGACATAAAAACCATGTTGAAAGCCCAGTAAACATATTCTTACTCTAAGCCAGTCTTCGCATGTCTAATTTGTATGTTCTTTAGCCCATTTAAGGCATTTATTCCTCATCGCCTCTGTAAAAAGTGGCTTGTTTTCTGGACGAAAGCAAGAGAACCCCATTTCTTTTATTCGACGTCGAACTGCATCTCGTGGTGTAAGATTATAAGAAGAAATATATAACAGATGATGTTTTAACTGAAACCACAAATTGGGAAACCTTTACAATGACAACTTCTTGGAAAAAAGCGTTAAAAAGCGTAAGAGAGAAAACACGCATTCTGTGAAAAATTAAATATCCATTTAAAAAGATAGATTCTCCAATAATACAACTTGTTAAGTGTTGGCACTACCTATTATTTTCAACCTTACGAGTATTATTCACAAATTCATTTAAAAATAATTTTAACCCATCAATATTGGCAACGATTTGTATAAGACCTCGTAGAAGTAGCATCTTCCGACAGGTGCTGGTTCCTTAAATGACGAGAATGAGCCTCTGCAGCCGAACATCTTGCAGCTTTGCTAATAAGTCATACTTCACCCCTCACCGTGGCGCCATCTGGGAATCTCACTAGAGGTTGCGAAGTGAAGGGGGCAAATGGCGAGTTTCCTGCGCCATAAATCAGGATTAGTGTCGGAAAAAAAATAAAACAAGACCTTATCCGGGCTACTCCGACATATTTGGAGCTCAGGCCGGAAAGGATTTCCAGGACTTAGTCAGGATCTTGGAAAAGAGATGGTGGCGGACGAGCCCTATAAGGGCCAACGGCAGCGCTCACATCCCGGAACGGGTTACTGGCTTCGGTGTAACCTACTCCTCGTCCAAGGGGCACTCAAAATGGAACTGGTCCTCCAGGTTGGGGGTTGTGCCGCCGGGGTAACTGCCCGGCCATTTAAAAAGAATTAAGTTACGAAGCATCAACAAGCCTCGGATATGGACGGACAACCCACGCAAACGACTTAAGGACAATGAGCTTCGGATATGCACGTGGAATGTTAGATCCCTTAATAGACCACGTGCAGCCGAGCAACTAGCGGAGGCCCTAGACTGCTGCAAAGCAGACGATGATGACCAACAATTCCGTCCACCCGACCTGGATGAAGTGAAGATAGCCATATCGAAGCTTAAGTCCAACAAAGCTGCTGGAGCGGATGGCCTGACTGCCGAGCTCTTCAAAGCGGCAGGCGATGACTTGGTAAGGAGCATACACCAACTCATCTGTAAAATATGGTCGGACGAAAGTATGCCCGATGAATGGAACCTCAGCATTGTTTGTCCAATTCTCAAAAAAGGAGACCCTCTGAACTGCGCCAACTACAGAGGCATCAGTCTCCTTAACATCGCATATAAGATCTTATCCGCCGTATTGTGTGAACGCCTGAAGCCGTTCGTCAACAACCTGATAGGTCCATATCAGTGTGGCTTCAGGCCAGGAAAGTCCACCATCGACCAGATATTCACACTACGGCAGATCTTGGAGAAGACTCATGAGCTTCAGATCGATACCCACCACCTATTCATCGATTTAAAGGCCGCGTATGACAGCATCTATATAGACGAGCTATATAGTGCAATGTCTAGTTTTGGCATCCCTGCCAAACTCGTCCATCTGTGCTTGATGACGATGGAGAATGCACGCTGCTCCATCAAGGTCAGTAAAGATCTCAACGAGACCCTTGATGTCCAGAAAGGATTTAGACAAGGCGATGCGCTGTCATGCGATTTTTTCAACATCGTACTTGAAAGAATATTGCAAAACTCACAAGCAAACACAAGAGGCACTATCTTTCAGAAGTCCGTCCAACTACTCGCATATGTCGACGATATTGACATAATCGAGAGAAAGCAGCGTGATGTCAGTGGCGCTTTCTCGAGTATTGAGACGGAAGCGGCGAAAATGGGCTTAGCGGTCAATGAGGGCAAGACCAAGTATATGCTGTCAAGCAAAAAGGACAACCAACACCGACGTCTCGGACAGAACGTCACCCTCGACAGATATAACTTTGAGGTAGTTAAGGACTTTGTCTACCTAGGCTCGGCTATAAATACAGACAACGACACCAGCGCTGATATCAAGCGAAGAATAACTCTTGCCAACCGCTGATTCTTTGGGTTAAGAAGGCAATTGAGTAGCAAAGCCCTCTCTCGGACAACAAAAGTCACCCTTTATAAGGCCTTAATAATCCCGGTCCTGCTCCATGGCGCAGAGGCATGGACATTATCAAAAATGGATGAGGGTGTTCTTGGTTGTTTAGAGAGAAAAATTCTTCGGGCGTTCTTCGGTCCCGTCTGCACTGACGGTGAGTGGAGGAGGAGATACAACAACGAACTGTATCGACTGTATAGCGACATGGACCTAGCCAGAAGAGTGAAGATCCAAAGACTGAGATGGCTGGGTCATGTAGAGCGCATGGACACCAATACTCCGGTCCGAAAAGTCTGCGAATCCGCCCCCGAGGGACAGCGCAGTAGAAGAAGGCCAAGACTCAGGTGGCGCACGCAAGTGGAAGGGGACCTCAGCCAACTTAGCGTGCAAAACTGGAGGCAGCTAGCCAGGGATCGAGCTGGCTGGAGAAGCTTGTTGACTGAGGACCAGGTCCACCCCGGACTGTAGCGCCACCTAAAGAAGAACCCATCAATATGGTTATTTAATTCTAATAATTACACTAAAACCAAAAATAAGTAATTTTTCATGGTGGCCGTAATACTCGTAATTTTATTACTGTAACATAGCAATTGCGAATGGGACTAGTCTAAACAATGTGCTCAACATTTAGCGGAGTTTTAGTTTTGAAAGTGGTCAGTTAATTCTTAAAAAAATTGTGCACTGGTAACACTGCCGGCTGTATTGGATTACCATACGATATTTACGATACCACACAATACAAGCCGTATTGTTATTTTGAATTTGGTTTTGCAACAGGTAAATTCAAATTCCACTCTTGTGGTGTCTGTCAGAATTGAAGTTAAGTGATTTGGTTGGTGCCAAAAAGTCTGTTTCGGTTTTGATTCATACAAATTATTTTGCCATTAAAAGCAAATGATACAATTCATAATTATAATTCAACTACATTTGTGGTGACAGTACTCAGTTGAAGTCGATCATTTTTGGTTTTGGCAAAGTTTAGAATTTTGCAGACCAATATAAATACTTGGAACTGATTGATCTATTTGTGAGTAATCCGGCGTTGAAAAATTATCTATGAAGAGATTTACATATGTATCTTCTTGGAATTTTGTTAAAGGAACTATTAATCGAGGGCTTTTTTGAAGAAGGGTAGTCATTGGGTATTGTCTCTTAGTGGAAAAGAACAGCTTTGAAAGCGAATTTCAGACATATATAGTACATAATATCAGGAAACATGTCGAATATAATAAACGTAACAGATAACAATATTTATATTTGTACTATAAGCGATTTAGAACATCCAACATCAATCCAAGCAAACCGAGTTGTTAATGGAAAATATGCTTTTAGGAGTCTTCCCAAAGGATATATATGGTACCATACAACCGATTTGAATTTCGAAAACTTCAATGATTTATCATACACTTTATCATTCAGAACGGACGGCTTTCTGTCCGGCACTTATTATGGTGGAGAAACCAAAAATAAAGAAATACGAAAACTAGCCAAACTCTTATTGAACAAAAAGTTTAAATTTTTGAAAGACTACCACAATCTTCCAATTCTATTCTATTTACATCAGAAACTAGATTTGGAAAAGACCACAGAATTCGAAAATCAATTGGTCATTGATGAATACAACATCTATAACGTTTTTAATGATCAAGCATACATCGGAAAGGTGGTAGTGAGTAAAAAATTTATACGCAATTCAGGTGATCAGGCTGGAGTAACGATGCCTGTCTCCACCTCCCTTTCGCAAAATAACGACATTTACTACAATGGATTTGGAAATTATATCTGGTCAAGGGAAAATCCAGAAGAAGACCTATCACAGTATTATGACGATTCATATAAAGAAATCAAAAGTATTACGTTTTTCAAACATGAGAGTCTTAACGCATGCAAAGCTGAGTACAACCCTGATCAAATTTATGTTTTTGATAGTGAAACAAACGAGCTTTTAAGAACAATCCCGAAAGATGAAAATTTGATTGAAGAATCACAAGATAACGGAAGATATCTAGAAAGAGGAGATTGGTATAGCTTTGATATATCAGATTATCTTCATTTAAAAATGATAAAAACACAAAGATTGTTGAACAATATTTATCAAAATTACGAAATCGATCCGACTTTTATTATTTCGGTTACAAATGAAGATGAGCAAAGGTTAAGCATCGAAGTTATGGAAGATGATTGTTCTTCTTCTTGCAGTTTAGATTTGGAGTTAAATGCAGAAGACCGTCCATATTCGGTTGATTCGAGTTCTGAGATGCAAGAAAATCTTTGCAGTATCTCCGTGTTGCCTTATTGTAATAATTTTAATTTTCAAGAACTTAAAAATGATCTGTTTTCATTCTACCTAAAAGGTAGAAAAGAACTGTTTATGGTTTATATAGATTTTAATGTTCAATTGAGATTCAAAAATGAAAATGAGAAAGTTTCTCATAAGAATAATCAAGTAATCATAAACCAAAATAATATTAAAAGGAATCCATATGTAAATAATTGTTTATTGCTAATCGATGCTTTACTTTTGCGAAAATTTAAATTGCTACACGCATTTATAAATAATGCTTTCGTGTGTGTTTTGACCAATTCGGTAAGTGACAAATTTAAAGTTGAACTGATAGACAGCACCTCGTTTGAATATATTGGAAATATCAATCCAAATTACCCATATCAATTAAAAGTTATTAAGTATCATTGAGTTTAAACAAATTAAACTAAAAACGTTTCTTTATAATAAAAATAAACTATGAAAAGATAAAGGTAATTGGTTTTATTTACTTTTCAACCCTACCTTAGTCGGTTCAAGGCCAGATTGAGAAAAAAGTATGTGAATCTCTGAAGACAACCAATACTGACTACGTAAATGTTACTGATAATTCGGACCTGCGTAAGTACTGCTCGGTAAGCTTCGAGACAAAACTCAATGGGGTTGTTTTGTGGGGCGAATCTCTCAAGATAGAGACGACGGTTGATCAGACTATGACATCATCTGTACCACTTTGACATACTCATAGCACTTCTGAAAGATAAGGCCATCCATGTGGAGCATTGTGCAGTCGTTTAAACTACGTATACAAGTTTGTCGCAAGATGTCACATATTCCTTGTTTTTATTAATTTTGCACGATCGCTATCACAATAAAGCCTAAGCGGATTTGTTATGAAAAAAAGATAACATTTGCATAGCAACGTACTGCTATTATAAATAGTTCCACATTTTCAGCAGAATTTTGAAAAAGCTGTAAAATATATAAATGGACAAACAAATAGCATCGCCACGTCGCTTAAAGCAACACAGTTAAGGGACCACTTCATTAATCTGCTTAATACCCCACAAATCTCACCACCACTCCAATATTCAGCTCCACTGATTATCGATGAATTTCTAGGCAGCCCATTTTCATTAGAAGAAATCAAAGTTATTAATAAAGCCAAAACGAGAAAGGCCCCCGGAGATGACAGAATTCCATACGAGTTTTATAAATACTGCAGATATGAATTCATGTCTGCGTTCGTAGGGGAATTCAATACAATCTTTGAATCAGCAAATATTCCAGAAAGTCTTAAAAAGGCAATTATCTATCAACTGCACAAAAAAGGTGACTATGACTACGGAGAAATATCTTGCCTGAACAGCAAATAATATAATAATGTATAATAATGTGCAAATAATGTGGCGTATGTATGTGATGGGAATTCACAACAACGTTGGTCATAAAACAAGGATGTATCTTGAGTGCGTTACTGTTTATCCAGTTCATCAACGATATAACAGATGCTATAAAGGAAGGAATCGAGTTCGGTAGCATGAAAATTCCGGGTCTTAAGTATGCGGATGACATCGTTTTCCTTTCAGACACTGTGGATGGGTTACAGCTTATGATGAATAGGCTTAGCGTTTACTGTAAATACTGGCACCTGATCGTGAACTTGAATAAATCGAAGGTAATGGTGTTCGGAGGCGGCGATGGCAGATGTTTTCAAAGCGAAAGGTGGACGTATCAATGAGAAAAGGTGGAAATTGTTCACAAGTACAAATACCTGGGAATTTTGGTGTCTTTAAACTTGAATATGAAGAAACATCTAGAGTTCAAACTATCTGAAGCCAAACGCGCAATCTCAGCTGTATGGGGTCGCTGCATCAACAACAAGTATCTAGCCTATAGCTCGAAGCAGTTCTTTAATATGGAGCGCAGGTGTGTGGATACTGTTCTTTTGTTGAAGTGTAGAAGTTTCTTCGGTATTTCTTAAAGCGAATGTTCCGTTTGCCAAGTGCTACGCCTAATTATGTGCTGCATCTAGAGACTGGTGCATTGCCTATGTATTTGGACACATTGAGACCACATTTTGACTGTATAGTAAAAGTTATGGCAATGAGTTATGACAGACTGCCAAAAGTTGTACTCAAGAGTGTAACAAGAAGTAGAACAAGCACCTAATTTCTCTACAAAAGCCAAGAAGGCATTTGAAATCCATGCCGTCTATTTAATCTAAGTTTTCAAAGAAATGTGTTCCTAAGAATTGCCTTCGGCTACGCGATATTGCCTCATATTCACACAGTATATGTATTATGTCCTCAATCGCTTGTAGATCCCCGCAGAATCTGCAAGTGTATGTATTTGTCAATTTTAGTCACTTGCGTGTTTCAGCAGTAGACAATGTCCTGTAAGTATTTCTATTAGCGTCCTTAGCTTATCCCTATTCAGCTTAATAAGCTTCCTAGATCTGTTACCGTCGAGAAGTGGCCATAGATCTTTTTATACACTGTGTCCTTCCAGCTTCGACCACATTATGCTGGCGGCCTTTATGGTTTTTTCTTCAATAGTGCCCCTTGCCGTGCAGAGGGGTGGTTTGACATCAGCAACCTCACTATTGTCGAGTTGCCCTCCTCTTCTTGCAAGCTCGTCTTCTTGTTTATTTCTTTCTATACCGCAGTGTCCTGGCACCCAGCACAGTCTCACCCTATTCTGAATGCACAATGCTTTGAGCATTGTGCGACAGCCCCTGACTGTGTCAGAGTTGATGTTGGTTGAGTCCATTACCTTAAGAGCGGCCTGGCTGTCGATGTAGATAGCGATACTCTGCCGGATACCGATCTAATCTGCATCAGCTCAGCCGACCTGAGGACAGCTAGAAACTCTGATTGGAAGACACTGCTAGTGTCGGGTAGCCTTATGGAAACTCTCAGTTCCGGGCCCTCCGAGAAGATACTGGAACCTGTTCCTTCCTCTGTCTTCGAGCCATCTGTGAAAACTGCAATTTCGTTTGATCTCATCACTGCATTTTCTTGCCAGTCCTTCCTCTCCGGATATATTATATCATACGGAATGTCGAAATCGATTAAGGAAGGGATTTCATCCATTTTAATGATATTGCCTGGTAGCAGCTCCTCCAGGATCGTGCCGTGTCCCAAGCTACTGCTTTTAAAAATACCCAGATTAGTGAGTCGAATCGCACTGTTGCCAGCAAGGTTTTTTTATCTATAAATCAAGCGGTGTTAGGTGTAGGAAGGTATCCAATGCTGCCGTAGGGGTGGTACGGAGCGCCCCTGTAGTGGCTATGGTAACCGTTCTCTGAACCGCCGCTAATTTTCCGTAGGTCGTTTTCTTAGTAGTTGCTTTCCACCATGGTAGTGCGCCATATGTCAGTATGAGTCTCACCACTACCGTATATAGCCAGTACACCATAGCAGGTTTAAGGCCCCAAATTTATCCTACAGTTTTTTTTTGCATATAAAAAGAGCATTATATGCCTTTTAAATGCTTTCCGCTACGTTGAGATTCCTATTCAGTTTCTTATCCAGAATCATGCCAAGATACTTCGCACTATCCTAAAGGAACAGATCCACACCGCTGAGTTTTGGCAGTGTGAATTGCGGTGTCTTGTACTTTCTAGTTAAAAGAACCAGTTCCGTTTTGGAGGGATTGACATTGATTGACAGCTGCATGTCCAACTGCTGATCGTCTTCAAGGTCTTATAAAGGGTGTTGTCCGAGAGATAGCTCAATTGCCTTCTTAGCCCAAAGAAACAGCGGTTGGCAAAAGTTATTCTTCGCTTGATCTCAGCGCTGGTGTCGTTGTCTGTATTTATAGCAGAGCCTAGGTAGACAAAGTCCTTAACTACGAGACGTCGGTGTTGGTTGTCCTTTTGCTTGATAGCATATACTTTGTCTTGCCCTCATTGACCGCTAAACCCATTTTCGCCGCTTCAGTCTCAATACTCGCGAAAGCGCCACTGACATCACCCTGCTTTCCCCCGATTATGTCAATATCGTCGGCGTATGCGAGTAGTTGAACGAGCTTTTGAAAGATAGTGCCTCTTGTGTTTGCTTGTGAGTTTTGCAAATCTAAATCCTTTCTGGACATCAAAGGTCTCGGTGAGATCTTTACCGACCTTGATGGAGCAGCGTGCATTCTCCATCGTCATCAAGCACAGATGGACGAGTTTGGCAGGGATGCCAAAATTAGACATTGCTCTGTATAGCTCGTCTCTATAGATGCTGTCATACGTAAAATCGATGAATAGGTGGTGTGCATCGATCTGAAGCTCATGGGTCTTCTCCAAGATCTGCCGTAGTGTGAATATCTATCTGGTCGATGGTGGACTTTCCTGGCTTGAAGCCACACTGATATGGACCTATCAGGTTGCTGACGAACGGCTTCAGGTGTTCACACAATACGGCAGACAAGATCTTATATGCGATGTTAAGGAGACTGATGCCTCTGTAGTTGGCGCAGTACAGATGGTCTCCTTTCTTGGGAATCGGACAAACAATGCTGAGGTTCCATTCATCGGGCATACTTTCGTCCGACCATATTTTACAGATGAGTTGGTGTATGCTCCTTACCAAGCCATCGCTTGCCATTTTGAAGAGCTCGGCAGTCAGGCCGTCGGTCATCATCGTCCACGTTGAAATGGTTCATTCTGCCTGACAGCGGTATTTGTTCCGTCGTTACCGTTATACATTCTGCAGGAATGGTTTTTCCAAATCTTTAGCATCGACTGCGATTCTACTACGATGTTCCCTTGTTCATCTCTACGGGCTTCGGTTCGGGGTACGTTAATTATACCTTTTGGTAAAACTTCCGAACCTCATTCCTGGAGTAGCATCTCTCAATATCCTAGACCGCGCGCTTCTCATGCTCTTTCTTCTTCCTCCTGAGAAGCCGGTGTTCGTCTCTCCTCTTCCGCTCATAGAGCTCATGAGCAGCTCTGGTCTTTTTTTGTAGTGCCGGATTGCGTGCATTTTGCTTAGCTGCATGTGCTTGCCGGCATTCATCATCGAACCAGGGGTTTCGTTGTAGTGGACGAGTGAAACCCAGCACAGCAGAAGCGGCATCTCTGATGGCGTTTTGGCAGTGTTTCCAGTGGTCTTCGATGCTTGATGCTGGCGGTATTGGACCTCTTAAGAG
The DNA here is from genome assembly GCA_928272305.1 of Volucella inflata. Lineage (NCBI taxonomy): Eukaryota > Metazoa > Arthropoda > Insecta > Diptera > Syrphidae > Volucella > Volucella inflata. Next base: position 143,297,327 of record OV743716.1, on the reverse strand, counting down.
ATTAAGAGACACTCGATCGGAAAAGGACATGGCGATCTCTTCCGACTGTAGCCATCTGACGTCGAATTTTCTCACAGCATTAGTTTGTCTTGGCGTAGTTTTGGATATCCGCATCCGTACCTTGGCTACAACAATTTATTGGTCCGAGTCGATATTGGCTCCTCGGAACGTACGGACATCCATAATACTGGAGGAGTGTCTTGCGTCGATCGCAATGTGATCAATCTGGTTAACTATTGATTGATCAGGAGTTCTCCAAGTCCCCTTGTGTATGTCGAGATGTGAGAATCGCGTGCTAGCCACGACAGTGTTTCGGCCCGCCGTAAAATTGATTAGGCTGAATCCGTCATCGGAGGTGGTGTCGTGCAGGCTACATTTTCCGATCGTTCTACCAAAGATACACTCTCTTCCTAGCTTTGTATCAAAATCACCGAGGACAATTTTAATGTCATAGCTAGGGCATTGCTCGTAGGTCTTGTTAAGGAGCTAATAGAAGGCATTCTTGGTGTCGTCATCTTTCTCCTCTGTGGGGGCATGCGCGCATATAAAGCTAATATTGGCGAATTTAGCCTTGATGCGGATTGCTACGAGGCGCTCGCTCACATGCCGGAAGCTGAGGACTTCTTGTCTTAGTCTGCCTCCGACAACAAATCTGCATCCAAATAAGCGCTGCTTTTGCCGTCGATAGCAATTGCCGTAGTAGATGTCGCAGTTTTTCATCTTCTTTTTGTCCGGCCCATCCCATCGCATTTCTTGAATGGCCTCCTTAGGGCCTCCGCTAGTTGCTCACCTGCACGTGGTCTTTTAAGAGATCTAACATACCACGCGCATATCCGAAACTCATTGTCCTTAAATCGTTTGCGTGGGTTGTCAACAGTAGATCCGTCCATATCCGAGGCTTGTTGATGCTGCGTAACTTATGTTCTATTAAATGCCGGGCAGTTACCCCGGCGGCACAATCCCCAACCTGGAGGACCAGTACCATTTTAATGCCCCTAGGACGAGGAGTAGGTAACAAAGAAGCCGGTAACCCGTTCCGGGGTGTGAGCACTGCCGTTGGCCCATATAGGGCTCGTCCGCCACCACCTTTTTTCCAAGACCCTGACTAAGTCCTGGAAATCCTTACCGGCCTGAGCTCCAAATATGTCGGAGTAGCCCGGATAAGGTCTTGTTTTGTTTTTTCGACACTAATCCTGATTTATGGATCAGGAAACTCGCCATTCCGGGGAGGCGTGAAGTAGGGCTTATTAGCAGAGCTTCAAGATGTTCGGCTGCAGAGGCTCATTCTCGTCATTTAAAGAACCAGCACCTGTCGGAAGATTCTACTTCTACGGGGCCTTATACTAATCGTTGCCATCCTGTATCAACAATTATCACCTAAAGAAAAACAAAACCGAAGTTTGTGAAAATACTCTTTCAAATAGGGGAATTCTTCTAGGTGCACTATTCTAACGATTCAAGATACGAATACAACGGTTTTTTTGTTCCATAAAATATTTAATACAAAGTGTTGAACAGCAAAAATTTAAAAAAAATTAAAAATTTAATCAACTTCTTCTACAGTGGGCCCGGTATTACCACGACCAGATTGTTGGGCTCCACCGCCAGTTCCAGTTGACTGGTGCATTTTGGCCATGATAGGTCCGCAAACGCGCTGGCAATCTTTCAAATGATCCTCGTATTCCTCCTTTTCTGCAAGTGAATTACGGTCCAACCAAGAAATCTCTGTTGTGCATTTATCTTTGACAGTAGTTTTATCAGCGTCTGTTAACTTGTCCGCCGGAGCGTCTTCAACAACCTAGAAATATCAAAACAAATATCATGTAATTTACTATGACCATTCTTGTAGTTTCAAAAGCTTACCTGTTTGCAAGTGAAAACATAGCTTTCCAGAGCGTTCCGAGCGCTAATTTTTTCCTTCTGACGTTCGTCGTCTTCTTTGTATTTTTCAGCTTCTGCAAGCATTTTATCTATCTCTGCTTTGGAAAGACGACCTTTGTCATTAGTAATAGTGATCTTCTCCGACTTTCCTGTGCTGTTGTCCTTCGCCGATACATTGAGAATACCATCGGCATTTAAATCGAAGGTAACTTCAATCTTTGGGATACCTCTTGGCGCTGGTGGTATTCCGGTCAGGTTGAATGTACCAAGTAAGTTGTTATCCTTAGTCATGGCTCGTTCACCTTCGTATACTTGAATGGTAACAGCATTTTGGTTGTCACTATATGTTGTGAAGGTCTGCTGTTGCTTGCACGGGATTCTAGCATTCCTTTCAATCAATTTGGTCATTACACCACCAGCTGTTTCAATACCTAATGACAATGGTGTGACATCAACCAAGAGAACATCCTGGATCTGGGAGCTTCCTACGCCTGTTAGAATGGCAGCTTGCACAGCAGCACCATAAGCCACAGCTTCATCTGGATTGATCGATAAATTCAATTGTTTGCCTCCGAAGAAATCTTGGAGCAGTTTTTGAATTTTAGGAATGCGTGTTGAACCTCCAACTAAAACCACATCATTTATCGCACCCTTGTCTAGCTTAGCGTCATTCAAGGACTTTTCAACTGGCTGCAATGTAGACCGGAAAAGGTCCATGTTCAACTCCTCGAAACGAGCGCGACTTATCTTTGAGTAGAAATCTATTCCGTCATGAAGAGCATCAATTTCGATGGAAGCCTCGGTACTGGACGATAAGGTACGCTTTGCTCGTTCACAGGCCGTGCGCAACCTTCTAAGTGCCCGGATATTTTCATGCAAGTCACGCTTGTGCTTTCTTTTAAACTCCTCCACGAAGTGAGTTACCAATCGGTTGTCAAAATCTTCACCACCCAAATGAGTGTCACCAGCAGTAGACTTGACTTCAAACAGCGAGCCCTCATCGATTGACAAGATTGATACATCAAAAGTGCCACCGCCTAAATCAAAAATTAAGACGTTCTTTTCACCTTTTAGATTCTTATCTAAGCCGTATGCTAAAGCTGCTGCAGTTGGCTCGTTTATGATACGCAAAACATTGAGTCCAGCAATTGCTCCTGCATCTTTGGTAGCTTGACGTTGTGAGTCATTGAAATAAGCTGGTACCGTAATGACTGCGTCTGAAACATTTCCACCCAAGTAAACTTCAGCAATTTCCTTCATCTTAACTAAAACCATGGAACTGATCTCCTCTGGGGCGAATCTTTTCCTTTCTCCCTTGAATTCAACTTCGATCTTTGGTTTGCCAGAATCATTTATTACCTTGAATGGCCAATGTTTCATGTCTTCTTGAGTTTTCTGATCGTCGAACTTTCGACCGATCAAACGCTTAGCATCGAATACAGTGTTTTTAGCATTCATCGCGACCTGAAAATAAAAAGAAAATTGTGATTATCATTTATATTAATAGATATATTCTAGGAACTGTGAGAAATTTGGGAATGAAGTCGAATCCAAAGTATAGATTGATAGTCAGAAAACTGCATAAGACGACGAAGACATGTGTGACATCAATGTTCGGACCTGCAGGTAGTTTTTCCAGTGGGGATTGTGTGAAAGATCACTCATGTGTCGTGTTATACTGATATGGTACTCGTATTTTTATTCAGTATGGGTTGAAATTTCATCATGAAAAGACTTAGGCCGGCACAGTGTCTACAAATTGTAACGAAAATTAGCGCTCTTCGAAAAATATGTTCCGTGTGCTTAGATCAACTTATGGTCCATGTAAGCGACCTACCCAACGCACACAATAATTTTCATTATTGGATAAAAAGCGACCAAAAAGACCACATTTAGCAAGTAGGGAATAAATATAGCGTCAGTAGTGGAAAATGTTGAATCGATTCAGCGCCGTTGTCAACAGTTTAGTTTGTAGTATTTTAGGTAAGGATCGTAGTTTAAAAGAACTAAAGAGGGCCAATCTTCCGAATAGTCTTCGTTTCACTCTTGAAACTCTTCAAAAGTTTCAAGAACACCAACTGTTTTCGACCAAAATTTTATTCAACGTTGAGGCCTTTTTTTGGTTTAATGGCTATATCAATAAGCACAATAGCAGTATTTGGGGTGCGGAGCAGCCCGAAGAGGTTCAAGAGCTGCCAAACAACTGCTTGATGGAATACTTTCCATACTTTATCAAAACTGAACAGCCGGTCGTAAGGTAACAGACTATTTGTTGCCTCGAATTGAAGCATATGGTCTCGATGACATTTGGTTCAAACAAAATGTCTCCACTTTCCATATAGCCCGTGAACGCTTCGGCAAGCAGTTAATCTAAGGTTCTGGACTGGTAAATTGGCCATCTAGATATTGTGACATCACACATCTAGACTTTTTCCTTCGGGACTATGTAAAGCCCAAAGTAAAGACGGACTTGACGTGCACATTTGGAGTGGGTTGGGTAAGGATCCGGCTAACTTGTTGAGGCTCAGCTTCACCCCGCACAGTAGAGTCACCTAAGAAAAACAACTAGGATGTGCACCGACTTGGAAAATTTTCAAATCCATAACTAACGAAAAAAGCAGCAGAGGCTAAGGACTGTAGCGACATCTATCTGAGTAAGTTTTTGAAGTACAGCCCTCAGTAAACGAAATTTAAATGAGATACCGGGTATAAAGAGTGTACTCATTTTAGACAATTATGTCTGTCAAACCAAACTAACTGTCAGATTGCAAACTGTCAGTACCATTTTTATTAAGTACTCTTTGTAATTTTATTGTGATGACATACACGCTTAAACACTGTACCAGTGCAGTGGTTGCAAAATTATAGTTCTATGCGCCAAACTTATTGAGCACCTGCACCATATTGAACCTGACATTCGTTCAGGAGAGTGTTGAAAAAGATCCAAATTTATCGATTCGACATCATTTTCAGCAACTTATTCCTTGTCCTTCCACTTTGTGATGATTTAACGCAAAGACCTTAATTTGAAGACTTACAAAATTTAGCTCGTACAATAATTGAAGTCGTATGACCATCGTTTGCGTCGAAAATTTCGGTGAATGGACCCTAAATCAACTAGCATTGGATCCCCTGTTTTATCAAAAAAATGTATTCAGCGATAGGGGTCATATTTTAGATTATTGGGTATATCAATGAGCAAAATTGTCGCATTTAGAGTGCAGATAATCCACATGAGGTTATCGAAACGCTGTTACGTTGGTCGTTGGTTGGCTGTATGGGCTGCTGGAGTTATTGCAATATTGTCGCTAGTCTACGCTGTCAAACCAACAGCAATTGACGAATTCGTTTTATTGAAGACATACCGCCCCAAATGCTTGAAGAAATGGTTGAAATGGTTACCCATGAGACATAACATTTATCAGATCCAGTCGTGATGGGCATCCGATGTTTTTGTGTTTAAAAATTAACTCCAGAATCGAATACAAGTAAACGGCTATTAAATGAAATTTTATGTGCTCTGTTCAAAATCAAAGTTAGTTTGGGCTTATAAAAGCACTATTTATGAGTAGTATCTGCTCACTGCGTTGAACCGATTTTGGATTACAATAGAAACTAGGCTCAAGGTCCAGTTCTTGTTGTTTCCATTAAACAATATCAACGGCTTGACTTGGTCAATATTCGCACCTTGCCATCACTTAGCATCCAAATTCGAATTGAAATGCGACTGTCAGATTTTTAATTGAATGTAATAAATTGTGACAGCTGCGCCAAGTAAAGTCAACACAAAACCGTCCAACATTTTCATATACATGTTTTGATTTTTTTTCCGTTGTTTTTATCCAATAAAAATAAATAAACACACGAATTCATGAAAACATTTGCACTTATTCCAAAAATGGTGTTGGGAGAAAATCTTTACGATCTTTACAATCTTTACAATCTGAACATGAGTTAACACCATGTGCAGTAGCTAATGGCTGAGATGACATTGGCATGATGCACTTATCCGACATGGACTATTGACGTTCCAAGTGACTGTTGTATTTCGCGAAACTACGACAGACCGACAAATATGTACATACATATGTTAGAGATATGACTTCGATCAAGCATGAATATGACATCCTTAAATGGGCTTACACTGTCAGAAGTCTTTTGGAAATAAGTACTAGTATGTACCTAGCAAGCCAGTCGAATGCAATTAACAAGTCAATAAATCTAGGTGACTTTTGTTATTTCAAAAAATCTGCTCTTGTTCAATCTTCATGTTGCTGGGTTTTATTTTATTTTATTTCTTATTTTTAAAAATGCATGTGGGTGTGCCTAGATATGTTACTCGCCTAATGTTGTGAATAAATTTCAAAGCACTGGCAGACGTCTGTTGGAAATACATTAAGAAATTAATTTTTTTCTTTTGAAAATAGAAATGCATACTCGAATCCAAATCATGAATCAACATTTTATTTGAATTCATTTCGCATATTTTTGAGCTTATCAGAGACATAACAATTTTGTATTTCAACAAAAAACAGAATATTTGAGATGTCGGTTGTAACACACATGTTAAATTTAAGCATGGAATTTGATCTAGTTCATATGATCACCGTGAGCACGTTTACAGTGATTTTTGGAGCTGATTTTCCTCTGCTCTTCTATCCATATCGACCGAAACGTTGACAATTTCGCGCTCGCTATTGTTCCTGAGCTCTTCGAATGTTATTGGCTTGTCTCACAAAACCAACGACTGAAAGTAATCCCATAAAAAGACATCCAACAGCCTTAAACCGTATGATCATCTTCATTGACGATAAAATATTGTCCAATCACACCTCTTGCATAAAATTCACATCACCCGAGCACTTTTTGGATGCAATGGACTCTCCTGAAGCTCATGTAGGTTCTTTGCAGATCACAATCGGAGATGATCAAGAAGCTTCAGTTCTTGAGTTGTTTTGATACTTTCAGACCTATGCACAAAATTCGCCATTCCCACTTGATGCGAACGGCATGACTAATTTGGCTCTCATTTTTAATTGAAGAATTTATGTGTGTGATATATTCGGTTCTTCGACCGGTGCGTTGTGTCACTAGCACAGAAATATTCAATAGTGAATCTATTGATCCAATTTACTGTAACACGCACAGTCTGTCGGACGGTTTGGTCATTACGACAGAAAATTGGTGTAAGTGACTTTAAAGTTGCGATAATTGACTCAGCATTTCGGTAGTAATTTTTTATAATTTCCAGGCCTTGCTTACTCGTAAGCTTCACACTTATAAAAATGTAACTTGATAGACATTTATATCTTTAGAAAACCCTTTGATAGAATTTTTTTATTATAAGACAACGAGACGACGACTTCATGCCAAGTCATCTAATATTCTAGGTTCTTCGCACCGACCAGGGACTTGTTGTAGACCCACAAAAAAAGAGCATAAAATCACGCGAGCGGGCAGCAAATTTAAAGAGAAATTTCTGGCAAAAATAAAATACTCGAATTTCTTCTTCTATGAGACGATTGTGACATGTGATATGTTGCAAATGACACAGTCTTTTAAAACTCTTAGTTCCAACTTATCAAAAGAAAAAAGATTGACGATCTCCATTGACTATAGTAGACTCGCTTGCGTAATCTTCAAATAAGTGCAATGACACCTTTTTGTGTAAACCATACCAAAAAGTAAATTTTTCGAATATAACGTCTGCTGTTGGAACACCTCCGACTGTTCACTTTCTGAGCAAGTTGTAGCCAGGAAGGAAGTGGAGGTAGTTGCTAAATCTGGCCTTTGAAATGGCATAAATGGTATAACGCGAATACCTCAAAGTTATAACTGTCTAATGAGAGGTTCTGTTCGATTCGTCAATGTTGTTGTTCTCTTCTTGTAGGCAGCCTTGGCCAAAAGTCTTAAGCTTCCTATGTTTTTCGCTCCACTTTTCTCATTATTTGTTCTAATAAATATTTTGCATATGTTCCATGGGATTGGGAATTACCTAATGGCGTTGCAAAATTAGGTTTTAGGTCTGAGAAAAAGTATTGATATCTAAATATAATTATTTGTAGTATGCTTGAGGTTGGTTTGCAGTGATTTTATTTATGTATTTTCCATAAATACCAAAAATGAAATATTTACGTTGTATGAAAAGCAGCGTAGATCTCACTTTTATCTTAAAATAATTAACAAAAACTTGGTCAAAAAGTACCAAGACTTTGCTGAGGGATATTGATGTAACGTATTTGATCAGATGAATTAAACTTTTGGGAAGTTAAAAGCCCTGTAACTATACTCGTAGACATCAATAGTTGTACACAGCTATTACATGCCATCCTGCCAAACCAATCTTTCAATACACTTTCCCTAATTAACGAAAAGCCTGACCATTATTGTTCTTAAGTGCCTGGATCGTCTCTGGATTATTCGCATAGCGGCTCATAAAAAAAGTTCAACAGCGTCAAATCTTAGCTCCGTGGCGGGCAAGCAACTGTATCAAAATGAGTGATTGAACTTAATGTGCAATAAATCGATTGTTAAACATGTGACTCCATCTTTACGGAAGATGAACTTAGCTCGCCAAAATCCAAATCCTTAATTTCTGGCAAAAAAATGGTTATCATGCCTCAATAACTCTTTTCATTGACTCTACGATTCTTCCGTTGTCGTCTTGGAAGAAAAATAGGTCAATAATGCCCTATTCCAAAACCACACCAAAGAGTCACACGTTCAGGACGCATTGCTTTCTACATACATTTTGCTGGTTTACGTAGCTGCCGAGATGAAAATGCGCCTCATCTGAAAAGATGATCTTTTGAGTATAATTGTCCTCAAATTCGAGCTGCTTGAACGCAACGAAGAAGCGAGTGGTTATTAGTCAATAATCAAAGATCAACAAGGTGCAGTTGGTACATTACTTCGGCCGAAATATCTTTTTACAATCCTCACTGCTTCGCCAGCAATATTTTCTAACTTTTCAGACGTAAATACCAGCAGATGGCCCGCATTTTATGACCGAGAATGATTGGCGGCAATTGTAAAATCAGACAGGGGTTGCATCATCATCTAGGGCTGAATGGCTGCGGACAGAGTCGAAATAGTGTTCGTATGTAATGGTCATATATACTCGAAAAAATATCTACATAAACGTGATGAAAATCATGCCGGTTTTATCTTTTAGAAAGATTTGTGATGACACAAATATGTGAAATGTCAAATTTTAACAACATAATGCATTTCGGCAGAATTCAGCTTTTTCGATGATGGCCGTCCGAAATGTACATTGACTGGTATCCATAGCTTTCGCAGTCTACAGATCTGAATATAATTTTGCACTTTTGGTGTATTCTGAAGTATTGTTTGATATCCCGAAGCACTCAATGATACCAAAAGTGTTGATTAAATTTCTTTTGGAGCAATAGGAATGAAATTAGTTTTCACGTGTGCCTCAGGCTTATAACATAAATTCTAAAAAGAACAGCAGTTGCTTTAAAGACAAAGGTGACACTGCAAAATACTAATTTTATTTTTAATAAAAACTGATTTATAAAGCAACGTATATCATTATTTTTGTATTATAACTGTTTTTGAAGAAATGACTATTTTTCAAGGATGGCTTATACCTTTAGCGAAGATTGTACTTAGTGTTGGCAATCATACACGACTTAGTCCAATGGCGAACGCATCAGTGACACCAGCGAATACAAGTAGTTGTAGAAACTTTTGAAAAATTATGCATCTGGTGTTAACTTGCTAATTTCACAAACTTTTCTCAAGTATGGTACTCAAAAAGTTAATATAACAGCGCCTCAACTTGCCTAAATCCATCTTTCATATAAATGGTCTCGGAGGTTTAGGTGGTGCGTATCGATTGAGAACAAAAGTCCAAGTCCAACTCTGCAAAGGCTTAAACGGATACCAGTCGCTTACGGATGAGGAATAGTTAATCAGATAAAGAGGCCATTTTGAGGCAGTGCTTTATCAATTTCGAATTCACATCCCCTTGTTCAGAATTTGCATCACCCATTTCGAAAAGAAGTGAAGAAAAATAAATTAAGTATACATGGCATCTTTGTTGCGGCCAAAATCTCAACCTGATAATAATCTGCGCAAGCGTTGGGTGATTTGCATTTGCATATCAATAATTTTTAGTTTGTGAACAGTCAACATGAGTGAAAAAAATGACATCTGAGGTACGAGTACTGTTTTCAGTTTCTATAAATTTTAGACAATAATGTGATGCGGAAAAAAACATGTGTAGAGTTTTTGGAAACATGCCAAATGTGGTTTTCTTAAATCCCTTCTGTTGACTTTGCATTTAAATATGCAACTTTATCAAAAAGAACTACTATGCAATATGATCCAGACAAATGCTACATCAGCATTCATATTGTAAAGCTGGATTTACACTTTTTAACCCAGTACTAACATTAGATATTAATATCTATCAAACCAATTGTCAGTAGTCTTTGCAATTTTATTGATGACAAACACGCTTCAATAATGTTTAATATTTTTTAGAAATTTGGTTTCAAAATTATGGCTATTCGCGCCCAACTAAAAGACCACCTGCACCATATACTCGTAACATCCGACATAATCGACCATAAGAGGCCGCTATTCGCCGTATTATTCACCGTTTTCGCACAACATTTTCTTTGAAGATGTAGGAGAATGTGTTGCAGAAGATTCAAATTTATCGATTCATCATCGTTAGGAACAGCTTGCTCTATATCCGTCCACTTTATGGAAAATTTTACGCGCAAGCATTTTGGTTTGCAGCTTGCAGAATATTTTCTCTCGATTGATCACAAATAAATGGCAATTTTGTGAAATTGTATGCGTTCTGCTCAAATTCACCCTTTATTTGTGACCTTTCAGTTTAAGTAACATAAGACAACCGCTTTGGAACGCGTCAGTCGTGACTTCGAAATTTCATCAATGGATCACACCTTGCTCGTCAGAAAAAAGAGCTGATTATGGACCGCTTAGTTATTAAGAATAAAAAGTTAATTCTTTGTAAAAATTGTTTAAGAAAGAAAGCATTTTTTATAAATATTACAAGAACGTAATTTAATATTGTAGATTGCCTAAACAAAATAAAATCATAATTGCTAATCATTATTTGTCAGCTTAATATTTTGTACACCCAAATTCAGATGAGATCTTTGACCAACAGAAATTTTATAATCGTTCATTACAACAACACAAGATCACAAGTGGCTCAAAAAATTGTTGAAACGGGAAATTTGAGAAATTTTATCCAAACCACAAAATCTCCAGATATTTGACCATCGAATTACAAAGTTGTTGTTGATCTTTACAAATCTTGCTCTAAAAATGTTATAAAAAAATTTAAATTCTGGAAAGTCCTGAGAGGGTAAGCGGGTACATCAATCTTATAAACGTCCTAAGAAGCTAAAAAACAAGACTGCATCTGCGTTCCAATTTTCAGCAAATGAACAATAATGCCTCATTCTTACAAAAAAAGGAAACTGCTACACCTATTCCACTATGTGGTAGTCGAATTCATAAATTTGTATCTCCTTAATGCCAGTGATTCATAGTTTCGAATTTTATTTAAAAAAAATCTCTAACTTGTATGTTTCAAAATCTGTTTTTATTTTTTAATTTTCTCATTGATCATGATCAGATTTTGCGAGGGCGGATGAGCAGCATCCGACAATATACAAGAATCTACTGAAAAGCATAGATGACGCCAAAGTCAGTCAGAAAGGTCAAATATCTTAAAAAGAAAATGCCCAAAAAGTTGTACGAGTACTAAAAGAGATCCTTACCTGATTTTTGGCAGCATCGCCAATTAACCGCTCCGTATCGTTAAACGCCACATAACTGGGCGTTGTGCGATTGCCCTGATCGTTGGCAATTATTTCGACCTTGCTGTGTTGCCATACGCCAACGCACGAGTATGTGGTTCCCAAATCGATTCCAATCGCTGGAGTCTTACCCATTTTTGTTCGGTTTCTATTTTTTGCACAAAACGTTCAACTGCAATCACTAATCACTTCAGATCACTGATCTAATTTTACGACGAGACGATTGAAAATTATCTGGCTATGCTATTATTCGAGTAACTCGATTTCAATTAATTTGCATAAACTAGTCAATTTCAACTTAACGAGTCTACTGTGATAAATTTAAATCACTGACTTGATTCTCTCTGATCACTGGATTTTGAATTTCAACGAAAGAACAAACAATTGTACGAGTAATTGTATCTGAAAAGTGAGTATTGAATTATCGCACGGAGAAGCAACCGTCCGTTTGCAATAGAACGCGCAGCTAGACTAAGTATCCATTCGATTAAAAAAGTGTATTTAATGTTTGGAAAAATCTATCTCTAGGTATATCATCTGAGCGGGATCACTCTTGAAAATTCGCGAAAAACAATTTCGTTTCTGCTATGCAAGATATAAAATAAAATTTTATTATGAGTACACTAGTCGTGCACATATTCATATGTGAGATATGAGATATGAATGTGTGTATGAGAATTGCTTTTGGTCAGAAGAAAATTCACAGCATTCGAAGGATGAAAATCTATAGACGGCATCCGATGGACGGACGATTTTCCCTCGGGCGAACGAAATTGGACGATTAGTAATAAAATGGAAAATGCGAGAAAATTGTTGATACTCCATGATGTCATCAAATGTAAGATTATTTAAATATGTTATGGGATGCTCGAGTATGTATTTTTGTCGGCATTTTCAATTTATTTGTTTTTATTCATAGAAAAGTGATTCTATTTTGGGAATTTCACACGCCCGCGCCATAAGGACGCTGCATATAAACGAGGGCCAGTTGAATGTGTTCATTTACGGTAAATAGTGAGTACAGGTGGATCAACAGGAAGTTGATTATCTTTCGTCATTGGTAGGGATCTCCTTTGTAATACTTATTTGTGAGCATTGAAAGCACTTTTGGGTTGGAAGAAAATATCGAAAAGTAAAATCTCTATTATTCCGATAGCATTCAATAGTTTTACGATGAAAACTTACACATAATCTTGTGCAGTAAAAATGTATCCCATAGTGCTCCGTTTTAGCCAATTTCGATGAGAAACCTTAGAATCTGACACAGATTTATCTTGTACACGTCAGGGCAGGTATACTAGCTAATAGTTTTCAGAATACCTTGTGATTTTTCCAGGATTTGTTAGTAAGCCTACTTTAATAAAAGGCCGCCAGATGAGTTTATGAAGTTAATACAAACTGAACATAAATTATAACAAAATCAAAAACTTCATGACAAGGCAGTTCAGGGTTGTATAACTGGGCTTAAACTAACAAGCCTCTCTAGTTAGCAAAGTTGAGCATACCAAGTTGGTTGAGGTGCTTTTTCAGCTTTTCTAGGCCAAACAAATATCTCTACGGAGGTGTGTTTGGCATAATTGGTAGCAGAAAACAAAGCTTCATACTACCTACAAGTTATGCCTGGGAACTGTTGTGTTTTGTCCAATTCATCAAGGCTGGGTGTCTCTTTTTGCTGACAGCGTGTACTCGGTTTTGTCCTTATTTACAGCTAAATGCAGTTTGTCAGTTTTAAGCCTTCGCAGGAGGTCAGTTTTATTAGCTCTGTCGGATTTAAGGTCGAGTATTGTAAACTTTACTTTAATTTGGTCAGGTGGGCAGAAGTTTCAACTATCGTGGCTTAAACTGAATGGTCTATTCCGGAATAAATGTTCTAGAGGGCCTCCTACCTATCATTTGGTCGAGAATATCGCTGCCGTGATTGAAGATGGTGTAGTCTCCATCGATTGGCAATTGGCCATTATACGCACATCCCCCGGCACATTTTGGTGAAGGCCTTGAATATGCTTTCTTACAAAGTGCAAGCAGTCCAACAACTGATGGATGTTGACAGTGAATCGCGTCTAATCTACGCTCACGTCATCTTAAAGTGGATGATTTTGTGTCACTGCATAGTCTTGGAAAAAAGTCTTAAGTTACAAAGCAGAGACATGGTTCAGATACGAAAGGACTTACTGTTGACAAGCCCTGCAAACCAATCAAGAGCAACGAACTACGGACATGCACGTGGATTGTTAGGTCCTTTAATATACATGTGCAGCCGAACAGCGAGTGGAGGCCCCGGACTACTGTAAAACAGATATTATCGCCATCCAAGAAATGCGATGTGTAGGGCCGGACAAAAAGAGGAAAAAAAAACCATCTACTGCTACTTTTTTTATCGACAGCAAAAGCAACGCTTATTGTTCGAGTAGAGTAAGGCAAAAAGTCGGGTGGCGGATAACGACACCAAGCAATGAAGTAATGACTAGGAGCAATTTTCTAGCTATGTCATTAAAATTATTCTCGGAAGAGAGGGCATCTTTGGTAGTACTGTCGGAAGGCATAGCCTGCACGACAACACCTCCGCTAACGGATTCAGGCTAATTGACTATGCAGCGGGATGAAAAATTTTCATAGCTACTCACATCTTGATATTTTTCATCAATCAACCGCCAACCAATTGACCACAATGCGATCAACGCGTTTCGTTGTTCCAACACGAACGTTTCGAGGAGTCAACATCCACTCGGACCACTTATTTGTTTTGGCCAAGGTACGGTTGCGGATATCGCGAAGTTCATGTTGGCTCATGTCAATCGCAAGAGTTTGCCAAATCTTTTTCCGGTCAAGTTTCTCGTAATATCTAAAGAGGTCCTCTGGCGCCAGCTTCTCATCGAAGACCAGTGGCAACGCTAACAAAAACCCATCAGAGATTCCCCCAAGGATGTGTTTTGTTTTAATCGATAACCGCAATGAAACCACCGGTTTAACAACGAAAGGCTGCGGAAAGCTTTCGAGTATGTTCGTGCATACCAAACGCAGTTTCCGCTAGCGGTCGGCGATATGGAGTGCGATAAATAAAAGTTTTCGCTCGTTATGATATCTATGATATCCAATCGATTTACTTCAACAGTGCAAGTTAATTAATTGTATTAAAGATAGGATTGCAGCCATGCTGGTGTGATCAAGTCAATATCGGTATCGCACTCGCAATCGGTAGTGGCAGTATTTATTTATAACGACATGTCAGTTAATAGCGTAGACGAGGTTGAAGAATTCAGCGATGAAACTGGTTGGATTGGAACAGCATCACAAAAATAAAGTTCGAGCGAAGTGCTTGTCCTACCTTCCAATGTTGGTCCCCGATAAATGCATGAGGAAGCCCTTACTCCTGCAGACTAATATGACGAAGGCACGATCGGGGACCTATACCTCTATAGTTGAGGGAATCTTCTGTTTTGTGTACCGGGCGATACTTATCCATTCATCAAGAAAATCAATCGCCTTATGGCCTCACTAAAAGAATTATTTTCGAGCAGTATCATTTCCTTGGCTGTTGAACTTTAAGAGCAAACGGCGGATTTTACGGAATCCAAATTTGGCGAAGCTGTAACGATAATGAAGGTGTGTCGTACGGTGGGCCCCAACGTCATCCCTTCTGAAGTGTGGGTAACACTTGTAAGGCTTGGATTTGATTGGCTTGTGATTTTATTCAATAAAATTGTGAGAAGCGAGTAGTGACCGAATGCCTAACTTGTAGAGGAAGAGCTTTCTATTATCTCTGGATAAAGGCAAATGCTACGCTAGGAGTTTAAGAACGGGATGTAACATCAACGAGTCTTGCCATGGGAAAGAGTCCTTCCAGGCTGAATTCTGACATACTTTTACAAAAGGTTTTTTAGGTCGAAGTGCCGTGACAGAAAAATTAAAAAAAACAAAAAAAAACATTAATGAGTCCGAAACATCTTCTCTTCTTTTCGCTGCTTTCGATGAAAGCACTGCTATAGGTAATAGAACGTGATGGGCCTCCAAGCAACTCTCATTACTCGGATAAAGGAACTAGAAATTAAAAGGTAACGAATATACTAAGACCTTTGCCGATACTACTATCTACTTTGCCGATTTTCTCAAGAAGCAAACCCAACTCTTGACGTCAATTTCGAAGGACTCATTGTTCCAAAGTGCTAAATTTTGACAAATTTAGGCTTTGTCGTTAACCACCAAAGGAATGGCGATATTGCAAATAGTGTCAGTGGCTTAAATTGGCGTCAACAAGCTACTTCCACCGAAGTGAACAGACTTTCTTCAATGTACAAAAATAAAAAAACGGTAAACCTGGGACATAATATTAACGAGCCCAGCAAACGAATTTTGGTTATGAACTTGGACCCTTAGAATTTTTACCGGGGCGTAACCTTTTATAGCCATTCTGAAGGAACTCTCAATTGTTGACTTATCGAGACAATTATAACATTTTTCCCTGATGAAATACTGACACCTGATGACATGCGAAAGTTCAGAGATTGTCTTTATCACTGCTATAGTAAGCTGCTCTTAATGCATTCATGAACCCCACGAAATCAAAGATATTTCGAGAATGTAAGACTTTTCTGAACACAATCAGATTTTTGTTTTATATAAAATATTCTTTTTCAGCGATTAGACACTATAAATATAGCAAACGCGTGCCCATAGTAGTGTGAGATTCTTATTTAGTAAAAACACCTCCCTACGATGTTAATGTTTATATTTGACAGGTGACTTTTCAATTAGATGGAGATGGCGCAATAAGTTTCTCTCTTACAAAATTTGTAGGGCTGCATAGTTAATACGCCCGTTTGGTCGAATTTCGTGTTTTCTTACGAAGATTTTATTGTAATTTCGTCTCCGACAGTAGGAAGGTCTCGGTGTTCGACGGCGCATGGACATTTTCTCTAAGCTTTTCACTTTCAAAAGTTTGTGTAATATTAGCATTCGTTTTCTTGGTACAACCAGAAGGTTGTATACCATAGGTACACAACGGCTTAAGCACTTGCTGTAAGAGCAGCTCGTTTTCAATACTAAGCTTGGAATGTTTACCAATTAACCAATACATTTCTATCTAATAATTTTCGAGTTTCTTGTGTTTTGTTTGTAACGTGCGACTTCTATTTTAACTTTGCGTCGAGTGTTATTCCAAGGTATTCAGTCTCATTGACGGCAATCCTTCAGGCTCTTGGCAATTCATATACAATACTTTATCGAGAGTACTTTGCAGTTTCAATGTTGTTTCTTCAGTCATTTTACCTACCTCTATTATAGCAGTATCATTAGCAAACACAAGTAGAACGGTCTGCACTTCTTTTGGAGATACAGAAGTGAATGCAATACTTTTTTTCCGAGTCAGAAACGACAACTCTATTCTCGTAATATAGGTACTATGTTAGCATATTATACGAGGGTTGTTTGAAAAGTTTCCGACCGCAACGTAAAGATATCGGCACTCGTCAATAAAAGCTAGTGAATGCTAGTTGTGTATCTTTTGACAGTTACTGTGAGTGATGTGAGTGTTTTTTGTGAAAATAGAAAAAAATTGAGTATCGAGTTGTTATTAAATTCTTGTTTATAGAAGGCAATACGCCTACGCAAATCAAAAATGAGTTGGACTCTGTATATGGGGACTCTGCACCATCATTTACCACAGTGAAATTTTGGGCAGCTGAATTTACACGTGGCCGTAAGAGCTTAGGAGATGATGAACCTTCGGGATATCCAAAAACTGCAACCACTGACGATAACATTGCTAAGGTTCACCAAATGGTGTTAGACGACCGCTGAATTAAAGTGAAAGAGATAGTAGAGGCTATGAAAATGTCCAAAGAACGTGTTTGTTACGTATTAAATCAAGATTTAGAGAGGAGAAAGCTGTCCGCGCGTTGAATGCCGCGTTTGCCTACGTTAGACCAAAGACGTGTTCGAATGAACATTTCCAACTCTCTGTTGGCGCAGTTTAGGCGCAATAAATCAGAGTTTTGGCGCCGATTTATTACTGTAGATGAAACTTGGATACACCATTATACGCCCGAAACAAAAATTCAGTCAAAATAGTAGAGTGCAAAGGGCGACCCGGCATAAACTATTTTTTCGGCTGGGAAAGTGATGGCGACTGTTTTTTGGGATAGCAAAGGAGTTATCTAAATCAATTATCTTCAAAAAGGGAAAACCATTACAGGAGCATACTACGCATCATTACTTGCCAAGCTAAAGGCAGAAATTTATGAAGAACGGCCACATTGTACAAAAAGAAAATCCTGTTTCACCTGTTTCACCTCAGCGGTTGCCATGGCGAAAGTCCATGAATTACGGTTTGAACTGCTTAACCATCCGCTTTATTCACCAGATCTATTCCCAAGCGACTTCTTTCTGTCCCCTCATCTAAAAACTGCGCTTGGAGGACAGAGATTTTCGTAAAATGAGGAGACTATGTAGAAAAATAAAAAAAAAAATTGTGAAAAAATGTCTTGTATCATTGTTCGGTCGGAAACTTTTCAGACAACCTTCGTAAAAGTTATTGGCAGGACCACGACATCAAGGAATACACTTTAGCAAATCATTTTTTTCTTCTAAGGCTATCGGTGTTTCTATGCAACTGTTCAATAAAATCTCTTCACTTCTCTGGTTATTACCTTTTAGCTGTGAAGCTCTCAAGATACGTGTCTATTGTACGGGTTTTTGTAGCTTGTAATGGTCTCCCTAAGCAGCTTACATAGGCTATTGAAAGGTGTTTTAAGTTGTGGATCACGATTTTTTCGTCTTTGAAAGATGTCAATGAAGTGATCAACCTCAACCTCCAGTTGATAGGACGTCTAAAAACCTTCTCATTTACTGTTTCTGCCAGTTAGTCTTGGTTGATTCTTTCTATTTAATTAGAGTTTCACTCATTGTCAAAATGGCTGGAGAATAATCATTGTTCTCCATACTAGTTTCATACAGCATTTTATCTTTCTGTGAGATGCATCTTGAGCCCCAGATAATGTGTTTTGCATTGAAATCACCGCCAAAAATAAAACTAAATTTAAATATATTTTTTAATGGGTCTTATGAGTACCGTGATTTCTTGCACGGATTCGGGCTCTATTTTAAGATCTTCAATATGTTCAATGGACTTTTTAATATGGTAGGGAGGTTCCGCAACTCGCCTTTCCATATGAATGATTATTCTTGCACACAATCCTCTTTTCATATAATAAAATTATTAAATAGCAAGGAATCTGAATTTTAGAGAGAACCACGTTTTATTGTCAATACACAATGGCTTTTGACGTCATATGCAAAAATTATGGCACATTCACAATATGGCATTACCTCTGCTCTATCTGTTATTAAGAAGCTTCTAAATCAGGAATTTAGGTTAGGGCTTAACAGACGCAAAAACTGGGTGTATACAGGTAATTTGGGAAGTATGTATACGAAAAACAACCAAGTGGTCCGTACTAGGTCAGTAGGCGCACGTAAATGAAAGAGGACCTCAGTCAACTTTGCGTGTGAAACTGGAGGCAGTTAGCAAAAGATCAAGCTGGCTAGAGACGCTTGTTGACTAAGGACCCCGGACTGTAGCGCCACCTTAAGTAATAAGTAAGTATGTCGTGAAGAGTATATGGTGGTATCATAACGTCAAACAAAAAATAAAAAAATAAAACAATATTGCTTTTGTCCACCATGCACGGCACATACGAAACAGGCAAAGAAAGGGCCAACCATCGCATCCTTTTACAACTGACAAAGATTGGGATTGACTACTTTGTTAAAAAAAATTATGTTGCCCGTTATTCCCGCCATTGGTACTCTTCCACAATTTATTGAACATATCAGCTCTAAATGCTTTGTGTACCTAATAAGTCGCATTATGTACATCAAAAAGTATTCGCAACATGATTTAATTTAATGAAACCTCAAATTCAACATAGAGCTAAAAGACCTAATGTGTGCCTAGTGAATTACGACACCCAGCAAACTTGTTCCTTGGCATTGAGGAAAATCCAGTTGAAAAACTTCCGGTAGTAGGACCGGTGTCTAATCTTTATGGATGACATTGGGACATCACGAAAATTCTGTTAAAAGTGTGGCAAGTTTGTACGAGCACGTAACGTTTATTTGAAAGATATTTGTGTTCATTACTCAGACCTAGTTTACCGGTTTTTACTCGCAAATGATTCAAGTAAATAATTTGATAAAAATAATTGATGGCTATAATTTGACACACGAAGATTTTCTTGGAAAATCAATATTATTAAAAAAAAATCCTTCGAATAACGCCGCTTTGAAACATCGAAACCATGGAAATTGACATGTTTGGTCGATTGGCTTCTACGAATTCTATTCAAAAAAAGAAATGAGAATGGCTGGAAAAGGTAAAAAGAAACGCAATAGCAAAGATTCCACATCGCAATCCAACGGAAATGGTGAACCAAAGAAAAAAGGTAGCAAGAAAAAAGCTGCCTCCAAAGGCAAATCCTTTCAATGTGACATATTTAACGATGCTGCTATGGAAAATGCTTACTACGTGTGTCACAATGTTCAAGTTGGTGAAATTTATTTGAAAAACATTTATTAAATAATTAAATTGATTTTATTTAGGATGTTCTTAAGTCACGAGGATTCGCATGGCCTGAGGCACAAAAGAAAAAGAAGAAGGGAAAGCGTTAAAAAGTTCATTAGCTGATTACTTCGATATCTGAAAATAAACACTGAGATTTAAAACCATACAATCACGTCTTTGGATTTGTTTATAATCTATAAGTAACTTAAGACAATTTAATCCTTTAAATAGGAGCAAGTACAAAATGTTTAAAGTGATTGAATTGTTAATTTGTTTTATTTAAAAAGGAAGGGAAATTTGTGAGCCATCAGAGACAACAAAATGAACAATTCTATTAAAGATGCTCCTTGAGAGTCATATTTCAACAGCCTTAGTAATTGGATTTTCGCACTTTTAACACAAGATGAGAAGGCAATATAAAGATGATATAGTGGGTCATTCTATGACGGTGTTCTCTCAATTCATAGGCAGTATAGGCATATCAATGAATGGTTTCTATTCGGTTTTGTTAGGCAAACAAGCTTTTGCAAAAGATAAACTTTATCGGTCGATGTTTTTGGTGTGGAGAAAGGGTTTGGTTTCTCCAGCTTATTTTGGTTTGTTTCAGATACTTCGTTTTTGTCGTTTAAAAATGTATACTCTATAGTACATGTGCTTTTTCTGTTACTTGTAACTCGTTCGCATATACATATGCATGTTATTGATCTGGGTAAATATTTTCAGCTGTAGTCCAAAATTGGTGGTTGGGTGTTGTAGAAATAGGATAGGCACTGAGATATGTCAACCTAGCGATATCCAATGTTACAACTCCTCCTACACATCAATTGTGCTTATAACACCTCCTAGTGGTAACCCCGGGTACTGGTCAGTGTCCATCTGGACTGGACCTGCTAAACTTATAAGTGCGAGTGCTGACCAGCAGACAAAAATAGCAGCACTATAAACGGGAAAGCGGATGAATTCCCCCTATTTTTGGAACTCAGGCCAGTAAGGATTTCCGAGACCAAGTCAGGGTCTTCGAAAATAGATGGTGGCGGAAGAGCGCTTAATGAACCAACGGCAGCACTGACATCCCAGAACGGGTTACTGGCATCCGGCCCAACCGATTCCTCGTCCTAAAGGTATCAGAAAATGGAACTGGCCCTCCAGGTTGGGGGTTGTGTCGCCATGGAAAAAATTAAAAAAGTGCCTCGAACACGGACGGATCTACTGTTGACAACCCATGCAAAAGAATTAAGTACTTCGAACTTCGGATATGCGCATGTAATTTTAGGTCACTTAAGAGACCACGAGCAGCCGAACAACAAGCGGAGGTCCTAGACTGCTGCAGAGCAGACATAACCGCCATCCAACAAATGCGATGTGTTGGGCCGGACAAAAAGAGTATGAAAAACTGCGATTGCTATCGAATGCAAAACGAGCGGCTATTTGGATGCGGATTTGTTGTTGGAGGCAGACTTAGGCAAGAAGTCGTGAGTTTCCGGCATGTGAACGAGCGCCTCGTATTAATCCGCATCAAGGCTAAATTTACCAACATTAGCCTGATATGTGCGCACGCCCCCACAGAGGAGAAAGATGACAACACCAAAGATGCCTTCTTAGAGGTCTTGAACAAGACCTACGAGCAATGCTCTTACTATGACATTAAAATTGTCCTCGGCGATTTTAATGCAAAGTAAGGAAGAGAGGGCATCATTGGTAGCACTGTCGGAAGATATAGCCTGGACCACCTCCGAGAATGGATTCAGGCTTATCGATTTTGTGGCGGAACGAAACAGCACGCGGTTCCCCCATCTCGATATTCACACGGGGACTTGGAGAACTCCTCATCAATCAACCGTCAACCAGATTGATCACTGCAATCGACGCAAGACACTCCTCCAGTATTATGGATGTCCATACGTTCCGAGGAGGCACCATCGACTCGGACCATTACCTTGTTGTAGCCAAGGTACGGTTGCGGATATCCCAAACAACGCCAAGACAAGCTATTGCTGTGAGGAAATTCGACGTCAGACGGCTACAATCGTGAGAGTTCGCCAAGTTTCCGATCGAGTCTCCCTTAATCTCCTAAGAGGTCGTTTGCCGCCAGCATCAAACATCCAAGACCAGTGACAACACTGCCAGAAGGCCATCAGAGATGCCGCTTCTGATGTGCTGGGTTTCACTCGACCACCACAACGAAACCCCTGGTTTAATAACGGATGCCGGCTAGTATATGCAGCTAAGCAAAAAGCATGCAAAGCGGCACTGCAAAAAAATACTAGGATTGCTTATGAGCTTTTTGAGCGGAAGAGGAGAGACGAACAGCGGCTTCTCAGGAGGAGAAAGAAAGAGCATGAGAAGCGCGCTGTCGAGGAAATTGAGAGATGCTACTCCAGGAATGGGATTCGGAAGTTTTACCAAAAGGAAAAAAAAAAATACAGGGACTCGAACACAAAACCCAGCCTGTAGAGACGAACAAGGGAACATGGTAGTATAGTCGCAGTCGATGGTGAGAATCTGGAAACATAACTTCTGTAGATTGTATAACGGCGACGACGAAACAAATACCGCTATCAGCCAGAATGAACCTTTCAACCTGGATGATGATGACCAACAATTCCGCCCACCCGACTTGGATGAAGGGGACCATCTGAACTGCGCCAACTAAAGAAGCACTAGTCTTCTTTACATCGCCTACAAAATCTTATCTGCCGTATTGTGTGAACGACTGAAGCCGTTCGTCAACAACCTGATAGGTCCATATGAGTGTGGCTTCTGGCCTGGAAAGTCCACCATCGATCAAATATTCACACTACGGCAGATCTTGAAGCAAACTCATGAGCTTCAGATCGATACGCACCATCTATTTATCGATTTTGAGGCCGTGTATGACAGCATCTATAGAGACGAGCTATACAGATGGATAAGGCGAAGCGCTGTCATGCGATTTCTTCAACATCATAGTCGAAAGAATAGTGCAAAACTCACGCGCAAACACAAGAGGCACAATCGTTCAAAAGTCCGTCCAACTACTCGCATACGTCGATGATACTGACATAATGGGAAGAAAGCAGCGTGATGTCAGTGGCGCCTTCGCAAGTATTGAGACGGAAGCGGCGTAAATGGTTTTAGCGGTCAATGAGGGCAAGACTAAGTATAAGCCGTCAAGCAAAAAGGACACTGAACACCAACATCTTCGGTTCAGAACTTCACCCTTGACAGCGATAACTTTATGGAAGTTAAGGACTTTGTTTACGTAAGCTATGATATGAATTCAGACAACGACACCAGCGCTGAGATCAAACGAAAAATAACTCTTACCAATCGCTGCTTCTTGGGGCTAAGAAGGCAATTGACTAGTTAGGCCCTCTCTCGAACAACAAGAGTTACCCTATAGAAGACGTTAATAATCCCGGTCCTGCTCTATGGCGCAGAGGCATGGACATTATCAAAAATGGATGAAGGTGCTCTTGGTTGCTTCGAGAGAAAATTTTTTCGGGCGATCTTTGGTCCCGTCTAAATTGAAGGTGAATGGAGGAGGAGATACAACAATGAACTCTACGGACTGTACAGCGACATCGACCTAACCAGAAGAGTGAAGATCCGAGGACTGAGATGGCTGGGTCATGTAGAGCATATAGACACCAATGCTGCGATCCGAAAAGTCTTCGAATTCGCTCCCGAGGGACAGCGCAGTAGAGGAAGGCCAAGAATCAGGTGGCGCACGCAAGTGGAACTAGACCTCAGCCAACTTAGCGTGCGAAACTGGAGACATCTAGCACAAGAACGAGCTAGCTGGAGAAGCTTGTTGATTGAGGCCCAGGTCCACCCCGGACTGTAGCGCCACCCAAAGTAAGTCCAAAACTATACTCTTGTGTAGCGATATTTTATGCGTAAATTTTTTCATTGCCATTTCGATACGCCCCAATAGTGGTACCAAATTTGATTGATATACTCGTAGTTAATGTGTTATTGGATCTCAGGTGGCATATATTCTACCTAGCGATCAAAGTTCTTTCCATGGCACATAATATCATACCCTAACTACGAGTATTTACGCTGGAATCCACGTTTAAGCTTCAAAAAATAACTTTAAGTTAAAGAAAAGTTTACCTACTTTTGTCGGGGCTAATATCGATGGTTGTGTTATTTCTTACATATGGTATGGCAAATGTTTAAAAACACGGCCCAAGAAAGTTCAGCATAAAAAAAAAATAATTAAACAAACACTCTGACTCACTGTACTATATGTTGGTGCATTGGGATTGAAAATGTAATACTGTTTTCGATTATGCTTTGCTTCTATTCTAAATACAGTTAATTGTAAAGTGATTTTGACAATAAGCAAATGGTAATAAAACATTGAAGACAATTCACACTCTCTTGATTACCAATATTCAGTATAAAACTTAAAAAAACAGAATACCACGGCTGTGTAGCAAATTGGCAATCTGAATTTTCCCCAAAGATTTCAAAGTACGGATAGTGTGAAGAAATGAATATACAGATACGGCTTGAATTAATAGCGCTTTTGTTATATCCTGCATTTTTTCAGAGTGGTTTTTGTTTCTTTAATTTTGGTAAGCATTCACATTTTTTGCTTCGGTGTTGTCTTTTATTTATATTCTTAATTTCAATATTTGAATTTTTGTTAAATTGAAAAATTATCATTTTGAATTTAAAGATATACAATACGGGAGCGATTAGGGTAGAATGAAAGCGCTTTTGGCCGCGTTTATTATGGATTTTGTTAATGTCTGTGTATTCGTGGTTCCATCATCGAGTAGTAAGCGGCGTTCAACAATCTCTTAGGGGGCAGGAATACCAATATCAAAACAAGACATGACTCTACTTTAATAATTCGTTTCTAAGAGTTCTGGCATACCTACTTACTTAAGGTGTTGAAGGTTTTTTCCAGAGCTTAATTTTCTTATCCCGACATGCTCAATTCCAGCTTGTATCTACCACTTAATTTTTTATTTGGAGGTTCGGCCTTCCTAGAAAGCTGCTGGAATTCGGAAGCCGTCTAGCAAGAGGTTTTCGTCCACTCGTTTGATCATTTTTAAGCCTATCCAATTGAATCTCCGTATGCTTGCTGTTTGTATCATGCATGTACATATTAATGAAGTTTGCAAAGTTTACGGTTTTGTTCTCTAGTCTATTCGCCTTTCCCACAGCTTCATCGTAACCTTCCAGTTATTCACGCCGAGTTCGTTACACCTTCTTGCGGTTCATGTTACTTCTTCATCTCATTCGAAATCCGTTCCTTATACCGACATCATCGTAATCATTATTTTTGAACTGTCACTCATATAGCTCGTAGTTCTACATTCTACAAGATTAAAAGATTATCCAATTTTTTTTGCCGCAAAGTAGACTATGACGGACTAGTATATTCTTAAAGCAGGACTGGAATGATTAGGATCTTATTTATATATAAAATCACTTTAGTTGTTCGACAGTGAGAAGTGCTACTATGTTGCAGCACTGGTGTTGTTAGAAATAATAGCAGAACTATTGTATGCAAAGTCCTTAGCTATCTCAAAACATATTTGCCTGAACAAACGTTCTGTCCAAGAGGTCTGTATAGAATGTCTTTCTTTTTTTAGAAAACATGTATGTAAGTCAGCCTAGTTGACAGAAAAGCCCATCTTTCAGGACGATAGCACAGAGTTGTTGACGTAAAAAAGTAGTTAGATGTACTTTTAAAAATTGTGTAAAATGAAAATCCCGCGCGACCAAAGATTTCGACAAGGATACCAAAATTAAACATCGTTCTGTATAAGTCGCTGTTTCAGATCACGGCCCCTAATTACATATTTACTAACTTAAGCTGTGCAAAAGTTCGGGACGAATCTGGGCCACAACTTACAATACTCTCCAGTAAGCCTTATTCTCAGCTAACGGCCGCTAATTACGCACTCCAAGTCAGTGAAGGTCCCCTTTAACTTGTTCTTAGATCTAACTATGGTTAGAGCTTCCCCTATTTCGTTATCCGTTCGAGTTAGATTTGATGACTATGCGGATCGGAGCATAGTTGTTCACTCGTTCTACATGTCCTATTTTATTCTGCTTTTGATAGAGTCCATGCTTCAGCCCCATAAAGTAGAAATGGGATGATCAAAGCCTTATATAATCTCCTTACTTTTTCTACATAGGGCCTTACTACTCAACTGGCTATTTAGGTCAAGGAAACATCGATTGTTTTATTTCTGCTGAGGTGTCCTATCCAATTCGTGTCTCTTCTTACTGACAGCATCGAGTAAGTGGGTTTTGCCCCTCATTTGGAACCATTTCGATACTAGTTAATGCACCGGTGACAACAGCCGGCCGTCTCCTAATCATGTCAATATAATCGACGTCCAATATAGTAGAAGTTGCACAAGCTTTTGAAATATTGTGCCTCCATCATTGGGTTGTGAATTCCGCACAATTCTTTCAAGGAAGTCACATGACAGACTCTCAACTTGCTTAACAACTTTTTTGACATCGTAAATGGTCTCGGTTAAGTTGTTACCTATCTTGACTCAGCAGGGGACATTTTCCTTCATCATTCTGCATTCATCGTCTCTATAAATGCTCTCATAAGCAGCCTTAAAATTAATAGATTGATGGGTCGGTATCATTTTTCCAGGATCTGCTACATCAGGTTTTTCACGAAGGATTTCAGACGCTCGCAAAATATGGAAGGTAATACTTATAGCTATATAGTTGGTCCCTGTTTTGTTGATCAGGCAAATAGTGCTGAGATTTCATTCATGAGGCTCATACTCGTCTGACTAGATTTGAGAAATAACTTGGTGTATGTTCTCCACAAAGTCACTTCCAGCAGCTTTGAAGAAGTGAAGTTCATTTGTTGGATTTAAGTTTGTATACTGCTATCCTTATTTCGTTTAGATCAAGTGGCCGGAGGTTTTGGCTTTCATCCTCTTAGTTGAATGGTTTATTTTAATCTGCCTAACTTTGGGATGTTGGTAGCACTATTCTACGATCTTGATTGCTTCGCTGCTGTCGCAACCTAAGTTATAAGACAGCTAGGAGTTTTCCAAGCAATCTCCTCGCTGATCTTGTGCATTCTAGTGTTTCGTGGTTTTATCTTTATTAGTTAACTTTAATCCACTCAAATTCTGCGGCAATATCTTATAGAAATTTTATAGGGAGACATTTCAATCAGCTGACACAATACTACCACACAACAAGATTATCACTCCCAAGATGGCCCGGAGAACAATTCTTTAATAGATTTAGTAGACCAAGGCCCCCACAAATTTTGAATGCAGTGCAAGGCGCATATTATGATAATCCGGTGAATGACAGAGCTCCAGCTAAAGTCACTACCCGGAGGAGTATGGAAGAAGGATCATTTTGTCGCCGCACATTTGATAATCGAAGTGGATACTGCCTCCCAGCACATCAGTGCCTTCATATTGTACGGGAGTATCGTTTGCACGGGACAAGGATCGACGTTTGCACTCATAGAAGGAACATTCCCATCATCTGTTGTCCACTGGCTGCAAAGGACATTGATGATCCAAGCACAATGCGGATCAGTGCTAGGAGTAAGTACAAAAGATAAAAGATTGTCCACACCTTGACTAAGTTTTTGCGATTTAGAATGTCTTGAGTATCAAAGTGCTGCACGAGGAACGAAATTCACAATGTTGAGAAGTTTCTCTGGTAAGTATTGCGTCCGCAGTGTTCCGATGATCGTGGGTGGAGAAATCACACAAAGCGGAGAGTACCCACATATGGCAAGAGAAATAGTTTTCTTTCGATGATAACTTTTACAATTAAAATTTCAATTTCATTTACAGACTGCTGTTGGATGGTCACAACCAAGTGGAGAACCCAGATGGGCCTGTGGGGGCTCCTTAATAAGTGAACAATATATCATGACAGCTGCTCATTGCACAGAATCAGGTGGGTAGGTAATAGATCATTTAAAAAACCACTGAAGTTGAACTGAGTGTTTGTTTATAATGTATTTGCAGAAAACCACCCGACATAGTTAGACTTGGAGCTCAAAACCTAAATTCTATAACAAACACGGTACAGGATATAAAAATCTCAATCATCATTCTGCATCCAAAGTACAGACCTTCGCTGTACTATAATGACATAGCTCTGCTAAAACTCGCTAGACCAGCGACAATCACAGACCGGGTTCAACCGGGATGTCTATGGCAGCTGCCTATTATGAATGTACCTCGAGCTATAGCTGTGGGTTGGGGCCGCACCGAATTTCTTGGAGAAAAGTCTGACGAACTGATGAAAGTCGATTTAGATGTTATCGACCAGAAAATTTGTAGGGATATTTATCAAACTGAGAGGAGGCTGCCAAACGGCATAATTGATGAGCAATTTTGCGCCGGTTATTTGCAGGGCGGAAAAGACACCTGCCAGGGTGATTCGGGAGGGCCATTACATGCAGAGTTGCCGGAGTTCAATTGTGTAAAATTTATCATTGGAATAACTTCGTTTGGAAAATATTGTGCAGCACCAAATGCTCCTGGTGTTTACACAAGGGTTTACTCTTACCTGGATTGGATAGAGAAGATCGTCTTTAAATAAAGTAAAGTGTCTCAAGAGAATCGCTTGTGAAGTATTTCAAAATTCAATTCAGGTTTTTATCAATTTGACAAGATGTAGAGAATGTGATACTCGTATGTCAAAAAATGCAGCTTTACATGTATGTTTATAAGACTTAAGTTTCTGCAATAAAATGTAGTGTTTACGTATGTTTTGTTTAGCCTTAGAGTTTTGTTTTCTGAATCTCCCGAGATATGATATCGAATTATCTCAAGTCGATAGACTTGAAATGCTTTCCTCTGAGCCTTACCCTTGATACCGCTGTGACCTCAGATTCAGTAAATTAAGCCTTGTAAGGGGCTGTACAGAGTAAGAGCCTGTGAGTGTCCTTTCTATGGTTTTATCAGGTTGCGGGTACTAAGAGTGTGTGAGAAAGATGACAAGGATCGAGTATTAATACAGTTTAATTAAAAACGCCATGGACTTTAGAAGGAGAAAAACATAACAGCAATAGAAGGTTCCTTCTGCGTAGTATTTGTGTGACTAGCAAGAAGATGTACGTACTTTGCAGTGCATGTAAACTTATTAAACTGTAGCCCCGGTTCATACTTATTACTGGCTGGTTCATTTCGGTTTGTTTAAAATCAGCTGTTTCCTCTTCGTGCGTGACAGCCGAGCACTTTTTCTACTGCTTGTCGCTTGTTTATAGGTTGTGAAGAGGAACCTTTCCTAATTCTGGATACAATGCCTCTTCGGTAATCGCTGTCTCGTTTCTTTTTTCACAACTTTTATACAAAAGTTTAGCTCAAGCCTTATTTTATCGGTGTACATCGTCCACTTTTCAAAGACTTGCATTTTGTTTTTTACCGCCATTTTCATCTCATGGTCCCACCACGTTTCTTTATTTATGTAGGAGTTTTCGCACCGTTCCTACTTATTTCTTCGAAGAAGTTACACATACCTTGTGGGCTTAGTTCTTCTTTTTTTGATTATGCCACTTATGAACAAGTCATTCGATTAAATATAGTATAGCGTTCAGAAATGGCCCGTTTTTTGTCGATAGATCACATTAAAATCTTTTACACGCCATATGGCGTTATTCCAGCGTATATGGGAATATATCTGCGTTTGGTGTCGACCGCTGACGTATTTAAGCAAGCATTGTTCTTCCTTAATAAATAGCGTATAAAGTATAGTAAGTCTGTATACAGCTATGGCCCTATAAGTAGCACAAGGCGAAACAAAATGGACACTCACTATTTTTACTGTACCATATTGTATCCCTTTTATTTTAAACGCCGTTATCAGTGAGTTCATACCGCTCATTTACTTGAAGACTGTCATAACTCAAAAAACGTGAATTTTCAGCTAAGGATGCAGAATTATTCGTTTTATCTAGCTTCATATTGTGTAAATTTCATTTCATATTTATATCTTGCATACTCTCCCCGTTAGAAGAGAATATGCCGTAATTCATTTCATATGTACCAATAATCAATTGTCAACTTTAAACCCTTCTTCTTCTTCTTATCCTTTTATTAACCCTTTCCTCGTTATACGAACTTATGCGTAACGAGTTTCCCATTTTTACTGCATCGCTGCTGCTCCGCTTATGGGGTTGGCTAATGTCGCAGACCGCAGAACGCGTCTACATAATGCTCGGTCCTGGATCGCTTCAGTGGTAAGCCCCAGGCGTTGCTGCGCATTTGCCATCTGAGAAATCCAGGAATTCTTTTTCCGACCTCGTTTTCTTACAGTTGGAGTGACCGTAGTTGATAATGCCTTTTTAACCGGATTTTCCGCAGATCTTCTTTGAACGTGGCAATACCAACTTATTCTATTCGCCTCAAGCTGTTCGGTTACCGAATTCTTTATATGTAGACTTCCTCTTATACGGGTAGATCTAATACAATCGCGTTTAGTGACTCCACTAGACATCCTTAACATTTTCATTTCCGCTGCCGTCATTTTGTTTTTAAACGCTTCGTACATTGTCCAGCACTGTGAACCATATATAAGAGCTGGTCTAACAACCGTGGTGTAGAGTTTCCCCTTTAATTTAAGTGGAAATTTTCGGTCGCAAAAGATTCCCGAATTTTCCCGCCATTTCATCCATCCCACACTCACTCTGTGGTTTACGTCTTCGTCACATTTCGCCCGTTTTCTGCAAAATCACATTTTTTGAGTTGTGACAGTCTTCAAGTAAATGAGCGATATGTCAAATCTGTTGCTTCATTCTTTGAAGTGTTCTTTGTGGCTGGACACCAAAATAGCACAAATCGTGGTAATTGGGATATCTATTAAAATAATTTGTGTTGTCTTACTTTGTTTTTGATTTATTGTGTTTAATATAATTTTTTTTGGTAAGAGGTAAGCACTACACTTCCGAAAAAGGAGCTCAAATTATGCTCTCCATCAAGACGGCAAAAAAAAACAGCTGAAATGGCCAACAAAGTTAAATGGTCCAGAAAAATGGTTTATAACGCTATTAAAGTAGTAAAAGAAGATCAGATTCATTTAACTCGTTGCAAAAATCGCCATCCAAGACAAAAAAAAACACGTTTCTGATGAATCGAACCATTATGCGGAAGAGCAGAAGGGATGCTTTGAAGTCATCTCGCGAGATATGGAATGAAACCAGGGATGAATTTGGCTTAGATATCTCAAGCCGTTCCATTAGAAGGAGATTAAATGCAGCTGGCCTTTTTGAACGCATCTTCAGGAAGAAACCACTTATTTCCAAAGAAATATAGAAAACCATTTATTTTTTGCAAGAACTCATCAAAATAAGGACCTGCAATTTTGGAAAAGGGTACTATGGTAAGACAAAG
Organism: Volucella inflata; assembly: GCA_928272305.1. Lineage (NCBI taxonomy): Eukaryota > Metazoa > Arthropoda > Insecta > Diptera > Syrphidae > Volucella > Volucella inflata. Next base: position 143,265,714 of record OV743716.1, on the reverse strand, counting down.
GTGAATAGAATTGGGCCAGACGGAAAAACATTTGTGCATCGCCAAATAATGAAAGCCTTGGATCCCAAGTACACCTAAAAAACGATTAAGCATGGTGGGGGTAATGTCATGGTCTGGGGTGCATTTTCCTGGCATGGAGTAGGGATCAATGGCAAAATAAACAAATTTCAGTATTTAATATAGATATACTGAAAACTGCAATGGAGCCCTACGCTTTCGAGTTTTTGCCAGTCAATTGGATCTTCATGTATGACAATGATCCAAAGCACTCAGCTAAAGTGGTGGAAGATTGGTTTTTGCGGGAAAGTATTGACGGTCTTGACTGGCCAGCCCAAAGCCCCGATCGTAACCCTATCGAAAATGAATGGCATGATGTAAAGCTTAAAATTGGGCAACAAAATTATAAGAACAATGATGAGTTATGGGAGGGAATAAAAGAAGCTTGGTATTCCATTCCGAAGAATAGATGCAATAAGCTTGTAGAGAGTATGGAAAGGCAATGTCTGGCTGTAATTCAAAATTCAGGCTGTAGTAACAAGGACCGATAAGGTAATATCAAAATCAAAAGAGATACTGAACCATGTATTCATTATTTATTAATTATTCATATTCATATTTCATATTCCCTAAGTTTTTTCCTCAAACATTCGCTGAATATGAAGATATCCTTTTACTGAAGTAAATTTTATTTCTGCTTTACTTACGATTTCAAATGAATAAGACTTTTTTAGTATAGTACAAGTACAATTTGAAGTATACGGATATTTCTATTACGAGCCAATTTGTGCTAATTGTATGACCATAGCTGTATGTCAATTGCATGAACTAATAATATACCTTCACCTGCTGCGTTTCTTGGTCGGAAGTATTTTCTTATACTTCGTTTCGAATTCAACTATCATTTTTATTGCCATTGAGAGTTTTGATACGACAGTACTAATTCGCCTTGATTGTTTCGCAAGGTTAAAGAAGCTGACAAAATGTATACTCCTGGCACCCCACGAAACAGACAGCAGTACCTTCATTGGATGCAAGTCTGCTTTTGCCGCGGGTTCAGCACATTCACCCGCCTGTTTTAGTTGCTTCTTCGTTGCCAGTTGTTCAACAGAATCCACCTCTCATCGCCTTTTAAGACGCGATCCAAAATGTGGTTTAAATGGCATGTAAGCAGAAATCTGGCTATAAAACCCCGGTCTAGTTTATATTTTCCTTCAAACAATGCAGGAATAAAGTTTTTTTTAGATAGGAAAATGCTGACGAGTGGTCAAGTGGTCGAGTATTAAGCCTCTCAGCAATCTTCTTAGTTGAGATTTCGCAAGGCCGTAGAGAACGTGGTTGATCGTCCACGGCCATATCACCGTTCCGAAAACTACCAAACAACTTCTTAACAGTCCTTAGAGCAGAAGCACAACCCGAATAAACGCCCTAAATGTTTATTGCTGCAGTTACAATACTCACTCACTTTCGGGTTTTAGCGATAAAATGACTTCTGATGCCAAGACCTATCCACTGGTAGACTACAAGTCCATAAAACTAATAATAGTTGCGTCATACAGCAGACTTTCGGCCACACATAAAGATCGGCCACGAACTTTTGCAATGATCCAATATAAGCTATTTCTGCATGACAACCTAGACGATCTTTCTTTGTATTGTATACTTGCTTGAAACAGTCAAAAATTGTTTAAGCAGATAATTAACAGCAGTTTCATAAGAAATGGTCAGAAGTGGACGAAATTAATGCTTTATGACCGCATTAGATGTTATACAGAACGCTTTGAAAAACGAGGCACCAAGAAATACTGTGTTATTATACTGGAACATAGAAACGATTTATGGTCTGCCTTAATCAGATTAAAATACCTTTGGCAATGGATTAAAGGCTGGGTTCTTATCCATAAACATGCGGCAAGCAGAATAACAGAACAATGTTCCAAATTCCACTCTGCACTCTAAGAATGCAATTGAAGCGAATGATACAGATCGAAGTCAATGAAATGTGGAAAGCATTCCAACCTATCAAACTTAAAGACAATTACGGCTGCAATAGCAACAAGTAAGATTCTGTTGAAAAGCAAAGAATAACGAGCATAGGTACCGTTGGTTAACTCACCGGCCATAATCTCCTATGGGCGCACGCAATTCAGTTGCACCGCACAGCTGAGGACTCCTGTAGAGGCCGTGTGGACGTAGCTTCGGGTGCCACTGATCCAGACTCAGAAGTTTGAAACAGAGAACTTTAGAAAAACACTGTTTTCACAACCTCTCACAGCTATCTACTCGGGCATTACAATAAGTCTGTCTATTCAGACCTATAAAAGTGCTATGAGGTATATGGTGCCTTTGGCTCCTGATACCGCTTCAACCCGCAAACCAAAAATGATAATACCACAAATGGTCCATATTATAAACCCGTCTTAGAAAATGTAATTTTCATTTGATCGAGCCGCCCACATTCGATAATATCGTTGCATTCACCTTCAAAACGGGGAAAACTAGACTATTCTATGTTTTAAAGTAGAGCACATACTCAGACCGTACACGTAATGCGACCTTAAAATAATTAAATCGTGTAGAGTAACGAGAGACACAAAACAATCCTTTTTAGTTGTAAGAAGTTTAAATTGAATAGTCAGTTGAAGTATTGCTTTGTCAAGATCGGTGCCACGTTTTACTCATAAGGCTCAACCAAAAATAATGGAAACATGAGCCAATACTGAGCCATAACTGAACGAAATGCTTATGTTTCCCCATGTTGGGGGAATGCCTTTAGTTAAACGATTCTGACTGCAATTTCTCCCTTAATTTTAAGTCAGATGAAGAAATATCAAAAATCAACTGATTTGCCGGTTATGATTTAAATGGAAATTGTACTTCATAATTAATTCGTTGTTATTTTCATGTAAATAAAAATGTTATTTAACGCAAATTTTCAGAGAAGGAATTATGAATTGGATGAATCGGAGGAAATCATGCAGCCCTCCCTAATCAGTGTTGTATAATACTTCATATTTTTGCGACACAATCTTTCTTTTAGCAACGCAAATTTTGTAAAATAGAAAAAATGGTTTACAACAAAAAGAATAACTTGACCTTTAATGTAAATGAATTTACTTTCGCAGGACAAACTAGACTAAACTAGAGGAAACATTTCCTTATGTTACTTCAACTGGACAAGTTGCCCATGATAGAATTTGAAAACGTTTCCATCTGTCACGTCATGTTGTCATTTATTTTGTGTTCGTGTTTTGTATTTGTGAAATCTTTTAATTCGTTGGTAATTGTTGTTTCTAATACGTGTTCAGTTAAAATGTCGAGAACAAATATTTTAGTTGTGAAATAGGTGCTTGTGATGTTTTTAGAAATTTTCGTTTGAAGAGAATCGTGCTTTAAAAAACGTAAGCAAAGCAATTGTGGACCACAAAGTAGGATTCGATTGATGGAAATTTTCAGTCCCATTTTACTGTTTCATTTCATTGCCTTGTTTAGCTATATATTAAAACAATACTTTATATTGTACACTTTTTACTAAATATTGAAAGAAAAAGAATCAACACAACAAGCTCTTTCTTTTACATTTCTTAAAGCTCAATTTGGTTCAAGCCAAAACTTCTAAGCACTTCATAAGCACCTATTTCGCAACTTACATATTTGTTGTCGACATTTTAACTCAACGCCTATTAAAAGCAACAACTACTTTAAGAAATTTTCCCATTTAATTTTGAACTGAATTTATCTAATTTATTTCCGCACACAAACTGTCTGGAATTCACCTAGCAATATGTATTATTAAAAAAAAAGGCAAAAAACCGCAGTAAGAGCAGTTTGGATGATTTTGCTAATTAAATATATTTGTTTCTTTCTAATATCATTTTTTTTTTTTTTCTTAAAGAAATTACACCTTTTTCGCGAAAAAAACAGATATTTTTGAATTATTAAATTGAAAACAGCTGCTTATCTGACAAATTTTCGTAAGTAATGCGATGAGACGCATATTATGGGTCTGCCTTGCCATGACCATGTATATAGTGATGTCATTGAAATATTTTTGCATTATGTGACATACTTTGTTGGATTTACAGGCAAGATCCATACCATCATATGCAGATCGGTTAGAAAAAAATGATGAAATTTGTGCTTTAGTTTGTGCAACTGTAAGGGGTTCAATGTAATTTTATCAAACAAATCTGTTTGATAATTTTGGAAAGGGTTCAAATCTGTCAAATAATTAAAACAAAGGTAAACCTTTTTAATAAAATCAATACATTTATTGTGATGTATCAACTCCCTGTATATGCCAAAAACAAATTCAATCTCTCAAACGACATCAGCGCCACTTTTCTTACGACGTTGGGCATTTAGAAATTCGTTTATGTTTTAAAGTGTGGTTAGCGATTGGGCAGTGTTTTTGTTCGTTTGCCGGGGTTTTCATATTTTTTTTTTAGCTAGAAACAATTTAATATAATTTAAACAAATATATGATATCCTTTTCAAAGAGCCCAGTGTCACAATTACATCGTCTACATCGATGTAAAGAAAAGTTTAAGCAGTATACGTTTCTAGGCAAAATATCGCGAGTTCATTGCCTGGGCGCAACCACTTTTTCTTAGCAAAAAAGCTAAAATACTAGAAAATATTCCAGGAATTAAGTTGGCGATATTTAAACAATTTCGGATTGTTAACCTTTGGACGGTAAGACATGAGCTTGTGAAATTTTTGCAAAACAAAAAAAAAAAAAGTTGGGTTTTTGTTTGACATATTCTTGAAACGTATACATATAGACGATCACTGCCTGGCTTTGGAAGTCAGGAAAAAACAACTCTGAAATCAGTTAAATTGAAGCAACGGAGTTGTCAACTAACTTTTTATCAATATGCACAATATTGGTGAATTGCTTTCACCAACAAAGTACGTAATTTCGTTTAGAATGTTTCGGAAAACAGTACAAAACATCTAACATTTTTTCTATTCAGTTCTCTTAGAGATTACCCTGTGGAGATTCCACTTCAGTCTGGATATGAGGGCGAAATGTGGTAAGTAAAAATATTCAGAAGTAGGTGATTGAGACTGCGAGGATGACGTTATAATTTATTTATGTGCTTTTTAAATTTCCGCGCACTGGACGGGACGTATTTCGTATCAAGTTATTCACGAGTCTAATTTAAGATTTTTTGTTTTTCCATTTTGTCTAATAGGATAAGCCATCCCAGTAATGACTTAGAAGATTTGCGTGGAATTAATGTAAGTGTTATTAAGTTTTTGAATTGAGAGTTTTTTAACTTTATCTTCTCTATTTCAGTCGCAGGACCTTCTTGGATGTGGCCCAGAAGTAGTGAGTAATAATTTTGAATTTTGAGTTTAAAAAATCTACCACTAGTTTCTAGTGGATATTTGTATATATGTACATATGTACGTGTAGATTGGTTGTCAAGCTGATACTGTGATCTATGTTTGAACATTGATCTATTCGCAATTTTATCAGATAGAAAATGGCGGATAGACTAGGAGCGGATTCAAAACTAAGTGGCATTTTTCAATATCCTGCATAGATTTGTTTTGCGTTCAAAAACGTCGTGTTGAGAAAAAAAGTACTAATGTTTAATCATAGATTTGTTTTTTCCAAATGTTTTTTTAGTTGCTACATTTTTGTACTTAAAAAGTCACAAAGTATTTGTGATACGAGAAAGCCAATTGGAATGGACTTAACGGCGTTAGGATTTTTAGCTAATCGTTATGTTTCTTTGTTTACGTGGTGGATGTCGCTTCTGATATGATCGCAAACACTATTCTCTTTGGAATGAGATTCCTTATCACTTCTCGTATGAAGAGTTCCAAACCAAAAGAAAAGACGATTCGAACTTTAGAGAAATTACCAGGATTAGAGAACTTTTTTTTCGGTCGTATTGGACGCGTCAAATCTTCAAAGAGCCGAATCCACTTTCGCACTAGGGCTAGGGCTTATTTACATAGATAGTGGTACAGCCCGGGGTGGACCAGAGCCTCAGCTAACATGTCTCTTCAGCTAGCGCGGGCTGCCTCCAGTTGCGCACACGAAATTGGCTGAAATTTAATTTTACTTGTGTTCCCCACCCAAAAGAAGGTCTTGCTTTATTGCGTTGTCACTCTGGGCTGGAGTCTTTCGAAATTCCGAGTTCTGACATTGGTATCCATGCGTACAATGTGACTTAACCATCTAAGTTAGCGTTTCTTGAATAAAGTTTTTTTGGTTGCTCGAGAGAGACCTTTACTACTCAATTTCCTTCCAGGTCCAATGAAGCAGCGGTTCTTTAGAGCGAATCTTTCAAAGATTTCTTTGCTGGTGCAGTCGAGATAAAATCTCTTACTACCTACCTTAAAGTAGTAGCTGCTTTGGAATTTGGGCGTTAACATAACAAATGCGATTTTTAGGAGACTTATTTATCTGTAATTGCCGTAGTCCGTAATTGCAAACATTTTCAGTCGACACAAAATCACTTGAAGGCGCACAAATTATATATAAAAACTAGCGACCCGCCCCGGCTTCGCACGGGTGTAACTTAGAAAGCAAAAGATGTGAAGAATGTTAAGTACTGCCTTTGATTATTTGTTACACAATATGAACAAATTTTGTTGTGTGATACGCGAAAGAGCTACGTGTAGCTGTGCATGGGAAAAGCACTTAACGCTTAGGTCTAGGTCTGGGTCTAGCACGGTGTCTATAGAGTAATATGTCTGCGCTTGTGTATTAATTTAAGAGATAATCAAGTCGTCCACTTTACCTACTTGAGTGTTAGTAGATGGAAAATAACTCTTTTCATGAACCAAGTTACAGTCGTAGAACTTATATTATTAATTTCTGGATAAAAATGCAAAGGTTTAGATTATCTAGATTAATTCTTCCATTGTTTTGTGACATCTGTCCATTTCTTATTTTGTGTACTGATATTTGTTTTGAGTTCTAATCTATTCACACACGGCCAGAAAAAAAGATCCTTTCAATGAAGCATTGATTTCATCAGCACGTGTCCCTCTTGCTACCACTGGTAATATTTGCCAAAAGTTACCAGAGAAAAATATCGTGCATCCATCCATGAGTGAATCCCTACTGCGAAAATTGAAAACTTGTTCGACATAGTGGCTTTGTCCTAAACTATTAATGAGCAGTCACGTATTAATCTTCCAGTGTATTACTTTGTCTTGAAATGCTACGAACAGTGCTAGTGCTAGTGTCCTCAGTAGCAATTGTTTGCGGAAGTTTGAATGCTGCATGAGCTGTTCGGCCTACTTCTAAAAGTGTAGCTGCAATCCCGGCGGATGCTACAGCTAATGCAATTTTGCCAGTAGATCTTACTTTTCCAAGGAGCAAGTTGATAAAAAATGTTTTTCATGTTCCTCCAGGAGCATCAAGAAAATATAACTTTTCTTTGTTTCTGTCAATTTATGTTAATAACGCATCGTATACTTTTTTTCTATCTGTGTATGCTCATGCGATGTTCATCTTGAGCTACAGTTTGTTTAAACATTTTACACTGATCGTAGGAAATCGCAGTTCAAAATACGAGATGGATTTACCCCAAAGTTCTTCGACTACCTTATACAACGCTTCATCAAAAATATGGTATGTTGATCATAATCTGACATTAACTCTCGCCGTCGTGGATTCAGTATATCTTCGGCCATATTTTGCTCATATTTGTTCAAGAGAGATACAATATCGGTCACTTGACAAATCGCTTTAAAAATGGCAAACAAATATCTTAATGACCTCGATGAACTGCAAATAGTAGCTTCCGTTAATGTGTTGTCCCATTAAGAGTCGTCTTCCAAGAGACCCGTCACTTTCCATGCTGCTTTATAGGTATTATTAGTTACTCCTTGTGTAATGGACCCTCCCAAGATCATCAGTTCTTTTTTAACTCCAGGGAAACTTTCAACTGGAGTCCCTTGTTTGATCCGGCCTAAATTTTGTTCACCAACCATACCGGCAGATTGACATGTGACCCACGTTTCTGCAGTGTACATGTGGCAACGTTGTACAACGTTGTATCCAGGGATACAGATAGTCTAGTGGGCGCTGGTCCATTTACCCCAACTGACCTTACTGTAAAGCGCCTACACACGGGCCAATTTCAGACACAATTTTTGTAAATGAGGCACTAAAAACTGGGTTATCATTTGAGATGCCACGAATAGTGATTTAGCCGAATACCGAATACCGAATATTCGGCGACGCTCTAGGCCGAAGCGCCGAATATTCTGCAAAAAAGTTTTATAAGACATACGAGTATGTACTCGTATGCTGTACATGCGTGCCGACAATTCGGCAAGGAGTTTAAGTTTATTTATAAATTTATCAGTGTTTTTACACTGAGAGACTGTTTTTTCGGAAGCTGGCATTATTTATGAGGAGAAATGCAATCTTTTGCTACCCGCAAATGATGAAAATTTACCGCTGATTGATTTTTATGAATATAATGGATATATTCTTGAGTTACACATGCGTTTTTTTGTTCATGAATTGATATTCGGCCGAATACCGAATATTGAAAAAAGTGGCCGAACTGGCCGAATACCGAATAGTAGCCGAATATTCGTGGCATCTCTAGTTATCATGTCACGATAACGAACACCATTAATCGTTACTGCCTGGCCAGCCGCATTTTCGAAGAAGAATGGTCCGATAATGCCTCCAGCCCAAAATCCGCACCAAACAGTCACGCGTTGTGGATGCATTTGTTTTTCAACAATTACTCGTGGGTTTTCGGAACCCCAAATGTGACAATTTTGACGATTAACGAAGTCATCAAGATGAAAATTAGCTTTATCACTGATGATGATTTTGTTCGACTGTAGCTGACAAATCTTCATTATTTTAAAAATATTGCTCAACAATGAAAATGCTTTGTTCTTTCGTATAGCGCACTATTTTTACTAACCCTGAAATGTCAGCTGTGCTCATAAAAAATGCGTTTTTTCAGTTAAAAAATCATATAAACGACCCAATAAGGGACTTAGGATACTACATCCTATGTAATACCGCTACTCACGACAAATCGATTGATATATATATTGTTGAGGTACCGTTACGTTTTACTCCCTACTCGCGGACAAACAGAAAAATGTATAGAGATTAGGCTGATGCGGAGCTCTAAATAGAAATGTTGGTTCTACCCATCTCAGCCACAGCAATGTTGCTATCATTCTACAGAATTTACTTTAGTTTAGTTAGTCTGAGGGGAACGGGGTTCCATCAACAGCTCTTTACTAACCATTCTCTTGTGATAATATTTATTCGCTCAACATAGTTCGGCAATTTAATTTGTTATGTCGTTAGCCCATACAACTAATTTTTGTACCTTCTTCAAATCTTGTTTTTTTTTTTTCAAACATGAGCGAATGTCACTCTGAGGAACATGTTTTTCGAAGAAGCTATTCTTACGTTATTCTTACTCTAAAGATACAATGGGTGACAATAGTGCTTCTTTGCTTAACTTCTTTAGTGATGTCACCTGAGTTAGTAGTGAGGTGTAGAAATACGAAGTCATAACCCAGCTTAGAGCAATAGGATATTGCGGCGTTCTATCTACCCTGACGCTCGCGCTATTACTATCGAAAAATATGCATTTATTTCTGTTGAATACGATAATCATGCCTATCGCTGTGCGCGATGAATGATTTTATTGTTGTCATCAACATATTTTACAATACTATATGTCGCTAATGCTATCCCTATCGCAATCACGCCGCTCTGAATCAGTTTTTTTTTGTAGCGAGGTTTCATGATCAGAATTATTAGTAGAGTCGGAATGGAAAAATTATCGCCCCTTCTTGACGGCGTATACATAAATGGTTATACCGTTATTTAGAGCTAAACCCTTTTTTGTTGCTTCTGGTTTATGCATAAAGGAAGACTCGCTGCATGCTAAAAATGAAATCCACCACTATCTTGTTTTAGTTTTATGGGGCAGCACAATTTATGACAGAGTCCACATTTCGTTCCGGCCTTTCCCATCGAACCTGGCATCTATTGGTAATGACGATGGTCTGTTCGCGCCTGGTTTACTTCGCAGTCTATTTGACTCTACTATATGATCGCGATTGCTACGCGGCGTCTGAATGTCAGTATATCCATACCTCCACCATTATATCGGGAGAGCAACCATGCATTTTGTAGCGACATATCAATGCAGTGCAACAAGAATACTTGTCCTGAGAGATGAAATATTTTGGTCTGAAAGATCAACACCTTCCATATTTTGGTTGTATTGATGAATCAGATGTGGTTGAGAAATAGTTATTTTTTGAGAATATCGATCGGTTTTGTGTAAGGGGGTTATTCCAATTGCATTCGAGCTGACGGAGAGTATGCTATAGTCATGCCATTTAAAAATTAAAATTTTATCGCAGACACGTTAGTCAAAGAAACCTCGTTCCTTTTTTTTTTTAGCTTCCTTTGTTTCTAATAAAGGGCGTTGTTCCTGTCACTCGTATGTTTCTCAGTAAGTTCAGCTATCAAAGGCAGCCCCGAAAAAAAGTTATCTACAAGCAAATGGTAATTTCCCCCAACCCAAGCTGGCTAAGTTTATCAGTGTAACTGAGAACCACACTGGCACCGAGGCCTAATTCTGCATATCTAGTATTTATATTAGTTGTCGCACCTTGGTATGGTTCGAACCATACTATATAACCTCCTAATGTGGCACCTACCCATAGCTTGAAGTCGTACCTAATCGTTTTGCCACGGATAAATTGTTTGCATCCATGTCGTCCATGTCGTCGCTTCATCAACACTATGATTTTCATTGTGTGGACAATATTCCAGAAATTTGTCAGCTAATTTAATCATAAGTGGACGCGCCTTAGCAAATTTATCGGACTTATCCAACTGAAAGTAGCAGATCGCGCAGTGAAGATTTGATAATATGGACGAAAATCTATCACGAGATAATGCACTGACTATAAGTTCATATCTTTTATCAGGTGTATTTTCCCAATACATTCGTCTCCTATTTACTTGGCAGTAGCCACTGACTAGCAAAATGGCAACAGTGCACTTCATTTTCTCTATTTTGATATCAGCAGGAAGGTTCTTTCTACCTAAATATTTGTTAGTTTCAGAGGTAAGTAACTCAGTTAAAGATGTTGGCATCACAACATCTAAAAAAATACCCACGGGCCGATTCCCGTGGCGAACAACCAGCCATTCGTTCGAATAAAACGCGGATCAATTCTTTACTTAGACTTTATTTCGCGTTTCCCAAATTAGAACTAAACTTAAAGTCTAACCTATTCTACTCCACACCTTCGTTATCGATGCATTTGGTGTATAGCGCGTGCAAGGATTTTAGGTTGCATCAGCAGTTACCGAGTTCGAGTCGTGGGGAACAATTGTTAGTTTCCGTCACACGCGTCGTGTTACTGCAACTTACGTTGGGTGGTGAAATACAATGTCCACAAGTGCATGCATGAAGTCAAGGTGACTTCTCATCTTTCGACTTGTGGAATCGCGGCGCGTTAACTTACTCATAAACATCTTCGGAAAACAATAACGAAAACCACTCGATAGGGGACTTTTGCTGAGTGACATAAAACAAGGGCTTCCACGATGGCTTTGTCTCAGTATAGTTACTCTTCCGCCAAATATAATTTTTGACTATTTTACGTAAAGGCTCGCACACTTCTGGATCTTGATCTGCGTCAACTCGACTGGTTTGACGATTTTCTTTATCTTCAAAATCTTCTTGCTCTGCTTATGATCTCGCTTAATGCAGTAGTTCTGCATTCGCTCTCAACAAACTTGGTGGTAGATTGTTATTTTGATGACATCTTGAAAAAGTAAAGTACAATTCAGGATCACAACAACTAAGAATGCACACTTCCCCGGTCAACAGTCACACTGAAATTGTTGTTTTCGTGTTGCTTGCACTTTAAACATTGCAACCACATTACACCTATATTCTTTTCGGGAGTATCTAAATATTATTTTTTTATTTGTGGTGTATCGTATGTGATACGGTAGGTCTAAATGGGTTAAATCGTCAGTATACGAGGGCGGGACAATAAGTCCGTGACTTTTTGAATTTCTGACCTCTTAACTGAAACAGCAACACTGCTCCTGTCAACAGGCATCTGTCAGGTGACTCCTGTCAAGATTTAAACTTGCTGCGTCAGTTAGTTTGTGTTTGACAGCTATTTTTATCAGACTACTCACTAATTTGAGGAGAAAATGGAAAAAAGTGAATTTCGTGTGCTTATTAAGCATTATTTTTTGCGAAAAAAAACCATTACCGAGACCAAGGCTAAGCTTGATAAATACTATGGGGACTCTGCACCATCGATTTCAATGGTAAAAAAGTGGTTTACTGAATTTCGTTGTGGCCGTACAAGCACTGAAGATGCCGAACGTCCTGGACGCCCAGTTGAGGTCTCTACACCCGAAACAATCGAAAAAATTCACGATATGGTGTTGGCCGACCGAAGATTGAAAGTGCGAGAGATTGTGGAAGCCGTAGGGATCTCGCATGACTCAGTGGTTTCAATTTTGAATGATCACTTGGGCATGAGAAAGCTTTCCGCAAGATGGGTGCCGCGTTTGCTCACAGTCAACCACAAACACATGTGCAGTTGCCATGGCAAAAATCCATGAATTGGGCTATGAATTGCTCCCTCATCCACCCTATTCTCCAGATTTGGCTCCGAGCGACTACTCCTTGTTCCCAAACCTGAAGAAATGGCTTGGTGGAAAAAGATTTGACTCCAATGATGAAGTCATCTCGCAAACAAAGGCCTATTTTGAGGACCTCGACAAATCATTTTTTTTGGAAGGGATAAAAAAATTGGAGAAGCGTTGGACAAAGTGTATAGAGCTCAAGGGAGACTACGTTGAAAAATAAAATTATTTTTTTATCAAAAAATCTGTGTTTTAATCCAAAAGTCACGGACTTATTGACCCGCCCTCGTACATTGGGTCTATAACTTAATTCGTGCGGTTTGCTAAGAGATGGCGTAACTGGTATTATTCCATTGTTATTATTCCATTGGAAAACGCGTTGGAAAGCTACTGTCATTGTACGTCATTTCAGTATATGTCATTCATTTGAAGCGTAAGCAACAATAATTTTTTTCACTCAAATATGTCGAACTTTGTGCCTGAGAAAGTGTTTTTGCGGGGAGTTCATGAGAGTTCATGGGTTCCACATGAATTCAAGCCGAGAGACGTCGAAAGGCGATTTGGCATGTCCGAAATGCTGCTGGAACGCCACAAAAGAAAGTCATTTTTGCATCGGATTGTTACTGGTGATGAAAAATGGATCCATTACGACAACCCCAAGCGCAAAAAATCATATGTGAAACCTGGCCAACCAGCCAAATCAACGGCAAAGCCGAATATCCATGGCGCGAAGGTAATGATCTGTATTTGGTGGAATCAGATGGGTGTGCTGTATTATGAGCTGCTAAAACCGGGTGAAACCATCAATGGACAACGCTACCGAACACAATTAATCCGCTTGAGAGAGCAGTAGCCGAAAAACGTCCGGAATATGCGACCAGACACAAGGCAATAATTTTCCATCATGAAAACGCTCGGCTCCACGTTGCTATTCCGGTTAAGAACTATTTGGAAAACAGTGGATGGGAAGTCTTACCCCACCCGCCTTATAGCCCAGACCTTGCCCCTTCTGACTACCATTTGTTCCGGTCGATGCAGAACGTCCTCACTGAAATACGGTTCACATCAGAGCAGAATATCAAAAATTGGCTTGATTCATTCTTGGCTGCCAAGCCGGCGCAGTTCTTTTGGGATGGGATCCACAAATTGCCAGAAAGATGGGAAAAGCTCATAGCTTCAGATGGACAATACTTTGAATAACACTATTGTACAAGTTTTTCTTAAATAAACGTTCAAATTTTGAAAAAAACCGCACAAAGTTATGTACCCAATACCTTGATAGTTATTACAAGACATAGGATCGCAATTCTCGAAGATAAGGAAAATAAGGGAGTGTTGATAGGAACACTCCCTAGCCGATGACCATTAAGTAGGTGTTGGAAGTATTGCAGGCATCTGCTAGTTCCTTTACTATTTCAAAGAGCCTGCTTACAGGTATTCAATCTGGCTGCTAGCTGCTTAGCTTTGTTGAAAAACATTCGCAGGATTCTTCGATGTGCTTGAACTGGTTACTTTTTTTTTCTTCTTCTGCACCGTTCGTAGGTCGGATAAGCAAAAAGCACCTACGCTGGTCTCGGTTACCTTTTTGATGGTGTCGTAATACTGATTCCACTTTCTATAAGCTCTGACTCTCTGGTGGAGCTGAATTCGACTGTAACAAAAAGTACTCAGATTCAGTATGTGTGTTCTATGTTATGTTAGCAAATTAACGAGTAGTTGGCATTTCCCGTATACTCACTGTACTACAGTAGTTGTTAAAAATTAAGCGAAATGAAACGCTTGGCACAGATTTCATACTCTGGACTAACTTAAGTACCACCTTCTAATATTTTCTTGTAAATTCGTTTTCATTATATAAAGACCATATGAGACTTTGTTGAAATGATCAAGCTTAAGGTAAACAAACCCTGGCCATACTGTGTTTATCATCTTAAACCGTGCTGGCATTATTCCTGTATCTTTTCCCCATTCAATTCCTATACAAGGACGCCTAAAAAGCTTCCCTGATACACCAGTATTTATTTTATTGTTTACATTTTTAAAATATATATGCCTTGGTGATTGACACGAACACGAGTATATTGTGCCCAGAATATTGAAACCTTTCAGTCAATAGACTTTTCGATGTTTTAGGATTGCTTCTCTAAAATGTGCTGCTTACTGCTTCTTCGTACTTCTGTTCAGTTGTTATCGAGTACTTCGACTCACTTTCAAGACCTATCGTCATCGTGCTTGTTCACGAACAGAACAGAGTAAAAAAGTTTGCAAATCCGTAGTACAAGGTGGCGCAAAATTAATCATCTAATTTTAATTATTCAATTTTTTCTGTTAAGTGGAAGGGATGATATCCGCCAAGTGGCTGCCGCGAGTGCTGATACACATTTGTGCCCGTTTTATCGCATTTTCCATAACTTGCCGAAAGATTTCCGGTGATAACTGTTCGCATTCCTGTCGAATATTCTCCTTATGGACTGCGATTGTCTGAGACTTGTTGGCATAAACCCGCGACTTCAAGTAGCCCCAAAGAAAGGAATCTGGGATGGTTAAATCGGGCGATCTTGCTAGCCATGCTAAATCGCCAAAACGGGAGCTTACGCGACCAGGAAACGCCTCCTTCACAATATCCATTGTGGCTCGTTTTGTGTGCGCGGTTGCACTGTGTTGTTGAAATCACATGTTCACCAAGCCTCGCTCATCCAATTCCGGTAGTTAGAAGGCGTTTATCATGTCCCTGTAGCGTTCGCCAATTTTTTTGAGGAAGCCATCGGCAATACGGTCCAATCACTACTCCCACGTGAACGTCGCACCATACAGTGGCTTTGAGTGGATGTAGTGGTCTTTCTTGCATCACACGCGGATTTTCAGAGCCCCAGAAACGAAGATTTTGCTTATTGACGTAACCGCTTAAGAGGAAATTGGCCTCGTCGCTCATGATGACTTTCGACACAAAATTGTCCTCTTCGTTGTTGAGATTGAGGATGGCTTGACAGCGGAGTATAGCGCTCCATTGCTTGACTGTTTGTACTTATTCTGCAGCTGCCTAGTTGACAAATGTCAGATTTGATTTATAACATCTTCCGATAGGATGATTAATTTTGTGCCACCTTGTACCTATCTTATCATTGCTATCAGTATGGTTATCATTATGATTCAGCAGATGGGCCTTTCAAATTTATTTTGAGCTTCCTATCTTGTGAACGGATAATAAAATTAAAAATTTAAATAAATATCACCACGCATATAGATTGCAGCTAACGTGCGATGCGGATTTCTTTGAGATGATGCGTCATTGTTGTTTTGATAATAAATAGTAGATCTTCAGTCATTGTTTTCGAAAATCATGTTCAATCATGATACAACCCCCACTAAATTCGTCATTTCTACCCTTTAAATCTGATTGACGTGTAAGACTGACTTATATCCAATCACAACCCCCACAAGTCAATAGTATCAAAGTAGCAATCATGGTGGTATGTCCTGAGGTGAGCTCTGAATTATTTGTTTCTTATTTTTTACTTCATCAAATGCTAAGGATTTTATTTCTTTCCAGGCAATATCTATCGAGAGTCTTCTTGCTCAATCACTAGATAATGTTGGAAATAAAGTTGTAAGTCCACTCTTACGTGACAACTTTTATATTTGTCTAATCGCTTTCTATATTTCCAGAAACATCAGGTGCTTCCTGATTTTGAGCCGCTCGATGGTGAAATGGGATTCGAAATAAAACCAGAACTTAAGGAGAATTTAAAAAAAAATTGGTTGTACTCAGAGAAATACAAAAAAATCTACACAAAGCCTAATGAGATTGTCAACATTGGAGTCTCCTTAAAACCAACGTCCGAATATACTTACTTACGTGCAATGTTGGTTTTTAATTCGGCATCCAGTAAGCCAGTTGTTCGCTGTGAAAATCACAGCAGTAAAGATCAAGGTAAGAAAAGACTTTAACTTAATTTCGAAATACTCGTATTTAAGTGGATTTCCTTTACTGTTTTATTTTTCCAGCTGAACAAAAAAATATCAAGCACAGTGTTTTGCGCTGTGAAAATCAGAATGTCATCTATGAAGGTTCACTGACAGGCAAAAATATAAGCGACCGCTTGGCAGTACGAATCCCCTTAGGCTGTGCTAAAGCCATTGAAGATAAATTGATCAAACAAACTGTAGCTTTGAAGTTTGTTTGCCAGAATTCTTGCGTAGGTCGCTTAGAGACGTCTATTATATTTTATTTGGTAAATGCCAAGTAAGTTTCTGTACCAATTTTTTTTTTTAACTTTTTGATGGATTTTACTCTTCTTGTTTCTAGGGATGAAATACTTGCAAAAAAAATTATTGGTGTTAAGATATGCAGCTGCCCAAAACGCGACATGATTAAAGAAGAAGGTCCAAAGAAGCGACCCAATACCAGTATGTTGTTATACGAGTATAAAACCAATCGGAAGGTATTCTTATCACGTTTTTTCCTTATATTTCAGTTGAGTATTCAAAAGGCAAGAAAATTTTAAAAATTGAACGCGTAATAAAAGAAGAGCTTGATCAAGATGATGAAGATGGTTCATTGTCTGACACACCAGAAGGAAGTGAATTTTGCCGCACATCGAGTGGAGTGAAATTAACTTTAGATTTGCCAGATTTGGAAGCTGCTGTTCATGTGGTTGAATGCGCTTACAATAAAGTAGCTGCAGAATTGCACATTGACCGAAACAATGCTCGATTGCATTCAAAATTTTGCAGCTTGAAGAATACGTTGGGTAAGTAAATTAATATTTCAGTAGAGATTCTCGAATATTTGACTAAAGAAAAACTCGATTAAATGGATCGGGGACGGTGGAAAGCTTTGATTTGAAGTGAAGTGCATAGTTTTTTAGAATAAACCGATGAGGAAAAGAAGATCGATTGGATATGTAGTCTTAGTGTTGTTAGCTGTCTAAAAGTAAAAAGAAACAAAATTGTCAACTCATTTAACTTGATGTTAAGGCTTTGGTTCTGACCTGTAAACTTGCACTTCTAAAAAAAAAGGAAGACTTAGACTTTGAGTCGCTGCCTTATAACCAAACAGCCATCGCAGAAGTCTATTGCCTAGTTGGTAATCAATTTGGAAGGTAATTCCAATGATTATTCTTGACTCTTCTATGTTTTATCGATGGACCTGTGCTGTTTTCACTTCTATTACGAACGAGAATGTTGAACGCGTGCGGGTTTCTCAGTATTCTGACCAACTAGTCAGTCAACACGAGGTTTGTGGATGCTTGTCGAAACGTCACTGAGTAGGTCTACCAAGACGGTAGTTTTGTAAATAATTCATTAAGAGCGATGAATCGTGATGTTTTATTACAATCCTTCCTCAAAGCATTAAACCCAAGAATGGCGCAATTCCAACGAAGGACAGTCGATTAAAGTTTGCACTTCAAAGTCAATACTGAAGTTAGATGCTGATTTATTTCTGTTTGCTGTACACTTTGCGGCCAGCTCAGCAGCTTTATCTTCGTTTATACTTGAGTCGAATCTTCAATGTCTCTGTTCTGTCTCCGACACTTGTTATAATTTTTATCAATCATCTCTTGTCTGTTACTTCTTATCCAATACACATTTCTGCTTTTCATATTTGTTCTCGGAATTATGTTCCTACTCTTCGCTTGTAGAATGGGAACGGTAGCTTATGCAAAGCTAAGCTTAATTAATGCATTGGTCAGGTGCCACTAAGACCTCTTTGCACTTGCTAGATAGAACTGCGATAAAACTGAAAATATTACATAGTCGATTGACAACCCCGAACACCGCCGTAATGTCTCTTGTCTCATCTAGTTTTATCGCTATTTTCACCACCAGTGCTCCAACAAATAAAAAAAAAAGCCCTTGCCCTTGAGATCTTAAATCGTGACACCATGGTAAGCATGCTTAAGCCAACTTTCGGACGCACTCTGAGATATTGTAATTCTTTTCGTACTATTCGCTTATAAAATGCTCTGCCGAGCTCTTTATTTTCTAGTCATTATAATCTGCAAACATTCAAAACAAATGTACATAGCTACCTATTTTTTTTCTCCGTAAAATTTCTTTGCCCGCAAAGTGTGCAAATATTTGATGGGTATGCAGAATCCTTTAAGTGTGCGCGAAATTGTAAAACAAAATTTTTATATGATGAATATGAATCGTGGAAAATGTTGTTTTGTTTTAGTCCCATCCTGATTGCCTTGGGACAAGAAGCAGAAATCGGTTTAATTTTATTTATTTATTTATTTATTTGTAATGCTTATAAACTTTAAGATACAATTTCTTATAAGATAGTGAAAAGCTAATTAAAAACAATGAAAGCTAGTAGAATAGTTGTACCAAATCAAAACTTAACTAGACAAATTTATAAAGGTACAGATTAAAATTCATAGTAATTATGTATTAGTTGCTTTGAAAAATTTATTTACAGATTTGTAGAGAAATAGCTGCGTAAATCCTTTTTAAGCCTTGTTGTGCTTGTACCTAAATTAGTTCTTAAATTTCGCGTTAGTGAATTCCACAATCGGACTGAATTTACGAAAATTTGACGTTCTGATGTGAGGGATGTGTATTTGAATGAATTAATTTGAATTAGTTGACCTGACCTGTGCGAAGAGGCAAATCGAATCGTTTCGTATAAGTATGATGGTTGACGTGTTACGAGAATATCCGATAGCAGGGCTAGAGTGCGAAACTTGAGATAGCTCTCAGAAGGCATGTCAAGCAATCGAGAAGAATAACTACTTACTCTGTCATGTTTGCGTAGCCAAAAAACATAACTTACTGTGCTATAAAAGCAACATTGAGCTTTCTTCTACTGATCGAGTCACAACTACAAAAGATTTCACATACGTAGGATAAAATAGGAATAACCAACGATTTAGCTAACATAAAGCGCGTTTTAGTTGGAGTAAAAGACTGTGTTACCCATAAATTCCGTAACACCCCGTATACCTTTCCAATGGCAGCGTTGATGTGATTTTCCCAAGTTAACTTGCGATTAAAAGTGACCCCAAGATTCTTTGCAGTCTCAACATAATCTATTGCCGAGCTTTTCAACAAAATAGATGGAAAATACGAAAGATCCAGTGGTTTCTTCGATACGACTAGGCACTTCGATTTCTTAGCGTTTAGAGAAAAACCATTAAGTTCAGACCAACGTGAAATTTCGTCAAGATCTTCCTTGATAGAGCAAACTCCGTTCTCAATTAAACCAAGTGGACAGCTCATATACATTTGAGCATCATCAGCATACATATGTGACGAACAGTTGTTTATAATGGATGGAAGGTCATTTACATATAATGAGATCAATAAGGGGCCAAGTATAAAACCTTGAGGAACACCACTAACAGTTGCAAGAAAATCGGTTAATTGTCATTGAGCTGAACTGATTGCATTCTGAGCTTTTTACAAACGGTATTGTGATTAACCATGTCAAATGCCTTGGAAAAGTCTAGGAGCACCAAGAAAGTTAGTTTTTCTTCATCTAATGCTTGTTGTATATCGTCAGTAACACTCAACCCACTGAGTAGGGTACTCACCTTTTGTCAAAATAGTACTAAAAATGAAGGTAATAAAAGTCAATATGATTGGTAAGAGTAGCTTTAGAAATACAGGGTGCATTTTGTCTAACCCAATGGCATTTGACTTTATCGAGAGTATACTTTCTACCACATCAGCACTATCGACCGATCTAAAACCAAAACTATTAACACATTGATGATAAACAGCCATCATTATGCAAGTTTTTCTTATAATTCTGTTTATGACCTTAGGTCTGTGCAGAGTGACTGGTGTATTTCTCCAAGCCTAAAGCACCTGAAGCGTTATCTTTCATGTTGGCTATCTTGCTCTATGTCTACGGTTATACCGATTTATGGCTTAGTTACACACGTGAATGCACCTCTATTTGTAATTGGTACAGCGTTTTTAGAACCAAAGGGGACTTGGCTTTTTCCAGGAGATCTCTAATTGCTAGAATAGGATTTTTGAGCACCAAGTTTTTGATTTCCTTCACGAGTTGTTCACCAGTTGGTGTTGATGGGCCTCTAAGGCGATCTCAGTCTTCAATGCTCTGCTTTTTTTTTTTTGAATTGTTTGTACTACCTGTAAACATTTATATTATTACACCGAAGGCCATTTGCAACTTTCTCAACGTTTCTGCAGTAGACCGGACTAAGCTTAAGTATAAAAAAACAGACAACGAAGAGGCATTCCTTAACGCAGTTATTAACGGACTGTATTATAACAAAAGTAAGCTGCTGCCACTAGATGTTTTGAAACGTTCTGACATGTCGGAAACTAATGTTGTGTACATGATCAAAAACTAGAAATAATTAAATTAGGTGTTATTCGACGGAAAGTGCCGGTTAAATTAGATTGGAGACCGTTTGTAGTTTCAATTTTAGTTTGAATGAACAAGGTTTTGTAAATGTAACCTCCAATTCGTTACGTTACTAGATTACTAGATCAGTTAAAGTATTAAGCGATTGAAAGTTATCCGTGGCATATTTAAGCCTTGTTTGAAGTGGAAGAGGACAAACTTAGCGAGTAAGTGAGGCGCTTTATCTGCACCACAAATGTATAAAGAACATTAGGATATTAGAACTTAATTACATAAATTTTTTTAATAATTATTTCCATTTACTAATAAATTTAATTTTGTTTTTTTTTTCATCTTTTTCCACAGTTAAATTGAAGGAACTTAATGAACAGATGAATTGAAAAAACGCCACAACAGATGATATCAAAAATTCTTTATTTGCACTACAGTCCGCCATATCTTTATTTGTACGCCTTGTAGGCCCTGTTAATTATATAATCCAGTAGGTCATTACTTTATCTGGCGTTTTTAAAATGTTTCCCGGTGAAACATTTCACCCTTTCACCAATTTACTGATTAGTTTTTTTTTTTTTTAAGTGCAAAATACTTACTCGTATCATATAGTAGGTCTGTTTGCTTCTGCTTAGCAAAAGGCTTGCGCGCGTTGACTTCACAACCAAAAAAATACCTAATTTACATGTAACATAAACTTTAAACAAAACGATGGTTGAATCAAATGCGATGCATTCGATTTCGAGATAAGAGTAACACGCGCGCCTACCTAAAGTTAAAACTGTCTGTATATCATTTTAAACAAGTATAAGGAAAATCAAAAGCTTTTCATCTTACCGACGAGGAATCGTTCAATACAATTTCGTCTCTTTCATCTTCCTTCGAAGGCACGTTCATTTTGATTGACCATCGATTTTGGTAGTAAATAGTTTTGTTTTACGTTTTATTAATACCGAAGTAAGTCTTAGAAAAGAGAGTAACAACAAAATTCTATGTGCCTTTGTAATATCTTAAGAATAGTAAAAAAAAAAAAGGAAGAAGAGGAAGAAGAACTAGAAATTGCAATGTGAAGAAGTTTGCTCCATGTGCTGGAATTAATGTCTTAATGATGAAATTAAGACTGCAATACCGAAATGCAATAAACAATAAAAATACATACATATGTGCAGTTGAAGAATACTTTTTTTTTTTGTATACAAATTAAAGTTATTGATAAAAATGTATTTTTTCATTTTTATTAAACAGGAGCAGGTTCAACTTAAAGCCATTAACTTAAGGAATTTGTTTTTTTTTTCTATTACAATTATTATTATTATTCCCAAATTATTTCTTATTTCGATTTTTATAATGGTAATAAAATCGGTTTGTACAAGACCACTAATTAGTTTGTTTTGATTAAATCTTACCCGAGGACGAATAAGTGTTCTAGTTTTAGCAATTGTCTGGTGATTGTTCATATCTCAGAACAACGAGAACGTTCTTATGAGTGCCATTCTCGGCTCGTCGTTCGTAGAATGCAGATGAGTTTTATTTTTTCTCTGAATGTACATACATATTAAAATTTTTGGGTGCTGTAGAAATAGGGTATGCGGTAAGAGGTGTCAACAAGAGGTCTGCATGAATGCATTCATTTACTTCTCTCAATGGGTACAGGGTACAGTAGTTCAGTGTATTCTATTCACTGCAGTTATATAAACTAGTGTACTCTAAAAATGGGTACCACTGTTCAAGAGACAAACACTGCACAACATTCCATCACAAGATAACGAATCGAATGCACTACTTGATTTCTCTTTCGAGAGTAGGTGCTTCATTCAAACAAAACGAGTGCATGTTTAACTGTTAATCTACACCGAGTACACCGAATGTTTCGAATAATTCGTTCTAGAGGAACGCCGACAAAAGCAGACGGAGTCTAGAAACGCTTTGACAATTTTAATACCACAGATATGTTATTCAAATTTTAATTTTATTTATTATTAAAATTTGTTAAAATACTGCAAGAACAGTGGTTTACGTATGAAAGTTGCATATTTATACTACAGAAGGACCGAAGAGCATATAAAAACAAAAATTAAACAAAAGTTCCGACATGTTACATGAGCGTGCCTACGATCGATTGGATATCACGATGATTTTTATTTTTTGTTATTTATATGCTCGTCGGTCCTTCTGTAGTATTAATTTCTTGAATATTTGATAGCTATGCAGCCTGTATGCAGAGCCAAGTGCACACCGAGTATTCGGTGTGTGCGCAAATTGCACTAGTGCACATCGAGTATTCGGTGTACTCTATGAAGTGTACCCGTTTGATATGAGTGCACTGAACTAAATGTTTTGTTATCAATGGGTGAAGTACTCACTCGCTAATCGAATATCAAGTGATTCATTCGTTTGATTTTTCAAGATGTGAATATAATGAATGAGGTACCATAAAAAAATGGAATGTCTTGAAATGTCGTTCAAGACATTCAATGCAGACCTCTAGTGTCAACCTGGCGATATCTATGTTGCAACTGTTTCTACACATCAATTGCTCTTATTTTACCTCCAAGTGATATCCGTCGGATACTGTAATAATGTCCGTTCATTTACAGTCCGTTTGATAAGATCGTATACGGCAAAACTCGTTTATGAAAACCGGTTTGGAAGTGGCATTTGCATTAGCAGATAAAAAAATACTTCTGCTAAGATGCTTTGAATAAAAAAATTTAAAGAGTGTTCAATTTTTGTCAGAGACGGAAGTATTTTAAAATGAGTGTCGCGTTTGCATTACGCTATGAAGCAGTATTCTTGTGCACGCATCCAAAAGGACCGAAAATGTCATACGGAGCAGCTGCTAAATACACGAAAAATTCAAAAGCATTTGTTAGCAAGTGGGTGCACCATTATTACCAAGTTAAAAATGTGGATGATTTGCCGGATCGTGGTTCTACGCCAAAAACAACAAAAAAGCAGGACAAAATGATTCTACGCGTGTTTGAAAAAAAAATCCTCTTCTAAATGCGTGTTGTGATACGATACGAAGACGTTTACTAGCCAATAATGTAAAATTTCGAAGCACAATAAAGAAACCACTACTGTCAAAAAAAAAAACATGTAGAAAAACGACTCAGTTGGGCCAAGGAGAATTTGGACAGAGATTGGAACAACGTTATTTTTTCGGATGAAGCTTCTTTCTGGGCATGGTCTCCTATCACTCATATCTGGTGTACACAATCCAATAAACTAATCCGGAGGACCGTCAAACACCCGGCAAAGGTGCACATTTGGGGATGCTTCTCAAAACAAGGATTTGGCAATTTGTTCATTTTTAAAAATAACTTAAACACACCCAACGTGGTCAAAATTTATAAGAAAGCTTTATTACCATCTGCCGAAAGGTGGTTTAAAAGAAGGAATGAGAATTGGTTACTGCAAGAAGATAATGACCCGAAACATCGCAGTCGTTTGTGCAGTACCATCACAGTCGCCGGATGCAAATCCCATTGAAAATGTTTGGGCATTCATGATGCTAAAGCTCCAAGGAAAGAAGATCTCGACGGTCAAACAATTATGACGAAAAATACGAGTTTTATGGAGATCTTTGTCTCAAGATTATGCTATAAGATTAGTAGAAAGCATGTCTCGAAGACTCCAAGCAATTATTGATAATAGAGGAGAGTGGACAACATATTAATTGAAAAGCATTCAAGTAAATAAACAAAATAAACCAGTACAATTGATTTTTTTATTACAATAAGTTCTTCTTTAATTTTTGTCGCGTACGATGTTATCAAACAGACTGTATTAGCGCGAGTGCTGACCAGCAGGCAAAAGCAGCGTCACTATAAACCGGATAGCTGATGAATTCCCCAGATGGAATCAACGGTGAAGTTAAATCCCGGAACAAAACAAATAAGATCTTATCCGGGTTACTCCGACATATTTGCAGCTCTCGGTCGCTAAGGGTTTCCGAGAGTGTCAGACTCATCCCCGAACGGGTTGCTGGCTTCAGTGTATGGGTATCGAAAATGGAACTGGCTTTTCAGATTGGGGCCAGTTGTGGCACCGGGGTAACTGCCCAGCTATGGACAAAATTGGCGAAAGTTACGAGACAGAGTAAGGACCAATGCACTGCTGACAAATCCTGCAAACGAATTAGGGACAAGCAACATCGGATATGCACGCGAAATGTTAGGTCCTTTAACATCCCATGTAAACGAGCGCCTCGACGTAATAATTTGTCCCCTGGTTTGATAACTATTGTCAACGAGCATATACAGCTAAGTAAGTACCGAGCTGATCTCCGTCGAGTACGCACGCCATTTCAATCGCCGTCTGCGGTGATAAAAAAAAAAAACTAGTGCTGTCCGATGATTGAAAAAAATGAAATAAAATATATATAGTGGGGGCATCCTCTAACCTGCCCCCGGACAGAGTGCTGTTGCTTGCACCCGGTTACTGCCGTTGCTAATATACGGCAAAGGCAATGACTGAGTGTATGTAACAACCGATGGATGGCAGATTGCGACTGACAATTTTGTTGGTGTACTGTTTCATATTGTTGTAATGGTATAACATCAACAAGAATTTGTTTCGGTAAACCAATGACAACATTTTCACTTCACAGCCTTGCTTAGCATCGTCGGTGTTTGTGTTTTGTTTTTTTCTTGTAATGGCTCGGAAATTCGGAGTGAACACTTTTCTGCGTGCGTCCACGCTTGTAAATATAAACCAGCTGTTTTGGCACTAAGTGAAACAGCCCGCCCACATCTCTCGGATCACTCGGATCTGAAACTGCCTGGCTACGAACTAGTGCCATTATTCTTTTCTCACCGTGGTCCAGCCATTTATGTGCGCAGTGATATAGCTTACCAAACTCCACCACAATGTAGTCCTAGTTCCAATCCGGAGTTCAATTTCATGTGGTAAAAAGAAACATGGCCCGATCCGAAGCCTGTACAGACGAACAAGGAAACATCCAAGTAGAGTCCCAATCAATGTTGAAGTTCTGGTATCCGTAATGTTGAAGGATTGTCTTCCGCCCGACGCAATGTGGTTAATCTGGCTGACGGTTGATTAATCAAGAGTTCTCAAGGTCCCCTTTTTAATATCGAGATGTTTTCGGAAGTAGTGTCGTGTAGGCTATGCCTTCAGATAGTACTCTCTTCCTAGCTTTGTATTAAAACCGCTCAGAACACTTTTCATGTCATAGCTAGGGCATTGCTCGAAGGTGTTGTTCAAGAGCTCATAGAAAGCATCCTTGGGGTCGTCATCTACCTCCTCTGTGGGGGCGTGCGTGTATTAAAGGCGATGGCGATGGCGATGGCGCAATAGTTAGCTCATTGGACTATTACGTAGACAGTCTGGGTTCGATTCCTGGCTGGGTCACCAACAATTTTTCAAAATCGCCATCACCCTTTCGGCGGGCAATGGCAAACTCCCGAAAGTAAAATTGCCTACGAAAAAGCTTCTAAGGAGTGCCGTTCGGACTCGGCGATAAACCGTAGGCCCCGCTCAGATGTGACAACATGGGCAACACAAATGAGTGTCAAGAAGCTAGGCCATGGCCCATACCGGGATGTCAGCGCCACAGTGTTTTTTGTTTTTTGTTGACAAATTAAGCCTTGATACGGATTGCTACGAGGCATTCGTTTACATTCTAGAAACTCAAGACTTCTTGCCTTAGTCTGCTCCAACAACAAATCCGCATCCAAATAAGCACTGCTTTTGCCGTTGATAACAATCGCAGTAGTAGATGTTGCAGTTTTTCATTTTACCATTAAAAGCTCATCAGCCACCGCCTGAGCAAGGCGCTGAAATCCTTACCGGCCTGCGCTTCAAATATGTCGGAGTAACCCGATAAGGTCTCAAGTTGTGTTATTCCGTGATTTTACCTCACAGTTGATTCCATCTATATCATTTATCGGGTTTCCTGTACGGATAGACATCGTCTAGTACCCAATGGCTACCACTGGGAGGTAAAATAAACACAATCGATGTGTAGAAACATTTGCAACACTGCGTATCGTCAGGTTGACACCTTTCAGTGCTTGCCCAATTTCTACAGCATCTAATAAATAGATCAACGCGCCGATCAAGCAAGTAACAAGTGTAGACACTCTCCAGACGTGATGAGAGTTGCTTTGAGTGAGAAATTCTTCGTGATATCGTTAGTCGTATATGCATTGTTTTTTTTAGCTGCATGAGAAGTTTCGATGGTTGTTGTCTGTGGTTTGACAGCTGTCAATGTCAAACTGTGTTGATATTTCTGTTCGGTAAGGCTTGGCAATTCATCATGAATCATTTAACTCTAGAATGACGCCTCCAAATTGTGGAAATTTACTTTGAAAAAAAAATCTGTTCGTGAAGTTCATTGAGCACTTCGTCAATTTTACGGTCAACATAATCGGCCTAGTAAACAAGCAAGCAATTGCTCGTTTTCGCACTAATTTTACTCTTCTTGATTCAAAACCATCAACAAGACAAAGAAATGTGCGTACCGAAGAGAATATTGCTGCTGTAGCGCGAAGTGTTGAAGACGCGAAAATGTCGATTCGTCGTCGTTCTCAACTTGTTGGCCTTTGTCCTTCGACTACGTGGAGAATTATTTGTTTCCAAAAATTAATCAGCTAAACATCGACGGCATTTAGTTCCAATAAGATGGCGCAACTTGCCATACAGCGCGCTGAACTATCAATTTATTGCAAAATTAATTTGATGTCAACTTTATTTTCAGAAGTGATCCTGTTAACCGGCCCCCTTATTCGTGCGACTTAACGTGTTTCGATTACTTTTTATGGGGCTATGTTAATGATGTCATTAGTTTATGCCGACAAACCAGCCACTCCTGAAGCATTGGATATTCAAGCCACCATTGCCGCCATACGGCCAGATTTATGGAATAAGTAGTGGAAAATTGAACTGATTGAATGGACCTTGTAACTCGTAGCCGCGGCGGGCATATGCCGGAAATCATATTCAAAAAATAAATAAATGAAATTATCTACCAGATTATAGTTCAACAATATTTCTGTCCTGTATTACGAGTATGATTTAAAGTTTTCAAGTTGTTAAGAAAAACACCCTTTTCGAGTACAAGAGGCGGTACAACTTTGTTTTAGGATTGCCAAAAATTAAGATCATTTTTGAAAAAACTGCAAATGAGAAGCTGGTACTGGTGCTGGCAGCTGGTACTCCATGAAATATTTTGTTTTTATGTAAGTCGGTGTCCTTCAGGGTTTAAGAAGATAAACTTTTTTTTCTCCTGGGTGTAAACAGTTTTGGTTGTCAGCTACACACCATCGATTTTGATTAAATTACCAAGCAATGCCTCGCTAAATAGAAGAAATTAATTCTTGATGTCATCGTTGTGATGACAGATTTGAAAGATAAATTACCCTTTGTATTTAAATTGGCTTGGTCCTCTTCAAAAGTCATCGTCTGTTTACACCATCATCTACTTACTTCAAGAGATATCATTTAGAAAGAATGTACCAATCAGTTCCGATGATCAAAAATACCAGACCGCAGTGGTCTAAAGAACACAAATTTGAAGTACTTGTAGATCATGTTAAATGACAATGAATTAATTTTAAGGTTTCATTGCCCTTGCTGTATAAATAAGGCGATGATTGCGTTTTTTAAGTCCGCGGTATCAATATAACATCATCAAATAGTGTCGACAGTATATGCATAGTCATAACATAATTGCACAACTAATCGCTACATAAGGTTATGACGAACGGATTCCATTGAAAGCTTTACCAAGGCAAGTTATTAAGTTGGACGATTTGTATTCACAAAGCAAACACGATGTCTTCTTCTTCGTAGCACGTTTCCTTTTATAGAAACTATCTGAAGGTATGATACAGGTGCCCATATTCAATGTTCAATTATACCTTATTCCATTTGGGGAGGTTTATTATATCTATCTGAGTAGCAACGGCCTCAATTGAATGTTAGTTTACTAAAGAGTATCTTGGCTGGAGAATTCTAAAAGACCTCAATATGAAAAAAGAATTTAAACAAACTTCCGCAAGCATTTTTGTATGTAGTGTGTACTCACTTCCGGGAGCAAGAAAATTTTACACTGAATGTGGGTGAATACTAACTTACGAGTATGTCGATATGTTGTCGTAATCGAATGAGGAATAAAAAAAAATACAAATTAAAATTCATTTGGCAATCTTTGATAATTTTATAGCTCTGTCGAAAAGCCTTATGCGGCTTACACATAGCCAATATACTTCAGAGTTGCTTTGATTCTCAGATCTAAATATTCAAATATACGGTTCCAGTGTAAAGTTAGCTAAGACAGTTATTTGGTATGTCAAGAAGATTGTATATTACCTCATTAGCTTTTAAAAGCCGAGATGATACTCGTACAACACCTACTTGAAAGTGCCGATCAAACTGCGAAGGCAGGAACTAGTTTCTGTAGAATATGGCTGAATATAGTACTTTGGCATTGAATGTGAATAAGACATTTCCAACGATTCCATGACGTCCTTGTTGAATGAATGGGCTACCGAATTCCTCTTTGACATCTAAAAATAAACATTGTGATCGGTTGTTGGGATAGAAGACATAGCATTTGCACTTTTGAATCCCGAATGTGCGAAGAAGTCAACATACACTCGAACCACTACCCCGTCGCAATTATCCAGTTTTCAATCCAGTCTTTAAACACTGTTAACGAGAGCCCAGGACGCCAAAATTGATGGTCGAGATTCGTGGGAAACAATGCTAGCAAGCCAAGACCGGCTCCATATAAATGAAGAATCGCAGTGTTGAACTATCCTTTTGAGTGTGGACTAAGTATAGCGAAAATAGCGATATAGATAAAGTGTAACCTGAGATAGGGGAACTTTGTATAAAAGATAGCTTCAACACATGCAAAAGCAATGGAGGCAACGTGGAAGAGAAATGCTAAACCAATGACGGGCAAAAGTTTCGAACTATTGAAATAACCTTTCGTTACTTGAACTTACAAACGAAAATGTACAAAATGGATCATCATCTTGACAGTTGGACTTTTCGATCAAAAATAAATGGAAGAAGATTGGTAATTGAACAAGAAACTTTTTATATTGTCAGAACAATCAAAAAATATAAATATTTTGGCTCGAGTTCCGATGAGCTTATAAGCCTACAATGAACAAAAGAAGAAATGCAATATAGAAGCACGGCAAGAAACACCTGCTAAAAGAAAAAAGTACGAGTACTACTCCCTTCGCACACAAGGAGGAAAATATAGAGCTTACAGATTCGCAAGTAAGTCCGGTATTACACGGTGACTTTTGAGTCACGACTCACACAAGTGCAAAAGAGAAGGAAGATAAGATAGAAAATCACCAACCTTGTGAGCCGTCGGGCAAAATTTCAATGACTCTTTTTGACTTTTCTTCTCTCCTTGCTCATTATTTTTCTATATTGCTTTATTTCTATTCGTTCTTCATGAAAGGTGGTTCGCAAAATAACGGAAGAAATTTTGTGGTCAAAGGAATCAGGGAAAAATTCAAAACTTTTTTTAAGCAAGCGAATCGTTTGTATTTTAAGCGAAAGAAGAAATAAAAGCGAGTTGTCAAAAAGAGTCGTGTACTCAAAAGTCACCGTTTAGTACCGGACTAAGAGTGAAACTAAAAAAGAAAAAAAATGGTTCGAAAAAGTATCGACGATTTTTGCTTTAAGGGTAAAAATTAATTTTCTGATTTACAATATAAAAAATACAACAGTCTGAACAACAATAATTTCAAAAAAGATACCAATGTCAGCTACTAGTGAAGTATCGCTCCATAGGCTTCTTCACTGGGAAGGATGTCCTCCAATCTTTTAGCTGCCTGAGCTCTCATGATCCTAGCTTCTTTAGTAGATGCTGCTACATCATGACTCCTGGGGTGAAAATGCTCCTTGTGATTGTATACTCGTAGTATTAAGTGCGCAACTAAGTTCTCGTTGTTTGTCAATAGATGGATCCAGCAGTAAGTGCTGGTCGATTTTGACATATCCAAAACATCATTAACCAAGCTAAAACATATGGTAAACAAACTGTTTTGACACATAGTTTTGTTTTGGCGTCATATACTTTTGGTTGTGTGGAAATTGTCTGATTTTTTGCCCGGCATTTGCGGGAAGTGTTGATTTTCTTCTTTCTTGAGAAGGAAACGGCGGCCGAAGTGTATCGAGAGCTCCAACAAGCTTACGGAAATGTTCAAAGTGAAACAACGTGCAGTGATTGGTTCCGTCGCTTCAAAGACGGTGATTTCTATGTTGACCGTTCACGTGAAGGAAGTCCAAAATCCTTCGAACACGCTGAATTGGAGGCATTGCATGATGAGAACCCGTGCCAAACGCAAGAAGAGCTTGCTTCAGCACTAGGAGTTACCCGACAAGCAATTTCCAAGCCATTGCATGCGTTGGGAATGATTCAAAGACGAGAAACTTTGGTTCATTATGATTTGAAGCCAAGGAAGCTTGCAGGTCTCTTTGACGATTTTTGCCAAATGCTTCTCATAACGTGGAAAATTAGTCGAAGGTGGAGGGAGGTTCATCATTGCTTAGAAGGTTTTGGCTGCTGCTTTCTCTTTTCTCATAGTTCGCATTCCATAAACCATCCTAACATTCAAGGAATACAATTGTTGTGTTCTCCTATGTGAGTTCAGAGATTCTATTCCCAACTCAGCAATGTTAATTTTGTCATGCGTTTCCGTCTGCTTGTAATGTAATCCTGTTATAAAAATGAGAATAAGAGTCTCGTACAAAATCACACACGAAAAGTGCGAGCGCATAAACTTGACAACGCAAAACCGTAACTTGGCCACCAAAATCCAAAATAAAGGCTAACATGGTTACCAATATAGTGTACATGATAAGGTCCATTCAGCTGTCAAGAGAAATGTGGGTTCAGTGACGTAAACAGGCGCATTTCAACTTAAGCGGTTACGTCAATAAGCAAAATCTTCGTTTCTGGGGCTCTGAAAATCCGCGTGTGATGCACGAAGAGCCATTACATCCACTCAAAGCCACTGTGTGGTGCGGCGTTCACGGGGGAGGAGTGATTGGGCCGTATTTTTTTGAGGACATCATTGGCAATACGGTCACTGTTACTGGCGAATGCTACAGGGCCACGATAAACGACTTCTTACTACCGGAATTGGATGAGCGAGGCTTGGTGAACATGTCGTTTCAACAAGATGGTGCAACCGCACACACAGAACGAGCAACAATATATGATATTGTGAAGGAAGCGTTTCCTGGTCGCGTTATCTCCTGTTTTGGCGATTTGGCATGGCTAGCAGGATCGCCCGATTAAACCATCCCAAACTTCTTTCTTTAGGGCTACTTGGAGTCGCGGGTTTATGCCAACAAGCCTCAGACAATCGCAGCCCTTAAGGAGAATATTCCACAGGAATGCGAATAGTTATTACCGGAAATCTTTCGGAAAGTCATGGAAAATGCGATAAATGATAATGAACATTTTTCCCCTATGCGAAAGCAAATTTGTTCATACCCTTTATTGATTTGTTTCTACTGTATAAAGGCAAAAGCGACACGAGAAACTGCAACAATTGGAGATCAGGGAAGCATCGCATACGTTGAAAATATACGCATTAATATTAAATTAAGTGGCAGTTAATGCGTCTTAAAGCGGACATATAAACGTATGAGCCGATTCAAACCTCATGGAGAACAATGGTGGAACTTTGCGACTCATTGAAGATCTATGCAAGTAATATGTTTTAACACGGACGGCGTTAGGATTTCGATATGTGCCCGAGACACGGTTTGGCCTTGCTCATAGGAGGTAGCTGAAAATTCCAGTCTAAATCGTTCAAATTCCAGCCGAGGTTCGGAAAAGAGGCCGAACAAGAAGTAATTGAATCGCTTTAAAAAACAAACATTAGCAAGCTCTTGGTTTCGCTAACGAGGTGATCCAAAATTCAGAGAGAATTGGTCAATCCCGAGGCTGGGCTCGGAAAGAGTTAGTCTTGTCTTTTGGAAGAGTTTAGTCTCTTTTTTGGCTTAGGAGGACAGTTAATTTTGACCGGCCTATGTAGGTGGCACGACATTTACAAGGTTATTGTTCTAAAAAATAGTCTGGCTATATCCTGAGGTGGAATGTCTGTACAGATAAACACACCCAAGTCAATACTAGAAATAAGATAAAAGTTAAAGTATTTACAAATCCTTGATATATTGCTGCACCAAAAAAATGTATTTTACATATTTCGGAAAGTTTAAAAGGAAATCTATCAGAGGTCCCTTTGTTAACGAGTCCTTGCACTGACTAAGCTTGGACTCAGATATTTTATTGGTCCTTTTCGGATTTCTAACCAGTTGTTGTTGATGTTGTTGGGGTTGTCGTTGTTGTCGGGCTTGTTGTTGGGGTTGTCGTTGTTGTCGGGCTTGTTGTTGGGGTTGTCGTTGTTGTCGGGCTTGTTGTTGGGGTTGTTGTTGCTGTTGTTGTTGTTGTTGCGGTTGTTGTTGTTGTTGGAGCTGTTGCTGTCGCAGTGCTAGTAGTTGATGGTACACCCTTTCCAGGCCAATTACTTGTATAAGTGAAAGTATGAGCAGGGCGACGTTGTCTTCTCGTCCTTCGAGCTTCAGTATCTTGACAAAGTGCTATAGCGTAAACGCAAAGGCATATGAATAAAACTGTCTTCGATACCATTTTAGCAAGATTCGAGTACTTTGCTAGTGCTTAGACAATGACAGCTTCTTTTATAGATAAATTCCCAAATAAGTTTTGCCAAAAAGTTTCGCGAATTGTGTTCGATTTTAAAGTTTACACAGCACATAAAACAGTTGATCAAATAAGAGGTAGACACCGTTTACGTACAAATGACGTAAAATAACGCATTTATGTATACGCACATTCAAAAATACCTTACCATTGTCTAGTGACATTGACACTGTATTTATTAGTCAATAGGTTCTCAAAACAGAACCGAACTATTGAATGTGACGCTTAACAAGCTTACGTGTGTGGATAATTTCTCAGTTACGAATAGGCAATAGCACCTATCTGATTGCCTCAACTTGGCCTATTTCGAGTGATTTAATCCTCATCCAGATACTGGAGTAATCCAAGATGTTGCAATAAGTTCCAACACTAATTATGTTAGGTAATCTGGCTGTCGGCAGGAAAGCCAATGTGCTTACACCAATCTTAGAGAAATTCCTTTTTACTCATTAAACCAAATTAAGCCTCCTACGAAATTATATGTGACTTATTTAATGTTTAATAGACAAATTACTTCGACCGCTATGGAAGAAAACTTCCGGGAAGTAGAGCCTACCTATTTTCTGGGAAGGGAAGGGGGCATTTGTAGAGTTGGTCGTCGAAAATCCTCGTCCATCAACTTCTACATGCAAGATTTTGTGCCCCTACACTTACGAGAACTTTGTGCCCATTCAGTGCTGACTCCAATAAGCAGCTACAGTGTTACTAAAGGATAGCAAGTCGCTGATTTCTTAGAGAAGTCGGTAAGCATTCATATGGTAAGTTAGGCTCATTTAAAACTCGAATGTAAATTGAAACTTTAATCGAGGACACAGGTATTCCTAACTTATGTAGGTTCAGATCTTAAGAAATTCTGCGAGAGACAAAGTTTTCGAGGACTATTTTCAAGCACTTGTGACCGTATGCTCTCCAATGCGTCGGTTGTTGTTGTTGCTTCATTTTTGAAAAATATGGTCCGAAGATACCACCAGCTTATACGAGTAGACCATACACAAACTGTGCGTTTTTTGGGATTATTTTTGCTCCAAATGCGACAATTTTGCTAATTGACATACCAACTAAACCAAAAATGAGTTTCATCGCTGAATACAATTTTTCGATAAAACAACGGATCCAATGCCAGTTCATTTTGGGCCTCTTCACTGAAATTTACGATGGAAACGATGGTCATTTGACTTCAATTTTTGTACGAGTTAGATTTTGTAAGCTTCCAAACTAAGATCTTTGCTTTAAATTCTCCATAAAGTGGACGGACAAGGAGCAAGCTGTTATGAATGACGTCGAATCGGTAAATCTGAATCTTCTTTAACACTCTCCTGAACGAATGCGATATTCTTTTTAGTACGCATTCTTCTTATGCGTTTCGGTGTTACTGCATCTTTCTATTGATTGAAATCCCATTTCTATTAGACGTCGTTTAACCCTGTGGCGCTTTAGAGCTACATCATCTGCATATCCCTAAGCGTTTACGTTAGAACTATAGAGAGCATCAAGTACTGACTCGACCAATATGCACGATAACAGTGGATACATAACGCCGCATTGCGTGCTTTGTTGTAAATTGATCTGTGTCACAAAGGATTAAGATAGTAAGTCCCCCGACCTTGATCAAAAACTTCCCAAAAAATTAAAAATACAAGTTTATTCATCTAAATCTGTATCATCCCCTTCAAAGTAAACCCCATCGACTGCAATACACTTATGCCAGCGCTTGATCCAATCCTCGAAACATTTTTTATATTTGGTTTTCGGTATGTCCATCAGTGCTTCCTGCGATTTTTCCATTACTTCCTCTCTAACTCGATTAAACAGAACGAAGTCACAGGGAGCCAAATCAGGTGAATTCGGTGGCTGTTGGATGGTATTTGTTGCATTTTTCGTCATAAAATTACGAATAATTATGGCACTGTGCGACGGTGCGTTATCATGGTGCAAAATTCACGGGTTTTCTGCCCGCAATTCTGGTCTCTTTCGGCGTCTCATAACGTCTCATAACGCCCAAATAATACTCTTTGTTTACTGTCTGGGCTTCTGGCAAAAATTCATGATGCACTACACCGTTGTAATCCGTGATAACCGTGAGCATTGCCTTCTTTTTTGACTGAAAACGACGTGTTTTTTCTGTGTTTCGTACTCATAAACCCACGTCTCGTCTCCAATAATGATCCTTTTGATGAACGTGGGATCGGATTTAGCCCAGCAAATCATCTGTTTTGCGACATCAACACGGTCTCGTTTTGCATGAAATTGAGGTCTTTTGGCACCAAATCATTAACCAAAATATCTTTGACGGATCCATAGGCAATGTTCAAGTCCTCCGCTACCGCTCTGATGGTTAATTTGCGGTTACTGACCAACATTTCTTTTACTTCATCAATGTTTTCGTCGGTTTTCGATGCCGATGGCCTGCCACTGCGTTCATCATCTTCAATTGACTCACGACCACTTTTGAACCGCTGTTCGTGCCACTGGTAAACGACCGTTTTCTTTAGAGAATCGTTGCCGAAACACTTTTCCAACATTTTCAACGTTCGCGCACCATTAAATCCGTTTTTTACGCAAAATTTAATACAAGTTCGTTGTTGCAATTTTAAATTCATTTCTAAAATTGTAAAAAATCGCCAACACACACGAGATAGATGTACTCTTGGCTACGTAACTTTTGCAAATGTTAAGCTATGACGCTAAGATTTCGAGGGAATATCAACAACAGATGTACCAACTTAACAAAAACTCAAATCGGAACAATGGGAGCGCCACACGGTTATTCCGGGAACTTTTTGATCAAAGTGGTATATGTTCTATGTGAAATCTAAGCATACCACTACCCTGAAACAAATTTTGGGATGCTGGCTGAGTTACTAACTTCTAATTGGTAGTTTATTGCGACTTATGCATGTCGTGCACAGCGTCGATATGTCCGAAAAGTCACTTGGTTAGTGGTAGATTTGCCTTCCTCACAACCATTATATCGTTGTTGGTCGCCGCTCTTTTAGAAAGCATTGCTCGTCTGTCTAAGAAGCACACTTTGAAATTGTTTGAATTCAAATCATCAAAAACACATTGCCTGTGGTAATCCAAATCATTCCGAGTATCTTGATAAGCGAATTCGTGCTGGGTTAAGAAAAGAGTACGAGTATACACGATCATAGGGTGCTTTGCGAAAACAGCTTATTAATTAGAACTCCATTTAATAAACTGTATGTTAACAAGCGAAAAGGCGGCACCAGAACCAATTGCAAGGCTATCTTGTCATCAACGTTAACATCGTTCAGCAGCTAGAATCTTTTGGATATTTTCGTTGGTAATCCTCTTCTGTCTGCTGCAGTACACGAACTGAAAGGAAAGCATGATCGTATATCACTGTTCTAAATCGATAGTATTCGATATTATCCTTAACATTTTCATGTCATACAATGCGTTGAAAGTTATTATCTGTCTTTAAAACGTACATAGTGAAGTCGGCGCAAACATAAATACATATGTATGCCTTGCTAACACTTTTTTTTCCTTTGAAGGCCAAAGGAACAGCGATTGCTAAGAATCCATATAACGATTTGGACACACTGGTGCGGTTGCTATCAGACATTTTGTCAAACCGGATAGTTATGGCTGTTTCTGTGCGGGGTATTCAAAAGGTTAATGACCTTCATTCGGAATTCTAGGATTATCCGGTAGAAATGCTGTTCGGACGCGGAAACACGGATTGACTTTCACAAGAAGAAGCGATCGGAAACATTGTCGCTCGTCAGAGATTAAATTGTATCAATGAGTATCCTAAGCGTACTGCATGCGGAGAGCTTTTGAATTCTGCTTTGTCTTCCGTATGCACCGAGCTCCAAATATTTTCTGGTAATGCAGGACAAATATGTCGGCGAAATGTCATATCCCGCGACAATGATTTCTATTTTCGCAGCGGTTATCGTTTGATTCGAGATCGCAGTGCTTTGATGGCATTTGGAGCAGACTCCAACTGGTCGCAAGATAGGAAACATTTTTTAAAATTTTGCCAATACAATGTTCGATATCGATTTTTGCGCGAAAAATGTTACATAAGTGTTGCATAAACGTCAAATGCCACATGAATGCGTTCAATGCTTATGCATCAATGGACGCGTTTAGTTGTATTTTAGTATGACAAGACTACGTAATTTTTTTGATCGTTGCGATCTCCTCTAGTGCGTAATTATCCCTCACAACTTTAATTTTACTTATCTGGCATTCTGTCCAATCTCTTCGGAAAAAAACTAGCCAAGTTCGAAAATAGGTCAATTATGTCAATGGTTTCCAATCCCCAAAAAAAAAAAATTAAATCGAATATTACTGCAGTTAAGTCATCTTCATTTAATCTGCACATCTGGTGTACTCGTATATTCAAAGATGCTAATGACCTCGCAAATTGCATTTCCATCGCACGAAACGAATGACACCATTGCCAGATGCAGGTTTAAATCAAATAACTCAGCCGCAACAGAATCATAACATGTCATTGAACATGGATATTGCGATTGCCTTTGCCACACACAGAATATCTAATGCCATGCGAAAGTAATTCGCACATGCGCTCCAGTCAATGAACTCATTTATAATAGATTCCCTCGGGACTCTGGACCACAAATAAAAAAGTGAAAAAAAAAAAAAAAAAAAATGAAAAATCCATAAATATTGTTAGCGCATAAGAAAAACGTAAGCGCGCGCAACGGAAAACCAATTTGCATGCGCGCATATTGTAAGCGTCAACGTCACCGAAAACATAGCAGATGCGGATGCTGATGCTGATTTTTATGTTGATACAAAACCTAGGGCTCTACCCCTCAGATTTCGTATCTTTGCGGTCGAATGCTTTGGGGCTTCTGTTATGGCATTCATATGCTACTTGTCCATGTAACACCAAGAGATGTATGAACAAGTAGCAAATATTCGTACATTAGATGGAATCCATGGCCTTCCTCAATCGGGAACATCTTGTGTTCGGATGTGTTCCTTGCGTCATTCGCGCGTTATCTCGGCACCAAGATCTGGTTTCATTAATTCCGAAATGATCCTAAGATGTGAACAGAGAACAAACATTTGACAAGATGTTATCCAGATTCTGGTGATGACTTTCCAACACATGTGTATCCTCATACAACCCCAAACGTACAATCGGATCTAGGGAGAACAGCAGATGGGAATTGCAATTGCAATCACGGGTGAGCTATCGTATTAATGAGATTGCACAAGGAACACGTGTTGAAGTTGGCTTTTCTCTGTACTCTTAAAGGCCATTAGCAACAACGGCTAATGGCTCAAAGGACTGGTGGTGATTGTTATTGTGTTTTTTTTATATACCCTCTTCACGATGATTCGGTTTAATCGCACTTAAAGAAATGGAAAACGATTAAGTGCACAGTGTCGATTTGTTTCAGTAATTATCCTATGCTGCGGATTTTTGGCGCCAAATGATGTGTTACCCTTGAGGCACGTTTAATAATACGTATACAAGGCCACTTGGGAACTTAAATTTTCCTCAAATTGTGATTAACTGGAACTTAAATGCATTGCTTGGAAATATTAACTATAACGCCAGCTTTGAGTCCCTTAAATATTTCAAAAAAAGTTAATGTTTTTCGGCTTTCAAGTTGCTTGAAGTTTTTTGAATAAATTGTGTGTCGAAAGGCTTTAACATATTTTTTTTTCTTAATGATGACTGCGTACGCACGGGTTACAAAGCTGATAAAAATCGATCATCTGCTTAATTTTCCGACATTTTAATACATCACATATCGGGGGTAACTGATATCTACGACGACATTGGCACATATTTTACTATGTCGTATCATTTGCCTCATTCTACGAGTATCTATCACTCAACCGTTAGTGCTATTATCGTTCTAAAACGTTCAATGTCGAATCTGTTTGAGCTGTTCACAGCGTTCTTCTTATTAAGCAAATGAGCTCTGAGTTTGGTTGCTTCAAAATGATAGACAAAGTCAATCTTTGCTTTCCGCAGTTGTGAAACTTCAAAACGTCTGATGCATGCAGCAAATCAACAAGCTAGCTGTCGGCGTAGGTCAGATTGCAGTCTCAATGAGTCTTCTTTTAATAGGTGGGGTGACCTCCTTGACCGCCAGAATGCGCTGCTACTGCAAAAAAGGTTATGGTGCCCTGAAGTCCGTTCATATTTAGGCAGACATGCCAAATTTCAGTGCGACACTCTCTTTAGTTTTGTTTTGACAGCTAATTGTTGTTGACGTGTTTGGCATCATGTTGAGTATGGACAAAAACGATTTTCGTTCTCTCATAAAACATTATAAAACGGCGAAGGAAACAAAAGAAAAGTTGGATAAATATTATGGGGCTAATGCTCCGTCAGATTACACCGTCAAATATTGGTTTCGAGAGTTTCGTGGTGGCCGCAACTCCACTACTGATCAAGTTCGCAGCGGCAGGCCCTCCGATGCGGTTACAGAGGACAATGTCAAAAAAATACATGAAATGGTGTTGGCTGACCGGAAAGTGAAGGTGCAAGAGCGAGCAGATACCACAAAGATTAGCACTGAGTGCACACGCCATCCCGCCGCGCATGCTCACTCCTGACAAAAAACACGAACGCGAGAGCACTTCGAAAGAGTGTTGGGACTTGCTGATGCGGAATCGGGCGGGCTTTTGGCGTCGATTTGTAGCTGTTGATGAAACCTGGATCCACTATTATACACCAGAGAACAGAATGAGTGCCCGGCAATGGACTGAACCCGGCACGAGTGCTCCGGCCGAGGGGAGCTCAATAGGTCGGAAAGGTTAGTGCGTCGGTTTTCTGGGATTGTCGTGGCATACTCTTCGTGGACTACCTCGAAAAAGGAAAATCCATCAACGGCGAGTATTACTGTGCATTATTGGAGCGATTGAAGGGCGAAATCGCTGTAAAACGGCCTCACATGAAACGAAAAAAATTTTGTTTTTGCAAGACAATGCGCCGGCGCATAAGAGCATCGCAACCACGGCTAAAATCAATGACTTACGGCTCCAATTGCTGTCGCATCCACCGTATTCGCCCGATTTGGCTCCCTCTTCCCAAACCTCAAAAGATGGCTCATCAATAAAAAATTCAGCTCACGCGAAGAAATCATCGACGCCACGGAGGAGTATTTTGCAGACGTTCTGGAAAATAACTTTTCGGACGGGATCAAGAGGTTGGAAAATCGCTGGAATAAGTGTATCAAGCTAAAAGGAGACTATATTGAATAAAATAAAAAAAACATTTAAAAATTCATTCCCAAGGAGGTTACTTTTCACCCCACCTAGTACTTGTTACCCTCTTTCAAGGACGCTTTCGTCTGTTCCAATATCCCTCTTATTACACAATAAGGAGAGATAAGGTTCAATTTATTTTGCAAATGAGTCGGCGTATGGGTTCTACCAAATCATCTTCAACTTCATCAAATAACTTATCTGGTAAGCTGTTAAACAGTCTCGGCGGACTAAGGTTTATATACTTTTTTCGGCCAGTGGACTTGAGTTTTCATCATTCTTGCATAGTTCGTTCTGGTTGATATGGAAGTTTCAGTCCTTGCCACAGTAAAGCATTCGCAGAAATAGTTTTGCACATCTTTAGTGCAAATTGTGACTCTACGGACAGTTTCTCACTATAGGTAACCGCAAAGCTGAATATTATATCTCGCATCAACAAATTCAGAACATCTCTTCTTCTACGTCTCGATCGTTAGATCACCCTGGAGAAACTCTATACAGACCAGTAGCAATTCAAAGTCATCTTGTTGATGGGGAGGCCTACCGAAAACTTCCGCCAATCTTAAGGTCTTGGCATCTTGTAGTATTTCCTACATTTTTGAAGGACCCTGCAACTTTAAATACTCGTATAAACCAAAACCAAGTCCTTTTCCGATCAAGTGTCTCTTAATCTCTTAAGAGGTCCAATGCCGCCAGCATCGAAGACAATTGGAAACACTGCCAAAACGCCATCAGAGATGCCGCTTCTGATGTGCTGGGTTTCACTCGTCCACCACAACGAAACCCCTGGTTCGATGATGAATGCCGGCAAGCACATGCAGCAAAGCAAGATGCATATAACGCGGCGCTGCTTAGAAAGACCAGAGCTGCTCATGAGCTCTATGAGCGGAAGAGGAGAGACGAGCACCGGCTTCTCAGGAGGAAGAAGAAAGAGCATGAGAAGCGCGCGATCGAGGAAATTGAGAGATGCTACTCCAGGAATGAGGTTCGGAAGTTTTACCAAAAGGTAAAAATAACATGCCGCGGAAACAAACCCCGAACCGAAGCCTGTAGAGATGAACAAGGGAACATCGTAGTAGAATCGCAGTCGATGCTGAGGATTTGGAAAGATCGTTTCTGCAGACTGTATAACGGCGATGACGGACCAAATACCGCTGTCAGGCAGAATCAACCTTTCAACCTTTCAACCTTTCAACCTGGACGATGATGACCAACAATTCCGTCCACCCGACCTGGATGAAGTGAAGATAGCCATATCGAAGCTTAAGTCCAACAAAGCTGCTGGAGCGGATGGCCTGACTGCAGAGCTCTTCAAAGCGGCAATCGATGACTTGGTATGGAGCATACACCAACTCATCTGTAAAATATGGTCGGACGAAAGTATGCCCGATGAATGGAACATCAGCATGGATTGTCCAATTCTTAAGAAAGGAGACCCTCTGAACTGCGCCAACTACAGAGGCATCAGTCTCCTTAACATCGCATATAAGATCTTATTCGCCGTATTGTGTGAACGCCTGAAGCGGTTCGTCAACAACCTGATAGGTCCATATCAGTGTGGCTTCAGGCCAGGAACTCCATTATCGACCAAATATTCACACTACGGCAGATCTTGGAGAAGACCCATGAGCTTCAGATCGATACACACCACCTATTCATCGATTTTAAGGCCACGTATGACAGCATCTATAGAGACGAGCTATATAGAGCAATGTCTAGTTTTGGCATCCCTGCCAAACTCGTCCGTCTGTGCAGGATGACGATGGAGAATGCACACTGCTCCATCAAGGTCGGTAAAGATCTCACCGAGACCTTTGATGTCCAGAAAGGATTTAGACAAGGCGATGCGCTGTCCTGCGATTTTTTCAACATCGTACTTGAAAGAATAGTGCAAAACTCACGAGCAAACACAAGAGGCACTATCTTTCAAAAATCCGTCCAACTACTCGCATACGCCGACGAATCGGAAGAAAGCAGCGTGATGTCAGTGGACCTTTCGCGAGTATTGAGACGGAAGCGGCGAAAATGGGTTTAGCGGTCAATGAGGGCAAGACCAAGTATATGCTGTCAAGCAAAAAGGACAACCAACACCGACGTCTCGGACAGAACGTCACCCTCGATAGATATAACTTTGAGGTAGTTAAGGACTTTGTTTACCTAGGCTCCGCTATAAATACAGACAACGACACCAGCGCTGAGATCAAGCGAAGAATAACTCTTGCCAACCGTTGTTTCTTTGGGTTAAGAAGGCAATTGAGAAGCAAAGCCCTCTCTCGGACAACAAAAGTCACCCTTTATAAGACTTTAATAATCCCCGTCCTGCTCTATGGCGCAAAGGCATGGACATTATCAAAAATGGATGAGGGTGTTCTTGGTTGCTTCGAGAGAAAAATTCTTCGGGCGATCTTCGGTCCCGTCTGCATTGACGGTGAGTGGAGGAGGAGATACAACGACGAACTGTATGGACTGTACAGCGACATGGACCTAGCCAGAAGAGTGAAGATCCAAAGACTGAGATGGCTGGGTCATGTAGAGTGCATGGAGACCAATGCTCCGGTCCGAAAAGTCTTCGAATCTGCCCCCGAGGGACAGCGCAGTAGAGGAAGGCCAAGACTCAGGTGGCGCACGCAAGTGGAAGAGGACCTCAGCCAACTTAGCGTGCGAAACTGGAGGCAGCTAGCCAGGGATCGAGCTGGCTGGAGAAGCTTGTTGACTGAGGCCCAGGTCCACCCCGGACTGTAGCGCCACCTAAAGTAAGTAAGTAAACCAAAACCACCATGACGCTTCTACAAGGCGGTCTTCCCCTTCTGATTAAAATTAAATTTTTACGGACTCCTACAGAATTAAGCCTCTGTCGGGCTACCAGTGAAACCCCTACAGGTCCCTTGTATCAAATAGTCGGTTGACTTTCAAAAATGTCACTGACCAAATATAATGTACATCAGTCGCCAATTTTTGCTACTATGCCATCGAAAAGATGTAGCCTATGTATTTCGGCAGCATCCTGATCAAGAAACTCAGTTAGCTTATTTCCGTCCTACCAAAGACGTCTTGTTTTCGTTTAAATTTAAAAATCACCTAAAATGACTTAAACGTAGGTCCTCTTGGGGCGCTTGAAGAGGTTTCAGTAAGATCTTAAATTTCTTCTGTAGAA
The DNA here is from genome assembly GCA_928272305.1 of Volucella inflata. NCBI lineage: Eukaryota > Metazoa > Arthropoda > Insecta > Diptera > Syrphidae > Volucella > Volucella inflata. Next base: position 143,221,622 of record OV743716.1, on the reverse strand, counting down.
GCGTGACCACATATATCAAGGCTGATGTTGGCATGAACAGATGGCTGAGGACTTTTTGTTTTAGTTTTCTGCTTACAACAAATTCGCACCCATATATACCATTGTGTATGTCTATAAACTCACAGTGTATGCTACAGTTTCTGCATATCTGCTTTATAGCAACCTACGGCTTGTACATAGCCTGTTTAGGATCCGAACATTCCAACATTACAAAAACGTTTCCATATAACTTATTTTACTATAGAAGCCCATTTAATCTGTTACTGGTTTCGATCCACAATGCGCCAACGTTATTTGCCTACAGGGGAAGCTGTAGCTGCTGTGAATAAGAGTGTGGCTCAGCATCCGGAATTGGCATAGATTCCAACAGTTTGGCATTTGTCCGCCCACGTTGCTGAAAATTTCGGGAAAAGATCCCGGCTTATACCTGTATAAGATGCAACTTGGGCAGAAATTAAGCCACTATGTCTTACAAGGGGTTACATGGCTCACACGGCTTCGAAAAATAAAATTGACCCGAGTAATAGTTTCGGAGATACAGCCTTGAGAAGTTGCGCGCTTGAGACCAGTTAGGCTTAGCGCGCCGCAGGTATAACGGAACAGTTGCTCGTCTATTATTAGTTCGTCAAGCTTGTCCATATCTTTTCTCTCTAATGGCAACTAGTTAGAAATATTTCAGTTGGTAATATCTTGTTGAATCACGAAGTGTCCGTGATTTAGGGGAAAAAATGAGAAACACTATATGGACTACTTACTACCACTACAGCTCAACAGACAAAAAACCTCAGCACGAAAATTGCCCAAAAGGTCCAGACTCGTGGTGCGCCTGGCAGCGAGCATCGCAACGAGCACTCTTTCATCATTCTAACACGATTATACTCCATTACCAGATGATGTTTTGACTGCAATGAAACCTATTTATGAAGATCTGAGTAAAGATTAGCTTTTGGTGTGGTGTGTTGGTGGTTTCACACAAAACAATAATGAAAGTTTCAACCAGTTGGTCTGGAAAATTACTTCCAATTCTTGCTGGTTCAAAAATCGTTAATATTGCTGCATTAATCGCTGCTTGCACTTTTAATGAAGGAAGATCAGCATTATTATTAATCATGCGCGGTATGGATTTAAAACTTGGCTGAAATGCCAACGAATATGCCCGGAAAATTGATGAAAACCGTGTATGCGCAGCCGAGAGAAAATCTGCTAGTCAGACTCGCGAAACCAGGATTCGTCATAGACAAGAACAAAAGGATGCCCTCGACATTGCAGCTGCAGTAGGTTCTCTTCTTTATGGCCCAGGAATCGACGATTCAATGTAAGTTGAAAAAAAAAATTTGTTGGCATTTTTATTGGCACTCAAAACTTTAAACGCGTTATTCTCGAAACTGTGTTTTCAAAGTCGGTTGCAAAGATTTCTCCAGAACTCCTCAACCGATCTTGATGAAATTTTACACAGGTCTTCGAGATATAATTCACAAGGACTTGGACGAAGGATTTTTTTTTTCGATTACAACTATTTAAAAAAATTAGTGAAATTTTCAACAATATATTATTTGTTTGTAAAAAGGTCAGTTAAAATTCCAATTTCCGCTTTTTGTTTCTCCTTCGTCCAAGTTCTAGTTTATGGTCTTAACTAAAATACGTATTTTTTTATTTTCACTTCAGATGATCCTGTAAGGAGTTCTGCTGCCAACGCGGACGCACCTTTTTTCGGAGGGGTCGCCGGAAATGACGTCACAATGGCCGAGTTTTTTATATTTTTTTTACGAAAATTTCAGAAAATCTTTGTGAAATATGTATCTTTGAGACAATAAAAAGTTTGATTATTTTATTCTTTAAATTAGAAATAAATTGTTGAAATTGCGCGTTTTTTCCCCGAGGAAACCCATGTAGTCCCTGAAGTCGTCTATTATATTTATCAGAAAAGTCGTGTTTTGGCTTAATGGGTTTTTGAAAAAGAAAACTTGCTACAAAAAGGCATACGTACTAATTTTTCGAAAAGTAAGTCCGGTCAGACAACGATTAATGATGATTTCTGATGTAAAGGGTGAGCCAACAGCCAATACACATTTATTGTGAAATCAATATAGAATTTAATTGATTAATCGTTCATGTGACCACCACTGCCTCTGTTGCAGGCGATAATCAAAATTCAGTTTGGATGTTATGCTTGAAATTCTGAGTTGTGGCTGGGTTATTGGCATAGACTTAACTCTATGAATAACCCCACAGGAAGAAGTCTGAAAATGTCAAATCGCATGACCTTGGAGGCCAATCAACTTCTGCTATAACCGAAATAATGCGATCTTCAAATTTCTCAAGCAATAAATTGATTAATTGTTGGCTTGTGTGGGAGTAATTACCATCCTTTTGAAGGCCGAGATCGTCCAAACCCAGTTCATTCAATTTTGGAAAAAGAAATAGCCCGTCAACATGTTGCGGTAACGTTTTCCATTCACTGTAATTGTCTCTCCAGTCTCATTTTCGAAAAAGTACTGGCCAATGATGCCGCCAACCCATAATCCACACCACGCAGGGATGCATTGGTTTTTCGTAAATCTCCTATGGATTTTCCGATCCCAAGAAACGGCAACAATTTTGTTTATATACGTAATCATCCATGAAAAAATTGGCTTTATCGGAAAAGATCAAATTCGATGACAACTTGGCGATCTAACATCCAGTTCACAAATCGTCGATGTCGTAGATTGTCCAAAGTCTTCAATTTGGAAACAATCATTTGTGAGATAGAGCTCAAGATGCTTGCGAGCGTGATTCAAAATTTGATCGAAACGAGAGCCGAGGTCGCTATTTAATGGAAGAAGGATCTGAATCATGTGACATGAGCCATTCGTCACAATGAATCTTACTCACTAACTTCCTATGTAGTTGGTTGCTTTGCTTTTCAGCAGAACTCTCAATTTCAATGACTCAAAGCTTTCTCGAACTCCTTATATGATTAATTTAGGGGGATAAATATTGTAAGCTGAAAATTGACGTCGCCTTTGATTTTACTTACGAGTAGATACTAACTAAGGTATCACTGTAGTCAAGGGCGGACATGGTATTCAAACCAATATGCCCTTTCACTTGCGTACGCAACTTAATACGCTGTCGTGCTTTGTTCCGCTGTTTATCGTGGCTAGAATCGTAGACTGATGTCGCTGTATAGCCCGTACAGTTTGTGGTTTAATCTTCTTCGTTATTTGACATAAAACGGAATCATCACACGTAGAATCTTTTTTGAAACCTCCAAGTGTTTCTTTATCCGCTTTCGACAAGGTCCAAGCCAAGAAAAGTCACAGGACAGCGCTTCAATTTGTAAAAAACATTTCTTTACATTGAATGTCGCGATTAACTCATTATCGACGAAATGGAGGGATATAATCATCATGCATAATCGGACGAGTTTGGTGGGTATGTCGAACTAGACATGGCGTTGGTTAGCTCATCATGAACGGCTTCAGACGCTCACATGATAGGGCAGAAATAACTCAGTAAGCAATGTTGAAGAGACTTACTTCTTTATAGTTGGCGCAGTTCAAAGGGTATCCTTTCATGTGAATCAAACATACGGTGCTGAGAATTTGATTTTACTCGGCATCACAGCAATACGTTTATCGGCACGAGTACGATAACGGTATTTTGTAGAGGAGTTAAAAACTAGCATTTTTTACTAGGGAAGTGGGGGGAGTCCATCTCGTCCCGTTTAGGAGTTGTGGGCAATTTAAAAACAAATGACTCAAGATGGGAAAAAAATTATTAAAAAACAACGGTATTTAAGTTTGAATACGAATTATAAAAAAACTATTCACACGAATAATTTGATGTAAATTTTATATTAAAGAGCAAATTTTAGGCTTTCAAATCCTGCATAGTACTTTATTGTATGTGTTGCCGTTGGTTTTTAATAATTTGTTTCCCATTTTAAGTCATTTTTTTTTAAAATTGCCCCTAACTCCTAAACGGGGTGAGATAGACCCCCCCTCCCATAAAAAAAAATGCTAGTTTTAAACCCCTCTACAAAATACCGTTTTCAATTCTTGGCGCCAAAGTTATCGTACTCTCCCCTCTTTACCTTCATTCCTGTTATACTCGTACAGTGTGCAAATGTATCCTTTCCATATTCTCAGCACCAACTGTGACTCTATTTATAGTTGGCCGTGCTCATTCGAGTGAACCGAAACAACAGATGGGGTTTTTATTGGTGGTCCACCGATTTATGAAGCTCCTGCTCATCATCTCCTACTCTCACCTTCACGTATTAAAGCCTGACTATAGGAAGACCCCTCTAGGATTTCTAGGGACTAGAAGATTACCCCTTCTTCCGAAATGGAGGCGAAAGAGTCCGATATACGAACTCTTATCTGAATAGATAAACCGGCGTTTCTGATAGCCCAAGCGAGGTGTTCGGTGCTGTACCTTATTCCCCATCTTGAAATAAAAAACAGTCCAAATATAACCAACAGCTTCGAATAGAGTTGGATATGATGTTTGCGGCCCCAACAGACGCTTCAAGGACAACGTATTTCAGCTTTGCACATAAAATTATAGGAACTTAACAGACGACGTACTGCCAACTACCTCCCGGCAGCCGTAGACTGCTTCAATGCAGATACAACAGAAGTTCATAATACTTATACCTACAACGTTACAGTTGTAAAGAAAAGAAATCGATGCTTATTTGGATGTGGATTTGCTATTCGAGCTCTAAGCGAAGGCCTCATGACGATCAGCATCCAGATCAAATTTGGAATTATAAGCCTGATTTACATTCATGTACTCGTATATAATAAGGATATCGATAACCGCTTCAAAGGCGAGTGTTATGATCTCATAGAAGAACATCAGTGGCCCAGCTTTGACACCAAAAATGTGCTAGGATATCTTTTTGTTAGGCGGGGAAGAAACCCGATTTCTGGCCGATCTTCGGAAGCGTTTGCCAGCATAACACCACAACCGAACAAAGATTCAGGTTTTTAGAATTTGCATCGGGGCGATGTTACCCTGTGCCAGCACTTGGTTCCCCATATCAGATACCAGTTAATGGACTTGGCTATTCCATGTTCAATTTACAGTCTACCAGATTGATCACATTGCGATACACGCCGTATACTCCTTCAACATTCTGCAACTCCGAACTTTCCTAGGAGCCAAGATCCGGGCACGAATGTTAATATCACAGGCACAACAGGAATGAAGATTCAAATTTTTTTTAGACAATAAGACAATACAGACAGACAGACAGACAGACGCTTGGGCTATAAGAAACGCCGGTTTATCTATTCCGATAAGAGTTGATGTGTGTCAAGTAGCCCAACGTGCCTAGAGTCGTGGATGTGGCCCTTGATTCGTATATCGGACTCTTTCGCCTCCATTTTGGAAGAAGGAGAAATCTTCTAGTCCCTAGAAATCCTACAGGGGTCTTCCTATAGTCAGGCTTCAATACGTGGAGGTGAGAGTAGGAGTTGATGGGCAGGAGCTTCATAAATCGGTTGACCACCAATGAAAACCCCATCTGTTGTTTCGGTTCACACGGATTCATAATGCGGATTTCGTTTTTGAACCCTCTAAACCTCTACAAATAAAGGAAGCTTATCTGATGGTCTTTAGATATATGTTTGTATATTGTGATTGCGATTTAGCAATTTTAAAAATATTTCTTAGCTGGGATGATCCTCGAAACCGATCGTTTGACATCCGAAATCTAATTTAGTGTATAGAAAACGATGAGTGAGAAAAGTGCTGTGTGCATATGACACAGAACGCCATTTGGTTTCAAGACTCATCCAGGGAAAATCCCCGAAATCGTTGACATCTACAAACCGCTCACTTTGACGCTTAGTTCGAAGACAGTAGCGAATAGGTTCCATTCAAATAGCCAATGAAAAGTCATGCGCGAGTACATTACCCAGCAGTGCAGGAAAATATTTGCCCATATTAATTGCAAATATAAAATACCAGTTAAAACTTGATAATAATGTTAATTACAAGTTAATAAACATTCGCAGATACACAAACTGGGTAGGTACTTGAATAAACTAATAAAGCTCGTGCCTAAAGTCCCCTCTTTTGTTGAATAAAAACATATCTTTCATATCTATAAGTGCGTGTGAAAAATATCTCAAAAATTTATTCACCATCAAGGGCACAACAAATGCTGCATTACACGATCGTTATCTTTTGTTTACGAAGATTTATCTCGGAGAACAAAAGTGTTCATGAAGCTCTTAGAGTATCGCATCAAACTTAACAACGACGATCGCAATACACACAAGTTCATACATATTTGGTTGGGTTTTTGAAAATTTTATCTTTTCTCTCCCAACGGCAAACAGACTATTGTGAGTCTGTCTTCGAGTCTCGATGAGATTTACTAAAAAACAATTCCGATCTCTTCAGCCCCCAGGTCTCTCATCATTTCCTATGGGTCCATACGTTTCCCATACATTCAAATACTGCGTGCTTTGCATTTTTAAGTTTTCGAGAATTCCAGCAAATTATTTTATTTTGCGCTGACCTCCACACCTTGCGTATTCCGTTGCTGTACGAGTTACCCATCGATAGTCGTTGTCGTTGTTGTCGTGCTTCCAAAAGTTACTTCTAAGCCAAGTAGCAGCATACCAATAATATTTGTATGTAGCTACAGCCGCAGCCAGCACTAGAACCAGAAACAGCAGCAGTTGAAACTGCGCGTCTCCCAAGTCAAACGTCGATCAAGTCAGCATTTTCTACGATCAGTTGCTTTCCGTGTGTATTGGCGAACGAACGAACGAACACCTGTTCTGATCAGTTTCTGTTGTTACAAACGTACTTACTCATTTATCGCTGTATATCGGTTTGAAATATCTTTAAAAAAAAAAAAAAAAAAACCGTAAAAATGGTTGAAGCCCAACCAAGTGAAAATCGCCAGAGATGGATCTTCAATTTGAAGATCATTTTGTGCCTGCTGTTTCTGCCATTGATCTTGTTCGCTGTGGCATTGAAACACCTCCTGGATTACTTGTTCGGCTATAAGGAGAAGGATGTTAAGGGCCAAGTTGTTCTGGTGAGTTTCCATTTTGTGTTGGTCCCCTTGACCCCTCAAAACAAAAAAATGTTTGATAAACTCGCGGTGATCGTCAATGATCTTCAGAGATAAGTATCTCACATTTAGACACGTTGTCGTTGCTATTATTGTTGTTTGTTTCACATTTTTTGTTTTGTTATTGTTGAAGTAAAAAGCATTTTAGTGTTGGCGTATACCTATCATCTTTTATCTATGAAGAAGTTTGGTGAATGCATTTTTCCGTTATGTCGATAATTTTCCGGTTTCGTTGGTTTCTGGGTGTGGACTTGATACGCGTATCTTTACCAACAACTTAAAGTATGGAGAAACTGGGGAGTCATTGGAAGTTCTTCAGTGAATTCGATCTAAATCTGCAGCTACTCTTTGAAGATTGTACCTATATAGATACTTTGGTGACGAAATATTCGGTTCGTGTTTGTGTGTTTGGGGGATCGAACCCCATTTATGGGACAATTTATTTTTCTCGAAAAATATCGATTTGAGTGCCATCCATTTATGTATACATATAAGTAAATGTACATATTTCTGTACATATGTATGTATGTAGGTTCTCATGCCCATATCTAAACAATAAACATGAAGTTCGAGGAAACCCTATAATTAACTAGATACACTGACATTGGATACGACTATGGGTGGAGTTCGTTCATCATATTCGTGGTTTGCATGATTCGATTCTGGTAATCAGTGCTTGGGAATTGTGTGTCGATTCTAAATTCAGTCAAGCGATACATTGACATCCAAAGACAGTAACGGAGAGATGAGCTCATTGAAGTAAGCAGCTTAAGATTGTGTTGGAGAAACGTTTTTATTGACATGATTTCGTTGTGATTTTAAAGTTCAAATCGACAATAGCATCGTACTATAAATGATTTAGTATAAATACCCGTGCTATGATGTGTATTTTCGAGTACGTATTTACTTGGTAACGACTAAAATCTGAGGTTTATGTATCAGCAGTCAAATTAAACTGACGCTTCCCTGCTCTTAAGCGCTAGCATTTCGTCTCATACTGTAGTCGACAGCTTGGGTACAAAAAATTGATGCAAGCTCATATTTGTTAAACTGAGACTGTCTGCTTAGCATTTTGTTTGATCTGACTTATACACTGCTCGAAGTGTCACCACCTATTTTTCCAACAGCACCATACAACGTTTCTTGCAATCGTGTTGAATTAACTACGATTTCTTTGAGCTCTTTTCAACTCATCCTCAGCAAACCAGAATCTTTTTAAACTAGGTTTTCAACGTAACGTGTGTTTAAGGAGGCCTACTCCTCCGTATGTCTATTTAAATGTATTTTATTGAATAGCAAGCCTTGCAGTGGAATTATTTTCACAGGTTTTTGCCTCTTTTGCGCTACAAATGTGGACTCCAAATACAAGTAAATCCCTTTGCGTAAAGCTGACTCAATGACAGCAACTTTTGGTTAGTATATTCTGTTGCAAACACCTACATTGTTACAATTTAACTTATAATTAAATGAGACCGTGCATTAATAGACATGTTTATTTTCTGAAGAGTTATGTCATTTTCTCAGGTGGATCGTCTCAGTTGGCTGTCATTCCACCGATAGACAGCATTAAATCGCAAACCTTTTGTCTACAGACGCCGAGAAGGATGTCTTTGGTTTGCCTGAATCCTAAAAACTTATACCATCTGGAGTTATACTCACAGGAATCTCAGCTGTCAATGAAAAGTCTAACCAAAGACGCAGACAGTCTTAACTCAACTTTGATCTTAAAATCTTTCTTTGAAGCTAGTTCAATGGATTGTGACCTGCACCTAAATAAGACTTATGCCCAAAACACATGAGCAGTATTTTGTGTGCAGTGAAATTAGAATACACATATTTTAATTCGCGAAGCTACATATGTATAAATTCTGCACGCAGCGCTGTACTGCAACACATCTTTATTTCTAAATTCGCTGCAATCGACATTGTCACACATAAGTGACAGTAGCTGTAAAATGACAGCAACCGATGCGATTGACTTAAAAAAATATCAGCACATCTGTTTCACGGACAGAGTTGCCAGCAGTACTGCAAGTAAATTTTCTGCACATGTGTTTTGGGCATTAGCCTTTCAAATGCATGCAGAAACGAAGAGTCGATTTGAATGATATATGGTTTGTGTCAATGATTACGAATATGTCATTTTGGAGGGTAATCAACTGTCAATTAAATCCAGTATGTCATAGGTTGTGACTGTACTTACAAACAATTCTCTTCTTTTCTTCTTGCAAATGTCGAATTTTGTGTCAGATAAGGGGCAGTTTTATTACATGTTTTTGCTAAAAAAATCGCTGCCGGATGTCATCGATTGTGAATGAATTTTAATGGTGAACATGGTCCAATTCAAAGGCATTGTGAAAGCTGGTTCGCTCGTTTCAAAAGTAGCGGTTTCGACATCGACAACAAAGGCCGTGGAAGATCAGACAAAAAATTCGAAGTTGCACAATTGCAAGCATTTTTATATAAAGACTCGACTCAAATACTAGAAGAGCTCGCAGAAGCGTTTAAAGTTATTCGTTATTCGTGCAACTGTTTCCAAGCATCTAACAGCCCTGGGAAAGTTCCAAAAAGAAGATGAATGGGTTCGATATCAATTGAAAGAAAGAGATATTGAAAGGCGAAAAGGTTTTATTTTTTGTTGGATCAAATTGTTACTGGCGTTGAAAAGTGGATATATTTGTTTTATCAGAGAAAACAATCATATTCACACAACTAATAGTTTGGCAGTGAAAAGAGATTTTAAAAAAGCTTTACCTATACCAAACAATAAACATAGACTCAATTCTATTATATGAGTAAACAGATTTTCCAGTACCCTTAAATCAGGAAAAGTTGTGCTACTGAAATCTCCTATGCAGCCCCGCCAACCTAGGGTTTAGTAAAACAGCAAGACGAATTAAATTTCGATTTTTCAGCAGTTTTTTCATGAAATATCTGATGCGTGGGATATAATTAGTTTTATCGTAGATCCATGGGAACCTTCTTGATCTCAAGCCCAAAATCTTACCGCGAATTTCATTATAATGTCACATAGCCGATAGTGCTCTTAAAATCTTCAAGGTTACGGGATACATCCAAAGGACTCTCTTATCTAGGATGATAGACAGATTTTAGCTTCGTTGGAGAAGTGGATAGTGATGTCTATCAAGTCCAAGGTTGTATGCGCTTTACTTGAGACAGCATATTTTTTACATGCATTTGAAATCCATTAGAAGCGTTAAGAGGCAGGTAGTTGCGCTCCAGCAGTACACCCCCTTGTAAGCAGTCCCTGTTTGCCCCAGCATCCCAGGCTTATGTTCATTACCATTGCTCTTTCCTACAGAACTGGCTATTTGTCTAAACTTATTTTATCGAAAACAATGTCAATTTTGATAAAACACCCAGCGAAGCATCACTACTGACAAGGCGAAGGGCTACTTGGCGTTAAGATTTTCATCACCAATTAGATATCACAGTGCCATAAAGACTTACACTTCAACAAACCTAGAAACATGAATAAATGAAGTTCTAAATATCTATCTACATATCTAGGCTTTATAGAAATCAAACCTTTATTAAAATGGTTTTCAATTTCCGCTTTACTTTGTCTTGAGACTTGAGGTCTAGATATCAATTCGTGCAGGCTAAGAAACTGAGCTTAAGTTACAAAGCGATATGCTGATGGTTCAAAACTTAAGTCTGGTGCAAGCAACTGTACTTAAATACCTGAAAATTGTAGCTTTCGACAGTGATAATGAGCAACTGATTATTTGCTTACAAACTGTGTTTAAGATTTTGCTGGGCCCTATTACCACTTGCAAGTTCGAAAATGCAGGGCTCCTCTAAACACATTTGGAAACTTGCTAGACAAGGTTAAAGGAGAGTTTCGTTTGAACCCCATATTGACCGCGTCCTGTGAGCTTGTCTTAACTGTCTTGGATGCTGGCAGACCAAAAAAAGGTCATCGACTTTGGTAGTGTCTGCCAGTAGGAACGACTGCTGATTGATTATTGGCGTTGGATCCTTCGCTATTGCTAAGCACTTAAATGTGTTAGACTATGTAAGTGACCTAACAGCCTGTGAAGCTTGCTGTGAGAGTGAAGATGACACCCCTAATCAGACTGCCGGTATTCGGTGCAGATGTGGTAGCGGCTAGCATATTTATATGCACATCGTTGTTTAAGCGATTCCTTGGATTTCTAATGAAAGGCAGATTAATTTCGCTAAAAGGAACATACTCGTATTAAACAACGAGCACAATTGACTAGCTCTCAGTGAAGAACTCTCGAACAAAAAAATCGTTTATCGATAATTCATTTGTGATAAATACTTCAAAAACTGAAGGTTCGGTGTGACTTTTAATGTCGGTGTTATCAGTCGAAAGAAATAGGTAGAGATAGGGGCCTTTGTTTGTTTTTACCTGATACCAGGGGCTATCAGTGGACATGAAAAATGGTTTAGAGAAAATTGCAAACTGTAGATTTGTGAGTTTTGTCAGAGTCCCATGACATAACTACGATCCAATGAATGCTGTAAAATGTTTTCTGAGAGCCCGTGCTTGATCAATTTTTTTGGCTTGAACACCTGGTGGTAGAGAAGTTTCCTTTGTCGAAAACATTTCGTAGCCGAGGTAAGGAATACCGAATCGGATGTTATTGTCCGTCCGGTAGTGCGATGATATGGGCGAAACGCAAGAGGGATGTAAAATTGTATTACTTACTTACTTTAGGTGGCGCTCCAGTCCGGGTTGGACCTGGGCCTCAGTCAACAAGCTTCTCCAGCTAGCTCGATCCCTGGCTAGCTGTCTCCAGTTTCGCACGCTAAGTTTGCTGAAGTCCTCTTCCACTTGCGTGCGCCACCTGAGTCTTGGCCTTCCTCTACTGCGCTGTCCCTCGGGGGCGGATTCGAAGACTTTTCGGACAGGAGCATTGGTGTCCATGCGCTCTACATGACCCAGCCATCTCAGTCTTTGGATCTTCACTCTTCTGGCCAGGTCCATGTTGCTGTACAGTCCATACAGTTCGTCGTTGTATCTCCTCCTCCACTCACCGTCAATGCAGACGGGACCGAAGATCGCCCGAAGAATTTTTCTCTCGAAGCAACCAAGAACACCCTCATCCATTTTTGATAATGTCCATGCCTCTGCGCCATAGAGCAGGACCGGGATTATTAAAGTCTTATAAAGGGTGACTTTTATTCTCCGGGAGAGGGCTTTGCTACTCAATTGCCTTCTTAACCCAAAGAAACAGCGGTTGGCAAGAGTTATTCTTCGCTTGATTTCAGCGCTGGTGTCGTTGTCTGTATTTATAGCGGAGCCTAGGTAGACAAAGTCCTTAACTACCTCAAAGTTCTATCTGTCGAGGGTGACGTTCTGTCCGAGACGTCGGTGTTGGTTGTCCTTTTTGCTTGACAGCATATACTTGGTCTTGCTCTCATTGACCGCTAAACCCATTTTCGCCGCTTCCGTCTCAATAATTGCGAAAGCGCCACTGACATCACGCTGCTTTCTCCCGATTATGTCAATATCGTCGGCGTATGCGAGTAGTTGGACGGACTTTTTTAAAATTGTATTACAATGTTTAATATGATGATGGCTTTAGACTGCAGCAGCAGTAAACTCCTTGAGTATTTTCCAGGATATGCCGGAGTTTGAAGATTTTGCCGATTTTGGACTTTCCTGGTTCGAAACTGCACAAATTAGACAGTCACACAATATGGTAGTTAAGATCCTGTATGCGAGGAAACTTATACCTCTCAAGTTGGGGTAGTTGAAGTTGTATTCTTTTTGTGGATCAGGCAAATGAAGCTGAGATCCCATTAATCATGTATACACCCTTTTGACCAGATCTGAGAAATGAGTTGGTGCTTCAAAAAGAAGCCCTAAATGGCTCGGCTGGTAAGCCGTCAGGTCAGTAGCTTTGTTGGGGCCTAGCTTAAGTACTGCTATCCTTATTTACCTTACTTCGGTTAGAAGGAAGGAAGGAAGAAAATTGGTTGCTCATATTTCTAGAACCAACCGTGACTCTATTATAATGTTTCATTCCTCATCTGAGCTTTCTGTACAGGTCTTCTTGCTTTGACACGTTCTTTCTACTTATTCATAAGATTTCCGTACGTTATCCCTGGAGTAGAGACTCTCATTATCTTTGATCGCACGTTTCTCGTGATCTTCCTTGTACTCATTATGTCGAGCAACATGTACTTGACGGTATTCTTCGTCAAAAAAGAGATTTCGTGGTGATGGTCAAGTAAAACCCAAAACACCTTAAATACCTTAGTAATGCCACATTGAAATCGTTGCCATGTTAGATAAATGTTGGTGGGGGCATAGAAGTTGTTGAGAGATTTCGGGACTCACGTTCGGTACGGATTTTGGCGGTTCCTTCTCATAGCAATTCCTATTTCTTGTGCCGCTTGAGAAATCCTCATTCACGCGTTGTTTGTAACCAGGTGGTGATCTGAGATAATGATGACTGCTTCAGAATCTAAGGACGTCCAATACCACTGGAGGCATGATTTACATCTATCGTAAGGCGATAAATTTTACTAACCGTTTCATGATCAAAAAACAGGCATGTGTGTATATTAAAATGAGAAAACTTTGTGTGTAGTTTAGTGATATTTCTTTCCACCTTAAAGTCAATCCGTTTCCAGACAAGGTGTAGTGTAGGTTGTGATTTTCAACTATCGTACCAAAAATGTCCTCCTTCTTGTTTTATAATCGTCTAGTATGATGTCATCGTGTCGTTGGTAGTGTCATCCTTGTTTTTCCTTTTGGTATGGGCACAAATTATGCATATTTCAGTGGATTGTCATAAGACGTTCGTTTCAGCTTAAGATTTCTTGCCTTAAAACAGATTCGCATCCAAATAAGCCCTGATTCTTTCTCTAAAGCAACCGCCATCATACTGTTTTTAACCAGCCCATTCCAACACACTTTCTGACATCTGGGTGATAGAAGTCAAGGCACGACTCTAATTTTTCGGCTGTAGGACATCTGCAAAGTATTTTAAAACAATTGTCTAATCCTGTGGTGACATTTATGGTTGGCGTTTTAAAGAAGGACGAAAACGAATTCAATGAGCAAAGGAGACAGATCAAGGCCTTACGGAGGTATTTTTGCAAAAAAGAAAATCAACAGACTTAGGTCAACTTTTTCTCTTTTATTCCAAAGGCGTAAGGTTCCTTTGCGACGCTTAAACAAATAAACATTTCATACCTGTTTGGATCGTATCTAGAAAATGATGTTCTGACATTGAGATACTCGTATCAAATACATTAGATTCCATTTACAGACTACAAAATGTTTCACAAAAAAAAAAGAATAATAATTAAAAATATATGTGTATACCTGCACTTGTATGTAACATATTTTGAACCTATAAAGTATTTTCGTAAAAAAAGAACAAGGAATCAACCTTTAAAGGTTCTGATATCAGTCAGCCATCGGTTTACGATCAAGTTATGAAGTAGATTTCAAACCAATTGTTTTAATCATTCAACGATTTTGTTAGTCATAAAAATATGATGTTTTAGAACACTTGCGGTTGGTAAGAATCTGACTCATGTTAACGTAATAAACTTGATGTTCCAGTTTATGGCTGTGATAAAGTTTAAGTTGTCAATTCGTTTATTGTCATTATTTACATGGCTACTTCAAAGTTGCAGATATCTACTTCCACTGAAAGTGAAGACTGATTTATGATCTGCATTCTAGTGATATGCGATGTAGTTATTGTGAAGAAATATCCGAATGTGCAAATTCCATTCTGAACAATTTGAATATTCCTTGTAATTTAAGTAATAGACTTCTTAAGTATTGGTATTCAGTGGATACATATGTTAAAATCGAAGTTGATGAAGATGATTTGCCTCATCTGAGAGGGCAAGATAGAGGCTTAGTTTTCGCAGCCCTCATATAGATGCCCTTACTCCAAAACTAGTGAAATATATTTACCTATATAACTATGTTTCAATGCAACTGTTTCAAACTGTGATCCAATACTTCAATCGGGCTGTGCATATGCACCCTTTACCCTGTCTAAAGGATTTCAAAGTAGCAACCATTGTGTGAGGATAATACCTAGTTCTACCATTAGTTCTGTTACAAACATAAAACGCTATAAAAAAAGCAGTGAGCATATTCTATTTAAAATTATTTCATTTATTAGACCACAATATTGACTATTAAAAAAAACGGTATCCACTCGAAATGATTGCGTTTTGCTTTAACACAAGTTTCCAAACGGTGTGGCCATTGGGCTATAGCTGCACGTACGGTTTCCATGGTGATCGGTGACGCTGCTCTGGTAAATGCTTTAAGGCTTTCCAAATTTCTGTTAGAAGTCTTGATGGCCATGTTCTCCAATTCTGAGCACAAACCATAATCCAGTGGATTCGGATCTGAATTCCCCAACGGCCAATCCTCTGCATCTATAAAGCCAGGAATATTGCCTCTGAGACACTAATGCGTGGTTTTGGCTTTTGAGCAGAATCCTGTTGGAAGATCCATTTGTATCCAATGAAATATCTTCTTGGTAAACCTTTGCACCAGTTTTTACGCCTTTTTCACAGAAATGAAGGGATTTGACACCATGGTGAGAGACCCCCCACCAAACTATTATGGAAGCGGGATGATGTCCATGTTGAACAGTCGGAACAATTTTTTCGCTTTCTTAGATGAAGAGGCATAAATTTTGTCATTTTGTTTGTCGAAAACTTTTTCCACGGTAAAATTTTTCTTATCCGTAAACGGAATACTTTTATGGCCATTGTCCGCTTGCCACTGCAAAAGTGGCTTTCATCTTTCCAGTCTAATTTGTTTCTAGTTGAGGAGTTAGAAAACGGACCGGTCGGCTTTCATATGCAGATCATCCCGACTCAAACAAGACATGGATCTGGTTGATATATCCAATTCATTGGACATGACCTTCTGCTTCCTAAAGGGATTTATCCGAATTCGTTTACGCACTGCCTTGATTACCGCATCTGTACGGACGACCACTTCTTGGCCTGTCCTCTATTCTGACAATTCGCCGAAGCGAGCAATAGCCCGATAAGCAACTGGAAAATTTGGCAAGCACTCTTTCCGCACTTATGCAACGCTATTACCGCGACTTGATTCTTATTAACGCCCCACTCCATGGTAATAGTTTGCAAACTGAAACCAAACTGACTAGTATTCTTCACGATCAGTGCATGTGTTCTGAAAAAAGTTCTTTTCCCGCAAGAAGTTTTGATCGATAAGCGCTGAAAATTGTGTAACAGAACTTGTGCATAACAACATCTACATTTTCAGCTGCTAGAGTGTTGCCCATGGCACAGAAATCTAGTACATTTTTTCCATACTGACTTTAAACCGATAAGCATTCTTTCCTGTTCATCAAAGTTCGTCGAGAAAATCATAGCAAAACAAATCACAAAACATTGCTGATTGATTTGGATTTCGATAAACGTAATATTTCTGCCCTTTGTTTGCTAGGCGCTTCAAAAGTCTTTGATAAGGTGAATCATTCAAAGCTATGCTGGAAACATAGAAATCATTTCGGATTCAGTAAGTAGGCTGCAAAATTGATATAATTTCCATATGGTAGATGACAAGGGGTAATTTTGGGTGAACGCTCCTTATTCCTCGAGGAAATCAAGCATCGTGTTTCGGTCATGGATATTCGCTATCGAGCCATGAATTATGACTTTTCGTTCCCCGATTGAATGGCATGAATGTAGAACAGATGTGGATGAGTCCCAATTAAATGCGGATAACACAGTAACAATTGATGCATTAGAGTTCAAGATTATTCGTGTTATTGGAGGCATACGGACAGAAATTCTTAAATAAGTGGTGTCTCTCGGATGACATTCATTGGACACAAGTATGTAATATATGAAAATGAATGAAATTGAAATCGTACGTACAGTTTTGAGAGTCATGTTGCCCTCACTGTGTCCATATGCCAATGTCTGTGGTTCTGGCAATAACTCCTTTGAATTCTAACATCATATTCTTATTGTCCCGCTGCGTATTCTGCTATCCTGCTTCTATGAATTCTATTGAATGACATTGTTAACAAGTGAACTCTCAACCTTACGACAAGATTGCCCAATCCAGTTTCACTTTCGTTGATAAGTGAAACCCATAACCTATTCATTAATGTTTTCTGTTAAGGATATATGATCCTAAAGCTACAGCGTGCGTGCTTTATAATGAATGCTCGCAGATTTCTCGATCGGTATTCAACGAACTGTAAAATAATGATCCGCAGGGTGTTGATGTTGTCATCAGAATGATCCAGAGTCGAAACCCTTTTGCTCAGATATTTCGCATTTTTTTCGTGAGGGAATAGATCAGACGAAACATACTCATAAATCCATTGCGCTCATGGATTCACCCCCTTTAACTCTTCAGTTTAAAAGTTCTTGTAGAACCAGCACACATCATATTTTATTCTGAAAATTGCAATCTAACTCTATCGTAAGTCATTTACAAAGGAATATTCTACAGTAATGTCGTCACAAGTCTCACAGCAAGCTTTGGATAAGATGGTGTCATAAATGCTCATCATATCAAGGTGTTAAGCGAAAACATAGGGACCATTTAAAACACGAGTAGGAGGCTTACTTCCTTTCTCATTTATCGACGGCAGAAACGCCTCTATATTTTTAGAGACATCGGAAAGCATTGGTGATTAGAAAATCATGCCTTCGGTGGTGTTAATAGAGACGCATCTGTCAATAGAAGCCCAAATCAATAAGGCCGAAATGACACAGGCAGGTCTAATACGGAGGAGAAGTTATCATCTGTGTAACATTTGGACATTGTTTGATTCCATAAAACTATTGAATCGTAATAGCCGTGTTGTATGGGTGAAGTACTGATGCTATTCAAATTTGCGAAGTTAGAGCCAACCTCAAGTTCAACGAAAACGGGTAACGCTTGACTATTCTCGGTTGCATATTTAGTACTGATCATCGGATTTTGAAGGTGTGTCCACGCCATATCTTTCGCCTTGGTTAAAAAAGTCACAGTGGATGTATTTTACCTCTCCTGTCTGGTCATAATGCAGTTGTTTGTATTCAGTCACTACCGTAATTGTACCTATATAACATTATCATACGTCCAAGGCAGTGATTGAGTATAACAAACAATTATGTTGGCTTATAAGTAAGAATTTAATTGTTGTATTTGTTTCTATTATTCTGAGGGCATCACACCTACGACAATTTTATTCTGTAAATAAATGTCATAACTTCAAAGGTTTGCTTATTACTGTCGCCATTTATATACGTAGTGATGTGGCTTGCCAAACTTCACCAAAGTGTTATCCTTGTTTTAATCGGCAAGTGGTTGAAATTCCATCATTGTGAGTAAATTTTCGCGATAAAATTCATAGGTGGTGCTTATGACAAACAGTCAACTGACACCCTTGAATGTCGCAAAATGTCTCCTATCTTACTTTGTTGTATCGCTACTTTCACCACCTGTGCCTCATTGCTCAAACCTCCAACAGTAACATCCGTCTTGCTATTGAGGTTGTTTCCTAAGCTATGCAATTTGTTGATGTACGGCTGTCATGCAGAGCTTTTTAATTCTCATTATAAACTGTAAACATTCAAAACCAACGTACTTCAATCTCTCTATCTTTTTTTTCCTTGATTTTCAAACGTTTTAAGGTTATGCAAATATAATTGAGCGCGCACCTAAAAAAATAATTGGATTGTCTTAGTTCCTTAACTTTCGGTTCACGTGATTGGACACGGCTCTGAGATTATCTGACAACTAAGTTTCGTTCATGAGACTGGGAGTCACTCTTTTCAACTTTATTTAAATGTAATCGAATTTCCTGAGTGTCTCCGACCTTGTTGATTTAACTATCTTTTCGAACCTTTTACAAAAGATTTTATAGTTTTTCTTTGGAGTTCGAACAAGCCTTTTATTTGCTTCGATTTTCAATGATTTCAGTTTATTTTTAAATAAGGGCTTAGTGACTGAAAACTTGCATACCAAGGTAAGCAGGACTTTTTAAAAATAAGAATAACAAAATATTTGTTCTAGCGAAACGGATTTATTCGATTCCTAATAATTCAAACGGTCTAAAAGCATGTCGAATGAGTGTTTTAGATCGTCGGGAGCGATGTGTTTCAGTGTTTCTATATAAGCCTTTTTGTTTGGCTTCTACAATGGTAGATGACTTCTACCAAATCAGGCGAATACGGGAAGTGGTTGGCAGTTTCAATGCGATTTTTACCCAAAAAATCGGTTAAAAGCGTCGTTCGAAGAGATACGACGAATACCATGCATCAAAAGCTTCAGAACACCAGGAACGAATTTTTTGCGGACAATTGCCTTGGAATCATAAGAGAGTTTTCGTATTGAAAACGCCACATTTCATCACCAGTCACCAGTCGTGTAGGAAGTTTCTTGATTCGAATGTTAAATTCAGAACATTTTTTTGGCAAAAAATTCGTCGCTTTAGACGCACTCTATTTGTTTAAATGTCGCTGGCAGTGCTTCAAGCGGTCGGTTCAATTTTTGATAACTCGGTCAAATATGTGCGGCGTTATTCCGGCAATAGCGTGTCGAATGTTGGCCTTGAGCTCGTCCAAATTGGTTGGCTGTTAGCGTAACATAAGGATTTGACGTTGCCCCCAGAGAAAATAATCGAGTGGTATAAATTCGCATGATCGCGGCGGCCAATTAATAAACGCTCCCCATGAGATGACAAAGTCGCTTTCTCCTTCAAAATTTGTATGGCACGTAGCGCCGTCTGGTTAGAACCACACTTGGATATACCGATGTTGTCGAGTTCTGACTATAGAAAGTCGCTTAACATAGCTCTATACTTGTGACCATTGACGGTAACGGTGTCTCCTTCCTCATTTCGAAAGAAATAAGGTCCGATGATGCCGCCATGTCATAAACCACCACCAAACAGTCAATCTTTGTTGATGCATTAATGATTGGCCGAACACTTGTATAGGTATATTGTGTTCGCTCCAATAATGGTAATTTTCTTGTTGACATAGCCGCTGAACCAAAAATGGGCTCCGTTCAAGGAGATGATTTTTTGGTCAAAATCCGGATTTCCTGCCAACATTTCCAGCACTCAATTAGCGAACTCAAGGCGTTGTCTATGGTTTTCCGGCTTCAATTCTCACGTTAGTACAATCTTATATGGATGTAGGCCCAAATCCAGCCGGAAAATAAGCCAGATTGACTCTGCCGGTGCCCAATTCAGCTGATCGGTACCGAATCGTCTTCTTCGATACTGGCCGCTACGCCGGCTACGTTTTCATCATTTCGCACCAATCTCTTAAGATCCAAAAGAGTTTACTCACCCCCAAATTTTTCTACGGTGCGATGAATTGCCTGCCCATTGAAGCCGTTGCCTGTGCAACTTAAGGAGCGTCGGTGTGGTACGACGCGGCAACGAATGATGATTGCTGCCGTCAGATTTTGGCTTGCCAAAGAGTGGCATTGATTGGTTGCCTACCTGTGTGCCGCACTGTCTCCACAGAGGCAATGCAGGTCTTGTTGGGAGTGCCACCTCTCGATCTGGAGGCGATACGTCGTGGTATTGCCTTCAAGATCAGAAAAGGTCTCCCGCTAAACGAGCAAGATTGGGTCTCCCAGAGGGAAGTGGAATTCCTATCCCGGAGGGAGCGTAAAGCCTTGCTTAACGCATGCGTGATATCTAGATGGCAATCTAGATGGGACGCTAGCGAAAATGGCAGGGTTACTTACAGCTTTCTTAGGGTTGTGCTGACCATGCAGAGGTTTCCTGAACGGAACTTTAACCTCAGCCTGGGCTTTTTGTTGACCGGGCATGGCTCCCTTAATGCATTTTTGCATAAAAGGGGGCTTAGCGGCTCGGCGAATTGCTCATGTGGAGCTTCCCATGAAGATTGGCTGCACGTTCTTTGCGAGTGCGTTCGGAAGTTAGGGACTTGCATGCTATGGGCATCACCTTCAATGGTGAGACCTACGATGTCAGTGGAATTCCAACTGACACCGTATGGGTCGAAAGAGCCTGTAGCTTTGCAAGGGAAGTATTTCTTAGAAGACGCAGTAGAGAGCTAGCGGGTTGATTGTGAGTAGTATAAATTGAGGTACTAAAGGCCGCCAGTCCTGGGCAGTGAGGTGCCCAACTGGAAGTGACCGTAAGGTTGCGAAGCTCGACCGGAAGCTATATTCTGGTACCACGGGAGGTCAGGGGCCCCTGGAACTATTGTTTCCAGCCTGACCTAGGAGTTGGCCCCCTTGTGGGAGTATCGTGGTGGCTGTGGTTTACACCCAAAGTCGCGGGGAGAGTAGAACAAATGGTGCTTGGACAAGCCTTCTACGACATGTGCTCATCCGTTTGATTGCTACGGAATCATTGGTCTATTTTATGTGGAGTTGCACTGCAACCGGATGCCATGATCCACAGAATGGCTGAGGTATTAGATAGGCCTCGACCCTTCACCAAAGGGCAAGTTCGTGCCTTACACACGACTTCGAATCTGGTACTGGTGGTGATACCTTTATCACCCGAAGGGCGCTGATCAACGCTTTGTTTTGATATCTTGTGCGAAAACGCACCGTAGGCTTAAGCCTTCACGGCAGGTACCTACGTTAAACACATGTGACATCTGCCCATTGAAGCCATGTCGCTGCAGAAAATCTACCGTGAAACCGTGAAACAGATGTTCAGATAATTTTTGAAGTCAATCGCATCGGTTACTGTCATTTACAGCTACTGTCACTTATGTATGAACACTGTCCATTGCAGCGAATTTAGAAATAGAGATGTGTTACAGAACAGCGCTGCGTGCAGCATTTATATGTAGCTTCGCGAATTAAAACATGTGTATTCTAATTTCACTGCACACAAAATTACGCTCATGTGTTTCGGGCATAATGCAGAGAAGCACATTTCAAAATGCTGGAAATTGTATGCAGCATTTCGACTGAAATGTTGAATTTGTCTGAAATGCTAAATTTCGGGTCGGTGTAAACGTACTATAAGACCTAAAAATTCCTGCTCTTTCGTACATGTTTTGACTGCTTTCACTACTGAAGATGATGTTCGATGACGCAATCACAAGGTCACACTGTTTAATTTAATTCTATTATTATTCCTACCGAATTTATGTTGCGCAACAAATCGCAGATGATAGAATGTATGTATGTATGTGCACCAGTCATGAATAGATATTTCACTGGACACCTTTCTCTTAGCCATTGACACTCAAATTTACTCAAATGTAAAAGATTCATAGATTTTTTTTTAGGTCTTTCTCTGTGCCCGCTGCTTCCATTTCACATCTCCCTCTCTAACGGAATGTTAGATGAGTACGTTAGTAAGTTTAGTTGAGGAAAATATATATTTTTTTTATAGGTTTCCAGCACAGTTAACAAATATACAAAAGAGTAATTGTCTAATTAAAGGCGTGTTTCGAAAAAGTCAACTTTCGTCGACCCGATGACGGAACAGCGTGGTCCCCTATTCTGTAGATATGTTCGGACTCGTCGAGTACTCGTCATTAATTCAGAATCACAGGTCAAAAGGGTTAATTATGAGTGAATGCCATTCAACGGAATGTCATGTATCCCCCAGCCATATCCACCAAGAAATTTGCTCATCAAACACATTCACTCATTTATTCATCCATTCCATCTACTCTTTCAATCAGGGTTTCAGATACTGCGTTACGTACTCTTTACAACTACGAGTGTATGATATTTGTGTATATGGTATGTATGTTTGCCCATTTAACTTTGTATCTGTATCTGTGTGAATGCAAGTTTAATATAATTACTCCAATGGGGGCACATAACCCCCGTGGGCATTCAATATCAAAGATAGACTCAGATTCGGACTCATTCTCACACCCGTCTATACTGGATACTCTGTATCCACATCCATATCCGTACTCGTTTTCAAATGAGATTCTCGTAAAAGCTTCAATTTAATGGAACTAATAAATTATTTCGATACGTTTAAAGCATTCGCTTATGGCTAGCAAGTAAATTCTCGTACTTACACACAAAGTATATGAATTTCTGATGTCTCCTTATAGATAACTGGAGGTGGCAGTGGCCTGGGCAAGGAAATGGCCATACTTTTCGCCAAGAAGGGCTGTAAAATCGCCGTTGTCGATGTGAACACGAAGGCCGGCAATGAAACAATTGACATCATATCGAAGATTCCTGGCGCCATTGCCAAGACCTACAGGGTAAGTGTAATTCCAATAGCAGGGATTTTATTTCAAAACAACAAGAAAAAAAAAAAAGAAAAAAAAAGATATGAAAAATAAATCTCTGTAATTTCCGATCCGTTCCGACATTACTCGACAGTTATTCGTTTAATCTTCAGACCGACGTCTCTTCCTATAGGGAAATTCAAGTGTTGGCGGCTAAAATTGAAAAGGATCTCGGTCCAGTGGACATCCTAATTAACAATGCGGCCCTAATGAGTTTGAATTCGACCACCATGCTTAAGGCGGAGGAAATCGAAAGGATTATTCTCGTCAATTTGGGCTCCTACATCATGGTGAGTGAGTTGGTTACCGGAGCCAAGTTTGGTGATGGACGGCCGCTCTTCTATATTCGTATCTTCTTCTATATTTAGATATATTTATATTTCCCATTTGTATGGTTGTTTTCGTACTGATTGCTTTTTTTTGTAGACAACCAAGGAATTCCTGCCAAAGATGATTGCAAGGAAGTCCGGGCATATTATTGCGGTTTCATCCTTGGCCGGTATGAATTATTGTAGATTGTGTGGGTGAAGATTTTACGGTTTTTTTTGTTTAATGAGAAAATCTACATATTTTATGTAGGACTAATCGCTTTGCCTGGAGCTGGAATTTATTCGGCAACAAAGTATGGAATTATCGGATTCATGGATTGCCTGAGAGCGGAATTAAGGTTGTCAGATTGTGATTTTATAAGGACAACAGTTGCTCATCCGTATTTCATGAAGACAAACGCGGAGATTTATGAAACTTTAAATGACTTGGGGTAAGTGGAAACTAATTTCGAGGAGTTAATTATGAATGATGTTATGGGTGTTTAAGTGGTGTGCCAGTATTGTTGCAAATAATATCAAATTAAACTTTGAAAACAATTGGATGAATGGATGTGGCTGATTGAATGGTTTTTTTTTTGACTGTGAATCGAGAGTTTTTTTTTGTTTTTGTGATTGACAATACTTTCAACATGTCTACTTGATGATTGATATTGAAGTATTTCTGTTATTTTGTTTAACTTCTTCTCTATTTACTGACTTACCTTTATTAAAACTTTAATTTTTGGAATTTGTCGAAGAAAATACTATACCGTCTGGTATACAGGGGTCAACAAGGCCCAGCGTGCTTGTCGTTTAAAATATAGATTCAAAGGACTCTATTCAGTGACTACTACAATATCGTGGCGTAATGTAGGCATGCTAAGTCCAAAGAAATTTGTCATTCAGAAAGACACACTGACTGGGTGATCCGGGTCTGTCAGTTCAATCCATCTTGTAAAGAGAATAACTCCAGTTTTGAGAGGATTGATTTAAAGTCAATTTCTAGTGCACCAATTGCCGATCACGTAGCCTGTGCTCGAAAGGAGGCAGCCGGTGATCATAATCCAACAGGCAGTAATGCTACGTCATGTGCATATGTGCTCGATAATAGATAACAGAACTGTGGAAAGCGCGAGTCAACTAACACTAAAGCAGTGGAGACAGGGTGCTTGGCCCAGTTAGAATTTGATTTTATCTACAAAACTTCTTAACTTAGTACTAACTTTGATTTTGAACAAAATTTAATCGAGAGAATATATTCTGCAATTGATTTTTAAATACAACTTCTACCGGGTCTAATGAATGTTATCCGAGAAAAAAATGCTCTAAGCCACTGATAAGAATAATGTTGGCTTCCAACGCATCAATTTTTACTGATTTTTCAGCGTAATTAGCAATTTTACTTATCCTCAAAGGAAATAATTAGGAGGCTTCAAATCGCAAGATCTTGGGGCCGATTAATAGGTCCATTAAATGTTTTCTTTAACAACGTGGTTGTTTTGTTTGCTCTTTGTCTCGTAGTGCCATCCAGCTGGAACCACATCTCTTCTACGTTCATGCCATTCATTCGAGGAATGGAAAAGTCATCAATCGTGACTCGAATATCTCTGCCCCGTAACACGTTGATTATCTTCATTAAAAACCAATGGAAATGAAAACAACTGGCCTCGCTGTATACAATTTTTCGATAAAATAGATTTTGGGCCTATTCACTGGAATTTCAAGGATGGTCACTCATATTAAATTCCTGCACGAGCTGGAACTTGTAAGCCTTCAAATGAAAATCTTTGCGCGTAAAATTTTCCGTAAAATGGGCGGAAAAAGGCCAAGCTGTTGTGAACGACGTCGAATTGATGAATTTGAGTCTTCTTCAACATTTTCTAGAACGGATGGAATATTTTCTTCAGTACGCGCTCTTCTTATGCGTCTTGGCGTCAATGCATCTTCTTTAGAAAATATTGTACGGAGAAAAGGGTTCTCAAATGGTCGATTATGTTGCGCGTAATATGGTGCAAGTACTCTATGGGTTTGGCTCGCAAATTTCTAAAATTTGGTAACGTTGCGGGCCGTATATATCATCACGATAAAATTACAAATACTACTGAATAATAATTTGATAATTGGTTTGACAGATATAAATGTCTGAAGTTAGTACTGGTTTAAAACAAAAAAAAAACATTTTAGTAATTCGTCTTTGCCGTGCCGTGTTTGTCCGAGTTAAGTCCCATTTACAATACTGCGAGATGCGATACGTTTTTCGAAAACGAATGCGCATGAACTGTCAAAAATATTTCCGTAACATGTAATATCAAAATGTTCGTTTACAATAATGCGAGTCTCGCAGCGAGCATCGCAGTCAATTTCGAAAATATGGGAAACTCTCGCATCTCGCAATGCGTGACAGCTAAATTTGTTTTGTTTTCATTTTGAGCTTGTCATTTGTAAGTGGTGTTTTAGTTTTTGTAAATTGTTGGTTGCGTTTTGATGCATCATTGTAAACAGACGTCCGATGTCTGAATGCGAGAGCTCTCGCATTAGAATTCGAATGCGACTCTCGTATCGCATCTCGCAGTATTGTGAAAAGTTAGTTAAAAGTTAGACTGGAGTGAAAAGTTACGTTGCCGAAAGCAGTCTCATTATTGATGAAAACTCACAGCGAAATACGTTTCTGTCGAGTGCGCCAACCTAAAGTCTTAATAGATTCTCTGTGTTGGGAGGCATGATAATGCATTCGAGAAGCAGTTTCCCGCACATTAAGTTTTCCATTCTCTGAAAGCCCATCAACCTGTAGGAAATTCGACTGATAGGCTTGTGACTTCCTCGTTGCGAGGGGTTAGGTATGTTTACCGAACTAGGATTTTCTTGACAATTACCAGCAACTGGTGTTTATAGAATAACTGGATATATGCTATCGGTGCCAGGCGACTTGAAGACATTAAAGTAACCAGCATCGTGTTTGATGGGTACATTTGTCACCTTATTCGATTATTAATTACAGCTACGGAGTCTTGTATCACTCAACCCACTCTTAGACTCGTTAACAGCAGCTGGTTCTAGTTGGGTTACTTTGAAAGTGAGTTTCAACGATGAGACAGATTGTCTACGCTTTCATCTCATTGTCTGTGTCATTAGGTTTTCTGAGTAATTCCAGCCTGCTTGTCAGCTCTAAGCATTCCTTGTAGCTTAAAGCCAATATTGGGAACTATGGAACTATAAAACACAGAAAATGATTTCCTATCATGGCCGAAAGAGTTTGCCAGGATGCCAAGGCTAGGGTCTGCATAGCTCGTCTCTATGAAATGAACCTTAAAATCGATAAAGAGGTGGTTGGTTTGGTGATTTTGTATTCTCTGGCCTCTTTAAAGATGTGACACAGAGTAATAGTCTGGTTGGTTACTGGCATGTGGTATAAGATATTCGTATAATATACACGTATTCGCCGTGTTTTAGAAATAGCGAGCGCAGATCAGGGTATCCTTCAAAAATCTGGATAGACGTTGGCCGTATGCTATTCAATGGGTATGTGTTGCTCTAACCAAGTTGTACTGTTAAGTGGTGCTAACTTTTTCGGCTTAAAAGAGCTGGAAGGCTCTCATAGAATCCAGTGGATTTTTTTGATTTTATTTGGATATGGCTATCTTCACTTGTTTTGGTCAGGGGAACAGACGTTTCGCGGGCTTCGTCTGGATTTAATGGTGTATTCAGCCTGACAGCAATATTTTCGTCGTAGAAGTGGTTCTTCTACGAACGGAGTGCATCCTAATTACTATGTCTCTTCCTCGTTTTTGAAATTTTCGTTTTATTTTCTGCTGGTTTTACCTTTTCCTAAAATTCCAGAACC
Organism: Volucella inflata; assembly: GCA_928272305.1. Classification (NCBI taxonomy): domain Eukaryota; kingdom Metazoa; phylum Arthropoda; class Insecta; order Diptera; family Syrphidae; genus Volucella; species Volucella inflata. The sequence goes on along the minus strand of OV743716.1, from coordinate 143,194,168 downwards.
TTATGCAACACTAGCATCTATCTAATTTTTTTAACTTTGAGTGTTTCGATCTCCCTTTTTTCTCGAAGAAATTTGAATTCGATTGATCCTCTCTGCTTGTACATGTTAACAGCAGCTCTTAATTTAGATCGCGTCCTTGTATTGTATATTACAATCATGATTGTCTATTGTCTAAAATCTAACACATTAGGGGCCACATACATTAGCCACTGGTTTTCATCACTTATTGTTTTTGAGGCGTTATAATGAAAAGGGATGAGGAAGAGCAATCCGTAAAATCTCTTGCGATTATAACCGTCTAACGTTAAATCTTCTTACAGCATTTTTTCTGTCCTGTACTGCCTTTGAAATGAGCGTTCATACTTTGGCTCATATGTTACTAGGTAATCGTCCGAGTCTATGTCAGCTGCTGAGAATATACGGATGTCTAAAAGGCCTGATGCGTGTTTTGTGTTTTGTTCAGGAGACGGCCAAGTGCCCTTATAAATTCTAGGATGTGAGAAAGGTGTTCTCGAATGTTATGTGCACTTACAAGATGTGTCAATCTAGGTTTGTTTCCGGATGTTAACAGCCTGCATGAAGGCTGTTCAATTCCTTTCTTACTTTGGCGTTAAATTTAATGAGTAAAATTTTTACGACACTGGGCAAATGGTAGAGTTATTTTAAATGCTTTTCGGGGCATGCGTACATAAGTCTAATGTTAGTAGATTTAGCTCTGATACTGATTTTCACCAGTTGCTCATTGATCTTCTAAAGCGCTTTACTTAAGCCTTTTTTTCCATATCAAATAAGCGATGTGCGCAATATTAATCGTTATAGTATATATCGCATTCTTTATTTGCTGGTGCCAGTTAAAGGTTTCCAATGTTTCCACTAGGTGCTCAGGACCACCTTGCCTGTAAACAGTACTTATAATCCAAGGGCATACTCGAAAATCGATGTCCTTGTCACCTTTGCATGAGCGTTCAACGGTAAGTTGATATCTATTGTTGTTTCCAGGGGATTTGCATCGTGGTACTCGTATATGACATGCTTCATCTATCTGACGTAACGAAGCTCAACGAGTTCCAATACCGCGTCGAGTGATGACGGTTGTACCGAATCATAGGAAAAATAAGCCTGATAAGACGTAATGATAAATTTGAAGTCGTATGCCTGTAGCTGGTTGGTTGCTCAAGCTTAGGCGTACGAAAATCGAAGTAAAAATTCGAGTTTTCAGTTTTTCTCTATCTACTGTGAAACCCATAGATCATCGAAAATTACAAATGTGTTTATTTCATTCCCCTGGCTCCCATATAGATATTTTGTGAGATTTTGTAGTTAATACGAAAAGCCTCTACAACTTACATGGGGATGCTGTAGTCGACTTGGAATATTGAAGGGTACGCAGACGCATCAACAAACCATCCATTTTCCTGTGTTGTCCAGGTATTCAAAAAGCGTGTTAATATGGCACCCATATAGGCTGGTATCATCCCTTTGGCATTTCTGGATTTTCCTGGAGGCAGACTTTATCGCGGGATAACAATTTCACTTGAACCGTTTAAACTGGAGCAAAACTAGGTGGGGTGAAAAGTAACCTCCTTGGCCAGAATGCGCTGCTACTGCAAGTAGCAGTTATGGTGCCTTGAAGTCCGTTCATATTTAGGCAAACATGCCAAATTTCAGTGCGATTCTGTCTTTAGTTTTGTTTTGACAGCTGATTATTGTTGATGTGTTTGGCATCATGTTTAATATGGGCAAAAGAGGCAAAACGGCGAAGGAACAAAAGAAAAGTTGGATAAATATTATGGGGCTAATGCTCCGTCAGATTACACCGTCAAATATTGGTTTCGAGAGTTTCGTGGTGCCCGCAGCTCCACTGCCGATCAAGTCCACAGCGGCAGGCCCTCCGATGCGGCTGTGCAGTACTGTACTGAGTGCACACGCCATATTTTGGGCAATGTTCTGTATATGAAAAAGTCATCCTGCCGTTGGGTACCGCGCATGCTCACTCCTGACCAAAAACAGGAACGCGAGAGCACTTCCAAAGAGTGTTTGGACTTGCTGATGCGGAATCGGGCGGTGGCGTCGATTGGTAACTGTTAATGAAACCTGGGGCTACTATTACACACCAGAGAACAGAATGAGTGCCCCGCAATGGACTGACTCGGCACGAGTGCTCCGAAACGGCCGAGGGAGGCTCAATGGGTCGGAAAGGTTATGGCGTTGGCTTTCTGGGATTGTCATGGCATACTCTTCGTGGACTATCTCGAAAGAGGAAAAACAATCAACAGCGAGTATTACTGCGCATTATTGGAGCGATTGAAGGCCAAAATCGCTGCAAAACGGCCTCACATGAAGCGAAAAAAAATTTTGTTTTTGCAAGACAATGCGCCGTCGCATAAGAGCATCCCAACCACGGCTAACATCAATCACTTGCGGCTCCAATTGCTGTCGCATCCACCGTATTCGCCCGATTTGGCTCCCTCGGACTATTATATCTTCCCAAACCTCAAAAGATGGCTCATCAATAAAAAATTCAGCTCACGCGAGGAAATCATCGATGCCACGAAGGAGTTTTTTGCAGACCTTCCGGAAAATTACTTTTCGGGCGGGATCAAGAAGTTGAAAAATCGCTTGAATAAGTGTATCAAGCTAAAAGGGGACTGTATTAAATAAAATAAAAAGGTTATAAGGAGGTTACTTTTCACCCCACCTAGTATTGTAGGGTTGAAGCAAAATTGTATACGCCTTTCGGCCTAAGATATTCATGAACATGTTGGACATTGTATTCCCCATGTTCATCCTATTCGGTAATTTTCCTGCCATTCATAGGGATCAACTAGGTAGAAAATGTATTGTGTTTACCTATACTATTATAAAATATCTGAAAACATCAATAAATATTCAAAATGCAAAGTTCTCCCTAACAGTTGGCTAACATTGTTATTGAAAGACAATTGAATTCTCTAACGTTTAATGAAATTTTGAAATAAATTTTTTGATTTTCTATTTTATTTTGTAGAGTACTCAGTCGATATCCTTGTATGGCTGGTTCCTATGCAGCTGAACAAATCGTAAAGGGGATTTTACGAAATGAACGAATGGTTTACGTGCCAAAAATGTTCTCTCTTGTCGTTTGGTTACACAGGTAAACTTGTTGCAAATATTCAACAAATGAATTTTAGGTTAACTCAATCGATTACAGGTTATTGCCGGTGAAATGGCAGGACTATACACTGTTGCAGTTTTATGACAGCAGTTCAAACAAGTTGGCACAATACTACTGGAAGTGAGCACTCTACTTGCTTGAGAGGATACGATTTTAAATTCTAAGTTGATCAAATATGTATTTTAATTTTAGTAACACAAATAAAATAATTTAAATTTTTCTTTAAACTAAGGACACCATGTGTCAATGCTGCGGTTGTAGTTTTAAATTCTTCATTTTTAATATAGATGATAAATCACTGTAATCGTTCTAGTTCAGACAGCGTTTCTAGCCAATTTTAAGGAAGCACATTCTGCAAATGAGCACAGTGCAGCTGTACTAGTAAGTGAAACTTGGCACCTCGGTTTCAGACACTAGAAACATTCTAAGCAGACAGTTAGTGAACTCCTTTCATCACAAAACAGGACATGTTTTCGTTGTTTCTTAGCCTAAAGACTTTAATTATAGGCACTATTGTACAGTGACTCCTTCCAAATAGGCACCAATAGTAGGGTTTTACGGCTTCAGAAAACCAGCATTGTTGATATTCGTTTCTTGTTTTTAATCAAAATGATACATATAATCTGAACAGTTGACATATAGTGTTTCATCAAGAGACAAGCGACAAGAAGAGAACAAATTCCGAGCTCGTCAGTGTACAGCGTCGACATATACACTTGTTCTATGAGGCCTGGCAAATCCTATATCAATATCCGTAGACTTTGAATCGCTTTTACCATGTGTCGATTTTTTGTCCGCGAAAGAGCATAACAGTGTGTAGAATTCTCTCGTATATTTTATTAGCACGTGACTTTGGTTAAGGCCAATGTTATTTGTTGCATTTTCCTATGTCGCCTTTATAAGAAAATTTTCTCTTTATTGCCTCGCCTCTAAATATTTTATTGACTTTAATCATAAGACATTTGAGCACCTCCAAATGGGTAACTGGTTCTGGTCTGACCGACCTCTAGATTAAGGGGTATTTACAGGGGAATCTACATGCAAGCGAATCAATCACATTGAGCTTCGGATATGCAAGTATATTGGCCCTTAATAGGCCATGTGCAGCCGAACAAGTAGCGGATGCCCTAGATTACTGCAACATAGACATCACCGGCATCCTAGAAATGCGATGAAATGGGCCGGACAAAAGGAGGATGAAAGACCAAGAAATCTACTACGAGAGAACGCTGACTACACCAAGGATGCCTTCTACGAGCTCCTTAACAAGACCTACGAGCAATGCCCTAGCTATGACATTAAAATTGTCCTCGGTGATTTTAATGCAAAGCTAGGGACAGAGGGTATATTTGGTGGGACAACCGGAACATATAGCCTGCACAACACCACCTCCAGTATTATGGACGTCCGAACATTCGAGAAGCGCCAACATCGACTCGGACCATCACCATTGTACGGATAAGGATCTTCCAAACAACGCCAACACAAGCTAATATTGTTAGGAATTTCGACATCAGCCGGCTACAATCAAAAGAGATCGCCAAATACTTTTCCGATCGAGTCCCTCTTAATTTCTTAAGAGGTCCCTTGCTGCCAGCATCCAGCATCGAAGAGCAGTGGCAACACTGTCGAAAAACCATTGGAGATGCCGCTTCTGATGTGCTGGGTTGCACTCGACCACCACAACGAAACCCCTGGTTTTATAGCAAATGCCGGAAAGCACATGCAGCTAAGCAAGATGCACGCAATGCGGTGAAAGAGCATAAGAAGCGCGCGGTCGGGGAAATTAAAGTTTACCAAAATGTAAAAAAATATTCCACGAACACAAACCTCGAACCAAAGTGTGTGGAGACGAACGGGGGAACATCGTGGTAGAATCGCAGTCGATGCTGAGGATTTGGAAAGACCATTTCTGCAGACTGTATAACGGCGATGACGGACCAAATACCGCTGTCAGGCAGAATCAACCTTTCAACTTGGACGATGATGGCCAACAATTCCGTAAACCCGACCTGGATGAAGTGAAGATAGCTATATCTAAGCTTAAGTCTAACAAATCTGCAGGAGCGAACGGCCTGAATGCCGAGCTTTTCAAAGCGGCATCAGTCTCCTTAACATCGCATATAAGATCTTATCTGCCGTATTGTGTGAACGCCTGAAGCCGTTCGTCAACAACCTGATAGGTCCATATCAGTGTGGCTTCAGGCCAGGAAAGTCCATTATCGACCAGATATTCACACTACGGCAGATCTTGGAGAAGATCCATGAGCTTCAGATCGATACACACCACCTATTCATCGATTTTAAGGCCACGTATGACAGCATCTATAGAGGCGAGCTATATCACTTTCGGTAAAGATCTCACCGAGACCTTTGATGTCAAAAACCGATTTAGACAAGGTGATGCGCTGTCATGCGATTTTTTCAACATCGTTCTTGAAACAATACTGCAAAACTCACGAGCAAACACGAGAGGCACGGTCTTTCAAAAGTCCGTCCAACTACTCGCATACGCTGACGATATTGACATAATCGGGAGAAAGCAGCGTGATGTCAGTGGCGCTTTCGCGAGTGTTGAGGCTGAAGCGGCGAAAATGACTTTAGCGGCCAACGAGTGTAAGACCAAGTATATGCTGTCAAGCAAAAATTACAACCAACACCGACGTGTCGGATAGAACGTTACCTGGTAACTTTGAGGTAGTTAAGGATTTTGTCTGGCTAGGCTTCGCTATAAACTCAGACGACACCAGCGCTGGGATCAAACTAAGAATCACTCTTGCCTATCGCTGCTTATTTAGACCAAGAAGTCAAATGACTAACAAAGTCCACTCTCCAACTACAAAAGTGACCCGATAGCAAGGACCTTATCAGAAGTGGATGAGAGTGCTTCAGTCAATTCAATTTAATTTCTTCAAGTGATTTTCGGCCCCATCTGCATGAGTTGTTGAAGGGTATCTCAGCTACCTTAGCGGGCAAAACTGGAGGCAGCTAGGGAAGGATCGAGTTGGTTGGAGATGTTTCTCAGCTGAAGCCCAGCTCCGCCGCGGATTGTCGATTAGTCCTGTAAATATATTGTTTATTGAAACTGCCTATATGAGGCACCAGCCACTCTAACTTAAAACCGTACCATTTCAATTTCAATACCTGGTGGCTAGTACGAGGAGGAAAGATAAGCACAACTGATATGCATTCATGGTCATAGTGGACATCTTCACACTTAGTGCCCACAAATCGGGCAACAATTAATCAAGTAAAATCCTCAAAATTCCAGGTCGAAAGAAGGGTTTCGTCAAAAAAGGGTTAACGGCGCTGAACATCTGTGGGTTTTTGACTTCAGTTAAATGCTTAGTTACCATGTCAAAATATCTCAAATAATTGAAGTAAGTCTTCATATATATCGGGCCATATCGACGACATATATTTGACGTCTGTCTAAAGTGTGTGGATTTAGTTCACCACCTAAAGAAAGTATCGTATTCCCACGATATACTAGAATAAACACTGATCACGTACAGCTATTAGAAAAGACATTATTCAAAATTTCAAATTCTAAAATCTAAAACATGTGTTGATCCAATTGAACAGCATTTCTTAGTAATTCTCGTCACAGAAATCCAAACCAAAATAACACAAACACACCCCTTTCCTACTTTTATATCATTTTGACACGAGATGCTCCTTAAGTTCATTGCGTACAAAAAAATAAACGAAAACCGAGCATGCAACAGCAACAAATGTACCCCTTATGGAGCAGGACACGACTTACTCCCCACTCCACTCTACTGCACTCATTTCGATGCACATATTTCAACCTTCATTCAGATGTCACCCTATCTACAGAATGCATCGCGATGCAATTATCCAGAATTAAAAAGGTAAAGAGCCGAGCCGATGTGCACTTGTCACAATGCACTCCACCTCCTTTTCCTTCTCCTAGCCAGGGCTGCTAAATAAACAAAATATTTGTATCTTAAGATCCCGCATCCCGAGATCGCAATAAAACCAACAAGGAACGAGATCAACACAACAAATGTCATCATGCGCGGCACATAGAGCCATAAACTAAGATCGTAAATTATCTGACAGATAAAAAACGATATTCGAATTTTTATTCGAGTTCGAGTTGGAGTTTGAGTAGTGTAAATAGCTCAGTGTGCAACTGAAGATGCACATTTTGTTCCTAAAAGACACTTTAGATAGACAGTGAGCGAGAAAGAAACAAATTGAGTTAGAGATCTAACTGCAAAGATTCACTGTCGTAGAAGATGTCAAATGAAGCATCTATTCTATTGCGTCTGGAGGACCCCCAGCACCTATGTACGTTGTATTGCACGTTATTGAGTGTTGGTAGACTAAAAATAGATCCCTTTGCCTTCTTCAGTTTGACCCCAAATAAAATTGAATGAACCAGAGAACAAGTGGCGGGATAACTGAAAAGTGGAAAGAGAAGAAATGCACCCCAAGGGTGCTGTTTTGTTTACCGTCAATTCAGCGTCCACATAGTCGGAGAATGGTTGGAGTTTTTCTATAAATAGTTTTCCAAACGTACATCCAGTAAATCGAATGGTTTTTTGGTATTGTCTTTGAGAAGTAAAGGGGCGTACTGTCTCAAGAAAAGGGCTTAAAACTTTTAAAGAATCAAGAAGGTTGGGTTGTCGTATTGCTTGTATTTGTATTGACTAAAGCAATGATTCTAGGAATTAGCCACTGATTTTAAAGGACTTTAAAGGACTACCAAAGTATCTCAAAGTCTAACAGAGTAACCTGCGGCTGAATTAGAAACTTTTTTTTATAAATGTTGCGAGTATTCCTGGGCTCACATTTCAATGATTCAACATAAAAAAGAAATCAGAAGCAGATAAGTCGGAACAGTGACTTGGTAAAATTTTAAATGAAAAAACCTTTTAGATTGCCGAAAAATTGAGAACAAGTGTTGAGATTTCGAAAACGATGACTTACTTCGACTTTTACGTGGGGAATTTATTAACTTGCGGTTGAAGGCGATGCGCAGTGTGACAATTTTCCTACGTGTACTTAGTGCGACTTGCATAAATGTAAACAAAAAACGATTTTTCCTGCAGCTTACACATCCCTAATCTACCATCCTAATGACGGTAGACAAAATTTTATGTGCAACAATAAAGAAATGATCACAAAGTTCAAATTGTGTACAAATATTTATAAGACGGTCAAGTTTGATTGCAAGAGGTTCAGTTTTTTCTCTTTAAGTGGTTGGAGTGATTTTAATTGAAAGTTTTATTTCAGTTAAATAAATATAATCCTATCGAATAGTAGAGTTTTAATCTCTTCTCAGAATTGGCTTGGTAGTTCCAGCACTTCTCTGTCACCTTTCGAAGATTTTAATGTTTTTACAGAGATTGATTCTACCTTATCGGTATTGTCAATCAATTCAAATCCAATAGGTGAAGATTCGACACCTGCACATTTTATAAGAGTTATTTTTCCTTTTATCGTTCCCCATTGGACTCATATCCTAAACCACTGCTTGATAACATCGACCTTTCCCGAATGTTGGAGAGGAGCAAAAGTCTACCCAATAGCTAAGAAAGCTAATCTAGTAACCGCTGCGGATAATAGGCCTGCAAGCATACTGCAGTGTCTATTAAAAGTGTTCGAGAAACTTGTTGCGTTCCAAATTCAGAAACATCTGTCGGTAAACATTGTACTCAATCCACGCCAATCCCGCTTAGCTGTTCTACAGTCATGAATAGCATTATCGATTATATTAGAAAGAATTTCAATAAGGGATTTGTGACGACTCTCAGTCTGCTTGATTTCTCGAAGACTTTTGACAGTGTAGATCATGAGCTACTTTGCTGGAAATTTCAAAATCTTTTTGTTTAGATTTTTGATTCGAAGTTTTCAGTCAAACAGGTTACAAAAAGTTATAACGAGCAGATCTGTATCTAGTCTTAAGCTTGTTTCAAAGGTTGTAAACCAGGGTAAAATATTCGGCCTAATTTAATTCTGTTGTTGTACAATTTTCCCGGGCTAACTAATTTTCGATATTTATGATGGCCGGGTTGCGGGCAGATCAAAAAAACTACTTAGAATAACCAAACTCATGAAATTTGCGATCTGTCACTTGGGATGGAAAGAGAAAAAAAATGTCCTGAGGAAATTTGCACTGACAGCAAATTGCTTGCTGAATTTCAGTTTAAAAAAATGTTCGTTGCTTAAACTAGTCGCCATGCACTTTGTCCGATTGGAAGTGCAAACCCGTATGCTGCAAAATAAATAGACCGAAAACCACACCAGAATGAGAAAAAAATCTTTTTTTGTAAACGTTATAGAAAGGATTTTCTTATTAATTGAGGGTTAGAATGAGAAAAAATCTTTTTTTGTAAACGTTATAGAAAGGATTTTCTTATTAATTGAGGGTTGGTTGAAAATATAACAGCTGAAAGGCGGCAACAACAAGATGTTTTTTTGAAGGATGGTACTGAAGGTACCAACAAATAGCCAGAACTATCGACAGGGTTCACCCCGGGGAATACGATATAAAAAACTATTTCTAATACACAAGCGTACTTATTTTTCTTTCCTAATTTTCCAGAAAGTTCCTTGCCCGTGGAACTACCTTCAAGTCATCCCCTTTCTAGTCCTGAGTTCTTTGTTGTTTCCTCTTTCCTGTTTCTTCCCTTTTTCTCTCAAGGCTTCTTTCTTCTCTTTTTTTTTTAAACGATCGAACTTTTTCCTATTTTTTCTTTTTCGCTTTTGTTTTTTGCAAAACTTGCTTTAAACTTGTTGATGGTCAACCAAGAAGTGGTTAACCCTATCCCATCGATATTGGATCGGATATAAGGCTCCAATCTTTACAAATAACTTTCTTTAACAATGGTTTTTGTTTATTTGTCTTTTGCAGAAGATGGTTCGATGGGCGACCGTCCGTCACCGAATAGGACATCAGTAATTTTAAATTTTCTGGGGTTTATTGAACACAGAGGGTTCCAGACCGTTCATCTGGCTCTAGATGTAACCCGCTTCTACTAAAGTGACCGTCCGTCACTACGAAAGAGACTCCTGTCTCTGCCTTCTCGCAGACCTATTGGTTGTCTCTTGCGACAAGCATAGAAGCAGAAAGACGGAGTTCAAGAACCTACCAATTCTTTCCGCCAATATGCTTCTCCAAAGAGACAATTGACATAAAATGAAGGGGTGGGCCAAAACAAAGGATTGGGCAGGAAAGAAATGGGTGGAGCGGAGATGCCTTCTTAGGCAAAGGAGACTACCCGATAAGGGAGACGACATCACACAAGGGCAAGAGCCAAAAACTTCGTTAAAGACTTCTATAAATTAATACGTTGGACGCTGTTCCTGCGCCTTTCTTCTGATCGCTTCCATCATGGAGCGTCCGTCCTACCTGCGATGGTTGATCCCTCCAGATACTAGGAGGATGCACCAATGGCTGATGAGCCCATCCTTCTAGGATTTTGAAGAACCAACGAAAATAATGTTGGTGAAAAGCCGAAGGCAGGGGAAGTGTAGACCTTGTTGTGGTAAATTTTACCGCAACAATTTATTTTTGTATATGACCTTCCCGTATGTAAACATAGTTATGTTTACTTTACGTTGATGACGTCCAATTATCCATTAATAACATTCCCGAGGTAGTCCAATGCATTAATGAGGAGCTTGATAGTATAAGCAGTTTGGCCACAGACAATGGTCTCTTACTGAATCAAAAAAAAAGTCACAGATACTGCCTGTAACTGATTTTCAGTCTTTACCTGACATTTGGCTCGCTGGCGTCAAATTAAACACAGTTAAATCGGATACCAGTTTGGGACTCGTAATTGATCATAAGCTGTCTGGGTACTCTCATCTTAACTTCGTGATTCGTCGTGAAATTGCGGTTAACTGCGGACTACATCTCCACGGCTACAAGGCTTTAGCTCGTCAAAATGCCTTGATGATCAACGCCTTGTGTAGTGGAGCGAGTGTTGGATGACGTTTCGCGGTAGGAAACGAATGTAGTGACGAACTACGGGAAGCAATTCATGCACGCGATATCGTTTGAAACTCAGCCCGAATCAGTCGTAAAAATCTTTGTAGACCTTCTCCTGAAACGCCGCCATCTTGAGTAAAATATCTGCGACAGAGGCCGAGCAGCTGGTAGGCCGTGCTATGTGCCAGGTAAAAGAATAGTGGAGCGCGTGTTTGCCTGCAGGCCAAACCGAGTCGAGACACTGGCGGACCATGGAAATCGTGATCTTGCGCAGAGGATGCCAACGCGTCCACTATGCCTTTCACCGGCACAATTGTCGCGGTGCCAGCGTATGGGGAAGCGAGAAAATTTCTGTAGACTTCGACCAGAACGAGCAGAAGTTGCTGTTGGTGTGAGCTGATTTGCGGGGTATACCTATATAAAATGACGAAGGGCCTTGAGTATCGAACAGCGCTCCGTAAGCTGAGTGATTTTAATCTTGCCGGCCCGATGTACTCGTAAAGATGGCAGCTACTTTCACAACTAAAACACTGAGGAAGGTTACATCGAGGGACAAGGAGTCAACAAAAGTCCCGGAGACGACAGGAGCACATGTCGTACAGGTGTTTTTTTGCCGGACTGTTCAGTGATCTCTGAAATATTTGACACCTCGTTCTTTTTGAAAAGTGTAAACTTACCCTCTACTCGTTGTCATTTCGAACGGTGTGTATGCCGAATAACGACGGGAAAATGTTGGGGCATATGCTGTGAGTACTGAGAAGAGGGTGCTCCGATAACAATATAGGTTCCGCCAGAGTTTTTCGAGGTTTATAGCGGTTGCCGTGGCAAATCCTCTAAGATGAGAGGAGTGTCGTCATTCTGGTCGAACTCGACGTCAAGAACGTATTCAATTTGAATAGTGTACTAGGCTTACTTAGAAAGACACAGCATTGCTATCCTCAGGATTGAGTACATCGGCACGCTACAACGGATGGAGAAATCCCGTGTATGTTGGTCATACGGAGTTAACAAGTTTTAGTTCACAACGGAGCCCCGAAAAGCGTTTTACCTTGGTACAATGTGTCAGGTCCCTCCAGAGATGCGCAATTTAATGCATATCTACACTCCACGGTGATAAAAGTATCATCAAAATGCAACTACTCGTATTACTTGTGGCTGCCGATCCTTCAAGAGAACAGTTTTCATGTGAGGTTTGAGTAGAAACTAGAAAAAGAGACAATAATGGCGCCCTTCAGAGCGCTTTTTCCCATTTCAATTGACTGTGGGACAAGCTTGTTCGGTACTGTCGAGTCCCAACGGTGCCTGAAGTAATTCTAACTCGGTTCTAGAGCGGATTAAAGCTAAGCTTCAAGATAAGGGCTTAAGTGATTTTCAAGTCGGTTCGATCCCAACCATTGTAGGAATTTTGCACTACCGTTTGTCTCTACGCTTTCCATGATGATGCTTTGCTTTGATCCAGTCTATCAGATACTTATAGGAGATGTCCTTCCGTGCCATTGGCGTCAGTTTTATATTCTACACAAAAAGGTCATATGTTGTGTGTATTGAAGTAGTTATTAAGAATCACTATGAGCAACCAATGTGGTAATTATGTTAAGACACTGAAAATGATCACTCCTTGAAAACTTTTCAGATGCTTGCTGTGCATGTTCTCACTTACACTTGGAGTTAACCGGAAACTATGGAAAGTAATTTGAATATTTAAGTTCCTTAAATGTACCACAATCAACCACTGGCTGCCAACCTCTCCACACACATACATACTTGAGTATTCGCATAAACATTCCAGAGTCACGGGGACATATCTCTGAATGTATGTCCACATAATTGTACGTTTAAATAGTATTAAATTACTCAGGCTACAAAGGGGCAGTACTACCCGTACGTACTCGTACTTGTATACTGGAAAAATCGAAAATGCAAGTCGCAGTCGGGATATTAAGGAAAATTATCAATGAAATATTTAAATTGCTCCACAAACGAGCGCAAGTGGTATGCACAAGTACATATCCTCATGTGGTTACACCATGGGACTAACTGCTGGGACATCAGATTATGTTAATTGAAGTTTATAACCATGTTTATGTATGTAAAAAAATTTCATTAAAAAAAAACAGTGATCCTCATTTCTTTGGTTAAATTATGACTCAAGCTGTCCAACTAGTGGTAAGCAATTATTTCATTTTAATTTGTTTTTTTCTTTTCTCTTTTCAATTTTCATTTATACAACAAATTTGAGAGTTATGGAAATGTATGAGTATCTGCACGTGCTGGTGGATGTTTTATTCGAATTTCTCCTTCCATACACTACACAAATGAGAATGAATTGGTCCAAGAGTTGACATTGATTAAAAAAAAATGCATAAAACGCATTTTAATTTCCATTGAAGGATTGAATTATAAAAAAAAAAATTTATTGAGGTACTATAGTGATTAATGACAAGCAACCATGTGAATGAGCTAACGGATACTTATCACTTTTCGGACATATGTATGTCCGAGAGTATTGAAACTCGCACCTCATAAATTGAACTGCTAATGGATTGATTCAGGAACGGTTGAAAGATATCTTACAATATCGAAGTAATTAAGTTTAATGGAAGAGAACTGTGTATTCATTTTGGTCTTGGGATAAAATGAGAGAGTAGATTTTGGCTCATTTCTGGGAGGCCAATGAAAGAAAAATTACTAATTGTCAATCGAACTATTTATTTCAAGAGGCTGGTTGCAATGTTGTAAAATAAATGTCCTTCCAGAGTAATAAAATTATTCCAGCGCTGTCGTTTTAAGATTTCTTTGTACTTCTTATACCTAGAACGATCTGTCGAGCACTTTAAAATACGCATACCCATCACTAGTACTGGTGCACGGTCTATTGATACCTTTAATACAATAGCTATCTCACACATTTAAGCCCTACGGTTGTTCAGAAAAATTTTGTGGATTATTTTTATGTTTTCCGGCATAATGTCCAGACCGTCCAGATTGTCCAGCACCACGTGTGTTTGTACGACTGCATTTAAATTCAGTAAACCAGTGACAATTGTTGGTTTCGATGGAGCGAATTCCTTATTACACACCCATAAACGAAATATCGCAATTCAAAAAGATTTCAGTCGGTGGACCGCAGGGAACTGTTCTCGGTCCAATTTTAAATCTCCCATGCATACAGTAATTCAACTTTTTGATCACATGATTAGCAGAATAAAAGGCTATTGTTCGTAACTTTTTTATTTATTTTTCAACGAAATTTTTAACGGAAATATAAAATAATATTATAATTCAGTATAAAAAATAATGAGAACCAAATTAATCTTTTAACATACTTTAATACTTACTTTAGGTGGCGCTGCAGTCCGGGGTGGATCTGGGCCTCAGTCAACAAGCTTCTCCAGCCAGCTCGATCCCTGGCTAGCTGCCTCCAGTTTCGTACGCTAAGTTGGCTGAGGTCGTCTTCCACTTGCGTGCGCCACCAGAGTCTTGGCCTTACTCTACTGCGCTGTCCCTCGGTAGCGGATTCGAAGACTTTTCGGACTGGAGCTAGGTCCATGTTGCTGTACAGTCCGTACAGTTTGTCGTTGTATCTCCTCCTCCACTCACCGTCAATGCAGACGGGACCGAAGATGGCCCGAAGAATTTTTCTCTCGAAGCAACCAAGAACACCCTCATCCATTTTTGATGATGTCCATAAGGGTGACTTTTGACCGAGAGAGGGCCTAACTAGTCAATTGCCGTCTTAGCCCAAAGAAGCAGCGATTGGTAAGCGTTATTCTTCGTTTGATCTCAGCGCTGGTGTCGTTGTCTGAATTCATAGCGGAGCTTAGGTAAACAAAGTCCTTAACTTCCATAAAGTTATCCCTATCAAAGGTGAAGTTCTGAACCGAAGATGCCGGTGTTCAGTGTCCTTTTTGCTTGACGGTATCGTTAACCGCTAAAACCATTTACGCCGCATCCGTCTCAATACTTGCGAAAGCGCCACTGACATCACGCTTCTTTCTTCCCATTATGTCATTATCATCGGCGTATGCGTGTAGTTGGACGGACTTTTGAACGATTGCGCCTCTTGTGTTTGCGCGTGAGTTTTGCACTATTCTTTCGACTACGATGTTGAAGAAATCGCATGACAGTGCATCGCCTTGTCTAAATCCTTTCTGGGCATCAAAGATCTCAGTGAGATCTTTACCAACCTAGATGGAGCAGCGTGCATTCTCCATCGTCATCTTGCACAGTCGGACGAGTTTGGCAGGGATGCCGAAACTAGACATTGCTCTGTATAGCTCGTCTCTATAGATGCTGTCAAACTCGGCCTCAAAATCGATGAATAGATGGTGCGTATCGATCTGAAGCTCATGGGTCTTCCCCAACATCTGCCGTAGTGTGAGTATTTGGTCGATAGTGGACTTTCCTGGCCTGGAGCCACATTGATATGGACCTATCAGGTTGTTGACGAACGGCTTCAGGCGTTTACACAATACGACGGATCTTATATGCGATGTTAAGGAGACTGACGCCTCTGTAGTTGGCGCAGTTCAGAGGGTATCCTTTCTTGAGAATCGGACAAACAATTCTGAGGTTATATTCATCGGACATACTTTCCTCCGACCATATTTTACAGATGAGTTGGTGTATGCTCCTTACCAAGTCATCGCCTGCCGCTTTGAAGAGCTCGGCAGTCAGGCCATCCGCTCCAGCAGCTTGTTGGACTTAAGCTTCGATATAGTTATCTTCACTTCATCCAGGTCCGGTGGACGGAACTGTTGGTCATCATCGTCCAAGTTGAAATGTTGATTCTGCCTGACAGCGGTATTTGGTCTGCCATCCCCGTTATACAGTCTGCAGAAATGGTTTTTCCAAATCCTCAGCATCGACTGCGATTCTACGAGTACTACGATGTTCCCTTGTTCATCCTTGTTTGTTTGTTGTTTGTTTGTTTCCTTGGCATGTTATTTTTACCTTTTGGTAAAACTTCCGAACCTCATTCCTGGAGTAGCATCTCTCAATTTCCTCGATCGCGCGGTTCTCAGAGGATATACATACTTACAAGAAAGTCTTTGTCAAGCCAATGTTGGGGCGTAATGTAGTCAATGTTCTCTGTAAGGATTTGTAGTGTGGAAAGTTTATTTTCCACTGTGTAGCTGCTTATGAGGAGAATAGCTGCGTTAGAAGCTATTTGCCTATTCAAAAAAAGAAGGGTGTTAAGTGAAACAAAATATTCACTGCCGCGGAGGAAGTAGCTCCTTCGACTTCGCTTACGCACATACATGTGTAGTAAACAGTTTTGTCGGGGAGTATCGGTCTTATAGCCGAGACGTATAGCCATTCGGTGAAATGAGGTCAAGCGCCTAGAGCAAATTGTCTGTTGAATTCAGACCGTTAATTTTAGTCGCGGCTGTAGCAGTCCTCTTCAGGTGGGTATCGTGTAGAAATTTTTCAGTAGCAGCTAGTCTTTAAAGGATTTGTAGAGAAGATTTTTCTTAGCCGCAGTGGCTGAGTACCACCCTTTCTAGGTTGTCACCAGGGAGAGAGCCAACATGGTCGCGGCGATTATATAATGCCAGTCTGTAGATGTATTTGGCAATCTTTAGTCTGGAAATGGCAATGTCAGGGCCGCTTAGGTAAAAAAGCAAAAATAAGTTAAGGCTACGTTTCACAAATATACAAGTTCTGATCTTACCTTTATCCTTTATATAGAGCAGAGCGTATTCAAATGTCCCAAGTCCACGAACTTCGGCTTCTGAAATCCATGGTTCTTGGATGAGGATGATGTCTTCTGCGTCTTTGCATAGACGCATAATGATTGAGGCCGAGGCTTTTTAAGAGTGGTGGAGGTTAATCAAAAGAAGTCGTTGTCATCAATGCTGCAATCTGCCAGAGAAGTATTCACCACGATCGGGTCATCCGATTTTAAAAATGTGTCCAAGAGCTCATCTTCGTCATCTGATCGTAAAAGATTTCTTTTAATTCCTTTTCCGACATTGTATCAGAGGTGGATACCATTCTCTTTCTTGTTACCTCGGATAAGTTGGAATGTCGCCTTCCACTTTAGGAAGGGATATCGACGCTTCAAGATCTGAATCTCAATTTACTGTTTCAGTTAAAGAAGAAGGTTGTTGCTTATCAACATTCAGCTTATACTTTTTGGAAGCCTCTAGGGTTATTGAATCTAAACCGAACCGGCTTTTGTCTTATCTCTGCGCTAGATGCACAAGGGATTCCTTATTGATCACAATTATCACGCATCTATAAGGGCCCTTTGGATTCTCCAGTTTCGTTGGGTTATGATACTGAGCCTGTTAATCTGCAAAATGTCTTTCGGGAAGGGGAGTGTGGCTAGGATTCAGGTGCAGGTTTTAGGTGTGCTAGGGATATCTTTCTCATGAGTTCGAGTCTTGCACACGGCCAAATTTCTCCTAAGCCACCTATGGCGTTTGTAAAAAGATCTCGAAATATTTGATAGGTGCAAGCGATAGGCCTTAAGTGGCTTCGGTAACAGCAGCGTCGCTTACCAAGGAAGATCTCTGATCTCTCTTGACTAACTGCCTTTTTCGATCATCGAGATTGTTATTATGTCTTTTAGGACTTCGCTAAAAGACTTCAGAGGAGTGACATGGGAAAATCTTGGAATGGTTTTGACGCTTTTAATGTTGGCCCTTTTGAAAACCAGCATGGTTTCCTCCAACAATCTCTGGCGCTTATGAGTGTCTTTCAGCTCTTTGGTAGCTATGTGTAATCCGTATATTAAGATGGTGTTGGTCCACTCTTTTTCGCTCTTCATGTCCGAAGTTTCCTTGACCTCCCGAATGAGGAGATGCGTACAGCAGTTCGGAGTCCAATATAGAGCACCCTAGATGGGGCTTGCCGGTGCGGATGAGTCTCTAATTCCTTTTTTGAGGGAGGAATTTAAGTAGCAGGAAGATCGTGGTTCGCCACAAACTTGCTGCTGCTAGGAGTGAAGATAGGATTAGAAACATACTCGTACCTTGCCGCAATCTTGCTACTCATTAAAGGTTTTAGAATTTATGTCGTTGCATTTGCTTTAGGACAGTGCATCATGGCCTGTGGTTTAACTTTTGCCTGGCATTGCTGGAGCCTTGCCGGTAGTCGCTATAAGAACCGTACCACAGTATGCCAGATAAGATCTTTTACGAGGTAACTTGAACCTGCATACTTGGCGCAGTTGAAATCATCTCGTTTCTTATAGATTTGGACAACTTTGAACTGGTGTGCGCTTTTCACAAAATTTCTTCCAGGAGGGTAAATTACCTTGGCTGGTAGGCCGGCATGTCCGGAGCTTTTCTGCATTTGGATGAAGTATAAAAGAGTTCAATTACCCGTAGCAAAACGACGGGAGATCGATCTCTATGGATGTTTAATAGTTGTACGTTTAAGTTCAATTAATGAAGTGGTAAATCTTCTTAAATCATGCACTTGAATCATACGAGCTTTGTTCTATTTTCAGACTTGATTTTTCGTTTGGAAAAGATTTCTGTCCAGCTCTACTCAACCTCATTCAACATTACTCAAGTATGCTGAAGAACAATTTTAAAATAGTTTGCGTGCCTAAATATTATTTTAATTTACTTAATCGCTCCAATGCCTAGAATATTAATTAAGTTAGAATGATAGCTTGGTCTCTATAGCCAATGTTCTAAGACTCTTTTACTCAATGATACCCAGAGGAATTTATTCTTATTCAAATACTTAGTAATCATGGTTCCTATATTTTTTTAAGATGAAGAGATGGTTTTAAAAATACCTGTCCTTATTTGTGTTGAAAAAAAATCCATTTTATTTCCATGTAATAAAACTTGCTTATATTTTTTAAAAACAAACCATTTTCAATAAATTGCTAGTATTGTAACTTTTCATACAACTGAGGTCCGACAGCCTTATTGATTATTGTCGTATACCAAGCTTTCGGAAAGAGGCTAATATTAAAAACAAGAAAACATTAAAATTTGAAGTTTTGGTTCTGATGAAAGTAACATACTCCAGAAGCCTATAAATTAGGCTAAAAATCTTTGGAATAAAGACTTCTAGTTCGTCTGTCAATATTGCTTCCACAACTGCTTCAGCTGCTTCCTCTCCAGAAACAGTTGGGTAATATGTATTGATTCTGAAAAAATCAGCTGACTTAACAAATATTGAAAAAAAAAATTTAAATAGTAAATCTTACCCCGCTTCTTCGGTTAAATTTGAAACTTTTGCATTCGTTTTCAAAAACCACGGAAAGACTGTTGTTGTTTTTATAAAATTACAATTCAGAGCATAGAGTTCTGTCCGAAGAGACATCATAAAGCCGTGAACTCCGTATTTGGTCGCTGTGTATACCAATTGCCGATGGAGGGGTATAATTCCTAAAAATAAAACATAAAAATCAAAATTTGGTAAAACAAGCTTTTTTTATAAATTCTGATACATGCTACGAGTATATGGCATATTTTTCGAGTTATTTCAGCCAATTGTAATAGCAAAGTAGTTTTCCATGTACTTCATCCGCTAAATAATACTGACTTGACATTAGTGCTACTTCTGCTTCAGCAAGATTCGGTGCTGAAAACATTACTTTCCATATCTAAGATGACATACAGAATGCAAGTCTTAATTTCGAATTCTGCTATCCACATCCAGTTCGGTACCATCATCTTCTAACACCAGATTTGGAAGTTATATTGTAGATGCTTACTTGTCGATTTGCTGTTCAGTAATGTTGGGCGTCGCTGGTTTTGTGGTAACAAACTGAGGTGCTTAAGGCCTTTGTTGCATAGGTTCTGAACCCAACTTCATTTTCTTTTGCCTGCAAGATATTAAGTCCTATCTGAGAGCAGGCAAACGTTATCAGCGTAGGCAAGACATTAAAAATTTGATGTGGTAGTTTATTTTATATCAATGTCTAGATAGCTGGCCACCGGATCACATTTTTGATTACTAAATGCAATGAACAGGACTTGAGTGCAAACATTTCAAGGGTAAATTAAACCCCTTTAGCATGATCTAATAATGGAAAAAAAAAACAATATTGTCGATTTCCTTTGATGCCTTACTGTTGCGTAATAGATGACATTTACGAGCACTTGGAGCTCTATTAATAGCGACTTGTTTATTTTGTAGACTCCTGCTATATGCCCGTTTTTCATAAACCATATCAATTCAAATTGTCAAACGCCTTCCCACAATCGATAAACAAACCAATGAAGCGGATACCTATGCTCGGTTCCTTGTTCAATGATGATACGCAAGCTGTTGATTAGGTCGTCGCAGGTTATTGATGATGGGAATCCAGCAGATTAATTGTTATTATTGAATCAAGATGCTCTTTTGTTGACGCTTCAACACAACATCTTGTCTTATCTTATAATGTCGTGGAAGACTTGCAATTCGACATCCGCAAACTGCGCAAATACCAGATGAGATTGAACGAGACATTGTTTTCAAAATAAATTTTTCTCAAAGTGCCACTGTAGGAAGTAGAGTAGGACTTATTAACCGAGCTATCAATGTTTATCTATCCACTTTATTAGTGAAGCCGGCATCTGTCGGGATGCAGTCTTTATCTAAGTGAGGAAAATCTAGTCGCCAAAGTTAATGCCTGCCGAGTTCTTATACAATATTCAAATCCTTACAAACGTAAAGTATTCCATTTTGAAATGAATTAAAATTATATCTTAAAATGAATTGGAATGGAATGAAATCATAGATATCAATTAAAATAATTATACAATACGATTCTACGAGCTCTTGACCAAGACCTAAGATCAATGCTAATACCTTAAAATTGTCTTCGGCGAGAGAAGGCATCTTTGGTAGTACTGTCGGAAGATCCGATTGAGAAGGTACGGTTGCGAATATCCCGAACAGTGCAAAGACAAGCTAATACTAGGCCAGGCGGCTACAATCGCAAGAGATCGCCAAATCCTCTTCCGAACGAGTCCCATTTCATCTCTAAAGAGGCCCACTAACAAAAAGCTATTAGAGATGCCGCTTCTGATGTGCTGGGTTTCACTCGACCACCACACCGAAACCCCTGGTTTGATGACGAATGCTGGCAAGTACATGCATCTAAGCAAGACTAACCCAATGAGGCGAAAGAGCATAAGAAGCGCGCGGTCGGGAAAATTGATAGATGATGCTCCAGGAATTAGATTCGGAAGTTTTATCAAAGGTAAAAAAAAAAAAAATGCCACGGACACAAGCCCCAAACCGAAGCCTGAAGCTGTAGAGACGAGCAAGGAAACATTGTAGTAGTGTCGCAGTCGTTGCTGAGGATTTGGAAAGATCATTTCTGTAGACTGTATAACGGCGACGACGAAACAAATGCCGCTGTTAGGCAGAATGAGCCTGTCATCTTGGACGATGTAGATGTAGTTCCGTCCACCCGATCTGGATGAAGAAAAGATAGCAACAGCTCTTAAAAGCGGCAGGCGATGACTTGGTAAAGCATACACCAACTCATCTCTAAAATATGGTCGGACGAAAGTATGCCCGATGAATATAACCTCAGCATTGTTTGTCCGATCCTCAAGATAGGTACCCCAAACGAATAATAACTCTTGCCAACCGTTTGTTCTTTGGGCTAAGAAGGCAATAGACTAGCAAAGCCCTCTCTCGAACAACTAAAGTTAACCTATATAAGACCTTTATAATCCCAGCCCTGCTCTATGTCGCAGAGGCATGGACATTATCAAAAACGGATGTGGGTGCTCTTGGTTGCTTTGAAAGAAAAATGTTTCGAGTGATCTTCGGTCTCGTCTGCATTGACGGTGAGTGGAAGAGGAGCTACAACGACGAACTCTATGAGTGTATGGACTGTACAGCGACATTGACCTAGCCAGAAGAGTGAAGATCCAACGACTAAGATGGCCGGGTCATGGAGAGCGGTTGGACATCAACGCTTCGATTTGAGAAGTCTTCGAACTCTTGGCGCACGCAAGTGGAAGGGGACTTAAGCCAGCTTGGTATGTGAAACTACAGTCAGCTAGCAAAGGATCATGCTGGCTGGAGACGCTTGATGACTGGGGCCCACGTCCATGCCAGACTGAAGCGCAACGTAAATAAATTACTCTCCATTAGGTTAGATTTTTTCATGTGACTTATTCTATCATTCCCTGTCATTGCTTGTGGTCTCTGCCGGGAGTATAATTACTTAGGGTTAATATGCCATTTATCTTCTGATTTATAACAAGTCCTTTAAACTTAAACTTAATTTTTTTTTAAGCAATAAATTCATTTTCAAACGACATGATGTAATTATCATAATAAATGCTTCGTGATTGGGCTAAAAAAACTCTTTATAGAATACCTGAAAAGAAAACAATGCTATTTTCAAGACTAATCACACCGTCTTCTCAGAGGCTTTGAAGCAGCAGTTGGCAGAGTTTATCATTCAAAGGCCAGAAACGTGAAATTTCGAAAAAAAAACTCATAGAGACCGTTGTGATGCGTTAGAAAAAGCGCTGGTTAGTAACGAAAAATCAAAAACTGCTGTGTTTAAGCTGCGCATACTTTTGCTCTTAAAGTACACGCTCTGAAGAGCATTGATCTTGCCAGTTCTATTGGATTACTGTAAAAGTCCGTGCCAGATCTTCATACGTGGCGGCAAGCTTGCTGTATGACAGACTTTAAAATGTAACGCAAGGTTACGTTTTCGCCATGTAATCTGTCCGAGTTTCAAAAATGAGTGAGTGTTGAGACTGCAACAAAAAAAATCAGAGCATGTATTTGGATCGTGCTCCTTCTCTAAAGACCGTTAAAAAATGGTTAGGTAGATTTCGGAATGGAAATATGAGCTTGGATGGTCAAACTTGTTCAGGACGGCCTTCCGAGATTGATGACGCCATCAGACTTCGTAAGAAATGACCTCGAAGATTTCATTTAAAGAAATTGCCGACAGACTTAATATTGACCATTAGTCAGCATTTCGCCGCTTAAACAGACTTGGATTCACTTTATAGGTGCCGCATTGTTTGACCGAACAAAAATAACCTGAACCAGCCATATCTCTGCTTAGACGCAATGAAACGAGATGGATCGAGATCTTGCAGGAACTGGAAATAAGCAGGCGAGGGTGCAGAAGCAAAGGCTAGCTTGCATTCAATGAAGGTACTGCTATGTGTTTAGAGGGACCCCAGGGGTTTAATTTTTATCCAGCTTCTTTTACCTGGCGAAACAATTACGCGAATTAGAATTGTGGCCATCTCTTTAACCTTAATGAGAAAGAAAATCTTCAAGGTTTGGCTAATCGGAACGGCATCATCATGATAAGGCCAGGTCACATGTTGCCCGACAAACGCTGTTAAAACTGAAAAGACCCAGAACTCCTTCAGATTTCTATCTGTTTCTGTCCCGTCAGAATGGATTGACTGGAAAGAATTTTAGTTCCGCCGAAGCTCTCAAAAACTTCCTAATAACGTTTTTCCGTTTCTATGAAAATGGAATCCGCATACTCGAAAAACGTTGGGAGGCAGTTGTAGAAACTAACAAGGACTACATAATTGATTAATAAAATTGTTTTCTTTAAAGTGTAATTGCTTGTGTTTCATTTTTAAATCAGGCACGAACTTTTGCAATGATCCAATACCATACCAAGATAAGCCAGAAAGGCAGTAGAATCTTCTACAGGTCATGAAACCATTCTGTAAATGGGGCTCGAAAAAATCATCAATGTCTTGTCGAAACTCTGGAGCAAACAGATGTAATGTGATATGTAATTGTGTCATCAGTTTTGTAAATGACGTCAAGTGACACTTATGTTGTAGACAGATAGAAAATTTGTTCAGAATAAGCTTTTTTTTTTTGCCGCGATTTGGCGATTTGAACTGGTCGACCAGATTGACAGATCAGACGGAGCTAGACATCTTTCTTGGGGGCTTTTTGAAATTCCACATTTACCATAATAAACCCCAAATCGTGTATGTCTTGAAAGTCAACATTGAAGAAGAAATCAACAGTCTGGAGTCAGATGTGTCGCAAGCAACAAATCAAGAAGCCGTACAACGAATACAAAATCGCTCACTCCTTTCAACATCGTCATATCTCAAAAATTGGAGATTTTTTAGTTATGCCGTGAAAGATCGTCAAATCGATCTTTATCGAGCTTTAATATTTATTTGTAATACATTTTGCTCTATTTTTAAACTTTGAAATCACTCTCCGGAAAATATGTTTTTGTTTTTAGGTATGACGAGTTGAATGGAGTGAGCGAAATGCGTAGCAGCTCAGCAGTACGTCATTTGATCGACAACTTTCAACTTTTCAAGTTAATGTCATCAGTTTTGCAGCTTCGAATAAACTTAACAGGAAAACAGAGCCAAATTGTTTTCTTACAAAATGGCAGCCGATTTGCATTATGACATTGCCATCTTATGGTTGCCTGATTCAACGACCTTTGTGATCAACGACACAAACTTAAACTTCATAGGCAAGCTTGTATCAGTCTTATTAGCAGAGACATAAGCAGCAATCCATATTGTAGGCAGCAAGTAATAGAGAAACGTATCTGCATCTGCGGTGGCAGCTCTGCTGCGCTTTAGATCTTGCAAGAAAGAATGCAAGTTGTCCCTGAACGTATTTGGACAGCTTTATTCAAGTTCCAAGACTCAATGGGATCAGTAGAAACGAGACTGTCAATGTCAGTCAAATGTATGTTAGAGCTATCTTTGTCTTCTGTTACTGATAACAACAGGAGTTAAACAAACTTCCGGACGAGTCGTTTAAAAGTCAGCTGAGTTTCAATTCTCTCTAAACAGGTAGGTTTGTCGATTTCACGCCGTCGTCAAAACGTTTTTTGTAAAGCTTATAAATGTCTAGGCCTAAGTGAGGTGACTACCTACGACGATAGTTGTGCGGACAACACCGCTGTGTACATATTTTGTGAATGTCCGTGCTTACATATTGAGGTTTAAGCATCAATCAATTGTGTTTCATCCCATACCTGCATAAGAGCTGATAGCCACAATGTGCCCTTTTCCAATTTCTTTCATTTTTTCCATAAAAACGCGTACAGTCTACAAAAATAAATAAATAAAAGTATCTGAACATAAGATCTAAGTATTTATGCGGTATTTTTACCCAAATATGTGCTATAAGGTTCGTTCGTACCATGTTGTCAATTTCAGACGGTCGTGGATTGGCTGATGAAGAAAATGTCATTATGCCAGCGTTGTTCACTAATATTGTAACAGGTCCTAAATCCTTTTCGATATTTTTAGACAATTCCTCTACAGCCTCGTACTGAGTTATGTCTGTCTGAAATGAAAGCACTTTAGTCTTATGTATGCAGAGTAGGTCCTTTAATAACCTTAAAAGCTTTTGCTTTGATATTGTAAGAATCGCTCAGGTATTTCGCAGTGCTTATTGCTGCTTCCTCATTTATATCAACCACGGCAATGTGACATCCTTTGGCCGCCAGTTTCAGCGCAATTTCTCTGCCTAGTCCATTGGCACAGCCAGTGATCTAAAAAAAAAAGAATAAAACCAATAAATTACTCGTAACTGTCATTCAAATCTTTTCAAAAAAAACAGCAGTGCATAGTTTCTAACTCAGCTGTTATGAATTAACTGAAGGGATTTTGGACGGTATCTGACACAGACTGATGGTAAATTGTCAAAGTTATATAATTCTACTTGATATCCACGATACATATGTAACCCATTTGTTTTAAAAAGAGCAACTAGATTCAAGGTCTACCTTAATATGACTCCAGTAGTTAGTTTAAAGTCAATAGATGTCGGTAATACTTTTATGAAGCCTAGTATGTACCAGGCTTTGCTTCTAACATATGGATGCGTACAAAGATGTAATAGATTAGATTGTATTCTTTCAATGATCGGCAATTTAGCACCTTAATTAACTACGAAAACCACATAAGTTCGGGCAGTAAACCTTAAGACACATTTTATTCGTATACAAGAAGTCGCATCTCAAATATGGATATGCTTAGGTGATTTATTTTGTGGTCAATCTGAAACAGATTGGGGCTTTCTAAGCTTTGCAGCGTTCTCTTAAATTTGTCTTGATTCAGTAGTTAATGCTGAACATATTTTCGTAAATTTGTTTGTCTTAAATATGTAATAAGTCTTAACTTACTGAATATTGCAATACATACTGCATTACACAAGCTTTTGCAATACACTCAGTTCCGAACTGGTCGAACTGCTCAGTAAAATCTTATGACAGCTACTTCAGCTTATTTAAATTCGACGATTTTTTTGAAAACAACTTTGGGGTTTTGGAGGGAACTACAAAATGATAGTCCTCAATATATTTAATGATTGCTTTCATGTACTTTACTGGAACCACTTGCAGGTGAAAAGGAAAGTTTATGTCTGATCGGATTTTTTTTGTTGATATTTTTCTTCTTCTGGAAAACGCTGGATGGCAACGATTAGTATTAGGCCTCTTAGAAGTAGCATCTTCCGACAGGTGTTAGTTCTTTAAATGACGAGAATGAACCTCTGCAGCCGAACATCTCACAGCACTGCTAATGAGCCCTACTTCACGCCTCCCCGTGGAGTCATTTGGGAAAATCACTGGCGATTGCGAAGTGAAGGCGACAAATGGCAAAGTGATGGTGGCGGACGAGCCCTATATGGGCTAACGGCAGCGCTCACATCCTGCAACGGGATACCCTCTCGGAAAATAGCGGAACGATCGGAAAATATAGCCTGCACGACACCACCTACGATAACGGATTCAGCAAATCGACTTTGCGGCGGGACGAAAATTGTCGTAGCTAGCACGCGGTTCCCCAATCTCGATATTTATAAGCAGACTTGTTGATCAATCAACAGTCAACCAGATTGATCACATTGGGATCAACGCAAGACACTCCTCCAGTATAAAAGATGTCCGTACTTTTCGAGGAGCTAACATCGACTCGGGCTATCACCTTGTTGTAGCCAAGGTACGCTTGCGGATACTACGCCAAGACAAACGAACGATGTGAGGAAATTCGATGTCAGATGGCTACAATCACAAGAGATCGCCAAGTCCTTTTCCGATCGAGTGACTCCTAATCTCTTAAAAGGTCGAATACCGCCAGTATCAATCATCGAAGACCATTGGAAACACTGCCAAAACGCCATCAGATATGCCGCTTCTGATGTGCTGGGTTTCACTCGTCCCCCACAACGAAACCCCTGCTTCGATGATGAATACCGAGTACATGTAGTTTAGCAAGATGCATATAAAGGGGCGCTGCATAGAAGGACCAGAGCTGCTCATGAGCTCTATGAGCGGAAGAGGAGAGACGAACACCGGCTTCTCAGGAGGAAGAAGAAAGAGCATGAGAAGCGAGCGATCGAGAAAATTGAGAGATGCTACTCCAGGAATGAGATTCGGAAGTTTTACCAAAAGGTAAAAATAACATACCACCATTTCTGCAGACTGTATAACGACGATTACGAAACAAATACCGCTGTCAGGCAGAATCAACCGGATCAACCTTTCAACCTGGACGATGATGACCAACAATTCCTACCCGACCTGAATGAAGTGAAGATAGCTATATCTCAGCTTAAGTCCAACAAAGCTGCTGGAGTGGACGGCCTGACTGCCGAGCTCTTCAGAGCTCGGGGTACCCGTGGTGTAGTGGTACTAGCCATCGCTTCTCACTCGGAGAGACCAGGTTCGAATCCTACTCATAACAAGTTTTTCATTAGTGTAATTGGAACTCAGTCAGAAAAATCTGTGTGTGAAGGAATAACACTGGCATGTAGATTTGGCTGTTGTAGAGTTTCAAGCACGAAACAACCGTTAAAATTCACTACCTGAATCATTCCGAGTGAAGAAAAACTGTCCGTCCTATTCGAACTCCCATCCCTGGAGGGTCAATATCGAAACTAAACATACCTGAGTTTCAAACCAACTACATCACAAGAATGCTTTCCTTTCTCCGGAAACATTTCCGCAACAAGAAAGTTTTCCTGATGAATGGAACCTCAGCATTTTTTGACCGATTCTCAAGAAAGGATACCCTCTGAACTGCGCCAACTACAGAGGCGTCAGTCTCCTTAACATCGCATATAAGATCCGTCGTATTGTGTAAACGCCTGAAGCCGTTCGTCAACAACCTGATAGGTACATATCAATGTGGCTTGAGGCCAGGAAAGTCCACCATCGACCAAATTCTCACACTACGGCAGACCTTGGGGAAGACCCATGAGCTTCAGATCGATACGCACCATCTATTCATCGATTTTGAGGCCGCGTATGACAGCATCTATAGAGACGAGCTATACAGAGCAATGTCTAGTTTCGGCATCCCCGCCAAACTCGTCCGTCTGTGCAGGATGACGATGGAGAATGCACGCTGCTCCACCAAGGTCGGTAAAGATCTCATCGAGACTTTTGATGCCCAGAAAGGATTTAGACAAGGCGATGCGCTGTCATGCGATTTTTTCAACATCGTGCTTGAAAGAATAGTGCAAAACTCACGCGCCATCACAAGAGGCACAATCTTTCAAAAGTCCGTCCAATTACTCGCATACGCCGATGACTAATAATCCCAGTCCTGCTCTATGGCGCAGAGGCATGGACATTACCAAAAATGGATGAGTTTGTTCTTGGTTGCTTCGAGAGATTAATTATTCGGGCGATCTTCGCTCCCGTCTGCATTGATGGTAAGTGGAGTAGGAGGTACAACGACGAACTGTATGGAGTATTCCACTACATCGACTTAACCAAAAGAGTGAAGATCCAAATATTAAGATGGCTGGGTCATGTAGAGCGGATGGACACGAACGCTTCGGTCTGAAAAGTCTTCGAATCCGCCCTGCAGCGCAATAGAGGAAGACCGAGACTCAGGTGGCGCACGCAAATGGAAGAGGACCTCAGCCAACTTAGCGTGCGAAACTGGAGGCGGCTAGCCAAAGATCGAGCTAGCAGGAGATGCGTGTTGACCTAGGCCCAGGTCCACCCCGGACTATAGCTCCACCTAAAGTTAATTAAGAAGTTTTGGATTAGAATCCACATGCATAGTAAATTAAAGCACCAGCTTGTGCAATAAGTATGCTTTCCCAATAATATATGTAGATTCTACGTGTTTTGATTCAGATTGATCATCCCCTTCTATACTTCTTAAAATGTCATTGAGAGTTCAGGTTATTTTCCTTTCAATGACTGTAGATTTCGAAATGTCCCAATGAAGTGCAAAAAACGAATTGAATCTAACAGGCACTAGTCCAATGAAAAGAGTTTTTGCTCAAATGTCGTTATTCGGGGTTTTGAATAAAAACAAAGTAACCTGAAAACACTTGTCGGCAGAACAATTTAAATACGTATTTGTACATACATCCACATATGTAATTTTTATGCTCAGAATACTAACTATGAAGGAAATTGCTATAAAACCGAACTAATTGCTACCAAGTGCTATTGCATTGTTGAATTTCAACAATCTCTCACACGGTCAATGTCACTGACGTTATCACTTTTTTTTATTCTCTTCACAATCTCGAGAGTAGTCTTATTGATAACTGGATTATCGAGATTTGATCATTTCATTACCATTGCAACTTCGCCGGTTATACACTTTCGCGACTTCCGAAAATGATTCAAAACAACGCTCATGATAGATAAAATTAGCAAAATTGGAAACAAAACCAATGCGACAATGAATGCGATATAAGCCCGAATTTTCGAAATTTGCTCACTATTTAACATTTTGGAGGTCGAACTTGCGCGTTCACTTAACACTTGCAACCGGTAGGAAAGCTCAACTCGAATAGAACTGATATTCTCAACTCTTGGTCGTAATATAGACTTTTTCTAGGTGAATGTATGCGTTTTGATTTTTTAATGATAGTAATTATGACGAGACTAGGGACAAGTTCACTAAGCGATGGTAGCACATTTCAATATGAAAGACGAAAGAAAAATATATTTAAAACACTAATCTGGTATCTTTGCTATCTACTTCCTACAAGACTTCCTCTCGTTTCACAACGAATCCTTCTCCAAGAACGTAGAGAGCAGCAATTCCTTAATCTAGTTTCATTGTACAAATTGTACATCTTTCAGTTCGGTGGTGGCGATGGCACGATGGTTAGCTCATTGGAATATCACATAGAGGATCCGTGGTTCGATCCCCGGCATCATCAACAATTTTTCGAATCGTCATCACCCTTTCGGTGAGCATTGGCAAACTCCCGAAAGTAAAATTGCCTGTAAAAAAAGCTTCTAAGGAGTGCCATTCGGATTCGCCGATAAACCGTAGGCCCCGCTCAGATGTGACTAAAATGGTAACATGAGCAACACAAATGAGCTAGGCCATGGCCCAGACCAGGCTGCCAGCGTCACAGTGTTTTTTTGTTTTTTTTTTCAGTTCAGCTCTGATCACCCCCGAGCAGCCAAAGTAAATTTGGAGAATAGCCGTGGAAAAATCTGTAGGGAACTGTTGGAAATCAACCGGATCTTTAATAATGTATTCCGTATTCTCCGAAGTTGCCTCTTGGGCCCTACTCAGAGTACCCGCAATTGATCAATTAAGGGATCCCTATACAGTAGTCGTCTGACCCTCCATACGAGGTTCTACGGACTTGAAATATTTGTTTAATTTTAGCAAAGGGTCTGTAGTACAGAGGGTTTGTGATATTCAAGTATCTACGGGAGTTCTCTGCTCATCAACTGCGAGCCTAGTATCTATGTCTAAAATGAAAGTACCTCGTCCCTCTAGGATGTCGTTCGCGGCTGTAGACGAGAAAAAGGAGAGAGCGTACGTATTAGGGCAATTCTTTTTTATAGGGACAGGGACTACGTGTTCGGAGTCAAGGTTTAAAGAGATGGTGGCGCGGAAAACCGAGGCTGCTGGGACCAGACTGTCTAGCCTGAGCAATTGTCTAGAAGTTTTATTAAAGACCTGACCCTCTAGATTAAAGGTTGCGCGTGGTAAAAGCTCTCTACGGTGCGAAAATGAAAACAGTTCGTAGATAACAAATGGCCTTAGATGCGTGCAAATATAATTCTGACGACCACAGCAAACGTTTTAAGGACAACGAATTTTGGCCTTGCACATAGAGTGCAACCCTTAACAGACAATGTACTGCAGACTAGACTAACTCGCGAACCTTGACTGATTTTTAACAGATATGAGAACGTCAAAAAGTCCTTAAGGCCGGGAAAAAAGTGGATGAAAAACGGAGACGTCTACTCAGTGAATGCTACAAAGAGGGGAAGACAACGTTTTTTGGTTGTAAACGATCGCCTTAGTATTATTAGTCTGATTTGGATTCATGTCATTATAGAGTGATAACAATGACAGCAACGCAGACTTCATAGACCAAATATATAGTATGCTCAGTGCCCAAACAAAGCTGGGTTTAGAATGAGTCTTAGAGCGGATCAACCCAGAAAATATGGTCTGCATAATACTACGACCGGAAACGGATTCAGGCAATAAGATATAGGGATTTGGCCCACCCCTGTGTAAGATTGACCATGTTGCGATCTACGGTCAATCAGACAAACCATTCCACTGGTAAGCAGACAAAAGGGAATTGCGTCCCGGATTAGGCTGAAGTTAAGGCAGGAATATCGAAGCTAAGGTCTGATAAAGTTGCTGTCGTACCCTGCTGATCTATTTAAAACGGATGGGGATAATATGGTTGGAAGCATGCACCAGCTCATTTGTATGATATGGTCGTGGAGCTAATCCTCAGAAAAGGAGACCACTTTCACTGAGCCAAATGTAGAGGGAAAAATCTCCTAAGCATCGTCTAAATGGTTTTTTTTTATACTATGTGAGTGTACGACATCCTAAAAGAACCACCTCGTTCTAAGCTCGTTAGTTTGTGTAGAATGACGATGTAGATCGCTGTTGAAAGCTCGGAAAGACTAAGATAGACTAAAACCATATAACCGAATGGAGGAATTGTGTGTCTTAAGAAAGTTTCCAAGTGCAGCCTGCATCTGCTTTAGCGGGCTTTGAATTCTTCCTCAACTTCTGCAGTAGTAGTCAACCTACTAAATTTGTATCTTGCATCTTCACAAAACAACAAGCTCCGGTTAGACATTGCAATTCAGACGAGAGAATTCATTCACTTTTAAAATAACGACTCAAAAATTTATCAAATATTTGATGATGGTGTTTCTCCAGCAATGTGCAGTGGGTAATCTTTCCCCTCTCAAGCCACAAAACTGTTTTTCCTTTGGGCTTTTTGGAATATAATATCTGTTTGGTATTATTCGCATTCATACTAATAGCCAAGAAGATTAAGAATCCTTCAATTCGCTGTTTACAATACCGGGGGTAGAAATAAATCGATCCCCTTTATCAAAACAATGACAGCGGGTGAGTCGACAGGGATTAATATCATACTGAACACATCTGGTCCAAGCTTGATCTGAGAATCACTAAAGTCCTCGTCTTCCGTATAACAATTTGTGCAAAATCTGTGAAAATGAAAACTCTGCATCCAACCGAAGGAATACTAAATATAACTACTGTCACAGTTGACGCTTAAGGTTTGGAAAGAGCAATTCTGTTTGACTGAATAAGTGTGATGACAAACCAAATACCGGTGTAACGCAGACCGAACCTGCTAACCTGGACGATGTAGACCAACGATTCTGTTCACCTGACCTGGCTGAAGTTAGAATAGCAATATCGAAGCTGCTGTAGCGGACGGCCTGACTGCCAAGCTCTTTAAAGCAGCAGCAGGCGATGACTTCGTAATGAGCGTTCACCGACTTATCGAATGGAAGTATGCTCGATGAACGGAACCTCAGCGTTCTCAACTACAGGGGCATTCACTATCTTAACATCGCATACAAGATCTTATCTGCCACTGAATCAGTTCATCAACAAGCAGTCCCCCATCGATCAAATATTTACACTGCAGCAGATCTTGGAGAAAATTATGAGCTACATTCACATATTTACCGATTTTAAGGCCGAGTATTACAACAACTATACTGACGAGCTATACAGAGCAATTGTACCGACAGATACAACTAGATAATGTCTTTGTTTACCTGCGCGCATAATAAAAAAAATAAAAAAATAACTCTTGCCAATCGCTGCTTCTTTGGACTAAGAAGGCAATTGACTAGCAAAGCCTTCTCCCGAACAACAAAAGTTACTCTATATAAGACCTTAACAATTCCAGTCCTGATATGCGTGCTTTGAGAGGAAAATTCTTCGGGTGATTTTCGGTCCCGTCTGCATAGACGTTGAGTGGATAAGGAGATGCAGGGACGAACTGTATGGACTGTACAGCGAGGTCGTCCTAGCCCGAAGAGTGAAGACCTAACGACTGAGATGGATAGCAACGCGCCGGTGCGAAAAGTCCCCAATTCCGCCCCCGAGGGACACCGCAGTAGAGGAAAACTGAGACTCAGGTGGCGCACGTAATTGGAATGGAAACTCAGCCGACTTAAAGTGGAGCTGGAGGCAGCTAGCGGAAGAGCGAGCCTGCTGGAGAAGGTTAGAGACTACAGTCCGGGTACACCCCATATACTACCTTGATCCCGGAATAACCAACGTGTGGCGCTCCCATTATTCCGATTTGAGTTCTATTTATTTTGTTAAGTTGGTTGTTATTGATATTCCCTTTAAATCTTAGCGTCATAGCTTGACACATCTCTGTGTGTTTGGCCATTTTTTACAATCTACAACAACGAACTTGTATTAAATTTTGCGTATAAAACGGATTTAATGGTGCGCGAACGTTGGAAATGTTGGAAAAGTGTTTCGGCAACGATTCTCTAAAGAAAACGGTCGTTTTCCAGTGGCACGAGCGGTTTAGAAGTGATGGCGAGTCAATCGAAGATGATGAACGCAGTGGCAGACTATCGACATCGAAAACCGACGAAAACATTGATGAAGTAAAAGAAATGGTGGTCAACAACCGCAAATTAACCATCAGAGAGATAGCGGAGGACTTGAACATTGCCTATGGATCCGTCCAAACGTTCATCAAAACGATCATTATTGGAGACTAGACGTGGGTTTATGAGTACGACACGCAATCCAGACATTTGGCAAATGAATGGCGTTCACCAAAGGAGCTGAGACCAGAAAAACCACGTCGTTTTGAGTAAAAAAAAGGCAATGCTCACGGTTTTCATGGATTACAACAGTGTAGTGCATCATGAATTTTTGCTAGAAGGCCAGACCGTAAGCAAAGAGTATTATTTGGTCGTTATGAGATGTTTGTGTGAGGCAATTCGCCGAAAGAGACCAGAATTGTGGTCAGAAAACTCGTGGATTTTGCAGCATGATAACGCACTGTCGCACAGTGCCATCATTATTCGTAACAAATACCATCCAATAGCCACCGAATCCACCTGATCTGGCTCCCTGTGTCTTCTTTCTGTTCAATCGAGTTAAGAAACTACTGCGGGGAACGCGTTTCAGCAGCTGAGAGGAAGTAATGGAAAAATCGCCAACACAAAGAGGTAGATGTACTCTGGGCTACTTAACCTTTGCAAATGTCAAGCTATGACGCTAAAATTAAGAGGGAATATCAACAACAGATGTACCAACTTAACAAAAATTCACACCCTAAAAAAAGTCTATGATCAGTTAGTGTCACGACATGATCTGAGTTGCACAAAAAGGGATCGTACTATCTTCATAAAACCATTGCAATGATTTGAATATTGCGCTTTAATTATATTCCAGATAAATTGTCGCTGATCCAACTCTTCAAATTTAAATACTTTTTGAATTTGGATTCAGTGTAGTAGTGCATACAATGAAATTATCCACAACCACAACCATAATCAACCAGATAATTAAAGGAAAGTGTGAGCATCCTCATATCTCGTTCTAAAACGACATTTAATCCGAAACGTTTTGACTTTAAATAGATTAATATATCAACGAGAATAAATTAATGTGCTATCAGTGGCTTTTGACATAACCGTAAGTATCAATTAAAAATTAAATCACAATAGAAGAGAGCAAAAAAAAAATCATTATCAAGGTCACTTCATCGGCGATATACTTTCTGGACTTGGGGCGAGAATGACAAAGAGTACAGAGTACAGGAAAAGTGCTACAACTTCGTAAACAAACGCCTGAATTTAAACAATTTTCACGTTCAGTTTTTTTACGATGGCTGTGTGAAGGGCAGCGATGCCCGCGATAGAGCTTATCGATCAAAAATCTATTTTTCAATGTAGATTATGTATAATACCGAATGCTGAGAGGGGCATATGTAGCTCCCTATTATCGCAGGCAATAATTTTAGCTTACACTAGGCTGCCAGAGAACTACTCGTCATTCAGCGATATTGATTGAAGTTCCGTCAATCGTTTGAGCAAAATTGTTAATTGTTATCAAAGTAATTATTCGCTTGATTCTCGAATTGTATCTATTAATACGGGGTCCGGCAAAATGATCTCCCACATTTTAATCTTTAATAAAAATGCCATTTCGATTTTATTTTTATTAACTGAAATCTATGCTATGTCATTTGTTTTTATTGAATTTTGAAAATTACAGAGTCCAAATGTTGACCATTTTTTTCGATACGCATTCGAAGCTGATTTCTGAAAGTTTCCATCACTCGAGTAGTAATTTGTTGGCGTATTGCTGCTTTCAATTAGTCAATGGTTTGGGGATAATGTTGAAAAACCTTCGCTTTCAGGTAGCCCCAAAGGAGAATGTTGCATGGGGCAAGATTGAGTGAACGCGCAGGTCACTCAACGTCTCCACGAAATGAGATTACGCGTCGTGGAAACATTTCCCTTAAAATATTCATTGTTCTTCTTGCCGTATGAGCCATAGCTTCATTCTGTTGAAACCATCCAGATGTTCAAGTTCTCTAAGTTTTGGTTACAAAAAATTGCGTAGCATGTCGACATATCGATTGGCAGTTACGGAAACCGTCACGGCTCCCTCTTCAAGAAAAATAGGGACCCCAAACGCCAAAAGATCCAACTGCACAGCAAACTGTAACAAATGGACTGTGAAGTAGCCTTTCATGGAGCTGCTGTGGATTGTCTGGTGCCCAGTAGCGAAAATTCTGCTTGTTCACACAGCCACATAGATTGAAATAAGCTTCTTCACTTGTTACTAAACGATGATTTTGTGGGATGTTTTGAAGAATATCGTTGGAGCATGCACTGCGATTTTCCCAGTCCCGTTCACTAAGTTCTTGCACGATCATCATTTTGTATGGGTGAAACTTCAGATCGGTGTGTAAAATTCTTCTCACCGAACGATCTGACAAACGCAAACCAGAGGCATGTTTAACAGCTGAAGGGCTAGGAGATCGTCCAAGTCCTTCTTTTATAGCTGCAACATTTTCAGGTGTCCGAACACTTCTGGGTCTACCACTTGATTTTCTTTTTAAGGCTGAACCTGTAGCTCTAAAATTTGAAACCCGCAACAGTATTGTTTTGCGATCTGGAACTGAAGCATGTCTACCAAGCGCGAAGTGAGTACGAAAAGTTCTTTGCGTCGTAATCATAGATTCGCTACATTTCATAAATGTTTCGATATCGAAGGCACGATGATCGCGCGTGCAATTCATGACGGCAGCTCCCTCTCTCTTCACTGGTTCGGGCACAGTCGCGGTGCAAAATGTGAGAAATTATTTTGCCGGAGCCTGTATAACAGGCTTAGACAACATATTAGTTCTTAGAATTTTTTTTTGAATTAATTTGTTGACAATAAATATAGAACACTTACGCCTCGAGCGCTCTGAAGAAAGAAATATTGGGTGCGGATTTAATGTAATCCTAGATAGAAATTTGATTGAAACAAACACTGGAAAAGTTAGAATGTGCATCACACCAGTTTACGTCAATCGTAACTGCTATAGTTCATACAGAGTCATCTATTTTGTTGTTCCTAAAGTATTTTCAAATAAAACCCATTTATGATTATTATTTCAGTATACGAGTATGTCTAGAGCTTGCAATTGTGAATGGCATTCAAATATTTATTCCGACACGGTAATTTTCGATGGCCTTTTCGACATATATCGGGCAATAACTTGGCCATATCTTGACGAATATTCGTTTTCAAAGAGTCAAGAGTTTACAGAATATGTGCATAAACACGATATTTTGCATGGCCTTAGAAAAGGACATCCAATGGCGACAAATTACACGTTCTTGGTGGCCATATCACATTTCTTTAATATGAAATAACTCGTCTAGGAAATTTTTCTTGCAAATGGTTCATGGTGTATGAGATGCGGTACTCTCTTGTTGAAACCACATATCCTCCACATCCATTCCTTCGATTTAAGGCAAAAAAAGAATCGGTTAACATTTGGCTATAGTGTTGAGAATTGTAATTGAAGTTTCTATAAACTGTATAACGGCGATGACGAACCAAATATCGTTGTCAGGGAGAAGTAATTTTTCAATATGAACGATGTAGACCAACAATTCTGTCCATTCGCCCTGGATGAAGTGAGGATAGCCATATCTAACCTTTAGTTCAACAAAGCTTCTGCAGTGGACGGCCTGGCAATTACCTAATCAGGAGCAAACACCAATTCATCTTTACAAATTTGGTTGAACGAAAGCATGTTTAATGGATGGAACCTCAGAGTTATTTGCCCTATCTTCAAGAAGAACTGCGCAACCTAATTGGTGGATTCGGGCCAGAAAAATCCACCATCGACACAAATATTCACGCTACGTAGATCTTGGGAAAAAACATGAGCTTAAACCACCCAATCATAGATTTTTAGTCCGCGTATGACAGTTTCTATAGAGATGTGCAGGATGACGATGGAAAATGGAGACTTATGATGGCTAAAAAGGACTTGGATAAGGCGATTCACTGTTGCTGCTTTTATTTGATATCACTCTAACAATCTTTTTATGTGCAACAATAAGAAGTTTCAGACTATTCTCGTATGCACTACCCCAACATGCGAGTCCATAATCAAGTCTTGATTGAACTAGAGCACAGTAAATTGTCAGTAGCAAATTGCGTGGAACCAATTTACGTTAATAATAGAGTTTACTTATTAAAACGCATGTATACTAGGTGTTTAATGCTTTAGATATATATGTGCTTTCCAGTTAACATTTGAATCCAGTACAATTCTTAAATATCTAAATTCTATTCTGAACTGCAGTAGAAAACCATTTTCTTTTCGAACAGCTAGTTCGACGTAGAATGGTGGTAATCAAGATCCATAATTGAGTTCTTTGAGGTTAGCGAAAATCACATGGCCTTGGATTTTTTTACTAATTTGAATCCTCCACCATTAGAGATCTTAAGACATCTTATGAGCTCGTTATAAATATATGACAGCTCTAGGTCATCAGTATACACAGTTATGTTTGTTTACCGCGCAGTTTCATACTAAAGATGGAGTTAATCACCTGAAATTTTTGAGATTTTTCCCCCGAATACTTTTTGTTCTCGGGAACTAAATCTACCTATTGTGAATTTCCATTGGAATTCTTTTTACCCCGGAATTCGCGAAAATGAGTTCGAATATTTTGACAGCGGACAATCATTAAGTCATCAAAATACGAACATTTAATTTGCATAGACAATGAAAAATAAATATTGAAAATAGGGTAATTGCGGGAGAGATGCCGCGTCGGGATAGATGCCGCAACCAACCAAACTCATACGACTAGATCTGCGGAAAAAATTTTGTTTTGCTTTTAGTCCGTTAGGTATTTAAGCGAAAACGTACGAAAAAATATTACGAGTATTTACATACGACACATAACGGGAATTTTTTTCCATTATTTTGTTTTTCCCATCCCTTTAAACTATCGAAATTTTTCAGAATGTTGCTATTTGTCGATCTATAAACGGGTTATCGCGTGTTTTCTCAAGTGTAAGTATTTTTTGCCATTAATTAGTGCTAAAAGAAGTGGATGAAGTGATTTTTTTTTGTTAGTTATGAAGCATGGTGCTATCCGTGCGGCATCGGATAAAGAATAGTGCCGCAGTGTGTCCCAGCTTGTCGTAAGAGGCGACTAAATGGGACACCAATCATATACAGGCAACTATGACACCAAAAATGAGCCTGTGCCACTTTAACACCTTGAAAATTCCCCACAAGTTTGGTTTGCAGTCAGTGGGTTCCCACGTCTGGAGACTACCGGTAGGGTAAAAGAACAGTCAATCAATTCGAAATGAGCATACAAGTGTCAAAACCACTCAAACTTTAGATACACTTCATAGAAATGATCGCAATTAATAGCACTACCCCCGCTGGGCACCATGCTTGCAACGCAATCGGGTGGTCCCAGAGCAAGCAGAAGTGCTTGTGTTAGAGCCCGACGGATTCCGGGGGCGGGCAAAATGAAGTTTCCAAAATATTTTCCTAAATTTTGGTTTGCAAGTTGGAACGTCGGAGCGATGACCTCAAAAAGTTTAGAACTGGAAGCGATTATGCGTCGCAGAACTCTTCAAATCCTGTGCGTACAGGAAACGAAGTGGTGTAATGCAGGAAATAAAGCGCGTTTTCTAGATTTAAAAACTAAGGCATTTAAGATGTTCTACCATGGAACGGTCAATGGACGAAACGGTGTTGGAATCGTTGTTGCAGCGGATCTTCTAAACAACATCGTTGGTATCTTGAAAATAAGCGACCGCTTGATGAGTGTTAAACTCGTCATACACAATGAAACGTGGAACATTGTTAGCGCGTACGCTCCACAAAATGGATGCGACCAATCGGAAAAAGATAAATTTTGGTCAGAGTTCGGTAATTTGCTTAGAAATATACCTATCGATTAGATGCTCTTCGTAGGCGGAGATTTAAATGGCCACGTCGGAGAAACAAATGTTGATTATGAGGACTGCCACGGCGGTAAAGGCTTTTGAACCAGAAATTCAACTGGCGAAGACATCCTTGTAGCGTGTAGGGCTTACGGCTTAACCATCTTAAATACAATGTTTATTAAATATCAACGACATCTTATCACCTATAGCAGCGGAGGCCACGAAACGCAAATAGATTATCACCTCTGCAAAATGTCGATGAGAAACCGTGTTAAGGACTGTAAAGTAATACTTGGAGAATCGCTAGTAAGCCAACACCGTCTGCTCATTACAGAATTTTTCACGACGGAACCACCGAAAACACAGGCATCGTTTGGAAAGCCAAAAATCCGGTGGTATAATCTATCGAAGGAACGAAGCGCAAGATTTATCGCACTGGCTAAAGAAGTACTTCAAAATATACAGCATGCACGAGGAATGCATGACACTCGCAAAGTCCCATCTGGGGACTATATCGAAATACCATTACGTCGGCAAAGAAACATGGTGGTGGAATGACGAAACCAAACGAGCTGTGGCCGACAAGAAGAGTGCGTTCCAAGCGTGGACAAAATGCGATCGGAGCGACGATAAAGGTCGACTGGCTCTTGAATACGAGCGTTTTAAAAAGATCGCAAAGAAAGTCCTGGCTCGAACTCGAGCGGCAGAAGCGGAAAACCTGTACCAGGAGTTGTAACAAATATCCTCACGATCGGCAGATAGAAGACAAGCTATCCAAGAAGTTCAAACGTCGTACAGTACTAAAATGCCAAATATTTTTAAGCTCGCTGCACAGAGGAGAAAAAATTCAATGGAAATAACCTTGAAGATGGAGGGGATCGGCAGCGTTTGGCTATCGAAACTTTTAAATAAATTAAAATGTGGACAACCTATGCCGAATCAATGGAGAAGTAGCTTCTTGGTTCCATTATACAAAGGAAAAGGCGACACTCGAGAATGCAACAACTACCGTTCAATCAAGCTTATGTCACACACAATGAAAATCGTCGAAAGAGTCTTAAACGAACGTCTTCGGCAAATAATAAAGCTCGATAATAGCCAGTGTGGATTTGTTGAAGGATGATCGACGGTGGACGCTATCCAAAGCCTACGAATAATAATGGAAAAGCACCGAGATTCGTCTAAGGATTTACACATGGTATTTATCGACCTCGAGAAAGCATTCGATCGAGTGCCTAGGGATCTCATATGTGCCGCGCTGAGGTCTCAAAACGTACCGGAAACGTATGTTAGAATAATACAAGACATGTACGGAAACGTGAAAACTGCGGTTAAAAGCTCTGCTGGACTAACGAGAGAATTTCCAGCTAATGTCGGAGTGCATCAAGGAAGCGTACTTAGCCTTTTCCTCTTTAACGTAGTATTCGACTATCTTTTAAAAGACTGCATGCGCGAAGCAAATGTAACGCCAATTCTCTTCGCTGACGACGCAGTTATACTTAGCGATAACGTCGAAAATTTACAGAACGCCTTAGATTCATGGAGAAATGCGCTAGAGAGAAACGGGTTTAGAATAAGTCGTTCAAAGACGGAGCATTTGACGTGCCCATTTGCGCATCCGTTGCGACTTGTTCCGGATATAATGTTAGACGGAATGGTTCTTCCGAAAAGCACTATCTTTAAGTACTTAGGATCAATCGTTAACATGGAAGCGAAATGTGACGGCGACGTAAACCACAGAGTGAGTATGGGATGGATGAAATGGCGGGAAAATTCGGGAATCTTTTGCGACCGGAAATTTCCACTTAAATTAAAGGGGAAACTCTACACCTCGGCTGTTAGACCAGCTCTTATATACGGTTCACAGTGCTGGACAATGTACGAAGCGTTTAAAAACAAAATGACGGCAGCGGAAATGAAAATGTTAAGGATGTCTAGTGGAGTCACTAAACAAGATTGCTTTAGGTCTACGCGTATAAGAGGAAGTCTACATATAAAGAATGCGGTAACTGAACAGCTTGAGGTGAATAGAATGAGCTAAGGAAGATCTGCGGAAAATCCGGTTAAAAAGGCATGAGGTCGGAAAAAGAATTCCTGGATTTCTCAGATGGCAAGTGCGCAACAATGCCTGGGGCTAACCACTAAGGCGATCCAGGACCGAGCATTATGTACACGCGTTCTGCGGTCTGCGACATTAGCCAACCCCATAAGCAGAGCAGCAGCGATGCAGTTAAAATGGGAAACTCGTTACGCATAAGTTCGTATAACGAGGAAAGGGTTAATAAAAGGATAAGAAGAAGAAGAAGTTATGAAGCATGGTGCGGCATCTGTCCCTTACTATAGGGATAGATGCTGCACTTTTTTTTGATAAGATGCCGCAAGTTGAGATGATGCATGGGAGAAAGCAGCATCCATTGGAAATGGAGCTTCAGGATTTAGGGCCTCAGGAATCTACTTCTCTAATCCGCAAGCTATTCTAGATCACTTCTTCAGCATATCAGACTCGGCTGCAGTGTAAGTTCACCAATCAGCAGCTCTTTCTTCAGAAACGATGACTTTATGCCCTGAATCTGACTTGAAGCATGCAGTGCAAACCACCAGCAATACCTCAAACTTGGAACTGGTTATTCCAAGAACCAGCAATACATCGCAGACCTGTAATCACTCTGAAAGTGATGCGCACACCTCATCATGTTTCAAGCCTACAAAACAAAACTCCTTCAAGAAATGTTACCACTACCAAAAATTCCAGCTCTGATTTTTTCAAGACGAAGGCAGAAAGCAGAGGTCTTAACATCACCTTGTTCAATCGAAAAAAAGAAGAACGTCAAGTCTTCGAAAACCCAGCGAATGTTGGGAAAATTATTTTTCGACCTAAAAACGGGAGGATTGGATCCAATGCGCGAAATGTAGCAAATGGCAATATGAAAACTGCACACACTACAAAAACCCAGAATCCTCCCTCTGTACAGATTGCACAATGACGAAGAGCGAAAAAACATAGCAGACAATAAAATTAAATTAAATTAACATGCGGCATCTCTCCCTCACATGTTGGTAGAGATGGCACACCTAACATATTTTATTTTTCTACTAATAGTTATGAAATTTTTTTATTTCCTTATTTAATTTATTTATGATGGTAGAAAATAAACTACTACGGCAATTGCTATCGACGTCAAAAGCAGCGCTTATTTGGATGCGGATTTGTTGTCGGAGGCAGACTCAGACGAGAAGTCCTCAGCTTCCGGCATGTGAGCGAGCGCCTCGTAGCAATCCGCATCAAGGCTAAATTCGCCAACATAAGCCTCATATGCGCGCATGCCCCCACAGAGGAGAAAGATGACGACACCAAGGATGCCTTCTACGAGCTCCTCAGCAAGACCTACGAGCAATGCCCTAGCTATGACATTAAAATTGTCCTCGGTGATTTTAATGCAAAGCTAGGAAGAGAAGGTATCTTTGGTGGAACAATCGGAAAATATAGCCTACACAACACCACCTCCGATAACGGATTCAGGCTAATCGCCTTCGCGGCAGGGCGAAACATTGTCGTGGCTAGCACGCGGTTCCCACATCTCGACATACACAAGGGGACTTGTAGAACTCCTGATCTATCAACAGTCAACCAGATTGATCACATTGCGATCGACGCAAGACACTCATCCAGCATTATGGATGTCCGTACGTTCCGAGGAGCCAACATCGATTCGGACCATTACCTTGTTGTAGCCAAGGTACGGTTGCGGATATCCCAAACTACGCCAAGACAAACTAATGCTGTGAGAAAATTCGACGTCAGACGGCTACAATCGCAAGAGATCCCCAAGTCCTTCTCCGATCGAGTGTCTCTTAATCTCTTAAGAGATCCAATGCCGCCAGCATCAAGCATCGAAGACCATTGGAAACACTGCCAAAACGCCATCAGAGATGCCGCTTCTGATGTGCTGGGTTTCACTCGTTCACCACAACGAAACCCCTGGTTCGATGATGAATGCCGGCAAGCACATGCAGCTAAGCAAGATGCATATAACGCGGCGCTGCTTAGAAAGACCAGAGCTGCTCATGAGCTCTATGAGCGGAAGAGGAGAGACGAACACCGGCTTCTCAGGAGGAAGAAGAAAGAACATGAGAAGCGCGCGATCGAGGAAATTGAGAGATGCTACTCCAGGAATGAGGTTCGGAAGTTTTACCAAAAGGTAAAAATAACATGCCAAGGAAACAAACCCCGAACCGAAGCCTTTAGAGATGAACAAGGGAACATCGTAGTAGAATCGCAGTCGATGCTGAGGATTTGGAAAGATCATTTCTGCAGACTGTATAACGGCGATGACGGACCAAATACCGCTGTCAGGCAGAATCAACCGAATCAACCTTTCAACCTGGACGATGATGACCAACAATTCCGTCCACCCGACCTGGATGAAGTGAAGATAGCCATATCGAAGCTTAAGTCCAACAAAGCTGCTGGAGCGGATGGCCTGACTGCCGAGCTCTTCAAAGCGGCAGGCGATGACTTGGTATGGAGCATACACCAACTCATCTGTAAAATATGGTCGGACGAAAGTATGCCCGATGAATGGAACCTCAGCATTGTTTGTCAAATTCTCAAGAAAGGAGACCCTCTGAACTGCGCCAACTACAGA
Organism: Volucella inflata; assembly: GCA_928272305.1. NCBI lineage: Eukaryota > Metazoa > Arthropoda > Insecta > Diptera > Syrphidae > Volucella > Volucella inflata. Next base: position 143,149,741 of record OV743716.1, on the reverse strand, counting down.
GGCATCAGTCTCCTTAACATCGCATATAAGATCTTATCCGCCGTATTGTGTGAACGCCTGAAGCCGTTTGTCAACAACCTGATAGGTCCATATCAGTGTGGCTTCAGGCCAGGAAAGTCCACCATCGACCAGATATTCACACTACGGCAGATCTTGGAGAAGACCCATGAGCTTCAGATCGATACCCACCACCTATTCATCGATTTTAAGGCCGCGTATGACAGCATCTATAGAGACGGGCTATATAGAGCAATGTCTAGTTTTGGCATCCCTGCCAAACTCGTCCGTCTGTGCAGGATGACGATGGAGAATGCACGCTTCTCCATCAAGGTCGGTGAAGATCTCACCGAGGCCCTTGATGTCCAGAAAGGATTTAGACAAGGCGATGCGCTGTCTTGCGATTTTTTCAACATCGTACTTGAAAGAATAGTGCAAAACTCACGAGCAAACACAAGAGGCACTATCTTTCAAAAGTCCGTCCAACTACTCGCATACGCCGACGATATTGACATAATCGGGAGAAAGCAGCGTGATGTCAGTGGACCTTTCGCGAGTATTGAGACGGAAGCGGCGAAAAGCAGCGCTGAGATCAAGCGAAGAATAACTCTTGCCAACCGCTGTTTCTTTGGGTTAAGAAGGCAATTGAGTAGCAAAGCCCTCTCTCGGACAACAAAAGTCACCCTTTATAAGACTTTAATAATCCCGGTCCTGCTCCATGGCGCAGAGGCATGGACATTATCAAAAATGGATGAGTTTGTTCTTGGTTGCTTCGAGAGATTAATTCTTCGGTCCCGTCTGCATTGATGGTGAGTGGAGGAGGAGATACAACGACGAACTGTATGGACTGTACAGCGACATGGACCTAACCAGAAGAGTGAAGATCCAAAGACTGAGATGGCTGGGTCATGTAGAGCGCTTGGACACCAATTCTCCGGTCCGAAAAGTCGTTGAATCCGCCCCCGAGGGACAGCGCAGTAGAGGAAGGCCAAAACTCAGGTGGCGCACGCAAGTGGAAGAGGACCTCAGCCGACTTAGCGTGCGAAACTGGAGGCAGCTAGCCAGGGATCGAGCTGGCTGGAGAAGCTTGTTGACTGAGGCCCAGGTCCACCCCGGACTGTAGCGCCACCTAAAGTAAGTAAGAAAATAAACCCATCCTTAAGTTTTTTTTAAAATTAAAATTTGTTTTACTTTTATAAAAATATTACATGGGTTTTTAAAAACGCTCGACACCTCTCCCGCAATTACCCTATGTTAAGAATTTCGCATTTCTTCTTAGCGGCAGAAGAGCATGAGGAAATGGAGAGGACTCGACGAAGGCTAATAAGAAGAAGCTTAAGGTATGCATCTAATCCTTCGGATCTATCACAAGCACTGTAAGAAAAAATTAAAAACTTCTCGTTATGTGCTTTAAACCAATTTTCTTAGATTCCAAAAATACGAGTATTACCGAGTAAACAAGCCAATGATTGAGTACTTGATGGAGTTGCTCGTAGATTCTTTGCCTTAAACTAAAAACTCACTTGGAGTTTCCCCAGTAGTGAAGCTAAGCGTATGTCTGCGCTTTTTTTTGCAGAAGGTGGCTACCAGGTAGGAGTGGGAAAAGATCACGAAGTTGGGTTAGCGCAATCATCATTCTTGGAAGTGCTTTCAAGTGTATTAGACACATTTGAAAGTAAACTTTGTCCAATTCGGATAAATATGGAAAATGACGGCGGAAGATAAAAGAGGAGTAAATCTTTATTTCTACGAAAAGTATAATTTTCCAGGGTGCATTGTTGGTGCCCATCTCAAAATCATCTCCCCACCAGAAAATAAGCATTTATATGACAACAGAGAAGAATTTTATAGTTTAAATGTTTTACTTGTAAGTCTTGTTTGTTGTGTTCTTAATCATGAACTCAATTTTGCAGGTTTGCAATGACCAAATGCGAATTCGCTTCGTTGATGCTTCTCACCCTAGAGCGTGTCACGATTGCCTGGTGTGGAATGTGAGTGAATTGAGGTTGTGGATGGAGCAGTAATATTTAAGTGGTGAAAGAAATTTTTGGTTGTTGGGAAGGATTTTGATACCGATTTTATTACAAATTTTATTCATTTTAGTTGGTTAATACGAGATTCTGGATATGTACTAGAACCGTGACTTTTAACTCCCTATGGCTAGTCCGGAGAAGCTTCACCCGAAAGCAAATTTAACGAAGCCCATGAGCGAGGCCGCAATATCGTTGAAAGAATTATCGGCGTTCTGAAAAATAGATGGAGGTGTTTGTTAGGAGCCAGGGAATAACACTACCTACCAAATAAAGTCATACAAATTACAAATGTTTGCCGTGCACGTAACAACATTTGTAAACATTACAACACTGTTAGTGATAACACCATCACTGTCTCTATAACTCCTATTCCCATCGGCGAAAACGAAACCAGCAGAAACAGACGTGAAATTCGCCACCATAAGTAATTCAGAGGACATGGCCGAGGCACAGGCGATGGCGCAATAGTTAGCTTATTGGACTATCACGCAGATAGTCTGTGTTCGATTCCTGGCTGGGTGACCAATAATTTTTCAAATCGCCATCACCCTTTTGGCGGGCAATGGCAAACTCCCGAAAGTAAAAATTGCCTTGCAAATGAGTGTCAAGAAGCTAGGACATGGCCCATATTGGGCTGCCAGCGCCGCAGTGTTTTTTTTTTGTTTTTTTATATGAAAATATATGAAGACTGAAGTCTTTTTAATTTCTCCTCTTCTATTTCAAGAAGGCGCTGTTTGTTTTGTAGCTTTGCCACTATTTCCTGTTTTCTTAGCTTTTCCATCTCAGCATTGTGTCGTTGATTTTCTTCTATTTCATGCCTTTTAAGATCATCCATTTCATTATTATGGCGCCTTGTTTCCTACAGAACCCGTTTTTGCTGATCATATAGCCGATCAATGGAATGATATATCTTTTTAACGTTCGCCTCCATTTCTACGAGTACTTTGTGATTTTTGAAAATTGATAGAACTGCATGAATCTGGTCACACAGTTCTCACTGTGGTTTTTTTTCTGAAAGATCAGTTGTGCTAGTTTTCTGCTAACGTTTTCCTTTTGTTTTATTAATGCTATTGGCCGAGTTATCCACTCCATAGTTCTTTAATACGGCTGTTCGCAGTCATCATCAGAATTCAAAAGCCGTTCAGTTAAGTGTGCTTCGTCAACGTCTGAACATTGCTGATTGTGTTGTAAAGTTTTTTTGATTTTCGATGATCCTGCGGCTATGTTCTCTTTTTGTGAATCATCAGTGTCTTCCAATTTACGTTTTTTGTCCCAAGAAGGCAATCCAATTCGCTTTGTATTTGAAGAACCTCCAACTGACTCACTGATTGCACATATTTTGATGATTACTTCTTTCAGGGGAGAAAATCTGTTTTCTTTGTAAGGTCCTCCCCCCGTTGCATTTTATAACTTAAGATTCTCGGATATCTTTCAGACTCATTTTTTTCCACTTCAAACCTAAATTTTGTAATTTTTAAAATTAATGACTAAGTATACGAAGATCAAACCTACCGTTTTCCACCCAAATATAATGTGAGTGGCCTGGCAATGTTGACTACGTTCTCCAAGAATCTCCAAAAACTGATAACTTCTTCCTTTTTCCTTTGCGTAAGCCCATTTGCTATGTCCGGATATTTTTCCATTTTATTTACAATTATTTGTAGTTGGTGTTGTTGTTGTTGTTATCATAGTTGCTCTTAAACTGAAGTTCCCAAACAAAATGCCAGCGGAATATTCCGGGGAAAATTAGGATAATATTTCCATCGGAATTTTATTCACGACAGCTATTTTTCCGTCAGAATTTTTTGTTCGTTTTCGAAAATTATTCACGATACCTATTTTGCGATAAAGGGAAATATTATTCCCAATAGGGGTGAATGTAGATAACGAAGGTACTCGTACACCTACATTGTGGACACTTCTTTCTTACTTAAAATTCCATTTGTCTTTGCCGCTGTTTCCTATTAAAAAAAAAAGTGAATGTAAACCAGCTGCACGAAGTTTTTCCAGAAATCTAAAGGTTTGGTTAGATCCAGAAACAAAGCAGCTGTTTTTTGATTTCTTTCTAAAGTAAGCTAGATTTTGCCTAAAAAAGCTAAAATATCATCCTCGGTACACTTTCCCTTCATGACGCCAAACTGAAATTAACAGAGATAATTCGATTTTTCTAGGAAAATGAGCACTTTCTTACGATAATTTTCTCAACAATCTTCGACAAAATAGGCAAAAGCCATAACGGTCTAAAGTTCAGAGATCACTTATATAGCCTCTTTGAGACATGGTGACTATGGTGACGGCCTTTTTGGGACTCTCTGGGAATTTACCACGAAGGAAACTGTTATTTATAATATGGTTAAGAGGATCAACGATAAAATTTAGTAACTTCTTAAGAACCGAAGCGCCAATACCACCAAATCCGCAAGCATTTTTTGACTTTATGTTATTATTAACAGACTGCAGTTCATTACTATCAGCGGGATTGAACGCATTTGTTTTGACAAGCGAAAATGTACTACCTATTTGCCGAGTTTATTGCTACAACTCAGGTGGGCTTATAAGCATGACAAATATTTTTTAAAAAAAATTATTAAATAAGGCCGTTGCTTATTTCTTCGTTCCCAATTAACCCTGTTCAATTATTCTTATTTGCCTTATATCTTGATTGTCTGATTTCGTACCCAGAAAATAACGTACTATTTGCCACTGTTTTCTTGCATTTAGTTTATTTCCTTCAAGTTTATGTGTATAATAGAAACCATTTTCCAAAGCTACTCGTATAATATTGGATAATCTACTGCGAAGTACAGCTGCAATTTAAAACTGAGGCCCAGGTTTCTTGTCGCAATAAGTAAGATAGCTTATTAAAATCGATATGTCGAATTGGCCCACAATCAGAGATGTTTTTAGATTTGTTATGAACTCTTGCCAATCGCTGCTTGTTTGGGCTAAGAAGGCAATTGACTAGCACAGCCATCTTGTAGCGTATTCAATATTCCAGTGCAAAGTACAATATTGATTTGCCACAGCAGTTCATGAAGTTAACTTGTCGGTCCGGCCTAGCTCAGCCTGCGTGGATTCCGGATATGCGAGATCGGGAGAGCAACTTTTGAAATCATTTTTTAATTGAAGAGTGGATAATTTTTTGGATTTGCCACGATCGCGTGTGTATGTTTGTATGCAAGCTGGCAGAATCAAATGAATGAAACCAACTTGACTTTTATTTACGTTTAAAATTTGCAAGAATTCATGTGAGAAACTATGTCAAGCAACAAGATGTCATACAAGAGTGCCATCGCGAAATCTGTCGTATTTTGTGCTGATATATGTAAAGAAAGTTATTCTCTTACCTTGGTAATCCGCTGGTCATGACGTCAGGATCAGTTGATTAACTTTTTCTTCTTTCCTTTTGTAACTATTTTTTTAAACTATTATTATGCAAATTTTTATTTTTTATTGTTTTTGATTTCTTATTCTTTTAGCATAAGATACTGATCACGATTTACAACAAAAATATAAGTTCAGAACAGAAGATACAAAAATTATTAAAAATATAGACGATGTCGATTCAAATAAAACATTTTTTTTCTGTTTTTTGCTTTTTCCAGGGGCACTTCTTTTGATTTGATTTGCTTCTTTTTTTATTCAATGGCACTTTTTTTTTCTGTTTTTGGTTTGGACTAAATTTTCCTTGTTTGTTTGTTTTTTTTTTTTGAGTGAATTTCGCACAGGAAAGAATATTCACAGGGGAAAGAATTTAGAAGCACGAGACCGAGATTGTTGGTGACTTGCTGCGTGGTTGGTCTTAAGAAGAAGGACGGTACGTGTGGAGTTTTCTCTTGTAGGAATTGGCGCTCCGTTTGGCACGATTCTGTCTGTTGGATGCTTGAGGTACTGGCGTGGCAGATGATTTGTCGGCCAAGCTATCGCTCTGACCTTAATGGCTACTCGCCTTCTAACGCCTCTCCTAAGAGTCAGACTCTCAGCGTGGTTAAACCAACTCTACTTATTCGGGTGGGAGCTTTTGGCAGGTTAACGAAAAATTTGCGCACTTTTTATTTTTTTTATTTTATAGCTTTTTAGAAAAGAGAATATACGAGTACATTTAAAAGAAAAGCAACCAAAAGAAAGACTCAAAAACTATATGCATACCTTTTAGAAATGTGTCACTAAATAAATCTTGGGAGACGTCCAGCCGCTTTGAGAGTTCGGTTCGAAAAGAACGATTTTTTTTGGCGGAAATGCAACGAGCCTCTGCAGAGGTTTTGTTTTTCTTCGGCGATAGTTTCAGTAGCGACCCCTAACCGAAATTTTAGCTTGGGTTGTCGTTACATGTTTAAGTATATGCATTCAGTGCTGAGCATCAGAAAATGTATGTAGTTATTGTTTTTTTTTTAAATAAAAACTGATTTGTTACGAATGCTACACTCTCTCGAACAAAAAAAAAGTTATGTAGGTACCTTTTATAAGATCTCAATAATCCCAGTCCTGTTTTACGACGCAGACGCATAACCTTTATAAAAAATGAGGCCAAGGGTGCTCTTGGCTGTTTTGAGAGAAAAATTCTTTTGAGTGATTTTCGATCTCGTCTGCATTGACGATGCGATGGAGGAGTAGATACAACGACGAACTGTATGGAATGAACAGCGACATCGACCTAGTCAGAAAAGTGAAAGTCCTCAAATTTGTCCTCGAGGGCGACAATTCAGGATCTCAAACATAACATCCAAAATGAAATTGTGGCCATTGACCCACTTATTCTTCAAAAAGTCATCGATCATTTTGATTTCGGATGATCGCTGGGAACAGAAGCCGTGGTGGTCACAGACTGAACTTTATTAAGCAATAAAATTCTAAATTGGTTTCATAATAAATGTGTGTTTAAATTAATAAAAGCTGTTAGTTCATCTTTAACTATTGAATTGAAATATGTGTGAGACTGACGATCTAGTGACCAAAAAGAAACAAAACATTAATGATGATCAAAGTGCAGGCTGCAGTAAAATGTCTAATACGTTTGCATAACGTTTGCATTATGGAATACAATCTACTGATTCAAACCAAAGGTTAGTAAATTATCTCTTAATATATTATTTTATTACTATTCTATTTTATTTGTTTATTTGAGGTCATAACTGTGTTTATTGGTGTCACGAAGCGGTTTGTTTTCTTTGTATGCGTACACTTTTGTATCTTTATTATGTAATTAATATTATAATTAAAATAATAGGAAAAATATGTAAATTTTACTAACGAAACTCAATTTCTTAATTTATTCTACTTAAAATCTTTTATTGGATTTTATTAAATATAAATTAAACTATCAACTTTGTGGTTTCACATATGCTGGGTGTTTCGTGACGGCCAACTCTCCTTTTGTAAACCGTAGATCGTCCGTGTCTATTCTTCTGTTGGCTTTAATTCTTGTGTTTATTGGATTGTGTAAGGATGCAAATCCTTATTTAAAACATCACAAACAGTGAATGCCTGATGTCTGACAACATCGCGATATCGATGTTGAAGATTATTCAACGACTTTTTGTGCTTAAACAGCAATGCTCTCAGTAGAGCGTCTACGTTTTGGTCTACCAGACGTTTTTCGATTCTTGACATATGGTATCCAGTTGCCACCGATTTTTGTACTAACTCACTTACATGATTTGCAATATGTATTTTTTTAAAAATCGGCCACATTCATAATGAATTTGAATAATTTTGATGCGTTTTCCTAACGTGTGACAATCCATTGCTAGAATTTTACATGTGTCTACTTCACAATTGTAAATGATGAAATTGAAAAACGCTAGCGTTCAGAAATCATTCAAGACTGACATCCAGACTCTGCGCTATTTTCCGGGGTGATGTCTGGACATCAGACAACAAGCTTATCCAGACAGGACGATCCTTTGTTAGTTGCATCCAGTTAAGTTTGCTGAGGTTTTCTTCCGGTTGAGTGTGCCAGCTAACTCGTGGTTTTTTTTTCTACTGTGCCGTCCCTCGGGGACGGATTCGAAGCCCTTCCTCACCGGAGCGTTCGTGTGCATCCCTATTAGATAACTCAGCCATCTCAGTCGTTGTATCTTAACTGTTCTGACTAGGTCGATGTTGCTGTACAGCCCATACAGTTCGCCGTAGTATCTCCTCCTCCACTCACCGTCAACGCAGACGGACTGAAAATCACTCGAGTAATTCTCCTGTCAAAGGCGATAAGGGCACTCTCAACAAATTTTGATAGTGTCTATCCCTTTGCACCATAGAGTAGGACTGGGATCAATAAGGTCTTATATAGGGTAACTTTTGTTATTGGAGAGGAAACTTTACAGTCAATTGCCTTCTCTGCTCAAAGAAGCAGGGAGATTTGTTCTTCGTTTGATCTCAGTTCTCGTGTCTTTGTCTGAATTTAAACCTGAGCCTAGGTAAACAAAGTCCTTAACTACGTCAAAGTTATACCTGTCGAAGGTGACGTTCTGTCCAACACGTCGGTTTTGAGTGTTCTTTTTGCTTGACAGCATATTCTTGGTCCATTTTCGCCGGTTCCGTCTCAATACTTGCAAAGGCGCCACTGACATCAAGCTTTCTTCCAATTTTGTCTATATCATCGGCGTATGCGAGCTATTGGACGGATTTTCGAAAGATCGTGCCTTGTGTTTACGCGTGAATTTTGCACTATTTTTTCGAGAATGATGTTAAACAAATCGCATGACAGCGCATCGTCTTGTCAAAATCCTTTTTTGACATCAAAGGTCTCGGTGGGATCTTTACCGACCTTGATGGAGCAGCTTGCATTCTCCATCGTCATTCTGCACAGACGGACGAGTTTGGCAGGGATGCCAAAACTAGACATTGCTCTATATAGCTCGTATCTATAGATGCCGTCATACGCGGCCTTAAGATCGATAAATAGGTGGTGTGCATCGATACAGCATGCACGAGGAATGCATAACACTCGCAAAGTCCCATCTGGGGACTATACCGAAATACCATCACGTCGGCAAAGAAACATGGTGGTGGAATGACGAAACCAAACGAGCTGTGGCCGACAAGAAGAGTGCATTCCAAGCGTGGACAAAATGCGATCGGAGCGACGATATCGAAAAAGCTCGACTGGCTCTTGAATACGAGCGTCTTAAAAAGATCGCAAAGAAAGTCCTGGCTCGAGCTCGAGCGGCAGAAGCGGAAAACCTGTACCAGGAGTTGGAAAAAATATCCTCACGATCGGCGGATAGAAGACAAGCTATCCAAGAAGTTCAAACGTCGTACAGTACTAAAATGCCAAATATTTTTAAGCTCACTGCACAGAGGAGAAAAAATTCAATGGAAATAATCTCGCCGAAATACATCAAAAACGCAGACGGTCATTTACTAACAAATGAAAAGGAAATTTGTGATCGGAGGCTTGAATACTGCAAGGAGTTGCTTAACAAACAGTTTCCACGTGATATCGTGCCGACAGCTGGTCTATTCCATGAGGAAGTTTCGGACTTTTCAATCGAAGAAATAAGTATAGCAATTGGAAAAATGAAGCGGGGGAAAGCGGCGGGACCAGACAGCATTCCATCAGAGTTTTGGTCGAAGATGGAGGGGATCGGCAGCGTTTGGCTATCGAAACTTTTAAATAAATTAAAATGTGGACAACCTATGCCGAATCAATGGAGAAGTAGCTTCTTGGTTCCATTATACAAAGGAAAAGGAGACACTCGAGAATGCAACAACTACCGTTCAATCAAGCTTATGTCACACACAATGAAAATCGTCGAAAGAGTCTTAAACGAACGTCTTCGGCAAATAATAAAGCTCGATAATAGCCAGTGTGGATTTGTTGAAGGAAGATCGACGGTGGACGCTATCCAAAGCCTACGAATTATAATGGAAAAGCACCGAGATTCGTCTAAGGATTTACACATGGTATTTATCGACCTCGAGAAAGAATTGGATCGAGTGCCTAGGGATCTCATATGGGCCGCGCTGAGGTCTCAAAACGTACCGGAAACATATGTTAGAATAATACAAGACATGTACGGAAACGTGAAAACTGCGGTTAAAAGCTCTGCTGTTAAAAGCGAGAAGAATTTCCAGTTAATGTCGGAGTGCATCAAGGAAGCGTACTTAGCCCTTTCCTCTTTAACGTAGTATTCGACTATCTTTTAAAAGACTGCATGCGCGAAGCAAATGTAACGCCAATTCTCTTCGCTGACGACGCAGTTATACTTAGCGATAATAAAAGAGAGGAACGGGTTTAAAATAAGTCGTTCAAAGACGGAACATTTGACGTGCCCATTTGCGCATCCGTTGCGACCTGTTCCGGATATAATGTTAGACGGAATAGTTCTTCCGAAAAGCACTGTCTTTAAGTACTTAGGATCAATCGTTAACATGGAAGCGAAATGTGACGACGACGTAAACCACAGAGTGAGTGTGGGATGGATGAAATGGCGGGAAAATTCGGGAATTTTTTGCGACCGAAAATTTCCACTTAAATTAAAGGGGAAACTCTACACCACGGTTGTTAGACCAGCTCTTATATACGGTTCACAGTGCTGGACAATGTACGAAGCGTTTAAAAACAAAATGACGGCAGCGGAAATGAAAATGTTAAGGATGTCTAGTGGAGTCACTAAACGCGATTGCATTAGATCTACGCGTATAAGAGGAAGTCTACATATAAAGAATTCGGTAACCGAACAGCTTGAGGCGAATAGAATAAGTTGGTATTGCCACGTTCAAAGAAGATCTGCGGAAAATCCGGTTAAAAAGGCACTATCAACTACGGTCACTCCAACTGTAAGAAAACGAGGTCGGAAAAAGAATTCCTGGATTTCTCAGATGGCAAATGCGCAACAACGTCTGGGGCTTACCACTGAAGCGATCCAGGACCGAGCATTATGTAGACGCGTTCTGCGGTCTGCGACATTAGCCAACCCCATAAGCGGAGCAGCAGCGATGCTGTAAAAATGGGAAACTCGTTACGCATAAGTTCGTATAACGAGGAAAGGGTTAATAAAAGGTGGTGTGCATCGATCTGAAGTTCATGGGTCTTCTCCAAGATTTGCCGTAGTGGGAATATTTGGTCGATGGTGGACTTTCCTGGCCTGAAGCCACACTGATATGGAACTATCAGGTTGTTGACGAATGGCTTCAGGCGTTCACAAAATACGGCGGATAAGATCTTATATGCGATGTTAAGAAGACGGATTCCTCTGTAGTAGGCGTAGTTCAGAGGGTCTCCTTCCTTAAGGATCGGACAAACAATGCTGAGGTTCCATTCATCGGGCATACTTTCGAGCATAGTTAAGAGATGAGTTGGTGTATGCTCCTTACCAAATCATCGCCTGTCGCTTTGAAGAGCTCGGCAATCAGACCTTCCGATCTTTGTTGAACTTCAGCTTAGATATTGTTATATTCTCTTCATCCAAGTCGGGTGGACGGAATTGTTAGTCTACATCGTCCAGGTTGAGAGGCGCATTAATTTCACGTAATGGTGCACAAACTGGCCATCAAGATCATGCGCTTCAACACATTAATTTACTATCTTTGGCATTTTTGGAAAAGTAAAGTTTGTGTGGATAAACCAACAACAAGTGCATAGCTGGAAAACCACATTTGGATCAAAAGTGATATGAGAACATGTAGACGTGCTCGTAGTGGACACTTAAATTACGACTATGTTTCTTTTCACATCCAATTGTCAAGAGGCATATTCTTATAAAAATAAAAAGACTTAAAAAAATCAAGGTATTTACATATTTTATTCAAAAATAAAATATATGGTCACAACCGTTGAAAGGCACTTTACACTTTACAATAATACTGCCTATCATCAACTACTCAGCAGTGGAATTGTGAAAAAAAACCAAAGCTGCAGCAGCTACAAGTACTTTCAAGTCTCAGCATAGTCGAAGTAAGACACACATGTCCCACAGCGCAGGGTCAGACTACTACAAACAGGAAAGATAAATCACTCAGATCACATGAATCAAATGAATCTTCTCGTCGAAAACCCTGAGTTTGACATGACCTGGGCGGAAAATGACCACCTAACTAAGACTTTGTGCTTCGACAGATGAAACTAGAGAAACCCAATCCCGATTTTTAAAGTTATAAAATGGTCTACGGATGGATCAAAGATGAACACCGGGGTGGGCACTGGAATAATTGGTCCAAACACGAGGCTATCGCAACCAAAAGAAAAAGTCCATGTAATTTTCAAAGGGAAAAACATACCATTCAGGTGTGCACAAGTCTTATCCTTGATAAGGGGATGGGGGATGTCTAGGGCTGTTAAGAAGCCATGAGAGCATTAAGCTCTAACCTCATTGGGTCCACATTAGTCTTCAATTCAATGTATGATGCCTGGTTATAAAGGTTTCATTATTAAAAATGAAAAAACCGCAATTTGGTTAGAAATGGTAAGGCTGTTCCCTTTATTGGAAGTGAGCCATTCTGTAATATTCTGAATTTCAACAATAATAAGAACAAATTTCGCATATCGCATTGAGAAAACAGGATATACCAAGTCTTCGCCAGGCTAAAAGAGCCAACAAACCCTTTCACAAAATATCATAAAAATGCTCACAACTCAAAAGGGACAATATCAGAGAACTGACTAATGATTTCGAACCTACACTGCCACTTTTGAGATAACCTTCACAAAATAAGCTTTGTTCTGGAAACTAATGCTGTTTTTGCACGCAATACGACTAAGCTAGAGGACACATTTTATGAGAAAGTATCATAGTAAGTGCCTCAAGGGGACTTTGCTTTCTCAGTTTCATCAAGAGAGTTGAGGATCTCTTTGCGCCCTAAATTTTTATTTTTTTTGGAATTCAAAAATTAGCTCACAGCTCACGTAGTTGGTGATAGTTTAAGGCTTGAGTGCCGTTTTCCTGTCATCTATTAGGGCAGTGGTTAAGTGAACATATTCTTCTTTCAACATTTAAAACAACTTCATACTTTACTTTAAGTTTATTTTTAAAAAAAAACGTATTCTTTTCTTTGGTAGATATTAACATCACATCAAAGATATTTAGGATTTTGATCCAAAAATATTTAGTACTCTGCTAATAGCATTGTTTCCTTGCCAACAGCTTTGTTCCAGACATACAACTGCCACTTTCTAGGTAGCATTCTAAAGTTAAAATTATTTAAAGTATTTTTATATTATATCTATATACATTTCTTACTCAACGAGTCTGTAGAAAAGACCCACTTCTCCCGGAAGATATATTTGAAGTTGATTAGTGAGAATAGCATCGACAATGTCTTTAGCTGCATCCGAGCCCTTGATGACCGGATATCTTAAGAATCTAAGAATAGCGTTAGATACGTTCTTAAAACATTAATAATTAATTACTTAGTCCTTACTTTGATTTCTTCGATAAATATTCAACGCTATCATTTGTATCCAGAACGAATGGAATAACATGAGTTGTCTTGATGAATTCGCAATTGATCGCATACATCTCAGATGCTAGATTGTACATGAAGCCACGAAGGCCGTACTTGGTCGATGTGTAGACAATCTGACGGGGACACATTAGAACTCCTACAAAGGATTAATGTCAATGTACAATGGAAGGTTTGTAGGATGTTAAGTCTTACCAGATAACGATCCAATTCCTATAATATGTCCCTTTCGAAGTTTGCGCATGTTTTCCAAAAATACTCGAACAGTCTGAAAGAAACGTGAATTGCCTTTCCTGTACAAAAGGTTGCAGTCATTCTTACCCAGATATTCGCGGTGAGATTTGTATCGATCATATTTTGAATTTCCGATGGCGGAGTATTGTCTGATGTCGAAAATAACATCACTCCGGCATTGTTTACTAATATTGTAACAGGACCCAAGTGTTTTTCTATATTCTTTGACAGCTCGACGACATTGTCATATTTTCGAACATCTGTCTGGAATAAAATTTTGGTGAAAAATTGAGCTGCATCGAATATGCGTTGGTACCTTGAAGGCCATAGCCTCGACATTGTAGTTTTCGGTAATATGTTTTACTGTTTTTTCTCCTTCGATTTGGTCTATATCAGCGATGGCTATATGACATCCTTGTTTTGCTAACCTGATTGCAATTTGTTTGCCTAGTCCTTTTGCACCGCCAGTTATCTAAAAGAAGAACAAACTGAAGAAATTGAACGAAGTTGTGTGTGGTTTCAGGCTTTCGTCATTGACAGAGATCTTCAATGTAGCCCTCATAACTGGGAAGCAATCTTGGTTGACTGATCATTGCATACGTCGAAGTGCAATACTAGATATGCTGTATCAACATGCAGCCCTCAAAAAACAAAAACCTTAGAGAGGAGAAGCCTGAAAACACAAAGGAATACTGCCAGGAATGCTAGGTTCTATTTTCAGAGCATTGAAGTGTCTTGTACATTAAGCAGATTCAGAAACAATGTAAGTGACAGTGTTTGTTAAGGTGGTGCAAAAATCCGGAATGGACCTGGGTCTCAGTCAACAAGCGTCTCCAGACAACTCGATGCTTTGCTAAGTGCCACCAGTTTTCTAGAGGACCATCTCTCAATTTCTTCGACTGCGTGCTTCTCATGCTCTTTTTCATTCCTCCTGAGAAGCTGGTGTTCGTCTCTCCTCCTCTACTCATAGAACTAGTGATCAGCTCTAGTCTAGTCCTTCTACGCAGCGATACTTAATATGCATTTTGCTTAGCTGCATGTGCTTGCCGCATGTCGTCATTAAGCCAGGGGTTTCGTTGTGGTGATTGAGAAAAACCGAGCTCATCAAAAGCGTCATCTCTGATGGCAGTGTTGCTACTGGTTTCGATGTTTGATCCTGACCGCAGTAGACCTTTTAAGAGATTAAGACTTGGAGATCTCTTGCAATTGTAGACGTCCGACTTCGAAATTCATCACAACATACAGTTGCCTTTATGCCATTCGGAATATTCTTAATCCTACCTTGGGTACAACAAGGTAATGATTCGAGTCGATTTTGGCATTTTGAAAGGTTCAATCAGTAACTCTAAAGGACTATCTGGCATCGGTCTGGTTGACGGTTGATTGATCAGGAGCCCTGAATGCCCCCTTGTGAATATCAAGATGTGGGGATCGCGTGCTTCCTACAATTTGTCGTCCCGCCTCAAAATAGAGTAGCCTGAATCCGTTATCGGAGGTGGTTTCGTGAAGGCTCTATTCTCTGACAGTATTACGAAAGATACCCCCTTTTCCTAGCTAGGGATTTATGCCAGCAACAAGTATCTTTATGCAAAAGCGGGTCAACAATGATCGCGCTGTACTTAAAATTATTTTTGGAAGCTTTCATGCTAATGACCGATGCACAATATACGATACAGATTGGCACACACAAGTGCTAACCAGGTATTTGTTGTAACTTGAAACAGCGCAGAAAGCATTGTTAAGGACTCTTTTCACCTCATTCGAACTAGGTGGCAAGACAGCATTGACTTTCATGGAGTTGAATTAAAATGCCTCTGGTTGCTTCGAAGAAATAGTTTTTATAATGTCACTTTGTTCCTTGGAGTATAATTTGGGACAACCAACCGCTTGAGTTATATCGCGACATTACGCTGGTTAGAAGCATTACAATTCATCAGATTGGATGGTTATGACATTTGTTTTATAATGAACACCAGCATTTGACTCTGACTGTATTCGAATCTATAGAGAAGGAACGATGGCAAAAAAAGTAAAACCTCAAGTGATAAGGAATTTACTGTCGCACTTGGAGGCGTGATTCGAAAGATAGCCTTAAATAGAGAGGGAGCAATTGCAACTGATGGACACATTTCTTATGTTCTCAGCAACTCGACACTTATTGTTATTGGTTAATTTAGACAAAATTCATATCGAATGGCTTACCTCGAAGTTGTCTCAAAATCGCTAAAGTTCGGGGTGAATCGGAGCCTCAACTTACAAGCCCCTCAAGTGAGCCCTGTCTTTCGGTTACAGCCTTCGGTTAAGATCCACTTCTAGTAATTAGTGCACCCTAAAGCGAGATCTTTCTCAGCTTCGTTGTCCCTTCGGATAAAATTCGACGACTCTGTGGGACGGAGCATTGGTGTCCATTCGCGATACCACTGGTTCTCGGTATTTACTCCTGGTTGCCGTTGAGAGATTTCATAATACGCGTATCGCAACAATTTTGGTGGTCTCTTGTGTTTGCGATATACATTCTCACAGCAGTTCTTCTTTACTTGTTCGCATTCGTACTTTATCCGCCAGAAATTGGTGGTCCAAATCAAAGTCGGCAGCTTAGAAAGTTCGAACGTGCAACCTGATTAATTTGGTTTAGTATTTCGTAGTCCGGAGACCTCCATGTCCCCTTTTGTATATTGAGATAAAGAAACAGTAGTTCAATAAGCCGAAAAGTCAATTAGCTTTAGTCCTTTGTTAGACGCAGAGTAATGAAGGCTATGCTTGCTAACTGTTCTACCAAAGATGTCCTTCTTTCGGAGTCTGATATTAAAATCGACTCATACGATTTAAACGTCATACTTCGGACATTACTCATATGCATGTCTTGTCGAGGAATAGAAACATTCTATGGTGGCGTCATCCTTGTCTTCTATAGGAGTCTTCTGTTAAGAATCCGACATGCCAAGTGCATAACTGAAGGCCGTTGTCCTTTAAAGGTTCGCAAAGGTTATAATTAGCTGTTTCGTCATATCTTTTCAATGTTTTCCGTACATGGTTGTGAGCCCTTTGATGCCGTAGGTCAGTATATTACTACTGGCTGAACATGCTCTTGGCTGTTTAGACTGCACGAGGAAAGGCTTCCTCATGCACGTACTCCCCGGTAACAGCATTCAACCAAATATGAAAAGTGAGGCAAGCAAGACAACTCAAGCACTACGTTGGCAGAACAAGGAAGAAATTTTCAATCACAACGAGACATGACAGAAAGATTTTTTAATGAGGTTACCACAAGAAGGTACAGAAAGATAAGGTACATCAATGGACATTGTATTATATAGGCTTTATCCGCTAGAGTGGAAATTAACGAAGGTTTTGACTATACAAGAGACGCTCATGCATAATGGCTGAATTTTTGGAATTCGCTCTTGGGATACTCGTAGCAAACAGTATTGTGTTAAAGAAGCATTGAATCGTTTTCTGTAAGTAGAATTGAGTTAGCTGCTGCTTTCTTTCTACAGTGGCAGAACTGTGTTCGGAAACGAATTTGAAAAGCAGGGAATACTCCCATCAGCAAAGCAGTGGACTGTATTAGAAGTTACAGACAAGAGATCAGTTATAAAAAATAACAAAGAGTGATGGAGATTAAACGAAACTCTGAGGCATACCATCATTGAACGTTCCATTTGGAACTAAAAAAAATGGTATAGGAGAAAATGTAATTCTTACTTCATTGAAGGAAAGATATACATAGGTACTCTCAGTGGGAAAGTGTATACGCATCCCATAGAATGTTCGTAATTACGTAATCTAGACTAGGTAGAGACATTATACAAGAGCTACAGTGTCATCAAAAATAAGCGCGAGGGTGGAGAATGTCTAGAAAGTGTTCTTTACCTCAGATTTACGAGTACATATGTCAAATTGAAAATGTCACACGTTTGTCTGTGGTTTTCGCCATAAAAGCAGGTCCGCAACCCTAACAAACTCTTTAAATCTTTTCCTTTGTTTTGATTACTTTCTTTCATTGGAGGTATCTTATTGAAGTATCTTATTCCTTAAAAGTAAGTAAGTGAGTAAGTACCTATCTGATTAAATGAAAACAATATCGAAATGAAAATGACAACCGTTCTGTGTTCTTCGTAGAAAAAGGCGACACATTTCGGAATATTTCTTAAACAAACTCAGTTCTTCATTCTCTTTAAACAATTGAATAAGAAAGATTTGTAAAATACTTAAAACCTAAAATAATTACCAAAGCGATTTCACCAGAAATGTTCTTCTTCTTCTGCAGCCCGAAACTTAAAATCCAATATATAATTGCACATCCTATTACAATGGGATAAACTAAGGCACAAATACCAGCTGCCAACGTTACAAAAATCTTAGCAAAGATAATACTTCGCATATTTCGAATTTTAAGATACACTAGTTAATCTATTCGCGATCAGAAACCAAATGCAATGTCTAGATCTTCGCCTTAGAAAGTCTCGTTTGACATGCAAATAATAACCCTAATATGAATAGTATTGAGGTTTAATTAAGGGACAAAAAGGTATTTGAAGTAATAAAAAATGTCCACACTTCAAGGTGTTGAATCATAGCATACATAAATGCACTTAAATCGAACTAAAAAAAAACTACAAGCAAAAACTGGTTATTAGTTGTCAAAGTGCACATGCGAATAAGTACAAAAACATGGAGTTGCACTTGATTATGTCGCACCATTTCCCACTATAACATGCCATATCCAACACATTAATTAGTTTTATGCTATTGTTCGTTCAAAAGCCCAGTATTGCACAAATTTTACTTCTTTCGAATTAACCTTGACAAACTCGTTGAGGGTTCAAGATTTTAATATCTGTAACTGCTGCTAGAGATGCTTGTCTGCTTACAACAATTTGCTGGACGCAATTTAAAATAGTATAAATTGAACTGGAAATAAGGGATTTTTGATTAACACATTACAATTTTGTATTTTAATAAAACACAGAATATTTGAGGTATCAGTATTTAAGAATAGAAATCGATCACGTTCATATCACTACCGCGAGTGTGCTTATAGTGATTGATTCTTTGGAGCCAATTGTCCACTAGTCGGAACGTTGACAATTTCGCGCTCGATATTACACCCGCGCTCCTCTAACGGTTTTGGCTTGTTGACATCAATTTTGATTAATTGTTGCTAAGTGCCCTCGCTGGCTCTTACATCAAGGGGGGTTCCATGGTCGAACTCAATATCCTGGTTAATATATTATGCAAACAAAAGAAAGGTATCAAAGTCTGCCACCTAAATGCCCAAAGTTTAAAAAAAACGAAGTAGATGACTTGCGTATACTTTTTGATAGTAGCAAAGTTGATATCATATGCATATCAAGCCGGAGATGTGTGAAAATATTTTTAAACTTAATAATTTTAAATTTTAATTTGGATGGCAGCGATTAGTACAAGGCCACGTAGAAGTAGCACCTTCCAACAGGTGCTGGTTCTTTAAATAACGAGAATAAGCCTCTGCAGCCGAATATCTTGCAGCTCTGGTAATAAGTCCTATACGCCTCCCCGTGGCGCCATCTGGGAATCTCACTGGAGATTGCTAAGTGAATGGGGCAAATGGCGAGTTTCCTGCGCCATAAATCAGGATTAGTGTCGGAAAAACAAAATAAAACCTTATCCGGGCTACTCCGACATATTTGGAGCTCAGGCCAGAAAGGATTTCCAGGACTTAGTCAGGGTATTGGAAAAGAGATGGTGGCGGACGAGCCCTATATGGGCCAACGGCAGCGCTCACATCCCGGAACGGGTTACTGGCTTCGGTGTAACCGACCCCTCGTCCTAGGGGCATTAAAAATGGAAGTGGTCCAGGTTGGGGGTTGTGCCGCCGGGGTAACTGCCCGGCCATTTAAAAAAAAACATAAGTTACGAAGCATCAATAAGCCTCGGATATGGACGGATCTACTGTTGACAACCCACGCAAACGATTTAAGGACAATGAGCTTCGGATATGCACGTGGAATGTTAGATCCCTTAATACGAGTAGATCACGTGCAGCCTAGCAACTAGCGAGCGTCTCGTAGCAATTCGTATCAAGGCTCAATTCGCCAACATTAGCCTTATATGTGCGCATGCCCCCACAGAAGAGAAAGATGACGACACAAAGGATGCCTTCTATGAGCTCCTTAACAAGACCTACGAGCGATGCCCTATCTATGACATTAAAATTTTGCTCCGTGATTTTAGTGCAAAGCTAGGAAGAGAGGGTATCTTTGGTGGAACGATCGGAAAATATAGCCTGCACCACACCACCTCCGATAACGGATTCAGGCTAATCGACTTTGCGGCGGGGCGAAACATTGTCGTGGCTAGCACGCGGTTCCCACATCTCGACATACACAAGGGGACTTGGGGAACTCCTGATCGATCAACAGTCAACCAGATTGATCACATTGCGATCGACGCAAGACACTCCTCCAGTATTATGGATGTCCGTACGTTCCGAGGAGCCAACATCGACTCGGACCATTACCTTGTTGTAGCCAAGGTACGGTTGCGGATATCCCAAACTACGCCAAGACAAACTAATGCTGTGAGAAAATTCGACGTCAGACGGCTACAATCGCAAGAGATTTCCAAGGCCTTTTCGGATCGAGTGTCTCTTAATCTCTTAAGAGGTCCAATGCCGCCAGCATCAAGCATCGGAGACCATTGGAAACACTGCCAAAACTCCATAAGAGATGCCGCTTTTGATGTTCTGGGTTTCACTCGTCCACCACAATGAAACCCCTGGTTCCATGATGAATGCCGGCAAGCACATGCAGCTTAGCAAGATGCATATAACGCGGCGCTGCTTAGAAAGACCAGAGCTGCTCATGAGCTCTATCAGAGGAAGAGGAGAGACGAACGCCAGCTTCTCAGGAGGAAGAAGAAAGAGCATGAGAAGTGCGCGATCGAGGAAATTGAGAGATGCTACTCCAGGAATGAGGTTCGGCAGTTTTCCCAAAAGGTAAAAATAACATGCCGCGGAAACAAACCCCGAACCGAAGCCTGTAGAGATGAACAAGGGAACATCGTAGTAGAATCGCAGTCGATGCTGAGGATTTGGAAAGATCATTTCTGCCGACTGTATAACGGCGATGACGGACCAAATACCGCTGTCAGGCAGAATCAACCTTTCAACCTGGACGATGATGACCAACAATTCCGTCCACCCGACCTGGAGGAAGTGAAGATAGCTATATCGAAGCTTAAGTATAACAAAGCTGCTGGAGCGGATGGCCTGACTGCCGAGCTCTTCAAAGCGGCAGGCGATGACTTGGTATGGAGCATACACCAACTCATCTGTAAAATATGGTCGGACGAAAGTATGCCCGATGAATGGAACATCAGAATTGCTTGTCTGATTCTCAAGAAAGGAGACCCTCTGAACTGCGCCAACTACAGAGGCATCAATCTCCTTAACATCGCATATAAGATCTTATCCGCCGTATTGTGTGAACGCCTGAAGCCGTTCGTCAACAACCTGATAGGTCCATATCAGTGTGGCTTCAAGCCAGGAAAGTCCACCATCGACCAGATATTCACACTACGGCAGATCTTGGAGAAGACACATGAGCTTCAGATCGATACATACCACCTATCCATCGATTTTAAGGCCACGTATGAGAGTATCTATAGAGACGAGCTATACAGAGCAATGTCTAGTTTTGGCATCCCTGCCAAAGACGTCCGTCTGTGCAGGATGACGATGGAAAATGCACGCTGCTCCATCAAGGTCGGTAAAGATCTCACCGAGACCTTTGATGTCCAGAAAGAATTTAGACAAGGCGATGCGCTGTCATGCGACTTTTTCAACATCGTGCTTGAAAGAATAGTGCAAAACTCACGAGCAAACACAAGAGGCACTATCTTTCAAAAGTCCGTCCAACTACTCGCATTCGCCGACGATATTGACATAATCGGGAGAAAGCAGCGTGATGTCAGTGGCGCTTTCGCAAGTATTGAGACGGAAGCGGCGAAAATGGGTTTAGTGGTCAATGAGGGCAAGACCAAGTATATGCTGTCAAGCAAAAAGGACAACCAACACCGACGTCTCGGACAGAACGTCACCCTCGATAGATATAACTTTGAGGTAGTTAAGGACTTTGTCTACCTAGGCTCGGCTATAAATACAGACAACGACACCGGCGCTGAGATCAAGCGAAGAATAACTCTTGCCAACTGCTGTTACTTTGGGTTAAGAAGGCAATTGAGAAGCAAAGCCCTCTCTCGGACAACAAAAGTCACCCTTTATAAGACTTTAATAATCCCCGTCCTGCTCTATGGCGCAAAGGCATGGACATTATCAAAAATGGATGAGGGTGTTCTTGGTTGCTTCGAGAGAAAAATTCTTCGGGCGATCTTCGGTCCCGTCTGCATTGACGGTGAGTGGAGGAGGAGATACAACGACGAACTGTATGGACTGTACAGCGACATGGACCTAGCCAGAAGAGTGAAGATCCAAAGACTGAGATGGCTGGGTCATGTAGAACGCATGGACACCAATGCTCCGGTCCGAAAAGTCTTCGAATCCGCCCCCGAGGGACAGCGCAATAGAGGAAGGCCAAGACTCAGGTGGCGCACGCAAGTGGAAGAGGACCTCAGCCAGCTTAGCGTGCGAAACTGGAGGCAGCTAGCCAGGGATCGGGCTGGCTGGAGAAGCTTGTTGACTGGGGCCCAGGTCCACCCCGGACTGTAGCGCTACCTAAAGTAAGTAAGTAATTTTAAATTTAAACGCGCAGACAGATGCAATAAACTGGCTGGAGGGACAGCTATTTTTATTAGAAACTCGTTCAATTTTAATGTCATAAAAAAGTTCTCATTCAACAAATCAATAGAATATTTATTTATTGAAAAAGTGAGTGAATGTGGTAAATTTTTAGTTGGTTGCATATATATGGCACCTGATGTAGCGCATTCTACCTTAGTAAGAAATCTGTTAGAGGAGTTAGTTCCTCTGTAAACAGATATTCTGATCTGCTGAGATCTTAATCTTTATTTATAAGATAATAAAAACAAACATTTTATGGAGATTGTGGATTCTTTGGGCATAAGTTTTATTAACACCAAGCAGCCCACACATTTTAAGCCAAACTGTACACCCACCTTGTAAGATGTTTTTCTTGTTTCTAGCACCAACTTGGCAATGCATTATGATTAACTTCTGGTATCTGCTTTCTCACATCACGACTTAATTTTCGTGGAACCTAACGCGCTTTTTACCAATCCAGTGGGTACGTCTGCAATCTACTACTATTATTCGGGAATAAATTTAGTGGATATGTTCAATGACAGTCGAAGCGTTGATTTGTCATCTATTTACTCAACATATGATGTTAATAAACAGATTGAATACTTCAACAATAATATTTATTACCATTTTAACAATGAAGTGAAAGTGAAACATAAAGAAATTAAGAAAAATAACTTTTCTTGGATGACACATAGACACTTTCTCACTTTCTTGTGTTGACATAGCGGTGGTTGGCCATGAAATTTTAAAAGTGAGGTCAAAAGCTATTGGTTCAGATAACATCCAGCCAGAATTTATAAAGACTCTCCTACCCGTTTTGCTACACCAAATATATTTTTTTAATACTATTTTGACCACTTCTGTTTCAAACCCAAACCCAATCGAATACCGCCCAATCTCCATTTCGCCATTTATGAGCAAAGTTTTGGAAACAATTATGGGCAATCAGATAAAGGTTTTTTTTAAAAAAAATAAGAAACTGCTTGCTAACCACTAATCCGGTTTCCGGTCCAAACACGATTGCGGATCTCTGATCAAAATTTGTGAAGGTATTCGTGCCGGGTTCGACAAGTATATGGTGGGCAAGGGCATAACATTTTATTGAATTAACTTAAGACTAAGTTTTTCTTTGAAAACTTCTTATGCAACATGATCAAATCATACCTTTTTAATAGGTCACAGTATGCGTTTCACAAAAATAAGTACTCTAATAGATTAAAGGTTCCAATGGGGTCCCACAAGGCTCTGTGTTAGGACCCCTTTTATTTTCCTGTTGCATTAATGATATGATAGAATGTTTCTCAGATTCCGAATATCACATCTATGCAGACAATGTTCAAATTAATAAAATGTTTCCAAATCCGGATATAATACCAGCCTCCAGCCGAATGAATCAGGAATTGTGTAAAATCTCATCTTGGACAGTGGAAAATGAGCTGAATCTTACTCCAACAAAATCCAAAGCCATGATTTTAAGCAGAAGCAGATGTAAAGATCACTTCACTACTCTCTTCCCCAACCAGAACACAATAGCATAAAAAGTAATACAATCTAAAGAACCAAAATATCTTTTTGACCATATCAAGTTTGTGAGGAGTAATCGGACATTACGAATAATTCTACCCAGACAGAAGTACCTTGCGACCTCAAGGCAATTTTTTTGGTTATGCCGTTCAACTTTGAAATCAACTTCCCCGTAGTACTAAACTTATAAGCAACAAAAGTAAAGTAAAGGCTTTTACTTTTTTTTTTGCCGAAAATTCCTGTGTAATTCCTGTGTAACTCTGAAATATAACATAAGCATGTGCAACTTAAAAGATGTATAATTGATACTCGTATCTTACACCAAATATAATAATAAAATAAATACTAAATACTAAATTGTTTGACCAGCTGTGTGTCATGTCCATCTGTCCATCTCAATTCTTGCCAAAAATAGTCTTGCAAGATGACGCGATAGCGAAGTCCATTGACTGTAACATGGCGAGGAATAAACACACTCTAATCAGACCGCTAAAATAAAATCCACAGCACACGGCTATTCTTTGTGAATGCAGTGAAGTTTCTTGAATTACATGTGGGCTTGTTTCTACGGAATACAGCAGTTTTACCTGATTGACTAACCTGAGCTTCATCGCTGAAGTTTCTTTAAACTTTTGCAAATCCGAATTGGAGAAGTTTCGTGGCTTCAAGTGATTAACAGGCTTTTGCTACTGAGTTAATTTGAGGGTGTAGGCCAATATCTTTATGCAAAATTCGCCACAAGGTGGACTGAGAGATTCCCAATTCCTGTGAAAAGCGTCGAATCGACTGATTTGGCTCATTCTGAACTTAAGCACTTTTAACGGAGCATCGCCTCACTGGCACACCAAAATTCAACCGAAAATTGGAGAAAATGCACTGGTTGTAATTTAACGTTGTCAACGATATGGTTGACACCGGTTTCGGCAACAATAACCATTGTGATCCGAGATCATCGGTAATGCTGTGATAATTTGAGTCAAATAATTTATTGTATTAAAGAAATGATGTAGGTGCACATTAAGAATACAAAAATCTTATAAACTTGTACAATGTTTAGGACAGGTTGAGTATTTTAAAATTAAAAAGAAATTAAAATATAATAGAAATGATAGATATAAATACTATATATATTCCGTGCGGCATAGGATAAAGAATAGTGCCGCAGTGCGTCCCAGCTTGTCGTAAGAGGCGGCTTAATGGGACACCAATCATATACAGGCAACTATGACACCAAAAATGAGCCTGTGACACTTTAACACCTTGAAAATTCCCCACAAGTTTGGTTTGCAATCAGTGAGTTCGTCTGGAGACTACCGATGGGGTAAAAGAACAGTCAATCAATTTTAAATGAGCATACAAGTGTCAAATAACTCAAACTTTAGATTATACTTCATGGAAATGATCGCAATTAATAGCACTACCCCGCTGGGCACCACGATTGAAACGCACTCGGGTGATCCCAGAGCAAGCAGAAGTGCTTGTGTCAGAGCCCGATGGATTCCGGGGGGCGGGCAAAAAAAAGTTTCCAAAATATTTTCCTTAACTTCGGGTTGCAAGTTGGAATCGATGACCACAAAAAGTTTGGAATTGGAAGCGATTACGCGTCGCAGAACTCTACAAATCCTGTGCGCTCAGGTAACGAAGCGGTGAACGGTCAATGGACGAAATGGTGTTGGTATCGTTTTTGCAGCGGATCTTCTTATCAATATCGTTGGAATTTTGAAAATAAGCGACCGCTTAATGAGTGTTAAGCTAGTCATACACAACGAAACGTGGAATATTGTTAGCGCGTACGCCCCACAAAATGGATGCGACCAATCGGAAAACGATAAATTTTGGTCAGAGTTCGGTAATTTGCTTAGAAATATACCTATCGATGAGATGCTCGTCGTAGGCGAAGATTTAAATGGCCACGTCGGAGAAACAAATGTTGATTATGAAGACTGCCACGGGGGTAAAAGCTTTGGAACCAGAAATTCAGCTGGCGAAGACATCCTTGTAGCGTGTAGGGCTTACGGCTTAACCGTATCGGATAAGCTCTACTGGCTCTTGAATACGAGATAGCAAAGAAAGTCCTAGCTCGAACACGAGCGGCAGCACCGGAAAACCTGCGCCAGGAGTTGGAACAAATATCTTCACGATCAGCAGATAGAAGACAAGCTGTACAACAAGTTCAAACGTCGTACAATACTAAAGTGCCGAATATTTTTAAGCTCACTGCACAGAGGCGAAAAAATTCGTTGGAAATAACCTCGCCGAAATACATAAACAATGTAGACGCTCGCTTGTTAACAAATGAAAAGGAAATTTGTGACCGGTGGCTTGAAGGAGTTGCTTAACAAACAGTTTCCACGTGATATCGTGCCGACAGCTGCTCTATTCGAGGAGAAAGTTTCGGACTTTTCAAACTTTTAAATAAATTAAAATGTGGACAAACTATGGCGAATCAATGGAGAAGTAGCTTCTTAGTTCCATTATACAAAGGAAAAGGCGACACTCGAGAATGCAACAACTACCGTTCAATCAAGCTTACGTCACACACAATGAAAATCGTCGAAAGAGTCTTAAACGAACGTCTTCGCCAAATAATAAAGCTCGATAATAGCCAGTGTGGATTTGTTGAAGGAAGATCGACGGTGGACGCTATCCAAAGCCTACGAATAATAATGGAAAAGCACCGAGATTCGTCTAAGGATTTACACATGGTATTTATCGACCTCGAGAAAGCATTCGATCGAGTGCCTAGGGATCTCATATGGGCCGCGCTGAGGTCTCAAAACGTACCGGAAACATATGTTAGAATAATACAAGACATGTACGGAAACGTGAAAACTGCGGTTTTGAGCTCTGCTGGACTAACGAGTGAATTTCCAGTTAATGTCGGAGTGCATAAAGGAAGCGTACTTAGCAAATGTAACGCCAATTCTCTTCGCTGACGACGCAGTTACACTTAGCGAAAACGTCGAAGATTTACAGAACGCCTTAGATTCATGGAAAAATGCGATAGAGAGAAACGGTTTTAAAATAAGTCGTTCAAAGGCGAAGCATTTGACGTGCCTATTTGCGCATTCGTTACGACTTGTTCCGGATATAATGTTAGACGGAATAGTTCTTCCGAAAAGCACTATCTTTAAGTACTTAGGATCAATCGTTAACATGGAAGCGAAATGTGACGACGACGTAAGCCACAGAGTGAGTGTGGGATGGATGAAATGGCGGGAAAATTCGGCAATCTTTTGCTACCGGAAATTTCCACTTAAATTAAAGGGGAAACTCTACACCTCGGTTGTTAGACCAGCTCTTATATACGGTTCACAGTGCTGGACAATGTACGAAGCGTTTAAAAACAAAATGACGGCAGCGGAAATGAAAATGTTAAGGATGTCTAGTGGAGTCACTAAACGCGATTGTATTAAATCTACGCGTATAAGAGGAAGTCTACATATAAAGAATTCGGTAACCGAACACCTTGAGGCGAATAGAATAAGCTAAAGAAGATCTGCGGAAAATCCGGTTAAAAAGGCATGAGGTCGGAAAAAGGATCCCAGGATTTCTCAGATGGCAAGTGCGCAACAACGCCTGGGGCTAACCACTGAAGCGATCTAGGATCGGGCAGCAGTAAAAATGGGAAACTCGTTACGCATAAATTTGTAAAACGAGGAAAGAGTTAATAAAAGGATAAGAAGAAGATATAAATATATAAAAAGGTAAATTAGTTGTGACCAATCGCCAAATGTGTAAGGAGTTGTTTTTGAAGTGCTTTGCGCTTCTGCTGCCTCTCAGTTCCATCGGAAGGGAGTTCCATAGGCGAGTGGCATGAACTAAGAACTGGCGTTCTGATGTTAAACAGCAGTACGTTGGCTGGATTAGTACAAAGGTTCGCTGCGATACAGGGAACCTCAGCTTACTGTAAAGATAGTCTGGTTGTTGTGTTTGAATAATGTCGTAAATACAAGTCAATGAGAAGTATTGCATTACATTTTCAAAGGAACATCCGAAGATTATTTTGACATACGACGATGATTTTCTCCGGTTTAGGCAAAGGTTATTAGCCTGCGCCCAATTCAAGATATTACGGAGATCTTCATTCATTTTTAATGCCGTAGATTCTACCAAACTAGTAGGACTTTGTATAAATAGTTGCACATCGTTTGCGTACATATGGATGCTGCAGTGCTGTATAACATTAGGGAGCTCTTTTACGTATATTGAAAAAAGAATTTGAGCAATTAAGAAGGGTTAAAATGGTAAGTTCATTTCGAAACTCATCAGTGATAAATAAGAGAGCGGTTTTTCAGCTTCGCTTTCTTCGAAAACCCGACTGACACGAGCTTAGTTGTTGTTCCGCCAAACTTACATCAGAAGAGTTGGACGAGGGTCATGATGTAAATATTCGGTTAAGTGTCGATATATATCGTGTAGTCTCACCAATTTGTATCGCTTCCAACGGTAATAGGCGAAATCTCTATCCTCCATTAGCTTTGAAGTAGTGTAGGTCATCCGAGATGAGGAATTAAATCATATCTTTTTGGTTTTTACTTTGACATATTTAAAACTCCTTGAAAAAGAACTACTTGGTCGTTCACAGAAGTCGTGTAGAAGATTTCGTTGAAGTTAGAACTTCGCAGATCTTGCAGGAGACGAACGCCATCAATATTTATAAAGTCCCTATACTGGTAGGTATCAGTGTGAGAGCATTTAGGGAAATCTAGAGTTACGAGTAGATACAGTAGTTCATGCTTTGAAAAACCTAGGACAGGAAGTTGGTTATAGAGGAGTATTTTGCCTAAGTCGCTGGTGAAGAAGAGATCAAGCAGTGTGCTGTAGATTTGGAAGCGTCAAGTAAGTTACTGTTAAGATCACCACAGATCACAATATGGGTCGTGTAATATGACAACCGTTCCAGTGTGTCGAACAGATGGTTAAAATTATACTGTTTGGTCTGTATACAGCGCCTATGATAAGATTTCCAGTGTCACACACAACATTAATAAAAAAATAATCAATTAGGCAATCAGATTCAGACTTATACATAAATTTATTTTGTCTACCAAAACGAACAAAAGAAAATAGAACAAAGAAGGAAAGAAAAATAAGTAAATCAAAAGAATTCAAAATTATTTTAAAGTGAACTACTATTGTTAAGTGGCAACACTTAATTGGCTAGTATATGTGTCATCGTTGCAGAGGCAGCACTCAAACAATCGGAGCTTTCAACGAGATTACTCTTATCTTCAGCGGGGAACTTAACGAACACAGATCCATATTTTGTGTATACCCGCTCAAAAACTAGCTATCAGCTGATAAAACATCAAATTGAGATGATGAACGCAAATCGAGGAACTGGATAGCGAGATCCCTCTAGATCCTTGTGGGAGGAAAATGCCTTCCAGGATGACAATTCAATCCACTTCTACACCGACGACGGTTCAAAGACTGTTAGTGTGGCTGGTGGTGGTGTTTTGCCGAAAAGCTTAACATCAGCCTCTTCTTCCGCCTCCCCAATCACTGTAGCGTGTTCCAGGCGGAAATTCTAGCAATTAAGGAAGCCCTGTCCTGGCTGAAGAAAAATGTAACATCTGCAATGGATATCCGCATCTTTTCCGATAGGAGGGCCATTATCAAACCCCTGGACTCATGCTCTCTAATGAAGATGGAGGAGCAGTTTAGCATACAGCTTTGCTGGGTGCTGCCAAAATTGGAACCACTTTACCTATCACACCTTAAAAGGAAAATATAGGTAATACAATCGCTACGTGCAAGCAAGAGTAAAAGATGGATGCCAATAGAAGAACAAACCATAGGTGGACGGTTGGATCGACATGTTTGGCGACCAGACAAATCTGGCCAAAGCTAGATCTGAATCGCTCCATGAGTTTATTTCTTCTAAACAGAAAACATCTTAGCGCCATTATGGTGTCATCACTGGACACTGCCTCAAAGGTAAACATGCAAGAAGGCTTGACATGTTTACTAAAGACTTTTGCAGAAGCTGAATGGACTAGGAGGAAGATCTTCTTTGCACATGTCCAGCTCTCTCCCAACGACTTAAGTGAGTTGGGCAACACAGACATTCAAAGTCTCCTACGCTTTATTTAGAGCTCCAAATGGTTTCTGGAGTAGTAGTAGGCCGATAGGCCTAAGTGGGTTGGTTTTCAACAGCCACCTAAACCTAACCTAACCTTACCTATCGAGGTCTGGCGGAGGTGGAGGGCCATCAGCAAATGGTCCACCCACCACAGACCTCGAAAAAGCAACCCACATATGTAAGTTTCACAGGCAGTTTCCCTTCAGGTTCGGTCGATGAAATAGCGAGACTAACGACGAACCAGGAACCTGAGGTGCGACGGGAGGTCTGCCAGGAACACCGTTGTTGTAGCCTGTTAGATGGGAAACTCATGCTATAGGTCATTCCCCCAAATATCAACACCGATCCACCGGAGTAGCTTCTGACCTGCAAAAGTTCCGAAGGCACTGATACTAAACTTATATTAAGGGAGACATTTAGGGGACGGCTGGATCGGCGTATAGTCCCTTATTGGATTATGTCCCCACATTCTTTCCAGCTCCAGCTATCTTTCGATTGGGTTTCCTTTATTTTTTACGTTTGTTTTGTTTGGAGAAAATTGTATTACTTCGATTGGGGAGAATACTCGGTTTGTTGGTATGCAAAGAAAACACTGCTTTTAACAAATTCACTAGGTATGGTGAGGATCTAGAAACTTGCACAAGCTCTCTAAGGGAAATTCGTAGTTATGATTGGAAGCGGGAACGAACTCAGGGACAGGGGAGTTGTAAATTTTTAGTATTTGGGGCTGTTTAATTAGCGCGTCAGCAGCCATTTACCAAAAAGAAAGTGCCGAGCGTTATAACGTGGTTCAAAATCCAGTTCCTAATTAACTTCTTATATTGCATTTTCTTTTTTTTATAGTTTCAACGAAGTTTCATTTTCCTTCAAATTACGAGGCGCTTACTTTTTCTTCCAACTGCAGATGTCGTTAAAGCACTAGTAAGCAACTCTCATCTAAAGTTTATTATTTATTTTTTGATTCGAGACAACGTTTGACAGTTGGCGGGATTCAATCGTAACAAGCTGACACGTCAACAAGTTCGACGGCGATCTCTTACTACAAGTCTCCAGCTTTAAGCGACACCCGTGCCCACTACTACTCCTGTAGAACTATTGTAAAAACAATTTTATTGGCGCAACGCATAGGCGAACATTGATATACGCTCCAAACTTTACTATTTCGTTGTCTGCGAACCAACACCCGCTCTATACAAAATATATTTCGTGTAAGCAATAAACAAATATCCGCCGACACTGCAATCGTAGTAAAGTTTAAAACAGCTGGAGATAAAAATCTTTTGGAACAATTCATTCATCCACTCAGTGGAAAACGAATAAATAGATCGAGCTTTCTGTCTTCTTGACGTTGGAATGGATTTTGACAGCCGCATTCCAGTCAATGAAAGCTTAACGTCATACAGAAACAGCATTCTTCAGAAAGCTCTTGTGCTGAAGTGACTTAAAAAGCTTTCGAGTATTTTTAACAGAGGTGGAAAAGCCTACATCCGAGTTACTGCAGCAGATAAGATACTTTTTGTCACTTCATAGATTCACTCAAGTACTTCAACTCAAGCCACGTTTGTGTGCGTAGTTGCAGATTGTGTGTTGAACCTTTTGTTGTAATTTACGTGGCCGTAAAATCACTTCTAGGAGTAATAAAATAGAGAAAGGTTGTTTGCTTTATCCCCGTTCTTTCGTTCAAAACTTTTTGAAATAAATAAAAAAAAAACTGCTGTTGCAGCATTGTCTGTCAGATGAGTTTGTGCTCATCATAAAACAAAAGGTTAGCTCGTCTTATGGTTCTAACGTCAGATTATTTTCTTTTCCGACCTGGTTGTGGAGACATAAGTTCCGACAAACATTCAGCAAGCTCCTCTCTAAACTTTCTGGTTTAAATTTCAATTGTGTGGCTTTTTTGCAAATCAGAAATTCATTTACAACTGTACCACTTGAGACATTTTCTCAGTGTCACAACGTTGAAAGCCATTTGAACCGAGAGATCGATGCCTGTCTTGGCTTTTCTTGTAATCGCTAATGCTTACTACCTTAGGTAGTAATCGGGCGACTGATACGCAGTTTCCTGGCTAGGCCGATGTCTTTGTATAGTTCATCATAAAATCCTATCTTGCAAAGCCCGTCAACCTCAGTCCAACTTTAAGATTATGGATATCTGTCAAAGGTGATATTTTGTCCAAGACGTTAGGGTTGGGTGTAATTTTAGCTTGACCGCAAAACGTCTTGCCATCGTTGAATCTAAAACCCATTCTCGCCGTTTTCGTCTCACTACTAGCGAAAGCGCCACTAACATCACTGACACTGATTTCTTCCAATTTCATTGGCGTACGCGAGTAATTGGACGGAGTTTTGAAAGATTGTGCCTCTTGTGTTTGCTCGTGAGTTTTGCACTATTCTTCAAGCACGATGTTGAAAAAATCGCATGACAGCGCATCGCCGTGTCTAAATCCTTTTTAAACATCAAAGGCCTCGGTGGGATTTTTGGCGACCTTAATGGAACAGCGTGCATTCTCCATTGTCATCCTGAATAGACAGACGTATTTGGCAGGGATGTCAAAAGTAGACATTTCTTTGAAGAGCTCGGCAGTGAGGCCGTCCGTTCCAGCAGTTTTGTTGAACTTCAACTTCGATATTGCTATCTTCACTTGATCCAGGTCGAGTTCTTCAAGTCTCCTTGTGTCTGCCTTTATCCTCCTTTTGACCGGCCTATTATTTCGCATTTCTTTGATGGCGATTATGCCTGCAGGAGTCTAGGGCCTCCGCTTTATATTCGGCTGCATGTCCCATGTTAAGGGACCTACCTTTGCGGAGTTCATTGTGCTGGATATGCAGACGCTTCAACATATCCTCCGCTGAACTTATTGATCATTAGAGTTCCGTTTTTTTCTATAGAGAAGCCTTCTGTTGCTTAGCTAGATCCCACAGTTGATCAACACAGCGTTTGTGCTCAGGCTGTTGTCAATGCCATCTTTTCGTATTTGAACTCATTCTCTGACTCCTCTGATGATTGTGGAATCCACGTCGGTTTAATTTCCTTTTATGTCCCAGCGTTCTTAACAAGTTGGATTTTAGAGCGATATCTGAAGTTCACCTGAACTACAAATCTTTGTATAGAAGATCGCTAGAAGCCTTCTTTCTCCTCACATTACTCAAGGCGGAGGAAAACGGTTTAGAGAGTTTGGTTGATAGCGAAAGGTGTTAAAAAATGAAGCTTATAGAACTAGCGTCTTCGAAAACACCTGTCGCCATACATTTGCCTCATGAAAAAATGTCGAAGTATTCATAGTAGCAACTCCTTAATTTGCTGTTTAAGATAGGTTTTAAGCTCTACAATTTCAGGATCCTGTCGCGTAACAAGTTTGCGAATTAAGGCTAAGATTGAGGGTGAATCTCGCTTCTGACAAAGAAACAATCAAAATTATGGTATTGAAGCGAATTCAATTATGGTTTTCGTTATGGAATGGAATACCCTTTCTTATGTAGATAATTTTCTTGTCTTGCCTATCCAAGACGCCAAGGATTCGTTCTCAAAAGAAATATTTATTACGTTACAGTGCTTAGATACCCATAATATACATAACTGTCCCTATCAATTAGACCACTTAATACTTTTATGTGTCAGATGTTTCCATGTCATCCCCAATTGCCTATATCCATTGTCTCCAAACTGACGGAATTTTTCTGTAATTTTTGCAACCGAAAACATTGCATCTTTATTGCTCCATAAACCGAACTCTTAAGTTATGAAATAATTTTTAAGTTATGACTCAAAAAATCAATTCTCGAGCTCCATTAACTTAAATTTATCACACAAGTTGCAACTACGGTCGTTGGAAGGAGGCAAACTGTACCACGGGACAACCATGCCGATCTCGATTCGCTATAAATTAAATTACATTACTTTGCCGCTAACAAATTCATTTCTATGTATAGAACAACTTGTCACAAGTCCATGGTGCAGCTACATCCCTTTAAAGGGCCCATCCAGCACATCCAATCGAGAGCTCATCATAAGTGAATTTAAAAAAAACGAGCACTCAATCGTATTTTTGTAAAAATACATTTTTAAAGTGCTGCCATGGGTTCAGTTGTTTAGTTTTTCAGTATTCATTTTCTTCTCTATAAAAACTCACCTCCTGCAGCCTATCATAATAATTTCGAATCGGGATCGGGCTTCGGGGCCAGATGACACGATGGAGAAAATTTAAAAAAAAAATAAAAATTAAAATAAAAGATCTGAGTTTAAATAAAAACACGACGACGACAATCAGAGGAAGTTAGAGTTTCTAGCATAGGCGTTATCATTGCGTTCTTGAATGGCATGGAGTAAGTTATTCCATAAGGTTTCGTAGGGTATGTTAGCAGTTGTATAGCACATTTAAATTCCTTAACACTTGTGGTAGTTGTGCTTTTTTATTGCTATAGAATCTTTCGAAAGAAGACAACCACTCTGCTCTAGGCAGTCCCAAGCCTTGGTTGTGAAAGGAAGTCGTTGCAATAACTCTCTTATCAATTTGCAATACGAGTCAAGCTGAGTCTGAGAATGAAATTAAACACTCCGATTAGCACAGGCATGACTATTACAAAGCACAAACGGTAATTTAAAGAATTATCTCCAGCATTTAGCTATGATGTCCTGGTGGCTAAAAAGTTCTCACCGAACTAATGGAGTATTCAAAACCTCGTAATGGGATACTGGCATTACTCGTACAAGGATGATATTATTATCGATGGCCCAAGCTATCAGAAAATGGATAACGACTTTTCACTTGGAAAGTGCACTGTCCGGCCCCTTTATGGAACTAGTGAAGATCCTGGAGCTTTACAAAATGGATATTACTATCGTTCAAAAAGGGCGGTGTAGTGGACCGGACCAAAGAAATATAAAACAAACCGCGACACTTTAAATAGAAGAAACAGCGCTAGTTGGAAATCAGATTTGTCATCGTTGAAACTTCGAAAAAAAAAACTATTGAGCTCCAAGCCTGTGAGTGAAAAACTGATAACAATAAGCCTTGAGGCTTAATATGCAAATATGAGCCTGATATGAGCTTACGCTCCCACAGAAGGGAACGACGACTTGGTCAAAGAATGGATCGTCTTTCGTCATTTCATCACCAATGTAGGAAGAGGAAGTCTCTTCAACTTCACAGTTGGAAATACAGACCTGCATGAGAACACTACCTTGAATGGAATTGTGCAGATTTCGGTGGTATAGACACAAGAGACTATTATAAGAAAACCAATGTTGTCAGTCAAGTTAAGAATACCGGTGGCACCA
This sequence comes from Volucella inflata, assembly GCA_928272305.1. Taxonomy (NCBI): domain Eukaryota; kingdom Metazoa; phylum Arthropoda; class Insecta; order Diptera; family Syrphidae; genus Volucella; species Volucella inflata. Next base: position 143,114,423 of record OV743716.1, on the reverse strand, counting down.
TTGTCAACAAGGTAACAGGGATTCAGCATCTGATGTAATAGGCTTCACCCGATCACCATTACCAAACCCTTGATGTTCCTGCAGCCATAGGTAGCATAGCAGACAAATGCTCGATCGAGGAATCATTGGATGTGTGCTACTTCAAGAACGATTTTCAGAAGATCTACCAGAAAGGCAAAAGAACGTGCAAAGAACACAAATCAGAACCATGAAAGATAGCCTTGGAACGTATTGAAAGAGTCATAGTCGGTGCTCAAAATCATCTGCGAAGTGACTGATTCCGAAGAGGACCAACACTCCGAGGTTAGGAGAAATGTAAACCACTTTCACAAAAATTAAAAAATTTTTTTTTGTTATTTAAACAGCGAATTGAACATGAAAAGTTCCCGCACACCGTAAAGACTTCCATGTGATGCAATTTACTCTGATTTATAGTTTTTAAAAGGCCGACCTAGTATCTGTATTATTTGTATGTTCTTGGTGGATTGGGTCGCAAGATTAATGTTGATGCATCCAACATGTATTGTTTTATATTGCTCGCGTGTGCGGCTCTACTTTAACTATAAGGCACAATGAAAATTGTAACTTGGACCATAGTCAAACAAAACAATATCTAAACCAAAAATATTATAAGCCTTCCAAGGCAGACGGGCTTTCTGCTAATCTGTAAAATCTGGTCAGATGAAAGACTGCCTAATGAATGTAATTTCAACATCCTGAACTGCACCTACTGCAGAGGAATCAGTCTCCTTACCATTGCGTACAAGATTTTATTTAACGTAATACTTTATGTGAATACCTTCAACCCTATGTCAACAATCTGATGGGTCCCAATCAGTCCTTATCGCCAGAAGAGTATAGGACAACACGAGATGCTGTCAGGTTTGGCCGGCGCCGGAGCAACCGTTCTGCGGAGAATATCGCAGCAGTGGTTAAAGATGTCGCAGAGGACCCCGGAGTATCTACCAGGCGACGTGCCACGCAATTGGACATCAATCGGCGGTTTTTTCAGAGAATTTTAGTAGAAGACTGTAAGATGTTCCCTTACAAAGTAGAGACAATGCATCAACAGTGCATCAGAAGTGCATCATCATAAGCGCCGAGGCCTATTTCCATCATTTATGTGAATAAATAAAATGATCGCTTCTGGGGCACCGAAAATCCGCGTATAACCCACTACGAGCCATTACAACCGTTGGTTTTTATGTTGGAAGCGTCATCAGGTCTTATTTTTCGAAAACGCAGCGGGCCAAACGACTACTTCGGATGGCGAGAACTACAAAGTCATGCTCAACGACCTTCTCCTTCCTCAATTGGATGAATTGTGACTGGTTCGCCAGTCACAACAGAATGGACCAACGGTGTATATTGCACAATTGAAATTCTGATTTGCATTGGCCGGCAAGATAGCCTGATTTAACTCTTCCAGACTTTTTTTTGTGGGGGTTTTTGAGTGTATGACAACAAGCCTCTTGAAGCCCCCAAAGAAAATATCCGTCAAGAAAGCGAGGACCTATTGTCGGAAGTTCTGGTTGGGATTTTGGTTTTTTATTGTTGAAACTTCCCTAAATACGCGTAGGTACATCCTATTGGGCCTAATTTTGTTACAGTCGCTGACATTCGTAGCATTTTCATATCCATCGCTGTCATTATATTTCCTGTTTTTCTTTCAATATTGTGAAACTGAATGAACAGTTGCTGTATATTTCAAGTTTGATGACCATTTTTTGTATGAACTTTTGGTGATATTTTAAAAACATTAGAGACTCTGCCTTAACTTTCACCACGCTTGTTACTAATGGCACTCTGCTGTGAGTTCTGTGAGTTCTGTGGATGAAGCAAATTTGTTTGATGCAAACTTTGCAGATACCAGATTGTGTCCTGACTACGTCTACCCTTCAAATTCTTAATAGGATGAATTAACTTTCATGCACATGTAGCAGCAACACAAAAATCTGCTCTTTCATATCATATTCCACCTTCGTCTGAAAAGATGCTCTTTTACGCTGGCAAAACTGCCGCAAAAGCATTTCCATCAATTCTTCTCTTTAGGACCTCATTTTGATTAGATGAGAAACAGCATTAATCTAGCTCGTCTTTCAGAAAAGCGAGTCCTGTTCATAGTCCTCCTTATGGAACTCTAATTGGGATTTATGAGACTTCTTTACAATTGAATAGGAATAGCGTTTAGAAACTTTCAACTCAAGTTGTTTTAGACGGTTTCAAATGTGAAAATAAAGGCTGATGTGCCTCAGGGTTCCCTTCTGTCTTTGGCATTTTTTCGAATTTTCCCCATGATCTTTTGTCTGCTACTTCTGCTTTTCACATTCGTTACCCGACTCATGTCGCTGTTTTCCAACTGTTGAACAACAACGGCGACGTACGTAAAGTTCATTGAATTCAGATAACTATTTGGGGTCGAGCTCATTGAGTAGAATTTGATGTTTTCAAAACATAATACTTTTTGTTCTCGTTAAAGCAAAATTCAAACACGCTGCCATTATCCATGAAAGACACTGGTATCTGATATTGTCTTACTATTTAAGGCATATATTTGCCCAAAATTGGGGTGCAGGTCCTAAGTATTCAACTAAATATGTAGATTTCATGAATTTGATTTTAGGTTACGCTTTGTCCTAGGACGCTTTTTCACAAGCTTTGCAGTCCAACTCAAGAACCATTTTATCGGATTTCGCTGTCATTAGTCCACGTTTCCGGTACTTTGAAATCCCGGAAATGATTTTTCCACATCCTCCCGAATTTACATCGCAAAGTTGGTGGTCCTGGGCTTCAGCTACAACTACTCTCCACTTAGCCTGGTTCTTACCTAATTACTTTCAGTTGCGCTTTCCAATTCGGTTGGGCTTCCTTTTTACTTGTGCACCTTAGCTAAGGCGAGGTCTTTATCTACTGCCTTGTTCTTCAGGATAGGATATGATGCCTATTCGCTCCACATGTCTTAGCCATTTCTGGCGACTGATTCGCTGTCTTCTGACTAGATCGTTGTCGCTGTATAGCTCGTTTATGTATTTCGTCACTGAAACTTCTTCTTCAAACCCGTCAACGCAAACAGGAGTCAATATTTTGCAAAGTATTTATCTCTTCAAACGACCGAGTATACTATACATTCATTCACTTTCGAAAGAGTCCATGTTCAGCCCCATAAACTAGCTAGCATGATCAAGGTCTCATAAAAAATGTCCTTAGTTGTCCGGGATAAGATGTTGTAACTCGATGACCTTCGTAGCATAAAGAATCGTCGATTAGAATTTGGAAGGCTCTTTATTTTTGTATATATAACTTTTTATATATACAATAGCTCGACTGTGATGTTGTTTCCAATTCTTCGTGGTTGTGTGTTCTGCTAAACTCACTTTAGTAACTTTCGTTGCAATACTATCGAACGCTAAAGTGACTGTAACCGCTAAATTCTGCCAATTATGTCGATATCAACACTAATTGTAGCGCAGACTTATGAAAGATTGTGCCTCCAGTATTTGCTTGTGATTCCAGCACTACTTTTTGATGTAGTCACAGTTGACAGCGCATCGCCACGTGTTATACCTTCTTTGACATCAAAGGTCTCGGTTAAGCCGTTACCAATCTCAACGGAGCAACAGCGTTCTCCATCGTCATCCTTCATAGATGGACGAGTTTGGTAAGGATGCTGAAACTAGTGTATAAATGACTTCATATACGAGTACATGTGTAGTTCGTCTCTATAAATGCTATTATATGCGGCCTTTAAATCAATGGTAGTTATCGATTTAGACTTGTTGGCTTTTTTCCAGAATCTGCCTTCTCGGCTAGCCAGCAGTCATGTCTAACTGCTTTGTTTCATTTAATCTTTGATATTGTTATCACTACTCCTTCACGAAAGTCTTGGCTATAGTACTCGTAATTGTTTGACATGGATGACACATTTCACCTAGCAGCGGAATGTTGGGTTTCGCCGCCACTATAGAGTTCGCACAAGAAATGTTTGCATATTCTTAGCATCGACTGCGACTACACTACAAGATTTCTGTAAGGGTTTTGTTGCCGAGCACGTTTTTCTGTTCTGTAAGGATCTTCGATAGAGTGCTTCTCTTACTTTTCTTTCTTCTTCTAGAGAGGCAATGTTTTTCCTCTTTTGGTCGTAAAATTTTTGAGCGGCGTTTGTGTTTCACGATTCATGCTTAGTTATATATGCCTTCCGGCATTCATCATCAAACTGGGGATATCTTTGTGATGGTTGAGTGAAACCAAGTACATCAGTTGCAGCGTCTCTGGTGACACGCCGGCATTGTTGCCACTAGTATTTGGTTTTTGATTCTGGCGAAAACGGAAATGCTGAGAGATGGCTAAAATCGAAAGGACAGTCGGATGGTACTGCGCTAAATCGGCTGCTGATCTCCCGCCACTGAAGAACATCCCCAGATACTCATGGTATTCGCCTGTGCGACATCAACATCACTTATTATCTAAAGATCTCAGTTCGAAAACCTCTTTTGATGTTTAGAGCTCTGTATTAGCTAAATAGAAGGAAAAACCAATGCAACGAACCTTGACATTTTATGTTAGGCTTAAAAAGAATCGCTAATCAGATATTCAATAACGACACTTGCATCACGTCGAATCCAACAGAGACACTTATTCATATACTCGTACATATGTACCGCGTGAATTTTTGACAACTGGGTTTTTTTAGTGTTCAATTTCTGACAGTTCACGCGTGTTCGTGACATGTGTCAAAGTTTAACACGCTCAGTTAGCATTGCTATTTCATCATGGAACGACTTACATTCGAACAATGCTAACAAAATATTGAATTTTATTATCAAAATTCGTGCTTTGTGACAGATATTTTTTTACTCTCTTCGACCATTTTACAGCCGCCATAATCGACTTACTGACCAAGCAATTCAAGCCATAGTGACTCCTTTATTGCTAGTGTTAATGAAGACCGTGATTTGTCCATTCATTGCAGTTCGCAGCAATTCGGATTGTGTTACTCGACTACGTGGATGATTTTACGGATCTTGGTTTGAAACCGTATAAAATATAGCTTGTGCAAGAACTGTTTCGGCAATGTTCGGCTTGAACATCCTGTGGAATCTTCGGTGGGTGGACTTTAGAAAAGCTTGAGGGAGATCCTTATTTTTTAATGGAAAACTTGTCTTTAGCGACTAAGCTCAGTTTTGGTTGAATAGGTATGTTATCAAACAAAACTGATGTATTTAGTCCGATAGCCAACCTCAGACAATACAAGAGCTGCTAATGCACCCGGAAAAATCACTGTTTGGTGGGGTTTATGGTCCGGTGGAAACATTGACCTGTACCTTTTTTTTTTGCCAAAAATGCACAAGCTGAACCTGGCGCACTATGTCAATGCACCACATAATTTAATTTGATTGAAACTGTTGCATTCATTGAGGCATCGCACTGTCGTGTTTACACTGAAAAATTAACAGATCGGTTCTTGCGAATTTGAATGTTAAAAATACTTGCAACAGAATTTTAAACCGGAGCAGCATATCACTCAATCACCGAGTGCAAAGGCAAAAATTAATGTGCTGGATCATACTTAATCATATTTCCCAGATTTTGAAAAAACGACCTTAATAGCAGCAATCCACAACCAACCTCAAACCTTGGGATACAGTGGTTGTGAAAGATTTAGGCCATTTACAACAAAAATTTATAATTTAATCCAATCGATCAAACTGACACTGCAATGGGCAAAGTTGAAGAACTCAAATAGGTAGACTTACTTCCTGATTGAAAATTGGTTCTCGATACCTCTTTGTGCCATTGTCCATACTAAACTGAAAAAGTTTCTGCACGCGTTAACTAGTGAAACGTTAGATACAATATTTCGACTAATTGCAATAATACCGTTCCAAAGTAAATAGATTAGGGTGAGATATTTTTAGATTTGTGTGTACATAAAAGCGTTTCTTAAAGTCAAAACACCTTTTATTTGATCAAATGTCTTTTTGTGCTGTGTAAACACACACAATCTGCGAATTTTTTTTGCCACAATATTTTGCGAATTCATCTATAAAAAGAGCTGCGATTTTCTCCGGACTAGTAGCCGAAGCTTGTTAAGATGGTATCGAAGACAGTCTTATTTGTGTGCATTTGCGTTTGTGCCATAGCACTTTGTCAGGAAACTGAAGCTCGAAGGAGGAGAAGACTACGTCGTCCTCTTCGTACTTTCACTCGTACAAGTTATTGGCCAGGAAAGGGTGTAACAACAACTCCTACGACAACAACTCCTACGACAACAACACCACCTACAACATCACCGACAACAACACCACCAACAACAACACCAACAACAACACCACCAACAACAACACCTACAACAACACCACCTACAACATCACCAACAACAACACCACCTACAACATCACCTACAACAACACCACCAACAACAACACCAACAACAACACCACCAACAACAACACCAACAACACCACCAACAACATCACCAACAACACCACCAACAACAACACCAACAACACCACCAACAACAACACCAACAACACCACCAACAACATCACCAACAACACCACCAACAACATCACCAACAACACCACCCACAACTGGTTAGAAATCCGAAAAGGACCAATAAAATATTTGAGTTCAAGCTTGGTCAGTGCAAGGACTCGTTAAGAAAGGGACCTCCAATGGATTCCTTTTTAAATTTTCTTAAATATGAAAAATAAATTTTTTCTTGCAGCAAAATATCAAGAATTTGTAATTACTTCAACTTTTATCTTAATTCTGATATTGGTACTGGCTTTGGTGTATTATATCTGTACAGACGCAGACGGTTCAATCCAGTATATAGCCAGACTGTTTGGAAGAACCGTCGTGCCACCTATACAGACCGACCAGGTCTGTGAAGACAGAAAAAAGACTAATCTTTTCCAAAGGTCAAATTCAACTCCTTCCCAGCCTCTGGATTAAGCAATTCTCTATGTATTTTGGATCACATTGTTAGCAAGACCAAGAGTTTGATGGTTTTGTTTTATTAGAGAGATCCAAATATTTCCTGTTCGATCTCTTCTCCGAACGTTACCATCGGCTGTAGTTTGAGCTTCTTTTGCCGGCTTTTTTGCTCGGATTGAAGTTGATCCATCCTCGGTTTCTTAATATTGAGTATTCGTGCTCTTCTTATTAGATCACTTTCTGTCACACCCATTGACACAGTTAATTTTTTTTTTCCTTTACCTTCATCCTCACCATCGAGGACGAGTTTTGTTTCCAAAAACCGCAGTGTTATTTCGACGGAACTGCATCGCAATTAGCTTGAATGAATGCCATTAAAAAGTAGCGGTCCTTTTACACAGTCTTTTGGTCCTCCAAATTAAATGTCAGATTCTCCGTCTATTCTTGTTGTGCCTAATAGTTTGAATGTCATCACACATGCAGCTTACCAATCCATAAAATGCATGTACAGGTTAAGATCTCAGTGGCGTCAGTATCGGAACTTAGTACACAAATGTATATGTATATACAACGTTTTTCGAAAGAAGATGTCCCTGCCTATCTTCCATACACAAATTTCAGCGACTGAATCTCTTTCGCGTCTTTTTCTTCACTGTGCCGCAATCTCTAAAATAAAGCCCGTTTGGCCGCGCTTCGATATTTCACTTCCTTTCATTGTTCGTCTTAGGAATATATGTGCTGAGAGTTCTTCTGATTCCTGATACAATTTCTCTACATTTATAGCATTCATAGTTATTATAGAAGTTTTGTTATTTTGAAACACCAAGCAGTGTTTTTGTACCTTATTTATAGTCGAATGCTTGATCCGAAATCCAAACTGATGGTTTGGGATAAGATTTTTGTCTTCAATAATTGGCATTAAACGTTTGAGCAGGATTCTCTCAAAAATTTTTGACAAGATCGGAAGGAGAGAAATTGGTCTATACGATTTTTTATCAATCGGAGGTTTACCTGCTTTTAGCACCATAATTGCTTCCGCAACTTTCCATTGGCATGGAACGTATTCTAGCTGTTTGGGAATGGACTGTATTTTGTTTGAATTTTTTCTTTTGTGTATTGTTAATTAAAAGATGAATAAATGTTGTGTGATGTGTGATATAAATGTTTAATTGAGTAAATTTATTTAATGAACAATTAGATAATGTATGAATGTTTTAATGTTATTGTAAGTAAATAGAAACAATTTTTATGTTACCAAAATGCGTCCAAACTCGACGACGGTTGTGAAAAGAAGAGAGTGAAATTAAGTTACAAAAATGTATCAAGCAATTAAGAAAGCGAATGTAATGAGAAACAATGCAAAAAAACTAACGTTAGATTGTGAGTTGAATTACATCTTAATCGATCATTTTGAGATCAAAAGAGAGCAAAATTTATCCATCATTAATCATTATTATAAAATAGTGTAATGTGCATTTGTTTGGCACTCGTGGTGCATAGTACTAAACATTCAGCCCCCCCCTGGAAGACTCCGGTCTTTCAGCCATAGGCAAAGGTGCAATCTTCACCACTGGACGGACGTAGTCCCCGTATTGCGTGTGAACAGTGACGACTCAGCATCTTCTGTCGCTTCCCAGATGGATTTTTTTGATTCGTCCCAAAACCCATTTTGATGGAGGCAGATTGGGTTCCTTGAGGAGCACGATGTCATCTAGTTGGAGATTTGGATGTTGTTTCGTCCATTTGGGTCGATTCTGTAAAGACGTAAGATACTCCATGTGCCAGCGCTTCCAAAAGCCTTGCATGAGAGTCTGTAATAAATACCAGTTAGTACGAGGGCGAGTCAATAAGTCCGTGACTTTTTGAATTTCTGACCTCTTTACTGAAACAGCAACACTGCTCCTGTCAACAGGCATCTGTCAGTTGACTCCTGCCAAAATTTAAACTTGCTGCGTCAGTTAGTTTGTGTTTGACAGCTATTTTTATCAGACTACTCACTAATTTGAGGAGAAAAGTGAATTTCGTGTGCTTATTAAGCATTATTTCTTGCGAAAAAAAACCATTACCGAGACCAAGGCTAAGCTTGATAAATACTATGGGGACTCTGCACCATCGATTTCAATGGTAAAAAAGTGGTTTACTGAATTTCGTTGTGGCCGTACAAGCACTGAAGATGCCGAACGTCCTGGACGCCCAGTTGAGGTCTCTACACCCGAAACAATCGAAAAAAATCACGATATGGTGTTGGCCGACCGAAGTATGAAAGTGCGAGAGATTGTGGAAGCCGTAGGGATCTCGCAGGCCTCAGTGGTTTCAATTTTGAATGATCACTTGGGCATGAGAAAGCTTTCCGCAAGATGGGTGCCGCGTTTGCTCACAGTCGACCACAAACGCATGTGCAGTTGCCATGGCAAAAATCCATGAATTGGGCTATGAATTGCTCCCTCATCCACCCTATTCTCCAGATTTGGTTCCGAGGGACTACTTCTTGTTCCCAAACCTGAAGAAATGGCTTGGTAGAAAAAGATTTGACTCCAATGATGAAGTCATCTCGCAAACAAAGGCCTATTTTGAGGACCTCGACAAATAATTTTTTTTGGAAGGGATACAAAAATTGGAGAAGCGTTGGACAAAGTGTATAGAGCTCAAGGGAGACTACGTTGAAAAATAAAATTATTTTTTTATCAAAAAATCTGTGTTTTAATCCAAAAGTCACGGACTTATTGACCCGCCCTCGTATTGATTGAAATATTAGATTGAGAAAAATCTGGTTGTGGTAGAGCAGAATAGGATTCTCCAATCATGAAATGTGATGGAGTTAATGCTGTAGGTTCGAAGTCTGAGGTTTGCCACATCGGGCGTGAGTTAAGAAGGCTTTCAATTTGAGTTAGCAAAGTATACATCTCCTCATATGTAAGTTTGTTCTCACCAATGACGCGCTTGAGATGCATTTTGACGGACTTTACACCAGCTTCCCACAACCCGCCAAAGTGCGGAGCGGAAGGTGGTATAAATCTCCAGTTGATATGGTCCCTTGATAAGTGATTAACAATTATGTTCTGATGTTGTTGGTTTAGAAGAAGATTATGTAGTTCTCCGAGAATTCGTTTAGCTCCATGAAAGTTGGTTGCATTATCGGTCCATATTTCGATGGGCTTTCCACGCCGCGAGACGAACCGATCCAAAGCCAAAAGAAACGCGTTCGACGACAAATCACCGACCAATTCAATATGAATTCCTTTTGTGACGAAACATACAAATATGGCTATGTATGCTTTCACAAATTTCGGATTTCTACCGCGAGCTAAACGTATCGTTATGGGCCCCGCATAATCACAACCGACCTTGCTAAATGGGCGGGAAAATTTAACTCGTTCTGCGGGCAAGTTTCCCATAAGTTGATTAGCAGCTACTTTCCGTTGTTTTAAGCATATAACGCAGTCGTGGACCACCTTGCGAAGCAGATTTCGGCATCCTAGAATATAGTAGTTCTGTTGGAGTATAGGAAACATTAGAGACACCCCAGCATGTAAATGATACTTATGTACGTATTCCACCAAAAGTTTGGTTAAAGGGTGTGATTTACACAAAATTATGGGATGTTTTTCAGAGTAAGAAAGATCGGAGTGCTGTAAACGTCCACCGACCCGAAGCACATTCAAACTATCAACAAAGGGAGCTAACGAAATAAGTTTATTTCGCGAGGGGAGTTCCTTGCGTTGTTGGAGAGTTCCTATTTCAATTTTAAACGATGAACACTGAGCACTTTTTATTAACCGCGTTTTTGCATTTGAGATTTCTGGAGCAGATAGAGTTGGACTAGAATGGCGGTTGGTTTTTCGCGAAGAGTTTGTTATGAACCGTAAAATAAATGCTACAACACGCACAGATTTCATAAAATTAGATGAATTATAGATAATTTGTTCAAGAATATTATGTGGGATTATACTCCTATTGGATACAAATACCTGCACCTTCTGAGTTTTTCTTTCTTCCAATTGATCAATAGAAATGCCTTGTAAACTGTACCGCGATACCGGCCACTCATTAGATCGTTTATGAAGCCATGACGGACCCGTCCACCAAATTTCTGTTGAAGTTAAAGTTGATGGTGAAATCCCCCGTGATGCAACATCAGCCGGGTTGCATGAAGAACGTACGTGATTCCATTGTTTAAACGGAATTGAAGAGATTATTTCCGAGGTTCGATTACCAACGAACACTGACCATTTTTTTGGATGAGCAGATAGCCAATGCAGAACAATTGAAGAGTCGGTCCATGCGAAAACTTTGAGATCCTTCTCCTGTAATGAAATTTTGATTTTGGTAATGAGTTGAGTTAAAAGAAGAGCTCCACAAAGTTCTAAACGAGGGAGGGATAGAATTTTTATAGGAGCAACCCTGGTCTTAGCTGCTACCAATGATACGTTGATCATTCCGTTGGTATTGATGCTTCGACAGTAGACTACAGCTGCGTAGGCATCTAACGATGCATCGCAAAACGCATGTAACTCCATATTGGTTTTATTTGTCCAGATGATCCTGGGGATGGTAATGGCTTCGACTAGATGAAGCTCATCGCGTATGGCACTCCAACGTTTTGCAAGTTCCTGAAGAATTTCCTCGTCCCAATTTACATTTTCTCGCCACAAGTCCTGAAAAAAGATTTTAATGCCGACTATTACTGGTGCGAGGAATCCCAATGGATCAAATATCCGTGAGGCATCAGAAAGAATTTGACGTTTTGTACAGATAGTTTTGGTTGGAAGGGTGACTTTGTAGGAAAAGCAATCCTTTGATGGACACCAGTGTAACCCAAGTATTTTTACCATGTTGAAATCTTCGAAGGCAACTGGAGAAAGTTCCCGTTGATCCTCGGGCAGAGATAATAAAAGAGGCCAGCAATTTGTTGTCCATTTACGAAGGTTAAACCCCGCTGATTTTAATAGGTCAACCAGCTCGTTTCGAAGCATGATTACGTCTTCGACAGTATCAGCGCCCGTGATGACGTCGTCGACGTAAAAATCATTTAGGATGATTGATGAAGCTAGAGGATGTGTTTTCGCGGAATCGAGAGCGAGTTGCTTAAGGGTACGTACGGCCAAAAATGGAGCAGCAGAAGTTCCATAGGTTACTGTCAATAACCTGTAATGCTTAAGCCTTTGTTCTGGGCTATCACGCCAAACGATTCGTTGATAATGTGTGTGTGGTGGTGAAATCCAGACTTGTCGGTACATCTTCTCGATGTCCCCCGAAATGGTGTATAAATGACGACGAGCTCGAAGACATATTGCAAATATGTCGCGTTGTATGGTGGGGCCTACGAGAAGTGACTCATTTAAAGACGAATATGTAGTATTATTTGATTTAGCGGAGCCATCGAACACCACCCGTATTTTGGTAGTGGAACTATCACCTTTAAAAACCGCATGATGAGGTAGATAGTAATGGTTAATATTTTCAACAAGCTCAGTTGTTGGAATTTCCTTCATATGACCTAGCGATATATATTCCCTCAAGAAACGAGAATATTCAGATTTTAGATCAGGATTATGTAGAAATCTCCGCTCGATCGAATATAATCGGTTGAGAGCAATACGAAAAGAGTTACCGGCACTGAGATTAGAATCGGGTTTAAATGGCAGTTCCACCATATATTTGCCATCCGAATGACGACGGTGTGTTGAAGCAAAATGTTCTTCTGCCCTCTGTTCATCAAGCGATAATAATGTGTCATGATGCACCTCTTCGAGGCGCCAAAAACGTTCTAGATCGAAGTCCAGTGAGCGGTCTATTTGGGTACCGAACGTTTTGACTCCTAAACTAGAGGTTTGAGTTGCCTGTTGGAAGATACCTGCTACCACCCAGCCAAATATAGTTGGAATAAGGCTAGGAACACTTTCATCCTTTGGCCTCGATGGTCCGAGAATGATGTTAAAGACTTTGTCTGATCCAATCAGAACATCTATTGGGCCAGGCATATTAAAATTTGGATCAGCTAGTTCCATCGAAGAAAAGGCAGTGGGGTCAAGGTTGCTTTTAGAAGACTGTGGAAGCAATGATGTTAACTTAGAAATAATATAGCAATCTATATCAACATTGTCTGAGTTATAACACGAGTTCAAATTTAAAGTTACCAAGCCATTGGTAACACCGGCTGAAGTTGATGCGATTCCTACAATAGGAATCCGAGAATGTTTTCGAAAGAGTCCTAGGCGTTGTACAGTCCTTTCTGTCACAAATGAAACTTGCGACCCTGAATCCAGCAGCACACGAAGATTTTGATAAATTCCTTGCTTATCACGAGTTCTCACTACGGCAGTTGGAAGAAAAGTTGAAACACGATGTGTAAGTTCGAGGGAGTGGTTTGATTGTATTGAATCAACAAGATTTTCTGGCAATACCGATGAGTTGTGTGGCTGAATTTGGTTTTGTTGTGTTGACGAAACGAGTGGTATGTTTTGTGTAGGATGTACCAGTGTGTGGTGGCGAGATTTGCACATCTTACACCGAAAGTTCGAGTGGCATTTATTAGATGCGTGACCATGACGAAGGCAATTGAAGCAAAGCGATTTTTCTTTGACAAAATTGCGACGGACATTTATCCCGAGTGCAATGAAAGCTTGGCAAAACGGCAAGAGATGATCTTCTTTACATTTTGGGCAGCCTACCTTGGTTTCCACCATATGTGAACGTATGCTAGGCTGAGCCTTAAAACTTGGTTTAGAAGAACGAGACAGAGAAAGGCAAGATTCTAGGCAGCTGCAGCGATTTTCCAAAAAGTCAATGAATTGATGAATTGTGCTATTTTCATCTGAAGCCGGCTCTTCTGCCCAAGCCTGTTTTGTTTCATTGTCTAATTTCTGCAGTAAAATTAAAATAAGCCATGGATCCCTTGAAGTTGAATCCAAGGCATTTAAACCTCTGATGACCTCATCAGCTCCATCAGCGATTTTTCTCAAAAGAGTAATGTTTGTTGAGCTGGACGATGGTAACGAAAGGAAAGATTGAATAAACGACTGAATGATTAACTGTTTTTTCTCAAAACGTGCTTCTAATTTATCCCATGCTTCGATATAATTATTTTCCGAAATTTTTATATGTTTAATTAGGTTTGCAGCGTCTCCACTCAGAAATGATTTTAAATACTGGAACTTTTGAGTAGCAGTTATGGAAGGATTGCGGTCGATTGTTCCTGTAAACAGATCTTTGAAACCCGGCCAGTCTTTGTAATCACCATTAAAAGTTGGAATTACACACTCTGGAAGCTTAATAGATCTAGGATTGGCTGAACTCTTTTTTAACTGATTTAAAAATGAAGTTTGTTGGCTAGCTAACCTGTCTTCAATCGGGATTTGAGATGTGTCTTTACAATTTGAAGCCAGGTCAGTGGATTTTTCTCGAATTGCAGATGTAATAAGGGAGTGAGCTAAACAATATTTCTCTTCATATTCAGAGAATTCTGGATCAGGATCGACGAAGTCTGTTTCATCACAAAATTCGAGAAGCTTATCCTGCAGCGACACAAAATTAGCCCACGTTTCATTAAGGCGCACTAAATGGAATTCTAGCATTGCAATTGTAACAGAAGCAGACAAGGATTCTGCAAACGTTAAAGCCCTCGTAATGCCTCCTTTGGCATACCCAAATTTAACCTTAATTGTATTCATTTACACTTATGATATGTGGGAAAGATGCACAGGAAAAAAATTCAATCTACCACCACGAAAGAATTGGTTGAAAAAAACAACAAGTGTTCGAATTTTATATATAAACGATATGACGATATGTGTCCGAAATCGTTTTAAACGTATTTCACAAAAAGGTCTTTAAATATTCATGCATCTACTCACTACTCAAGATTTAATATTGTACATGCAGCATACGTTCATCAAAAAAAAATTAAATTATAGTTCAATCGTTTAATTCACGAATCACTGATCAAAATTAATTCGGCTGTTAGAAGGACCATTAAATGTTTGGGAATGGACTGTATTTTGTTTGAATTTTTTCTTTTGTGTATTGTTAATTAAAAGATGAATAAATGTTGTGTGATGTGTGATATAAATGTTTAATTGAGCAAATTTATTTAATGAACAATTAGATAATGTATGAATGTTTTAATGTTATTGTAAGTAAATAGAAACAATTTTTATGTTACCAAAATGCGTCCAAACTCGACGACGGTTGTGAAAAGAAGAGAGTGAAATTAAGTTACAAAAATGTATCAAGCAATTAAGAAAGCGAATGTAATGAGAAACAATGCAAAAAAACTAACGTTAGATTCTGAGTTGAATTACATCTTAATCGATCATTTTGAGATCAATAGAGAGCAAAATTTATCCATCATTAATCATTATTATAAAATAGTGTAATGTGCATTTGTTTGGCACTCGTGGTGCATAGTACTAAACACTAGCCAAAAAGTCGTTTTTTGGCGTTCATGTGGTGTGTTGCTCCACGCAGCACATTGAAAGATTTCCACGAAGGAGTCAACTTCGATTTCAAGTTTAAGTGGTGATCTTATTGAAACGTTTAATTGCACGTTATCTTCGATTTCTTTCTTGAATCCTTCCAAATTGGTATTTCTTCCAGTTAGTCGAAGCGGAACTTGTCTTTTAATGAGCGTGTCACTCATTGTCAGTAAGACTGGAGAATGGTCGGAGGAAAGATCGAAGGAATTTACCTTTTTGGAAAACACATCTTGAGCCCCAGAAAGTTTGTTTAGCATTAAAGTTACCGCCAATTATAAAAGCAGATCCAAACGAAATAAATATATTCTTGATAGTACTCGTATCTTTTGTGACCTTGGATCGTGGAGGGAAGTAAATGGCTGAAATAGTAAAGGAATTGCATTCGGTTTTTACGAATACGGCAATTAGTTGCACAGGCTCGAGCTCTATTTTTATATCTTCGTTATGCTCGATCGTCTTTTTGATATATAAGGAGCATTCGCCTCTAGCATTTCCCGATGGGTGATACGCTTAGTAATCCTTAAAACCCCTTATTCTTGCGCGTGACCCATTTTTCAAGTGGGTTTCGGATATTAAACAAACGTCAATATCTTTGATATTAGGGAATAGCACTCATTAATTGAGTTTGTCTAAAATGACGTTAGCGTTTCAAGTAAATAATTTTAGTTTTCCTTTCTCCATTGTTGTTCCATTGTTTTTCCGCTCGAATTTCGCGAGTATAATGGAAAATTCTTGCAATGAAGAGTCCCCTGATTCATCGGCTCTTTTAAAATTTAGTTTTGTGGCTTGGGCATATGTTAGATTGCAATTCAGACATTTTCACCTTAATGTTTTTAATAACAGAGACATTTAGTTTTTCTTTTGTTTCCGTCATTTTATCGAGTGTTTGCTTTTTTCGGTGCACAGTTTGAGGGTTCGTTTTGCGCCTTGAGAAACTTATCTCGTATGTTTTGCAGCTCTCTGGCTACTTCACGTCCTCGGAAATTAGCTACATGTTTCCCTTTACAGTTGACACAGATCGCAGGGGTTTGTCTGCTTACATCACAATCCTTTGAAAGATGAGTTCCTGCGTATTTGACGCAACGCGGTTCTTTTTGGCAATACGCTTGCGTGTGGTTAAATCCCTGACAACGTTTGCACTGCGGAATTGATTTTGTGTTTTAACGCGAAGGCTCAATTTTAGTGACGATATTGAGGATTGCATTTATGTTGTATATTTTTTTGACATTCTCTGTTTTTTCGAATGTTAGCATGGAAAGAGGGAGGCGACGTTTTACCGTTACTTCCTTCCCTTCTTATTTCTTTTTTTCACGCTTTTCAATGTTTACTGCGTCAACGATTTTGAATCCCTTGACCAGCAGTTCACTAACGATATCCTCTTTTAGACAAGACGGATGAAGTCCTCTGGCAACCACACGTATTGGCCTTTCGCATTTATTCTCGAAAGTGTACCATTGGATTTTTTCTGTACTTAACTTCCGAGACAGTAGGCGATAGTTGTCAGCGTCCTTGACGTCAACTTTCCAAACGTTGTTGTTGCGCGATGTTTGGCAGTTTGGCAGTTTTTTTTAAATCTGCAATCCAGGTATCGTGAATTGACGGAGGTGGTCGTTATTTCTTTATCTGGTTTATATCGGGAACTATTTCTATTTTGTCGTTTTTTTCCGGCTTATCTCCAATCACTCCACGTTGAGCGGTCATTTTGGGAGATGAACCGACTTTTCGTTTTTTACCAGGCCGTCTTTGCAAAATCCAATCGGTTTCGCGCCCTCAACAGACATTTTTTCATTTTCGGTGGCAACGTCATAGATCTTGTCCATGGCTTTGAGTTTTTCCAACTCTTTTCTCCATTTTGGTTAGCCTGGATCAAAGTTCCATATTTTCTTCATTCAGGCTATTTTCTTTCGCTGTGGTCCATTGTTCATGTACTGACGTTTTCGGTGTAGTTGGACTTCTTATATGTATTTCATTTATGTAAGACCTAGGTGGTGGAGATCTCAAAACCCGCGAACTCTTTTCGAACGGGTACATAAGATGCAATAAGTGGCTCGCCCCAGAATCCATCGAGCCGACCTCTAAAGAGGGTGGATTTTTCAGCAAAGCTGGTCTGCCACCTGAGGTATTAATACTTTTTGTTTTGTTCATTGCATTTTTTTGTATACTCCACGCGCTCGGTATACAGAAGGTGGATTTTAGTCGCCTCTTACGACAGGCATGCCTTTAACTTTAGGTGGCGCTACAGTCCGGGGTGGACCTGGGCCTCAGTCAACAAGCTTCTCCAGCTAGCTCGATCCCTGGCTAGCTGTCTCCAGTTTCGCACGCTAAGTTGGCTGAGGTCCTCCTCCACTTGCGTGCGCCACCTGAGTCTTGGCTTTCCTCTACTGCGCTGTCCCTCGGGGGCGGATTCGAAGACTTTTCGAACCGGAGCATTGGTCTCCATGCGCTTCACATGACCCAGCCATCTCAGTCTTTGGATCATCACTCTTCTGGCTAGGTCCATGTCGCTCTACAGTCCATACAGTTCGTCGTTGTGTCTCTTCCTCCACTCACCGTCAATGCAGACGGGACCGAAGATCGCCCATTTTCGACGCTTCCGTCTCAATACTCGCGAAAGGTCCACTGACATCACGCTGCTTTCTCCCGATTATGTTAATATCGTCGGCGTTTGCGAGTAGTTGGCCGGACTTTTGAAAGATAGTGTCTCTTGTGTTTGCTTGTGAGTTTTGCACTATTCTTTCAAGTACGATGTTGAAAAAATCGCATGACAGCGCATCGCCTTGTCTAAATCCTTTCTGGACATCAAAGGTCTCGGTGAGATCTTTACCGACCTTGATGGAGCAGCGTGCATTCTCCATCGTCATCCTGCACAGACGGACGAGTTTGGCAGGGATGCCAAAACTAGACATTGCTCTATATAGCCCGTCTCTATAGATGCTGTCATACGCGGCCTTAAAATCGATGAATAGGTGGTGGGTATCGATCTGAAGCTCATGGGTCTTCTCCAAGATCTGCCGTAGTGTGAATATCTGGTCGATGGTGGACTTTCCTGGCCTGAAGCCACACTGATATGGACCTATCAGGTTGTTGACAAACGGCTTCAGGCGTTCACACAATATGGCGGATAAGATCTTATATGCGATGTTAAGGAGACTGATGCCTCTGTAGTTGGCGCAGTTCAGAGGGTCTCCTTTCTTGAGAATTGGACAAACAATGCTGAGGTTCCATTCATCGGGCATACTTTCGTCCGACCATATTTTACAGATAAGTTGGTGTATGCTCCTTACCAAGTCATCGCCTGCCGCTTTGAAGAGCTCGGCAGTCAGGCCATCCGCTCCAGCAGCTTTGTTGGACTTAAGCTTCGATATGGCTATCTTCACATCATCCAGGTCGGGTGGACGGAATTGTTGGTCATCATCGTCCAGGTTGAAAGGTTGATTCTGCCTGACAGCGGTGTTTGGTCCGTCATCGCCGTTATACAGTCTGCAGATATGGTCTTTCCATATTCTCAGCATCGACTGCGATTCTACTACGATGTTCCCTTGTTCATCTCTACAGGCTTCGGTTCGGGGTTTGTTTCCGCGGCATGTTATTTTTACCTTTTGGTAAAACTTCCGAACCTCATTCCTGGAGTAGCATCTCTCAATTTCCTCGATCGCGCGCTTCTCATGCTCTTTCTTCTTCCTCCTGAGAAGCCGGTGCTCGTCTCTCCTCTTCCGCTCATAGAGCTCATGAGCAGCTCTGGTCTTTCTAAGCAGCGCCGCGTTATATGCATCTTGCTTAGCTGCATGTGCTTGCCGGCATTCATCATCGAACCAGGGGTTTCGTTGTGGTGGACGAGTGAAACCCAGCACATCAGAAGCGGCATCTCTGATGGCGTTTTGGCAGTGTTTCCAATGGTCTTCGATGCTTGATGCTGGCGGCATTGGACCTCTTAAGAGATTAAGAGACACTCGATCGGAGAAGGACTTGGCGATCTCTTGCGATTGTAGCCGTCTGACGTCGAATTTTCTCACAGCATTAGTTTGTCTTGGCGTAGTTTGGGATATCCGCAACCGTACCTTGGCTACAACAAGGTAATGGTCCGAGTCGATGTTGGCTCCTCGGAACGAACGGACATCCATAATGCTGGAGGAGTGACTTGCGTCGATCGCAATGTGATCAATCTGGTTGACTGTTGATTGATCAGGAGTTCTCCAAGTCCCCTTGTGTATGTCGAGATGTGGGAACCGCGTGCTAGCCACGACAATGTTTCGCCCCGCCGCAAAGTCGATTAGCCTGAATCCGTTATCGGAGGTGGTGTTGTGCAGGCTATATTTTCCGATTGTTCCACCAAAGATACCTTCTCTTCCTAGCTTTGCATTAAAATCACCGAGGACAATTTTAATGTCATAGCTAGGGCATTGCTCGTAGGTCTTGTTGAGGAGCTCGTAGAAGGCATCCTTGGTGTCGTCATATTTCTCCTCTGTGGGGGCACGCGCGCATATGAGTCTTATGTTGGCGAATTTAGCCTTGATGCGGATTGCTACGAGGCGCTCGCTCACATGCCGGAAGCTGAGGACTTCTCGTCTTAGTCTGCCTCCGACAACAAATCCGCATCCAAATAAGCGCTGCTTTTGCCGTCGATAGCAATTGCCGGAGTAGATGTCGCAGTTTTTCATCTTCTTTTTGTCCGGCCCATCCCATCGCATTTCTTGGATGGCGGTTATGTCTGCTTTGCAGCAGTCTAGGGCCTCCGCTAGTTGCTCGGCTGCACGTGGTCTATTAAGGGATCTAACATTCCAAGTGCATATCCGACAGGCATGCCTACCTCTGGTATATTCTAACCCCTATCCGAAGGGGTAGGGAGGAAGAGGGAGGCAAAACTATATATTTATGAACATTCAAGGATCCCAGGTGTTATCATGTGCATAGATGGTACACAATAAAAATTGCAAAACCGCAAGGAGAAAATACATATTAATTTTCAACAGAAAAACGGTATATAGTCTTAAGGTGATGATAGTAAGTAAACAATATAAATATTTTGATTACTTTTTTAAAAGCTTTATTTTTCAGATATGTGATCTGATCATAACTTGGGGATTAGGTGTATAATCGCAAGATACCCTGGGCCCAGCCATGACTAATAAGGAGTAAAAATTGCGTACTGAAACTTAAAATAAATCAAACTTAGCAATACTAGCAACTCAGCTTTTTAACGTTGCATTCACTTTCATTGATTCTTATTCCAGAAGTTTCCTCTTAATCTTATTTTTTCTTTAGCGATTTGTTCCATTCGCTCATTGTGCCTCTTTTTTTCATCCATGATGATGATTTTGTTGTTATGATTTTATTTTATTTGGGAATCATTGAGCCGATCGATTATCATGTATTATAATTCGAATCTGAAGAACAATTTTAATCACATCAATAAAACATGCATTAAACAATGTATGTACTCATTTAATACTATAGACTACACTTGATCGCACACATGCTTAGTTAACGTTAAATAAATTAACTTAAAGGAGCATTTGCCAATGATTTAGTTCAAACATCTCATTCAATTCATACTACATCAACTTTCCAAGAGCTGAATTATTCTAAAACCTTTTTTCTACTCCGATATTTCCTTGCAAGGAGGTCCCAAAATATTCAGCTCTTGCTGCAAATTGCACCAAAACTTTTGGACAAACTCCGGACCCTTTTTGACGATGTTTGGATTCCTTTCATTAAATTCATCAACGCCTGTAAATGTTGACGAGTTGTTTGTCTATCAACCAACTTCAGACTGCTATAATTGCCAAACCGTTCATGACAGTGATCTCAAATTTTGACACACGACAGATAATTTTATTATTTACAAGCTTTTTAAACGATTTGCGTCTCAGTTGTGTTGAAAAATTTTTATCCGCGATGGAATTCAAACGTGATAGTGTGATTGCTTTATATTTGGCTGGAAAACCAGAAGTAGCTATCGTTAGAGCCCTCCAGCACCTCAAAGTGGATAAATCATTTCTGCCTCGAACCATAGCTCGTTACCATGATACTGGCAGCGTTGCAAAACGCCATGGAGGTGGTCATAAAAAAACACCAACATCGGTAGAAATGGTTCGGAAAGTGAAGGCTCGAATTGAGCGAAATCCGCGTTGAAGTGGAAGAAAAATGGGCCGTGAGCTCAACATGCAACACATACTGAAAAATGAGCTTGGGCTCAAGCCAGTGAAGTTCCAAAAAGCACACGATCTTACACCGCAACAGAAAAAAGTTAGAGTCGAAAGACCGAAGGAGTTGCTACGCTCTCACGACGAAAGTGGTGAGTTGCCGAATTTGGTTTTTCCCGATGAGTCGCCATTTTTTATCGAGCAATATGTCAACAAACAAAATGACCGAGTTTGCTTTGCAAAGAGGTCCTTCGAAAATTTACACCTTCGGACGGCCACCAGAAAACAGGTAGCACCGATGGCGATGGTTTGGGCCGCCATAACCGCCGATGGTCGCTCTCCGCTGGTATTTTTAGACCGTGGCGCCAAAATTAATGCGAACGTACACCGTGAAACTGTCTTTTAGGCAGTATTGAAGCCTTGGGCAAGCAATCATTTCGATCAGAGACCGTGGACATTTCAACAAGACTCGGCACCGTCTCACAAGGCGCGCGTCAACCAAGGTTGGTTAAAAAACAATGTTCCACACTTCATTTCTTCGACACAATGGATTGCAAATTCTCCGGATGCAAATCCGTTGGATTTCTTTGTCTAGAGTATTTTGAAGGCGAAGGTTGGCACTAAAAAATACCAAAGTTTGGACCACCTCAAACAAGCACTTCGCCGGGAATGGGCCAAAATTCCGCAGAGCCACTTGCCTGCAGCGTGCGATGCTTTCTTCGGCCGTCTCATGGCCATTATTCGCGCCAAAAGTGGACATATTGAAAGCTTCTGATACAATTTGAAAATTGATGTATTTTCCAACATTTTTTGCTTTGGTACAATAAAATTTATCAAAAAATAAAAAAAATTATAGCATTATAAAAAGTTGGAGTTCGAGTCAGCCACTCTGTAGATTGCGGATCGAATGCGTTTTCAATAATGGCTGGTGTTTGCACTTCTTTACCGACATTTAATCACTCGCGCTTTCAATAATAGCAAAACACAGAAAGTGACAGATTCGCCCGCCGCATGCCATTTGTCTGCCCTAATTTCGAGTAAAGCTTGTCGAAAAACCCCTGAAAGTTGCGAAAATTTAATGCACCGTTTGTCAACTTTCATGTCACAAAATCCAAAAAGTGTGGCAATTTTAAAAGAGTTTCAACAATTCTTTCATGGGGACCAACAAAACCTATCTATGCAACCCTGCATTGGAAGAATTGCAGTGGAACTGATACTCGTAGCAAAACTTAAAGCTATTTTTATTTTCCGAAATATGTCTTGAAGTTATTTTGTGAGTTTTTAAGGGCGTGAGATTCTAATACATATATTTGCGAAAGAATCTAAAATCTAATCGAAGATTTTATTTCATTAGGTCTTCTTCTATTAGAAGATAATAAGGAACATTAACTGCCTTTAAGTGAGACGTACTTCGGACAAGAATGTTTGCGATTCATAAAATCTACCTTAAACGAAAATGAGGCGAAAAGACTTCCACTAAATAATAGAATTCAATACAAGCTTGAACTGCTGAATCCAAATGTAGCTCTGAACATTGAAAATATGAAAAATTGTTTGTGCAGCAGATTGATTGACTTAACAGATAAAGTTATTGGCTTAAACAAATTTAAGGTAGATGATGAATACAGGGAACTATATTCTTCTTTGGAGGGAACTCTATTTTTCTATTACGAAACCTTAGAGTCGACGAACTTTGGAAGCATATTTCTGAAATAAATCAAGTTGATAGGAGAGATTGTTTTCCGAATCTAATCGAATTTGTTAAATATTGCCTTTGTTTGCCTCATACAAAATAAATAACAAAAAAAGAAATCCCATGGGCAATGAATCTTTAAACGCAATATGTGTTGTGAGATCATCATTTAAAAAGGTAATGTTCCCAAAATTGAGCATTTCAAACTTATGACGAAAACATTGTACTCGTCTTCTTATGTTTAGAGTGTATTGATCTAACATTACATTTTTTTTGTTATAAGACACATCACTAGGTGCCAAAACGGGCCCACCCCGATCCCTGTGGGACCAGTTGAATTTAACTTCAAGTGTAAACATCAACAATCTCCCTGGTAAAACAACCATTTTCTCTACAAAAGCCAAGAAGCCCTTTGAAATTCGTGCCGCCTACTTCCTCTAAGTTTTCGAAAAAGTGTTTTCGTAAGAATTTCCTTCGGCTACGTGATGTTGCCTCACATTCACCTTGTAGATCACCACAGAATCTACAAATGTCTATATTTGCGTGTTTCAGCAGAAGACAGTGTCCTGCCAGGATTCCTATTAGCGTCCTATGCGTATCCCTTTTCATTTTAATCAGCTTTCTACATCTTTTACCACCGAGAAGTGGAGCCATAGAGCCTTGGATACCCTATGATCTCCCAGATTTGACCACCTTATGTTGGCAGTGCTTATTTTTTTTTTCTTGATAGTGCCCCTAACTGTGCAAGCTCGTCCGCTTGTTGATTTCCTTGTATACCGCAGTGTCCTAGCACTCAGCACAGTCACACCCAGAATGCATAATGCTTTGAGCGTTGTGCGACAGCCCCTGATTGTATCAGAGTTGATGTTGATTTCATTGCCTTAAAAGCGGCCTGTCTGTCGATGTAGACAGCGATATCTCTACCGGATGCCGATCCCATCTGAATCCACTCAGCCGCTCTGAGGACAGCCAGAACCGCTGACTGGAAGACACTACTAGTGTCCGGTAGCCTTATGGATACTCAGGGTCTTCCGAGAAGATACCGGAACCTCTTCCCTCCTCTCTCTTCAAAAAATCTGTGAAAACTGCATTTTCATTTGGCCTGATAACTGCATTTTCTTGCCAGTTCTTCGTCTCCGGATATATTATATCATACGGAATGTCGAAATCGATTAAGGAAGGGATTTCATCCATTTTAATGGTATTGCCTGGCAGTAGCTCCCCTAGGATCGTGCCGTGTCCGAAGCTACTGCTTTTAAAAAGACCCAGATTAATGAGTCGAATCGCACTGTTGCCAGCAAGTTTTTTTTATCTGTAAGTCAAGCGGTGTTAGGTGCAGAAAAGTGTCCATTGCTGTCTTAGATGTGGTACGGCGCTCACCTGTAATAGCTATGGAAGCCGTTCTCTGAACCGCCGCTAATTTTCCGTAGACCACTTTCTTATTTGTTGCTTTCCACCATACTATTGCGCCATACTATATGTCACCACCACCGTATATAGCTAATTCACTAAAGCAGATCTTAGATCTTGCGAATTTGAGTGATAAAAATACTTGCAATAGAATTTTTAACCGGAGCAGCCTAGATACACGTCCTTCACTCGAACGTATCACTCAGTCATCGATTGCAAAGGTTTTTTGAAAATGGGAAATCATACTTCCCAGATTTAAAAAAAACGACCTTAATAGCAGGAACCCACAACTAACCTCAAACCTTCGGATACAGTGGTCGTGAAAGAGGTAGTCCATTTACAACAAAAATATATAATCTTATCCAATCGAACAAACACACACTGAAATGGGCAAAGTTGAAGAACTCAGATAGGTAGAATTACTTCCTGATTGAGAATTGGTTCTCGATACCTCTTTGTGCCATTGTCGATACTAAACTGAAAAAGTTTCTGCACGCGTTAACTAGTGAAACGTTAGATACAATATTTCGACTAATTGCAATAATACCGTTCCAAAGTAAATAGATTAGGGTGAGATATTTTTAGATTTGTGTGTACATAAAAGCGTTTCTTAAAGTCAAAACACCTTTTATTTGATCAAATGTCTTTTTGTGCTGTGTAAACACACACAATCTGCGAATTTTTTTTGCCACAATATTTTGCGAATTCATCTATAAAAAGAGCTGCGATTTTCTCCGGACTAGTAGCCGAAGCTTGTTAAGATGGTATCGAAGACAGTCTTATTTGTGTGCATTTGCGTTTGTGCCATAGCACTTTGTCAGGAAACTGAAGCTCGAAGGAGGAGAAGACTACGTCGTCCTCTTCGTACTTTCACTCGTACAAGTTATTGGCCAGGAAAGGGTGTAACAACAACTCCTACGACAACAACTCCTACGACAACAACACCACCTACAACATCACCGACAACAACACCACCAACAACAACACCAACAACAACACCACCAACAACAACACCTACAACAACACCACCAACAACAACACCACCTACAACATCACCGACAACAACACCACCAACAACAACACCAACAACAACACCACCAACAACAACACCAACAACACCACCAACAACATCACCAACAACACCACCAACAACAACACCAACAACACCACCAACAACAACACCAACAACACCACCAACAACATCACCAACAACACCACCAACAACATCACCAACAACACCACCCACAACTGGTTAGAAATCCGAAAAGGACCAATAAAATATTTGAGTTCAAGCTTGGTCAGTGCAAGGACTCGTTAAGAAAGGGACCTCCAATGGATTCCTTTTTAAATTTTCTTAAATATGAAAAATAAATTTTTTCTTGCAGCAAAATATCAAGAATTTGTAATTACTTCAACTTTTATCTTAATTCAGATATTGGTACTGGCTTTGGTGTATTATATCTGTACAGACGCAGACGGTTCAATTCAGTATATAGCCAGACTGTTTGGAAGAACCGTCGCGCCACCTACATAGACCGACCAGGCCTGTGAAGACAGAAAAAGACTAATCTTTTCCAAAGGTCAAATTCAACTCCTTCCCAGCCTCTGGATTAAGCAATTCTCTATGTATTTTGGATCACATTGTTAGCAAGACCAAGAGTTTGATGGTTTTGTTTTATTAGAGCGATCCAAATATTTCCTGTTCGATCTCTTCTCCGAACCTTACCATCGGCTGTAATTTAAGCTTCTTTTGCCAGCTTTTTTGCTCGGATTGAAGTTGATCCATCCTCGGTTTCTTAATACTGAGTATTCGCGCTCTTCTTATCGAATTATTCTGTCATAATCTTTGACACATCTAACATTTTCACCTTCAAAATTCGGGTATTTAAAAGCTGAACGGGTTTTGTTTCAAAAAACCGCAGTGTTATTTCGACGGTACTGCATCGCAATTCGCTGGAATGAAAAATCTTGTACGGCATTTACAAATAACGGTCCTGGTACACAGTTATTTGCTCCTCCAAATTTAATGTCAGATTTTCAGTTGTGTCGGTATTGGAACTTAGCACTGAATCGCCTTTTGAATCGATATGTCCCTATCATATATTTTTATAGTATGCAGCGTTTCACCGATCTGTAGCTGCTATAGTTTTTCGTGTCGCTTCCGCCGTTTATAATGAAAAAAAAAATTCTCCTTTTATTGCCTTTCAACATTTTCATTGAACAAGATGGATTATAGTAAACCAAAGATTTCCGACAAACTTTAAAAAACGCCACTGGTTCCTAATTTTTAGTGCCGCGATAACAGGGGCATCCATAAAATCTACCATTTTACTTTTTGCGCGACAGCGTGATTCGAAATAAGATGTCCCTGCCCATTTTCCATACACAAATTATAACGATTGAATCTCTTTCGAGTTTTTTTCTTCACTGTGCCGCAATCTCTAAAATAAAGCCCGTTTGGCCGCGCTTCGATATTTCACTTCCTTTTATTGTTCTTCTTAGGAATATATGTGCTGAGAGTTCTTCTTCTGATTTCTGATTCAATTTCTCTACTGCTATCGCGTTTTTGAAGCATTCATAGTTATTATGCAAGTTTTGTTATTTCCGCTGTGTTTGATCAATTTTTAAAGGACTCACCTTTTCTCCTTTATTGGCTCATCGTTTCACCACCACGTTTTTCCATTTATGCGGCTTTTTGAATCGCCGAGCAGTGTTTTTGTACCTTATTTCGTCGAAGTCGTTCAACATACTCGTAACATGAGCGTTAAGTTGTTCCTCTCGGTCTATTTTGGAACCATTCTTTCATATGAAACCCCCAGATATGGCTAGGTGCTAGTTTTCTTCAGTTTCTTTACGAAAAATTCTGCCTGAAAAAGTTTTATGTAATTTCACTTTCAAGTTAAAGTAGCAGACACTGTTTTTCGACATTCAGCAACTTGGTTTGAAAGCACAGATAAGAATGGAATAATTTCACGTCCTTGAAATACGTTTTCTTGTTCGAAATTTTTCCCGTAAGAGCTTCATCCCTTAAGAATGGCAGTGAAGTCGGTGTAATTGCAACCGATTTTAGCAAGGCCTTCGATAAAATCTCCCATCGATTAATACTCGTCGAATTGTCTGGTCTCTACTGTTAAAATGGATATCCTCTAACGTGGAACACCGTTTCTATAGATTTCGTTTTAGGTCAGCCTATTCGGTTCTATTTGTGGCTATCTCTGGAGTTTCACAAGGCAGCCATCTAGGTCCTCTTCTTTTTATATAAACTATAAACAATCTCGATTGGTTTATCAAACACTCGTCTGTCTCCATTTGTGCCGACAATACCAAATTTTTCAAAACCATTTCCTTACCACATGACCCCTTTCGCCTTCAACAGGACTCTGATAAATTTTCGGTCTGGTGCCTCAAAAATTATTTAGAACTTTATATAGTCTAGGAGCAACAAGAAAATTACTTTTTCTTCATCTAATGCTTGTCGTATATCGTCAGTAACACTCAACAGGGCGGTTGTACAGCTGTGTTTCGCACGAAAACCAGATTGCTTTGGTGTGAGAATTCTATTATTTTTAAGATATGTGCTCATCTGTTTTTGCATTGAAATTTGTCTAAACTCATCAGCTTTAGAACTTTTGGGAATAGGTATAATTTTCGCCAACTTCCACTGAGTAGGTTACTCTCCTTTTGTCAAAATAGTGTTAAAAATTAAGGTGATAAAAGACAATATGATTGATAAGAGTAGCTTTAGAAATACGGGGTGTATTTTGTCTAACCCAATGAAAGTATACTTTCTACCACATCAGCACTATTGAGCGATCTAAATCCAAAACTATTAACACTTTGATGACGAACAGCCAGGCTCGACAAATGTTCAGTCACACCTAACGCGGACGAGAAGGGCCGAGACAAAAAATTCCGGTTTAGCGAATTGCAATCAATGCTGTCACTACTATCTGCCAAATTACACTTTGCCTTGCCAATACCTACGTCGCGTAAATTTTTCCACAGCTGTCGACCACTTAAGCAGGTGTTCAGCTTGCTCGCATACACACGTGATTTTGCGGAACGGATCTCCGTAACAACTTTGTTGCGAAATGAGCAGTACATTTGCCGAAGCTCTGGAAGTCTATATCTCTTCCAACTGTTGTAAGCTTAAGGAACGTATTTGGCTGGTAAACCATGGATCACTTTTGTCCTTGATGGTCTTGCTTCTCAAGGATACGTGTGTGTCATAGAGATTTAAAATATTTGTATTTAAGAATTCGACTTGCTCACCGGACGACGACATGTAAAAAATGTTATCCCAACATACGTTTCTACTATTCGTTTCCAACAGGTTATTATCTATGTGTCGAAAATCTCGATACTCAAGAGTTTGAATGGCATAATTGATGTTAAAATTAAAAGTAAGAAAAATTAAATCATGTTTTGAAGCAGAAAGTTGGTCGTATAAGCAGACTTTGCTTAAATCACTCACAAGAAATAAATCTAAAAGCGTCGGTGTGCCGCCGGAAAGGTGAGTGGGAATACTAACATTTGCTGGTATTAGGTTGAACATTCTCATACTACTGGTCAATAAATTAGACGTTAGGAGATTGCTGTTGAAGTCTCCACAAAGAATTATATTAGACGAAGTCATATATATGTATATATTTCCTCCAAAAGAGTTAGAAAGGGAAACATGTTAATATATTGGTTGGGCATATATATTGCACCTATTAAAATTCTACCTTCATCACCTATCAAATCATTGAATAAATATTCTATCTCACTGTCTGATGAGGATGAACACTTTGGCTTACGCTTGATTGAATTCCGGCCATATGTATATTGCAACAACACCACCACTACGGAATTTCCTATCAGAACGATAGACATGATTACCCATAACGCAGCAGGAATTTCCTATCAGAACTATAGACATGATTACCCATAACGCAGCAGGAAGTAACACTTAAATCACTCGCAAACCATGTTTCAGAGACACAGATAACGTCCACATTAGAACCCTCAAATAAATCGCGAAATACGTCAATTTTTGGTAACAAACTTTGAGCGTTAATATGGCAAACCCGAAGGCCATTTCGCTGGCTACTTAGAACTCGAATCATAGACTGCAGTGTTCGGTCTGAATTCTGGTGATTATTTGCCATCGTATTACGAGAGAAAAGAAAAATAGAATAAATAATTGCTGCACAATAAGATGAAAAAGAATTACAAAAAAAAAGAACAAATACTACAAGTTTAATACAATTAATTCCCAAAATCAAATTCAATTAAATTTCATTCTAAATTCAAACAGCAAAATAATATACTACTCGTGGAAATTATATTAATTATGTTCCATCTGTAGACTGGCAACTTCTTCTAAGCTCTCGATGCAGTCAACTAAACAGCTGATTGGTCTGGATGACGTTTCACAAATACAGCTCCTCGTGTAGTAAACACAGATTAAAGTTGTTTACATATTTTCAAGTGCAAAGCGTGTTAGAGAAGGGATTGGTTATTGTGTGATAAACTCTCCCGTATGTACAGTCCGTTTGATAAGATCGTATACGGCAAAACTCGTTTATGAAAACCGGTTTGGAAGTGGCATTTGCATCAGCAGATAAAAAAATACTTCTGCTAAGATGCTTTGAATAAAAAAATTTAAGAGTGTTCAATTTTTGTCAGAGACGGAATTATTTTAAAATGAGTGTCGCGTTTGCATCACGTTATGAAGCAGTATTCTTGTGCACGCATCCAAAAATGTTATGCGGAGCAGCTGCTAAATACATGAAAAAGTCAAAAGCATTTGTTAGCAAGTGGGTGCACCATTATTCCCAAGTTAAAAATGGGGATGATTTGCCGGATCGTGGGTCTACGCCAAAAACAACAAAAAAGCAGATCAAAATGATTCTACACGTGTTTGAAGAAAATCCTCTTCCATCGTTACGTGGTGGACAAGGGATTTTACGTAAAAGGGGTCTAAATGTGTGTTGTGATACGATACGAAGACGTTTACTAGCCAATAATGTAAAATTTCGAAGCACAATAAAGAAACCACTTCTGTCAAAGAAACACGTAGAAAAACGTCTCAGTTGGGCCAAGGAGAATTTGGACAGAGTTTGGAACAACGTTATTTTTTCGGATGAAGCTTTTTTCTGGGCATGATATCCACTTACTCATATCTGGTGTACACAATCCAATAAACTAATCCGGAGGACCGTCAAACACCCGGCAAAGGTGCACATTAGGGGATGCTTCTCAAAACAAGGATTTGGCAATTTGTTCATGTTTAAAAATAACTTAAACACACCCAACGTGGTCAAAATTTATAAAAAGGCTTTATTACCATCTGCCCAAAGGTGGTTTAAAAGAAGGAATGAGAATTGGTTACTGCAAGAAGATAATGACCCGAAACATCGCAGTCGTTTGTGCAGTGCGTGGAAACAAGAAATGACGTCGATGTTTTAGATTGGCCATCACAGTCGCCGGATGCAAATCCCATTGAAAATGTTTGGGCATTCATGAAGCTTAAGCTCCAAGGAAAGAAGATCTCGACGGTCAAACAATTATCACGAAAAATACGAGTTTTATGGAGATCTTTGTCTCAAGATTATGCTATAAGATTAGTAGAGAGCATGCCTCGAAGACTCCAAACAATTATTGAGAATGGAGGAGAGTGGACAACATATTAATTGAAAAGCATTCAAGTAAATAAACAAAATAAACCAGTACAATTGATTTTTTTTTTATTATTATATGTTTTTCTTTAATTTTTGCCGTATACGATCTTATCAAACGGATTGTAAATATTCGTCGATGTCGTGGTATCAAAGCCGATATCTTTTAGGCAAAGTGGTTGATTGCTATTTTTACGATAGATCGCGTTAGATGTTAATACGTAGTTTTTATCGTATGGTGAATTAAATTTTAGCATTACAGCAGAATTGTGTGAATCGTTTTTCTGATGAATACGGTAAATATTACTTAGTGCTGGAGGTTTAATACCAATTATCGTACGAGTTTAGCGTTATCCTCATTTCTTTAAGTTCCGCGGTATTGTGTTCATTTCTGAGAGGTCATTTGTTTTATCAGAAAGAAGTGATTGTAAGTTACGAGTATTTGTTTCTGTGCTGGTTTGAAATGTTTGTTGTTTTCTCCAGAAATTTGAGTTCTCTTCCACCTTGTCTTTTCGTCGACAAATTGAACACTATCGGATGTGTCTGCCACCGTTGCTTAGCCTCTGCGTTCTTCTTCTTCTAAAAGTCATGAGCCTCAATTGCTATACAAAACTTTTCAAAATCTTCAGGCAGCGAATTCAAAACCATTATGCATAGTAATTCCTTTGGCATAATTATGACAGCTTCTTTCAATGCATCATAGCAGTTTTGAAACTCCTTCAAATGTTCAGTCATACTATAGATTGGTCTTTCCCCTTTTTCATTTAAAAAAGGCGACGGTAAAGAACTACTTCCCTGGCGGGAACCTTTCTACATCCCATAGGTGTCTCCTCCAATATTTTCCATGCACCATTGGCAGTTGCGCATTTCTTTATGTAGCCTAGCTGATTTTCTTTTACTCTTGTTACTTTTGTTTCTTAAAACAACGAATGAGCGGCTTTACTCTTGGTCCATAACCTGTTATGGATTTATTTTAACAGTAGATTGAGTTAAAAGACAATCGAAAACAAACGAAGACAAAATTGATAAGTAAATCAGATAAGATATCAATGTTTAAGTGACCTAACAGCACTATATTCTTACAAGTTTGAAGCTCCAAAAATCCCATACTTGCGAACATCCAATATTGCCAGCTTAACAGCCAGACGGGCGTAAATACCTCCAGAGGTTTGAACAACTGCGCTTCGTACTTTACCATCTCTTCCAGCTATCAAGTTTTCTCGGATTGTTGTAGTCTACGACTATGACAATAGGTCTGTTTGGTTACTTTTTGTGGTGAAATGGGTAAAAGCTGTCAAAATTCAAAGATGGCAGAAAATTCGCTCAGAGAGAGAGAGAATTTTGCAAGAAACGCTGTAAACCACATATGTGTATAAAACGTCAAAAGTCAATTAGTGAATTTTGTTGTTGTTTGTTCGGTTTTGCTACATATAAAAGAAAATGAGTGAATACAAACAAATATTAACCATTGCTATAGAATTGATTGAGTCGTCAATGGAAAAGTAGCTTCTTGGTTCCATTATACAAGGGGAAAAGGCGACACTCGAGAATGCAACAACTACCGTTCAATCAAGCTTATGTCACACACAATGAAAATCGTCGAAAGAGTCTTAAACGAACGTCTTCGGCAAATAATAAAGCTCGATAATAGCCAGTGTGGATTTGTTGAAGGAAGATCGACGGTGGACGCTATCCAAAGCCTACGAATAATAATGGAAAAGCACCGAGATTCGTCTAGGGATTTACACATGGTATTTATCGACCTCGAGAAAGCATTCGTTCGAGTGCCTAGGGATCTCATATGGGCCGCGCTGAGGTCTCAAAACGTACCGGAAACGTATGTTAAAATAATACAAGATATGTACGGAAACGTGAAAACTGCGGTTAAAAGCTCTGCTGGACTAACAAGAGAATTCCCCGTTAATGTCGGAGTGCACCAAGGAAGCGAACTTAGCCCTTTCCTCTTTGACGTAGTATTCGACTATCTTTTAAAAGACTGCATGCGCGAAGCAAATGTAACGCCAATTCTCTTCGCTGACGACGCAGTTATACTTAGCGATAACGTCGAAGATTTACAGAACGCCTTAGATTCATGGAGAAATGAGCTAGAGAGAAACGGGTTTAAAATAAGTCGTTCAAAGACGAAGCATTTGACGTGCCCATTTGCGCATTCGTTACGACTTGTTCCGGATATAATGTTAGACGGAATAGTTCTTCCGAAAAGCACTATCTTTAAGTACTTAGGATCAATCGTTAACATGGAAGCGAAATGTGACGACGACGTAAACCACAGAGTGAGTGTGGGATGGATGAAATGGCTGGAAAATTCGGGAATCTTTTGCGACCGAAAATTTCCACTTAAATTAAAGGGGAAACTCTACACCACGGTTGTTAGACCAGCTCTTATATACGGTTCACAGTGCTGGACAATGTATGCAGCGTTTAAAAATAAAATGACGGCAGCGGAAATGAAAATGTTAAGGATGTCTAGTGGAGTCATTAAACGCGATTGCATTAGATCTACGCGTATAAGAGGAAGTCCACATGTAAAGAATTCGGTCACCGAACATCTTGAGGCGAATAGAATAAGCTGGTTTTGCCACGCTCAAAGAAGATCTGCGGAAAATCCGGTTAAAAAGGCACTATCAACTACGGCCACTCCAACTGTAAGAAAACCAGATCGGAAAAAGAATTCCTGGATTTCTCAGATGGCAAATGCGCAACAACGCCTGGGGATAACCACAGAAGCGATCCAGGACCGAGCATTATGTAGACGCGTTCTGCAGTCTGCGACATTAGCCAACCCCATCAGCGGAGCAGCAGCGATGCAGTAAAAATGGGAAACTCGTTACGCATAAGTTCGTATAACGAGGAAAGGGTTAATAAAAGGATAAGAAGAAGAAGAATTGATTGAGTCGTCGAGCGAATCTGAAAATGAAATTTTGGAATTGATTTATGATTCAGATAGTGCGGAAAAGTTGCTGCGAGCTGGAGTTACGTTTGGAAGAAGCAAAAGAAATTGTGTAAAGAAATACTTTGAAGATGTAGTGCGGAAGAGGAATTGCGTCGCCACTTCAGAGTTTCCAAAAAGCTATTTGAAAAACTCAGCAACAAATTTGAACAATCCTAAGCTTTTCAACGTCTTTGCCCAGGCAAACGCTGTACCACAAGCAAGCATTTAGCAATGTTTTTATGATTTGCTGGACATGAAGCTTGCAGTTTTCGCGACTTAACTGATCGGTTCAACCTATCCCTTTAGACTGTTTGTTACATGATAAACAGAGCAACTATGTTCATAAGCAGCATGAGCCCCGACGTCATCAAGTGGCCCAACGAACAGAAGAAGAAGGAGCCCAGTGAATTTTTTCTGAATATAAGCGGATTTTCCAGAACAATAGTTAAATTTTACAAGACTTCGCTATGCATCATTCTGTACAAATTACTCTTTCCAATTCAGGTTGTATTGATGGCACTCATATAGTCAAGTCATAAATACTGGTACATAGAAAACCCAGCGCCAAATCAAAACGAATTAATATTTAAACAATTTTATTTGTTGCTTTTATTGGGTTATTCAATGGCTACAAATCTTAGAACAACTTATTCGAAATGACGTCCATTTGCCTTCCAGCACGACTTCAGGCGATGTGGTCACTCATCGATTGCGAGACGCACTTCATGCATGGGGAAATTGTCCACTGCACGGACAAATGCTCGCTTCAACGACTCAATATTTGAGTTTCGAGTAGAGTAAGCCATGCCCTCTAATACGGACCAAAACTTGTAATCCAATGGGTTGAGGTCCGGACTACCAGCTGGCCAATCATCCGTTGATATGAAGTCCGCAACGTTGTTTTTTAGCCACAGTCGAGTCGTTTTTGCTTTGTGAGCTGGAGCAGAGTCTTGCTGGAAAGTTCATGGCTTGTTGTTGAATATTGATTGGTTGAGAGACCTCAGAATGGGTTCCAAAACGGTCGATTGTTATACTTTGGCCGATGTTTTCACTCCTTTCTCGCAAAAATGGAGCTTGGTAACACCATCGTAGCACATTCCCTACCATACCATTACAGACGTGGGATGATGGCCTCTTTGAACCCTCGGGATGAGTTGGGATGCTTCTCTGGATGACCGAGCATACACACGATCGTTCTGTAAACAGAATTTGACTGTGAGCGTTCTTCGCGTACCGGTTGAGTAACACTTTCGATCTTCGCTTTCGTTTTTCCTTCAATGCGGCCGTGAGCAGGTGTCCAGTGTGTCGCTTGTACGCGCTGAGTCCTAAATCTTCTTTGATAATGCGAGACATGGATTTAATCATAGATCCGCCACAACATTGCAAAGATGACTGTATTGACCGAAAAGGGAACACCATTCTTACCTTCCAAGCTATCTGCGACGAAAAGAAAAACTTTATAAACATATTCGTAAGATATCCTGGCTCTTCTCACGATAGTTGAGTTTTTTAAAATTCACCTAAATATCAAAAACAAGGAACTGCGTACGGAGGTACTATTTTTTTTTTTACATACAGGTTCGTTTGTATGTGTAAATATATATATATAACTTAA
The DNA here is from genome assembly GCA_928272305.1 of Volucella inflata. Lineage (NCBI taxonomy): Eukaryota > Metazoa > Arthropoda > Insecta > Diptera > Syrphidae > Volucella > Volucella inflata. The sequence continues at coordinate 143,078,534 of OV743716.1, read as the reverse complement.
TATCAACTTCATTTTCAGAATACTACTTACAAGGCGACTCTGCCTAACCATGCTCTCAGTACCTAGTAACGTCTTATAAAATTAAAAAAAATTAAAAAACATTCAAATACTTATATGGTAAACTGGGGTACATTCAAAGCATCACAAGAACTAAATTACTGAACTTTTTCTAATGTTTAAGGCATTGTATAAAACGTTGAAATTTTGTCTTTAATCCGAAGTAGGAAACTTGTTCGTACAACTTCAAAGTGTTTTTAATTTTTTATTTTAAAAACAGAAGTCATTTGCCGAATGTGCACCTACTCGGGGCACTTTCGTCAATGCCTGCAAATGCAAAAGGTACTCAAAACTTAATATCGGGTTTTCCAATAGGGACTCGACAACTTTGATGATTAGTGAAAGACTGCGTTCACAAACTAAATTCAAACTGTCACTGTCAATTTATTCAGTAAGCTCAACATTTTCATCATGGTAATGTACACGAATGAGCAACGTCTGCAAATTATAAAAATTTTCTACCGAAATTCGGAGTCGGTGAGTGCAACTTTAAGAGCGTTAATTCCAATTTTCGGTCGTAATTCTCGCCCTTGTAGACAGGTAATAACAAGTTTAGTGCAAAAATTTGAGTCTACATATTCGTTGTGTGATGTTGCCGTGTCAGTGAGACAACGGGTTCGTCGAAGTGTCAAAAACATCGCTACCATTCAGGCGTCCGTAGCAAACGATCCAAATCAGTCAAATCCACGGTGTTCTCAAGAATTGGGCATCGCTCAGACCATATTATGGCGTATTTTGCGTAAGGATCTTGGTTTAGACCCATACAAGATCAAGCTGACTCAAGAATTGAAGTTGGAAGAGCTCAGAGCCAACATTGAATGCCAAATAGCGGCGGTTTCGGCCAAAATGTGTGGCCAAGTCGTTGTAAATTGGGTCCAACGAATCGACCGCTGCAAACGTGCTCGGCGTGGCCACATGAACGAAGTCGAGTTCCATTCATAAATGTTTTTTCAAGCCGATAGTAAAGTTTTTGAAATATCTAAAATGGTTTGCGTTTTATTTAAAAAAAAAGGTATCAAGTCTTTATTGGAAAACCCTTAATAATAAAGCTGAAGAGTTTGTTTGGTTGAACGCGCTAACCTCAAGAACTACTGGCTTGAATTGCAAAATTATTTTTGTGTTAGATAGTTCATTTATCGAGAAAGGCTTTAGGCTTCATAACATTACGCTGCGTCCAATAGGAGCGAAGCATCAATGAAAAATGTTGCAAAAACGGAAAAAATTATTCCTTATTGAGAGCTTCCGTTGTATCAATCATGTATGGTCATGTTTCTCTTTAAAAGTTTTGAAAAAAAGTCTATGACAGACATATGCTGTTTATGTATAACCTTTTTTATGGCAATCAAATTTGTTCGAAATTAATGCATTATTTGCGAAGGAGTTTTTATTTAATATTTGCATTAGTTGTAGAATTCACATTCACTTTGTGCACCAGAGATGTTAAAATGTTTTAGAATAAATATATGATTATCGAAAATAGTGGACTCATTGTGGACTTAATAATATAAGCTACGAGTATTTACGAGTATTATTTACTCGTATTTTTGAGAACTTTGTTTACGGTTTCCCGGACCATTGTTTAATTCCTTTTTTCCTTTGTCAGTTGGAAGCAACCCCCTTACAAAGTCAAATATTTCATTTTTTTCAATTACTCCTTATCTTTGTAAATAGACTCTTATTTTCAATTCAACATTGCGTTGCATTTTTTTACGTAATTTGATTTAGTAGTCATTTTACAGTAATTCCTTTGATATCTTTGTTTTTGAGTTACGTAACAAAAGCAGTTTTTTTTTCTTAATTACACGGTTAGGTTAAGTACCTAATTTCCTACCTTCTTTCTTTTATGTTTTTCGCCAATAAAATGCCTAGGAGAAGAACTCAGCCTTCTCGGCAGTCTGGTACTACAAAGCGGCTGCGATTTTTGCGCAGCAATGAAACAAGGGATGAAAATACGCATAAGTTGGTTACTCAACGAGTAATGAATGAACGGAACCGTGCTAGGGAATCGAGCGTTGAAGGTTCCCTGCGTTTGGCCTCACAGAATTTCAGAACTTTGGCGAGCCGTGAACGGGAATCAAGCCCTGAACGTTTCCACCGATTAGCACAACAAAATGCGCGATCAGCAATGAATAGAACTCGCAGACAACACAATTTATTGAATTTTGCCTCTGCTTATGATTGTAACCTTGACCATTTTGTGGTTGATGTTCATATTGGTAGAATGGATAAAATGTGCAACATATGCCAAGCAAAAAAAATGGAAGGCTGAAGCTCCTGGGCTGTGCTGTAGTGGTGGCAAAGTAAATATACCTAAAAATCCGGAACCAACATCAGTTTTAAAAGAACTGATAGCAGGCTCAAATTCATCTCCAAAGCATTTCTTGAATCACTCAAGACAATATAAAACACTTTTTCAGAAAAATTTATTTGGTGCCAAAGAAATTCGAGAGGGAAACTTTATGCCCACTTTTAAAGAGCAGGAGCAAGTTTATCATTTGATCGGTAATTTACTTCCAGCTGAAGGTGCACAACCCGAGTTTTTGCAAATAAATTTTGTTTTTCATGCAGATCAGGTATCCTGGCTCTACGAACATATCTTCACGATGATAATACGTACGAGTATATATAAAGTTTTAAATACCATCTCGAAAATAGACCAATGAATGATTTAAAACTGATGTAAAACCTAATAACGAGGATCGAGGTCGGTATAATGTAATTCGCCAATAGTAGACGAAGTAGCTGTTCTTTTGATAGAAGGTGACAAAGATCCCCGAAATATTGTTTTGAGTGCGAGAGATGGTTGACTTCAACGAGTTTCTGAAATTCACAGATCTTATGACCAACTTCAACAACCTTTACTGTTTCCGTTTGGAAATGACGTATACTGTTTAAGCATTTCGCAACAGAATAGTACTGCTAGATCGAAAACTGTATCATTTATGCCGATTTATGCATTTAGACTTATGGTGAGAATAGATGACTTTAACAACATACATCATTTCAATATTATAATTATATATACAATATTGTGTTGATATGGCGGCAAAAATGATTTCTGAGAGGCTTGACTTCATCGAAAGAGGTCAAAAAACAATTTAGGGTAGAAGAATACACTCATTTAAGAGGTGCCGTGAATAATGATGGCAATATAGTACACGCTTCTAATATTGGCCAGCATGTTATATCACCGTCGTCATCTCCGAGATACATGAATGAAAAAAGTCAAGATGCCATGACATACGTCAGGAAGTTTGGAAGATCAGATCTCTTTATTACATTCACCTGTAACTCCGAAAGTCCAGAAATAAAAAATTAGTTATTACCCGATCAATATTCTTATGATGGACATGATTTGGTTTCTAGAGTATTTCAATTTAAAACTACAGAAAATGATAGACTTATTAATGAAGAAATATATCTTTGGACCAACTCAAGCCTTTATTTACAGCGTAGAATAGCAAAAAAGAGGCCAACCTCACTCCCACATTTTATTATGGCTGGCAAACAAAATACAACTAAATTTTATAGATGAAATAATATCGGCTGAAATACCCGACAAACAACAAGATCCAATACTTCATAATATCGTCATAAAAAATATGAAACATGGTCCTTGCGGGTTTCACAATTCTGCGTCACCATGTATGAAAGAAAACATATGTTATAAAAAGTACTCTAAGTATATTATTCGAGAAACACAAATCGGTGATGACGGTTACCCAACATACAGGCGCAGGTCTCCAGATAATGGTGGAAACACTGTAATTGTTCGTGTTAAACGTACAGAAATAAGCGCGGATAATAGGTGAGTTGTTCCTTATAATCCAGTGTTTTCACGAAGTTTCAATGCGCACATTAGCGTAGAATCTTGTCATTCGGTCAAAGCTATTAATTATATATGTAAGTATATTTATAAAGATTCTGATTAATCCACATTTTCTTTGCAAAATAATAAAGACGAAGTAGAAAAATATCTAAATGGTCGATATATCAGTTCCTTAGAAGCGCTCTGGAGAATTTTCCAATTTCCTATTCAAGAACGTTTTCCGGCTTTAGTTCATTTAATTTTAATTTAAAAAAAATTCAATTTACCGTTGAAGTATCGTTTGCCGTAACAATTAATAAAGCACAGCAGCAAACATTTAAACACGTAGGAATCGATTTACGTCAAGACTGTTTTTCACATGGACAACTATAAGTCGCGTTATCGAGATCAGGTTGCGGAGAAAACCAGTATGTTCGTCTACCGCAAGAAAATAAAACTAAAAATATCATTTAAGCAAAAATACTTTAAAACACTTTCTACAAAAAAAATACTAAAAATACTATACAGTTCTTTTACCCAGCATTCCTTTATTATTCCTGTTCCCGTGACATTTTTTTGTAGATTTTTCCACAAAACTCGGGTGAAACCGCGTTGCACAGCTACGAGTATGTTATAACAGTTTTTGAAGTAACTCTGCCTATCTATCTATCTGTAACGCTTTCACGGCTAATCTATCGAATCGATTTTGACAAAATTTTGTACAGAGTAAGCTTAAATCTCAATGATGGGCATAGTATGAGTATTGTAATATTATTTATCCAACCACGATAACTGATATTCACGCGGATGAAGTCGCGGGCAACAGCTAGTCTACAGATGTAGGGTTGGCATCACTGCCGTCGGCCGTAATTTGAGGTTCTCTTGCCAGCTTATTTTGCTCAGCTTGAAGTTGATTCACCTTCGGATTCTTAGTACTGAGTATTCGTGTTCATCTTATTAGATCACTTTCTGTCACACCCATTGACACATCCAACATTTTCACTTTTAACATTTGGGTATTTATAGTAAAAGCTGATAGAGTTTTGTTTAATAAAACCGCAGAATTTTGGCGACGGAATTGCATTGCAATTTATTTGAATGAGAGCAATCTTGTAAGGTATGAAAAAGTAATGGTCCTTGTATACAGTGTTTTGGTTCTCCAAATTTAATGTCAGATTCTCCGTTTGTTTTTGTTGTGCCGAACCGGTTGAATGCCATTATATACCATATATACTTTACCAATCCGTAAAATGGCTAGGTGCTAGTTTTCTTCAGTTTGTTAACGAAAAATTCTGTCTGAAAAAGTTTAATGCAATTTCGTTTTCTAGTTTGAGTAGCAGACACTGTTTTCGACATTTAGCAACTTAGTTTTGAAGCGCACATAAATATGTAATACCATCTTGATCAAAAACCATCTGTTATTGATATTCCCTCAAAATCTTAGCATCATTCCTTGCCATTTGCAAAAGTTACATAGACAAGAGTACATCTATCTCTGTTTGTGTTGGCGATTTTTTATAATTTTAGAAACGAATTTAAATTTGCAACAAGGAACTTGTATTAAATTTTGCGTAAAAAACGGATTTAATGGTGCGCGAACGTTGGAAATGTTAGAAAAGTGTTTCAGCAACGATTCTCTAAAGAAAACCGTCGTTTACCAATGGCACGAGCGGTTCATAAGTGGTCGTGAGTCAATCGAAGATGATGAGCGCAGTGGCAAACTATCGACATTGAAAACCGACGAAAACACTATGTTGGTCAATGACTGCAAATTAACCATCAGAGAGATAGCGGAGGACTTGAATATTGCCTATAGATCCGTCTAAGACATTTTGGTTAATAATTTTGGTTTCCGTCGTGTAGCAGCAAAGTTAGTGCCAAAAAACTTCAATTTCATGCAAAAAAGAGACCGTGTTGACATCGCAAGAGATATGATTTGCGAGGCTGAATCCGATCCCACATAAATCAAAAGGATCATTATTGGAGACGAGACGTGGGGTTATGAGTACGACACGCAATCCAGACATCAGGCAAGTGAATGGCGTCCACCAAAGGAGCTGAGACCAGAAAAACCACGTGGTTTTCAGTCAAAAAAAAAAGGCAATGCTCACGGTTTTCATGGATTACAACGATGTAGTGCATCATGAATTTTTGCTGGAAGGCCAGACCGTAAACAAAGAGTATTATTTGGGCGTTATGAGATGTTTCACCGAAAGAGACCAGAATTGAGGACAGAAAACTCGTGGATTTTGCACGATGATACCGCACTGTCGCACAGTGCCATCAATATTCGTAATTTTTTGACGAAAAATTCAACAAATACCATCCAATAGCCACTGAATTCACCTGATTTGGCTCCCTGTGACTTCTTTCTGTTTAATCGAGTTAAAAAAAACACTGCGGGGAACGCGTTTCAGTAGCCAAGAGAAAGTAATGGAAAAATCGCAGGAAGCACTGATGGACATACCGGGAACCGAATATAAAAAAAAGTTTCGAGGATTGAATTTTCTGAATAAATTCCGCGAACCACTGATCAAGGTAGTATGTAACAATTTCACGTCATCGAAATACGTTTTGCAGTTCGAAACTTTTTCCCGTCAGTGCTCTGTGTCAGCTTGCCATAAGTGATTTCCAGAAACCATCATATTGTTCGGCTCCGGAAATTGTTTTGTTCTTTGATGCGAATATTTCTACCTTTTTATGCTTTGAGGCCAATTCTTTTACATAATTCGTTTTTTACGAGAAATGAGAGGTTTTTGGCAGTGCTGTTAAAACTTGTATGAAATCGATAAAGAGGTGGTGTCTATCGCTTTTAAGCCACAGAGGTTGGTCAGATTACTGAGGTTTCAAGGCTTTCACAAAACGTAGCAGACACGGCTTTGACCAAGAGCTTCTCGTAATCTTTCTTTTTATTCTAAGAAGCGTACGTCGTTCATTTTTCTTCTACTCATTGAGCTCGCAAGCCCCTCTTGTTCTTCTCAGTAAAGTCGCTTGTTGATCCGTTATTTTTCTAAGTGTGCATGCCTGCATTCACCACAGAACAAGGGTTTCTTTTTGAGGGCGGGTTGAAAACTAGTACATCAGAGGGACCCTCTGATTGTTGATCAGGAATCGGACAGATACTTTTATGCATGTCAAGGTGTGGAAGCCATGCGCTGGCTTTGGTTACATTACATGGCACTGCAAAATCTATAAGCCGGTTTCGGTTTCCGAAGTAATGGCGTGGAGGCTATACTTCCCACAGATTCCCCTCTTTGCTAACTTAGGGCATTGCTTTTAGATTTCGTTGAGGAGCTCATAGAAGTAGTAATTTTCTTCATGTGAATAGCCACTTCACTTAAGTTGGCTTAACATTCCACATGTAGATTGGAAGATTGCACATCTCTTGCTAGTCATTGAGCTTCTCTAGATGTCACCGATTTTTTTTGACTTGACGCCCTTTCAAACCTCTAACCGTAATACCCGTCTCGCCATCCGTACACCCTAAAGCCCACTTTTGGACGTATCTACCCTGAAATATCGTGACACTTTCCTAAGCCGAACAACTCGCTCAATAGTCTTTACGATCGTTGTAGCATTGCAATACCACGTATTCGACTTCAGAGCTTTGGTGCGCAGGTGCAGAGCTCACCATTAAATACAGGTCGTGGTTTTGTTACTCTTAATTTGAACTATCAAAGTTTTAACCTTTGCCGCTCATTGGGTATGTTCTTGAAAACGTTTCCGATAGTACTGATAAATGTCGGCGGAGACTGTACGCCCATTTTTTGTCGAGGAGTTCTATGCATTTTTGAAGTCGTCTTAATCGGACGTAGCGAGCAATTGTAAGCCCTTCTGCACGAGTTTCATCATAGGGTACACCAAAATATATTTCCATACAATTGCAGTGCTTCTGTTTAGTCTTAATTCAACTTATTGCCCTTCTAAGGTTAAACAAAAATAAAACCTATTACAACAAACTGACAACAAATTATGTTGTGTCATCTTGTGTTTCTGCTTCTGTTGCTGCTTTTGCAGTGCAATGCCAATGCCTTCTGGTGTTATTCACATTGCTGTTTTTGTTCTTGTGACCTGTTCCTGCCTTGTTTCAGAGCCGCAGCTGAAGAGCTACGGAAAGGAATCTTTAAATCGAATGTTGAATTGAGCGTTAAATGCATGTGCACAGGAAGAACGAACGACAAAGTAAAAAACAAAAAATGAAAATAAACTACACACCACCACTAGGACTTTGGTCCTTAAGTTCTTTTTTCATCGTATTTTGACATTTGTGTTTTATTTTAAATGTCAACTTCTGAGTTAAAAATATAAAATTGAGATACTCGTACTTTTTTTTATTGTGAGGAAAGTAAAGCGTAGACACACTTCGTGCACGTGTTATGATCGAGCATTTTTAGCGGGATTTAATTTACGCGCGCAAACCATGAAGCACGTGTGAAGGATAGTTTGAAGTTATTTTGATTGTAGTCCTGCGACTGCAGTTTGGAATAGGTAATTCGTAGTTTCAAGTGTTACTGCAGCTGAAACCGTAGAAACCATGTTATTTGTGATCGGGGTCAATATTCAGCCCTGTCGACATTACTGGCTTTGAAAACTGACACGTTTTAGTTGAAATAACGTTTTAGTTGCGAAGTATTCGGAACTAGATACTATGGATCTTGATGAGCGGGTGAGAATTTTAAGATTGGAATACAGTGGGTGTAAGGTTAGTTACGATTTATTCTTGCAAAGCAGCAGGGTTAAATAAGATTTAATAAGCGACTGAGATACGACAGTGAAACCGAACTTTATTGGTTTTTTGCTAGAAAGACATCAATTCATGGTATTTTTAGAAAATTACTAGCAATCGAGGGCCTTGGTTGCATGTTGTACTCGTGATTAGATATAATTGGCACTGCAATTATAAGACCTTACCTATTTTATCTTCTCATAATCATCACTTGACTTGCTAAAATTATGAGCGAGGTATTGAGTAGGAAAAATAGCAATGCAAGTACTTTGTGAGAAAGGACTTAGCCTCAAGAACAGGACGCAAAAGATCAATTCACGTGACTTTGTCAATGCTGGCGCTATTGTGCAGAAAGGGCAAGTTACGCAACCCACAACCTGGAAAGAAATCAACTTGTTAATAGGGGAATGGTTTCCTGAGCCATTAAAAGTTTTTCCCTCTATAAGTCACCAGGTTTTCACAGAATCTTACCGATTGTGTTCCAAAAGTACTTGACTCCTTTTGACATCCATTCGTCTTGGAGATGGGTTTAGGTCGTTTTCACTTTTCTATATCGCCAAAAAAGCCATTAGCCTTACGTCCTATTTACTCGAATCCGTAGAGCATTTCTCGATTACGCATATCCTCAACAGATATCCTTTATCAAAATCCCAACATGTTTACCTACTCGTACACGGTTAGTCAACGAAGGCAGTCCGGCATGAGTTGATGTAGACGAATAAAAAAACTATCCGCAATAAACGTTGTATGCCAGCCATCGTCCTAGATATACTATATAGAAGGTGTCTTCAATAATTTTTAAATCTCTCACCAAACTTGCCAGAGAAGATTTCACCAGAAACTGGGTCTTATCCGTGCTAAAAATCAGCATCATTTAGTCAAAATTTGGGGAACACCCTCAGAACTAAATTCGTAGATAGAGTTACTGCGCAGGGGGGAGTTATTTCGCCTCTTCAATGGCTCCTGGTAATCAACAATATCTTCAAGGCACTCGCTTACGTAGGCGACGCACAGTGGTGTGAGACCACCATTTTCGCCAAAAAAAATAATTTTAAATACGGATCCCTTGCAAGATATTAATCGTTCCACTTTTAATGGTTTATATGGTATTGAGGAACTACGGCTGTTCACCACCAAATGCAAAATACCGACTTTCTTTTAGCCTTGGCGTTATACTTAGCCCCAAGCTCAACTGAAAATGAAACATTGAAAACAGTGAATGAACCTCTAGATATACATTTTCAAAAATCCAGTAAGTGTTGGAAGCCCAACAAAAGCTCTCAACGTGCTGCAGCATACGCGTGTACTGGCCCTGGACCTGCACATCAAATACATTGTTTCATCTAGTGCTATGAGACTCAGAGAATCTGTAATAGAATAATGTTTCCGAAACTCTATGGTCATAGTATAGCTCTTGGTCTATTATCTGATCTGGTTCTGACCACAACTGACTACGATACTGTAACACCATTTTTCTTATAATATTCAAGTTCACATGTTAGAAAGACCCCAATGGAGCAATTATCTACCTCATTTAAGTATCGATACCCATCTACTGCACCAAGATGGAATTCGGCATTGGAGCATGTGTCTCCTCAGCAAACTTAAAGTATTCAATCATACCACCTTTCGAGCTCTTCAACTTTCTTCCAGGATGAGGTAATAGCGATAAGATAGGCCTGCAATGTTCTTCGTTTCAGCTGCAGCTAGGCTGTCATCATTGTAATCCTGTCATTAACTTCGTCTTCTAAACTAGTCACATAGTGCATGGAAATTAACATATCACTCGGGTAAGCTTTCGGTTTCATATTTATTACTCTCATCAGGGTTTTCGGCTACTATAACTATAACGTAGAGATGAATAAGAAAGCCAACGCGCTAGCTAGATATGGCTCAACCTACGATGTCTCTTTTGTAGATTCTGCTCCACGATGAGACTCGTCAAGAATTCTTAGCAACACCCTTCAACATCCAGGTCACGTTAATGAGCAAAAAATTCAGGTTGATCATGGAACGAAGTGTCAAAGACGCCCAAACTAGAAATTTAGCTACTAAAAGTATGGAGGTGAACCTAAGGGATAACACCGCACTCACAATAGCGACAATTCACCCGTGATCTTTTCGGCTTCAGTCGGTGCTATGATTCTGGAGGCTCCAACTAATATATGACAAAAAAAAAAAACAGCCCGAAGCTGACTTAAGAGCTGGTAGTTCGCAGGATCCCGGTTACAAATGCGGCTCTTTTTGCACTAGGCGCAGTTTTGTTCGGCTGAAGCTGGTGCTGCAACCAGGATTAGTTGAAGTTTTAGTCGACGAAGCTTGGATGTCGCTGGGAAAGAAACCTCGAAAGCCCCCGCGAAAGCTCCCATTGCTAAAGAGGACGAGATCGGCGCACATATGGGGACACCGCTGAACCTCAAACTCACAACTGAAAATTGAAACATCTTTTATCACCAGGAGAGCAGGAATCGAGCAAATCAGGATGGTTTTTCTCCCACGGAATTAGAGGAGATCACAAAGACTTTTGCGAAAATATTAAAATTCACACTGAAAAGAGCATTTTAGTCAAAATCCTCAACAGGACCAACTCAGCAAGACTGGCAATACTCAGGAGATCCCATGAAATCTTTACTGGTTTAAAAACAGAGACTTTCTTCCCCATGCTTGAGGCTAACTTCCTAGTAACTTCCTTATCAGAATTAGCTCACAACCAGCTTACATCAACGAAGCCACAATGGAGTTAAGTAAAAAAGCACACCGAACTTGTATGTATCTCTAGTCGTTTTAGTGACGGATGCGGCCATCAAATACGTTGCTGCTTCTTTTGATAGTGTGAAGTCGCCTGACACAGAGGACATACTCGTATATCCGCATGTGCTACAAAAAGATGTAGACTGCTGGTAGCTCTGAATGGAATTTGCACTGGTAGTCTGTCACTGCCATATATATCGCTTTGATGTCTAAGATGCAATATGCCTAGCAATGCAAAACATCCTGCAAGCCTGCGCTTAAAAATCCGTTGGCCAGAACTAAAGGAGCACTTGTCAATAAGGAGTACGAGTTGAAAATTTTCATTAACATTAAGGGTGCCACCTAAATTTTCAACCCCATGTGAACCACGATAAGATAACAGGATGTAGACGAATACCTAGTTTAAGGAAAATGGCTGCGGGTAGTATGATGACGCCCGTAAATCGGCGTCCTGTCTCTATTGTTATAATTTGTGGTGGTCGACTTACTGGTGAAGTTCAAACGTTTGCGCTAAATCAGTTCTATTGTGCCAAGCTTTGCTCAAAGTGCAACAAGACGTCTTGTGGGGTGGCCGTGGTGTAGTGGTACTAGCCATCGCTTCTCACTCGGACGGTCAAGGTTCGAATCTTACAAGTTTTTCATTGTGTACTTGGAACTTAGTCAGAAAAATCTGCGTGTGAAGGCATAACACTGGCATGTAGATTTGGCTGTTGTAGAGTTTCAAGCACAAAACAACCGTTAAAATTCACAACCTGAATCATTCCGAGTGAAGAAAAACTCTCCGTCCTATTCGGACTCCCACCCCTGGAAAGTCAATATCGAAACCAAACACACCTGAGTTTCAAACCACTACATCACAACAACTTTCCTTTCTCCTCCTTTTATCTTTCCGCCCGCGCCCTGGCGACAGTAAAAGGGTATCATAAAAAAACCCCTTGACGCGCGCGCATATTATATAAAAAAAAGGGCTACCATTGCCATTGCCTCAATAAAACGGACTTTAGGCCATTACTGAGGAAAAAGTGCATGAGTTTGACTCATCTAACGCCATAGGATACAATGAAAGAAGTCCTGCATCGCAAAAAAAGGGTGATTCTTTTAGAGGCACTTTTTTCAAAATGAAAAAAAAAAATTAAAAAATACAATCTTATCGGGTAATCCTTATTATCATACAAAAGAACCATTCTTGGCACTTATTTCTTTTAAACTATTTCTTCCAAAAGTTGCCCATAACTGCGGCTTACACGGTCCATTCTAAAGAACCAATTTTCCATGACGCTTTCGAGCATTTCAAGTGGTGTTAGCTTCCAAGTCCTCAATCGTAGGCGAATTACCCATAAAGACTTTGGAGTTAACGTGACTTCAAATGGAAAGGCTTAGAGGTGCGTTGTCACATTATCTAGGCGGCCAATTCACCTTTATAAAGCTTGAAACAGTTCACGGAATTGTTCGTAAAATGAAGCAATGGTCTCAAATGCTGTGTGGCAAATGGCGTCGTCTTATGAGAACCATAGGCCGTCTTAACCATTGGCTTCAATTTCAGTTAGCTGATAGTTCGTTATCAAAGCGGGCGTCACAGTGACGTCCCGGCCGGCCTAAGTGTTGAAGAAATATGGACCGATCCATCAGCTACATACTACAACTACACCGAACCGCTGATTTGTCTGAATGTAATGGCAGCTCTTGAACCTTTTTTGGTTGCTCCGTACCCCAAATACGACTATTTTGCTTACTAAGCCAAAAATGGGCCGCATCGGTGAACGAAATTTTGGTCGAAAACAGTAGATGGAAGTTTTTCATGTGGGCAGTGACTGAGCCGAAGACGATTCAGAAACTCAAATTGAATTTTTGTATGCTCTTAAACCAAGATGCTCATATAAAATACGCCAAGTAAATGCATAAGACAAGTCAAGCTATAAAGAATGGCGCCAAATCGATTCATTTTCTGAACAAGAAACGTTGTTGGATGAAACTTTTTCCTGTCTACCAAGCCGAGATATACGAAATCCTAATTGCAACAAACTGTATTGTGAAGAATAGGTAGTGAGGAAGGAACAATTCCTACTACGTTTGCTGTGAATGTGACGACGAAACCGATAAGCATTGAAACAGTAATTTACAACATCATAGAAAAAAGCCAACTGCGCTCATGCTATTCCGAATCATATGCCACGGCACCTTGGTTCCGCTTCTTTCCTTACATGTCAGTCAAGTCGGATTAAACTATTGAACCGCCAAAGAGAAAAAAGAAATCGAGCAAAATTAGGCTAGATAAGCTCAACGGAGAGAAATAAGTGGATTCCGTGGGAAGAAGTCCCTTATTGGTTCCACATTTTTCTCAGTCAACTAACAAATCATCTCCACAAGATGTGTGCCCAATAAATCAACCCTAGCCTGCAGGACTTCAACGGCATTTCGAGATGTTTTTCCCAAAACTAATTCAATTCATAAATGATCATAATTTGTAACAGACATATTTAAAAACATGTTTTCCATTATCCTCTTAACTCATCCAGCACAACAGACCACTCATACCCACTGAAGAATAGTAGAAGAACATACAGTCCTTAGAGTATTACTAACTACAGATTCCACCTACAAGAAGCTAATCAACACCAACAAAGCAATCGACCAACAAAAACAGGACAATGAACCTGACACAAAGGAAGAAATCTCATGAAAATGTCTCTCATGTGAAACCTCCTGCCATACGATACCAACTGTTGCACGTAACCATCAGGTCTACCACCAAAGCGAAAACCACAAATCCATATGCAATACCAATTCTAAATCCAAATCAGAATTCTTGATCCCAAATCAGACCAAAAAACAGACAACCTCCATTCGTAACTGCGCGCATAAAAAATGTGATCTTCTCCATCCAGTCAGTCTAATCGTGTTTATCCACTGCTCGTCGAGTAAATTATGACATTTAACATGTCACTTTGAACACTTTGAACACTTTGAACACTTTGAACACACATCGTATCCTTGGAGAACTGTGGGAACAAAAACGACTGAAGATCGAACAAGAGCTACACATCTAAAAAAAAACTATCCTGAAGAAGCTACTGGTACATAGGATTGAAGGATATGTACATCTACTCCTTCGTAAAAACAAAACTTCGTCCTCCTAGAATGTCCATACGAGTACACATCTCAAACATGTGTAATTTCTTGTGCAGTTCAGGCTAAAGGATCTGTAGTTAGTCCTTTAACCTGTGATGTCGATTATGAGAGTTAAAGGACACTTGTTCATCTATAAACGAACGAAGAACGTGGGTTTTTTTTTTGTTTGTTTTTTGTTCAATGTATCCGTACATATTTTGTAACCAACAGTTTGCTCTGGCTGCTCACCATCTGGACACATTGGTTTCCATTAGAAAATTGTCCTCTTCTCAAGTGCGTTGCTTCATCATCGTCATCGTCGTCATTGTCATCATCATCACCATCACCATCACCATAGTCGTCGTCGATTGTACTCGTAGTTATAAGGAGCTGCTCCCGTTGCTTCTAGTTGGTTTGGTTGCTTTTGGTTACTCTGGTTGCGGCTATGTGCTCCTGATGCTGCTGCTTCTGATGCTGTTACTAAAATCACTTAGGACGTGTGATGACAGATTAATGAAAAATGACAAAAAACGAAATTGACTTCGGGACGAAATTGGAAAATCATAAAAAAAAAAACAACATCAACCAACTCTTTGTATAACAACAATATCGAACTGAGTTGATGGGAATGTAGAAGGAGTACCCGTATTCGTGCGTTACCACACGGTTTTGATGCTGATGTTGTTGCTGATACGTTCGAATAAACGTGTATATATAGATACATGTACATACATATTGAGGAAACGGATTGAAATCGGATTGAAGGGAATGGAAGTGATTTGAAAGACTTCGCCCTTTGTTAGGTATTTAATGTCGTTGCGTAATATGCTGTGAAGATGATTGATGGTTTCGAAGAGAGTCAATCTGGGAGCTATGAACTATGACGTGTATGTGTGTGAATAGGAGTCCAAGGACAGATTGAAGAGAAACTAGAAAATTTGAAAAAAAAAAATAGAAGAAGAAAACAAACACGGCTTTCCAATGGATACTCACTTTAATTTTTCATTGAGCTTCTCTCTAGCTCTGTTGATTTTTCGGGCTCTATTTCCACCAGCACCACGACTTCTGGAAGATACTTTTCACAGTTTTTCGGCCTGGACGTCCCTCAAAATATCAGTTCGGATTTGTTTTACTTAATCCAAAAATATCTTTGGCTATGCCTATTCTTTGCCAGCTTCAGCAGCAAGCTCGCCTTTGAGATACTTCTTTGAGTACAAAAATACTCAAGCTCGAAAGTTCGGTTGGACTTTATCTTCCAATTTTACATCATAAGTGCTGTCAAGTAATTAACCTGGACAATGGCAGATGGAAAATAGGGGATTTCAATGCTGCGAAGTTTCCATCTATCGGCGCACTCTACGTATTGCAGTTATTAACTCACTTACCTAGGTGGAGCTTGAGTTCGGGGCCAATTTGGAGCTCAACTAACAGGCCTCTCCATGGACTCTCGTCAGATGCCTTAAGTGCCGCACTCAGAGTGCGACGTCCCTCGAGGGTAGACTCCAAGGCTTTTTGGAGCTGTAATGTCTATTTCTTTAACATGCCTCAGCCATTCTAGGCGTTGGATCCAAAGACGCCTGCCTAGTCCGATGTTGATACGAGTATCAAAAATAACCAATTTATTTTGAAACGTGAAAGTGGTTCTTCGTCCGCCTTCAAAAAGGTATAAGACTTTGCGATATATAGGTAGAGCAGGATCGTTGTGATAAAAATCCTTCATAAAAGCAGCCTGGTCTTATAAGAGAGGACTTAGTTACTCCATTGCCTCCCGATCATTGCTATTGGAAACTGCGAAGCCAAATTCGACTAAGTCCTTGCATATTTCATCAAAGTCATATATCAAAGCCATCGGTGATGTGCGTACTTTCTGCGAGCTTTTCCGTGCTGGTCTGTTTCTAATTATATACATGCCCACCGGAGTCATAAGAATGCGCTTGTTTATCATAACACAAGCAATTATCACCATCACCACACTTGGCCGACGGTAATTAACTTTTCATTGCTTTGTAACTATAGGTACAGTGAGCCCTGGTTCATGTACATCACTAAAACGAAGCAAGTGTACTCCAAATTGGGATCCATTTGATCCTATGGACAGACGAAGAATCTCGAGTCGGATATTTCTTTCCATCACATACGAGTCAACTTGGTGTGGGAATCTCTGTAATCGCAGAGTAATGCCCCAATATTCAACGAACACCTTCGCACGAAATGCATCTCTTACTAGGCGACCTTAAAGCCATGATATTAAAGGAGGACATCATTGGTACGACAGTTGGTAAGCATAGCCTAACCAACACCACGTCTGACAACGGACGAAATATCACTACGATATAGTAACCTCACAGTAGTGGTAGTAGCCTGTAGAAATGAACAAGGGAACGTCGTGGTAGAATCGTAGTCGATGCTGAGGATTTGGAAAGACCACTTCTGCAGATTGTATAAAGGCGATGACGGACCAAATATTTTTGTCAGGCAGAAGGAGACTACCAATGTGGACGATGATGACCAACAATTCCGTCCACCCGACCTGGATGAAGTGAAGATAGCTATATCTAAGCTTAAGTCCAACAAAGCTGCTAAAGTGGACGGCCTGACTGCCAAGCTCTTCAAAGCGGCAGGTGACGACTTTATAAGGAGCATACACAAACTCATCTGTAAAATATGCTCGGAGAGTATGCCTGGTGAATGGAACCTCAGCATTGTCTGTCCGATTCTCAAGAAAGGAGACCCTCTGAACTGCGCCAACTACAGAGGCATCAGTCTCCCTTACAACGGATACAAGATCCTATCTGCCATATTGTGTGAACGCCTTGTGTGACGTCTCGGGCAGAACGTCACCCTCGACAGATATAACTTTGAGGTGGTTAAGGACTTTGTTTACCTAGGCAACGACACCGGTTCGGGGTTTGCTTCCGCGGCATGTTATTTTTACCTTTTGGTAAAACTTCCGAACCTCATTCCCGGAGTAGCATCTCTCAATATCCTCGATCGCGCGCTTCTCATGCTCTTTCTTCTTCCTCCTGAGAAGCCGGTGTTCGTCTCTCCTCTTCCGCTTATAGAGCTCGTGAGCAGCTCTGGTTCTTCTAAGCAGCGTCGCTTTATATGCATTTTGCTTAGCTGCATGTGCTCGCCGGCATTCATCATCGGGTTTCGTTGTGGTGGACGAATGAAACCCTGCACATCAGAAGCGGCATCTCTGATGGCGTTTTAGTAGTGTTTCCAATGGTCTTCAATGCTTGATGCTGGCGGCATTGGGCCTCTTAAGAGATTAAGAGACACTCGATCGGAAAAGGACTTGGCGATCTCTTGCGATTGTAGCCGTCTTACGTCAAATTTCCTCACAGCATTAGTTTGTCTTGGCGTAGTTTGGGATATCCACAACCGTACCTTGGCTACAACAAGGTAATGGTCCGAGTCGATGTTGGCTCCTCGGAACGTACGGAAATCTATAACACTGGAGGAGTGTTTTGCGTCGATCGCAATGTGATCAATCTGGTTGACTGTTGATTGATCAGGAGTTCTCTAAGTCCCCTTGTGTATGTCAAGATGTGGGAACCGCGTGCTAGCTACGACAATGTTTCGCCCCGCCGCAAAGTCGATCAGCCTGAATCCGTTATCGGAGGTGGTGTCGTGCAGGCTATATTCTCCGATCTTTCCACCAAAGATACCGAGGACAATTTTAATGTCATAGCTAGGGCATTGCTCGTAGGTCTGGTTAAGGAGCTCATAGAAGGCATCCTTTGTGTCGTCATCTTTCTCCTCTATGGATGCATACGCACATATAAGGCTAATGTTGGCGAATTTAGCCTTGATGCGGATTACTATGAGGCGCTGGCTCACATAGCGGAGGCTCAGGACTTCTTGTCTTCGTCTGCCTCCGACAATAAAACCGTATCCAAACAAGCGCTGCTTTTGCCGTCGATAGCAATCGCCGTAGTAGATGTCACATTTTTCACCCTCTTTTTGTCCGGCCCATCCCATTGCATTTCTTGAATGGCGGGTATGTCTGCTTTGCAGCAATCTAGAACCTCCGCTAGTTGCTCGGTTGCACGTGGTCTATTAAGGGATCTAACATTCCACGTGCATATCCGAAGCTCATTGTCCTTAAATCGTTTGTGTGGGTTTTCAACAGCAGATTCGTCCATGTCCGAGGCTTGTTGATGTTTCGTAACTTATGCTTTTTTTTTTAGATGGCCGGGCAGTTATCCTGGCGGCACAACCCCCAACCTGGAGGACCAGTTCCATTTTTTAATACCCCTAGGACGAGGGGTCGGTTCCACCGAAGCCAGTAACCCGTTCCAAGATGTGAGCGCTGCCGTTGGCCCATATAGGGCTCGTCCGCCACCATCTGTTTTCCAAGACCCTGACTAAGTCCTGGAAATCCTTGCCGGCCTAAGCTGCAAATATGTCGGAGTAGCCCGGATAAGGTTTTATTTTGTTTTTCCGACACTAATCCTGATTTATGGCGCAGGAAACTCGCCATTTGCCCCATTCACTTAGCAATCTCCAGTGAGATTCCCAGATGGCGCCACGGGGAGGCGTATAGGACTTATTACCAGAGCTGCAAGATATTCGGCTGCAGAGGCTTATTCTCGTTATTTAAAGAACCAGCACCTGTTGGAAGGTGCTACTTCTACGTGGCCTTGTACTAATCGCTGCCATCTGCGAAACTGCAGACAGCTAGCAAAATATCGAACTGGTTGGAGACGTGTGTTGACTTAGGCCCAGGCTTACCACGGAATGCAGCCCCGTGTTAAGTTAAGTAAGTTATATCTCATCCCAAATTTCAAGCAGCTTTTGAATGGAGTCAAGTATTCTTAACGAATTTAAGTAGCTACGAGTATTTAGTGAAGAGAATCTACTTTTTAATTTAAAACTTTAAGATGAACTTCCACGGGCCAGAACGACTTCCCTTTCCACTTTATCTCTGGCGAACATTTCGAAACAACACGCACATAATTCAGAATAATAGAAGAACAACACAAGCGTAAATGTTGAAACGGCTAAGGGCGTACATGAAGTATAGGTATGCTCTGTCGACAACACTTGTAGTGTGCTCTATTCAGAATGACCGTCGTCCCTTTTTATGTTCATGTCAAGCGTTTAAGTGGGGCGTTTTGTTGTTTGTGATTATGGAACACGTAAATTCCTTCCTTTTGTTCTGTCAGTTGCTTTGCCTTTTTTTTCCTATGTACGAGTATTCGTATTTTGAACAAGGAAATACCTTCCTATACCTAGATGTACAGAGTCCTGGACACAACAATCTCGTGATGAGTAGAGAATGCCATGGGACAGGTTGGCAGAGATTTTAAACGACTTTAGAAGTGGATGATATTTCCTCTATCTTTAACTGTTATTCAAAATGTGTTAAGAAACACGAGAAATGTGCATAAGCCAAGTTGTCAATTAGATTCAATTTCAAAGGCAAACATTTGTTTGTTATTCAACAAAGAGAATAGTTCAGACCAAAGAAGACATAACACGATGTGATAGGGGTCAAATAGAAATTTTATTGTCAGAGCTCCGGGATTATCGATATATATATACCGGATATTCCTGGCACATTGATCCAGAAGCGAATGAGTACTGCGCAACGTGCAACATCGGAGTAACTACAAAGTTAAATAAATAATTTAAAAAAAAAAAAAAAAAAAAATTACGAGAAGAACTATCCGGAAATAAAGATATGAAATGCCAACAAAACTACATAGGACAAGACGTCACATAAATGAAATAAAAGGAGGCCAACTTTTGGGCAAAGCTTGCCCAAAGGCGCGGCAATGCTTTTAACTGAGAAGTGCAGAAGATTCGTAAAAATTTTAGACCCAAAATGTTGCCCAAGCGAACAGCGAAGTCTCTGGTAAACGTGTATAAAGGCAAGGTGATACGAAAAACTGCTCCCCAGTGATGGAAATTTTTACGAATTATTAAGCACAACAAGCCTCGTATATGGATGGATCCTTTGTTGACGACCCGTCCACTCGAATTAAGGACAGCGACCTATGAATATCTACGTGAAAAGCTAGGACACGTGCAGACGAGCAACTAGTGGAGACCTTAGACTGCTGCAATTACCGCCATTCTAGAGTGAATGAAAAACTGCGACATCTACTACGGCGATTGTTATAGTTTACAAAACAAGCCCCCATTTTGGAAGCAGATTTGTTGTTTGAGGCACGCTAAGGCAAGAAGTCTTGAGTTTCAGGCATGTGAACGAGCGCCTCGTAGTAATCTGTTCAATGCTAAACTTGCCGACATTAACCTTATATGCGCGCACGGGCAGAGAAAGATGACGACACCAAAGATAGCTTCTACGAGCTCTCGAACAAGACCTACTAGCAATGTCCAACATTACAATTGTTCGCGGCGATTACCTTGTTGTAGTCAAGGTACGGCTGCGGATATAGCGAGTAGCGCCAAGACAAGCTAACACTGTGGGGAATTTCAACTTCAGACGGCAACAATCGCAAAAGATCGCCAAATTCTTTTCCGATAGAGTCTCTATTAGTAATTTAAGACGTCCACTGCCATCGCCATTAAGTATCGAAGATCAGTGGCTACTCTGCAAAAGCCATTAGATATGCCGCTTTTGATGCACTGAGTTTCACTCGACCACCACAACGAAACCCCTGGTTTCACCATAAGTGCCGGTAAGCATATACAGCTAAGCAAAATACATACAAAGCGGTGATGCCTTACAGATGCTCACGAGCTTTATGTTACGCATCTTGATTAGTCCTCTCCCGGGAACATTTTCTGGAGTAGCCTTCGCGATATTTCTTAAAATCTCTATTTCTCGCCTGCTGAGCTTCTTCAGATAACTGTCCGATGGGAAGAAGAGAAGTGAATATTACATCTGATCCATGGATTAAGAGTTTCTGCACTTACAAAGTGTTTGGCGGTATTATTTAATTGCGAATTTTTTGAACTTTTCAATGTTTATTTCGTATCCGCTTGAAATTGCCATTAAAATTGTATGAAATTCTTCAATAAATACTTTTTCAACACCAAAAATTTCGCAGACGAGCAGTATTCCCATTATTTGGGTTGCCAAACCCTGGTCTTGGTTGATCAACATTAAGCCCCATTCGATTTTTGAATTCATTTTGTATTCGAGCTTTTCTTTCTGCCACTAATTTCTTGTCGCCATCTATCGCTTGCCACTTTTTGATTGGCAGTTTATATCCAACATGGAACAGACATTTAAACACCCTAATCCAGCAATGTTATATTGATAAACCAAACTCAAAGTATCGAGTTTGTGAGGTTTTGATAACATCTTCTCTATATTATTGAATTCTTTAGAGCTTGCATCACAGATAAAGCAACGTTGAGTGGAGGTACTCGTATTATTGGCTAATGCATTACACACTTTCCCATTCACCATAGTGAATAACAGCCTGTGAGTAACGCTTACAGTTTTGCCATCAACGTCCACTATCGAAGGGTTTAATTTCTGTATTTGTTCATCAACATGCATCTTTTCGGAAATTGATAGTTCTGAAGATTCTTTTACGAAATTTTATTTTTAAGGACAACTGCAGTGATTAAACATTTTGAACGCTTATCAGTGGTGTGGTTCATAAGGGCCTGAAGAGAAACTTCAGCGGAAAAATGAAGATACTTTGATACCTTCTCGATAATAGTCTTTTTTGGCATTTTGAATGACTTTATATGAAGGAAACCTTTCAGGATCTTTACTTCGAATGACATTGTTCTGATGCCTCGTTAATTTTGCTTCTTCTCCTTTACTTTTTGTTTTGTATCCTGTGCTTCATAAGCTTTCCTGTATCTAGTTGCACTTTTAGCTGAACGCAATACGTATCCCAGCAGTTTAGAGGCCGCTGCATGACCTGCGGCTTTCAGGCTTACCTTCGCAGCAAACCCTAATTTCATAGAGGAAAAATCGTTTCGTATATCAGCCGATTTGATCTATCACTTCTTCTTCTTATCGTTTTATTAACCCTTTCCTCGTTATACGAACTTATGCGTAACGAGCTTCCCATTTTTACTACATCCCATTAGGCCTAATGCAATCGCGTTTAGTGACTCCACTAGACATCCGTAACATTTTCATTTCTGGTGCCGTCATTTTGTTTTTAAACGCTTCGTACATTGTCCAGCACTGTGAACCGTACATAAGAGCTGATCTCACAACCGTGGTGTAGAGTTTCCCCTTCAATTTAAGTGGAAATTTTCGGTCGCAAAAGATTCCCGAATTTTCCCGCCATTTCATCCATCCCACACTCACTCTGTGGTTTACGTCGTCGTCACATTTCGCTTCCATGTTAACGATTGATCCTAAGTACTTAAAGATAGTGCTCTTCGGAAGAACTATTCCGTCTAACATTATATCCGGAACAGGTCGCAACGGATGTACAAATGGGCACGTCAAATGCTCCGTCTTTGAACGACTTATTTTAAACCCGTTTCTCTCTAGCGCATTTCTCCATGAATCTAAGGCGTTCTGTAAATCTTCGACGTTATCGCTAAGTATAACTGCGTCGTCAGCGAAGAGAATCGGCATTACATTTGCTTCGCGCATGCAGTCTTTTAAAAGATAGTCGAATACTACGTTAAAGAGGAAGGGCTAAGTACGCTTCCTTGATGCACTCCGACATTAGCTGGAAATTCTCTCGTTACTCCAGCAGAGCTTTTAACCGCAGTTTTCACGTTTCCGTACATGTCTTGTATTATTCTAACATACGTTTCCGGTACGTTTTGAGACCTCAGCGCGGCCCATATGAGATCCCTAGGCACTCGCTCGAATGCTTTCTCGAGGTCGATAAATACCATGTGTAAATCCTTAGACGAATCTCGGTGCTTTTCCATTATTATTCGTAGGCTTTGGATAGCGTCCACCGTCGATCTTCCTTCAACAAATCCACACTGGCTATTATCGAGCTTTATTATTTGCCGAAGACGTTCGTTTACGACTCTTTCGATGATTTTCATTGTGTGTGACATAAGCTTGATTGAAAGGTAGTTGTTGCATTCTCTAGTGTCGCCTTTTCCTTTATGTAATGGAACTAAGAAGCTACTTCTCCATTGATTCGGCATAGGTTGTCCACATTTTAATTTATTTAAAAGTTTCGATAGCCATTCGCTGCCGATTCCCTCCATCTTCGACCAAACTCTGTTGGCATGCTGTATGGTCCCGCCGCTTCCCCCCGCTTCATTTTTCCGATTGCTTACTTATTTCTTCGATTGAAAAGTCCGAAACTTCCTCCTCGAATAGAGCAGCTGTCGGCACGATATCACGTGGAAACTGTTTGTTAAGCAACTCCTTCAAGCCACCGGTCACAAATTTCCTTTTCATTTGTTAACAAGCGAACGTCTACATTTTTTATGTATTTCGGCGAGGTTATTTCCAATGAATTTTTTCGCCTCTGTGCAGTGAGCTTAAAAATATTCGGCACTTTAGTATTGTACGACGTTTGAACTTCTTGTACAGCTTGTCTTCTATCTGCCGATCGTGAGGATATTTGTTCCAACTCCTGGCACAGATTTTCCGCTGCTGCCGCTCGTGTTCGAGCCAGGACTTTCTTTGCTATCTCGTATTCAAGAGCCAGTAGAGCTTATCCGATGCGGTTAAGCCGTAAGCCCTACACGCTACAAGGATGTCTTCGCCAGCTGAATTTCTGGTTGCAAAGCCTTTACCTCCGTGGCAGTCCTCATAATCAACATTTGTTTCTCCGACGTGGCCATTTAAATCTCCGCCTACGAAGAGCATCTAATCGATAGGTATATTTCTAAGCAAATTACCGAACTCTGACCAAAATTTATCTTTTTCCGATTGGTCGCATCCATTTTGTGGAGCGTACGCGCTAACAATGCTCCACGTTTCATTGTGTATGACTAGTTTAACACTCATTAAGCGGTCGCTTATTTTCAAAATACCAACGATATTGCTTAGAAGATCCACTGCAACAACGATTCCTACACCGTTTCTTCCATTGACCGTCCCATGGTAGAACATCTTAAATGCTTTAGTTTTTAAATCTAGAAAACGCGCTTTATTTCCTGCATTACACCACTTCGTTTCCTGTACGCACAAGATTTGAAGAGTTCTGCGACGCATAATCGCTTCCAGTTCTAAACTTTTTGAGGTCATCGGTCCGACGTTCCAACTTGCAAACCGAAGTTTAGGAAAATATTTTGGAAACTTTATTTTGCCCGCCCCCGGAATCCGTCGGGCTCTGACAAAAGCACTTCTGCTTGCTCTGGGACCACCCGATTGCGTTGCAAGCATGGTGCCCAGCGGAATAAAGCTATTAATTGCGATCATTTCCATGAAGTGTATCTTAAGTTTGAGTGGTTTGACACTTGTATGCTCATTTAAAATTGATTGACTGTTCTTTTACCCTACCGGTAGTCTCCAGACGAGGGAACCCACTGATTGCATACAAACTTGTGGGAAAGTTTTAAGGTGTTAAAGTGTCACAGGCTCATTTTTGGTGTCATAGTTGCCTGTATATGATTGGTGTCCCATTTAGTCGCCTCTTACGACAAGCTGGGACGCACTGCGGCACTATTCTTTATCCGATCACTACATTCTTCAAAATCCGCTTTTGGACGTCCTCTTTTGTATGGGGTTGTATTGTATTGCCTGAAACCAATTGATGTTTGCAACCACTTTTCCTTAATTTTCTTGAATCGTGCTACTTTGCGATTTGATCTGAACCATTTCTCTTTGAATCTTGAAACAAACTGGGAAAGAGTGTGATTTAATGAGACCATCTTATTCGGAGTACAATTAGTGCGTTCCTGCAGGTCCAATTTCAAGAATTCTATTTTCTCCTCCAATGTTGCACGTCCAGAATCGTTCTTAATGTTGAATAACTTCATCCGAGAGTTCGAATCTAGGGCAAAATGTGAACATTTAATAAATTCATAAAAAAACAACAAAAAGTGGAATTTTTTTAAAAATTAATTTAATAAAAAAGCGCAAGTATGTGCAGCCGATCTCTTTTAAATCTATTAGCCAACAAGTTCAACTTTATAAAAATGGAAATATCTCGATGTGGAACGATAAGGAAACCTACTTTAAGCTTAAAGTTTTAAAAAAGACATAAGAAATGTTAGTTTCTGGAACACACTTCCATTTTTAATTAAAATAACTAAAAACAGGCACATACATGGTTTACTGCTTGTTTACATACCTGAAGCTTTCGATTCCATGTCTTGGCAATGTTCTATGTTAATTTTTAACAAAACTACAGTATTTTGAAACCAACACATTTTTTTCCTTTTGCACATCACTTTCGCAATCGTAATAAAGCTGTGACTTCAAATGCCTACCAAAATGTGGGCGAGAATGCTTGTCGATGCACTGACATGTTATCTAATGGGAAACATGCAAAACATTATCATTTTTGAATTGTTTCCAGTTTTAAGACCGCGACATTTCGGACAGGACGTCACCTTCGACGTATATAAATTTGAGGTAATTGAAGAAATTTGAAGGCTGCTCTGACTATTCGGCAGGGTTTTGGTTTCTATTCCAGTGTCGGGTATAATTGAAAAATCCCTTCAGAGTTGCAGCAATTGATCTTTTGTATTAATTTGTGTGGCCAACATGGGTATGTGCCATCGGTGGTAGACGACTTGGAGTCATCAAAGGGAACAATAGCGTGTTTGGTGGCCTTTCCCGTCACTTCTTCCGAGGTGTGACACCAGGGGCCTATTTCACCAACGTACAAATTTGTATTTACAAGCATTTTTGGACAAAGTTTGTGGTTTTTTTCATTTATTTCATTGTTTCATTAAACTTTGGGTATTACAACTTTTGTACTTGTAATGTGTGTAAATGCTTCGCTTTTTGTTTCACCAAAAGTTATTTGTACAGTCCGTTTGATAAGATCGTGTACGGCAAAACTCGTTTATGAAAACCGGTTTGGAAGTGGCATTTACACTAGCAGATAAAAAAATACTTTTGCTAAGATGCTTTGAATAAAAAAATTTAAAGAGTGTTTAATTTTTATCAGAGACGGA
Organism: Volucella inflata; assembly: GCA_928272305.1. NCBI lineage: Eukaryota > Metazoa > Arthropoda > Insecta > Diptera > Syrphidae > Volucella > Volucella inflata. The sequence goes on along the minus strand of OV743716.1, from coordinate 143,052,087 downwards.
AGTATTTTAAAATGAGTGTCGCGTTTGCATCACGTTATGAAGCAGTATTCTTGTGCACGCATCCAAAAGGACCGAAAATGTCATACGGAGCAGCTGCTAAATACATGAAAAAGTAAAAAGCATTTGTTAGCAAGTGGGTGCACCGTTATTCCCAAGTTAAAAATGTGGATGATTTGCCGGATCGTGGGTCTACGCCAAAAACAACAAAAAAGCAGATCAAAATGATTCTACACGTGTTTGAAGAAAATCCTCTTCCATCGTTACGTGGTGGACAAGGGATTTTACGTAAAAGGGGTCTAAATGTGTGTTGTGATACGATACGAAGACGTTTACTAGCCAATAATGTAAAATTTCGAAACACAATAAAGAAACCACTTCTGTCAAAAAAACACGTAGAAAAACGTCTCAGTTGGGCCAAGGAGATTTTGGACAGAGATTGGAACAACGTTCTTTTTTCGGATGAAGCTTCTTTTTGGACATGGTCTCCTATCACTCATACCTGGTGTATACAATCCAATAAATTAATCCAGCGGACCGTCAAACACCCGGCAAAGGTGCACGTTTGGGGATGCTTCTCAAAACAAAGATTTGGCAATTTGTTCGTGTTTACAAATAACTTAAACGCACCCAAGATGGTCAAAATTTATAGGAAGGCTTTATTACCATCTGCCCAAAGGTGGTTTAAAAGAAGGAATGAGAATTGGTTACTGCAAGAAGATAATGACCCGAAACATCGCAGTCGTTTGTGCAGTGCGTGGAAACAAGAAATGACGTCGATGTTTTAGATTGGCCATCACAGTCGCCGGATGCAAATCCCATTGAAAATGTTTGGGCATTCATGAAGCTAAAGCTCCAAGGAAAGAAGATCTCGACGGTCAAACAATTATCACGAAAAATACGAGTTTTATGGAGATCTTTGTCTCAAGATTATGCTATAAGATTAGTAGAGAGCATGCCTCGAAGACTCCAAGCAATTATTGAGAATGGAGGAGAGTGGACAACATATTAATTGAAAAGCATTCAAGTAAATAAACAAAATAAACCAGTACAATTGATTTTTTATTATTATTATAAGTTCTTCTTTAATTTTTATCGTGTACGATGTTATCAAACAGACTGTAGTTGTAATTTACAATTGCAAATTTGTGATAATTTCACATATTTGTGAGTTTACGTTTCACCAAGGAAAATGAATTTACAATTTTTGTTCAGTATGTGGCAATATTTTACAAGTGATAGTTGATGTGTAATTTCTCCTACAAGTTTTGTTTTAAATTGAAAGTAATCGAAAAAATGTCTTTGCGACGATTATGTTTTAATTTAAAAAAACACCGAATAATCTTTGCCATTTCGGAGTTATTCAATTTTAATGAAAAATTTCGTCTAAGTTGATAAAAGGCAAAGGAAATAATTGCAATTATTGGACAACAAATAGACCACACGACTGAAAAAAAACTTTGCATTAACACCTAGGCAGCAGTTTCTTAGAGCTTTACACTGGCTTGGAAATGGAGCATAATACCATGGAGTTCTTGACATGCACGGAATATCAAAGTCGAACGTATGCAGATGTGTTTACAGAGTCTGTACAACAATTGTTGATTTACTGTTTGAGAGTGTTGTATTTTGGCCTAATTAACACGAAAACATATGTAAATACATGTTTTTTTTTTGTACGTATCTTTTGTATTAAGCATGCGATGTGTTTATGGATGTATAGACGGGACTTTAGTAAACATAGATGCTCCCAGAGAGTTTGAATCTGCATACATATGTCGATAGCCATGGAAAGCACTCTATTAATTGAATGTTGGTATGCGGGCCTTCTATATATATATGGTATGCACCTTCTACGATGCAAGCGTGAATTGGCCCGAAAGTTTACACGATTCAAAAGTGTTGCGAAAAAGTCCTCTTTTTTCTAAATTTGAAAGTGGCATTCGGCCTTATCCTCATGCTGTTTTACACGGGGATATGGGATATCCGTTAATTACACCAATTTTGAGAAATTCAACTTCCGAAATTGTTCGATACAATAGAGCAAGTAAATCAACTCGAACAATAATAGAAAACGCTATTGGGATTTTAAAACAGAAATTTCCATGCCTGAAGCATTTACGATTGCAACCAATAAAAGCAATTACTGTTATAAAATGTTGCGTTGTCTTGACTAACATTTCACAACAACAGCTAACAGCTAACTTTTTTAAGATGTTCGACGACTGAAGAGGAAGAAAACTTAGAGTACCCAAATAATAATACCCAATACCTTACAATATTTTCTGGGTCTTACTTACTTAACTTGGCGCTACAGTCCGGGGTGGACCTGGGCCTCAGTCAACAAGCTTCTCCAGCCAGCTCGATCCCTGGCTAGCTGCCTCCAGTTTCGCACGCTAAGTTGGCTGAGGGTCCTCTTCTACTTGCGTGCGCCACCTGAGTCTTGGCTTTCCTCTACTGCGCTGTCCCTCGGGAGCGGATTCGAAGACTTTTCGGACCGGAGCATTGGTGTCAATGCGCTCTACATGACCCAGCCATCTCAGTCTTTGGATCCTCACTCTTCTAGCTATGTCCATGTCGCGGTGCAGTCCATACAGTTCGTCGTTGTATCTCCTCCTCCACTCATCGTCAATGCAGACGGGACCGAAGATCGCCCGAATAATTTTTCTCTCGATCCAAGAACACTCTCATTCATTTTTGTTAATACCATAGAGCAGGACCGGGACTATTAAGGTCTTAAACAGGGTGACTTATGTTGTCCGAGAGAGGACAACCTTCTTAGCCCAAAGAAACAGCGGTTGGCAAGAGTTATTCTTCGCTTGATCTCAGCGCTGGTGTCGTTGTCTGTATTTATAGCGGAGCCTAGGTAGACAAAGTCCTTAACTACCTCAAAGTTATAACTGTCGAGCGTGACATTCTGCCAGAGACGTCGGTGTTAGTTGTTCTTTTTGCTTGACAGTAACCCATTTTCGCCGCTTCCGTCTCAATACTCGCGAAAGCGTCTCTGACATCACGCTGCTTTCTCCCGATTATGTTAATATCGTCGGCGTTTGCGAGTAGTTGGACGGACTTTTGAAAGATAGTGCCTCTTGTGTTTGCTCGTGAGTTTTGCACTATTCTTTCAAGAACGATGTTGAAAAATTCGCATGACAGCGCATCGCCTTGTCCAAATCCTGTCTGGACGTAAAAGGTCTTGGTGAGATCTTACCGACCTTAATGAAGCAGCGTGCATTCTCCATCGTCATCCTGCACAGACGGACGAGCTTGGCAGGGATGACAAAACTACACATTGCTCTGTATAGCTCGTCTCTATAGATGCTGTCATACGCGGCCTTAAAATCGATGAATAGGTGGTGTGTATCGATCTGAAGCTCATGGGTCTTCTCTAAGATCTGCCGTAGTGTGAATATCTGGTCGATGGTGGACTTTTCGGGCTTGAAACCACACTGATATGGACCTATCAGGTTATTCACGAACGGCCTCAGGCGTTCGCACAATGCGGCGGATAAGATCTTATATGCGATGTTAAGGAGACTGATGCCTCTGTAGTTGGCGCAGTTCAGAGGGTCTCCTTTCTTGAGAATCGGACAAATAATGCTGAGGTTCCATTCATCGGGCATACTTTCGTCCGACCATATTTTACAGATGAGTTGGTGTATGCTCCTTACCAAGTCATCGCCTGCCGCTTTGAAGAGCTCGGCAGTCAGGCCATCCGCTCCAGCAGCTTTGTTGGACTCAAGCTTCGATATGGCTATCTTCACTTCATCCAGGTCGGGTGGACGGAATTGTTGGTCATCATCGTCCAGGTTGAGAGGTTGATTCTGCCTGACAGTGGTATTTGGTCCGTCATCGCCGTTATACAGTCTGCAGAAATGGTCTTTCCAAATCCTCAGCATCGACTGCGATTCTACTACGATGTTGCCTTGTTCATCTCTACAGGCTTCGGTTCGGGGTTTGTTTCCGCGGCACGTTATTTTTACCTTTTGGTAAAACTTCCGAACCTCATTTCTGGAGTAGCATCTCTCAATTTCCTCGATCGCGCGCTTCTCATGCTCTTTCTTCTTCCTCCTGAGAAGCCGGTGTTCGTCTCTCCTCTTCCGCTCATAGAGCTCATGAGCAGGTCTGGTCTTTCTAAGCAGCGCCGCGTTATATGCATCTTGCTTAGCTGCATGTGCTTGCCGGCAGTCATCATCGAACCAGGGGTTTCGTTGTGGTGGACGAGTGAAACCCAGCACATCAGAAGCGGCATCTCTGATGGCGTTTTGGCAGTGTTGCCAGTGGTCTTCGATGCTTGATGCTGGCTGCATTGGACCTCTTAAGAGATTAAGAGACACTCAATCGGAAAGGACTTGGCGATCTCTTGCGATTGTAGCCGTCTGACGTCGAACTTTCTCACAGCATTAGTTTGTCTTGGCGTAGTTTGGGATATCCGCAATCGTATCTTGGCTACAACAGGGTAATGGTCCGAGTCGATGTTGGCTCCTCGGAACCTACGGACATTCATAATACTTTCTAGGTAATTTTTCATAAAATTTAATAAAACAGCAAGATAGTAAACAAAATATATTTATTCCTTTTTATTATTGGTTTTTTTTAATTTTTTAATTAAAACTACTGTTCTACAGATTCTGAATTTTTAGCATTCTGAGTCTGAATTAACGGTGTCTTCTCCAGTTCCGCAGTTAGGCGACTTACTGGTAGCTCTAAATCAATTTCTTTTTTCGTGCATCTACTTGCAAGTTATATATTTCCGAATGAAGTCTCTTTTTCTTCAGGGAAATAATATCTTTTTCGTCGGTTGTTGTTGCCGCCTTTCGTTTGGAGCACGCCTTCTTTTTTGGTATAAATTGGCTTAAGAATAACAACAAACATAATAGTGCAAATAGAATTTTGTACAGAATAAACGCTTTCCCTTACCTTATTTCGCTTTCATTATACTCTTTTTTTGTGGACTTAGGAGACGGCCATCTTCTAGTGGTATTGAAGAGGAATCATCAACAATTCCACCCAACATTGGCGTTTCCTTACCGATAATATCAATAATTGATATTATTCTGCATATTAACAGTTCGTACCACTTGCGTAACCAGTTTTCCTCACATTATCAATTTTTACCATTAAATGTGTAATAGTAACAATTTTAAAACCCCTTTTTAGTACTGTATATAATACATATGTAGCGTAGCGTTCTTACCACGGTTCCCCGCTTCAAATTTTACCAAGCAACGTCTCGAAGGTATTTTCAATCTTTGTTATTTAAAATATCTTGAGACGTTACAGAGTTTAAAATATTTTTCCACTCATTCATTTTCATTTCGTGGGTTAAATTATTTGAATGTTACCTAAAAAAAATTTATTTATTTTTCTCTGTTTATTCATTATTACCTATACAAACTTTTCGTCGCGAATAAAATATTTGTAACTTGTGAAACAAAAAAACTAGATAACAAATGTAGTTTGGTGAAATAAGCCACAGGCAACAGCGTGTTGTGTCGTTCACATCGCTTGGCCTGGTTAACATGGGTTGATTGGACCGGTTCTGATGAGATGATCTGGGAAGTAAGTGCCCAGAAGAGAGTTTCTGTTTTCTGGCAAGGTGGCCTTTTCTATATGATTTTGCTCTTTTGAAGATCTTGGCTAGCCTGCTGGTTTGGCTGGTTTGGAGCTTCTTGCACTTTTAGCTTTGCGTGCAATTTTCGGGGTGCTACGCAAGTCTAGTCGGTTTCATCTGGCAAAATAATATGGCTTTTCTTATACTTCTGTTACTTAAGAAAGTCCGAAAATCACATTGGATTCTGCGTTTGATGTCCACATCTATGCTCTGACGAGGAAGCCTTCGATCATAATTTGCAGCTATTAGTCCTCTTAGTGCACCTGTTGGAAAGAGGTAGGTCGATTACTTGCACTTTAACTTTCCTTACAGACCAGGGGTCTATTTCACCAAATTACAAGTACTATTACAAATTTGTATTTGTTGATTACATTTACAAATTTGTTTACTGTCTTTCTGTTTCACAAACTACAAACTTAACTCCAACAAATTTGTTAAAAATAGAAAAACACTAAGAGAAATTTTATTTCTTATTTACAAATCCAAAAAAAAAACCGTTTCACCATCTACCTTGCAAAGTTGTAAGCAACAACTGTTTTTCACAAATGTGTTAGCTCTCCAACTGATAACATCAAGCACAAAAATGAATAAACAGAACAAAATTTTCATCGCCGGTTTAATTCGTGAAAACAGAAATGTTTTATTCGGCAAATTTTCTGATATTTTCTGATTTTCTGTCGTGTGGCAAAATTTTTGACGAAAAACTGTGGTAAGTCAAAAACATTTGTATAAAAGGTGAATTTCATAAGATGCAATAAAAGGCTGAGGAGAAAAGAAAATGTATTTAAAAGTGGATAACAAATTTTAAAAACCAACAAATACAGTAATTTTTTGGAAGATAATAGATAATAGATTCCATTCTATTTATTCGTAGTTCTTAAATTAATTCATTTAATAAATAGTTTTTGAGAAATGAAATTTCAAAGTCGATTTTTTTTATTTAAATATCGAAAGAACTTGATTTTATAAAATAATTTAAGAACTGAATATTAGCTTTCAAAAAACAATCTCCGGTACGTGCTTTTGTTGATTTTTAATTAACTCCAATGCAATTTTTGTCTCAGCCTTTTGTTGCATCTTATTAAATTCTAACTGTAAACGTTGTTTACTATTATTTTTAAGGCCAAAGTCGACAACAGTTTAAAAAAAACAGGGGCAGTTGGTGGCCCGCAGTCGAAATTGACGGATCTAGACAATATCATAATCGATATTGTGGGCAAAGATTCGCCTACTGTCCTAGGAATTGCAGATGAGCAACCCCGAAGCAACGAAGTAGATTCATTGGAACATTCAAGTCCGAGCAGCAATGACAACGAGAAGACGTACAGTGGCGAGCAAAACTGGATTCATAATTGGTCATTTCATAGTTTTTAAGGAATAAAACATTTTCTTCTAAATCAAATACTTCAAAAGTTTGAAATTCAGTTATCTTATTATTATTCCTTAAGAAATTATTAAAAAAAAATTAACAAATAATAATTAAAATAAGTCTTAATTCTTCCAAAATGTTGTATAACTCCTTGTATCCACTTTTGCCCGTTTGTATTTAAGTTTGTCTTTCTTCTAGTTTACCGTTAGTATTCAATTTTTCTTATCGTGCTTTGTGTAATTTTCTTCATTTACGTATTTGGTATTATCGTATTAGGTGCTTGTAATTTTTTGGGATTTTTTTTTCATAATTTTGTAAATAAAGGGATTTGGCCAAAAGAAACAAAGAAAAATGCGGAAAATTACGGTTGATATCGCAAACAGTATCGTTTCTATGAGTGAAAGTGGTCACACAGCACGACAAATCGCAAGAGCGCTTAATGTTTGCCACCGCACCGTACTAACGGTCAGAAAACGTAACAATTTAAAGTGTGCACAGAACGCCGGAGGACGGCCACGACTTTTAACAGATGGGGACGCGCGTTTAATGGAGCGGCTGATGAAAAACAAGGACACAAAAACACCCAAGAAAGCAGCAAAAGCCATAAACAAGAACGTCAGTGAGTGGACTGCGCGAAGAGCCCTTCGGAAGATTGGATTAGTATCGGCAATGAAACAAAAAAAACCGGCTTTATCAGAAAAAAATATCAAAGCCAGACTTAAGTTCTGTAAAGAACATAAGAACTGGACAGCCGACGACTGGATGCGAGTTATTTGGTCCGATGAAACCAAAATAAATCGTTTTCAATCAGATGGAAAGGAGTACTTTTGGCATCGGCCCCACGAAACGATCCAAAAGCACCAAGTTAAGCAGACAGTAAAACATGGTGGAGGAAGTCTTATGGTCTGGGGTTGTTTTACTTGGTGGCAGGTTGATCCACCGGTGAAAATGAATGGAATAATGAGAAAAGAAGAATACCTCAGTATATTAAAATCCAAATTGCCCAACTTCATTGAAGACAGTGCGTACCCGACAGAAGAAATAATTTTCCAAGAAGACGAGGATCCCAAACACACTGCCAAAATTGTTCGAAATTGGTTAGACCTTCAAATTTTCAAAACAATGAAATTGGCCAGCTCAAAGCCCGGATTTGAATCCAATTGAAAATTTGTGGGCTATCGTAAAAAGAAAGTTGGCAGAACACGATAGAGCACCAACCAATATGGAAAAGCTGTGGGTCAAAGTAGGGGCTGAATGGGCAAATATTCCTAATGATATCATTGAAAAATTGGTTGAAAGTATGCCAAAGCGAATAAGAAGTGTCATCAAGAATAAAGGTTGGACTATTACCAAAACGTGCAAAAGTGGATACATGAAGTTATACAACATTTTGGAAGAATTAAGACTTATGTTAATTATTATTTGTTAATTTTTTTTGTAATAATTTTTTAAAGAATAATAAGAAAACTGAATTTCAAACTTTTAAAGTATTTAATTTAGAAGAAAATGTTTTATTCCTTAAAAACTATGAAATGGCCCATAATGTACCCAGTTTTGCTCGCCACTGTAAGTCAAGAAATTAGATGCTTGATTTATTGTTAAATTAAGAACTTTTTTTTCTTTATAACAGACCACAAACGCAAGCGCCAAAACCTGACCGAAAAAGAAAAACGCAACAACAATATGAAGATACCGTTATTGTCTCACTTAGGAAGAAAAGAAGGTTAGAGCTGGAGATTTATAATCTTGAGTTAGATGCTCTTAAAAAAGATAAAGAAATGGGGTTAGCACGAAGGAAGTCACTTCACCACAGACATTGACAAAAAATACCCAATTTCAAAAAGTAACAAGTGCAGAGAAAATGAAAGTGAAAGTGAGAACATTATTGGATTTCATATTTTTTGAAATAAGAATAGGTATATTTATGTCTTTAAAGTAAGTCTTATTTTTTTTTTAATTTTAACAAAAAAAAAGTGTACAAAAATATCTCCAAAATGAATATTGTATATGTTTTTAAAGCTATGAGTTGTTTTAGTGTTTTTTTTTAGTTTCAAGAAAAATAGTTTAAAATATAACTCAATGTGTTTTCGCCGTCTAAGTTGTCAAAGTTATCATGTAGGTTTTCTTCTTCCACTTCATCGCTTGTTGGCAATTCAATGATGTCATTTGTTTCATCTTTTCGCGAAATGTTCGTCAAAATTATGCAGCACTTTAGAATTTGAATTGCCCTTCTTGGTTGAGGCAAGGAAATTTTATTTTTAGAATACCGATCGCATTCTCTATGATCCTTCGCGTTGATTTATGGGCTCTGTTATAGCGATCGATTGCTGGAGATGACGTTCTTGTGACAGGTGTCTTTTAATCCCGTATCCCCAAGTAAAACGCATTGCGGATAAGGCCGGAATCCATTTTCAATTGTTGAAAATAACGGGCTTCTTCGGAGTACTCGCTCATCGTGAACACTACCGGGCCAATTAACGTATGCATTATAAAATGTATAGTCGGGACCGCAAACCAACAAGCAATTAATTGAGTGATTTCCATGTCATCCATAACAAATGGCATACCTTACACAGTATTTTCAAAGAAAGCATCAACTCAGCCGACGGACAACTCTGCATACCGTAGATTTAGATATACCGTGCATGTCTGCGATCCCGTGGTACTGTCCACCATTTCCAAGCCAATGTAAAGCTGCAAGAAATTGCTGTGTTGTCGGTGTCAGTGAAAAGTTTTTTCATACTCATTTGCAATTCTATGTCCAATTTTTCTTATTATCTCCTCTGCCTTAACACGTTTCAAGCGAAACTTTTCGTTGAAAACAACAGTATCTGAAATTTCATAGTTAATTCGCAGACGATATATTTTTCTTGGTCTGTTAAGCACACAATCTTCAATTGTATCACTATCGATGCTACTATGTGCCTTCGACGTAAGGACATTTTTAGGGCATCGACACACGATCTTTCTATTGTAAGAAATTTTCATCAACTGAACAAATTTGTAAGATTTCTTGATTTCGTGAAACACAAACTTACAAAAAAATATGAATTTTAACAAACTTGTACTTGTTAGCAACAAAGAAAATAAACTTTTGGTGAAACGGAAATAATGAAATTTCTACAAATTTCCCTTTGTAAACTACAACTACAATTTTGTAGCACAAATATTTTGTAAAACAGAATAAATCGATTTTTCTACAAATTTGTTAAAAAAGTGCTTGTAAATTACAATTTGTAAGTTGGTGAAATAGGCCACACGTTGTATTGTGAAATTCGGGAGATAATTTCCTCTGATGATGTTCGGTTACTGCCTTTGCTGGTGTAGTACTACCGAATCATAGAAAAAATAACCTAACGACGTGACGAATTTGCTCCATTTTCTGTTTGCTTGGTAACTAATGTCTACGGCAACTAAATCTGAATTGCAAAATTGGAGAAGTTTAGATGATTAGCGAACATGAAGAGTCTCCTATGTTTGTTTGTTTTTTTTTTTTTTAAAGAAAAGAACTTAACACTCAAGATACACTTTAATTACTAAATACCGGGGAGAGAGAGGAAGATCTTTGGGCTCAATGGTTATTTCGCTCCATGGGTGGCTTCCAACATTTAGAGGGGAGACTAATTATTAGTGTAAATTGACTTGTTGTTGTATTTTAAAAAACCACTCATCTTACATGATTTCAGTTGCCTGAAAAAAAAGAGTGTCTTTCGCTAGCGGTTGGGGTTGGGATTGAAGAACTAACCCTTCGACTGGGAAGTCAATACACTATCACTTGAGCCACGGCCATCCACAAGAAGGTGCAGTTGTAGACTAGAAATATTATGTGTGTAAATATAATAGTTTGAGCAGGAATAGTCGTACAAGTGGCCGGACATAACTGAACTGCAGAGGAAGCCGTCAGCAAACTCGGCATGCATGCTTGGAATATGACATATGTATAACTGAGCTCGTTGATGGGGCTTGCAACTTAGGCTTGAACCAATTTATAGCTATGGTTTAAGTATGAAAGTAAGTCCATTGGAAATTGAGACCCCATTTTTTAATTTTTTTAATAATTAGCGCGCTCTCAAGGGGTTATTAGTACCCTTAAAATGATTGCACACAGCGTTGGCGATGGAAAGTTAGAGTGATCGATCGAAAGAGAGGTACCGATGTACGTTGGTCTTGAATGTTTGGAGGTTATAATAACTAGGAAATAAAGAATTCGGCAGGCCATTCCATAAGCGAGTTGTTGGGCTTAGGAAAGAATCACGATATTTCAGGGAACTTGAGAGTGTACGTATGAGCATTCCTAACGAGACGGGTATTACGGTTAGAAATTTGAAGGCAATTTCTGTGGAACATTGGTGGTGAAAAAAGCGATAGAATAAGGTGAAGCAGGAGACAATTAGTCGATGGTCAAGGGTGTCAATGGACTGTGTAATATTGACATTACCTATAAGTTTTATTGCACGGTTTTGAATGCTATCTGGTAGGTGCAAAGGAGTGTTAGGAGCACCTAACCAGATGTGAGCATTGTACTCCAATTTTGGGCGAATGAAACCTTATACATAGAAGCCAGATCCGAGGGGGGGAAATATTTCTTACATCGCTTAAGGAAACCTAGACATTTCGCAGCATTTTTGGCGACTTCGAATATATGGTCATTTCAATGTAAGTTGTCATTGACACATATACCGAGAAAGGAAAGTTTTGCGGTCTCTACGATGCAAGTGCCATTCATGGATAATGGCTGGGTATTTGAATTTCGCCTAAGCGACAGCAGACAGCACTGTGTTTTGGAAGCATTAAATTTTACTCTGTTGGTAGTTCCCCAATTGGCTAGACTGTTTATATCGGAATTTAGTGAGCTTAACATACCCTGCCGTTCCCGTTCTACAGCCGAAGAGCAGGGACGTAAGTCCGGGAACGAATATGAAAAGCAGAGAGTACTGTCGTCAGCAAAGGAGTAAATTGAATTACAAGTAGCAGACAAGAGATCATTGATGAAAATTAAAAAGGATGTCGGAGACAGAACGGAGCCCTGGGGCACACCAGCATTTATTATGTGAATATCAGAATTGAAATCATCCAAGACAACTTGAATTGAACATTCCGAAAGGTAATTTCTAATCCATTGAAGAAGAGAGTCGTCGATCCCAAATGCACGCATTTTCGACAAAAGAGTGCAACTATCTTGCTTTCGACAAATTGATGTAAGCTTTACTTCCACTTTTCGATGAGACATGTCAACAGTGGACCTGTTGCTACGAAAACCGTACTGCCGGTTATTAAGAAGTTTTCGTGTTTCGAGATATTTCATGAGCTGACGATTTATCAGCGTTTCCATGACCTTAGAAAGAAGGGAACTCAGTGCAATGGGTCTGTAGGAGGAGAGAGAACAAGTTTCGCCTTTTTTAGGGACGGGCTGGACAAATGCTCGGAAAGAGTCCTAAAGAGTAGGATTGATGGAAAAGCTTACGCAGTGGTTTTGCTAGCCTGGAAGAACACCTCTTCAGGAGAAGGGGAGATATACCATCTGGACAAGCGGATTTGTGAATATTAAGATCTTTAAGTACTCTTGCTACTACGCGAGTGCGAAAGTTGATTTGTCCCAGAGAAGAGGCACTCAAGTGTAGGCGGAGACAAAGCAGAATGTGCAGCAAGCAAATTGGATTCGTCTAATGCGCTGACAGCTGGAATGTCATTGTAAATGAGCGTTGGAATGGAGGATGAGGCAGAATTTCTAATGTTTTTGTTAAACGACCAAAAATGTTTATGCTGGGATTCGCATGGGCTCATTTACAAGCTGAGTCAAGTTGTTGTCCGCAGCGAAGATCTCAACAGACCGTCCTTCGGGTGTTGTCTGTCCAGAATGTCGAGGCCACCCAGAATTGTGTATATTGAAATCGCCCGTAATAACGATTTCAGTATGAGGATACAGGAATACAATTCTTTGTATGGAGTCAGACAGCGCATCAAACTCATTAAATGTCGAACTGCTGTCTAGTTTGGGGCTTCTTTAAATAAAGCAGTTGTGGATACGGAGATAATTGGATTTGCTTACGGAGATGGAATTTTAGCCACATGAAATTGAAATTGTGCTGGAGTTTGGTAAGCTACATCACTGCGTACATATATGGCTAGACCGCGGTGTGAAAAGAATAATGGCACTAGTTTGTAGCCATACAGTTTCAGATCAGAGTGATCCGAGAAGAGTGATCTACCTGTGTTTCGCTTAGTGCCAAAATAGCTGGTCTTTTTTACAGACGTGACTTTAAATTCCCGAGTCATAGGAAACAAACAAACACAAAAACAAAAACAATTGACGATACTAAGCAAGGCCGTGAAATGAAAATATTTTATTATTGGTTCACCGAATCGAATTGCTGTAGGTGTTATGCCCTTACAGCAATACGAAACAGTACGCCAACAAGATTCCTACACACAACCCCCTATACATCAGTTGTTACATACACTTAAACATTGCTTCTGAAGTACAGCAGAAAACAACAATAGCAGTGACCGCGTGCAGGCAACATCACTTTGACCAGGGGCAGGAGATTGCACTTGCACAGGTTGTTTTTGTTCTTAAATTTTTCACACTCGCGGTTTTTAGGGGTATGGGAGTATTTGTTGCCTTTTTTGTTTTTTTTGTGTGTGCAGAAACAATTTGGCGAATAATTACGAGTGGACTGATAATGCGTGTGCACTCGTCGGAGGTCAACTCCGTACATTTATCAGTAACAAGATAAATTCAAATTCATCAATTTGATCCATACCGAAGGCTCTAAATGGGAACAATGTGTGTCTTTGTTTTCCTTATCGAAGCATAACAATCAAGTACTGCAAATAATTAGTTGTTATGCACCAGTTGTTGAAGGACTAATATAGACAGCCACAACTGTAGGTTATATCCATCATTTAAACTCAATCCAAACTTGGCCCCATTTGCATGTTCGCTTCTGAGTCTCAATATGAATCCTTAATTTAGGTCAAAGGTAAAGAAATACCTACAACAATGTTTGTGGTTGGGATTGAGATTGCGATTACATTCTGCCAGAAATCACTGTACCATCATATCGTTCTATTGTCTTTGGGTTTTCATTAATTCTCCACCTGCCCAAGCCATCTGGCAGCCGCTGCAGCTGACAAGAACTTCTTGCAAAGCAGCAAACTCCAAACCGAAGAACTACAATATTTTTATTTTAATTTTGATTTTTTCTTTTTATTTAAATTTTTTTATAAAGATTTCTTTTTCTGTTATTACCACGTTGAAGAAAGAATAATGACCAGAAGGAAAACATTCGCCCTCGTTGGCTGTTCGTTGAGAATATTTTTGTAGGTCGCGCGGATTTAAAATTTCATTAAAACTCATCTGTTGAGCGGAATAGTGTGATAGTGTGCGCTGTTCTTCCTGAGAAGATAGCAAAATAATAAAAGTTTTTTATGCTATGGATGCAGATGCTGTTCAAGCCTCAGCAGCTGCCCTCCTCCTCCATAAAAGCCAGTTCCAACGCTAACCCATCACATCAATCCAGCTTTGGTTTCATCAACTTTGCACATTGTTTTCGGTACTGAAATACCATACTCCAGGAAAGGGCATTTCTGCGTTCGCAGCTACATACATTGGTACAAGGGAGGGTGATTTTTTTTTGTTTTGTTTGAAAAAGTATTTGGAATATGCAGCAGTTTTGAGAAATGAAATCCGCGAACTGGTTAAAATGGCACTATTGTTTGCTTATCCTTTTTTTAAACACTCCATATGGGTAGTTGTATGCAGTTCTGGGGGCTCAGTATTGGCTACACCTATTCGTTTCTGTAAAACATTTTAATAATTTCCTGAAGACTATAAAAATAAGGGAGCGGACCACATTAATAAGGAGGAAAAAGCTGATGTAGTTTTTGTAGGAGATGAGTACGAGTATAAACACGAGCACAGAACATCATCTCCGTATAAAAACATGGTAAAAGTATTGCAATAAGGGTGCAACGTGGTTAGTTATTTTAATCATTTTAGCACAGTTCGCAGAAAAGCGAGTTTAAATTTTATTTGTACTGCGGTAATGAAATTCTTATTCATGATAGTCTTTCGAAATTATTGTTTTTTCATTCTAATGTGGATATGCAACCAGCATTGGCGATGCGCCATTAGAGACACCCCAACTGCTGTGTTTCATACGAACCACGACCACCAAGAAATCCCTGGAAGCATACAAGGGCATGAGAAGAACGCGATCGAAAATATTGCGAGGTTGTACTCCAGGAACAATTCATCATCAGGTAAAACGAGCATGTCAAGGTAAGAAGACCTTACGTTAGGCAAAATTTCGATATCAAAGAAATATTTTAGAATAGTAGACGTGCTATCATGTGACGTCTTCAACAAAAGAATTATTTTGAAACCACTTGAAGCGCAATCTTTCAAAAATCTGTGCAAGCTGATGATGTCGACAAAATTGGGATCATAGCAGCCTGTCACAGTTGCGATCAGAAGTATTTATGCGGAAGACGCTTACATGAGTTTAGCGGTGAAAGAAGGCAAAACTAAGGATATGATGCGAACAAGATCGGATATACAACGTCGACAAATTGGACAGAATGTCGCAGTCGAAAGCTATACTTTCGAGCTAAAAAGCAACTTTGTGTATCTTGGTTTTGCTGTAAAAATTTACCAACAATACCTTAGCAGAAATAAAACGAAGAATCACTCTTTCTACTTGCTGCTTCTTTGTATTTAGAAGGCGGTTGAGTACTAAGGCTCTTTCCTGAAACACTTTGAAGACTTTAATCATTCCAGTTTTATTTTACGGTGTTGAGGCAAGGACTGTACCGAAAGCTGGCTTTTAAGGAGAAGATTTAACGACGAACTTTACGAGCTTTTCAGGGACATCGTACAGAAACTGCCCATCAGTGGCCCGAGATGGAAATGTACAGCGAATGGATGGCAATGTTGCGGTCTGCAGTGTATTTAAGGAAAAACGCAGTAAAGGAAGGGCTCATCTTAGGTTTCGCAGACATTAAGAAGGGACCTCAACCGACTGTTAGCGCGAAAGTGTAGGCAGTTAAATATCATCTCGAACTGTGACAACACCTAAGTTACCTCTTTAACTTAATTGAAGCTTCTGCAAGCCTGGCTGCAGTCATTTACATTCAAGCACGTCATTAGTGTCCATCCACTCTACATGATCCGGCTATCTTAGTCATTGGATCAACACTCTTCTTTTTAGGTCGATATTTGCTCAACAGTCCATATAGTTCATCGCTATATCTCCTCATCCACATAAAATCTATGCAGACGGGACCGAAAATCACCCGAAGAATTTTCCTCTCAAAGCACCCTTATCAGGACTGAGATTGTTAAGGTCTTATAAAGGGTAACTTTTGTTGTTCGAGAGAGGTCTTTGTTAGTCAATTGCCTTCTTAGCCCAAAGAAACAGACATTGGCAAGAGTTGTTCTTCGTTTGATCTTAGCGATGCTCTCCTTGTCTAAGGCTAGATAAACAAAATCTTCAACAAAAAAAAACACTGTGGCACTGGCAGCCCGACATGGGCCATGGCCTAGCTTCTTGACACTCATTTGTGTTGCTCATGTTGTCATTTTTGTTTATCGCCGAGTCTGAGCTTTTTCGTAGGCAATTTTACTTTCGGGATTTTCCGATTGCCCGCCGAAAGGGTGATGGCGATTTGAAAAATTGTTGGTGACCCAGCTAGGAATCGAACCTAGACTCTCTGCGTTATATCTGTCAAAGGTGGTGTTCTGTCCGAGACATCGGTGTTGAGTGTCCTTTTGATTTGACAGCATATACTTTGTCGTGCCCTCATTGATCGCTAATATTCGGCGTATGCGAGTAATTGGACGGACTTTTTTAAGATAGTGCCTCTTGTGTTGGCGCGCGAGTTTGAACTTTTCTTTCAAGAACAATATTACAGGAATTGCATAACAGCTCTTCGCCTAGTCTAACTACTTTTTTGACATCAAAAATCTCGGATCTATTTCACGAATAACTCGACGAATATTGTTTTTGAGTGCCTCCCATAAAAACAAGCACCAACGGCGTCAAATCGATTATTGAACTCAGTGTGCAAAAAACAGTTGCTGGACGGATTGTATAGCATGTAGCCCCATCTTGCTGGAACCATAGCTCGTCAAAATGGATATCATGCATCGGTAGCGCTCTCCCTTGATTGTTTCGATTCTACCATTATCGTCATGGTAGAAAAATGGACCAATAATGCAGCCACTCCAAAGGCCACACCAAACAGTTATATGTTAAGGACGCATTGGCTTCAGTATGACTACGTGCGGATTTTGTGAGCCCCAAATACAGCGATTTTGCTTGTTTATATAGCCGCCGAGATGTAAATATTTTCTAAAACAGAGAAATGATAACGATTCCTGAGTGAACCGGACTATGTAAGCGAATAATCCGATTTTTGTGCAAAATTCTCCTCTGACTAGTGCGGGTTTAGTCATACAATTTCGCCAATATTTTCCCTTGATCACATAAGATGAACACGGGAATATGTTCGGTAGTCAATAATAAAACCAGTCCTACAATAGCCGTTATTGGTGCAGTATTTCGATTAACATTCCATTTTGAAAGTAATATTGCAATAAATCCCAGCATAGCTTAAGTAAATCAATTCCTTTCCTACTGCAAAAGTATAATACAGAGTTTCTGTTAGTTTTTTGAGCATATAAGAGCTGTCAATGTCAAAATAACATATGATTCATAAAGATATCAACAGATGGCCCACTAAGGGTACTTGTCCATAAGGTCAGCGAGAGATGACTTGTCAGGCATATATAGTATGTGCATAAGATCACCCGGCCGAGCTTGCAATGTTCCAGCTAAAGTCAGACTCAGCATCGCCCATCGTTGGGCGTGAGTAACGAAGCTTTTCGGCACCACCTGAGGTTAATAATGCGGTCTTCTTAAGGCAGACCCATAAATGTGCGATTATGTGCCAACTCTGTTTCTCTATGAAATATTGAGGTTTTAATTGCGGGATTTTTTTTCCTGTATATAAGTGGGTGTCTAGATTACATATAAATACATATAGTTAACTCATATTAATATTTTTGTATCTTTTTTGTAGATAATTTCTAAAACATTGCTTCTAATTGTATCTGAGGTACCGTTATCCGTTTTTTTTGTTTCTTTGTTTTCTTTCGTTTGTTAATCGTACACAGTGTGTATATCGCGCCTCACATCGCAGGCAAATTATTTCTCGAACCATTGCTTAGCCGTTGTCTTCAAGTAGTACCGTTACCATTCTTATTCTCTTCTTCTCTTTTATTTGCAAGTCAGTTGGTGCTTATAGTTGACTTAGTTTGAGATAGGTAGTTCTTAAGTGCGGTTCTTACAAAATAATAAAACCATGTCGCTACAGGAAGACACAATCGAGCAAATGCTTTTAGAATTAACCGATGAATCTGAATCGGAAGAATTGGATTTTAGTGGAAGTGATGGTTCTGAATACTTACGTAAATTCTAAAAATTATTTTCGAATAAATAAATCACACTTAGAACTGATATATATGTATGTAGGTGAAATTTTGTCCGAAGAAAGCGAAACAGACTCTGAAGGAGATGCTCCAAAAAGTATTCGTCGCCGAAAAGAACCAACCCAATTCACCCAATAACGGGTAATTGAAGTATGTAGTGATGAATGGACAAACGTTCTAAAAGATCCACCAGTTTTTGAGATTCGTGGCAGCCAAGGACTAAAATCACAGGCGGCAGAGCTTGAACCAAACAATTTTTTTTTCAACGGCGATTTCATGAAATTAATAGTAGATCAAACTAACACAAACGCAAAACAAAATTTGGAAAAAAAAGTCCTTTACGCAGATCTTCCCGAATGAAAAAATGGGCTGATACTAATGCCCCTCAAATGAAAGTTTTCTTAAGCTCACTCTTCCAAATGGGCCCTTTTTCACTTCCAACTATTGAACATTATTGGAGCATAAGTCCATTTTATAATGTACCGTTTTGGAGGAATATTATGAGACGTAACTGTTTCCAATTTCTAATACGCTTCATTCACTTTTCTGACAATAATATCCTCGGTGTTTCTTCTGATAGATTGCACAGATTAGGCCTATTTAGAATCACTTAAAAGAAACAATGAGCAAAATTTACAGCCCAGGAAAAAACCTATGCATTGACGAATCAATGGTGCTTTGGCGTGGGAGATAAATGTTTCGCCAATATATTAAGAGTAAGCGGCATAAGTATGGTGTTAAACTCTATGAACTCTGAATCAAATGGAATAGTCCTAAAAGTCCAATTTTATTGTGGAAAATCAGAGGAACGACAAGTTGGTGTAAGCCTTACTTCCAAAGTTGTTCTGACTCTCGACAAGGGTCATAGGCTTTTTACAGATAATTTTTATACCTCAGTTTCGCTTACACAAATAATGACTGAACGATGTACTTATATTTGCGGAACTCTTTGCTTTAATCGAAAAGAGAATCCGACAGAAGTTACAAAGAAAAAGTTAAAACGCGATGGGTGTTCATGGCTAAGGTCCGACAGTGTGGTGGTTTGCAAGTGGAAGGATAAGCGCGATGTGCTTTAAATAACTAATATGCATGAATGGAAATGGTTGATTACATAAATAAAAACGGTAAAAATAAAAACAAAAAAACCAAACATAATTAAAGATTACATTGACCGATCTGATCAAATGATGTCGTATTAAACATGTTTAAGAAAAACGTTAAGGTGGCATAAAAATCTGGGAATACATTTTTTTGAAATGTATATACAAAATGCATACATCATTAATTGCAATCAGCCAAATGCGATTAAAATGAGTTCACTAAAATTCCCTAAAAAAGTGTAGAGGCTTATTTCTCTTAATTGGAGTTATTTCTATTGCCACACAAGAATTGGAGAATCTAGCTCTGTAGGCTACAGAAAAAAATCACAAATGAAAAATCATCTACCAAGTACAAGTATACTCGTAGGTGGCGTACTGAAGAGGAGCCTCGCTACGAGTATATTCGTAGTTGGCAGTCAACGTGTTAAGAGACTCCACGAAACCACGAAAGTCTTCTTCTTATCCTTTTATTAACCCTTTCCTCGTTATACGAACTTATGCGTAACGAGTTTCCCATTTTTACTGCATCGCTGCTGCTCCGCTTATGGGGCTGGCTAATGTCGCAGACCGCAGAACACGTCTACATAATGCTCGGTCCTGGATCGCTTCAGTGGTAAGCCCCAGGCGTTGTTGCGCATTTGCCATCTGAGAAATCCAGGAATTCTTTTTCCGACCTCGTTTTCTTACAGTTGGAGTGACCGTAGTTGATAGTGCCTTTTTAACCGGATTTTCCGCAGATCTTCTTTGAACGTGGCAATGCCAGCTTATTCTATTCGCCTCAAGCTGTTCGGTGACCGAATTCTTTATATGTGGACTTCCTCTTATACGCGTAGATCTAATACAATCGCGTTTAGTGACTCCACTAGACATCCTTAAACATCCTTAGACATCCCTTTTAAACGCTTCGTACATTGTCCAGCACTGTGAACCGTATATAAGAGCTGGTCTAACAACCGTGGTGTAGAGTTTCCCCTTTAATTTAAGTGGAAATTTTCTGTCGCAAAAGATTCCCGAATTTTCCCGCCATTTCATCCATCCCATGGTTTACGTCGTCGTCACATTTCGCTTCCATGTTAACGATTGATCCTAAGTACTTAAAGATAGTGCTTTTCGGAAGAACTATTCCGTCTAACATTATATCCGGAACAAGTCGCAACGGATGCGCAAATGGGCAGGTCAAATGCTCCGTCTTTGAACGACTTATTTTAAACCCGTTTCTCTCTAGCGCATTTCTCCATGAATCTAAGGCGTTCTGTAAATCTTCGACGTTATCGCGAAGTATAACTGCGTCGTCAGCGAAGAGAATTGGGGTTACATTTGCTTCGCGCATGCAGTCTTTTAAAAGATAGTCGAATACTACGTTAAAGAGAAAAGGGCTAAGTACGCTTCCTTGATGCACTCCGACATTAACTAGAAATTCTCTCGTTAGTCCAGCAGAGCTTTTAACCGCAGTTTTCACGTTTCCGTACATGTCTTGTATTATTCCAATATACGTTTCCGGTACGTTTAGAGACCACAGCGCGGCCCATATGAGATCCCTAGGCACTCGATCGAATTCTTTCTCGAGGTCGATAAATACCATGTGTAAATACTTAGACGAATCTCGGTGCTTTTCTATTATTTTTCGTAGGCTTTGGATAGCGTCCACCGTCGATCTTCCTTCCACAAATCCACGCTGGCTATCATCGAGATTTATTATTTGCCGAAGACGTTCGTTTAAGACTCTTTCGACGATTTTCATTGTGTGTGACATAAGCTTGATTGAACGGTAGTTGTTGTATTCTCGAGTGTCGCCTTTTACTTTGTATAATGGAACCAAGAAGCTACTTCTCCCTTGATTCGGCATAGTTTCGATAGCCAAACGCTGCCGATCCCCTCCATCTTCGACCAAAACTCTGATGGAATGCTGTCTGGTCCCGCCGCTTTCCCCCGCTTCATTTTTCCGATTGCTATACTTATTTCTTCGATTGAAAAGTCTGAAACTTCCTCCTCGAATAGAGCAGCTGTCGGCACGATATCACGTGGAAACTGTTTGTTAAGCAACTCCTTGCAGTATTCAAGCCACCGATCACAAATTTCCTTTTCATTTGTTAGTAAATGACCGTCTGCGTTTTTGATGTATTTCGGCGAGGTTATTTCCATTGAATTTTTTCTCCTGTATGCAGCGAGCTTTAATATATTTGGCATTTTAGTATTGTACGACGTTTGAACTTCTTGGATAGCTTGTCTTCTATCTGCCGATCGTGAGGATATTTGTTCCAACTCCTGGTACAGGTTTTCCGCTGCTGCCGCTCGAGTTCGAGCCAGGACTTTCTTTGCGATCTTTTTAAGACGCTCGTATTCAAGAGCCAGTCGAGCTTTTTCGATATCGTCGCTCCGATCGCATTTTGTCCACGCTTGGAACGCACTCTTCTTGGCGGCCACAGCTCGTTTAGTTTCGTCATTCCACCACCATGTTTCTTTGCCGACGTGATGGTATTTCAATATAATCCCCAGATGAGACTTTGCGAGTGTTATGCATTCCTCGTGCATGCTGTTCCACATTTCTTGCGGGCTAAGTGAGTCTGCTATACCATTTATATTTTGAAGTACTTCTTTAGCCAGTGCGATAAATCTTGCGCTTCGTTCCTTCGATAGATTGTACCACCGGATTTTTGGCTTTCCAAACGATGCCCGTGTTTTCGGTGGTTCCGCTGTGAAGAATTCTGTAATGAGCGGACGGTGTTGGCTTACTAGCGATTCTCCAAGTATTACTTTACAGTCCTTAACACGGTTTCTCATCGACATTTTTCAGAGGTGATAATCTATTTGCGTTTCGTGGCCTCCGCTGCTATAGGTGATAAGATGTCGTTGATGTTTAATAAACATTGTATTTAAGATGGTTAAGCCGTAAGCCCTACACGCTAGAAGGATGGCATGAAACCACGAAAGTAAACATACAAATATAATATATTTTAGGATTCAGCTTTATCTCTCTTTTTTATAGAACACGATGCAATGAACTGTCAGGCGGTGGGTCGAGTTTGTCAACTTCACCGGGCGAAAATAGTGCCAGTGGCTTCATCGAATATATTGATGAATCAAGCTTTTCATCAACTTCAACGTCCAAGCCCGCCAAAAAGAATAAGAGTAGTTTCGATGGGCTTTGCGAGCAATTCGGAAGTACGATTGGCATGCTACAGGACCATTTGACAGTTCTTCCCATGCAACCATCAGAGACGACAGTTGCAGATTGCGACAAAAGATCTTCCCAGAGCAGAGAAATATGAGTTAAAAGAGGAAATTTTTTCAAGAGTACTTGAAAAAATAAAACCGTTGCCGGACTAAAAAATTGCAATACTTGTAGAAAATGTATATGTAGATATAAGTATTTATAATGAGGGAATGTGTTAGTTTTAAGAAATAGTTTAAGAGTTATGACTGAACTATGTTATTTATTTTTTTGTTTAGTTTTTTTTGTACTTTAATTTTCTTAATCATAGTTTCAATAAAATAAAAATTATTGAAAATATGGTTTCAATTGTGTGTTAATTTTATTTTAAATATTCACAGATATTTCTGATGGTTGTAGATGATTTTGCACCATACTTGTGGATATTATTTAATGACATCGAAGAAATGTTGTTTGGCACTTCACTTCGCCATAGTCCATCGTGATGATTACCATCAGAATCATTCCAATATACAAAGTTATTGGGACAATAGGATGGTGCCTTCGCTCTATTAAACATTATGAAAGTGTGTTATGAAACGCAAGTCCAAACGACCTTTTCTGCATTTTCTGGATACATGTGTAGTGTTGTGAGCAGTATGCGCCAACGTGACACAAGTATACCAAAACTATTTGCTTTTGTCCAGCGATCTCGCGAAAGCCTTTTGTTGAAATTCTCCTTCTCAGTTGTCAAAAGCAATCCTGGATATGATCGCATCAGGTGTGGTCCCAATGGAAAGGCTACATTGCCAGCAAAATAGTGAGGAATTTTCGACGTGTATTTGATAAGAAGTTGGGGGAAAGAATTGGAAGAATATCATCCCAAAGATTTTTGTTTTTCGAGTATCTCGATGAAATTTGTGGGGTAAAATAGTAGGGTAAAATTGGGCCTCTGAACTCGAGACCAAAAAAATTCTGATTTTAGTTTTCGAGATTTGAGGTGTTCTATTAATCGAACGCTGGGCTTTATGCTATATAAAAAAAACCTTAGTTATTATAAATATTTTATTCAGTATAAAGCTAATGTTTTATAAAACGTGAAAAAATATTCATTGTATATTTTGTTTTAAGTGATAAAACTCAAAACAATGAGTATGAAGTGCGATGTTGCATCTCTTGCACAAATATGAACTGGGCTTATGACACAATTTACATCTCCATTTCTTGAATCGCGGAGTATGTACTGGTTGACGGTCGTTTAATAATCATTGACGTCTCTCCCTTCGTTTTCTTCAACGTCTTCAAATTCCTTTTCATCCCCTGTCATTAACAAAGAATAAGCAATCTCCACCCGAAAGTCTTTTTGATGAAGAATATTCTTTTTTCAAATAGCGACGTCAAGTCAATGCGTCAAGTTTCCATGCGTTAACAATAGCATAATTCAAAACTATGCTCCATTATTGCCAATACCACTTGTTAGATCTTATTCCAATGTAATAATTCTGCGCGGCATTGTTGCGAAGATCCACTCCGCCCATTCCTTTATTGTATTTTTTTAGTAGCTGGGGTTGGACCAGGTTCAACGATTTTCCCTCCTTTGCTTGTTTTTTTGCTTCTTCCATCTTTTAACCATTGGCAGGACCTGGTCAAAGTTTGTGGCAGTTGCAACCTTGCTATTGTCCTGCTAACGACAAATCAAAACCTAACTATCAAATTGGAAATCATGGTGACCTCTTTCCAGTTTCTTTCCGGTTTTAAGTTGTGCACCTCCAGTACGGTTTGCTCGTACGGTCCCAGTTGCACATCATCGTTTTTCAGATAAAAGGCACATTAGGTAGAAGGACGTAAAAAAATTGTCAAAAAAACCATGTGACGACTTGGATACTCAACATTGTCCAGCAAGCGTAAGACTACATCAGCTCCTAATAAGCTGCTTATTATACTTATCCGCTGACCCAGCACATGGTATACAGTTATAAAGGTAACCAGCTGACGAACAAAGACACCACAATTTTGCAGGAATGACGGCCAAAATATGGAACCACTAGTTTTTCCTCCCAAATACCAAGTTGCATGCATTTTTTGTCTATAGTTTGAAACAATGGAACAATAGAGCAGAGTTAAAAAGTCAAGTTGAATAAATAATAAGCAATTGTTACCTTAGCGATTTTATCTTTCGTATCAAGGTTGTAGTTATTACTAAAATTAATGTCACGTTGTCAATGCAAAAAATCAGAGTTTTTCTGCGCCGCATATCTGTTTGTTTCTTTTATAATCATCTCGAAAACCTTATTATCAAAAAAGAGTCCAAATAACTCAAATGGAGTCATATCTTCAAGGTTTTCGGCCAAGTATTTCTTAACATCCTCGAGTGGTTCAATTAATGGAACAATGTCATATTCTAATAATCCTTCAGGATTCCTTTTCTGTACCAACTTAGGCTAATTAAAAGCAGACAAAGGCTTATAAAATTTGTTTGGTTTCGGTTTTATCTCGATTCGCTGCCTTTTGGAAGAACATTTTACCGCAGATGATGTTGAAGCTAACGAAGATTCAATATCCGCTACTGTACCTCCTTCAACGTGGTCACTAGGATCTATATAAACTCCAATAGCTTTTTCAACCGCATCTACCTCAAACGTTGCCGCACACTCCACTATATTTTCAGACTTTTAAAAGTACTCGTATCATCCGAGATAAAGCTAAGATGGTAAAAACTCTTTGTTTTATGATTATAATTATGAATATACTCACTTCATGCATAGGTATAACATTATCATCAAAATCTTCTTCGTCGGTGTTTTCTTCAACTCTTTCTGGTGATATAATTGTAACAGCAGAGACCTCTGTCTCATCGTCACTCCACTCCATCGTCGGACAGTTACATTCGGTAGTAAGAAATATCGCTAGGTTACCAAACAAACGGTAAGGCGATATTTCAAGCTGTGATTTTATTCAAGTAAGAAAAAAATTGAATTGAACACCTTATTTCAAATATATGGGCGGCCCATTGTATTGACTCAAATAAAACAGTAAAAACCTAATACGCCTTCTTATTTACTTGCAAAAAAACTGTATGCTCCATTTTTTTAAATTTTAGTTGTTTTAATTATTTTTTGACATTTTAAAAATTATATTAAAAATGGGTCTTTTTTTGGGGTCTTGTCATTAGGAGGGGTGGGCGTTGAAACAATATATATATATATATATACTTATATAAAAAATATTCCCTGCTATTAAATAATGTAAAAACATGGCGTCTTAACTCTAAAAAACTACCAAAAAAATTAACAAAAAGTAAATGAAATTAAAGTGTTTGACTTATCGAACACTGGGCCGATATGGGAAGCCTTCTTCCAAATTTACTTGCTTGAAGAACATCTGTAAGTATAAGAAAATTAGAGTACAACACGGATAACTACGAAATATTTTAAACAATATTTTTTATCTTTATCGCTTTGACTCCCATATGCACCAACGTCTACGTGTGTGAACTGGTATTTCGCATCACATACAGCCATTAAAACTATGCTAAAATGCTTTTATAGCAAAAGTATTGACGTCCAATTTTAGGTGGACATCTAATAGGAATGTGTTTGTTGCCATCAATTGCTCCATAGATAGGGAACAGGGCTTCCCAGATTATTTCAGCTATTTCCAACACAATCAACGAGACTGTTTCCTTCCCGAGTTTGAATGACGAAGCCAACGTTTGCATGGATGCACCTTGAGCCAAATAGCTAATAGATACAAACAATTAAATCAAATTTAATTTAATGGCTGAATAATCAAACTTACAATAAATAAAATCACGGCTACTCGACATTTTTTTGTTGTATTGTATTGTACTTTATTTATTCATTATCATAAACTTAAATATTACTTAACTATTATTATAATGGAATATTAGTTATCATTCCTTAGTGGTGAAAGACACATCTAGATTTACATTTCAGTTGATATCTGATGTGGGGTGACAATCAGTATTAATTTATTCAATTCACATTTTTTTTAGATTGGATAAAAAAAGAAAAAAAAAAAGTAAAAAACGAAAGAAAAAAAAATTAGTGTCATTCGATCATTAACATAACAATTCATCATTTATATATTATGTACTCGTAATTGTGCTGTTGATGAGAAAAAATAATTCAATACATTCATAGCTTAACGTGAACAACCAGTCTTTAACCTTTTTGATGAAACATGAAAAACGAAGTGTATCTCTTATAAATAAGGGCAATTTATTAAAAAAAATGTGGAGCCGTATATGTATAAAAATGTGTAAAGTGAGTTCTATGTGCAAAAGATACATTAAACTAAGCTCATATTGTTTACACGCAGATTGTACATATGTATGTTCCTACTGGGAATATTTCCGCTTTGTTTGAAGAACTGTCTTAAAACTTTAAAAACATATAAATGCCTTATTGGCAGAATACGCAAAGGATTTTTATTTGAAACAATTCTTACTAAATGTTTCTGAGCGATTAATAAGGATCTTACGGTATTGGTATACGAACATCCCCAGCTTGTTATGCCGTACTGCAACTTTGAGTGAGCAAGACTAGATAGATAGTTGTTAAAACATTTTGAGAACAAAAAGGCTTTATCAAATACATTTTACGTGTGACCAACAACAAATAAGTTTTAATCATTTGAATATGACTTTTCCAATTTAAATTGAAATCAATCACTACACCTAGGTACTTAAAGGTTTGAACCGTTTCGATTTTGAAGCAGTTTTCAGTGCAACGCACATTTGCTTTAAAATTACTCTTTCCACACTTATGTAAGGGTAATGGAAACTGTTTACAATCATGAGCGTGAAACCATAAATTATATTCATTTAGGACTTTTCCAGATACTTTAAAACATATCAATTTGGTTTTCTTGCTGACAATCAATTTGTGGTAAGTAAACCACAACCGTAAGATTTCAAGATCTTCATTAATCATCGCAATGCCTTCGAAAACAGTTTAAGATTGGTATGTAAGAACTATATCGTCCGCAAAAGCAGTTGAATTACCATTTAATTTGAGTTTAAAAATAGAATTAATGTATATTAAGAAAAACAGAGGGCCAAGTACAGATCCCTGAGGAACACCGTTTTTTTAATCGCCTAGGTTCGCTTGAGATCCCACCAATAATGACCTTTTGAGTTTTATTTCCTAAATAAGATTTAAGCCAATTGAAAATGTTACCAAGAAAACCAACATTGAAAAGTTTAGCAAGCAAAATATCGTGGTCCATCAGATCAAAAGCTTTTGTCATATCAAGAAATAGTCCAAAAGTTGATTTGTTTTTATTTAAACTTCCGTAAATCTGACTACACACCCGTAAGATGGCATCCTCAGTTGACAAACCCGCTCTAAAACCA
This sequence comes from Volucella inflata, assembly GCA_928272305.1. Classification (NCBI taxonomy): domain Eukaryota; kingdom Metazoa; phylum Arthropoda; class Insecta; order Diptera; family Syrphidae; genus Volucella; species Volucella inflata. The sequence continues at coordinate 143,023,988 of OV743716.1, read as the reverse complement.
AACTGAACTTATCCAGAAATGAAACAATTCGAACCTAATTAACTTTTCAAAAATTTTGGAAAAAGTCGAAAGAAGTGATATTGGCATATAGTTTGAAACAATTTTACTATTTCCTTTTTTGAAAAGGGGTAGAACCTCAGCACATAGACATTCCGCTCTTATAGATTTTCTTATGGAAGTTTTTTTTGAGGAGCGGTTAAATGCTGGACTCATCCTCGTATATAAAAAAAAACTGAGCACTATCAAATAATTTGATTTCGAGGAATGTTACATTAAACTATTTTGGTCGCGATTTATTCGTCGAATACAACAGGATCGTTTTCTTTTTTAACATCGAGAATGCCTCCATTGCAAGATACAAGAGCTTCAATTAATTAATCAAATCTTATTTTTATTTTTATCACTCATTTTTTATGAACTGAATATTATTTTCGCGGACAAATGCAAGAACATGAAAAAAAAAAACAAATGACAGCTTGACTTGCCAGTGGATACGTTTTCAAACTCCAAAGTAAAGAAACTTTTCGTCCAGTTCTGACAGTAGCTTCAGTTTGCTTTCGCCTATTATGGTTGAGTCTTTAGTCTTCTTAGTCTAAGTTCTTCCTTAGCACAAGCCAGCACGAGACATGCCTAGAATGTATGGAAGGAAATAGAATTAAGACTTAAGTTTGTCAGTATTAACCAGTATTACCAACTCAAATGAAGTTTGTTTAACCTGAAACATTCCGACTCTGTCTTGAGGATACTGCAACTGATGACACCTCATATGCTGTTTTTTTTTTTCTTTTATCACTCTTGCATACTTGGGAGCATAGAGCTTCCACTTGGCATCTCCATCCCACTCGGTTGGTTGCAGTTATCTTTACACTGTTCCAAGTGAGGTTGAGTTTTCCTAGTTCCAGGAGTATCGATCGTCTCCAGGTGTTCACGCCATTCTGGTGATGGTGTGTCCGATCCATTGCCATTTGCGTCTCTTCGCAATTGGTTCCTCTCTTCTCATATCCAACAGATTCACCTGCCAGATAATGTTTGGCCAGAATATTCGAAATATGATACGGAGACATTTGTTGATGAATACCTGAAGTTTCTGTACGATGTTGTTGGAAATCAACCAGGTTTTGCTGCCATATATTAGTACTGACTTGACACATCAGTTGAATATTCTGAGCTTCGTATTCCTGGAAATCTGGGAACTTCTCTATATAGGTCGTAATTGGCCGAATGTTGCTCTTGCTTTTCGCAGTCTGTTACGAGTATCAACGTCTGTTTCTGCGCCGCCGTTTGTTGTCATTACATTACCTAGATAGCAGAAGCTATCTACATATTCGACGAGGTTTCTTTCGATGGTAATATCTCCTTTGTTGCAGGTGTCGATCCTTATGGCGTTAGTTCTCTGGATATTTATTTCCAATCCGGCGAATCGTGCTAATCTTGCGAGGGGTTTTAATTTAGCTTGGATGTCACTGAGCAGCAGTATCGCGAGATCCAAATCTTCGTACATTGCTTTGACGATGTTAATTTTGTACATTTTCTTTTGTAAGAGAGGTTTCAAGTTTCATCCAAAAACCAAATGTAAACTATCATGGGAGGATGACAGGCAGATCAAGTGCTTCTAAAGGCACCTCTCTTGGCTTATAACTTTAAACAAAAGATGGACCTCTTCCAAAGGCATAAAAAGCATCATTGATGTTGATGTGACAAAGCTCTATCGTAAGCAAAGCGAACACTTGCCCGCATTTTACAAAAACACTAGTTAACTAGAAAAAGACTAAGAATATGTTCCATTTTAGCAAAGAACGGCCTATGTTTTATTCTGGTGGTGTTCAAGAGCTCAACCAAACAAAGTCGACTTTTCGTCTACCCAACACTTTGAATCCTTCCGATAGAGTGAAGTCAATATTCCATCTGGTTCATTTACTATAGAATTTAAGCGCCGTTGATGGTATCATAAAAGAATTACTGTCACAAAGAACTCTTTCAAGTACTTGTTCGCTTCTCAAAAAAAAAAAAAATAATAAGAAAAAAATAAAACAGATTTGAATTGGAGAATACGTTTCAAGTGGTAAAAACCTCCCTGCAACCCCATACCTGATATAAAAGAATTACTCTGCAGTCAATCGATAATTGCTCTTAAGTGGCTGCAAACGATTTTGCCTCCATTGACACTGTTGGTGGCTCCAAGTGCTTAAAGGATGAAAAAAAAAAAATAAAAAAAAAAGTCACAACCTACAGGGTATGGATACCCAATAAACTGCAGTTCAAAAAAGAATATTCTAAAGAAAGGGGTTTTCGAGTTTGACTTTGAGTTAAGGCTGGGGTTTGATAGCTCCTCTGGGTACTGTGGTACTGTGGTTCTATGGAGTGCAATCCCGCACTATACTCTACTCGTACAGTGCATGGTTCACTGATAATGGAAGTACCACTTAATTTCCCATTTGGATAAAAGAATTTGAATATCAAACGGGACTACCAAACGGAGGAAATGGCTTTTAAATGACTTAAACGAGATGTAAAACGTGACGTTTTCGAGAATCAAGATGAGCGTTAATTCATCGCTGCATTGCTCCATTTGCAGTCGACTTGTTTGGCTCGAGAACTCAAGCATAACGAAAACATTCAGAGTTCAAAAATTGTTTTGGGATTGCCCATGTAATCCACCTCAACACGGGCGGAGAGTTTTTGGAATTTTTTTTTTCGAATTTTCACACGGTTTTTTGAAAATTATCACAGGCCTCGCTGTAGCGGGGTGGGGATTGTTAAATGAGGTATCAAAAGTGCTGTGCACATAGAGTCCATCGGAAACACATGTGGGGCTAGAGAAGCATCATTATTAGACAGCTCTTCGTCGCCTCAATGATTATTGTCATGGTGGTGCTTATTATAAACCCATCATCGTTGTCATCATCAAAAAGTCATCTCGTTTGTCTTGTGATTTGGAGGCAGTGCCTCCTCCTGCAATTGGGAAACCCTTTGGCCGTACATGTGCACGTTATACGATGTGCCACTAGGAACTATTTACGATCAATTTGGTTGGAAGCTGGAACAAGTGCTTCAACTTCTCCTAGCAAATAGTGGATGATCACGGAATCCTTGTATGGGGTGAAAATGGGTATTTTTAGGTTATTTGATTTTTTTTTCAAAAACTCCAATGTTTTGGAGTTAAATTTTTTGTTGCCGCATCTTCAACATATTCAATATATGCACACACTAACGAGGCATCATAAATTTATTTTATTTCGGCATTTGACAAGTTGAAAGGAAGTTATAGGAATTATTATGAGAGAGTTTTTTTTTTTGAAAAACAAATGTCGAAACGAGATCAGTTTTAGGATATTTTTAAACTTCGTTTTTATTGTCTTTGATTTCTGAACACTTGGACGCTATTTAAGAACCCAAAGATACACGGATGAAGGGATGCTTGTTTAATTAATTTGACTGCACGATAATGAATTAATGAGAAGAAGTCGTTTCAGTTTTTTGTTGTTTTTTTGTGACATCCTCCTTAATAACGGAATTTTCTATAAATGGGAGCTATGTAGATGCTATGAGTTGTAAAAAAGAATTTCGATTTGGATGGACGTCCAAGTCATATCTTTTTTCATCGAAACAGAATACTTAGTCAAAATTTCTCTCTATAGGAGTTATGCGAGTAATCACTGCAGTGTCAATAGTAGCACCCATCGTCCAGCATCGCCCATCACCTGTAGCCTCATGCGTGCACAGATGAGTTCAGAGAAAATACTTGTGCTTACTTTCATATGTTACTTAGGGCTTCTAACTCCTCATGGGGCATATGTCGTCAACAACATGTTGAGAGTTCTGCAACTCGCTTGAGGTGTTGGGAAGACATCTATTTTTGATGGTTTAGAGTGTCCTTACCGCGATTTTAACACCTTTCAGCTTCTCAAAGCTTACACAGCATACTAAAAGCAGTTTTAGTTTCCCGTCTACACCTTTTTGAGTCTCTGAAATCGAATTGCCATCAGATGACAAGTCCAATATCCTATGGAAGAAAGGAGAATAGTTATCAGAGTAGTCAAGATGTTAAAGATATTCTTCCATGGCACATCTCAGATCCATATTATTTCCAAACACAACTACCTTGGACTGGTCCTCCAGGTTGGGGGTTGTGCCGCCGTAGTAACTGCCCGGCAATTTAAAAAAAAAAAGAAGAAGTTGCGAAGCATCAACAGGCCTCGAATATGGACGGTTCTACTCTTGACAACCCACGCAAACGATTTTAGCAATCCGCATCAAAGCTAAATTCGCTAACATTAGCCTTATATGCGCGCATGACCCCACAGATGAGAAAGACGACGACACCAAGGATGCCTCTTATGAGCTCCTTAACAAAACCTACGAGCAATGCCCTAGTTATGACATTAAAACTGTCCACGGTGATTTTAATGCGAAGCTAGGAAGAGAGAGTATCTTTGGTGGAACGATCGAAAAATATAGCCTGCACAACACCACCTCCGATAACGGATTCAGGCTAATCAACTTTGCGGCGGGACGGAACAGTGTTTCGATTTTCACAAGGGGACTTGGAGAACTCCTGATCAATCAACCGTGAACCAGATTGACAACATTGCGATCGACGCAAGACACTCCTCCAGTATTATGGATGTCCGTACGTTCTCAGGAGCCAGCATCGACTCGGACCATTACCCTGTTGTAGCCAAGGTACGGTTGCGGATATCCAAAACTACGCCAAGACAAACTAATGCTGTGAGGAAATTTGACGTCAGACGGCCACAATCGCAAGAGATCGCCAAGTCCTTTTCCGATCGAGAGTCTCTTAATCTCTTAAGAGGCCCAATGCCGCCAGCATCAAGCATCGAAGACCATTGGAAACACTACTAAAACGCCATCAGAGATGCCGCTTCTGATGTGCAGGGTTTCACTCGTTCACCACAACGAAACCCCCGTTTCGATGATAAATGCCGGCAAGCATATGCAGCTAAGCAAGATGCATATAACGCGGCGCTGCATAGGAGGACCAGAGCTGCTCATGCGCACTATGAGCGGAAGAGGAGAGACGAACACCGGCTTCTCAGGGGGAAGAAGAAAGAGCATGAGAAGCGCGCGATCGAGGAAATTGAGAGATGCTACTCCAGGAATGAGGTTCGGAAGTTTTACCAAAAGGTAAAAATAACATGCCACGGAAACAAACCCCGAACCGAAGCCTGTAGAGATGAACAAGGGAACATCGTAGTAGAATCGCAGTCGATGCTGAGGATTTGGAAAGACCATTTCTGCAGACTGTATAACGGCGATGACGGACCAAATACCGCTGTCAGGCAGAATCAACCTTTCAACTTGAACGCTGATGACCAAGAATTCCGTCCACCCGACCTGGATGAAGTGAAGATAGCTATATCGAAGCTTAAGTCCAACAAAGCTGCTGGAGCGGATGGCCTGACTGCCGAGCTCTTCAAAGCGGCAGGCGATGACTTGGTAGGAAGCATACACCAACTCATCTGTAAAATATGGTCGGACGAAAGTATGCCCGATGAATGGAACCTCAGCATTGTTTGTCCGATTCTTAAGTAAGGAGACACTCTGAACTGCGCCAACTACAGAGGCATCAGTCTCCTTAACATCGTGTACAAGATCTTAGCTGACGTATTGTGTGAACGCCTGAAGCCGTTCGTCAACAACCTGATAGGTACGGTCCATATTAGTGTGGCTTCAGGCCAGAGAAGACCACCATCGACCAAATATTCACACTGCGGCAGATCTTGAAGAAGACTCATTAGTCAAAGACTTTTCACATAAGAGTTGTAGCATCCATTTTCTTAACATGACCCATTCCAGACGTTGCATTCGAAGACGCCTGACTAGACTGATGTCGCTGTACAGCCCATTTTACGATGTATCTTTCCCTTGAAACAACGCTTTCGAAGAGCAGGATTCTTAGGCTTGTATATAACGCCCGTTTGGTCTTGCAAGAGAGGCTCCGATGCTCAATTGAATGCTGACCCGAAATACACAACGATTGGCATGATGCTTATGAAAGCTCCATTCGTCCAACCTGATGTATTATTGCCATCTACGTAAGCAAGTAACTCTGCATTGAGTGAGTTTTGCACGACCCTTTCTCGGATGATGTTAAAAAGGTAATTTCTCCTAACCCTTTCTTGACATTTAAGGCCTTGGTTTAGTCATCACTAACCGTGATGAAACAGAGGGATTACTCTGACTGGTCTGACAGGGATGTCAAAACTAGATGTGACGATTAATAATTCGTCCCCATGATACGTTGCGGCTTTAAAGTCTACAAATAGATGGTAAAAATTCCTTGACTTGGCCCTGGTATGGGGCCACCAGATAACCCATGAGTGGGTCAGAGACTTACAAAATACGGCCGAAAAGATCTTGTAGGTAACGCTTAATAAGCTTATTTTAAACCGATCTGTACTTGGATCGGATACACTGTGTTGAAATTCAAATTACCGGTCTTGTTTTCCTATAACTAACAGATGTTCTATTGCATGTCACCAACCATGTCATCTCCAGTTGCCTTAAATAGCTCAGCAGTCCATTTGTGCCGAAAGCTTTTTTGGACTGCAGCTTTGATATTGCTAACGCCACTTCCTCTTAGCCAGGTGTACTGGGAACTGTGGTCTCTGGCAGGGGAATTCCTTGCTTTACCAGTTGGAACCGCTCTGCAGAAATTTTCTTTCAAACTCTCACTACTGATCTCGATTCTATTTCTAGTTGTCCGTGTTCCTCTTTAAAGGCTTAAATTCTGGCTCTGTGACCCTGTGATCCCGCATGAATAGTAGATCCAAATTCAAATAATTGTCGTTTTCATTGTAACAGTCGCGGTAGTATATGTCATAGTAATATCTGCTCCGAAACAGTCTCCAACCTACGGTAGTTGTTCGGTGGTATTTAGTCAATAGAAGGTCCTAACATTTCAAGTATAAAACTGAACTTCGTGGTTCCATAAACATTTCTTGGGGTTGTCAAGATTATATCCATCCGTATCCGAGGCAGTTGGTTGTTTCTGAACTGTTTTCCTTTCTGCACGGTGGGAAAGTACAACACACAATCTTTAGCGCAGGGGATCCGTCATGAAACCCCTTTACAAAGCATTCGCTTCCTAATTCAACAACATCAAAAAAATGCATATCCTTTTCCATTGCTGATTTTTATAAAATTGAGATGTGTACATAGCAGCTGTATTTTTTTATTTTTGTGTTATTTTTTCTGCTAAAAATTCGGTTCGCAGGAAATGTAAGTCTTAATTAAACCTGCCCACTGAATATGCATGGAAAAATACGGTTAACTGACAGCAAAAATATTGAAAATCCACAATCCTGTGGCTTTGCTTTTCCACCGGAAAAATATATTTCATGATTGAAAAATCTGTTCAGCCGGAATCGGCTCGTATGCACGAAAACACGAGACTACGCACGATATGTATGGGTTTGCAGTGCAATCTGGATTTTATCTTTGATTTAATGTTGAGCTTTGTTTAATTTCAGATTAAGTTTGATAATTCCGTATTTACAAAAGGGAATCAATTAAATTTCGTACCGATAATAATTATAACTGATTAATAAATAAATTACAGTAGATTGTGGCGTAGATGAAAGATATGAGGTGCATTCGAAAAGGTGTTTCGTACAAGGGCCATATGATACATTTTTAAGCAGGAAACTGGGAGGAGGGGTACGCGCAACTGATGTGACAAACCTGATAGGGTAAAGGATATTACTTTTTTGTTATCATTTGAAGGAAACTCCTGCAGAATTGCATCGAATGTTTGTCCAACTTATAGTGAGCATGCTGTTTGTAAATCGCAGTGCTTTGAGTGCAATTTTGATGTTGGATACCAAGGACGTGGGAGACAGTCTTAAAAAAAATTAATAAAGCTAATCGCAAGTATTATTGGCTGAGGATGAGCCTCAAATGCAATAACGACTCGCGGATCAATTAAGTGTAACAAGGGAAGCGTGTCTCTTTAAGCCATGGAAGGCCATGGAAAGATCCTGAAAATGGGAAACTGGGATCCACATGTACTGAATCGAAGACAGGAGGAATATCGAAAATCGATTACGAAATGCTGTTGGCCAGGCACGAAAGAAACACATTTCTCCACGGAATTGTGACCGGGGATGAAAAGTCGTCGTACAATACAAAAATGCCAAATATTTTTAAGCTCGCTGCACAGAGGCGAAAAAATTCGATGGAAATAACCTCGCCGAAATACATAAAAAATGCAGACGGTCGCTTATTAACAAATGAAAAGGAAATTTGTGACCGGTGGCTTAAATACTGCAAGAAATTGCTCAACAAACAGTGTCCACGTGATATCGTGCCGACAGCTGGTCTATTCCAGGAGGAAGTTTCGGACTTTTCAATCAAAGAAATAAGTATAGCAATTGGAAAAATGAAGCGGGGGAAAGCGGCGGGACCAGACAGCATTCCATCAGAGTTTTGGTTGAAGATGGAGGGGATCGGCAGCGTTTGGCTATCGAAACTTTTAAATAAATTAAAATGTGGACAACCTATGCCGAATCAATGGAGAAGTAGCTTCTTGGTTTCATTATACAAAGGAAAAGGCGACACTCGAGAATGCAACAACTACCGTTCAATCAAGCTTATGTCACACACAATGAAAATCGTCGAAAGAGTCTTAAACGAACGTCTTCGGCAAATAATAAATCTCGATAATAGCCAGTGTGGATTTGTGGAAGGAAGATCGACGGTGGACGCTATCCAAAGCCTACGAATAATAATGGAAAAGCACCGAGATTCGTCTAAGGATTTACAAATGGTATTTATCGACCTCGAGAAAGCATTCGATCGAGTGCCTAGGAATCTCATATGGGCCGCGCTGAGGTATCAAAACGTACCGGAAACGTATGTTAGAATAAAACAAGACATGTACGGAAACGTGAAAACTGCTGTTAAAAGCGAGAAGAATTTCCAGTTAATGTCGGAGTGCATCAAGGAAGCGTACTTAGCCCCTTCCTCTTTAACGTAGTATTCGACTATCTTTTAAAAGACTGCATGCGCGAAGCAAATGTAACGCCAATTCTCTTCGCTAATTTACAGAACGCCTTAGATTCATAGAGAAATGCGCTAGAGAGAAACGGGTTTAAAATAAGTTGTTCAAAGACGGAGCATTTGATATGATAGACGGAATAGTTCTTCCGAAAAGCACTATCTTTAAGTACTTAGGATCAATCGTTAACATGGAAGCGAAATGTGACGACGACGTAAACCACAGAGTGAGTGTGGGATGGATGAAATGGCGGGAAAATTCGGGAACCTTTTTCGACCGAAAATTTCCACTTAAATTAAAGGGGAAACTCTACACCACGGTTGTTAGACCAGCTCTTATATACGGTTCACAGTGCTGGACAATGTACGAAGCGTTTAAAAACAAAATGACGGCAGCGGAAATGAAAATGTTAAGGATGTCTAGTGGAGTCACTAAACGCGATTGTATTAAATCTACGCGTATAAGAGGAAGTCTACATATAAAGAATTCGGTAACCGAACACCTTGAGGCGAATAGAATAAGCTGGTATTGCCACGTTCAAAGAAGATCTGCGGAAAAACCGGGTAAAAAGGCACTATCAACTACGGCCACTCCAACTGTAAGAAAACGAGGTCGGAAAAAGAATTCCTGGATTTCTCAGATGGCAAATGCGCAACAACGCCTGGGCCTAACCACTGAAGCGATCCAGGACCGAGCATTATGTAGACGCGTTCTGCGGTCTGCGACATTAGCCAACCCCATAAGCGGAGCAGTAGCGATGCAGTAAAAATGGGAAACTCGTTACGCATAAGTTCGTATAACGAGGAAAGGGTTAATAAAAGGTTAAGAAGAAGAAGAAGAAGATGAAAAGTGAATGTATTTTGAGAGTCCCAAGCGTAAAAGATCATAGGTACAGCCTTGGATACGGAAGGATCTGCTCTTGTCAACCCTTGCAAACGGATTAAGGACTACGAACTTTGGATATTCAAGCGGAATGTTATGTCCATTAATAGGCCACGTGCAGTCAAACAATAAGCCGATCCATGGCAGATCTTAACAAGAGCACATGAGCTTCGAATCGGTGTTCACCACAGCATCTATAGAAATGGATTTTTCAGAGCAATATCTAGTTTTGATATCTACAACTCGTCCGTCAGTGGAGAGTGACAATGTACAATAGAATGCACGATGCTCCATCAAGGTCGGTAAAGATTCCATCGAGACCTTTGATGGAAAAAAAACGAATGGGCCAGGCTATGCGCTGTCATGCGATTTCTTCAATATCATTCTGGAAATAATAGTGCAAAACTCAAGCGTAAACACAAGAGGTACAATCCTTCAAAATTCCCTCCAATTACTCGCACACGACGATAATATTGGCGCTTTGGCTTCAACTGTCAACAAGGGCAAGATCAAGTATATAGTATTCTGTCAAGTAAATAACAGATATGATTTTGAGGTTGTTGACGACTTTGTCTACCTTGGCTCCGCTATCTATTTAGATGAAACCACTACTGAGATAAAACGAAGAATTACTCCTGTCAATCGCTGCGTGTTTGGACCAACAAGGCAATTGACTAACAAAGCACCCTCTCGAACAACAGAAGTTACCCTACATAAGACTTTAATAATCCCAGACCTCTATGGCGGAGAAGCATGAACATTTTTAGAAATTATTGAGGTTGCACTTGGCTGCTTTGAGATGAAAATTCTTCAAATGATTTTCGGCCCCGTCTGCATTGTCGGTGAGTGGAGTAGGATATACAACGATGAATTGTGTGGACTGTACAGCGACATCAACCTGGGTCATGTTTAGTGGATGAACACAAATGCTGCGGTCCGAAATCGTCAAATTTTCCCCCGAGGGACGGTGCAGTAGAGGAAGACCGAGACTCAGGTACACGAAAGTGGAAAGCGACCTCAGCCAACTTATCGTGTGAAATTGAAGGCAGCTAGCAAAAGTTTGAGCTGGCTGGAGACGCTTGTTGACTGAGGCCCACTTTGGACTGTAGCGCCACCTAAAGGACTTAAGCCCTCTTGGTTTTGCTCTATCAGACGAGTAACAATTTACTGCGGACGCATTTCTAGTGTGAAATGCCGACTTCCGAAGAGCGTCGATATTCCAGCCACCTTGGGTTATATACGTTTAGTTTTATCCATTGCATGGTTTGAATACTCTACACAGTTGGTGGATTTTGGTCGCCTCCTACGACAGGCGATCCCGGCTATGTTCTGATCCCTACCCGAAAGGGGTAAAACCGATAGATGGTGCTGGTATCACCTAATCGATTGTAACCCTCGATCACTGACATCCAGCAATATTCTGCCACAATTGCCATCTCACTATGATTGGTCGTCAGTGTACCCTCAAGCGTACTGCCAGAAAAATCGTGATTCGTTCCGAAGTCATACAACTCGCGTGTAGAATGCTCTGCCAATCTCTTTTTTTTGCAGTCATGCAGTCTGATCCGAAAGTACCCGAAATTTCTCATTCAAACAAACCGTGCTTGAGATGTTGTCAACACCTTTGTTTTTTTAGTGTTTGTTGGGTTCTGCGTATTTCGCAATGTCAAATTTAGTTGAGCTCTTTGCTCATTGCATTAAAATTGTTTGCTTCTTACAAAATCACATGTGCGAAAGCATTGAAAATGTTAATAGTATTCCACAGGAACTCTAAAGGTGAAAACACAAGCGTGGTACGTTTGTACGAGTAGTACAAACACCGCTATTATGGCTAACAAATATCAATTATTTGATAATTGATATTATCTATAAATTGATCAATAGTTTGGTATTATGGCTAACAGTTGATAATTTTTATCCCATTGTGAATACTGTTGAAAATGTTACTGTGAACGAGTTCTTTTTTGACGTTTGACATTTGAGTTTTTATATTTTTTATTTGGTTTTATGTTTCTAGTCTGCGCAGAGGAAAATCTTTGAGGAAAAATGTAAATAGTTTTTATGAAACCAAATTGACTATACTTTCAGAAATATTTTCTTGGTCAAGGAATAGAATCGTTAGCGGAGGAAACCCCAGAAGTTGCCAGAGGAATGTTGGCAAAGTCAGATTTGGCAATGAAGTACAAAATATCTATGTTGTTTAATGAGTTTTTTTCTTTATTCCACTTTCATTTGTTTCATATATATCTTGCAATGGAGTCTCTAATTCGACTGCCTTCAGCAGATGTTGGGTTTGCAGGATAAGTTTCCACTCACGATTTAGAAGAACGTTATCGTTTTCTTCATCAAAGGCTTCAGGGTTTTCCAATTCATACTTTATACATCCATTACGAAGAGCTGCGCAGACGTTAATAATTTGAGTTGCTTTTTTTTGCGGTGTAATGCAGTTGTCTTGCTTGTAATAGGCATCGAAACCTACTTTTCAAAACTCCTATAGTCCGCTCAATTATATTTCTATCTTGCGCATGCTTTTTATTTAAGGTAGCTTGGAAAGTATTTTCTTCAGTTTCTCTGTAAGGTTTCTCAAGTAAGGTGATAGAGAATATCCACTGTCACCAAGAATTCGAAAATCAGTTCTTCCATTGCGATAGTCACTATCTAACTTGACTTTTACCTCTGACATGTCGCCCCTGGATGGTTTGCATTAATGTATTTGATTCTGATTTCATGATCACAAACCTACGATTTTTGTAAATTGAGCTGTTAACTTGAAATAAAACTTACCAGCATGGCATTGATACTATAATAACCCTTTCTATTGTAATATACATGCCGAAGGTCCTTTTTGGGTCCGATAATTTTAACATGCGTCCCATCTATAGCACCAACTACATTTGGGATTCCACTTTTTTCGAACGTAGGGCAACGTTCTTCTTCCTGGCTGTATTGAAATTTAATCCATTTCGGGCAAATGTATCTTTCTAAAACACTAAGCAATTCACTGAGAACGACTGAGACCATTGGCTGCGCCATATTAATGTTGAAGTCATTGCCAACGCTCAGTTGGTAGCTTCATTGAGCAAAGAATTTTAATGCGGCAAAGTTTTGAACAAATCTGCAACAAAATTTTATCATCTGCTGACTGTTAGCAATTGTTAAAATCACTTCTGCGAATCTGGACTTGCTCTGTTACGCGTTCTTCATCATCATATTCTGTAAAAAACAGTTCCACCGATGACATTTTTCTTAAATTTTTTAAATACATTAATTTTGCTATAATTATTTGATAAGTTTCAACCAAGATAGAATATTTGATACATGTACATTTTTTTGATTGCTGTAATACGAGTACCAAGTTTCCCAACAGAAATATTCACAATAGATTAAAAATCTTTACGAAATTCACAATTCATCAAAAATATTGATAGTTGATAACCATAATGCCGATGGGTTATAGGGTTATGCACTATGATTTACGCATGCTTTCTTTGGGCTAAAATTTTATCGTTAGTCTTGCTACCTGTGATGAGATATATGTCTTTGAATATGACATTGAAACTAACCAACACTCATCGAAATGGCGCTTCACAGACGAGCCAAAATGTATGCCTTGTTGACCGTTTTCCTTGATTGCCGTGGTGTGGTCCACTCCGAAGGTCAGACAATAAATAAGGAGTATTACGTGAGTATATTAAAGCGTTTAAGGAAATTGTTGAGAAAAATTTCGTTGTGTTTTCACCACGACAACACACCGGCTAACCCATTTCATCGCGACGAAAGTAACGTCTATGCCATTCAGCAAGCTCCGTATTTACCTGACATGGCTTCTTGTGAATTTTTCCTATTTCCACAACTCAAGTTACCGCTTTGCAGAAGGGTTTTAAGAAATGACTGAGGCAATAAAGGAGGAATCGCTGAAGGAGCTGAAAACGATTTCAAAATCGGCCTATGAAAAGTGTTTTGAGGAATCGATGAAATATGTGTATGAGCCTTATTGCGAAGATCAACTATCAAACCATAATTGAAATTTTTCAAATAAATTTGCTATATGGTATTGCGACTGTCAACTATCAATGGATTGTTGATCAATTGAGAATTTGTATCAATTGCGGATTGTGACTGGAAAAATCGATATTGTGAATCGACTTTCTTAAAATTTATCAATTTTTCTTTCAATCGCAGTTTTGCAGTCGGTGGGTTGGTGCTTGCTAAAAAAATTACAAAAATGTGAGTTTTGAAGTATCATTAGTGATAAAATGTAATTTTTTTTATTTCCAAAGGTCTCAAAAAGTAATAAACAACAAAAAACAGATGTGTAGATCTAATTGATGGAAGAAAATGTTGAACTTGCCAAGGGATTTTGTTCCAAGGCTGGAGCACATACAAAGTGGACAAACATTGTTGTAGAGTTGAACAGCTCAGGGCCTCCAGAACGTACCTCAGAAAAGTGGCTGAGAGTATGGATCGACCTAAAATGCAAAACAAAAAAGAAAAAAACAGTTAACAAATTTGAAATATCAGCCACTGGTGGTGACACAAATCGACATCACAACTTAAGCGATTTGGAAGAAGCTGTAATTAGATTTTTAGAATTGAAGTCATTTCCCAAACTCAACTGTTAGTTTCCATGTGCACAGAATCCTAAAACTGTTGCTAGTTTCAAAATGTTCGGTACAGCTCGAATGCTTTTGCAGGGCTTTAAGCCGTCCTCTATTTCTTGCAAAAGATAAAAAAAATGCATCCTTCGACAAGCGGAAATTTCTTAAAAAATAGAAGCCGAGCAGAATAGGTTTAGATTACGTATTTCTTATCTGAAAATTAAGACCTTAAAACTTACATTTGGCCTTCCAATTCCACAGGATTAGATGTATCCCTCAAACTCCTTCGCATTCTAGCTATTTCAACGAAAGCAGGCTTATTTAACTCTTCATCTTCATCAAAAGAAATTTCAGTGGAAGTCATGATTTGTATTTTATTTTTAATTTTATTAATTTTATGATTTCCATTCACAATAATGGAAATGTTTTGAAGGCATTCCCAATACTGTAACGATTCATTTTCACAATACCAAATTGGTATTCAATTGACAAATTCTATCAATTGTCAATCGGTTAACAGTTGATCTTCGCAATAAGGATGTATTGCTTGCAATGGAGATTTACTATGAAGGGAATAAAATGAATATGGATGATTACTTGAACCGTTTTCGTTTAATTGAAGAATTACGGATACTTTTTGATCGGAAGGTAGGTTTCAAACATTTATGACCAACGCATGTATTAGGTGGGGTGAAAAGTAACCTCCTTGACCGGCAGAATGCGCTGCTACTTGAAGTCCGTTCATATTTAGGCAGACATGCCACATTTCAGAGCGACACTGTCTTTAGTTTTGTTTTGACAGCTGATTGTTGTTTACGTGTTTGGCATCATGTTGAGTATGGACAAAGATGATTAGTGCTGAGCACACACGCCAAATTTTGGGCAATATTTTGCATATGAAAAAGTTATCCTGCCGCTGGGTGCCGCGCATGCTCACTCCTGACCAAAAACACGAACGCGAGAGCACTTCGAAAGAGTGTTTGGACTTGCTGATGCCGAATCGGGCGGACTTTTGGCGTCGATTAGTAACTGTTGATAAAACCTGGATCCACTTTTACACACCAGAGAACAGAATGAGTGCCCGGCAATGGACTGACCAGGCACGAGTGCTCCGAAGCGGCCGAGGGAGGCTCAATGGGTCGGAAAGGTTATGGCGTCGGTTTTCTGGGATTGTCATGGCACACCATCAACAGCGAGTATTACTGTGCATTATTGGTGCGATTGAAGGCCGAAATCGCTGCAAAACGGCCTCACATGAAGAAAAAAAAATTTTGTTTTTGCAAGACAATGCGCCGGCGCATAAGAGCACCGCAACCACGGCTAAAATCAATGACTTACGGCTCCAATTGCTGTCTCATCCACCGTATTCGCCGGACTTGGCTCCCTCGGACTATTATCTGTTCCCAAACCTCACAACATGGCTCATCAATAAAAAATTCAGCGCACGCTAGGAAATCATCGATGCCACGGAGGAGTATTTTGCAGACCTTCCGGAAAAGTACTTTTCGGACGGGATCAAGAAGTTGGAAAATCGCTGGAATAAGTGTATCAAGCTAAACTATATTGAAAAACATAAAAAAACATTTTAAAAAATTTTTTTTTTCATTTCCAAGGAGGTTACTTTTCACCCCACCTAGTATATATCTGTATCTCCATTTTCTTTTCTACAACCGCGCTGTATGTCAACATTTTAATGGTACCAACAAATTTTTGGGCGCTTACTAGTTGTAAGAAAAAACTACTACCGATGCGTCACACATGGCATGAGGCACATCTCCAGTTACGAGTAAGTAAGGCGATAGACAATCGTTACATAAGAGATTTTTTTTCGGAAGCGCCACGGTTGGGGTCGCTTGCAGGAGAAGAGGAACTCTTGGGTTAAGATCTGCCAGTAGCAGAGAGCTTGAATCTGACTCAGTATATCTTTCGGTAACAAAATACTGAATGGAAAGGAAGATACCATTTAACAAAACTGAACAAAATGATTGGAAAGAGGCTACCTTGCAAAAAAAAAATTCTTGACCATCCTTACAAGAGAAATACAGAATTTATCTGATGTCCGAGACAAGGAGTATTTAATATCCACAAACACTTGAATATTCAAGCATCACTCGTTTGGGAACGAACGTCATGTCGAAAAGTGGATAAAAGATACTTAAACCACTTATGCAACAAGTTGAAGGAAGCAATACGAGATTACAAAAATCGGAATATCTCTACATATCTCGAAGGTCTGACTGCCGAAAGAATTTCAAATTACTCCATCTGGAAAGCCATGAAGGGAATCAAAAAGCCTCAAATGCAATTTCCTTCCATAAGAAAAAATAATGGCGAATGGGCAAAAGGAGATAAAGAGAAGGCGGATCTATTTGCCGAGCACCTAGAAGAAACGTTTAAGCCTTTTGATGGACAGGCGTTAACCGGAGGTTCTAATTATATAATTACGGCACCGGACAATTTTAGAATAAAAACAGTATCCCTACGAGAACTTAACCAAGCAATTAAAAAATTGAAAAATAACAAAGCCCCTGGTTATGATTTGATAACAGGTCAAATTCTCAAGGAGTTGCCAAAGAAAGCCCTGATCAAACTGCTCCAACTTATAAATGCCGCGCTAAGATTATTAAACGTTCCAAGCCAATGGAAAGTTGCCGAAGTTATAATGGTCCCGAAACCAGGCAAATCTCTAAATGAAAAAAAGTCCTACAGACCGATATCGCTTCTGCCGATAATATCTAAAATATTTGAAAAACTCCTATTGAAGCGCTTGCAACCGATCATTGAAGAAAGGCGTCTAATTCCTAATCATCAATTCGGTTTTAGAACTAAGCACTTCAGAATTGACCAGGTCTTTAGAATTACGAATGAAATTGAGAAAGCCCTAGAGGGGAAAAAGATATGTTCTAGCGTGTTTCTTGACGTGTCTCAAGCCTTCGATAAGGTATGGCATGAAGGCTTAAATTTTAAGCTAAGTCAGGTTCTTCCGAGAGAGCTGCATACGATTCTGAAATCGTACCTGGAAAACAGAATTTTTCGTGTTAAACATGGCACCGAATACTCGGAATTTAAAGAGATCGCTGCTGGAATTCCGCAAGGAAGTGTACTTGGTCCGGTATTGTTTTTACTTTATACTCGAGACATACCAGAAGAATCAGGTACCATAGTAGCCACGTTCGCGGACGACACGGCGATACTAGCTACAGATACTTCAGTCGAGTTAGCTACTGGAAAGCTACAAATGGCTTTGGATAAAATCTATGAATGGACAAAGATATGGCGAATTGTTCTCAATGAGACCAAATCTACTCATGTTAATTTTACTAACCGGAAAATAAACAACCTTCCCATTTTCATTAACTCGGTACAAATACTATATGCAAATGAAGCAAAGTATCTAGGAATGACACCAGATGTAAAACTCAAATGGGAGCCGCATGTTAAGAAGAAACGTGATGAACTTGAAAATAAATTCAGACAAATGTACTGGCTACTAGGAAGACATTCCAAGTTAAGCCTACATAACAAACTGCTCATCTATAAGCAAGTGCTTAAACCCGTTTGGACGTACGGTATACAACTTTCGGGTTGTACTAAACCAAGCAACCGAAATATTCTCCAAGGCTATCAAAACAAAGTTCTAAGACAAATCGTGAACGACCCATGGTATATCAGAAACAGTGATATCCACAGAGACTTAGGAATAGTTACCGTCGAGGACGAAATAATGAACTTTGCTCGCAAACTCCTTATTCGTCTTCATGGTCATTGTAATAATAAAATACTGCAAATTCTGGACGAGACAAATTTAGTGCGTCGATTACAAAGAATGAGACCATTCGATCTGGCGCGATAAGGCCTATCCGCATAAATAGCGGTACTAGCAGGTGCTTTTGCTGGAAAGCTACCTGCCCCACGCGAACGTTATTTGAAACGGAAACTATTTGATAAGGTAACTTAGTTGTAGTCGTTAAGAAGGGAGACGTGTTTTTAGTGAGTAAGAATCTCACACTACTATGAGCAACGGGTTCATAGTGTCTATGAAGATTTTCACACCCACCCACCCAAAAAAAAAAAAAAAAAAAATGTCGAAAAGTTGGCCAGCATTCAAAACCACATCCGAATTGTACTTTTAGTTTTGATGTAATTTATGGTGCACGTGTTGCTCTATCACATTTTATCGCCACATTCCGATATCGCTGCTTAATCTTTGAGTTGAAAAACATAGGAGAGGTCACATATGGAATGATTACAAATTGAGTGGCTCATTCTGCCTGTGATCCCATACCACTCACTATTCAAATATTCACGGTATTTGCTCATTACGATTATCCTTTCTTTTCCCTGATTGGTCCTCCTTCCTGGTTTCTTGGTTTTCCGTGCTGAAGGAAAGAAGTAATTGTTTGTCTTATCACTCAAAGTCGTTCCGTGTAACAAAAATCAATTGGCAACTATTACGGTGTCATTAAAATGCTTTCAAATCGATTAGTCCTAATCTGATTCATCGTTGCGTATGGCGTTCTATAAGTTGTTTCTGCTAGAGGTATACTCTTTACCATTAGTTTCAGGAAACAGTTCAATCATAATGGATCTTTTGACTCGCGCAATGGCCATAGTTGTTGTGATACTAATTCTCACTGGTCTGGGAGCGTATTCCTACTCCCCAAAAACCAAACTCTTCGATTCGTTCCCAATAACCATATTCTACGCGATAATTGTCATCACCGCATTTTGTGTTGTTTATTTGCAAGATATCTACTCTGAAATCAGTGCGCGCAAATTTGATTTAGCTAACGTTGGCAAATTTTATTTCCATATGAACATCCTTGCCAGCATTGTATCGTATCTTTCGCACACCTTTAACACAAAACGTCAAATAAATTTCATAAACATCGCCAAAGAACGTCTTTACGAAATTATTCTTTACTTAGACGATGGGCAGATGTATCGCGAACAAGTCATAAAGGTTGGCGTAAAGGCTATAATCTATCCGTTGCTGCTTGAAATCATCTTGCTTGTACGAGGTATTTATTTGGACCCAGATCGAAACTTATTATGGACTTTGTATACCCTGACACCCTACATGATTCGTACAATCCCGACTACTAGCATCTACGGTGGTTTGCTCTTAGGGGCAGCCTTCATCGAATCCATCAACCTTCGGCTTGAGGTGATTATGAATGAAATCAACCAAATGCATACCCACAGAGAGTGGCTCCTTAAGACATCTTTTCATCGAATGCAAAGATGCTGTGACCTTAGTGATGAGATTGACGTTCTCAACGAAAAGTATACAACCATCATCGATATCAGTAATGAGCTATTGGGATTCTCATCAATACCATGGATATGCTCACTTCTTTGCAACTTGGTCGGAATTATGTTGGGCTGCTTCACTCAGTACAAGAGTATTGCTGAGACCATTTTCAATGGCAAGGAGTATGACATTTTCAATGTTCTGACGGATTCGGCTTTCATGTTTATCTCATTCATGGAAATCTACTCTCAATCTGAGATTTGTTCGGAGATGATTGAAAAAGTTCGAAAGATAATTGAAATGTAATTTTTGATCTGAGACTTTCTTTTAGGTCCGTCGAACTGGTAATATTCTGGAAACGGCCAAGTGTCTTCAAGCCGATATAAGACTAAGGAAATCCATAGAATTTTTCTCTTTACGGATACTTCAGCGAAACTATAAAATAAAACCTCTCGGACTATTTGAGGTCGATCTATCGCTAATTCACGGGGTTTGTTGAAAAGTCATTTTTATTTGACTCGTAGGTCTTGGATTTAAAAAATTCGCCTACGATCCAAAATATGGCCAATAGTTACTTCTTTAAGCAGATCTTCTCAAAGATTCACATTTCAATTTAATTGCAGGTGTTTTCTACTGCAGCTGGGTTCCTCTTAATACTTATTCAATCAGACCTATCGAGCAGATTTCTTCAGTAAAATGTGACTTTGGAAAGATAACTATTTTGTAAGTATGTATAAATGCGAAAGAATCCACTTTGATGATGTGGTAAAGACATTTTGAAGTACAGTAAATATTTTGAAATTTATTTTTTATGAATTAAGCGGACAGAGACAGAATTTGGGGTTGGATATGGATGGCTTTGTGGCATGGATTGGTAAACCAAAAGTAATAAAATGTGTAACATTCAATTAGTTCCATTTGCAGATTGAGTTTTGATTCAATGTCTTTCTTTGTGTGGCTGTGCTTTGCCTGGATGCCCACATCTTCTTATAGCATCTACAAACGTACTGACAACTCAAATAAGTTAGTTGATTTTTGACAGAGAAAACGGTCTGCCTACTGCCTACTGCTTGTGTGGAGAAAAGTTAAACATTCTCGTTCTAATTTGGAGAATCCGTCAATCAGATTGACCACATTGCAACATACGCAAGACACTCTTCCAATTTTACGAATGTTGGAAAGTTCCGAGAAGGTAAAATCGACTCGGACCATTACCTTGTTGTAGCCAAAGTACGGTTGCCGATATCCAGAACAACGCCAAGACAAGCAAATATTGTGAGGAATTTTGACGTCAGAGGGCAATAATTGCAAGAGATCGCCCAACCTTTCTCCGATCGAGCCTATCTTAATCCCTTAAAAGGTCCACTGCCACCAGCATCAAGCATCAATGACCAGCGGCAATACTGCCATTAAGTCATCGGAAATGCCGCATCTGATGTGCTACGTTTCACTCGACCACCAGAATGAAACGCCTGGTTTGAACTGAATGCCGGCAAGCAGCGAAGCAAGATACGTACAAAGCGGTGCTGCGTAGAAGGACTAAAGCTGCTCATGACCCATATGAGAAGAAGAGGAGAGACGAACACCGGCTTCTCAGGAGAAAAAAGAACGGGAATGAGAAGCCCGCGGTCGAGGAAATTTAATCAAGTTGGCCAAATCAATTCACACCACGTATTCATCGACTTTAAGGCCGTGCATGCCTATTCTTGAAAGAATAGGGCAAAACTCCCGCGTCAACACAAGAGACATAATCTTTCAAAATCAGAAGATTAAAGCCTGATCTCAGTGGAGGTTCCCGAGTACTGAGACAAAAGCGACAAAAACGTCAGTGAGGCAAGATCAAATATATGCCGTCAACCAGGGCAGATACCTTACACTGACTAAGCGTTCGAAACTGAAGGCAGCTAGCGAAAGAAAGTAACTGACTAGTAAGGCCCTCTATCGAACAACAAAAATTATCCTTGATAACACCTTAATAATCTCATGGCTCAGAGGCATGGATATTGTCAAAAATGGATGAGGGCGCTCTTGGCTGCTTTGAGAGAAAAATTCAACGAGTGATTTTGAGTCCAGTCTGCACAGACGATGAGTGGAGGAGGAGATACAACGACGAACCTAGAAGGATGAAGATTCAACGCGACTGAGATGGCTGGGTAGAGCGGATGGATACCAATGCTCCAATGTAGAGGAGGACCGAGACTCAGGTTGCACAAGCCAGTTGAAAGTGGAAGGGGACCTCAGCCAACTTAGCGTGCGAAACTGTGGATAGCTAACAAAATATGTCAGCTCGATCTCGATCTGGAGACGCTTCTTGACTGAGGTCCAGGTCCACCCTGGTAAAGTAAGTCGCGTCGTGTCCTCGACAACACGAATAATGCTGGCTTCTAATGAGTCGACTAGCGACGTTAAATCACAAGATTTTAGAAGCCAATCAACAAGTCCATTACGAGAAAGTTTGGGTTCATCGAATGTTTTCTTCAATAAGCTGATTGTTTCGTTTGCTGTATTGCACGTAGCACACTCCTGTTGGAACCACGTTTGGTCCACATTCATGGCATTCAATTTGGGAACGAAAAGTCAATAATCATGGCTTTATATCGATAACCCTTTACCGTAACATGCTGATTAGCTAAGCTCCACCAGACCACAGACCGCACCAAGCTGTCCATTTTGCGGGATGTAACGGCGTGTCAATAACCTTATGTGGATTATTTTCGCTCCAAATATTCGGAATTGGTGAAAGTTCAATGGATGAATAGGTGGTGTTAAGTGTTCCTGCTTTTTTCATCTCCATTGCTCGTTATCTCTGGTTTGAACTTGTTGTGCATGACCAAATTTTAACATTCATGGGAGCAGCCTGCTACTAGAATGAGGACCCAGTGTTTTGAGGGCTAATATCCTATCTGCGGATATTCTGATGAGGCTGTATGTATTCCTCAAAATTTGTAATGACGCACTTTTGTGTATTCGATAAACAACAAGGGTACGTTCCTAGTGCCTCGAGACTTTTCGAGAGGCTGAATATCAAACATTTTAAAGGGCGTTTCTTCAAGTGATGTATAACTTTGTTTTTAAACAAAAACGAAAGATGAGTGTGTTGACCAATCATGTTTAAGGATGACTTTATGACTGTTTTTGACGATGCTCTGGAGCTCTGTTTCACAAATAACACATTGAATACTGGCTTCCAAGGCATAAGAATATATTTAGTACCTTAGGGCCATTCACCAAAGACTTCCATTGGTCCATTTTGCGGTATAATGTTGTCATTGAATCCACTGACTCGATAAGTCAGTAATTGCCTGGGCAGTTGGCAATGGACTATGGAGACTGATCGAATTCAAGTGACAAGCCAGTGCCTTTATTTTCCCTAAGCCTTGCTCACCAAGTTTGGCGATGATTAAATTTCGTGTTTCATTTGTGACCTTGGGCTTGGGGAATTACTCAAAATTTAGCCTTCCGAATAGCTTTGCAGATGCTTTCCATTCTCAAACTACTAGAAGAAGTGAGACTTTTCAGCAGGGCTTCAAGCGCCAAATATACTCGTAGAATAGGTACAGATCTTTCGCTCCCGTCATTGATTCTTTACAAAAGTTCATTGTCACCCGAATTGGGTATATCTCGGTCTTGAAGATAGACGCAAGTTTTCTAACTAAAATAGAAATGTAAAATGGTGGTGTTGGAGTCATCACTGAATACTCGAGCACTTTCCTGGCTATCAATCCAGGGAGAGCAACTAGAGCTCTGGTGTCCTTAAATAAGACGGCATGTCGATAAAATCAGAGGCAAAAGTAAGTCCGTGTTTTAAGTCATCGAAATTTTAGCGCATATTGTACCAAAGCCAAGTAGCCTTTTTTCTCAATGAAGATGGCTTTAAGCTTTTTGTATGAATATTGAAGGGGGGAGATCATTAATGCGTCTTGAGCAGATACAGGTGCAGCCGGGACAAACTGTTCTTTGGAGTCTAGTTAAACCAGAAGTGACATGCCAATGCATAAGATAAGGTGAAAAACTTCATGGCTTGCCAAAAGTCCCCTTACACTGGCAAAAGACCTGGAGCATCTTAGAGATTTTCGACTTAACATGATTAGTTCAAAAAAAATTCAGGATGACAGCCAAATACTTAACTTAATATGTTACAAAATTTGCGTTGCCGAAACACCTTCCAAGTCAATGTGCAAGCGGTGTCAAGCGACTCGACGCATTCGAAGAAAACGTCAGCGTAATATGGGTCAACACTTCAGCAACGCCTTGTTTTGTTTTTCAACACACTTCCCCCATAGAAGTTGTTTTCGAATGGGTCAATTAGCTTGGCAATTTCATAGTTGGACCAATTCTTGCGTTCTTTGGCTGATTTTCACACTTAATCAACTGAGTAAAATATTTGCATACAGCATCGTTTAGATTGTTGACATATGGAATTCGAAGCATCAGAGAGGAGAGACCTACATCCTCCTTTTAGGTAAGCCCGTATCATTGCACACTGGGTTTGGCGGTTTTCTTGGAGACAAATGATTCTGCGACATCTAAATTCCATACACCCAAACTGCATCATGTGCTGGGGTAAGTCACAAGTGCTCGCACTTTCGACTTTTCTTGGACTCTTGAGCCATTCTGTCACAACAATGCAGCCAAAATGTGAAATGAATGTGGATTGTGCTTCTCCGCAATAGTACTTGCAATAAAGTCAGAAATAGATTTCGCTTAACAAAGCCTTGAAGATGGAAATGTCCCTCATCATTCAAAATAATATTTCGTCAAATTTGTGTCCCAACACTCATTTGGTGAAGTTACTTTGTTGCGGGTGATCGATAAGCTCAAAATGTTGCATTAGTTAAACCTTATAGACTTTAGTTATACACTTTGTATGCCCAATCCTTGAGATCGATAATGTTGAATGAAATCCAGTGGAATTTGACCTGTCCTAGCAAAGAAATCCCGATTACGAATGCAACCTTGAAAAAACAGTGAATCAACAGAGTCGCCCTGGAGAAAAAGATACACAGAGTATGCATGCTTTTCGATAGGAAAAGAATGGCAGAAATTGAATTCCCAAAAAAATAAAAGAAAAAGAGCTCAATCGAGGCTTATTAAGGCAGGCTGAAGTTTTAATGATGGATTAAACGATGAGCGATGAACATGGTATCAAGGTATATCATCAAGAAAGGCACACACCATGTCGAAGCCTAGGACAAAACGTTACGATAAGCAGTTGCAACTTTGAGATAGTTTATTCCGACTTCGACGCCAGAGCGAAAATTTTGCAATGAATCACACTAAGTATTCGGTACTTCTTTGATTCGAAAAGGCAGTAGAGTTTAAAGTTCTCCCTCGAACAACAAAAAGGACATTATACGAACCACTATCCATTTCAGTTCTGCCTTACGGCGCAAGAACGTGAATATTGACTTGAACGGATTAAAATGCCTTCGGGCGCGCTTCCAAAGAAAAGATCGCCAAGTATTTGGGTCACCGTCAAAAGCTTGGGTTATCAGGCACCTTGAGCGCATGGACACCACAGTCTTAACCCGTCAAGGTTTTGACTCTAACACATATGTATGTTTATGTAAAGACAAACATCTGTTTTTGTTCGTGTGGGTAACTCAGTCCACCTGGTAAAGAACGTGCCAACTGGAGAGGTGTGTAAGCTGAAGCCTTTGTCCACCACCGACTGTAGCGCTGCTCAAGTAAGACGTAGGCCTCTCCTCAGAGTACCGGAAGAGGTTTTTAAAAACTATGACAGCAAATCGTTTCAAACCGCCGAAAAGTTGTTCCTTAGCGCTTTTCCAAAGTGATCTATAGGAAACCAACTTTAGATTTCATCATTCGTTAGGAAAACTTGTTCATGTCTTCCAAGCAAAGATATGTGCAATTCTGATGGCAAAGAACTGAAGAGAGCGAGGCATTTGTATATGTACTGAGAACCAAATTGCTCTTAGGGTTTTGTTGTACCCTCTCACGACATCCAAGCTAGTTCGAGAACGCAAGATATCACTGAACGCAGTCAGAAGGCTGAAATGTCATGTCTTGAAATCGCCGATCGACTTGAACGATGATCCGAACCTACGAAGCACTATCCCTTTGAGTGTCCGAATTATGTTCAAATAAGGCTGTATGTACTCGGCGTTGACGTGGTGGGTGCTGGTTCTTTAGGCACTTACGGTGAATAAGAGATTCCATTGAAATTAAGATACAAAGAGCACAATGGACTAGTTGGGACTGAGTTCTCTGCTCCGACAGAAAAAAAAGGTTGTTGGTCCGTTTATTCCATGGAAGACTTAGAATTTTATCTTAAAAGGACTTGATGCTAAGTAGTTTTACTACTGTTCACTCAAACAATACAACTGTATCCCTCTTCCTGGAGATGGTCAGCTAAAATGTTAAAGTCTCCTGTAAGCCATGAAAAAACTTTCAATTTCTAAAATGTTTCAAATCAGAATCTCACTTTATTGGAGGAATCTCCTAGATAAATCCGATTGTATGAGAATTAATAGAAACCCAGTCACCGTTGAAAAGACCTGCAAATCCAAACAACTTACCATAACTATATTTAAGGGCTTCTAAATCAAACAAACCCCGTGAATTAGAGAAAGGTCTACTTCAAATAGCCCCAACGGTTTGATTTTAAAATTCCTCTGCAAGATGCGCAACGAGAAGATTTCCATCGATTCTCTCAACCTAACATCGATTCCATTTGAATTGGCCTTTTGTAATATGACGCCAGTTTGACGGACCTAAAAGAAAAGACAAAATTAACTTCGTTTGGACAACTCACACTATCATTTGTCACCTCTTCAAGTGTGGTGGAACAACTTTCGGATTGAGTATAGATCTCCATAAACGAAATAAGCATGAACGCCGAGTCTGTCATCACATTGTAATAGTCATATTCCTTTCCACTGAAGACTGCATCTGCGAAGCCCATATATTGGGTGAATAGTCCCGACATAATTCCAACCAAATTGCATAAAATCGAACTTAACCATGGCAGTGATAAAAAGTCCAGCAGTTCAGTGATGACATCAAGGAGCGCTGTATACTTCTCATTGATCAGATCTACTTCATCACTAAGATCACAGTATCTTTGCATGCGATGAAAGTGTGTCTTAAGGAGCCATTCTTTGTGAAAATGCATTCGATTGACCTCGTCTACAATCAGTTGAAGACGGGCATTGATCGATTTAGTAATGGCCGTACCAAGAAGCAGTCCTCCATACACACTTGTCACGGGAATTGTCCGAATAATGTATGGAATGAGCGAGAACAATGTCCAAAGCTTGCTTCGATCTGGTTCAAAATGCACTGCTCGTACTACCAAAGTGATCTCCAGCAAAAGTGGAAATAATAAAGCCTTGACAGCAACTTGGTATATTTGCCGCCGATACGTCTGACCATCGTCGAGGTAAAGAAAAATGTCAAACAACGTATCCTTAGCGACGTTAAGAAACAAGATGTGGCGTCGTACGAAGTAGGTGTGGGTCATGTAACACACAGTTGCAGCTGTGATATTCATATAGAAGTACAATTTTCCAACGTTGTTGATGTCAAAATTGCCAGACACAACGTCTAAAACCATTTCTCTGACGTAAAATGAGCAGTATACGGTTATTATTAGAATTGTGTAAATAGTGGCGATGGAAAATGTTTCGAAGTGCTTTGTCTTAGTTGAGTAGATGTATGGTCCTAAGCCCACTAAAATTAGGGTTAGGAGAATGCTTACTACAGTCCGCTCTACTGGATCCATTCCGAGGAACTGCTTTTGAAGACTAAGGATTTAAGTTACGCCCGTCAAACACTTAACTTTGCACCGGTTGGTTTGGCATGGAGTCGGTATGTGTGTGATGTGTATGCAGTTTATCCGATTGATTGCGGTTGATAAGACTATTTAATTAATTGACAATTAAATGGAACCGTTATTGTATAAGAACTGTTCAGAAATTCACTTCATTATGCTTATGGTATCAGATCCTTTTCGTTTTGGTAGTTCCTTATGAGATAGAGATCTACTGAACAATCATAGTCTATTCACAGAAACAAAAAAACAACAATCACAAATGCTCATTGAAATCTGTTCTCATACTCGAAAAACTGAGCTGTGATGGCCTTAAAGGACTCTGCCGAAAAAATATTAAAGTTAAATTCCTCGAATTGATGGGTAGGGTTTGGAGATAAGGGTTGTGTATGAGTGTTTCGATGTAATTTAAACGACGTTCAGTAGAAACAGGTTTTAGTATCATAACCAGTTACAAAGTCAAGCAAAATTGGAATGAGTAACGATGCGCCATGTGTTCCTATGGCCAAGGCTGGAAATCTTTAAAATAGGGTTAACAGTTAATAGAGTATCATTTCTTTTATGCGAAATTTTGGAAATCTACCTATATTCCAGTATTAACAAGTGGTAGCTACGTCTATACATCACCTGCATACTAGGTACTTCATGTTGGATCTTTTTTATATGGCGAAATTCTTAAGACTAGTCTACTAAGTCTTTGCTTTATAGGTGGAGGATAAGGATATTTTAAATGAATTGATAAGGAATGATTCGGATGTCCACCCCTGTGCATCTTGTACATTCTCTTTATTTTAACTGCTCTAAGCCTTCGGAGAAAGATGAGTAAACGCTTTAATGATAACAGGTCCGTCAACGGACTCAAAGAGCCTACGCCAATAAATATCGCGGTTGCGATGCTTACACTTTGTAAACAGGGTCTTTGAAAAGAGATGGTGGCAGACGAACCCTATATGGGCCAATGGCAGCGCTATCATCCCGCAACGGGTTACTGGTTGCGGTGTAACAGACCCCTCGTCCAAGAAGTTACGAAGCACCAACAAGCTTCGAATATGGACGGATCTACTGTTGACAACCCACGCAAACGATTTAAGGACAATGAGCTTTGGATATGCACGTGGAATGTTAGATTCCTTAACAGACCACGTGCAGCCGAGCAACTAGCGGAGGCCCTAGACTCCTGCAAAGCAGACATAACCGCCATTCAAGAAATGCGGATTTGTTGTCGGAGGCACACCAAGACAAGAAGTTCGCATCTTCCGGCATGTGCCTCGAGTGCCTCGTAGCAAACCGCATCAAGGCTAAATTCGCCAACATTAGCCTTATATGCGCGCATGCCCCCACAGAGGAGAAAGATGACGACACCAAGGATGCCTCCTATGAGCTCCTTAACGAGCAATGCCCTAGCTATGACATTAAAATTGTCCTCGGTGATTTTAATGCAAAGCTAGGAAAAGAGGGTATCTTTGGTGGAACGATCAGAAAATATAGCCTGCACGTCACCACCTCCGATTACGGATTCAGGCTAATTGTTGTAGCCAAAGTACGGTGGCGGATATCCCAAACTATACCAAGACAAGCTAATGCTGTGAGGAAATTCGACGTAAGACAGTTACAATCGCAAGAGATCGAAAAAGTCCTTTTTCGATCGAGTGTCTCTTAGTCTCTTAAGTGGTCCAATGTCGCCAGCGTCAAGCATCGAAGATCACTGGAAACACTGCCAAAACGCCATCAGAGATGCCGCTTCTGATGTTCTGGGTTTCACTCGTCTACCACAATGAAACCCCTGGTTCGATAATGAATGCCGGCTAAGCAAAAAGCACGCAATGCGGCACTGCAAGAACAGACCAGAGCTGCATATGAGCTCTATGAGCGGAAGAAGAGAGACGAACACCGGCTTCTCAGTAGGAAGATGCTGAGGATTTGGAAAGATCATTTCTGCAGACTGTATAACGGCGATGACGGACCAAATACCGCTGTCAGGCAGAATCAACCTTTCAACTTGGACGATGATGACCAACAATTCTGTCCACCCGACCTGGATGAAGTGAAGATAGCTATATCGAAGCTTAAGTCCAACAAAGCTGCTGGAGCGGACGGCCTGACTGCCGAGCTCTTCAAAGCGGCAGGCGATGACTTGTTAAGGAGCATACACCAACTCATCTGTAAAATATGGTCGGACGAAAGTATGCCCGATGAATGGAACCTCAGCATTGTTTGTCCGATTCTCAAGAAAGGAGACCCTCTGAACTGCGCCAACTAAAGAGGCATCAGTCTCCTTAACATGGCATATTAGATCTTATCTGCCGTATTGTGTGAACGCCTGAAGCCGTTCGTCAACAACCTGATAGGTCCATATCAGTGTGGTTTCAGGCCAGGAAAGTCGACCAGATATTCACACTACGGCAGATCTTGGAGAAGACCCATGAGCTTCAGATCAATACCCACCACCTATTCATCGATTTTAAGGCCGCGTATGACAGCATCTATAGAGACGAGCTATACAGAGCAATGTCTAGTTTTGGCATCCCTGCCAAACTCGTCCATCTGTGCAGGATGACGATGGAGAATGCACCCATCAAGGTTTGTAAAGATCACACCGAGACCTTTGATGTCCAGAAAGGATTTAGACAAGGCGATGCGCTGTCATGCGATTTCTTCAACATCGTACTTGAAAGAATAGTGCAAAACTCACGAGGAAACACAAGAGGCACTATCTTTCAAAAGTCCGTCCAACTACTCGCACACGCCGACGATATTAACCTTATCGGGAGAAAGCAGCGTGATGTCAGTGGCGCTTTCGCGAGTATTGAGACGGAAGCGGGGAAAATAGGTTTAGCGGTCAATGAGGGCAAGACCAAGTATATGCTGTCAAGCAAAAAGGACAACCAACACCGACGTCTCGGGCAGAACGTCACCTTAGACAGATGTAACTTTGAGGTAGTTAAGGACTTTGTCTACCTAGGCTCTGCTATAAATACAGACAACGACGCCAGCGCTGAGATCACACGAAGAATAACTCTTGCCAACAGCTGTTTCTTTGTGCTAAGAAGGCAATTGTATAGCAAAGCCTTCTCTCGGACAACAAAAGTCACCCTTTATAAGACCTTAATAATCTCGATCCTGCTCTATGGCGCAGAGGCATGGACATTATCAAAAATGGATGATGGTGTTCTTGGTTGCTTTGAAAGAAAAATTCTGCGGGCGATCTTCGGTCCCGTCTGCATTGACGGTGAGTGGAGCAGAAGATACAACGACGAACTGTATGGACTGTACAGCGACATGGACCTAACGAAAAGAGTGTAGATCCAGAGACATGTAGAGCGCATGCACACCAATGCTCCAGTTCGAAAAGTCTTCGAATCCGCCTCCGAGGGACAGCGCAGTAGAGGAAGGTCAAGACTCAGGTGGCGCACGCAAGTGGAAGAGGACCTCAGCCAACTTAGCGTACGAAAGTGGAGGCAGCTAGCCGGGGGTCGAGCTGGCTGGAGACACTTGTTGACTTAGGCCCAGATCCACTCCGGACTGTAGCGCCACCTTAAGTAGTCTTTTTCCGCTTGAGACCTCTCGGGCTGCCCGTTTTGTGACCGCCCACTGTCGTACACTAGGTTTCAGAGTTCGGGGCCCATTGCCGAAACCTAGCCCACTCCCGATGTCATCCGCTTCTGTCTTTGGCCCCCGGCGCGTCATATCTGAATACTTAATTCTAGAGATAGCTGTCAAGCATCCGGTCTAGCAGACTTTCCCAGCTTTTTGATATTACGGTGCAGTTTAACATGTGCGTGTCCTCCAACGCATCCGGTATTGTATTCAAGTCAGCATGAGGCAACGCATAAACCAGAGCTTAACGAAGCGCTTTTTTGTTGAGCCGCTTCGAGTTCTACCCAGAGGCGCGCTCACGGAGCACCTTCCGAGGTTCCGTTCTACGTTTTTTGCGCACTATGAAGGCAATAAACTGGTGGTCAATCGCCATGTGAGTTCTAGACGCAGCTTCGCTTCGTAACACGAGGCGTTGCGGGCATCAAGTCGATTACCAAAACACTGGTGGCAATCCGTTGGACTGTCGCTTTATTACTAATTTCTATAGATGAAGCCTAGGGATCATCTATCGCTGCCCGTCCTCTGAAATCCGATTACATTTCCTTATGCGGTGGCATTGGATAAAAGATCGCCGGGGAGACGATGCCAACTATCTCTATCAATGTATGAGAAGCGTCTTCAAGACAGGTAAGCCGTCTCGAAGCATGTGTAGTATTGAGGGGAGATAGCAACTCGTATTGGTCACGCCAGCTTTGATCCATGAGCACTCTCTGCAGCATCGGTGTAAGGGAGAGTTCTCTGGTGTTGCAGACCACAACGGCTGTGCCTGATATGTTCTCGTATCTCACCGTCACCTCCTTTAACTGCCAAAAAGCCGTAGGCACCTTCGAGGCACCAATCGCCCATCACGTCTGTGGTTGCCTGAGTCTGCAACATTATTGCATATTTTTAAGCATAAAAGTCAAAGCTATTGAAAGAGTTAAGCGGTGTGTCGACACACATGCACCCCAGCTGTGATGACAGGACGCTTTTTTTGACTCGACGTTAACCAACGTTTGTTTTCAAATATTTCTGTTATTTTTATTGGTTAATGTCCCCCTCTACTTCTGTGGGCTACCTGAGTTGGTATCCACTCAATATGTCCCAGCCATCTAAGCCGAGCTACTCTGTCTCTTGTAATAGGCTCCTTGTCAACGTAAAATAAAATCAAATTTATGGCAACTACTTTCTTATTACCCTCCGTTCAGCATTTGAACAGTTTTTTTGCTTTCATTTGAAGTAGCAGGTCTGTCTCCAAAATTTAGTCACTTTTTTATGACATACATCGATTTTGCGTTGACAATATACGTTTTCTTAATTGAAAATTTTTGCTGATCGCGTATCCATCTAGGTCCCTTACACGAGTACATACAAGCAACATAAGATGCCAAAAACCGGTAGATTTCATCACCCCTACGAAACCTATGATTTGTTTCAAAATGCAAAATGTATAACAAGGTAACAAAGAACTTTAAATTGGCAACACTGCTCTCTGTGACAGCCGACTTGACAGTTGTTGGTTGTTTTGAGGTTAGTTTGGTTTGGCAGTTCATCATAAATAGAATCTCGGCGAAGCAACCGTTGCAAATTGTTCAAATTTTTTGGGTGTGCAAGTAAGTTCTCGCTGTTTGTCAATAGATGGGCCCAGTAAGTGCCGGCCGATTTTTCATATCCAAAACGTCATGAATGAAGCTTATAGTACGTTTACACCGACCCGAAATTCAACATTTCGCAAAAAATTTATATGACTGCTGCTGGCTTCCCACTTCCTCCTTTTTTTTATACTTTTTTTTGGTTGAGACACATAGTCGTTAGTGATTGTAAATATTGGAACAGCTGACTTCTTTCAAAGTTGTTTTTGTAAGCGCTATGATGTGCGCTGAATGACGTGCGAAATAATCAAAAAGGTTTGTTCGATTTGACAACCTTCTAAATGCAGAGCCGAAATGCAGCATTTCGCTGAAATTCAACATTGCGAAATGCTGGAAATTGTATAGAGCATTTCTGCTAAAATGTTGAATTTGTCCGAAATGCTGAATTTAGGGTCGGTGGAAATGCACTATTAGACAAACCGTTTTGACACATTAGTGATTATACGTCATATACTTTTAGTTGTGTGGTTATTGTCTGATTTTGTGCCAAAAAATCGTCAATTGCGGAAGTGTTGATTTTCTTCTTTCATTCGAAAAAAACGGCGGCTGAAGCGTATCGAGAGCTCCCAAAAGCTTACAGAGATGCTGCCTTAAGTGAAACAACGTGCCGTGTTGGTGCCGTCGCTCCAAAGGCAGTGTTTTTGACGTTCACGACCATCCGCGTGAAGGAAGAACCTGGGTTCCTTATGAAAGGACGTTGAGCGTCGTTTTTTCGCCTGTGAACCACTGCTCCAGCGGCAAAAAAGGAAGGGTTTTCTTCATCGCATCGTAACGAGGGATGAAAAACGCCGTCGGATCAGCCATATTTTAGCGCAGCGCAGGTTATGCTGTGTATTTGGTGGGACTAGGTTGGTGTTAATTATAATGAACTGTCGAAACCATCACTGGGAAGTATCAACTTAAATTAATGAGATTGCCACGGTACGAGCAGAGGCATGAATAGGTGATTCTACAGCATGACAATGCTCGGCCTCATATTCCCGAACCCATCAAAGCCTACCTGGTAACGCTCAAATGGGAAGGCCTTACGATGGGGAATACTTTGAATGATTCATTTGTAACCATTTTTTCACAATAAAGTTGCATTTTGATCCTCGAAGGAACCTCGGTTCGTAATACGAAATTGGATCAATAGGTTTGTGAGAATTTGTTTGCAAAAAACCAAATTTTTACCAATTTTCTATCGAACTCTTCAATATATCCTTATGGCCAAAGCCCATAGAATTTTTTAGAATTCGCCGCTGTCTTTTTCTCTCTCTTAAAAGTGGTTGAAACCTTCTTGGACCAGAGACTAAACTTAGGCTTTTTCGGTGCTTATTCCGGAGAACTCCACTCGGCTTCTGGATGGTCTCCGGTGTGCTGTGGCGGATCCACGTTTCAGCGCGGAAATGTTTCCGGACCGCGATTAAGCAAGATAATTTTTTTTAAATTTTCACCAAAATTTTGTAGGCGGTTATGCGCAAAGTTGGTGGAACAGTGTAACTTTTTAAGTTCAAATGCTGACTTTGTCACCAACAGACAGGGTTTTAACTTTAACTACTCTTATCTGAATCCATGAAACACTATTTCACATGCTAGAGATACTTTATTTAAATTTAAAATTCGTCCAATCGGGAAGCCTTTTTAATTAAGTCTCCTATTCTTGAGTGTTTCAAATCAGGATCTCACTTTATTGAAGGAATCTCCTAGATAAATCCGATTGTATGAGAATTAATAGAAACCCAGTCACCGTTGAAAAGACCTGCAAATCCAAGCAACATACAATTACTATATTTTAGTTATAAAGTCAAACAAACCCCAAAAATTAGAGAACGGTCTACTTCAAACAGCCCCAAAGGTTTGATTTTAAAATTCCTCTGCAGGATGCGCAAGGAGAAGATTTCCATGGATTCTCTCAACCTAACATCGACTCCAATTGAGTTGGTCTTTTGCAAAATGATGCCAGTTTGACGGACCTAAAAAAATGACAAAATTAACTTTGTTTAGACAACTCACACTATCATTTGTCACCTCTTCAAGTATGCTAGAACAACTGCCGGATTGAGTGTAGATCTCCATAAATGAGATGAACATGAACGCCGAGTCCGTCATCACGTTGTAATAGTCATATTCCTTTCCACTGAAGACTGCATCTGCGATGCCCATATATTGAGTGAAAAACCCCGACATGATCCCAACCACATTGCATAAAATCGAGCACAGCCACGGGAGTGATGAAAATTCCAGCAGTTCAGAGATGATATTGAGGATTGATGTATACTTCTCATTGAGCAGATCTACTTCATCACTTAGATCACAGTATCTTTGCATGCGATGAAAGTGTGTCTTAAGGAGCCATTCCTTGTGAAAATGCATTCGATTGACGTCGTCTACTATCAATTGAAGACGAACGTTGATCGACTTTATAAAGGCCGTGCTAAGAAGCGTTCCCCCATATACACTTGTTGCCGGGATTGTCCTTATAATGTATGGAATGAGCGAGTACAATGTCCATAGGATGCTCCGATCTGGTTCAAAAAGCACTGCTCGTACTATCAAACTAGTTTCCAGTAAAATTGGAAACAACAAAGCCTTAATAGCTACATGAAATATTTGCCGCCGATACATATTTAAATGGCCATCGTTGAGGAAAAGAGTAACGTCAAACAACGTATCCTTAGCGACGTTAAGAAACAAGATGTGGCGTCGTATGAAGTATGTGTGGGTCATGTAACACACAGTTCCAGCTGTGATATTCATAAAGAAGTACAACTTGCCGACGTTGTTAATCTTAAAATTGCCGGACACAATGTCTAAAACCATTTCTCTGACGTATAATGAGCAGTATACGGTTATTATAAAAATTGTGTAAAGAGTGGTGATGGTAAGAGCTTCAAAATCCTGTGTCTTTGTTGAGTAGACGTATGGTCCCAGGCCCATTAAAATTAGGGTAAGAATAATGCCCACTATCGCCCGCTCTAGTAGATCCATACCCATGGAGTTGTTTTTGAAGACTGTGGTAAACCCCTTTTGGTATCTTAATGTTGTGCATGCAAACTATCCGATTAATTCGGGTTGATAAGACGTTTCAATTAATTGTCAATTAAATGGGGTCATGCTTGAATGACGGCTAATCAAAAATTCATTTCATTATGCTTATTGTATCAGATATTATTCGTTTTTATAATTATGAGGTTTTTGAGATAAAAATCAGCTAAACGACTATAATCTATTCACAGAAGGAGCATCAAATGACGATTCCCATTAAATTCCCTTAGAGCCGAATTGCTTAAAAAAAACTAGTCAAAAAGGACTCTAATGGCCAACTATTTCAGCTTAATGAATACTGTTAATAGTTAAGTATCAAGACCTAAGAGTATAAAGCAATGTTCTGGCGTAATGTAGAAGACCTTCAGTTTAATAACTTCCTGATAAAGAAGTGGTTGCATCACCTCGAGAATAGAAAATGAAAATTTTGTTATATCTTTACGATTTAAGGTGCCTTTAGTTTTTTTAAGATAGATTTTAAGAAAATGTAACTGTGTATGCCGTGTGTGTCTGGGTTTTTCGGGCCCATTATAACTCGTGAACGATTGGTGCTATAGAATTGAATTTTTGTCCAATAATTGGTCTTTTTCGCAGACATTACATTATTTTCTCCTTAAAAATAGACAACTCTTTGAAATCTATTAACACCGTGCACACTTAACAAAAATCGGGAAAAATTGTCCGAGTTTTTCAAGGAATAATAACAATTTTAGAGCCGTCTTTAACTTTCTAACTACCAAGGGGTGAGGCAAGAGTTAGTGTGTAAGTTTTTATTAAATTAAACACAAATGTATTCTGAAATCAACATAGAATTTTATTTAATAACTAGCTGTACCCGGCGCGCGTTGCTACGCATTTTAAAAAAATCAAATTTAAAAAAAGTCAGCATTGTATTGAACATATGTTTAAGAACACTTTTTTTGTTTTTCCGTCTGGTGCATATACGAATAAATCAGAAGGTTTTCCGACGCGTGAACAGGCCACATATAATTGCCCATGACAGAAACACGGACTTTCTTAATTCAGGCACCACGCACTTGTAAAGATTTGCCCTTGTGCCTTCTTGATGGTCATTGCATAGGCGAGTCACACCGGAAACTGCAAATGTTCGAATTCGAATGGTAAATCTGTTGGAATCATTGGAATGCGAGGCAATAATACACCTTCCCCTTTAAATTTTCCATTCAAAATAGTAGCTTCGATGATATTGGCCTGGCACCGTTGCAAAGTCGTGGCGGATTAATGTTTCGAACGCCAATTTTCAATGTTTAAACGTGCGGATGCATGCCGGGTAAATCAAGTGAATTGATTTGACGTTGCCATTATTAACGACTGCATCGCTTAAATGGATGTACTCTTCCGAGCGCAGCTTAGTTTGATTCAAGAAAATGTAGAGAATCGTTCGGTTTCGATTTTCGCATACATATCGACATTTGCATACATGGAACAACTGACGAAATTTCAGGATGTGATAATCAGCGTTTTCACGTATCATTATCGGATACGAATTGTAGTTCATAGAGCTGTTTTTCTTATTCTCCTTGCCAAAATAGAACTGGCTATTGCAATCCGTCGTATGAGCGATGCGTTTCTGGGACTCGTTGGACCTTACTAATTCTGCGATAGAGAATAATATCGCGTGACTCGAGTTCTTTGCAAACTATAATGACTGCTGTTTCGTCAATCGTTAGAGCATTATATTGTCTTGCGTGTTGACCAATGGGTGCCTTTTCTGCACGAATTACAACTTTGTAATAGTCAGCTGGCCGTTCAAGGCCAGTTCTGAATTGTTGAATCAATTCGTTGTGTTGATCGAATAAAGTTTGCAGTTCAGCGACAATTTCTCTTCTAGAGAATCGAAAACGTTGATCGATTTGTGCATCTATGTTTCCCATGAAATAAATCTGAAGAAATTTGTGATCTGCGTCTGGAAATGGTAGTAATGACCCAGCACGATGATAAATTTGGCCCTGCACTTGAAGGTTGGCATGTAATTCTCGCGTATAATATTTGTTGCACCGAACGATGTCATTTGGAAACACGAATTGTACTTCCGAATGTTTCACAAGAAATGTTTCGATTGGCTTAGATTACCTAATAACAACGTCGATAATGGATCAATCGGTGGATGTTACTCTGGCAATTTAACATTCCCAGGTGTGTCACTCTTAAATTTGAGTGCTTTATAATGCACGCATAATTTGTTCATTTTCTTAAAAACAACACTCGGATGAAGATTGTAACCATAATTTTGATCTATAACTTACTTACTTTAGGTGGCGCTACAGTGTGGGGTGGACCTGGGCCTCAGTCAACAAGCTTCTCCAGCCAGCTTGATCCCTGGCTAGCTGCCTCCAGTTTTGCACGCTAAGTTGGCTGAGGTCCTCCTCCACTTCTGTTCCTCGGGAACGGATTCGAAGACTTTTCGAACCGGAGCATTAGTGTCCATACGCTCTACATGACCCAGACATCTCAGTCTTTGGATCTTCACTCTTCTGACTAGGTCCATGTAGCGGTGCAGTCCATACAGTTCGTCGTTGTATCTCCTCCTCCACTCATCGTCAATGCAGACGGGACCGAAGATCGCCCGAAGAATTTTCCTCTCAAGCATCCAAGAGCACCCTCATCCGTTTTTAATAATGTCCATGCCTCTGCGGCAGAGAGCAGGACCGGGATTATTAAGGTCTTATAAAGAGCGACTTTTGTTGTCCGAGAGAGGGCTTTGCTACTCAATTGCCTTCTTATCCCAAAGAACAGCAGTTGGCAAGAGTTATTCTTCACTTAATCTCAGCGCTGGTGTCGTTGTCTGTATTTATAGCAGAGCCTAGGTAGACAAAGTCCTTAACTACCTCAAAGTCATACCCGTCAAGGGTGACATTCTGTCGAAGACGGCGGAGTTCAGTGTCCTTTCTGCTTGACAGCATATACTTAGTCTTGCCTACGTTGACCGCTAAGCCCATTTCCACCGCTTCCGTCTCAATATTTGAAAAGGCGCCACTGACATCACGCCGCTTTCTTCCAATTTTGTCAATATCATCGGCGTTTGCGAGTAGTTGGACGGACTTTTGAAAGATAGTGCCTCTAGAGTTTTGCATTATTCTTTCAAGAACGATGTTGAAAAAATCGGATGACAGCGCATCGCCTTGTCTAAATCCTTTCTGGACATCAAAGGTCTCGGTGAGATAGTTAAGATAGTTACCCTGATGGAGCAGCGTGCATTCTCCATCGTCATCCTGCACAGACGGACGAGTTTGGCAGGGATGCTGTCATACGCGGCCTAAAAATCGATGAATAGGTGGTGGGTATCGATCTAAAGCTCATGAGTCTTCTCCAAGATTTGCAGTAGTGTGAATATCTGGTCGATGGTTTACTTTCCTGGCCTGAAGCCACGCTGATGTGGACCTATAAGGTTGTTGACGAACGGCTTCAGGCGTTCACACAATATGTCGGATAAGATCTTATATTCGATGTTAAGGATACTGATGCCTGTGTAGTTGGCGCAGTTCAAAGGGTCTCCTTTCTTGAGAATCGGACAAACAATGCTGAGGTTCCCTTCATCGGCTATACTTTCGTCCGACCATATTTTACAGATGAGTTGGTGTATGCTCCTTACCAAGTCATCGCCTGCCGCTTTGTAGAGCTCGGCAGTCAGGCCATCCGCTCCAGCAGCTTTGTTAGACTTAAGCTTCGATATAGCTATCTTCACTTCATCTAGGTCAGGTGGACGGAATTGTTGGTCATCATCGTCCAAGTTGAATGGTTGATTCTGCCTGACAGCGGTAATTGGTTCGTCATTGCCGTTATACAGTCTGCAGAAATGGTCTTTACAAATCCTCTGCATTGACTGCGATTCTACCACGATGTTCCCTTGTTCATCTCTACAGGCTTCGGTTCGGGGTTTGTTTCCGTGGCTTGTTTTTTTTTTTGCCTTCTGGATTTTTTAACCCTTTACTAAGACTACCGTATCTCATTCCTCTAGTATCATCTCTCAAGTTCTTCGAACGCGCGCTTCTCATGCTCTTTCTTCTTCCTCCTGAGAAGCCGGTGTTCGTCTCTCCTCTTCCGCTCATAGAGCTCATGAGCAGCTCTGGTCTTTTTTTGCAGTGCCGCACTGCGTGCTTTTTGCTTAGCTGGATGTGCTTGCCGGCATTCATCATCGAACCAGGGGCTTCGTTGTGGTGGGCGGGTGAAACCCAGCACATCAGAAGCGGCATCTCTCATGGCGTTTTGGCAGTTTTTCCAATGGTCTTCGATGTTTGATGCTGATGCATTAGACCTCTTAAGAGATTAAGAGACACTCGATCGGAAAGCACTTGGCGATCTCTTGCAATTGTAGCCGTCTGACGTCGAATTTTCTCACAGCATTAGTTTGTCTTGGTGTAGTTTGGGATATCCGCAACCATACCTTGGCTACAACAATTAGCCTGAATCCGTTATCGGAGGTGGTGTCGTGCAGGCTATGTTTTCCGATCGTTACACCATTGCATTGCTCGTAGGTCATGTTAAGGAGCTCGTAGAAGACATCCTTGGTGTCGTCATCTTTCTCCTCTGTGGGGCCATGCGCGCATATAAGGCTAATGTTGGTGAATCGCTACAAGG
Organism: Volucella inflata; assembly: GCA_928272305.1. Lineage (NCBI taxonomy): Eukaryota > Metazoa > Arthropoda > Insecta > Diptera > Syrphidae > Volucella > Volucella inflata. The sequence goes on along the minus strand of OV743716.1, from coordinate 142,983,589 downwards.
CGCTCGCTCACATACCGGAAGCTGAGGACTTCTTGTCTTAGTCTGCCTCCGACAAAAAATCCGCATCCAAATAAGCGCTGCTTTTGCCGTCGATAGCAATTGCCGTAGTAGATGTCGCAGTTTTTCATCTTCTTTGTGTGCGGCCCATCCCATCGCATTTCTTGAATGGCGGTTATGTCTGCTACGAGTATGCAGCAGTCTAGGGCCTCCGCTAGTTGCTCGGCTGCACGTGGTCTATTAAGGGATCTAACATTCCACGTGCATATTCGAAACTCGTTGTCCTTAAATCGTTTGCGTGGGTTGTCAACAGTAGATTCGTCCATGTCCGAGGCTTGTTGATGCTTCGTAACTTATGCTTTTTTTTTAAAGGGCCGGGCAGTCACCCCGGCGGCACAACCCCAACCCTGGAGGACTAGTTCCATTTTGAATGCCCCTATGACGAGAGGTCGGTAACACCGAAGTTAGCGCTGCCGTTGGCCCATATAGGGCTCGACCGCCACCATCTCTTTTCCAAGACCCTGACTAAGTCCTGGAAATCCTGTCCGTCCTGAGCTCCATATACGTCGGAGTAGCCCGGATAAGGTTTTTTTTGTGTTTCCGACACTAATCCTGTTTTATGGCGCAGGAAACTCGCCATTTGCCTCCTTCACTTCGCAATCTCTAGTGAGATTCCCAGATGGCGCCACGGGGAGGCGTGAAGTAGGACTTATTAGGAGAGCTGCAAAGTGTTCGGCTGCAGAGGCTCATTCTTGTCATTTAAAGAACCAGCACCTGTCGGAAGATTCTACTTCTACGAGGCCTTATACTAATCGTTGCCATCTATTTTGATCTATTATGATCTTTTATTATCTATGTTTGTGTGGGTCTGTTTGGCATGGTCCAGTATAATATATGTGTATAAAAATTTGAATTGAAATCATCTTTGGGCACTTTTGCGTGTCTCCGAAGTTTCTAAAACCTATTCTCCCCTTTATAGTTCCAATAATCCTGCATATCATAAATTATTCAATATATAGTAGTCAGTTTCCAAAGCATTGGAAACTACCCAAGGATACCCAAAACAGCGAGCCCTGTAGCTCCTTAAGATTTTAGACCCGTAAGCATCCTACCTTCTTGTGCAAAAGTGTTTGAGAATATTCTTTCAAATCAAATTCACCAACATTTAAATGCTAATAAAATGCTTTCCATGTTGCAATCTGGATTTCGCAATAGGCACAACTGTGAGTAAGCGGTTGTTAAAGTAACCACAGATCTGCGATTAGCCCTAGATAGTGGTCCGATTGGTATCGCTGTTCAGCTTGATTTTTCAAAAGCTTTTGATTCCATAGACCACAGAACTTTGCTTTCTAATTAAAGGAATAGCTAGAATTTTTAAAACCTTATTTAAAACTTCTACGTGAGTATCTTCGGAATCGCATCCTGAGAATTGTAACATATCTACATAAATGACTTTCCGAATAAAATTACCAATTGTCATGTCGACATGTATGGTGACGATGTGTTGATATATCTCACTCGTCCAGTCGGATTAATGGAAGACTGTACAGCTAGAATAAATGAAGATCTGTAAAACATATACTTATATATATGGGCCAGGATGAATAAGCTCTCTATAAACCCTTTAAAATCTCTCGGGATGGTGTGTTCTAGAAGTGAGATAAATCTTCATGATTTCCCTGGTCTAATTTTTAATAAAAGTGCTATCTCTTATCCCTTATGGAGACTTAGGAGAATTAACTTTAGTCTACGTGGTCTAAGGTTATAAGTCTATTGATACCATGCTTTACATTTAATTGCTCAGTTTTCTCTACTCTAGATTACGAATGCAAACGAAGATTTAATGTGGCATTCAATGATTGTATTCGCTATATTTACAATATCCCTAGCTCCAGCAGCACCTCGCACTGCAATAGGTCCTTATTAAGGATAAACCTTAGTACATATATACAGTAACTAGCTGGTTTTACCCGCTTTGCTGGGTCTTTAATATACAATTTAATGTACACTTTTTTTAGAACACTCTCAATTTTCTAAAATATTAAGACAATTGACCCGCCTACGTTCATCCACACCCAAAACAATAATTCGTTTCCCATTGATTAAAACTTTTTACCTGCAACTTCTTCAATTTTTTTTCCTTACTTAAAAATTGCAGAGCTCAATATTCATTGTGCAACAGTAATGCACGTACATAGACATCTCATTTGTTCGAGGTAAACATAGAAGTGTTGTGTATATATTTACTGTCAATAATAAAAGACAACTCTGTAATTAATGTTGAAGTAATTTATTACATTTGAAAAACTTCCGTTTATACAATGTTTCGTGTTTTTCCGGTTGGGGTGTAAATGAACAAATTATCTGGACTACCAACTCTTGAACATCCTACATATAGTTGGCCATGGGAAAAGCAAGGCTCCTCTAGTTGTAAACCAGCAACAGCTGGAGTTTGTCCTTGAGATTTATTAATAGAAGTGGCAAAACTCACCCGAATCGGGAATTGTAGCCTTTTGAAGTGAAATAGTGTGCCTGCTGGTATCAGAGGAATACGTGGTAGAACAACGTCTTCTCTTTCGCCACAGTCAGTAAGAATAGTTGCTTCGATAACATGATGTATTAGTTTTTTAACCACAAGTCGTGCCCCATTACAAAGACGAGGTTGATCTAGGTTTCGCAAAAGCATGATTGGAACTCCAACTTTTAACTGTAGTCATTGGGGGGGTAAACATGGTGGCTCTAATGAATTTAGAAATTCAGTTGGATAGTTTACAGATTCCGATAGATCGACCACAGTGTCAATCGATCTGAAATTATGGCAGTTTCCAGGTATCATATTCAGGAGTTGACTTTTGATGCTATTAAGAGTGATATTTCTTGGTGCAAGAATAGCTCTTTCGCATAGCCATCTATGATTGTGATAATTTTTTTTTAAGGTTTGGAAATACTCTTTCCACTAGTTCATCAACTGACTGCACCACAGTACTGACTTGATCAGGACTTAAATTACCATCTCTGTCAAGGGTCATCTTTCCTTCTCCAAGTACATTCATCCCAAACAAGTTTACACCGCTTAAGAACTTGAGCCATTCGACACGATTTGCTGATATTACAAACAGGTGAATCATTAGCGGCTAGATTTAATGGAAGTTTAAAAACAGAGTGAGCTGTTCGAACCCCAGGAAGTAGCGTAGCAGCAATGCCGAATGAAGCCACAGCTAAAGCTATTCCTTTCTCTAGTCGTACTTTAGTGAGTAAACGTTTGTGACAAACGTTTTCCCTGTGCCGCCTAGAGCGTCAAATATGCCTTCCATTTGATTGGCAACTTTATTAAATACAGCAGAATATATATGTCTTTGGTCTGGTAACAACTTTGGCTCACTTTCCATAATGTACCGAGTGAGACCATCGATGTCGTAAGAAGTCTCTCGGGATAGCTCAGTATTTTGATTATTTTGATTATTATTGTTCTGTTAGTTTGAGGAAGACCAAATGGACGCAAACTTTGCCCCCGAATTTGCATTTGAGGATTTCGTACTTGAAGTTGGTGCTTAAAATCTTCCGCGAAATCATCCCTAAATTTCATTCATAGAGCCAAAGGCTTACTAATTTCGCACGATATAAGTAGGATAGCGGAAAGACACCGAAGTTGTTTTGCTGTTTCCAGCGTTGAGACCTCTGACAAAGTTGCATCCCAATGTTCGTCGTCTTCTAGTAAGCCTCGTTTAAGGCAAGCATCTCGGTAAGTGTCACAAATATAGGTATCTACAGTCCGTAAGATACAAATGAGGTGGGACCTATAACTTCATGAAGGAGTAGTCTTAAGAAGAAACACTCGTGTTCCCTATGGCAGTATCATATTTAATGCCCTGATAGCCTTCTACTATTTTAACCCTTTTCCTTCTGTTCCACTTGTTATTGTTCCATGTATTATACGATGGTAACTGATTGTTTCTCTTTGCCGGGCTAACCTTTTACGCTTAGCATTAGCAGATCTCACAGACAATGAACGCTTTTTTCGTAGTATGTTAGCAACTACAATAATGGGCATACAAAAACATAGCGATTGAATGTAATTATCCCCTAACTACGATAACTAAACACACACAAGTGACACGCGATTGATTATGATTTTTCGCCTAAGCAAAAAATTATATTTTGGCTCACTTCTCCGGATCTAGAGATAACGGATTAATGATTGATAATGATATATCAATCTCTTTCGCAATAAATGCACTAACCAGGTAATTCAATTATATTCAAATCGGGTGTGCTATTACTAAGTTACAGACGTATAAAAGGAATGAAATGTGCCTTAAAGGACATGGAAGGATACATAAACCTGTCCATAGGGCAAACAAAATTAATCTAGGATTTTAAAATTTGTTTCTGGTTTCTTCTCTTCAAAACGAATCGATTGATATATAATAACCTTGTGATTTCGTTAGCCTATCCCCATTTTTCTTGAGCCAAACACAAAATATGGCTTCTAAAATATAGGGATAGAGATTTTAGAAACAAAATATACCTTCATACCTTGTTTGTCCAATTCTCAAGAAAGGAGACTCTCTGAACTGCGCCAACTACAGAGGCATCAGTCTCCTTAACATCGCATATAAGATCTTATCCGCCGTATTGTGTGAACGCCTGAAGCCGTTTGTCAACAACCTGATAGGTCCATATCAGTGTGGCTTCAGGCCAGGAAAGTCCACCATCGACCAGATATTCACACTACGGCAGATCTTGGAGAAGACCCATGAGCTTCAGATCGATACACACCACCTATTCATCGATTTTAAGTCCGCGTATGACAGCATCTATAGAGACGGGCTATATAGAGCAATGTCTGGTTTTGGCATCCCTGCCAAACTCGTCCGTCTGTGCAGGATGACGATGGAGAATGCACGATGCTCCATCAAGGTCGGTAAAGATCTCGCCGAGACCTTTGATGTCCAGAAAAGATTTAGACAAGGCGATGCGCTGTCATGCGATTTTTTCAACATCGTACTTGAAAGAATAGTGCAAAACTCACAAGCAAACACAAGAGGCACTATCTTTCAAAAGTCCGTCCAACTACTCGCATACGCCGACGATATTGACATAATCGGGAGAAAGCAGCGTGATGTCAGTGGCGCTTTCGCGAGTATTGAGACGGAAGCGGCGAAAATGGGTTTAGCGGTCAATGAGGGCAAGACCAAGTATATGCTGTCAAGCAAAAAGGACAACCAACACCGACGTCTCGGACAGAACGTCACCCTCGACAGATATAACTTGGAGGTAGTTAAGGACTTTGTCTACCTAGGCTCCGCTATAAATACAGACAACGACACCAGCGCTGAGATCAAGCGAAGAATAACTCTTGCCAACCGCTGTTTCTTTGGGTTAAGAAGACAATTGAGTAGCAAAGCCCTCTCTCGGACAACAAAAGTCACCCTTTATAAGACTTTAATAATCCCGGTCCTGCTCTCTGCCGCAGAGGCATGGACATTATTAAAAACGGATGAGGGTGCTCTTGGATGCTTGAGAGGAAAATTCTTCGGGCGATCTTCGGTCCCGTCTGCATTGACGGTGAGTGGAGGAGGAGATACAACGACGAAATGTATGGACTGTACAGCGACATGGACCTAGCCAGAAGAGTGAAGATCCAAAGACTGAGATGGCTGGGTCATGTAGAGCGCATGGACACCAATGCTCCGGTCCGAAAAGTCTTCGAATCCGCCCCCGAGGGACAGCGCAGTAGAGGAAGCCCAAGACTCAGGTGGCGCACGCCAACTTAGCGTGCGAAACTGGAGACAGCTAGCCAGGGATCGAGCTAGCTGGAGAAGCTTGTTGACTGAGGCCCAGGTCCACCCCGGACTGTAGCGCCACCTAAAGTAAGTAAGTAATATACCTTCATAAGATTATTTATAATAGTTGTCCTCAGTATTTGAGTGAATTTTTTAGTTTTTCGCGCTCTCGAAGGGGTCTTTTACTAAACTCGCCCTGAGTTACACACACTATCGCGGAGCGCTCCTACTTTGCAACGGCAATTCGCTTCTGGAATAGTCTTCTACATGAATTGCAAAGAACTAACTCACCACATGCATTTCGAAGAAATTTATTTTTGCTAATAACGGACCAAAACTAATAACTCCTATAAATTTGAACTTGACTACATATACATACTGCATTTGAATTCATTTTTAACTGAATGTTTAACTATACTTTAATTATCTTCTTTCTTTATTGTATTTCTAAAATGTTCGGTCTTCTTTTCTTTTTTTGTTAATTTTAATAATGTTTCATAATTTTCAATGTTCATTACTGATGCTTAGTAATAAGGTTTATTATCTGGGAGCATCTTGTAAATTATACGAATAAATAATAAAATACAAATGCAAATTTGATGCAACTCATTCATCTGTATCCTATGAAAGAACTGGGACGATGTTATATCCTTTGGCACTGATGGTCCATGATGGTCTTTCTACTCGTAATTCAATATCGATCATTTGACAAGTTCGCACATCCACTATCTTGTTCGGGATTGGAGCTGTCAAGATTTTGTACGCTTTCGTTTGAAAGCTCGAGTAGAGGATGCTGTTTGACATTCAGTTTCTTGCGTGTTTTCACGAATGTGTGCCAAACATTTTGCAAAACATTGGTCGTTACAGAACTCCAGGATTTAGAAATAGCCCATAAAGCAGTCTTGATGTTCAGTGATTTGTGGAAATCTTGTCGGTTTTCCCAACTCACTAGCCTAAGAATAATTTCTTTACGGTAATGGCACTTGAGACTTTGTATTACACCCTGATCCATTGGTTGAATCAACGACGTGCAATTTGGGAGAAGGTATCTCACTATGATATTAGGAGCCTTGAAATCATCTACGTCTGGATGAGCCGGACAGTTATCCAACAGCAACAAAATTTTGCAATTTTTAGGATGGTTATTTATTTCCAAGTGTTCTTTTACTTCGGGGACAAAGTGTTTGTTGAACCATTCTAAGCAGAGTTGTTGGGTAACCCAAGCCCTCTTATTGGCTTTATAGATTACTGGAAGCTCTCTGGCATTTTTAAAACCCCTTGGACGAACACTCTGTCTATGACCATCAAGTTGCATTTATGTGTCCCTGCAGCATTGGAGCAAACTAGTATCGTCGGTCGTTCCTTTGATTCTCTGTATCCTCCAACCGAACGTTCGTCACTACCTGCTAGAGTGTTTTGAGGTAAACATCTCCAAAAAAGGCTTGTTTCATCGGCATTATAAATTTGTTCATTTGTTAAATGTTCCTTTTTAATAAGTTTGCATAGATCGTCTACAAACAGCGTGGCAGATTCATAATCCGCAGATTCTTTTTCTCCTGTCATTTTAATTCCATGAATTCTATGCCGGTTTTTAAATTGGCCTAACCAACCCTGAGAAAAGACACAAGAAGCTAAGTGTCTAACCTTTGCTGACGAAACCATTCGTACGTCGTTTTGTCGCCCATTGGATTTTCAGCTTGTTTAAGAGTTTTTCTTTTCTCTAAACCTTTTACTGCAAAATATTATCAAATGCTGCCATTGGCAGTCCTATGAATGAGTGCCTACTGACAATATAGGTAGAAAGAGCAAGATACTAGTCATATTAATGATCTTTTGATGGCGTGATACTTTAAAGATAAGATACCTATTTTGTAATGAAGTGTCCGAATTATTGCATTTTTTCTAAGTAAAGTAAAAGATATTTGACCAATTTTAGGGCCAGACCCTGTAAAAAATATCACATAATTGAGAGCCACAAAACTAATTAGAAGTCTCGAAGGCACCGAGCTCTAAAAGTGTGGTACATCTGCATAAACTGATTTTAAAGTTGCAATCCAGTGACTCGCCAATAATTCATATCTTATCTTTGCAAACAAGTTATGACAACCCATTTACAATTCCTCAAGGTGAATCAATAAATCGCACTAATTTATGATGGAATACCTACTGATAAGAAAATATCCTACGGATACTTAATCCGCCCACAGTTTATTCGAAATATTATAGTAATTTACATACCACTAATCAATTGAGAAATAATTGTCACTCGACAGAAGCACTCTGTTCAGTGAAGTATGAGTATTATTTCTACTACCCCCACTGTGAACGAATTACATTCTCAAATGACATCAACTTCAGCTTATTAGTACGCACACATGGATTAACATAAAAAAAAAAACAGAAAAAAAAAATTAAAGGATAAAGCAATAAAGGAAAATTATATTGCCCGCAACTGACAGTCAAGGAAGACATCTTCCACATTCCAGCTCATTAAATTTTACTATCCACAGAGGCATACAACAACTCACCATAATGACCAATCCAGCAGCAATTTTATGTCTTACAGAAGTCAAGCCCACAGTCAAGGCCCATAATCGTTTTACTCCATAAAAAGGAGAAACATGAAAAATCAGGAGCACAAGGAAAAAGAATGAAAAACAAAAAAAAACAACCAAAATATGTATGACTAGGGCAGACAAGCTGTCAATTTAAATTGATGTGAATATGTGTCATGTGGATACCCTTGGGCCCAAACAGGACGAACAAAGGAACAAAAAAAACTTTAAAATGTCAAAATTCCTTCTCTCTGATCTGACAAACAACAGAATAGTAGATAAATTCGTTTTCAAAAAAAAAAAAAATTTTAAAAAATATACATTTAGGAAAACATTGGAAAATTGGAGTATCCTATGAAGTCATGTGTGCAAGGATATTTCAACAGTTCCATCCTGTATCTGTTATTCGTTGTCGTGGTTACTTTTGGTTCAATTCGACTGCTGTACGATTTCGACACTACAGTAATCCTCTGACAGAACGAGGACGAGTATGATCTCAGACTCAGTTCTCGGATTACAAAAATCACCGAGTTTTGAAAATGTATCATAGATACTCGTACGTTTAGTGAAATGATTTTTGAATGTTTAGGTTTCGCTTGTTGATTGCCATGTGAGTAAACAATGTGCATAACTCCGTGGATTTGTCTATATCCCAACAATACCAATATACGACCGTGTTTGTGTGTATCCGTAGAACGTTGAGTATCTGCGGGTTTAGAATTTCGAGTTTTGGTGGTTTTAATAGTATATGAGTAAATGGGTGCTGATTTTGGAGCTACTCACTCGTAATTATTTGTTTTTTCAACGATCACAGCTTCTTCAGTAATTATACTCATTTACGATACGCCGGAATTGTGCTGTGTTTTCGAAACGCATGACAGCTCCTGAGTTCGTATTTGTTTTTATTGTCTCGGATTTTATTTTTTCTGACTTTAAATCTTATGTGAAGTTAGGTGACTGCTGTTTGAGAGTTTACGATTTACGATTTACTATTGGGTTGTTCCTGGGGTAATTGGCTTATTACCTTAAGGTGTCAGAATGTACGATGGAGTTTATTCGTTTTTCTCACGCTTCTCAGTCAGCGGGTACAGTCGATAAATTTTCAGTTACAACAGAAGTCACTCAATAGAAAAATTGAAAATGTTGTAACAATATTTTTGAAGCAATTTTCTGTGACTTTCTTTCTCAAGTAAAACAGTCATGATAGGTTTAAGGACTTTATATAAGAGTTCATTCTATCTTTGTCGAAATGAGTCATGTTTCATATACCAAAAAGTTCCCGGAATTACCACCGTGTGGCGCTTCCATTGTTCCGATTTGAGTTCTGTTTTTTTTTTGTTGTTGTTGATATTTTCTCTAAATCTTAGGGTCATAGCTTGACATTTGCAAAAGTTACGTAGCCAAGAGTATATCTATCTCTGTGTGTGTTGGCGATTTTTCACAATTTTAGAAATAAAATTAAATTTCCAACAACGAATTTGTATTAAATTTTGCGTAGAAAACGGATTTAATGGTGCGCGAACGTTGGAAATGTTCACAAAGTGTTTCGGCAACGATTCTCTAAAGAAAACGGTCGTTTACAAGTGGCACGAGCTGTTCAAAAGTGGTCGTGAGTCAATCGAAGATGATGAGCGCAGTGGCAGACCATCGACATCGAAAACCGACGAAAACATTGATGAAGTTGAAGTAAAAGAAATGTTAAAATTTACCATCCGAGAGATAGCGGAGGACTTGAACATTGCCTATGGATCCGTCCAAGACATTTTGGTTAATGATTTGGGTTTCCGTCGTGTGGCAGCAAAGAGACCGTGTTGATGTCACAAAAGAGATGATTTGCGAGGATGAATCCGATCCCACATTCACCAAAAGGATCAGAACTGGAGACGAGACGTAGGCTTATGAGTACGACACGCAATCCAGACATCAGGCAAGTGAATGGCGTTCATCAAATGAGCCGAGACCAAAAAAACCACGTCGTTTTCAGTCAAAAAAGAAGGCAATTCTCTCTGTTTTCATGGATTACAACGGTGTAGTGCATCATGAATTTTTGCCAGAAGGCCAGACAGTAAACAAAGAGTATTATTTGGGCGTTATGAGACGTTTGCGTGAAGCAATTCGTCGAAAGAGACCAGGATTATGGGCAGAAAACTCATGGATTTTGCACCATGATAACGCACCGTCGCACAATGCCATCATTATTGGTAATTTTTTTTACGAAAAATGCAACAAATACCATCCAAGAGCCACCGAGTTCACCTGATTTGGCATCCTGTGACTTCTTTCTGTTCAATCGAGTTTAAAAAAAACCACAACGAAGAACGCGTTTCAGCAGCCGAGAGGATGTAATGGAAAAATCGCCAACACACACAGAGATAGATGTACTCTTGGCTACGTAACTTTTGCAAATGTCAAGCAATGGAGCTAAGATTTAAAGGGAATATTAGCAACAGATTAACCAACTTAACAAAATAAACGGAACTCAAATCGGAACAATGGAAGCGCCACACGGTGATTATTCCGGGAACTTTCTGATCAAGGTAGTATGAATTGGATTAGATTCGCCAAAGTTTATTTAAATATATTAATAATCACATCTGTACCTGTTTTTGTGGTTGTGTATTTTCATTTTTACTTCCTCCGGCGTAAAAAAAATATCCATCGCTCCTACCTTGTTGGCCATTTCGGCGTAAACATGACTGTTTTTCCTGTTGCTACGGAGCTCGCCAATCTTCTTCTCCCACAATTCGACCTCCGTGAGCGTCCACAGTTTTCTTTTTTTGTATTTTTTCTCCATATTTTTGTTTGCTACTCTCTAAACAAACTAACAAATTGTATAAATATTTAGATATATTCCTTTTAAAAATATTACCACTTTGTCAGATTGCCACAATTGTTTTGGCATCTAATATTTTGACATCTTAAAATGAACACCAAAATAAACTGAGGTTCACGCTGAAGGCTTGTTCGGTTTGACAGCCTCTCACGGACGGATGAACTCAAGGGGTTTTCGCCGAAATCGCGAAATTTTGAATCCCCGAAAATGTATGGCGAAACCTCGGAGATTTGGAGAAATTTGATGAAATTTCGCGACTTCGAGTGGTGGGATCATGGCAGAACACTATTGCGGACAACGCCTATAAATAATTAAATTTTATTATCATAATTCGAGTTCTGTGAAAAAGTGCTTTTCGGCTATTTCGACCATTTTACGGTCGTCATAATCAACCTACTGAGCAAGCAATTCAAGCCATAGCGAGCGAATTTCGCACCAATTTCACGTCATTGGATATCAAGCACTTACCAGTATGGAAAGAATGCGTTCAGAGGAAAATATTACTGCCGTATCCACCAGTATTACTGAAGACCGTGGTTTGTCCATTTGCCGCCGATTACGTGGAAGTTTTATGCAAGGATCTTGGTTTAAAACCTTACAAAATACATCTCGTACAAGACGAGTTGTTGAAAGTAGAACGACCTGCCACAGCGTCAATTTTTTGGCAAGTGAGCTTTGAAAAGCTAGAAATTATCGAATTTATCGAAAAATTGTCTTCAGCGACGTAAATCATTTTCGGTTGAATGAGAACTAGCGTATTTGGTCCCATAAGCAACCTCAAGCAATACAAAAGCTGCCAATGGATTTGGAAAAATCAGTGTTTGGTGCGGTTTATGGTTTGATTTTAAGCCTGTTAGCCCAAAATGCGCGAGCTGAACCTTGTGCTACATGCTACACAGCACGCCAATTGATGGACTACTTGAGAAATAAGTTCGGTGAGCAATTTAACTCTCGTTTTGGAGCGGTGAATTGACTGTCTATATTTTGCTATTTGATACCTTTAGACAATTGACTATAAGGATACGTCAAATCACTCGTCCATGCCAATAAGCCGGCATTAATTGCAGTCTTAGAAGATAACATTACACTTTTTATTAGCGAAATACCAGCCAATATGCTCGAAAAAGTGACTCAAAATTAGACTCTCCCCATGGACAGTTGAAAACTTAGACGTGCATGAAATAATCTTTAAAAAGTAGCTATATGGCAGGCACTGATATATCAACTTAAATACAACTTTATATCCTTTTGCAATTATTCTGTGTTTTTTAACAATTAAGAAACAAACGCATTATAAATAACTAGACGGCACCGCCTTTACAATCAATCACCAAATTATTCTATATATAGTTTGAAAAACTGTTGGGGGATACCTAATTATAATATATACATTTCTTCATTTGTATACACTCGTATTTTTATTCGCTTTGCAGTTTCCATGTCATGGAAATATTGAAATTGATAAAAATTTAATTTTAAAATCTTTGCGTAAAAAATTTGCGCAAAATACCCGTATTTTTACATTAAGGTTTTTGGTTATAAAGGTATGGATATGACGTCATTTTTGTACTGGTTACCGAAACTAGAAACATATGAGTCCCTGTTCTAAGGTACTCGTATATGTTGTGACCACACACATAAAAGCAGACTATGTTAATACATCTAGTAGCTCTCTCACGCCACGGAAGACCACTTCGTTTATGTGGAGCTGCAGACTTTTCTTCCTCCACAACATCGATTTGAATTCACCTCCATCATTTTTCATTTTATTTATCGAGCCGATGAATTGGCCAGTGCTGGAAGTGTTTAAGCCGCCTTGCTCTTCTTGCAATTCGTTGGTGTCATTTGAATCGCGTTTACGTTTTTGAAATCGGGAAGGAACATTGACAGTGACTGGATTCGGAATCAACAATAGAACAAATGGACGTGGATGGTAATATCCGTGCGGCATCGGATAAAGAATAGTGCCGCAGTGCGTTCCAGCTTGTCGTAAGAGGCGACTAAATGGGACACCAATCATATACAGGCAACTATGACACCGAAAATGAGCCTGTGAAACTTTAACACCTTAAAACTTTCCCACAAGTTTGTATGCAATCAGTGGGTTCCCACGTCTGGAGACTACCGGTGGGGTAAAAGAACAGTCAATCAATTCGAAATGAGCATACAAGTGTCAAACCACTCAAACTTTAGATACACTTCATGGAAATGATCGCAATTAATAGCACTACCCCGCTGGGCACCACGATTGCAACGCACTCAACGCTAGTGTCAGAGCCCGACGGATTCCGGGGGCGGGCAAAATAAAGTTTCCAAAATATTTTCCTAAACTTCGGTTTGCAAGTTGGAACGTCGGACCGATGACCTCAAAAAGTTTAGAACTGGAAGCGATTATGCGTCGCAGAACTCTTCAAATCCTGTGCGTACAGGAAACGAAGTGGTGTAATGCAGGAAATAAAGCGCGTTTTCTAGATTTAAAAACTAAAGCATTTAAGATGTTCTACCATGGGACGGTCAATGGAAGAAACGGTGTTGGAATCGTTGTTGCAGTGGATCTTCTAAGCAATATCGTTGGTATTTTAAAAATAAGCGACCGCTTAATGAGTGTTAGACTCGTCATACACAATGAAACGTGGAACATTGTTAGCGCGTACGCTCCACAAAATGGATGCGACCAATCAGAAAAAGATACATTTTGGTCAGAGTTCGGTAATTTGCTTAGAAATATACCTATCGATGAGATGCTCTTCGTAGGCGGAGATTTAAATGGCCACGTCGGAGAAACAAATGTTGATTCTGAGGACTGCCACGGCGGTAAAGGCTTTGGAACCAGAAATTCAGCTGGCGAAGACATCCTTGTAGCGTGTAGGGCTTACGGCTTAACAGTCTTAAATACAATGTTAATTAAACATCAACGACATCTTATCACGTATAGCAGCGGAGGCCACGAAACGCAAATAGATTATCACCTCTGCAAAATGTCGATGAGAAACCGTGTTAAGGACTGTAAAGTAATACTTGGAGAATCGCTAGTAAGCCAACACCGTCTGCTCATTACAGAATTTTTCACGGCGGAACCACCGAAAACACAGGCATCGTTTGGAAAGCCAAAAATCCGGTGGTATAATCTATCGAAGGAACGAAGCGCAAGATTTATCGCACTGGCTAAAGAAGTACTTCAAAATATAAATGGTATAGCAGACTCACTTAGCCCGCAAGAAATGTGGAACAGCATGCACGAGGAATGCATGACACTCGCAAAGTCCCATCTGGGGACTATATCGAAATACCATTACGTCGGCAAAGAAACATGGTGGTGGAATGACGAAACCAAACGAGTTGTGGCCGACAAGAAGAGTGCATTCCAAGCGTGGACAAAATGCGATCGGAGCGACGATATTGAAGAAGCTCGACTGGCTCTTGAATACGAGCGTCTTAAAAAGATCGCAAAGAAAGTCCTGGCTCGAACTCGAGCGGCAGAAGCGGAAAACCTGTACCAGGAGTTGGAAAAAATATCCTCACGATCGGCGGATAGAAGACAAGCTATCCAAGAAGTTCAAACGTCGTACAGTACTCGTACTAAAATGCCAAATATTTTTAAGCTCGCTGCACAGAGGAGAAAAAATTCAATGGAAATAACCTCGCCGAAATACATCAGAAACGCAGACGGTCGCTTATTAACAAATGAAAAGGAAATTTGTGTCCGGTGCCTTGAATACTGCAAGGAGTTGCTTAACAAACAGTTTCCACGTGATATCGTGCCGACAGCTGGTCTATTCCAGGAGGAAGTTTCGGACTTTTCAATCGAAGAAATAAGTATAGCAATCGGAAAAATGAAGCGAGGGAAAGCGGAGGGACCAGACAGCATTCCATTAGAGTTTTGGTCGAAGATGGAGGGGATCGGCAGCGTTTGGCTATCGAAACTTTTACATAAGTTAAAATGTGGACAACTTATGCCGAATCAATGGAGAAGTAGCTTCTTGGTTCCATTATACAAAGGAAAAGGCGACACTCGAGAATGCAACAACTACCGTTCAATCAAGCTTGTGTCACACACAATGAAAATCGTCGAAAGAGTCTTAAACGAACGTCTTCGGCAAATAATAAAGCTCGATAATAGTCAGTGTGGATTTGTTGAAGGAAGATCGATGGTGGACGCTATCCAAAGCCTACGAATAATAATGGAAAAGCACCGAGATTCGTCTAAGGATTTACACATGGTATTTATCGACCTCGAGAAAGCATTCGATCGAGTGCCTAGGGATCTCATATGGGCCACGTTGAGGACTCAAACGTACCGGAAACGTATGTTGGAATAATACAAGACATGTACGGAAACGTGAAAACTGCGGTTAAAAGCTCTGCTGGACTAACGAGAGAATTTCCAACTAATGTCGGAGTGCATCAAGGAAGCGTACTTAGCCCTTCCTCTTTAACGTAGTATTCGACTTTCTTTTAAAAGACTGCATGCGCGAAGCAAATGTAACGCCAATTCTCTTCGCTGACGACGCAGTTATACTTGGCGATAACGTCGAAGATTTACAGAACGCCTTAGATTCATGGAGAAATGCGCTAGAGAGAAACTGGTTTAAAATAAGTCGCTCAAAGACGGATGATTTGACGTGCCCATTTGCGCATCCGTTGCGACCTGTTCCGGATATAATGTTAGACGGAATAGTTCTTCCGAAAAGCACTATCTTTAAGTACTTAGGATCAATCGTTAACATGGAAGCGAAATGTGACGACGACGTAAACCACAGAGTGAGTGTGGGATGGATGAAATGGCGGGAAAATTCGGGAATCTTTTGCGACCGAAAATTTCCACTTAAATTAAAGGGGAAACTCTACACCACGGTTGTTAGACCAGCTCTTATATACAGTTCAGTTCAGTACAGGTTCACAGTGCTGGACAATGTATGCAGCGTTTAAAAATAAAATGACAGCAGCGGAAATGAAAATGTTCAGAATGTCTAGTGGAGTCACTAAACGCGATTGCATTAGGTCTACCTTATACGCGTAGAAAGTCTACATATAAAGAATTCGGTAACCGAACAGCTTGAGGCGAATAGAATGAGCTGGTATTGCCGCGTTCGAAGAAGATCTGCGGAAAATCCAGTTAAAAAGGTACTATCAACTACTGTCACTCCAACTGTAAGAAAACGAGGTCGGAAAAAGAATTCCTGTATTTCTCAGATGGCAAATGCGCAACAACGCCTGGGGCTTACCACTGAAGCGATCCAGGACCGAGCATTATGTAGACGCGTTCTGCGGCCTGCGACATTAGCCAACCCCATAAGCGGAGCAGCAGCGATGCAGTAAAAATGGGAAACTCGTTACGCATAAGTTCGTATAACGAGGAAAGGGTTAATAAAAGGATAAGAAGAAGGACGTGGATGGTAATGGTGGCAAAGGTGCATTCGGTTCGTCTAAGTTGCTGTAATTTAGATTTGCATTAATTGCATCAATGACAATTTCACTTGAATTTATCAAGCAATTGTCAATTAGGAAGGCAACCTCTGGCCAAATGAATTCTGGTTCTTCGCTATCATCGCGGAAATTATCTCCACCCTTAGTGTTCTCCGCGCACGAAATTGAGTTAATAAAATTAGACATTTCTTCATCTGTCATCGCCGACAAGTTCGTAATAATCTTACGGTGCGACATCCCTGATAAATGAGAAAAAAATATTCGAAATTCGGTTGAAAACATCTGAAAAAAGCACTGAAATAGTAACGACACATTTAAAAAATAATTACTGCCAACTGCCTTTGCCCGTCTCTAGACGGGCGTAAGCAAACTCACTTATTTTATAACAGTATCGCTCAAAACCTAAAATCTATTCACCATTCAATCAAAATCACTTTTATCTACTTACCGATTTCTTTTTAACACTATATAATGAAAATTACTATACTTTTTTAAAATACGAAACTCGTGTTAACAGCGAAACATTAATTTACGTGTTAACGCGGTCAATTTTGGCTCTGTGCAAATGTTGTTTGCAAATGGATGAACTACAGCGATGCGACAAATACCAATAAATAGAACAATTTTTCGACTACAAAAGGGCTGAACGGTTATTATTTAAAATTAAACTGCCACCAGTGATGAGTCGTCGGTTGTACCGCGCCTACAGGCGGTGCGAGGCATTAGGGGGTTAAACATGTTACCATTCTTTGATCACCCCATTGCTTACTCAGCATAAAATTTACTTAACAATTAACAGTCAGTCAATTAAAATTTCTTTAGCGTGGTGAAAGGATTGCCTCTACAGTTTTCATACCCACTTAAACCAAGTTCCTTAAAAAAAATCCAAAAAGTAGTACCTGACCACATCACTCCTTTAAAAGAACTTACTTCTATATTTCTCTTGTTTCCTTGTACAGTCAAGCTTTGAAATGTTTTTCAGCCAGGTTGATTATATTGTACAATGCTAGCCCTTTTAGATATTATAACCACTTTACATGTTACCGCTTTTCATTGAACTCCTACTATCTTTAAGCTTTTGGGTCGCTTATATTCAGCAAATGTCAACGACATCAGCTAAGTGACCGAAAACCCTCTTTGTCCCTACAAAACAATAACAAATAAGCTTAAGACTGAAAAGTCTTCATCAGTCCGAATAAACGGTGAATCCTAATATCTAGATCATTGTTAAGGTGTGAAGAGTAAGAGCACAAGTAGGCAAGCATTCTACTGTTCGCCAGCTTTCACTGAGCGCAGCTTTCCTGCTTCTGTTTTATGTTTTTATTATTGGATCCAGATCCAGACTTCTGTTTACAGGTGATCTGACGAATGCGATTTGGAAGCGAACTTCAAATAACAGTCAAACTGAGAAATGTATTAATCAAGCCTTCTTTCATTTAAGTCTCTTGCTCCGCTTAAAATGATGGTGATGTCCATTCAGTGTCAGGAGCTGCTATTTTATATCAAGCCTTTAAGCCTTTAGCTGTCGAAATACTCGTAACTGCCAGTTGGATTTCAATTTCTGATAGCTCCGAACTAAAAGCAGCAGCTGCTACTTAATTCCCCCATTCAGGCAAGACAGTATGTAGTGATGATGAAGGTACTGACTTAAGTGACGTGACAGTAAGGGGACTTCCACTGACAAGCCTCTTCAGCTAACATCTCTCCTAGTACACTCCTTATAGTAGTCATTAGCATTACAAGTTAGTTGGGATCGTCTTCTACTTATTGGTGCCACATTAGTGCCGAGTTCTAGATGGTCAATATATTTTAGCTATTTCAGGCGACTTATGTGCAGTTTTTTTTTCACTAAGTCAATGTCCGTGTAAAGTTCGTATAGTTCATGGTCAAAGTCAACGCAAAGGAGACCAAATATTTTACAAAGATTTTTTTTTTAAACGGCTGAGGGATATCTTTTTAGAGAGTTGATCTTTCAAGAGGATGGGGTTGATTACTCAATTCTACTTGTTGCGATCATCAAGACTGATTCTTCTACTTATTGCTACTGAGCTATTGATGGCAGAACTTATATTAGAGCCAAGGTAAGTAAAGTAAGTACATAAGTAGGACATTCTGTCCTATTCGACGATGTTGTATGTCTCTTTCACCACCTTTTCATCTTTATAAAGGCCGCTTATGATAGCATCGATATAGACATCTGTCTATGGAGGACGACTATGGGTAATGCACGCTTCTCCGAAAAGGTCGGCGAAGATCTCACCGAGACCTTTGATGTCAAAAAATATGAATTGGGCAAGACTCGTGTCTTTCAAAATCCGTCCAATTACTTGCATACGCCGACGATATTGACATTATCGGAAGAGAGCAGCGTGATATCAGTGCCGCCTTTACAAGTATGTATTAAGACAGAACTGGCGAAAATGGGTTTAACGGTCTACGAGAGCAAAACTAAGTTTAGGCTGTCAATAGAATAGGACAACCAACACAAAAGTCTGGAATAGGATGTCACCCGCGACAGAAAACATATAACTTTGAGGTGGTTAAGTTGAGGTAAAAGTGAAAGTCTAACGACTGAGATGGCTGGGTCGTGTACCTATACAGCAAATGAACACCACCACTTGCTCCGGTCCGGCAAGTCTTGAAATCTACCTACGGAAAGTCCAGACATACTCATATAGCATCCAATACATTCTGAACGTGTGACTGTTTGGTCTGTATTTTTTGAGTGACGGAATTAATGGCTCAGTTTTCTTCCAAGGCAACAATGAAAGAAATGTTACAGTCAACGGACTGCGCTACCGAAGTGTGATAACCGATTTTGATGATAACCATCCATTTCCAAGCAAAACTCTCAAATAAAGAAACGCCAGTCCAAAAAAAACATATACAATTCTCGCTTTCGGCAACGAGACATGTTGTTCTATTTTGTCTTGTCTTCTTGTTTTGTCGTTTGCGGTGTATGTTCTACCATAAGCAAGTGTGCAACGACACTCACTTGAAACATATTTGTTGCATTCAGAGTGTGTTAGTCGTATGCAAAGTCATGTAATTTTGACAACCAGTTATGAAACAATCGACTAAAAACCATGTTTCGCGTACTTTGAAATGTGTTGTCTCATAAGAATCAATGGAATGTTGTCTGATTAGTCAGCAATAAACGATTTGTATAATCCCGTGTATTTTCAGTCTTTGACTTGGACGAGCTATAGTTTCAGTAAGATGGGGCTACAAACAATCGATTTAATGCACACTAAGTTCAATACTCGTGTGATTTGTGATGCTGCTTGGCAGCCGCGGTGCTGCGATTTGATGCCGTGCCAAGCCAGCCGAGGCAATATTTGAATGAAAAATTCTATCTCCTTCCATGTCGACCGTTAACGTCCCTCGAAGATGTCTAACGTGATGGATGGCAAAAACTGCAACCACACTCAAAACCATTGAAAAAGTGCAAGTTATCGTGTGGGACTAAAGGCGAGTGAAGGTGAGTGAAATAGCTGAGGCTGTGAGGATAACGGAAGAAAGGATGTGAAACATCTTGCACCAAAATATAGGGATGCGAAAGCTCTGCGCAAGATGGGTGCAGCATTTGCTGAATGCCGATCAAAAGCAAATGAGCAAACGATTTTCTCATCAATCTTTGGACCGATTCAATAAGGATCCGACCGATTTTGTGCAGCGATTTCTCATCATGGATGAGATATAGGTTCACCATTACAGGCCAGAAACGAAATAGCAGATGAAGCAGCGAGTTGGAGCCGGTAGTTCAGCACCAAAGAAAGTGAAGTGTTTTGGGATGCGAAAGGGATCCTGTTCATTGTTTGCCTTGAAAAGGGCAAACAAATTAGCGGGGAATATTACTCCAACATTTTTGACCAGCTGGATTCGAGAAATGAGGCCTGGCTTGAGGAAGAAAAAAATCATTTTTCCTCAGGAAAGGGTATGTTGACCATGAGAAAATTGCGGGATTTGGGTATGATTTACTTACGGCCATCTCCCCTGTTCTCTTGATTTGACACCCTCAATTCTGTTCCAAAACTTTAAGAAATTTGTTCCTGGGAAGCGCTTCGCATCCAATGAAGAAGTTGAGTTGGCCAAAGCATATAGCATTCCAGACTTTCACTTCCGGGAAAGAATACTGATGTTAGAGAAACTCTGAACCAGGCGTGTTGAAATGTAGGGAGATTATTTAGAAAAATACCCGTTAAATCCTTTTTTAATTACAAATCGCAGTCTTTCAGGCCGAGCACTTTTCACTTTACCCTCATACATATAGTGTCATCAGAAAAAAATCCGCATCACCGAAATTTTGGACAGAACGTGACCAATGGCAGTAATAATCTAGATCTAGTTGAGGACTTCTTCTTATCCTTTTATCCTAACGAGTTTCCCATTTTTACTACATCGCTGCTGTTCCGCTTATGGGGTTGGCTAATGTCGCAGACCCCAGAACGCGTCTACATAATGCTCGGTCCTGGATCGCTTCAGTGGTAAGCCCCAGGCGTTGTTGCACATTTGCCATCTGAGAAATCCAGGAATTCTTTTTCCGATCTCGTTTTCTTACAGTTGGAGTGACCGTAGTTGATAGTACCTTTTTAACTGGATTTTCCGCAGATCTTCTTTGACCGCGGCAATACCAGCTCATTCTATTCGCCTCAAGCTGTTCGGTTACCGAATTCTTTATATGTAGACTTTCTCTTATACGCGCAATCGCGTTTAGTGACTCCACTAGACATCCTTAACATTTTCATTTCCGCTGCCGTCATTTTGTTTTTAAACGCTTCGTACATTGTCCAGCAATTTGAACCGTACATAGAGCTGATCTAACAACCGTGGTGTAGAGTTTTCCCTTTAATTTAAGTGGAAATTTTCGGTCGCAAAAGATTCCCGAATTTTCCCGCCAATTCATCCATCCCACACTCACTCTGTGGTTTACGTCGTCGTCACATTTTGCTTCCATGTTAACGATTGATCCTAAGTACTTAAAGATAGTGCTTTTCGGAAGAACTATACCGTCTAACATTATATCCGGAACAGGTCGCAACGGATGCGCAAATGGGCACGTCAAATGCTCCGTCTTTGAACGACTTATTTTAAACCCGTTTCTCTCTAGCGCATTTCTCCATGAATTTAAGGCATTCTGCAAATCTTCGACGTTATCGCTTACTATAACTGCGTCATCAGCGAACAGAATTGGCATTATATTTGCTTCGCACCTGCAGTCTTTTAAAAGATAGTCGAATACTACGTCAAAGAGGAAAGGGGTAAGTACGCTTCCTTGATGCACTCCGACATTAACTGGAAATTCTCTCGTTAGTCCGGCAGAGCTTTTAACCGCAGTTTTCACGTTTCCGTACATGTCTTGTATTATTCTAACATACGTTTCCGGTCCATTTTGAGACCTCAGCGCGGCCCATATGAGATCCCTAGGCACTCGATCGAATGCTTTCTCGAGGTCGATAAATATCATGTGTAAATCCTTGGATGAATCTCGGTGCTTTTCCATTATTATTCGTAGGCTTTGGATAGCGTCCACCGTCGATCTTCCTTCAACAAATCCACACTGGCTATTATCGAGCTTTATTATTTTCCGAAGACGTTCGTTTACCACTCTTTCGATGATTTTCATTGTGTGTAACATAAGCTTGATTGAACTGTAGTTGTTGCATTCTCGAGTGCCGGCTTTTCCTTTGTATAATGGAACCAAGAAGCTACTTCTCCATTGATTCGGCATAGGTTGTCCACATTTTAATTTATTTAAAAGTTTCGATAGCCAAACGCTGCCGATCCCCTCCACCTTCGACCAAAACTCTGATGGAATGCTGTCTGGTCCCGCCGCTTTCCCCCGCTTCATTTTTCCAATTGCTATACTTATTTCTTTGATTGAAAAGTCCGAAACTTCCTCCTCGAATAGACCAGCTGTCGGCACGATATCACGTGGAAACTGTTTGTTAAGCAACTCCTTCAAGCCACCGGTCACAAATTTCCTTTTCATTTGTCAATAAGCCTCTGTGCAGTGAGCTTAAAAATATTCGGCACTTTAGTATTGTACGACGTTTGAACTTCTTGTACAGCTTGTCTTCTATCTTCCGATATTTCTTTGCTATCTTGTATTCAAGAGCCAGTAGAGCTTATCCGATACGGTTAAGCCGTAAGCCCTACACGCTACAAGGATGTCTTCGCCAGCTGAATTTCTGGTTGCAAAGCCTTTACCTCCATGGCAGTCCTCATAATCAACATTTGTTTCTCCGACGTGGCCATTTAAATCTCCGCCTACAAAGAGCATCTCATCGGTAGGTATATTTCTAAGCAAATTACCGAACTCTGACCAAAATTTATCTTTTTCCGATTGGTCGCATCCATTTTGTGCGGCATACGCGCTAACAATGTTCCACTTTTCATTGTGTTTGACTATTTTAACACTCATTAAGCGGTCGCTTATTTTCAAAATACCAACGATATTGCTTAGAAGATCCACTGCAACAACGATTCCTACACCGTTTCTTCCACTGACGGTCCCATGGTAGAACATCTTAAATGCCTTAGTTTTTAAATCTAGAAAACGCACTTTATTTCCTGTATTACACCACTTCGTTTCCTGTACGCACAGGATTTAAAGAATTCCGCGACGCATAATCGCTTCCAGTTCTAAACTTTTTGAGGTCATCGATCCGAGGTTCCAACTTGCAAACCGAAGTTTAGGAAAATATTTTGGAATTTTCATTTTGCCCGCCCCCGGAATCCGTCGGGCTCTGACACAAGCACTTCTGCTTGCTCTGGGATCACCCGAGTGCATTGCAATCGTGGTGCCCAGCGGGGTAGTGCTATTAATTGCGATCATTTCCATGAAGTGTATCTAAAGTTTGAGTGGTTTGACACTTGTATGCTCATTTCGAATTGATTGACTGTTCTTTAACCGCACCGGTAGTCTCCAGACGAGGGAACCCACTGATTGCATACAAACTTGTGGGAAAGTTTTAAGGTGTTAAAGTGTCGCAGGCTCATTTTTGGTGTCATAGGTGCCTGTATATGATTGGTGTCCCATTTAGTCGCCTCTTACGACAAGCTGGGACGCATTGCGTCACTATTCTTTATCCGATGCCGCACTGATACTAGATCTAGTTGAGTACATCATCTACTTTGGCTCAACATATGCAAGCAGCAAGCAAAAATAATTAATTCAGATATTGCTCCTGCCAACCGCAGTAGAGTACAACCGGTTCTAAGGGGCACATTTTAGTTTAAGGAGACTTGAACAAACTTGGAGCTGGCCATTGGAGGCCGATGGCAACAAATTGTGATAGCTGAAGAGGTTTGTTGATTTAGGTGACCAGGTTCACCCTTGAGTAGGTTAGTAAGTTCCTTAAAATGTATCTTATAAATTTAGGGTATGATGATGTAACTTATCATAGAAAGGGAAAGTTCAGAGAGGAGGTCACATATAACCTGACCTGTTTTGCGAAAATTTCACGGAATGCAGAAGTCATGGGAGCCTAAAAATGAAATCACCAGCACGCTTCTCTTGTTGACTCTTAAGATTTTGCCACTTTTTTTGGTTCATTAACGATCGTATTTTAAATATTTACAAAAAAAGAAAACGCATTCCACTTTCAACAGTCAGTGCACCAAATGATCTTAACAATTCTCGCTTTTATTCACATTAACACATCAGTACGTCAAAATGCTACTAAGTACCTATAAATAAGTAAAAATAACACCATTCCAAAGGTCAAGGTACTCTCCACTCGGTTCCTCTTGAAATCAATATCCATCAGAACCAGTCACTCCTACTCCTCAAACAGCAGGTACTAGAGCGCATTGTTGGAATTTTGCCAAGTATCTAATCCACCTCTTTAACACTTGACTAAATGCAAAACATTCTTTCAACTTAGTTTTCAAAAATTTTCGAAAATCTGTTTCTGGTCAAAATCCAACAACAACACAACCATTTGTAAACAAATGCATCGAAGTGGCAGCCGTTTGCAGATGGTCGTAGTTGTGTAGCTCGCTTTTTAAATTTATGCTTCACTTTGTGTAGTGTTTTTCTGTTTTTCTGTTTTTCGAAATATGGTGCGGCCGTAAACTGTTAGGCACGATACTCAAGTGGCCTTTTGGAATGAAAACGTAAAAAAAATGAAACCAAAACGCACATGTGTCCCAACCTTTGCGCAAAGGTTGTGAACCGTATCGTGTCGAACTTTAATGACATCGCGATAGAGAACAACAAAATTAAAATACAATAATTGATGAACATATCCCAGCGCAACGGTTTTGATTGATTTTCCTTCGATTTTCACTTGACGACATGCCAGAGCTCAGCACAGTTCAGATTTTTCTATAGACTCAGCGACATTTTGTTTATACAAATTGTGGATACAAATTTTTGTCGGCGCTTGGTTTTTGTTAATTAAACAAAAGTTGAGATGATGATGCCGAACTAGCGGTGAAGAATTTTTATTCGATTTTACAAGCATCACAGTGACATTTAGGGCACGGAATGGCTTGGGAAATAAACACTGTCATTATGAGGTGCGAAATGATATGTGTTTATGGGTTTTTCGAGCTTCTTCTGGGACAATCTATCAGTGGAATGCATGGTGGAGATACCAAGTGACAAACAATCTATAGATACAATCATGTGTGAATGTGCCGCTTGTTCAGAGAAGGGTATGTTCAGAAAATTAATTTTTAATTCGAATTGGATGCACAAAGTAACTACATACGAATACGAGTATGTGCGTGTTTGAAAATGGAATAGGATTTCACGCTGTCATTAACTGAAGTTGATAAATATTTTAATTTTACTTTGCTTTAGCGGTTATGGCAGGAACGTAGTGAAAGGGTATTCTGTTTGGAAAAGGGGGTTGACTACAATGAGTGGTATATGCGAATGGTAAATTAAATTCGGCCATAAACAAATTAGATTGATAATTAATAGTAGTGGTTGTACAACCGATATTGAATGGGATGTTGCGGTCAAAACAAAATCCCTGCATGTATCAAAATTCAGTCGATTAGATTGGCAATATTGCTTTTCGGTCGCCAATAGGAAACATCATCAATTAGAGTAAATATACTGTTTCCAGTTTAAACATTTGCGGTTCTTTTTTTTGTGACAAAGGGCAAAACTATATGAATGATGGAGAAGAGGAGACTGAATGGTTTTTTCATCTCAAATTTATTGTATATTTACGTGATATTTCAAATTTGTCAAACCTATTGAATGGATGCGGTCAGGCTTTTGATTACCTGTCAGTGGGTTTATATGATCATCATTCATTAGATTGGTTTGTAGGAGCTGCCACAGGATATCTATATAAATCTGCCAAAGCTGACCAATTACAAATAAAGCACTTACCTATCTCACTACATGATACAGTGGTTAACTTTAACTAGCCACTTTGAGAGAAAAACTTTATGCAATTTATTGTGTTCGCTCGACGGAGATTATCTTTTCCCAACAATTTGCATCAAAGTAAGTTGGGTTGACGCTAAGGTAGTAAGCTGTATAGTACTCGTACTTACTTAAAAAATAGAATGCCTGTTGTGATATTAAAGTTTTTCAATGTCCTTGTATTTGGAACCGACTTAATTGTATGTTGAGCCATTGATATTTCTTTCCGACTAATGAGTACGTTCAACGACATTTAAAACAGCTTTCCGAGAATTTAGTAAAAGAAAAAGTTGTTCTTCTGAAGGAAAGGGCAGAACAATCGGACAGTGGACATTCACAGCTCCTTCAATTAAATCATTTCTTCCTGGGCTGTAAGCAGCTTTAATCGACTGCTGATCACTGTAGTTCCGTCTGTCTGAGAGGAAATCAAATTATTATGGACTTTTTCGACTTAAAGGAAGCCCTGAGCCATACAGATGCTAAGACTGTAGCCAATCTATTATGGAGCACAGTAGACAAGGCTATCTATTGCAGACGCTGTCGAACGAGGCGAGGAACCCATAGGTTTCAATTATTCTGGCATCTAATTCTTAATGGTGACGATGGGGAATGCAGGTTGCTCCATCAAGGTCGGTAAAGATCTCACCGAGACCTTTGACGTCAAATCAGGATTAGGACAATGGCATGCGATTTTTTCAACATCATTTATGAAGAAATATTGCAAAACTCACGCTCCAACACAATCTTTCAGAAGTCGGTCAAAACTATTCGCATACGCCGATAAAATTGGCATAATCAGGAGAAAGCAGCTTGATGGCAGTGGCGCCCGTGAGTGTATTGAAATGGAAGCGGAGAAAATGAGTTTAATGGTCAACGAGGGCAAGACTAAGTATATGGTGCCACCAGGAGAGGACACCCAATACCGACGCCTTGTACAGAACGTTACTCCCGACAGATACATGTAGCTTTAGTTAAGGACTTTTTCTACCTAGGCACCATTATTTATTCAGACAACGACAACAACGCGAGATCAAACGAGGAATAACTGTTGCCAAGCGCTGCTTCTTTGGGCTAAGATGACGACACTAAAGCAATGGACTAGCAAAGCCCTCTCTCGAACAACAAAACTGACCTTATTAATCCTAGTCCTGCTCTATGGAGCAGAGGCATCGACATAATGAAAAATGGATAAGGGTGCCCTTGCCTGCTTTAGGAAGAAATATCTTCGAATAAATTTTGTTCACGTCTGTATTCATGGTGATTGGAGGAAGAGATACAACGACGAACTGTATGGATTATATATGTACAGCGACATCGACATAGCCAGAAGAGTGAAGATCCAACGACTGAGATGGACATCAACGTTTCGGTCCGAAAAATGTACCAATCCGCCCACGAGAGACAGCGCAGTGGAGGAAAACCGAAATTCAGGTGGCGCATGCAAGTGGAATAGAACCTCAGCCAACTAAGCGTGCAAAACTTAAAGCAGGTAGCAAAAGATCGAGATAGAGAAGCTTGTTGAATGAGGCCCATATCCACTCTAGACTATAGCGCCCCCTCAAGTAAGTAAGCAGTTTTCCTCCTATAATTAGGAGGATATCGTGCCAGGCTGCGAGACTAGTGCATACAACAACAAATGGGTCAGTTGAGACAATTGTAGTTATTTTTCTTTCAATAAATTTCCCAAATGCAAGTGTGGCTTTGGGATCTACAAACGAGAAGAACAGAAGGAGCAACGTAGGTCGTGGTCTTACAGGGTGTCATAGATACACTCTTATGCGTTCTAAAAGGCTTGCTACGTATAAGCACAATACCAGAAGTGAGGTAAGGGTAGTATTCTGTTGGTTCTGTTTATGGATTATGTTTATTTGATGTCTTAAATTGTTTTTAATTAAATCGAGAAAATGGTATCGGCTTAGCGGCTGCCGCCAAAATTGATAACCATTCGGGTCTGATTTATTGCAATTTCCATCAATTTTTCCTGAACTTCCAGCGATATATCCTGACATTCATGACGGATATTCTCTTTGAGAGCTTTAAGAGTCTGAAGCTTCTTGAAATAGAGTCGTGACTTCACTGAACGTGGCTCTGTAGCGGCGCTCCACGTCTACAGTAGTCGTTTGGTCCGGCGAATTTTTGAAAAAAGAAGGCCAATTGACGCCTCCGACGTGATAATATAGCTTATTCACATATCCACAGAGATTGCTTCGTCGCTCATGATGATGTTCGATGAAAAGTTGTCTCCCTCGTGGTCGAAATTCAGGATGGCTTAACTGTAGGTTACACGCGCTTGGCGGTCAACAGCTAACAAACGATGCGCTGTCTGCACTTTGTAAGGGAATATCTTACAGTTTTTCACCGAAATTCTCTGAAAGACGGCCGATTAATGCCCAATGCATGGCACGTTATCTGGTCTATACTCCGGGGTCTTTTGCGACATCTTTAGCTACATACTCGTATATTCTAAGCACAACGGCTGCCTCGGGGCCGGCTATACCTGGCGGCATTCCGTGTTGTCCTATACTTTTCTAGGCCAGCGGCTAAACGTCGTAGTGTGTACCTAGTAAGTGTCGGATGACCGGGAGATCTGCGCCAAAATTCACGCTGCGCCAACACCACAGACGAATTATTCCCAAAAAAATCGTAACAATTATAACGCGTTCTTGAGAAGTATACTCATATCTTTTTGCCGTGTATTTTGTAGCTGTTTACTTGCTATTTGCAAAAATTATACCATTTTCCCATAGGGTGATGACTTTTGCGCCACCTAGTACAACCAAAATAGGTAAAATATTCCTTATTATCCGAGTGATCTCAAATCTATCAGTCTATCATTCTTCATGCTAAATATCCTCCAGAAAACCTTTGTGTCATCATCCCGTGTAGTTTAAGTAACAAAACACTGTTAAATAACCAGCATGCCAATCGAAAAAGAAATTCGGTTGAGATTGCCCTATATGCATAAAGAAATCGTCCCTATTGAAAAAATATACCATAGTGCCGTTCCTTAATATCGAAAGAGCGTTGACACCTCTTCGATCATGAAGCTAATATTCTGCAGTATGCCTCAGGCATAGTCTCCTCTTAGACTTCTCTGGACTAACAACAATACGTAGCTGTATGCGGTCCACTTTACAAGAAAGATTAAGGTGCCTTTCACAAAAGTTAAATGAAATCTGTCTGATTTGTGCGACTAATGACAGGTATCTATGCTTTATAATGGACCGTATTTTTAAGTTATGAAGAAACCTTGCAAGGAAAAGAAGATCTAATTGTCCTCTTCTGGTGAGAGAATACAGAAGTGGAATACAAGCTCAAGGTGAATTCTACTTCTACAGCTTTTTTATGATACAACCTTTTGTTACTTGCACTGGAAATACTAGCTGCAATCAACCCCTAAGAAATAAATGCAATGGAATCAATTTATCAAATATCAAACTCTGGTTTATTTACTTCCGATGAATGATTCCAGAAAGGAACTAACGGAGACAACGCGTGGTGCTTATAAGATGTCAACCTCTATCTTCTTAGACGGGTCCAGGACAGCCGAAGGCATTGGCGCATAGCCAATTCTCGATACCGTGCTCCAAAGCCAGTGTTACAGACATTCAACAGGTTGCAGCTTCGCTTATACAGAATCCAATACCAGTGCTGGATATTGCAGTAACTAATACATAA
The DNA here is from genome assembly GCA_928272305.1 of Volucella inflata. Lineage (NCBI taxonomy): Eukaryota > Metazoa > Arthropoda > Insecta > Diptera > Syrphidae > Volucella > Volucella inflata. The sequence goes on along the minus strand of OV743716.1, from coordinate 142,953,922 downwards.
ATAGTAAGGCAGCGATCATGTACCATGCAGTGAACATCGAAAATTCGATAATGAGTCGAGAGCAATGCACATCTTTAAATGAAATGGCTAAGCTAACTTTGTTGGATTCTACGATACACAAACATATCAGTAAACTGTCCTGCTTTGCCACGTAGCAAAATGAAGCACGCAGACAGTTTTTATTAGATTATTCCCTACAACTTCTTGCACCATCTGTATAGGTCTTATCTTACCTCTAAGTGTCTGACCGAGTGTGGTCAACTAGGTTGCTGAAGACTATAACGAGATAACGAGGTAATTTAAGACTTAGTCAGGGTCTTGGAAAAGAGATGGTGGCGGCCGAACCCTATATGGGCCACGGCACCGCTCACATCCTGGAACGGGTTACTGGCTTCGGTGTAATCGATCCCTCGTCCTAGAGGCATTGAAAATGGAACTGGTCCTCCAGGTCGGGAGTTGTGCCGCCGGTGTAACTGCCCGGCCATTTAAAAAAACATAAGTTACGAAGCATCAACAAGCCTCGGATATGGATGGATCTACTGTTGAGAACCCACGCAAACGATTTTAGAACATTGAGCTTCGGATATGCAGGTGGAATGTTAGGTCCCTTAATGGACCACGTGCAGCCGAACACCTAGCGGAGGCCCTAGACTGCTGCAAAGCAGACATAACCGCCAGCTTATAACCGCCATCTTAGAAATGCGATGGGATGCGATATCCACTGCGGCGATTGCTATCGACGGCAAGTGCAGCGCCTATTTCGATGCGAGTTTGTTGTTGGAGGCAGACTAAGACAAGAAATCCTCAGCTTCCGGCATGTGAGCGAGCGCCTCGTAGCAATCCGCATCAAGGCTAAATTCGCCAATATTAGCCATATATGCTCGCACGCCCCCACAGAGGAGAAAGAAAGATGGCGACACCAAGGATGCCTTCTATGAGCTCCTTTATAAGACCTACGAGCAATGCCGTAGCTATGACATTAAAATCGTCCTCGTGATTTTAATGCAAAGCTGGGAAGAGAGGATATCTTTGGTGGAACGAACGGAAAAGAAAGTCCGCACGACACCACGGATAACGGACTCAGGCTAATCGACTTTGCCGCGGGGGAAAACAAGCAGTGTGATATCTGTGGCGCTTCGCCAGTATTAAAACAGAAGCGGGGAAAATAGTTTAAGCGGTCAATGAGGGCAAGACCAAGTATTTGCTGTCAAGCAAAACGGACAACCAACACCGACGCCTCGGGCAGAACGTCACCCTCGACAGATATAACTTTGAGGTACTTTAGGACTTTGTCTACCTGGGCTCCGCTATAAATACAGACATCGACACCAGCGCTGGCTAAGAAGGCTCTTGAGTAGCAAAGCCCTCTCTCGGACAACAAGTCACCCTTTATATGACCTTAATAATCCCGGTCCTGCTCTATGGCGCAGAGGCATGGACATTATCAAAAATGGATGAGGGTGTTCTTGGTTGCTTCGAGATAAAAATTCTTCGGGCGATCTTCGGTGCCGTCTGCATTGACGGTGAGTGGAGGAGGAGATACAACAATGAACTGTATGGACTGTACAGCGACATGGACCTAACGAAAAGAGTGAGGATCCAAAGACATGTAGAGCGTATGGACGAAGAAGGCCAAGACTAAGGTGGCGCACGCAAGTGGAAGGAGACCTCAGCCAACCTAGCGTGCGAAACTGTTGGCAGCTAGCCAGGGATCGAGCTGGCTGGAAACGTTTGTTGACTGAAACCCAGGTCCACCCCAGACTGTGGCGCCCCTAAAAGAAGAATAAGAACTTGACAATATAGCAGCACCATCATCCCGATATTTTGTAGCTCTACCACCACAAAAAATTGCATGACCAACGATTGCATTCTAACCAAGTAAGAAAGCCTTACGATTAGCCTTGCAAAGCAACTTACACTGGTTGAGTTATAAAAATGAATGTATATCATGCACAACCGGTAACAGTAGTTAGTAGCATCTTTCCGCAGTCGAAAAGGAGGAGAAATAAATTCCATATCGCAAGCCGAAACGTCGGTACAAGTTTCGAGGCAGAACACGTTTAATGGTAAGATAAAAGTAGAGGTAAAGAAAGTTAATTCTGGAAATTTTCGGCTTAAACCACATCGATGGAGAATGAAGGAGACGTTTCAATGTCGAACTATACGGGCTCGTCAGAAAAGCTCGGCTAACCGGGCTAACCGGGCTAACCGGGTGGACGCCTTTTTCTTAGGTGGCTAACACAAGAAGAAGAAGCCAACCTCGTATGCGAAACTAGAGGCACCTGGAAAGAGACCACGCTAGCTGAAAAGGCATCTAAGCTGAGGACTTGATCTACCCCGAACTGAAGAGCTATAGAAGTAAGTAAGTTAAAGTAACGATTTGACAGCCCTTCAGGCAGCTCCTTTGTTTGGAACAAGGTGCTAATGATAACCGATCACAATACCAAATGCATCTCCACTTTCCCAAGAGCGTTAGTTAACCATCAAAGAAATTATTACGACGACGTCAAACGAAGATTAAGCGTGAAGTTGCTTAACTGGCATGAAGAATCCTCTGTGACACAAAAATCAGTTTGAACTTTAAGTTTTATTTGGAAACTACAGTCGCTCGTCCAGCTTTTACATACCCATCGCAGTGTTGGGTGATGTACAGGTAGTATCAAGCAAAAAATAAAGCGAAACGGGAATGAGAATTCTATGAGTGTGTACGAGTATTACAGAATGTGATCAAAGAAAAAAGATACAGGCATACACAGAAGTTTCTTATTTAAAATCCAATAGTGGCAGAAGTTTGGGTGGAGAAAATGAAGTTCGTTGAAGTATCTAGTACAAGAAACATAACTAAATCATTCAAATTCGAATCCAAATAAGAGTGACAGGTAGAAGAACACGAATATTCGCGAATTTGACCGTCGCGACGCTTCAAGTGGCAAAGTGGAAATGTTTTGGTTGAATAAAGTGGTCAAATTTCAACAGTGGGAACGCGGCCTAATCTTACTAGCAATGCCGGTGGAGGAAAGTCAACTCAGTACGAGTACTACATAGATTTCATTCTGATCAAAAAGGTATGCTTTATCCAGATTAATAGATAACAAGTGACTAAATGGTGTCAAACAAGAACAGGGAAATATTATATAAAAGTCAAGTTTATTTAAAACACATTGTATGCAAATCTATCTAACCAAACACCTCTTCAACCCATAGTCGACGCCACTGCATGTGCAAATCAATCTTCACAAATCCTACCCTCGCCTATATTAGCACATACAATTTTACTCTAAATTAAAAACACATTGTCACTCTCAATTGTATGAAATTAAAAATAGCCAAAAATAATAACAAACTTCAGCAACAACAACAAAGACACCAACAGCAAAATAAACAAAAACCCAATCAAGGAAAATCCAACTCGCCTGATCTTTCCTCTAAACTTATGCCACATCTATGGATAGCAAGGAGAAGAACAAAAAAAACTAGGAAACATCTAAGAACTGCAACAACTATCATTCTTAATTTTAATTCTCTACACCGACCATGTCGTACCGAGATACTGAAAATATGTTCAATTCAACACACTTGCACCATATGTGCTCCTTGACTAGCAACACTGCAACAGCAACAACAACAAAAAAAAAAAAAAAAAAACGGCAACGATCTACCGAAACGGAAAATCCACACGAAAATGCCCGTTTTCAAGAATCTTCAACACTTTTCACTTTTTTCGATTTTTCCTTTTTTTAGGAAAAACAAAAAAAAAAAAAACTCATCTTCCTCTTTAGTTTAAATACTGTGCATCATCATGTCGTATAGTTTATTATAAGTACAACTGTTGTGCGTACAACAACGCACCCTCAACCTTAACGCAACTGCAATCTCAACTCTCAACACGGCCCTAAGTAGCCGGAGTAGTAGTATCTTACGAATTCGAATCTGGTGTGTGTGACACATAAGTTCAAAAATAAGTTTTTAAACGTACATACTATACGTCAAACAGTTTAGTGAATTTTGTGAGCAAAAAAATAAAAATATATAAGAAAAAGTGGATAACTCTCAGGCTAGCTTCATCAGATAGAAGATACATCAATTAACGAACCTAAAATAGATGAGTTTTTGAGTCATAGGGTTTTCCCGCGCCCAAGATTTATCTTTTGAAAGTTGTGCCAAATGTTCGCGTGTTCTTGCCGCAGTGTGACTTGTATCTTGTGTTTGATTTCATTGTCCGCACGCTTGTTTATCATTTCGGGACGCAAGCCCCATTGAAAAGATATTTTTTAATTTTTTTTTTTTTTCACAAAACCGACAATCGCAATGCCAAGAGGTCGCAGTTTTTGGCACTAATTTCGCGAGTGTGAGTCAGTGTAAGTGTGAGAGAGATAAAAAGTGAAATGTCACATTTAGTAACGATCTCATCATCAGTGCCGCCTGTAAGTAATCATCACAGAAACATTCCTGTCAAGCAAATTGAAATGTTTGGACAGCCGCCTACAACAGTCCAGTCTTCGGTTGCGTCTCTAACGACTCAGACGTCGAATATTTTGACGCCAACATCACCGTATACCGGTTATATCCATTGCAATAGCAACAATAATTCCATTTATCCTTTGACCGGCCAAGACATCACGACCGGCCTTGACATGAAGACATTTACAAGTTCGTATTCGGACTATACCGATCCATTCCCATCGTGTGCTGAGACACCAAGTTCCGTGTTTAGTGATGCATGTACACCAAGCAGCTACAATCCAAATGACATAAGCTTTCGCGAAGATGTGTTTCGCTTTGAACCAGAAGATATTGAACGTTTGACAAAGACATGTCATTACAATGAGACCATCACAAGTCAAATGTCAACAATGTCAACAATGTCAGCGGTGACAACGGCAAATTTAAACTTTGACATCGAGTACTTTAATTATGACGAAATCAATTGTCAATCAAAAAATCAATCACCATGCTCGTCACCACAACTGATGGATCCATGGATGACATTAAACTTGCGTGACACCTACACAACGTCAGCTACATCTCCAAAAATTACCAACAACACCAGCAACAACATCAGTCAGTTTCCAAGTTTCACGTATAACCTTAGCCATCAGCAGATGAATCAAGCAGACTTAAATTTTCAGTATCATCCTCAAGCTGCTGCATCTGTCGATTCAATGAGAGTTAAGGATGAGTGCTCGTCTGTCACCGTCGTCGAAGGTGGCAGCACACTTAGCCGCGAAAATTCTGTTGCAGATAAATTTATTCTTCAGTCGTACAGCAAATTGCCCTCGATGAATGGCATCGGTACGTTTGAAACGATGAAGACCACTGTTAAATACTCCTCGCCGACACCAAGGACTCTATCGTGCTCGTCGTCATCAGGTCCATTGCACGTAGAAACTATTGCTTATGATGAATTGACGACAACATCACCAGACCACGACCAGAATGAAGAAGCGGACCATGTCCATGACCAGTTTCAGCATTCAACTTTCTACAGTCCGAAGAGTGATGAATGCAACGATTCATATGAACACCTGCCCGAGAACTACAATAGCAGTGAGCTGATGATGCATGAGAAACCAAATCGGGTGCATAAGGACATTTGGACAATCGAGGAAATCAAGGGGGAAACCGACCTCGAGGAGGTTGTTATAACCTCATTTTCGCCTTCGTCAAGAGTTGCACAGATACGACCAGGAGACTACGATAACAATGAACCATTCGATTGTGACGATGATAATACTCTCAATGGTGTTCATAGTGCTGTTGCTGCTGCTACTCCAACTGATACAGGTGATGACGATGGTCGAGTTGGTGATTCAAGTAGTATTCGTACTGTTCCCGATATTGATGATGATGATGATGACGATTCTGTGTTTATGGAAATCCAAGAAACGCCTTACAATTCAACAACGACAACAACAATAGCAACCACAATGGAGGACGACAACGACGATGGACAATCGTCGTCCCTATTGCCATCGTTAGTGAATCAATTGGAATGCCAGTGGACCGATTGCAATGAGGTGTTTCCCAATCAGGAGGAGTTTGTGGCACACATCGAGAAACGACATGTGGACGTTAAAAAAGGCGAGGATTTCTCCTGCTTTTGGGTTGATTGTCCTAGAAGATATAAACCATTTAATGCTAGATACAAATTGCTCATCCATATGCGAGTGCACAGCGGTGAGAAACCGAATAAATGTCCGGTGAGTACGAACAAATACAAACGACTATCTATCTTTTCAGATAAATCAAAAAAAAAAATCATTTATTCGTCTTCATTAAGAAAATTTCTTTTCCATTGCGAGATACAATGGTGAAGATGAGTTTAATTAACAATTCCAATTCGAATTGGGTGGGCAATTATTTTAATTTAATTTTTCATTTATTTTTTTTCTTATAAAGATTCGTTATAAGGAAATAGGTCAGTTTATTTACTTATTTCTTGAAATTCAAATGGTTATTGAAGATATTTAAATCCATTAAAGTTTCATCTCATGAGTGCCCTACGTTCTCATCCTTCAGCCGCAGGATCAAATAGAATTTTAAGAACCCTGCAAGCAATATCTTCAGAAAAGTTAACAATAAGTTGTTGTTGCCCGACGGTAAATTGTTAAATGGATTCATGAAGAATACTACTAGAACAGATTTGGTTTTATTAAGAGTGATCCTTCAGGCCACTAACCATTTATTTACATTTTTTAAAAGGGCTTTGCTGTTAACTTCTAGTATAGCAATATCATAAGTAAACTTATGTTAAACGATAGCCTCTTATTGTTCCGCGAATGCATAGTAGATATAGAAGCGGACCAAGAACACAGCCTTGCGGCACACTAGCCTTAAATTGCAAGAACTCGCTTTCTAAGCTTAGAAAATTATGTTCTCCTTTAAGGTAACTGCCAATAGTAAAACTCGGTTGAAGCATATTGAATTTTTTCCAAAGACACTGTTTTGAGCGCATGTTGCTATGTGTATGCACAGTGAAAGTAACGAAATTCGTACACATACTGTGATAGGCTGTAAGGTTTTGAACTCTATTTCCGTCACTTTATCCTTGAGGATAAAATTGACTCGACTCGAGGCGGATGGCTTTCCTTTAGTCGCTGCTACTTTACCTGGCCTAGGATTTTCCTACCTGACATCTTTCGATGTTTGTTTTAAGCTGCAGGACTTAATCTCGGCCTTGTTTTAGCTTCTAGGACATTTCGTATCGAAAACTTTTCCGTTTGCTTTTCTGAATTGGCATGAGTACAGAGAAATCTAGTTCGCCATATCAATTCACCTGTTAATTATTCAAGATGTCTTTCAATAACCTGTGTACATAAATAAGATTAAACGCACAATTAACAACTACGATTAAATTAAATAAATTTTAATCACAACTAGAATCAAAAATGTAATTTTTCAGCTTTTTAATTGTGATTAAAATAGTAACAGGACAAATAAGAGATTAACATTTAAAATTGAAATGAAGAGTAATGAAAACAATGAAAACCAATTAAGGTTGTTCAAAGTATGCGGTTAACAACTAACAATTAATTTTTATTTGAGAAAGATCCTCAGAAAAACGATATAAATATAATAAATGATCAGTTCAGCGGTGCTTCAGTCTTTAGTTGCCGACTATTTAATTAATTTCATGACTCAGTAAATAAAATTATTCAACGGACTGCAATTAAATAAGAAAACAATTAAAAGTGAAGCAAATGTTATGATTAGAATAAATATGTTGACACTCTGATGTAACAAAGATGAAAATTAGGCAATAACTCTGAACAGCTCGTCTCTACAGATGCTGTCAATAACGGCCTCCAAATCGATAAAACGAAGATGAGTAGGGGTCCGAACTTCCAGCATTTTCTCTGGGACCGTCCCTAGTATGAACATTTAATGAATGTTCCTGAATTAAGTCCATTAAAATCAACAATCTGCAGAAGGAGTTAGCTTGTTATTTGTTGGCACATTCATAGAACCACAGGTTTCATTGGCTAAGCGTATTAGTTGCAGCATTACTGATAGATTTTTGGCATCCATTCCATCGATCTCTCACACTTGATATAGGTTGCAAAGTTGTTGATGGATGCTGTTCAACTTTCATTTATTCGCTGTTGTGGCGTCTGTGTTATTGTTAGATGTACTTTAGCAGTCGCGAGGTAGTGGTTTGAGTCTTAATGGATCAATTGATATTGGTTGGGGAGATGTGCGAAAATTTCATTCCCTGGCTATGCTTTCCGACTACACACAGTTTAAGTGTTAAAGAGTTCATAAAAATAATGGTAGTGGTATCTTAGTGGTAGTCGTTACATGCCAAATGTCATCTTGTTGTAGTTCGCCGCTTTCAAAAAATCAGTATTCAAATTTACGCCTCCCTTTTTATGTTCACTTTACTGGCAAATCCTAACGTACTTCCTAGTGGGAGATGATATCTGCATTATAAATAATTATGAGCACCTCTAGATGTTGAGTTTTATGTGCTTTTGTGACTTACCACAGATCCACAGTGAACCCATCATTATTCGAGTATATGTTGCTTTGCAGTAGGACGGTTGTTACATAGCCGGGTAACCCGAACACATTTAGCCCCTCAACCTGGCGGGGTTGGTTGCAATCAATGTCTTTATGAATAGACGATTGCTATTACCCTATACGAAAATGCCTTAGATTTTTCAATTTTGTCCGCTCAGCAAACAAAATGAGACATATTTATATTTGTGAACTACGGACGTAATACACTTTTTAGTAACAAACCACTGATCACTGACCACTGCTAATGTGACACCTATAATTTTTGGTCACTTTGACGGTTTGAATGAATCGGAGAGTCCAAAACTAAACGTGATGAGGCACTGGCCCACGTTTTACGGTTATTGCCGACTGGGCGAAGTTAACCCAGTTTTTTCTATGTATTCTCGCAGCCTAACATAGCGGAAACTATATCTTCAAGCGTGATAATAAGGCCCAGCTGCTCGTCGAACACCTATCATTGCTGATGTCACCTTGCGCAAACAAGGAAGAAGTGCTTGATGGTAACCTTCACCTCATGGCAATGTCCCTGTGCAGAGAAAAGATGGGTAAGAAACTACTTAAACTGACCATGTCTCCAACCATGTCAACAACCTCCTCATCCTATTCCTGCAACAAAAGCTAAAGATCTATTCTCTTGTCGCTATCTTGTTTAGATTCTGAGGACAGGAATTTATATCTGCATTGCCGTCCAAGTAACACGACTGGTACAGTTCTCGCAAACACTCTATCAGCTGCTGCGGAACGGTAATTACACGTAACTCGAAGGGGCACCACGCGTTGTTCCAATGTCGGTCGTTTTAGGAGACCCTGTTTCGACAACTATCGGCAGTCGACGCTAGTATCCTCCATTTGATCTTTCTCGGGCGGTTAACATCGAACATCAACTACGTCAGTGCGGCTACTATCTTGATAGATTTATCAGCTGCCCTCCCTATGTGCTTCCAAAGGAATCATCATTTCATATTTCGAGATAGTGAAGTATTGGGCTCAGGCGAAGACCTGATAGCTCTATTCCGTGGTCCCGCAGCCAGTACGGCACTCAAACGACTCTCCACCGTATTCTTCACTAAACCTATTCACGAGATTTCGTCGTCACGACATAATCCGCTAAACCAGTCAGTCTGGCCCCCGGAGGTATTTTTAGGCGAAGGTATCCATCGTATACGCGGCTTAAGAGATCGGGGCTCTGTGCTGAGCCTTGGGCTATTCCCAATGTCAACACCTTCTCGTACTCGATCCTGAGGATGGCTATCTACATCTTTCTACAGTAGTCCGGTACACTTTGCCACTTTAAGGCCTGTAGATACTAAACTGCATTGGATTTTCAGAAGGTGTGCCCATAGCTAGCAATAGGAACACCACATTGAATGACGACACTTAGTCTTGGTCAATACTGGCTAAGTCTTTCAATATCAGCTAACCATGGGTTTCTCTTTCAATCGTTTCTACTAATCTTGCCCATAACTTGGGCCTATACTGCTTGTTGGGCCGAATTATCCGACTACCTACCATCGTTGAACATGACGAACCCAACTCATCTGCTCAGCCTGAAAGTTGTCCACTTTCCACGTTCTTCTACCGCATATATACTTCACTGCTTATCGTGTGTCATTCTTATACAATATATAGTTTCGGGTATACTTTGATATCCTAGCCGCGGTCCATATATATCAGATCTCTGGGAACGCTGTTTTCAAATCTATTGAAACAATATGCAGGTGTTCTACATATTCATGATGTTCCTTTATGACTTTCCGTGAGCTTTGATTCCCGTCGAATTGCCGTCTACAAGGCCACATTAATACTAAAAGTGTGTGGTTGACCATTTACAACCCTCGTGCAGATTTTCAACATTAGTTTCGCCAATCCACATTTGTTTCAATTTTGTGAACACCTCTCCTGCCGCCTTCCGCCCTCTTAAAAGGTTAAGAGGGTTCCTCTTCTGATTACAGAAACAGTCTGGCTTCATGTTTGCAGTTTGGTTTACCTAGGCTTTCGTCTGAATCCGCGCTGACTGCGCAATGCCGTCTTGGAATGCATAGTCACCAGCAATATTCGAAGTTTCGTGTTGAATTTAAAAACTCTCTTGAGAACACACTTCAGATAGATACTGCCTTGTCTGTATCTACAGACATATGTATGTATATGGAAGAATGTAATCAGCTCTGAGCCATTTCTAAAGATACACATTATATTTGGATAAATGTTGACGCATTTCCAAAGTCGAGAACATTAATTGTGTTGATGTTTTCCAAGATTGCTTCAGGCATTTAAAGACTTAAAGTACTTCATCAGTGTTTACTAATAATTTGCCTTGTGTTACGATCAATGTCACCCCTACCAAAAGTACTACTAGTCGAAAGCAATTTTCCTAACTCACATCTATTCATTGAGTTTTTTGTATAAGTTCTTTCGAGATATTTAGATATACCTTACTCAAGAAAGGTCTTAATACTCTCAGAACTTATCATGCCAACGCATATGGTTGTATAGGTCGAATCTGTTAGTTTTAGTTTTCCTACTAGCAAATTAAACTGAAACTTCAGGTGAAAAGCATCCTTTTACTGTTAATTAGAGTGCATCCTGCCAACCCTCCTCTGTACATTGTGTATCAAAACTATCTTTTCCAGTGAGCTATCATCCTGTTATTTTTCCATGATTAACATAACAAAAAATAGAAGAAAAAAAAAATCCGAATAAAAGATGAAATAAAAGCTAATTGCTAAAGAGGAGAAGAAAGTAAAAAACAAAAAGTTAAAAGAAAAACTCAAAAAAACATAAAATAAAAGGCATTACTAGGTTACTCTGCCATTTCGTAATCTTTGCAAAAAAAAAAATGAATGAATTGCGCCAACGAACCAGGCTAATTCGCAATTGTTTCGTGTATCTACTACGTCGGAGTTGTTGTGTGCATTCTTGAGTTTAAAATAGAGGCATGATTTGATTAGATAGCAAGCCTTGGAAGAACGAATCGCAGTAGATTGCTACCCCACTTTGAACGAATGATGGCAAGAATAAGAGGAGTAGCGTAAGTATAACGTATTTCATGCAACAGAAGGAACTTCTTTCAGCAGCAACAATTTCAAGAATTTTTCCCTCATTCAATGTCAATGAAAGAGGAAACGAAGGAGTAAGATAAAACAAAAAAAATTTAAAAAAAACAAAAACAAAAACTGGAAGCGAGAAATTACTCATTAAAGGGTCTGCGAATGTTGCCCTCTAACCTTTTAAGTCATATCCGAGGGAAAATTTATGAACGTTTTACGCCCTTACTTACAGAGAAAAAAGGGAAAAACAAATTTCGCAGGGAAATTAACAACCACATTCGCGGTCTGCTCATTAAAACAACGTTCTTTCAATAATGAGATATTAGTTTCCATCATGCTATCCCTTCTTTAGTCTTGTCTTCCGACTTAATGATAGAGTTGCCAGTGCACTGTATTTAATACTCGTATTCGTTTTTATTAATCTATCTATACGCTAATGTAGCCTTGTTTTTTTTGACGAATAATTGTTAAAACGAGTTTCACACGTTTCTTGTTCGATATGCTGAAGGATGTAAGTGCCATGTATTTAATGGTGATTACGCAGTTATCAATTCTTCATCAGGAAATCACTACGAATTTCCGATTCAATACAATTTGCACAGCGTTTCCCTAATTTCGTAGTCCCTTCAAAATCGTCCCCAACATAGAGGTTCTTTTAAGCGATGAAATCTATTTCCGTGAAAAACAACCGTCTACTACCGACCTAAAGAAATGGCCTGGTTCGACTCAAGCTTTGAAGAGGCTGTCATGGTTCAGTACCACTGTCCTACGGCAAATGAATAAGATCAAAAACTGTGGCAAGCAGCTCTACAATGTCCTAAAGGTAATAAAAATGTTTGGTCGTCCATAAAAAATATTAGAAATTCTGCCTCCTTCTCCATGCTCATTTATAAACACATTCCAGCTGTCACTCTCTCTCGTCAAATATTTTATAGACCGATTCCACCTTTGGACTCTTGTATTAGCAAGTGAACGAGTTAAATCTTAACACTCAGAAATCCGCTGGTTCAAGTCTGTCATTCACAAAATAAATGCTGGTGTGCCGCAGGGCTCCGTTCTGTCTCCGACACTCTTCTTAATCTAATGATCTTTTGTCTGATATTTCTAATCTGATTCTTTTGCTGGCGACAGCGAGTACTCTGCTTTTCATATGCTTTCCCTGAACGGCAGCGTATCTTAAGCTCATTCAATGCAGATATTAACAGCATAAGCAACATGAACAGAGTGGAGTGCAATGCCTTCAAAACACAATGCTGTCTGTTGTCGTTAAAAAGGAAGTTGAACACTCAACCATTATCCATGAATGGCACTTGGATCATCTAAGCCGAAAAACTTTACATTCTAGGTATACGTGGCAATGACAACTTTCACCAAAATGACTACATATTCGATGTCTCTAAAAATGCTGCCTAAAATGATGCAAGAAATTGTTTGCTCCCTCTGATCTGACCTCAATTTTTAAGGCACTCATACTCTTAAAGTCGGAGTACAATTCTCACTTATGGTCATGTGTCCTCAAACACCCCTTTCCACTTGCTGGATAGGATTCATAACCGTTTTCTATCTGTATTTTCAAACCTTTAACCGTTATGCCTCGTTATTTTTTCCTTAACCTCCTAATTCGCTTATTCAATAGGCTGCCGGGCTCTTCATCTTCCACTCGTTATAATTTGCGAACATTCAAAACCAACTAAATTTTTTCTCCTAATTTTCATTTGCCGCCGCTGTGTGCATTAAGGTTAATTCCGTTCAGTGGCCCCTAAATAGACTGACCTAAAAGGTGGTGATCGCCTTCTTTGAACTGGAAATTGGCGCTATAATAGGCTTCATAACTGTTTCATACAAGAATATGTTTTGTAAATGCTCCTCTCTCTTAAAAGAAAATAGCACTCAGTTAAGTGATTAGATAATAGATTTGAAACTCAAAAATACATTTATCTGCACTAGAACCGAGGACAATGGCAGTCCTTATGAGTTGTACGAGCCAAAAATAATGAATTAGCACCGGTTTCCCAGAAGAACAGTACGAAGAGCGATCCAATAATCCATGATGATGGGTGAAATTTTTCTATCCATCGTATCTCAACGAAGTGAGGAATTCATTGTATATCCAAACTTAAGTCCAACAAGGCTGCCAGTACTGACGTCATATCTGCTAGGATATTTAAGAGGGCGAGATATGACTTTGTAAGGAAATCTACCAAATCATCTCTTGGCCATGGTCGAGCATAAGCGTTCCAAATGAATCGAACATAAGCATTGTATACCCGATCGTGAAGAGGTTAAACAATTTTCCTCAACTATAGAGACATCAGACTCCTCAACATAGCCTATAAAATACTTCTTTGTCATAAAATGTAATCACCCAAAATTTTAAAGGTAGTCAAGTATAATACGTTTTCTACTTATGTAGGTCCAGCGGAGGCATGGGCTTTTTCAAAAAGGATAAGGCGACGCTTTGGCAATTCGAAACAAAATATTTTCGAATGATCTACGACCCTGTGTGTATCGATGGAAAGTGAAGGAGGCGATTTAACAATGTACTCTACGAACTGTACATAAAGCGATGTGAACTGAGCTTTAAGATTATATATAAATCTGTTCGTGAAGTTCATAGAGCACTTCGTCAATTTTACGGTCAACAAAATCAACCTATTGAGCAAGCAATTCGTGCAGTTATTGATCGTTTTCGCACTAATTTTACTCAACTCGATTCAAAACCATCAATAAGACAAAGAAGTGTGCATACCGAAGAGAATATTTCTGCTGTAGCGCAAGTGTTGAAGAAAACGCCCAAATGTCGTTAAGATGAATGGCGAGGGCCATCGAGCCATGCTGTATGATTTTTTGTTTCCAAAAATTATTCAACTAAACATCAATGACATTAGGTTCCGACAAGACGGCGCACCTTACAATACAACGCGCTTAACCATCAATTTATTGCAAAATCAATTTGGTGATAGCTGTATTTCCAGAAGTGGTCCTGTTAACTGGCTGCCTCGTTCGTGCGACTTAACGCCTCTCGATTACTTTTTATGGGGCTATGTTAAGTCATTGGTTTATGCCGACAAACCTGGAACTCTTAAAGCATTGGAGGCCAATACTCAAGCCACCATTGACGCCATACGGCCAGATTTATTGTATTGAAATATTGAAAAATTGGACTGTTCGAATAGACCATGTAAATCGTAGCCGCGGTGGGCATATGCCAAAAATCGTATTTAAAAAAAATGAAATGAAATTATCTACTAGATTACAATAATAAAAAATTCATTCCAATAATATTTCTGTCCTCTATTATTATTTAAAGTTCCCAAGCTCTTAAAAAACCATCCTTTACAAATTTATTTCATATGTTAGTCAAAAAAGGTTGCCTTTTCTATGCGCGGGGCACTTTTTGTCCTTTTTTTAAACTTTCTATAGTCTACGGTGAAAGAGAATTAATTTTGTTGCTATTGTTTCTTTTCAGTTTTCTGGTTGTAATAAGGCATTTTCGCGTCTGGAGAATTTAAAAATCCATCAAAGATCCCACACCGGCGAACGACCCTACGGATGTCAGTACAAAGGCTGCCTGAAGGCGTTCAGCAATAGCTCAGATCGAGCGAAACATCAAAGGACACATTACGATACGGTAAGTGCGGATTCTTTCTTTTCATTCTTTTAGTATATGCACATACATCACTCATATAAGATGAGTGTGTGTAATTATCCTCGAAGTACATTCCAAATGAATTCGAAAATTGAAGATTCCAAGTGCAAATGGTGCATATTTTCCATATGTGTTTCACGATTTGCACATGTCCCATTCCATGCACTTGAAATGGGTTGTCCAGCTGCCCATATCCTGTCCTATTCAAGTGGCGTGCGGTGTGAGTCGGCGAGCCGTCGACACAGATCCAATATACTGTTCCACATATGTATATGTTTCGCATATATATGTATGTATGTACACAATGTACATTGCTAGCCAAATGTGACACTTTAGCCACATGTTCGCCACGATAAATCAGTCAGAAGAATGCCCGCGCGTATTCATGTAGTTCAACGAGATACGAATACGACAACGAGTACGAGTACTCGTATTCGAAATAGGGAACGAATCCATCGTACTCGTAAAATGAACATTCATCTGCTAAACTGCGAAACAATAAAAAACAAGACGAAGAAATGATGATGGTCATGGTTTCTGTTTCCATTACACGCTGCATAAATTTATGCCATGAATTAAATTGGAAGCATTACAAGAGGAGTACAAAACAAAGAAAAAACAAATCGGGCGCCGTCAGTCGTTTTCCGCTCCAGAAAAGGACATTGATTTCCTTGACATTCGTTTTTATTTTCGAAAAAGGAAACGAAAACATATGGCCAGGATCAGAGTTGGCATAAAAAGGTTACCGAATAGATTGCGATGGTCAGTTTAGTGGTCCAGATAATGATGTATGAATCTTGTTGTCAGACTTTTGTCAAGTCAGTTGTAAGGTATTTTGTTCTCCGTGTGAAGTCCATTTATTTTCAAGATGACAGTGGATAAGAGGTAGGGGCACTTTCCTATTAAAAACTTTTTCGGGTTTTGTTTCCCTCCCTCCCTTTGGTGACGACACGAAGAGTGTAATCTACGAACTCTCGTTACAATCCATGGTCCCCTGGCTTTAGTTTAATGTAGAAAGTAAGGGATTTTGTAAGGGTGTACGCCAAGATTTTTCCACACACAAAGGCCAAACTGTTGCCGAATTAATAACTCCTTATCTTCCACGGTTCTTTCACTTACAGCAACTAGAGTTCCTTCTGTACGCACATAACATGAAGCATTGTTGGCGTTGCGTCATGAAGAGCGTGTGTGGTAAGAAATTAATACATGACACGACTTATAGAAGGCTTCTGTACGTTTCACGGATTGAAAAACACTTTTTATTTGAAGTTTAATTGGCACGAAAGAGTTCTTTAAAGCACCCGTTAAATGAGGAAGTTGTGATCTTAAAGAAAGTTATTTTTGTGACCAAATTTCTAAAAAAAACACAAATGTCTTGTAGGCAGAATTTTCAGTTTATTAAATAGGATTAGGTGTAGGCTTAACGATTTTTTTTTTCCGGCGAGGGCAGGTGAAAATCTTCCATCAGACACTATGAGGATCACGAGCGCGTGCTCATAGTAGTGTGAGATTCTTACTCACTAAAAACACCTCCCATCGATAGTTATGTTTGATCCTGCAACTAAGTAAAACTTATCAAGCAGCTTTTTCATCACAATATAATCTAGTTTGGTAGGTGACTTTCCGTTGAAAGATCCTACATGTTCTGCCTTTTTAACGGCGGTTTCAATTTAGATTGCCAGGTTCAGAGGCTTAGTTCTTTGAAGACGGCGCAATAAATTGTGTTCTTCCAGAATTTCTAGGACTGTATTGTTAATACGAGGGCGGGTCAATAAGTCCGTGACTTTTGGATTAAAACACAGATTTTTTGATAAAAAAATAATTTTATTTTTCAACGTTGTCTCCCTTGAGCTCTATACACTTTGTCCAACGCTTCTCCAATTTTTTTATCCCTTCCAAAAAAAATGATTTGTCGAGGTCCTCAAAATAGGCCTTTGTTTGCGAGATGACTTCATCATTGGAGTCAAATCTTTTTCCACCAAGCCATTTCTTCAGGTTTGGGAACAAGAAGTAGTCGCTCGGAGCCAAATCTGGAGAATAGGGTGGATGAGGGAGCAATTCATAGCCCAATTCATGGATTTTTGCCATGGCAACTGCACATGTGTTTGTGGTCGACTGTGAGCAAACGCGGCACCCATCTTGCGGAAAGCTTTCTCATGCCCAAGTGATCATTCAAAATTGAAACCACTGAGCCATGCGAGATCCCTACGGCTTCCACAATCTCTCGCACTTTCAATCTTCGGTCGGCCAACACCATATCGTGAATTTTTTCGATTGTTTCGGGTGTAGAGACCTCAACTGGGCGTCCAGGACGTTCGGCATCTTCAGTGCTTGTACGGCCACAACGAAATTCAGTAAACTACTTTTTTACCATTGAAATCGATGGTGCATAGTCCCCATAGTATTTATCAAGCTTAGCCTTGGTCTCGGTAATGGTTTTTTTTCGCAAGAAATAATGCTTAATAAGCACACGAAATTCACTTTTTTCCATTTTCTCCTCAAATTAGTGAGTAGTCTGATAAAAATAGCTGTCAAACACAAACTAACTGACGCAGCAAGTTTAAATTTTGACAGGAGTCAACTGACAGATGCCTGTTGACAGGAGCAGTGTTGCTGTTTCAGTAAAGAGGTCAGAAATTCAAAAAGTCACGGACTTATTGACCCGCCCATTTACCGGATCTTATGTTTTCTTGCGAAGTTTCTTGCTTCATCTTCGACAGAAGTAACTCCAAGGTCACGATGCAGGTCATCATTTCTTATAAACCACGGTGCATGTACAATTTCTCGTAGGACTTTCTTTTCAAAAGTTTGTAAAATACTAATATTTGTTTCATGGTACAACCCCAGAGTTGTATACCATAAGTCCATACCGGTTTTAGCACCTGCTTATATAAAAGCAGCTTGTTTTCTACGCTAAGCTTGGAATACTTACCAAGTAGCCAGTACATTTCTCTGTATTTAGTCTTCCATTTGAGCTTTGCATCGAGTGTCATGCCCAAATATTTAGCCTCATTAGCAATCAAAATACAGACCGAGTTTATGTGGATGGGCAGGTGACTTATTTTTCTGTAAGTTAAGTTTACTTGCACAGATTTGGTCTCGTTGAGAGCGATTTGCCAGATCTTTATCCAGTCATATACCTTATTTAGAGGGCTTTGCAGTTTCGCTGTTGATTCTTCTACTGTTTTTCCGACAACTAAAATGGCAGTGTCGCCGGCAAAGTTGGCAAGAAAAGTCCTCTCGACTTGTGGTATATCTCTTGTGCATAAGCGATACAGGGGTGGACCGAGCATACTTCCCTGCGGTACACCGGCCAATATATCTTTAAACTGCGATACGTCATTTCCGTATCTAACACGAAAAATTCTATTTTCAAGATACTTAGTTAATACCTTGCAAAGTTTCGATGGCAAAATTTGCCGTAATTTTAACTTTAAACCTTCGTGTCAAACCTTGTCAAAGGCTTGAGAGACGTCAAGAAATATGCTTGAGCAAATCTTTTTCTCTTCCAGAGCTTTTTCAATCACGTCGGTAATTCTATGCACCTGATCAATAGTCGAATGTTCAATCCGAAATCCAAACTGATAATTGGGGATAAGATTGTTGTTTTCAATAACGTTTGAGCAGGATCCTCTCAAAAATTATTGACAGGATCGGAAGGAGAGAAATCGGTCTATACGATTTTTTATCAATCGGAGGTGTACCTGGTTTCAGCACCATAATTACTTCTGTAACTTTGCATTGGCACGGAACGTGTTCTAGCCTAAAAGCCGCGTTAATAATATGTAAAAGCTTAGTGAGTGCTTTTAATGGTAGCATTTTAAGGAATTCTCTGATTATCAGGTCGTATCCGGGAGCTTTTTTAAATTCATTATAATATTCCTTAATTCAGCAAGAGTTGCGTTTGCTAGTGTAAGGTTATCACCCTTTCTCATATACTAGTGTTCTAGTGTTTGCTCATCAAAGGGCTTCAAAGTTTCTTCTAGATAAGCCGGGAAGAGCTCCACTTTCTCCGTATCCTCCTTCGCTCATTCGTTGTTCTCCATTTTAATTGGTAGCGCTGGGGTTTTAGGCCTTTTGAAGCTTTCAAATGCTTTCCAAAGCGAGTAATTGGTACGTATTTACTACGCAATTTTTGTAGTTTTTTAAAGTCTCCTAGAAGAGATTACAAAGTTTACTTAGACGACTTTTGTCCTGCGGAGCTCGATTAAATTTCAATTTCTTGTGTGCTTTCGTCTTTCCCCTTACCGTTTCTTTTATCACTGGCGGTTAATTTGTGCTATTTTTCGCCGTTTTTTGTCGTTCATGAAGTGTGTTGCTCCACGCAGCACATTGAACGATATCCACGAAGGAGCCAACTTTGATTTCAAGTTCAAGTGGTAATCTTATTGAAACGTTTAATTCCACGTTTTCTTCCATCTTAACGAGATGAAAATATATTTTTGTAAGACAGTTAATTGTTGGGTTTTATTAACGTTGGTACCATCCCAGCGGCTAATACCATATTGTAATCTGGGATGAAAGATCCCAAAATAAATTAGCCGATAAAGACCTCACAGAGTGGATAACAAAAATTGCTTCAATGTGGAAGTCTAACCGCACCAACTTAGACTGTGATCAATCACTACATCGAGGTACTTATAGTTCTTGACTATTTCAATTTTAAAGCAATTTGCATTACAGTCAATATCTCCGTTGTTTAAGATATTACATCCACATAAGAACGGAATGTTAATTTCCGGGTGCTCTTTAGCGTTAAGACTAAAGTACATGAGCTTAGTCTTACTGCTTACTTTTAACTTGTTTTGCGCAAGCCAGAGTCTTAACAAATGGACATCATGGTTAATTTCAGATTAAAAGAGTCATACGCAATAGCAAAGCATCCGTCAAAGCATTTAGCTTACCGGCAAATGGAAAAGTAAAGATTGAGTTTACATATGTATATTAAGTAAGGACCAGTAAGGGACCAAGAACAGATCCTTGTGGAACGCCGATGTTGGTCAACAAAATTGTAAGAGAAGGCTTCGGTTGTGTCTACAAAAATTCAGGCGCAGGATTTTTTCTCGTCAAGTCCTATGTAGTTATATTGAGAGAAATCAAGAAATGCATCTTTGGTGGAATGGTTTTCTCTACTAAAACAGTGAATCTTAATAAGAAGTCCAGTTGTTTCTGGAAACTGTGCGGTCTAGGAGTTGTGTCGCTGAACAAGAACTGAACAAGATATTGGATAGTCAGTAACAGGAACAAATCATGTGTCTTACTGAGGCAAATTATTCATTGAAATCATTTGTAACAACAACTAACATTAAAGTTATCATCTTTAAGTGTAATCGATACAAAATGGCTTTCAGTTTTCCGACTATTTATGCTGTTAACAACTTTCAATTCTGTTTTAAAGTTCCCTTATGAGTTTGTTAATTAGTTTACAAAGTATCTGTTACGACATATATTAGCAACTTTTTTAGATTTTTTGACACAAATGGGTGTAACGGGTTTTTAGAGCAAGAATTAGTGGGTGGATGTTTGCAAGTTTTACTACACAACTTATATTTTAGTTTAATTAGTTAAAGAAGTGATTCATTCATCCACAATTTAAGTTTAACTACAGATTTACTGTGCTGCATGGACACATTAGAGCTATTAATGCGGTTTTGTTCTATATTGTTTAATAGTTACTAAAGATTAAACCTGCTATGCAGTAATCAGTAATGCGAAGACCGAAGCTTAGACCAACACATTGAAGAGTTTTCACCCTAAGGAAGCGACCGAACATATGGTCAATACAAGTATTTGAGATTGTTCTAGTTCGTTCATTAATAAATGAGACCAACCCATGTGTAGCCAATAAGGACTTGTAGGTATACGCTGCAACATTGGAGCCTACAATATCCAGGTATGCCAGATACGCTGATGAGATCTATAAGAGTTTTCAATCAATATTTTTGGATTCGTCAATGTCAAGTCAGGTTACCGTAGTTTAGCAAAGATTTTGCAACTATTGAACGTTTTCCACAGCTTCTGGGTAGGCAGAGGTCATCCAGAAGGGGACATTTCTCCGCACTAACGACTTCAGCAAAAAAGCGTTCCAACCCTTCAAATTTTCTTACCAACAGGTTGACAGTCAGTAGTTTTTCCTTTGTACTTGTATCAGCAGCAGAATATATTGTGTGTCACTGGGTTCTACAATAGACAGTTGCAGATGGTGCATTATTTCAACTGAAATTTATTTTTAAAGTTTCGGGACATATCATATCCACTTTCCCAACCTTTTCTGTTCCATGTATATGTTCACACAGAGTTTCTGTCAATTTTATTAGCGCACACGAGCTGTAAGTAGCAAAATCACTAACAATTAAAATAAATACCAACAAATGGCCCATCTCTTACAGTTTCTGAATTTTCATAGAATAAAGAGTTATGCTCTCAATGCGGTTATAATGTTATGAGCATTACCCTGACCGTATCAGAGGAACAGTTCCGAGGGGTGCCACTTAGCCCACAATGAAGTGCCGATTTATTAGACCTCTTGGGAATCATTTAGTTCGTCTGGCGAAGTCTTGGCAAGATTATATTATCTACAGTTTCGCTGTAGAAAATCACATCTACAAATAGTGCTTTGAGAGCGGATGCTGGATATGAACAATTAGTTAACCTTTCTTGGCAAATAATACTCAGTAAATTTCACCCTCCAAAAATGTTGCAAAAGTTGTGCACTTATATTGCATAAGGTTGCGTTTATTTCTGCTTGAAAGGCAGGGGATTGGAAAAGTACCTTTCTTACTAATTTACATACCCAGCAGACTCAACAGCCCAGTTTTGGCCAAGGCTTCAGTCAATAGGCATCCCCAAATATTGTATTCTTTGTGCTGCAGTTTCTATCAAAATGCGTGCTGCTCCTTAGATGAGGACGTCCTTTGCCGCATTGTTCTTCTGGTTTGGAGTCGAAATCGAGGTAATCCGATCTTAGCTGAAGAGGTCGGCATCGTTGCACATCCCTAAAGGCTAGTTCATTGGAACAAAACCTTCGTTCTCCACTGATGCAATTACCTGTGAGCATCACATCTGTTTTTTTCATCCGAACTTCTGCGCCGTAAATTTGGGTTGATCAGGGTGCTGAATTAAATATTTTGCTTTTTCCAAATAGTTTTACTATTCAATTGCCCTTAAAGAGGCAGCTTTGGTGTTATTGTCGGAGTTTGATAAGGAGCCGAGTTTGATAAGGTTTTCTACTTCCTCAAAGTTCTATCTGTGTATTGTGACGCTTTGTCCTTGCTGATCAGTAAGCTCATCCTTGTAAAGTATGTATAAACATTGAGGTAATTGTCCGACACTGGGATGCTGGTAACGGACAGAAGACAAACAAAATATTCGAAATGCAGTTACAAGTTGTGCAAAACACCACAAGGGAGGTAGCTCCAAAAGTCTAGCTCATAATCTGTATCAATATCAGGAAAAGGCATCAAATATAGAAGCTAGGTATGCTAGCTCCCTGCACAGTGCACGGTCGTGATAAACCGTTCGTTGGTATCTAGAAAAGTGGCAGTAGGGTACCTTATTCTATCAGACAATTGAGACATTGTATAGTGCGTTGATGAACACTCTTTTATACAGCCAGAAGGCTGACAACTCCAAGGCAGAGAGATCTATTTTAAACATGACTACACCCAGAAACTAATATTGCCAACAAGGCTAGTCAATTTCCTTACTCTTCTTATCAACTTTGAGATAATTATCCGTGCATCAATGGACTTAAACAATAAAACAAGACGCTGCCTTGTAGCAAACTAAACTTACAACCAAAAATATCCTTTCATTCCTCCTAGTGATTCTGATTCCTTTAGTATTTTTTTTTTTTATTTTTTAAAGAGAAAATCAATTGAAATTGCCTGAGGAGTTAATTATACTTTTAAAACCATATGATGTCCTGTATAATCCATAATCTCATACGTTATTTTCTGATTCGTTACAGAAACCATATGCCTGTCAAATAGCCGGTTGTACGAAACGTTACACGGATCCTTCCAGTCTGCGGAAGCATGTAAAAAATCATTCATTGCGTAATGGCAACATAAATGGTCGACGGAAATCCTCTAGTGCCTCCATAAATAATTCAATAACCACGACATCAGCAAGGCTTCAATCGAAAATACGTCGTCATTCGGAATCATCATTGCCAGCAGCATGCGCTACAGTCACAATGACGACAGCAGCTACAGTAACAGCATCGACAGCGACGGCGACGAAACCATTGACCACTCAGAACACAAATTTCACCACCGCATCAATGATCTCATCAAACAATAAGTTGGTTCGTAATCAGCACCAGCACCAGCATCAGCAACAACAACAGAGCGAGGACCAGCAACAGTTTCAGCAGCAGAACCACCATCACTTTCAACACCAGCAGCACCGCCAGCAATCGTCGGAGCACTGCCAAAATCATCACTACACCCATCAGCATGACCGTCATCACCATACTCTACATCCATTACATGAACCTGATGATTTTTTTCAAAGTGATTACCTACTCTTCGAGGATGCATTTGCCATGGGCAAGAGTAACAAATCTGCCTCAACGAGGCCGGGATCTGCAGAATTTAACAAACCGGCCACTGAGACGGCATACAGCAGCAATGAAAACAATACTAGCCACAGTGATTATGCAACAGCTATTAGGGAGCATTATACAATTGGGAACATTAAATTACGTCCACCTTACAGCCATCAGGAGAATGATACTTCACCTCGAGTACAACTATCATTCTCAACGTCATCACCATTACCATCGACGAATACCACGACCACGACCACGACCACCACCAATCTAAACAACCCGACGGCGATTGTGGTTCCAGCAACAACACTCCCATCAACAGATAACAATTCAATGAACTTTAATGAGCTGTCTAATTGCATTGTTACAATCGAAAGTAATCAGAATGAGAATTCGATTGACGGATGTCAAATGGAATCGGCTTACGTTGGGCTGTACCATCAGCCTGATGGCATAGACGATGCAAGTCCTTTGTCGGGAGTCAATGATTGCATTGTTGTACATTCATCGCCATCAGCCATGGAACACTCATCTCCGTCTGTTACTGCTGTTGCTGGTACTACAAGTACAACCAACGGTAATGGCTCTGTTGATATTGACTGTAATGAATTCGTCTCATTTGAATACGTCAAAAAGCTTCTATCAGATACATTCGACTACGTCGATGCTGGTGAACAGCAACTGAACTGTCACGGCAGCACTGGCGCTGCCAGTGATTCCAACGAAGATGACGATCTCGAGAATAATTTCGACATTGAATACTTAAATGATTTTATTTAAATTAAAAACGCACAGCTATTTCACAACAAATGACATTACTTATCTTCCAATCAGAATTACATACAATTCGAAGATACTTTCATGTAACATACGAGTATGTGTATGTCTGAGCCCGTCGTCTTTCAATAATGTGTATGTACCTACGAGATAAAGCGTTTCAATCAATTCCAAAACACCGATTGCCCGGATTCTACCTACAATATATATTTTCTCGTTTTGTTTTAAGTATCTTGAATTTTGAATTTTTTTAAAGATACTTTTATATAATAGATTTTTAAGAAGTTTCTTTAAAAGACGGTTAAAATTATTAAGTTAGTTAATCTTTAAGTGCAAATACCAATGTCAATGCCAATGCTAGTGACAATGCCAATGCCAATGCCAATCTCAATTGTCTTCAATAGTCCTTTAAGGATACAAAATTACTCGATTTCAATATTTTTAGCTTTAAATATTTGTTTATACATAAACACATACTTTTACAAAACAAAATATATATATTTTTGTAAATAAGAAGAAAACATTAAAAAAAAGATTTTAAAAATAAAAAAGTGTTTCATGCGTATACTAGTATACTGTTGTAACTGTAGTCAAGAATGTAGGCCTCAACCAGCGCGATTGATTGACTTCCACCAATCTCTTAGGGTAAGATCGGAATCTACTGGAAATCCGTCGATAAAATAGAACGCTATCAACAAATTCAAGACTTTTGGGAAATCTTCAATCTCATACAAAAGAACCATTCTATACATTTACTCCGCATACTTTATTTCTATCAACTATAGGCCTTAGCCATAGTTAACATGGTCTCTTCTGAAGTTCCAATTTTCGATGACGCGATCGAGCATTACGAGCGATGTTTGACCAATGACTCGTTTGATGTTGCTCTTCAATTTCTTGATTGTATCCAGCTAATTCATATTGTCTTTGAACTTTAACGACGGTGGGGTGCTGTAGAAATGGGGTAAGCACTGATAGATGTGAAGCTGGTGATATCCATAGTGTTGCAACTGTTCTGTTTTCTACACATCAATTGGGCTTATATTATCTCCACTTGGAAACCATCGGGTACTGGTCGGTGTACATCCAAACTTGAGTCGCTAAACTTATAAACGCGAGTACAGGCAAAACAGCAGCACTATAAACTGGACAGCGGATGAATTCCCCAGATTGAATCAATGGTAGAAAAAAAGATCGCGGAACAAATGAGACCTTATCCGGGCTACTCCGACATATTTGGAGCTCAGGAAAGCAAGAATTTTCGAGACTTAGTCAGAGTCTTGGAAAAGATATGGTGGCGGAAGAGCCCTTAATGGCCCAACGGCCGCACCCACATTCCAGAACGGCTGGTTGGCTTTCGGTCCAACCGACCCCTCGTCCTACGGGTATCCATGCAAACGAGTTAAGGATAACGAACTTCAAATATGTACGTGGAATGTTAACAACCGAACAACTAGCAGAGGCCCCAGGAATGTAAAGCTATGCAAGAAATGCGATGCGATGGGCCGGAAAAACGGGGTTAGGTCAAACAGGGTGTGTAATAAGACACAGCGCTAGGCACAAAAACGGGCCCATCGCGATCCCTGTGAATTTATTTCAAGTGGCAAAAACCTTAACAATCTCCCTGGTAAAACACCCAATTTCTTTACAAAATCCAAGAAGGCCTTTGAAATCCGTGGCGTCTATTTCCTCTTAGTTTTCAAATAAATATTTACCTGAGAATTTCCTTCGGCTACGCGATATTGTCTCACATTCCCGCAGTATGTGTGTTATGTCTTCGACCGCTTGTAGATCGCCACAGAAACTTAAAATGTCAGTATCGGTCATTTTGAGTCTCCTTGCGTGTTTCAACAGGAAACAGTGTCCTGCCAGGATTCCTATTAAAGTCCTAAGCTTATCCATGGTTCAGTTTAATCCGCTTTCTAGATCTTTTACCCGATTGCCCGGGCCTTGGATGTCCTATGTCCTTCCAGATTCGACCATCCTCTATTGGCAGTCTTTATTGTCTTTTCCGCGATAGTGCCAATTATTGTGGAGAGGGTTAGTTTGATGTTAGCAACCTCATTATTGTCGAGCAGCCCCACCTTGCAAGCTCGTCCGCTGGTTCATTTCTCTCTATACCGCAGTGACCTGGCACCAAGTACAGTCTTATCCGGTTCTTATGAATGCATAGTGCTTTGAGCATTGTGCGACAGCCCCTAACTGTATCAGAGCTGATGTCGGTTGGTTCCATTATCTCAAGAGTGGCCTGGCTGTCGATGTAGATAGCGATATCTCTTTTGGATACCCATCGTATCTGCATCAGCTCAGCCGCCCTGAGGACAGCCAGAACTTCTGATTGGAAGACACTCCTAGTGTCCGGTGGCCTTCTAGACACACTTAGGTCTGAGTCTTTTGAGAAGATACCGGAACCTGTTCCTTCCTCTGTTTTCGAGCCATCTTTAAAAATTACAATTTCATTCGGCCTAATTACCGCATTTTCTTTCCAGTACTTCCTCTCCAGACATATTGTATCATACGGAATATCGAAGTCGATTAAGGAAGGGATTTCATCCGTTAAAATAGGATTCGGCAATAGCTCTGCTAGGATCGTCCCATGCCAGAAGCTACTCAAAGTACCCAGATAAGTGAATCGAATCGCAAACAAACTAAGGACAACAAACTTCAGAAATGCACGTGGAATGTTAGGTCCCTTACAAGGCCGCGACCAGCCGAACAACTAGCGGAGGCCCTAGACTGTTGGAAAGCAGACATCACTGCCATCCGAAAAATGCGATGGAATGGGGCTGGCAAAAAGAGTATGAAAAACAGCGACATCTACTACGGCTATTGTTATCGGCGGCAAAGGCAGCGCCTATTTGGATGCAGATTTGTTGTTGGAGACAAATTTAGGCAAGAAGTGTTGAGTTTCCGGCATGTAAACGAGCGCTTTGTTATAATCCGTATCAAGGCTAAATCTGCCAACATTAGCCTGATATGTGTGCACGTCCCAACAGAGGAAAAAGACGACGACACTATGGATACCTTCAATGAACTCCTGAACAAGACTTTCGGGCATTGCCTTAGCTATGAAATTAACATTGTTCTCGGCTAATTTAATGCAAAGCTAGGAAGAGAGGGCATCTTTGGTTGTACAGTTGGAAGATAAAGCCCGCACAACCTCACCTCTGAAGACGGATTTGGGCTTATCGACTTTGATGCTGGACTAAACATTTTCGTAGCTAGGATGCGGTTCCTACTTCTCGGTATACACAAGGCACTTGAAGAACTCTCTCAATCATCAACCAGATTGTCCACATTGAGATCGACGCAAGGCACTCCTCCAGCCAACATCGGATATCCCGAACAATGCCAAGACAAGCTAATATTGTGAGGAATTTCGACGTCAGACGGCTACAATAGCAAGAGATCGCCAAATCCTTTTCCCATCGAGTCTCCTTTAATATCCTACGAGGTCACTTGCCACCAGCATCAAGCTCCGAAGACCATCAGAGATGCCCCTACTAATGTGTTGGGTTTCATTCGACCACCCTAACGAAACCCCTGGTTTGATGACGAATGCCTGCAGGCACATGCAGCTGCAAGGTGCATACGAAAGCGGCGCCGCAAAGAATGACTAGAGTTCTTCACGAGCTCCTTTCAAGAGAAGAGGAGAGACGAACACAGGCTTCTCAGGAGGAAAAAGAAAGAGCATGAGAAGCGCGCGTTCGAAGAACTTGAGAGATGATACTAGAGGAATGAGATACGGTAGTCTTAGTAAAGGGTTAAAAAATCCAAAAGGCAAAAAAAAAAACAAGCCATGGACACAAACCCCGAACCGAAGCCTGTATAGATGAACAAGGGAACATCGTGGTAGAATCGCTATATATGCTGAGGATTTGGAAATATCAATTCTTTAGATTGTACAAAGGCGATGACGAACCAAATATCGCCGTCAGGCAGAACGAACCCTTCAACTTGGACGAGGTTGACCAACAATTCCATTCCACCCAAACTGAATCAAGTGAATATAGCAATATCGAAGCTGAAGTTCAGCAAAGCTGCTGGAGCGGACGGCCTGCCTGCCGAGGTCTTCAAAGCGGCAGGCGATGACTTGATAAGTAGCATAAAATAACTTATCTGTAACATATGGTCGGACGAAAGCATGCCCGATGAATGAAACCTCAGCGTTGTCTGTCCGATCCTCCAGAAAGGAGGATGCGATTTCTTCAATAATATTTTGGAAGGAAAATGCAAAACTTACGCGTCAACACAAGAGGCACGATATTTCAAAAGTCCGTCAAGAAGATATTGAATCAATCGGAAGAAAGAAGTGTGATGTCAGTGGTACTTTCGGGAATATTGAGACGAAAGCGGTGAAAATGGGTTTAAGCAGTGAACTAGGGCAAGACCAAGTACCTATATATGTTGTCAAGTTAAATGGACACTCAACACCGAGGACTCGGACAGTTAAAGACTTTGTCTACCTAGGCTTCGCTATCAATTCGGACGGCACTATCACTGAGATCAAACGAAGAATAACTCTTGCCAATTGCTTTTTCTTTGGGTTAAGAAGGCAATTAACCAGCAAAGCCATCTCTCGATTAACCTATATAAGACCCTATATAAGACCTTAATAATCCCAGCTTTGCTCTATGGCGAAGATGCATGTATATTGTCAAAGATTAATGAGAGTGCCCTTGGTTTTGAGAGTGATTTAGATCTTTTCGAAAGCTGATTAAGGGCGTTCCGAGAGTAGAACACAGTGTTTAATTTTTGTCTCACTTTATATTGGCAGGGAATCTAAAAGTGGGCTCGATTAAGAGGGTTTTACAGCGACATTATTCTAGTCTGGGGTGTAGGGATCCATCGTCTGAAATGACGTGGCCTTATGGAGTAAATGGGCTCCACCGATCTGGTTCAAAGAGTATTCAGGTCTAATACTTAAGGAATAGCGTCGTATGTGGATTAAGACCAATCAGTGTTTCGTTAAAAGATAAGTAAAGCTTTAGTGGTAAAATGCCCATGGCATCAGCATTCACCACATCAACATCGAGTACCAGGGGCCTGATACGACCGTGGGCCGGACATTCACAGAGAAAGTATTCCCGTCATTACTCTCACAGCAAGCGTTTCAGGATATGGCGATGCTTATGCGTCACACATTTGGGTGCAAAAGTGTAGTGCCATGTCGCTACTCGAGAGAGTCACTGACTTCTACGAGTCTTCTGGAAATACATAAATACATACACCCTACTGTCAATAGAAGTCGTGGGACGCAGGCAGACCTAAAGTTGGTTAGCATCCTGGAGAACCCTACTCTGAGCATATTCGGCGATTTCATTTCTCTGACAAGCAACCCAAACAAGACTCAATGAATTAGAATTACCGATTGCTTATTTTTTAACAACATGAGTTCAGGTGTTCGGCCCATGGCGATGGCGCGATAGTTAGCTCATTGGACTATCACGCAGAGAGGTTGAGCTCGATTCCTGGCTGGATCACCAATAATTTTTCAAGTCGCCATCACCCTTTCGGTGGGCAATGGCAAACTCCCGAAAGTAAAATTGACTACGAAAAAGCTTCTAAGGAGTGCCGTTTGGACTAGGCGATAAACCGTAGGCCCGCTCAGATGTGACAAAAATGACAACATGAGCAACACAAATGAGTGTAAAGAAGCGAGGCCATGGCCCATACCGGGCTGCCAGTGCCACAGTCTTTATTGTTTGTTTTTGAATTCAGGTGCCATTTCATCTGACTCTCGGCCATAGGATGCATTTGTAAATCAGTTTTGCACACATGGAGCTCGAGTAGTCTGCACATAAACATGAAGGAGGTCAAACTGATGAGTCTGTAGATCTTGGCGCTCGTGTAACCAGGTTTCGGTATGTATACCAGTGCCATCGCTCCCACGCGACTTGAAGCCTAGGCATGTTTAATGGCCTCAATTGGCACCAAATTGAATGAGATACGCAACTCCCTTACAGCTTCGTTGATCGGAAGGTTACCTAGAAAGTGAATATCTGGAAAGAGGCAACGTGGGGCCGAGCGTTGTCATAATGGAAAATTATTTCCTCGTGTCTGGTCGCATATTCCGGATGTTTTTCGGCTACTGCTCTCTTCAAACGGATTAATTGTGTTCGGTAGCGTTGTCCATTGATGGTTTCACCCGGTTTTAGCAGCTCATAATACAGAGCACGTTCGCTCAGCTAGCGAATGTTCACCATAAACTTCCACCAAAATACGATGACTTTCTGACATCTGACGTGAGTGCGGTCATTTTTTTCTTATAAATATTAGTTCGTTCTTATTTAATTACCTCAAACTAAACAAAGCAGTAAAGGGTGGTTGTACGAGAAGCTCAAGTTTATTAGTACGTTTCTACGCAAGAAAAAATTGCATTTCTTCTGAAGCCAACTGCAGATGTCAGGTTCCAACACATGCCACCACATCGCATTCTTGAACTGCTTCCACACAAATAGCACCTTACAACATTTTTCTATTCATAGACTAGCTGACTCTGGCTACCCAGTTTGCAAAAAGATCAAAATGTCGATTACAAAATTATCCACTTCCTCAATTGACTTCCTTAATTGCTGGTCTCTAACTCCTAACACGCATAGCCCCTACACTATCATTAGTCAGCAAAAAGACAAAAGGCCACTCACCAGCTGACTCGACTAGCCCTCAACATAGGAAATGAAAAAAACAAGTTCGATGATGGAAAAAATGTCCACGTGACTAAATCATTTGTCACCGATTTCCAGCGATAAGAAATCAGTCAGTCAGTTCTTTGTCCAATTTCCTGAGACCCTTTTTTCCTGAATCGAACTAAAGTCGCCGCGTGCATCACATTTCACCATAGACATGGTGTACTAGTCCGACTACTTGTACGAACGACATTAACTAAGCTGAGTTCCGGAAACGAAAAGGTCACATTATCGTCCATCATCTGTGACATAGGATTACAGTGAGGTCCTTTTTTTTTCCTCAATCATATGAGTATGTGTATTACATCCATACATATACACCAACTCAAACATACGGAGCACATTCCTATGCCGACATGGCGGAAGAGTGAAAAAGTGGCTAAAGCTCAACGTGATAGCTGCAAGAAGTTCATCGTCTTGATTTATCACAATCGTCGGAAATTTATGGGCGGTTGGGAGCAATTTGTTCGCTGAATGCACACCATACCAGGATAAGGACGGAACCTGTTCATTGTAGTCGTTGTCGTTGGCGTTTTCATTCTTGTTTTCGTTTTCGTTTTCGTTACCATCGTGTCGTCGTCGTCGGACAAAAGTCAAATGGAGAAGTGATATCCTTTAGTTTCTTTATGGGACGTTGTAGGATACTACTACTCTGTACTATGGCTGGCACACATTCTTTCTGTGGGTGGAAATATCCTTTGGCTCATAGAATAATGAAGAAAAGCTAAGCAGAGCTAAACTGTGACGGTTATCGTACAAAACTTTTTTGCGGTGGTTGCTCCAGGCGACTCTACAACCATTTCAGATCCTTAGTTCATGGCATTTTTTGATCAATGTCATCATAGTTACCAACTGCGAGATTACTAAAAGTTTCCTCTTTGATCATCCCAACAAATATGTATTGCCCTCGTTTTACTGGTTGTGTTGGCAATGTTAGTTGTTGAGGTTGAGCTTACTTTTCATTCTTCAACTGGACACTGGACATAGAGATGGAATGCTGGTCTAAGGACGATTGTTAATTGCTCTTCTCAACTACTCGTTGTCGGATAAGAGATATGTTGCTGTGTCATCTGATGTGTAAACTAGCTACGTATGATTTATTTTGAAATTTATTTGTAAAATAGATGGGTAACTGTGGGGCGACGCACGGAGTCACATTGACAGGCCATCAGGTATGGAAATGGCAATCTGTAGAGGGAATTTCCTTCCACTTGTTGTGTCGTCAGTAATTTGTTATTATTAAGTGGGAGATACGGGATAAAGAAAGAGCATTAAACAGTTAATGAATTTTCTGTATAATTTGTTACACGGCTTCAGAATAATATAATCTTTTCATTCTACTGAAAGAAAAAGTTGAAAAAATGTATATTTTTCTGGTCATAACTGCGCCGAAAGCTTAGCTTGTAGTACCTGTGCCCTGCTTAAGTTTTCATGGGGTTCGTATCACCCCTTTTCACTTTACTAACTTAGATGTGTGCCTTGATGCCCGCTCTAGGCCAAATCACTCTCTTCAGACCTTTCTCTCTAAAAAAAATGTTGGGCAGATGGATCGGTGCATTAAATTAGTCGATTTTGACTTTCCAAAAGTGATTGACCTCTAATATTAGGTGGCGCTTCACACAGTCCGGGGTGGAGCTGGGCCTCAGTCAACAAGCTTCTCCAGCCAGCTCGATCCCTGGCTAGCTGTATCCACTTTCGCACGCTAAGTTGGCTGAGGTCCTCTTCCACTTGCGTGCGCCACCTTAGTCTTGGCCTTCTTCTACTGCGCTGTCCCTCGGGAGCGGATTCGAAGACTTTTCGGACCGGAGCATTGGTGTCCATACGCTCTACATGATTTTGAATCTGCACTCGTTAGGTCCATATCGCTGTACAGTTCATACAGTTCATTGTTGTATCTCTTCCTCCACTCACCGTCAATGCAGACGGGACCGAAGATCGCCCGAATAATTTTTCTCTCGATCCAAAAACACCCTCATCCATTTTTGATAATGTCCATGCCTCTGCGCCATAGAGCAGGACCGGGATTATTAAGGTCTTAAAAACCATCTTAACCCAAAGAAACAGCGGTTGGCAAGAGTTATTCTTCGCTTGATCTCAGCGCTGGTGTCGTTGTCTGAATTCATAGCGGAGCCTAGGTAGACAATGTTCTTAACTACCTCAATGTTATACCGGTCGAAGGTGACGTTCTGTCCAAGACGTCGGTGTTGAGTGTCCTTTTTGCTCGACAGCATATAATAGGTCTTGCTCCCATTGACCTCTTAACCCATTTTCGCCGGTTCCGTCTCAATACATGCAAAGGCGCGAATGACATCACGCTGCTTTCTTCCGATTATGTCAATATCGTCGGCGTATGCGTGTAGTTGGTCTAACTTTTGTGTTTGCTCGTGAGTTTTGTACTATTCTTTCAGGTACGATGTTGAAAAAATCACAAGACAGCGCATCGCATTGCCTAAATCCTTTCTGGACATCAAAGGCCTCGGTGAGATCTTTACCGACCTTGATGGAGAAGCGTGCAGTCTCCATCGTCATCTTGCACTGACGGACGAGTTTGGCAGGGATGCCGAAAATAGACATTGCTCTGTATAGCTCGTCTCTATAGATGCTGTCATATGCGGCCTGAAAATCGATGAATAGGTGGTGTGTATCGTGTGTGAAGTGTGAATGTTTTGTCGATGGTGGACTTTCCCGGCCTGAAGCCACACTGATATGGACCTATCAGGTTGTTGACGAACGGCTTAAGGCGTTTGCACAATACGGCGGATAAGATCTTGTATGCGATGTTAAAGAGACTGAGGCCTCTGTAGTTGGCGCAGGTTAGAGAGTCTCCTTTCTTGAGAATCGGACAAACAATGCTGAGGTTCCATTCATCGGGCATACTTTCGTCCGACCATATATAGATGAGTTGGTGTATGCTCCTTACCAAGTCATCGCCTGCAGCTTTGAAGAGCTCGGCAGGCAGGCCATCCGCTCCAGCAGCTTTGTTGCACTTAAGCTTCGATATAGCTATCTCCACGTCATCCAAGTCGGGTGGACGGAATTGATGGTCATCATCATCCAAGTTGAAAGGTTGATTCTGCCTGACAGAATCCAAATCCTCAGCATCGACTGCGATTCTACTACGATGTTCCCTTGTTCATCTCTACAGGCTTCGGTTCGGGGTTTGTTTCCGTGGCATGTTATTTTTACCTTTTGGTAAAACTTCCGAACCTCATTCCTGGAGTAGCATCTCTCAATTTCCTCGATCGCGTGCTTCTCATGCTCTTCCTTTTTCCTCCTGAGAAGCCGGTGTTCGTCTCTCCTCTTCCTCTCATAGTGCGCATGAGCAGCTCTGGTCTTTCTAAGCAGCGCCGCGTTATATGCATCTTGCTTAGCTGCATATGCTTGCCGATATTCATCATCGAACCAGTCGTTTCGTTGTGGTGGACGAGTGAAACCCAGCACATCAGATGCGGCATCTCTGATGGCGTTTTGGCAGTGTTTCCAACGGTCTTCGATGCTTGATGCTGGCGGCATTGGACCTCTTAAGAGATTAAGAGACACTTGGTCGGAAAAGGACTTGGCGACCTCTTGCGATTGTAGCCGTCTGACGTCGAATTTCCTCACAGCGTTAGCTTGTCTTGGCGTAGTTTAGGATATCCGCAATCGTACCTTGGCTACAACAAGGTAATGGTCCGAGTCGATGTTGGCTCCTCGGAACGTACGGACATCCATAATACTGGAGGAGTGTCTTACGTCGATCGCAATATGATCAATCTGGTTGACTGTTGATTGATCAGGAGTTCTCCAAGTCCCCTTGTGTATGTCGAGATGTGGGAACCGCGTGCTAGCCACGACAATGTTTCGACCCGCCGCAAAGTCGATTAGCCTGAATCCGTTATCGGAGGTGGTGTTGTGCAAGCTATATTTTCCGAATGTTCCACCAAACATACCCTCTCTTCCTAGCTCTGCATTAAAATCACCGAGGAGAATTTTAATGTCATAGCTAGGGCATTGCTCGTAGGTCTTGTTGAGGAGCTCGTAGAAGGCATTCTTGGTGTCGTCATCTTTCTCCTCTGTGGGGGCATGTGCGCATATGAGGCTTATGTTGGCGAATTTAGTCTTGATGCGGACTGCTACGAGGCGCTCGCTCACATGCCGGAAGCTGAGGACTTCTTGTCTTAGTCTGCCTCCGACAAAAAATCCGCATCCAAATAAGCGCTGCTTTTGCCGTCGATAGCAATTGCCGTAGTAGATGTCGCAGTTTTTCATCTTCTTTGTGTGCGGCCCATCCCATCGCATTTCTTGAATGGCGGTTATGTCTGCTACGAGTATGCAGCAGTCTAGGGCCTCCGCTAGTTGCTCGGCTGCACGTGGTCTATTAAGGGATCTAACATTCCACGTGCATATTCGAAACTCATTGTCCTTAAATCGTTTGCGTGGGTTGTCAACAGTAGATTCGTCCATGTCCGTGGCTTGTTGATGCTTCGTAACTTATGCTTTTTTTTTTAAATCGCCGGGCAGTTACCCCGGCGGCACAACCCCCAACCTGGAGGACCAGTTCCATTTTTTAATGCCCCTAGGACGAGGGGGCGGTTACACCGAAGCCAGTAACCCGTTCCAGGATGTGAGCGCTGCCGTTTGCCCATATAGGGCTCGTCCGCCGCCATCTCTTTTCCAAGACCCTGACTAAGTCCTGGAAATCCTTACCGGCCTAAGCTCCAAATATGTCGGAGTAGCCCGGATAAGACCTTGTTTTGGTTTTCCGACACTAACCCTGATTTATGGCGCAGGAAACTCGCCATTTGCCCTCTTCGCTTGGCAATCTCTAGTGAGATTCCCAGATGGCGCCACGGGGAGGCGTGAAGTAGGGCTTATTAGCAGAGCTGCAAGATGCTCGACTGCAGAGGCTCATTCTCGTTATTTAAAAGACCAGCACCTGTCGGAAGATGCTACTTCTACGTGGCCTTATACTAATCGTTGCCATACGAATAATACGTCCATTTATAATATTTTAACGAGAAAAAGACACAAAATTAATTTTTGTTTTTAAATTGTTTATCAAACATTTATTCAGTTCTTACAGTACTTTTAAACAATACTATTGAAGGCGCAGTAGAGCTTAAACAAATACGTTACTTTCTTATTTCTTAATTTTCTTGAATTTCCACTCCAAGTTAGTGCTTACCTAAGACTTCTTCTTCTCTCAAAATGACGAATTTGACTATCTACGGTTGCAGTTAGTTTTGATGAGAAACATATTTTGTTTCGGTTCAGATGCAAATTGGTCAAAAAGTTGCCACCTGTGTCGGTGTTGATGTAATTAATTAAAAACTTAAGATTCGTGTATACTCATGGCAGCAACCAGAATAACTAAAACAAAACAACCCCTCTGTTTAGCACCTTAAGATCTACACTTTCTATCTCAATTTCCAAACTTCAATATGGCACTGTTAACCACTGTTCATTTTTACTTTCTGTAGAAACAGAAGTAGTGGTTTGGTTTTCGAATCGACGTTTGATGATGAGATTTAACAAAAGATTACGATAGTCAATTTCTTCGCCAAAAGTTGTTCGAATATTTCCTTGACTAAACGAAATGCCACCGTTTGTGATACGTTTCTCTCCGGTTGAGGACGATGGATAGGTGGTATGCTCCCATGTTGTCACCATCATAGAACGAACAATTGACCTCGTTATCAGCTCCCGCTCGAGTACCGCATCATCGTCATTATCATTCTTGACAACGACGATGCTGCCGTTGTTGTCGTACTCATCTTGGTCTTTGCCGAGTCGATTCCTTAATCGAGTTTCCATCATAAAATCTGAACTTTCATCTTCAGGTCCTTCAAGAAGCGCTGAGGCGGTAATGTTTCCCTCACTGCAGACGCATACAAATGAAAAAGGGAAAGAAAATTATTAAAAACGAAAAAAAATACACAAGAAAAAAAAATGTATAAAAAGGACTTGGAGTACAAGGATAAAAAGAAGAAAAAGAAACTGCGTTCCACAAGTCCCCTATTAAGGATAAAGCAGATCTTTTCTGACAACAAGCTTACACCCACAAACAGATATCCAAACACATACACCCACGAGCTCTGTCAAAGCAGAACGCAAATATTTAATGCAAAGCATAAGCACAAAAAAAAAAAAAAAACGAGAAAGGATAATCGAATCAAGGAGCAAAAGTCATTACCCATGTGTCCTTAATTTTATCCAGAAATTTCTTCCATCGCACACCAGAAGTAGGAACGCTTCATCGAGTGGAGCTCTCAAAGGCAAAGACAGTTCGGCACTTGAACTGCCATAGCATAAAATTGGAGCCCGATGATCCACTTTTACATGCTGCTGGAGTGTTGATCCTGTAAATGAAAAGATGCGGACATTTTTAAGTCTCCTCGTTTTGTCTTAGGATAACTTCCAACAAAACAAAAAGGTGACACTCACCACTATATTGATTGCCGCAACTGCAGGGGCAAAGGTAGAAAATATTTTCACGAGTCTCATCCATGCAGCTAGAGAGTCGTATATTCGGTATGGGTTGAGAAATGGCCGGAGAAGAATGCATCCCATCTCGATGAATCACTGTTGCTACGCATTCAATGGAAGGACTTAACGAAGCACAAATTCGCCTTCGATCCAAGCCCATTCGTGGTGAGGTTGGAGGTGTAATCGGAAGCAGTGGAATGCAGACTGGCGGTTGGAGAGAATTACGTTTGAGTCGAAGTTGATGCAGGCGATTCTGGGAGGGACAACGTTCGATAGCCATTAGACCGTCGTTATCCTTTTTTGATAAATCATGCGCCGATAAGGACAACTGCTTCGAAATGGTGAAGGGTCTTGTACTATACTTCGAAATGGGTAGATTTCCCAACTCGATTTGTTCGTCGAAGCTGTCGTTGATGTTTTTGCCTTCACCTTCACCATCTTCACCATCTCCACCATTTCCATCACCATCGCCATCGTCATTGCCATTGTTGTTGGCTTCTCGAACTATTTCAGCTGGCAGATCCGATATACCCTTGCCTAACAATGACGCATTTGGGGGCGACTGAGATGAACTCGTATGTAGATTGTCCATAGAGTAGGCAATACCCAGCAATTTGGCCAGAAATTTATTGGAAGGTAACGAAGGATGGTGCCGTACTCCGAATTTATTGGCTTCATGAGTCTGTTTTAGACTTTTGCCATTTTGCAGTTGTTGCATTTGCTGTTGTTTTTCGCGTCGTTGGTCGTCCCTTGCTGGTCTTTTGTATTTAGCTCCAAAGAGTTTCTCTCGCAATTTGTCTTCGTTGCGTAAATTAAATGTATCTGTTATGGAATTGTAAATTTGTTCAGCTATTAACGATCGACCTGGATAGAAGCGTTGTCGGCAAACCGGGCAGGTATGGGAAAGGATACGACATTTTACGCATAGAATATGGCCATTCTGGCACTGAAGGATTGGTGGTGCTGTTGTATCCAAGCAGATAGGGCATTCGATTATAGACAGGATTGTTTGCATGCATGCTGAGAGGCGTTCCAAATTCAATGGCATCGGTCCACAACAAAGACTCTAGCAAAAAAAAAACAACATAAAATTGCAGATTAGATTGGCTTGAGTAGAGAGATTTTGAGAAGGTACTCGTAGATTTTTGAGAGAATTTAGTGAGAATATAAAGGATGTCATTTTATGGATAGGACTTACCTCTGGATTACAATTTGCATGGGATCCGGCACTCCATAGCAGGAGAGTGACACTGTCGACATTTTCATCTTTAACTAGTTTCACAATTTCTGCTATACGTAAGCCAAGGATGTCTTCTCCATTTACCTAAAACGATTAAAAAAACATCAGCTTAGTCGAAGATAGGTACATTCAATATGTTAAGTACTAAAGTTCAAATAGATTTTTGAGTTGAGATTTGCTTAAATTAATGTTACAGGACTTAGACATACCTTACCTGATGGGTTGCGTGAGGCAGTGAATAGGTTCCATTGTAAGAAAGGCGGGATTACATTTTGGGTCTTTCATTTTTTGAATTGAAGACCCCAGCTGCTACTTTTTCAAACCTCGCTGGTGGCAAATATTTTAAAGCCTCAGTCGTGAGATCAATTTCCAAAGATCCTTGAGTTGATTTTAGGAAAAGTGAACTTGGAGTATCTAGTTGTGTTGCCTCTGTCATTTTTTCTCCGAACATAGTAGCTGGAGAGGCTTTGCATTTGGATGTTTAAGCAAAAGCTGCAGTAGGTAGAAAGAGCTTGTTACTTAATGCAATGTGGTAACAGCCAAGAACAAAATGGAAACGACAGGCTGAAAGGCCTATTCGAAATATATTCGCCCAAACTGTGTGCAAATATTTTAAGGTTGGAATAGTACTAAACGGCCGGTAAGGTTTTCCAAGACTCAGTCAGGGTCTTGGAAAAGAGATGGTGGCGGACGAGCTCTATATGGGCCAACGGCAGCGCTCACATCCCGGATCGGGATACTGGCTTCGGTGTAACCGACCCCTCGTCCTAGGGGCATTAAAAATGGAACTGGTCCTCCAGGTTGGGGGTTGTGCCGCTGGGGTAACCGCCCGGCCATTTAAAAACAGCATAAGTTACGAAGCATCAACAAGCCTCGGATATGGACGGATCTACTGTTGACAACCCACGTAAACGATTTAAGGACAATGAGCTTCGGATATGCACGTGGAATGTTAGATCCCTTAATAGACCACGTACAGCCGAGTAACTAGCGGAGGTCCTAGACTGCTGCATAGCAGACATAACCGCTATTCAAGAAATGCGATGGGATGGGCCGGACAAAAAGAATATGAAAAACTGCGACATCTACTACGGCAATTGCTATCGACGGCAAAAGCAGCGCTTATTTGGATGCGGATTTGCTGTCGGGGACAGACTAAGACAAGAAGTCCTGAGCTTCCGGCATGTGAGCGAGCGCCTTGTAGTGATCCGCATAAAGGCTAAATTCGCCAACACAGAGGAGAAAGATGACGACACCAAGGATGCCTTCTATGAGCTCCTTAACAAGACCTACGAGCAATGCCCTAGCTATGATATCTAAATTGTCCTCGGTGATTTTAATGCAAAGCTAGGAAGAGAGGGTATCTTTGGTGGAACAATCGGAAAATATAGCCTGCACAACACCACCTCCGATAACGGATTCAGGCTAATCGACTTTGCGGCGGAGCGAAACATTGTCGTGGCTAGCACGCGGTTCCCACATCTCGACATACACAAGGGGACTTGGAGAACTCCTGATCAATCAACAGTCAACCAGATTGATCACATTGCGATCGACGCAAGACACTCCTCCAGCATTATGGATGTCCGTACGTTCCGAGGAGCCAACATCGACTCGGACCATTACCTTGTTGTAGCCAAGGTACGGTTGCGGATATCCCAAACTACGCCAAGACAAACTAATGCGTGAGGAAATTCGACGTAAGACGGCTACAATCGCAAGAGATCGCCAAGTGCTTTCCGATAGAGTGTCTCTTAATCTCTTAAGAGGTCCAACGCATCAGCATCAAGCATCGAAGACCATTGGAAACACTGCCAAAACGCCATCAGAGATGCCGCTTCTGATGTGCTGGGTCTTACTCGTCCACCACAACGAAACCCCTGGTTCGATGATGAATGCCGGTAAGTACATGCAGCTAAGAAAAAAGCATGCAATGCGGCGCTGCTTAGGAGGACCAGAGCTGCTCATGAGCTCTATGAGCGGAAGAGGGGAGACGAGCACCGGCTTCTCAGGAGGAAGAAGAAAGAGCATGAGAAGCGCGCAATCGAGGAAATTGAGAGATTCTACTCCAGGAATGAGGTTCGGAAGTTTTACCAAAAGGTAAAAATAACATGCCGCGGAAACAAACCCCGAACCGAAGCCTGTAGAGATGAACAAGAGAACATCGTAGTAGAATCGCAGTCGATGCTGAGGATTTGGAAAGATCATTTCTGCAGACTGTATAACGGCGATGACGGACCAAATACCGCTGTCAAGCAGAATCAACCTGATTAACCTTTCAACCTGCACCATAACGATCAACAATTCCGTCCACCCGACCTGGATGAAGTATAGATAGGTATATATAAGCATAAGTCCAACAAATTTGCTGGAGCGGACGTCCTGACTACCGAGCTCTTCAAAGCGGCAGGCGATGACTTGGTAAGGAGCATACACCAACTCATCTGTAAAATATGGTCGGACGAAAGTATGCCCGATGAATGGAACCTCAGCATTGTTTGTCCGATTCTCAAGAAAGGAGACCCTCTTAACCTTCGCCAACTACAGAGGCATCATTCTCCTTAACATCGCATACAAAACGAAGCCGTTCGTCAACAACCTGATAGGTCAGTGTGGCTTCAGGTCAGGAAAGTCCAGCTTCGACCAGATATTCACACTACGGCAGATCTTGGAGAAGACCCCTGAGCCTCAGATCTATACCCACCACCTAGTCATCGTTTTTAAGGCCGCGTATAACAGCATCTATAGAGACGAGCTATACAGAGCAATGTCTAGTGTTGGCATCCCTGCCAATTTCGTCTATCTGTGCAGGATGACGATGGAGAATGCACGCTGCGCCATCAAGGTCGGCAAGGATCTCACCCAGACCTTTGATGTCCAGAAGAATTTAGACAAGGCGATGCGCTGTCATGCGATTTTTTCAAAATTGAAGTTGAAAGAATAGTGCAAAACGCACGAGCAAACCCAAGAGGCACTATCTTTTAAAAGTCCGTCCAACTACTTGCAAACGTCGACGATATGGACATAATCGGGAGTAAGCAGCTTGATGTCAGTGGCGCTTTCGCGAGTATTGCGACGGAAGCGGCGAAAATGGGTTTAGCGGTCAATGAGGGCAAGACCAAGTATATGCTGTCAAGCAAAACGGACAATCAACACCGACGCCTCGGGCAAAACGTCACCCTCGACAGATATAACTTTGAGGTAGTTAAAGACTTTGTCTACCTAATCTCTGCTATAAATACAGACAACGGCACCAGCGCTGAGAGCAAGCGAAGAATAACTCTTGCCAACAGCTGTTTCTTTAGACTAAGAAGGTACTTGAGTAGCAAAGCCCTCTCTCGGACAACAAAAGTCACCCTGTATAAGACTTTATTAATCCCGGTCCTGCTCTATGGCGCAGAGGCATGGACATTATCGAAAATGGATGAGGGTGTTCTTGGTTGCTTCGAGAGAAATTCTTCGGGCGATCTTCGGTCCCGTCTGCGGTGAGTGAAGGAGGAGATACAATGACGAACTGTATGGACTGTACAGCGACATGGACCTAGCCAGAAGAGTGAAGATCCAAAGACTGAGATGGCTGGGTTTTGTAGAGCGCATGGACGCCAATGCTCCGGTCCGAAAAGTCTTTGAATCCGCTCCCGAGGGACAGCGCAGTAGAGGAAGGCCAAGACTCAGGTGGCGCACGCAAGTGGAAGAGGACCTCGGCCAACTTAGCTTGCGAAACTGGAGGCAGCTAGCCGGGGATCGAGCTGGCTGGAGACGCTTGTTGACTGAGGCCCAGGTCCACTCCAGACTGTAGCGCCGCCTAAAGTGAAATAAGTAAGTAAAGCT
The DNA here is from genome assembly GCA_928272305.1 of Volucella inflata. Taxonomy (NCBI): domain Eukaryota; kingdom Metazoa; phylum Arthropoda; class Insecta; order Diptera; family Syrphidae; genus Volucella; species Volucella inflata. Next base: position 142,911,150 of record OV743716.1, on the reverse strand, counting down.
ACTCAAAATCCCTCGAACACGCACTTTAATAATAAAGAATCTGAGGTGTGCCAGTTCGCTAAATAATAAAAAATATTGTAGAAAATGCGGACGGAAACATTGGCGATAATCTTATAAGCCCTTTTGCACGACCTCTCACAGTTCCATCTGCGAAACTCCTCAGCACCTGAAATGTAAAGAGGTTGACCGAGCCTCTGCGCTATGAAAGATATTAAATTTGCTCGACTGGAGGCCCATCCAGAAATGCGGCTGCTTCGATATCAATCAAGCCCCCGGGCAGCCGACGAATAATTTGTTGGTGACCTTTGGCTGTCATATACAGACAAAGGTTGAACTCCAGAATGAAAAGCCTCTGTCCCCCCTTCTAGTTGTCCTGACAAATCAATGTTACCTTAACCGTGTATGGGAACGGCGAAAGGACGATTGTAATACTAGCAACTCAAATATCGTGAAGTTTTTGGACATTTTCGCCAAAAGGAATAAGCCGGTGGTGCACCGACCAAATTATCGGCTAAGAATACGAGGCACAAATTAATGAAAACAATACAATGACGTCCGCGTCATCGTGATGGCAGATTCCAATGCTGGAAATGGCAATGTCAAGGAAATGGTAAATACTTCCAATTTGAAGCGAGTTGTCTTTAGAGGCTATGTTCAAACATCAAGTGGACTAGATGGTATTATGACCTCTTCGCTTTGGCTACTTGATAACTTTAATTTAGAAATCTTAAGTTAAACGGGTATCATGTTTGGCTAACGCCTACATTCGAACACTCGCAACTGCTCCTTGCTGAAATTCAACATTAGGATTACAAATCGACTGGGGTATTAGTATCAACCTGGCTCAGAGGTAATACTAAAACGACTTTCAGACTTAAACAACAGGACGTACTGTGAACAGCACTTCTTTGTGAAAGTGTAACAAGATAATGATTAAATGTGGCAAAGAGTACAACATTCGGCTAGGAAAGTATTTAAAATGTGAGTGTACCCAAATACCTGTAGTCGAAAAGTACCCTCATATACACCCGCTGAGATGGGTTATCCCGAACTAGAAACCGTAAGGGAAAGGAGGGTATTAAAGGCAGTGCAGTACTCAGAAAACATTGTGAACAATTTAACATCGGATGACTATACTCCTTTGGCTATAATGGTCTTCATATCGGTTTCGCAATATACTCACCGCTGCTGTACGAAGGTAATCAGAAAAGCCGTCTCTGATATACTTGTGTAGTTTCACATTGTGAAAATACGTGTGGAAACTTTTAATCAAATAGTAGGTACACCATGAACTGTACGCTAGGACAATGACTGAGTTCAGAATAGCTGTTAGCATATATTCACAGAGAATCAAAACCGCACATAAACTACTCTAAAGGTAAATAAGAAAAATGCAAGTGCAAAGTGAGATTCGGTACCATAACCGATTCCTTGCAAAATAAACGCAGAAAGAACGAACACACCTTCAAAATTGAGAGAACTAGTCATGGAGACTATTGAAAGGCGGAGATAACCAAAATAACGCTGCCAGGCTGGAGGGCAACAGTGATTACATCCGCCCGACTAACATACACATAGGTAAGTGTGATACAAATTATAAAAGTGCGAATGAAAAACTGTTCCTTTAATCTAAAAGGACAAACAGGCTCTAAAGCCTTATCTCGAGCAACGAAAAGACTCTTTAAAAGATCTAAATGATTCCTATCTTCTTAAGCCTCGTAAAGACATGAACAGACTTAGGAACCGATAAAGAATATCTTAGCTGCTTTGAGCCAGAAAAAGTTTTTGTGCCTGGATTTATTGTGGGAGAGAAAATACAGCGGCGGATGTTGTCAGATCAAAGTGTCACAACACAGTATAAAGACACCTTACTATGTCGGCAATCATAGATGGTGGAAAACCTCGAACAATCTTAATCTACATAACTAGAGCCAATAAGTCAGTGATCAAGAAGTATGTTTTTTGAAGCCCAAGATCGACCAATCTGTAAGTTATCATTAGAAGTGAAAGTAAAGTAAATTTATAAATAAAGTTTTGTAAACTTTGTGCACTAAGAAGTTACTTTTTGGGCGCCGGAAGCTAAAACGGGACTCAAATCAAAATGAAACCCAACCAAAATTGTGCATAATTACGACGTAATGGTTACTGGAACCAAGTACCATACCCAAGACTTCAAGATTCTAGCCATAGATTCCTAAAGGAGATTCTTCATAATTCCGATTCGAGATGACTTAGTTGAATGGAAATCTCGCGAATGAATTGGTTCAAAAAAGTAGCCTTAACATTGGAAGCTCTAGCACGCCTAGAATACAGAATCAGTATCGCAACATCATAAGGAAGACACCCGATTCTATTTAAGGATTTTCATTGTTTTATCAGTCACTGTGTTCGCCAAAATTCGCGAAATTAGGATTATCCATTTTGGCTCTTACGCTACTGCTGTTAAAAATTGTAGCATCATGAGCAGAACAAAGCCATCTTGCAACTACATCAGTAAATACCATTTTTGCAGTACATACTGCCTGTACATTAATTGAAAAGTAACCTTTCCTGGTTCTAAATCTTTCCACATCTGACCCAACTGAAGAGAGAAAAGATGCAATATCGAAAAAATCTCATTTTACCTTTGAAATCTCGGATTATGTAGTCGGAAATTTAGTATATTTTCTATAGAGCTTTGCAATTTCCATTGCAACTCTTAAAACGATCCTTGATACTCTGGAAACATGCATCCCACAAAAATCGGCAATACTTAAAAGATGATTGCCAGTGGCAAAGATTCGTAGGGCTACCAAAAGTTGGTAAATAGATGCGATTGAATTGTTTCTTAAACAAAGATATGGTAATTTTTGAATGTGTTAGATGTGCGATGGCGATGGTGCGATAGTTGGCTAATTGGACTATCACGCAGACAGTCTGGGTTCGACTACTGGCTGGGTCAGCAACAATTTTTCAAATCGCCATCACCCTTTCGGCGGGCAATGGCAAACTTCCGAAAGTAAAATTGGCTACGAAAAAGCTTCTAAGGAGTGCCGTTCGGACTCGGCGGTAAACCGTAAACCCGCTCAGATGTAACAAAAATGACAACATGAGCAACACAAATGAGTGCCAAGAAGCTAGGCAATGGCCCATACCGGACTGCCAGCGCGACAGTGTGTTTTTTTTTTTTTTTGTTAGAAAACTGATAGCAAACCTGTTATAAGGGCGTTTCAAACCTTCATCAATTTGCTCTAAAACATGAGGAGTCATATTTTTGCTCAAACGAAATCGTTTGTAACAGGCCAATTTAAAAAATATTCATTTCTATCATAAACCTGTCGTGGTACACCCACTTCAATCAGATCAAGAACTTCAACGTCATCTTCCAAAATATCAATCAGCTCGAATTCCATTTTTATTTTAATTTAAAAAAAAAATAACAACTTCTAGTTTTCAGATTACACTAAATGTCATTATAAAATCTCAATTTAAGTACAACTTAGCACTTTATTCCTCACTATTTCTTCCACATAAAATAAATTCTACTTAGTGACATTTATGTCAAACTTTGAGTTCCGTGCAAACCAATAAGTAGTACTTAAGTTGTTTAAGTTGAACTTAAAGAGTTATGACTCGTATCAGCAAACGGGCCTAAAGCATTCTCAAGAGCATTTGTTGGGCCTTTTGTTGAAAGTGTGATGTCGCAAAACAATGCCAATTTGATTGCAGCAGTATGTTATCCTCTGACTCTTAGGACTTACCATCCACAGGCCTTTCAACACCACAGTCCCCAAGTATTAAGTAGTTTGAGCTGAAAAAACGGATTTTATGTCGAAACTCATAACCTGTCATCAGTTTTAAGGCGGCATATGTCAGTCAACAGGTCGAACAAAGTGCGTCCGCTGGTAGAAGACACAATTGAACAAATATCTCTAGCTCTTGGATAAGCGAACGACATCGACAGCATCGGTACTCGTATCTCTAGGCCATTGAAGAACAGTTGAAATGAGTTGGTCATAGAGTATACATATAAAGCCTTTTCCAATAAGGACTAGACTTGAGATATTTCAAAAACTTTATTTCGGCTTGAAGTACAATCAAAACATTTTTGAATGGAACTCGACTTCGTTCATATGGCCACAGCGGGCAAGTTTGCAGCGGTCGATTCGTTGGACCCGATTTTCAACGACTTGGCCACACATTTCGGCCGAAATGGCCGCTATTTCGCGTTCAATGTGGGCTCTAAGCTCTTCCAACGTCGGCTTGTTGGCATAAACCAATGACTTAATGTAGCCCTACAGAAAATAGTCAAGCGGCGTTAAATCGCATGAACTGGCCCATTTCTTGAGATAACACGCTTACCATACTCTTCAATAAATCGATTGTAACGTGTGCTGTGTGGCTTGTGGCACCATCCTGTTGAAACCACATGTCGTTCAAGTCCATATCTTCCAGTTCGGGCCAAAAATAATTGGTGATCATGGCGCGATAACGCTGATTATTCACATTAACGTGAGAATTGTCATCGTCGAAGAAAAAATATGGCCCAATAACGCCGCCGGCATGCAAATCGCACCAAACAATTATTTTTTGTGGATGAAGTGGTGATTCATGAAGCACATGTGGATTTTCACCCGACCAATAACGCATATTTTGCTTATTGACTAACCCATTGAGCCCCAAAAATGAGCTTCGTCACTGAAGATGATTTTGCGATGACATTCACCATTTTGGCGCATCTTCTCCAGAACCCGATCGGAGAAAGTACTTCGCTTCAAATTATTCATCGGCTTCAATTCTTGAGTCAGCTTGATCTTGTATGGGTGTAAACCAAGATCCTTACGCAAAATACGCCATAATGTTGTCTGAGCGATGCCCAATTCTTGAGAACGCCGCGGAATTGACTGATTTGGATCTTTTGCTATGGACGCCTGAACGGCAGCGATATTTTCGACACTTCGACCAACCCGTTGTCTCACTGACACGGCAACATCACACAACGAATATGTAGACTCAAATTTTTGCACTAAACTTGTTATTGCCTGTCTACTAGGCCGAGAATTAGGACCGAAAATTGGAATTGACGCTCTTAAAGTTACAGTCACCGACTCCGAATTTCGGTAGAAAATTTTTATAATTTGCAGACGTTGCTCGTTCGTGTACTTTACCATGATGAAAATGTTGAGTTTACTGAATAAATTGACAGTGACAGTTTGATGATTAGTGAAAGAGTGCGTTCACAAATTAAATTCAAAGTTGTCAATTCCCTATTGGAAAACCCGATATTTATATATTGTTGACCGAAAGATAGTGACATTTTAATTGTAATTGCTAGCAGCAACTTTGAGGTAGTTAAGAAGTTTACCTGCCTCAGAATAGAACAGAGATCTATAAATTCGATGAGGACTTACAAAGGGAAACTGATGTTATTTGGCTTTCACAAAACAATTGCGTTTACGACTCTCGATTTGGAAAGCGAAATGCATGAAAGATCGATTTTTCACGAGGAAACACTAGGAAAAGATACTCATAAAACCACAGACTCTAAAAGAAGAAACCACAACACCTACACTCGGCCACGTTGAATTAATAAAGATGCGGAGCAGTAGTCAGGATTGTCTTATGTAATGTGAGTCTAAGCCCCATACTGATAATCCTTATAACAATATCTATAGTATATTTACAAGATACAAATCGTTATACCATGAGTAAATATCACATTACGTAACTAGCCTTCATAATTTTCGCAATTTCCAACGCGAAATTGTACACTTTGAACTATTCCAAACCGCAAATTTTTCAACGTACGCAGTTTGATTGTTTCCCCAGATGGTACGATCATTTCAAAAATGACTAACTTTCGTAAGACACGCGAAAAGTAACTCAAGCCGAAATACGAATATTTACAATATAAATTAACAAAACAACGATCAACGAAATAATGACAACTAATGAGATCACATTAAGAGAGAAAAAAGAATCGTCTGTTAGCAATCTTAATCCTAAGGTCTTTAGATTTACCCCAAACTCACGTCAAAGACTTAGAAAACATCTAAAGAAAACGACGAAATTAGAAGTTTTTGTGGTTTGAGCTCGTTTCCTAATTAAAGACGAATCTGTTTATTGGAAAAATCAAACTCAACCCGAAGTTGATAATTAGCACGTCACGTCTTCTCTTGGGCGTTTCAAATTTATGATCAAACTTATTCTATTTTGGTTATGTTTAAGGAAGCAACGTTAGCAGTTAACGCTTGTAATAAAAATGGTTGGGTGTCCTAATTAACACTTTTAAAATGCACAAATAGATTTCATCAGATTTGTCAGCCCGAAATACTGAAGTAGGTGCAGATACTTTAGCATGTTGGTGTACACAAAAAAACAGCTGTACGAGTATAGCATTTTTCAAACAATAACAATAGCAATTACTTGAATTTGAAATGATGATTCATCATGGGAAATGGCTCATGATATTTTGCTCCGAGCACGATCGACGCATCGGTTTAATTTTGGGCTAATCTCTTGAGTATTTGGGGCTCTATCTTACCAATTACGCAGGGAAATTTGGCCTGCATGGCTTGAATATACCATATAGTCTGCGGTTAGTCAATGCATGGCAGAGATTTTACATTGCCGCACAAGCGTCCAATTTCATGATCCGTTGGCCAAGTCACTTATATAGTTTGCCTAATCTCCAGTAAGTCAATGCTGGCCTTTGACTCTGGTCTTATGGACATGCCATTTTATAGAATATCATCAGATCTACTGTTGCAAGAAGAATTTACTTTTCCTGTGCCCATGACTGATTATGGCCCGAAGTTGAACCAGGAAAGGAATGCAGTTGGGACTATATGGCCGGCTCCAAAATCATAGTAGGATGCACCGCTGATGTCTTTCTGGAAAACAACAAACTTAGTAGTCAGTTCTCGTTACGAAAATTTGCGACTGTCTTCCGATGGCCACGAACTATATTATAAAAAGTCGGTTAATGGGGCGAGTCCTGTGCATCTGTAGCGACAACCAAGTAGAGATTAGAGCCTTCCTGAACCATCTTATGACTTCCAAACTAGTTCGATAATGGAAGACATTACCGAACACAATCGGAAGGCTAAAGTCTTGTCTGTAGCCCAGGAGAAAGGTTTTTTTTTCAGACCCGAACCAGGTATGGCTGTATACTCAGTTATGGATTCTACTGACAGTTGGGTTTCGTGTGAGCACAACTGTAGATGCCACGACTTTCCAGATTCCAGGCAGACCAAATGAATTCTTACTGCTGTTTCTCAGCAGAAAAGACTACAAGTTGCTAACTATCATGGTGATTGATAAACACATGTGCACACTGATGAACATATTGATACAACATCCTGCGACGCGGTGAAACTGAAGACGAAACCCCAAAGCAATACCTCTGAGTATGCCCAACTTACATCCACACCATTTGCAGGTAGTCGGCGTTGACGTGGTAAGTGCTGATTCTGAAGGCACTTTAGCACTGAGTCTCATTTTTCTGTCACTCTCATGTTTCCTCAAAGAATGGATTGATCCCTCAAAGGAACTTACAAGGAGTTCAACGGACTTGATCTTTGCCTGAGCGCTCAGTTCCGACAGAAAAATAACAGGTTTCGGCATAGACTAAGATCTTTTTCCAAATTTGTTCAAATAGAGGACGGACAACGTCCTTAGTGTTGCTATCGCATTAAATTGATACCATTGAACTTTTTGGCACACTTAATACCAGATATTTCCGTATAGGCAACTGTGGGATTGGGGTCAGACAGACAGATGAATGACATGATGCGCTAACATAATATTATTCAGATAACTTCGACAAACAAGCGACAAGATCATACCGTACTCAACGAAGAGAACAAATCATGTGACAGGGCAAACGGCTTACGATCAGGCGACCAAATGGCTGATAACAGACAGCGACGTAGTTCAACGAAGAAGACAGTTACAACGCACAGGCAGAACATTCTCGTATAACACATTCAGAGAACAAAGAATTACATACGCACACACGAACATACAGACAAAAGAGGACGAGAGAAACAAACCACTCAGCAAACGTTTCTAGTTTAGTTTAGTTTTAAATGCATTTTATTTTCTTAATCATTAATTCTTACATACTAACAAAAAATGCTTAAATGCTAGCTTAAAATTACTTAACAATCTTATACTAACTTACTGGCCCCACACAGGCACTCTAAGCTACTCTAAATTCTTATATCTATGTCTTTCGACTTTATTTGCATTTTATTAATGAATATTTATTTTTTATACTTAGGCTAAGAAAAGAATTGTTAGCAAAAAACTTAGCAAATGGACATGATTTTTTTATTTTTATAAAAACTTAATATCTAACTTAAAATAAACCTTAATCTACCTAACCTACATACAATACGTACATACACACACATAGACACTATACACAATTATATATATACATTAGTATATACTTTGTATATACTAATATATATATATATTACTAAAATGCTAACCTAAACCTATGTAAGCTGGCCATCGCTATTTACAGAGCAAATAGATTGGTCAGCTCTGCCTCATTAGTGAGGCTGGTCCGTAATTGACGGAAACGACGACGAAACATCTTCCCCATCATTCAACCACCAGAAATGCTGGTGCTGCCGAACGACAGCCCTCTTATCGCGATTCCCCACCGCCCTACTGAACCTGAGTCGATCCACCCTGCCGTGTGCGACGTCTCTGTTGTAGTTGAGTCGCCTGTCTCCAGCTGTCCGACATGGAAGATTAACGGGACTGCTGATCTATCCTGGATCAACCCTATCTGATCAAGGCAGAGGAATGCTTCCGGTGGAACGAAGCCGTTAGAGCGCACACTCTCATGATAAAGGTGATTGGGGTAGTAAGCCCCAGATATCAGGTTATTCGTCGAGGCCATTGCTCTTGCAATGTGCCTTCGAGTCAGCTTAATTACGAAGTTGTCCACTCGTATTAGGTTCGCCCTGTTGTAAAGGACCTCATTAGGATAAAATTTTTTGTACTCCGACTCTGGTGTTCTGTACAAGCGAAGACAAGCCCTAAGACAAGCCCTCTCAAACACCCGAATCTTTTCCATTAAGCTTGCTCATACATTGAACCACACGGGACACCCAAATACCAGCATGGGCCTGATAAGGGCCATGTAGCAGATTATCTTTACCCTCGCATCGAGTTGGCTGCTATAAAACAGTCTCTTTGTGAGGGCAAAAGCGCCTTTAGCTCTGGATAGAGCAGCGTCTACATTTTTGTTAAAATACAGAAACTGATCTAGCCAAATCCCAAGGTATCTGACTACATTTCGACAGGCAAGAGGCTGTCCGTGTTGTCCAATGATCGAGAACTTTCGCCAATTTTTTCTGGTATCCCGAGAGGCTCCAGACAACGGCGTCCTAAAGAGAATGGTTTCCGACTTCTGAAAGTTGATTTTCAACTTCCAGTCATCGCAAAATCGTCTTATCTTATCGAAGTCACGCTGTAAGAGACTATTAATGACCTCGATTTTTGGACCTGTTCTGTACGCTATCAAGTCGTCTGCGTACGCAATAGTATGGGGAAGTGAACCTATCAGATCACTTGTGTAAATGTTAAATAGGGTCGGTGAATTGACCGCGCCTTGCTGAAGACCATTTTTAATTTGAAATATTCCAACAGAAGTCACATCACCATTTTTCACGATGAACTGTCTGTTGGTTAGCATATTATAAAGAATGTACAAGAGTGGTTTACTGATCCCCAGACTAGCCAGCTTGTAGAAAAGACCTTCTAACCATACAGTGTCGAAAGCCTTCTCCAAGTCAACTAGGCAGGCACCAGTGCACTGTTTTTTGCCTTTATTCCATTGGATATCGGACACCAGTTTAGACGCGGCATGTGAGATAGCATGTCCTGCCTTGAAACCGAATTGATTATCCGGAACTATATGTTTGTCCTCAACCCACTTAGTCATAGCTCTATTGATTACTTTTTCGAAAACCTTACTGATATTCGGAAGGAGACTTATCGACCAGAGATTCGCCGGATTGGATATATCCTTTCCCTTTTTGGGGATAGGTTGAACCACCGCCGTTTTCCAATGCGCTGGATAATGTGCATTATTCATTGCATTATTAAACAGGGTGGTATAAATGTCCACCGCTTCTAGAGGAAGATGTCGAAGCACGATGTTCGGAATACCATCAGTCCCCACTGATTTCTTACTTCTGATTGTGTCGAAGTTCTCATGGAGTTCTTCCTTCGAAATGAACGGGGGTAGCTCACCTTCTCTGGCAATGACATTATAATGGGAGTCCTCCACTTCGGATTGCTCCCTCTGCCTGCGTGCGGTTTGTCTTTGCTTAATTGCAAGCACTTTCTTTTTCAGCTCTTGAATGCTGCTATTTATGTCTTTTATTTCTTCATCCTCATCTTCCGATTCAGACGCAGCTAAAGAGGCAAAGTTGTTGTTGTCCCCCACATACTGCACTTCATCAGTGATGTGCATCAACGCATCATCTGATTTTCTCTTACGTTGCTGTGTTGTTTGTGTTGTTTCTGATGCCAAGGCTGCACCCATTTTCAATTTTATTGAATTAGGAGTGGTTCTTAACCTCCTCCTCCTCTGTATAGCTTTCGCTACGGCACCGGCAACAGCATTGTTGCCTTTCGCAACTCCCGTTATGGGAAGAGCGGAGCGCTCTCCACCATCCATCACGTGATTTTATTAGATTTTTTTTTTTTTTTTTTCACTAATTAAAAACAATTTAAAAAAAAAAAAAAAAAAGTGACAAGTTTTTCCTGGGACCGAATTCGTATCCCACAATTTGATAATCGGCGCCGCTAAGTGCTAGGCTACCGAGTCTAATAATGCAATATTGACCAATTGTCTTACGTGTGAACACTAGGTCACTGTATTTTTCACTTAAAGAAAGCCGAACACGTTTATTCTCTGCGGAGATCCACGAACGACTGACAGCAAACGTTTCGGGGAGTCGGTCGTGTACTTAAGTAATTAGTATATCCCCTAAGAGACATAATATTATATCCGTTTAAATTCGTAGCTAAACGATATTAGAAAAATAAAGTATTGTTCATTGAATTTCGGAATTGAAGTTTGTTTTTTATTTGAGCAAAAGTGTCCAGTCCTACATAACCATCCTGCTATCACACTCTCCCAGGTATATCAGCAGTTCAATGACCACTAAGTTCCAGAAGGAGGGTGAAAGGACACCGTCTTGATGCGTACCTCTGCTGAACCATCTTTTAACAGAAGATCCACCCAGTGTAGAGTTGATTATCCTGTTCATAGGTAAGAAATATAAGGTCATAATGGGAAAAAACTGGAGCCGACGGTTGATTGGAACTAGTAAGTTTCGCTATCAAAGAAGACATCTAACAATGTACTCAACTCTGTAAGGAAGTGAGTTGCTCTAGTGGTGTTAACCAGTGGCAGGTTGAAACATCTCATACCGACTATAATCCTCCCATCATTTAAGAAATTGCTGTTGATGTCACCACTAATTATGAAATTGGGGGACTTGAGAGATAAGCTCTCCAGAAGGGCTTAAAAATGAGCAATATCGATAGAGTTTGGTGAACATACCACACGCATTAGGAGATTGTCTTCTCAAGAAATAATCCCTATTTTGTCATCCCTATCAGCCCGAAAAGGCTTCTCGTATCCCCGAAAACAATACGTCTTTGAATCCTAACTTGTAGGCGCAAATACGAGTAAGTCTTAGAAGCACCTGAACAGAATGGAGAATTGTACTCAAACTTTGGGCGGATGAAAGCCTCTTATATCAAACGATTTATTGCATTATTTTATTAAATCTAGATTTTTCCGGGCTTAGAATATGTGGTCACTGCAACGTAAGCTGTCACTGATACACATACCGAGAATGAAAAGTTTTCCGGTTCAATATGAAAAGCAGAAAGTACTCTCGTCAGCGAAGGAATATATTGGATTAGAAGAAGCAGACAAGAGATCATTGATGAAAACTAAAAACAGTGTCGGAGACAGAACAGAGCCCTGGGGCACACCAGCATTAATTTTGAGAATAACGGACTTTGAACCATCCCAGACAACTTGAATTGAACGTTCCGACAGGTAATTTATAGTCCATTGAAGAAGAAATTCTTCGATCCCAAATGCACGCATTTTCGAAAAACGAGCCTGATGCCAAACTCCGTCAAATGCCTTAAAAATATCAAGTGCAACCATCTTGCAATCGTCTGATTGATGTAAGCTTTGGTTCTTCTTTTCGGTGAGACATGCCATCAAAACACCAGTGGACCTGTTGCAACGAAAACCGTACTGCCGATCATTAAGAAGTTTTCGTGTTTTGAGATATTTCATGAGCTGGCGATTTATCAGCGTTTTCATGACCCTGTAAAGAAGGGATTTAAGTGCAATGGGTCTATAAGAGGAGAGAGAAGTATATTCGCACTTTTTAGGGATGGGCTGAACAAATGCTATTTTCTATCAGTTCGGAAAGAATCCTGAAGAGTAGGATTGATGAAGAAGCCTACGCAGTGGTTTTAGCAGCGTGGAAGAACACCTCTTCAGAAGAAGGGGAGATATACCATCTCGACCAGAGGATTTGTGAATATTAAGATCTTTAGGTACTCTTGCTACCATACGAGTGCGAAACTGGATTTGTCCCATTGAAGATTCGACTCATTCAAGTGTAGGCGGGAGTGTTAACTTGGCCGCAAAGTGTGCTGCAAGCAGATTGGGATTGTCCAAAGAGCTTACAGCTGGAATGTCATTATAAATTTCTGATATTTTTGACAAACGATCAACAATTGTTGCTTAATTTTCTGCCGCAGATTTTGGTCCTTTAGAAATTTTACACAGTTAAGAAGAGCGTTGCGAAATTCCTTTGAATTTTTTCTGGTTTTCCTCTCTCGGGTTGGTATTATAGGACCGAAAAAACAGTTGGTATGGTACATGGTACTTATTGCAAGAGTGCGATTGTTACGACTGCGGTCGGGAAAGGTAAGGTCTGATTTCTCATGTCACTCTGCTGTTCGTCTTCTTTCATTTGGCAATTAGAGAACGACATCTGGCACAGGAATAAGATACACATATATACCATCCTGTAGGTAATGAAGGTCCATTTTGATAGAATATACGAAGCCGACATTGTAAAATGTTTTCTAGATTCCACAATTAACTCCTCATAGCAATCGATTCCAACAACGGACTTATAATTGAATTAAATCATGAGGTAATGATACAATTACCGTGAAAATAAAGTATTTTTTTCGAGACTGACTCTATGTATGATGTTATAACGCTCTATCTAATCCAGCTTGTCTTAGGCATACCTATCAGAGATTAGATCGGTTGTTTGCTACAAAAATTTGTTTTAAAAAAAAATCTTGCCCGCGTTGAGAATTTAAGTATTCTCGGACATGTTTTGAATACTAAATACAAAACATATGTCATAGTAATGAATATGAGGTAACTTTGTTGACATGCTTATGCAACAAAATTATATTGTTTCTGTTCTGTGTTAAGGTATTATCTTTACTTAACCGTGAATAAAAGCTAAACACACTCTCTTTTGCGTTTACTCGAAATGGGTGTGTGTATGTAAATATAACTGCTGTACAACCTCTGCTTACGCCAGCCATCACATACTGGCCAGAATAACCATCGGAAACTAGTAATTCTAGTAATTCGCTTAAGCTGTATTGTCTGGCCTAGTTATGCAATCAAAAGTTGCGTCCTTTAGAACACCCTTAATGTTGATGAAAGTGTCTAGCGCATAATTTTGTCGAGCCCGATTTAAATTAAGCACACAAATTTGAAGCCCAGTATCTCAAGAACATTTCCGACAAGTTACGCCCTTGGCATAGAGTGCATGAATTACAGCCGCTCTCTTCATGCTATTCAGCATAAAGGAAGGCAGGCGTATTGAAAATATTGCTCTGAGAGGTGAATTTTGAACATGAAATAGAGGATTTCTGCTTTCGACTCAGTACACTTGTGTAGATTTTTGCGTCCCTCTAAATTTAGGCGAAGTAAATGACAGACTTGACGAGCTCTTCTTAAAAGCGATTTCAGTTCTTTTTTGAAGGACTTTTGCGCTTCAGCTAGGTTAAAGCATTCCGCCGATTGTGTGTTCACTTCATGTGACATGGAAACCTCCTATAGTACCGGCAGTATTTTTAGCGTACCTACCTGTTGGATGGCAGTGACCTGAATGATGGCATTTTTTCTTTAAGCAATGAAAATGCAGCAAAAAATGATTGCCCCTCACGTTGTATTGGATTGTTGCCTGGAAATTGCAGCATAAAATTAGCCCCATCTCTTAGAATCACAGTCTTTATTCAATGCGACTCACTCGTCGTAGAGCGAAACAATTTCTATTAGATTTGGGGACAGCACCTTCTAGCTGGCAGCCTGGTTTGGGCCATGGCCTAGCTTCTTGACACTCATTTGTGTTGCTCATGTTGTCATTTTTGTCACATCTGAGCGGGGCCTACGGTTTATCGCCGAGTCCGAACGGCACTCTTTAGAAGTTTTTTCGCAGGTAATTTTACTTTCGGGAGTTTGCCATTGCCCGCCGAAAGGGTGATGGCGATTTGAAAAATTTTTGGTGACCCAGCCAGGAATCGAACTCAGGCTCTCTGCGTGATAGTCCAAAGAGCTAACTATCGCGCCATCGCCATCGCCGCATATAATCTACGAAAATTCACAAAAAAAAGTTTCTATTTAAAGATTTACGCGCATTTCTGAAATGAGGGTTAATAAGTGAGCGACAGAGTACATACTAAAAAGAAGAGATCTGCTACCAGACCAGGTAAGGATTTACAAATTTTATCTTGATTTAGGAAAAAGTACCGCGGTGCATGTATACAAAAATATGTACAAACGTACTCCTATCTGTCTCTTATTGAAACCGAAATGAAATCTTTAGACAAAGATATTGTTGACATAAAATTTGATAACCTGCCAGTTGAACGATAAGTTAATTCTCAACAACATGAGATAAAGCTTTCGCATATCACTTTGATGACCGTGACAAGTACGTAAAAGTATGTAAAGGGTGGCCCAAATGCTGGTATCTACTTTGAAAAGGCTACAAAAAAATGCTGTTTAATTGCGATACGATTGTTGCTGAATTTAAAAGAGCGAACCTTCTTTAATTACAAAATATAATTATATGTCGATGACTACCTCAGCTAGGTTGGCAGAATATCATCTTATGAAACCGATTTTTTAATGCATTCTCGATGGTTCCCGAATACCTTGGCCAATACTGTTCATGAGTGCCTGAATTGTCTCCGGATTGTTCACATAGCATCGATCTCTAATGGCAGCCCACAAAAAAATGAAGTCGAACGGCATCGAATCGCAGGTCCGTGGGGACCGGGCAACATCACGACTGATTACACAACTATCTTTTGAACTTAGTGTGCAATAAATTGAGTTTTTGGACGTCTTGTGTTGCACATAGCCCCATTTTTCTGAAATCAGATCCTCATATCTGGTCATAATCGACAATCATGCTGCGGTAGCGCTGTCCATTGAGTTTTACGTTTTTTTTCATTATCGTATTTGAAGAAAAATGTGCCAATAGTGCCGCCACTCGAAAAACCCCACAAACAGTAGCTCATTTAGGATGCATTGGCTTTTCTCGTACTACATGTGGATTTTCAGAGCCATAAACACGCGATAAGGAAGCGGGTGGTCATTTCGCTTCAATTATTGAGTGAATTAGATCTTGTAAGTGAATTATCCGAGACCTTTTGTCAAATTTTCCTCAGGTTACTGCCACGGGAGCTGAGATCCTTGTCGGGTTTAAGTGTACGCTTTCGGTAACAGCTAGAATATTCTCCATGGAGTGCAGAGGTCAAGCACAGGAATATGTTTGGTCAACAATCAGCAAACCAATTTTACAAGCTTGCGTACACCAGCAGCAGTTGGTAGGGCAGGTAGGGTAGCATTGGACAGTTGGGAGGCTCGGGCACCACCTATAACTCGAAACGTATAACAAATTTTTTTTGTTTTACTGTGGTAGTATAGTTTAACAGCTGGCAACACCGCTCAAGTAAATATCATCTGTCATTTCAATTAGTTGTCAGCGCCACATGCGATTGATTGTTTCTTCCTTGTCAACTTAATTTTTTAATCACATTTTCGACGAAAATAACGGAGCAATCTGCGAAAAAGAGTTAGTTTTTTTGTTTGTGTCTAATCCTATGTTTATCAAAGATTATATTAATCTATCAATTGAGTTGGACCATTCGGCTAAAAAAAATATGTGTCAATTTTTTTTGGAAAATGAGGTTATGGGGCGTATTGGGCACAGGACACCGTAAAAGATGCTGCTTTCAAATTCATATCCAGTCAAATATTCAATAAAGATGAAGAAGAAAAAATCACAGAGTATCTTACAACATCTTCAAAACTAAATTATGGACTGTCAAAACGCAGACACGTCAATTGGTTCTGTAATAAATAAAAAAATTCCAACAAATTGAATTGAAAATAAAATAAAATAGCATCGTTTCTCAAAGGACAACCACAGCTTTCGATACGAACACCAGAAGCTACCAGTATCTCTAGAGCTACTAGTTTTAATAGAATTAATGTTAGAGATTTTACCGAAAATCTTAAAAAAGTATACGAGTGGTATCATTTTGGACCAGAGGCTATTTACAATGTTGACGAAACAGGATTGTCCACTGTTCAGCGAGCTCAAAAGGTAATCGCTCCTAATGGAACCAAACAAGTCGGACAAGAAACTTCCGCTGAAAGAGGCACCCTTGTTACAAAATGTTGTGAAATAAATGCTATAGGAAACTCAATACCGCTCTACTTTATATTTCCACGGGTGAACTTCAAATCATTTATGCTACACGAAGCTCCTATTGGGTCAGATGGATCAGTCCACCCTTCAGGATGGATGACGGCCCCAAAATTCCTTAAATATATGCATATTTTGCAAAATATAGTACACCAAACCAACACCTACATCGCCAATTCTCTTGCTGCTGGACAATCAAGAGAGCCACATTTCTGTGTCAGTTCTCGATTTCTGTAAAGAATCTGGTATTATTTTACTGGCTTTTCCACCATATTATGACTGTCTATGGACCATTAACAATTTTTTATAACACCGCTGTAACGGACTGGCTGGTGTCCAATCCAGGTAAAACGGTAACAATTTATGAAATCCCTAAACTAGCCGCGCTTGCTATTCCTCGAGCATTCAAACAACAAAATGTTCAACAGGGTTCCAAAAAACCTGGCATATGACACTTTAACTCGAACATTATCAGATTTCAGATTTGAAGATTTCCTTTGTTCTTCTGTCACAGATCGCTACTTGCCTGAGACAGAAAATGTTCCTGCAGATCAACCAAAACCAAGTCAATTCCCTGCAGAACAACCTTTGACGGAGGAAATTCAAAGTTAAGTGGATCTTACAAATCCAAATGACGTGGTAGCTCCTGGGCCTTCCAAGTCTAGATCTCCAATAAGAAGCTTAACTATAGAAGCTGATGCAATAATTCCTGATTCCGTCAGACCATACCCAAAGGCTGGTCCCTGAAAACTATTCGGTAAAAATCGAACGAAAGGAACAACTAGAATATTGACAGACACACCCGAGAAGAGATTAATAGAAAAAAGCAGAACAAGAAAGGCAAAGAAAGAAGAAGAGCAAGGAAAACAAAACAAATCAAAAAGCTTCTAAAATTACAGAAAAGAAAAGAATAACTAAACTCGATGAAACATTAACGTAGAAGGGGAGGGAAGAAAAACAGGAATATAAGTAGCGACGACGAAATGAACCATATCGTTGAATCTTTGGAAGAAGAATCTTTCAATGAAGATGATGTTATTGTTTTAGATAGAAACTTCCAAATCAACGATTTTGTGTTGGTCAAATTTGACACCACAAAAACTGTCTATCACTACGTTGGACGTATTGAAAAAGTTCGTCACTCAATGGCAACTATCAAATTTATGCGTATGAGTAAGAAACGAAATACTTTTATGTATCCAGAAGTCGAAGACATTTCAAGTGTCCCATTGAATGATATTAAAACCAAATTGGCGGAACCAAAAATATGGACGAAACGTGGCATCAAAGCCCATCTGAGTTATACCCAATTTAAGATAAATTTGTTCACTTAATAAAAAATAGTGATTTCTTATTTACCTACCTTATTTTTGTTGTTATTTTTATGAAGTATAATCTACTACGGCAACGTAGTATAAGGCCTCGTAGAAGTAGCATCTTCCGACAGGTGTTGGTTCCTTAAATGACGAGAATGAGCCTCTGCAGCCGAACATCTTGCAGCTCTGCTAATAAGTCCTACTTCACGCCTCCCCGTGGCGCCATCTGGGAATCTCACTAGAGGTTGCGAAGTGAAGGGGGCAAATGGTGAGTTTCCTGCGCAATTAACCAGGATTAGTGTCGGAAAAACAAAACAAGACCTTATCCGGGCTACTCCGACATATTTGGAGCTCAGGCCGGAAAGGATTTCCAGGACTTAGTCAGGGTCTTGGAAAAGAGATGGTGGCGGATGAGCCCTATAAGGGCCAACGGCAGCGCTCACATCTCGACACGGGCTACTGGCTTCGGTGTAACCGACCCCTCGTCCTAGGGGCACTCAAAATGTAACTGGTCCTCCAGGTTGGGGGTTGTGCCGCCGGGGTAACTGCCTGGTCATTTAAAAAAAGATTAAGTTACGAAGCATCAACACGCCTCGGATATGGACGGATCTACTGTTGACAACCCACGCAAACGATTTAAGGACAATGAGTTTCGAATATGCACGTGGAATGTTAGATCCCTTAATAGACCACATGCAGCCGAGCAACTAGCGGAGGCCCTAGACTGCTGCATAGCAGACAAAACCGCCATTCAAGAAATGCGATGGGATGGGCCGGACAAAAAGAAGATGAAAAACTGCGACATCTACTACGGCAATTGCTATCGACGGCAAAAGCAGCGCTTATTTGGATGCGGATTTGTTGTTGGAGGCAGACTAAGACAAGAAGTCCTCAGCTTCCGGCATGTGAGCGAGCGCCTCGTAGCAATCCGCATCAAGACTAAATTCGCCAACATAAGCCTCATATGCGCGCATGCCCCCACAGAGGAGAAAGATGACGACACCAAGGATGCCATCTACGAGCTCCTCAACAAGACCTACGAGCAATGCCCTAGCTACGACATTAAAATTCTCCTCGGTGATTTTAATGCAAAGCTAGGAAGAGAGGGTATCTTTGGTGGAACAATCGGAAAATATAGCTTGCACAAAACCACCTCCGATAACGGATTCAGGCTAATCGACTCTGCGGCGGGGCGAAACATTGTCGTGGCTAGCACGCGGTTCCCACATCTCGACATACACAAGGGGACTTGGAGAACTCCTGATCAATCAACAGTTAACCAGATTGATCATATTGCGATCGACGTAAGACACTCCTCCAGTATTATGGATGTCCGTACGTTCCGAGGAGCCAACATCGATCCGGACCATTACCTTGTTGTAGCCAAGGTACGATAGCGGATATCCTAAACTACGCCAAGACAAGCTAACGCTGTGAGGAAATTCGACGTCAGACGGCAACAATCGCAAAAGGTCGCCAAGTCCTTTACCGACCAAGTATCTCTTAATCTCTTAAGAGGTCCAATGCCGCCAGCATCAAGCATCGAAGACCATTGGAAACACGTCCACTACAAAGAAACCCCTGGTTCGATGATGAATGCCGGCAAGCACATGCAGCTAAGCAAGATGCATATAACGCGGCGCTGCTTAGAAAGACCAGAGCTGCTCATGAGCTCTATGAACGGAAGAGGAGAGACGAGCACCGGCTTCTCAGGAGGAAGAAGAAAGAGCATGAGAAGCGCGCGATCGAGGAAATTGAGAGATGCTACTCCAGGAATGAGGTTCGGAAGTTTTACCAAAAGGTAAAAATAACATGCCGCGGAAACAAACCCCGAACCGAAGCCTGTAGAGATGAACAAGGGAACATCGTAGTAGAATCGCAGTCGATGCTTGATAAACCTGGATGAAGTGAAGATAACTATATCGAAGCTTAAGTCCAACAAAGCTGCTGGAGCGGATGGCCTGACTGCCGAGCTCTTTCCAAGCGGCAGGCGATGACTTGGTAAAGAACATACAACAACTCATCTCTAAAATATGGTCGGACGAAAGTATGCCCGATGAATGGAACCCCAGCAATGTTTACCCGATTCTTAAGAAAGGAGACCCTGTGAACTGCGCCAACTACAGAGGCATCAGTCTCCTCAACATCGCATATAAGACCTTATCCGCCGTATTGTGTGACCGCCTGAAGCCGTTCGTCAAGAACCTGAAAGGCCCATATCAGTGTGGCTTCAGGCCAGGAAAGTCCACCATCGACCAGATATTCACACTACGGCAGATCTTGGAGAAGACCCATTAGCTTCAGATCGAAACTCACCACCTATTCATCGATTTTAAGGCCGAGTATGACAGCATCTATAGAGACGAGCTGTACAGAGCAATGTCTAGTTTTGGCATCCCTGCCAAACTCGTCCATCTGTGCAGGATGACGATGGAGAATGCACGCTTCTCCATCAAGGTCGGTAAAGATCTCACCGAGACCTTTGATGTCCAGAAAGGATTTAGACAAGGCGATGCGCTGTCATGCGATTTTTTCAACATCGTACTTGAAAGAATAGTGCAAACACAAGAGGCACTATCTTTCAAAAGTCCGTCCAACTACTCGCATACGCCGACGATATTGACATAATCGGGAGAAAGCAGTGTGATGTCAGTGGCGCTTTCGCGAGTATTGAGATGGAAGCGGCGGAAATGGGTTTAGCGGTCAATGAGGGCAAGACCAAGTATATGCTGTCAAGCAAAAAGGACAACCAACACCGACGTCTCGGACAGAACGTCACCCTCGACAGATATAACTTTGAGGTAGTTAAGGACTTTGTCTACCTAGGCTCCGCTATAAATACAGACAACGACACCAGCGCTGAGATCAAGCGAAGAATAACTCTTGCCAACCGCTGTTTCTTTGGGTTAAGAAGGTTTTTAAGACTTTAATAATCCCGGTCCTGCTCTATGGAGCAGAGGCATGGACATTATCAAAAATGGATGAGGGTGTTCTTGGTTGCTTCGAGAGAAAAATTCTTCGGGCGATCTTCGGTCCCGTCTGCATTGACGGTGAGTGGAGGAGGAGATACAACGACGAACTGTATGGACTGTACAGCGACATGGACCTAGCCAGAAGAGTGAAGATCCAAAGACTGAGATGGCTGGGTCATGTAAAGCGCATGGACACCAATGCTCCGGTCCGAAAAGTCTTCGAATCCGCTCCCGAGGGACAGCGCAGTAGAGGAAGGCCAAGACTCAGGTGGCGCACGCAAGTGGAAGAGGACCTCAGCCAACTTAGCGTGCGAAACTGGAGGCAGCTAGCCAGGGATCGAGCTGGCTGGAGAAGCTTGTTGACTGAGGCCCAGGTCCACCTCGGACTGTAGCACCACCTAAAGTAAGTAAGTAATATTCTACTACTTGTTAATTTTTATTGTGTATATTTTATTAAAATTTAGTTACTTATCGAATATATAGCAAGTTTCCATAGTTAAATTATTTAATATTGAAGTAAATTAATAACGTGTGGTATATACAATAAAATGCCAAAACCTCCGACAGGGGTGCCCAGGCCACCCGACTACTGGGAGGTTTGTACACTTTTAACTTAGTTCAGAAAATCTCTTGTAACTTTGAGACCGATCATACAACTGTGCCTCGCAGTAGATTGAGCCAAATATATGTGCTACTGATACAAGAAATAAAAGGTAAATTTTATTAAAAAATAATAGTCTTATAATCATTTTTGTAAAAAAGTACTCAATGCTGAAAATTCTGAAAATTCGAACTGTTTTGGCAACACAACACATTTTGAAAGCTTTGTGATATTTTCCAACTTTGCTTGAGCGTAACTCGATCCATTTCGTATTGCAAAAATATAGTTCAGAGTCCCTGTCAATTTTTGACAGTGTCAACTATCAAATTATTCAAAAAGATACAAACAGATGCCGTACTCTTTCTTGGTATGTGGGGAATAAATTTGTTAAACATTTTTTTTTTTTTAAATCTTCTTCACAGATTTTCTGACATGTTTTAAAAAAAAATTTATATAAAGTGGCTTTGTAACAATTTCCAGGTTTTTCCCTGCTAGACCAAGTTCATGCGGTCGATGACACCTTTAGGAAAAACGTTGGGCTTTCAATTTGTAGGTGTCAAAACGTTCAAAAAACAAATAACTCATGGCGAACACGCAACAGAGTTAATTAGTACGTCTGTTGGAAAATTTTATTTTACAGATACTCGTAGAAATCGAGAGTTTTTTCTTGTCTTAGGGTTGACTTAAAATAAATACTCTAGTTTAGCTTTCTCCTGATTTATTGACTTACAATTAAGACGTAATGTGTCCCACTTTTTCGTAATCAATTTAAGAAATTAATTTCATTTTAAGTAGTATCATTCGAAAGCAGAGAATACTCGTATTTTGTTGTCCATTCCACCAGCTAGATGACTTCATCGAAAACTTGTTCAATAACGTGCTAACTGATAGAAAGCACGAGCCTCAACAATGGATGATTTTTTCATGGCAAGCTTATTCTAAGTGAATACCACTTAAAAGTAGTTGCTTACCGCCACAAGGCAGATGGCCGAAGAAAACATTAAAAAAAAAAATGAAAATTTCAGCTAAACCGCAAAACATTGCAGTATACACAGTGTGGCAAATAATACCACGGACAGGAGTCATAACTCAGCAACAGAGGGGGACATCTATCATAAGATTCGTTTTAAATGGCGAATCCTCCTCTACTTTCAGTCAAAATTTCGTGATATTTGGTTGACATTTAACAATTATAAAAATTATTTTTCCAGAACACCTTTTCGTTTGATGTTGAAACTTAACATGGAACAAAGAGCAGTCATTAAAACTTGGTAAAAATACATGAGAGACGTTCCGATTGTTTGAGTAGAACAATCAATTGTTCGAGTGTCATAAACGGTTTTTGGGCGGCAAAGAGACCCCCAGAAGACCTTATTGCTTCACTGAGAATGATGGAGGAGGAGAGAGACTACTCGAATCATTCTTCACGAGGATTTAGGCAAAACAAAGGTCTGTGCATAATTTTTTCCACTCACATGAAATGATGATCACATTCCCTCATTCGATCTTACTGGTGAAACAGTTACTGCCACATATTATCCTGAAGTTTTGAAGCGTCTAATGTTCAGAATTCCTCATTGTTCGTCAATTTTTGGCTCCACATCAAGTGTGTGTGTTAAAACATCTGCAATTTTCATCTTATTTGGCACCGTGCAACTTCTGTTTGTTTCCGAAATAGAAATTGAAGTTGAAAGGATGCTTTTTTGACGACATTCCGATCATTCAAGCAGGTTCGACATGGGCAATGAATGCAATTTCGTAAATTTTTTAAATCACTATTAAATCACTGTAACAAGTGTGTTAAATCAGAAGGAGAATATTTCGCATGAAAACACAGAGAAATAAACTGAAATCGTGTTTTTATTAAGTTAGTTCTAAAGCCAGTCAGGGATATTATTTGCCACACTGTGTATGTCTTGCTGAAAATGTTCAATTATTGCTTGTTATCGCTCTCCTTCTCACGGTGTTCGACTTTTTCCCAGAGGATGCAAGTCGGCGAGTAAGCAATTATATGCGCTCCTCGTCGGGTTTAACAATAATGAGAGTCCTAGTCCCCAAAATTTTTAATCTAGACAATCATCAGAAAGGTATTCAAAACTATTGTCTGTGTTTCCTGCACTACTAGTTGTTTCGACCTGAGCAAACTGGACTTCTATATGGGTTCACGTAGCTTTTTAGTCATCTCCTAGTCAGGCAAGAATGACATTTAACTAATGAAAAATTCATGTCAGATTTGTTTATGTAATTAGCTATAACTTTTAGTTCATGGGCAAGCAACATGTCTGATGACAGCCATTGGCAAAATCGATAACGAAAATGAAAATCCATTGATCCACCAAACCCTCGAGACTATATCCTACGAGCAGCCT
Organism: Volucella inflata; assembly: GCA_928272305.1. NCBI lineage: Eukaryota > Metazoa > Arthropoda > Insecta > Diptera > Syrphidae > Volucella > Volucella inflata. The sequence continues at coordinate 142,887,096 of OV743716.1, read as the reverse complement.
GTGGTGAGAACGCCCACAGCCTCGGATAAGTTAGTCTTCTCAAAGAATATCCACTTGAAATGTGGGCTCTGTTTAGCTAATATGCCAGGTTTTATGAGCTTGATATATTAAATTGTCACTCAAGAAATACGAAGTGATTGATCGGATAAAACGACGATCTGAAACAACAAAGTTGACTACGGTGATAGCAAATTCAGGCAATGCGAATTCGTCATGGGAAGCAGGTATGCCTGGAATGGGGCTTCTTGATTACCCGCTAACAGTATCAACTACCCATGCTTTTCCGATCCTGACCTGTTGAATAAGAAAATCACTTAGAGATATTGTTGACTACTTGCTTGGTATCCGCTACTGGTGGCAACCACGATCATATGCAGATTGTAAGGGGTGTTTCTTTTTAATACGGTTCTAACTTCAGACATCTATACCTGTCAAACCAATTGTCAAATTGCAAACCAATTGTCAGTGTCAGTTTTATTCAATTGTCCTTTCAGTTTTATCGTGATGTCAACAACATTACAAAAATTTCGAAATTTTATTCCAAAAGCATGGCTTTGAGCGCCAAGCTTAAAGACGCTTGCATAATACTCGTATAACACCCGACATAATTGACCATTTGAGACCACTATTCGCCATCATGTGTTTTGTTTAAAATCAAAGTTGGGAGGAGCTTAAAAAAAAGCCTTTATTACCACAATCCTGATTAGGAAACTATCAGTCGAATTGACGAATACCTACGTTCAGATCAGTACTTCGTCGGAGTCACGATACTTTTACGGATATCTTACACACTTCAAGAACGAAACATACCGAAAGGAGATTTAGCTTTAAACGGTTGCTAGAGATTATGATAATATGTCTGTGATTTAACCTATCACAATTTTCTGTGCACCCAAGATCGAGTGGTGTAGAACAGTTTTGCCGATGCAAGGAGGCCATTAAAAATGCCACAACTAAAGTGTTCGTTTCACCCGACCACTTCCACAAATCTCACGGTTTGATGAAGAATGCAAAAAAGCTTACGAAGGAGACAACTAGCGACACTGCAATAAGGAGCGACAGCGGCCCGTAAAATTTTACAGCACAGAGGTTGGACGAATATCGGCTTCTCCGGACAAAAAATAAATATAATGAAAAGCACTCGATCGAGAAAATAGAGTGGTGCCACTAGATTAATAGTCAGTATTTCAAAGTTTTACAAAAATGAAAAAAGAACGCATCAACGTAGATAAACAGTGGGTTCTGAGGACATGCAAATTCGACCAGGCTAAATAAACCATTCAACTAGGATGGTGAAAATCAAGAAACCCCTTCATCCGAGCCAAATAAGGCAATATACTTACTTTACTTACTTTATGTGGCGCTACAGTTCGGATTGGACCTGGGCCTCAGTCCACAAGCGTCTCCAGCCAGCTCGATCCCTGGCTAGCTGCCTGCAGTTTCACACGCTAAGTTGGCTGAGGTCCCCTTCCACTTGCGTGCGCCACCTGAGTCTTGGCCTTCCTCTACTGCGCTGTCCCTCGGGAGCAGATTCGAAGACTTTTTGAACCGGAGCATTGGTGTCCATGTGCTCTACATGACCTAGCCATCTCAGTCTTTGGATCTTCACTCTTCTGGTTAGGTGGATGTCGCTGTACAGTCCGTAGAGTTCATTGTTGTATCTCCTCCTCCATTTGATAATGCCCATGCCATGGGTCCATGCAGGACCGGGATTATTAAAGTCTTATAAAGGGCAACTTTTGTTGTTCGAGAGAGGGCTTTTCTAGTCAATTGGCTTTTTAGCCCAAAGAAACAGCGGTTGGCAAGAGTTATTCTTCGCTTGATCTCAGCGCTGGTGTCGTTGGTCTGTATTTATAGCGGAGCCTAGGTAGATAAAGTCCTAGGCAATACACATCCTTAAGAATAACAAGGAATAGATCAGATGGCCTACTTGCCGAACTCTATAAGACAGCGACAGACGACTTGATAGATGGCATGCATCAACTGGTTTTCGAGATTTGGCTGAGCGAAAGCATGCCTTAAGACTGTCACTTTGCTTGATTCACAATGGCCTATTTTCTTGACACTCATTTGTGTTGCTCATGTTGTCATTTTTGTCACATCTGAGCGGGGCCTACGGTTTATCGCCGAGTCCGAACGGCACTCTTTAGAAGCTTTTTCGTAGGCAATTTTACTTTCGGGAGTTTGCCATTGTCCGCCGAAAGGGGATGGCGTTTTTAAAAATTGTTGGTGACCCAGCCAGGAATCGAACCCAGACTGTCTGCGTGATAGTCCAATGAGCTAACTATCGCGCCATCGCCATCGCCAAAGCATAAGTCTCCTTAATATATCTTGTCTACCGTCTTGTGCGAGTGTTTTGAACCACTAATTAATGAATTGATAAGCGGTTAAGGTCACAGTCGACCAAATTCAAAATTTACACTACGGCACATTCTGAAAAAAAAACATAAAAAGTCAGTTAAGGCCGCATATGATGAGATAAACGGAGCGACGACTAGTCTTTATATCTTTGTGAAACTCATCAGATCGTGCAGAAAGGAGAATGCTCGCTAATCCGTAAAGGCTGGAAACAATTTAGACAAGCTTGAGTGCAACATTTTATTTAAAAAATTTGGCGACGACGAACTATGGATCAAACCAGTCAGAAAACTTGGTATTAGTCGCTTGAGATGGCTAAAATATGAAGCGCAAATGAGCACCAAAGCTCGTGTTTATTCCATTAGACGAAGGCATCGCCTTACAAGGAAGGCAAGTTGAATTGGATCCCAAGAAACAGGCGCAAATAGAGCTCTAAGTGGAGAGGCCTATTTTTGTTGAGGACCAGTTTCACCCCGAATCGCAGGATTACACATAGCAAATATGGTATTTACAAAACAAAAACCAGAAAATAACTCTCATTTCTTGTATTGTACTTTGTTGTTACAAAACTGTATAAAATCGTGAGTCATATTCGAAAACAATTTGTTGGCGTATTAACCTCTTTTTTTCGTTATCACGTTGAAATGCGTCACCTTTGCTTTTGTAATAACAGTTTGGTATGTTGATTGACGTAAAAGTGCCACAGAATTGTGTTTGCAATTTGTATTTGGACCTGCTGCCAGCTGAGATATAGGCAATGTGTGCCTAGAATTTCGAGTCACTTGTTTGTTTGAATTTTAAGAACTTGTGCCACACAATGTTTGCATACGTAACAAGGTATCTGATTACAGAAAATAAGCACAAAATGAGGCAATTCACTGTGGTATGGAATATTTCAAATATTTCCACCTAAAAGCGACGTCTGCATTGACTATGTTGCTGATTCTAGCACCACGCTAAGAACGTATAGTACACCGGGGGCGCAGTATATTCTGTTTTGTTTTCGCATGGTTCCACAAAATTAGTACTTATCTAATACAAAAAAAAAAAAAAAACGGCCAATTGACTTTGACACTGAATACTGATACAAATTGCAACTGTATCGAATTACGGATCTATTTGTACTGTCAATACAAAATACACAAACTCGTATACAAGTGTTTCTACAAATTATATCGCATTTGAGTACAGTGCCACATTATGTCATTATGACTTAATGACAAAGTTTTACTAAAGAATAAATGTAGCTAAATAATTGGTTTGAATGCGTAATTGTGCTTATGTAGTTCGGCTATTTTCATTTTATTGAAACACGTGCTGGAGCAGTTGTTAAATTCAGTTGCTATTGTACTTTGGCAAGTCCGCTTTTGAAGTTCAAAACATGTTTTGTTCTCTATCAGTTGGAATTCATCCATTTCACTATTCAGATACATTTTTGTATGACAAATGAACTATTATAAAAACAGACATTAAAAATTACAGTAGAATTGGATGAACATAAGACAAATTGAATACAGAAACAACTGTTCCGTTTCAATCTTAAATTAGGACTGGAATTCATAGCAGACCCTTCGAATTTCAAGCTGTGATCTAAATTTGTATCTAAAAGCAATTGTTTGTTAAGTTTCAATCTAAATGTGGTATTATTTGTCTTTTAATAAATGCCGAGAAGACAGCAAATACAGTTCTTAGAAAGTCGTTCTACAGGGCAAAGAAAAAACCAGATGTTGTGAAATAACTCATAGAAGTTAAGTTAATGATAACGTACGAATAGAATGAACTTACCCTACAGTTAGGTGTATGCCTCCCATAAGCAAAGATGACTGTGGTCAAACATATGCTCAAGATCACTAACAGATAGCGGTATATACAATGTTAAATCTTATTTTTATAATGAAGGTGAGCCAAGGGCTTCTTTATACTAGTGAAATCTACGAGCCTCTGTTCATCCTCGCGGAGTAATACTAAAACCTGTAACGAATACACTTCCGATGGGGCTGTTCGATAGCAAAGCCACAACGGGATGACACCAGTTAAAGAATTTCAATTTGAGGTTAGCTTTCCTTTAGGTAGCTCTACGGTCCCGGGTGGACCTGGGCCTCAATCAATAAGCGTCTCCAGCTAGCTAAATATTTTGCTACCTGGCTCCAGTTTCCCACTCTTAGTTGGCTGAGGTCCCCTTCCACTAACGTGCGCCACATGAGTCTCGGTCTTCCTCTACTGTGTTGTCACTCGGGAGCGGATTCGAAGACTCTTCTGCCCGGAGCGTTTGTGTCCATCCGCTCTACATGAACCAGCCATCTCAGACATTGGATCTTCATTCTTCTGGCTAGGTCGATGTCGCTGTACAGACCATACAGTTGGTCGTTGTATCTCCTCCTCCAATCACCGTCAATGTAGACGGGACAGAAAATTTAACGAAGAATTTTCCTCTCGAAGCAGCCAAGAGCACCCTCATTCATTTTTGATAATGTCCATGCCTCTGCACCATAGGCCAGGACCGGGATTATTAAGGTCATATAAAGGGTGACTTGTTGTCCGAGAGAGGGCTTTGCTACTCAAGTGCCTTCTTAGCTAGACCTGGTGTCGTTGTCTGTATTTATAGCGGAGCCTAGGTAGACAAAGTCCTAAATTACCTCACGTTCTGCCCGAGACGTCGGTGTTGGTTGTCCTTTTTGCTTGACAGCATATATTTGGTCTTGCCCTCATTGACCGCTCAACCCATTTTCGCCGCTTCCGTCTTAATACTTGCAAAGGCGCTACTAACATCACGCTGCTTTCTTCAGTATCTTATGTCAATATAATCGGCGTATGCCAGCCATTGGACGGACCTTTGAAAGATTATGCGTCTTGTGTTTGCTTTTGAGTTTTGCACTGCTCTTTCAAATATGATGTTAAAGAAATCGCATGACAGTGCATCCCCTTTTTTGATATCAAAGGTCTCGGTGAGATGTTTACCGACCTTGAACGAGCAGCGTGCGTTCTCGAGTTGGGAGGACGATTTGGGCAGGGATGCTAAAACTAGACATAACCCTGTATAGCTCGTCTATATAGATGCTGTCATATGCGGCCTTAAAATCGATAAATAAATGGTGCCTATCGATCTGAAACTCACGGGTTTTATCCAAGATCTGTTGTAGTGTGAATATTTGATCGATGGTGTATTTTTCTCGTCTGAAGCCACGCTGTTATGGACCTATTAGGCTGTTGACGAAAGGCTTCGGCATTCACACAATACGGCAGATAAGATTTTTTATGCGATGTTAAGAAGACTAATGCCACTGTAGTTGGCACATTTCAGAGGGTCTCCTTTCTTGAGAATCGGACAAACAATGCTGAGGTTCCATTCATCGGGCATACTTTCGTCCGACTATATTGGTGTGTGCTCCTTACTAAGTTATCGTCTGAGGCCATGAAGAACTTGGCAGTCAAACCGTCCACTCCAGCAGCTTTGTTGGACTTAAGCTTAGATATAGCCATCTTCACCTCATCTACGTCGGGTGGACGGAATTGTTGGTCATCATTGTCCAAGTTGAAAGGTTGATGCAGCCTACAGAAATGGTCTTTCCAAATCATCAGCATCGACTGCGATTCTATTACGATGTTCCCTTGTTCATCTCTACAGAGAGGCTTGTGTCCGTAGTATGGTTTCTTACCTTTTTGTAAAGCTCCCGAATCTTTTTCCTGGATTACCATCTCTTAATTTCCTCAACTGCGTGCTTCTTCATATTTCTCCTAAGAAGTCAGTGTTTGTCCCTATTCTTCTGCTCGTAGAGCTTGTTAGCAGCTCTACTCCTTGTTTTTAGCGCGACATCACGACATCAGAGGCGGGATCTCGTTTGACTTTTTGGCATTGCTGCCACTGGTCTTTGATATTTGAAGCTGACGGCAGCGGACCTCTTGGGAGATTAGGAGAGATTCGATCGGAAAAGGATTTTGCGATCTTTTGCGATTGTAGCCGCCCAAAGTCAAATTTTCTTACAGCATTAGCTTGCGTCTGCGATGTTCGGGATATCTGTGCCTTGGTTCCCACAAAGAAAAATTGTCTCCTCGGAACGATCGGACATCTATAATATTGGAAAAGTTTCTTGTGCTGATCGTCAGTTAGATTGACGGTTGATTGATAAGCAGTTCTCTAAGTTAATTTGTGAATATCAAGATTGTAAAGCTACCATTAAAGTTATAAATATAGAGCTGCCGCTATATCTAGTTTGGTTATGCTTACACTCAATTTCACCGAAATTAGCTCAAATTAGCTATGCCCAGAGTTCCTATTATTGTAAATCACTACTTGTTTCCAAATATTTTATAAAAATTACCTACTTCAGCAATTTGAATAAACGCTGAGCAGTGTGGACAACCTATGGCGAATCAATGGAGAAGTAGCTTCTTGGTTCCATTATACAAAGGAAAAGGCGACACTCGAGAATGCAACAACTACCGTTCAATCAAGCTTATGTCACACACAATGAAAATCGTCGAAAGAGTCTTAAACGAACGTCTTCGGCAAATAATAAAACTCGATAATAGCCAGTGTGGATTTGTTGAAGGAAGATCGACGGTGGACGCTATCCAAAGCCTACGAATAATACTGGAAAAGCACCGAGATTCGTCTAAGGATTTACACATGGTATTTATCGGCCTCGAGAAAGCATTCGATCGAGTGCCTAGGGTTCTCATATCGGCCACGTTGAGGACTCAAAACGTACCGGAAACGTATGTTGGAATAATACAAGACATGTACGGAAACGTGAAAACTGCGGTTAAAAGCTCTGCTGGACTAACGAGAGAATTTCCAGTTAATGTCGGAGTGCATCAAGGAAGTGTAGTTAGCCCTTTCCTCCTTAACGTAGTATTCGACTATCTTTTAAAAGACTGCATGCGCGACGCATATGAAACGCCAATTCTCTTCGCTGACGACGCAGTTATACTTAACGATAACGTCGAAGATTTACAGAACGCCTTAGATTCATGGAGAAATGCGCTAGAGAGAAACGGGTTTAAAATAAGACGTTCAAAGACGGAGCATTTGACGTGCCCATTTGCGCATCCGTTGCGACCTGTTCCGGATATAATGTTAGACGGAATAGTTCTTCCGAAAAGCACTATCTTTAAGTACTCAGGATCAATCGTTAACATGGAAGCGAAATGTGACGACGACGTAAACCACAGAGTGAGTGTGGGATGAATGAAATGGGGGGAAAATTCGGGAATCTTTTGCGACCGAAAATTTCTACTTAAATTAAAGGGAAAACTCTACACCACGGTTGTTAGATCAGTTCTTATGTACGGTTCACAGTGCTGGACAGCGGAAATGAAAATGTTTAGGATGTCTAGTGGAGTCACTAAACGCGATTGCATTAGATCTTCGCGTATAAGAGGAAGTCTACATATAAAGAATTCGGTAACCGAACAGCTTGAGGCGAATAGAATAAGCTGGTATTGCCACGTTCAAAAAAGATCTGTGGAAAATCCGCATAAAAAGGCAATATCAACTACGGTCACTCCAACTGTAAGAAAACGAGGTCTGAAAAAGAATTCCTGGATTTCTCAGATGGCAAATGCGCAACAACGCCTGGGGCTTACCACTGAAGCCATCCAGGACCGAGCATTATGTAAACGCGTTCTGCGGTCTGTGACATTAGCCAACCCCATAAGCGGAGCAGCAGCGAAGCAGTAAAAATGGGAAACTCCATTACGCATAAGTTCGTATAATGAGGAAAGGGTTAATAAAAGGATAAGAAGAAGTGTGGTTGAGTAAATTTGAAGGTTTTTGCATCTCGAAACATTTTTATGACGAAATCAACGCTTTATGTTATATTTGCTTCTTGTTATCTTTCATTGATGCTTCGTTTGTTTAACTACCACCAACTTTGCTAATATTTCATCTTACTCTCTCCCAGTAGTTTTGTGAGATAACGCAAAAGCTTGCCAATATTCAGAAGCTGTTTTTGGGTGAATGGGTTAAAGATGCATACGATTTGAATTCAGCGGTTTGTTGACTTTTGATACATATATCCAAAACAAGTTCGAATATCAACAAATTCGTGAAATTTAAGAACCCAACTTAGCCCAACGCTTGACTAAAACTCTACGACTTTATTAATTTCTGATTTTCTAAGAGATACTCGTATTGCGTGGTCCTTGTTCAAATCATTAAAAAAAAATAATAATAGAAACTGAACTGCAATAAAAAATACTTTAAACAAAAGAACACACTTCCAAGTAAACATGATATTCTCGAAATCGTTATATTCCGTAAAAATCTCGTCGTAAATTAACTAAGCAATGTATTTTCGCTTAAATTACGCGAATGACTTTTGACCCAAAGAGGAGACAAGTTTCAACTGGTGCCAGTAGATAGCAAAAGTACACACTGTTAATTATACAAAAAAGCTGTTCTCTTAGAGATACTGATTACGTACTTTCTGCCTTCGACCCCCGTACAGTTGCCCCACGATGCTTCGGTACAATGACAGTCAAGAACTTCGAACCAGAAAACTAAGTGGCGAATTATGTGAAGAAGTGGGCACCGCTGAATTTGGAAAAGAAACGATATAAAATGTATTATCACATAATGGACAATCATCTGGGGATGAGCATACCAAAAGAGTCCGACTTCCCTGCAATGATCACGCATAAAACTTGGCAGTGAACAATCAAAAATAGAAACATTTTTGCCCGACTTTGTTGGACTTTGAGATGGAATATATAGGGTGAAAATGTATTTCATTATCTACGTCCAGAATAGAATAGCGAAATCGAAGACTGCAAGGAGGAAACGCTTTTGGAACCCGAAATTCAATATACTGCAAACGTGCACAACTCACACAAATAAGAGGCTCCGGGTTCTAATTAAGCTAGAGGCAAGGCTTTGTAACGTGGAAAAGGTGTAACAGATATCATATATACGAAACATATAAACTGAATCTTGAATTAAACAAGCCACTGTAGAAAGCATATTGTAAAGGGAACAACAGAATATATCTTCACAATTCAGAAGCAGGTGACAAGCAATAGGAGACGAAACACTGGCAAATGAGCAACAATTTTTAAGATTACAGAGATATTAAGAGGGAATCATATATTGTATATACTGAAGACGCCGAAATATATATACGAGTATGTACTGACGACGAGTAGGAATATCCACTTACGGAGCTCGGCGAAATATGTAATAGATGAAAACACAGAATTACACTGTATAAAGGCAAAAGCGTCACAATAAATTGCAACAACTGCTGATTGGTGCAACTCAGTTCGTATTCGGGACAATTTTAGGCACTCAACAATGCACCACTACAGAACTCCCTAGCAGGCAATATGTGGCTTTATTCCCTTCCCTCCACGGACTCACAAAAGTGCCGAACCGAGAATTTGTTTCTTCTTACAAATTTATTTGGATAGAATGGCGCGAAGATTTGTTACCGATCAAGATATTTTTAACATGATTATCAGTGACGATGTTTTGCCTAATAGAGGCCGATGAAGAAAATGATGAAGCTATTATTGGCGAAGTAGAAGATGGCTTGGCATCTGACAGTTTTGACTCCGAAGATGAGATTTTATTAGCATAGCGTCCTCAACATTCAGATAAACACTAAAGAACATTTCAATGGTTTAAAAGGCAATTTCAGCCTCATAGATCTATATCTATTCATCTTCCAGAAGATTGTACAGGTAAAGTTAACAGGGTTCATCAACTTGAGGCTGTTTAAACACCATACGCACATCTTCTTGCAATATTTCACTGCTGACTTGATAGAGAAGGCGGTTATACATTCGTCGCAGTATTATTATCTACTTTGGAAGCTGCAGCCAGTGATTAACAGCATACGAGACAAATGTTTGAAAACCAACAGAAACATGTTCAAAGAATTTTCAATTGACGAGCAAATGATATCGCTTTTAGGTCTATGTGCTGTTCTTCAATATGCTAAAAACAAACCTCGTCCGGTGGGATTTAAGAATTTTGTGCTAACGTCATCCCGCGGTATGTTATTAGATTCCGAAATCTATCAAGGTGCAACAACGCCTCTTAAAGACAGAAGTCTCGGTTTATGACAGGCAGTTGTTCTACGGCTAACCCAAACATTGCCAAACAACTCTTGTGTCTAGTTTGATAGATATTTTAGAACACTTCCCCTTCTTCACAAGCAAAAAATCATATCTATGCCACAGCAACTCTAAGGAATAATCGCCAGAATAGCTTTACTTTTATCGAAGATTCCAAAATGAAAAGGGGCGAGTTTGCAGAAATTTACATAAATGATAGTTCTCTGTGTGTAGTGAAGTGAAAGGACAAGAAAAGCGTGTTCAAGTTTTACTGGGACAAAACGGCCAAAGCCCGAATTGACGTTTCTTGCCCCGTTTGCGTTTCATCTTATATTCCAGGTATTGCTGTGGTTGATACTTGTGACCAGTATATTGAGTGCTATCGGACGTGGATAAAAATAATAAAATGGACTGTGAAAACCATTCTTCACATGTTCGACTTAGGTTGGAAGAGGGTGAATATTTATTGGGTGGTGTGGGCAAGAACAAACCAAACCGAAGCGGAGTCAAAATCAGAAGGGGGGGGGGCGAAATAAAAGTAAAGGAAAACAGTTTCTTCAATACCTGGACAAGATAAGCGTTTTGATGGCTTCAATCACTGGCCAGTTGTTGGGACACTAAAACCACCACTGAAATGTCAGGCGCAATACACGGGAAGCAAAGAGTGATTCTTTTCGAAGTTCTTTTTTGCAGGGGGGACTTTATGAGAGTTCATGCCTGCGTCTTGCCAAAATGATCTGTTCTTTTATTTCAACATTATTTGGCATTTCTTCACGAGAAGACTTAGCCCGTCAAAATGCCTGCAAAATATTCAGCTGTATTACGAAAAACGACATTCTACGGACGTTTAGAGTAACTAATCGGAAATCGGATCGGAAACATAGTTGCGGTAGAGAAGATTTTACACGTTGACCGGGATAATGTTGACCGATTCTGAACCGTCCTCAACAGCTTGGCTTGTCGGATCTTAGTTAAAAAGAAAACAAAATTCAATTCATCATGCAAGAACTGAAGCCAAGCGATCTTCCAAACCGTCTCCGTTCTAGGCGTGGGCTTTTCAAAATCTTTTTTTAGCGATGGGGCCCATTTCTGACTTAATGGCTACGTTAGCATGCAAAATAGCCACATTTGGGCTGCAGAGCTACACTTCTTCTTATCCTTTTATTAACCCTTTCCTCGTTATACGAACTTATGCGTAACGAGTTTCCCATTTTTACTGCGCCGCTGCTGCTCTGCTTATAGGGTTGGCTAATGTCGCAGACCGCAGAACGCGTCTACATAATGCTCGGTCCTGGATCGCTTCAGTGGTTAGCCCCAGGCGTTGTTGCGCATTTGCCATCTGAGAAATCCAGGAATTCTTTTTCCGACCTCGTTTTCTTACAGTTGGAGTGACCGTAGTTGATAGTGCCTTTTTATGCGGATTTTCCGCAGATCATCTTTGAACGCTGCAGAGCTACACTATCGGACAAAATAAAGTGCAAAAGCAACTGATTAATCCTGTTAAGTCCTGTAAGTTTAAAGCAAAGGGCATTTATGCCTCAATTATTATGTGCTGACATCATACACATGTGTGTTCACAGTTTTGTAAAAAATAAATGTTAATTGCTTTTGTTTACTTGCTATCAGTTGTGGAAAATCTGCAGCAGTTGTATTTATGTCTGTCTTTTGTGTGCGGTGTGCTGGAATATTTCCAAAAGTTTTAAAATTCTCAGAACAGATCTTTACAATCAACAAAAAACTAAAAGGAAGCAGCATTAAATTAGAATTTAGAATTTCATTTTCAGCCCTAAGTTTTGTTTTATTAGGTTAAGGCTTTGGTATGACATCGCTAACACCTGAAGTAAAGGAACTGCTGGTTTTGGACCGTCAAAGTGTCCATAAACTTACAGAAAAATATGGAATATCAATCTGTGGAGCGAGGAAGATCTGCCTTAACTTCGAACAAAGAGGAACAGTTGCCAGTTATAAAAGTTCTTGCGCAAGGAATAGAAAGACTACTGTAACTGTTGACCGGAGAATAAAAATTGAGGCCATGAGAAATCCGTTATCTTCGGCCAGGAGTATCAAGGAAGACCAGAAATTGAATATCACACCAAGGACGGTACAAAAGCGAATCCAGGACAGCGGCTTAAAAAACTTTTTTGCGAAGAAAATGCCTATGCTTCGTTTAATTAACATCAAAAAACGCCTCACCTTCGCAGGAAAATTTTTACTAAAGCCGCCACCATTCTGGCAAAATGTAGTTTGGTCCGACGAGTCCAAATTTGAATTGAAAAACTCTAAAACAAGAAAGCGAATTTGGTGCAGACCATGCGAAGGGCTAAGCCAAAGGTGCATTCAAAAAAGCGTGAAATACGGGGCAGGGTCGGTAATGGTCTGGGGATGTTTCTCCTTTAGCAGCGTTGGAAATCTTGTCAAAATGACGGGTCCAACGTACGTCAACATTATTAGGGAAAATTTAGCTTCTTCTGCTTCTAAAATGTCAATAATAACAACCCAAACCATACGCGCAAAGCTGCTAAGGAGTTTTTTTGAACCCAATTGAGCACCTGTGGTCCATTTTGGATGACAGAATTCCACTGGATAAGCGTCGGAATTTAACATCTTTTTGGGAAATTCTTCAAAATGAATGGGAGAATATTACAGGGGACATGTTAAAGAATCTGGAGTCCAGCATGCCCAAGCGTCTTGCGGCAGTGATACAAAATAAAGGAGAAGCCACTAGTTAAGTGTTTTTTCGTTTCTGAAGCTGAATTTTGAGAATTTGATTTGTTTTTGTTACTTTTTTTTGAATTTGCACTTTGTTTTGTCCTCTTACATGAATTTTTGAATTTTCTTTTTTTTAATATTGCTGTATCTTTTATTTTTCAAATGAATTTTAAAAATAATTTAAATAGTTCAACAGTTATGAATAACAAAGTTTCGAAAAAAAAAAATAAAAAAAAAATTAGCGTTGTAACGCTTTTACAACAAAGAAATGTTTCTGAGTTTACTTTTGCACTTTATTTTGTCCGACAGTGTATATGAAAAACTTCAAGAGCATATGATATACATAATCCGACAAATATATCTGAACCGCAATGCAGTAGCGACGACACTTTCTCCCTACAATGTACTGACCAAATCAGTGTTGGTAAAACGATCCTTGACATTACATCTAACGCAGTCAGATGGGATAATAAAATAATATCGTCCCCAAGTTCACAAAAATCCTGCTTCCAGTCATTCTCACTCATATAACCCATATTTTTAATTCAATACTCACAACTTTAAACTTCCCTGAAAGTTGGAAAAGTGGTGCCAATTCCAAAATCTCCATCGCGCCCAGAAACTGAATGTCGACCAATTGCCATACTTCCATTTCTGAGCAAAGTCTTTGAGACTATCGTAAGTAAACAAGTCAAACATTATTTAAACGATAAACAGCTTATTACAAACTGTCAGTCGGGTTTCCGTGCTAAGCGTAGCAACACAGCTTTACTGAAGGTTTGCGAAGATATGCGTAAGAGCTTAGACCACAAAATGCTAGCACTAATTGTGTTTTTAGACTTTTCTAACGCATTTGATTGTGTTGACCATAAAATACTAGTTATGAAACTTCGGACCCAATTTTTGTTCGACCGGTCTCTATGTAATTTGGTGTCGTCATATCTAAGTAATTGGTCACAGTATGTGTGTCATGAGAAATAGCGTTCATCTTGTGTTTTTGTTCCATCAGGTGTTCCCCAAGGATCCGTTTTAGGACCCCTACTCTTTATATGTTATATAAACGACTTAGCCGTGCGTCTTGTGATTTGTAAACGTCATTTATATGCAGATGATGTGCAGATTTATTCTGTTTTTCCCAAATCTCAAATTCAGCAAGCGATAATTAATCTAAACGACCAATTAGCAACAATTTATAAGTGGTCATTTGAAAATAAACTCAGTCTTAATCCAACAAAGACTAAAGCAATGATCATTATTGCTAGCCGAGTTAAAGTAGCGTTTTCTTGATTTAAAGCAATTAAGATGTTCTACCATGGAATGGTCAATGGAAGAAACGGTGTTGGTACGAGTATAGCGGATCTTCTAAGCAATATCGTTGGTATTCTGAAAATAAGTGACCGCTTAATTAATGTAAAACTCGTCATACACAATGAAACGTGCAACATTGTTAGCGCGTACGCCGCACAAAATGGATGCGACCAATCGGAAAAAGATAAATTTTGGTCAGAGTTCGGTAATTTGCTTAGAAATATACCTATCGATGAGATGCTCTTCGTAGGCGGAGATTTAAATGGCCACGTCGGAGAAACTAATGTTGATTATGAGGACTGCCACAGAGGTAAAGGCTTTGCAACCAGAAATTCAGCTGGCGAAGACATCCTTGTAGCGTGTAGGGCTTACGGCTTAACCGTCTTAAATACAATGTTTATTAAACATCAACGACATCTTATCACTTATAGCAGCGGAGGCCACGAAACGGAAATGGATTATCACCTCTGCAAAATGTCGATGAGAAACGGTGTTAAGGACTTTGAAGTAATACTTGGAGAATCGCTGGTAAGGCAACACCGTCTGCTCATTACAGAATTTTTCATAGCGAGACCACCGAAAACACGGTCATCGTTTGGAAAGCCAAAAATCCGGTGGTATAATCTATCGAAGGAACGAGGCGCAAGATTTATCGCACTGGCTAAAGAAGCACTTCGAAATATAGGAAATTTGTGACTGGTGGCTTGAAGGAAATGCTTAACAAACAGTTTCCACGTGATATCGTGCCGACAGCTGGTCTATTCGAGGAGGAAGTTTCGGACTTTTCAATCGAAGAAATAAGTATAGCAATTGGAAAAATGAAGCGGGAGAAAGTGGCGGGACCAGACAGCATTCAATCAGAGTTTTGGTCGAAGATGAAGGGGATCGGCAGCGTTTGGCTATCGAAACTTTTAAATAAATTAAAATGTGGACAACCTATGCCGAATCAATGGAGAAGTAGCTTCTTTGTTCCATTATACAAAGGAAAAGGCGACACTCGAGAATGCAACAACTACCGTTCAATCAAACTTATGTCACACACAATAAAAATCGTCGAAAGAGTCTTAAACGAACGAACGTCTTCGGCAAATAATAAAGCTCGATAATAGTCAGTGTGGATTTGTGGATGGAAGATCGACGGTGGACACTATCCAAAGCCTACGAATAATAATGGAAAAGCACCGAGATTTGTCTAAGGATTTACACATGGTATTTATCGACCTCATATGGGCCGCGCAGAAGTATCAAAACGTACCGGAAATGTATGTTAGAATAATACAAGACATGTACGGAAACGTGAAAACTGCGGTTAAAAGCTCTGCTGGACTAACGAGAAAATTTCCAGTTAACGTCGGAGTGCATCAAGGAAGCGTACTTAGCCCTTTCCTCTTTAACGTAGTATTCGACTATTTTTTAAAAGACTGCATGCGCGACGCAAATGTAACGCCAATTCTCTTCGCTGACGACGCAGTTATACTTAGCGATAACGACGAAGATTTACAGAACGCCTTAGATTCATGGAGAAATGCGCTAGAGAGAAACGGGTTTAAAATAAGTCGTTCAAAGACGGAGCATTTGACGTGCCCATTTGCGCATCCGTTGCGACCTGTTCCGGATGTAATGTTAGACGAAATAGTTCTTCCGAAAAGCACTATCTTTAAGTACTTAGGATCAATCGTTAACATGGAAGCGAAATGTGACGACGACGTAAACCACAGAGTGAGTGTGGGATGAATGCAATGGCGGGAAAATTCGGGAATCTTTTGCGACCGAAAATTTCCACTTAAATTAATGGGGAAACTCTACACCACGGTTGTTAGACCAGCTCTTATATACGGTTCACAGTGCTGGACAATGTACGAAGCGTATAAAAACAAAATGACGGCAGCGGAAATGAAAATGTTAAGGATGTCTAGTGGAGTCACTAAACGCGATTGCATTAGATCTACGCGTATAAGAGGAAGTCTACATACGAGTATAAAGAATTCGGTAACCGAACGGCTTGAGGCGAATAGAATAAGCTAGTATTGCCACGTTCAAAGAAGATCTGCGGAAAATCCGGTTAAAAAGGCACTATCAACTACGGTCACTCCAACTGTAAGAAAACGTGGTCGGAAAAAGAATTCCTGGATTTCTCAGATGGCAAATGCGCAACAACGTCTGGGCCTTACCACTGAAGCGATCCAGGACCGAGCATTATGTAGACGCGTTTTGCGGTCTGCGACATAAGCCAACCCCATAAGCGGAGCAATTCCATCGACGAATTGATGAAATATCGAACTATCCTATCAGTACACAAAATTTTAACAACAAACGTACCGGAATATCTATTTGAAAAAATTCATTTTCCGCGTAATGTTAGATTGTTGCAATTGATCTAGACAATTTTTTGTTAACTCGATTCGCCTTTGGAATAGTCTACCCATAGATATAAAGAGCACGACGAACAGAACCGTTTCTTCATTGTGCTAATAATTCCTAATAGATTTGCCTACTTTCCTACCTCTTATTTTCCTTATGTTCCTTTTTATTGGTACTTTCTTTTCCTTATATCTTTCTTTTATTTAAACTTAACTCCTTAAACTTAACTAAACTAAAATTAAAGTAATGTATAAAAGCTTGTTCTATTTTTTAAAAGATGTGTTTTGTACACAAGTCTCCAGTGAACAATTAATTCAATATTAATAATAAACTAAACTAAACTAAACAGAATTTAATTATCGGATGTTTTTTAATTATTAAAAAAAGTACATCAAAAATAATCACGAAAATGAAATCGTTACGAATGTCAACTCATGTAACAAATGTGACCTCATAAGAAGTACTTGCAAACTTTAAGCTGAAAGTATCAGATGCTTTTGCCATGTTCAAGGAATATCTTCAGAAAATCCGGTTCAAAAACATCAAAAAAGGTGATCCAAAATGGAGCGCCCTATAGAATTGTTCAAAGTCTTAAGATACAGTCAACTCCCGGCGTGGCGGCAGTGCAGGTGCATGTTGTACATGTCAACGGTAAACATTTTATTAGCAAAATAAAATTAAACTGATCAAGCAGCCAGCGCCTTGATCAAATGACTGAAAAAAAACTGATCAGAACAGGCAGTGGACTTTGGTAATACTCGTAAAAAATTAAATTAATTCGAAAGATCCAATTCCAGGGAAATCTGTTTGAATGATAAAGTAACCACTAGCGGCGTTACTGTGATGAATCAATTTCTCAGTTATGAGCTTGTTTAATTGATGACATGCAATTTTATTAGAAACTAGTGTAGAAAGTGCATGCACATTAATAAAAACAATATTTACTGAGCTTCTCATTAAAATAAGAGGGAAACTCGAACCATGAAAACTGAAGAAAAGGGGACCAAAAAGACTGGCAAATCCACCGTATCTTCGGAAGCTCAAGAGTTTTGAAATTCGTAGAAAATGGCGACTTTGTCTGCGACGATGCCATAGTTTTGGAAATACAATAAATAAATTTCCATCCCTTCCAGTTCAGCAATTAGCAAGTCTATAAGGGGATCTTACTAATTATTCACAATTATCACTCTTTGTTTATTCTTACACGAGACACATCTCTCGTTCATGACGCACATGCGGAAGAAGAACTCCTGACAAATGGAATGCATAAAACTCCACATCAAACTGTATAAGGAAGTGCCTGTATTTCAAAAAGTCTACCCTTTAATTTATAAAAATATTTGCCTACGTACGGTTCGCACTTTAGAGTGAATCCAAAAAATAAACAAACATCACATTAAAATTCAACAACCTTTTCATTTAACTGACATTCAAACAAGTCAATATGTATCGACCCAATTAGACACTGACATTCTCATAAAAAAAAAAAAAAACATAATCGCATGATCTTTCACCACACCTCTAACGTTCTAAGGTTGTCTGGCAATTGCATTAAGATACTTTACACAATTGCTTATAAAAAAAAAACGTATTGACATACATTTTCCGAAAACTGTTAAATATTGCAAAATTAGAAATAAAAAATTAACAGCACTGACCTCTAAAACACAATCTCCAGCCTTCAATCCACTGTACTTAGCCGGTGTGTTTAAATCCACTGCACTAACCTGTAATAGCGGTTACACTTTAATAATTTCTGCTTCATAAAGCAAAATTGTTAAAACTATCTACCCATGGATATGGATCCCATTTGCTGCGGGTCAAATGAAATCCCAATGAACCGTTCGATGACCTCGGTATCTGTAGCAGACGCAACGACGGATTATAATGATCATTCGATGAAGTACTACTCTTACGACTATTACAACTGAAACTACTGATTTCGTTACCAAAAGTCGCTGTACTCGTATAACTTCCCGTCGATTGGCGACGATCGTAGAATATTTCACTTTCCACTTTCCGCTTATACATCACTGTGTGTACTTAATCGAACAAGTCTACAATTGAACTGGTAGCCCAATACAGGTGCTAACGTTTTCTTTTCGATTTTTCAAAATTTCGATCGATTTACCTCGTTATCGCTGAGTTGGAGATACATATTATTCCGGAGATGAAGCTTTCGCAGCTTAACTGACCTTCACCCAAATTATGTTACTTGAGATCGAGACAAAAGACAAGACAAAGGAGAGAGAAAAATTGTGAGCTGCTTTTGCCTAGATAGTCGTACAGCTGCTGCCAAGATAGATATTGCTTCAGACTTTGTAGATCGCTTTGGTGAGGTACGAGTAACCAACTAATTGTTGGGTATTTTGTTGGTACATTACTGTAGCTGTGTAAGGTGATTGTCGTTTTGGCGAAAAAAAAAAACAAAACTCGTTTACAGGGTGATCATAAAGGTATTCGGTATTATTTTGTTGTTTATAAAATTTACTTCTGATGCAAGATAATTTGTTGTTTCATTTGTCTGACAATGGATTCGCAGAAACACAACAAAAATATGTTTAGAAGCATCCACTTATTTTACAAGAGCCCTTTTATTGCATAGTTGGAAGAATAATTGGGAAGAGTTTACAGATATTTATGTTACTTACTTGAATGACTCTAGAAATCGAGGTGGAACTGGCCCACAACCAATAAACTTATCCAATTAGTTTAGTGTTCGTGCAACTGCCTGCAGTTACATCTATACATCATATTTATGGCGTGGAGTCCATTTAATGAGGAAAAGAGCGAAGACTTTGAGCCGGAGTGTTGTTCTAGGTGAACTCGTCCTTGGCTATGTTACTCCAGTTACGTACTACAAGACAATTGCAGTTCTGCCATTCTGTGTGCGACGGGACAGCGGATGAATTCCCCAGATGGAACCAACGGTGAAGTAAAATCCCGGAACAAGTTAGTCCTTATATGGGCTACTCCGATGTATTTGGAGGTCAGGCGGGTAAGAAATTACGAGACTAATTAGGGTCCTGGAAGGAGATGGTGGCGGATGAGCCTTTATTGGACCAACGGCAGCTCTTACATCCCCAAACAAGTTACTGGCCTTGGTCTGACCGACCCCTGGTCGGAGCCGTGCAACAATTGAACTTTCCGTGGAAAAAATTCGAATGTTCCGAAACACAAACAAACCTCAGATACGGATGGATCTACTGTGGATAACTCATGCAAACGCATAAAGAACGCCGATCTTCGGATATGCACGTCCCTTAACAGATGACGTGCAGCCGAATAACTAGTGGAGGCAATTGACTTCTGCAAATCAGACATTTCCGCTGTCCAAAAAATGCAATGGGATAGGTCGGGCAAAAAGTGGCAGAAGCACGGCCTATTTGGATGCGGATTTGTTGTTGCATGCGGACTTATGTAAGAAGTCCTACCACCTGAAGCCTACGCCAACATCGTGATTGGTACATATCAGTATGGCTTCAGGTCAAGATAATCAACATCCTTACTTACTTTAAGTGGCGCTACAGTCCCGGGTGAACCTGGGCCTCTGTCAACAAGTGTCTCCAGCCAGCTCGATCCCTGGCTAGCTGTCTCCAGTTTCACACGCTAAGTTGGCTGAGGTCCCCTTCCACTTGCGTGCGCTACCTGAGTCTTGGCCTTCCTCTACTGCGCTGTCCTCGGGAGCGGATTCGAAGACTTTTCGGACCGGAGCATTGGTGTCCATACGCTCTACATGACCCAGCCATCTCAGTCTTTGGATCTTCACTCTTCTGGTTAGGTCGATGTCGCTGTATAGTCCTTAGAGTTCATTGTTGAATCTCCTCCTCCATTCACCTTCAATGCAGATGGAACCGAAGATAGCCCGAAGAATTTCAACCAAATATTCCCACTACAACAGATCTTTGGCGAAAACCTATGAGCTTCCGATTGAAACTCACCACCTATTTATCGATTTTAAGACCAGAATGACGATGGAGAAGTTACGCTGCTCCATCAAGTAGAGGTAGTCTAGGACTTTGTCTACTTTGCCCCGCTATGAATTCAGACAACGACACCAGTTCTGCGATCAAACGAAGAATAGCTCTTGCAAATCGCTGCTTCCTTTGGTTAAGAAGAGTTGGCTAGCAAAGCTCTCGAACAACAAAAGTTACTCTACATAAGTGATTACTAATCCCAGTCCTGCTTTATGGCGTAAAGGCACAGACTTTATCAAAAATGGTTTAAAATTCGTTGATTGATTTTCGTTCCCGTCTGCATTGGCTGTGAGTGAAGGAGGAGATACAACGACGAATTGTAGGTAAATGATGAGCGGTTTTCTGACTAGATCAATGTCGTCGTATAGTTCGCATATTGAAGGCTTTATAGTGATCAAGAGAACCACAACTTTCTTTGTTTAGCACGGTTATGCGGTGCAGGTTGGCGTAACTCTTAAGATTTTCATTAGGAAATGAAGCAGTTAATAAATGGTTTATCAATAAGAACATAACAGTTTTGTATTTAAAAAATAAAATCACTGTGTGAGATATCGCATGAGGGTGAAATTTATTCCAGGTGTAGAAAACATGCCAAGTTTACGTATGGAATTCGATGTCGTTCGAGCACTTTTCAGCGATCGATGTTTTGGCGCCATTTTTTCAACACTCTTCCACACATATCGGCCGGAACGTTGACAATTTCGCTTCCGAAATTATTTTTTAGCTCATGTAACATCGTTGGAAGCACATATCGCTGATGTCAAGTTTATGCAATTTTGACTAAAAAATTCTTCAAACAAAACTTGATAGCGTACTCTATTGACTGTAGCATGGCGATCATTTTCATCGACAAAAAAAATACAATCCAATCATATTTCTGTCGTAAAATCCACACTACATAGTCACTTTCTGTGGATAACATGGAGTCTCTTGAAGCACATGTATCCATTAAGCCATATTTTGCACATTGACAAAGCCATTAAGCCAATAAACGAGCCCCTCGGGTGAAGATGATTTTTCGATTAAATTCAAAATTTTCGTCAAACTTCTGCAGAACCCAATACTCCTCGCCTTCAACTTGAGACTAGCTTCTAACATAATCTGATCCAAACCAGATCACAACCGTCTTATGGTATATTTATGAGGCTGCTAGTAAGCTAAACAACGCAAGGCCCTGTAGCTCGTATATTTCATTGGTTTGGGTGACAAATAATACCGAAATCTTGGCGAACAGCCTCTATATCAAAATTCAGAAAAGAGCTTCAGAGCCATAGGTTTGTCAGTTAACTCGTATTTAGTGACTGTCAGCTCTGCGTCAGCTCAGCGCTGGAGCTCTAGGCGTGAACACCAATCCCCCCTTAACTGAGATTTTCTCTTTGCGAGAAGAAGGAATCTGATCTGGGTCTGCGAGGATCTTGGAGATGGGGATATCACCGAGAAGGGTGCCTTTAATCGAATGACCCTAATTATGTTGTCTTTTGTAATACACTTTCATGAAAAATGTATGTAATTGCTGTTTTGACCAGACACCAAAGAACGATCTGTCTCCTTTATGCCTATCTCCGGTCTAGACACACCGATGGATTTCTTTACCTTCAATATCATGAGCTGCATAGAGCGGGGAGTTGACGACCTTGCAGCCGTTTGTATTTAATAATAACAAACCGCCTAATGTCATGACACCAGATCGCCTTGTTGTGAATCCGGGGGTTAGTAGGGGAAAGTGGTCACCCTTCGTACATGAGGCACATTCGTACCGTAAGCTTTAAAGAAAAAATCAACGGAGCACAAACACGTGTTTGTTTGTGTGCATAGGCATACAAGGCGCCATGTTGCTCAACGAACTTCGAGCCAATCGCGCCGCAGTGTGAGAGCTGACAAGACGTAACGTATTTCCGAGTAAGTAATGCAAGGATGATTGTCCTATAGAAAAGCTGCGATGAAATACAACATTAAAACATCAACTTTGCAGAGTAGAGTAAAGAAACTGAGAGATGGCGTTAGCAAAGAAAGACTGGTACGTACTTTTCATTCCAAATTCACAAGCTTGCAAGTCTTTTCCTTGGAAGAAGAGGAGCGTTTAAGTGACTACATTATTAATTGCTGCAAGATGCATTATGGGCTCACGACGGTACAAATTCGGAAACTTGCTTATGAATATGCAAGAGCATTGAATTTAAAGTATCCAGCGAAATGGGATGAAAATCAAATGGCTGGCTTATAGTGGATGCGTAAATGCAGGGAGCAAAATTCAAATCTCAGTTTGCGAAAGCCAGAAAACACTAGCGCTGCACGATCATTCGCTTTTAATAAAACTGCGGTTAAAGAGTTCTATAATAGTTTGGCCGAAGTCTTGCAGCGACATAATTTTACAGCCGACAGAATATTTAACTTTGATGAGTCCGGTGTATCTATTTTCTTAGACACTCCTAAAGTTTTGGCTCCTAAATCACAGAAACAAGTCGGGCAAATAGTTTCAGCCGAGAGGGGCGAACTTGTTACTTTTGGTGCTATTATTTCTGCAAGCGGAAATACTATCCCACCGCTATTTGAATTTCCACGTGTGCACTACAAAGACCATTTTCTTGAAGGTGCACCTAAAGGAAGCATCGGGCTGCAAATACTCGTAGGAGTGGCTGGATAAATACTGATAAATTTGTATCAGTATTGAAACATATCCAAAATTACACACTGAGCTCTAAAGATCATCCGATTTTATTATTATGTGACAATCATGAAAGCCACATCAGCTTACAAGCTATAACGTACGCTCGAGATAATGGAATAACTTTTGTGTCTTTTCCCCCACACACAAGCCATCGTTTGCAACCGCTAGATGTTGGAGTTTTTGGGCCGTTTAAGTCAAAATTAAAAATAGCGTTTGATAATTGGCATATGACGAGTCCAGGAAAAACGGTCACCATTTATAATATTCCAAAACTCGTAAAGCTTGAGTACCTAGAATCCTTTTCAGCGAAAAACATAACGAGTGGATTTTCTAAGCCGGGTATTTGGCCTTTTAATGAAATGGCATTTAGTGATGAGGAATTTGCCCTAAATATACCTCATGCTTCAAATATTCAACGAAACCCGGATCCGTTATTGTCTTCCAATTCTGCTCATGAGCTTTTACCAACTTCTTTGCTTCCAACGATTCAAGAAATAATTATCCCTGAAACTTGCACACCATCTACTCAGACACAACTCGTAAATCACAGATACACCGGAAAAAAATGAAATCGAAGAAAGATTCAGACAGAAAGAAAGGAAAAAGCAGAACAGGAACGAAAAGCCAGGGCTAAAAATATTAAACGTAATTTTCCGGAACTTAATTCAATTCATAAGAAAAAGAAATATAAAAAAGTAGAAAGCGATGAGGATTCAGAGAAATCTGAAGGATCGAAAATAAGCTTGCGGGAAAGCTCTACATCTCCATTTGATGTCAAAACCGATGAAGATGCTTATGATTCCAATACCAACACAAAAGTTGATGTGACACCGGAGAATATCAAAGATAATGGTTTTATTTTAATTAAGTTTGAAAACAAAACTTCTATTGTATATGACGTTGGAAGAGCTCTCAGCCACTATTCTCCAACAGAGCTGAAAGTGTCTTACCTTAGAAAGAAACCGGGGTCATTAATGTCGTTTGTTTGTCGTCTTGTTGACGTAGAAGACATTCACACCTTATATATTATTGATGTCGCGATGATCCTTCCTGATCCTGAACCAAGGCCACATTGCACAGCTAGGAAATCAAGACTTTATACGTTTGGGATTGATTTTAATAATTTTAATGTCCAATGAATGACCCCACAGGTGGGGTGCATTCGTACAAATACCTCACCCTAGAAAAATTACTATAACTCTTTAACCTTAAGACATACTCGTTTCAAAACTTTTTTGTAATAAACTTAGATATACTCGTATTTATTACACATAGGTACATTAACTAGGTACTGGAGTGAGTTAGTCGTTAAAATAATAGCAAAAATGCAAAAAGCGTACGAAGGGTAACCACTTTCCCCTACACTGAAATTTAAAAGTTAAACGTTGATCTTCAAATGCCCGGCTGCCCGCTGCCCAATGTAAAATTGGGAAAACCGATCAAGTAAACGCACAATTTGTCTTTTCCCTGTTGGGGAATTAATGTAATAAACGAATGGGATACAGGGTATGCCGTAAGAAATACGAGTGGATGCAACAAATTCTCTTTAAAATTTTAATTTTATTGTATTTCGGCAAACGGAAGGCCTACAATTCCGCGTTGTCGAAAACGGTAGCTTTAAGGGATCGCGCATTTTAACAAACTAACCGCCTCACGTATGGTAAAATTTGAAAAAAAACGGGAAGAAGGCTTACCGCTCTCATATCACTCACTCTCACACCCATTCACACATGAACACATGCACATAGAGTTCTGCCAATTCAGCTATTAGAGCAAAGGGAATCACATCCAGAGCTCTAACAGCTAATCGCACCTGCCGATGTTTGTGGGTCATTTTTGTGGGTCGTGTTTGTTTTGCCGTCTAAGTGATTGTTTTGGTTCGAGCCAAGCCTCTGACCAAAAAATAAAGCTAAAACGTTGAGAGCTACCATTTGAGACCGCCGAGTAGGTAGGAAAACTATTTAAAAAACACATTAGGAGTATCTACTACATGATGGGGGCTCTAAGCCTTCTTGCAGACATAGGGGCAGAAAATGGCGGCGGGGAATTGTGGGCTTTCCTTTACTATTGATTAAAGTTTTGTTCTTTTTAGGGATAGGGCATTCTTACAAATCTTCTTTTCTCTTGGCAAACAATTCGTGTAGGTTGGGCGTTCTGCCATTGTTGGGTATATCAACATCTCGGGGCACCAACGGTGGCAGACCGTCCGTCCGCTAGGGTCTCTAGGCCATCCGCCAGGCTCTATCCTATGTAGAGATTCGGTATTCGGCCTAATTCTGGGTACTATTCGGCCCAATACCGAATATCAATTCATGAACAAAAAGACTACACGTGCGTCAATAATATATCTATTATATTCATATTGTTGGTGACAAACGATTGCACTTCTCCTCATAAATAATGCCAGCTTCCGAAAGTGAGAGACTACACTGTATAAATACTGATAAATGTTTAACTAAACTAAAACTCCTCGCTTGGAAGTGCTAACTTACCGATTTGGTAATACAATGTGATGCAATCAATAAACAATGAACAGGCTGTTTTCTTTCGTCGAAACGGGGTACTTCATTTTGCTAAGTACTTAAATATACTGCACACAATTGATGCAGTATTCTGCGACGCTTCCTGGGAAAGTGCTGTCGATGCTGTACAATAGACTAGTTCTTAACCTAGAGCTCTGTTCCGACAGAAACAAGAGTGGTTTCATACATAGTATGTATTTATTATGTCAAAATAATCTCCCATCGGCTCGGTGACTCAAATGCAGTAATATACATTTTACTATAAATACGAGTATCTATAAAGAATGCAGAATACAATCCACTTATCCATCATCAGTATTTTATAACTCTTCTGCCACATTGGTACCTACTGGCATGTTAATGATTGGTTATCGCGGACAACTGAAAACACTGTTGTTCGCATAAAAAGCTATCTACCTCAACAAACACTCATTCAGAGTAAGTACGAGCTCTAACCAAAAATTACAGAGCAGAACAACGTGCATTTAGTTAACACACCCATCTGATGGCAGTGTAAATACAAGGGAAAATCAATGAATATTTACTTTGAAAGCTTACTTGGGCACTTAAGCCATAGCAATCACCACCTACGTGACGAATGGGAAACGTTGTCATCCCGTATGTTGAATGACCCAGTAAATGCATTGATGAGCAGTCAGTCCAGCAGTCCCTCAATCTATCAGCCCAACACACAATTTACATATGCATCAGTCAACTGGGTGAGCACAATTGGACAATCAACAATTTTGAGAATAAATGACACTTTGTGGTCCGGTCCAGGGTTGGCGTAAGGTAAACCTGAACACTAGCTCCATTGTGGAGTGCAATTTATGCCAGTGACTGTATTTAAAATGTTTGCCTTCCACTTGAAGTTTTAATTTCCTGACTGCCTTTTATGTGTAAATCCTTCATTTTTGGGCTTAGAGAGTTAATTAATTAAATTTCGAACCAGCAGAGTCGTCAATGGCGACATGTTAATGGAAGCGAGGTAGTTGCCTTTCTTTGGACCAGTAATTGCATCACAGAAGGATACAATGCAATTCCATTCACTCATGCTAGTACTCGTAGGTGAATTCTTAAAGTCTTGAGCACCTAGAGCCTTTTATTCGATTTTGTGAGTAAGTGAAGTACACAGCGGGGAACAGTCGACCAGTTGAATGAGCTCACGTATAGAACTCCCGATCTATAGGAGTACATTTTCATATGATCATCATTGCCGTCGTAGTATGGCAATCCGTTTGGCAATGGCGCTGATTCTGGTGCCGTATTTGATTTCTGCATAATTTAACAGTCAAACATTCGAGTAGGGTGGTGCTCCACGAATATTCGACTATACGAATGCACGAGTACTCATTCGCATATCCTGGATCCGTGTTTGAATTGTGTTCTCACCTTAGTGCAAACAACGTATGCAGATTGAGACCGCGATTGGGAACAATGAGTTTGAATGTTTGGGCATTCGAAATAATTCGACAGGTACCAGTGGATACAGCGGGACTGGCACTTACCACTTGCCAGCAATGCAGTATTCATGAGAGTGAATAAACCAGTGATTCTGCAACGAAACAAATCTCTGAAAAGTCAATTGGAATCAGAATCCACAGTGAAAGTGTTTGGCGTTATTCAATTTTCAGTATTTCAGTTTGATGCCTTGAGAAATGTGTTGAACTTTCATTTATGATTCTGTTTCGGATATGTATCGCATAAACGGATTCGACTGTTCGGTATGATGATTTAGTGTTTAATGACTTTTGAAGGAATCTGTGTATTCGTATAGCATTCGTCGGACTGCGTTTGTTTTCAACTTTGAATCTCATGTAACGAGGTGGTATTGGAACTGAATGGGTCTGAGTTTTGGTTTTGAGAGCGGATCAATGGGATTTGAGTGTGAATTTAGTCGCAAGTTTGTTTGGAATGGGTATTGTATTGATTTGGTGACGTTTTAAGTTGGTTTGGTTGCGTGCTTGTTTCGTGACTTGCTGTGAATGCGCTGCTACTGCAAAACAGGTTATGGTGCCTTGAAGTCCGTTCATATTTAGGCAGACATGCCAAATTTCAGTGCTATAGTGTCTTTAGTTTTATTTTGACAGCTGATTGATGTTGACGTGTTTGGCATCATGTTGAGTATGGACAAAAACGATTTTCGTTCTCTCATAAAACATTATTTTTGAGAGGCAAAACCGCGAAGGAAACAAAAGAAAAGTTGGATAAATATTATGGTGCTAATGCTCCGTTTCGAGAGTTTCGTGGTGGCCGCAACTCCACTACCGATCAAGTCCGCAGCGGCAGGCCCTCCGATGCGGTTACAGAGGACAATGTCAAAAACTTCATGAAATGGTGTGGGCTTACCGGAAAGTGAAGGTGCGCGAGCTAGCAGATCCCACAAAGATTAGTACTGAACGCTCACGCTATATTTTGGGCAATATTCTGCATGTGAAAAAGTTATCCTGCCGCTGGGTGCCGCGCTTGCTCACTCCTGACTAAAACCACGCACGCGAGAGCACTTCGAAAGAGTGTTTGGACTTGCTGATGCAGAATCGGGCGGACTTTTGGCATCGATTGGTAACTGTTGATGAAACCTGGATCCACTATTACACACCAGAGAACAGAATGTGTGCCCGGCCATGGACTGAAGCTGGCACGAGTGCTCCGAAGCGGCCGAGGGAGGCTCAATGGGTCGGAAAGGTTATGGCGTCGGTTTTCTGGGATTGTCGTGGCATACTCTTCGTGGACTACCTCGAAAAAGGAAAAACCATCAACAGCGAGTATTACTTACTTACTTACTTTAGGTGGCGCTACAGTCCGGGGTTGACCAGGGCCTCAGTCAACAAGCTTCTCCAGCCAGCTCGATCCCTGGCTAGCTGCCTCCAGTTTCGTACGCTAAGTTGGCTGAGGTCCTCTTCCACTTGCGTGCGCCACCTGAGTCTTGGTCTTCCTCTACTGCGCTGTCCCTCGGGGGCGGATTCGAAGACTTTTTGGACCGGAGCATTGGTGTCCATGCGCTCTACATGACCCAGCCATCTCAGTCCTTGGATCTTCACTCTTCTGGCTAGGTCCATGTCGCTGTACAGTCCATACAGTTCGTCGTTGTATCTCCTCCTCCTCTCACCGTCAATGCAGACGGGACCGAAGATCGCCCGAAAAATTTCTCTCGAAGCAACCAAGAACACCCTCATCCATTTTTGATAATGTCCATGCCTCTGCGCCATAGAGCAGGACCGGGATTATAAAGGGTGACTTTTGTTGTCCGAGAGAGGGCTTTGCTACTCAATTGCCTTCTTAACCCAAAGAAACAGCGGTTGGCAAGAGTTATTCTTCGCTTGATCTCAGCGCTGGTGTCGTTGTCTGTATTTATAGTGGAGCCTAGGTAGACAAAGTCCTTAACTATCTCAAAGTTATATCTGCCGAGGGTGACGTTCTGTCCGAGACGTCGATGTTGGTTGTCCTTTTTGCTTGACAGCATATACTTGGTCTTGCCCTCATTGACCGCTAAAACCATTTTCGCCGCTTCCGTGTCACTACTCGCGAAAGCGCCACTGAAATCACGCTGCTTTCTCCCGATTATGTCAATATCGTCGGCGTATGCGAGTAGTTGGACGGACTTTTGAAAGATAGTGCCTCTTGTGTTTGCTCGTGAGTTTTGCACTATTCTTTCAAGTACGATGTTGAAAAAATCGCACGACAGCGCATCGCCTTCTCTAAATCCTTTCTGGACATCAAAGGTCTCGGTGAGATCTTTACCGACCTTAATGGAGCAGCGTGCATTCTCCATCGTCATCCTGCACAGACGGACGAGTTTTGCAGGGATGCCGAAAGTAGACATTGCTCTATATAGATCGTCTCTATATATGCTGTCATACGCGGCCTTAAAATCGATGAATAGGTGGTGGGTATCGATCTGAAGCTCATGGGTCTTCTCCAAGATCTGCCGTAGTGTGACTATTTGGTCGATGGTGGACTTTCCTGGCCTGAAGCCACACTGATATGGACCTATCAGGTTGTTGACAAACGGCTTCAGGCGTTCACACAATACGGCGGATAAGATCTTATATCCGATGTTAAGGAGACTGATGCCTCTGTAGTTGGCGCAGTTCAGAGGGTCTCCTTTCTTGAGAATTGGACAAACAATGCTGAGGTTCCATTCATCGGGCATACTTTCGTCCGACCATACTCGTATTTTGCAGATGAGTATTACTGTGCATTAGTGGAGCGATTGAAGGCCGAAATCGCTGCAAAACGACCTCACATGAAGCGAAAAAAAAATTTGTTTTTGCAAGACAATGCGCCGGCGCATAAGAGCATCGCAACCACGGCTAAGATCAATGACTTACGGCTCCAATTGCTGTCGCATCCACCGTATTCGACCGATTTGGCTCCATCGGACTATTATCTCTTCCCAACCTCAAAAGATGGCTCATCAATAAAAAATTCAGCTCACGCGAGGAAATCGACGCCACGGAGGAGTTTTTTGCAGACCTTGCGGAAAATAACTTTTCGGACAGGATAAAGAAGTTAGAAAATCGCTGGAATAATTGTATGAAGCTAAAAGGGGACTATATTGAATAAAAAAAAAGAGCATTTAAAAAAAATTTGTTTTTCATTGCTAAGGAGGTTACTTTTCACCCCTTTAGACTGAGACTATGTGTGAATTGGAGAAATTTCAATAATTATTAGAAAAATGATAAAAGATTTCTGAGGGCAGTTTCCTGAGTTCGATATTCGACCTGAAAGCAATGGGCAGATTGTTCCATAAACTGACGGCATGAATGAAAAATTGTCTTCGCGAAGCTCAGCAGGTAGCTTAAGCGTCCTCAATGAGTGGTAGCGTGCGGAAGGAGTTGATGCAAGTTTTTCAAATAAATATGATGGCTGTTTCTTGTATATCAAATTGCCGATATAAATACAGCATTTATACTTAAAAAAAGGTGTCAAGAGAGCATCCCAAAATTTTACGAGAATGGGAAGATAAGTGGTGGAAATTGCGGAGGTTACAGACAAACCGAGCAATAGAATTAAAAGCCACATTGAGCTTTCGGGATGAGATCGAATCCATATCCGAGAACAGTTCGCATCCATTAGTTAAAATTGGCACTAGGAGAAACCTGGCTAACTTCATCTTAATTGCAATTAGAAGAAAGTGGCGACTAACTGAAAGGCCGCGTAAAGAAGCATATATCTTAGATACAGAGCTATTAATATGATCACCCCAAGATAAATTGCTACTGAAGATTAGATCTAGGTTTTTCACGTTGGATACTAATTCTACTTGGATTCCATTCAGGAAAATAGGGTGGATATCATCGAGATGGGGTACATGTTTAAATATGGGAACTGCCTTTGTTTTGGTGGGGTTCAACATCAGGTAATTTTGTAAAGCCCAATTGGTGATTGCAGATGAGTCGTCATTAATTTTGGAAATGGCATCCTCGACAAGTCCTAAAGGAAAGCTATAATACAACTGAACGTCATCGGCATATATATGAAAATTACAATGGGACAATACAGACGCAAATCCTTAATAAACATGGAAAAAAGAAGAGGACCAACAATTGATCCCTAGGGGACTCCAATATTCACAGGACGGAAAGATGACAACTGACGATTGAAATAGACGGCTTGTTTACGATTGGTGAGATAGGACAGAATAAATTTATTGCTCGAGTTTGAAAAATTAAAAAACGTTGCAAGTTTACTACATAAAATTGACGGGATAACTGAGTCAAAAGCTTTGGAGAAATCCAAGAGCGTTACTATTGATAATTTGTCCTCATCGATAGCTTGTCGAACATCATCAGATACTTTTAATAATGCAGTAATACAACTGTGTCCGGATCTAAAGCCCGACTGAAACGGGCATATAAGCTTGTTAATTTCAATATATTCTTTGATTTGATTACTTATTAATGATATAATGGATAAAAATGGAAGGACTGCAATAGGCCGGTATTCATTCGCCTTTTCCTGAATAGGAATAGGAATGATTTTGGTAGTTCTCCATTGAGTTGGATAGTTGGTTGTCATAATAATGTAATTAAAAATGTGGGTTATGTGGGAGAGAATAAAAGGTAGAATTATTTTTATAAGGTCAGGGTGGATATCATCTAAGCCAATTCATTTTGACTTTATAGCAAAAACAGCTTTGCCAACGGTTATAGGATCTACGACAAATAAAGTAAAAGATCCTTCCAATGAATTCATGGATAGACGGTGTGGGGGTATTTATTTGATTAGAGTCAGCATTAGAAAATTGTTTGTTTAATTCCTTTACGTTCACATCACCGTTGAGTACCACATGACTTCTTACTCAAACCAATCCGACGCATTTTATTACACAAAAACTTTGAGGCCTTATTGAAGCTAAACTGATTTGAGAAATGGTTGAATTTAGCAGGTCTTATCTTCTGTGTCACCTGGTTCCTAAGCAGTTTGAAATTGTTCAACATATCAATACACCTATACCTTTTCCACCGTCGATAGTAAAAGTCTCTTAGAGCCATGATACTGCGGATGGAATTGGACATCCAGGGTTGGTCTCTGGGCCTAAAACGATGAGTTTTTAATGGAGCAATTTTTCAAAAAAATAATGAATATTGGAGTTTAGAATGCTTACATGTTCATTCGTGTCAGGAACCATGTATATTGAGTGCCAATTTCAGTTACTAAAAAGTTTCGAAAATTAAAATATTGAAAGGATTGGTTTGGAGAAGAGTCGGTATTCAAATCCAGAGTACAGAAAACTAGATCGTTGTACGAAAACGCTGGAGCAGACCGTTGTTGATAATATTTCAACAGATTTTTATTACTAACAATAATAACATCTAGCAGAGACGGTGTTTTATTGGGGCAAAATGGGTGGCATCGGAAGTGTTTACAAAAAACATACTAAGAGCTTTCAGGGCGTCCTTCAGACGATTACTACATGGACTGAGTAAATTAATATTAAAGTCCCCACACACTACGAAGTTTGGAGAAAGGTAATTACATTGTTCAATTACTTCAGTGAGTCCTTGAAATGTAAATTACAGATCCACCTCCCGTTCGGCCATGACCCTGCAGAGTAAATAAATCATCGCCCATACCAGGATGCATCCAAGTTTCAGAGATGCAAATAGCGTCAATCAAGCTGTTCTCAAATACAAATCTGAACTCCATCAATTTTATTCACCAGGCTTTGTGCATTAATATGACAAATGCAAGGCGGCTTATTAAGACCGCTTATTGTCCACATCCGTATCTTGTAATTTAGCCACGAAAAACTGGATGGTCATTAACGGCCTCACCTACCACATATTCGAAGAAGAATGGTCCGATGGTGCCTTCAGCCCGAAATTCCAACGAAATAATGGCATATTTAGGTGTTATTTGTTTCTTACCAATTATCCGCGGATTTTCTGAATCCTAAATGCTGAAATGCTGACGGTTATCGAAGCTATCAAGATAAAGATGAACCTCATTGCTGAAGATGATATAAAGCAAAAATCGGTTGTGTTTTGTAAGGTGTGGCACCGTCTTGTTGAAACCACATGTCTTCCACATTATCTTCGATATGAGTTCAAAGAGATTTTGTTAATATTTGGCTATTGCAATAGGAATTAACGGTTACGGTTACACCTTCCGTATTTTCGAAAAAGTATGGACCAACGACCACTGGACCAAATTGCACACCGCATACAGTGAATTTTTGTTGATGCAATGGTCTTGAATGAGTTGAACTCATAACAAGCACCATAATATGCCCTAATACAAGCCCAAATGCTGTGCTCGCCATGACATCGATAGATTTGGATCTTTTTCAACACTTCCACTAAACAAAATAAAAAACACTGTGGCGCTGGCAGCCCGGTATGGGCCATGGCCTAGCTTCTTGACACTCATTTGTGTTGCTCATGTTGTCATTTTAGTCACATCTGAGCGGGGCCTACGGTTTATCGCCGAGTCCGAACGGCACTCCTTAGAAGCTTTTTCGTAGGCAATTTTACTTTCGGGAGTTTGCCATTGCCCGCCGAAAGGGTGATGGCGATTTGAAAAATTGTTGGTGACCCAGCCAGGAATCGAACCCAGACTGTCTGCGTGATAACACTTCCACTATTGGCAGCCAAATTTTCTGTGGAGCGTATATTTTAATGGAGTAGCCCTATTCTCAGAGCGAGTCTCTTCGAAATATTTTTACATTTTTACCTTTTTTGATTTTAGTGCGGGCGAAAGCCCCATTTATTGGGCTAAATACAAACTATTGTATAAACCAACTAAAACTAAACTAAAACTTAAATTTGGAACTAAGGTCGGTTGGAGTGGTGAATGAGATCGGATTTGAGGCAGAGAGTGGTGCGATTAAAGTCAAAGACTATAGGGTTTGAATTGATTGTTGGTAGCATACGGGAGATTGGTTCGTTCGCGCCATAGGAGGTGTGGTGGATTGGTAATAAGAAGAGACCAGGGGTACGTAGATTACGAGGGTTAGTGTTGAGGAAGATAGAGTTCGGAAGGGACGCGCAATCAATGTGACCTGAGAGGAGTCGGTGAATGAAGAGAAAGTCGGTTGCATCTCTGCGTTCTTCAAGGGTGCTTAAATTAATGAGGTTAAGACGGTTTTGATACGGGGGCCGGATAAACGGATCGTTCCAGGGTATTCCTCGAAGAGTAAATCGAAGAAAAGGGCGCTGGATGTTTTCATTTACCGAGATATGAACTCGATGATATGGGGACCATACTTGACTGGCGTATTCTAAGACGCGGCGGACAAAGGAAATATAGAGGGACCTGGTCACGTAAGGGTTGGTGACTTCTTTAAATCACTGTTTTACGAAACCTAGTACCGAGTTGGCTTTAAGAATTATCTCATCTATAGTATATGTAACCGGAAGTTGAGCTCCCTATTACACAAAGTGATAGAGATTGAACGGAGGAGATAAGTTGGTTGTGGAGAAGATAGAGTCGGAAAGGAGATTGGTGCCGCATATGTGAAAAAATGATAAACTGACATTTGGCGATATTAAGTTCTAAACAATTTTTGAGGCACCAGGTCGAGAAACTATCAAAGTCCTCTTCAAGGAGGAATTAGTCATGGGGTGAGGAAATGGTTTTGAAAAATTTGGTATCGTCGTCTTAAAGGGAGACAGACGAATCTTTGATGATGCAGTCGAGATCGTTTATAGTTAAAATAAAAAGAATAGGACCTAAATGGCTGCCCTTTGGAATTCCAGAGGTGGCCAAAAAAGAAGCCGAATGGTCTGACCTAAAACGAACCCTGTAAAAACTATTTTCTAGGTAAGAGGATATCCATTTTAACAATATGGTATACGCAAAGAGATAACGACTATAATCTGCTCGTAATGTGCGAAAGGTGCCTACTGCAAAAACACTGTTTTTCTAGTGATTTCACAAATTATGCGGGATTTAAAATTAAGCGATTGTTGAACGATCCGTATTGTAAAAAGGCAAACCTTAACCTTAATAAAAAGTTGAAAGAATTAAAAAGGAATATAATGTGAGACCAACACTTACATATGGCGCACTAACATGGTGGAAGGCAACAAGGCAGCTGCGTTCCGTTCCACACCTACAGCACATTGGAAACAGTGCAATACGACTCACTAATTTGGGTCACTTCAATAGCAGTAGCTTCTGATACGGCACAATCCTAGCGGAGCTACTGCCAGGCAATCCAATTCGACTTCGACATTCGAATGATATAATAAATCCAGAGAGGGAGGACAAGAAAATGCAGTAATCAGGATAAATGAAATTGCAATTTTCACAGATTAGCTTGCAAAAAGAGGAGGGCTATTCAATAATAGTGAGATTGCCAACATCAATCCACTCCTCTGCATAGTAAGGGGCACTATCGAGGAAAAAACCATAAAGACTGCCAGCATAAGGTGGTCGAATCTTGAAGGACATATGGTATTTAAGACTGTATGGCCCCTTCTTGATGGTAAAAGATCTAGAAAGCTGATTAAACTGAACAGGGATAAGCTTAGGACTTTAATAGGAATTCTGGTAGGACACTGTCTCCTGCTGAAACACACAAAGAGACTCAAAATGACAGATACAGACATCTGTAGATTCTGTGGCAATCTCCAAGTTGTTGACGACATAACACACATATTGTGTGAATGTGAGACAATATCGTTTAGACTAAGGAAAATACTTGTTTGAAAATCTAGAGGAAATAAACGGCATGAATTTCAAAGGCCTTCTTGGCTTTTGTCAAGAAATTTGATGTTTTACCAGGAAGTTTGTTTAGGTTTTTCTTGCCGTTTGAAGTTAAATACAACTGGTCCCGCAGGGATCGCGATGAACCCGTTTTTGTGCTTAGTGCTGTATGACACATGAAATCTCAGATGATAGTTCTGTTTGACGTACATACTTTATGTGATTGAAACAGAGATGTTAAGTCTGGTCCTCGAACTATCTTAATCTTGACCACTGTACCGAACTCAGTAACATTCTCACAGGCTGCTTCGACGTTTTGTGTTGATTGACTTTTTGTCTAAACCGTAGTCTTAATTCAATTTTGCTTATGTTGTTCCCAATACCCAAGAAATGGCCAAAAATTCAAATCTTGTGTTAATTTTAGAAAGATTGGCAAAAAAATGGAAACTGATTTTGAAGGGTAAGCATAACAATTGAAGCTCTCAAATGAGACTTAGTAGCATTAAGATGCCCAATTATGGTTGCCAACTAACTACATATCCGCTTTATGTCTTCTTACTCACCATTGACTTCGTTAAATACGTCACTTGACTGTCGCTAATTCAATTTGAATTCAAAAGTATGCCATGCGACGTCCAAAATTATGCAACACAAATATACGAGACCGAGCTTTTTTAAGCTCGGCTTAAAAGTAGCCTCCAATCCATAAGCCACAAGGAAAACCCCAACTAGTCTGGCTTGCCGTAAGCACATCCACTCAGTAAAAAAAAAAACTCAGTTCCATTTCACTCATGTCAGTGGGCTAAACCAAATCGAGACTAATGCTCAATCTACACTCCAAAGATACGAATAATCTCTGAAAGACCTATCAGCACCTTCCACCGGTATCCATTGGATCAGATGAGTTTCTGAAGTCTTGAGGCTCGGGTGCAGCGGCATACTTTAGTATCTACTGTACATACTCGTAACTAATTTTATTCGTATTGCTACTTGAACAAAGTCTATGTACTCTGTACTGTCGGATGTAATAATTCACGCAACGACCGGACGGGCTTGAGGCGGAATTACGAGTAAAAAACCTTGTGAAGCGGGATTACACAGATGACGGTAGTGTGGTTGCGACTTGCGACTTGCGGCTTGCGGGCGTGTTATTCAGGTTATTGCTAGCGGTAGTTATGAAATAACGAGATACGAATACACCGTCTCCGGGGCACAGCTGCCGTTGCCATAGTTTTGGTCTCAGCACTCAGTCTCAGTCTAAGACGACAGCTGAAATCATAAGTCGGTCCCCTGGTTTGGTTCGTTTGTGTCCGCATGCCGAACTGGACGTGGAATTGAGATACGTTTTCTTCTTGTTGTTTTTGTCTACTTGTACTTGTTTGTCTGTCGAGTGATGCAATCGACTCGGAGTTATAACTGAAATCGAAAGCTGTCTTCGTGTTGGTTATATGTATTTGTATTGTTTTGTGTGCGGATTTTGCATTTAAACTGAAAACTAGTCACAACAGTTGTTTGCTGTTACTTAAAACGGTAATCCGTTGTTTGTAAAATTTTGCGAGTGTAATTTTGTGAATCTAATTTCGTGAGTGTCGGGTGATTATTGCCGCACCCACAGCGTTATCGTAGCTTGTGTTGGCGGGGTCAATTTTCAAGTCAGAGGTGAAGATCCTTTTAAATTGGTTGCACAAGAGTGAGGAGGATTAACTACGAAAGTCATTGGAGCTGATTTTAAAGGCGGTAAGTGCCTATTAATAATTTTGAGAGTTTAATATGAACAAATAGTGTTTTATCTGGTTGTTCACCTGCGAATTCATATGACTGACACTGAAATGATTGTGATTAGTTCCGCAAAGTGAAGGGTACTACTGAACGAGTTTTATTTTTAGCGACAATCGATAGTTGAATTCTGTTGGGAAATATAGATTTCTTGCATCGTCTATGAGCAATTTGTTTGTAGAGCTTATTGTCAATTAAAGAAGTGATTGTCAATTGGAAGGATCTTCTGAGCGGAACATTCCTCATAATATTGCCTAGGTTGGGATAGACAATAGGGACATTAGCCAAAGAATTTGAAAATTTTCAACTTAAGCAATACATAGGTATTCCCTCCATCATGGGAAATGAATTGCCAAGACAAAAGGCCTGTTACAAAATTATCTGGGTATTGCCTGGCGGATGAATAGAAAATCAGTTCGAATACAGAGGGATACATGACGCATTGTTCAGAAAATTCTTGGATTACCCAACCGATCCGAGTTATTTGTTTTAGCATTGCTATGTTTGCCCAACCACATATGTATCTTTGACATGCTATCTTACATTGCCATTAAATCTTAGAGGCGTAGTGTGATATTGGTGAAAGGTACAGCGTTGTGGTTACATCGATTTTTCTCCTCTCGGCGTTTTGGAAATGGAAATTAAAACTGAGTAACGAATTTGCATAACATTTTGTGTTCGGATTGAGATTAATGACACAAAAACATTGGTTATGTTGAAAAAGTGTCAGGTGTCGAGAAACCGTAGACGAATTACGACCGTTCTAACTGGGAATACACTGAAATCAGAGATTTACTAGTTGTAAAGGAGAAACTAATAATCAGAGTGCTAACAGAAATAAACTATATTTCGACTGGATCCGTCCACGGCATTTTAACCAATTTGAAATGTATGGCTAGAAAGCTGGTGCCAAAGGAGTTGAATTTCCTGTAAAAGACGTGAAAAAAGCGTATGGACATTGCAAAAGAGCCATAATGAACAAAAGTATCATAACTGTTGACGGGACGTTGGCTTATAAATTCTGCACGCAGACCAGACATAAAGAATTTGAACGGAGGGCTCTACATTTTTAGTCAAAAAAAAATCACTTTTAATTGATTTCAATGGTTTTGTGCATCATGAATTTTTATTCGTACACCGTCAAACTGTCAGCAAGGATCATCATTTGGGTGTTATGAGACGATTGCGTGAAAAAATTCGCCAAAAAAGGCCTGTGTTGCGGGAAGACAACTTGTGGATTTTGCATAACAATAACTCTTCATCTTACGATGCATTGATTATGTGAGAATTTGTTGGCAACAACAGCATAACTTTCATCAAATTACCGACTTGAATGAATTCAGAAAAAATGAACTATTAGGAATACACTTAACAGGCAAATGTCTACCACGTACTACTTTCGGCCCAGCTTTTAGGTTACATTTCCAGACTGTCTGAACTAGAAACTGAACAAATCAACATTTGCGAAGGATTCACACCTATGGTACACAGATTGATCCAAACAAATTAAGGAGTTGGACCCGGAGTATACGGACCTCGCACTAAAACATCCCTACACCCCAGAATGGATACAAGCAGCTCCATATTTTGGGCTCAAATCAGAGCTCTGCATTCGAAGGAATCTAAACAAATCTAGAACAAACAAAAATATTTACATTCTCTCCGAGTGCTGAGCGGCCCTACTTGCAATTAACACTTTTGAAATAACATCGAAACTGGTCTGGGATTGCCTCCAACTTTTGGCCATTACAAACAAAGTATATCTGATTTGGGTGCCATGCCAGGTCATAGCGGTTATGAAGGAAATGAAAAAAACTAGCCAAAAAAGGATCCGCATCTTCATTCATGATGCCTAGACCATTTTGTGGGATACTAATAAACACTATCGAAAGAAGTTTAGAAATCTGGTTAGGGGAAAAAAAAGTTCCATTTCGTGAGGGAAACCGAAGGAAACAGGCTAGCCAAAAACTGTATACCAAACAGTTCCCACAGAAAAACGAAACAACTACTACCATTAAGCAGATTCAACCGATCATAGGTTTTGTTACAGGGCATTGCAGTGTCAAAAAACACCTGACTACTATGGTTATAGCACAAGATACCTGCAGATTGTTCAACAAGGACGCAGAAGTAGCAGAATGTGAATGTGATGGTTTAATCAAATCATGTCAAAGTTACCTAGGTAAATTCTACATTGAAGCAGCGGACATAGCAGCTCACCGAAAGAGTTAACCGCCTCTCTCACGGATTGCAGTATGCAGTATGCACTTATGGCTGCTATTCAATCTACGACCTCCCTCTACAATCTAATCAAATCCTAAATGATCTGGAGCTATGACTCTCTTTAAGTACGCGGTTTGTCATCCGAAAAGAGTTAATGGAGAAATCTTTTATTACCCTGAAGATCTGACGAACATCGAGTACTAGAGATTTTTCGAGAACTGCATCAGATACGTTGCAGTCAATAGGGAATGCTTCGATGGCCACAATATTGATTTGGATGTATAAACTTGTATTTATCATTTTAAAAACAAATTCAAGGAACTTTTCAAAAAGCTGGTATCCAGCCTAATCAATGTGATATGGTACCTGCTTTGAATTAAAGTTCAGTCTTCCAGGATAATCGTCGTTTTTTGTCTTTTGTAATATCTCTATCTAAATTTGTTTTCCCTCTTGTACCTGCTGGTCCTTTTTTTGATGTTAGCATTTCTTCTTCGGAATAAGTGATCCAAAATCCAGTTAACAAATCGGCGACATCTGTGATGGTCCGAAGGCCTCAATTGTCGTCTAATTTAGATTTTATAGGCGTGCAAAAGAAGATCAACTTCGGCGAAAAATTGAGGTGGCTGGCTGGTTTTGAACACTTTCGCTCACAGTAGTGATGTTTTGGCGTGTACGAAACGCTTAGGTGAAGGTCAAAGTTAGACGGGAAAGTTCGATGGGTTGGGGGTGTTTAAACATTTCTTGCGAAATCAATTGAGGTGGGAGCACCTGCTGGTCTCATCCGATGTAGAGTTGCAACAAGTACTGGGTGCTGAGACGCTAAGATCAGTAAGACGTTTCAGATGGGCATCGACTAATACCAAGGGTTGTATGATCCGGACAGAGTCATATCTCCCGATGCATATTGAGATGAAGACATCGTATGCTCGCCATAGTGGTATTTTGCCCCGCCGCATGTGATGAACCACGCTGCAACAGCGTTACCAAATTTTCGAAATTCGGTTCAAAAATTATGGTTCTGTGCGCTAAAGTTAATGAGCATTAGCACTATATTACACCCGACGTAATAGAGTATCTTACACTAATATTCGCTGCATTTTTAACCATTTTGCACAACATTTTCTTTGGAAGCTGCAGTGGCACCGAGGTGCATAAGAAGAGTGCGTACTGATGAGAAAATTGTATCCTTTCAGGACAATGTTAATGTCCATTATGTCGTTCACAACAGATCGACAAATGTACGCAAGGATCTTGGTTTGAAAGCTTATAAGGTCCAGCTCGTCCAAAAAGTGAAGACGAATGACCATTGTTGCATTTGGAGCAAAACAATGATATTTCACATGAGATCATCAAAACGCCTTTACATCCCGAAAAATACACCGTCTGGTGCGGTCTGTGGGCTAGACA
This sequence comes from Volucella inflata, assembly GCA_928272305.1. NCBI lineage: Eukaryota > Metazoa > Arthropoda > Insecta > Diptera > Syrphidae > Volucella > Volucella inflata. Next base: position 142,845,577 of record OV743716.1, on the reverse strand, counting down.
ATAATTTTATTTTCGTTATGAATCTAATAAACGTGTTTCGCTCAAGGGTATTTGCTATAGAGCCATGATTAATGACTTCTTCGATCGCTCATTGAATGGCATGAATGTGGAAGAGACAATTTTTCACAGGGTGGCGCCGCGTGCCATACAGCAAACGAAACAATCGAATTGACCTGTATATTGGACTCCAAGATCTTGTGATTTGACGTCTCTTGGTTTTTTTCTTCGACTATTGAATGAAATATAATTTCTTTCGCTCAAAATCAAAGTTGGTACTGATTTTAAAAAAAACACCCTTAAACAGGTAATTATCTAGCACTTGCATCTGTAAAGAGTGTAGTCGATTTAAACTGTCTCTCACTGTAAATACTCGTAGCTTTCGATCAATACAAAAACTGATTTTAACTACTCAATTTTAATTCTAGATTACTTACGACATTCTTCCCACGATTAATCGTCAAAATAAGTGACTACTTGCCTTGAACCGTAATTAAGATGAAAAAGCTTCATGGAAGCCCTTTGTTAACTCATTGAATTGACCTTGATGTTGCTTCTTAAAAAAAAAAATTAAATTCTAAAACACCTTCACTTCTCTCAACGCCAACATTGAAAACAACAAAGACCTACTCAAGGCTAGACTAATCCCAGGCAAAACCAAGCTAACAAAGCGATTTTCGCCACTGTTATTACGAGAAGAACGGAAACAAAAAGTACGTTGGTCTCTTCTGCGGTAACCCTACCCAAAGTTTGCTATTAAATTAAATTTTAATTAAACTGTCTTACGGAAACGGCTTCGCTTGCTGGCCTTCAAAATCCGAAAACAAAAAAATAAATGGTTATCCAAATTCCATTAACTATAATTACATACCCACATGTTTGCCAACTGTTAATGGATGTTTTAATTTTAATTTTGGAATTTTTTTTAACCATGTTATTAAAAATTGTTTCCTTAGTTGTATCTTACCATGAACTTGAAAAACCAAAGAAGAGAAAAAATTGGAGCAAAACAAAGCTTCGCCACATAAGTAGTACCAGTAGGCACCGGTAACTGTACGTAACTGTGTTTTTCTATGAAGGGCTGTTTAAGATAAAAATTAATCTTACCACTGCAATCCCAAAAATAAAGCTTTCAAATTGAGAATTCAACAAAAAAAAAAAAAAAAAAAAACAAACACAAACTTTAATCAAACATCAAACAGCTACCTTTCACTTCATGTGCATTTAGCTTTGTATCTTTTCTGTGAAATCTCCCCTTCATAGTGGTTGAAGTGCTTGTGCACAAAAAACCAGGCATTCGTACTCCTCCTATGAGTATCTGTTCTTCTGGCATTGCAACATTTTCTCTTTTTCTATTTTTCTGTTTTTGGTTAAGGAAAATAAATTATGTTATATTTCAATGAAAAGGATTTATGAAGGATTTTCATGAAAGACTTTGTACGTACGAAGAGTACATGATAGTCCGTAGAAAGACCGTGTTATCCTTGTGTATGGTTTACCTTGAATCTTGTATGCTTTCATTGCCTTTAGTTAGATTCATACAAGGCTGACTTGAAAAGTGTAATAAAATTCAATTAGATCCTTAATGTGGTGAATCATCTCAAGGTATTATTGTTTTCATTACCTGTGAAACGTCTTTTGGTTCTTGAAGGTCCTTCTTTATATTTCGCTTATAAAACCGGTCAATAAGTACCACCATGGATAGAACTAGATATAAACCATAGAATGGATCAGTGTATAGGGCTCTCACTTATACAAATATCATAATTTGCATCAGGTTCAGAGTGTATTTAGGCATTTTTATCTGGTTGTCGCGTTGATTTCATTTATCAAGCCAGTATGGGACGGCTGGCCGGGAAAATGACCTTGACTTGACGAATCAGATGAAAAATTAAATAAGTCCGGATGTCTTCAAAAATGCGGGTTATGGTGATGCATTTCCTTATGCACAGTGTGGCAAATAATATCCCGAACACGAGTTATGTCTCAGCAATCAAGAGCGCCATCTAAAATGTTTTTTCAAATATGCGCTTTGAAGCTTGAACCTTCCTCTACAATCTGCCAAAATTTCATGGCATTTGGTTGACATTTAACAATTATAAAAATTATTTTTCCAGGAAACCTTTTCAATTGATTTTTAAATTTGAAGAAGGCACAGAGAGCCGTCATTAAATTCCACCCAAAACTTGGTGAAAATGCATTAAAAAGTTTGTATAGAATAGTTGCTTTCGAGTGGCTTTGACGTTTGTTTTTGGAAGACAGAGAGACACCGGCAGATGAAAAACACACAGAGAGGCAGATTTCAGGTCGGATGCCTCAAATGATCCAAAAAGTCTGGATTTTGTTACAGAAGACAGCAATGCTTCACTGAGAATGATGGCAGAGTCCAAAAAAAATAAGGGTCTGTGCAAAACTAGTTCCTCACACATTGAACTGAGTGATGATCAACAATTGATGAGAGTCTGTCATTCCAAACACGTCATTGCGGCCTCAAGAAATGTTCTAAACTTGTCCTGGGTTATGAAACATGTTGTTTCCAATACGATCCAGAAACAACGTGCGGAATAAAAGTCAGAAAATTCACCACAAGCTATCATCTTGAAGTTTGGAAGCGATTGATAACCAGAATCTATCGTATTCGACCCCAATATCGTGATCCAAAAAGTTGGTCTCTGTTGCACGATAATGCACTGAGTCACAAAGTGTCTGTGTTAAATCACCCGCCATATTCACCCGAATATCGCACAGTGCGGCTTCTCTTTGTATTGAATTGGAATGAGAACACTTCGATTTAAAACGCCGACAAATAAACAGTAGTCGTATTTTAATTATATTTTCTCGTACTAGTCCGTCATATTATTTACCACACTGTGCCACACTCAATGTAACGCGGAAAGCGAGAGAAGGAGCGAATTTCGCGCGCGAAAAGGGGAGTAGCAAGAATGGAGAGTAGACATTTACATCAAGTATTACATATTAGTAATGTTTATGCTAAACCATTGCTTAAATGTTTCGGGTGAATCAGTATAAATTGGGAGTTGTTACTGTAAGGGAGTATATAGTGGCTTCTTTGGCCGTAGTGCCTTAGTTTCCAAAAATTTCAACATATGCCGGATCCCATATTAAGGTAAGATTATTAGTGGTGTTAAGATTATTTCTAATGTTATTCAAGGAGGGGCACTTATAAAGGCCATTGCGCAGCCCATTTAAACTGATAAGATTGCCAGTAAATATTACAGTCTCTTCAGGCCGATCTTATACGATGTATATGGAATTGCCATTCTTTAATGAGACTAAGTAAGGGTCTTGTAAAAGAGATGGTGACATAACCAACGGCGGCTCTCACATAACCAAACGGACTACTGTCTTCGTACGTACTAGGGGTATCAACAGGCCCTGAATTTTTTGGGGTTCTCCCGCCTGAGTAACAGCCCATCCTTGTAAAAATACGAAAGTTCCCAAACACAAATAAGGCTCGGATTGCGATAAATGTATCTCCTGTTGAGAATCCATGCAAACGAATTAAGGACAACGAACTTCGGATATGCACGTGGAATGTTAGGTCCGACTGCTGCAAAGTTTCAGTTCCATCAATTGGGTTGACGGTTTGTTAATCAGGAGTAAGCAAAGTTCCTTTGTGGATATCAAGATTTGAAAACCATTTACTAGCCACGATGATAAAACAACCCGCAACAAAGCAAAGACTTCTTCATTGGCTTGCTTAGCAAGCTTAAAGCTCAACATTTTGCCCTCCCATCGCACCCAATTTCTTTGTCACACTGTTTTTAGCATTGATGCTCGTCTAAGAGCATCTATGATCTAATCCTTTGGAATCTCTTGCTATACGTAAAGTAGTGAAACTCTGACCTAATTGAACCTACGAGCATATGAAAAAACTACGTTGAGAGTAGTCAAAAATTAAGTTTGTGGCCTGAGGTATCTATTCCAACTTTCTCCAACACTTTTTCTCAGCTCACTTGACATTTTAAGGTCACCTTTCCTCATTACTCAACACGTAACAAAAAAAAAAAACCACTGTGGAGCTAGCAGCCCGCTATGGACCATGGCCTAGCTTCTTGACACTCATTTGTGTTGCTCATGTTGTCATTTTTGTCACATCTGAGCGGGGCCTACGGTTTATCGCCGAGTCCGAACGGCACTCCTTAGAAGCTTTTTCGTAGGCAATTTTACTTTCGGGAGTTTGCCATTGCCCGCCGAAACGGTGATGGCGATTTGAAAAATTGTTGGTGACCCAGCCAGAAATCGAACCCAGACTGTCTGCGTGATAGTCCAATGAGCTAACTATCGCGCCATCGCCATCGCTCAACACGTAACACAGCATTAAAGTGAAAGGCGTTCTAGCCAAGTACAAGAAAATCCCTTAGGAACCAAACCCGGACTTAGGACAAAGCCAGCCTTCTCACAAAAACATTCAATGACGCATGATTCTGCTTTGGATTGGAGTTCTAGCCGCTTGAAATTGTTCATCATTTATTTAAATTTGTTATATGTACCTACATATGAGTTCAAGTATTACGTTACGTTACTTCAGAAAAGAGAAGTGCATGCACATGTCCGTGAAGGATGTAAATCACAACTCTGTACTTTCAGTATCGGTTTCATTGTTGGTCCATACACCCTTGTATCCCATTCAGTTTCCGGGATTTTTTCTTCAACTTCAAAACATCAAAAACCCAACTTACTTTGTCAAGTATAGTAACAGATACACAAGGGGAGAAAAAACAAACTGCAAAAGCACCTGCACCTCAGATTACATCAAATGTGAAGAAAAATAAATAAAAAAAAAAAAAACTTGTTCCGACATCGTTGCCTAATAATGACCGCATACTCGTAGATGCTTGCCGTCTAAACCTGTTCCAAGATACAACGTGTACGTGCTTTGTCTGGCGCACAATAATATCCCCTCATACCTACATAAGTATACACCCGTTGTTATAGTCGAATTGATAGACATATTCATATCTTTTACCTTTTACCATACGGAAACACCATAAGCAATTCATATCTGTTCTGTACGTGAAACAAAGTTGAGTGCCCTTAGGCTTGAGGAAATCATCTGGAACGGATGAATAGCCAAAGCTAATTATATAAAGTCATCGATACTCTATCTCATACTCATTATATTGTATTAAAGTATGAACAGCCGTCTATTGGCTAACACACTCAAGTATCTATGATACTTTGTTGGAAAACTCAGCTGTCAGAAACTTAGAAACTCATAAACACCCAGTGGGAATGTGGGCGAAATTAAATTCCAATTGCACCGTCACGTTTTACGGGACTAAGCATAAAAAAGACGTTAAATGGTTAGCTTTAACCAACGTAAGAGTATGTATCTACATATAGATACATTGTACAGAAAAAGATACGCGGATACTTGTTCACATGTACACAAAGGTGCTTAATACAATGTCATGTACATACAATAAACGCGTCTAGTTGTCAAGGCCAACATCGTCGTCGTCGTCGTCGTCGTCGCCTTTCATCGTCTTTCGCCGTCTACCAGCTTGAAAACTCTAACCGAAAATATTCTTGAAATCTTATTTGCATTCTATGCGGATGTAGGAAAACTTTCGAGTGCTTTGATGACGTCCACATGTTCTACGGATACTTGGCCTCTTTGCACTTCTTCATCATTTGAAAAACCCCTTGCAGAATGATTATTAGAGTAGTGGATAGTGTACGAGTAAAGTGGTAGTTCTGAGTGTATTCTCGAACCATTTGATAAATACTTAAGATATGCCAGGACAACTTGTGGGCAATTGAAATGAATGAGTTCCAGAACCGCTTGGGAGAATTTCATTTCACACCGGAATTGACACTTTGTACGGCGCGTGGTGTGATGTTCAAGTTCTTGGCCAAACTAAGATGATAGTGATGGCTGGTATACCTATTGACACGTTTGACTACCGGAATTTCAATGCTAACATTAATGATGTGGTTTTTGTGATTTAGATACTTTTTTGTTTTTTTGTTGCTGTCAACGTCATGTTAAGTCGGTTTGTTTCTTGTATTTCTTGTTATTCGGTAGCTAAGCAAGGCAATTGTGTAGATGATGTGTCATCTGATTAGTTTTGGGATCTTTGAAGTGTATTAACCTCTTCAATTATCTGTTGAATCTTGCATGAGAAACAAACTGGATTCCGGCGAAGATGAGTAGATATACACATGTATACGAGTACATTGGAAGGGATTGAATTGTGTTTGAAAATTTCAACGAATGGCGGAATATAAATTTAAATGCCTTACATTCAAGGTACTCGTAAAAGTCATCAAACTCGGTCGTCGATGTGATGTACAAAAAAAACTTCATGAATTAATCTGCCTATACTTACACAGATTTTTTAATTTTTTTTTTTTAATTCGTAGATACTTGATTTGGATCTCTATTTTTAGTACGAATTAATTTCCTGTTCAAATTCGTTACCATTGTTTTAGTTATTCGTGCGACATCTTCACCATTACAAGGTCAAGAAGATTAATTCCAAAGATTCTGATTCAATGAATGAAGGCTTCTGCCTACTGACATTGACTTAATTCTATGAATTGAGATGTTTATCATAGAGAACTTGATTGAAGTTTATTGAGAGCGACTGTGATTTGTCGAGTGATGGGACTTCATGGAAATGGAAACTTAATTTATTTCGGCTTCAAAGCGTTGTGTTTAAATTTGTATTTGAATGAGACTTAAGAAGGATAAATGGAGATTTTTGAGTTAAGCTAAATACATGCATGCATGCGTACATAAATGCACGAATATGCTTCAGTCGCTTAGTTGTGGGATGTGAAAACTCTTATAGATTTAGGCAACGTTTTTGCTTCCATTTATTACGGCAATTGAAAACTGATTTAATTGGGCATACATTTTACAGAGAGTGTGTGATGATTCTTAGGTGACAACAAGTGGTACACTACAAGAATCTTCATCAAAAATGTCTTATCAAAGTGAAAGATACTATCGACTCAGGCTTCAGATGCTGTTTACTCAGATGTCTGTTTCGGCGTTCTACCTAGTCAAGTCATAAATACTGGTACACAGAAAAATCAGCGCCAAATGAAAACGAATTAATATTTAAACAATTTTTTGTTTTATTTTTATTGGGTTACTTAATGGCTACAAATCTCAGAACAACCTATTCGAAATGACTTCCATTTGCCTTCCAGTACAGCCACTCATCGATTGCGAGACGCACTTCATGCATGGGGAAATTGTCCACTGCACGGACAAGGGCTCGCTTCAACGACTCAATATTTGAGTGTCGAGTAGAGCAAGTCATGCCATCTAATACGGACCGAAACTTGTAATCGCCATCGTACCACACTCCCCACCATACCGTTACAGACGCGTGATGGTGGCCTCTCTGAACCATCGGGATGAGTTGGGATGCTTCTCTGGATGACCGGGCATAAACACGAGCGTTCGTGTGAGCGTTCTTCGCGTATCGGCTGAGTAACTTTCGATCGCTTTCGATCTTCGCTTGCGTTTTTCCTTCAATGCGGCTGTGAGCAGGTGTCCAGTGTGTCGCTTGTACGCGCTGAGTCCTAAACCTTCTTTGATAATGCGAGACATGGATTTTTGCGAAATTTGCATTTCTCGCGACAAGATTTTCTGTTTTCGCAGCGATTTTCAGTCGATTCGTTTCTTCACAGTACGCAGACGGCCGGATCTTTGACGGTCTCGTACTGCACCAGTATCCTCAAACAACTTCACACCACGATACACAAAATTGCAAGTTATTCCAAGCGGTCGCAACTTCCTTAAGATATCGCCTTTTTCCATGTTGCATTTAAGTAGGCCAACTACAATAATACAATTTTCGATGTCGCCCCGTTCCATGATTGTAAGCAATTAATGTCAACAACTTTTTACGTCGCAATGAAGCATAAATACCAACTGTCAAATCGCAATTAATACGAAATGGATGCGCCCAGTGTTGCATTCGTAATGAGTGAGTTCAGTTGTGTACCAGTATTTATGAATTGACTAGGTATAATAGGAAGATTTCCGTTTTGAATACAAAACTAAACATATATACATTCCATAAACGAACAATGCTTAGAATACATTTTGGAACAATGGTCACCTGGACTTTTTGTCTTTTGTCTGTCCTGCTTCTGCACAACGATTTATACAAATGTTAAGCAGCAGCAACTGACTTGATACCTGTACCATCCATCGACTAACGAAATTACAGGATGGAAAATAATGTCAAACGCCTCCATGTTCTCACGGTGGAAAGAACAACTGTCGTTCCACGTCATCATAAATGCTGCGGAAAAAGTTCGAGTTAGTTTTGGTCAACCCAAAAATACACTTGTTGCTATGAAAAACATACTGAATTTATAAATAATGTATATTCTATATTTTGGTAGTTGGGTGCTGTTGAAACAGGGTAGATACTGAGATTAATCAACCCAGCGGTACCCAGTGTGCCAAGTGTTTTGTATTTGTTTTATCTTCATCGTGATTCGACTTGCCTTACTTATAAGCGCGAGTGCTGAGCAAAAGAAAAAAATAGCAGCACTATAAACGGGACAGCGGATTAATTTTCAAGATAGGGTCAACTATGAAGTAAGATCCTGGACATATATTTAGAGCCTAGGCCGATAAGGTTTTCTTAGATGACGAGGTCGGAGTTTCAGGAAAGGGATAGTTGTGGATGAAGCCCTTATGGACCAACAGAATCGCTCACATCTCCGAACGGGTTACTAGCTTCGGTCTAACCGACCTCTCGTTCAAGGGGTATCTATAATAGGACTGACCCACCAGGTTGGGCGTTGTTCCGCCGGGGTAACTGTCTGGGCATGGAAAAAAGAGGAACGTTTCGTAACAATGAAAAGCCTCGGTAAACAAGACAACGAACTTTGGATCTGCACTTAGAATGAAAGTCCCTTAATATGACATTCGAATTGTCTTCGGTGATCTTGATGTAAAGCTAGGAAGAGAGGGTATCTTTGGTAGTAGATTCTGTAGGAAGGTGTAGTCTGTAAGGCACCACCTCTGGTAACGCATTCAAGCAAATCGGTTGTGCGGCGGGGTGAGACATTGGCGTATCTAGCACGCGGTTGCCATATCTTGATATTCACAAGGGAACTCCAGTATTATGGATGCCCGAACGTTTTGAGGAGTCAACATCGACCCAGATATGTATATCAAAAATCGCAAAGGTAACCTAATACTGTGAAGAACCTCAAGAGATCACCAAATTATTTTTCGATCGGGTCTCGCTAATTCTTCAATCTACACCAACATCAAGTATTGGAGACCGGTTGCAATACTGCTTCTATAAACCGTAAAACGGCAATGACGAACCAAATACTGCTGTCAGGCAACAATTCTGTCCACACGACGTTGATCAAGTGAAATGAGGGGACGCCTGACTGCCGAGCTCTTAAGGACACCAGGCGATGACTTGGTAAGGAGCTAAGGCCAACTTATCTCTAAAATATAGTGGGTCGAAAGTATGCCCGATGAATGGACCCTCAGCATTGTTCGTCCGATATTCAAAACACGACACCTCACTTTCTGAACTACGTCAACTTCAGAGGCAGTAGTCTTCCTTATAGCGCCTACAAGATCCAATCTGCTGTATTGTGTGATCGACTGAAGTCGTTCGTCAACAACTAGATTTCTTTATATCAGCGTCGCTTCAGTACAGGAAAGTTCAGTTTTGGAATCGGACCCATGAAATTCAAATCAATACACACCACCTATTCATCGATTTTAAGGCCTCGAATTGTCCCGTGTGACAATGTTTAAATTCAAAAAAAAAGTATTTAGATAAGGCAATGTGTTGTCATACGATTTCTTCAGCATTATTTTTAAAAGAAAAGTGCAAAACTGGCGAGCAAACACCAGAGGTACAATCTTTCAAATGTCAATGTACGAGTTTAGGACAGAACATCGGATCTGCACTGGCTGTACATCGACATCAGCTTCGAGTGAAGGTCCAATGACTGAGATGGTTGGGTCATGTAGAGCGGATGGTTACCAATGTTCCGGTTCGAAATGTTTTAGATGGTCTGGAGTACGGTGCGCACGCAAATGGAAGGGGACCTTAGCCATTGTTTAAGACAGACTCTTACGCTGTTGACTTGTTGGCTTAAATCAACGGGTTTACGTTACCCAACAAAAAACAAAATTCAACGCCGCTTAAGCGAACGAGCTAGGTGGACATTTGAAAAGACCATTCCTCAAGACCTTCTTGCTTGTTGCTTGACCTATTGATGTCTATTCCATCCAATTCTGACCAAAAATAGTATTTCAACATAGCACGATAGCGAATTCTCTTGACCGTAACATGGTCCAAACACACCTCCACACGATCACTTTTAGTGGATACAGGTAAGTCTCTTTAGGCTTGATTGCTGTCCAATAATGCATACCTAATGTGCTCATTGACAAAGGCATTAAGCCAAAAATTAGCTTAATCGCTGAAGACGATTTTTCATTGAATTCTAAAATTTTCTTCAAACTTTCGTAAACCCCAATTGGGGGGGAGTTTTAGCTCTCCAAATGAGCAAGAGTCATCGGTTCTTGAGTTAATTAATGATCTTGTAAGGCCTTAAGGCAAAATCTTTACTCAAAATTTGCAACATTTTGGACTAAGAGATTCCCAATTCCTGTGAACGGCTTGGAATCGACTCATTTTGCTCATTTTCAAACTTGCTCGTTCAGCATGATACTTTTCCATTAAAGTGCAATATTTTTACGTCCCATTTAAGAAACACTTTATATCGACCTTAGGACCTGGGATTTAACAATATTCCTCTCCATTTAGCCCGGTCTTTAGCTAACTGCCTCCGGTTTCGCACGCGAAATTTTTTGAGGTCGTCATCCACTTGTCTGCGCCACCTAAGGCGGGGTCTTCCTTTAATGCGTTGTCCCACTAGATTGGATTCAAAGACTCTGGGAGCCGGAAAATCGGTGTCCATTCGCTTTACATGTCCTAGCCACCTTAGACGTCCAATGCGAAGCCACCTGACTAGGTCTATGCCGCTGTACAGCTCGTATAATTCTTCGTTGAACCTTCTCCTCCAAAGTCCATCAACGCAAACGAAGACGAAAATCTTGCGAAGGACAAACAAAGGATGTCTTCGTCTGCTTTTAATAAAGCCGATGCTTCCACTCCATACAGCAGGACTGGGACGATGAGTGTATGTAGATTTTCTACTCAACTGCCAAACCTAAAGAAATAGCGATTGGCATGAGTAATCCTTCGTTTGATCTCCGATGAGATGTTGTTATCAGAGTAAATAGCAGAGCCGAGGTAGGTAAAGTCCCTTACCACCTCAAAGTTATAGCTGTCTATTGTGACGTTCTGTCCAATTCGTCGGTGTTATGTGTACTTTTTTGTTGACAGCAAATTCTTGGTTTTGCCTTCGATTCTGGCCTTCGCCAGACTAATTTTGGCCGCTTCCGTTTCTATACCCGCAAAAGAACCCGTGATGCGAGAAATCGCATGACACAAATCGCCTTGTCTAAATCCTTTCTGGACATCAAAGGTCTCGGTGAGATCTTTTCCGACCTTGATGGAGCAGCGTGCATTCTCCATCTTCATCCTGCACAGACGGACGAGTTTGGCAGGGATGCAAAACTAGACATTGCTCTGTATAGCTCGTCTCTACAGATGCTTTCATAAGCGCCCTTAAAATTGATGAAGAGGTGGTGGGTGTCGAATTGGACTTTTTGGGTTTTTTCCAGGATCGATTGTGGACTTTCCTGGCCTAAAACCACTCTAAAACTACCAATCAGGTAGTTGACCAAGGGTTTTAGGCGATCACACAAAATGGCAGATAGGATTTTGTACGCGATGCTAAGGAGACTGATTTTTTCTGTAGTTGGAGCAGTTGTGGGGGTCTACCTTCTTGTGGACTGGGCAAACGATGCTGAGATTCCATTCCTCAGGCATACATTCATCCAACCAAATTTAAGAGATGAGTTTGTGTATGCTCTCTACAAAGTCATCTCCAGCTGCTTTAAAAAGCTCGGCGGGTAGACCATCCGGGCCAGCAGCCTTGTTGGACTTGAGTTTGGATATTGCTATCCTCACTTTGTTTTGGTCAGGCGGACGGAAATGTTGGCTATCATCGTCTGGAATAGCTGGATCATTCTTCCTGAAAGCGAGGTGTTGGTCCTCCTCGCTGTTATACAGTCTGCAGAAGTAGTTCTTCCATAATTTTAGCCCCGACTGTGAATCTACTATGAGATTTCTATCGCTATCTCTACAGGTTAGTTTTGTAGCCCGAAATTCATAGGACCTTAGGGATTCATTTAAACTTTTATCCGTTTAAGTGACATAAGTTCAATCTGGCTTGATGAATGCTGATAGAGTTTCTAGTTCTTCAGTCTCTATTCATTCCAAAACTCATTTATTTATTTATTTATTATACGAATAATTCTGGACATTAGGTGCATCATGTATGTTAGTATATTTTCAGAAGTACTCTTACGAACAAATTAATCTGAAAAAACCCCGAACATCTGGTTTAACATACGCTGAGTGTATGAACAGATATAATCTTTCGTATGATTGAGACTCACTTTCAAGGTAACTTGATCGGAACCAGCTTCTAACAACAAAGCCTTGCAGCTTGGTAAGACAATACATCGCAGCATGTATCTGTAATCGACTACAGTGGCGGAAAATGGAAAAAAATGACTATATGCCGGCCAAAGGTTTAAGACGTCATAGCTTGAATTTCATATGTTAAAGCGTATACATATGACGCTCGAGTTAAACTGCAATTTAAATACACTTTCCATTTAATGTACCTACCTACCTACCTACCGATGCAGAGGTTGTTGCGAAAGCCAGTTTAAAAATCTATTGGACAGAACTGAAGGCACAGTCGAAGAGAAAGAGTACGAGGTCGAAATTGTTGTTTCGGGAACGTAACTTTTAATACTAAGTGTGATGGGTCAACGTTGTTTTTAAGAATTATTTGCTTAGGGATGTTATCGTGACTAATATGTGATAGCGGAGAAAAACAGAGGTTTGCTGTGCATATTAGTCAACCCACTGTGTCACTACTGCATTTATCAGACTCAGTCAGTCTCCGCTGAATTCCTCCAAATTTTTACAAAATACTTATGCGCTAAAATTGTGAAAACCTTGCGATAAATTTGCGTTTCACCTCTGGTCTGATGATATGACATTAGAACTGCCCTTGCTGCGAAAGTACGAAACAGACTGTCCATTTTGAATTATTTCGGCCAGTATTCGAGCTAGGAATGGAATATATTTAGGTCTGCACGTCATCGGTAACACTGGTCTATGGAATTTGTCCTGCACAACACAATTGTGATAATCAGCAATTGGATCGCGAGAAATTCATCGAATGACTGTCAGGCTATGCTTAAGGACATTCTGAACCCTTTCACTGCATTTAAGCTAGTTCGATATTGCAAGGCTTCTCGGAATGTACTTGGAAGATTGCAATGTCACAACTTGCTAAGAAGACACTGTCAAGTCTTGAGGCAATCTTGTAAGGCAGAGGTAATTATCTTGCAGGCTTTCTACCATGTTTTGCATAGTTGAGCAGTGCTATGTCGTATCCTTACAGCAACGATTTTTAGTTTTTCCATTTTCCCGCCATTTTCCAAGTTTCATATTATTTCTATGCTCTGCCATAGCAAATGAAAATGCTATACTTTCTGCGAGATCATGCCAAGCAACAATTATTTCTGAGATGAAGGTGGCGATAGGCGTAATCGAAAAATAGTCCCGACGTAGCTTAAAATCTAGGTTTTTAGGTGTGTTTTGCCAAGCAAACCTTGTCGAGCTCGAATTTATAAGCAAGCACTATATTAGGGGTTTGATAGAGCAAGTTATATCACTTAATGTCGTTATTACTTAAATGACCTTGTTACGGATGTCAAGTCGGTTCCAATGCCTTACTCAATCAATTACTTCAATCTCCAAAGTAGTCCGAGAATGTAAAACTGCTGCGAACAAAGTCGGAAAATTCATTTGTAAAAAAAGTTTTAAGCAACACTCAGAGAGCGGCCCCAATCTGCCCTGGGACTACATCTGTCACAACTCTGCATGGCTGACCTTTCAGGATGCTAACAGGCCAAATTAGTGCTTTTGAAGCTTAAGAAATTCTTTTTAAGAAAACGTTAAATAAAATAACGAAAACCAATCAACACTTGGAAAGAAGAAATAACGGATGAACTACGAAGATACTCGAATTTCCAAATACCACATTGTGACACATACAAAAAAACAACCACTTAGTCATCGGTTCGACCACATAACTACTAAACCTCAACCCAAATCTTGATAATAAACCATTTTACCAACCCAACACCACACAAAGATAAATCACCTCCGATTACGCGTTTTAAGTGCGCAACTGTATCTTAGATAAATCTTCATTAGCCACTTACCAAACCAACAAAATTTCAAATACTTAGGTCAACTACTCGTAGTGTCGTACATTGTGGCAAATCCGGCATCAAATCAAATCGCGCTAACCCTCGAATGTCACTAATAAACACCCTTAACCCATATATTCATTTACACTGTCACTATAACCTAAATAAACCAACATTAACACACCTAATTCATCAGAGGCAAACTATATTTTAGTCGGCTTCGACCTCTCTCATTCCAAAATGTAATAAACTGAACTTCCAACTGAACTGTTGAAACATAGCTCTCGTCAAGGTTGCCGCCAACCATAAAATCAGGCTGCCTGCCAAATTGCTCACATTACAAAACCATTAGTATGCCAAAGCGGTAGTTTTCGACTACCCTTCACCTACTCGTACTCATACCTATCAGTGCATTTGATGTCTGTCTTCAGTTAACTTGGTCGTAAACTACCAGAACTTTTAACACTCTCCTCCAGCGCCACCAGTGGTTGTTCGGGTTGATGGAGTCTTTAAAGTTCCATGCGTATCGTACTGACATGACGGCCGACAACGCGCGTAGTCACGTCTCACGTATGACTGCCTCAGATATAAATTTTCCCTGGTTTGCCATGTGGAAACTTACGTACGTACGTACCTTGTGCCGGTGAATGAGGTTTGCCTATTTTTGGGTTGCACTGTTGGGAGTTTTTAAGACATAGATGATGGACGAGTATCTGTTCATGGTAGACAGACGAATATGCAACTTAGCAGTAACACAACTATGCCACTTAAGTCGGCAATGCAATTGCCTTTCATTAATTTATTTTTTTGTTTCTTATTTAAGGTAGTGCTGCAACTTTAACTCCTGATTTTACATGCACACACATAGGCTGTGAATTATAGGAAGCTGCAATCGGTACACGCTGTGGGAATGCTCAAATTATGCAAGATACACGCTTGCCCAAATGGAACGCTTGGTTTGCATTTGAGTCGCGCTCCATGGGATCCGTATCCTTGGGTGAGTGGAGTCCAAGATGGCTCAAATGCCTACCAGGCTGGAGTGCGTAGCGGTGATACGGTCTTGGAGTTGAATGGATGCGATGTATTGGGACAGAAAATTCTCGAACTAGCAAATAAAATCCAGAATCATTGGGACCAAGGTGGTAGTTTTGTGTCCCTATTGGTTTGGCGAAACAAGACTGAAAATAATGTAAGTATTTGCACCAACATTTGAATGACAAAAGATTACTATATCTGGCTTTGAGATAAGGATTTTATTTTAATTTATTCCTTTTTAAGTTAAAGAAGGCTACGAGGTTGGCTAGAGCATCGATAGATTTTTATCAAATGGCTCAGTATGTGTTGCATAAAATGTTTTCTTTATATTGGTAAAGGGACAGATATCCTTAAATTTGGCGCTGAACATTCTCGTGGATGGGGCAAACCAAGCTGATACTCCATCAATCAGGCTGCTGATTAGATCTCTGAAACAAGTTCTTTAGACATTGCTATCCCAATTTTGATTTGCCTGAACGGAAAGAAATCTTTGCTTTCGTTGTCAATAATGATTCGCTCTTTTTTGTTGTTTCTTCCATATAGGGGTCTATTTCGGTCTTTTTGGTTAAAGAGGTTCGTTTTAGTGCTGCGTAAGACTTCTAAGCATTGTTCTTCCGATTTCCTCGATTTCCGGCTTCTCAAGTTCTCCTTTTTTTCTTAAGCAAAGGCCGATCCTGTCATTCATACAACGTCGCTTTATATGCGAATTGTGTTGCTATATGTGTTTGCCTTCACTTTTTTCAAAGCAGGGGTTTTATGCAGATGCTGATTAGTGAATCGCAAAATATAAATGCTATTTCCAACGCAAATGCTTGCCGTGCGGACCTGCTTTAATTATTATCAATACTGTAGGAATCGCGACTGTGGAATTATGGTAAAGGATGCGACGTCAAACAGAGCTTTATGTTGCGTTTTCATCCTTTGGCCAAGCTCAGTGCCCAAAATTCAAACTCCAACTAACATATCTTCACCCTCGCTTTTGGATACATTGGTTTCCCCAATGGTACCAGACAAGTTATGTGCGATGTACGACGTACAGTGAACGATAGCAAGGATTGGTGGCGACTTGTAAAGGAGGTAAGAAATCAAGAGCATCAGGTGAGTCAGGTGATAAGCGCCCTGGAATTGAAATTGTATTTAAGAAATCTTCTCAATTCCAGTCAAGAAATAAGTGTTATATCATACGTATATAATTTTGTGGAAGACCCGAATTTGGATGAATCGTTTTCTTTCAATGAAATTAAGAACATGCTTAGAAAATTAAAGCTGAAAAAAGCCCCAGGAAAAGAGTGGAGTTTTTATAAATGCGACTGATGATTTCCTGAAAGAACTAGCAATCACATACTATACAGTAGAATATTAAATGAATGCAGGTTAGAAGATGCTTTCACTAAATCCATAATATGGCCGATTTACAAAAAGGGTGATGTTCACATCTTTCGCAACTACAGGGGCATTTCATTTATAAATTGCGTATCGAAGATCATGATGGGGGTCCTAAATGATATGTTATATACTTGGGCGGAAAGAAGAAACATTCTAATGGAGTACCAGGCTGGTTTTAGGAGAAAATATTCTACAGTCGATAACGATACAATCTTGCATGTATTGTGCATATCAAGTTGGCAGAAAAAAAGAAAAATCCCGAGGAGTTTGCTGATCTTGAAATTACGTGGAGAAATTAATAGGAGTTTCAATCAAATTTATCGGGTTTTCTAATAGGGACTTGACAACTTTGAATTTTATTTGTGAACGCACTCTTTCACTAATCATCAAACTGTCACTGTCAATTTATTCAGTAAACTCAACATTTTCATCATGGTAAAGTACACGAACGAGCAACGTCTGCAAATTATAAAAAATTTCTACCGAATTTCGGAGTCGGTGACTGCAACTTTAAGAGCGTTAATTCCAATTTTCGGTAATAATTCTCGCCCTAGTAGACAAGCAATAACAAGTTTAGTGCGAAAATTTGAGTCTACATATTCGTTGTGTGATGTGTCAATGTGTCAATCAATTCGAAATGAGCATACAAGTGTCAAACCACTCAAACTTTAGATACACTTCATGGAAATGATCGCAATTAATAGCACTACCCCGCTGGGCACCACGATTGCAACGCACTCGGGTGATCCCTGAGCAAGCAGAAGTGCTTGTGTCAGAGCCCGACAGATTCCGGGGGCGGGCAAAATGAAGTTTCCAAAATATTTTCCTAAACTTCGGTTTGCAAGTTGGAACGTCGGAACGATGACCTCAAAAAGTTTAGAACTGGAAGCGATTATGCGTCGCAGAACTCTACAAATCCTGTGCGTACAGGAAACGAAGTGGTGTAATACAGGAAATAAAGCGCGTTTTCTAGATTTAAAAACTAAGGCATTTAAGATGTTCTACCATGGAACGGTCAATGGACGAAACGGTGTTGGAATCGTTGTTGCAGCGGATCTTCTAAACAACATCGTTGGTATCTTGAAAATAAGCGACCGCTTGATGAGTGTTAAACTCGTCATACACAATGAAACGTGGAACATTGTTAGCGCGTACGCCCCACGAAATGGATGCGACCAATCGGAAAAAGATACATTTTGGTCAGAGTTCGGTAATTTGCTTAGAAATATACCTATCGATGAGATGCTCTTCGTAGGCGTAAATGGCCACGTCGGAGAAACAAATGTTGATTATGAGGACTGCCACGGCGGTAAAGGCTTTGCAACCAGAAATTCAGCTGGCGAAGACATCCTTGTAGCGTGTAGGGTTTACGGCTTAACCGTCTTAAATACAATGTTTATTAAACATCAAAGACATCTTATCACCTATAGCAGCGGAGGCCACGAAACGCAAATAGATTATCACCTCTGCAAAATATCGATGAGAAACCGTGTTAAGGACTGTAAAGTTATACTTGAAGAATCGCCAGTAAGGCAACACCGTCTGCTCATTACAGAATTTTTCACAGCGAGACTACCGAAAACACGGGCATCGTTTGGAAAGCCAAAAATCCGGTGGTATAATCTATCGAAGGAACGAAGCGCAAGGTTTATCGCACTGGCTAAAGAAGTACTTCACAATATAAACGGTATCGCAGACTCACTTAGACCGCAACAAATGTGGAACAGCATGCACGAGGAATGCATAACACTCGCAAAGTCCCATCTGGGGACTATATCGAAATACCATCACGTCGGCAAAGAAACATGCTGGTGGAATGACGAAACCAAACGAGCTGTGGCCGACAAGAAGAGTGCATTCCAAGCGTGGACAAAATGCGATCGGAGCGACGATATCGAACAAGGTCGACTAGCTCTTGAATACGAGCGTCTTAAAAAGATCGCAAAGAAAAAAAATATCCTCACGATCAGTAGATAGAAGACAAGCTTTACAAGAAGTTCACACGTCGTAGAATATTAAAGTGCCAAATATTTTTAAGCTCGCTGCTCACAGGTGAAAAAATTCGATGGAAATAACCTCGCCGAAATACATCAAAAATGCAGACGGTCGTTTACTAACAAATGAAAAGGAAATTTGTGATCGGTGGCTTGAATACTGCAAGGAGTTGCTTAACAAACAGTTTCCACGTGATATCGTGCCGACAGCTGGTCTATTCGAGGAAGAAGTTTCGGACTTTTCAATCGAACAAATAAGTATAGCAATCGGAAATATTAAGCGGGGGAAAGCGGCGAGACCAGACAGCATTCCATCGGAGTTTTGGTCGAAGATAGAAGGGATCGGCAGCGTTTGGCTATCGAAACTTTTGAATAAATTAAAATGTGGACAACCTATGCCGAATCAATGGAGAAGTAGCTTCTTGGTTCCATTATACAAAGGAAAAGGCGACACTCGAGAATGCAACAACTACCGTTCAATCAAGCTTATGTCACAAACAATGAAAATCGTCGAAAGAGTCTTAAACGAACGTCTTCGCCAAATAATAAAGCTCGATAATAGCCAGTGTGGATTTGTTGAAGGAAGATCGACGGTGGACGCTATCCAAAGCCTACGAATAATAATGGAAAAGCACCGAGATTCGTCTAAGGATTTACACATGGTATTTATCGACCTCATATGGGCCGCGCAGAAGTATCAAAACATACCGGAAATTTATGTTAGAATAATACAAGACATGTACGGAAACGTGAAAACTGCGGTTAAAAGCTCTGCTGGACTAACGAGAAAATTTCCAGTTAACGTCAGAGTGCATCAAGGAAGCATACTTAGCCCTTTCCTCTTTAACGTAGTATTCGACTATCTTTTAAAAGACTGCATGCGCGACGCAAATGTAACGCCAATTCTCTTCGCTGACGACGCAGTTATACTTAGCGATAACGACGAAGATTTACAGAACGCCTTAGATTCATGGAGAAATGCGCTAGAGAGAAACAGGTTTAAAATAAGTCGTTCAAAGACGGAGCATTTGACGTGCCCATTTGCGCATCCGTTGCGACCTGTTCCGGATGTAATGTTAGACGAAAAAGTTCTTCCGAAAAGCACTATCTTTAAGTACTTAGGATCAATCGTTAACATGGAAGCGAAATGTGACGACGACGTAAACCACAGAGTGAGTGTGGGATGAATGAAATGGCGGGAAAATTCGGGAGTCTTTTGCGACCGAAAATTTCCACTTAAATTAAAGGGAAAACTCTACACCACGGTTGTTAGACCAGCTCATATATGCGGTTCACAGCGCTGAACAATGTACGAAGCGTTTAAAAACAAAATGACGGCAGCGGAAATGAAAATGTTAAGGATGTCTAGTGGAGTCACTTAACGCCATTGCATTAGATCTACGCGTATAAGAGGAAGTCTACATATAAAGAATTCGGTAACCGAACAGCTTGAGGCGAATAGAATAAGCTGGTATTGCCACGTTCAAAGAAGATCTGCGGAAAATCCGGTTAAAAAGGCACTATCAACTACGATCACTCTAACGAGGTCTGAAAAAGAATTCCTGGACTTCTCAGATGGCAAATGCACAAAAACGCCTGGGGCTTACCACTGAAGCCATCCAGGACCGCGCATTATGTAGACGCGTTCTGCGGTCTGCGACATTAGCCAACCCCATAAGCGGAGCAGCAGCGATGCAGTAAAAATGGGAAACTCGTTACACATAAGTTCGTATAACGAGGAAAGGGTTAATAAAAGGATAAGAAGAAGATATTCGTGGTGTGATGTTGCCGACAACGGGTTGGTCGAAGTGTCGAAAATATCGCTGCGGTTCAGGCGTCCGTAGCAAACGACCCAAATCAGTCAATTCCACGGCGTTCTCAAGAATTGGGCATCGCTCAGATTATTTTTGGCCCGAATTGGAACATATGGACTTGGACGACATGTGATTTAAACATTATGGTGCCACAAGCGACACAGCACTCGTTACAATCGATTTCTTGAAGAGTAAGTATGGTGAGCGTGTTATCTCAAGAAATGGGCCAGTCGATTGGCCGCCTCGTTCGTGCGATTTAACGCCGCTTGACTATTTTCTGTGGGGCTATGTTAAGTCATTGGCTTATGCCAACAAGCCGACGACGTTGGAAGAGCTCAGAGCCAACATTGCACGCGAAATAGCTTCTGTTTCGGCCGAAATGTGTGGCCGAGTCGTTGAAAATTGGGTCCAACGAATCGACCGCTCCAAACGTGCCCGCGGTGGCCATATGAACGAAGTCGGGTTCCATTCATAAATGTTTTGATTGTACTTCAAGCCGATAATCAAGTTTTTGAAATATCTCAAATGACTTACGTTTTATTTAAAAAGAAAGTTGCCAAGTCCTTGTTGGAAAACCCTTAATTAATCTGTTTGCATTCACATACCCAATTTTCGATGTGGACGGGAATAATTTGAAGCGCTTTCTGGGGTTAGGATGCCTATTAACGCCTTTACTCTTCTCACTCTACATTAATGATTTACATTCGTGCATAGGTGGAGTCCTCAATCTCGAGCTTTGGAATATAAGGGTTCTGCTGTACGCTGACTATATGGTGATCCTAGCGGTCAGCATTTAAGTCTTACAAAGGATGATAGATAGATAGATACTTTGAAGAGTATTGCGAAATATGGAGTTTAGAAGTGAACTTTTCTAAATCAGAGATCATTGTTTTCCGAAATGGTGGCAGGTTTTCTAACGAGGGTTTTATAGAGGATGCAATTCGAATTGCGTCACAGTATACTTATCTTGGTGTACTTCTCACTCAAAAATGAGTTTTGCTAAATATGTAAAGAAAAGAAATACTGCAGCTAAGAACAGCATCAACCCAACTTGACATTGCTTTTTGAGTAAGAGGAATATAAGTCTTAGTGCAAAATGGCTTTCTGGCTGGTTTTTCTGGCTGTATGCAGAGCTATCCAGACCTTTGGTGCTCGAGTGTGGGGTTATGGACAGTTTAAAGAAATTGATAAGCAATTTTAGAAAAGAATTTTGAAACTACCTCCAGATACTCCAAATTACGTCTTGTCGATTGAAGATGGGCATTTCTTTGCATTGGACCTACATCTACGATATGTCATGAAAACAATGTTCGAGTACAACCAAGCTAAACTACCGCATAAATTTACCAAGATTTTTCTTGAAAAACTACTTTTTTGGGTGAAAGAGATTAATTTTATCGCAAATAGGTTTGGTCTACACTGGGATCTGAACTTGCAACGAGAAAGTGACTGGAATAGTAAAAACTTGCAGCTTCTTGAACGACTCAAGTTAGATTGTCGCCAGGAAAAAGAACGAAGACCGAGGGAAAGTAGTTAAAGAATTTACAAGTCCCTGGACTATTCGAAAGGACAATTCTATCTTTCAGAGAATTTCAATATCAGCAAAATTACGTGGATCTTCAAAGCTAGAAGCGATCTGCTCTCCCTAAATGAAAGTAAATTTCGGGGCGAGAAGAGGAAAACATGCTCCATTTTATAGACAGATGTCCCGTATTAAACGAATTTAGGGTGAGATTCCTTGGAAAAGCAAATCAATCTGAATGAGGGCGATCTCATAAATGTACTCAATGGAGCGATTGGAGCAGACTGGTCAACTACATTACTGTGACAATATCCTTCAGAAAAAACCTTATAGCCGAACTTAATTAGAATAATGTTAAGTAGCATTTTCAACTCCATAATTTTTCTTCTTTCAAAAATTATTTGGTTAAACAAGTTTCAATTGTCTAACAAGAAAGAATTTTATGAATTTAAATTACCCGACAGACGACTCTTTAGTGTCATTGTCGTAAGTTTTTTATTTTCATCAAGAATTTGTTATACTCTTATGTGGGACTTTACGTTCTATACCAGCTAAAAGATCATAGTAGGTACATACGAAAATTTTCAGTTATATCTTTCCGACCTTCACTTTAAGTGCATTGATGGAACTACGAAAACAAATGCTATGGTCCCGATTCAGCAATAAAAATCCTGTCCGCCAATTCTCAATGCATTTTTTTGAAAATTTTAGTATGTCTCCAACTGATATTGGTCGTGCTAGGGAAAACCGACGCACAGGATATAATTATTCTTATCATAGCCCTCTAAATCCAAACGACTCTTCCCGGCACACAGCTATTATGTACTGCCAAAAAGCTGGCAGCGCCTAGCAGGTTTTCGACAAAAAAATGTCTTTAGATCGCAGTCACTAGGTACAGATAATATAACATAACTACGTCAGAACTATTGAGTACATTGGACTGTAAGTCGACCAATGTGCCCCATAGCAACATGCATCTACTCTGTGTTACATACGTCGTCAAAAGCACCCTTAATGTCGATGAAAATGCTCAGAAATACTGCAAGTACGTTAAAATAAATCATTTCATCTTCCTGAGAAACTTAAGCTTGTGTATTTGCGGCACAATTGTAAAACGTTACCTAAATATATGACACCAGCTCTGAATATCGACTCAAACGAATATGTTTTTCGGTGTAAGGTCCAAAGAGGCGACGTCAAACAGAGCTTGGTGAAAACTAAGTAAGGAGTGGCGACGACGCTTATTGGCATCCTGAAGCATTTTCGAAAACGATAGCTGGACCCCAATTCAGCCGGAAGAGTCTAACGCGTAATAAAGCTAAAAACTAAAAACTCGCCTTCTTTGATGAGCATAACTGGAGACCTTAAATAACTTGGAGTATGTAGTTAACCAGAGCATTAACCGCCCCGCACTAACTAAACAGGCCCAGTTCAACTCAGATTAAACAGTCATTTTATTAAACAAAAGTTTTCGATCAGCTTTTGCATCAAAACTTGTTATATCCAAGAAGCCAATGCGTATATATGGAATATCCAAATAGTTTAGTGAAACTGTGAAAAATTATTCCTCAAACGGTTGCAGTCGCAAAAGGCTACCTTTTCTGATTATGTCTTCCGAAAGCTTACAAGAAGTCCAATGCTTTCAGAATCCACCTCAGAGTTTACTGGAGCCATTGACAATTAGCCAAAAGAGACGTCGTATCTAATGTAAAGTTCTTATAAACGACGACGACATGCGTTCTTGAACGATCCCAGAGGCATCATCTTTCAAAAGTCTATTTTGTTACTTGCATATGCAGAAGACATTTACATAATAGGAATAACACTCTAATTGTATACCAAGAGTGGCAAAGATGTGTTCAATATTGACATCTAGGACTAAACGTCACTTTAGGCAGCTGTCAACTCCTACAACGATAACACCGCTCAAATTATGTGGAAATCACTTTTGTAATCGCTGCATCCATTAGAATATGCTTCTTCAGAACTTATGTGCGAAAGTCATTTCAAAAAACAAGAAGAAGTAAGGGCACATTACTGAACAAAAGCTTTCAGACGACGGCTACTAGAAATCCTTTGCTAGGCAGTATTAAATCGTATTCAAATTGGATGATGGTCAATAACAACTCCATCCACAAATGACGTTGTTTCGCTGTCCAATTAGCTGAATCAACGTGAATTTATTTTGAAAAGAGGATACGCCAGCTCATCTGCAAGAAATGGTCTAATAAGTCTATGCCTAAAGAATGCAATAAGGAGGCCCTCTAGACTGCGTCAATTGTCCTTACCATCATCCAACATCGATTTACCAGGATAAGTAGAAAAGGATAAGAAGATGAATAATTTCCTAAAAAGACCGAACGATTTCCAAGAATCTGGTTTGAAGTAGAGAGCATCTAAGACAATAAAACATGGTCCTGTGAAATGGTGAGCTGATTCTGATTAGGTTACCTAAGAAATAAGTCTCAAGCATGAGACCGACTTTCGACTCAGTGTAAATGCAGTCATATTTTCTGAATGATTCCAGCTTGGTTGACTTTTCCTTTTACACAGAAGCATTCATAAGAGGCAGTCTTGAAATCTAAATAAGCTTCTTATGTTCTTTTGACTTCGATTTATAATTTTTCTTCAAAATAAGCGAACGTTCCCCCTTTTTATTTATGAGGTCATTGTAGATCTGCGTTCCACAACGGACATGCAAGACATGCTAGTTTACAACTTTTATTACTGGTCCGTTTAGATGCTAGGCAGCTCCCTCTGGCTTTTGTTTAGTTCTGAGTTAAGAGATAGCATTGTTGGACTACATTGGCTCCTCTAATTGGTTTCGCACGGATTTCTCTTCTTCATTGTCAAGATTTCGCATACGATTCTGAATCCGACGTACCTATGGGCTAACATGGAGAGCTCGGATAGTAATAGAAGTCGATGCCTAGTCATTTTAATCCTCCTTTTAATATATCTTATTAATTTTTGATGAATATACTCAGGTTGTTGGTGTTAACACACTTATAAAATCGTTGTAGTTTCCCCTTTAAAAATATATGAAGTTTCACGACTTCAATGTCATGGCCTTCGAGATAGATTTCTCAGTAACTTCTTATACAAGGTACTGAGACTCGATATTCTATTTTGATGTTGGTATCAGTTGGCACTTGATTCCGAAAAATTCTTGTGTCTTTTGTTCGTTTTATTGTTGTGTTAAGGAGCTTGACAGTGTGTTCAAATTTAAACAAAGTGATCCAATTTGTCAATTTCATTTGGAGCAGCTATTTTGGTTCTGAAAACACAATAATCGAAGTCATGTTCCAACTTGCGAAGATAGATTTTAGAGTATCAGTGTGAATCCGTGTTTTAAACAAAAGGACATGTAAAACGGAGTGATGTTTCAGTAACTGCGGGCTATTTGTGATAAAAAACTTTTGTAAAAAAACAAATGGGCTAGTTACTTCTTATTGATCACATTGCGATCGACGCAAAACACTCCTCCAGCATTATGGATGTCCGTGCGTTCCGAGGAGCCAACATCGACTCGGACGATTACCTTGTTGTAGCCAAGGTACGGTTGCGGATATCCCAAAATACGCCAAGATAAACTAATGCTGTGAGAAAATTCGACGTCAGACGGCTACAATCGCCAGAGATCGCCAAGTCCTTTTCCGATCGAGTGTCTCTTAATCTCTTAAGAGGTCCAATGCCGCCAGCATAAAGCATCGAAGACCATTGGAAACACTGCCAAAACGCCATCAGAGATGCCGCTTCTGATGTGCTGGGTTTCACTCGTCCACCACAATGAAACCCCTGGTTCGATGATGAATGCCGTCAAGCACATACAGCAAAGCAAGATGGATATAACGCTCATGATGCTCATGAGCTCTATGAGCGGAAGAGGAGAGACGAGCACCGGCTTCTCAGGAGGAAGTAGAAAGAGCATGAGAAGCGCGCGATCGAGGAAATTGAGAGATGCTACTCCAGGAATGAGGTTCGGAAGTTTTACCAAAAGGTAAAAATAACATGCCACGGAAACAAACCCCGAACCGAAGCCTGTAGAGATGAACAAGGGAACATCGTAGTAGAATCGCAGTCGATGCTGAGGATTTGGAAAGATCATTTCTGCAGACTGTATAACGGCGATGAAGGACCAAATACCGCTGTCAGGCAGAATCAACCTTTCAACCTGGACGATGATGACCAACAAATCCGTCCACCCGACCTGGATGAAGTGAAGATAGCCATATCGAAACTTAAGTCCAACAAAGCTGCTGGAGCGGATGGCCGACGGCAGATCTTGGAGAAGACCCATGAGCTTCAGATCGATACCCACCACCTGTTCATCGATTTTAAGGCCGCGTATGACAGCATCTATAGAGACGAGCTATATAGAGCAATGTCTAGTTTTGGCATCCCTGCCAAACTCGTCCGTCTGTGCAGGATGACGATGGAGAATGCACGCTGCGCCATCAAGATCGGTAAGGATCTCACCAAGACCTTTGACGTCCAGAAAGGATTTAGACAAGGCGATGCGCTGTCATGCGATTTTTTCAACATCGTACTTGAAAGAATAGTGCAAAACTCACAAGCAAACACAAGAGGCACTATCTTTCAAAAGTCCGTCCAACTACTCGCATACGCCGACGATATTGACATAATCGAGAGAAAGCAGCGTGATGTCAGTGACGCTTTCGCGAGTATTGAGACGGAGGCGGCGAAAATGGGTTTAGCGGTCAATGAGGGCAAGACCAAGTATATGCTGTCAAGCAAGAAGGACAACCAACACCGACGTCTCGGACAGAACGTCACCCTCGACAGATATAACTTTGAGGTAGTTAAGGACTTTGTCTACCTAGGCTCCGCTATAAATACAGACAACGACACCAGCGCTGAGATCAAGCGAAGAATAACTCTTGCCAACCGCTGTTTCTTTGGGTTAAGAAGGCAATTGAGTAGCAAAGCCCTCTCTCGGACAACAAAAGTCACCCTTTATAAGACTTTAATAATCCCGGTCCTGCTCTATGGCGCAGAGGCATGGACATTATCAAAAATTGATGAGGGTGTTCTTGGTTGTTTCGAGAGAAAAATTCTTCGGGCGATCTTCGGTCCCGTCTGCATTGACGGTGAGTGGAGGAGGAGATGCAACTACGAACTGTATGGACTGTACAGTGACATCGACCTAACCAGAAGAGTGAAGATCCAAAGACTGAGATGGCTGGGTCATGTAGAGCGCATGGACACCAATGCTCCGGTCCGAAAAGTCTTCGAATCCGCCCCCGAGGGACAGCGCAGTAGAGGAAGGCCAAGACTCAGGTGGCGCACGCAAGTGGAAGAGGACCTCAGCCAACTTAGCGTGCGAAACTGGAGGCAGCTAGCCAGGGATCGAGCTGGCTGGAGAAGCTTGTTGACTGAGGCCCAGGTCCACCCCGGACTGTAGCGCCACCTAAAGTAAAGTAAAGTAAGTTACTTCTTATTTGATGATTATTATTTTTCCAACCTCTTTTTACTGAACAGTGATAACTTTTTTTGTTAAAGACTATATTTTGCTTAATGCTTAATTTTTTTTCTTTGCTTTTAGGCTATAAATCAGCAATCCTTACAAAAATTCGCCAAATGTCTTCAGCAAGTAGCTCAGTTATTGGAATGCCCTGTTTGTTTAGAGGTAAGTTTATATATTTCACTTTGTTTGTCTATTCGGCACCCGAATGTACCGACATGACACTGAGAACATTTTCGATAATAAATCGAGCCGGCTTAATTTTTATTATAATAGAAGAATTATGATTGAGAAACATTTAATACGAGTATGTATGAAACTTGTTCAAAAGCTTGATATTTGGTTTTCACATGATTTGAAAGAAATTAATTTAACCAAGCACATCAACGCTTGCATCAGGCATCTTAGACGCAATGAATTCGACCCTTTTTTGAAACGAATCATCACTGGCGATGATAAATGGATTGTTTGCAGTAACGTGTTATGATTGATACCAGGCAACAATCACAGTTGCCCCGAATCAAAAATAACTTTCTGGAATCCGCACTAATTCCAGATGTGGGTTCCCGAAACCTCCAGGTAGCGCGTTAATGGCAGCTTAACCTGGGAAACAAAATTTAAAAGTCGTTGAGCGCCATGTGATTTTCGGTATAAATCATGAAACCGAACGAAAGAGGAGTACGAGAAAAAAAATACGAGTAGAACCAAAAAAAAAAAAAAAAAATCTTCCCCCAAAAGAAACAAGACGAAAAAAAAAAGAGAAAGAAACAATGTTTTAAAACGTTATAAGGCTCCGTTGGAGCTCGACGATTTATTGCAAAAAAAAGAAATTAACGGAACACTCGCCGATAGAGTGACCCGCTATTTCCACAGTCTCGAACGTTCAACAAAAAAATTAACGGCTCGCGTGTCACGTCTACTTCTCGAGATTTCTCGCACCTCACTTATCACTATAGAAAAAAACGATTCTATACACTACACTGCACTATACTTAGCTTTGGTTTCTGTTTGGCGGTTCTGTGCCCCTTTCTGACACAGTTCCTTTAATCCTTTGTCCTGCTACTCCTGCTATCCAATCCCACCAACAAGTCCTGTTCTTTCACCTTTTTCCCTTCCTGTTTTTTTTTCTTTCGTTCACAAAGAACTCGCGACTCTAAATTACTTTTTTTCTTTTCTTAAAAAAGAAACGAAAAAGAAAATTGGCTTCTCGCAATTCGACCAAAATCGCACAATCAAAAAAAAAAAACCTTTCTAAGACCATCTGTATTTGCTGGTCGCCACAAAAGTGACTTCCAGATCTTTTCCTTTCCCCAAGCTCTCGACAGATTCTCACACGCATTCTCAAGGCCCAAGCCCATAGAATACGTTGCGTGCGTTGCGTCATGTCAAAAACTTGACAACTCATAAGCCCTAATGAGAGGAAGAGAGACAGCAAATGCGGCCCACAAGTGGAATGCATTACTTCGGATGAAATTGGGCGACTTTTAACTTTTTGTGCGTCTGACAGATGTTTCCATGAATATTCATTCGAGTGCTCTTTTGTGTTCCATGTGGATGGATGTTTCAGATGGATTTCGGACGCAACGTACGTATTCATTGGACACCTCTTTGCAATCCGTCAAATACGATTTTAGTGGATTGTAAACGCAACGCACGCGAGGGATTCTATGGGTTTGGGCCTTCACACTCACTCACACACACATTCATTTGGCTCTAGTGAACCCAACAACGGGGTTTCCAGCTACATAACTACCAGACTTTGCTATTGTGTGCTCCCGTGTCCAACTAGGCCTCTCACACATTCCAATTGTTTCCAATTGTTCACTCTCATTCTAAACTCCTCAGACACTGAGTTCTCTCCCGCTTCCAGTGATAACTGGGAACTCCACTGAGCTAGTTTATGAGAGCTTGTGGATCCTAGCTATGCCTAGCTATTGCCCTAGACATTGGAAGTCAATAAAAAACTGCGAGAAGCAATGTTTCTTTCATTGCTGATCCCTGGTTAATTTTTCCCCATCGAACTAAACAAAAGTAGTAGCGAAGGAGAAAGAAAGTATGATCGAAGGTCAATGGAGTGTTGGGACGAAGGAGGAAGGTTGTATGAATATAATCCTAATCTGATTATACCCCGGTTTAGCCATTCTCTAAACAGCCGCCCCAAACAAAGCTAAGTATATGTGCCTCTGTGTTAATATGCCCCGGGTCTCTACTTACTCCGGTGGATCGGCGTTCAGATTTGGGGGAAATGGGGGGACTGACCAATAGCGGGTCATTCCTTACATAATTATGTATTCTACTTCTTCGGTTTTTGTTTTCGTTTATGTTGTGGGCCATTCTGCCCGCCTAGTATTTCGTTATGGTTTTGTTTCTACCATGTTGTTATTATTGTTTATATTATTGTTGTTGTTGTTATTGTTTATAGTTGATGTGGTTTATTGTTTTTGGTTATTGTTATTTTTATTAATGTTTTTACGTTGGAGGCTGTCTCGTAACTCGGCCGTCCGCCTACAGCCTCTGCTGCTCCCTTGGTGCTCCATCGGTGAGGTGCTGGCTTCAAAGGGGTCGTCGTCCCTTCACCCATCGAACCTGACTCTTACAGCTGGTGCGTCGTTGGGATGTGTTCGATTATGCTGGCTGTTCGCCTACACACCACTGTCGCTCCTCCGTAGCTCCCTCGTTGGGGGTGTAGCTATAAAAGAGATCGTCATCTCTTCCCCCTTAAACATTTTCTGCATCCACATCGATTTCGAGATGCGATGCCGTTTGTCTCCACATCGATTGTAGGATGTGGAACTCCTAGAGCCTTTGTGTCTAAGGCTGTCGTTGGGGTGTAAGCTCCAGGGATCGTCCTCCCCCACCCATCATCATCGTGTTGGGGTGTCTGGCTTACAAGGACCGTCCGTCCCCACCCGTCGATGACTTTCAGACGTCCTGTCTGATGCAGCCCGTTGCGAGTCTCCCGTCTAGCCTACTGGCTCCGACAACGGTGATCTTGGTGGACCTCCTGTCGCACCCTGGGCTCCTGGTTCGTCATGAGTCTCCCTACCGTCCTTAGGGCTTCACCGACCGAACCACCTTGTCCTCCTCTGAGGATAACCGCCCGTAAACCTATATGGGTGGGCCAATGGCTGATGGGACCATGGCTGCCCTCCACCTCCGCCAGAGCTCGGTCTTCCCACTCAACGAAAAGAGGAAACGAAGGGAGAAGAACAAGGAAGAGGGTAAACCTTGTTGCGGGAAAATTTACCGCAACAAACGGCAATCGAAAACGATCTTGGTGCGGGCTCAATGAGCAGGCACAACCCACTTCTAAAGCTGATATCCACCAAACGAAGATATTGCTCTCAATTTGGTGGGATTGGAAACGTGTGATGTATTTTGATCTGCTTTCATTGATAGATAAAATACAACGATCAATGAAACACAGTCAGAAATAGTCCAGATTACCATTTATTTTGATCTTCGCAAATCTTTTCGGATGGTAAAACTTTCAATTATGATAACGCTGAAGTTCATCCAACAAAATGGAAATTACGAGTATATCACTGATTAAAGTTTATTCGTTGTATTTAAAAGAAAAGTGTTTTATTTAAGTATATGATAAAATCGGCAACTACTAAGTTGCCAACCAATAAAATAATGACAAAAGCACTGCATAGACAAAGAGCAAATCCACTTGGAGATTTCCTCTTCCTATAAAAGGTTTCTTCTTTCTGAAGTAGCGGCAATACCATTAAGAATGAAATACATTAAGCCTCAGACATTTCAAAGAGAACTGATGACCAAGAAAGTGTCAAAGTTATTGATAGAAACCTTGATATCTTATACGCCACTATCTTATACTGCATGAAAGAGTAAGATGCGGTTACAACCAATACTCCTGGGATGGGATTACAGTCCGCAGAAATCCTTAGCATTGACTGCAACTCTACTACATCTCTGATGGCTTCATGGAGTGCTGCCACTGGTACTAAAGAGTCGCCTTGCTCGATTGCCTACAAGTCTGCCGCACTGTCTCCACACAGGCAATGCAAGTTTTGTTGGGATTGCCACCTCTCGATCTGGAGGCGATACGTAGTGGTATTGCTTTCAAGATCAGAAAAGGTCTCCCATTAAATGAGCGAGACTGGGTTTCTCTGAGAGAAGTGGACGGCCTATTCTTGAGGGAGCGTAAAGCCTTGCTAAACGCATGCGTTGTATCTAGATGGCAATCTAGTTGGAACGCTAGCGAAAATGGTAAGGCTACTTACAGCTTCCTTAGGGATGTGCTGACCATGCGGGAGTTTCCTGAACGAAGCTTTACCCTCAGCCTGTGGTTTTTGTTGACCGGGCTTGGCTCTCTTAATGCATTTTTGCATAAAAAAGTTCTTCACGGGGTGGCGAGCTGCTCAGGTGGAGCTACCTATGAAGATTGATTCTGTGGGAGTGCCCAAATTACACAGATATTAGGACCACAGAATGGCTGAGGTATTGATAGGCGTCGACCCTTCACCAAAGGGGAAGTTCGTACCTCACATACGACTTCGGTGGTGGTACTTGTACTACCCGAAGGGCGCTTATCAACGCATTATTTTGATATTTCGTACGAAGACGCACCGTAACTTTGAGCCTTCACGGCAAGTACCTACGTAAAAAAACCTACGTAAAACAAAAAAACTCGGGGCTTAAAAAATAAAGGGTATTTTATATTAATTTTTGTTTACCCAAAAAATTTTACCAAAAAAAAATTGTGTTGATTGGACCCAATATTTTATGCCCGAAAAATTATTGGGTCAAACTAACCCATTTGTTCTGCAAAAATGAACATTCGATTTTATTTATCAGGTTTCATTGGCCCAAAAAAAAATTGGGTCGAATGAACCCATTTACTTTGGACAAAAAAAAAAAGATTGTAGAGAAAAATAAGCACTTTGCATCACTAATTAAATTGGGCTGTAAGTACCTGTTTCATCAGCCTTTTTCAAAAAATAGGTCAACTGGGTTCGGCCGCTGTTTTAAACTTTTCATTCGTAATACCTTAAAGATTGTTTGTGGGCTATCCAGCCACATTTTGTTCAATAAACTCGATCTCAGCACTTCTCCAAACCACCAAAACAATTAGAAATACCCAGTCATCAATACAACTTTCAAAGGCATATTCCGGATCACCTTCAATTCTCTAACCGAATTTTCCTTCATATCTTGAATCGATTTAAAACGGGTCCCACGAAAAGATAATTTGTATTTCGAATATAGGAAAAGGTCCCAGAGTGCCATATCTGGAGAACACGGTGCATGCTCGATCAGATTGGCGTTCTTGGTCAAAATGTCGCTCACAAGGATGAATTGATGAGATGGTGCATTGTCGTGGTGCCAATTCCAAGAGTTGTTCTGTTACAAACGATTCATAGTGCTTAAATAATACTGCTCGTTCACTGTTTGGCCCACCGGAAGAAATTCTGAGTGAACAACACCAAGAATATCAACTTGACTTTGGAGCTTCTTTACTGTGGTTTCAATAACAGCAAATGCTCTTGTACTCGATATTACAGAGTCCTTGTTGGCTTTCTCCAACATATTTAATTCGCAAACAAGCGAAATTTTTTCCATAGAAAAAAACGCCGATAATATTTGAGGTTTACTAATATGTTTTGCCATTGATAGCAAACTAATTGACAGATAGCGCCCTAACACAGCGCCAAAATAGAGTACATTTGTACCAACCCATTAAATAAAAATTGTTTAAGAAACTATTAACGCGGGCCGTTTATTTGACTCAATTCGGGACTTTGACACAATGTATAAGCGCACTTTCTCTGAGCTCAGTTATTTATCATGTCATCATTTCCACCGACCTTGATCACCACAGATTCGCTACAAGAATCCGCTTTCGACAATTCTGGTTACAAGACATCATATTGTTTCAAAACACCCTTGAAAGCTAATTCGACTCCTCATAAAATTGTTAAGTACTCGTACCTTGGAGCAGTTTTTAGATCTCTGTGGCTCTTTTATTCTGTCCAAATAGGTTTAATTTCAGATAGTCCCAGAGACCGTCACTGACTGCAAACAAATGACTTCCATTGATGAGCATGGACAATAGCATTTTTTAACGAGAGAAAATTCATTTCATTGAATCCATGTTAGCATTTGCATGAGTAAATTTATACATATTGAAGAAAGTTCAACACACCTGGTGCTCAAAGGACCGACTGTACAGCTCTAGTTCCAAAAATCGATTCAAATCGTCTACAATAGTACAATAACTAATAATGCGAGTAAAATACTCCAGATTCCTGGAGCCAGAAATCCTGATAGTACGAGTATATTATTATCCATAGTTACCCTCAGATACATGCACTTTAGCTGACCTTACACCTTTGCCATTTGAATATGGGACTGACTGTACACGTGGATTAGCAAAAAAAAAAAAGAACGGCAGACAATCCTACATCCGACAGCGAACATTTAACATGACATTCAAACCCACACACAGGGAACACACACGTTAGCATAAAATTTCATTGTAATTTACTCATGACTTGGGAATAATATGAGTACGAACGAGTACAGAACAGAGAGTATCTGTAAGTTCTGTATTCGTACAAATGTAATTCGTATACTTATTTCAATGTCCTTAAAGTTTTTTTCTCGTTTTTTTTTTCTTCTTTTTTGTCGAAATAGGTGGTAAAACCACCCGGATGGCAGTGCTGTAATGGACACGTACTCTGCAATAGTTGTCGAGGTCGTACAGTCAAATGTCCCATTTGTCGAGTCACACTTGGACCACGAGGAAGATGTCTACTCTCCGATAAATTGTTCACATTACTGGCCGAGAGCTTTCCCTGCGATGGTGGTATGTATGTACGAATATATCTATTTATATATGTAATATGACGCAAATACACAATATAACATTTCTCAGTATTAAAGGGTAGCCTTTACCGTTATCTTTGGCAGTATAAAGTGTGTTTCTTTATGTGTGCACACGATATTGCATGAGCTATGTCATGTAGTCGATAGTTAACACGTATTTCGGACATTTGGGGTCCAATCCAATGTCGGCACGGATTTTAGGGTTGCCATATGACTATTAATATTGTTCAGTAGGTTTTTGTCGTACAGAACCATACCTTTCGACATTTGTGCAGTACTGGTATACAAAGCATAGGTCATATAGCTAAGGATCATACGCCAACTATTATAGCCCATGATTTTAACGCGTGGGCAGTAGAATGGGGAAGCGTGCTAACGAATAAAAGAGGAACCATTCTACTCGAAGCGCTCACTAGTTTGGAGGCCGTCGTAGCTAATATGGGAAATGCGAACACGTTTAGTAAAGCGGGTACAGGCTCGATTGTTGATATTACGTTCGTTAGTAGCAGCTTATATAGGCATACGACTTGGCGCGTCAGCAATCACTCAGTGACCATAACGCAATTATAATCGATCTCCATAGTCTTGCATGACCTCAAAACACTCAGTCTCAAACTAGCAGGACGAAATGGAACGTGAATACCTTAGATGAGGAGCAGAATCGTAGAAACTCTTTTCCCCTCTCAACATGACGGAGTTTTACTAAGCGAGATCGGGGAACTACGTTAACACATTCCTGCCTTAACAACCTATGAACTCACCGCTGCAATCGAGGCGGTAGAAGATCGGAAAGCCCCTGGTCCAGACGGCATACCAAATAGAGCTTTAAAAATAGCGATGAAGGTCCGCCTAGACGTTTTCGTTAGCATGGGAATATTTCCGGAACAATGGAAATACCAACGGTTGGTATTATTAACAAAAGGAAATAAACCACCGGAGGAACCCTCATCTTATCGGCACTATGGGCAAAATATTGGAGCGAATTATATGCAACAGACTACAGCCTATCATTGAAGCCAATGATGGACTCACGGAATATCAGTACACGGCTTAAGAAGGGGCCGATCGACAATCGATGCGATTGAAGTCGAAATAGAGAAAGCCCAATCAGCTATAGAAAGTAGGCGAAGGAAAGGAGGCAGCAAAAAGTACTGCGCCGTGGTTACACTTGACGTGAAAAATGCTTTTAACTCGGCGAACTGGTCGCGTATTTTACAATGCCTCGAAAGGTTAAATGTACCGAAGAACATATTAAGATTGATCAGGAGCTAATTTACCGATATGTTGCTCCTCTGCGACTCCGACTGACGGTGCGAAATTATATAAAATTACAGTGGGCGTTCCTCAAGGATCAGTGTTAGATCCCTCACTGTGGTTTTAGTCATTATAAACCTGACACTACCAATGGACCTCGGACAATTGGTGCCTATGCAAGGTTTCC
Source organism: Volucella inflata (assembly GCA_928272305.1). NCBI lineage: Eukaryota > Metazoa > Arthropoda > Insecta > Diptera > Syrphidae > Volucella > Volucella inflata. The sequence goes on along the minus strand of OV743716.1, from coordinate 142,809,647 downwards.
ATCTTTCCACGCAAAAAAAAAAGTACTGGTGTACCTAAATGGAAATAGGTACGAAGAAGGTGATATTTGCTTGGAATCATCACCATCATTTCTACGCCCGAATAATTCCGAATTTGGGTATAGTGGGCTCATCGTTGCAAGGTTACAGACTGAGACAAAAATATTTTCGCTGACAAGCTTGATTATTTAAGACCAATCCTTAAAGGTGTGCCATTCTGTCAAAGTATATGGTTATTGTTCTTTACGAGTATGTGCGGCAGAATAAGGAAAGTTAGTATCTTTCATCGGGAATCTTCAAAGAATGATCAAACTGTTTAAATTTGGATGGATGGCATCCACTGCAATACTGTTCGGATGGGATTGGCTTTAACAAGAGGACGCTGATTCGAATCATGGTAGTCGTACCCTTCAGGGCTTCACGGTGGGAAATTATGTGAATGTGTTGGAACTTTCATAGAAAGGTGACTTAATGTTTCAGTGATAAAGTGATAATAGTAGCAGGTCCTACCATACCAGCACCGAGTATCTTCAGCATGTTGCAAGCGCAGGCCGGACTCTCCCAGAAATAGTGCTCCTTGGTTTCGGTATCATTCTTACATCAGGCATTCCAGGATGTATTGTTACTTATGCCTGGCATATGTAGGTGCGTAAATTCAAGGGTTGCCTAGCCCTTTATAGAGGTCGAAAGGCAAGATACTTGCCATCTGGAGTAATGCTGACATAAGTAAATTGGCAATACCAGCCCTAACGTGTGTCCTTCAGGTTCGAGTCCTTTCGTATGTTTACATATTTTCGCCGAACTCATTGTGACTTGTGACCTAAATTAGGCCCAGTTGATTCAACCTTCGAACCGCGTTCAGAGAAGCTTTACATTCTTGTCCTGTATTGTTAATATCGCGACAGATTCAAATGCTTCGCTTCCTCGGCGGATTAAAAAAAAAAAAAAATACTGTGGCGCTGGAAGCCCTATATATGCCATGACCTAGCTTCTTAACACTCATTTGTGTTGCTCATAGATATGTCGATTCAAAAACACCTCTTCGGTTGCAAGCACCGTGAAAGACGACAGGTTCTTAACGTTACAAGTTTAGTCCCAAATAATTAGCTCCATTGGAAACGGATGGTGATACCCTTAAGCCAAACAAGTCGTAAAGAGAATTACCTTATTCTTGAGACGATAAACGGAATGCCAATTTGTAGCGCACAAATCGTCTATTACATCTAGGGCTGCCCACGCAAGATTTGACGTAACCTTTATAGATAATTGCAATCATGCCGTTGCACGCTATCGGCATGAGGAATCAGAGTCCTGCTCCCAGCATTCAAAAAAATTAATGATTCGTCCAATTACGTTGTCCAAAACACGAGCGCTCTTTCAATTCTGCCTACCTGGTTTCCAAACGTTGTTTCAGAGAATCATCCGCGTTGATTGACAGGTTTCGCCCACATAAAGCTTACCTATTTCCACCTTTTCAAGGAAGTCGAATTGATTCTCATGAAGCTCTTAGCTACGCTGTTGTTATTTTTTTCGATTTTCAGAACGAAGGCGAGCATCTTTGTTCGGTTCACTTTGGTAAAACACTCAATTTTTTGTAAAAGTCAAGAAGGCCTTTGGAAGTTAATACCGTTTATAGATTTTTAAAAAAGTATTCCTCTAAAACTTTCTTCGATTACGCGATATTACCTCACATTCACAGAGTATGTGTTGTGTTGTGTCCTCAACCCCTTGGATCACCGTAGAATCTCCACATACCCGTATCGGACAATTTGAGTCTCTTTGCGTGTCGAGACAGCGTCCTGTCAGGATTCCTATTATTGTTCTTAGCTCATCCCTGTTTATATTTATTAACCCTCTAGATGTTCTACCGTCAAAAAGTGGCCATAGAGCCTTGGATACCCTATGTCCTTCAAGACTTGGCCACCTTATGTTAGCAGTCTTTATAGTTTTATTCCTCGATAGTGCCTCTTACTATGCAGAGGGGTGGAATGATTTTGGCAACCTCACTGTTATCGAGTAGCCCTCCTCTTCTTGTAAGCTCCTCCGCTTGTTCATTTCCCTCTATACCGCAGTGTCCTGGCATCCAACACAGTCTCCCCGGTTCTGATTGCATAATGCTTCATAATGTGCGACGGCCCTTGGTGTTGGTTGATTCCATTGCATTAAGTGCGGCCTGGCTGTCGATGTAGATAGCTATATCTCTTCCCAGAACCTCTGATTGGATAAGAGTACTTGTGTCCGCTAATCTTATGGGCACTCTTAGTTCTGGGTCTTCTGAGAAGATACCAGAAGCTGTTCCTTCCTCTGTGAAAATTGCAATTTCATTTGGACTGTTCACCGCATTTTCTTGCCAGTCCTTCCTCTCCGGATATATTATGTCACATGGAATGTCGAAGTCGATCAGGGAAGGAATTTCATCTGTTAAAATTGAATTGCCTGGCAGTAGTTCCGCCAGGATCGTACCAAAGCTACTGCTCTTGAAATGACCCAGATTAGTGAGTCGTATCGCAGTGTTGCCAGTGCCTGTTGATCTGAAAATCAAGCGGTAATAGGTGAAGAAAGGTATCCAATGCTGCCGTAGCGGTAGTATGGAGCGATGGTTATGGAAGCCATTCTTTGAACCTCCGCTATGAGACCACGCATGGGTCTCACCACCGCACCGTATATAGGCAGTGCACCACAGCACGTTTTAAGCCCCAAATATTTCCTACCATTCTTTTGCGTACAAAAGAGCATTATATGCAATTTAGATTCTTTCCACCACGTTAAGATTCCAATTCAGTTTTTTGTCAAGAATTACGAGTACATCCAGATACTTCGCGCTGTCCGGGAGTAATGGAACTATTCCTCCATTGAGTTTTGAGAGTTTGAATTGCGGTACCTTGCACTTTCTGGTAAAAGTACAAGCAAGGCCCCCTTTGCTAACTCATCGAAGTGTAGACTCTTTTCTATTTTTCCCACCACCTCTGCAGGGCGATTTCTACAGATTTGCCTTTCATATATGCAAGCTGCGACTCAGTCAGAGTCCGATAGAAATTTCCAATAAACACTCTAGGGTTTTGAGTCTACATAAGTGATGACAGATTAATTGGTCTGTTTGCCAGCTTTAGGTATAAAAATCACCTTAACTTTCCCCAAGAATTTCCATCCGGACCGGGAGATTTGTTCGGTTTGAGGGACTGAATTGCCCACCGTAATGTTTTTTTTAATTAATAAGAACACCTATTTCCTCTTCAAAGAGAGAGAGAGATTAATATTCCCAGTGTGTCATAGCATGCCAGAGTCAACTGATAATGTGGGTCCAGAAAAATGGGTTTCCACCAATGTTACCAGGACTTCTTGGCTACCTTCGTCCAGATTCCGCAATTTTCCTGATGTAGCTAGGAACGCTAGCTTCATTTACAACCATCTTCCTTAACATCGAAGCCTCATCTGTTGCTGCAATAAATTCTTCTGCCTTGAAGCCGCCCTTTTTAACTTTCTAACTAGGTACATTCGTAATACTCATTCCATGTACTATCACTTCTGAAAAGCTTCGCCCTATTGTAGAATTTCCTAACCTCTATCCTTTTAAGGTCTATTTCTCTATTCCACCATTCTAGTTGAGTCCTTTAGGTGTTCTGTTAGCTGGACAAGCTTTCTCGGACGCCATTGTCAGCATCTTACTAATATTTTCTACCGCCCTATCTAAGTTAACAATATTGTCACAGGTGACTGATTGGGTATACAGATGTATATTTACCACTTATGTGGACTTGACCCAATCAGTCTTCATGGGATTTCTTTGAAAACTACATGCCCTGTTCTGAAAGTTCACCATAAAACGTATTCACCTCTGATTTGACATCGACGTTTCATCGAATACCTACTCTCCATTCCCTTATTTGTATTTGAAGCAAGATAAATATCACTTGAACCTCCTGCCCATTTTTCACCACAAAAGTAGGTGAAAATGTAGTAGCATCTCACGCTCATAGAATGTTTGTTCTTTGCTGGCAAAAAACTTATCCAGGTGATTTTTGACTACTGCTCATTTAAGGCAAAGGTTTGATTATCTAAAAAAATTTTGTAGAAACCGCGACAAAAGTTATTCAGAAAGTATCACTTCTGGAGCATATGGTGGACGTGGCAGAAGATCCCATCCAAGCTGGCTAGTTACTAAACTTGTATGGGGTCGCGCATTGTCTTAGTGAATCACTACACTTTTTCTATAGATTCTTGCCTTTTCTGTTTGAGTGAATCTTTCAATTTGTCCAGCTGATGACAGTACAGTTCAGAATTGATCGTTGTGTTTTGCGACAGAAGTAAAAAAAAAACGATTCCTTTTAAATCCAACCAAAATGCTTTGAGACAGTTCATCTTTTATACTCCATGATCTCTGACATTTATCATTGTTGCAAACAACCCATTTCACGTTTCCACCGATGATGCGCTTCAAAAATGGATCACTTTCATGACGTTTGGCAAGCAAATCACAGACATCAACGCGAGGGCGCCAAATTCTTTCTGTAGGATCATGAGGAACCCATATGCCAAGCTTTGAGATTAAACCTAGGTATTTCAAATGATCATGAATGGACAGAATGGATAAATGTTATCTCTCAGCTATCTCAGCCGGTTTGCATCAATTAATGCCTGCATTGTATTGCCAGCTTCAATTTGCCTTCCATATGGTGGTGCATTGCCAAATTTTGTAAACCACTTTTGTACACGGAAACCTAGTACAAGTTGTTTTTAAATTACTGTTTTACAAAATAAAAAAAAAAAGGTTTTGAATGATAGAAACTTTTTTTTGGACCTTTACATTTTTTTCTGTTAAGTGGAAAAGTTAATATCCGCCAGTGTTGATACACTTTTGTGCTCGTTTTATCGCATTTTACAAAGGCTGCGATAGTCTGAGGCGCGACTTCAACTAGCCCCAAAAATGGTTAAATCGGGCGATCTTGCTGGCCATGCCAAATTGCCAAAATGGGAGATTACCCATACCCATAAAAATACGGCCCAATCACGCCTCCCGCGTGAACAACGCACCACGCAGTGACTGTAATGTGAGTGGATGTAATGGCTCTTCGTGCATCATACGCGGATTTTTAGTGCCCCAGAAATTAATATTTTGATTATTGACGTCACCGCTTAAGTGGAAATGCGCCTCGTCACTCATGATGATTTACGACACAAATCGTCCTCTTCGTTGTTGAGATTGAGGATGGTTTGACAGCAAAGTATATCGCTCCATTGCATGTCTGTTTGTATTTTGCAGCTGTCTAGTTCACAGATGTCAAACATGATTGACGTACGACTAAATTTGGAGCAGAAAATATGAAAAGACCATTTCTGCTGACTGTATAACGGCGACAAGGACCTTAATTACGAGTATTCCGCTGTCAGGCGGAATGAACCATCAACAATGGTCGATGATAGCAGAGAATTTCACCCACCTGACCTAGACGAAGTTGAGATAATGATATCGAGACTTAAGTCGAACAAAGCTGCTGGCCCAAACGGGATTCCAGCTGAGCTATTTAAAGCAGCTGGAGATGACCTGATTAGGAAAATGCACCAGCTCATCTACAAGATATGGTCAGAATAAAACATGCCCAATGAATGGAAACTCAGCATCGTTTGCCCAATCCAACAGAAAGGAGATTCCTTCGACTACGCCAGCTCTAGGGGAACCAGGCTCCTGAACATCGCCTGCAAAATCGTTTGCGTAATCGCTTGAAACCGATCATGAGCAGTCTGATAGGTCCATATCAGGGTGGTCCCAGGCCAGGGAAGTCTACCATCGATCAAATATTAACACTACGGCAGATCTTGGGAAATTCCCTGGAATTCCAGATAGACACCCTCCACCTGTTTGTCGACTTCAAAGCCGCATATGACAGCGTGCACAGGGACGAGCTGTATAATGCCGTGCTTAGCTTTGGCATTCCTGCCAAACTCATCAAGATGTGCAGTATGACAATTGAGAATACTCGCTGCTTCATTAAATTCGATTCTCTACAAGTTTCCCAATTGCTTGCGTACACAGATGACATCGACGTTATTGGATGAAGACAGCTAGATGGCAATGAGCCATTTGCAACTATCAAAGCGGAAGCGGCTAAAATTGGTCTCACGGTAAGTGAGGCAAAAACCAAGTGGATGTTGTCATCAAAAAAGGACCCCAAACATCGGTAACTTGATCAGAGTGTCAAAATTGGCAGCCGGCTCAGAAGGTAATTGAGTAGCAGAGCCCGCTCTCGCAAAACCGAACTGGCTTTATGCAAGATGTTAATCATCTCGTTCTTGCTCTATAGCGCAGAGACATATTATTTTTGGTTCCGTTTGTATAGGCGGGGAATGGGGAATGGTGGAGGAGATTTAACCACAAACTGTACTACAGGCTGTACAGCGACATCGTTTTGGTCAGGCGTCTACAGATTCAACGCCTAAAATAGCTAGGCCATGTAAAGCAAATGAACACCACAGCTCCAGCCCGAATAATCTTCAAACCCGAGCCCCGGGGACTACGCAGCAGAGGACGGCCGAATCAACGGTGGTGCGAACAAGTGGATGGGGAACTCAACCAACTTGTATTACCTTACCGATGAAAGGAGCTGGCGAAAAACCGTGTCAGTTGGAGAGGATTGTTGGTTGTGCCCCACGTTCACCCCGCACTATAGCTTTCTGTTCTGTCAATACGTCTTCTCCATTGGATAATTTTTTTCCTCAAACACGTAATGGCATCTATAAATCTCTAGAAAGTTTCCTATGCATCTGATGTCGTCGTTTAATCTCGAGCTTACAGAATTGTACATACCTGTATAGTCATAACTAGTCTTAATAGTGCAATCTATGGGGATAAGAATCCTTAAGATTCCCTCATGCGACTTTTCAATCCTATTGGCCAGTATTTGGTGGAACAAATCTTTACGAAATTTCGTCAAAATTTACTTCTTGTATGCAGATCAGGTCTGATGTGTTGGTAACCTCCCGTACTGGAAACATAAAGATCCTTTGCAATCAAATAATAACATGATTAATTGCATTTGTATCTCTCTTAATAAACTTTGCTTACGAGTACTTGAAGTAAATACTGCGCAGTAGATTGTCATTACATCACCTTGGTAACTCTTAAGAACTTCCATACTCCTGATTTCTGAGATGTGCACATTGCACATAACAAAAACAGAACCGAGAAGCTAAAACTGGTGGCAATAAAAACGTCCTGTGGGATTTCAATCATTAATTTATCTTTTCCTTTTTAGGGGAAAACTAACATAAAGCACAGATACGAGTGGAAAGTAGAAAAGTGCCTGGTTGTGTTTCTTGACGCACGTGAAAGTAGAGAAATCTCTTTCCTATCCAACAAAGTCAAAGGTATCCGTACGACTACGAGTTGTGAGAGTTTTGTACGAGCTGGTACTGTGAAAAGCTTTTAAGATCTCTCTAATTCGACAAAAAGGGGCATCTGTAGTGCACAAGGACAAATATGAACGTAGTTACCAAGGACTTGAAGTGGATAGAAGTTAATACATGTTTCGATAGCAAATCTGATTTGGCCTTAACTCTTTAACTTGGACCACCGTCTGAATGTGGACTACAGAAAGTGGTTACACACTTTATGCCATTTGTAGTTATTAGTCAGAGGGGGATACAAATGGGCATGTGCACTTAACTTATAGGCTAAAGATAATGAACTTATCTTCTTGGTTCATAACTCGTTTTCGAATACTACTTTTCGATGCTGTATTTGAGGTTATAATGGAATGGCATCTGAATGATATTCAAAAAAAAAATTGTCCTTCTAACACCAACATACATTTGCTTTCATTAGAAGGCCTCGATTTTTTTTATATTTCTGCTCGAGGGGGTATATAATTACAGGACCTTTAACGTTGGGCATTCATTTTTCAGTTTGTGACATCAGAAGTCTTTTCTGATTGAATTGAACGAAAATTCAGTCTTTCTTGACTTATCGCACCAAAGGGCTGGTAGGTAAGATAAGATGATAGCCGTTGGTGGGGAAAAATCAACTCACCTAGACCTATTGATCTGTTGTAAAACCTATCTATTGATCAATGAAGCTTCTGCAGAAGTAGTATCTAAACATATCATCCCGGATTGACTATCCGAAAAGGTACGAAAATCATTTGCAATAATTTGGAAGGCGGAAGGAGAGCTTATCTGATAAACACAGCCACCAGACTCGCGGTCAGTCTTTGATCCGTCCATATATGTAAATGAAGTTACTTGTCGACCATGAAGACACCTCTCTTCTTAAAAAATCTGATGCCAACATGAAAGGCTCTGTTAAACAAATGTTTTGGGCGTAGTGTAGTCGATGTTCTCTGGAAGGGTTCCTAGTGCTTTGCCTTAGTGTGGCAAAATAGTTTATTTATCCACATAGTTGCTCAAAGGCGAACAACTGCCCTTGCAGCTATTTGCCTGTTGAAACTACTGAAGTGAAGTGAAACATCCTGTGCAGCGGAAGGAGAAGTGCGTAAGGCTACGTTTATGCCCAAACGTGCTGTCTGCCTAGTTGATTACTTTGTTTTTGACTGTCCACCATACAACCGCTTTCCTGATTCCGGATATGTTGACGTTGTTAACATTTGCACCTTTTATTCCCAGGAACGTGACCATTTTGAACTCTCTATAAGATAGGGATCATTCGATGTTGCTAGACAGTGAATAAAGATCGGTTTTCACCTACTTTTCCATACAGTACACCTAGGTATATTGGGCATGGACAAAAGTCTTGACTCTTATATGCCGGAGGTCCTTTGGAACAACAGGAGAACAATTTTCGGCTTACGTGAAGCCTACAATAAATTTTCTCTACGACAGGGGGGTGTTAGCTATTTTTATGAAGAGTTTTCAAATAAGCACTTGAAAACTTTTTTTTTAAATAAAACGCAAACCATTTGAGATATTTCAAAAACTTTATTATCGGCTTGAAGTACAATCAAAACATTTATGAATGGAACTCGACTTCGTTCATATGGCCAACGTGGGCACGTTTGCAGCGATCGATTCGTTGGACCCAATTTTCAACGACTCGGCTACACATTTCGGTCGAAACTGCCGCTATTTCGCGTTCAATGTTGGCTCTGAGCTCTTCCAACGTCGTCGGCTTGTTGGTTGGCAAAAGCCAATGACTTAACATAGCCCCACAGAAAATAGTCAAGCGGCGTTAAATCGCACGAACGAGGGGGCCAATCGACTGGCCCATTTCTTGAGATAACACGCTCACCATACTTACTCCTCAATAAATCGATTGTAACGTGTGCTGTGTGGCTTGTGGCACCATCCTGTTGAAACCACATGTCGTCCAAGGCCATATCTTCCAATTTGGGCCAAAAATAATCGGTGATCATGGCGCGATAACGCTGACCATTCACAGTAACGTGACGATCGTTATCGTCGACGAAAAAATATGGCCCAATAACGCCGCCGGTATGCAAACCGCACCAAACAGTTAGTTTTTGTGGATGAAGTGGTGATTCATGAAGTAGATGTGGATTTTCACCCGACCAATAACGCATATTTTGCTTATTGAACTCTTTGTATTTTGAACTCTTTGATCCAAAAATGAGCTTCGTCACTGAAGATGATTTTGCGATGAAATTCACCATCTTGGCGCATCTTCTCCAGAACCCAATCGGAGAACGTACGTCGCTTCAAATGGTCCATCGGCTTCAATTCTTGAGTCAGCTTGATCTTATATGGGTGTAAGCCAAGATCCTTACGCAAAATACGCCATAATGTGGTCTGAGCGATGCCCAATTCTTGAGAACGCCGTGGAATTGACTGATTTAAATCGTTTGCTACGTACGCCTGAACGGCAGCGATATTTTCGACACTTCGACCAACCCGTTGTCTCATTGACACGGCAACATCACATAACGAATATGTAGACTCAAATTTTTGCACTAAACTTGTTATTGCCTGTCTACTAGGCCGAGAATCAGGACCGAAAATTGGAATTGACGCTCTTAAAGTTGCAGTCACCGACTCCGAATTTCGATAGAAAATTTTTATAATTTGCAGACGTTGCTCGTTCGTGTACTTTACCATGATGAAACTGTTGAGTTTACTGAATAAATTGACAGTGACAGTTTTATGATAAGTGAAAGAGTGCGTTCACAAATTAAATTCAAAGTTGTCAAGTCCCTATTGGAAAACTCGATACTTCTCATGATATTCTTTAGGGGAAGCAGAAACAGCCGAGAGCCTTGTTGGGAGCCTGGACTTTCATGTCCAGCTCATTGCTGCTACATTGAGGCCTTCAGCGTTCATAGGAAAGTAGCTTCAAATGTGTTCGTTTTTATGTGAGTAATGGCTTCAAAAATTCATGATTCCTGAATTTGATTCCGCGTCTTTGGTTAAACGCAGCCGAGGCCTTTTTTGATCGATGGAAGTTAATCTGAAAGAATCGTTGCAGCATTGCTACAATCTTCCACTGAAAGGCTCATCTTCATCATGTGATCTTAGAAGATCTCTTCATCAGATCTCAATCGAGCCTTGACTTGGTCAAACTTCTCCTAATCCACATGTGGATTTTGTGAAAGGGTGAAGAGATCTGTGATCGCTGCAAGCGATAAGCCTGACGTGGTTTTGCTGCAATCAGTCAGTGCTGTTTGAGATTGTAGTTGGTGCTGGGTTTTCTCGAATGATGATCACAAAGCAGTTTGATAGCTGTAACTTGACCTACTGCCCGCCTTAGGTATTACATCCGTCGTCGTCTCTTTTATTTATCACCGTGATCTTCATTGCGTTCTTAAGGACTTCGCTGAAAGACCTTGGAGACGTGACATTAAAAGGCCCAAGATTTGGCGCTTTTGATCTTGAGCCTTTGCCACTTGGAGGAGTCACTTAGCTATGTTGGAGCAATAGGTAATCTGTCTTTAAGAATGTTCCTGGCCCACTTTATTTTCGTCTTCATATCCGTAGTGCTCTCGACCTCCGCAATGGGTCCGAAGATTTGCCTTTAAAAGATGCACCATGGTCTTCCAAAGTTTTACCTTTGCCTGATATTGCAGGAGCCTTGCCAGTAATCAATGTAGGCACTGGAGTACTGGTTTCAGATTATGTCTTTTTTTAAGTAGGTTGTCTTCCACCGCTTCCATCACAGATCTTACGAGTAGCGAATAAGGGAGGTCCATCTGTACAGAAATCCGCTATACACAGATAAAGTTACCTGATCCGGACAAGTCGACACCTTAGACTTAGACAACGTTTGAAGCTTTCGGCATGTCAACAAAAGGGTCAACAGTTCGTCTTGAACTAAATTCAGAGATATAAGCCTGATGTGCGTCAATGCCGAAGAGGAAGGATGACAATGTCAATGATAATTTTTATGATGGAACAAACGGCCAGTGACCTAGTTATCACACCAAAACTGTGCTAAGAGATCTTAATGCAAAGCTGTCTAAAGAAGACGTCTTTGAGCAAGTCACACAACCCGCACAACATATAGTCGCTGAAGGTTATACCCAAAATCGATCAACTGGAGATTGGACACAAAATGGTTCAGCATAGGCCATAGAATGCTACGGCTTGTGTTCAACCATTTGATGGCTATATAACTAATCGCTTTGTTCGATGTCGAGTTGGACTGCAACCGGGTGACATGACCCACAGAATGCCGGAGGTTTTAGATAGTTCTCATCCCTGTTCCAAGGGAGACTTCTATTAGGAACTGGGGGTAGTATTAATACTATCCGTGGGATAAGGCCTACTAGGATATATCTGCTTTCATCTCGTTTTGGTAGACGTGCGTTTATACTCATTTAATCAGTCTTCCTCACAACCAGTGTAGCTATCTGTTGGTTGTTTCTTTTCCTCCCAGCGCTCAGCATCGATTAAGAGTCTATTACAGTATTCCCTTTCAGCAAGCAAGCCCATTTACGGGCTTTGAATGCCCGAAATGTCTCTTTTTAACTCCTTGATTGGCACTCGATCATCTTTCTCGTACAGTAGTTGTACAAATCATATATACCCTTGCCCCTGTTGACATGTTTCTCCATTTATCCACGATCAACGCAATGATATAGCTGAGCGAAACCTAGTTTTCCTGCATTTATTTGTTGTTCACATATCCGCGGTGGCAACACCCAAACCTAAAACTCAGAAGTGAACCGAGTCGATGTGTACTGTTCGAAAAGATTCGGTTGATTGATTCGATTATTGAAATACAACTTATCCCGAGATCAACATGGCATATTGCGAATTCGAAAAAGCAATTCTCGGTAATTCATCCTTCTTCTCCGTGCGGAAGGTACGCGCAAATTAGACTCATGGTGCGAATTTTCGTCGAACATTTGCTTGTTCCAGCTGTTCCAAGCAAGCTTTTAATACTCGTAACAATCAACCATTGTGATAGTCCATCTTAGCGCTCTTCGGAAAGACCAGTGAATTTCGCTTTCTAGTGCTCAGTGGGTATCGTTAATCTGTATTAAGATTCCACGTGTGTACCGTTTCGCCATCAGATACGCAAACATTTAGAACTATTCTCTGTGTCTGGGTGTGGTTTCATCGCGTGGTATACCGTCAAGCGTCGTACCAGCAGGAGCTAACAATCCATCTATTGGGTCTGAGGTTTTAAAGTTCACAAATCTTAAATCTCTTCCGGTTCTGGGGGATCTTTCAGAAAGTCATGGGCCTACATCCGATGTGCCCATTAGATGCCAGCGAGGAAGTATCAGTTAATCTTCAGATTGACGGCAATGCGGTTCCAAAATATTGCTAGGAACAACGAAGTTTCAGTATCTTTGGGAAGGTTTAGATCGCGAAATCCGTTTTATGTTACCCAAGTGCCACGTAGAATGACATTACGAGAATTGACATTATCAATGAATGTACTGGGCAAGGCTTGGAGTATTTTTTGGAAACCGTATGTGCTTTAAGATTTCCTCTGTCATTGGCAATCGAGTTTGTAGCCTGTGTCAGAGTAGTAAACATGACACTCCTGAATGCAGCCAGACCAAATGAATGTATTCCAATGACATTTCTTAAAGATATTTCTGCTGCTAACTACTTGCAACCTTTGTGTGCTCTCCTACGAAGCAGAGAGAGTGTCTATAAATCGTCCTTTCTCTGGATGTTCGAATAAAACCCTTAGAGTGCTAGTGTGATCTTAATAATACCCTCATCCTGGTCTTAACGTCTTATATTCGTCACGAACTTGTGCCGAAATCTCTACAATCTTTTGCTACTGTTTCTTTTTCAATTGTAGTAATATGCAAACTGGTTCACAAAACAATTTAAAGATAATCCTGCTTAAAGAACGAGGGTTAGGAGTTTACCGCTTATCTTTTACATTTTAAATTCATAGGATATGAATATATATATTGCCATCAAAGGTATAATGACAAGGGTGGAACCAACACTTCGACCAACCGACGACAATCCATAATACAAATTTAATTTCAATTCCATCCACCAAGCAGGCAAACACAAAAATAAAAAAAAAAACTTTCTTCATAACTCAAGTCATTACAACAAAGTTCTTTCATTAGTGCCAACAGCTACCAATGCCAGCACTCCTATTCTTATGCCATTTTTTGTAACCATCACCTCCAACTTATCTATGAAGGCTAATGTAGATTCTTTTCTTTTTCGCTATTTTCAGTTCAAAATGGCAATTCATCAACGGAACGTCAGAAGGCCTACAATAACTGTCATGCGGGACCACCACTAATCAGTCCAAAGATCGACACTTCAATGTCATCTGCATCATCATCTCCAACTCAGCAGAAAATCCATCAAAAGAACCAGATAGCTGAGCGTATCACTTCTGAAAACATCATCAAGTCAAGTGATGTGAAACATTCAGCATTCGATGATGATAACAAAGTCGTTCTTAAACTCAATCAGAAGTCAAAGAAGAGTCACGACTTTGTGGAGCATGGGTCATGCCATCATGTCCATTATCATAATCATCACAATCACTCCCATCGTCAGACTAGCACCTCCCACCAACATAAGCGACAACAGCTCGTGCAGCATCAGGGAACTTTTCATTGTCCGACTGGGAAATCATCATGCTGCTCTGTGATGCAGGATAACGTCAGTCCTACAGTCAGCACAACCAGGATAGCTATCAGTGCAAGCAATAACTTAAGATCTGACCCCGATATCAGGACAACGGATTGTGTCTGGACACAAGATGTTAGTCGTAAACCGAAAGGTGAAGATGGAAACAGAATTGGTAGTTTGGGAGTAAAACTTATAACCGAATGGGACATGCTCTCCCATTTAACTCAGGTCCATCAAATTTCTGTTGCACAGCACTATACAACATTTGGTCAATCCGTGCGACTTCGACTTCAAGTGCCGCATGCAAAGTCAATTCCTTGTATTACTATTCAATCGGAAGATACCTCGAAATGGGACGAAGAGAACTTAAGAAATCATGTTATCCTGCCAGGTGCTATGTGTGGTGATACTCGAAATGAGTTTAATGGTAGAGGAGGGGAATGTGTATCAACAATTCTTTGTAATAAAAACAGCACTGAGCGAATCCAAGGACACAATTTAGAGAAAAGATCTAAAAATTCCAGGACGACAAATACTTTCAAGAATTTCCATCGGTCGAGTGGACAACTATTCTTCGTCGCATGTATTCCCCTTGAGGATGAAGCGGCGACAGCAGAAACTAAGACTGCACGAGAAAAAGAAAACGAAATAGAAAAGGAGACGCTACGGAATAAAATGTATGACGTGAATGCAGATACTCGAGGCGATGTACGAATACTATCAACCCCATGTCTGCAACCTGAATTTGATGTTTGTCGTGCTGTTGTTGGTGCTGCTATTCCTGATACGAATACGAATAACGAGGTTAGATCTTTGCCGGGTTTTGTTGTCGACAATGCCAATGGACCATCCACAGAGGTCATCAAAAAAGCAACGAAATCAAAATCTACCAGACAAAGTACCCATAGTCAAACCAGTGGTCATTTTATTCAGGATCTAGGATCAAAGTTCGTCTCTTCTACCTTGGTGCAGCAATCACGGGTCAATGTTGAAAACTCTGCTAGCTGTTCTCCTTGCATTTGTACACATTGCCCCAAGGTTGACGGTTCTACGAGTACATGGTGCAATTCGTCCACGTCGTCCATGTCGTCCATGTCGTCCTCGTCGTCGTCGTCGTCGTCGTCATCCTCATCGTCATGTTCGTCGTTGTCGTGCTCGTTTTCATCCTCGTCCTCGCTGCCATCAATGTCCCGTTCATCGTCCATAGCATCCCTTTCGGTGTCCAACTCGAGCTATAGTCGTTTTTCCAACACCCTGACCCGACAGCATGCAATTTTCATTTGGTATTTTGGCAGCGAATTCGATGTGAAAAACTTCCAAACTGTGATCGAATGCAAACGTACCGGTCTTAAATGGACAGGTTGCGTTCACCCACTGACTAAAAGTTGGTCGTCGATACGGCAGGGACTACAACAACAACTACAACTGCAACTACACCTAAAACAGCAAACCAATGACGAACAACAGCACATGCAGGAACAAGTCCTTGTAGTGAACTCCATGCCAGATGGCGGCGACAATTTCTTCGATATTGCCATCAAAATTAAATAGTATCTCTCTCAATTGAGATTCACCTTCAGTTTGGTCGTAGGTTACGAGTATCTTTCAGATACTTTCAGTCCTTTCTGTCATGAAAGAAGAGGGACAGTCCAACAGCAAAAAAAAAACAAAAAATTAAAACAAAAAAATAAATAACAGAAACAGAACTCAAACACAATACCGCCGGTCCTTCGAAATGGCAAAAATGGTAAGAAGAGTGCGAACACGGGTCCTAGATGTATCCGTTACCTTCCCTGAAAAGATATGTATCTCGTTTGGATTTTAACCAGCCCACCCACCTGTGCCGCCCATTTTCAATCAACACTGGCACAGAAGAGAATGTGGAACAAGAAGCATTTTTTCTTTTGCTTTTATCGGAGGTGTATCTTTCCATGTGGAGCGATTTTTTGCCTTACCTTCATCTGCCACCCAACGTCGGGGATATTTTTTTCTACGATTTTGGATTGAATTCAAAATTGGGATTGGAAAGGATTCGTATTCGAATTCGATGTATTTTTTATTTTTTTATTTTTTTTGGCCGTGCTGGCCAGTTGATTTTGCCCTGATAGACAACAATTGATCATGGTGGAGTACGAGTATATCTGTATCCTACAGGATTCTACCCAACGGAGAGAGAACCTATTGCAATGGGTTCGTTTGAGGGTGATACAAGTTGTTTTTGGATGATAGGTTTAGCTGGTTGTTTTTAGGTTAATTGGAGTATACTTTCCTTTCTTGGCGAGGAAGGTGTTTTTTTTTTTCCATAGAGTCCGTTCCGTTTGGTTTGTTTGTTTACTTACCGAAGGACAGCCTTCGGTTTTATTGGATTTTAAGATGGCTAAGAGAATTATTTTGAGATTGTGTTTACATTAGAGAATTGTTTGATTTGTAAGAGGAATAAATAAATGTTACCAAAGATGAAGATGTTGTTTCTTTACTTTTTTATGTTTTTTTGGAAATATCGAAGAGACAATGCTATGGATTCTGTTTCATGAAAGGTGGTGCTTTGGGTCTTGGTCGTTGATATGACTTGGATTTGTGTGAAATTTTCAGAGAAAAATAGAACAGAGCTCAATTATTTCGAGTGTTCTTTACAAACTTTTTCTATGTTTTAGCTGAATTGGTTGTGCGGCTTATCAATATACTAGGACTTTTTTAAAATTTTATTCAATATAGACCTCTTTTAGCTTGATACACATATTCCAGCGTTTTTCCAACTTCTTTATCCCGTCCGAAAAGTAATTTTCTGGAAGGTCTGCAAAATACTCCTCCGTGGCGTCGATGATTTCCTCGCGTGAGC
Source organism: Volucella inflata (assembly GCA_928272305.1). NCBI lineage: Eukaryota > Metazoa > Arthropoda > Insecta > Diptera > Syrphidae > Volucella > Volucella inflata. Next base: position 142,792,785 of record OV743716.1, on the reverse strand, counting down.
TGAATTTTTTATTGATGAGCCATCTTTTGGGGTTTGGGAAGAGATAATAGTCCGATGGAGACAAATCGGGCGAATACGGTGGATGCCACAGCAATGGGAACCGGAAGTCATTGATTTTAGCCGTGGTTGCGATGCTCTAATGCGCCGGCGCATTGTCTTGCAAAAACAAACAATTTTTCGCTTCATGTGAGGCCGTTTTGCAGCGATTTCAACCTTCAATCGCTCCAATAATGCACAGTAATGCTCGCTGTTGATGGTTTTTCCTTTTTCGAGGTAGTCCACGAAGAGTATGCCAAGACAATCCCAGAAAACCGACGCCATAACCTTTCCGACCCATTGAGCCTCCGTCGGCCGCTTCGGAGCACTCAATATCAGCAGTCCATTGCCGGGCACTCATTCTGTTCTCTGGTGTGTAATAGTGGATCCAGGTTTCATCAACAGTTACCAATCGACGCCAAAAGTCCGCCCGATTCCGCATCAGCAAGTCCAAACACTCTTTCGAAGTGCTCTCGCGTTCGTGGTTTTAGTCAGGAGTGAGCATGCGCGGCACCCAGCGGCAAGATAACTTTTTCGCATGCAGAATATTGCCCAAAATATGGCGTGAGCGTTCAGTACTAATCTTTGTGGGATCTGCTAGCTCGCGCACCTTCACTTTCCGGTCAGCCAACACCATTTCATGTATTTTTTTGACATTGTCCTCTGTAACCGCATCGGAGGGACTTGATCGGTAGTGGAGTTGCGGCCACCACGAAACTCTCGAAACCAATATTTGACGGTGTAATCTGACGGAGCATTAGCCCCATAATATTTATCCAACTTTTCTTTTGTTTCCTTCGCCGTTTTACCTCTCAAAAAAAAATGTTTTATGAGAGAACGTAAATCGTTTCTGTCCATACTCAACATGATGCCAAACACGTCAACAACAATCAGGTGTCAAAACAAAACTAAAGACAGTATCGCACTGAAATTTGGCATGTCTGCCTAAATATGAACGGACTTCAAGGTACAATAACTGTTTTGCAGTAGCAATGCATTCTGGCGGTCAAGGAGGTTACTTTTCACCCAACCTAGTACAGATAGCACCTTTCGAAAAAAAACAGACTTTTCTGGCTCCTTCCTCTTGAGCTTGTCTCTAAATATTTTGAAGCGTTTGTGTTAAGCGGAAGAAAGAGCAACATCGTATCATTCTAGCAATGACAACATCAGAAAAGAAGGACATTATTCGGATCAATTCGCACAATTAAAACAACTATGCCTTCAACTGTCAGTACGATAGCTTCCTTATTTGAATTACTTCAAACTAGGAAAGCTTCTAAAGTAAAAATAATAATTACGGAGGTGAGTTAACGAATGCTCTTATATTCCTACAGTGGATTACTGACTCCGCAACGTCCATCTCCTTTTGAAGAAGTGATCATCCAGTTGGCCTGTGTTAACTACCCGGCCACTGAAAACCTTAGATTATCATTTCAGAGAAGATTCAATTTACCGTATCGGTCTAAAGCCGACTAACTAACGAAGGCCCTATACTGCTATTAAACACATATAACCGCCATCCAGGAACTTTAAAGGGAAGTTCGGTATAAAATAAAGCTCGGAGACTATCACATATACTACGGCGGTTGAGAACAGAAGCGATGACTATGTTTTTTTTTTTTTTGTTAAACCTGACTATAGTATCGATTGAGAAGCAGTTCGACCTAAAAAGATCTTTTGTGCTGGAGGAGTCAGAAAGAAAATTAGGCTTCTCTGAGGAAGGAATCAATGGAATCAGGCGGAAGGTCCATTAAGAGCTGGACATTCACATAAAATGTGTTCAGCTGTTTCTTCGTCTTCGAGACAGAGTCGACATTCTGCGGAGTCAGCAAGTCCTATTTTGCTGAGGTGATACATATCTTAGACCATTGTGACCTGTAAGGTATCCTACTAGGTTTCTGATATAATGCCGATTTAGATTCAGACATCTGTCGGCATTTTTATTAAATGTAGGATGACTCTTTTGGCCTGCCTCAGCCCTGGAGTCTCCTCTCAGTATGAGATGCATTTTTAGTGCTCCCAGCGCTTAATGGCTAAATTAACTGCTGTTTTAGATGTGCAGCAGAAGGGTTCAGGTCCGTTGAAAGGGGTTTCTGAACCTTTCCTGACCAGTTTGTCTGGCTTTTCGTTTCCGTCAATGACCTCATGCCTAGGAACCCACCATATTTTGGTCTTGTTTCTTGAGTTTAGTTTCTGGAGAGTATTGAATCAGTGCATGACTGACTTGCAGTCAATTACGGGGATATATAACTGTTTGACTGTCCGTTAAAATATGCATGTTTGCACCTTTGATACCAGAGTTGAGTATGAGATTGGCGCATTCTTGAATGGCGTGTATTTCAGCTTGGAATACACTAGAACTCTTGTCCATGGCAATTGATATGTTTGTGTTCGGTCCATGTATTCCAGCTCCCACTCCTAGAGACGTTGTATTCAAACGACACAACATCGTAAGAAAGTGTTGTATCTTTCAATAAAATGTTGAGGATTAGAGGAATCTATTCGAAAAAGTAATCAGTTTCAACCAACAATGACCGCGAGACCAAAACAACTCGCCCATGAATCGGTGTTGCATAGAACGACGAAAGAGGCTCTTGATACCCACCATCAAACCCGAAACAATCGGGTTTTCCGAGAAAAAGAGTGCAACTCCAGAAAAAAAGTTTTAACTTTTCAAAATGTAAATGAAGCATGCCAAGCCGAAAAAAATGGCAAAGAAACCTAAAGAGATGATTAAAAATATTAAGAAGTAGTGTCACAAGGCCGTGACACCCATCCATCCAAAAATGGGCTTCGATGCCAAATTGTTCTGTCAATTCAACATCCAGTTAACAGATCGGAGACGTCGAAGATAGTCCAATGGCTGCAATTGATGTGTAATTTGGATTTTATAGGCGTGCAAATTAAGATCAACTTTTAAAATTCACTGTAGTGAGTGCCATGAGTGAGGGCCAATTTTTGAGTTCGGCGACGAATTGAGGTGCCTGGCTGGTTTCAAACAATTTTGCTTACAGTGGTAATTTTTTGGCGTGTACGCCACGCATGCTGATATGGAGATACCGAATCAGTTTCATCAAAACGCTTCACCATTGCACGAATTCCGGGTTCACTAAATTCACGAATTTTACGATCACTGATCGCCCATTTCCATAAAAAGATTGAATTACAAAAATGCCAAAGATTGTATGACATCTGTCAAAAAGATCAACTACATTGAATTCGGTAAATGACAGTAATTGAGAGCCAACGTCTCGTAGCAATCCACATCAAGGCTAAATTAACCAACATTAGCTTTATATACGGGTACGCCCTACAAAAAAAAAAAAAAAAACACTGTGGCGCTGGCAGCCCGATATGGGCCATGGCCTAGCTTCTTGACACTCATTTGTGTTGCTCATGTTGTTTTTTTTGTCACATCTGAGCGGGACCTACGGTTTATCGCCGAGTCCGAACGGCACTCTTTAGAAGCTCCTCGTAGGCAATTTTACTATCGGGAGTTTGCCATTGCCCGCCGAAAGGGTGGTGACGATTAGAAAAACTGTTGATGACCCAGCCAGGAATCGAACCTAGACTCTCTTCGTGATAGTCTAATGAGCTAACTAGCGCGCCATCGCCATCGCCCTACAGAGGATACAACATATAGCTTCTACGTGCTCTTGAACAAGACCTACGAGCAGTGCCCTAGCTATGACTTTAAAATTGTCCTCAGCTCTGCACGACACCACATCCGATAACGGATTCAGGCTAAACGACTTTGCGACGAGTAATAACATTGTCGTTTTGAGAAGTACTGATCAATCAACCTTCAACCAAATTAACCACATTGTGATCGAGGCAAGATTGTTGTAGCCAAGGTACGATGTAGACCAACAATTCCGTCCACCCGACCTTATTGAAGTGAAGATAGCAATATCTAAGCTGAAGTCCAACAAAGCTTCTGGACTGCTGTGCTACTGTGTGAACGCCTGAAGCCGTTCGTCAACAATCTGATAGGTCCATATCAGTGTGGCTTCAGGCCGGGAAAGTCCCCCATCGACAAAACATTCACACTTCACACACGTGTGACAGCATCTATAGCATCTATAGAGACGAGCTATAAAAAGCAATGTCTAGTTTTGGCATCCTTGCCAAACTCGTCCGTCAGTGCAAGATGACGATGGAGAATGCACGCCTCTCCATCAAGGTCGGTGAAGATCTCACCGAGGCCTTTGATGTCCAGAAAGGATTTAGACAAGGCGATGCGCTGTCTTGCGATTTTTTCAACATCGTACTTGAAAGAATAGTACAAAACTCACGAGCAAACACAAGAGGCATTATCTTTCAAAAGTTAGTCCAACTACTCGCATACGCCGACGATATTGACATAAAAGGGAGAAAGCAGCGTGATGTCATTCGCGCCTTTGCATGTATTGAGACGGAACCGGCGAAAATGGGTTAAGAGGTCAATGAGAGCAAGACCTATTATATGCTGTCGAGCAAAACGGACACTCAACACCGACGTCTTGGACAGAACGTCACCTTCGACCGGTATAACTTTGAGGTAGTTAAGAACATTGTCTACCTAGGCTCCGCTATGAATTCAGACAACGATATCGGAGCTGAGATCAAACAAAGAATAACTCTTGCCAATCGCTGCTTCTTTGGGCTAAAAAGGCAATTGACTAGTAAAGCCCGCTCTCGAACAAATAAAGTTACCCCGTATAAGACCTCAATAATCCAGGTCCTGCACTATGAAGGGGTCATGTACATTATCATATGGATGCTCTTGGCAGTCAATCTAAATGATGCTCCTCTCCACAAACTAGCATTCCGTAATTATCGGAAAAGAAATTATGTGTCAAAATATTGAGGCACACTTCTATGAATACTCTTCTCTGAACTCTCAAGTCCCCATGTACTACAAACAAGCTTGAAATGAAATTCAAAGATTTTACATCGCTTCTCAATCAGCAAATGGCTGCTTCCTGCGCTCTTATTCAACCTAGAGGCAAGAAAAAGCCGCATTGGTGGACATCAGCACTGGGAACGTTAAAAACGCTCGTAAGAAGCTTGTCAACAAAACGTTGTATATTGTGATGCAATTGTAAATGTCAAATTTTAAGATGCTGATCAGGAACTAGAACTCTAGAACTAGTGTAAAATTGGGTAGGGAAAGATACTCCCACAGTAGTGGACATGTCCTTCAAACCATTTATCAGTCCTCACCCCATGTGGGAATTTTACTAGGCAGACCATTTTTCAATGCTCAGTCTCCGAAAGCTATTTTTTACAGCATAGGCAAATCATTATCTTCCCAGTCCCTCTTTTTGTTGCACAGCGTAGACTCTTACCCAGGCGTTGAAAATAAACCTTAACTGGTGTGAAAGAGCGTTTCGTTGATTTATAGTTTGCAATAACTATTCAGCCTCTTATGTAGTTGGCGAGGAGCGGTGATCAAGGTCTTCGACGATTAGGCCGGCAGTATCAGGTCTGGCTTCGGCCCGAAAGAGCAGTTCGCCTCACATGGATATCAGGCAATTGTTAATTATTTTTATAAAATTTGTGAAGCAACTGGTAAAAAAAATTGCATACATTTAGGACACAAACTCGTTAAGCTGTCCGCCCTAAAGTATACACACGTTCTTTGTTTAAGTTTGTGATGTAATCTACACACTGCGTCAATCAGTGGCTATAAGCCAATAATAATAAAAGGTGGGCCATGTGTTGGTTTCTTTTCGAGGCGTAGCTTATTTTGACACTGGCAGCTCCCATGCGCTGAAAAAATTATCAGAAACCTAGTCTCATATTTCCGCTGTATGAAATGGATTTGCGCTTGAACAATATTGTGAATAGATGCCGTGTAGCCGAAAAAGTGCGAATTTTGAAATGAAATTTCGGTCGAAGTAATACACCAACTGCAGCTGGAAAAGAATTGTGAAAAAAATTTGGTGCGACTGTTTTGCTGACAAATAACCCAACAAAATTCATGTGTTTGTCCTATGCACACAATGGAGGATAGTGCAAGACCCAATTGACTGAGGAATTGAAAAAAACCATCGCATCTCTGTTCGAGCTTTAGTCCAGCTCGAAATTGACGAAAATTTTACTCAAAAAATTATTTTTTCAGAGAGGGCGGATTTCGATATCGGCAGCTACAAGCTAAATTGCCGTATTTGGAGCTCGTAAAACCATAGCATCCGATGAATCTAGCACATGTTATTGTCTGATATGGTTTGGACTGGGCGCCAAATTTTGGCCCATTTTTCTTCCAAGACATTGCAGTCAATGAAGAATGAATGCTATTGATCGTGATAACTGATTTGTTATCTCCAGAAATAGAAGATTTGCACCTGGATGAGCTATGGTTCTAGAGAGGTGGAAATACGTGTCACACGTGTCAAGTGTCGCCAAGTGTGGAATTCTTTGATAGATCTAAATATAAGACTGTTTTTTTGAGAAAGACCTGAAAGCTACAATGTTTATTAAACACCAACGACATCTTATCACCTTTAGCAGCGGAGGCCATGAAACGCAAATAGATTATCACCTCTGAAAAATGTCGATGAGAAACCGTGTTAAGGACTGTAAAGTAATGCTTGGAGAATCGCTGGTAAGGCAACACCGTCTGCTCATTACAGAATTTTTCACAGCGAGACCACCGAAAACACGGGCATCGTTTGGAAAGCCAAAAATCCGGTGGTATAATCTATCGAAGGAACGAAGCGCAAGATTTATCGCACTGGCTAAAGAAGTACTTCACAATATAAACGGTACCGCAGACTCACTTAGACCGCAACAAATGTGGAACAGCATGCACGAGGAATGCATAACACTCGCAGAGTCCCTTCTGGGGACTATATCGAAATACCATCACGTCGGCAAAGAAACATGGTGGTGCGCAACCAAATGAGCTGTGGCCGACAAGAAGAATGCATTTCAAACGTGGAAAAAGCGATCGGAGCAACGATATCGAAAAAGCTCGACTGGCCCTTGAATACTAGCGTCTTAAAAAGATAGCAAAGAAAGTCCTGGTTCGAACTCGAGCGGCAGCAGCGGAAAACCTGTACCAGGAGTTGGAACAAATATCCCCACGATCGGCAGATAGAAGACAAGTTATACAAGAAGTTCAATCGTCGTACAATACTAAAATGCCAAATATTTTTAAGCTCGCTGCACAGAGGCGAAAAAATTCAATGGAAATAACCTCGCCGAAATACATAAAAAATGCAGACGGTCGCTTATTGACAAATGAAAAGGAAATTTGTTACCGGTGACTTGAATACTGCATGGAGTTGCTTAACAAACAGTTTTCACGTGATATCTTGCCGACAGCTGGTCTATTCGAGGAGGATGTTTCGGACTTTTCAGTCGATGAAATAGGTATAGCAATCGGAAAAATGAAGCGGGGGAAAGCGGCGGGACCAGACAGCATTCCATCAGAGTTTTGGTCGAAAATGGAAGGGATCGGCAGCGTTTGGCTATCGAAATTTTTGAATAAATTAAAATGTGGACAACCTATGCCGAATCAATGGAGAAGTAGCTTCTTGGTTCCATTATACAAAGGAAAAGGCGACACTCGAGAATGCAACAACTACCGTTCAGTCAAGCTTATGTCACACACAATGAAAATCGTCGAAAGAGTCTTAAACGAACGTCTTCGCCAAATAATAAAGCTCGATAATAGCCAGTGTGGATTTGTTGAAGGAAGATCGACGGTGGACGCTATCCAAAGCCTACGAATAATAATGGAAAAGCACCGAGATTCGTCTAAGGATTTACACATGGTATTTATCGGCCTCGAGAAAGCATTCGATCGAGTGCCTAGGGATCTCATATGGGCCGCGCTGAGGTCTCAAAACGTACCGGAAACGTATGTTAGAATAATACAAGACATGTACGAAAACGTGAAAACTGCGGTTAAAAGCTCTGCTGGACTAACGAGAGAATTTCCAGTTAACGTCGGAGTGCATCAAGGAAGCGTACTTAGCCCTTTCCTCTTTAACGTAGTATTCGACTATCTTTTAAAAGACTGCAGGTGCGAAGCAAATGTAAGGCCAATTCTCTTCGCTGACGACGCAGATATAGTTAGCGATAACGTCGCAGATTTACAGAACGCCTTAGATTCATGGAGAAATGTGCTAGAGAGAAACAGGTTTAAAATAAGTCGTTCAAAGACGGAGTATTTGACGTGCCCATTTGCGCATCCGTTGCGACCTGTTCCGGATATAAAGTTAGACGGAATAGTTCTTCCGAAAAGCACTATCTTTAAGTACTTAGGATCAATCGTTAACATGGAAGCGAAATGTGACGACGACGTAAACCACAGAGTGAGTCTGGGATGGATGAAATGGCGGGAAAATTCGGGAATCTTTTGCGACCGAAAATTTCCACTTAAATTAAAGGGGAAACTCTACACCACGGTTGTAAGACCAGCTCTTATATATGGTTCACTGCGCTGGACAATGTACGAAGCGTTTGAAAACAAAATGACGGCAGCGGAAATGAAAATGTTAAGGATGTCTAGTGGAGTCACTAAACGCGATTGCATTAGGTCTACGCGTATAAGAGAAAGTCTACATATAAAGAATTGGGTAACCGAACAGCTTGAGGCGAATAGAATAAGCTGGTATTGTCCCGGTTAAAAAGGGACTATCAACTACGGTCACTCCAACTGTAAGAAAACGAGGTCGGAAAAGGAGTTCCTGGATTTCTCAGATGGAAAATGCGCAACGCCTGGGGCTAACCACTGAAGCGATCCAGGATCGAGCATTATGTAGACGCGTTCTGCGGTCTGCGACATTAGCTAACCGCATAAGCGGAGCAGCAGCGATGCAGTAAAAATGGGAAACTCGTTACGCATAAGTTCGTATAACGAGGAAAGGGTTTAAAAAAAAGGATAAGAAGAAGAAGAAGACCTGAAAGTTACTGACGTTGCTTTTGTAACAGAGATATTCATCTGACTTCGTGGGAATCGATTCCGCTAAGACATTGAGAAAGAGCGAAACCAAAGAAATATTTTGTGGGTCTTATGTCCGTTTCTTTCTACTAAATTGCTTTTTAAACAGCAATGATTGAGAGCATTTCAATGCCTAAACTTACCTTGGCCATCTAATTCCAATTTTGCACTTGCATGGTAGCTTTGCTAGCATTGTTGCTTAAAAAGACCTTGAAACTTGCATCTTACTTATGGTATACACTGTTGATTCGTGGCTGCAATGAAAGGCGGCCTAATCCAACCTGCATGTGGCGGCTACCGAAGCTTTGCCTCGTTGTTTGGAATACCGATTGCAATTGGTTCTACCCTTAGCCTTAGATATACTCATGTTTTATTGTAAAATATAATATACCACCGACCTTCAATTGACTGAGAATGAGATTAATGTTTACTTCCATCCACTGGTTCTTGAAAGGAAAGAATCAAGAACCCGAAATCATGTTGAGTCGTAATCCTTCGTCTGTCATACTGCGACTTGGCTCAGCCTGAATCCAATAGCCGCCTCGAATATATATCCACTCAAGCCGCGACCTAGTACTCACAGATTGCCTTGCTATTTTCAACAACGTAGCTAGACAGCACAACATCTTCAATTTAGCGACAACCCCAGACATCCCAGAAAACTGCGTCGTTAATGATCTGATTAAACTTGAATCTCTAAAAAGGAACAGAGTAACCAACCAAACAACATAAAGATGGCATCGCAAGCCAAAGTCACAAGTGTTACAAGGATTCAAGCGCTCTTTAAGGCAAATTTTATTTTAGATAGACTCATCGAGATAACTTTGACATATCTTACCTAGTATGTGCCATATTAATTCTAAACCTTAACAGAAGAGACATCTGAATTTGCACACAAAATGTCTAATTTATAAAGATCCCTGAACTTGAAAAATTTATTTAGAAATCTCTCTGGATCCAGGAACATCCTACACCTTCCCAGTGGCACATCAATCGACCTACAACTGATTTCAGTGCAAGGACTATTTTATCTTAACCCCACCAAAGGAAGCATGCCTTTTAAATCGGGCTTAGATTTGGACTGCTCATTGGATTTAGTTTTATTTGAAACTACATAGCTCAAGTAACACTCGGAGTTTCTTATAGCGCGCGAACAATTGGATCTTCGGCAGTATCGAACTCTTTCCGCACAATATTACGATTGCTTCAAAGAAGCTGCAAGTTCTGAAGAGCTCTCCTTTCCTATGTTGCATTTATGATGGCCAATCGCAACAACACGTTCATTGATGACAATTTTTCCACATCAATATTGCATAAATCTCATTTGTTAAATACTACCTATAGTCAATGTGAAATAGTTGCGTTCAGTTGATACTTCATCCAAAATCAATCTGTTCATTTAAAACTAAATCGCAAATAGTCCAATGACTTAACTCAAGGGCTAGGAGATCTTAAACGCAATGCTGTGTAAGAACGCCGTCTTTGAGCATGGCATCAGGTGACACAACTTTCACAAAGCCCCGATATGGGACTTATCTATCTTCAGTCAATCAAACGTCAACTAGGTTTGTATTTGTATTAAGATTAAAATTACATTAATACTACAAGATAGTATAGTTTTCCAGACGTTACAGATTCATCACATCTCTATCGACGCTATTCGATACCCGAACTTTCCGATAAGCCAACAAAAACTTGGTTCCGACCAGGGTACGAATGTGGATATCTCAAGCACAAGGAAATCAAATAGGACGATAAAAGCTGCAATTGCCCAGAACGTGAGAATTATTGCTGATCCTAGCCCATATACACAATGCTACTAATGTATGTAAGAACTTTCAAAAATGTTCTTCTACCAAGAAACCTATGGTGTGACGAAGAAGTTTCGAAGGTACATGTTACTAAACAAGAAACTTGTACAGCCGCACTATATAGAGGGAGAAGAGCTTCGTGGAAAATAACAGAAACAACACGAGAAAGGGACGATTAAGATAATTGAATAGCGTTCTTAAAGTTCATTAGAGAATAAAACAGATAGCCATGGCCTTAGAATCAGAGTCGACACCAACAAGCATGAACATTAAGTAGAAGAGTAGTGTTTGGAGATATTGGTTCTGCAAACGAGTATGATGGTCAAAATACGAGTATCTCTGTCAGACAGAGGGAACCATTCAACCGTCCGGCCCCCTTGATCTATTGTAGATAAAGTTGATAAAACAATCAAGGAATATCCAATATCAAATTTTTAGATATTAACATAGCTACTAGCGTAGACTTCAATCAGATAGTGTTGACCTGGTTGGGAATGTGCCCCAGCTTATCCACGAGTATAAGGCATCGTCAAGGGAGAGTCTACCAGAAGCATGCAATCTCAACATATTTTGTTCTATCCATTACTTAGATGAGAAGCTCTTGTGGCAGCGCCAATTAGAGATGAATTAGTCCCCTTATCATCACCAATAAGATTTTCCCTGCAGTATTGTGTGAGCGTCCGAAACCAATTTGGTTGAACAATTTGGTTAGCTAACGTTAGTGCGGTTTCAAGCCAGATAAGGCCACAATCGATGGTTTTAGCAAGGCCCCGAATTATCAAGTGCTTCATTGGACTAGAAAGAAGGCACGATTGTTTTTATTCCGCATAGTTACTTGATTACGCGGATAAAATTAAAGTTATTTGAATTAAGCTCTTTGAGTATTAAAGCGGAAGCAAGAAGACGTTAAACGGTGGCAAAACAAAGTATATGCTGTCCATAAGAGATGTATAAAACTAATGGCTTGGCTAGGACCTCGCCAGTAGCAATAATAACTCCGTGATACTTAAAGACTTCGCCTACAATTCATCATAAAAATCAGACACAAAATGACTCTTGGCAACCGCTATTTCCTTGGGCTAAGGACTGGCTTTATACAAACACTAATCATCGCGGTCGAAAGCGGATAAAAAATCGCCGCTCCGTTTGAAAAGAAAAGCAAGGGCATCAGTCTGGTCGGGAGTCTTTGGATCCAAAGACTAAGATGTTTCGGCCACATAAGGCGGATGGACACCAAAGATCCTGTCTAAAGGGTCCTTGAGCCTTACCCCGAAGGTCGGCGGAGTTGAATGTGACTTCTCCTATGACACACACAAGTGGAAAAGGACCTCAATGAATTTCAAGTCAAAATACCTAAGTATGTACCTATAAACTATAGCGTGTTGCGAAAAAATGTCCAAGTGCAGTTGTGTGAAGTTCGATAAAGAATACTCATTTTTATCTTACAGACTGCTAGGTGTTTGAAATTCTACAAAAACACAGACATCCAAAGTGTGACTCATTTCAAATTCAAAGGAACCCATAAATTATCTCAGTCCTCCATCCAAATGAAGCTCTAAGAATGTCGGTTGCTTTCAAATCGAAATTAGAAAAATATAAATTATACATCACAGGATCTGGCACCTCTTCAAACTTTTCCAATAATCCCAAAGGAGAGCGGGGTAAGGGAAACCAAAATAAATAAAAATCTTGTCACGCAATCACCCACCGAAAATTCATGCAACCTATCGATGTTACCTCGAAAAACTTTATCAAAAGTTACGAATTCAAAAGAATTGTAATTAAAGCACAGGTGGACACCAAGAAACGAAAGGAGTCGTCTCGTCCTGATTCTATTTTTGCTCAATTTTTTTCCCGAACTAAATTATCAAAATGGAAACACAGTTGAATTACAAAAAAAAAAAATAAAAAAATTGTAAAAACAGAAGAGAGAAACGAAAAAGTTACTCATACGTCCACGAAGACGATTGAAAAATCATTTCCATCCCATGGTCGGATGGGTGGTTAAAAGGAGGACGTCGCATGTCGCATATCGCACGTCGCACGTCGCGCGTCGCCTGGAACTAGTGAAGCAGCAAAAACCATCCCTTGACAGTCATTTCTCAATGATGCAGGCAGATTCGAAAATCTCTTTTTGAATGTGACATTCACCAAAGAAACGAAAAAAAAGGAGCAAAACCAGAAAATCGGAAATGAAATGCAATTTTTCAATTTGGAAAAAAGCCACAGGATCTCATTTCACAAAGAGAAAAGCGCGCAAACTGATGGCATTCTATTGACATGCCATTAAGTATCCCCCCATAGATGGGCGGCATTGGGCGTTGGTGGTACACCATTGGGCGGAATTAATTTTCAAAAGAAGTTACTTTTTTTTTTGTGGCACAAAAATAAAACAGAGAAAAAGAAAACGGAAACGGAAAAGTTCGCCTGACTTCAGTGGAAGATACGTAAGGACACCGACTGTGCGCTGCGGTTCTGCGGTGTTCTGCGTGCTGCTTATAGCACTTGAAAGTGTGGAAAAATATATTGCAGCCAAGAAGAATCTGAAGATCTCTGAATCATTTCGTTTAAAGAAAAAAAAAAACAGAAACTACTGAAGGAATGTTGTTGAAGACGTCTGTGGTAAAGAGGGCAGGCGAAAAAAACTTAATTTCAATCGGATGGCATTTGCTGGAGACATTTCAATAATCCATGTCAAAGTGTAAGCATTACACCATCACTGGGGTACTGGTTGGTACTGGTCCTTGATGCATCTACTTCCCTTTAAGGATGTGTGATAGTAAATTTCACTTTCTGACAAGTTCCTCTTTTAGATTGGTGCATCTTTCTGACTGACGTGAACCGGTTGCTTGTAACGGCAATACCTCTTAAAGTAGTATCATCATGAATGGGCTTATACCAAGAGAACGATTTCGTAGCATTCAAACATACGAGTATTTGCAGCAACAGCTATGCGCTCGGGTTTTCCACTGGCTTTTGTACTCCTCACGACATAAGTGGCCGATTTGAATGCGGTACAAACGAAGGGAAAGGAGTGCATCAAGGAAGCGTACTTAGCCCTTTCCTCTTTAACGTAGTATTCGACTATCTTTTAAAAGACTGCAGGTGCGAAGCAAATGTAAGGCCAATTCTCTTCGCTGACGACGCAGATATAGTTAGCGATAACGTCGCAGATTTACAGAACGCCTTAGATTCATGGAGAAATGTGCTAGAGAGAAACAGGTTTAAAATAAGTCGTTCAAAGACGGAGTATTTGACGTGCCCATTTGCGCATCCGTTGCGACCTGTTCCGGATATAAAGTTAGACGGAATAGTTCTTCCGAAAAGCACTATCTTTAAGTACTTAGGATCAATCGTTAACATGGAAGCGAAATGTGACGACGACGTAAACCACAGAGTGAGTCTGGGATGGATGAAATGGCGGGAAAATTCGGGAATCTTTTGCGACCGAAAATTTCCACTTAAATTAAAGGGGAAACTCTACACCACGGTTGTAAGACCAGCTCTTATATATGGTTCACTGCGCTGGACAATGTACGAAGCGTTTGAAAACAAAATGACGGCAGCGGAAATGAAAATGTTAAGGATGTCTAGTGGAGTCACTAAACGCGATTGCATTAGGTCTACGCGTATAAGAGAAAGTCTACATATAAAGAATTGGGTAACCGAACAGCTTGAGGCGAATAGAATAAGCTGGTATTGTCCCGGTTAAAAAGGGACTATCAACTACGGTCACTCCAACTGTAAGAAAACGAGGTCGGAAAAGGAGTTCCTGGATTTCTCAGATGGAAAATGCGCAACGCCTGGGGCTAACCACTGAAGCGATCCAGGATCGAGCATTATGTAGACGCGTTCTGCGGTCTGCGACATTAGCTAACCGCATAAGCGGAGCAGCAGCGATGCAGTAAAAATGGGAAACTCGTTACGCATAAGTTCGTATAACGAGGAAAGGGTTTAAAAAAAAGGATAAGAAGAAGAAGAAGACCTGAAAGTTACTGACGTTGCTTTTGTAACAGAGATATTCATCTGACTTCGTGGGAATCGATTCCGCTAAGACATTGAGAAAGAGCGAAACCAAAGAAATATTTTGTGGGTCTTATGTCCGTTTCTTTCTACTAAATTGCTTTTTAAACAGCAATGATTGAGAGCATTTCAATGCCTAAACTTACCTTGGCCATCTAATTCCAATTTTGCACTTGCATGGTAGCTTTGCTAGCATTGTTGCTTAAAAAGACCTTGAAACTTGCATCTTACTTATGGTATACACTGTTGATTCGTGGCTGCAATGAAAGGCGGCCTAATCCAACCTGCATGTGGCGGCTACCGAAGCTTTGCCTCGTTGTTTGGAATACCGATTGCAATTGGTTCTACCCTTAGCCTTAGATATACTCATGTTTTATTGTAAAATATAATATACCACCGACCTTCAATTGACTGAGAATGAGATTAATGTTTACTTCCATCCACTGGTTCTTGAAAGGAAAGAATCAAGAACCCGAAATCATGTTGAGTCGTAATCCTTCGTCTGTCATACTGCGACTTGGCTCAGCCTGAATCCAATAGCCGCCTCGAATATATATCCACTCAAGCCGCGACCTAGTACTCACAGATTGCCTTGCTATTTTCAACAACGTAGCTAGACAGCACAACATCTTCAATTTAGCGACAACCCCAGACATCCCAGAAAACTGCGTCGTTAATGATCTGATTAAACTTGAATCTCTAAAAAGGAACAGAGTAACCAACCAAACAACATAAAGATGGCATCGCAAGCCAAAGTCACAAGTGTTACAAGGATTCAAGCGCTCTTTAAGGCAAATTTTATTTTAGATAGACTCATCGAGATAACTTTGACATATCTTACCTAGTATGTGCCATATTAATTCTAAACCTTAACAGAAGAGACATCTGAATTTGCACACAAAATGTCTAATTTATAAAGATCCCTGAACTTGAAAAATTTATTTAGAAATCTCTCTGGATCCAGGAACATCCTACACCTTCCCAGTGGCACATCAATCGACCTACAACTGATTTCAGTGCAAGGACTATTTTATCTTAACCCCACCAAAGGAAGCATGCCTTTTAAATCGGGCTTAGATTTGGACTGCTCATTGGATTTAGTTTTATTTGAAACTACATAGCTCAAGTAACACTCGGAGTTTCTTATAGCGCGCGAACAATTGGATCTTCGGCAGTATCGAACTCTTTCCGCACAATATTACGATTGCTTCAAAGAAGCTGCAAGTTCTGAAGAGCTCTCCTTTCCTATGTTGCATTTATGATGGCCAATCGCAACAACACGTTCATTGATGACAATTTTTCCACATCAATATTGCATAAATCTCATTTGTTAAATACTACCTATAGTCAATGTGAAATAGTTGCGTTCAGTTGATACTTCATCCAAAATCAATCTGTTCATTTAAAACTAAATCGCAAATAGTCCAATGACTTAACTCAAGGGCTAGGAGATCTTAAACGCAATGCTGTGTAAGAACGCCGTCTTTGAGCATGGCATCAGGTGACACAACTTTCACAAAGCCCCGATATGGGACTTATCTATCTTCAGTCAATCAAACGTCAACTAGGTTTGTATTTGTATTAAGATTAAAATTACATTAATACTACAAGATAGTATAGTTTTCCAGACGTTACAGATTCATCACATCTCTATCGACGCTATTCGATACCCGAACTTTCCGATAAGCCAACAAAAACTTGGTTCCGACCAGGGTACGAATGTGGATATCTCAAGCACAAGGAAATCAAATAGGACGATAAAAGCTGCAATTGCCCAGAACGTGAGAATTATTGCTGATCCTAGCCCATATACACAATGCTACTAATGTATGTAAGAACTTTCAAAAATGTTCTTCTACCAAGAAACCTATGGTGTGACGAAGAAGTTTCGAAGGTACATGTTACTAAACAAGAAACTTGTACAGCCGCACTATATAGAGGGAGAAGAGCTTCGTGGAAAATAACAGAAACAACACGAGAAAGGGACGATTAAGATAATTGAATAGCGTTCTTAAAGTTCATTAGAGAATAAAACAGATAGCCATGGCCTTAGAATCAGAGTCGACACCAACAAGCATGAACATTAAGTAGAAGAGTAGTGTTTGGAGATATTGGTTCTGCAAACGAGTATGATGGTCAAAATACGAGTATCTCTGTCAGACAGAGGGAACCATTCAACCGTCCGGCCCCCTTGATCTATTGTAGATAAAGTTGATAAAACAATCAAGGAATATCCAATATCAAATTTTTAGATATTAACATAGCTACTAGCGTAGACTTCAATCAGATAGTGTTGACCTGGTTGGGAATGTGCCCCAGCTTATCCACGAGTATAAGGCATCGTCAAGGGAGAGTCTACCAGAAGCATGCAATCTCAACATATTTTGTTCTATCCATTACTTAGATGAGAAGCTCTTGTGGCAGCGCCAATTAGAGATGAATTAGTCCCCTTATCATCACCAATAAGATTTTCCCTGCAGTATTGTGTGAGCGTCCGAAACCAATTTGGTTGAACAATTTGGTTAGCTAACGTTAGTGCGGTTTCAAGCCAGATAAGGCCACAATCGATGGTTTTAGCAAGGCCCCGAATTATCAAGTGCTTCATTGGACTAGAAAGAAGGCACGATTGTTTTTATTCCGCATAGTTACTTGATTACGCGGATAAAATTAAAGTTATTTGAATTAAGCTCTTTGAGTATTAAAGCGGAAGCAAGAAGACGTTAAACGGTGGCAAAACAAAGTATATGCTGTCCATAAGAGATGTATAAAACTAATGGCTTGGCTAGGACCTCGCCAGTAGCAATAATAACTCCGTGATACTTAAAGACTTCGCCTACAATTCATCATAAAAATCAGACACAAAATGACTCTTGGCAACCGCTATTTCCTTGGGCTAAGGACTGGCTTTATACAAACACTAATCATCGCGGTCGAAAGCGGATAAAAAATCGCCGCTCCGTTTGAAAAGAAAAGCAAGGGCATCAGTCTGGTCGGGAGTCTTTGGATCCAAAGACTAAGATGTTTCGGCCACATAAGGCGGATGGACACCAAAGATCCTGTCTAAAGGGTCCTTGAGCCTTACCCCGAAGGTCGGCGGAGTTGAATGTGACTTCTCCTATGACACACACAAGTGGAAAAGGACCTCAATGAATTTCAAGTCAAAATACCTAAGTATGTACCTATAAACTATAGCGTGTTGCGAAAAAATGTCCAAGTGCAGTTGTGTGAAGTTCGATAAAGAATACTCATTTTTATCTTACAGACTGCTAGGTGTTTGAAATTCTACAAAAACACAGACATCCAAAGTGTGACTCATTTCAAATTCAAAGGAACCCATAAATTATCTCAGTCCTCCATCCAAATGAAGCTCTAAGAATGTCGGTTGCTTTCAAATCGAAATTAGAAAAATATAAATTATACATCACAGGATCTGGCACCTCTTCAAACTTTTCCAATAATCCCAAAGGAGAGCGGGGTAAGGGAAACCAAAATAAATAAAAATCTTGTCACGCAATCACCCACCGAAAATTCATGCAACCTATCGATGTTACCTCGAAAAACTTTATCAAAAGTTACGAATTCAAAAGAATTGTAATTAAAGCACAGGTGGACACCAAGAAACGAAAGGAGTCGTCTCGTCCTGATTCTATTTTTGCTCAATTTTTTTCCCGAACTAAATTATCAAAATGGAAACACAGTTGAATTACAAAAAAAAAAAATAAAAAAATTGTAAAAACAGAAGAGAGAAACGAAAAAGTTACTCATACGTCCACGAAGACGATTGAAAAATCATTTCCATCCCATGGTCGGATGGGTGGTTAAAAGGAGGACGTCGCATGTCGCATATCGCACGTCGCACGTCGCGCGTCGCCTGGAACTAGTGAAGCAGCAAAAACCATCCCTTGACAGTCATTTCTCAATGATGCAGGCAGATTCGAAAATCTCTTTTTGAATGTGACATTCACCAAAGAAACGAAAAAAAAGGAGCAAAACCAGAAAATCGGAAATGAAATGCAATTTTTCAATTTGGAAAAAAGCCACAGGATCTCATTTCACAAAGAGAAAAGCGCGCAAACTGATGGCATTCTATTGACATGCCATTAAGTATCCCCCCATAGATGGGCGGCATTGGGCGTTGGTGGTACACCATTGGGCGGAATTAATTTTCAAAAGAAGTTACTTTTTTTTTTGTGGCACAAAAATAAAACAGAGAAAAAGAAAACGGAAACGGAAAAGTTCGCCTGACTTCAGTGGAAGATACGTAAGGACACCGACTGTGCGCTGCGGTTCTGCGGTGTTCTGCGTGCTGCTTATAGCACTTGAAAGTGTGGAAAAATATATTGCAGCCAAGAAGAATCTGAAGATCTCTGAATCATTTCGTTTAAAGAAAAAAAAAAACAGAAACTACTGAAGGAATGTTGTTGAAGACGTCTGTGGTAAAGAGGGCAGGCGAAAAAAACTTAATTTCAATCGGATGGCATTTGCTGGAGACATTTCAATAATCCATGTCAAAGTGTAAGCATTACACCATCACTGGGGTACTGGTTGGTACTGGTCCTTGATGCATCTACTTCCCTTTAAGGATGTGTGATAGTAAATTTCACTTTCTGACAAGTTCCTCTTTTAGATTGGTGCATCTTTCTGACTGACGTGAACCGGTTGCTTGTAACGGCAATACCTCTTAAAGTAGTATCATCATGAATGGGCTTATACCAAGAGAACGATTTCGTAGCATTCAAACATACGAGTATTTGCAGCAACAGCTATGCGCTCGGGTTTTCCACTGGCTTTTGTACTCCTCACGACATAAGTGGCCGATTTGAATGCGGTACAAACGAAGGAACAGGTCTGGTGTTGCTACTTAATTTTGTTTGTGGCTTTCAGTTCAACTTACTTCAACATCAAATGTGGTTCCATTGAAATTGCCAATTGTCTCGTAAGCAATTTCAAAAATAATAGTCGTTTGTCCGATTTTTGGATTGGATTACTTTCATTGTGATTGAGGCCAGTGCAGCAATATCGATCATATTGTAGAAAATTTCAAGCGAAATACGAGCTTCTGTACCGGCATCTTTCCACCACAAATCATACCCTTCGAATCCGTACTTGGCTAGCGTAGACGGAATGTATTGTGTGAAACATGCCCGTCCTCGATAGGGAAGAAGTTGTTCGTCCACAGTGATCGAATCGTGCGGATTGTAAGCTGCTGCCAAACAGTCCTGTAACATAAGCCACAAATCGTCAATAGCAGCTGTTTTGCTAACGTTTTGATCTCCGGCCTTGTTATCGCATTATCAAAGGGAATTAACTTTGTGATAGATATGAAACCATTATATGATAAAGCGGCTTCATATATTAGAGCATGTGTTGGGCCCCATTGTTCCTTAGCAAGCTCGCTGTTTGATTTACACATTCCAGCACACAAAATGAGAGCCAAAAAACCTCTAAAAGAGTTTACTTTAAGAGTCAACACTTTGTATTGTTTCTGCTTAGTTAGATTCGTTTCATTCCATACAGCCGTTATCTGCTTGACTTTGCGATGTGTTTCTCGAATGAATATGTGAGGCATATCTTCGGTGATTATTGATCGAAAGATGGTCAATGGCCTGGCTTGCTTCTAGTGTAATCGACAATGTTATGAGGATGAATGCGACCACTCGTTGCTGGATCTTTGTACCATTTTGTGCTAATTTTGGAAATAAAATGGGCACCGTCAGTCTCAGCCTGATGATGAGCTGCAGTTCCAGTAGTAGCTTCTTCACGAAGCTTTTCTATCTCATCATCATCCATTTCCACATTCATTTGGCTTTCGACATAGGACACATCAATAGCACCTTCTGGATAATTTTTCAGGTCAGCGTCATCATCGCAATCCAATAGATCATCTTCATTATCGCTTCTTACATTCATAAATGCAGCATACCTTTCATCTACTGCATGCCCTTCCTCCTCCTATTTATCACCAAATCCGCAAGATCCCAATCCCAATTATAAAAATTTTCTACCGAAATTCTTAGTCGGTGACTGCAACTTTAAGATGGTGAATTTCATCCCAAAATCATCTTCAGTGACGAAGCTCATTTTTGGCTCAAAGAGTTCGTCAATAAGCAAAATATGCGTTATTGGCCGGGTGAAAATCCACATGTGCTTCATGAATCACCACTTTATCCACAAAAAATAACTGTTTGGTGCGGTTTGCATGCCGGCGGCGTTATTGGGTCATATTTTTTCGTCGACAATAACGATCGTCACGTTACTGTGAATGGTTAGCGTTATCGCGGCATAATCACCGATTATTTTTGGCCCGAATTAGAAGATATGGACTTGGACGACATGTGGTTTCAACACGATGGTCCCACAAGCCACACAGCACACGTTACAATCGGTTTATTGAAGAGTAAGTATGGTGAGCGTGTTATCTCAAGAAATGGGCCAGTCGATTGGCCGCCTCGTTCGTGCGATTTAACGCCGCTTGACTATTTTCTGTGGGGCTACGTTAAGTCATTGGCTTATACCAACAAACCGACGACGTTGGAAGAGCTCAGAGCCAACATTGAACGCGAAATAGCGGCCTTTTCGGCCGAAATGTGTGGCCGAGTCGTTGAAAATTGGGTTCAACGAATCGACCGCTGCAAACGTGCCCGCGGTGGCCATATGAACGAAGTCGAGTTCCATTCAAAAATGTTTTGATTGTACTTCAAGCCGATAATAAAATTTTTGAAATATCTCAAATAGTTTGCGTTTTATTTAAAAAAAATAGTTGTCAAGTCCTTATTGGAAAACCCTTTACATGCAGGCCCCTAGGGACCTTGTAGGTAATAACCGTACTAAATGTCTTCAAAATGAAAAAGCTCGAAATGTAGTACACGCATCGTTTCGGAATAAGTTTGAATCTCTTAAGCATTGTTTTTTTTTAAAGAATACAGAAAGCATCAAGCTTCTAGCACTCGTATAAAAATATTTGAAAGCATTCAAAAAATCAAACGGTTTCTAGGGACCTTCTCGCTAATCGGAGAGTTAAGAGATCCTTATTTGCGTATAGAAGAGCCAGATGCCGAAGGATCCAGTAGTTTCGATTCGTTGATTGTCGATCGCCAAATTTTGGCTTTTGTCCATCTGCTGAGTAAGGAAATTTGCAAAAACAATCTTGACCTTCACCCATTTGAGAAACAGCTGGTGAACGAACTAAAGCGACTCCATCATCTTAAAGTCGGTCCTTATTCTTATCGATCAATCGAGGCTCAATTATGACTCAATGGGTTTGCAAACAAACAAAATTGATTTCCTTGTAAGAGAGTATCTTTTCTTGTTTGCTTATTACGGAGTTTTATTTATTTATTTATTTTAAACGAAGCAAAGAGGTTATCCAGAAATAAAGGTTGGATTTCTGTCTTTAGATGAATCATATACCATAGTTTGGTGAAATGTTCGAAAGCCACAAATCATACTTTGTGAAGTACCGAAAGAGCAGTACCTACTTACGTACTCAGCCAACCAATAGCCCCCTCCTCTATTGCGCACGGGTCCAAAAAAATACAGGAAAGACTTTTCTCTTGAAGAGCCCGAGAGCAGTTCTATTCGCCTTCGTCAGAGTCCAACCTTTTACGGGGAAAACCGGGGTGATCAGTATATTTTCAAAAGCTATTTTGGTTGCTCGAGAAAAGGCTTTGCTATTGAATTGCATTGGATAAGCAAGTGTGATTATTCACATGATTTAGGTATATGAATCATTGCCGGAGTTGATAGAGGAGCTTAACTCGCTGAAATTTTTTCCTAGGGTTCGTTGTTGAGTGTCTCTCTTTGTTTACTTTGGCTTCAACATGATATGAATGTCGTCTACATATGTGAGTAGTAGAACAGACTTTTAAAAGCATCGTCATCCTGCATATTCAAACGAGCGTAGCAGGGATGTAAAAAGGGACATGGCTCTGTTTAGCTTGTCCCTATATACTCGTATGCCCTCATATACGGCCTTGAAATCGATAACGATGTGGCGTATTTTGATTTAGGCTTTTTGAGTTTTGTTTATCTATGGTGGGTCTTAATCGACACTGAAAGGACCGATCAGATTTTATATGTGTTGTTGAAGACACTTGATCTCCTTTATTTGGATCATTTAGGCGGATAGCATTTCTTTAGATCCTAAGCTGACGTATGCTCCGTTTATAGTCACCATCATTAGATTATCAAATCTGTCATTTTTTGTAGACCTGAGCTTTCAACTTGCTGTCCTGACTTCATCTTGATCAGGTGAACAGAAATATTGTAATTCTTTGTACAGCCTGATTAGTTTATACTGATTGATGGTGGAATGCTGTCCATTTTACAGTCTGCAGAAATAATTATGCCAGGTTCTTAGTAGCCACTGTCAACCTACTGTGAAGTTTTCTTCTTCATCCTTGCAGATTCTTGTTCGATATTTACAGTTTAGCTGTATATTTTGATAGCACATCCAAAAGTTCTTGATCGATTATGATCTATGATCTTCCCTTCCTTTTTCTCGTCTGAACATTCCACGCGCAGTGGAACGACGAAGATTGTCCTTTAATCGTTTGCATTGTCGAAGTTATCAGAGGCTTTTAAATGGTTCTTCAGTTTTTTTTTCATTTCTTGCGTATACGGTAGCGTGAACCAAACTACGATACGCACTTTTTTGTAACGTTGCTGGCTCAAGCCAAGGTATAGCCCAGAAATCAGAAAGGGGGAAGTACATTTTCTTCTTAGAAATGTGAGTACCGAAAGACCTTAGAAGTTGTAGATTAACCCTTATTAGCCTGACTTTTTTTTTGAGCTGAAAAAAAAATAATGTTATAAAACTCGCGTTTTTGAACAACTTTTGTTCTACGACTTTGTTCATAGGTTTTATTTAGCTGAGCTAGGTAAGAAAAACCTGGCTGGTTCTTTGAGGAACCACTAGGTTCAATAACATTAAAATATAGTAAATGCAATGACATTCAGTTTTGGTGAAACTCAGCAAAACAGTTATTTTCCGTCGAAAAACACAAATGTATACCATATTTTTGGCAACGAACTTTTGTTCGAAATGTACATTTCTGATTTTTTCCTGTCGGCTTCCCTTCATTGACATATTCGGGTAAATGCCCAACGTTAACTAGGTGAATGTCAAACGGCGGCATCGGAGCAGACATTGGGCGATGACGTTTCGCAACAGTTTCAACTTCGCGATTACTTCGTCAACCTTTTCCCACTCTCATTTCAGTACCTGATTTTGTCAAGCAATGAGCAACTTCACACACAAATTCATGCAACACTTTCTTCGGCTCCGTTTGATTAGTTACTGCAGGATGTCGCTTGTATAAAATCCAGGCATTGACTATGCGTGACTTTATGTGGATCTTTTTCGCACAAATTTGCTCATCAACATACAATCTTGCTTGCTTTGGTACTTTTTGAAAATTCCGATTCAATGCGGTGATGATCGGATGTATTGTGGTATTGGTCCATACGTTCGAACTGCTTCGTCGGCATGATTACGTCTGCGACTGGGCGCATCTTCGGATAATGTATAAATTGGCGAATCTTGTCGAGCCATGCAATCCATTATTTGTTTGAAACCATAGCCACTCCAATATGATCGAACGCTCGGATATTTGAACACCGACATGTGGTCTCAACGTTTTGTTGCACTGCGTACAAGTTGCTCTGTTCGACAAAATTTCAAATAATATCGTCTGACATAAAAAACGAAAAAAAACTGAAAAAACTCAATGCCAATATTTCCGGTGTCAAGGCGTCATCGTCTCGAAATTTGACACAATTCAAATACAATTGAAGATTTCTTTTACGCCACAATGGTTTTTTTTAAAAACCTTTATCAATCGAAACGCCTTCAAACATTGTCGCATATTCTCCCCATCGATCACCAACCATAATTGGGTCTTGGGCATTACCCATTTCGACATAGCTTACATCGACTGCTGCATTGTTCTGGTACTTCCATCGCTTCGTTGTCACCATGTAAATGGCCTCTTTGCTCGTCGTCTCCAAACATCAAAATCGAAATCTGTCTCTGCTGTCTCTACTACGAATTGGGCTGCTGCACTCCCTGCGAAAATATACGCAATCCTATGGCACTGAAGGAGAAGAAGAGCCTGCGTATTCGACTTCCAATGTAGCTAGGAAGTATTTAAACAGCAGAATTCGCAAGTCTTGTTCGGATCTCCGATTTTAGACAACACTCAGAGGAGGAAAAAGGAAAAACTTTAGGTTTCACTCTAATCAAGCTTTAGGCATTGGTGTGTTATTATAATATCAGCACGCGTACAAGGGAAATTATGTACCATTCAGATGTTTGCACATACCGGGCTAAAAAAATTTGGGGGGAAGAAAAGAGAGGTACCGATGTAAGTTGGTTTTGAATGTTTGAAGGTTATAATGACCAGAAAATTGTAAAATATTAAGTTGCCGGCCATAGGGTCTTATTTCGTGGTATGGGATTAAACTAAGAACTCTGTAATCAGTACAATGGCAGTGAGGACCACCCATCGGACTTCGATCCGGGCCTGACTCAGAAGAGATAGGCCCCTAGTGAGAGCTAACTTCAGCGTGGCTGTAATTTATACCCAAAGTCGAAGAAAAAGTCTTCCTAAGAGTTGCTAAAAGTAATGGCTGTCCTGATTCTAAGATCGAACCTATGCCCTCAACAGAAATTCCGAATAAATGTCGAAGAAATTGATAGATAGCGATGGCCAAGGATATCCTGACCTTCATGGATATGTGGGCATATCGTGAACTTGATTTTTTTTGAGTGGTGTTCATGCAAAATACTATAGACGTTCTAAGTGACTCTAGTCTCCCCATTTTAGGTGTAAGGACATTGAAATTCTGGAGACCGAATTCGTTTTTTGAAATAGGTGGGCTTTCTCAATAAGGGATACATTTTTACCTAACCTTTGTGTATAAGTTCAGTTGACGAACCGGCGATCCTAAGTTAGTTTGGTTATGTTCCTGTTCATGCCCATACTCTTGTATCATTGTTGGTTTGAATTGGCTTAGTACTACTTCCGCTGTATAACATCTCTTCGGTGGAAAAGAACTGCAACAAACGATGGCGATATGTGTTTATTATTGTGTTCACTCTTGTTTCTTCCCTGGTAACTTGGCACAGATATCCCGATGGAATAATTTAATTTTCTCATTATTTCCATTTTTTTTTTTGCAAAGTTTTTATATTGATTTCTGCTGATGAAAGCATTTTTCATCAACAAGAAATGAACTTGAGGCATTTAATTAAAACTCAGCGCAAACGAGTAGGTTATGCGAGAAGTTAATTGAAGTGCCAGCTTGAAGGCGACTGGAATTTGTCCCTTGACAGAAAGTATCAGCTTGACATGGTGATTATGTTTAAATAACTGCAAATGCTGAGTTAATTTCAGAGAAAATGGAATAAGGGGTAGGAAAAGGTTGACATACTTATTTTGCCGTGTAACGCCACTGGTTATTTGTATCTATAAAAATAAATTGTAAACAGCTGTTTGTATCACTTGATTTCGAGGGTCTTGATGTTGTTACTATTCAATTGTAGCATGAACACACTCTGCATGTGGTGCTAGTGTATTGTTATTTTTTTGTTTTTTTGATGGCAGAGAGCAAAAATCTTACCTAGGAACACCGTGGAGTCAACGATATCCACAGCCAAAGCAGCTTGTCTATGTCTCCTACACGTAAGGAGATACACCGACCTGTCCACTCTTGCTTCTCCCTTTTGTTTTCGGTTCTAACCGACTGTGTGTAGTTACATATAGTGCTTTATGCGTTCTTGCAGCTCAACGTTTTCCTAGTTTGTCCCTTAACACCTGTCGCTTGCCAGCTTGCTTAACCGAAGAAATAATAATTCAGCTCACTCACAGTTCGCTTCAGCCAGAGGCTCCGCACCGGTATTAGTCAGTGTGTCTACCTGCCTCTCATCCTCTTCCTGCTGCTAGAACACCAATGATATATTTTTCCTGTCGCTAACATGCTCAGATTCTGTGCACAGATATTTATCTCTGCGTTAATCGCTAGTAACACTACGGGTACGCTTCCCGCGATTACCTTAACGGTTGCTGAGGAGAAAGTGCGGTGAGCACATGCTATTTGAAGGGACCCCACGTATTTCACCGTGCCTTTTTGTTTTTGTCTTCTCGTCTTTTTAGGTTTGGGTTTTCGAAAAGAGGGACAAGGTCGGGACCACCTCGTCAAGGTTTATCAGTGGTCTCTATCTTTTTTATTTAGATGACTGTTTTTCGGAATATGGATGTATTGAGCGAAATACCATTCTCTTTCTTTCTTTTGTCCTGTGCAGAAGTTGAGGAGGAGGCGCAAGCCTTAGTCGAGTTTTTCTTTGCACTTCTGGCTTATCCTTTAACAAGCTCCTTAATGATCTCTATTGTTGCATCTATCCTTCGCACGCAGTGCTCACGTAATTCTCCTTAGTTCCTTTAGTATCTCGTCATCCGTTTCGCTCCACGAAGACGTGCGAGGCTTCCAGTAGCAATTACATCAACCAAAAAGATTGGGTTACCCACCACGTCGTCGTGGCGGAGGCTAGATATTGTTCGCCTCTCGCATGATAGTAAATGTTGGGTCATCTTTACCCCATACTGTTAACATCGGCTTAGTCTTGGCGCTGTAAGCTTTAAAAAGCATTTAAAAAATTGTGCAAAACGAAGGAGAACTTCACTATCAAGGAAGTGTTATCTTTGTGGTTGTCCAATCCTTTACCAATTCTGAATCGTTCTTTCAAATGCCCGAACGCGTTTTCAACAAACCTTCGGCATTTTTATAAAGCACAGTTAAAAATGTTTTATTCGGCAGTTTCCCGTTGGCCTATATTGATACGGTTTTATAACCATTTCCAAAAAGCGGAATGCGGGATCCCCAATCAGAACCACGGGAAGGAATCCGACATTCTGCGAATCTTCTTTCGAAAATCAATCTCCACGTTCCACAATCCGATCATTCACTCCAATTACGTCTGTCGTTTTCGACTTACAATCAACTTGATTTCGACCGACACGGAACATGTAACATTCCATTTGGCGCATCTGTTATTTGTAGTAGATTATAAGATATTTTCAAACTTCAGTTGTAATTCTATTTGTTGGATGGCGGGCGGATAAATGTCATTTCGAGTCGGCAGACGATTGTTCTGCACAAACAAAGTAAGTAAATTGTTTGTTTGTTTTGAAATATATTTCATACATTTTTTTCTAATTTAAGGTTGATAAGAAACAAGGATTTCCAAACTTAGTCAGGGTCTTGGAAAAGAGATGGTGGCGGACGAGCCCTATAAGGACCAACGGCAGCGCTCACATCCCGGCACGGGCTACTGGCTTCGGTGTAACCGACCCCTCATCCTAGGGGCACTCAAAATGGAACTGGTCCTCCAGGTTGGGGGTTGTGCCGCCGGGGTAACTGCCGGCCATTTAAAAAGAATTTAGTTACGAAGCATCAACAAGCCTCGGATATGGACGGATTTACTGTTCACAACCCACGCAAACGATTTAAGGACAATGAGCTTCGGATATGCACGTGGAATGTTAGATCCCTTAATAGACCACGTGCAACCGAGCAACTAGCGGAGGCCCTAGATTGCTACAAAGCAGACATAACCGCCATCCAAGAAATGCGATGGGATGTGCCGGACAAAAAGAAGATGAAAAATTGCGACATCTACTACGGCAATTGCTATCGACAGCAAAAGCAGCGCTTATTTGGATGCAGATTTGTTGTCGGAGGCAGACTAAGACAAGAAGTCCTCAGCTTCCGGCATGTGAGCGAGCGCCTCGTAGCAATCCGCATCAAGGCTAAATTCGCCAACATAAGCCTCATATGCGCGCATGCCCCCACAGAGGAGAAAGATGACGACACCAAGGATGCCTTCTACGAGCTCCTCAACAAGACCTACGAGCAATGCCCTAGCTATGACATTAAAATTGTCCTCGGTGATTTTAATGCAAAGCTAGGAAGAGAAGGTATCTTTGGTGTAACAATCGGAAAATATAGCCTGCACAACACCACCTCCGATAACGGATTCAGGCTAATCGACTTTGCGGCGGAGCGAAACATTGTCGTGGCTAGCACGCGGTTCCCACATCTCGACATACACAAGGGGACTTGGTGAACTCCTGATCAATCAACAGTCAACCAGATT
The DNA here is from genome assembly GCA_928272305.1 of Volucella inflata. Taxonomy (NCBI): domain Eukaryota; kingdom Metazoa; phylum Arthropoda; class Insecta; order Diptera; family Syrphidae; genus Volucella; species Volucella inflata. The sequence continues at coordinate 142,763,825 of OV743716.1, read as the reverse complement.
GATCACATTGCGATCGACGCAAGACACTCCTCCAGCATTATGAATGTCCGTACGTTCCGAGGAGCCAACATCGACTCGGACCATTACCTTGTTGTAGCCAAGGTACGGTTGCGGATATCCCAAACTACGCCAAGACAAAATAATGCTGTGAGGAATTCGACGTAAGACGGCTACAATCGCAAGAGATCGCCAAGTGCTTTCCGATAGAGTGTCTCTTAATCTCTTAAGAGGTCCAATGCATCAGCATCAAGCATCGAAGACCATTGGAAACACTGCCAAAACGCCATCAGAGATGCCGCTTCTGATGTGCTGGGTCTTACTCGTCCACCACAACGAAACCCCTGGTTCGATGATGAATGCCGACAAGCACATGCAGCTAAGCAAGATACATATAACGCGGCGCTGCTTAGAAAGACCAGAGCTGCTCATGAGCTCTATGAGCGGAAGAGGAGAGACGAGCACCGGCTTCTCAGGAGGAAGAAGAAAGAGCATGAGAAGCGCGCGATCGAGGAAATTGAGAGATGCTACTCCAGGAATGAGGTTCGGAAGTTTTACCAAAAGGTAAAAATAACATGCCGCGGAAACAAACCCCGAACCGAAGCCTGTAGAGATGAACAAGGGAACATCGTAGTAGAATCGCAGTCGATGCTGAGGATTTGGAAAGATCATTTCTGCCGACTGTATAACGGCGATGACGGACCAAATACCGCTGTCAGGCAGAATCAACCTTTCAACCTGGACGATGATGACCAACAATTCCGTCCACCCGACCTGGATGAAGTGAAGATAGCCATATCGAAGCTTAAGTCCAACAAAGCTGCTGGAGCGGATGGCTTGACTGCCGAGCACTTCAAAGCGGCAGGCGATGACTTGGTAAGGAGCATACACCAACTCATCTGTAAAATATGGTCGGACGAAAGTATGCCCGATGAATGGAACCTCAGCGTTGTTTGTCCAATTCTCAAGAAAAGAGACCCTCTGAACTGCGCCAACTACAGAGGCATCAGTCTCCTTAACATCGCATATAAGATCTTATCTGCCGTATTGTGTGACCGCCTGAAGCCGTTCGTCAACAACCTGATAGGTCCATATCAGTGTGGCTTCAGGCCAGGAAAGTCCACCATCGACCAGATATTCACACTGCGGCAGATCTTGGAGAAGACCCATGAGCTTCAGATCGATACCCACCACCTATTCATCGACTTTAAGGCCGCGAATGACAGCATCTATAGAGACGAGCTCTATAGAGCAATGTCTAGTCTTGGCATCCCTGCCAAACTCGTCTATCTGTGCAGGATGACGATGGAGAATGCACGCTGCGCCATCAAGATCGGTAAAGATCTCACCCAGACCTTTGATGTCCAGAAGGATTTAGACAAGGCGATGCGCTGTCATGCGATTTTTTCAACATCGTACTTGAAAGAATAGTGCAAAACTCAGGAGCAAACACAAGAGGCACTATCTTTCAAAAGTCCGTCCAACTACTTGCAAACGCCGACGATATTGACATAATCGGGAGAAAGCAGCGTGATGTCAGTGGCGCTTTCGCGAGTATTGACACGGAAGCGGCGAAAATGGGTTTAGCGGTCAATGAGGGCAAGACCAAGTATATGCTGTCAAGCAAAAAGGAGAACCAACACCGACGTCTCGGACAGAACGTCACCCTCGACAGATATAACTTTGAGGTAGTTAAAGACTTTGTCTACCTAGGCTCCGCTATAAATACAGACAACGACGCCAGCGCTGAGATCACACCAAGAATAACTCTCGCCGACAGCTGTTTCTTTGGGCTAAGAAGGCAATTGAGTAGCAAAGCCTTCTCTCGGACAACAAAAGTCACCCTTTATAAGACCTAAATAATCCCGATCCTGCTCTATGGCGCAGAGGCATGGACATTATCAAAAATGGATGAGGGTGTTCTTGGTTGCTTCGAGGGAAAAATTCTTCGGGCGATCTTCGGTCCCGTCTGCATTGACGGTGAGTGGAGGAGAAGATACAACGACAAACTGTATGGACTCTACAGCGACATGGACCTATCGAAAAGAGTGTCGATTCAAAGACATGTAGAGCGCATGGACACCAATGCTCCAGTCCGAAAAGTCTTCGAATCCGCTCCCGAGGGACAGCGCAGTATAAGAAGGCCAAGACTCAGGTGGCGCACGCAAGTGAAAGAGGACCTCAGCCCACTTAGCGTGCGAAACTGGAGGCAGCTAGCCAGGGATCGAGCTGGCTGGAGAAGCTTGTTGACTGAGGCCCAGGTCCACCCCGGACTGTAGCGCCACCTAAAGTAAGTAGGTAAGAAACAAGGAAATCAATTTTTTTATGATGAAAATTACGAATAAAAGGCAGTTTGAGGTGTTGATTACTTTTATGCAAGAAAACCCTCACCTTGCAAAGGGATTTTCGAAGTCGATGAACAAAATTGACGTAAAAGATGAGTGGAGTTCTCTTGCTACTAAATTAAACATTTTAGGTCCTCCATCAAGAGACGGTGACAGTTGGCAAAAGGTGTATATGGTTTTTATAAAGTTGAAATTGAAAATTTAAATGTAGTTTTGAACACAGGTTTGGAGCGACTACAAGTGTAAAACAGCAAAGAAGGTGGTCAAAAATAAAATTAGTAAACGTCAGCGGCGGAAGAATAACCACCAACCTCACGTTCCATTCCAGAACGTTAATCCGGTGCACTTTACGCCTAGAAAAAAAAAATCTAAAAAGCAGTTGCTGGAAAGGCATTTATTGTCCTAGGAGCCTAAAGCCTTTTAAGAAATCAACGATAGATTTTGTACATTGAAAACAGTCTACGAGAAAACATGAAAATAAATAAAAAAAAAAAAAACGACTTCGTGTAGAGGAGGACATGCTGTCTGTTCTCAAAAAACAAGAGAAGGTAGAGGCAGAAAAAAATTACCTCACAAGAATGGACTTGGAAATATAAACACGAAAAGTAGACTTCATGGAGAAAAAATTTAACTGGGACAAAAGAAACGACATAGAATATAATTTGGAAACACTGTGAAGTTAGAAGAAAAACTTTAAAACTTCAAAAAAGTCAAAAACAATGGAGTATGTAAATATTTGAAAGTTTAAGTACTCTTGTCTGTGTAATAAGTAATTACACGCACTTATGTTTTTTTTTTTTTTTTTTAAGTTTTCTTTGGCTCCTAATGAGCCATTTCTGTATTATGCAAATGAAAGCAATTTAACCACAGTGAAGTTTTTATTTTTCTTTATTTTTATTTATTTAAAAAATGATTTCGAAATAAATTTTTATAGTAAAACAAAATTATCTAAAATTTCATTTCTTAGTCCGGCATTACACGGTGACTTTTGAGTCATGACTTTTTTTATTTCTTTTATTTCTCTTTCGCTCTTGAATTTTTCCCTGATTCCTTTGACAAAAAAAATTCTTCCGTTTTTTTTGCGAATCACCCTTCATGAAGAACGAATAGAAATAAAGCGATATATAAAAATAACGAACAAGGAGAGAAAAAAGTCGAAAAGAGTCATTGAAATTTTGCCCGACGACTCACAAGGTTGGTGATTTTGACTCAAAAGTCACCGTGTAATACCGGACTTATAAAGGGCTTTCCAATAAGGACTTGACAATTTTTTTTAAAATAAAACAAAAACCATTTGAGATATTTCAAAAACTTTATTATCGGCTTGAAGTACAATCAAAACATTTATGAATGGAACTCGACTTCGTTCCTATGGCCACCGCGGGCACGTTTGCAGCGGTCGATTCGTTGGACCCAATTTTCAACGACTCGGCAACACATTTCGGCCGAAACTGCCGCTATTTCGCGTTCAATGTTGGCTCTGAGCTTTTCCAACGTCATCGGCTTGTTGGCATAAGCCAATGACTTAACATAGCCCCACAGAAAATAGTCAAGCGGCGTTAAATCATACGAACGAGGCGGCCAATCGACTGGCCCATTTCTTGAGATAACACGCTCACCATACTTACTCTTCAATAAATCGATTGTAACGTGTGCTGTGTGGCTTGTGGCACCATATCTTCTTATTCGGGCCAAAAATAATCGGTGATCATGCCGCGAAACGCTGACCATTCATAGTAACGTGACGATCGTTATCGTCGACGAAAAAATATGGCCCAATAACGCCGCCGGCATGCAAACCACACCAAACAGTTATTTTTTGTTGATGAAGTGGTGATTCATGAAGCACATGTGGATTTTCACCCAGCCAATAACGCATATTTTGCTTATTGACGAACCCATTGAGCCAAAAATGAGCTTCGTCACTGAAGATGATTTTGCGATGAAATTCACCATCTTAAAGTTGCAGTCACCGACTCCGAATTTCGGTAGAAAATTTTTATAATTTGCAGGCGTTGCTCGTTCGTGTACTTTACCATGATGAAAATGTTAAGTTTACTGAATAAATTGACAGTGACAGTTTGATGATGAGTGAAAGAGTGCGTTCACAAATTAAATTCAAAGTTGTCAAGCTCCTATTGGAAAACCCGATATTTACAATTTGTTTCGCCTTCTCCGGACTATAATGGAGTTGACGGGATCCCAATAGACAACGGAAACGATTCTTTTACACACCTATTGTTTTCTCCACGATATTTCTCGCTCTTGCATGTTTGCTGTTAAACAAACTTTAAGAGCTTCTACTTTCAGCCGATCTGAAGGGTGTTGTAATATCGGTTCAAGAGGGTAGCCTGCATAGCCTGAAACAAAATGTAATTAGCATTTCATACCCATTTTCATATCTGTCGCGCATCATTCGCCGTATAGCACTAAGATTCCAAATGTGTGCGTTATGGCAACTTTCGGGAAACTTAGCATCTATGACTCGTATCCTCATTTTGTGGTCACACACTTTAAATTAATTTTTTTTTAAAACATTTCATGAAAAAAGAAAAACAAAAACACTTACGATCATAACGTAAGAGCCCTTTTTATTTAAGAACAGATGTTGTTGTTTTTTACTTGGAGTTTTTATCGAAACGTGGGTACCATTAACGGACTCCTGGGAAGCCATAATTTTCAAAAAAGAATAGTTTTGCTTCTTCTTTTTCTTGCTCCGATGTAATCCAAGAAATCCACTTGGGGCACAGCTCGGTCTCTAAAACATTGCATACTTCATTGACAATTTTGGAAACGGTGGGTTGTGCCAATCCCAGGTTAAAACCATTCCTCAAACCATACACATATCCACCCTCAGCAAATATTCTCAAAGCAGTAGCCAACTTTATTGACGGAGCTATCGATGAAGTTCGTTTCGAGCTTCCACCTGCCGAAGAATAACATCAAATGATTCTTTCGTTTCCCTGAAGTATTGCACGAACCTATTTTAAAAATTTAAGAATTACATTTGCTTTAACTATATTTAAGAGATTTGCCTGTTCTGTGGAGCAGAAGATTCACCATTTGACATCTTTACTCCACAATCTCTGAAGAAACGCCCAGATGTTACCACGAGGGGACTTGAAATTTAGATTACTAGCATAGCTGCAAGATGTTCGACTACGAAGGCTTCTTCTCGTTTTTTAACTTAGCGACAGATGTTGTAATATCGTAAGATGTTATTTCAATGAGGCCAATACAAGTCATTTGTTCAGCAAACCTACAATTAATGTTACATTGTCACATACCTACTTCTTCTTCTTCTTATCCTTTTATTAACCCTTTCCTCGTTATACGAACTTATGCGTAACGAGTTTCCCATTTTTACTGCATCGCTGCTGCTCCGCTTATGGAGTTGGCTAATGTCGCAGACCGCAGAACGTGTCTACATAATGCTCGGTCCTGGATCGCTTCAGTGGTTAGCCCCAGGCGTTGTTGCGCATTTGCCATCTGAGAAATCCAGGAATTCTTTTTCCGACCTCGTTTTCTTACAGTTGGAGCGACCGTAGTTGATAGTGCCTTTTTAACCGGATTTTCCGCAGATCTTCTTTGAACGTGGCAATACCAGCTTATTCTATTCGCCTCAAGCTGTTCGGTTACCGAATTCTTTATATGTAGACTTTCTCTTATACGCGTAGATCTAATGCAATCGCGTTTAGTGACTCCACTAGACATCCTCAACATTTTCATTTCCGCTGCCGTCATTTTGTTTTTAAACGCTTCGTACATTGTCCAGCGCTGTGAACCGCATATATGAGCTGGTCTAACAACCGTGGTGTAGAGTTTCCCCTTCAATTTAAGTGGAAATTTTCGGTCGCAAAAGATTCCCGAATTTTCCCGCCATTTCATCCACCCCATACTCACTCTGTGGTTTGCGTCGTCGTCACATTTCGCTTTCATGTTAACGATTGATCCTAAGTACTTAAAGATAGTGCTTTTCGGAAGAACTATTCCGTCTAACATTATATCCGGAACAGGTCGCAACGGATGCGAAAATGGGCACGTCAAATGCTCCGTCTTTGAACGACTTATTTTAAACCCGTTTCTCTCTAGCGCATTTCTCCATGAATCTAAGGCGTTCTGTAAATCTTCGACGTTATCACATACCTACTTCTATTGAACAACAATTGTCATTGAGAACTATTGACTTCATCCCACATAAATATGCTGCCCAAACACATAGACTAAGTCCAGTCCCATAATATACATAGATGCTTCGGTTACGTGACAAATTTTAAGGAATGAAATAAGATATCTTCCTGAAAGGAAGAATCATCCAAGCGCCTTGGTACTCTGTAAAATATACAAAAATCTTTAAAGCTAAATCCATGTACTATGTAAGGTATGCAGTCTGGAGGTTTTCCCTATTTCTAATATTTTTTGAAAAAGCTATCAAGAAGCATCGTACCATGTACTAGATACAAATATCGCAGTCTATCTCTATGTTATATCTATACATCACTTCAGACAAACGCTCGTTAATGCCAATAACGTTCCAATTCATCTCCAAATACATATCGCCACCAAGACACCGGTCATAAAGTTCCTCCCTCGACATGAAGTCATTAATTTCGGAAAATTTGATGGTGTCGAATTTTGGCAAAATAATATCATGCACAGAATTTCCTTCCAACTGCCCTTTTACAAAGATAGTATTGCCATGAGTATCTTTCGGTAGTTCATCATTTTGGAAGAAATTCAAGCTTTCCACCCCCGCTTCGAGTATCCAATGATGTGGTATCTCTTAATTAATTCCTTTTCCATTCATTTTAATACAATACAATACGATTCAATGATACAAAGGACCTCACCGACGACGTGCTGGAGTACCATATATACATTCATACAGATACGAGTATACTCATCAAGGAGGATATTGGATTTTTTTCTGAGTTTAATACATTCTCATGAATCACAATCACAAATTTAGTCTTTTTAAGAAGGACGAATTCATAATGCGACACGTAACAACTGAGTGAATACGTATATCCTATCTCCTCGGCAACAAAAATTCAATAGAGAGATCTGCAAAGGACCTTGTTTGCCGCCCTAATTCTTAATGCAATCTAAGTTTTCGGTTGTGGTCTGGTTAAGGTTAGAGGTGGGGGAGATTCATTCCAATGGAGAAGCTAGAAACTATAATGGTTAATCCCATGTTGAATATCAACGTGTCCTGAAATCGATCGCAGATTGCCTGATTGCTTTGCTTGGACCAAGAAGAAGAAAAAGAAGAGGAAGACGTCGAGGATAGACTGTCTACCCATTCTAATAGAATCAAATGAGAGTTACTTCAGTTGAGGCACACTATGGGGTTTATCATTGGAAAAGTTTGTCCTTTGGTCTAATTTTGGTCTCCATGGAATGTAAATGGATACGAAATGGGAGTAATCTAAATTGCTAGACATTGATAGTTTAGAATTCTTAATTCGTTCTTTAGTAATTTTATTATTTACGTTCCGAATGTTTGCGAATAAAATTTATTCCGACAAAATGACTAAAGTGACTGCATGTTCATTTTGAGTTATTTTTTTTGCTATCTAGCCCTTTTCTCCTATGTTATCCTTTAATTTGAGAGTCCATGATAAAGTTTGGCTAGTTTAATGGATTTCGTTTGTATATTTGTGATGCATATTAAATAAGATTAAAGGAAACCCTTCGATGCACGAGTGAATTGAGGGATATTTGCATTTTAGTTTGCTTGTGGTGGACAGGCCATTTGCTGGACTATATTAATATTTATTGGCTGTTTACCTATATATTGGAATGCAATATATACTCCTTTAGATTTTGGTGGCTTACCTGTAGACATGCATTTTGTGAAGTTCATTTATAACATGGATACATCGAGGAAAAGCCTTTGAGGTCACAAATTATTGTATGAAAAAAAAATTTTCAGTCAAAACCTTAATTCAGTTACCGAAGCTTTATGACAACAATATTCTTTCAAATACGTATGGACATATTTTAATTGTAAGTCAATTTTTTTAAGTCATACAGGATTTCATTTAGAAAATATAGCATGCCCACGACCGATGCAAAGCAAAAGAGTAAAAGGAGAGTTATAACTCGCAAAAATAGCTCAAGTTCTATGTGGTACCTACATTTAAATATACACAAAAAGACTTAAGTATCCTCCGATAAATCAATAATCATAAATAATGCTCACATATAAGAAATGCGGATATCACAGGCACATTGGAGTCAATAGGTTAACAGCAAAGCTGCAATCGCAAGAGACTTTTAGATTTTTATCGTTTCACTTAGACCCTCTTGAAAAAAACCATAACCGTAGAACAAAAGTGTAGATGTTGCAAATGAACTAGAAATGAATCTGCTTTAGATGTAACGGGCCTCAGTCAACAAGTATCTCCTGCCAGCTCGATCTTTTGCTAGCTGCCTTTAGTTTCGCACGCTAAGTTAGCTGAAATCCCCTTCCATTTGCGTGCGCCACCTGAGTCACGGTCTTCGTCTACTGCGCTGTCCCTCGACGGCATATTCGAAGATTCTTCGGAACTGAACTTTGATGTCCAATCGCTCTAAGCGACACAGCCATCTAAGTCATTGGGCCTTCTTCAATCTACTGGCTAAGTAGATGTTGCTGCATACCCTATACCGATTGAACTCACATTGTACATAGCCGAGATCAAAAATTATCTGAAGAATTTTCCCCTCAAAGCAATGAAGAGCACCCTCATTAATTTTTGATAATGTCCATGCCTCTGCGCCATTAGGCTGGACTAATATTATTAAGGTCATAAATAGGGTAAATTTTGTTTTCGGGACAGGGCTTTTCGAGTCAATTGCCTTTTAATCCCAAAGAAACAGCGATTGGCAAGAGTTATCCTTCGTTTGATCTCAACGCTGGTGTCGTTGTCTGAATTTATAGCGAAGCCTAGGTAGCCAAAGTCCTTAACTATCTCAAAGTTATACCTGTCGACGGTGATGTTTTGTCCGAGACATTGGTTTTGAGTGTGCTTTTAGCTTGATAGCATATACTTGGTCTTGCCCTCAATACTCGCGAAAGCGCCACTGACATCACGCTGCTTTCTCCCGATTATATCAATATCGTCGGCGTATGCGAGTAATTGGATGGACTTTTGAAAGATTGTGCCTCTTGCGTTTGCTCGTGAGTTTTGCACTATTCTTTCAAGTACGATGTTGAAAAAATCGCATGATAGCGCATCGCCTTGTCTAACTCGTCTTCTGCCGCTTTGAAGACCTCGGAAGCCAGGCCATCCGCCCCAGCAGCTATGTTGGACTTAAGCTTCGATATGGCTATCTTCACTTCATCCAGGTCGGGTGGACGGGATTGTTGGCCATCATCGTCCAGGTTGAAAGGTTGATTCTGCCTGACAGCGGTATTTGGTCCATCATCGCCGTTATACAGCAGAAATGGTCTTTCCAAATCCTCAGCATCGACTGCGATTCTACTACGATGTTTCCTTGTTCATCTCTACAGGCTTCGGTTCGGGGTTTGTTTCCGCGGCATCGTATTTTTACCTTTTGGTAAAACTTCCGAACCTCATTCCTGGAGTAGCATCTCTCGATTTCCTCTATCGCGCGCTTCTCATGCTCTTTCTTCTTCCTCCTGAGAACCCGGTGTTCGTCTCTCCTCTTCCGCTCATAGAGCTCATGAGCAGCTCTGGTCTTTCTAAGTAGCGCCGCGTTATATGCATCTTGCTTAGCTACATGTGCTGCCGGCATTCATCATCGAACCAGGGGTTTCGTTGTGGTGGACGAGTGAAACCCAGCACATCAGAAGCGGCATCTCTGATGGCGTTTTGGCAGTGTTTCCAGTGGTCTTCGATGCTTGGTGCTGGCGGCATTGGACCTCTTAGGAGATTAAGAGACACTCGATCGGAAAAGGACTTGGCGATCTCTTGCGATTGTAGCCGTCTGACGTCGAATTTTCTCACAGCATTAGTTTGTCTTGGCGTAGTTTAGGATATCCGCAATCGTACCTTGGCTACAACAAGGTAATGGTCCGAGTCGATGTTGGCTCCTCGGAACGTACGGACATCCATAATACTGGAGGAGTGTCTTACGTCGATCGCAATGTGATCAATCTGGTTGACTGTTGATTGATCAGGAGTTCTCCAAGTCCCCTTGTGTATGTTGAGATGTAGGAACCGCGTGCTAGCCACGACAATGTTTCGCCCCGCCGCAAAGTCGATTAGCCTGAATCCGTTATCGGAGGTGGTGTTGTGCAGGCTATATTTTCCGATTGTTCCACCAAAGATACCCTCTCTTCCTAGATTTGCATTAAAATCACCGAGACAATTTTAATGTCATAGCTAGGGCATTGCTCGTAGGTCTTGTTAAGGAGCTCATAGGAGGCATCCTTGGTGTCGTCATCTTTCTCCTCTGTGGGGGCATGCGCGCATCTGAGGCTAGTGTTGGCAAATTTAGCCTTGATGCGGATTGCTACGAGGCGCTCGCTCACATAGCGCGCAGCTATTTGGATTTTATCTCCTCAATCGTGTGGAAACAGTGTCCCAGAAGTGGTCAACTGAGCACAGAGAATACATAAAGGTCACACGGCGCCAAATTGGACGCATACGGTGGTTGTGGAATGATATGAGTTTAATTGAATATTTTTGGATCCAAAAGAGACTTGACCCAGGAACAAAACATATTTTAGAATGGCCTAGACTGATTCAAATGAAATGTTACCAGTATCAGCAAGGTCCCTAATTGTCAATCGATGATCTTTGAGCACCGAATCTCTGATTTAATTGACGTGGTGTTCATCAATTTTGATTTTGATGGCCGTCAAATGCAATCGTTGTCTTCAACGCTTTCTCTACCTTCTTTTCCACTTGTAAAAATTTTTTTTTTGTGACAAAACCAGACATTGTTAAAATCGCTAATTTCACTTTTTGTTGTTCACAAAACACGTCCGTAACTATTAAATCACTCGTATCTATAACAGCTTTATCATTGCCTGTGATTTTAACGCCAAACAACTTCTGGGACTCCAGATGCATATCACAGAATGATAGAATGATCTATGAAGCTGGTATAGAGCACAGTTGCGATCTCTATTTGTCGGGCAAACCGACATATTAGCCGACTGCTAACGCAAAAATACCCGATCTCACGATCTTCGTCGTTTCAAAAGGAATATCTCAAAATCTCGTCAATTCGATGAAAGCTTTGACTTTTCCTCTGGTCATTCTCCAGTTACTCTTATTGAAAAACAAGAACTAGCAAACTGGCAGGAATTCTAGAAAAAAATATTTACTAAGCTTTTTTATATTGGATGACAATTATTGGTACTGCCAATTTTTTTATCTCCTATATTCCTATACTCGAGATATATCTCAATACGAAGGAACCGTTCTAGTTATATTTTTCGATGGCACTGCTGTATTAGCAGTAGGTAAAATGATTGAAAAAAACGAAAAAAACACTGTGGCGCTGGCAGCCCGGTATGGGCCATGGCCTAGCTTCTTGACACTCATTTGTGTTGCTCATGTTTTCATTTTTGTCACATCTGAGTGGAGCCTACGGTTTATCGCCGAGTCCGAACGGCACTCCTTAGAAGCTTTTTCGTAGGCAATTTTACTTTCGGGAGTTTGTCATTGCCCGCCGAAAGTGTGATGGCGATTTGAAAAATTGTTGGTGACTCAGCCAGGAATTGAACCCAGACTGTCTGCGTGATAGTCCAATGAGCTAACTATCGTGCCATAGCCATCGCCATCGAAGAAACAACAGGGAAATTTCAAAGCGCTCTCGACAAAGTATGTAGATGAAAAAGGGCCTGGCGGATAGCCCTCAATGAAACCAAATATGTTCATGTAAATTTCACATACAGAAAAATGTGTCGGTTGCTTATGCTTATAAACTCAATTTGTATTCTTATTGCATACTGGGCTAAAAGACCTTGGAATGACACTGAAATTAAATTAAAAATGAAAGTCGTTGAAAACAAATAAAGGGAAATGTATTGGTTACTTGGTAAACACTCCAAGCGTATTTAGTATCTAAAACAAGCTACTCTTTTACCGGGAGAACTTTTTGCTGGGGGAAATTACCTATAGGCCATGGGCCGAACAAACGTTACAGTCAATGGCATCCGCTACTGTTCAATGATTTTAAACTCTTTTTGTCCAAAATGCGCGAGCTGAACCTTGTCAACATGTTGTTCCAGCAAGGCGTTGCTACATGCCAGACAGCACGCGAATCGATGTACCATTTGAGAAATGAGTTGGGTAGACAATTTATCCATCGTTTTGGACCAGTGAATTGGCCGGCTAGACCGTGCGAAATTTGACTCTCTTACCCGAACCAATACAACGGGTGCCAATATTTAACATACTTTTAAAAATAAAGTACTAAGAGGAATTGTCAGTTCATCGTGTCGAAATGTCCACTTACACCAAAACCTCGAAGTTCCTACTATCGGAGGCGAACCAAAAAAATTTCGAGACAAGACACAAAATCGAACTAAACGGACATACTAACAATACGGTCTTTAAATTTTGAAGAAGAGAAATTTTTCACGTCGCCTTCAGAGGATCAAGCTTTAGGACCTAGCGTGGTAAAATGTATTTTTAGTGATTAAGAATCTCACACTAGTATGAGCACGCTCTTGCCATCCTCATAGCGTCGAGTGGAGGATTTTCATTCGATTTTCGACTCAATTTTCACTGAAAAAATTACAGATACTTAGACCTTAAATTTAGGTTGCTACGGGATATAAAAGGCGATTTCAAACCAGAAGATACGAGAAAGAACTAGAACCTTACAGATGTGGTATAAATACAGGATGAGAAACAGTGTGAGTTAAGTTGATTAAGCGACAGAAAAAGAGCTTAAGGGCTGAACGAATGTGATTCTGAAACTTAAATAGAATCTGTATCTGAATTCGAACTTTCAAAAGTTCAATACATGTTTAATCTGTACCCAACTTCGAGTTACAGATGCAGATTCTCATTCTGTTCAGCCCTTATGTCTTAAGAGATTTGAATTGTGAGATAGTAAAATCGGTTATGAATTACTTGGAAGTTATTTTAAATAATAGTAAATTAAGCGTTTTGAAATAGAATAACGTTTTATAATTTTGAACCCTAGCCGAGATTTTACAATATTTACAATTTTGCGTTGCTTAAGCTGGCCATACACGACGAATATGTTTGTGCGATTTGTTCGTTGACATTTGGCCACACATGACGAATCGATTTGCGGAACATCACTTTTGCTGTAACTTTCAACAAGAAAATATGGAGAACGCACACGCGGATGATGCAATTGCATTATTAACAATATATATATGCAAAAAGCGAAAGCAAACAGTGGCTGTATGGTAGAAACGATCGCATACTAAATTGTTGAGAAAATTAGAAATATCTGCACCAGAAGATTTTTAAAAATTTCTTGCAATGAATTCAGAAACTAATATTGAATTGCTGAGTTTGGTCGGTCCAGTTATTGGAAAACGAAACAGAGGAATGCGAGAAGCAATTACAGCAAACGAGAGACTGTCAGCAACTTAAAGATTCCTCGCAACTGGATAAAGTTTAGAGGAACTAAAGTTTTAATATTTCTAAGTACGTGGCCACACTTGCCTGCCATGAACGTGGTTCTCATGAACACAGTGGCTACACACAAAAAATAGCTTCATTGGAACAAAAGCAATTTTGGCAGATGGAGAATGCTAAATCTAAAACATACCATCGGCAACAAGTAAAGAACATGTATGGATGAAAACGGTTTGAAAACAGAACACTCTTACCTCCATAGAAAATTACATTTTTTAGTCTTCCGTAGGGTGTGAACCCTCAAACGGTCGGGAAAAAAAAGGAAAAGTGTGTCAGAAACGAAACGCTTTGAGAAAAGAACATTCATTTTGGAGTGGACTTTCGGTGGATTTTCTGTCCAATCAACCCCTCTCTTCCTGACTCACATAGAATCTACCCTTTTCGCGCGATACGACTTTCATTCCCATGATAATGTGGCCAGGCACTAAGAATTTCGATGAATTCCAAAAGAAACGTTTTGCTAAAACTTGCCATTTTTTATCTTCCGCTGATGTGCGCGCAACAAAATTTAATTAAAAAAGAAAATGTTTTCGAACAACGCCACAAACGGCGAACATGCTCGCGAACAAATACACAAATTTTGCAATTTTTCGTAAACATTGGATCGGTTCGCCAATAGTACCACAAACGTTGAACAAGACCACGAACACGAACAGATCGCACGAACATATTCGTCGTATATGGCCCGCTTTACTGAGAGAAAAAAAAAAACATTTTCAAGTCTGCTTGCCTCTGAAAGTCAATAGTAAAGAACAAGAACATAAGCGTACAGTCGAATCGTTTTTGTGCATGTGGTTCTACATAAGGAATTTGTTTGACTGCTTTGACTTATGAAATGTATTGTTTTGCTTTTTATGTAAGTTTGTGACTTTCACAGTTTCCCTACTCTAAGTGGTATAGAGACTAAAAAAAATGAAAAAAAGAAAAACATTGTGATGAGTGACGACACTTTTGTTGTATTCAAGACAACTGTTGCTTTTGTGAATCGTCGAATTTCGGCGACGGGAGAGCCTAGTTTCATTAATTGTGCGCGTCTCGGTTGCATAAAAGTGCCACTGGGCACAGCTCTGATAACGACGACACACAACCTATGTAGCACAAGAAGTCTGATGTTCTAAGTATGTAAGTAGTTCGGAGTTTTGAAACAATTCCCAATTAACCGGACTATTTTATGAAAAACATATACACAGTGTGGTAAATAATATCCCGGACTAGGTCCAGAAAACGATTATTATTTATGTGTTGGTGTTTTTATTCGAAGTACTCTCCTCTCGATTCCACACTTGTTTTAGTGATTCAATTGTGTTTCAAACTTCTACTTTCGCTCATTTTGCGAAGTGCCTCCAGTGCCCGTGTCGAATGGTCGGAATGTTGTCAAAAAAGTGCTCGTACCATTTTAACTTCAATCTCCATTTTTTTTTTTTTTTAATATTTTACGCGCGCCTCAAGGGGGTTATGATACCCTTTTACTGTTGGCCGGGTGCGGGCGGAAAAATAAAAGGAGGAGAAAGGAAAGCATTGTTGTGATGTAGTGGTTTGAAACTCAGATTGGTTTCGATGTTGACTCTTCAGGGGTGGGAGTCCGTATAGGACGGAGAGTTTTTCTTCACTCGAAATGATTTCAGGTTATATATTTTAACGGTTGTTTTTGTGCTTTGAAACTCAACAACAGCCAAATCTACATGCCAGTGTTATGCCTTCACACGCAGATTTTTCTGATTGAGTTCCAATTACACAAATGAAAAACTTGTCATGAGTAGGATTCGAACCTTGACCCTCCGAGTGAGAAGCTATGGCTATTAGCACTACACCACGGCCCACCCATTTTGGGAACGAAGATGTGAGAAGGGCGGATGATTTAAAACATCTGATTTTGAGAAAAAATTTACGAACAATGAGTGCTGTGTGACTTGATGCATTATCTCGCAACAGAGACTAACAGCTTGGACCGGCATATTGGGGTAGGAGACAATGGACTCTGGCCATCAAACCTCAAGGTAATTGCTTGTGGTGAATTTTTTGAATTCCATTCCATTTGGTTTCTGGATCGTATTGGGAACACCATGTTTCATCACCCATAATAATTGTTTTTATGAAGTTTGGATTTCTATAGGCAGCAATGCTGTCGTTGGAACAAATTTTGTACAGACCTTTGTTGTGCCCAAATCCCCTCAAGGAATGGCTAGAATAATCTCTGTTATAATATTAAATACCTCTTTCATCATTGCATTGCGGTCTTCCGCAACAAAATCATGTACTTTTAGATCATTTCAGGTATCCGAACTGAAATTGGCCTTCCTGTATGTATGTCATCCTCCAGAGTCTCTCGGAATGTTTCTGATGCATTTTCACAAAGTTTTGCGTCGAATTTAACGACCGCTGTTTGTTCCGTATTAAAATTTCAATATTAGATGAAAATGTGTTCTGGACATTTGACATTTAGTCAACCAAACGTCATAAAATTTCGGCGAATAATACAGAAAGATTCAAGCTTTAAGACGCATCTTCAGACAAACATGATAGATGGCGCTCTTGGGTGCTCAGAAATGGCTCATGTCCGGGATATTATCACCCACACTGTGCATGTATTTAATGTATGCACCTGCTACTTTGTTTTTATACTTTTTTAAAATCATTACCACTTACGAACTACTTAACCAAATTTACGTGTCCAGTACAAGTACGTCAAAACAAGAGATCGTCTGGAGGATAACACAAGTATGCTTCCATTTAAATTAATTGACCCTTAATTGACCTCACATACGAGTGAAACATTCAGCAAACGATTAATAAAATTTTGTACAGATCTATTATAGATAGATACCCGCAAAGCAATTACAAAATTCACCAGAGCAATTTCAACCAGTCTGCGTTCAGAAGTTGTCGTTTACGGTCTTACGAAATTTTCTTTCAATTGCCGCCGTCGATTGACAGAAATTTTAATAATTGACAGTCAAACCAAATGAAAGAAGTCCAATTTTCCACATTCTAAGCTAAAAAATAAATAAATAAATAAATCAATAAAAATAATTCAATGAGCTAAAGTACTCGAATCCCAATCGCACAGGTGAGTGGTGCGACAAAGTGTACTCCAGTCTTCTGAGTTCGAGAATTTTTTATTTATTTATTTTTATTGTATTCTTTGTCACGGGGCATCCTAGTCAATACTCGAACTGTCAAAGTGACTTAAACGGAATCATTCTGTCGTTTGTGTGCTCATATTTTTTGCATTCATGGTCGATAATGGTTGAGGTGGGTGGTGATGAAAATGAAAGCGGACAGATTGCTGACAATGTTGACAGCTTCGATTCGGGAGAAAGAAATATTCCGAAGTACTCAAATGGAAATGAGACTCTTGACAGTGAAGTGTTTGAAGTTTTTCTAAAGAGCCAACAACATCACAAACAACAACAACAACAGGAACAACAGCAACAATGCTCTCGTGTTAATTTTCAAGAGCACCAGAAGCTGAATCATTTTATAAACAAGCAACAGGGTGAGCGTGTTTTTTATTTTTCCTCTTTCCCTTTCAATTTCTGTTTTTTTTTTCCTTTTTCTTCGGCTAAGGCACTTGATTTGTAAACTTTTGCAAGTGTTTTTAGGTTTTTCGTTGTTGTTGTCGTTGAAATCTGAATGTGGGAAGGGAAGCTTCCATCGAGGAAAGCAGGATATCTTTTTGAAGTGTTCAGGTTGAAGGTGTCAAGGGAATTTAGAGTTGATGAAGAATTCGTGAATTTCTTCTTGTATTTAGATATTTTCTTATTATTGTATAAAGATGAATGTCGTTTAGGTCGGTTGAATAGTTAAATAACAAACCAATGATGCAGCTCTGTAAGAAGATTTCGCGTATTTTGTTCTTGGTTATCATTTCTAAGTAACCGGTGAAGGGCATACATATGCACTAATATTTTGAGCAACTACATTTCCTGTCTTCCTTCTCCTGTTTTCGGACGAGTGCAGTCCATTCTAATGTTTGTGCATATTTTTGTCTTTTGTCCGATAAGTTACTTCGATGTTTGCTAGACCATACCTATATATTTCACACAATTCGAACCATTCGTAGCCCTTTATCACCTTTCAGTGAATAGTATCATCATCAACACTAATTATATGGCCTCAGCTAACGAGCATCTCCCCTTCCATAATATCCATGCCTCTGCGACATAGAGCAGGACTGAGATTATTAAAGTCGTGTATACAAGGTTGCGCAAAATTAAACATTCTATCGGAAGATGTTATAATTTTCGCAAATGGCGTCGTACGTTAATCATATTTGACATTTGTGAACTAGACAGCTACAGAATACAAACAGACAAGCAATGGAGCGCTATACTCTGCTGTCAAGCCATCCTAAATCTCAATAACGATGAGGACGATTTTGTGTCGAAAATCATTATGAGCGACGAGGCGCATTTCTACTTAAGCGGTTAGATCAACAAGCAAAATCTTCATTTCTGGGGCACTGAAAATCCTCGTTTGATGCACGAAGATCCATTACATCCACTCTAAGCCACTGTGGGGTGCGGCGTACACGGGAGAGGAGTGATTGGGCCGTATTTTTTTGAGGTCACTGTTACTGGCGAAATGAGCGGGGCTTGGTGAACATATGGTTTTAACAAGACTGTGCAACCACTCACACAGCAGGAGTCACAATGGATATTGTGAAGGAAACATTTCCTGGCCGCGTAATCTCCCGTTTTGGCTATTTGGCATGGCCAGCTAGATCGCCCGTTTTAACCGTCCAAGACTTCTTTCTTTAAGGCTACTTGAAGTCGCGGGCTTATGTTAACAAGCCTCAGGCAATCGCAGCCCTTAAGGAGAATATTCGACAGGAACGCAAACAATTATCACCGGAGATCTTGCGGAAAGTCATGGAAATTGCGATAAAACAGGCACAAATGTGTATCAACACTGGCGCCAGCCACTTGGCGGATAGTATCTTTTCCACTTAACAGAAAAAATTGCAAAGGTCAAAATAAAGATTTTCAGCACTCAAAATCATTTTTTTTTATTCAATAAAAAGGTAATTCAAAAACAAAATTGGATGATTAAATTTGCGCCACCTTGCAGAATTAAATTTATGGTTTGGGAGAGGGCTTTGCTAGTCAATTGCCCAAGGAAGCAGCGATTGGGAAGACATATTCTTGGTTTGCTCTTAGCGCCGGTGTCGTTGTCTCAATTCGTAGTGGGGCCTAGGTGGACAAAATTACTTCAAAGTCATATTTGTCGAGGATGACACTATGTTCAAAACGTAGATGTTGGTTGGCTTTTCGTTGGTCCTGCCCTAGTTGATAGGGCTTAATTTTAACGATATTCACCGTTTCGTCCTCAATACTCGCGAAATTGCCATTGCCATATCATCAGCTTATGCGAGTAATTGAACGGCCTCTTGCATTTGGCCGTGAGTTTTGCACTATTCTTTAAAGTGTGATGTTAAAGAAATCGAATCCCTGCGGATTTTGATGGATCAGGGTGCATTCCCCATCGTCGTCCTGTACAGTCGGACGAGTTTGGCAGGGATGCCAAAACTAGACATTGTTTTGTATAGCTCGTCTTTAGTTAGTGGTGTCTCCAACTATATGGGTAGGCAATTAGACCTCATTTTCACCACTGATCCCAAAAATGCCTCTGTCTTGCTCTGTCCTCTTTCACTATCTACCATTGATAACTTTCACCCACCACTTCTTCTTTCTCTTTCTCATCACTCTCCTAATCGTCCCACCCCATTTGCAACCGCCTCTTCTTACGACTTTCATAAAACGAATTTCTGCAAAATTAACGAATATCTGAGTAAGTGTTCTTTTGATTTCGCCAATATGTCCCTTAATGATGCTCTCTCTAACTTCTACAGAGAATTATTCTATTCTATATCTCTATATGTCCCCTTTTCGCGCAAAAGACCCCTTCTACGAGCCCCCCGTGGTATAATCGTAAACTTCGCTCTTTACGTAACAAGAGAAACAAATTATGGGCAGTTTTCCTCCGATCCAACTCTTGTGCTGACTATTCCAACTATCTCAGTTCATGCCTTCAATTCGCCCAGCTTTATAACGTTCTCTATCAGCGATACCTTGATAGTGCGCAATCAAGGCTTATAAACGATCTTAAGTCTTTTTACCAATTCGTTAACTACAAAAGGAAATCGGACGGTTTTCCTTCTTCCCACTCATACGAAAATATATTATCAACCGATCCGCATACCATAGCCAACTTTTTTGCTTCTTTCTTTAAGCAATCTTTTGCCGATAATTCCTTCGTACCAGATTCCTCTTATTTCAAATACTTACTTAAATCCCCCATCGGCCCCTCTATTTCTCAAAGATTTGATCATATAGTAATAGAAAATAAATTACAACAACTTAATAATGAATACTTACTAGGCCCAGATGGCCTTCCCTCCGTATTTCTTAAAAAGTGTTCCTCAACACTATCGCACCCCCTTGCAAATCTCTTCCGATTATCGCTCTCTCAAGGTGAATTTCCCACAGATATGGAAGTCTTCTTTTATAATACCGATACACAAAAAGGGATTTAAGAGCGAAGTCATTAATTACCGTCATATAGTTAAACTTTCTCATATACCCAAACTCCTCGAGAGCAATTTGTATGAAGCCTTAAGCTTCCAGTGCAAATCTTTTATTTCCCCCAATCAACACGGCTTTCTGAAGGGTAGATCAACTACCACTAACCTCGTAGAATTCGTGTCCTCAGTTCTCTCAGCCTTAGAAAGTGGTAAATAAGTTGACGTTATAACAACTGATTTCAGTAAGGCTTTTGACACGATACGAGGGCGGGCCAATAAGTCCGTGACTTTTTGAATTTCTGACCTCTTTACTAAAACAGCGACATGCCTGTCAACAGGCATCTGTCAGTTGACTCCTGTCAAAATTTAAACTTGCTGCGTCAGTTAGTTTGTGTTTGACAGCTATTTTTATCAGACTACTCACTAATTTGAGGAGAAAATGGAAAAAAGTGAATTTCGTGTGCTTATTAAGCATTATTTCTTGCGAAAAAAAACCATTACCGAGACCAAGGCTAAGCTTGATAAATACTATGGGGACTCTGCACCATCGATTTCAATGGTAAAAAAGTGGTTTACTGAATTTCGTTGTGGCCGTACAAGCACTGAAGATGCCGAACGTCCTGGACGCCCAGTTGAGGTCTCTACACCCGAAACAATCGAAAAAATTCACGATATGGTGTCGGCCGACCGAAGATTGAAAGTGCGAGAGATTGTGGAAGCCGTAGGGATCTCGCATGGCTCAGTGGTTTCAATTTTGAATGATCACTTGGGCATGAGAAAGCTTTCCGCAAGAAGGGTGCCGCGTTTGCGCACAGTCGACCACAGTTGCATGTGCAGTTGCCATGGCAAAAATCCATGAATTGGGCTATGAATTGCTCCCTCATCCACCCTATTCTCCAGATTTGGCTCCGAGCGACTACTTCTTGTTCCCAAACCTGAAGAAATGGCTTGGTGGAAAAAGATTTGACTCCAATGATGAAGTCATCTCGCAAACAAAGGCCTATTTTGAGGACCTCGACAAATCATTTTTTTTGGAAGGGATAAAAAAATTGGAGAAGCGTTGGACAAAGTGTATAGAGCTCAAGGGAGACTACGTTGAAAAATAAAATTATTTTTTTATCAAAAAATCTGTGTTTTAATCCAAAAGTCACGGACTTATTGACCCGCCCTCGTATCTCATAAACTAATCCTGTTCAAATTGCCCCGCCTGGGTTTTGAACCCATTTTGCTTCAATGGATATTTTCTTACCTGGATAATCGTTTTTATAGTGTTCGTTTCAGGTCTGTCATTTGTCATTTAAAGGGGCCGATACCTTTCTTGGCCACTTCAGGTGTTCCTCAAGGTAGTCACATAGGTCCACTTTTCTTCATCCTTACCATAAACGATCTTGAAAGGGTCATTCTCCACTCAGCACTCTCTGTCTATGCTGACGATACCAAATTTTGTAAACCCATCTCCTCCCAACATGACTCCCACCTCCTTCAAACAGATCTAAATAGTTTTCCCACCTGGTGCATCGAGAACTGTTTAGAACTCAATGTCACCAAATGTCAATCGATTACCTTCTCAATTAAGTGCAATCGGTATCCTCACCGAATTTACGTTCCTCGCGATCAACCGTAGTTCAGACTATCCGCAACCTTGGCATATAACTAAAGCAAACTCATCACTTGGCTTCGTTAAAAGATGGTCGAAAGAATTTTGCAACCCGTACGTGACCAGATTTCTGTAACACTCACCCTCGAAATCTACGTTTCCCCCGTCTCTTCTATCTACCAATCCACCGCACCACATATGGCTCTAACGAACCAATCTCCCGTATGCTGCGTAAGGTACACTCCAACCTTTCCGTTTTCGATTTTAATCGCAGCACACTTTCCCTCAAATTCGATCTCCTTCACCGTCCTTAGCTTAAGGTCCAAATATCACTAATCCTTTTATTTTATTTTATTATTAGTTTTAATACTTAGCAAAATAAATGGGGGCGTTAGCCCCCACCAAAATTAAATTATAGATGCTGTCATACACGACTTTGAAATCGATGAATAGGTGGTGTGTATCGATCTGAAGCTCATCAGTGTTCTCAAAAATCTGCCGTTGTGTAAATATTTGGTCGATAACGGACTTTCCTAGCCTGAAGACACTCTGATATGAACCATTCAGGTTGTTGACGAACGGTTTCAGTCGTTTACGTATTTTTTTCTCGAAATTGCTCAATTTTTCAACTAAAAATTTATTTGTTCTGCTTTCCTCATCAAGAGTAGGGAGAAAACGTGTGCCACTGGATCTGACGTAACACCGTTGCTTGTTCATACGTTAGCGCGTCAATCGGTGGCGGCTTTTTCTTTGCGATCTTTTTTTATACATATATGTATCCTTCGACTTTACCACGACGGATTTTATTTCTTTCACTGCCTGTTCTTTAGCAATACTTGGTTTGTTTGTAGTTGCTTTGGGTTTGGGCGTACGGTTTTTTAAGCGTATCGCGCCTTTTTTGGAGTTCTTTCGCTACTTCACATCTGCTATAGTTTGCTGGTTGCTTTCCTTAGCAATTTATGCAAAACGGTGGAAGTTCTTTATACAAGTTGCATTCTTCTGAGAGATGCTTACGGTCACATTTTACGCAATGCGTTTTTTTTTGGCAGTAAGTCTGCGTATGATTGAAGTCTTGGCAGCCCTAACATTGCGGGACCGATCTTGTGTACTTACGCACAGGTTGGATTTTGACTACGATATTTATAATAGTTTTAATACTATAGATATCTTCTTTATTTTCGGACTTATCGAAACTAGTCATAAACAGTGGAAGTCCCCGCTTAACCAAGATTTTCACGTCTTGCTCTGTTTTTCTCTTTTCTGTTTTAATAACATTTACGACGTCTAGAACTTTAAAGCCCTTTGCATGGAGGTCGCTTATAATGTCGTCTTTAGTACTCTCGATAGTACATAGTACAGTAATGGTACTTCTAACTTGTTTTCGAAAGTGTACCATTGGATCTTTTCGGTGTTTAGTTTGTCGGACAATGCTTGGTAGTCATCGGAGTCGTCGACGTTAACTTTCCACACATTGTTGCACAGTCATGTAACCGTATCCTTATATTTTAGCGTTTCTTTGAGAAAGCAATGCAACTTGTTACAGTTTGAAACCCCAACAACGTTGATTGGAGGTGGAAGACGTAATTTTGTTGGGAGTTGCTTGCCAGTGACTCCTGGCTCTTATCTGGAACAACTTCGGGTAAAAAACCAGCTTTACGTTTCTTAGACAGTCTTTCCTTGAGGATCCAAATTGTTTCGCGTGTAAGCTCTTCTTCGCCCCTATGGTATTCGCGACTAGTTGAGCGGAATGGACTGCTTTCTTGGGCTTCGTTTATATTCTCTTTTTTCACAGTCTTGTTTTTCTCTCGGATAATGTCTACTTCTTTAAAAGCTCTTGAAAAAGTAGCTCCATTTGCTTAAGATTCGTACAGAGTGTGTTGTTTTCCTTCTCCTTTATTACTGGCTGAGTCCGTTTTTTCGCGCGTAGGCGCTTCGGGCAGACTTCTTTTTCCGGAGACATTTGATCTTGGTGGTGGAGATCGTGATACCCTCGAACTTTTAGAGAAGAGATTGATATTCTACCTATAAAAATCAATGTTTGTTTTTTGCTTGTTTGTTTGTCCTTTATAGACTCTTAAATGGTAACTTTGTCTTTGGCAACTTTGTTCAGAATTCTGTGAAAAAGGTTTTGGTACCATTTTTTTGTTGTTTTTTTTTTCCTTGCAAAACTTTATAAATAGTCGCAATCATACATGATAATTGAGTTATGTCCAAAGCGTTTTTTGGACTTTAAACTTATCCAACAAAATTAAAAAAAAAATACGGCAGCAAAGAATACCAAATTCCGACAAAATTTTCAATCAAAAAAGAAGGTTCATTTTGCTGTTAATTCGCTCTTTTATACTGTTTACATACAGCTAGGATTCCACAATATTCAAACATAGAAAATTCATAGAAAGCTGATTACAATCTTAGATAAATAGAATTATAGCAATTAATTGAACAAAATAAGTGAGAAAATTAATTATTCGAATATAAAGCATCAACATACTGCTCGCCTTGAAGGGTCGAACGGGAAAAGAGGCACTTCAACAACCTGGTAAAGGAGCCAGCCGATGAATCGGTCTTTTTAAGACAGTTCCTTTGACTCTCACATCTGCCACACAAATCTTCCCGTCTGCACTAGGTATAAGTCTTTCGATTCTTCCGAGGAGCCATTGCTGAGGCGGCAAATTATCGTCGCCGATTAATACCACTGTACCCAAGATAGCATTCTCGAAAGCCGTTTTCCACTTTGTCCGCCGTTGTAACTCTAACAGGTATTCTTTGGACCATCTCTTCCAGAAGTGTTGCTTGATATGCGTTATGCGACGCCATCGCTTCAAAAGAGATATATCTTCTGGGATAGTGGGCTCCGATATCGAATTCAGGGCGCTACCAATCAAAAGATGGCCTGGAGTTAAGGCTTGTTCATCATTTGGATCTGGCCCTAGGACGCAAACTGGGCGAGAATTCATTTATGCTTCTATCTCTGCGACTACAGTCGAAAACTCTTTGTTAGTAAGAAATTATTGCTTTACAGTTCTGTAGAGATGGGATTTTGCCGACTTAACCGCCGCTTCCTATAGGCCACCGAAATGTATATACCACTAGGTATATGTATAAATTTGATCCTATGGAAAGCGCACCAGGATGAGATGATCTTCTCCTTCTGTAAAACCAAAGTACTCGTATATAGCTCATTAAGCTCATTCCGAGCTCCGACGAAATTCGTCTTGTTGTCGCAGTGGATTTCCTCACATAGTCCACGTCGTGCAACAAAGCGTTTTAGGGCTGCTAGGAAACCTTGCGTCCATAGATCCGAAACGACTTCTAAGTGAGACGCCTTCGTCGCAAAACAAATAAAAACTGCAACATATGCCTTATGTCGGCAGTAACCTCGACGTCCTTGTGAGATTTGGAAGGGTCCACAAAAATCTACACCACTTCTGACAAACGGCCTTGGCATCGTCACTCTGTTCGCTGGTAGATCACCCATGATTTGTTTAAGAAGCTTGGATACCTGCATGAAAATTAGTAACATGCAAATTGACAGCAAGATTATATACAAATAGGGAATTTTTGGGTAGGAGAATAGGACATTTTACATTGTAGGGTATGTTCGCATTCAGCAAACGTCCACCCACTCCCAAGAGCTGTATACAGTTTTCATCATCAAGGAAAGGATTGACGTTGCAGATGACACTTTTTGGGCTTATCGTCTTTTTCTTCCTTAGATCTTCAATAGCCTTCTGGAAATTTTCGATAGAGGAGTATAAAAATGACGGACCATTGAGCCACATGCTTTCGATGAGTTGAGATACAGTTGATCCTCGAGATACCATATCCGCTGGATTTGACTTTGAACTTATATGCCTCCACTTCGCAACTGGCAATTCAGACTGTATATTTGAAACTCTATTGGCAACGAATATTTCCCAAGATGAAGGGTAAGCAGAAATCCAGCGCAGCACAGTCTCTGAATCTGACCAAAGAAAAATTTCTTCAATGTTTTCATTTAGATTCGGTAAAATCCTTTGCACCAAGTCGACCGGTGTCGATGGCGAGTTTCCTGCGCCATTAACCAGGATTAGTGTCGGAAAAACAAAACAAGACCTTATCCGGGCTACTCCGACATATTTGGAGCTCAGGCCGGAAAGGATTTCCAGGACTTAGTCACGGTCTTGGAAAAGAGATGATGGCGGACGAGCCCTATAAGCGCCAACGGCGGCGCTCACATCCCGGAACGGGTTACTGGCTTCGGTGTAACCGACCGCCTATTTGGATGCGGATTTGTTGTCGGAGGCAGACTAAGACAAGAAGTCCTCAGCTTCCGGCATGTGAGCGAGCGTCTCGTAGCAATCCGCATCAAGGCTAAATTCGCCAACATAAGCCTTATATGCGCGCATGCCCCCACAGAGGAGAAAGATGGCGACACCAAGGATGCCTTCTACGAGCTCCTCAACAAGACCTACGAGCAGTAGGAAGAGAGGGTATCTGTGGTGGGACAATCGGAAAATATAGCCTGCACAACACCACCTCCGATAACGGATTCAGGCTAATCGACTTTGCGGCGGGGCGAAACATTGTCGTGGCTAGCACGCGGTTCCCACATCTCGACATACACAAGGGGACTTGGAGAACTCCTGATCAATCAACAGTCAACCAGATTGATCACATTGCGATCGACGCAAGACACTCCTCCTGCATTATGGATGTCCGTACGTTCCGAGGAGCCAACATCGACTCTGACCATTATCTTGTTGTAGCCAAGGTACGGTTGCGGATATCCCAAACTACGCCAAGACAAACTAATGCTGTGAGAAAATTCGACGTCAGACGGCTACAATCGCAAGAGATAGCCAAGTTCTTTTCCAATCGAGTGCCTCTTTATCTCTTAAGAGGTCCAATGCCGCCAGCATCAAGCATCGAAGACCATTGGAAACACTGCCAAAACGCCATCAGAGATGCCGCTTCTGATGTGCTGGGTTTCACTCGTCCACCACAACGAAACCCCTGGTTCGATGATGAATGCCGGCATGCACATGCAGCTAAGCAAGATGCAAATAACGCGGCGCTGCTTAGAAAGAACAGAGCTGCTCATGAGCTCTATGAGCGGAAGAGGAGAGACGAGCACCGGCTTCTCAGGAGGAAGAAGAAAGAGCATGAGAAGCCCGCGATCGAGGAAATTGAGAGATGCTACTCCAGGAATAAGGTTCGGAAGTTTTACCAAAAGGTAAAAATAACATGCCGCGGAAACAAACAAACCCCGAAAAGATCATTTCTGCAGACTGTATTACGGCGATGACGGACCAAATACCACTGTCAGGCAGAATCAACCTTTCAACCTGGACGATGATGACCAACAATTCCGTCCACCCGACCTGATGAAGTGAAGATAGCCATATCGAAGCTTAAGTCCAACAAAGCTGCTGGAGCGGATGGCCTGACTGCCGAGCTCTTCAAAGCGGCAGGCGATGACTTGGTAAGGAGCATACACCAACTCATCTGGAAAATATGGTCGGACGAAAGTATGCCCGATGAATGGAACCTCAGCATTGTTTGTCCAATTCTCAAGAAAAGAGACCCTCTGAACTGCGCCAACTACAGAGGCATCAGTCTCCTTAACATCGCATATAAGATCTTATCTGCCGTATTGTGTGAACGCCTGAAGCCGTTCGTCAACAACCTGAGGATTTAGACAAGGCGATGCGCTCTCATGCGATTTTTTCAACATCGTACTTGAAAGAAAAGTGCAAAACTCACGAGCAATCACAAGAGGCGCTATCTTTCAAAAGTCCGTCCAACAACTCGCATACGCGACGATATTGGCATAATCGGGAGAAAACAGCGTGATGTCAGTAGCGCTTTCGCGAGTATTGAGACGGAAGCGGCGAAAATGGGTTTAGCGGTCAATGAGGGCAAGAACGAGTATATGCTGTCAAGCAAAAAGGACAACCAACACCGACGTCTCGGACAGAATGTCACCCTCGACAGATATAACTTTGATGTAGCTAAGGACTTTGTCTACCTAGGCTCCGCTATAAATACAGACAACGACACCAGCGCTGAGATCAAGCGAAGAACCGCTGTTTCTTTGGGTTAGGAAGGCAATTGAGTAGCAAAGCCCTTTTTCGGACAACAAAAGTCACCCTTTATAAGACTTGAATAATCCCGGTCCTGCTCTATGGCGCAGAGGCATGGACATTATCAAAAATGGATGAGGGTGTTCTTGGTTGCTTCGAGAGAAAAATTCTTCGGGCGATCTTCGGTCCCGTCTGCATTGACGGTGAGTGGAGGAGGAGATACAACGACGAACTGTATGGACTGTACAGCGACATGGACCTAGCCAGAAGAGTGAAGATCCAAAGACTGAGATGGCTGGGTCATGTAGAGCGCATGGACACCGCACGCAAGTGGAAGAGGACCTCAGCCAACTTAGCGTGCGAAACTGGAGACAGCTAGCCAGGGATCGAGCTTGCTGGAGAAGCTTATTGACTGAGGCCCAGGTCCACCCCGGACTGTAGCGCCACCTAAAGTAAAGTAAGTAATTACCAAACTTATTGACGGTCCGTAGATACACAGCACAACCATACGCACAAATCGATGCATCTGCAAAACCCTGCAGCTCGACCTTAACATTTGATCGACATGAGCACTGAATATCCATACGCACCTTTATTGTACCCAACTGCGCTGTATCTCTACGATATTCCTCCCACTGCGAGTGTATTTTTAACGGAACGGACTCGTCCCAGTTACTTTTAGAAATCCAGAGAGCATTAAGCATCAACAATCGAAAATGTTTGTATTTTGATCTATTTTCGCAAAAAATTGAGACGTATGTAATGTAGGGAAAAATTGTTGAAAATATTGAAAGCTATAATTTTTGTGAAGGCATTTTCCCGATTGTAAGCACGGGTGACGAGATATAGATTCAAAACACTCAAAATCTTCTCTTCAGTTTATTTAAAACTTGATCCAAATATCAAAAAGAATAACACGATTCAAATTTTGTGAGTTTTTAATACAGTTTTCCCACATTAATCATAGACCCGTATCTCGGGCAATCAGTGCTCAAAGCGGATCTCAATTCAAATTCTGATATGTATATATTATGTATACTCGTATCTTACAGTGGAATATGCCAAATAGACCCACACAAACATAGATGATAGTGTTTTGGATGATAAAAATGTATCCTTGAGAAATTTGATTTGTTATTGTAATTACAACAAGTGTGCAAAGATAATGATCCGAAAACATATCTCGGGCACTGCTAATTGCTTTCAATATGACATCGGCACTGCGATGATATAAAAAGGGTATTTATGAGTAGTTTCCGGTCGCGAGTGGGATAACCAGATCATTAGGTTAGTAATTTGAATAGATAAAAAGAATCCTAGACAAGCAGCTCTGCTGATTGAAGTTGATGTTTTAGTAAAAAGATTCATTTCACATCAGGAGTTCGAGTGCGAGTTAATGAGTTAGTGGAAATTACAAATATTTGTTTACACTGCAACTGGAATTTTTGTGGGATGCGTGTCTATGGTTAAATCATAAGTGCTTTGCTCTGCTTTTTAATATTGAACTTTTGTATTTTTTTCAATTGATTTGAAAACATTATTATTGACAACAGTGATAGTCCTTTCGGATTATGAATACACATATGGGATAAACTTTTCATGTACCTTTGGTGAGTTTTTCATTGAGTTTTCCTACATTGCATCGTCAATGGTATTAAATAGAATTTTCGTATTATTTTCAATTGATTTCAACGCATTTGCCGATAAAATTCGTCAACAAAGTTTCTTTCAATTCCTTTAAAATATTATTAATTATTTGTATTGAAAACGGTGGCACTTCAAATTGCGATTTACTATATACTTACAAAATATGTCTCCCAAACGAGTAGCGATTGGTAGAAATACACCTCAAGCAAAAAAGGAAAAGCAGTTGTAAGCCTCAGAATCTGACGAACACCGTGAGCAACGACTCAAAGCTCAACGATTACGCACAGTTCAAGCCCATTCGTCTGAAACAAGCGAGCAACGTGAGCAATGACTCGAAGCTCAACGATCACGCACAGCTCCGTCTAGACGGACACTAAATGATTCGTGGATGTCATTATTGGAGCTGGCTGCGTTCCATTAAGATCAAAATTCTGATTACAATCTTCATCCGAGTGTTGTTTTTGGGAAAATGAACAAATTATGCCTGCATTGTAAAACACTCAAATTTAAGAGTGACACTCCTGGAATGTCCTGCGCGGCTGGGAAAATTAAGTTGCCAGAGTTACATCCACCGCCTGATCCATTATCGATATTGATATCAGGTAACACAAGCCAATCGAAACATTTCTTGGGAAACATTCGGAAGTGCAATTCGTGTTTCCAAATGACATCGTTCGGCGCAACAAATATTATACGCGAGAATTACATGCCAACCTTCAAAGTGCAGGGCCAAATTCATCATCGTGCTGGATCATTACTACCACTTGCAGACGCAGATCACAATTTTCTTCAGATTTATTTCCTGGGAAACAGAGATGAACAAATCGATCAACGTTGTCGATTCAATAGGGACACTAGAAAAGAAATTGTCGCTAAACTGCAAACTTTATTCGATCAACACAACGAATTGATTCAACTGTTCAGAACTGCCCTTGAACGGATGCCAGCTGACGATTACAAAGTTGTAATTCGCGCAATGATTGCAACGATTGATGAAACAGCAGTCGTTATAGTTGGCCAAGAACTCGAGTCACGCGATATTATTCTCTATCGCAGAATTAGTAAGAGTACATCCATTTACGCGATGCAGTCGTTAATGATGGCAACGTCAATCAATCCACTTGATTTATCCGGCATGCCTCCGCACGTTCCAACATTGAATATTGGTGTGCCTATCATTTTGCCTCTTAACATTAATCCGCCACGACTTTGCAACGGTACCAGGCTCTCAGTGAAGAAAGTTATGGCCAATATCATCGAAGCTACTAGGTGTTTTGAATGGAAAATTCAAAGGAGAAGATGTACCATTGCCTCGCATTCCAATCATTCCAACAAATTTACCATTCGAATGCAAACGTTTGCAGTTTCCGGTGGGACTCGCCTATGTAATGAACATCAACAAGGTACAAGGACAATTTTTGCAAGTGCGTGGCCTGAATTTAGAAAGCCCGTGTTTCTTTCATGAGCAACTATATGTGGCCTGTTCACGCATTGGAAAGCTTTCTGATTTATTTGTATATGCACCAGACGGAAAAACAAAAACAGCCCTTCAATAAACAGAATAAGAAATAAAAGTGTTCTTATACATATGCTGACTTTTTTCATTTTTTGATTTATATATAATTAGCGACACGCCCCGACTTTGCACCGATGGCAAAAACGTTTCCGTGGAAATTTCCCGGGGTAGAAAGTAGCCTATAGGTTTCTGAAGAGTATTTTATATTTCCATATCAAAATTTATTTATTTTTCCCAAGGGAATTTCCCGTAGTAAAAGCAGTTTTTTGAGCTACAAAATAAGGTTATTTTACTGAAAGAATGTTTAGTTAAGATGGCAACGATTAGTATAAGGCCTCGTAGAAGTAGCATCTTCCGACAGGTGCTGGTTCCTTAAAGGACGAGAATGAGCCTCTGCAGCCGAACAACTTGCAGCTCTGCTAATAAGTCCTACTTCACGCCTCTCCGTGGCGCCATCTGGGAATCTCACTAGAGGTTGCGAAGTGAAGAGGGCAAATGGCGAGTTTCCTGCGCCATTAACCAGGATTAGTGTCGGAAAAACAAAACAAGACCTTATCCGGGGTACTCCGACATATTTGGAGCTCAGGCCGGAAAGGATTTCCAGGACTTAATCAGGGTCTTGGAAAAGAGATGGTGGCGGACGACCCCTATAAGGACCAACGGCAGCCCTCACATCCCGGAACGGGTTACTGGCTTCGGTGTAACCGACCCCTCGTCCTAGGGGCACTCAAAATGGAACTGGTCCTCCAGGTTGGAGGTTGTGCCGCCGGTGTAACTGCCCGGCCATTTAAAAAAAAAATTTAGTTACGAAGCATCAACAAGCCTCGGATATGGACGGATCTACTGTGGACAACCCACGCAAACGATTTAAGGACAATGAGCTTCGGATATGCACGTGGACTGTTAGGTCCCTTAATAGACCACGTGCAGACGAACAACTAGGAGGGTCCTAGACTGCTGCAAAGCAGACATAACTGCCATTCAAGAAATACGATGGGATGGGCCGGACAAAAAGCAGATGAAAAACTGCAACATCTACTATGGCAATTGCTATCGACGGCAAAAGGAGCGCTTATTTGGATGCGGATTTGTTGTCGGAGGCAGACTAAGGCAAGAAGTCCTCAGCTTCCGACATGTGAGCGAGCGCCTCGTAGCAATCCGCATCAAGGCTAAATTCGCCAACATAAGCCTCATATGCGAGCATGCCCCCACAGAGGAGAAAGATGACGACACCAAGGATGCCTTCTACGAGCTCCTCAACAAGACCTACGAGCAATGCCCTAGCTATGACATTAAAATTGTCCTCGGTGATTTTAATGCAAAGCTAGGAAGAGAGGGTATCTTTGGTGGAATCGGAAAATATAGCCTGCACAACACCACCTCCGATAACGGATTCAGGCTAATCGACTTTGCGGCGGGGCGAAACCTTGTCGTGGCTAGCACGCGGTTCCCACATCTCGACATACACAAGGGGACTTGGAGAGCTCCTGATCGATCAACAGTCAACCAGATTGATCACATTGCGATCGTGAGTGAGAAAATTCGACGTCAGACGGCTACAATCGCAAGAGATCGCCAAGTCCTTTTCCGATCGAGTGTCTCTTAATCTCCTAAGAGGTCCAATGCCGCCAGCACCAAGCATCGAAGACCACTGAAAACACTGCCAAAACGCCATCAGAAATACCGCTTCTGATGTGCTGGGTTTCACTCGTCCACCACAACGAAACCCCTGGTTCGATGATGAATGCCGCAAGGACATGCTGCTAAGCAAGATGCATATAACGCGGCGCTGCTTAGAAACACCAGAGCTGCTCATGAGCTCTATGAGTGGAAGAGGAGAGACGAGCACCGGCTTCTCAGGAGGAAGAAGAAAGAGCATGAGAAGCGCGCGATCGAGGAAATCGAGAGATGCTACTCCAGGAATGAGGTTCAGAAGTTTTACCAAAAGGTAAAAATAACTTGCCACGGAAACAAACACAAACAAAGGCATGGACATTATCAAAAATGGATGAGGGTGTTCTTGGTTGCTTCGAGAGAAACATTCTTCGGGCGATCTTCGGTGCCGTCTGCATTGACGGTGAGTGGAGGAAGAGATACAACAATGAACTGTATAAACTGTACAGCGACATGGACCTAACGAGTGCAGATCCAAAATCATGTAGAGCGTATGGACACCAATGCTCCGGTCCGAAAAGTCTTCGAATCCGCCCCCGAGGGACAGCGCAGTAGAGGAAGGCCAAGACTCAGGTGGCGCACGCAAGTGGAAGAGGACCTCAGCCAACTTAGCGTGCGAAACTGGAGTCAGCTAGCCAGGGATGAAGCTGGCTGGAGAAGCTTGTTGACTGAGGCCCAGGTCCACCCCGGACTGTAGCGCCGCCTAAATAAAATAATAATAATAACATAAAAAAGTAGTTATAGTGAAGAAACTATTATATATATATATATATATATGCTATCGCGAACTTTTTTGTAGATTTTAATGTGTTCTTTAATATTGTAGAATATTATTTTGTTCCATCGATAATAGTTTTCGCAGCGTACAGCGATGTAAGGAATTTTATGAGTAATTTTTTAACACCTTGGTTTACATTATTCGAGATTTCGTACGGAACCCTAAACTTTTAGAAAATCCAGCAAAGCCCATGTTACTCACGAAGATTGTAGCTTTCTAATGGTGAAAGAATTTTTAAAATCGGCCCAGTAGTTTCTGAGCCTATTCATTACAAACAAACTTAGAAATCTTTCTTCTTTATAATATTAGTATAGAAGATAATAACAATAATTAGGATCGAATTGACTCGAGAGCTAAGGTTAAATGGCCATCATGCATGTCAAGCCTTAGGTCATTTGGTTCTTTCAAATATGGAAGGTCAGGATTTTCACCTTCATGAAGAGCTTTGTTACTTAATTTAAACACGTTGTTTTTTCGAAGTAAATTGGAACTGAAGGGATTGGGTGAATTATATATATATATATATATGCCACTTGCCACCCAACGCGTACCTTAGTCGACTTATAACTTCAGAAATTGCTTTATAAATTGGCTTCTCGTTCCTTAAATGAAACACACTAACACTCTTTTCTCTGATCTATGCCAAGAAGCCAGAAACCTTAGATAAAAACAGAAATGAGTTACTCGTAAGTTTCCTCTTTTTGACACATCTAAAGAGAGTAAGCCTTTAATAAGCTTTGTTTAAACACAGGCAATTGCAATTTCCATATTTTTTCTTGTACTCATGTGTCGCATAATGACTTTGGATTTGCCTGGTCATTAACATGGACCATATACTCGTACACGTACACTTTCTGTATAGCCTGAGAACATTCAGGCTATTCATAGATTTTCACTTCGTATTTGCCCCTGTACTTTGTGCTGGCAAACATTTTCGGTTTCATTAGAGCACACAAAAGTATCCCGTTGATATACTAAGAATATAAGTACATGTGTGTGTGTAAGACTGCACGAGTACGATTGTGAAAATATCCTTTTATTTCACTTTTCGCATTTTGGCATGGATTATTAACCCGAGCATTTGTACATTGCATTGTTAAATGCTTGCTCTGTGATATTATTATATTTTGCATGGTTCCACACTTGACGCCACCGACAAGGAACTTCGAAACTCACCAGCAACATCACCACACCAAATCACACCACAGCACACCACAAAGCTGCGGAAGTATGCTCGTAAAATGTAAGACTCAGAAATATTTACACGGAAATGACGTTCCAATATAATAGGAAAACATTTCCGATTGAGAAAGTTCAACGAAATGGAATTTGGCATGCAATTGTCGAAAATCTAACCACACAAAGTGAGTGGTTCTACTACAGGAAAATCCGTAATTTGAACCGCCAAATGTCGGTTTCGTACGTCCTCTGGGCGCCAGGATTTGGGGCGTTTTATGTGCCTTCACAAAATTTGGTGCAGATATCTTTTGTCCTCTTTATGGTTCACTGTACGTTTTTAAAATTTAGAAGAATACTGTGTGAATGGCAAAAATAGAAATGTAAAGAGAAAAAACTAAATTGAAGGTCTGTGTTCATCTCAGCAGAAGATGGATTACTTCCTGTTATGGAGAAAATTTGAGAAAAAAAAAGGAAACGAGATTATGAAAGTAGGTGCATCTATTTCTATAGTTCTTGTATAATATTTATCAGTGTTACTTAAAGCGAAAAACTTCTCAGCGAGTATCTACTAGTCAACTAGGTTTAGATAAATTTCATGAGAATCTTGAGAAAATGTAAGACTCTCTACATAAGAGGCGAGCACATATACGAGTATATGTATCTCTTGATTGGGTGCTGTGGAAATAGGGTAGCCACTACTTGATGTCAATCTGGTGATATTCAGTACTGCAGCTATCCTCCATACATACATATCTAAATTGTGCTTATAATACATGCACGTGGGAACCGCCAATATCTGCCTGCTAAACTTATAAGTGCAAGTGCTGACCAGCAAAAAAAATTGCAATAAAAGAGACAGCGAATGAATTCCTCCAATGGAATCAACGGTGGAAAAAAACAAAACAAAAAATCTCGCGACAAATAAGACATCTTCCGGGCTACTCCGCCATATTTTGATCTCAGGCCGGTAAGGACTTCCGAGACTAGGTCAGGGTCCTGGAAAAGAGATAGTTGCGGAATAGCCCTTAGTGGACTAACAGCAGCACTCACATCCCAGAATAGGCTACCGGCCTTCGATCTAACCGACCCCTCATCCTAGGTGTATCAAAAATGGATCTGGCGCTCAAGATTGGGGGTTGTGCCGCCGGAGTAACTGCGCGGCCATGGAAAAAGGATGAAGGTTACAAGGCAACAACAAGCCTCGTACGCGAACAGAAGAGATATTACAATCTTGCATTATCTGGAACCTACCCTATGTTGGCTTGTCAGTCTATATAAAGCAGCTTCAACCGATTTAAGTCACCTGTACATTCAAGCTTCTCCTTGCAAATTGAAGAACATTGCCTTTTCTAATGAAGCATCGTGATCAGATACAACCAAATTAACGAAGTTTATAACTACCTAGGTATGTAGGTTGCGGTTGAACTCTTCGAGGAATTTCATGATTGAAAACATATTTCGGTTAAACATTTATTTTTACGCTTTTCACGCTTATACTTCGAAATGACAGAATCATTAAGCGTCACGAGAAAGTGTAACGATCGGAAACTTATGTCAAATACAGTCAGATAATTATTTGCGGGCGATTTTTTTAAGGCTAATATAATTCAACTAGTTATCATACATACCATTCACTAAGCCTTGTAAGAGAAAGTCAGGCTAACGATACAGATAGGAAGTCACATATAAGAAGAGGTGTGGTGATCCCGCGCAGCTTACTTCCGACCATTATCATATTGCTCAAAAGGATACTCCACAGAACTCTGTCAATCAATCTTGTTTAAAACTCCATTTAGATAGATTCTAGGAATACTAGAAATAACTGACGAAATTTGCCCATCAATGTGCAGAATAGACTGCCCTTAGAGGTGAGAAGTGTAGTTATTGTAGATACTTATTGTATTGTATGTAGATTGCTTATTGTTGCTCCGTGGTTTAATGTAGGCCCCTTATAAATGGTAATGTTTCGTTTGAAAAAACAGTGACAAAGAACTTGCCTACGACCTTAGAAGGCCGTTAACTATAGGGATTTAGAGCTTCCTTACTAAGGTGATGCGAAGGCACGTCACAACAGACGATGACCAGCCACAACAACAGATTCAATATTCAAAAAGTATTTACCAAGAGAGTACGCTCTGGTTTGGCTGTATCCCGCCAAAAGAATTGTATCACATGCCGTACCATAGTATGGTGATTGCACACCAAACCACTTAAATCTTTTTCTCTGCGAAGTGGAGTTTTTAAGCTCCTGATCAATTTCTTTATAGCGCTGTTGGTTAAGGATACTTATTCAAGTAGAGCTATAATTCGGGGAGAACTATGCGCATCTCAACCGTCATTTTGCCCAGACGGAAAATCTTTATGGGGATGCATGGTTCTGCAAAACCCGTTCCTTCAAAGCTGTCATACATGACCTTAAAATCCCTTAAAGGATTAGGGTTATTGTTCACGCTTAATGCTCCATTCTGTCTGACGCCGGAATGATAACCTCTGTCGTCATTATACAGTCTGTGGAAGTTGTTAACCCATATTCTCAGAACTGATTGTGAATCTGCTACAAGTGTTCTTTCTTTATCTCCACAGGTTTTTAAAAGGGGTTTTCTGGACACGTTTCATTTACATGTTGGTAAAACTCCTGTATTTCTGGTAAAAACTCTCTATATCTTAGATTGGGCGACTAAAATGCTATTCCTTCTTCCTATGGAGGAGCCGATGTTCTTTCTATTTATCCTGCTCCTACGCCCACGAAGCTGCATGTCTAAGACGGGATTATTCATTTAAAAAAGGAATTTCTTGGTGGTGGTCGGGTGAAACCCAGCACATCAAGTGCGGCGTCTCTGATACCACGTGGGCAGCGTTGCTAATGCTCCCCGGGATAAGAGTTGTTGCGAGATTGATTTTGCTATACGCATTCGGCAAAAATTCTGGCGGCCTTTTGGAAAATCACCTTCATTGGCTTCCCTTTTAAGTACCGTGCACTAACTGTGGGTAGACTAATACCTTTTATATTGAGGACAGACTGAAGGTGTCTAAGTCGGTAACGAACCACTGTAAGGAAAATAAACCTCTAATCTGGATCTTGCAAGCCAACAAATCCGTCTGATCGACCTCGATAAAGTGATGATAGCTACATCAACGAAGTTGCATAAGCGGACGGCCTGACCGTTTAAAGTGGCACGCAGTGGTAAAAGTATGTCCGATGAATGGAACCTCAGCATTGTTTTTTTGAGGGCGGCCCTCTGGATTTCGACAACTACAGAGTCATCAATGTTCTTAACATCGTGGGAGGGAAATGCGAGCGAGCGCCTCGTTGCAATCCGCATCAAGGCTTAATTTGCCAACTTTGGCCTAATATGTGCGCATGCCCCCACAGAGAAGAAAGATGACGACAGCAAAAATGCCTTTTCTAAGCCCCTAAACAACACCCACGAGCAATGCCCTAGCTATGACGTTAAAATTGTCCTCGGCGATTTAAGTGCAGAGCTAGGAAAAGAGGGCTTCTTTGGTAGCACTGTCGGAAGATATAGCCTGCACGACACCACCTCCGAAAACGGATTAAGGCTAATGGACTTTGCCACGGGACGAAACATTGTTGTAGCTAGCACGTGGTTCCCCCATCTCGATATTCACAAGGGGATATGAAGGCATCAGACGGCTTCAATCGCAAGAGATCGCCAAATTCTTTTCCATTCGAGTCTCTCTTAATCTCTTAAGAGACCAGTGGGAACACTGCTAATAAGCCATCATAGATGCTGCTTCTGATGTACTGGGTTTAACTCGACCACTACAACGAAATCCCGGCGGGTAACTATATGCAGCTAAGTAAGATGCATACAAAGCGGCGCTGCATAGAATGACGAGAGCTGCTCACGAGCTCTGTGAGCAGAAAAGAGAGACAGACACCGGGTTCTCAGGAGGGAAAGGTAAGAGCATGAGAAGCGCGCGGT
Organism: Volucella inflata; assembly: GCA_928272305.1. NCBI lineage: Eukaryota > Metazoa > Arthropoda > Insecta > Diptera > Syrphidae > Volucella > Volucella inflata. The sequence goes on along the minus strand of OV743716.1, from coordinate 142,724,975 downwards.
CGAGAAAATTTAGATGCTACTCCAGGAATAAGATTTGGAAGTTTTCCCAACAATTAAAAATAAACATGCTAAGGACACAGCCCCCGAACGGAAGCCTGTAGGGATGAACAGGGAAACATCGAAGTAGAGTCGCAATTGATGCTGAGGATCTCGAAAAATCATTTCTGTAGACTGTATAACGGCCATGACAAAACAAATACCTCTGTCAGGCAGAATATATCTTTCAACATAAATGATGTAGACCACCAATTCCGTCCACCCGACCTGTATAAAATGATGATAGCAATATATAAGCCTAAGTCCTCACAAAGCTGCCGGAGCGGACAGCCTGACCGCGAGCTCTTCAAAGCGGCAGGCAATGACTTGATAAGGAGTATACACCAACTCATCTGTAAAAAATGGTTGGACGAAGCCTTGATTTTAACCCAAAACAGATCTGTTGAGAAGATTATCCCTAAGCCAATCCGCCAATTTTTCTCGTATGCCAATACTTTCAAGAGCATCCAGTAGCTTTGCATGATTTAGAGTATCAGATCCATAAACATGACCAGAATATGGTGGCTTTTATTTAAGCTTTCGTTGACGCAGTTCGCAATCTCTTCAAACAATTCTCCAGTACTTTTTTTCTTCTGGAAACCATACTGACTTCGGTGGATGAGGCAGTGTTTTTCAATAGAATTGCTTATTCTCTTTGTAATGAGATGTTCTTAACAATTTTCCAAGACCGGCTATATAGATTTATAGTGCGCCAGTAAATGTTGATTTGGTTTAAGACGCCTCTCTTGTAAGTATGAGTAGGTCTTACAAAAGCCGTTTTTACCACTTTCCGGATTTTGCCTTGCCTCAGATTTAAGTTAATAAATTTGCATAAGATGAAGTTAAAAATATCTGAGTATTGCCCAATATCCGCGGCTCGAATTCTATCGATTCCATGAGATTTGATTCCGCCTAGGAGATTTATTATACTGCATACTTCAGTGGTGTTGGTTTCTCTAGCAAAGATGAAGTTGGCTTCAAACTTATTTGTGTAATTCGATGTGATTGAGTTGAATTGATGAACTATTTGGAGCGTCTGTTCAGATGAATGTTGCACACTTTCAGTAGAAAGACTACTTATACAATTTCCTGGGAAGTTCTTGGCAACTACTTCATCAACGCTTCGCTTTTTTCTTCCTATTATCTCGTTGGGTCTTAATCCAAGTTTTAAGAGGGTTAGATTAAGTTTCATTGAACTTGTTCATATAAAAATTTGATTTCTGTGTTTCTATTTCTCTATTGAGCTTATTTCGGAAGTCTTTATGTTTAGTTTCGTAAGTTTTGCTTAGTCTATTATTTTTCTACCTTCTGTAAAGCTACTCTCTTCTACATTTTTATGCATTTGCTTTTTAACGTTCTGGTATTGTCGATTTTTTGCATATTTTGCTTAACTTACAAACTAGCTTTTCATATAGGGCCACAACATCGGATTCATTTAATACATCACCCCAATCTGCTTCGCTAATGCGTTCGTTCACCTTCGATTTACGAATTTAGGACGTACTAATCTTTGTTGTTTGTCAGTTGTTTGTCTATTATATTGAGTACATGATTGGCTAATGGTCAGTTATATCGCTTTCAATTACGAAAGAATTTATCTGGTTGTCTGCTCTGTTTATTAAAATGTAAATATGGCAGACTTAGTCCCTCTTTTTAGATCTATCCTCGTATATTCTGTTACATTTCTAAATAATCCTAGACATAGTTTGAGCCTAGATGTAGGCTTCCCTTCTCTCCCTGGCTGCATTGTTGCAGAAGGACGGCTTGTTAAAGATTCGAAGGTTCTGAAAACAAGCCAGGTGAGACGTCGATCTGAGCACCATAGACGTTTGCTTAATAAGTTTGGAAGGGTTCCTTCGGATTATTTTCTAGGTGGACCCGATAGTTCATCTGCTGTCTTCTTGACCGTAACTAGGCTACGTATTTTGGAGGTTCTAGTTACACACTTTAGAGTTATAAGATATTTGGACATCGACGACGAGGTGACGCCACCCTCTGATTTAAACGATCGGAGTAGTTTCGAAAAGACCCACCTTAGAACGGCTAAACTCTATCAGAATGAACATGTACAAGTATTGTAGTTGTTCAGAGTCCTGTGTGTGTAAAGTTTCAACTATAATTGACTTTTTTCCTTCTATCTCGAATGAAGCCAAGAGAAGGAAAGTTTCTGAAACCAGCTACGACTAGAGATTTTCAAGCGCAGAATAAATGAATGAAATCATTGGGTTTCACATTGCCGAATTCATAAACTCTCTCTTCATTTTTAGAATTTCGCAACGAGGGCTTAGCTGCCGCAGGCATAAGATGTGACACAAGCAAATTATAACACCAATTCGTTGTTGCTAATTTTATGACTCACTACTGAAGGGTGTACTTTTTAACCCATTACCTGCACCATATTACACCCACCTTAATCGATCATCAGAGACCGCTATTCGGCCTTTTGTTGAACGTTTTCGCACAACATTTTCTCCGAAAGATGCAGTGTCACTGAGACGCATAAAAAGAGTGCTTACTGAAGGTAATTTTACGCAAAGATCTTGGTTTGAGGGCTTACGAAATCCAGCTTGTGCAGAAATTAATTTTTAATTTTGGTGGGGCGAAAGTTTAATACAAGCTATACAATCTTACATTAACTCTAACTCAAACATGAAATTAAGGCCGGTTGGAGTAGTGAAGGGTATCGGATTTGAGTCAGAGAATGGTGCGATTCAAGTCAAAGACTTTTCAAAGGGAGACAGATGAGTGTTTTATGATCATATCGAAATCGTTTATGGTTAATAGATGGAAGATTTTATCAAAGCTTGGGTATAAAGAAGAGTTTAGAGATGGGACGATAGTTGGTCATTTCATTATTTGATCCTCTTGAAGGATCTTGAAGGAGGTTTTCCAAAACTGAGAGAATACTTCTTGTGAAATGGAAAGACGAAAGAGACTAGATATGGGAAAGGCAAGAGAGAAGGAACCCTTTTTTAAAGAAATATGAATCTGGGCCGGGTGTGTGCATATTCGATGAGAGACGAGTCCAAGGAATTGAAAAAAGGGCTTTAGGTCGTTTATGAGGTTGTGTTGATAAAGTGAATCGTGAAGTTCGGTGAATTGAAGATAAGAACCGAGATAATTGGAATAGTAGAACTGGTAGATGATGTTTTAAGGCGGGAAAACGGAACGTAAAGGGAGCAAATTAATATTTCTCTATGAAAAGTAGATAGGGCATCATTAACAGTTAGGTTGTTCAAGTTAAAGGGGAATCTACTGAGATATTCATTGATTTTGTGAAAGTTTGCTTTATGAAAGTCGTATGATGAGAGAGTTGTGGATTCGACAAAAGAAGTATGAAGAAACCACGAGTAGAACGGGTGGGTGATTAAACCAAAATAAATATAATTTGCGTTGAAATTTCAGTGAATGGGTCAAATATCAACTGACATTGGGTCCGCTGTTGTATCGAAAAATTGTATTGAGGCTTATTTTTGGCTCAAGGAATGCAAAATTGATTCATTTGGACCGAAGATAGTTCACATGGTTCTGCAACTTGGCCTCCAGGATCTTGTGTTTCTAAGCCTCTTGATTATTATTTTCTTTGGGCATATGTAAGGTCGCTAGTCTACGCTGACAAACATTGTTGGAAACCAACATTATTCGTGTTATTGAGGCCAAAGTACTTAACAAAGCGGTCGAAAATTCTGTCTCTTTGATGGAATAACTTTCAAAATGTATTCTCTCGATTCATTACAAATACATGGTTATTTAGTGTATTTTATTCAAAATCAAAATAAGCACTAGCCTAAGAAAACAGCCTTTCAAAAAGGTATATTGTTCACATGGGATCTGTCCTATGCTGTAATGGCAATGCTCAGAATGCTTTGAAAACAGAAGCAATTACTACGTGTAAAGTAAATCGAAATGCTCAAACTTAAAAGACTTTCCTTCTCCGTTTTTTGCTGTTGTTTCTGTGGATGCTGTTCCTGCTGCTGATTTTGTCACCATTGCAGTCTGCTGCTGTCAAATGAACTTTCGCCTCTATCTATCTCGTTATCATCACAATCTTTGATTAACGACTTTGAGTAGAACATGGTTGCATGATCATATAATCTCCGCCGATATAGTCTCAATTGAGTTCGCTGTTTACCGAAATGATAGATGTCCGAATGAAACTCAGATGGTGGTTTGTTTGCTGTTCTTTAATGTTTTAAAAGTAGAGAGACTGAAATATCTAGATAATCGAATAGATTTGTGTTTGATTAGTCGTACCTCTTGCTGACATCGCAAATTTCATTTATTTACATTTTTTTGTGCCTCATATGCATACGTCCAAAGTCATCATACGCCTTAGTATTCAGTAACTTTGATTTGTATAATAAATGAATAAATTTGTTTTTCAATTTAATGTTGCTAGAGAAAAAAAGCAAACGTTATTGACACAATGTCTATCGCAAACAAGTGTGAATTAAATGATTTTCGAAATGCATATTTGATTCCTTAGTTATGAATTAGGATTATACATATTAGCGATTCTTTGGAGGCGAGGGAAGATCCCCATCTTAAGATCGAAAGTTTTAGGATAGTGAAAACGGGTTCAGTCAGATTATTGTTACATTTTTTCAGACCATTACACGCGAACCATTGGGTCTAGCTGTTGTGCCGCCACAGTAATTGCCAGCCTATTAAAGTAGACGAATGTTACAAAGCAGAAACAAACCTCGGACATGGACAGATGTACTGTTGACAACCCCTGCAAACGAATCAAGAACAACGAATGTTATGTTCCATAATAGTCCACGAGCGGCCGAAAAACTAGCTAACTGGACTGTTGCAAAGCAGATATTACCGCCATCAAAGAAACGTAATGAGATGGGCTGGACAAAAAGAGGATAAGCAACTGCGATTATTGCCGACGGCAAAAGCAATACCTCTTTGGATGTGGATTGGTTATTTGAGGGAGACTTAGGCCAGAAGTTTTGAGTTTTCAGCGTGTGAAGAAGCGCTGCATATCAATTCTAGGAGTAGAGGGCATCTTTGATAGTACTTTTGAAAGTTTTAGCTTACACGTCATCACCTCTGATAACGAAGTCAGGCTAATCGACTCGGTGAAAACTTGCATGAGATTCCCAAATTTCGATTTTCATGAAGGGGAAACCGTCAACCAGATTGACCACATTGTGATCGACGCAAGACGCTCCTCCTGTACAATACTCGTAGATAAGGGCCAACATCCACTCGGACCACTATCTTGTTGCAGCCAAGATACGGTTACGGATATTCAAAACATTGCAAAGCCAAGCTTATGCTAACGGTTTTCATATTGTGTGAATGAGTGAAGCCGTTCATCAACAATCTGATTGGTTCATTCCTGTGTGACTTTAGAACAGAAAACTTCACCATTGACCAAATACTATCACACTATGGCAGATCTTAAAGAAACCCCATGAGCTGCAAATCGCTACACACCACCTATCACCTAGTTTTGGCCGAACCCATCATCTGTGCTAGATGAGGATGAAGAATGCATTCTGCTTCATCAAGATCCGTAAAGATCTCATCGAAAACTTTGATGTTAAGACATGATTTACACAATATCGCTGTTACACGGTTTCTTTAATATGATTCTTCAGAGAATTTTTCAAAACTCATGCACCAGCATAAGAGGTACAATCTTTCAAAACTTCGTTCAATCACTCGCATACGCCGATGATTGACATAATCGGAAGAAAGCAGAGCGATGTCACTGGCGCTTTTGCAATTATGAAGACGGAACCGGTGAAAATAGGTTAAGCGGTCATCGAGGACAAGATCAAGTATCGTATATGCTGTCAAGCAAAACGGACACCCAACACCGACGTCTCGAACGGAACGTCTACCGGGTCTCTGCAATCAATTCAGAGAACGACGCAAGCGCTTAAATCAAACGAAGCATAACTGTTGCCAATCGCTGCTTCTTTGGGCTAAGAAGACAATTGATTAGCAAAGCGCTCTCTCGAATAACAAACGCAAACCTTTAGATGGCCTTCATAATTCCAGTCCTGCTCCATGGCGCAGGTCTACACAATAAGACGGTGAGTGGAAAAGGAAATACAACGACAAACTGTATGGATTGTACAGCGACATCAACCAAGCGAGAATAATGAAGTTCCAACAAGTGAGATGGCTGGGTCATATCAAGCAGATGGATACCAACGGTCCGGCCTGAAAAGTCTTTGAATCTGCCTCCGTGAGACAGCGCGTTAAGGAAGACTCGATTGAAAATGGCACTTGCGCTTTCTTGCAATTGTAGCTGTTCGATGTTGAACTTCTTTACAACAGTTTGGTTCTATCGCATCGCAATTCTTGAGAGTCGATTTTGCAGTCGAGGATCTCAGCTAGCTATTTGCCTGCACACCGAACATTACACCTTCATATCTAATGAACTATGTCTTTCAATTCTTTTGAATGGTCATCAGCAGTAACTCCGTCAGTATCTAATCCTGATGACTGGTTCCTTGAATTTTAATTTTTTCCGTATTGCCAGTTTTTTGGCACTGGTCGAGCATGCAATTGAAACAGAGTAAGGGTTTACCAAGGTCGGGACGTAGGTTCAGGGATATTATACGAACTTTACGCTGTTGGCCCAACTCAAGTTAAAGGATAGTCCCTACATATCCTCTGACTGCTACAGAAACTTTTAAATAACTAATTTGCTGGTAAATACTAAATAATAGCCAACCTATTGCAAAGCAGTTAATGTCTACTACATAATTGTCTTAGAATGTTATATCTCCCGTTTTTGACAAGGTAATCGGGTTTTGCTAAATGGAAGGTATTGAGCTAAGACAATAGAAGCTCGTAATGACAAATAGTTCATAAGCTTTCGAATATTATAAGCAAAATTAAACTCTTTTGTCATAAATTAATTACAACTGCAGATGACATTTTCATTACTGTCGCAGGAAAATGTTCAACTACTCCATCCGGTAAAATCTGGAAACACATTCGTACTGCCTGTAATCCACTGACCATTGCCTTACACTCAACGGCTGCTCTGGAAAATCTTACTTGGGGATTAAAGGTCTGCAAATTTTTTAGTTAAAAAAACCTCATCACCAAAATGAATGAAAGAACTTGTATCCATCTGCCATGAACTGGGTATTTGCATTCAAAATTTACACCACGTTACTTGCGCCTCATTTCCGAACGCATTATTCCGAGAAGGATATTCCTCCACGAACTGATATGTGTGGTATATGCATGTTGAAAGGAGTTTTTCTAAAAACCATTAAAACACAACAAGCTCTTCTCCTCGCGCCTCCGTGCACCTTTTCAAAAACGAGAACGTTTAATATCACAGAGGGAATGTTTCCATTTTAATTTACAGGGAAGTAAAAGAAAAAAAATAAAATTCATGAAAGCCTAGAACAAAAAGAAAACGATTTAAAAAAAAAAAAAAAAAAAACAGAAACTCAAAACACTACTCTCAGGATGAAATGAAAAGGAAATGGAAAAGTTTTAACGGCGTCAAATAGGTTGGCGCATATACCAAGAGGGTCTATCCTGTACGATGACTCCTCCACTGAATGCATTCTCTCAAAAAGCATTCATTTGTATCCGTTTTAATATTCGTAATCTCGTGAACTCATTTCAGTGACTTTTATTTCTTTTTTTTTCTATCTGTTTTATTTCATCTATTCGTTAGAGACTCGAGGAGTGGGTGCAGATAAGTGGGTGTGGGTGTGGGTGTTGGTGTAGGTGTAGTCTTATGTGCGGTTTGCCTATGCAAATAGGAACTAGATTCGCGTTGAAGGGATGCCTTGTTAAGACTCACAATTTCAGAAACACATACAAATTCGAGTACTCAGGCAGTGCCTAACCCAGCAAATGTCATAACCCATTCAAACTCCATTGAGAATTTCGAATCTAAGAGTAGTAGAATGTACAGATACGAATAGAATGTCGAATGGTAAGTGGAAATGGAAAATGGAAAATAGAAAATGGTAAATGAAAAATATATTTACACGTTTCGTTTCGAGGCTAATACCGCAACCGCTCCTTAGATACGTTCGAGTACACCTACAATCTACTCTCGTACAAAACGAGGTGAAGAGGTTTATACTTTGCATGGGTGTTGTCGTTTTATAATTCATTGGCCCGTCTACCCAGAGTCAGATGTTTGATTAAGCCTTCATGTCTTCATGTGTGTGTGGGGTAGGGGTGAGAGAAACTCTAAAGAAATTCCCGCAGCGGAATAAATAGAGTAGCAATGCAAAGGTGGAGAAGGTAAACGAATGGAAGCTATCTAGATACTGTAAACATTTTATTTGCATTGAAGATTCGCATTTTTTTTGCATTTATTATTTGTTTTTTACTTTTTTCCACTTCTGTTGATTCTATTCAGTGTGAATTCTCAAAAGCAGTCACCACACAAAGTGATCATTTAAGGGCATGTCATCATTTGAAATGAAAGTTATTCCAAATGGAAATGGCTTACCGAGGCTTTATTTTAAACATAGAGATGATGGATGTGTCCAAAAGTGTCACAAAGAGTTGTGATGAAGCCAAATAATAAACACAAATCCTCTAAAAGGAAAGCTATGAGTTAATTGAGAACACCGAAGAGAGTTGAGTGGCTGGCAAATTAAATATTTTTGCCGCAAACTTGACATAGATTTGAATCTCTGACGACGAGATTGCATCCAAAGATACTTTTGTTTTCATATAATAAAAATGACATTACCCCGTTTACTAAGTGAATACTGAGTTAAGTTTGCTTGGTTATTTTACTATCGGGCACAGGGTCATTGTATATGATTTACTTCTGAATGGAACTATGGACTCATGGTTCATTGCCTTTGGTTATAAATAATATATTCTTACCCTGATTCATTATACTCGTACCTCTATACTAGCAGTTTTTACGTTCTGATGAAGTTAGGATAGAAAAGTAATTCCAGTAGAAAATGACTAACAAATGTTACCAAATGCCTTTCAGGTCTGATGACATAGGTGTAATTCCATAAAAAAATAAACATTCGATCGATGCGCTCAGACAACAACTCGTTCATTGTCCATCAGTCCCTCGCAGATAAAGATATTACAAGACCCCATCACATCAGTCTTATTCAGGTATAAGCCATAACTTCACAAAGAACCTACTCCGGAGTGTCTTCATCATTTGTGTCACTTATAGATAGATAGAACAAGCGAAGTGCCCATTTAAGATACCAGTACTTATTCTTGCTCTTCTATCCTCGGAGTCCAAACAAGATATAGACAGAGGATATAGAAAATTGTAGAACTGGAAGCAGAAATAGGATGACAAGGTCGTAAGTAGGTGGACGCACCGCTACTGAAATATTGGTGAAGTGAATTACTGTTACAGATACAAAACAGGGCAAAGGTTATGTTAGATGTGAATTGGCTGCCATTTTGTTAGACATGGGAGAAATTGGGCTCTGTTTTCACAATATATCGGTCAAATGACCACCTGGGTTGATGCGCATTTGTGGTAGTTTACGGTATTTTGAATCGTTGCTCGCAAAACATCTGGCTTCAAACTGGTGAATTCTTCTTCAATGTTCACTTTCAAGACAGCCAAGGTCGGTGGTTTGTTGAACAGCGAGTCCCAAAAAAAGAAGTCTGGCGCCGTCAGGCCTGTCGATCTGGCCGTTAATTTCAAATCATCGAAACAGGAAATCACGCCGCTTAGAAATCAGTGAGTCAAAATCTTCATGGATACCCGAGGCATGTGGGCGATTGCTCTGTCCTTCTGTGGACCCTCTGGAAAGTCCTCGGTCACCTAGTTTGTACAAGACGCTCACCCAAAAGCTTAATTGATCACGCGCATGGTGCAGGACGACGAGGAAAACCACCACGAAATTCACACTGCGTTACAACAACAAACCAGAAATTAGTGAAATAAGCAGGAGTGCATTGCTCGACTGCATTGCTCGACTGCTTATTGTGAACTAACTTTCTATCTGTCAAGAACTTAAATGTCAAAATACTATTGCCATGTGGTAGAGGATACCGAAGAGCTCACGTTCTTCGTCTGCCCAAGGTAGCGTCAACAATGACAGCTTTGAGTGGATAAGATGTGCGTGATAATCACGCCTGGTTATTTTGCTATCCACCTTGATGGAACAGCGGGAATTCGTTAGACATGGCGTTATAAAGTCCCTCCATATATCACATTCGGCTTTGAAGACGACAAATTGATAGTGGGTGCTGCTATGAAATTCAACAGTCTTCTCTTAGTTCCGCCGTAGTGTGACTTTATAAATGATTGTGAACTTTCATCGCTAGTAACTGCACTGGTATAGACCAACTAGGTTTAAAACGGATTCAGAGTCACGTAATATGTACAAAAGGAGAGATCTTTAAGGCAAAGTTTCGTAGACTTACTATTCTGTAGTTGGCGCAGTCAAAATGGAGATCTGACCTTATATTGCAGATGAGCTAGTATCGAAGTAATGCATCTGTAACTGCTTTAAATAGGTCATCATTGTAGCAGCCAGCTGCTTAGTTTTGATATTGCTAATTTAAATTCGCCCAGGCCTTTGCTTAAGGTAGTGCTACAGTCCGGAGTGGACTTCGCCAACAGCCAACAAGCGTCTCCAGCCACTTCGATCTTTGGCTAGTTGCTTCTTTTATCACATGCTAAGCTGGTTGAATTTCCCTACCACTTGCATGTGTCACCTAAACCGCGGTTTTTCTCTATTGCGCTGTCTTTCAAGGGTGGATTCGAAGACTCTTCGGACCGGAGCGTTGGTGTTCATCCGCTCTACATAACTTAGCCATTTCAGTCGCAGGACTTTCACTCTTCTAAGTGGCTAAGTCAATGTGGCTATGCAGCCCGAAATGTTCGTCGTTGCATCTCCTCCTCAATTTGCCGTATATGGAGGCAGGTCCAAAAATCGCCCGAAGAATTTTCCTCTTCAGGCAGCCAAGAGTACCCTCATCCATTTCTGATAATGTACATGTGTCTTCGTTAGAGGGCAGGTTTTGGATTATTAAGGTCTTATGCAGGGTCAATTTTGTTGTTCAAAAGAGGGCTTTGCTACTTAATCGCCTTCTTAGCCCAAATCAGCAGCGATTGTCAAGAGTGCTTTTTATATAATCTTAGCGCTAGTATTGTTGTTTGAATTAATAGCGAAGCCTACACAGACAAGGTCCTCAACTACTTCAAAGCTATATCTGTTGAAGGTGATGTTCTGTCCAAGTCGTCGGTGTTTTGTGTCCTTTCTTTCCTGGCCCGAAGCGACACTGATATGAATCAATCAAGTTGTTGACGAACGCCTTCACACTAAACAGCAGATGAAATCATGTAGGCGATGTTGCCCAGGTCTTAGGAATTTTCCGTCACCTTTGTCCAGTAATCCCACCTTGTAGATGAATTTTGACCACCAATGCCATAGTACGTGCAAAACCGCTTGCTTGATCAACAGTTCTAACGAGCTGGCAAAATTTTAGAATTTGTCGTTAGACAAAACTAAGTATGAATAAAAAATCAGTCTGACACCGCAGTAAGAGAAATGAAGTTGAACTGGAATTGAAATTGCATTCATGCTCAGATGCTCTGAAGTTGCACTTAGCCTTCGATGTGGCAGAGCTTAGATGCTTCTTGTTTCGCCTACATTATTTGTGGCGACGTTTTCAAGCCAATCACAGCAAAAGCAGCTGCTCTAATAGCTCATTGTCAATAATCCCATTCGTGTTCTCTTTTATGTGTATTGAGGCTAGCTTTTTGAGAGCGCTGAATTGTAAGTTGTCGATCGCAATGAAATCAATCCGGTTGGTGGTAAATTGATCAGCGGATAGCCAAGTTTGTGGATGTAGAGATGTGGGCAACCGGGTGCTTGATAACACAAGGCTAATTCCAATGACATTAATACATTGTCGGACGTTGTCTTATGCAGGTTGTGTTTTGCAGCGATGCGCTTTAAAGAAGCACAAAGTTAGTGACATACATAAGGCACATGTTCGGGCCAGGAGGAAGTAGGCAAAAGCATAAACCAGGCTTACATCTTTGATTATGAATTTGATGCGGATTGATACATCGGGTCTGCTTATATGACAAAAGCATTGGACTTTTCTTGAAGTCTGCTTCGAATAGCACATCATTCTTTATCAGCAATTGACTACTTTTGTATCATTGTTTTGTGCGGTCCATCCTATCGCTGTTTTTAGATAGCGGTAAGATTAGTTTTGTAACAATTTAAGGTCTCTTCGAGTTGTTCAGTGTCGCCTTGTCTGTTAAAGACCCTAACATTCTATGTACATGTACAGTGCCGAAATTCGTTGCTTCTAAGACTTTAAACATCTTATATCCGTCCGTGTTAATAATAATTGCTTTTTCTATGGAGGAAAAAGTCTATAAGAAAATCCGTGGGAAAAGGCTCTGGCTAAAAGAGATCTAATGCCAATAGTCTCACTGAGATTATAAAAACCATCGTTGATCCATTTAGGATTCCAGAATTGCCAGCTTTACTTAACGATCCCCATGTAGCTCCCTTTAGCCCTGGGCTCCGGATACTTATATCTTGGTCCAAAGTAAATGTGCACCAAGTAGCAGCATTTGGATGACCAATCTTCACACAACATTTTTTTCAGCAATGAGTTTCAGTTTTCACTGGGTGGATACGTTAACCGACAAAATTGTTGCAAATGATGAAGAGAAAATCCCCATGCCACTGTTGAAATGCCCATTCTTCCACAAAAAGTCACTGAATGTTGTGCAATTCGGTCTGGATATTATCTAGCAAGTACAAAGAAGTCTTCGAAGCACTTGACTAGATATGAGCATTGTACTCCAATTTTGGGCGGATGAAAGCCTTATATATTGAAGCCAGATCGGAGGGGGTGAAACATTTCCTATATCGCTTAAGGAAGAGTAGACATTTCGCAGAATTTTTGGCGACTTCGAATATGTGGTTATTCCACGATGCACGTGACATTCATGGATAATGGCTGGGTATTTGAATTTCGCCTACGCGACGGCTGACAGCATTGTGTTTTGGAAGCATTAAATTCCACTCTGTTGATAGTTCCCCAATTGGTTATGCTGTTAATGTCGGAATTTACTGAGCTTTTCAAACGCAGCCGTTCTCGTTTTACAGCCGAAGAGCATGGACGTGACGTCCGAGAACGAATATGAAAAGCTGAGAGTACTGTCGTCAACAAAGGAATAAATTGGATTAGAAGTAGCAGACAAGAGATCATTGATGAAAATTAAAAATAGTGTCGGAGACGGAATGGAACCCTAGGGCACACCAGCATTTATTTTGTGAATATCAGACTTGAAACCATCCAAGTAAACTTGAAGTGAAGGTTCCGAAATGCCATCAAATAACCAGAGGACCTGTTGCAATGAAAACCGTACTGCTGGTCATTAAGAAGTTATCGTGTTTCGAGATATTTCATGAGCTGACCATTTATCAGCATTTCATTCAGCAGAGGAGATAGAAGAAGATTCGCCATTTTTAGGGCCGGGCTGGACAAATTCTGTTTTCCATCTGCTCGGAAAGAGTCCTAGAGAGTTGGATTGATGGAGAAGCTTGGGCAGTGGTTTTGTCAGCGTAGAAGAACACCTCTTCAGAAGAAGGGGAGATATACCATCTGGACGAACGGATTTGTTTAGATCTTTAAGTACTCTTGTTACTACACGAGTGCGAAAGTGGATTCGTTCCATTGAAGATACGACAAACTCAAGTGTAGGCGGAGACAAAGCACAATCAGGAAGCGTTGAGCTGGCTGCAAAGTGTGCAGCACGCAGATTGGCTTTATCCAAAGAGCTGACAGCTGGAATATCATTGCAAATGAGCGTTGGGATCGAGGGATGAAGGATGAGGCAGAAAAAAGACTGCCGATCATCTCTCATGGAGATGGCAGAGCAGTTCAATTTTCATCTTTGCTGGGTGCCAGAACATAGAGACATCCCAGGGAATTGAAAGGACGACCAACTTGCAAAAATTGGAACTAGTTTACCAAAAAAAGTTACATTGGTATACCTAAGCTACGTGCGAACAGAAAAATAGAAGAACAAACCTTAGGTGAACGGTTGGATTGACATGTTTTGCGAGCGACTAAACAAATCTGATCAAAACTTGATCTGAATCGCTATAACAATTTGATCACCGAACACTGTCTTCTAGGTAAACATGCAAGAAAGCGTGGCAAATATCTATCAGTGGCGATTTTAAGATAAACCTTACTTGTAACCTAATCAACGTAGGAAATTATCTATGCAATGACAAATCCGCTACGAAGCTAACAAGCCACAACTGGCGCAACGAATCTTCACTTCAAGCAGTTTAAAAACTGAAAGACTACTCTTCCGGCCTTACAAACAAAAAATAGATAAGTACGAGTACTTAAATATTGTATTAGCGCTAAATACTTTCAGCATTAATCAAATTAAAAAGCAAATCATCCATCTAAAATGCTACCTTAGACCGAAGCCAAACGAAGTCACAGAGCAGTAGAAGTTTCTGCTCAGTTTCAAATCAAAAATACTATCTTTCTGGCAAAATTGCTGATGGTGGCTAGTTTTAAACACCAGGCGATGACGACGATGAGCATAAATGCCACGACGAGCCTCTCTGAATTACCATATTTCATCATTTTGCCGACATTTCTTAATCCACACATGAAATTTATAAACGCATTTAATGAGATTTCTCTAATTACGGCAAATTAGTAAATAAGTACATAACATACAGACGCATAGGCACACACCGACGACCGAGACAGAGGAATTTGTACGCAAGGCTGAGAACCCTTTAGCAAGTCACAGCGCAAGGATGCTAATAATGTTGCCCGTGAGTACTACAAACGATAGAATCCCCGACCTACTAACCGTATCTTTCCCTAAGCGCACCAAACACCAGACCAAGAGGAGCGACATAGGCAGGCACCAGCAACATTCTAAGACACGCAGCATATTTATCTTCGTAAATATTTTACAATGTTTGTGTTTGGAAAATTCAATTACCGACTTTGGCTTATGCTAAAGCTACATAGATGCTGGAGATCTTGGATACTGGATTGTCAATGCAGGTGGTGGGCGCTGTAAAGAAAGGGTATTTGACGAAGCTGCCTAATTAAAATTGCCAAGCGCTTCGCATCAGACGACGTTGTACGACAATGAATACTTCGAGTAGGTACCGATACTACGAAAACTCGTATAGCGAATGAGTTAACTTAATCCAAGCGCCTGATTGTCGGCATGGTATGAAAAAAAAGCAAAAAAAAAAAAACGAAACGATGGCATGTTCCCGGAGGTGTTACTGCATCCATTTAACTTTTGTTGCCTAAAGCAGAAATTTTAAATTGTGTTTGCAGCCATAAATTTTATACAAACAGACAACAGCAGTTAAAGCGCTGCCAAAGGAGGTAAACTTTTCGGCTAATTAGCAATGTCCACAAATACGACTACACAAGTGTACCCATAGATACATATATTTATGTAAAGTAGAATAGAAGTTTTTTTCGGTTTTGTTGCGGTTGTGTTTGGTAATTCTTGAAATCAAAATTTGGCTTATTAAAGAATCAACGAGCGCAACTCATTATTTGGGGGAAGGTGCAAAACTTTGTCTTTAAGACACACAGATAAAGGAGGAGAGTCAAATCTGAAGGCATTGAGAATGTGATGCATAAAATATTATAATTAAAGATCTCAAGTTCAAAAAGAATCGGTGGTATATACAGTTGCAAAAATAGTATCTATATATATTTATTTAGTTATTGAATGAAACAATCGCTGTACATTAAGGTTAACAGTTATAGGTGTACAGTTCAATAGGCTTAAATTTAAAAGTCACAAAAGAAAAAGAAAAAAAAAGTTTATATATGTACGTGTACAAAATTTAAAAAGATTAAAAGTAAAAGTAAAAGTAAAAGGAAAAGGAGAGATTTAAGAAAAGCGCAACCAAGACAGACAATAAGTACAAAACTAAAGAAAAAGATGTATATGTACTTTACTTTACTTTAAGCGGCGCTACAGTCCGGGATGGACCTGTGCCTCAGTGAACAAGCGTCTCCAGCCAGCTCGATCCCTAGCTAGCTGCCTCCAGTTTCGCACGCTTAGTTGGCTGAGGTCCTCTTCCACTTGCGTGCGCCCCTGAGTCTTGGCCTTCCTCTATTGCGCTGTCCCTCGGGAGGGGATTTGGAGACTTTTCGGACCGGAGCATTGGTGTCCATACCCTCCACATGACCCAGCCATTTCAGTCTTTGGATTTTAATCCTTCTGGTTAGGTCCATGTCGCTGTACAGTCCGTTGAGTTCATAGTTGTATCTCCTCCTCCATTCACCGTCATTGCAGACGGGATCGAAGATCGCCCGAAGAATTTTTCTCTCGAAGCAACAAAGAACACCATCATCCATTTTTGATAATGTCCATGCCTCTGCGCTATAGAGCAGGACCGGGATAGTTAAGGTCTTATAAAGGGTGACTTTTGTTGTCCAAGGGAGGGCTTTGCTACTCAGTTGTCTTCTTAGCCCAAAGAAACAGCGGTTGGCAAGAGTTATTCTTCGTTTGATCTCAGCGCTGGTGTCGTTGTCTGTATTTATAGCAGAGCCTAGGTAGACAAAGTCCTTAACTACCTCAAAGCTATATCTGTCGAGGGTGACGTTCAGCCCGAGACGTCGGTGTTGGTTGTCCGTTTTGCTTGACAGCATATACCTCGTCTTGCCCTCATTGACCGCTAAACCCATTTTCGGTGCTTCCGTCTCAATACTCGCGAAAGCGCCACTGACATCACGCTGTGTTTTCCCGATTATGTCAATATCGTCGGCATATGCGAGTAGTTGGACGGAATTTTGAAAGATAGTGCCTCTTGTGTTTGCTCGTGAGTTTTGCACTATGCTTTCAAGTACGATGTTGAAAAAATCGCATGACAGCGCATCGCCTTGTCTAAATCCTTTCTGGACACCAAAGACCTCGGTGAGATATTTACCGACCTTGAAGGAGCAGCGTGCATTATCCATCGTCATCCTGCACAGATGGACGAGTTTGGCAGGGATGCCGAAAATAGACATTGCTCTGTATAGCTCGTCTCTATAGATGCTGTCATACGCGGCCTTAAAATCGATGAATAGGTGGTGTGTATCGATTTGAAGCTCAAGATCTGCCGTAGCAGTGTAAAATTTGGTCGATTGTGGACTTTCCTGGCCTGAAGACACTCTGATATGGACATATCAGGTTGTTGACGAACGGCTTCAGGCGTTCACACAATACGGCGGATAAGATCTTATATGCGATGTTGAGGAGACTGATGCCTCTGTAGTTGGCGCAGTTCAGAGGGTCCTGACAGTTGTATTTGGTTCGTCGTCGCCGTTATACAGTCTACAGAAGTAATCTTTCTAGATTCTCAGCATTGACTGCGATTCTACTACGATGTTCCCTTGTTCATCTCTACGGGCTTCGGTTCGGGGTTTGTTTCCGCGGCAAGTTATTATTACCTTTTGGTAAAACTTCCGAACCTCATTCCTGGAGCATATCTCAATTTCCTCGATCGCGCGCTTCTCATGCTCTTTCTTCTTCCTCCTGAGAAGCCGGTGCTCATCTCTTCTCTTCCGCTAATAGAGCTCATGAGCAGCTCTGGTCCTTCTAAGCAGCGCCGCGGTATATGCATCTTGCTTAGCTGCATGTGCTTGCCGGCATTCATCATCGAACCAGGGGTTTTGTTGTGGTGGACGAGTGAGACCCAGCACATTAGAAGCGCCATCTCTGGTGGCGTTTTGGCAGGGTTTCCATTGGTCTTCGATACTTGATGCTGGCGGTTTTGGACCTCTTAAGAGATTGAGAGACACTTGATCGGAAAAGGACTTGACAATCTCTGGCGATTGTTGTCTGACGTCGAAATTCCTCACAATATTAGCTTGTTTTTGTGTTGTTCGTTGTATCCGCAACCGTACCTTGGCTATAACAAGGTAGTGGTCCGAGTTGATGTTGGCTCCTCGGAACGTACGGACATCCATAATACTGGAGGAGTGTCTTGCGTCGATCGCAATGCATCCAAATAAGCGCTGCTTTTGCCGTCGATAGCAATCGCCATCCCATCGCATTTCTTGAATGGCGGTTATGTCTGCTTTGCAGCAGTCTAGGGCCTCCACTAATTGCTCGGCTGCACGTGGTCTATTAAGGGATCTAACATTCCACGTGCATATCCGAAGCTCATTGTCCTTAAATCGTTTGCGTGGGTTGTCAACAGTAGATCCGTTCATATCCAAGGCTTGTTGATGCTTCATAACTTAGTTTTTTTTTTAAATGGCCGGGCAGTTACCCCGGCGGCAAAACCCTCAACCTGGAGGACGAGTTCCATTTTTAATGCCCCTAGGACGAGGAGTCGGTTACACCGAAGCCAGTATCTCGTTCCGGGATGTGAGCGCTGCCGTTGGCCCTTATAATGCTCGTCCGCCACCATCTCTTTTCCAAGACCCTGACTAAGTCCTGGAAAGCCTTTCCGGCCTGAGCTCCAAATATGTCGGAGTAGCCGGGATAAGGTCTTGTTTTGTTTTTCCGAGACTAATCCTGGTTAATGGCGCAGGAAACTCGCCATTTGCCCCCTTCACTTCGCAACCTCTGGTGAGATTCCCAGATGGCCACGGGGAGACGTGAAGTAGGACTTATTAGCAGAGCTGCAAGATGTTCGGCTGCAGAGGCTCATTCTCGTCATTTAAGGAACCAGCACCTGTCGGAAGTTTCTACTTCTACGAGGCCTAATACTAGTCGTTCCCATCTAAATGCTGTCATCTCTTGGAATAGCCTAGAGTTTAATTTTCCGAGTAGTGCATCATATGCATTCGAACTAATGCATTTCCCCTTTCCAGTTCCTTGTTTTGCTATTCTTAGAATAGTTTTGTCCGCCACGTCTGAGACAATGAGGTGTGGGAGAGCTAATTCCGATAGCACCTTCATTGCAGCAGTTGGGCCTATACGCATTACTCCGGTGGATTACAATAAATTCAACTTTATGCCAGATATTGTACTCAACATAGGCTAAACACTACGGTGGGCAACATACTGTTAATCATTGCAAGTTCCCCGATCTTTGTGGTTTGTTTTGCCTTCTAAGGTCGGGTATTGTCTTGAAGAGCCAATTACCAAAATTATAAACATATTTCGAAATTTCCTCGTTAACACCATGGCACCTGGTGCTGGTACCAACCAACCAACCAACAAACCAATGGAAATGCACAAAATACACAGAAATCGCACGGAAACATAACCACACATTTGCAGTTGCATTAATTAAATTAAATACAAACGTACATATAGGAGCATTTTGAAAATTGCCACTCTATTTGAAATTTATTACGAAAGTTTCGCCTGTCATAACAATATTGTGTTCAAAAAGAACTTCACAGATACGAGTAGCTACGATGTATGTGTTTTATTGTGGCTTTGGATTTTATATATTATTGTGTGTCTGTGAAGTTCAAAGTCGCCGGGAAACGGCAAACGGCCCACACTCCCACAGGTTCACGGTGCCTATCTCATTGCATCTGATGTACAAATGTATGTAGTACCTACCGACTACGATTCCATCTGCAAGTATACCCTTGTGGCAGCCGCAACAAAACTAAAATTCGGTGTTGTCGGAATTTATTTTAACGAAACTGGCAATTTAACTTTGCAAGCGAAAGCGAAGGCTAAGACGTAGTGCCCCCAAATCTCCTGAATGCACCAAACTCGAACTCAAAAGTATGAATACTCTAACGAAGGCCAAGTTGTTGCAAGTTTGTTGAAAATTTATTTTATTTATTTATGTTGGAAGTATTCACACATGCACATGTTTAGACAAAAAAAGATCCTTGCTACTGAAATAAATGCAAAGCCTCTTCCCACTCTTCGCCTTCTTAGCTATCCTCATGTATAGGTATGGATGCAGCCAACATTCTCAAACCATCGTGTTCTTGGTACACTGAAAGTTTCTTAATTGAAATTAACTTAGGGCAATCCCCATGTGAAGTGATTCTGCATCTGTCGGATGGATATCTTTTCATACTCTCTAACTTTCAAGTTTTCTCCCACAGTATTTGCACATGTGTTTGTGGGTGAGTTTTTCTATCTAAAAAGGTCTGAGCGAAGAAGTTGACTAAAAGCACCATCTTCCTTGTCATCAGCATCATAAGGTTTGTTGGTATCATTATTTCGACTCTAACCGCATTCCGGGTATATCTGTTCGGTTGAAGATAAAGATAGACGTTCTACTGAACGTGATGTCTTCACCATCACTCTATGCTCTTTTGGTCGTAATGTAAGATGAATGAGCAAATGAGTTACTTGTCAGAAGGTACAGAAATCCAGTCAAGGTATGTGAAAACTTGCACCGCAGATTTATTTTTGGTAGCGGCAACCCAAACAAATAGACTTTAGAGCTTGAAGTTTCGAGTAAAATGCAAATATTGGTAAAGACTTGAGTTTTGTAGGATGTGCATATTCTTAACTACGAGTATGAATGGTGCGGATGGTCATGATGAAGAAAATAATGCAATTCCTCACTTGAATTTGAATAAATTTCAGCTTCGATAAGGTTAAAGTCATCACACGGGAACTGAAGTCAGTCAAAGAACTTTCGAATTAATGTGATAAATAGAATAGAAAATAGACGTGAGCCTGAAAAGCCTATGTGGCCAAAGGTACTACAGTACTGCTCTGTCTGAATTATACGAGAAATCGTTTAAATTGTTCTTATTTGTATCTATTTACGTATACTGGGCAATTCACAGAAAGTCAAAATTTGTTTGATGTGACACGTTTACGGCTTTGCATAGGAACATGATCAGGCGGTTTGTCTATCATTACTGAGTTCCTACTTTGTCACTGAGGTAAGGTTAATACGAAATTTGGTTTCATAGAAAAATGGAATCCAAGCTATTTATACGCAAATAACTGGTCCAGAAAATTTCCGTTGCAATAAATTTAAGGTTAGCTTACGAAACTCCACCACAATGTAGTCCCTATTCCAATCCGGAATTCAATTTCATGTGGTTAAAATTCCATATCCGTAAGCAACTTATCCACTACTGCTATATTTACAGAAGCCCAAAACTGGACAGCAATTCAACCTTTAACGAGTTTGATGCGATGTCTGACTCCATACAAAGAACTGTATCCCTGTATCCTCATACTGAAATCGTTATTACGGGCGATTTCAATATACACAATTCTGGGTGGCTTTGACATTCTGGACAAATAACACCCGAAGGACGATGTGTTGAGATCCACGCGAATCCCAGACGTTGATAGTCATATCGCCAACACCCTGTACTTGTTTCTAACCTCTGACTCTGATAAATACACGGTTGCTGTGCTCTCACCTCCAGGCTCATCCGACCATTGTGTTATATCAGCTAAATTCTTGTACATTGACCACACAGTTAAAGAAATGAATTTATAAAAGAACAGTATGGCAATACGAGAAAGCCAATTGGAGCGGACTTAACACCTTCGTTAGGAATTTTAACTGGTCGTTATGTTTCCTCGTTTACAACGTGGATGCCGCTGCTGATATGATCACGGATACAGTTTTCTTTTTTGATCCTCTAAGACCAACCCGACAGAGGAAAACCGAAAAAAATTCAAACGAGCCAGGAATGACTGCAATGCCTTTCTTAAGCGTGTGAAATTTCTATACGACCAAAAATTCAGGCAAAGAGTACTACAGTGTCCCAAAGGTAATAAAAATTGTTGGTCGTTCGTCAAAAATATAAGAAATTCTGCCTCATCCTCCATCCCAAGGCTCATTTACAATGACACTCCAGCTGTCAGCTTTTTGGAAAAAGCCAATCTGCTTGCTGCACACTTTGCAGCCAACTCAACGCTTCCAGATTGTGCTTTGTCCGCGCCTACACTTGAGTGCGTCGTATCTTCAATGGGACGAAGACATTTTCGCACTCTACACGAGTAGAAAGAGTACTTAAATTTCATAACATTCACAAATCCGCTGATCCAGATGGTATGTCTCTCCTTCTTCTGAAGAGGTGTTCTTTTACGTTGGCAAAACCACTGCGTAAGCTTTTTCATCAATCCCACCCTTAAGGACTCTTTCCGAGCAGATGAAAAACAGCATTTGTCCAGCCCGTCCCTAAAAAGGTGAATGGCGCTTACAGACTATTTAAACTTACGTCTTTTCTTCCAAGGTCATGGAAACGCTGATAAACCGTTGGCTCATGAAATACTGGTAACTCGAAACTCGAAAACTTCTTATTGGCCGGTAATACGATTTTCGTAGGAACAATTTCACTGGTGACTGATGGCATGTCTCACCGAAAATAGAATTTAAGCTTACATCAATCTGGCGAATGCAAGATATTTGATATTTCTAAGGCATTTGACAGAGTTTGGCTCTTTTGTCGAAAATGCGTGCATTTGGGATCGACGACTCTCTTCTTAAATGGACTAGAAACTACCTTCCGTAATGTTCAATTCAAGTTGTCTTGGATGGTTTCAAGTCTGATATTCTCAAAATAAATGCTGGTGTGACCCAGGGTTCCGTTCTGCCTCCGACACTCTTTCAAATTTTCATCAATGATCTCTCGTTTTCTACTTATAATCTAATTTATTTCTTTGCTGAAGACAGTACTCTCTGCTTTTCACATTCGTTCCCCCGGACTCACGTCTCTGCTCTTCATTAAATTTTGATATTAACAACATTACCAATTGGGGAACTATCAACAGAGTAGAATTTAATGCTTCCAAAACACAATACTGTCTGCTGTCACTAAAGCGAAATTCAAATATCCAGCCATTATCCATGAATGTCACGTGCATCGTCGAAACTGAAAAACTTTCCATTCTCGGTATGTGTGTGAATGACAACTTACGTTGGAATGACCACATATTCGAAGTCGCCAAAAATGCTGCGAAATGTTTAGGTTTCCTCAACCGATGTATGAAATATTTCACCCCTTCTGATCTGGCTTCAACATATAAGGCTTTCATCCGCCCAAAATTGGAGTACAATGCTCATATCTAGTCAGGTGCTGCTAAGACTTCCTTGCACTTGCTAGATACAATAATAACCGTGCGATAAAACTTATAGGTGATGCCTATATTACACAGTTAATTTTCACCACCAGTGCTCCTCAGAAATTTCCAGTAGCCCATTCAAACCACCAACCGCAGCACCCGTCTCGCTATGAATGCTTATCAGTACAACCTAAGCCCACTTGCTCATGGGATGTTTTGCTGAGCTCTTTATTCCCTAGTCATTATAACCTCCAAACATTCAAAACCAACGTACATCGGCATCTCTCTTTCTTTCCTCCCTATCTTTTCATCGCCCGCGCTGTGTGGAATCATTTTAAGGGCCAATAACCCCTTGAGCGCGCGCTTATTATAAAAGAAAAGTCTATAACAGTCCTTGTGTTCATGCACATGAGTTCGGGGATTCGAAAGCGGCCTGACTGTCGGAAAAGATGCGGATATCCATTGCAGATTATTACGTTCTTTTTCGGCGAGTACAGAGTTTCCTTAATTCCCAGACGGCAAGAAGTTCCGCTTGGAACACACTACAGTGGATGGGAATGCAGAAGGAAAGGCTGAGGTCAATCTTATCAGCGAAGACACCGCCACCAGAATCACTAGCGGTCTTTGAACCGTCGTGACGGCATAGAAGTGGATTGACTTTTAGTCCAAGAGTTCATTTTCCTCCGAGAAGAATGCTTACGTGGAAGTTTTTGTCAAACCAGTGTTTAGGTATGGTGTAGTCGGTGTTCTCTGGTAGGATTCCTAGTGTATTTAGAATATTTGGGTGGGCAAAAAGTTTATTTGTCCACTGCGACGAAGCATTAAGGCGAGTAGCTGCGTAAGCGACTTCTTGTCTACTGAAAATGTCGAGGAGTGTCAGTTGAAACAGAACATCAAAAGCAGCGGAGTGAGTTGTGCGTAGGACTCTGCTTATGCCCAGACATGCTATTCTTTGGAATTTGCTTAGCTTTATGCAGTTGACTGTTTTGTCTAAGGCCCTTCACCATACGACTTGAAGGTGGTCATCGGTCCTATAACCGAGGTAAATAGCCAATGGGCAATGCGAGATTGCAGGTCCCATTTGTTCACAATGAGAATAAAGCTACTGAGGCTTAGTTTCCTGCCTAAAATTAAACCCAGATATTTCGCTGGACGGAGTGGACGGAGGTTTTGGTTATCATCGTCAAAATTGAATGGCCTATCATGCCTAATGGCGGGACGTTGGACTTCTTGGCCGTTATGCAGTTTGCAGAAAAAGTTTTTCCATATTCTCAACACCGACTGTGACTCAACTACAAAAAAATCTTCTTCATCTCTACAGGCTTTTCAACACGTTCTTTTTAACTCTCAGTAAATCCCCCATATGTTGTTCCAGAAGTGCAATCTTTCAACATCGTCAAACATGCACTTGTCGCGCTAGAGGTTCTCACCCTCTATTCTGCTCTTAGAACTCACGGGCACCTTTCGCCATTCGCTGAAGCACCACTTTATTAACTGCATGTGAATGCCGGCAATCTTAGCGGTGGTCGAGCGAAACCCTTGCTTTCTATTGCAGCTTTTCTACGCTGTGCCTTCTCTACAGTAGTTCGCGTTTTTCTTGTGACGCTTGTGAAATAGCCATTCGGATATTGGTTGGAACAAACTGGTGATCTGAGTCAATATTGACTGCGTAGATCGTTCAGACATCTAGCACACTGGAGGCATGTCTGATGCCTCCAATTGATCAATTTGATTTATTATTTCATGTTTCGAAAACCCCATGTATCTTTTATTGAGATGAGGAAACCGTGTGCCTACTATAGACACCAAACCTGGTGTCAGAGATATCCTCCGTTCCTAACGCCATTCTTCGGACATTGCTCATACGTCTTGTACAGAACTTTTCTGAAAAAGAAATTCTTTGTTGTAGAGTTAATCTTTTTTCGGAACGCACTGTTCTAATTCCCGATACAAAAGCCAGGTTGACCGTTTTTCAAATGACTGGCTTCGGTGTCTAAGGTAGTCATGAACATCACACCACCATCCCGACAAACAGCGTGGTATATTCACCAAATGGTGTTAGACGACCGCCGAATTAAAGTGAGAGGCGCAATAAATCCGAGTTTTAGCGTCGATTAATTACTGCAGATGAAACTTTGATACATTATTATATGCCCGAAACAAAAATTCAGTCAAAACAGTGGACTGCAAAGGGCGAGCCGACTCGAGGAAAAAACCATTACAGGAGCATATTACGCATCATTACTTGCCAAGCTGAAGGCAGAAATTGCGGAAAAATGGCTCACACCTCAGCGGTTGCCATGGCGAAATCCATGAATTACGGTTTGAACTGCTTTACCATCCGCCCTATTCACCATCTAAAAACCTCGCTCGGAGGACAGAAATTTTCGTCAAATGAGGAGACAACAATTTAAAAAAAAAACACTGTGGCGCTGGCAGCCCGGTATGGGCCATGGCCTAGCTTCTTGACACTCATTTGTGTTGCTCATGTTATAATTTTTGTCACATCTGAGCGGGGCCTACGGTTTATCGCCGAGTCCGAACGGCACTCCTTAGAAGCTTTTTCGTAGGCAATTTTACTTCCGGGAGTTTGCCATTGCCTGCCGAAAGGGAGATGGCGATTTGAAAAATTGTTTGTGACCCATCCAGGAATCGAACCCAGACTCTCTGCGTGATAGTCCAATGAGCTAACTTTCGCGCCATCGCCATCGGCAGGAGGCAATAATTATCGTGAACAATTATTTCGCCGAAAAAAAAAACGCTAAGTATCATTTGGACGGGTTTCAGAGATGGGAGCATCGCTGGGAGAAGTGTGTAGAGTTACAAGGAGACTATGTAGAAAAATAAAACAAAAATTTGAGAAAAAATGTCTTGTATCCAGTCTATAACTGGAACAAACAATTCTTGTGAGAGTGGTTTTGCTCGCTGCAGAGCTCTTCAAAAAAGTGGCTTAATTTATGCCTCTTGCCTTACATCTTACTCCGACTTTTAACAATTTATACCCTTTATAGAACCATGGTGCACCTGTCCTTTTCTTCGTTAAGTTAATACCGCTGTGGTTTGCCACTAATTTTTCACGTTATTAAACGTGCCATTTTGAATATGACAGTTTATTTTGTAAACAACCAAACAACTAACTAATCAGATTTTACAGCCAACAGTTTCAGTTCAAAACTGAATTCAATCCGTTAACACCTAATCAATAGCTAATTGAATGCTAATCAAAAAAAAACTTCAATAGATAGAATAACCTGTCCAGCTTTATCAAAATAAATGAAACAAAATTAGTAACAACCTTCTTTTCACTGTGTGTGCTGTGTTCATCTCTGCCAAACTTTTGCCCCTTGTAGCAAATTACTCGTGGTACCTCCGCCTGATTTTACTGCCACACTATAGTTCATTGCATATTTCACTTCCGGCATTTAAAGGTAAATAATAACTTGTGTAACATTCTGAAATATGACCACACCAACGTACACACTTTGGAAGCTAGCAGAAGAAGAAAATCTTATCTCGTTTCTGGTTGCCTTTGAAAAGTTTTGCCCGTTGGTGTTGGCCGGCTTCCAATCCGACCTGCACCCTCAACTTCCTACCACCATTACCTACATATATGTACGAGTATATATATGATGAACTTCCGTTTGCCGGTGTAAAATAATTTCCAAGCAAGTTTGCACCACAGGAACTTAAATTATTTTTGTTAATATTTTATATCACCTGAAACTTGAGTTGTAATTTAATTTATGTTCTCGTATCTATCTACTCATACGAAAGGTACTTTTGTATATGTGGACGCCTCTAGAATGCTACAATATTTTATCAATGCAGGTCATCCATTGCACGCCATTAGGTTGGTTGAACGTCTACCTCTGTTCGATGAAGGGGTGATATTTGTATCTGCAGGTATACCCATATACTCGTACTATACTGCACGTACTCGTATTTATTCGTACTTGTAGTTTTGAAATTTCAATGAGTTATTAGGGAATTTCAGAATGAGGTTCTACAAATTCCAGTTATCAAAATTATATTTTCGAAGAAATACTTTTACATACTTGCAATAAATTTACGGAGGAAGAGTCGATTTCTTATTAAGTCAACCAATAGAATAATAAATTGAAAATGCTGCTACATTACCCGTATTTGTGTTGTGCTTATAGATCTTCAATCCGACTTTCATTGAGAAGTCGTTGTGTATTTGAGCTCGCTTAGAGAATCTATAACTTCTGCTATAACATTACAAGGCTTAAGATATTGATAAGTTCTTTTTTAGCATAGTTCAATACTGGCTCCATCTATTGCAAAACACTTGAACTCGAAACAATTTTTTTTGATCATATAACGACCATGCAGTTTTTGGTAACTAATTGTGACAATTTCTTACAGTTTCCAGACCATCGGAAGGGCATACATTGGAAAGACTTTGACTTCTTGTCAATAGATAATTATTATATCTCAAGTCGATAGATCGTGAAGTATTACTCTGCACTGCCGTATTCTACGTCTCTGTCGTTGTTGAGTCCCTGTCCGCAGCTGCTCGAGTGACGTGGAAGATTAACGGCACCGCGAATCTGTTCTGGATCAAATCTTTCGAAGTAGAAAAACGTTTCTGAAGTAGTATGGCCGTCAAAGCGAACTCCCCCGTGATACATGTGTTTGGGGTAATAAGCCCCGGAGATTAGGTTGTTCGACGAGGGCCATGTAGCAGATCACCCTTACTCTCACATCAAATTACCTGCTATAAAACAAGCAGACAGATCCCAGGGTATCTGACTACATTTCGACAAGTAAGTGGCTGCCGGTGTTGTCCCACGATCAATTCGTTCAATTTTTTCTGGTATCCGTCATTGAAGCTCTAGACAACGTCGCCTTAAAAAGAATCGTTTCTGACTTTTGAAAGTTGATCTTCAACTTCAACAACAACAGGTTAGATGCGGCATGAGTAACATCTTACTTTACTTACTTTAGGTGGCGCTACAGTCCGGGGTGGACCTGGGCCTCAGTCAACAAGCTTCTCCAGCCAGCTCGATCCCTGGCTAGCTGCCTCCAGTTTCGCACACTAAGTTGGCTGAGGTCCTCTTCCACTTGCGTGCGCCACCTGAGTCTTGGCCTTCCTCTACTGCGCTGTCCCTCGGGGGCGGATTCGAAGACTTTTCGGACCGGAGCATAGGTGTCCATGCGCTCTACATGACCCAGCCATCTCAGTCTTTGGATCTTCACTCTTCTGGCTAGGTACATGTCGCTGTAGAGTCCATACAGTTCGTCGTTGTATCTCCTCCTCCACTCACCGTCAATGCAGACGGGACCGAAGATCGCCCGAAGAATTTTTCCCTCGAAGCAACCAAGATCACCCTCATCCATTTTTGATAATGTCCATGCCTATGCGCCATAGAGCAGGACCGGGATAATTAAGGTCTTATAAAGGGTGACTTTTGTTGTCCGAGGGAGGGCTTTGCTACTCAGTTGTCTTCTTAGCCCAAAGAAACAGCGGTTGGCAAGTGTTATTCTTCGTTTGATCTCAGCGCTGGTGTCGTTGTCTGTATTTATAGCAGAGCCTAGGTAGACAAAGTCCTTAACTACCTCAAAGCTATATCTGTCGAGGGTGACGTTCAGCCCGAGACGTCGGTGTTGGTTGTCCGTTTTGCTTGACAGCATATACTTGGTCTTGCCCTCATTAACCGCTAAACCCATTTTCGCCGCTTCCATCTCAATACTCGCGAAGGCGCCACTGACATCACGCTGCTTTCTCCCGATTATGTCAATATCGTCGGCGTATGCGAGTAGTTGGACGGACTTTTGAAAGATAGTGCCTCTTGTGTTTGCTCGTGAGTTTTGCACTATTCTTTCAAGTGTTGAAAGAATCGCATGACAGCGCATCGCCTTGTCTAAATCCTTTCTGGACATCAAAGGTCTCGGTGAGATCTTTACCGAGTCATCCCCATCGTCATCCTGCACAGACGGATGAGTTTGGCAGGGATGCCAAAACTAGACATTACTCTATATAGCTCGTCTCTATAGATGCTGTCATACGCGGCCTTAAAATCGATGAATAGGTGGTGGGGATCGATCTGAAGCTCATGGGTCTTCTCCTAGATCTGCCGTAGTGTGAATATCTGGTCGATGGTGGACTTTCCTGGCCTGAAGCCACACTGATATGGACCTATCAGGTTGTTGACGAATGGCTTCAGGCGTTCACACAATACGGCGGATAAGATCTTATATGCGATGTTGAGGAGACTGATGCCTCTGTAGTTGGCGCAGTTCAGAGGGTCTCCTTTCTTGAGAATTGGACAAACAATGCTGAGATTCCATTCATCGGGCATACTTTCGTCCGACCATATTTTACAGATGAGTTGGTGTATGCTCCTTACCAAGTCATCGCCTGCCGCTTTGAAGAGCTCGGCAGTCAGGCATGAGTAACATCATTACTGATATTTCGAAGGGGACTGATCGACCGGAGATCTGCCGGATTGGAAGTGTCTTTATCACTTTTGGGGATGGAATATACCACCACTTCTACTGCTTCTAGTGGAAGATATCAAAGCACAATGTTCGGTATTCCATCGGTTCCCATTGATTTCTTACTTCTGATTATGTCAAAGATCGTTTGGAGCTGTTCCTTCGATATGACCGGGGCTGTTCCCTTTCATTGGTGATGACATTATTTGCCATTTTTTTATCACTGAACTGGGTGAAAACCGAGTTGTCGATTCGCCAATTCGCTTTTTCATTTCGAGGGTAGAAATTGTGCACATGGGCTTGATTCTCCAGGTCGTTGGCTCGGGCCAATGATGTCACTCGCCTTTACACTTCCTAGAAAGTCGCTCCTATAGCCTCCACATCCTCCTGCGGATCTTCGATTACAAAGAAGTTGTCATCTTCAACAGTCTCATTTGGATCTACGCCTGATGTTAGAAGTATGTTTTCGTTGTCAGTCATTCAGGCGATTTTCAGACAAGAAAGGTCGTTTCGATCTCAACTCCGAAATATTTTATTTATTTGCGGGAACATATTTGTATTGCTGGTGTTTATAGCCCGAATTTTATTGTTCCCCTACAAACTTACAGAAGCTCTATAAAGTTTTATCAAAGAATAAAACGAATGTGCGAAGATTTCAAAGTTAGAATGGAACCCTACAGAGATGAACATGGAGAACTAGTAATAGAATGGCAGTCTGTGCTCGGTATATAAAGAATGTGCCAACAGAATTTTATTGAATGCAGTACAACATCGTTCATGTGACCACTACGGCTTCTGTTGCAAGCGACCCTCCGAAGGTCAATATTGTCGATGACTTTTAGAAGATTAAGTGGATCAATGGCCGCAATTTCAGTTTGGATGTTATGTTTGAGATCCTGAATTGTCGTCGGGTTATTTGCATAGACCTTACTCTTCAAATAACTCGACAGAAAGAAGTCTGAAGGTATCAAATCGTATGATCTTGGAGGCTAATAAAATTCTTCTCTAACCGAAATACATAACGCGATCTTCAAATTTCGTACGCAATAAATTGTTTGATTGATGGCTTGTGTGGGCGGTAGCATCATCCTTTTGTAACCAGAGATTGTCCAGATCCTCTTCATTCAATTTTGAAATAGAAATAGGAGCTCAACATGTTGCGGTAACGTTCTTTATTCCCCGTACCCGTCTTTCCAACCTCATCTTCGAAAAAGTACTGGCCAATGATGCCGCCAGCCCATAATCCGCAACATATAGTATAATGCCTTTTTTTTTGTATGCTTCGGTTTTTTTGTGAATCTCGAATAGGGTTTCCGGTCCCCAGAAACGACGATTTTGTTTATTTACACACCCATCCATCCAAATATGGGTTTCATCGGGAAAGATCAAATTCGATGACAAATTGTCCTGGCGATCCAACATCCAGGTAATAAATCGGCGACGTCGTAGATGGCCCAAAGGCTTTAATTGTTGTGTAATTTGGATTTTATAGGCGTGCAAATGAAGATCCAGTTTTTAAATTCTGCGTAAGGTGCCATAAGTGATGCCCAATTGTTGACGATAGCGACGAAATGAGGTGCCTGGTTGATTTTGAACACTTTCCTTCACAGTCATGATGGTTTGGCATGGCCTAGCATGCTGTTATGGAACACTTAACAACCCGGTACAGGTGTTTGGCATTGTTAATCAGATTCTCATCAATACCTGAATCACCAAAGGCTTTGCTGCATTTCCAAAACTGCATTGGGTTCTTGTAGCCACCGCTCCAGAAGTCAACACAAATCGATGTCATTGACGCTTTCACCAATGAGTTGGTCAAAGAAGTGGGAATCACTGCGTGAGAGCTTAATGAAGAAGTCGG
Source organism: Volucella inflata (assembly GCA_928272305.1). NCBI lineage: Eukaryota > Metazoa > Arthropoda > Insecta > Diptera > Syrphidae > Volucella > Volucella inflata. The sequence goes on along the minus strand of OV743716.1, from coordinate 142,693,674 downwards.
ATGGTCGTAGTTTACCAGCACCACCCTTTGGGCGGAGTGTTGTTTTGGCAAAGAAGGGTGTCTTAGAAGACTTGCAATCTATTCGATCCCCTGAACTAGGATTCGATATACGATATCTGCCACAAGCGCAACTGGATAATCTCTTGCTTTCAACTCTGGAAATCAAGAATAAGTTGGATTTTCTGTATCTAATCAAGCAATGCATCGTTTGGAGAATACTACCCTCAAAGGATGTCCTCATTGAATGCCTCAAATACCTGAGTACTTTACGAAAAACTCTACAAATCAAAGACTTCATTGAACTCTGTAAACTACAGAAGAATCCACTGTTGAAAATCTACGCTGGATTAGCTTCCTTTAAGTCAATGTCAATGTGGCGAAGCGGCAGCTCAGAAGGAGCCTTGCAAGCGCTCGATCAAGGCTACTCTAACTGCAAAGATGATGAAGGACGACGCATGTTGAGAATAGCTTTCAAAACAATCTCCGAAGAAACTCCAGAAACCAAGAGCGATGCTGTATTGGTAAGCTTAACGCAACTAGCAAAGAAAATCTACGACGAAAAAAAAGAAGATATTTTTGAACTGGCTTGCGCTTGGAAAAACTGTTTCGCAAACGAGTGGTTTTCCGATCAAAAAATCGCATCTGAGTTGTTTGAAAAATACAAAGAGCTGCAATGTCTAATTGTCCGAAGATCCCAGTCGTTGTGTTCTTCAATCCTTCGATGGAAAAATTTCAATGCTGTGCATCGGTTAATCGAAGTGTTTCTACAGTATATACAACTCGAGTCGTGTAGCAATTGTCTTGGACTTTTGTTTAATTATCAGTATCATCGTAAATACCTGCGAGCCTGTGCCGAAATCATCAAGAGTTGGAGCGAGCTTGAGATTCCTCTGACTGAGACACAAAATAAACAATTTTTAAGTCTCTTCCTTAATCAATCCGATCCACCTAGATCCAGGAAGCAATTCATTACACAAAAGTTTCAAAACAAATTTAAGTACCTCACATGGGAACTTGGGGGGTATTTCTACATCAAAAGTTAGCACTCTTATTCTTACATAAATTATTGTATTCGCTTGTATGCATGTTGCATTACACCTAATTAAATGTTTATTGGTTTGACCCAATATTGAACCAAAACGCTTCACTAATGCATGAATTCCGAACTCACTGGGATGATTATGTTGACCGAAAAACTCACGAATTCTACGAAATGTTACTTCTACAAGTCGCCCATTTTTATTAAAAGATTTTATGGAAAAGGGCATTGCTGCCCTTGCTGCCCATGATTAAAATTGCCAAAAGTTGGATGACATCTGTCAAAAAGATCAACCACATTGAATTCAGACTGTAATTGACAGCCAACATCCACACCACCATCTGTTGGCACAGCCTTAATAAATATTGCCTCTGCCGATTGTACGAGTACTGGTCAAAGTACCGCTTTTAGGCAGAATGAGCCATACGCCCTGAAAAAGATGACAGCGTGCGTCCCTTTGAATTATCCTAAGGTGAGGTAACAGTATCGCAGGTAAAGCCTAATAAAGCTGTCGGTGTATACTCACAGTCTACTTTGCTGCTAAAAGCAATTAAAGATAAACTGGTTGGAAACCTGCACCAGCTCATCTGTTAGATATGTTCAGAAGAAAGCATGATTGGTAAATGGAATCTCAGGATCCTTATATCTAATCGGTTTGACACTCAAACTGACTTTATACAAGACAATGATGGTCAAGGTTGTGCTCTATGGCTCAGAGACCTCGTCGGAAGTCAATGAAGATGTCCTTGGACAGCCCGAGAGATTTTCTGTCCCAATTGTGTTGACAGAATATGAAGTGACGGATTTAACCACGAAATATATGAACTATACATCGATTTGGCAATGTTGGGCGAATTCAAACAACAAATTTGGCTCAAGGCTTGCTAAATCCTGCTCTCGAGGGACGTTGCTGTAGAGGAAAATAGCATTTTAGATGACGCACGCTAGTTGAGAAACTTCAACCAGGCAAGAATGTGGCGTCTTAGTCACCAATGTGCTAGCTGAAGAAGCCATTTTTAGTCCGGAACGTAGAGTAACCTAACTAAATAAGCTAAGCATAAGATGCTATAAAAGTGATAAAGCAGCTCCAAACGCCAATCATGAATTTACCAGGGTAAACCTAGGCCTCAACCAACTCTCTTCTGTATCCAATCCTGTCCTTCAAATTAAATTACGCAAGCCGAATTAATTAAGGCCCTCTCCAAGTGTGCGTATGTTTTAAGCAGTCACTACTAATTTACTTCAAAATTGGCGACCCACTCTTACAAATGTCACTAAAGTTCAGTGCAGATCTTGGTCTTAACTATGAATCCCCTTCAGTTAGGTTTAGAAAATTATTATCAGTTTACATTTTAAGTGGATTGAGTCCCATTCCATTTGTGTGCGCCACCCTTGGTCCCTACAGTTTGGAATTGAAAACCATTCATTCCTTCACATTCGCTAGGCCTTTAAGACGACTGATATACATTTTTCTTACCGGGTCGATGAGTGATTTCTTCATTCTTACCCCATCATCTGGAACTGGACCAATCACTCAAAGGAGTTCCATACCAAAAAGACATTTTCATTTGTCATCGTTTACTTCTGTACTTCTGTCACCATGATCGGGAATGAGGATCCAGCATACGGTCGCTTTGGTGTTCAGCACGGAGGAGGTAAACTTTAGGTTCTTCAGGCTAGTTAGAACAATCGGTTTGTTCAATTCTGATGGCTTCTTCTCATCGATTTCACTCGTCTTCAGCCCTTGACGCCAGCAAAGGACCTTATAAAAAGTAGAGCAATACTTAGAAACCAAGTGGAGAAGAAGAAATGAGAACATTTCATACTTGGGTCTGCCAACAATTGTGTGTTCAGGAGACGAAGAGAGAGAGGGAGGTCAACGATTGAATGGTGTTGGGATCATGGCAACAAGAGAAGCGAACCCGTTTTCGGAACTATCTCCAACTAAGCTCGGTATACAACAGTGCTCCTGGGTTTCCAGGTGATTGGAGGAAGGAGAAAATCACTCTTTGATGTCGGAAACGAGAGAAGTACGGACGCAGGGAGTGATCACCATCTGGTACTTGCAAGTATCCAAGTACGCACAGAAGCTCTCAAGCGGCGAAATGTAAATGAGGGGAGGACTAAATTCAATACAAAAATACGCTCAAGAGTCATCAAGGGGGTTTTCGTAGTAGTCGGTCTTGTGTCAATTGCATCAACACCCTGCGTAAAATTGTCTAACAGTCAACCGAGTTTACGTCACCGCTCTACCTTATGTTCGTAGACTTTGAGAAAGCCTTTAACTGAGTCAACCGCGAATGGATGTCGAAATGTTTAGATATAAGAGGGATACCCCCGAAGATTGTTGCTGTTATAAAGCAATCCTATCTTGCCGCAAGATGCTTCGTCCTTATACTAGACCGCTTTCCGACTCTTTAAAAGGGACATGGTATCCAATGGAGACCGTTAAGCCATCTGGATTATGCCGACGACATGTTTCTTGGCTAGTACTTGGAAACGAGATGTGTCAATTGCAACAGGACCCAAATAATGCACAGTGGCAATTTAACTATCCAGGCACTCTTGTATCGTCCGATTTAGGAAAGGATCTAGATGCTTATAGTAGAATAAGTAAAGCCCGCAGCGCCTTTGGAATGTTGTCTTCAGTATGGAGCTCCATGCAAATTTTCCAATGTACCAAGCTAAAACTCCTCGAATCCAATGTCAAATCCGGACTGCTGTATCCCTGTGAAAATTGGAAAGACTCTACCTCCATCTCGAGAGAAAAAATTTGTCGCCGCCCTATGCCCCACCCGGGGTTGAAGGATTCATGTATATTGCATGGCTCTACAAAAAACAAAAATTTCCGCGGCTGTGGATGATTTGAAAGATAGGGCCTATTAGTAAAGAAAATGTTATCACATGTTCCTAGACATATCTACTAACATGTTCGTAAACTGTTATACAGCACTCAGCAGCAAGTATCGAGAGATTAACTTTCTACATTCCTTAAATATTCCTAAGATACTTTTAAAGTGGTCAAGAATTTGGTGTTAAGAAAGTCCTTGCGACCCACCTAAAAAATTTTAATTTTATTATATCTGTTTAGTTATAGCCAGTATCTTAATTCCTAAAAAGTCCGTCCGGAAAGATACGATTCTCTTTAGTTAGGGCTCACTTAAAAAATAAATGTATCTCCAAAGAAAACCATCACAGTTTCCGAAGAAAGAACTTCCAGAATATCTCCATCAATCAATCATTGAATAAAATCTGTTGTGCAATAGCTATGCTAAGATTTGATTGAAATGTTGCGCTCTATCAACCCTTCAAGCTTCTCAGCGCGCAGAAACTTCAGTAATTTTTCAATTAAATTGCCAAGAAACGGATTCGTAAGTGGGGGCTATTTGTCTTTTCGAATCGATTTCATTACAGAAGATTTGTTGCCCTGTCCTTTAGTACTCTAGGATAATTTATTAAGATGAGATGTCACGAGTTGAAATGACTTCAATTGAGTGCTTAACATTAACGGATTGATGTTAAGCTTGTATTTTTGTTGAATTCGCCTGTTGCTGCAAAATTGAAGATTCATGTGATGTTGCAATAGAACGAGGATGCATGTAACACTGTCGTAATGGAAAAATATAATTTTGAACCACTTTTACAAAAAGGAAGAAACGACGAACTACTGAATAAACGTGCCACCCGTTAGATCCGTGTATAGTACGAGTATGTCCATTCGGTATTGCGCATCAGATGCCAGAGTCTTCCGCCACGAAAATTTATGACAAATCTTGTATGAGTACATATGTATCTGAAAAGACTTACAACGTTACAACATGCTCCAGTGGCAGTACCCACATATTTGAATCTATTCTACAGCAGAAAGGGAAAGTTTACGATGAGCACGTTACAGAGATGAGCTGAAGAATTACGTAAAACTAATAATGGGTCTATCGACATCGAATAGAGACTCCCTCCCGTTTGTCCTGCACGAGCGAAGATTAATTCTGGACAATTAATTTCAATGCACGTGACATAATAAAGTCTTTTGGCTAACCTATTTAGTGCCAATTAGAGGAAACGCCCTATCACTTAGCAGTATTACTGACTGCGAAAATGTAGCTAAACTCTCAAATATCTGGTTATGTGAGAAATGTTTGACATCAACGAAGTTAGCGAGATACCACGCAGATCTATTAAGTATTTTAGCATTTATTAAAGCTTAAATAAAATATTTTTAGCAGACATTCAATCTTAAAGATATAAATTTGATTGTACAGGGTCATTCATTTCGCAGTTTCATGTTGGCAGCGCTGGCATTTGACACCTGCCAAACTCAGCTGTCATTTGAAGTGTCATAATATTAGTTGAATGTTTGCCATTTACAATTACGGATCGCTTTCAAATCGGAAAACGCGTTAAAATTATTAAAACTTACTACAAAAGTGGTGATTGAAGCGTAGCCACTTTTCGCGCATTACGCAATGATTATGGCCTTCAGAATCGACCGACTAAGCTATCAATCTTCGAAGCTGTGAAGAAATTTGAAGAAAGTGGTGGTGTTACTGATGTCGTAAGGCCTGTGCATCATCGTAATGCACGCTCAGTCGAAAATATTGCTGCCGAAGTGCAAGTGTTGCTGATAATCCGAATTTATCGGTTTCCCGATTTCACTATGGCGTATTTAGCATTTGAATTAGCATCTCCATCCTTATAAAGCTCAACTTACGCAAAAATTGAAGCTGACCATTCACAATGCCGTAGATAATCTTCTTGGGTGTTGGAACAACAGACAATAAACACCGATTTTTCGAACAACATTCAGTGATGAGGCGCATTTCTCACTCGGTCGGTATGTAAACAAACAAAATTGCCACATATGACAGAAAACCGACAAGGTATCGAAGAGGTGCCGTTGCATCCAGACAAAGTGACTGTTTGGTATGCTTTATGGTCGCAAGACCGTGTTTTCGCGAATAATCCCAGAACTCTAGATGCATTAAAAACGAACACTACTCAACTTATGGCCGAGATACCGCCCGAAATGTGCGAAAAAGTGGTTCAAAATTACCTCAAAAGAATCGCATGCTGCGTCTCTTCCCGAGGCGGCCATTTGAATGATATTGTTTTTCTCACTTAATGGCAAAGTCCAAACTTTGTTAGGAATTAAAGTTTTCATCAAAAATGTATCGCTTTGAGTGTTTTATTTAGCTTTACTTTCGAAATCGAAAAATGAATGAGCCTTTACAATGGAGAGATTTCAACTATTAAAATTAATATTTAAGAGATGGCAACGATTAGTATAAGGCCTCGTAGAAGTAGCATCTTCCCACAGGTGCTGGTTCCTTAAATGACGAGAATGAGCCTCTGCAGCCGAACATCTTGCAGCTCTGCTAATAAGTCCTACTTCACGCCTCCCCGTGGCGCCATCTGGGAATCTCACTAGAGGTTGCGAAGTGGAGGGGGGCAAATGGCGAGTTTCCTGCGCCATTAACCAGGATTAGGGTCGGAAAAACAAAACAAGACCTTATCCGGGCTACTCCGACATATTTGGAGCTCAGGCCGGAAAGGATTTCCAGGACTCAGTCAGGGTCTTGGATAAGAGATGGTGGCGGACGAGCCCTATAAGGGCCAACGGCAGCGCTCACATCCCGGAACGGGTTACTGGCTTCGGTGTAACCGACCCCTCGTCCTAGGGGCACTCAAAATGGAACTGGCCCTCCAGGTTGGGGGTTGTGCCGCCGGGGTAACTGCCCGGCCATTTAAAAAAGATTAAGTTACGAAGCATCAACAAGCCTCGAATATGGACGGATCTACTGTTGACAACCCACGCAAACGATTTAAGGACAATGAGCTTCGGATATGCACGTGGAATGTTAGATCCCTTAATAGACCACGTGCAGCCGAGCAACTAGCGGAGGCCCTAGACTGCTGCAAAGCAGACATAACCGCCATCCAAGAAATGCGATGGAATGGGCCGGACAAAAAGAAGATGAAAAACTGCGACATCTACTACGGCAATTGCTATCGACGGCAAAATCAGCGCTTATTTGTATGCGGATTTGTTGTCGGAGACGAGAAGTCCTCAGCTGCCGGCATGTGAGCGAGCGCCTCGTAGCAATCCGCATCAAGGCTAAATTCGCCAACATAAGCCTCATATGCGCGCATGCCCCCACAGAGGAGAAAGATGACGACACCAAGGATGCCTTCTACGAGCTCCTCAACAAGACCTACGAGCAATGCCCTAGCTATGTCATTAAAATTGTCCCCGGTGATTTTAATGCAAAGCTAGGAAGAGAGGGTATCTTTGGTGGAACAATCGGAAAATATAGCCTGCACAACACCACCTCCGATAACGGATTCAGGCTAATCGACTTTGCGGCGGGGCGAAACATTGTCGTGGCTAGCACGCGGTTCCCATATCTCGACATACACAAGGGGACTTGGAGAACTCCTGATCAATCAACAGTCAACCAGATTGATCACATTGCGATAGACGCAAGACACTCCTCCAGCATTACGGATGTCCGTACGTTCCGAGGAGCCAACATCGACTGGGACCATTACATTGTTGTAGCCAGGGTACGGTTGCGGATATCCCAAACTACACCAAGACAAACTATCAAACCATCAGAGATGGTGTGCTGGGTTTCACTCGTCCACCACAACGAAACCCCTGGTTCGATGATGAATGCCGGCAAGCACATGCAGCTAAGCAAGATGCATATAACGAGGCGCTGCTTAGAAAGACCAGAGCTGCTCTTGAGCTCTATGAGCGGAAGAGGAGAGACGAGCACCGGCTTCTCAAGAGGAAGAAGAAAGAGCATGAGAAGCGCGCGATCAAGGAAATCGAGAGATGCTATTCCAGGAATGAGGTATAGAAGTTTTACCAAAAGGCAAAAATAACATGCCGCGGAAACAAACCCCGAACCGAAGCCTGTAGAGATGAACAAGGGAACATCGTAGTAGAATCGCAGTCGATGCTGAGGATTTGGAAAGATCATTTCTGCAGACTGTATAACGGCGATGACGGACCAAATACCGCTGTCAGGCAGAATCAACCTTTCAACCTGGATGATGATGACCAACAATTCCGTCCACCCAATCTGGATGAAGTGAAGATTGCTATATCGAAGCTTAAGTCCAACAAAGCTGCTGGAGCGGATGGCCTGACTGCCGAGCTCTTCAAAGCGGCAGGCGATGACTTGGTAAGGAGCATACACCAACTCATCTGTAAAATATGGTCGGACGAAAGTCCGATGAATGGAACCTCAGCATTATTTGTCCAATTCTCAAGAAAGGAGACCCTCTGAACTGCGCCAACTACAGAGGCATCAGTCTCCTTAACATCGCATATAAGATCTTATCCGCCGTATTGTGTGAACGCCTGAAGCCATTCGTCAACAACCTGATAGGTCCATATCAGTGTGGCTTCAGGCCAGGAAAGTCCACCATCGACCAGATATTCACACTACGGCAGATCTTGGAGAAGACCCATGAGCTTCAGATCGATACCCACCACCTATTCATCGATTTTAAGGCCGCGTATGACAGCATCTATAGAGACGAGCTATATAGAGCAATGTCTAGTTTTGGCATCTCTGCCAAACTCGTCCGTCTGTGCAGGATGACGATGGAGAATGCACGCTGCTCCATCAAGGTCGGTAAAGATCTCACTGAGACCTTTGATGTCCAGAAAGGATTTAGACAAGGCGGTGCGCTGACATGCGATTTTTTCAACATTGTACTTGAAAGAATAGTGCAAAACTCACGACCAAACACAAGAGGCACTATCTTTCAAAGGTTAGACCAACTACTCGCATATGCCGACGATATTGACATAATCGGGAGAGAGCAGCGTGATGTCAGTGGCGCTTTCGCGAGTATTGAGACGGAAGCGGCGAAAATGGGTTTAGCGGTCAATGAGGGCAAGACCAAGAATATGCTGTCAAGCAAAACGGACTCTCAATACCGACGTCTCGGATAGAACGTCACCTTTGACAGATATAACTTTGAGGAAAATTCTTCGAGTGATTTTCGGTCCCGTCTGCATTCATGGTGAAAAGAGGAAGAGATACTAGAAACCAGAAGAGTGAAGATCCAACGACTAAAATGGCTGGGTCATATAGAGCGGATGAACACCACTTCTCCGGTCCGAAAAGTCTTTGTATCTGCCCACTAGGGACAGCGCAATAGAGGAAGACTGGCGACTCTTGCTCGCGCAAGTTGAAGGGGACCTCAGCCAACTTAACGTGCGAAACTGGGGCAGTGGCAAAAGATAAAAGAAGCTGGAGACGTTTATTAATTGAGGGCCAGCTCCACCCCGAACAGTTAGTAAGTAAGTTAAAGTTGTTGAAACGTGTATGCTATCACTAAGAAATTGCAAAGCCTACTGAACAAAAATGACACTGACTGCTTGCAATCTGATAATTGGTTTGACAGATAAAACATAAATATATGAAGCTAGAACTGCGTTAGAAATAACCCCCTTTGAGAAATTTCCCTTTCATTGATGCGCAAACAGCGAATAGAATAGTGTACGAGATAGAAAAAGATGCAACAATAACAAATATTTCCCTTTATAAGCTTTAAAAAACTTGATTAAACCAGATAAATAAGTAAATATAGTAATTTTTGACTTGAAATGAAGCTTACAAACAAGTTGAGATACATTCTATTACGACTTGTCAATGACTCTAGCAAGAGAATCCAAGTCATCGATCAAAAAAGCTTCTTCGATGGGTTATTCGCTCGTTCATATGTGTGTACACGCTGACTTAATGTGAACACAGAAATCAGCTACTTTTGATGTTTTAATTGGAAAGCTTTCCGATAGATCACATAATTGAGTGCAGAAAGACTCTTGACGGACTTTAGCGGGGAAGATTTGTTTTGGTAGATTCTTTTGCAGTCGTGCAGTTGAGGGAGGTGTAAAATAATGCAATGTAGTAAAAAGGCTATTTTCGGCAAATTATAGCTGGAATTTGTTGGAACAGCAGGCGAAATGATTTCAGTGGGGAACTTATCACGTGATGTAAGAGTTTGCAGTGAACCAACGGCGCTCATATTTCTGCACTCGTTTTTTTCTCTAGCCCTTCAGGCTGAAGCTTCAGAAGTTAAGCAAACAGCAGAAAATTGCATTCGGTGATGCACGTGTCACCGACTATATGTAGCAAATAAAAATGCTCTATAAAGTGGATACCACAGCTTTCCAAGACCTGCGATGAGATGGTAAAAGAAGAATAAAAACTGCGACATGTGCTCGCATTATGGTGATTTTGAAGCTAACTCAAGTCAGACATGTGGACACAGAGATGAGTTCGTCGTCCAGTCTTACGCACCACATTAAAATAATGCTTAGTAATTTGAACCCATTTCAGGGAAACAGTGCATCTCTGAATGGAAACTTGTAATATAAAATTTATACGACACCAGCTCTGAAAATAATGTCTGTCTACTCGACTTCGCGACGGCATCCCCTCGTTCAAAGGAGAAATCTAGCGCCTATACGATGACTTTGCATTGGTACTAGTTTGAATGGAGTTTCGCCATGATGATCATATGATCGAGAATTCAAATGATTCCCTATTGTTGATTAAAATGGTTAATTGGCGTACTTAGACCCGGCTTTGAACGTAGGCGCTCCATGGGCTTATGCCTGCCACATCAGGTTCCCACGTATGACTTTTGATTACATTGATATCGACGCAGGACACAGATTTAGTATTTTTAACATTTTCAGCAGCTAAAATCGACACAAACCGCTGGAACTACCAAGTTCCATATGAGAGTTTCCAAATAATAAAACTGCATTTGATGTTAGAGGCCCTGCCACCATTGCAAGCACAACCAAACACCTGATTTAAAGTGGAGTGTCACCAAACACATGCAGCGAAATAGGAAGCGCACAGGGCTGTTTAGAAAGAAAAGGGCTGTCGAGAGCAAAGAAGAACTGATCGAGGACATTTAGGGAGTGTTGTCAGAAATGATGCCCTTTGAGATCTACAAAGTATTTTTTTCTGTGATCAACGAAGTTAATAAAAGTATTTACTCAGTGACCAAGTTGAATTCAATAGAACAATACGAACTTTTTCATATATCAAATGTGGATCAGTTGTCCCATTCCACTTCCACTTTTCAGATACAAGATCAAATCCACCATTGTGCAAGAGCTCTGTTGCCGCAATTCAATGAAGATCATAAGTTCATTCAGATTTGTTTCCTTGGAAATTTAAGCGATGGTAACGATGCCTTCTCATCATTACAACATCATCATTAGCGCAGACAAAAGATTAGGTGGGCCTCATGCCCGAAAATTCAATGTTTCCACAATTGACGAAGTTGCAGTGGTGATTGTTGGTGCAAATGTAGAATCACGCGACATGTAGTAGTCCTCAAACGACCTGATAACGAACAGTTTCAATGCATCATGAAGACCCACCGGTCATATGAACAACCCATTACAATATTAACTAATGACTTAGGAAGGCGACTATGGCTACCATTTTCAAAATAATATGCAGATTAGGCACTTCCCGGGCAAACTTCAAGTGACCGCCACCACATTACCAGATGAGTTTCAAGCACGGACCTTATCCTCAAGCACAATGTTTTTGAACAACCGCGCTGCTGGATGTACTCGGTCGAATGACAGAGGATTGCCGCATATCCACATTCTGCTTTGGTTGATTGCGAAAATTCGATCGGACCAAGTCGATCCAATCATTAGCGCCGAAATGCTCCATCAAGGAGACGAGTTGGAATTGTATGGATGTCGTAACTCAGCAGATGATTCATGGGCCCTTCGGAAATCATAAACCAGATTTGCCATCCATGGTCCACATTCCCTCATTCACTCCTGGCAGATACAATCACAACGACGGATCTCCATTATATCGGTGGCGATCATCAGATGACAATGCCAGAATAGTCGCAATGAAAGTGAAAGGGAAAGGGAAAAGGGATGTTGAATACTGCAATTCGGTGGAGTCCATCAAATAGGTTTGCAAGTTCGTCAACAAAGGAAGCGATATGGCGGTTTTTGAAATTGAGCGTCCAGATAAGAATGACGAAGTGTCACGCTATTAATTGGGGCGTTGTGTGAGTTGCAACGAGGCGATTTGGAGAATATTTTCCTATCCTATACACGAACGTCATCCGACTGTTCTACATTTAGCAGTACTCTTGAAGAACGGAAGAGAACGCGGCTCAGCAAGCTGAACGGTCATCAGCAACAGCTTTAACGAGTTTCTTGTCAACCGACGTAAACGACCCGTTCGCCAGAACGCTGCTCTACTCTGAAATGCTTTGCTATTACACTTGAAATGCGTCATCCAAAAAACCCCAACTTCGAAAACAAGACCAATCTGTTGCCAGATACGCGGATGTGTATTCAACTGATGCGCTTGGTCGCATTTATACTGTTTATTGAAAAAATGATGAATGTTCCTATCTGCGATTGCTTTTGGTCAATACAAGTGGTTCAACTTCGTTCGTGAACCTACGGAATGTTGATGGTGTCTTGTGCGCAATATTTCGAGAAGTCTGTCTGCGGATGCATTTGCTTGCCAACGACAATCATTGGGGCCCAACACTCGCCGATGCTACAGTTTCTGCGCCTGCGATTCAAGTTCGTAGGTACATTGTACGCCATCGACCGCACTCAATTTGCGGGATAAATACAAGGGCGACATGTTTGACGATATTTTGTATCGAGTTCGAAGAATGAGAGTGGATCCCAAACTTCAAATGAAAGATCCGCAATGAGTCGCTGATATTGATCGAAGACATGTACAATTGAAGGTGCCATGTTAGCGTGTCGGGAAGCCGTCTGCATTGTTTTCTTACGAACCGGACAACAAAACAAACAATGTTGCTTATCACAAAGCGTTGCAGCGACTTGAAATGTGTGAAATTTATTTTCTATATAGATAAAATGCATTGGATACATTAATTCGACTTTCGAAAGGGACATTAATGATTTAATCAATTTAAGGCGGAACGAAGTTGACCGGTTCAGGTACCAGCTACTTCATATATAGGGTTATTTCATCCGCCAAACTCACTTGTCTGTTTAGGAAGGCAATCAACATAACCGTCTGCTACATTTAAATTGGTGCTCACAGCGTCGATACATATTGTACCAATTATGCAACAAAACTAATCCGATTAGATGACGCACTGTCATATGATTTCAATAACATCATACTGAAAAAAATTGTGCGAATTACATATGTCAATATCAGAGGTACATATTTCACAACTCTAGACACCTGCTACCATATGCTGATCACGATTTCTTCCACCTGCCACTGGACACAAATGTAGAGATGAAGAACAGAATCACTTTTGTCTTTCGCAAAGCAGTTTCTAACTAGTACCGGACTGGCAGTTAGGGTTCTCTTTAGCATTGTCAGCAAATCTCCTACATCTTTTCGTAGTTCAATACTGCTGCACTGCGACTTGAAGACATCAAAGGAGGCAACAGCGTAGTTAATGACCACATCCATCAGTGCAACTAATAATAGATACCAGTTCTTGACTGTCTCAAGCAATAGATAGGGAATCTCAGCTCTCGGAATATGTCCCATTATATTTTCCAAGTGATTTAGCCTTTTGAGAACTGATTCTATATTTCTTAAAAGTTTTAGTAAGGTGCACACTTCATAACTCGAATCAGCTCTCATATTTAACTTGCTTCGGTTTCATTCTAGTCTTCGTCAAAGTTGGCCTTAAGTAAAGAATGTAGTTGCTGCAAATTGAAGTGATAATCTTCCGGCTTTGTATGGCTTAGAACGTTAGTTAATAATATTTGCTGACGACTGGCTTTTATTCTGAGCATTGGCGACATTTATCGGATTCCTGCTCCTTAATAAAGTCGGGACTCGCACTGGAACCTAAGGTTGACTTATCTGTGATCTGACATGGAAGACCCTGATAATACTTTTAAGCTCCTAATCTTGAAACCATTCATGTTGGATAGTTGACAAACATTGAGTGCTGTGTAACTCTGTGCATTATCGTGCAATAAAGACCAACTTTTTGGATCGCGTTATTCTGGTCGAATACGAAGAATTCTGGTTTGAATAGTCCCTTAGTTTAAGACCTCTTCCATCATCCTCAGTGAAGCATTTCAGTCTTCTGCAACAAAATTGGGTACATTTTCGATCATCTCAGGAGTCCAAATTGAATTTTTGACAGATAGCAGAGAGAGACACATTTTCGGACAAATAGATGGCGCCCTTAATTGCTGAGATATGGCTCATGTCCGGGACATATTTGCCACAGTGTGTAAATACGTGCACCATATTACACCCAACGTAATCGACCACCTGACACCACTATTCGGTTGTTCCAATTGGAGCAACGATAATCACAAGCAAGCACAGTTTGTGGGCTGGTGAAGCTAATCAGCAAGTTCATTGAATGGCATGAATTGGAGCTGTGGTTGTGATCTTGTGATTTGATGCCTCCTGATTATTTACTTTGAGGATGGGTTAAGTATCTACTCAACGATGACAAACTAGCTGCAGTTGATGCAATGGAAGACAACATTTTTTGTGACAATGAGAACATACGGCCACAAATGCTAGAAAAATTGGTCGAAGACGTTGTCTCTCGGATGACATTCATCAGATCCAGCAGTGGTGGGCATTTGCCTAAAGTTGTATTTCAAAATTAGTACGGGGTTCTTTAGATCTGAACCTGCCTTAAAACTGCCTATGTTCTCGGTTAGAGCAATTATCATTTGAGTCAAATGTGAGTCTAACTGCAGGATACCGATATACCAAAAGAATGCTTCCCCATATCTCTAAGTTATCAGCGACTTGCAATCCCTCCTGCGGCTGTGTGGGAACACAAATTTTTCTAAGTGTGGTAGGAGTTTAATATTCCTGTAAGTCTCCGGTCAATGTTCCCTCTCGATTGTAAACATTCGGCACTGTTGAAGTGGATAAAAGTACTTACAAAGGCACCTTCTCATGTTTTTTCGAAAGTCTGAGGAATTACAGTCGAAGGAACAGGGATCGGATTCGACATGATAAACTTATAAGCACAAGTGCTGACCAGCAGACAAAAATAGCAGCACAATAAACGGGGCAGCGGATGGATTCCCCACATGAAATCAACGTCGACGAAAAATCCCGAAACAAGTTAGACCTTATCCGGGCAACTCCAACAAAATTGAAGCTCATCCCGGCAAGGATTTCCCCGACTAAGTCAGTGTATGGGAAAAGAGATGGTGGTGAATGAGCCCTTTTTGGACCAACAGCCGCGCACGCATCTCCGTACGGGTAACTGGCTTCGGTCTAACCGACCGCTCGTCCTAGAGGTATCAAAAATGGAACTGTCCATCCACGTTAGTGATGGAGAAATTATAGGAATTCCGAAACATAAACAAGCCTCGGGCGCAGATGTATTTACAGTTGGAAACACGAATTTCGGATATGTATGTGGAATGTTAGGTCCGTAAACTAGCCACCCAAGCCCGAACAATTAGCGGAACCCTAGAATGCTGCAAAGAAGATATTACCGCCATCCAAGAAATGCGATGGGATGGGTCAGGGTCAGACAAAAAGATGAAAAACTGCGGCATCGACTACGGGGATTGTCATCGATTGCAAAGCAGCGCCTATTTGGATGCGTATTTGTTGGTGAAGGCAGACTTAGGCAAGAAGTCTTGAGTTTCCGGTATGTGAACGGGCGTCTCGTAGCAAAATATATCAAAGCCAAATTTGCCAACAGAGGAGGAAGATGACGACACCAAACCTAGCTTCTACGAGCTCATGAACAAGACCTATGAGCAATGCCTTAGCTATGACATTAAAATTGCCCTCAGAAATACCCAGGAAAACACCAACAATGATAACGGATTCAGGCTAATTGCCCTTGCTACGGGGCGAAATATTGCAATGGCTAGCACGCGGTTCCCACATCTCGGTATTCACAAGGAGACTTGGATGACTCCTGATAAATCAACGGTCAACCAGATTGACCACATAGCGATCGACGCATGACACTCGTTCAGTATTATGGATGTCCGAACGGTCCGGGGAGCTAACATCAACTCGGAACATTACCTGTGGTAGCCAAGGTAAGGCTGCGTATATCCTAAACTACGCCAAGACAAGCTAATGCTGTGAAAAAATTCGACGTCAGAAGGCTACAATCGCAAGAGATCGCCAAGTCCTTTTCCGATCGAGTGTCTTTTAATCTCTTAAGAGGTCCAACACCGCCAGCATCAAGCATCGAAGACCACTAGAAACACTGCCAAAACGCTATCAGAGATGCTGCTTCTGATGTGCAAACTCCTGGTTCGATGATGAATGCCGGTAAGCACATGCACCTAAGCAAGATGCACATAAGACGCTCTATGAGCGAAAGAGGAGAGACGAACACCAGCTTCTAAGGAGGAAGAAGAAAGAGCATGAGAAGCGCGCGGTCGAGGAAATTGAGAGATGCTACTCCAGGAAAGAGGTTCGGAAGTTTTACCAAAAGGTAAAAATAACTTGCCAAGGAAACAAACCCCGAACCGAAGCCTGTAGATATGAGCAATGGAACATCGTAGTAGAATCGCAGTCGATGCTGAGGATTTGGAAAGACCATTTCTACAGACTGTATAATGGCGATGACGAAACAAATACCGCTCTCAGGCAAAAGAATCCTTTCAACTTGGACGATGTAGACCAACAATTCCATTCACCCGACATGAATGAAGTGAAGGTAGCAATATCTAAGCTGAAGTTCAACAAAACAGCTGGAGCGAACCGCCTGACCGCCGAACTCTTCAAAACGGCAGGCGATGACTTGGTAAGGTGGATACACCAATCGGAAGAAAGTATGCCCGATGAATGGCATCGCTGCCAAACTTGTCCATCTGTGCAGGAGGACGGTGGAAAATGCACGCTGCTCCATCAAAGTCGGTAAAGATCTCACCGAAACCTTTGACGTCAAAAGAGGATTTAGACAAGCCGATGCACTGTCACCTAAAGTATGTAAAAATCATCATTTGAATAAGGCAAAGTTGAAGTAGATATGTAGGTTGGCTCTCTATACCTACTAGATTGAGAATTGGTTATCGGGACGTATATGTGTCATTGCCTATATACATATATTGAACTGGAAAAATTTCCCCATACGTAATCAAGTGAAGCTCGGTTCCGTTTTAGTAAATTGTTGACAAATAAATATGGTGTCAATTAGATCATGGTGAGATACATATATTTGAACGTGCGTATACAGAAATGCGGTTATTTGACGTTATTTGAATTATAATACGCGTACAAAAAAAGAAACTGTCTACCTATTATTTGATCAAATGTCTTGTGTGCTGTGTAAATCTTTAAAACAAACACAATTCGCGAAATTTTTTTGCAAAATTGATTTGGAAATTAATATATAAAAAGAGCTGTTATTGTCTAAGAATTAGTTAAGTACTCGAAGCTTGTTAAAATGGTATCGAAGACAGTTTTATTTGTGTGCATTTGCCTTTGCGCCATAGCGCTTTGTCAGGAAACTGATGCTCGAAGGAGGAGAAGACGTCGTCGTCCGAGTCATACTTTTACTTATACAAGTAATTGGCCTGGAAAGGGTGTACCATCAACTAATAGTACTACGACAACAACAACCCCGACAACAACAACCCCGACAACAACAACTCCAACAACTACTCCAACAACTACCCCAACAACTACCCCAACAACATCCCCAACAACAACTCCAACAACAACTCCAACAACAACTCCAACAACAACTCCAACAACAACTCCAACAACAACTCCAACAACAACTCCAACAACAACTCCAACAACTACTCCAACAACAACCCCAACAACATCCCCAACAACAACCCCAACAACAACACCAACTACAACACCAACAACAACCCCAACAACAACACCAACAACATCACCAACAACACCACCAACAACCGGTTAGAAATCCCAAAATACCGAATAAAATATTTGAGTCCGGCCTTAGTCATAGCGAGGACCCGATGACCAAGGAACTTCGAATGGATTCCTTTTTAAATTTTGTTAAATACGAGTATGTAAAATAAATTTTCTCAAGCACAGCAAAATATCAAAAATTTCTAAATACGAGTACTTGATTTTTTATCTTAATTCTGATTCTAGTACTGGCTATGGTGTACTCGTATTATATCTGTGCAGACGGTTCAATCCAGTATATTATCTATCCAGACTATTTTGTAAAACTGTAGTCTTGTAAATTTGATGCCACCTAACCAACCTCCTAAGCCATAGAGGAGACAAAAGTCTTTTAAAGATCAAATCCCAGCTCTTTCCGAGTCCTGCCTCAGTAGGAGTAATTTCGTTTGTATTTTGGATCACCTTGTTAGTAAGACCAAGAGTTTGCCGATGTTGTTTTATTACAGCGATTAAATACCTTTTTGTTTGGTCTCATTTTCTTACCTCGACTGGAACTTGAAGATCTTCTATCAGCTTTTTTGGTCAACTTGAAGTTGATTTAGCCTCGCTTTCTTAACACTGAGTCTTCGTGTCCGTCTAGATGACCCATTTAACATTTTCACCTCCATCATTTGGGTATTTAAAGGCTGAACGAGCATTGTCTCGAAAAACCACAGAGTTTTTGCGAAGGAACTGCAAATAACATTTGAAACTAAGGGTCATTTTACACCGTCTATTTGTTCTGACGACCGTCGTGCATTTCATGGTATATTTTTGTGGTATACCATGCTCCACCGATCTGTAGTTGTTGCTGCAGTTTCTCGTAAGGTGCACACTTCATAACTCGAATCAGCTCTCATATTTAACTTGCTTCGGTTTCATTCTAGTCTTCGTCAAAGTTGGCCTTAAGTAAAGAATGTAGTTGCTGCAAATTGAAGTGATAATCTTCCGGCTTTGTATGGCTTAGAACGTTAGTTAATAATATTTGCTGACGACTGGCTTTTATTCTGAGCATTGGCGACATTTATCGGATTCCTGCTCCTTAATAAAGTCGGGACTCGCACTGGAACCTAAGGTTGACTTATCTGTGATCTGACATGGAAGACCCTGATAATACTTTTAAGCTCCTAATCTTGAAACCATTCATGTTGGATAGTTGACAAACATTGAGTGCTGTGTAACTCTGTGCATTATCGTGCAATAAAGACCAACTTTTTGGATCGCGTTATTCTGGTCGAATACGAAGAATTCTGGTTTGAATAGTCCCTTAGTTTAAGACCTCTTCCATCATCCTCAGTGAAGCATTTCAGTCTTCTGCAACAAAATTGGGTACATTTTCGATCATCTCAGGAGTCCAAATTGAATTTTTGACAGATAGCAGAGAGAGACACATTTTCGGACAAATAGATGGCGCCCTTAATTGCTGAGATATGGCTCATGTCCGGGACATATTTGCCACAGTGTGTAAATACGTGCACCATATTACACCCAACGTAATCGACCACCTGACACCACTATTCGGTTGTTCCAATTGGAGCAACGATAATCACAAGCAAGCACAGTTTGTGGGCTGGTGAAGCTAATCAGCAAGTTCATTGAATGGCATGAATTGGAGCTGTGGTTGTGATCTTGTGATTTGATGCCTCCTGATTATTTACTTTGAGGATGGGTTAAGTATCTACTCAACGATGACAAACTAGCTGCAGTTGATGCAATGGAAGACAACATTTTTTGTGACAATGAGAACATACGGCCACAAATGCTAGAAAAATTGGTCGAAGACGTTGTCTCTCGGATGACATTCATCAGATCCAGCAGTGGTGGGCATTTGCCTAAAGTTGTATTTCAAAATTAGTACGGGGTTCTTTAGATCTGAACCTGCCTTAAAACTGCCTATGTTCTCGGTTAGAGCAATTATCATTTGAGTCAAATGTGAGTCTAACTGCAGGATACCGATATACCAAAAGAATGCTTCCCCATATCTCTAAGTTATCAGCGACTTGCAATCCCTCCTGCGGCTGTGTGGGAACACAAATTTTTCTAAGTGTGGTAGGAGTTTAATATTCCTGTAAGTCTCCGGTCAATGTTCCCTCTCGATTGTAAACATTCGGCACTGTTGAAGTGGATAAAAGTACTTACAAAGGCACCTTCTCATGTTTTTTCGAAAGTCTGAGGAATTACAGTCGAAGGAACAGGGATCGGATTCGACATGATAAACTTATAAGCACAAGTGCTGACCAGCAGACAAAAATAGCAGCACAATAAACGGGGCAGCGGATGGATTCCCCACATGAAATCAACGTCGACGAAAAATCCCGAAACAAGTTAGACCTTATCCGGGCAACTCCAACAAAATTGAAGCTCATCCCGGCAAGGATTTCCCCGACTAAGTCAGTGTATGGGAAAAGAGATGGTGGTGAATGAGCCCTTTTTGGACCAACAGCCGCGCACGCATCTCCGTACGGGTAACTGGCTTCGGTCTAACCGACCGCTCGTCCTAGAGGTATCAAAAATGGAACTGTCCATCCACGTTAGTGATGGAGAAATTATAGGAATTCCGAAACATAAACAAGCCTCGGGCGCAGATGTATTTACAGTTGGAAACACGAATTTCGGATATGTATGTGGAATGTTAGGTCCGTAAACTAGCCACCCAAGCCCGAACAATTAGCGGAACCCTAGAATGCTGCAAAGAAGATATTACCGCCATCCAAGAAATGCGATGGGATGGGTCAGGGTCAGACAAAAAGATGAAAAACTGCGGCATCGACTACGGGGATTGTCATCGATTGCAAAGCAGCGCCTATTTGGATGCGTATTTGTTGGTGAAGGCAGACTTAGGCAAGAAGTCTTGAGTTTCCGGTATGTGAACGGGCGTCTCGTAGCAAAATATATCAAAGCCAAATTTGCCAACAGAGGAGGAAGATGACGACACCAAACCTAGCTTCTACGAGCTCATGAACAAGACCTATGAGCAATGCCTTAGCTATGACATTAAAATTGCCCTCAGAAATACCCAGGAAAACACCAACAATGATAACGGATTCAGGCTAATTGCCCTTGCTACGGGGCGAAATATTGCAATGGCTAGCACGCGGTTCCCACATCTCGGTATTCACAAGGAGACTTGGATGACTCCTGATAAATCAACGGTCAACCAGATTGACCACATAGCGATCGACGCATGACACTCGTTCAGTATTATGGATGTCCGAACGGTCCGGGGAGCTAACATCAACTCGGAACATTACCTGTGGTAGCCAAGGTAAGGCTGCGTATATCCTAAACTACGCCAAGACAAGCTAATGCTGTGAAAAAATTCGACGTCAGAAGGCTACAATCGCAAGAGATCGCCAAGTCCTTTTCCGATCGAGTGTCTTTTAATCTCTTAAGAGGTCCAACACCGCCAGCATCAAGCATCGAAGACCACTAGAAACACTGCCAAAACGCTATCAGAGATGCTGCTTCTGATGTGCAAACTCCTGGTTCGATGATGAATGCCGGTAAGCACATGCACCTAAGCAAGATGCACATAAGACGCTCTATGAGCGAAAGAGGAGAGACGAACACCAGCTTCTAAGGAGGAAGAAGAAAGAGCATGAGAAGCGCGCGGTCGAGGAAATTGAGAGATGCTACTCCAGGAAAGAGGTTCGGAAGTTTTACCAAAAGGTAAAAATAACTTGCCAAGGAAACAAACCCCGAACCGAAGCCTGTAGATATGAGCAATGGAACATCGTAGTAGAATCGCAGTCGATGCTGAGGATTTGGAAAGACCATTTCTACAGACTGTATAATGGCGATGACGAAACAAATACCGCTCTCAGGCAAAAGAATCCTTTCAACTTGGACGATGTAGACCAACAATTCCATTCACCCGACATGAATGAAGTGAAGGTAGCAATATCTAAGCTGAAGTTCAACAAAACAGCTGGAGCGAACCGCCTGACCGCCGAACTCTTCAAAACGGCAGGCGATGACTTGGTAAGGTGGATACACCAATCGGAAGAAAGTATGCCCGATGAATGGCATCGCTGCCAAACTTGTCCATCTGTGCAGGAGGACGGTGGAAAATGCACGCTGCTCCATCAAAGTCGGTAAAGATCTCACCGAAACCTTTGACGTCAAAAGAGGATTTAGACAAGCCGATGCACTGTCACCTAAAGTATGTAAAAATCATCATTTGAATAAGGCAAAGTTGAAGTAGATATGTAGGTTGGCTCTCTATACCTACTAGATTGAGAATTGGTTATCGGGACGTATATGTGTCATTGCCTATATACATATATTGAACTGGAAAAATTTCCCCATACGTAATCAAGTGAAGCTCGGTTCCGTTTTAGTAAATTGTTGACAAATAAATATGGTGTCAATTAGATCATGGTGAGATACATATATTTGAACGTGCGTATACAGAAATGCGGTTATTTGACGTTATTTGAATTATAATACGCGTACAAAAAAAGAAACTGTCTACCTATTATTTGATCAAATGTCTTGTGTGCTGTGTAAATCTTTAAAACAAACACAATTCGCGAAATTTTTTTGCAAAATTGATTTGGAAATTAATATATAAAAAGAGCTGTTATTGTCTAAGAATTAGTTAAGTACTCGAAGCTTGTTAAAATGGTATCGAAGACAGTTTTATTTGTGTGCATTTGCCTTTGCGCCATAGCGCTTTGTCAGGAAACTGATGCTCGAAGGAGGAGAAGACGTCGTCGTCCGAGTCATACTTTTACTTATACAAGTAATTGGCCTGGAAAGGGTGTACCATCAACTAATAGTACTACGACAACAACAACCCCGACAACAACAACCCCGACAACAACAACTCCAACAACTACTCCAACAACTACCCCAACAACTACCCCAACAACATCCCCAACAACAACTCCAACAACAACTCCAACAACAACTCCAACAACAACTCCAACAACAACTCCAACAACAACTCCAACAACAACTCCAACAACAACTCCAACAACTACTCCAACAACAACCCCAACAACATCCCCAACAACAACCCCAACAACAACACCAACAACAACACCAACAACAACCCCAACAACAACACCAACAACATCACCAACAACACCACCAACAACCGGTTAGAAATCCCAAAATACCGAATAAAATATTTGAGTCCGGCCTTAGTCATAGCGAGGACCCGATGACCAAGGAACTTCGAATGGATTCCTTTTTAAATTTTGTTAAATACGAGTATGTAAAATAAATTTTCTCAAGCACAGCAAAATATCAAAAATTTCTAAATACGAGTACTTGATTTTTTATCTTAATTCTGATTCTAGTACTGGCTATGGTGTACTCGTATTATATCTGTGCAGACGGTTCAATCCAGTATATTATCTATCCAGACTATTTTGTAAAACTGTAGTCTTGTAAATTTGATGCCACCTAACCAACCTCCTAAGCCATAGAGGAGACAAAAGTCTTTTAAAGATCAAATCCCAGCTCTTTCCGAGTCCTGCCTCAGTAGGAGTAATTTCGTTTGTATTTTGGATCACCTTGTTAGTAAGACCAAGAGTTTGCCGATGTTGTTTTATTACAGCGATTAAATACCTTTTTGTTTGGTCTCATTTTCTTACCTCGACTGGAACTTGAAGATCTTCTATCAGCTTTTTTGGTCAACTTGAAGTTGATTTAGCCTCGCTTTCTTAACACTGAGTCTTCGTGTCCGTCTAGATGACCCATTTAACATTTTCACCTCCATCATTTGGGTATTTAAAGGCTGAACGAGCATTGTCTCGAAAAACCACAGAGTTTTTGCGAAGGAACTGCAAATAACATTTGAAACTAAGGGTCATTTTACACCGTCTATTTGTTCTGACGACCGTCGTGCATTTCATGGTATATTTTTGTGGTATACCATGCTCCACCGATCTGTAGTTGTTGCTGCAGTTTCTCGTGTCACTTTTGCCTTTATGGAATGGAACAAAAAAGCTCTCCGATCATTGCCTTTCATCATATTTTGAGCCAAATCAATTAAATATCATATCTTCCGAGTCTTTTCTTCTCTGTGCCGGAATCTCTAAAATAATAGCTCGTTTGGTTGTGCTTCGTTGTTGCACTTCTTCTTTTAAACGCTAAAGGCTTACAAGTTGTCAGGTTGTACTTTATATGGAGCTACAGTCCAAAAAGGACCTAGCCCTCAGCCAACAGTTGTCTCCAGCCAGCTCTATGTCTTACTAGTTACCTTATGTATCACGCTGAGTTGGCTAAGGTTCCCTTCCACTTGCGTGCACCACCTGCGCTGTATCTCGGGGCGAATTCGAAGACTGAGCCATCTCAGTCGTTGGATCTTCACTCTTCTGGCTAAGTCGATGACGCTGCACAGTCCGTCATTGTAAGTGTTTCTTCATTCACCGTCTATTCAGAGGGAACCGAAGAATTTTCCTTTCAAAGTAGCCAAGGGCACCCTTATCCATTTTTAACGCCTCTGCTGGATAGAGCAGGATCTTAGCCTGCTCTCGTTGTTTGAATTGATAGCTGAGCCTATGTAGAAAAAGTTCTCTGAAAACTTTGCGGATATCTGTCGAAGATGACGTTCTGTCCGAGATGCTGTCATACACGGCCTTAAAAGCGATGAATTGGTGGTGTGTATCAATAAATGACGCTCATAGATTTTCTCCAAGATTTGCCGTAGTGTGAATATTTGGTCGATGGTGAACTTTTCTGGCCTAAGCCTCATCGATATGTACCAATCAGGTTGTTGACTAAGTGCTCTGTAGTTGGCGCAGTTTCTGTTTTTTAAGATACGGTAAACAGTGCTGAGGTTCAATTCCTCGGGCATAGTTTCGTTGTTATATAGTATGCGGAAATGCTTTTTGCAAATCCTTAGCGATGTTCCCTTGTTCGTCTCTACAGGCTTCGGTTCGGGGCTAGTACCTGTAGTATGTGTTTCTACCTTCTGGAAAGACTTTCGAATCTATTACTTGTAAAGGGTCATTCATTTTTCGATTTCGAAAGTAAAGCTAATTAAGTGTGAAAAACAATATCATTCATTGCAGCTTGCGATTCTTTTGAAGTAATTTTTAACCGCTTCCTCGCACGTTTCGGGCGCTATCTCGGCCATAACTTGAGTAAAGTTGGTTTTTAATGCGTCTAGAGTTTGGGGATTATTCGCGTAAGCACGGTCTTTTGCGTAGCCCTACAAAAAAAATCTAACGGTAACAAATCGCATGATCTTGGTGGCCATTTGACGTCGCCAAAATGTGTAATAACACTACCAGAAAACTTCTCACGCAATAAAGCCATAATTGGTCGTGTTGTGTGGCTTGTTACCCGGTTTTGTTGGAACCACATATCTTCCCAGTCATGATTTCGCCATACTGAGGTGTACGAAACGTTCAATTGCTGCGAACGCCGGGAAATCGATAAATTCGGATCATCAGCAGCACTTGCACTTCGGCAGCAATATTTTTGACTGAGCGTGCATTATGATGATGCACAGCCCTTACGACATCAGTATCGCTTCCACTCTCTTCAAATTTTTTCTCAATTTTACCGATTGCCTGCGAAGTCGGTCGATTATGACGACCATAATCATCGCGTAATGCGCGAAAAGTGGCTACGTTTACTATAAATCACCACTTTTGTAGTAAGTTTTAATAATTTTAACGCGTTGTTCGATTTGTAAGCAATCTATTACTCGTATTGTAAATGGCACACATTCAACTAATATTATGACACTTCAAATGACAGCTGAGTTTGGCAGGTGTCAAATGCCAGCGCTACCAACTTGAAACAACGAAATGAATGACCCTGTACAATAGTGGCATCTGTAGATTTTCTCGACCGTGCACTTCTCATATTCATCTCCCCTCATCTGCTCGAAGACAATGAACAGTACCCGACAGTTACCATATGGAGATACTTATTTACTCCACCAAGAACACTTGCCATTTGATGTTATTTGAGCATAGATCGTATTCAATATATTCTAGTCGTATCTATATTCGTTTCTTAAGTCTTCGAAGTCAAAATATTTCGACATTTCCATTGTGATCAATGATATATCTAAAAAGTAACAAGTAACGTAAAACAAATTATTAAAAAGCCTTCTTGGCATCAGTCCACATTGGACTTACTCGTACATGCTACAGCTGACGGTTAGCTGATTTCAGATAAGATACACAAACCTATTGAAACATTTATGAACAGATGCCACCTTTCTGATAATTATCTTACTCGTCAAATGTTTGTTAACCTATATAACTGTTTACTTGTTTACTTATTAGTTTTCTAGCTTTTGTCTGCGGATGTGCCCGCATCATATTTGAAATGTGACAAAATGGGAACAAACAGATGAAATAGGGTTTACACATATGTATGTTGCAGCTATGCATGCCAACTTTCAAATTCTGTAAGCGCTCGTAATACATTTTTGAAGTCTCGTGGTATTCTTACAGCCTACATATATGTGTATATACGAGTAGATTCTGCCCGCGGCTTTGCTTGCGCAGGAAAGCTACCTAAGTAAATAGCTAAGGGTTAAGCGTAGTTAATTTTTCAGTTTACTTAAGTTTCCGGTGAGCTCACTCTTGAGCAGGCCACGTAAAACTGGCCGTGTAACAAGCAATTATTAATCGTCTTTGGGAAACAGGCCTTAAAAGAGCAGCCTTTTCAACTTGGATAGGTACTCCAACATTATAAGTGGTATCCGCGGTGTATACATCCATTCACCTCGATCACAGCCAGGCTTTCCCACGCAACCTGATCCCATTGCACAACTTGGGTGAAGAGGCATTTCTCAGTAGCATTACTGGAGCTCCCACTTAAAGGATAAGTGTGTGAGTTGAGTGCTTTTAGGATAGTGGATAGCATAGCATACTTCGTATGCACTACAGTGTCCACAGATTTGTACTGCTATTTTGAACCTTCGAACGACTTCAACAAAGTGTCATTAATGACGGAAGCCCGACCGTTCTTATGTGTCAGATAGCATGTTCGCACAGCCACTCTGGGGATTTTTTGTGTATGTTGTGGATACCTGGACGTATTCGGCCTAGGGCGATGCCACCATTACTCCTTTCTTTTGCCAATAACAAAGAAGTAACGAAGTTTTTTCCAGTGTCACCGGGAGGATCTAGGAAAAATATCTGCCCAATTCCTTTCTCTTCTCTAACTCTTCATTAGACGACATCAATTCTTTCAGGGCACCGGTGCCATAATTGGTCTCTCTCTCTCCGATATTCCTCATTAACTTAAGTTGCTGCAGATCTTTTTGGCTGAGGCAATACGTATTGTGCCAAGTTTTGTCCTGCTTGTGCTAACACAGCATGCTCGATGAATATCCAGTACCAATTGTACATTTTGTTAATGAGCAGTTGCACACTTTTCTGCACTTCTCTCTACAATTGCCGTTCAGTGTCTTCCAAGAGAGTGTCCTTGTACTTCCTACAAAAGCTTAAATGATCACAGAATTGACGGTAATGTAATTGTAAATATCTCTTGCAGCTCCAAAAGAGAATCGCACAACGCAGCTTCCTCTTATGAACCTTCCTTATGCTTGCCGTCTTCGAGCAATCCAAGGGTCTTACATGCAAACTGCAATGTTGGATGGAGAATACCATTTAAAGTCTTTAAGAGATCTAGGTCCTCTAACCTCATGGAGCGTCAGGCGTTGGTAATACCATTCGGTGTTATTTGGTGTAGACCCTTCCCACAAAGTGCACTCTTTTCACTTCTGGTAAGCCCCCTAAAACTATCCCCCTTTGCCTTCTAGATACATACATGTTTGATGCTCTAAATAAAATTTGTAGCGTCTTGGCATAATTTGTCGATTCCAAAAAAATCTCTCTAACAGGTTATTGGGTGATGTAAGACGGGGCAGACCCTGCGTATTGGTGCACGTACGTCAAAGCGTCTTGTGTACCCTTGTGCATATCATATAACATGGTCCCCCTATATTAGGTAACGATAGCACCACGTTTTCAGGCAGCTGCTCACTATCAGCGTGCATCCCGCAAGTAAATGTAACTGTCAGCCCTCAGCTGCTGCTGGAGTGCTTGATATATAGTAGTTCAACTTTGTAATAGAACACAATATCGGGTGCCTTCTTCCACTTTAGAGTACGGCACAAACGACACAAATCAAGGTGTTGTCGCTTTTAAACTCTGTAAGAGTACCATATGCCATGCCAGAGTGAGCTTCCTGTACCCAGCCACTGCTTCTTTACTGACATCAGAACTACGGATGTTTTTGCACATTCTTTTTCGAAGAATTTAAAAGTCGTTTATCCAATAGGAAGGATCAAAGATTTTAAGTGCACTTGGAGGAAGCGGTATTGATACAGAGATGGGTCAAAATCTAGTTCCGATGACTACCATTACTTTACTTTCTATCCTGAGGCGGGCTCGGGCAATTTCACTGCGTACGTATACATCGAAATGGCCACGTAATAGATCATGCGAAAAACGCAGTCGTACCACTGGATTACCCACAGTATCAAACCTTAGATACAGCTAACCGTTATGGTTAACTGCAAAAACCACCAAAAAAGGTGCCCTGCCGCTTTCAGCGACATGTCATGTACGGCACTGCTCTAATTGTCCCCGTTGATGTCGTGCGTCATAATGCAAAATATTCCCAGTTGGGCATCATATGGGTAACAATTTACTCGCGTATTTTTCTGGTGAAACGTTTGTGTCATACAATGGATAAGAGGTCGCCCGAAATACACATGCCTCATCTCCAATTATAGGAACTACGGTGTGAAGCACCACACCCTCACTGCACGATTTGACACTCTGACTGACACGCTGT
This sequence comes from Volucella inflata, assembly GCA_928272305.1. Taxonomy (NCBI): domain Eukaryota; kingdom Metazoa; phylum Arthropoda; class Insecta; order Diptera; family Syrphidae; genus Volucella; species Volucella inflata. The sequence continues at coordinate 142,664,946 of OV743716.1, read as the reverse complement.
ATGCAGGAGAGGTGGAAGACATTGTCGTCAAACCGCCAGTACTCAACATTAGTCATCACTCGTTCATCTAGGTCAAAGGAAGATAAAATGAGCCAGCAGTTTATTGCCAGACATCGACGAAATAGTGTTAACCTAAGCATTGTTTATCCGATCATCACGAAAGTAGGCTCTTTGAACTGCGCCAACCACAGAGGCATCAGTCTTCTTAACATCGCGTACAAGATCTTATCTGCCTGAAGCCCTTCGTCAACAACCTAATTGGCCCATATTAGTGTGGCTGTAGGCCAGGAAAGTCCACCATCGACCCAATATTCACACTATGGCAGATCTTGGAGAAAACTCATGAGCTTCAGATCGATACACACCATTCAGTTATCTCACCGAGACCTTTGATGTCCAGAAAGGATTTAGACAAGGCGATGCGCTGTCATGCGATTCTTTCAACACTTGAAAGAATAGTGCAAAACTTACAAGCAAACACAAGAGGCACTATCTTTCAAAAGTCCGTCCAACTACTCGCATACGCCACCGATATTGACAGAATCGGAAGAAAGCAGCGTGATGTTAGTGGCGCTTTTGTGAGTATTGAGACGGAAGCGGCGAAAATGGCTTAGCGCTCAACAAAGACAAGACCAAGTATATGTTGTCAAGTAAAAGGGGCACTGAACACAGACGCACGTCTCAGACAGAACGTTACCTTCGACAGGTCTAACTTTGAGTTAGTTAAGAACTTTGTCTACCTAGGCTCCGCTATAAATACAAACAACGACACCAGCGCTGAGATCAAGCGAAGAATAACTCTTGCCATTCGCTATACCTTTGGGCTAAGAACAATTGCTTACTTAAAGTAAAGTAAAGCCCTCTCGTGTACAACAAAAGTTACCCTATTACTTACTTACTTACTTTAGGTGGCGCTACAGACCGGGGTGGACCTGAGCCTCAGTCAATAAGCTTCTCCAGCTAGCTCGATCCCTGGCTAGCTGCCTCCAGTTTCGTACGCTAAGTTGGCTGAGGTCATTTTCAACTTGCGTGCGCCACCTGAGTGTTGGCCTTCCTCTACTGCGCTGTCCCTCGGGGGCGGATTCGAAGACTTTTCGGACCGGAGCATTGTTGTCCATGCGCTCTACATGACCCAGCCATCTCAGTCTTTGGATCTTCACTCTTCTGGCTAGGTCCATGTCGCTGTACAGTCCATACAGTTCGTCGTTGTATCTCCTTCTCCACTCACCGTCAATGCAGACGGGATCGAAGATCGGCCGAAGAATTTTTCTCTCGAAGCAACCAAGAACACCCTCATCCATTTTTGATAATGTCCATGACTCTGCGCCATAGAGCAGGACCGGGATTATTAAAGTCTTATAAAGGGTGACTTTTGTTGTCCGAGAGAGGGCTTTGCTACTCAATTGCCTTCTTAACCCAAAGAAACAGCGGTTGGCAAGAGTTATTCTTCGCTTGATCTCAGCGCTGGTGTCGTTGTCTGTATTTATAGCGGAGCCTAGGTAGACAAAGTCCTTAACTACCTCAAAGTTATATCTGTCGAGGGTGACGTTCTGTCCGAGACGTCGGTGTTGGTTGTCCTTTCTGCTTGACAGCATATACTTGGTCTTGCCCTCATTGACCGCTAAACCCATTTCCACCGCTTCCGTCTCAGTACTTGTGAAAGCGCCACTGACATCACGCTGCTTTCTCCCGATTATGTCAATATCGTCGGCTTATGCGAGTAGTTGGACGGAATTTTGAAAGATAGTGTCTCTTGTGTTTCCTCGTGAGTTTTACACTATTCTTTCAAGTACGATGTTGAAAAAATCGCATGACAGCGCATCGCCTTGCCTAAATCCTTTCTGGACATCAAGGGTCTCGGTGAGATCTTTACCGACCTTGATGGAGCAGCGTGAATTCTCCATCGTCATCCTGCACAGACGGACGAGTTTGGCAGGGATGCCAAAACTAGACACTGCTCGATATTGCTCGTCTCTATAGATGCTGTCATACGCGGCCTTAAAATCGATGAATAGGTGGTGGGTATCGATCTGAAGCTCATGGGTCTTCTCCAAGATCTGCCGTAGTGTGAATATCTGGTCGATGGTGGACTTTCCTGGCCTGAAGCCACACTGATATGGACCTATCAGGTTGTTGACGAACGGCTTCAGGCGTTTACACAATACGGCGGATAAGATCTTATATGCGATGTTAAGGAGACTGATGCCTCTGGAGTTGGCGCAGTTCAGAGGGTCTCCTTTCTTGAGAATTGGACAAACAATGCTGAGGTTCCATTCATCGGGCATACTTTCGTCCGACCATATTTTACAGATGAGTTGGTGTATGCTCCTTACCAAGTCATCGCCTGCCGCTTTGAAGAGCTCGGCAGTCAGGCCATCCGCTCCAGCAGCTTTGTTGAACTTAAGCTTCGATATGGCTATCTTCACTTCATCCAGGTCGGGTCGACGGAATTGTTGGTCATCATCGTCCAGGTTGAAAAGTTGATTCTGCCTGACAGCGGTATTTGGTCCGTCATCGCCGTTATACAGTCTGCAGAAATGATCTTTCCAAATCCTCAGCATCGACTGCGATTCTACTACCATGTTCCCTTGTTCATCTCTACAGGCTTCGGTTCAGGGTTTGTTTCCGCGGCATGTTATTTTTACCTTTTGGTAAAACTTCCGAACCTCATTCCTGGAGTAGCATCTCTCAATTTCCTCGATCGCGCGCTTCTCATGCTCTTTCTTTTTCCTCCTGAGAAGCCGGTATTCGTCTTTCCTCTTCTGCTCATAGAGCTCATGAGCAGCTCTGAACCTTCTAAGCAGTGCCGCTTTACATGCATCTTGCTTACCTGCATGTGCTTGCCGGCATTCGTCATCGAACCAGGGGTTTCGTTGTAGTGGACGAGTGAAACCCAGCACATCAGAAGCGGCATCTCTGATGGCGTTTTGGCAGTGTTTCCAGTGGTCTTCGATACTTGATGCTGGCGGTATTGGACCTTTTAAGAGATTAAGAGACACTCGATCGGAAAAGGACTCGGCGATCTCTTGCGATTGTAGCCGTCTGACGTCGAATTTCTTCACAGCATTAGCTTGTCTTGGCGTAGTTTGGGATATCCGCAACCGTATCTTGGCTACAACAAGGTAATGGTCCGAGTCGATGTTGGCTCCTCGGAACGTACGGACATCCATAATACTGGAGGAGTGTCTTACGTCGATCGCAATGTGATCAATCTGGTTGACTGTTGATTGATCAGAAGTTCTCCAAGTCACCTTGTGTATGTCAAGATGTGGGAACCGCGTGCTAGCCACGACAATGTTTCGCCCCGCCGCAAAGTCGATTAGCCAGAATCCGTTATCGAAGGTGGTGTGGTGCAGGCTATATTTTCCGATTGTTAGACCAAAGATACCCTCTCTTCCTAGCTTTGCATTAAAATCACCGAGGACAATTTTAATATCATAGCTAGGGCATTGCTCGTAGGTCTTGTTAAGCAGCTCATAGAAGGCATCTTTGGTGTCGTCATCTTTCTCCTCTGTGGGGGCATGCGCGCATATGAGGCTGATGTTGGCGAATTCAGCCTTGATGCGGATTGCTACGAGGCACTCGCTCACATGCCGGAAGCTGTGGACTTCTTGTCTTAGTCTGCCTCCGACAACAAATCCGCATCCAAATAAGCGCTGCTTTTGCCCTCGATAGCAATTGCCGTAATAGATGTCGCAGTTTTTCATCTTCTTTTTGTCCGGCCCATCCCATCGCATTTCTTGGATGCCGGTTATGTCTGCTTTGCAGCAGTCTAGGGAATCCGCTAGTTGCTCGTCTGCACGTGGTCTATTAAGTGATCTAAGATTCCACGTGCATATCCGAAGCTCATTGTCCTTAAATCGTTTGCGTGGGTTGTCAACAGTAGATCCGGCCATATCCGAGGCTTGTTGATGCTTCGTAACTTATGCTTTTTTAAATGGCCGGGCAGTTACCCCGGCGGCACAACCCCAACCTGGAGGACCAGTTCCATTTTTAATGCCCCTAGGACGAGGGGTCGGCTACACCGAAGCCAGTAACCCGTTCCGGGATATGAGCGCTGCCGTTGGCCCATATAGGGCTCGTCCGCCACCATCTCTTTTCCAAGACCCTGACTAAGTCCTGGAAATCTTTTCCGGCCTGAGCTCCAAATATGTCGGAGTAGCCAATTAGACTTTACCCTATATTAGACTTTAATAATCCTAGTCCTGCTCTATCACTCAAAAACTTGAGTCTGTCGCGGTACAAGGCAGACATTACCGCGATCCAGGAGATACGATGGATAGGATCAGGTATGATGAAAATAAAAAATTGCGACATTTATTACAGCTGCAACAAAAGACTGCATGTATTAGGATGTGGATTCGTCGTGGGAAATTGACTTAGGACAAAAGTCATTGACTTCAAGCCGATAAGTGTCATTGACTTCAAGCCGATAAGTGATCGCCTTTCTGTGATCCGCATCAAAGCTACTTTCCAAAACTTAAGCCTAATATGTGTACACGCCCCTACCGCCGAGGCTGTAGATCCCATCAAGGAGGGGTTCTATGACATCCTGGATGCAGTCTACGGAGCCTGTCTGGAGTACAATGTAAAAGTTTTGCTCGGGGACTTCAGTGCTAATGTTGGAAAGGAAAACATCTTTGGCGAGTTAGTTGGTAAGCACAGAATCCACGAAACGACAACAGACAACGGCTACCGACTAATTTTACAACGGCTCGTAAGACGGTGATAAGTAGCACTAGGTTTCCAAGGCTAAGGATCCACACGGCAACCTGGCGCTCTCCAGACGGTCGAACCGCCAACCAAATCGACCATGTTCTAATCGATATGAGGCACACATCCAACATCCTCGAAGTGCACACATTCCGAGGGGCAAACGTCAACTCTGACCATTTTCTTGTCGCGTCAAGTTCAGAACTCGCCTGTCCAACGAGAAGATGCTGCTAATCGCCCAGAAGAAGAAATTGGACGTTGGACGTTGGACGCCTTAGCACACCTGAAATAGACAGAGTCTACAGGGAGCGCCTGACTATGAAACTCTCTTCTGTGCACTACCTACCTACCACAAACGCCGACAATCAGTGGTGCCAGCATCGCGACATCATCAAGGAGGTAGCCGAAGCCACTGTAGGGTAACAGCCACCCCAGACAAAGAGCACGTGGTATGATGATGAAGTCGTGTACAGGAAAAAGGTGACAGAAGATGTGCACAAGAAAGCGCTGCAGCGCAAAACAAGAAAGAAGAGGAAGAGAAGAGGGCCTATTATAGAAGAAGTTGGCTTAGCTATAAAAGAGCTTAAGAACAACAAGGCTGCAGGCTCTGATGGTTTACCAGTGGAGCTCTTTAAATACGCTGGTAGGGAGCATGCACTGAATCTTCAACCAAGTATGGGTGGAAGAAAACATGCCCGATGACTGGACTATCAGCTCCATACTATATGCCCCATCTAAAAAAAGGCGATCCTATGTCTTGCAAAAACAATAGAGGCATATCCCTGCCTAATGTCGCATATAAGATCCTATCCAACGTACTGTGTGAACATCTTAAACCCTTTGGCGACACACTAATCGGCACGTAACAGTGTGACTTCCGGCCCGGCAGATCGACTAAAGACAAAATTTTCACACTGAGGCAAATCCGGGAAAGGACAACGAATTTCAAGTCGAAACACACCACCTATTCATCGACTTCAAAGCCGCGCATAATAGCATATATCTTCAGGAGCTTTATATGGCGATGGCCGAATTCGGAATCTCTGCAAAACTGATTCAGCTGTGTCGCATAACGCTGGGAAACATGCGCTGCAATGTGCAGCTTGGAAGTATTTCCTCCAAACTATTTCAAACATGCACCGGATATCGACAAGGGGATGATGATAGCGCGACTTCTTCAATCTTGTACTGGAGCAGATAGTGCGCAGGGCAAGTGTCAACACGGAAGGCACTATCTTCAACAGGTCCGTTCAGATGCCGAGGTATGCGGACGATTGACATCATCGGTCACTCCCAGAGTGCCGTGATAGAAGCGTTCACGGCGATTCAAGAACAGGCGAAATCCGGTGACCTTGAAGTAAATGAGGACAATCTACAAGATATCAACAAAAAATCAAGCATCTGTCCACCGCCTAGGACAAAACGTCACCCACCTCGGAGTAAACATGAACTCCACGAATGATCCGGTGAAGAATTACCCTAGGAAACAACTGCTACTTCGGCTTGGCAAAACAATTGGATTCAAAATTCTTAACTCGAAGGACAAAATGTGTGCTCTACAAAGCCGTTATCCTGCCAGTTCTGTTTTATGGCGCCGAATGTTGGACGATAAGCAAGAAGGTAGAGCTGATACTGGGTTCCTACGAAAGAAAAACACTTCTGCGGATATTTGGTCCTGTGTGCGAGGAGGGCGAATAGAGAAGAAGATACAACCGCGAAGTCTATGAGCTGTACCAAGATGTGGATGTAGTCCAAAAAGCCAAAAAACGTCGATTACATTGGCTCGGCCACATCGAGCGAATGCACAATAATGCTCCAGCTAAGTGGATCTTCGAATCCCAGCCCCCAGGTTCAAGAAGAGAAGGAAGACCGAACATCCGTTTCAAAGACCAAGTCATCGGGGATGCCAGAGTCCTTGGTTTGGATAACTGGAAGCAGCGTGCCCGGGATCGTAGAGGATGGAAGGCTGCAGTTTCTTAGGAAGAGACTCTACGCGGATAGGTAGCTAGTTAAGTGAGTAAGTAAATAAGTCCTGCTCTATGGCGAAGAAGCATGGACTTTATCAAAAATGGATGAGGGTGCTCGTGGCTGCTTCGAGAGGAAAATTCGTCTGCGATGACGGTGAGTGGAGGAGAAGATAAAACGACGAACTGTATTGACTGTACAGCGACATCGACCTAGCCAGAAGAGTGAAGATCAAATCACTGAGATGGCTGGGTCATTAAGACCAGTGCTCCGGTCTGAAAAATATCGAGCTAACTGGGGACGCTTGTTGATTGAGGCCGAGGTCCGCTCCTTACCTTAGCGGCGCCTGAAGCAAAGTAAGTTAGATGAATCTAAATAACGTTTGACAGAAATCTCTGGCCTATTCAATAAGTAACTTCTAAAAGAGAATCAGACTGAAAATTAACCTACCTATCTACTAAGTAATCCATTCTATAGCCTATGTCGTTCTCCGAGGCCCAGTCTATCTTTAAACAAAAATTCATCAAAATTTGTTCAGTAGCTTAGGCTCGAAAAGATAACAGACAGACAGAGTTACTTTCGCATTTATAATACTATAAGATATGGATTATTGATTAGAGATTATTCGTTGTATGAAAAACCAAATACAGACAGTTTTATTCCACACTAAACACTTCAAAAGTATTATACTTTCTTGCCAATGTATATCTGTTTAACAAGTGATCTTGTGGCACGATTAGCTTTTTCTACCAGCCATCGTATCAACATTGCAATCAAATTTAACACACCGATTATAAATTTATAAATGTCTCTGCCAGACGAGCGATAAAGAACTGATAAAAAATGTTTGACAAAAATCAGCACCTTCAGCGACACCGCGTCATGATCATAACACCCATAGTCGCTAAGCAAACTATGGGTGTGAGTAATCAAAAGAGTCTCACGAGCCAATTCACAACAGACTGCCTCATGGTGTCATCTTCGTGTGAACAGAATCCAAATACTAAGTGTTTGTCGGATGTGTTAACCTTTAGTCGCTAACGCAAATACTCGTATTTACATACAGATACTTCTTATCGCTCGAAACATTCGCATTCGATCTTGCTGTTATCATCTGCTCGTACCCGATGCCGCTGATACAAACGTGTATATTACTTAACTTCTATGGGCATTTAGTCGTAGTTAGTTACTCCAACTAAATCTGAATTGTAAAGCATATCTGGAGATCGACGCTGTAAGGCCCATGCTGCCAAATCAACAAGTCCACAGTGTCAAAGTAAAGTGAGCAAACGGTTCCGGACCAATGTCTATAGAGTAAGAGAGCCAATGGTTTAGAACACCAGCGTCATCGAGGTGTTAACATCGGCCAAAATATTTTGTGTTTGCGGGACAGTGTTTGTTTAATTAATTTGTTGGATTTGAAATTATTAGCACCGCCAAATGAATTCTTTTATTCGATGGCAAATAGCGAACGCTGAGTGCGGGATTTTGTTAATTTTTTGTTCTTAAGTTGGAAACAGTTTTTTTTTGTCAAGTTCCTCTGCAATTCCAGATACGAGTCAAAGAAAAACTTATGCAAACAGGTTTGTTATCGAATTTTATTTGCCCAGACTCGGTCGGTGGACAAAATAAAGGGTCGACGGTGCCACTAGTAATAAAATCGCAGTGATATCAGATATTTCACTTTTATTTTTACCAAATTTTCCATGTGAAGTGATAAGATATAATTTAAATTTTAATAACCAAATTTTTGAAATAGATTTAAAAAAAAAAACCCAACCGTGAGTTCTAAATTTTGAAAAGATTATTCGTCTTTTGATGATTTTGAGATATTTTGTTCTACATTCAACAAAAGTTTAAAAATAAACACGTGACTGCCACATGTTAATAAAAAAAAATGCTATTTATAGTTTTTAGTGAAAATCACAATGACCTTGTCCATGATGTTTTGTTTATTTGATTTTTGCTATTTTTTCCTCAATTTGTAGGCATTTGAAAATTCTTGCCTTTTGGGAATATTTTGCAATTTACTCGTATTTGTCGTTTGATTCTTTCGGGCTTATCAAATTTTCGAACACTTTTCTACAGGTCGCGCAATAAAAATCAGATGTCAATGGTTAAAAATGTTTCTGAATAAAACAATGAAGCAATTAAGTGGCCTTTTTTAAGACGGTGTTAAGACCAAAGATCTTTATTTATTTTTAAGTGTTTGAGAAAAAATTACAGGCATATGCTTTCCCATGCTGTTCCTGACGAAATGCATCCTGTCGATCTAATTTTCGACAACTTTCTTAAGCACTTACAGCAGTATCCTACTAATGGCTCGTTATACTTCTAAGGTGCCGCTATAGTTCGGTGTTAAATCTTCTCCTGCAAGCCCTGTCAACATAAACGGGACTGAGTATTTTATGAAGAACTTGACTCCCCAAAGGACTAACAATATCGTCTGACGCTTTTGATTTGGTCCGTGTCTCAGCACTTTAAAAATTAGGACTGGAATGATTAAGGCCTTTATAGAGTTTCCTTTCGTTTTTCGAGATGAGGCATTACTACTCAATGGCCCTCTTAGCCCGAAGAAAGATCAATCGCCAAGAGCAGTTATTCATCTGATCTGAGCTGACGAATAGTAGAAGAAGGTAGACAAATTCTCTTACGACCTAATTATAGGTCTTGACTGTGATATCCTGTCAAATTCGTCGATATTGCATGACAGTACCTATACAAACCTACGGCAAAACTCATTTTGGCATTCGATATCATCGATGTACATTAGGAGTTGCCAAACTTTCGAAAGACTGTACCTCCAGTGTTCACTTCTAAGTTCTGCGTAATTCTTTCAAGTAGGATGATATGAAGTCACATGACAGCAGTTCACCTTGCCTAAAACCTTTTTGACACAATAAGTGTCGGTTAAGTCGTTATCGACTTTGACGGAGCAAGAAGCTTTCTCATTCGTCATTCTGCACAAGCGGACGAGATTGGTAGGGATGCAAAGACCAGACATTGCTCTAAATAGCTTGGTTCTATAGATGCTGTAACATGCAGCCTTAAAATCGATAAATAGGTGGTCTGTATCGATCTGAAGCTCATGAGTTTTCTCCAAGATCTGCCGAAGTGTAAATATTTAGTCGATGGCAGACTTTCCTGGCCTGAAGTCACACTGATATGGGCCAGTCAGGATGCTGACGAAGGGCATCAGGCGTTCGTTATACGATGTTAGGAAGACTGATGCCTCTCTAGTTGGCGCAGTTCTGAGGGTCGCCTTATTTGAGGATCATACAAACAATGCTGTGGTTTCATTCATCGGGCATACTTTCGACCGACCATATTCAACAGATGAGTTGGTGTATGCTTCTTATCAAGTCATCACCAGCCGCTTTGAAGAGCTCGGCGGTCAGGGCGTCTAGTCCAGCAGCCTTGTTGGACTTAAGCTTAGATATGGATGTTTTCACTTAATGATGAAATTGTAGGTCCTACGTCGCCAAGGTTGAAAGGTTTTATTCTGCTTGATAGCGGTAGTTGGTTCGTCAGCGCCGTTATCCTGTCTACAAAAATGTTCTTTCCAAATCCACAGCATCGACGATGTTCCCCTGTTTGTCTCTACAGACTTCGGTTGGAGGTTTGTATCCGTGGAAGGTTTCTTTATCTTTGCTAAAACTTTCGGATTTAATTTCTGGACTAGCATCTCTCAATTTCGTCGACGCGCTTCTCATGTTCTTTTTTTTCCTCCCGAGAAGCCGGTCTTGTCTCACCATTTCTGCTCATAGAGCTCGTGAGCAGTTCTAGTCCTCCTATGTAGCGCCGTTTTCTATGCATCTTCCTTAGCTGCATGTGCTTGTCGGCATTCGTCATCAAACCAGGGGTTTCGTTGTGGTGACCGAGTGAAACCCAGTACATCAGTAGCGGCGTCTCTGATAGCTCTTTGGGAGTGTTTCCACTGGTTTTTAATGCTTGATGCTGGCGGCAAGGGACCTCGTAATAGAATAAGAGAGACTCTATGGGAAATGGATTTGGAGATCTCTTGCTATTGTAGCCCTGTGAAGTTGGAATTCCTCACAGTATTAGCTCCCCAGGTCTCCTTGTGAATATTGGAATGTGAGAACCGCATTTTAGCTACGACAATGTTTCGCTCCGCCGCAAAGTTTATTAGCCTGCATCCGTAATCGGAGGTTGTGCCGTGCAGGTTATATCTTACGACAGTACTACCAAAGATGCGCCGAGGACAAATTTATATATATGTATATAGCTAAAGCATTTCCCGAATGTCTTATTCATTATCTCATAGAAGGCATCTTTGGTGTCGTCATCTTTCTCCTTTGTGGGGGCGTGCGCGCATATCAGGCTAGTGTTGGCGAATTTAGCCTTGATGCGGATTGCAACGAGGCGCTCGTTCACATGTCGGAATCTCAAGACTTCTTGCCTAAGTCTGCCTCCAACAGCAAATCCGCATCCAAATAGCAGCTGGTATTGCCGTCGATAACGATCGCCGTAGTAAATGTCGCAGTTTTTCATACTCTTTAGGGCCTCTACTAGTTGTTCGACTGCACATGGCGCTTTAGGTGACATAACATTCCATGTGGGTATCCAAAGTTTTTATACATTGCACTGTATTCAAAGGCGATGACTTTTTGAGCGGGACGGCAAAATGAAGGCAATAAGTGTCTCTAAAGAAGTTATCGAACGATGTGTTCCTATTGTTTACTTCGTATGGTATGCACGATTCATCAATCACTTTTTGTTCTAGTTTTTATCTTCTCGGATATAGACCAACTTTTCAACAATAGTCCAAAATTTGCCCTGGAAACATGCAGTTCTTTCAAGTTCTAACTGACGATGTACGAGAATTCTTCAAATGTATCCTTAAGCCTTTTGGTACTTTTAGTCGTGGGACTAACGATTCAAGTGCGGTTTCAGGTGCCAAAATGACGTAATCAAACGAGCGTTTTATGTGACACTTCTAGAAAGTAGAACACCTGACAAAATCGTCTTATCCTTTCCTATTAGCTGCGTCGTATTTTTGTGAATTTCGCGGTCTAATTCATCTTACAAAACTGTTTTCTTCATTAATTCTTACTTCACTATAATTGTTATCTCGTTATCAGTGTCAGCAATATTGTCCGCTCAAGAGGGCAATATTGTCACCAAATGATTCAAATTATGATGGTCTAGAGGATGTTTTCTTATTGTTTGGTTCCTTACAAATATTTGTTCACTCCTAGACTCTATTCTATTTTTAGAATACCCTGTTAGGTTCTCCACGTAGTGTCAAACAAAAAGTTAAGAACTTAATATCTCTAACCAGCCACACCATCTTTAGCACTTGCTTATATAGTATATAAGAAGGCGATGCGCTGTTATGCGATTTCTTTTACATCAAAGAAAGAAGTGCAAATATCACAAGCAAACACAACAGGCTCAAATTCCGTCCTATTACTCCCACACACCGATGATGTTGACGTGCAGCTGCATGTTAATGGCAGTTTCGCGAGTATTGAAATTGAAGCTGCTGCTTCTTTGGGCTAAGAAGTCAATTGCCTAGCAAAGCCCCCTTTTAAAGCGACCCAATATAACATCTAAATAAACTAATTTTTTCTTCATGGCGCAGAGGCATGGATTTTATTAAAAAATAGCTACCCGCACCGGCTTCGCACGGGTGTAATTTAAAAAACAGAAGACGTGAGGAATGTGAAGTACTGCCTTCGATTATAGAATTTCTTTATAAACAATGTTTGTAGATGAATTTTGGTTACACAATAAGAACAGATTTTATTTGGAAGTGGCCCGCGCAAGAGCTACGTATAGCTGTTCATGGGAAAAGCACTCAACGCTTAGGTCTAGGCCCGCAACGTTGAATATATGACTTTGTGATTTGTTAATTGCAATTGAAAATGAAAATTGTTTTTGGACACTGCAATCTTCTGAATTGGAATGGAAGATCCATTGGTACTCGTATCAGTGGAATCCGGGGAATAAGCACGGTTTTTTTCAGTTCCAAATCCGGTCCAGAATTTTGCACTCTTTAGTAAAAGTTTTTAGGCGTTTAACCTGGAGACGTGTACTATTGCACAATTTGGGTGGGTTAAGGTTTTACAATAAGATAACAGAAAATCCTTCCTTTAAGACCAATTTATGTGGGGGCAATCCAGAAGGCTCCAAACAATCGAGAAATTCTGTTAGGAAATGTAAAACCTCTTCCTGTTCCAGCACGGTGTCTACAGAGTAGACAGTGTTTGCGCCTGTGTATTAATTTTTAGAGATAACCAAGTTGTTCATTTTACGTACTCGATCGTTAGTAGGTGAGAAAATCGCTCTCTCCTTGAGCCAAGTTATAGTCTTAGAACTTAAACTATTAATTCTAGATAAACATTATTGACTAATTCTTGAGGATCATTTACTAAAAAGCAAAGGTTTTGATTATCTAGATTAGCTCTGCCGTTGTTTTATGACATCTGTCCATTTTATTTTCGAGTAACAACTCCGAAAAGTACCGGTTTTCGTATGCTGACAACGACACTCTCATATTTGAGTTCTAATTTATTCACACACGGCCAGGGAAAAGATCTTTTCAATGAAGCATTGATTTCATCAGCACGTACCACTGGTAAGATTTTCCAAGTAGCAATTGTTAGCGAAAGTGTGAATGTTGCATGAGCGGTTCGGCCTCCTTTCAAAAGTGTAGCTGCAATTCCGGATGATGCTACAGCTAATGCAAGGAGCAAGTTGATAAGAAATGTTTTTCCTGTGCCTCCAGGAGCATCAATTGTCAATTGATGTTAATAAGGCATCGTATAATTTTTTTTATCTATTGGGTATATAACTTAATTCGTGCGGTTTTTTTTTTCAAAATTTGAACGTTTATTTAAGAAAAACATGTACAATAGTATTATTCAAAGTATTGCCCATCTGAAGCTATAACTTTTTCCCATCTTTCTGGCAATTTGTGGATGCCATCCCAAACGAGCTGCGCCGGCTTGGCAGCCAAGAATGAATCAAGCCAATTTTTGATATTCTGCTCTGATGTGAACCGTATTTCAGTGAGGGCGTTCTGCATCGACCGGAAAAAATGGTAGTCAGAAGGGGCAAGGTCTGGGCTATAAGTCGCGTGGGGTAAGACTTCCCATCCACTGTTTTCCAAATAGTTCTTAACCGGAATAGAAACGTGGGGCCGAGCGTTGTCATGATGGAAAATTATTGCCTCGTGTCTGGTCGCATATTCCGGACGTTTTTCGGCTACTGCTCTCTTCAAACGGATTAATTGTATTCGGTAGCGTTGTCCATTGATGGTTTCACCCGGTTTTAGCAGCTCATAATACAGCACACCCATCTGATCCCACCAAATACAGAGCATTACCTTCCCGCCATGGATATTCGGCTTTGCCGTTGATTTGGCTGGTTGGCCGGGTTTCACAAATGATTTCTTGCACTTGGGGTTGTTGTAATGGACCCATTTTTCATCACCAGTAACAATCCGATGCAAAAATGACTTCCTTTTGTGGCGTTCCAGCAGCATTTCGGACATGCAAAACCGCCTTTCGACGAACCCAATTTCCTTGCTTTTGAATATATCCAGCTGCTTTTAAACGTTTTGAAATGGCTGCTTGAGTGACACCCAAAGATTCTGCGAGCTCTTCTTGTGTTTGGCAATAATCTTGATAGAGTAATGCTTCCAGTTCTTCATCTTCAAACTTTTTTGGCTGCCCAGGACGTTCATCGTCTTCCAAGCCAAAATCACCATTTTCCAACGCATGTTCCAATGGAATAATACAAGTTACGCCATCTCTTAGCAAACCGCACGAATTAAGTTATATACCCAATATGTATGTTCATGTGATGTTCATCTTGAGCTACAATTTGTTTAAACAGTTTAAATTGATTGTAGGAAATTTCTCTTGCGTATATTTGTAGGCATCAGCAGTCCCAAATATGAAATGGATTAATCCTAAAGATCTTCCACTACCTTATACAACGCTTCATCGAAAATATTTTGATCATATTGGACATAATCTGACATTACCTCTCGCCGTCGTCGATTCAGTATATCTTCGGCCATATTTTGCTCATACTTGTTCCAGATAGATACAATATAGGTCACTTGACAAAACGCTGTAATAATGGAAAACAAATACCTTAATCACCTCGATGAACTGCAAATAGTAGCTTTCGTTAATGTGTTGTCCAATTAAGAGTCGTTTTCCAAGAGATCCATTGCTTTGCATACTACTTTATAGGTATTATTGGTTACTCCTTGTATGATGGGCCCTTTACAATGTGAAGTAGCATACTCAAGTGAAAATTTTCACTGTTTTTGGAATGAACTACATAGACCATCCCAAGAGCATCAGTTTTTTTTTTAAACTCCAGGGAAACCTTCAACTGGAGTCCCTTGTTTCCTCAGTTGAAAGGTTTTGATCCGGCCTAATTTTGTTCATTAACCATACCGGCAGATGGACATATGGCAACCCACGGCTCTCCCACTGAACAGTGTACAAGTGGCAACGTTGTACAATGAGATAGAAATAGTCTAGTGTGCGCTGGTTCATTTACCCCAACTGACCCTACTGTAAGGCCCCTACACATGTGCCAATTCCAGACACGAGTTTTGTAAATTAGACACTAAAAACTGGGTCATCATGTCACAATAACGAACACCATTAATTGTTACTGCCTGACAAGCCGCATTTTGGAAGACGAATGGTCCGATAATGCCTCCAGCCCAAAATCCGTACCAAACAGTCACGCGTTGTGGATGCATTTGTTTCTCAACAATTACTTGTGGGTTTTCTGAACCCCAAATGCGACAATTTTGACGACTAATAATAATTATATAAGAAAGAAAAAAAATTTTTATTTTTTCGTAAACATGGATATGCCCGCACTCCACGCATTGGTGGGCTGTTGATTGCAATGACCCTATGCATGTCTGTGATTTATGTTAATCTCAAATAATCACATTTTTCCTTTACTTCCGCTATAAGAATCAGAGAATATTGATTGATACATCAATCTCTTCACCAGGAAATGTACTAATCGAAAAATAAAGTCATATCCCAACTTGTTTAGCCATTTTGTAGTAATATGTGTGCAAAGCATAAAAAATACGTTTTTTCAATTAAAAAATCATATAAAATGAGTTTAATAACGGACTAAAAACCTTCTTCTTATCCTTTTATTAACCCTTTCCTCGTTATACGAACTTATGCGTAACGAGTTTCCCATTTTTACTGCATCGCTGCTGCTCCGCTTATGGGGTTGGCTTATGTCACAGACCGCAGAACGCGTTTACATAATGCTCGGTCCTGGATGGCTTCAGTGGTAAGCCCCAGGCGTTGTTGCGCATTTGCCATCAGAGAAATCCAGGAATTCTTTTTCCGACCTCGTTCTCTTACAGTTGGAGTGACCGTAGTTGATAGTGCATTTTTAACCGGATTTTCCGCAGATCTTCTTTGAACGTGGCAATACCAGCTTATTCTATTCGCCTCAAGCTGTTCGGTTACCGAATTCTTTATATGTAGACTTCCTCTTATATGCGCAGACCTAATGCAATCGCGTTTAGTAACTCCACTAGACATCCTTAACATTTTCATTTCCGCTGCCGTCATTTTGTTTTTAAACGCTTCGTATATTGTCCAGCACTGTGAACCGTATATAAGAGCTGGTCTAACAACCGTGGTGTAGAGTTTCCCCTTTAATTTAAGTGGAAATTTTCGGTCGCAAAAGATTCCCGAATTTTCCCGCCATTTCATCCACCCCACACTCACTCTGTGGTTTACGTCGTCGTCACATTTCGCTTCCATGTTAACGATTGATCCTTAGTACTCGTACTTACAGATAGTGCTTTTCGGAGGAACTATTCCGTCTAACATTATATCCGGAACAGGTCGCAACGGATGCGCAAATGGGCACGTCAAATGCTCCGTCTTTGAACGACTTATTTTAAACCCGTTTCTGTCTAGCGCATTTCTCCATGAATCTAAGGCGTTCTGTAAATCTTCGCTTAACTGCGTCGTCAGCGAAGAGAATTGGGGTTACATTTGCTTCGCGCATGCAGTCTTTTAAAAGATAGTCGAATACTACGTTAAAGAGGAAAGGGCTAAGTACGCTTCCTTGATGCACTCCGACATTAACTGGAAATTCTCTCGTTACTCCGACAGAGCTTATAACCGCAGTTTTCACGTTTCCGTACATGTCTTGTATTATTCTAACATACGTTTCCGGTATCGGAATCGATAAATACCATGTGCAAATCCTTAGACGAATCTCGGTGCTTTTCCATTATTATTCGTAGGCTTTGGATAGCGTCCACCGTCGATCTTCCTTCAACAAATCCACACTGGCTATTATCGAGTTTTATTATTTGCCGAAGACGTTCGTTTAAGACTCTTTCGACCATTTTCATTCTGTGTGACATAAGCTTGATTGAACGTTGGTTGTTGCATTCTCGAGTGTCGCCTTTTCCTTTGTATAATGGAACCAAGAAGCTACTTCTCCATTGATTCGGCATAGGTTGTCCACATTTTAATTTATTTAAAAGTTTCGATAACCATTCGCTGCCGATTCCCTCCATCTTCGACCAAAACTCCGATGGAATGCTGTCTGGTCTCGCCGCTTTCCCCCGCTTAATATTTCCGATTGCTATACTTATTTCTTCGATTGAAAAGTCCGAAACTTCTTCCTCGAATAGACCAGCTGTCGGCACGATATCACGTGGAAACTGTTTGTTAAGCAACTTCTTGCAGTATTCAAGCCACCGGTCATAAACTTCCTGCATTTTTTATGTATTTCGGCGAGGTTATTTCCATCGAATTTTTTCACCTCTGAGCAGCGAGCTTAAAAATATTTGGCACTTTAGTATTGTACGACGTGTGAACTTCTTGTAAAGCTTGTCTTCTATCTACTGATCGTGAGGATATTTTTTTTCTTTGCGATCTTTTTAAGACGCTCGTATTCAAGAGCTAGTCGACCTTGTTCGATATCGTCGCTCCGATCGCATTTTGTCCACGCTTGGAACGCACTCTTCTTGTCGGCCACAGCTCGTTTGGTTTCGTCATTCCACCACCATGTTTCTTTGCCGACGTAATGGTATTTCGATATAGTCCCCAAAAGGGACTTTGCGAGTGTTATGCATTCCTCGTGCATGCTGTTCCACATTCCTTGCGGGCTAAGTGAGTCTGCGATACCGTTTATATTGTGAAGTACTTCTTTAGCCAGTGCGATAAATCTTGCGCTTCGTTCCTTCGATAGATTATACCACCGGATTTTTGGCTTTCCAAACGATGCCCGTGTTTTCGGTGGTTCCGCTGTGAAAAATTCTGTAATGAGCAGACGGTGTTGGCTTACTAGCAATTCTCCAAGTATTACTTTACAGTCCTTAACACGGTTTCTCATCGACATTTTGCATAGGTGATCTATTTGCGTTTCGTGGCCTCCGCTGCTATAGGTGATAAGATGTCGTTGATGTTTAATAAACATTGTATTTAAGACGGTTAAGCCGTAAGCCCTACACGCTACAAGGATGTCTTCGCCAGCTGAATTTCTGGTTCCAAAGCCTTTACCGACGTGGCAGTCCTCATAATCAACATTTGTTTCTCCGACGTGGCCATTTAAATCTCCGCCTACGAAGAGCATCTCATCGATAGGTATATTTCTAAGCAAATTACCGAACTCTGACCAAAATTTATCTTTTTCCTATAGGTCACATCCATTTGTGGAGCGTACGCGCTAACAATGTTTCACGTTTCATTGTGTATGACGAGTTTAACACTCATCAAGCGGTCGCTTATTTTCAAGATACCAACGATGTTGTTTAGAAGATCCGCTGCAACAACGATTCCAACACCGTTTCGTCCATTGACCGTTCCATGGTAGAACATCTTAAATGCCTTAGTTTTGTAAATCTAGAAAACGCGCTTTATTTCCTGTATAACACCACCTCGTTTCCTGTACGCACAGGATTTGTAGAGTTCTGCGACGCATAATCGCTTCCAGTTCTAAACTTTTTGAGGTCATCGATCCGACGTTGCAACTTGCAAACCGAAGTTAAGGAAAATATTTTGGAAACTTCATTTTGCCCGCCCCCGGAATCCGTCGGGCTCTGACACAAGCATTTAGTGCTTGCTCTGGGATCACCCGAGTGCGTTGCAATCGTGGTGCTCAGCGGGGTAGTGCTATTAATTGCGATCATTTCCATGAAGTGTATCTAAAATTTGAGTG
The DNA here is from genome assembly GCA_928272305.1 of Volucella inflata. NCBI lineage: Eukaryota > Metazoa > Arthropoda > Insecta > Diptera > Syrphidae > Volucella > Volucella inflata. Next base: position 142,646,058 of record OV743716.1, on the reverse strand, counting down.
GTTTGACACTTGTATGCTCATTTCGAATTGATTGACTGTTCTTTTACCCCACCGGTAGTCTCCAGACGTGGGAACCCACTGATTGCATACAAAGTTGTGGGAAAGTTTTAAGGTGTTAAAGTGTCACAGGCTCATTTTTGGTGTCATAGTTGCCTGTATATGATTGGTGTCCCATTTAGTCGCCTCTTACGACAAGCTGGGACGCACTGCGGCACTATTCTTTATCTGATGCCACACGGAAGAATAACGGACTAAAAACTATCCTATGTAATATGTAATACCACTACCCACAACAAATCCATTGATATATATATTGTTGAGGTATCGTTACGTACCTACTCCCTACTCGCGGACAAATAGGAAAATGTGTTCTCTTTTATAGATGTAGTGAAGAGAAGAAGAAGAGATGAGGGTGGTCTTGACTGCTTGAGAGGAAAATTATTCGGTCGACTTTCGGTCACATCTCTCGACTTTGCCAGAAAAGTGAAGGTTCAACGATTTAATTGGCTGGGTCATCTAGAGTGGATGGACACCAACGCTTCGGTCTGAAGAGTCTTCGAATCCACCCTCGAGGGATTGCGCAGTAGAGGAAGACTTTGACTTGGTGGCGCACGCAGATGGTAGGGGACCTCAGCCAACTTAGCGTGCGAGATTGGAGGCAGCTAGCAAAAGATCGAGCTGGCTGGAGACGTTTGTTGAGTGACCTCGTTCCACCCTGGACTGTAGCGCCACCTAAAGTAAGTAAGAGCAAACACCAATGGATTTTCTTCAACAACAACAACACTGTGGCGCTGGCAGCCCGGTATGGGCCATGGCCTAGCTTCTTGACACTCATTTGTGTTGCTCATGTTTTCATTTTTGTCACATCTGAGCGGGGCCTACGGTTTGTCGCCGAGTCCGAACGGCACTCCTTAGAAGCTTTTTCGTAGGCACTTTTTTTACTTTCGGGAATTTGCCATTGCCCGCCGAAAGGGTGATGGCGATTTGAAAAATTGTTGGTGGAATCGAACCCAGACTCTCTGCGTGATAGTCCAATGAGCTAACTATCGCCCCATCGCCATCGCCATAGCTTTTCTTCAGCTATTTTTAATTTACCGGGCTTACGCTTTCCCCCACTTACCAGTTGTTAGTGCTCATTTTAGGGCTTTAAAAATTTTGTTCGTCGATTTAAGCTGGGGTAAGAAAATTCACGACCATCATATGGATTTTTCAGACGATGCTCCAAAGAATTTTGCAATCCGTTCTTTAACTAGGTCCCTTTGTATTACCTTGCTCCGACCGCTATTTTATTATTATAGCAGCCGAGTGTGGTCCCATTTTCAACGAATCCATATATTTCAAATCGAATTCTTCGATTTGGGATGGCTCTTTTATTTAACCTGCCTATCGAGATCACTTCAAGCTTCTTACCTTGGATAACCTCGCAAATCGACTTAGCTCAATTCATTGAAACTCCGAAAGTAAATGTATGGTTCAAAACGAGTCCACTCTTGAATTGTCTTCTATATCCTTTCCAGAACATAGCCATAATTTAGATGGTTCGTTTTTTGTGGGTTTAATTTTAAAGGTAACAGCAAGGGTGGTATACTCGTATCTGGTAACGCGATTGTTTACTGGGGAAATTGATACCGAGTAGAGCAGTGTCAATGTATTAGGGTATATGAGGGCTGTCGTCTTCCAATATAAGTGTGTTATGAATCGTTCTAGAGCAGAGTTCCGAATTTGTCGCAATTACACATTACAGTGCTTTCAGCAGAAATATTCTTTTGCCAATAAAGTTGTCTCTGAAGAGAGCTAAGAACGGGAGACAACAAGCACTCATTTCAACCAAACCAGAAGACAGCATCAATCCCAATAAATTCTGTCATTTCAATTGTTTTGATGACAAAATATTAGCTAAAAATATTTTCAGAATGTTTTCGTACCCCCCAGCTGCCTTGAACTCACTTAATTTCACTTTCAAGGCTCACGAACTACTCGTAAATTAAAAAAAAAAAATCCAAAACCTGAAATGGTGCCATTACTCGTATTTTACCATGACAAAAATGTAACTAAATAAAAATTGCACGTGACTCGCCAGATTTTTCGTCCACTTGTCGTTCAATCATGATTGTTTTTGCAAGTTGACCATGTTGACCAAGTTGGCGTTAAATTTCAGTGATGAAATTCTCTACCCACTGTGCGATTTAAATGCGATGAGCTCTCGTGAGTAGATACGACTACAAGTATAGCAGAACAATTATTTTAGCAAATATTTGTTCGTCAACGCGTTAATCAAATTTCTGTTGAATGTCATCCATCATTTATCACCTAAATAATTGACAGCTAACGAAGGCACACATCATCAACATCCCCAACCCACAACTGCTTGCCTTTCAGGCTTTAGTAGCGTATAGCTTCCTATAGGATTTGCCAGTCAAGACGAAGTGTTTTTCGCAGCAGCATTTCTCAGTGTAAAGGTGTGCACTTAGTATCTAATTTTTGCTTCAAGGACACTTATATCTATCTATCTGTGAACCCGCAGACCCCACCTTTTAGATGATATCTCAATTATTCGAGTGAAGAAAATTTCGTGTTCTCAAAGCTATTACAAAATACGGATACCAGTTGTTGTTGATCGTTAGTTTTGTCGTTTATTTTCTTATTTCAGAAAATAGCACCGGTGAGATGACGACATATAGCCCTCGAGACGCTCAGCAAAGGGAACGAAAGTCGGGCTTTCAATTAGATGGTGTAAGGTCGCCGTTCAAGGAGCACAATAATGAACATGCAACCGGCGTCGAAGAAGCCAACGGCACGGGAAGCAGTATAGGGGAATTCAAAGGAAAAATACACAACGATCCAAATGGCAAAACTACAAGCTCAGTGATGTCGACGACATTTATTCCAGCACCCCAAGAGAATCCTATTCCTGGCCATGAACCGGTGGAGGAGTACAAAGGACCAAGAATGTAAGTATGACGACAATTGCACAACGACCAACGATAGAGCCATGCCGTATGAATGCCATGCTCGAGATACCAGATAGTGTGAATCCAGTAGTTGTCTCTTGTGCAAGATGTTGATAAAGTGCTTGTACTCCGGGGGGTTAAATCCTTTGGAAAGTGTACCACCTTCTAAGATATACAATATCTTTGAAGAGAAATCCTTGCAATTCAACAGGGAGAAACTATTAAAGACATTGCCGCAAGGAATGTCGCAGCTCATTTTCATTTGGCTTTGTCCGGGACTCCGAGCACGGCATGCATCGGTAACTTCATTCAATTAAATTGTATCCTTAGTTTCGTCCTTTTTCTGCTTTTGTTTTGTATGGTTGTTGTTGCTGTTATTGCTGGTGTCGTCGTTTTTCATTGTATTATCCTTGTCTTGGGCTGGTGCTCTATTGGATAACGCGCGAATTGCAACAGTTGGAGGAACTTTGTCAGGGATTGGCCAATTAGTTCGCAGCACTTGGCTATATTAGTTATATCTCTGCTCCTCTGGATAATGGTATATGCTCATGCACCAAAGTATGCGGCGCCCGAAACAACAATTATGAGGATAGCATTCCTGTTTCTAGGAGCAGAAGCTTGTGGTATACTTGTGACGCATATTCATTTGCCTGACATGTTTGGGATGCTGTTTTTTGGTGTACTCTATGAGAACATGGGATGGGCTGATTTCAGCGGTTATGAAGATTTGGAAGTGTTTTTGAGGTAATTTTCGGCAATCCATAGATGAACGTATATCATCATTTATGAATTTCTTATTTGACATTTATAGGGAACTGGCTCTCATCAATATTATGCTGTTGGCTGGCTTTGGACTGGATGGACATGCTTTTAAAAAGTGTTGGGGCATTATTCTGAGACTTGTGTTGGCACCATCGATCGCCGAAGTTGGCATTATCTGCGTACTGTCGCATTATCTATTGGGAATGCCATGGTTCTGGGGGTTATTACTTGGGTAAGTTTGATACTGTTGAATACATTGAATCTTAACTGATACTTATGAGTAGACTGTAAAAAAAAAGTTAAGAACGTTTACTATGTCCAGTTAAATCCACAACAAGCAAGTGGAACTATCAGCTTGTTGTCTTTAATGACTGGCACGCGCTTTATGAGTTCTGCGATCCCTTAAGTTGGTTGCGCACAGCATGGGCGAAATCCAAGAAAGTTTTCCAAGTAACAGTCTGTCCTGATGATGAGCATATGTTGAGAAATATAACACTGCCAGCTGTACCACTCTTTGAGTGGTCAATAATTTTCGGGACATTTTCGGAAGAGACATTTTGGTTAAGTATTACGTTGATCATACTTGCCAAATGCTACCCTGTTAGTTCCCTTAATTTCGAAATTTGGATGTAATCATGATACCTCAGTAAGATCGCAGAAGCTGAGTCTGAAGCGCATTTAGTTCTTGGTTAAATCAATTCAAAAACCCTTTAATTACAGTTGTAAGAATTCGGCATGTCATTGGCAGCCTAAGATCTCCTGACTAGTGGATGGTGGACTTTTCAGGCCAAAATCCAGACTGGCAAGGAACAATCAGTTTGTTGCTTAAAGGTTTAGTTTTATAATACGACAAGGAATATCCAGATGGTCTTAATCCTTTGGGATCGAAAGTACAATGTTGAGGTCCCATTCGTTTGAGATAATTTCCACAAAGTCATCTTTCCCTCAGCATCTTGATCAACACCTGCTGAAATTTACTGTGGACATGCTTACTTTATCAAGATCGATTGGAAGAATTGTTGCCTACCATCGTCAAGGTTCCTGACACCGGAATATTTACTGTTATCGTGGTTTAATAGTTAAATGAAATGGTTTTTACCTAGCAGGTTTAATTATTCGTACTTGCAGGCATCCTTTTGTAACTAAATATCACGATCTTACGCTTCTCGTACTCATTTTTCATAATAATAAGAAAAAATCAATGATCGTCGTTTCTGCTTTCCGTTTCTCTTCAAGTCTTGGCTGGTATTTTGTCGTCTCACTACTTATTTTGCAGATGTGGTCGGGTAGAACCTAGTATAACACAGTCTCAATCTCTGAAGACTAATTGACACCTTCTCTTCTCCGTTCCGGTACAACATGTAAGCAGAGAAGGACTTTGTGCGAAGTTAAAGTACACCTGATCAATAAAACGCCTGGCGGCAGCAATATTTTTTTTTCGATGGCATAGAGGATATCCTTTGTACTCTTGCCTCGATCGCAGTATGATCAGTATGGTTTCCATGCTTTAGAACGATCTCAATATCTTGATGACTAATTGAGAAAAAACACAGAAGTTTATGATAAAAGCATATTTAGCCAAAGTTTTTCCACTTTTTTGGTCTGATCATTCACTCTGCCTCAGGTCTGATATGATTTCTAGATAGAACTAACTTTCAAACGATTCCTGCCAACTTAAAATTAGTTTACAAGTTAGAGTGGTTTGAGTGAAACAAATTTTGTTATTTTCAAAACTATGGGTAGAAGAGAATTTCGCGTTTGCTCACATGGGACCAAGAATAGCAAAAGTCGGTTGGGAAAGTTATGGTATACGTATTTTGGGACGTGCATGGTATTTTATTCATCGACAATCTTGAGAAATATTATACGAGTAATATCAATAGCGACTGTTATTTAGTATTATTGGACCAAAATACTTTACATGCAGAAGAAAACAAATGCACCGTGTCCCAAGTCGGTGAAGACGATAATTAAATTTAATGAACTACGCTTCAAATTGCTTCGCCACCCAGCGTACTCTCTACATCTGGCCCCCAGTGACAACTTACAGTCCGTTTGATAAGATCGTATACGGCAAAACTCGTTAACGAAAACCGGCTTAGAAGTGGCATTTGTATTAGCAGATAAAAAAATACTTCTGCTAAGATGCTTTGAATAAAAAAATTTAAAGATTGTTCAATTTTTGTCAGAGATGGAAGTATTTTAAAATGAGTGTCGCGTTTGCATCACGTTATGAAGCAGTATTCTCGTGGACGCATCCAAAAGGACCGAAAATGTCATACGGAGCAGCTGCTAAATACTCGTACATGAAAAAGTCAAAAGCATTTTTTAGCAAGTGGGTGCACCGTTATTCCCAAGTTAAAAATGTGGATGATTTGGCGGATCGTGGGACTACGCCAAAAACAACAAAAAAGCAGGACAAAATGATTCTACACGTGTTTGAAGAAAATCCTCTTCCATCGTTACGTGGTGGACAAGGGATTTTACGTAAAAGGGGTCTAAATATGTGTTGTGATACGATACGAAGACGTTTACTAGCCAATAATGTAAAATTTCGAAACACAATAAAGAAACCACTTCTGTCAAAAAAACACGTAGAAAAACGTCTCAGTTGGGCCAAGGAGATTTTGGACAGAGATTGGAACAACGTTATTTTTTCGGGTGAAGCTTATTTTTGGGCATTGTCTTCTACCACTCATACCTGGTGTACACAATCCTATAAATTAATCCGGCAAAGGTGCACGTTTGGGAATGCTTCTCAAAACAAGGATTTGGCAATTTGTTCTTGTTTACAAATAACTTAAACGCACCCAACATGGTCAAAATTTATAAGAAGGCTTTATTACCATCTGCCCAAAGGTGGTTTAAAAGAAGGAATGAGAATTGGTTACTACCAGAAGATAATGACCCGAAACATCGCAGTCGTTTGTGCAGTGCGTGGAAACAAGAAAATGACGTCGATGTTTTAGATTGGCCATCGCAGTCACCGGATGCAAATCCCATTGAAAATGTTTGGGCATTCATGAAGCTAAGGCTCCAAGGAAAGAAGATCTCGACGGTCAAACAATTATCACGAAAAATACGAGTTCTATGGAGATCTTTGTCTCAAGATTATGCTGTAAGATTAGTAGAAAGCATGCCTCGAAGGCTCCAAGCAATTATTGATAATGGAGGAAAGTGGACAACATATTAATTGAAAATCATTCAAGTAAACAAACAAAATAAACCAGTACAATTGATTTTTTTTATTATTATAAGTTCTTCTTTAATTTTTGTCGTTTACGATGTTATTAAACAGACTGTATGTACTTTTGGCAAACTTTACAAAGATGCTGCAGGTAGAGAAATTTGACTCAAATGAAGAATCGATTGCCGAATTTTAGGCCGTTTTTGAAAGCAACGACAAATCGTTCTTCAAAAGAGGCATCGAAAAGTTAGAGGAGCGTTAGAATTAATGTATCACTCTTGAAGTAAAAGTGTGTTGATTAGTAAAGACGAATTTCAATAAAAAAAAAGAAGTTTTTCTTAGTTAAACCGGAGATGTATTGAGTAATAGGTTAAATACAAATCAGCGACGCATGTTTCTTAATTATTCATCCTCATTCAGTCAGTTAAACTCACTTGAAGTCCTTGATAGCGTTTCGACCTGCTTTGTTTAATTTTTGGGTCTCCTTAAGGTGTTCGACTGTTTTCATGCCAAAGTATGGACTGTATATCAACTGTTTTACTAGCTATCAAGTCGTGATGTCATAGTCCCCTGCAGCCCCGTTTTTCACTTAAGTGATACCTGCGTGGAATAGAAATGGGTAAAGAATGCAATCTTCTCGCAATACACTGCGATATTAACTAACATCATAGGGTGCCTTTATAAAAGTGTTTGGCAGAAATTAATTCTAATTAATTTTCTTTAATTGTACAATTAACAATTAAATTAATTATTAATTGTGGTTTGGGAAATTAAACGATTTAATTGTTAATTGTTAACAGTAATTAAAATTGACAATTAAAAGCAAAAAAATAGTAAAATCATATATTACTTTCTCTCAATTCCATTATATTTCCCGTTGTATTAATTGCATATAATTTGATACAACTATTCTTTTTTAAATTAATTGATTAGTTGCATTTATTATTAATTGAGTAGGGACATCAGTCTGTGCTTTAAAAATACGACTAGACTTTCTAGTTTACCGATTCTCAGAATGGCTTACCACAAAGTAAATCGATCAAGGCTTTCAAAATCGAAGAACAGCACATGTATAGGAAATCTATACGTGATACATTGTTTAATGATGAATAGCTGGTCGATAGCGAAGAATCGAGCTTGGAAACTCCCCTGCTCTTAGTCAGGCCACTGAAAAACGCAAATGCCTCTTCCCTCGCCACATTCTGTTGGGGTTCCGTTCTAGGACTGCATAATAACAATTTTTCCGTTTCAATCTGCAGGAAAAGGTTTCATTATTCGTCGGTGTGCCATGGAACTGATCGGTGCTTGAAATAATTCCAGCATTATCGTCGATGTTATTTATGTGGCCAGATCTGCAAATTGCTGGTATTTATTGCCGCAGGAAGCATATTTAATCTTTGGAGCATGGTGGTAAAGCATTCCTTCAAAGTGTTCCTGCTTCTTCATCTGAAGTGAGAAGATTTCCGTGTTGTTCTCTTACTAAATATAGTTTTAAATCAAACTTTCAGCACAAGTGAGTTCTTTAGTCCCGCACCATTTTTCTGCTTTTTCATCCTTAGTGGCTAGTGGAAGATCAAGTTACGCTTGTTCCGTAAACCTGAAAATTTCGTCCAGCACACAGCAATAATCTCATGACGAGACGACTTGGACGACGTATAATTTTGAAGAGTTCTAGACGTGTTCTTAATGCGTCCCCGGAGAGTACTAATCCAAAAGAATGTGGCACATTTTTCATGTATAAGGTGATTTTTGTGATTTGGTTTTTTAGTGTTTTACGCAAAGATCTTCGTGTAAAATCATACAAAACATAGCTTATGCAAAGAGCTGAAACAGAACGACGGGGTGTGGGCCTTAGAAAAGCTGGAGGAAGATCCTCTTTTCATAGAACAATTGTCTTCATCGACGAAGTTTATTTCTAGTTGAATGGGTATATTAATAAACAAGACTGCAGTATTCGGTCCTTTAAGCAGCCTAAGGTTCGGCGGGTGGAAATAACCGGCCCGTATATTTTTTTCAAAAATGACCGTCAGAGCCACGTTACCGCTAATGGCGCCCATTTAAAGGTTTCGAATGTTTTTTTTGCCCAAAATGCTCGTGCTAAACCTGATCGACATGTGGTTCCACCAAGATGGGGCTACATGGCACACAGTGCGCGAATCGATGGACAATTTGAGAAATGAGTTCGGTGAGCAATTTATCTCTCGTTTTGGACCGGTGAATTGGCCGGCTAGATTGTGCGATTTGACGCCTTCACACCATTTTTTATGGAAATCACACGTCTATGTCGATAAGTCAGCTAAAATGTAAGCCTTGAAAGGTAACATTACACGTATTAGATACCAGCCATTATGCTCGAAAAGGTGACTCAAAATTAGGCTCTCACTTAAAACGTAGTCATAGTCAACATTTACCTGAAATACTCTTTAAATTGTAATTGGCATGAATTGATTTATTAACTTAAATAATTATTTTATGCACTTTCCAATTTTCGTTTGTTTGTTTTTGACAATTTAAAACCAAACATTTAAAAAAACTTCCATTTAAAGGACTAACATTTATAATTGCATCCAACAAAGTCATGTTAGATAACATTGATGATTACTACCGCCACCACCAACGGCAGTAATCGAACAGATTGAATACTGTGATTCATGCATCATTTGACAACCTATAAGTTGTTTTGAGAGTAAAACAGCAGGTGATGGACTTAGCGCTATCTAACAGGTGCGCTTAATAAATCACCGGCTGTATTAGTGAGTTAGCTCATTGGACTACCACGCAGAGGGCCCGTTAGTCGATCCCCGGCATCGTCAAAAATTTTTCGAATTAACATCACTCTTTCTGCGGACGATGGCAGACTCCCGTAAAAAGTAAAAATTGCCTACGAAAAAGCTTCTAAGGAGTGCCGTTCGGACTCGGCAATAAACCGTAGGCCCCGCTCAGATGTGACAAAAAAGACAACATGAGCAACATAAATGAGTGCCAAGAAGCTAGGCCGTGGCCCATACCGGCGTCACAGTGTTTTTTTTTTTTTTGTTTAGTGATGTGTCAACTCGAGTTCATAAACCGGTTCAAACCGATTTATGTTCATACATCAAACGATGGAACGAATTGAATAATTAAAGCTGTATTAAACCGAGTTGAACACACGATTCGATTTCAGTTGGTTAGGAAAAGTAAGGACGATGCACCAATACATGAATATTCCCTCACACGTATGTATATGGACGCGCGTTGGAAATTCATACGAGGAGCGTTCAAAATATTGGAAAATGCCAATTCAATTAAAATTATTTTTATTTTTCAATTTATGCATCATCGATCACATCTTGAGATTTGTTTTTTAATACCCTCAAAAAAAATGTTTCCTCTTTCTCTGCAAATTATCCATTTGTTGCCTCCTTGAGCTCTTTATCATCAGAAAATCGCTTTCCGCGAAGATATTTTCTCAAATCAGGAAAAAGAAATAATCACTAGGGGCAAGGTCTGGACTATATTATATGGTGAGTATTGGATTTCTTCGAAATCACAATCTCGCACAGCAGCCGTGAAAACTCACGCCGTGTGAACGTGAGCGTTTTCCTGAATAAGCAACACACCTGTTGTGGTGGTGGGTGGGTGGGTGGAATGACGAAACCAAACGAGCTGTGGCCGACAAGAAGAGTGCATTCCAAGCGTGGACAAAATGCGATCGGAGCGACGATATCGAAAAAGCTCGACTGGCTCTTGAATACGAGCATCTTAAAAAGATCGCAAAGAAAGTCTTGGCTCGAACTCGAGCGGCAGCAGCGGAAAACCTGTACCAGGAGTTGGAACAAATATCCTCATGATCGGCAGATAGAAGACAAGCCATACAAGAAGTTCAAACGTCGTACAGTACTAATATGCCAAATATTTTTCAGCTCGCTGCAAAGAGGCGAAAAAATTCAAAGGAAATAACCTCGCCGAAATACATAAAAAATGCAGACGGTCGCTTACTAACAAATGAAAAGGAAATTTGTGACCGGTGGCTTGAATACTGCAAGGAGTTGCTTAACAAACAGTTTCCACGTGATATCGTGCCGACAGCTGGTCTATTCGAGGAGGAAGTTTCGGACTTTTCAGTCACAGACAGTCACACAGACCTGTAATTTTCTTTTATTAATGTTTGGAGGTTTTTGATCGACGACTTCAATGTCATAATCTCCGGGCTATGTCTGTCTGTAAACTGTCTGTACAAGGTCTTCAGTCTGGACAGTAGTCTACTTTTATGTCGATGCAGTGCATCTATAGTTGAATTGCGGAACAAGTCTTCGTTGTCAGTGTATTGATACCGAGGTATTGTTTTGTCCATTGTTCGTTTAATCGTCTCGTCCATTAGTTTTAGATACCTGTCAATCTCCTCGTTTGACAGATTTCTGTTGGACGGTGGATAGAGCGAATTCGAGGAGAGTGCTCTTGTCAGTGTCCTGGAGAAGTGTGTCCAACGCACTCTACTATAATTGTAGGAATGCCTTTGAACATACTCATCCAATTCCGCATTTTCGTTCGGAACGGTTATTTCGGTGCTAAGACCGCAATGGTCACTGTCATACACAAATGTGCGAAGACAGTTTACAGTTTGTTGGTTCGTACCTGTCACTTGTATTCGTGTGTCAAACAACAGGAGATCCAAATAGGAGCCATGTCTAGGAAACGACGGACTATCCGTCGCCTTTATGCCGAGTCTATACATCACACAGTGCTGACCCCACCAATTGAATAGTAGGTTCCCTCTAGTGTTTGGTGTATTATTTCCCCAATCGCTGTGTTTGGCGTTGAAATCTCAGCCGATAATGAAATAGTTTTCCTCCAATTCCAGTCTCAGGAATCGAAAAAGTGTCTCGAGCTCTGAGATGAATTGGGTGGATCCGTCGTTTCCCAGAGGCGGGTCTTATTTGGATCTATTACTGTATGACGAACGTATACGACTGACAGGTACAAATTTACAAACGCTTAACTGTCTGCGCACATTCGTGTATGACAGCGACCATTGCGGTTTTAGCACCGAAATCACAGTTCCCAACGAAATTGCGGAATTGGGGGAGTTTGTCCAAAGATACTCTTACAACTACAGTAAGACTCGATGGACACGCTTCTCCGCAACCTTGACAAGAGCACTCTCCTCGAACACGCTCCACCCACCGTCCAATAGGAATTTATCAAACGAGGAGATGGATAAGTACCTTAAACGAATGGACGAGACAATAAAACAAACTATGGACACTACAATACCGCGGCATAAACAAACGACTAACGAAAATCTGTTCCGCAATCCTACTATTGACGCACTGCACCGACAGAAAAGTAGACTTCTGACAAGACTTAAAAACTTATACAGACAGTTTACAGACAGACAAGACCCAGAGATTAGAACACTGAAGTCGTCGATTAAAAATATTCAAACATTAATTAAAGAGAATTACAGAATCGCTGTAAGTTTGTATTGGAACAACAAGGTTCGGGCTGTAAACACCAGCAACCCGAATATGTTCCCACAAATAAATAAACTATTTCGGAGAAAAAATCAAAACGACTTTCAGTGTCTTAGAATAGCCCGGACAACAGACAACGAACGGTTACTAACAATAGCAGGCATTGATACAAATGAGGCCGCTGATGATGACGACTTCTTTGTGATCGAGGATCCACAGGAGAAGGTTGAGGCCATAGGGGCGACTTTCCAGGAAGTATACAAGGCTAATGATATCATTGACCTTAATTATGACCTGGACAATCGCGTCTTGGTGCACAACTTTTATATTCGAAATGAAGTAGAGAACTGGCGATCCGAGGGCTCTGGTTTCACCCGGTTCAGCGACGAAAATATGGCAAATAATGTCATTGCCAGAGAAGGTGGCCTTCCCCCGTTCATTTCGAAGGAAGAACTGCATGAGATCTTCGACACAATCAGAAGTAAGAAATCAGTGGGGACCGATGGTATTCCGAACATCGTGCTTCGACATCTTCCTCTAGAAGCGGTGGACATTTATACCACCCTGTTTAATAATGCAATAAATAATGCACATTATCCAGCGCATTGGAAAACGGCGGTGGTTCAACCTATCCCCAAAAAGGGAAAGGATATATCCAATCCGGCGAATCTTCGGTCGATAAGTCTCCTTCCGAATATCAGTAAGGTGTTCGAAAAAGTAATCAATAGAGCTCTGACTAGGTGGGTTGAGGACAAACATATAGTTCCGGATAATCAATTCGGTTTTAAGGCAGGACATGCTATCTCACATGCCGCGTCTAAACTGGTGTCCGATATCCAATGGAATAAAGCCAAAAAACAGTGTACTGGTGCCTGCCTAGTTGACTTGGAGAAGGCTTTCGACACTGTATGGTTAGAAGGTCTTTTCTACAAGCTGGCTAGTTTGGGGATCAGTAAACCTCTCTTGTACATTCTTTATAATATGCTAACCAACAGACAGTTCATCGTGAAATATGGTGATGTGACTTCTGTTGGAATATTTCAAATTAAAAATGGTCTTCAGCAAGGCGCGGTCAATTCGCCGATCCTATTCAACATTTATACAAGCGACTTGATAGGTTCACTTCCCCATACTATTGCGTACGCAGACGACTTGATAGCGTACAGAACAGGTCCAAAAATCGAGGTCATTAATAGTCTCTTACAGCGTGACTTCGATAAGATAAGACGATTTTGCGATGACTGGAAGTTGAAAATAAACTTTCAGAAGTCGGAAACCATTCTCTTTAGGACGCCGTTGTCTGGAGCCTCTAGGGATACCAGAAAAAATTGGCGAAAGTTCTCGATCATTGGACAACACGGACAGCCTCTTGCCTGTCGAAATGTAGTCAGATACCTTGGGATTTGGCTAGATCAGTTTCTGTATTTTAACAAAAATGTAGATGCTGCTCTGGCCAGAGCTAAAGGCGCTTTTGCCCTCACAAAGAGACTGTTTTATAGCAGCCAACTCGATGCGAGGGTAAAGATAATCTGCTACATGGCCCTTATCAGGCCCATGCTGGTATTTGGGTGTCCCGTGTGGTTCAATGTACGAGCAAGCTTAATGGAAAAGATTCGGGTGTTTGAGAGGGCTTGCCTTAGGGCTTGTCTTCGCTTGTACAGAACACCAGAGTCGGAGTACAAAAATTTTTATCCTAATGAGGTCCTTTACAACAGGGCAAACCTAATACGAGTGGACAACTTCGTAATTAAGCTGACTCGAAGGCACATTGCAAGAGCAATGGCCTCGACGAATAACCTGATATCCGGGGCTTACTACCCCAATTACATTTATCATGAGAGTGTGCGCTCTAACGGCTTCGTTCCACCGGAAGCATTCCTCTACCTTGATCAGATAGGGTTGATCCAGGATAGATCAGCGGTCCCGTTAATCTTCCATGTCGCTCGGACAGCTGGGGACAGGCGACTCAACTACAACAGAGACGTCGCACACGGCAGGGTGGATCGTCTCAGGTTCAGTAGGGCGGTGGGGAATCGCGATAAAAGGGATGTCGTTCGGCAGCACCAGCATTTCTGGTGGTTGAATGATGGGGAAGATGTTTCGTCGTCGTTTCCGTCAATTACGGACCAGCCTCACTAATGAGGCAGAGCTGACCAATCTATTTGCTTTGTAAATAGCGATGGCCAGCTTACATAGGTTTAGGTTAGTATTTAAGTAATATATATATATATTAGTATATACGAAGGTATATACTAATGTATGTATATAATTGTGTACAACGTCTATATGTGTGTTTGTATGTATTGTATGTAGGTTAGGTAGATTAAGGTTTATTTTAAGTTAGATTTTAAGTTTTTATAAAAATAAAAAAGCAAGTCCATATGCTAAGTTTTTTGTTGACAATTCTTTTCTTAGCCTAAGTATAGAAAATAAATATTCCTAAACAAAATAATAATGAAGTCGAAAGACATAGGTATAAGAATTTAGAGTAGCTTAGAGTGCCTGTGTAGGGCCAGTAAGTTAGTATAAGATTGTAAAGTAATTGTAAGCTAGCATTTAAGCATTTTCTGTTAGAATGTAAGAAGTAATGATAAGTAAAATAAAATGCATTTAAAACTAAACTAAACTGAATTGGGTGGATTGAGTAGCCTTAGGCGCATAAACAGACACCATGTATAACCGCTTTCCACTGCGGAGAGGGATATACACGATGCATGCTTCTAGCACCTGAAACCTACGCACTACACGGCTGTATATTCTTTTAAAACGTATACCTTTTCTTACGAAGATAGCAACGCCTCCTCCTTGTATGGAGTTGGGTCGATTTCTACGCATAATTTTATACCTTCTGTGCCTCATTTTGTGTCTTTCAGTTAGCTTAGTTTCGCTAACCAAAAGCACATCAGGGGCTTGAGGCACGCAGTATTTTCAACAGTACGTACTCTTCTCATGCGTCTTGGTGTTGTGTGAAAACTGTCAACAATTCTGCGAATAGCGGTCTCAAATGGTCGATTATGTCAGGCGTAATGCGGTGCAAGTGTGCACAGAACTATCATTTTGGAACTAAATTTCTAAAATTTGATAAGATAGCAAAGAGAAAACGGTGTTTTATGTTTGTTTATCCAAATGACGTCTGGACGGCTTAACACATTTCAGAACATTAACAAGCCTGTGTGTCTAGTCGATTTTTCATGAATTCCTCGTTTAACTAGCCCTAAACCTTGTATCTGATTCTATGGTCCGACATAGAAACTGGCAATAGTACTCGTACTATACAACCCAGAGTTGTACCAAACCGAGTTAACCCGAGTTGGAATTTAAGCAAACCGAGTTGCAAATCGAGTTGCAAACCGAGTTATCTTGAGCTAACAGAACAATAGACTATTTTCCAACTCGATTATATATACGAGTTCATTCAAACATAGTTGAATTCGTTAACCGATGTATACCCTTAATTGACTTGGATCAATGCATCGCACAAAAAAATTTGCGAAATCAACGATGAGAAAAACAAGATCAAATAGTTCCGGTGCCACCGTCTCATGAGAAACCGAACTGAAACCGATGTTCGAGTTCCAAATATGTACGAGGGGAGTTCAATATATTCTCGGTATCGCACAGTGGGACGACCCATAGCAAAAAATAAAAAAATACAACTATTTTAGCGGTACTTTTGAGTGATTGGTAAGTCATCTTTAATATATATATGTTGTAAGTGCATTAAAATTATTTGAAATTGTGAACTGGTGTAACAATTACAGGGCCGCAAACAGTAGCAAGTGCACATATTTTCGCAGAAAGTGAGACTAACTTGAAAGTGAGAATTCTGTGAAACTACTACTACTGAACTGCAAATATTAATGATCTGCTGGGCCTGGAAGAGTTGACTGAAGATGTTGAACTTCAAATTCAAAAATCTTCTAAGTATTTTTGTCTTAAACTGAGGCAAAAATGGAAAAGCTGTCAAAGGGACAAAAAACGGGACAAATTCATACAAGTTAATGAACGATGGCTTAGTCTTAATTTGCCGTTGCCAGTTTATGTGCTTAGTCGTGTAAATGAATTTAATAATCCAAGTCAACCAGGGACAAGTAGAGAAAGACCATCAAAAAGCTTTGAAGAGTGTAGCGAACGTACGAAAAAACGTCGGGTTCACGATCTAATTTCGCAACACAGTACAGAGGAGCTTAACTATGCTGCAAAAATGGGTAATCGTTTATCGAATTCTCCGCAAAAATCTGAAAAGGCTTTAACTTTGCAGCACAGTCTAGCATTTTACTTGGACTTGAATTTGTCAAAGAGAAAATACGCTCTTCTACGTTCTGTCATCAACGGTGTCCACCAAAACTGTTTTCCAACTTTTACCCGAAATTGCTGTTGTGTCAGAAACCATTGCTGAAATCAACCTTCAATCCCTATTGAACAAAACATCAAAAAGCATTGTTGAAATTTTTAAGGAAAATCTGTCATCTTTAGAGAATACCAGCTCTTCGTTCGGTCTTGTGTGCAAATGGGGCTTTGATGGCAGTTCAGGACACAGCTACTACAAACAAACATTCGAAAATACTCGTAGTTACAATACGGATAGCTTCCTATTTGTTACTACTTTTGTACCATTGAAATTAGTGGATACCATCAACCATAAAGAAGTTTGGATAAATTCCTGACCAGGCTCTACTTATTTCTGTAGGCCTCTTATTGCTTCTTGCTTCCGAGCAGAGCCACATTGAGGAAATTATCGAACATCTTCAACATTTTAAAATAAATATTCATGGCAGAATATACTATGCTAACGACGATGCTTGATGGTAGTGCAATAAATACATTGAGCAGGACAAATGCAGCTCAAAACTGTTATATCTGTGGAGCTAAACCTTCGCAAATGAACCTTCCTTCTGTGGAAGATCGGACACCAAACACGGACAATTACAGATTTGGCCTTTCATCTCTTCATTCATGGATCAGATGTTTCGAGTGCTTGCTGCACATCTCCTCCAGATTGCCTTTTAAAACTTGGCAAATATGCGACCAAGAAAATAAAACAGCATTTAAAGAAAGAAAAAAAATAATTCAAGAAAGGACAATTGCAACTGGTCGTGAAATTAATGTAGAGAGATTTGTGAAACTATTGGAAGAAACGAAAACCATGTATCTTTCCCAATACAGTTGGTACTTCATGCCTAGCAGTGCTATTCAATTGGTGGGGTCAGCACAGTGTGATGTACCGATGTACCTTAAGGCTACGGATAGTCCGTCGTTTCCTAGACACGGCTCCTATTTGGATCTCCTGTTGTTTGACACACGAATACAAATGACAGGTACGAACCAACAAACTGTAAACTGTCTTCGCACTTTTGTGTATGACAGTGACCATTGCGGTCTTAGTACCGAAATAACCGTTCCGAGTATGTTCAAAGGCATTCCTACAATTATAGTAGAGTGCGTTGGACACACTTCTCCAGGACACTGACAAGAGCACTCTCCTCGAATTCGCTCTATTCACCGTCCAACAGAAATCTGTCAAACGAGGAGATTGACAGGTATCTAAAACTAATGGACGAGACAATTAAACGAACAATGGACAAAACAATACCTCGGTATCAATACACTGACAACGAAGACTTGTTCCGCAATTCAACTATAGATGCACTGCATCGACATAAAAGTAGACTACTGTCCAGACTGAAGACCTTGTACAGACAGTTTACAGACAGACATAGCCCGGAGATTATGACATTGAAGTCGTCGATCAAAAACCTCCAAACATTAATAAAAGAAAATTACAGGTCTTCTGTAAGTTTGTATTGGAACAATAAAATTCCCGATCAAGATCAAGACGACCTTTCATGTCTTAAAATCGCCCGAACGACTGACAATGAACGCATACTTTCAACAGCAGGCATAGATCCAAATGAGGCTATTGATAATGACAACTTCTTTGTGATCGAAGATCCGCAGGAGAAGGTCGAGGCTATAGGAGCGACTTTCCAGGAAGTGCACAAGGCGAATGACAACATTGGCCTAAACCACGACTTGGAAAATCGCGTCTTGGTGCACAACTTCTATATTCAAAATGAAGTAGAGAACTGGTGTTCCGAGAACTCGGGTTTCACCCGGTTCAGCGACGAAAATATGGCAAATAATATCATTGCCAGAGAAGGTGAGCTACCCCCGTTCATTTCGAAGGAAGAACTACATGAGATCTTCGACACAATCAGAAGTAAGAAATCAGTGGGGACTGATGGTATTCCGAACATCGTGCTTCGACATCTTCCTCTAGAAGCGGTGGACATTTATACCACCCTGTTTAACAATGCATTGAATAATGCACATTATCCAACGCATTGGAAAACTGCGGTGGTACGAGTACATCCCATCTCCAAAAGGGATAAAGACACCTCCAATCCGGCGAATCTCCGGTCGATCAGTCTCCTTCCAAACATCAGTAAGGTTTTCGAAAAAGTCATCAATAGAGTCCTGACTAAGTGGGTTGAGGACAGAAATATAGTTCCGGATAATCAATTCGGTTTCAAGGCGGGGCATGATGTCATTCATGCCGCGTCTAAGCTGGTTTCTGATATCCAATGGAACAAAGCCAAGAAACAGTGCACTGGTGCCTGCCTGATTGACTTGGAAAAGGCCTTCGATACCGTATGGTTAGAGGGACTCTTCTACAATTTGAACAGGCTGGGTATTAGTAAACCACTGCTGTATATTCTTTTCAATATGCTCACAGATAGACAGTTCATCGTGAAAAATGGCGATGTGACTTCTACTGGTACATTCAACATTAAAAATGGTCTGCAACAAGGTGCGGTCAATTCGCCAATCCTTTTCAACATTTACACAAGTGATCTGATAGGTTGACTTCACCATGCCATAGCGTACGCAGACGACTTAATCGCGTACAGATCAGGTCCAAAGATTGAGGTTATAAACATTCTTTTGCAACGTGACTTCGATAAAATTAAGCAATATTGCGACGACTGGAAGTTGAAGATCAACTTTCAGAAGTCGGAAACCATTCTTTTTAGGACGCCTTTGTCTGGGGTCTCTGCGGATACCAGAAAGAATTGGCGAAAGTTTCAGATCGTTGGACAACACGGACAACCACTTGCCTGTCGAAATGTAGTCAGATACCTTGAGATCTGGCTAGATCAATATCTGTATTTTAACAAACGTATAAATGTTGCTCTGGCCAGAGCCAAAGGCGCTTTTGCCCTTACAAAGAGACTGTTTTATAGCAGACAACTCGATGCGAGGGTAAAGGTGATCTGCTACATGGCCCTTATTCGGCCTATGCTTGTATTTGGCTGTCCCGTGTGGTTCAACGTGAGAGCAAGTCTTTTGGAAAAGATTCCGGTGTTTGAGAGGGTTTGCCTTAGGGCTTGTCTTCGCCTATACAGAACACCAGAGTCCGAGTACATAAAATTCTATCGCAATGAGGTCTTGTACAATAGGGCTAACTTAATAAGAGTGGACAATTTTGTTATTAAATTGATTCGAAGGCACATTGCAAGAGCAATGACCTCGTCGAATAACCTGATCTCTGGGGCTTACTTCCCCAATTATATGTATCACGAGAGAGCTCGCTTTGACGGCTTTATTCCTCCAGAAGCGTTCCTCTATCTCGACATGAAAGGTCTGATCCAGGTGTCGCACACGGCAGTGTGGAGCGTCTCCGGTTCAGTAGGGCGATAGGGAATCGCGACATGAGGGATGTTGCTCAGCAGCACCAACAATTTTGGTGGCTTATTGAAGGAGCGGAATCTACGTCGTCGAATTCCTCTAGCACTAGTTAGCTTCGTTAAGGAGCAGGGTCGGCAGCCTAATTTTCTAGCCGTGGCTGACTTACAAAGATTTAGGTAGGATTAGGATAGTTTTAAGGGGAAAAAAAATAAATAAAAATAAATAAATAAATAAAAAATAAAAATAAAAAAAATTTATATATATATATATATATATTGTATATATATATATACAAAAAACAAAAATACAAAAAAATTATAAAACAACAAAAAGATGGGTAACCTGCGGGCAACTTCTCAACAAAAAAAAATAATACAAATGATAAGATAATTTTAAGTAGCTTGAGTAGCCTAAGTAGATTAAGAATAATGTTAAGGTAGTTAATAAGTTTTAGCTTACAAAAAAAAAAATATATATATATGTAAGTCAATTTACTAAGTTTTTGTCATAAAATTATTTTCTTAGTCTTAATTAGGATTAATACAAATAATTCAAAAACGAAATGTACGAAACGTCGAAAGACAAAATTTAATTGTTAGGTTTAACTTAGAGTGTCCGCATGGGGCCAGTAAGTTAGAATAAGATAAGTTAAGTTAATTAAGCTAATTTTTAAGCGTTTTTTTGTATAGCATGTAAGAGTTATTGAATTGAGTTGAATAAAAATGCATACTAAATGAAATGAAAATACTGCGTGCCTCGGCCCAATCTGTCTTTGCCCATTGATGACTCTGTCTAATAAGCAGTTGCTGTCAGTCTGAATTAATTCATTTTCCTCAAACATCATCCATTATGTGAAACATCACAGAAAAAGTCAGTCCATAGGGAATTTCACTTATGATCCTCGAGGAGATTCTAAGGGCATGCGGTAAGATAGGCGACAGCAAATCCCCTGGATCTGACAGTATTCAAAAAGATGCCCGACATCTTCATAACAATAATGCAAAAGTGTCTAGAAAGAACCTTTTCCAAAGACAAAAACACGCCATTTGGTTATGCTTTCAATAGGAAACTAGCCATCTACTTATAGGCCGATATGCCGCTTGGACACCAAGGGAAACATATATATTAATCGCAGTTAAAGTGGAGAAAGGACTTTGAGACAATCAAATTGGCTTCAGAACAAAACCTTCAACTATTGATGCCATATGAGCGATAGTGAAAACCGCAAATGGTGTCATCGAGGGAGAAATATGACTCTATGGTACAAGGTAATACTGTACAGGTGTTACGCTGAACACTAAAAACGCATATTAAGGGAAGTAACGAACTATTTTAACACCAGGAATTCGGGGTAAAATAAAAATAATTTGGCTAATAAAGTACTAAAATGTCACTGGGAGTCCCTAAGGGGTCGGTTCTAAGGCCATTGTTATGGAATATAATGTATGACGGAGTTTTACGACGCACTCTGTCCGGGGGAGTAATGATAATTGCAATCGTGACATTAGTTAAGCACAGACATAAAGTGGATTTATCCACAAATTAACCAACCGTTCAGATGAACGAATGGCTTATCTCTACCGGGAGAGGCTAGCCAATCAGTACAATAGCAAACTGTATTGGTAAAAGACTTGAGTCATATTTCTATGTGAAAAAGCCATGAAAGTACAGGCGGCTCTGTCCCAAATATTGCCTAATATCGGTCGTTACTTTTCAAAGTAACAACATCTATCCTTCTGTATGCCGCAACAGCTTGGTCAGGGGAACTTAAAGAGAAGGCAACATCAAAAGCTATTTGACAGGCCCGTGGATTAATACAAAAAAATGCAGATGAACGATTTAATTAATACATGCAATCCAAGACTGGATAATTTGAAGACACTGGGACTGTAGCAGCCATCTAATGCAGATCTTATTTGGTCACGGTGGCTATCAGAAGGATCTATAGTGCTTCGGGACGATCGCTTACCTTTTTATCCTAACTGCCAAGATCAGAAAGAAATTTTTTATCATATACAAGGCGGCGAAAAATCAATCATCGCATTTTCCATGACTTTCCGCAAGATTTCATGATGATTTTCGACACAAAATCGTCCTCTTTGTTGTTGAGATTGAGGATGGCTTGAGAGCAGATTATAGCGCGGATTATAGCGCTAGTTGTCAATTCACAATTGTCAAATACCTTATGATGGACGTACGATGCCATTTGAAATATTTATAACATCTTACGATAGGATTATTAATTTTGCGCCACCTTGCATTAATAGATAGTGAAGCTGGGTCCTTACTCTGTAATGCAATTCGAATTTTACAGAGTACCGATGTTGTGAAATTCGAACGTGATCACATTAGAGTAGCAATACAGGGCGAGGGCCCTGTAGTCTCTCTTGGATCATGTCTAGCCATGCTTTAATGCAAACGCGGTTTAAGCCAATCGCCTTAAAACTAAGGTTGTCGGCTTTTTATGTTTACAAGGACTAGGAAGCTAATTGGTAGGACTCCTTCAGTGCTAAAATAGATCACCAATCCATTGCCAAGCAAAGTATTTTTGTACTTCACCTTGAAAAACAAACTTCTTTGGGTTAATAGCGACGGTCTTTTGACTTTGGTCATGCAATAACTCCAGAACTCTTATTGCTCTCATCCTTACGGATGCCCACAAAACCGATCAGGACTGCAGTGTTTTTCTGGAGATTATACTCCTCCTCATGAAATCTTGCATCTGTCTCCAAAGCCGACAAAAACGCAACCTTGATTGCCATGAACTACATTATGAAGAGTCAGTGGATGCGGCGAAGTATCTATGCTTACAGAAAAATGTAAAAAAAGTTGAGTCGAAATGCGGCTGGTATGACGATGATTCGGACAGATAGATGCCTTCCCTCAGTTGCAGACTGCTTACTAACTTTTTCTGAGCGCCTTAACATGCTAGGCAGAAGTGTCACAACATCATTGGACAGTTTCTGTTAGAGCGAAGACGACACAGTGGAGCACTTTTTTGTGAGAACCCAAACTACACTACTTGGTGCGCTAATGTGGGCCTGCCGATGCTGTAGGTATTCGTTAACCAAGAACCTAAGTTATAAAGTCCGCGATTTTATGAACTCACACAAAATTCAGATAATTAATCTGTCTGACCGTGAAATAGGTTCCTAGAGTTGAATGATGCACTTTAATCTGCTCTGGACAATATAGTTTATGGTCGCTACGAGTAAATCTACTAAATACTATCTTTATGAATTGTTTATATATTGGTCATACTCGTATATCTCATATCTCTTATTTAATGTTTACGTCAATTGTAGTGCGGCATTCACTTATAGTGAATCTATTAGTTAAACTTTCCTGTGTGACATCATGTTGCATCTTTTGTAATCAGAGCTTCATTTTGATCGAACAATCAACTTTCTATAGAGACACAAAAAAGGACTTAACACAACTTGTAAGGGAGCCTACCTCTAGAAATCCTGAGAAGTACACCGTTAATGTCTTTTGCCCCCTAAGTTCGTCGGGACCCACTGTCAACTGCTTCTTTTGGCATTTTTACTGGCCGTTGTGTTTCTCTGA
The DNA here is from genome assembly GCA_928272305.1 of Volucella inflata. Lineage (NCBI taxonomy): Eukaryota > Metazoa > Arthropoda > Insecta > Diptera > Syrphidae > Volucella > Volucella inflata. The sequence continues at coordinate 142,622,449 of OV743716.1, read as the reverse complement.
AAACGACTTAGACTGTGCTGCTGATTGGATCACGAACACTATTTCCCTTGGTATGAATGAGGTATACCTCATAGGATAAAGAAAATGAATGAAATCAATAATCAAAGTATTGGCCATCGTTAGTTACTCGTAGATATAAGTTTCTCCCGTCTTTCTTGAAATTGATGGATTCAGTGCCAATACCACTGCTCGTCTTTTGAGGCTAACCATTCATCAAGCCGATTATTTGTTAGTACGAAAGTGCTGTTCCGAAAGTCCGTGCTACATCAATCGATACAAGAAGTAATCAGAAGGGGCGAGGTCTGGTGAATACGGCGAAAGGGCTAGAACTTCTCAACTTATATTTGACAAATAGTTTTTTACTTGGCTTCTTACATCTGGACATGGGTTGTCATGATGAAAAATAACTTATGCATGCCTTAAGTTATGTTCTTGCCGTTTTTGCAGGATTCAATTCTATCAATTGTTGACAGTACCGATCCTTAGTAATCGTTTCATCAGGTTTTAGCATCTCATAGTTTACGATTCTCTTCAATCTTTTCGAAATAATTTTTCGTCTTTCAATATCTCTGTCCTTCAATCGATACGGAACCTATTTTCCTTCTTTTAGGAACTTCCACTGGGCTTTTAAACGATTGGAAATACATGTACGATTAACTGTCAATGCTTCTGTCAGCTGTATTTATGTTTGGGTCGAGTCTATATCTAACAATGCTTCCAACTCTTCATATTTGAATGCAATACTAAAATATCACTTTTGAAACGAACAAACAAATTTTCATAAGTCCTTTCATTTGGAGCATGTTCATCATAAACTTCCATTAAAAATCGATGACTTTCAGCAACAATATTCTTTGAAAAAAATAATCGAATAAAACTGCCCGAAATTCGACATTTTCAAGGCCAAAAACATGTTGTTTGTTCAATCACAATCCCTAACATGCTGGATTTTATTGACAGATGTTTGTCTTGCAAAATACCATATTTGTTTCCATCGGCGCAAACCCTGTGTAGTATTTAGTTAAACCATCTGTTAGTCAAATCGATATTTCTTATTCACTCACCAACTATAAAAACGAGTAAAGTGAAATTCCAGGTGTCAGCTCTTCAGAGAAAGCAAATTTGCTTGCTGTACACATTCAGATTCAGTCTTACCTCGACCTACAATTTTAGCGAGTTAATTGAACGAACTCTTTTCCATACTCGTGTTATAGCAAGAGTAGGTACATAAAGATCTTTATTTACACAAATCCGCTGATTCCGATGGAGTACCTTCCCATCTTCTGAAGAGGTGTTTTCCACCAATTTAATCCAACTCTTAAGGGTTCTTCCAAGCTGGCGGACACATTTTGTATTTTAAAAGGCGAACTTCCACCTAAGTCTTGGTCTACCTCTACTGCGCTGTTCCTTTGGAGATGGATTCAAATACTTTTCGAACCGGAGCGTTTGTGTCCATCCGCTCTACATGAACCAGCCATCTTAGACATTGGATCTTCATTCTTCTCGATAGGTTGATATCGCTGTACAGTCCATACAGTTCGTCGTTGTATCTCCTCACCACTCACCGTCAGTGCAAAGGTATTTTCCCCTCATGCCTCTGCGCTGTAAAGCAGAACTGGAATTATTAAGGCTTTATACGAGTATAGGGTAATTTTTGTTGTTCGAAAGAGGGCTTTGCTAATCAATTGTCCTCTGAGCCAAAAGAAGCAGAGATTGGCAATAGTTATTCTTCGTTTGATCTCAGCGGCGCTGGTGCCGTTGTCCAAATTTATAGAGGAGCCTAGGTAGACAAAATCCTTAACTACCTCAAAGTAATACCTGTCGTTGGTGACGTTCTGTCCAAGACTTCGGTGTTGTGTGTCCTTTTTGCTTGGGAGCATATCTCCCTTGTTGCCCGCTAAGTCCATTTTCGCCAATTCCGTCTCAGTACTTGCAAAGGCGACACTGATATCACTCTACGTTCTTCCAATTATGTCAATGTCGTCGGCGTATGCGAGTAGTTGGACGGACTTTTGAAAGATCGTGCCTCTTGTGTTTAAATCGCATGACAGCGCATCGCCTTGTCTAAATCCTTTCTGGACATCAAAGTTCTCGGTGAGATGTTTACCGACCTTGATGGAGCAGCGTGCATTCTCCATCGTCATCCTGCACAGACGGACGAGTTTGGCAGGGATGCCGAAACTAGTTATTGCTATATATCTCCTTTCTATAGATGCTGTCATACGCGGCCTTAAAATCGATAAATGGGTGGTGTGTATCGATCTGAAGCTCATGGCTTTTCTCCAAGATCTGCCGTAGTGGAATATTTGGTCGATGGTGGACTTTCGTGGCCTGAAGCTACACTGATATGGACCTATCAGATTGTTGACGAACGGCTTCATGCACTGACACAAAACGACATATAAGATCTTGTATGCGATGTTAAGGATGCCTCTGTAGTTGGCGCAGTTCAGAGGGGCTCCTTTCTTGAGAATCAGACAAACAATGCCGAGGCTCCATTCATCGGGCATACTTTCGTCCGACCATATTTTACAGATGAGTTGGTGTATGCTCCTAACCACCAAGTCATCGTCTGCCGCTTTAAGAGCTCAGCAGTCAGGCCGTCCGCTCCAGCAGCTTTGTTGGACTTCAGCTTAGATATTGCTTTCTTTGCTCCATCCAGGCCGGGTGGATGGAACTCTCAGTCTACATCATCCTAGTTGAAAGGTTCATTCTACCTGACAGCGGTATTTGTTTCGTCATCGCCGCTATACAGTCTACAGAAATAATATCTCCAAATCCTAAGCATCGACTGAAATTCTACTATGTTACCTTGTTCGTTCCTTTCACGCTTCGGTGTGTGTCCGTGGCATGCTCTTTTTACCTTATTATAAAACTTCCGAATCTCATTCCTGGAGTAGCATCTCTCAATTTCTTCGGCCGCGCACTTCTCATGCCGGTGTTCGTTTCTCCTCTTCTGCTCTTAAAGCTCGTGAACAGCAGCGCCACATTGCGTGCGTTATTATCTTGGCGATAACAAGGTAATGATCCGAGTTGCGTCGATCGCAACATAGATAGTCTGGTTGACGGTTGATTGATCGGGAGTTGTCCAAGTCCCCTAGTGAATATTGAGATGTGGGAACCGCGTGCTAGCTACGACAATGTTTCATATCGACGCAAAGTCGATTAGCCTAAATCCGTTATCGGGGGTGGTGTCGTGTAGGCTATATATTAAATTATATAATTAATTTTTTAGTTTTTAAAAATGCCAAACTTTATTGCCTCGCGGCCAGACTTAGACTAAAGATACAAAAATTTCTTAAAAATAACCTAAACTAAGTTTCGCCCCATTATCTTTTGGTTCCCACGATTTTCCGTTGGATTCTGCTGCCACTGGGTCACTGGACAGCACTGGCTGTGCACTGCATTCCATCACGTACGTATGTTTAAAACGAGCGGGAGCATACGGATGTTGTTCGCTATTTGATCGTGTGCATAAACTTGATACGGAAAACATTGTCTTTTGAACATTGTCTTTTGATATTGATGTCGTGGTTTTTGTCTTTTGATATTATTGTCGTTAACTTATATCTTCCGACGGTACTACTAAAGATGCCCTCTCTTCCTAGCTTTGCATTAAAATCTCCGAGAACAATTTCAATGTCAAAGCTAGGGCATTACTCATAGGTCTTGCTCAAGAGCTCGTAGAATGCTTCTTTGGTGTCTCCATCTTTGCTCTACGTGGGGGCGTGCCCCCATATCACGCTTATGTTGGCAAAATTAGCATTTATGTGGATAACTACGAGGCGTTGGTTCACACGTCGGAAAATCAAGAATTCTTGCCTAATTTTGCCTCAAACAAAAAAGTCAAAATCCAAATAGGCGCTGGTTTTGCCGTCTATAAGAATCGCCGTAGTATATATAGCAGTTTTTCATACTCTTTGTCCGGCCAATTCCAATTTCTTGGATGGCGGCTATGTCTGCTTTGCAGCAGTCAAGGGCCTCCGCCAGTTGCTTAGCTGCTCGTGGCCTATTAGGGGACCTAATTTTCCACGTTACAATGCTATTGAACAGTTTCTGGCTACCACTTCAGGCTTATGAACTTACTGAAATCGCGCTTAATTGGTTTCACTATTTCCGCTGTCCATAGTCCACGCTGTGGACTTTTCAAGTTCTACAAGGTCTTCCTCTTTCGGCGCCTACTTATTCTTGTTTGCATAAGTACACTCTACGCCATTGGGTATAATTCCAGTATAGGTACTAACCTATCTGGGAGTTACCCCTTCATTATGTCGTTACGTACATTACTTATTCTGTGTAGTCCATGTGGTTTGCATTCGTTAACAGTCTTGACATTCTCCTAAATGTCAGCATAAATCCGCACCGATAAAAGGTTTTTCCTCTTGATGTTCTTCAAAATCACTCCAAAGTATATAACTTTTGGGCCCCGACGCACGGTTGGAACACTTACACTTTTCAGTTAGATTGCCCTTCCCTGATTTTTGTACGTTTGCGTATTATATAGATGATGGCAACCCAGTTTCTTTATAATATACTTGGTCCACTTTCATTTGCAAGTTCAATTAAAGAGCTTCGTTTTCGACGTTTCGCCACTTGATTCCTTAAACTTACATTACATTGATTTTACTTTGCGTAATAGGTTTTTTTAATTCGAAACTTTTGCGCGTCATTGTGCCAGTTTGGGGTACATTATCTCTTTTTTGAAATCATCGTAGCTTTGGTCTCTGGAACATCGCCGATCTCTCACATGAATAGTTCCATTTGCTTCGGGATCACTTCTCCGCGATGCAGAATAATACCCGATGAGGTAGTGTATCCATTTACTTCCACTTCCGTGATGCTTTACTTTCTTTCTATTTCCTATTTAACCGAATGGTCTCGGTATGCTTTAGTCTCTAGAGTAAAGACGTGGTTGCCCGACCACGCATATAAACTTCGAGTAGTTTGATTAGTTGTACCTATTCTTAGGTGTTCATGCGAATATGACTGGATACGAGTACTCGTATATACGACAGGCAGAAGAACGAACTGCGACAATGTTCTATAAGACGTCGCAAACACTTTAAGTGTTTACAGAATTCCTTAGGCACGCGCTAATTAAAAAAAAATCTAAAACAATGTGGTCATTTTGGCAACTCTATACAGGATATGCCGTTCTAGAGTTGGCAACAGCAACTCACCCAAATGGTGTGCTAGTGCAACGAGAGCTTGCTTTGATTTTAAATTTCGAAAAAAAAACCAGCAATTTACCGTCAGACCAGAGACAGATTTTAAATTTGTAAACCTCAAACAGAGGAGTTATTGGAAAGAGGATACTATTCGAATACTCTTTCGCCACGACGTCTGTGGCCAGGCGTCTACGTCACTCGTTTGAAAATTCGAGCCACAAAGTACGGTCGCTTGTAAGCAGAGAGGCAATGCCCTGTCTTAGATGTTGCCATCGGTCGTTCTTTTTATTTCCTTTTCGGTTAAAAAAACCTTTTGAATTCTTTTTGTTTGAATTAAGCTATTATGGTGGCCTTTGGAGTGCACGGGAAGTATCGTGGCCAACGGTCCTAGCACAGTGAGTGCAAGTTTCGGGTTGGCATTGTTAATGCACAGCACACATATGCAACACTTTAAGCAGATTCATTAGTTGCTGATGCAGGTAGCCTGCACCAAGCGTGTAATTAAATGCACGGCACCAAATGTTGGAGATGTCTCCGTCGAAAGTATGGGTTTGAATTGGAATTGGGGAACTCTAGGGTGCTGTCGAGAGAAGGAAAGCTTGCTTTTGGTAGAGGCTTGATGGTCGAAATTAAGCGCTTTTTTCTTAAGGATGTTGGAATTTTGATTTTTTTTTTTTTTTTTTTTTAAACATTATTCCGTGTACTGTGCTGCGGTGGAGTGTTCGCCTTTTGGTAGCAAAGCAATTTTTCGGACGGTATTTCATATTTTTCTCTTTTGTTTTATTTTTTTCGTTAATTTTTTACATCGTCATCTTTTGAAGTGATTCTTTATCTCTGCAGAATTTTATTTATAAATGAACGAGGAAATGGTAGAATACTCAGACAATGAGAAAGGACTTGCGGTGGGCTTAAGAGCAGGACATATGACTGGCGAAGTGTTACAATACTTAATGCTCTGGTTCTCCGGCTAGGATTTGTTCCTTGTGTAGTTGTAGTCATTGCAGCGTATACGAGTATGTATCTGACAGTACGAGTATGCAGATTGTAGTAGAATTGTAAAACAGCATCATGTGTGAGGAAAGTTTTGTAAATTTTTCAATTAAATTTAAGCGCACGTCAGCAGAGATCCGCTTAATTGTGGTTTAACAAGAGTGCTTGCTGCAGAATTCATAGTTTCTTTAGAGCTTTACTTCGGCGAACAAAAAAAAAAACAGTCATATGGGCTATGGGCGAGTTTTGTTGAAGTTACTGGAGCTCATTTTAATCCTTGTTGGGTTGATGAACCTGGGAAAGATGTACGTTAGTGCACTTAAGATTAATGACCCACAACGGATTCTGATGTTTTGCCTCTTTTGGTTTCCTTTGAATCTTTTAATTTTGAATCGTTCTATCATTGTGAGTTCGTTCTTTTGAGATCAGGGAGTGTGAGCTGGAAAATATATAGAAGAATATGGGTTATGTTTGTCATATCAGAAAGTGCTGGAGGTGTAGGTTATGGTCTCGTCTTCCTCACCATATAGTCAGCTAGAATGGAAGTCGTTACTTTGCAGGCCTAGTCTAGCCGCAATGTCTGATGACAACATTTATTTAAACGAGCTCCTTTGTATTTTTTGATGCAGAGTTTGATATCGAAAGTAGATTGTTGTTCAGATGAGCACTCTTTACAACACAGTAGTCTATTGTGACTGGTTTATTAGGCACACAATTCGTTGGTGTTACATAATCAAAACTTAGAAGAAGGTGAATTTGTACTATTGAACTGTCTCTTCAAAGACACGTGACCATGTTTCACTCCTTAAGATCTCATGGTGATAAATATGAGATGTCAGATCAGATGCCTTCGTCGACTTTACTACTCTTTTCTCTATTTTGGTGAGTAAACACAGGGAAGAAATATTGGGTATATAACTTAATTCGTGCGGTTTTTTTTTTCAAAATTTTAACGTTTATTTAAGAAAAACATGTACAATAGTATTATTCAAAGTATTGCCCATCTGAAGCTATAACTTTTTCCCATCTTTCTGGCAATTTGTGGATCCCATCCCAAACGAGCTGCGCCGGCTTGGCAGCCAAGAATGAATCAAGCCAATTTTTGATATTCTGCTCTGATGTGAACCGTATTTAAGTGAGGGCGTTCTGCATCGACCGGAACAAATGGTAGTCAGAGGGGGCAATATCTGGGCTATAAGGCGGGTGGGATTAGACTTCCCATCCACTGTTTACCAAATAGTTCTTAGCCGGAATAGCAACGAGGGGCCGAACGTTGTCGTGATGGAAAATTATTGCCTCGTGTCTGGTCGCATATTCCGGGCGTTTTTCGGCTACTGCTCTCTTCAAACGGATTAATTGTGTTCGGTAGCGTTGTCCATTGATGGTTTCACCCGGTTTTAGCAGCTCATAATACAGCACACCCATCTGATCCCATCAAATACAGAGCATTACCTTCGCGCCATGGATATTCGGCTTTGCCGTTGATTTGGCTGGTTGGCCGGGTTTCACAAATGATTTTTTGCACTTGGGGTTGTTGTAATGGATCCATTTTTCATCACCAGTAACAATCCGATGCAAAAATGACTTCCTTTTGTGGCGTTCCAGCAGCATTTCGGACATGCAAAACCGCCTTTCGACGAACCCAATTTCCTTGCTTTTGAATATATCCAGCTGCTTTTAAACGTTTTGAAATGGCTGCTTGAGTGACATCCAAAGATTCTGCGAGCTCTTCTTCTGTTTGGCAATAATCTTGATAGAGTAATGCTTCCAGTTCTTCATCTTCAAACTTTTTTGGCTGCCCAGGACGTTCATCGTCTTCCAAGCCAAAATCACCACTTTTAAATCGTGCAAACCACTTTTGGAACGTTCGCTCAACTAGCCCATGTTCTCCACAAACTTCCACCAAAATAAAATGACTTTCGGCAGCAGTTCTCTTCATATTAATGTAATGAAGAAGAACTACCCGCAAAAACGCATTTCAGGCACAAAGTTCGACATATTTGAGTGGAAAAAAATTATTGTTGTTTACGCTTCAAGTGAATGACATTTACTGAAATGACGTGCAATGACAGTAGCTTTCTAACGCATGTTCCAATGGAATAATAACAATGGAATAATACAAGTTACGCCATCTCTTAGCAAACCGCACGAATTAAGTTATAGACCCAATATTATTTTGTCATCTAACTATTGTATTGTAATGAGAACCCATTAATGTGAAGAATAGACTCAACAGGCAATCGATAAAGTCTTTGGGTCTAATTGGCTTTGAAAAGAGCAGAGGACTCGCTTTCATGCGTTTTAATTCGAGATATTAACCTTCTATGAGATTCGGTCCATTATTCATAAGATCAAGGACAAATGAACATTGCTGCAGTAGCAAGTAAAATACAACTTCTGCTACTTGCGTTACAGTCATTCTGCTCTAGTCAGAAATGAAAGATTCAATTCAATTGAACGTCACATAATTCTCGAGAGTGATTTAAATACCATACTGTAAAACAATTAAAATAAAGATGAAACGAACACACGCGGATTACTTTAATTTTCCTTTTACTTTGCCAGCAACTTACACGCTTGACTAACAAATTAATAATGGCCGACCCCAACCCGAAGTTGGCTGCACTTCCTATGTTGTCGGTAATGCCGTACAGCCCAAGCAGAAATCATTTTTTTGTCACTTAATAAAAGTTTACAACTAAGTTTACTACAATACTAAAGACTTTTCTGGGTTAATCAAGCAGTGTTCCATATAGAAGCATTCCAGGATCAATGCGATTTTCAAGAAATGGAAAGATCACCTATGTCCCTGATTATTTTCGTAGCCTGTGAAACGCCCAATCATCTGCTGAGCAGATTTTTCACCCTTCAGTAGTTTCTTTACAGAGTCCATAATCGATTTATTTACATAACTTAATAATTGCCTTATCTACTGACTCTTTATCTTGGGAAAACTCTCGAATTTGTAGACTAGAAATGAAATGGACTAAGTAGATGTCTGGATTTAGTAGCATACAAATGCTTGTTGTAAAAAGTAGATTACGATGCAATGTGGCAAATTGTGGCATTTGACAGAGATATTATACATCATCATTAGCCTTGAATTGACAACTGCTTTTCAGAAAGTTCAGTGTGTCAGGCTTGGTAAGAAGATGGTAGAAATACTTCATTACCACAGGTAATGGAAACAACTCACATAAAGATACAGATTTGTGATTGCAAGCAGACTTCCAGCTACTTACGAGTATAAGCATGTACCTGAAAGCCTGATGAAAATTTCCATTGAGGCTCAGTTTTTCAGAAATATCCTAAAAAAGCGGCGAAAACATGACAACTTCTCCTTAACAAGACATACAAGCAATGTCCTGATTTCATAACTGCAACAAATTTCATCGATTTCCACCCAAAATTAGGAAATAAAAATTTCTTTGACTGTAAATAGAAATGAAAATATCCCAGTAATCGGCTAATTGCTAATCAGATAGACCACATGGCAGATGTACAAAATATTCAAACTAAAACTTCTGATTCAGATCAGCATTAAGTAGTTAAAAACGTTTGGCTGCGGATACAACAATGGTCGAATGAAGCGAAGAAATTCTTTGTAAGATGGCCACAATAAATTGGTCCCACAACACACTTTGCCGGACATACGAGGGCGGGTCAATAAGTCCGTGACTTTTTGAATTTCTGACCTCTTTACTGAAACAGCAACACTGCTCCTGTCAACAGGCATCTGTCAGTTGACTCCTGTCAAAATTTAAACTTGCTGCGTCAGTTAGTTTGTGTTTGACAGCTATTTTTATCAGACTACTCACTAATTTGAGGAGAAAATGGAAAAAAGTGAATTTCGTGTGCCTATTAAGCATTATTTCTTGCGAAAAAAAACCATTACCGAGACCAAGGCTAAGCTTGATAAATACTATGGGGACTCTGCACCATCGATTTCAATGGTAAAAAAGTGGTTAACTGAATTTCGTTGTGGCCGTCCAGACCAGTTGAGGTCTCTACACCCGAAACAATCGAAAAAACTCACGATATGGTGTTGGCCGACCGAAGATTGAAAGTGCGAGAGATTGTGGAAGCCGTAGGGAACTCGCATGGCTCAGTGGTTTCAATTTTGAATGATCACTTGGGCATGAGAAAGCTTTCCGCAAGATGGGTGCCGCGTTTGCTCACAGTCGACCAGAAACGCAATCGTGCAACAACTTCACAGGAAGGTTTGGCGTTGTTTAATCGCAATATGGAGGAGTTTTTGCGCCGTTTTGTAACCGTGGACGAAACATGGATCCATCACAACACACCAGAGAACAAACAACAGTCAAAACAGTGGGTTTCTAAGGGTGAATCGGCGCCAAAGAAGGCCAAGGTGGGTTTGTCAGCCAATAAAGTTATGGCGACTGTTTTTTGGGATGCACGCGGGATAATCCACATTGACTACCTTCAAAAGGGAAGAACAATCAATGGGGAATATTATGCCAACTTATTGGACCGATTCAATGACGATTTGAAAAAAAAACGACCTCATTTGGACAAGAAAAAAGTTATTTTCCACCAAGACAATGCAAGGGTGCACACATGTGCAGTTGCCATGGCAAAAATCCATGAATTGGGCTATGAATTGCTCCCTCATCCACCCTATACTCCAGATTTGGCTCCGAGCGACTACTTCTTGTTCCCAAACCTGAAGAAATGGCTTGGTGGAAAAAGATTTGACTCCAATGATGAAGTCATCTCGCAAACAAAGGCCTATTTTGAGGACCTCGACAAATCATTTTTTTGGAAGGGATAAAAAAATTGGAGAAGCGTTGGACAAAGTGTATAGAGCTCAAGGGAGACAACGTTGAAAAATAAAATTATTTTTTTATCAAAAAATCTGTGTTTTAATCCAGAAGTCACGGACTTATTGACCCGCCCTCGTATATTTTATATATAGTGTAAAGCCTTGAAAAGGTGCCACGAAGATCAGACAAAGAAGGCCAATAGAGCAACTACCAAAAAGTCATCACCAATCACCTCTGAAGTAATTTCATTCGACAATTCCAGCTCCCAAACTTCTAAATCAAAGCAAGTACGGGTTGTCCAACAAAGAACGAAAATACATAAATAAAATAAATAAAAGTATAAATGGCAGCGATTTGTATTAGGTCTCGTAAAATTAGCATCTTCGGACAGGTGCTGGTTCTTTAAATAACGAGAAAGAGCCTCTGCAGCCGAACATCTTGCAGCTCTGCTAATGAGCCATACTTCACGCCTCCCCGTGGCGCCATTGTTGTAGCTAGCACGCGGTTCCCACATCTCGACATACACAAGGGGGCTTGGAGATCTTCTGATCAATCAACAGTCAACTAGATTGACCATATTGCGATGGGCGCAAGACACTTCAGCAATATTATGGATTTCCATACGTTCCGAGGAGCCAACATCGACTCGGACCATTACCTTGTTGTAGCCAAGGTACGGTTGCGGATATCCCAAACTACGCCAAGACAAGCTAATGCTGTGAAGAAATTCGACGTCAGACGGCTACAACCGCAAGAGATCGCCAAGTCCTTTTCCGATCGAGTGTCTTAAAAGGTCCAATACCGCCAGCATCAAGCATCGAAGAGCAGTGGCAACACTGCCAGAAGGCCATCAGAAATGCCGCTTTTGATGTGCTGGGTTTCACCCGTCCAACACAACGAAACCCCTGGTTTCGATGATGAATGCCAGGAAACACATGCAGGTAAGCAAGATGCATATAAAGCGGCGCTGCATAGAAGGACCAGAGCCGCACATGAGCTCTTTGAGCGGAAGAGGACAGACGAACACCAGGGGTGAAATCGGCTAACGCGATAATTGACTGTCGCTTTTTTGATTGTCGTTTTTGATTATCAACTATTCTTCTATCGTCTGGCTAGAATTAAATGTCATTTTCGAATTGTGTTTTGAATTTGAAAGCTAAATTCAACAAAATTTGTTTACAAATATGTACATAAGTACATAACATATATATATATATACTTAATAATATATATATGTATAATATGTATAAATATTCAACAAAACAAAATAAATAAATGTATGCAAACGACGCCTAATAAGCTATCACCTTAAATCAACGTAAAAAAACGATTGTCGATTTGATAATCACCTCACACAGAGCAAAAGTATCGATTTTGAGTATCAACTATCAACTAACGCGTTAGCCGATTTCACCCCAGCTTCTCAGGAGGAAGAAGAAAGAGCAAGAGAAGCGCGCAGTCGAGGAAATTGAGAGATGCTACTCAAGGAATGAGGTTCGGAAGTTTTACCAAAAGGTAAAAATAACATGTCGCGGAAGCAAACCCCGCACCGAAGCCTGTAGAGATGAACAAGGGAACATCGTAGTAGAATGGCAGTCGATGCTGAGGATCTGAAAAAATACCAAAACAAATACCACTATCAGACAGAATGAACCTTTCTTCCTTGGCGATGACGACCAACAATACCGTCCACCGACCTGGATGAAGTGAAGATAATAATATCTAAACTGAAGTTCGATAAGGCTGCCGAAGTGGACGGCCTGACTGCCGAGCTCTTCAAAACGACAGGCGAGGCCTTGGTAAAGAGCATACACCAACTCATCTGTAAAATATGGCCGGACGAAGGTATGCCCGATGAAAGGAACCTCAGCATTGTTTGTCCGATTCTCGAGAAAGGAGACCCTCTGAACTGCACCAACTACAGATGCATCAGTCTTCTTAACATCGCGTACGAGATCTTACGCGTCTGAAGCCCTTCGTCAATAACCTGATTGGCCCATATTAGTGTGGCTGCAGACCAGGAAAGTCCACCGTCGACCAAATATTTACACTACCGCAGATCTTGGAGCATCTCGACTTTAAGGCCACGTATGACAGCATCTATAGAGACGAGCTATACGGTGAGTGAGGAGAAGATACAACGAAGAACTGTATGGACTGTACAGAGACATCGACCTAGCCAGACTAAGATGGCTGGGTCATAAAGAGCGTATGGACACCAATGCTCCGGTCTGAAAAGTCCCTGCTGGAAATCCGCTTCCGAGGTACAGCGCAGTAGAGGAAGGCCAAGACTCAGGTGGCGCATGCAATTAAATGGAGACCTCAGTCAACTTAGCGTGCTAAACTCGAGGCAGCTATCCAGGGTTCGAACTGGCTGGAGGCGCTTGTTGACTAAGGTCCAGGTCCACCACGGTCTGTAGCGTCACTTTAAGAAGAAACCTTCCGTGAACAGTTATCTAAATGATGGTGAAGACAGCATCAAAATCCATTGTGCGGTTTAAGAGAAGTTAGCGGCCAAATAGACAGACACGGAAAGCGACTTTGTTTTATTCTTTGTTATGATGATGATGAACTCACGCTTTCTAAAAGTGCAGGGATATAGAGTTTTGTGGACTTTCTTCTGGTAAACCGACGACTCTCTAAACCTTTTAAGATGCGATCGTTGGACTCATCATAAACAGGAAATCGACTTTTGGCCTGAGACGTTGATTATTTCCATGAGGCAAATATGATGGTTCTTCATACCCAACCGATATTTTTACACCTTCTTGCTGAAATTTCTTGAAGATATATCAAAACAATAACACAGGAAGGCGTTAACTGAGCGTTACCAGCTGCCAAAGCAATTGACAATAATAGTCATCTCCTGCCTGTTGGACTCAGAACAGAATTGTTCTCAGAACTGACTTTGACTCCAAGTATTCTTTACCCTGCAGTTTGATGTTGGAATTTGTTTTTCTTGCCATGTTCTTTCCCACTACTTGAAGTTTTATCTTCTCTTACGCCTCGAACAAAAGATATTGCTGTACCTGTCATGTTTCCTCATTTGGCTGTCGGCACTCTTAACACCATGCAGAAGCAGAAAGAGAACAATAACGCGTCAGGCACATAGGCCTTCCAATCTTTGTAATTATGCCATTTTTCAATGTTGCCATTAAACCATGCATGTCCTTATAACAAATTCCACCCTCTCGATGGTGTTTTTACAGAATATCCTTGCAGTTGAAGTTTTACGATGTCAGCACCTATCGTAATGTTATTCGCGCATTAAATTTAAACAATTGCAAAACTGTGTGTATCTAACAGCTACAAAACAACTCAGCTGACAATTCTATTTAAATTTCAAAGATAGAAATAACCAGCAAAAACTACTTAAGCTTCCAAGTCACAATCCAGCCGTAAGCTGAGTCTACATTCTGTGTAATTGCTTGCGTGCGAATAGCAGGCAACGGATACATCATCAGGACACAATCCAACTTCTTGTTCTTCTTTAAACTTTTTGATGCGAAACCTAATGAAAAAGGAAGAGCAAAATTGAAACAGTTTTCAACTGGCTGTGCTGTGCCACATGCAGCACATTTCAGCAAACAACTTCGCCATTAAAAGATAAACTCATTATTCAACAAAATGTACGCTTTCAAATTGTACGAATATCTGCCGTGTCATCGTATTTATCTCTATTTTTCGCGGGAAAAATATTTTCACTGACATTTTTGTTCTTTATTTTTTTAGTCTCTTGATAACAGCGGTGTCTCCAAATGTGATTGTTACTGTGATGCTTCATCTGAAGGAGGAGAAACTTGGCCTTAACAAAGGTATCCACACAATAATCTATGGAATGACAACTTCCAATGACATTGTCTCGATATTTACCTTTGGATGCATTCTGGGAGTTATTTTCAATCAAGGTGAGTAAACTTGGATTGGAATTGTGGAGGAATCTTGAGAATCAAATTTTGGTTTCATCCATATAAAGGTAAATTTTCGGATGCCGTGCTGCAAGGACCTGTAGGTATTGTCGTTGGTGTCGTCTATGGATACATATTTGGACTGATTTTGGTGTATCTTCCATCAAGACATTCGGTAAGTAGTTAGTCTTTGATTTGTCTTCATTTACGTTTCATGTTGGACGGGATGAAGAATGTTTTTGCTTAGGTCAATGACTTTTTCTTCATATATACTATTCATCTTTAAACATTCGTGATTCTCTCTTTATTTTAATCGAGATGTAGGTTTGACATTCATTGCATAGTATATTTGGTTACTTAAAGCGAAGTAAGAAGTTTGTCTTCTAACCAAGAGGCGAAATCACTGCAAATTTTCTTTTAATTTCAAATATCTTTTCTATGAAGTATAGGAAGTATAGAGAGAGAGGTACCGATGTACGTTGGTTTTAAATGTTTGGAGGTTATAATGACTAGAAAAAACAGGAGTTTGGCAATTATTCTATAAGCAAGTTGTATGGCTTAAGGAAGGTTAAGTTAAGTTAGGCTTAAGTGGCTGCTTTAAAACCAACCCACTTAGGCCTATCGGCCCACTCTTATGCCACGTGGATTTGTGATCCTCCTACTCCAGAAACCATTTGGAGCTCTTAATAAAGCGTACGAGATTTTTAATGTCTATGTTGATTAAGTCACTTAAGTCGTTGTGAAAGAAGGCCTCTAGGTGGAGATTTCTTCATTGGAAGAGAGCTGGAAATGTACAGAGGAGGTGAGGAATTGTCTCCTCTTCCTCCTCATGCCAAGCCTTCTTGCATGCTTGCCTATGAGGCTGTGTCCGGTGATGACACCTATAGTGTCGCAAAGATGTTTTCTATTTACAAAAATTAAACTCATGAAGCGATTCAGATCTAGCTTTGGTCAGATTTGTTTGATCGCTAAGCATGTCGATCCAACTGCCAATCTATGGTTTGTTCTTCTATTGGCATTCAGCTTTATTTCTTGTTTGCACGTAGCGATAGGTATACCTATGTTTTCCTTTTCAGGTATGATAGGTATAGTGGTTCCAATTTTGGCAAGTTCGTCGACCCTACAATTCCCTGGAATGTCTCTGCTGAACTGCTCCGCCATCTCCATTAGAGATGTTCGGCAGTCCATGACTATCGGAAAAGATTCGGATATCCATTGCAGATATTACATTTTTCTTCAGCCAGGATAGGGCTTCCTTAATTGCCAGAATTTCCGCCTGGAACACGTAACAGTGGTTGGGCAGGCGGAAGAAGAGGCTAAGGTTAAGCTTATCGGCAAAAACATCACCACCACTCCCACTGACAGTCTTTTAACTATCGGTGTAAAAGTAGATTGAATTGTCATCCAGGAAGGCAATTTCCTCCCACGAGGATATACATGGAATGCTTACGTGGAAGCCCTTGTCAAACCATTGTTTGGGTATGGTGTAGTCGATGTTTTCTGGTAGGATTTCTAGTTTTTTAAGAATATTTGCGTGGCCAAAATGTTTATTTTCCCACTGTGAAGGGAAATATATGCTTTAAGGCGAATAGCTGCGTTGGCGGCTACTTGTCTGCTATAAATATCGAGGGGTGTAAGGTGAAACAGAGTGTCCAGAGCAGCGGAGGGAGTAGTGCGTAGGACTCCGCTTATGCCCAGACATACTGTTCTTTGGACTTTGCTTAGCTTCATACAGTTGACTTTTTTGTCTAAGACCCTTCACAATACGACCAGTATCAGACCAGAGTATCGGTCTTATGACCGAGATGTATAGGCAATGGGTGATGTGAGCTTGGTGGCCCCATTTGTTCCTGATGGCTTTTTTGCAAGAGGCTTACTTTAGTCTTTCTTGAATGTTAGGCATCCAGCTTAATTTCCTGTTGAAAATTAGACCCAGATATTTCGCTGTATCGGAGAAGACCAAGCTGATACCGTTGATTGAGGGGGGATCTACTCCATGGATTAGGGAAAAATGACGGTATTACAGGGTACTTCCGAAAGTGAGCTTGAGGACGTGAGTCCGGGAATAAATATGAAAAGCAGAGAGTATGTACCGTCGTCAGCAAAGGAATACATTCGATTAGAAGTAGCAGACAATAGATCAATTATGAAAAATAAAAGAGCCCAATGCAAACTCTGTCAAATGCCTTATAAATATCAATTGCATCTATCCTGCTTTTCGCCAGATTGATGTAAACTTTGGCTCAAATTTTCAGTGAGACATGCCATCAAATCACCAGTTGACGTGTTGCTACGAAAGCCGTACTGCCGATCAATAAGTAGTTTTCGTGTTTCGAGTTATGTACGAGTATTTCAGAGCCAACGCGTTTCCATGACCTTGGAAGAATAGAAGTACTATAAGTTCAAATGGTCTGTAAGCGTCATTCGTCGCTTTAAGGGACGGGCTGGACAAATGCTGTTTTCCATCTGCTTAGAAGGTGTCCTTGAGGGTGGGATTGATGAGAAAGCTTACGCAGTGATTTTCCCAGCGTTGAGGAACACCTTTTCAGAAGAAAGTAGATTAAGTGAATTCATCTCACGGAAGATTCGATGCATGTAAGCTTAGGCGGAGACAAAGCAAATTGTGCTTTCTCGTATTGCCATATGTTTGTTAAGAAATTGTTCTCTAACTGTGTAGTCAGTGTATGAGAATTTTGCTGATGTGACACAATGGTCCGACGAGCCTAGAGGTGAGATCACAGTAGCAGTATAGTTATCAGGGTAGAAACAAGTCCAGAGTGTTGGCTGTATGACTATCAACGTCTGATATTCGCGTGAGCTCATTTACAAGCCTGCTCAAGTTGTTTTCCGCCTCAGTTTGGTTTACCGAATAAAATTGTTGTACGTGTTATGCCCTTACAACAATATGAAATGGTGCACCAACAAAATTGTCATTCACAACAGTTACATGTTACATAGACTCAGTGATTGCCTTTTTAGGCTTCTTGATAGGGAAGTTCTTGCATTTTTTCATACTTGCATTGACCATCTTTACTTTTTATGATATCCATAGTGTTTTTAGACAGGTTTAATAAGAATATGCCTGTGTGTGTTTTTTTTTTTTGTGCCTTCGCCATAGGCTGTGTAATCTTCGAAAGATACCAATAGTTCCAGCCTCTGGCATGAACGATTTATACCCCTGGATGTTCCAAAGTAAGCAGTATGTCTACTTCCTTGCTGGTTAGCATCTATGCTATCTCCGGAGTCCTTGTTGTTTCAGCACGTCGTACCGGTTCGATTCGACAGAATTCGGCGAGGTACTGTGAACTCGCTTCGTTTCTTCTTCTTTCTGTGGAACGACTGTAATAAAATATCGCATCTCCGCCGTCATTTAGACAATTTGGACACAAGGAAGTATTATCGTGTTCAAAGCGGTACAAATATTTAGGGTAACCCCCATGACTGGAAAAGAACTTCAGAGCTGGGAGTTTCAGTTCTCATGAGTCTGATTTACCCACACTTCTATAGAGCGGATTAATTTATAAGTCCATCGGCCTTTAGTGTTGTCGTGTCATCTGTTTTGTCTCCTAGTTATTGAGGTCAGCATTTCCTCTCCGTTAATCCTTTTTTTTCATGCGCGTTTCTATGCGGCGCTTTGACGCAATCCTAAGCATCTCTTCTGCGGTTATGTCTATGAGTACCATTCCAGCTATAACATATGCTGCTTCATTCGAAATGATTTGAAAGCCACATATCGTCCTTAATGGGCAAAGTCTGTATGTCGACGATAGTTTTTTTTTTAGCATCCTGTGTGACTGTGCCGTGGCCCAAACCGAGCTGCTTACTCTTGGAAGTAACACTCTTCTAGTGTAAACGGGTCCACCGATATTTGTCAGAATTTGTGTTATGCCGCTTGTGGTAAAGATGCCTTTTCGCTAGCATAGAAGACATTTGGTGTAAACTGCTGCCTATTATCTAATATTACCCCCAGGTATTTCAGTGCCTCAGTTTTCTGGTCAGCAAGTTCAAGTCCAGATGAACATAGCCAATCTTTTATCTGCGCTATAGGAGCATTTGTAACAGATTCTACTAAGTGAATGTGATTTTCTAAAACCAATGACAAATTTCAGAATCTTGCCCAGGGTATCTACAAGACATATTGGCCTTTCCCTTTGACAGGAGCGCCAATCGCTGTTTTTTTTCATAGGTCAGGGACATCTCTGGTGTGTTGCTATGAACATGTATGGACAGCTGCTTTTACGGCCTTATATGGAATTCCGTCGGGTCCAGCTGCCTTATTATCTTCTATTTTTCTGCATGCCCTGATCAGTTTGTCCGTGGATATCTGTGCGATTTTGCTTGCCTGTTCGCTTCCTCGATATTATGCGTAAGAGGTGGTATCTGTGGTAAAATGTGCTAGCAGAGTGGGGCGTGTTATTTGTGGAGCCCTTTAGCCCAGTACCTCAAGGATTGACATCAGCTTCATTATACAGGCGCCTTAAGCATGTCGCACTTTTTTAATGTTTATCAGATTCACCAGTCAGGTTTAATCTGATTTTTTAGCCATTTTCGGATTAACTTGTTTTAAATTCTAGTAGAATAAGCAATATCAAAAACCATTGGAGGATAGCGTTACAAGTTTTGTTTGTCAGGAAGTTCTTGGTGTGACTCATCGGTCGCACTCATTTTGGCTAATTATTTTTCTTGTTCACACTATTGGTGCACTTGCGCGCGGATTACAAGGTAGATTGGAAGTAGGGTTTTGTTTTATTTACAATTTAGCAAAATTTACGAGTGCACTGGAATTGCGTGTACACTCGTCGGAGGTCAGCTCTATGTTTTTAGGTGACCAAATCCCATTGAGACCCAATCTTATAAACATCCTCGTTAACTTTTCACTTAACGTTGAAAATTGATTTGATTTGAACCTCTACGACTTGTGTTCTAGCTACCGCCCTGTCCGTATTTTTTTAACTGTCAAGAATGACTTTAACAATTTGGCCGTTGGGTTTTAAATAGTCTAGTTTGAAAGATTAGCTTTTTGGCAGACATGGCCTTAGATCACTCGAATTACTTTTCTCTTAAAAATCCCAGAAGACTTCTCGTAATTTTTTAATCGAGTTCATTCCTCTGGGCTATAGAGGTAGTCTGAGGTGATCAATATTTTGTAGAGCGTTAATTTGATTGGGGGCTCTGCCATTCAATTGCTTGGCAAGAAGTTTTTGTCAATACGTTGAGGCTTGGTTTCTTGAAGTCATACCTGTCAATGGATAAGTGTTTTCCCCGAGTTGTCGACGTTTTATGACAGCAGGCACTTCGAAGTTGCCAATTACCTTATGAAAATGTAGCTATGTTCCGCTGTTGCATAGTACAGATGACGTTGAGAAGACTGGTGCTTCCATAGTTGACATGCACTAGAGAGTTTTCTTTCTTCAGGAAACTTCGTCCTTTCATACAATATTTTTAAGAAGATTTTGTACATGCTTTTCACAAACCGATTTTTGGCCGCTTTTAATAGTTCGTCATCTAATCCGTCAGTGCGGATAACATTGCTGAATTAACTAGGTCAGGTAAGTGCAATTGCCACACATCATATTCATCCTCATCTCCGTTTAACAGCCAACAGAAGTGGTTCTTCCATATCCTCAGAACTGACAGCGAATCAGCACCCTCATGGATCCCAAAATACAGGAATTGCGTCTATGCTACGATGAGATTTTATTGGGAAACGAATTCGATAAGTTCAGTCGTTAAGAACGATTTTTACATCGTGTCTAGTGTATAATATGCTAGTCTTGCTGAATTTAGGCTTAATGCGGATTGCGGCAAGTAGCATTGATAATGAAAGGAGCGAATTAACATGCTCTGTCAAAATTGGTAATAAAAAAAAAAGAATAATGGTTATACGTTGCCATGTAAATTTTTTAACATAGATCTAGTGCAAAGTCAACTTGTCAACTCTAGGGTATCATCTTTCAAAAGTTTTTTCAGTTACTCACATACGCAGAAGACATTTACATAGAGTCAATGGCGCTTTGTCTGAAGAATCGCTTCTTTTTTAGGCATACAAGTCAGTCGCAAAGTCCTATCTCGAGGAACCAAAAATATTTTATACAAAACACTGATTATCCCAGTCTTGCCTTGAAACGCAGAAGCTGGAGCATTGATGAAAGCAGATGAAAATTCTGTTGAGCGTTTCGAGACAAGAATACTTTGGTTATTTTCGGTCTCGTTTGCATTAATGGATGCTGATTTGGTAAAAAAAAAACTTAGAAGACGCGGCTTAGACTAGATTACCTTGGGTAGTGTGACAGCGCAGACAGTTTTTGACTCCAATCCAGGAGGTGGCACACCCAAGTGGAAGAGGACTTCAGACAACTTGGTGTGTGCATCTAAGAAATCTTGTCAAGGGACCGCGCCAACTGGAGAGGCATATACGAATACGAATAAGATAGAAATCGCCCTTTACATCACGAACAGAAATCAAAGTAATGGATTGGACGTCAATAATTACTGATTTGGCTGCTTAACCCAGGTGAAGATGTGTCAAATCATATGATTTCAGGGCAGGCATATACCACCTTTCATTGATTCTTGTCCAGAACATATTTTCGATAAGCAAAAGTGATAAACTCCAATCAGTGTAACACAACTGTGGCCCCAGTTTTGGAAAAATAGCGATAAATAACGCCAGCAGTACGCACACACACATCTGCTATGTTTACTTTGATGCGCACAGTTTGTGGGTATAGTGGATGAATATTGTCCAGAAGCATGGACGTAGATGCCAAGTTATCGACGAATAGTTTGCTCCAAGACTCTGATGACTTGTGATATGAATTTAGCTAACAGAACCCTTATTTGGAAAATCAATTCCCACGAATGCTTCGACTTGTTATTCAGCTGTCTTTCCTGTACGGAGATTGCCAAGAAATATTCTTCATTTGACCTCAGAGTCTTTCTTGTCAGTATTAGTTAGTAGCAGATACATGGAACCAAAGTTACCATAGCACATGTTTTGCGTTTTATCTCGCTGACCTCTCACTGGAACTCCCCAACTTATACTCACGAATGTGTTTCCGATTTGTCAAAAACTATCGGCCACGAAGACCTGCTGATCCATAGAATACATAGATTGGCCTACAAATCAAGACACAAGGGCGGAATACGATGGTTAAAGACAGGATTTACTCAAAACTTAATGTAATTTGGAATTTACCCAAACATTCGTAAGCACTGTCATTGAGTACTTGCCTATTTCATCTGTATGTAGATACCTATCGAAGAAGTTTGATATCACTTACGAACTGAAGAACCCTTGAAAGTGAAAGCTTTTTCCATTCATTCATCCCTCACTGGAAACATATTCCACTTTCATTTGAACTTTTAATCCTTTAAACCACTAAAAATGGAAATTTTCACACTCAAAATGGAATTGCCGATTCATCAAGTATCAACCATTTTAGACGAACTCTCTTTGTACCTATATACGACTAGAGCAGGCTCACACATCCAACCACTCTGTCATGGTTATTCAGAATATTCAGATGGATGCTTCCTCTTCCTTAGTCAGGATGTGAATAATTTATGCAAAAACACCTCTACCGTCGTCACTTCCATTTCACTTAATTCAGCTCAAGCCCGAGAATCTGAAAACACCTTCACCTTTATCAGCACCAGCACTAGCACCATCACCAGTCTCATAGAAATCTGGTATAGAGTGAGGGATCACAACTTTGGAAAAGCGCATCATCTGCACTTGCCCCATTGTTGCTGTTCCTTTTGCTGTTGTTGTTGCTACGTTCATTTATAAAGGCCAGAATACTCGTACAACAGGGAATAGCTCAGAACTCATAGCACAGAGCACAGAGTGCATAACACTAGAAGATATCAACGATGTGGACGTGGACGAATAGGTATTTGCCGTCGGGATTCACATGATAGAGCACTGGAGTATTTATTAGTCAGTTCACTGGGAGTTAGAGTTGGGAATATGTCCTCTGAAGCAGGCAGACGGTTAAGTTATTTATTATTCAAACGGTAAATAGGAGTAGCAATATTAGAAGCGCCACTATCACAGCAAACATTAGAAGCAGCACAAACGCCCGAAAATCTCACACTTAATCCTTGACATACTCATACCCGTCATTGTGTTGGGAATTTTTCAGTGTAATCAATAAAATCCATAAAAAATGCGAACAAAGGCAACACTAAAAGATCAGCTGTTTATATGGGGTGTAATGGTTTGGTGTTTGGATGGAATTTAGTAGAGGAGCTGAAGGGTACTCCATTCTACATGTAGTGGCAGCAAAGTGCACAGATTGTGAACAACAGCAAAAATAGCAACAGTGGGAGTAAGTAGATTTTATCTTTTCCCTCCTGAGGTTGTTTTGAGGTAGTAAAGAAGATTTTCACCTGAAAAACACTTGAGAAGTGTCAGCTCTGGGGTGCAATATGATTGTCTGTTGCTGCCCTCTTGTAGGGGATAAATAGCAGCCCCACAATAAGTGGAGCATCTTGAGTAAATGATGTTGAAAAGAAGAGGGTGTCTTGTAGTTATTTACTGCTTTCTGTATTAAGAATGATTCAGGTGGAAATATTAACTTCACTCCTACACTTGTTATCAGACATTTTTATCTTCCACCCTAGTTGAGGTGTATAATTGATTTGCCATCTTACAGGGGGAAGTTGCGCATCCCAAAGTTTATGGAATATGGAGTAGATACTAAGACGAAAAGGCTAAGGTAGCTGATACATACTCGTATTTTGAAACTATTAGACTTAAAATTTGAAGCACAAAAACAACAACAACATGATTTTAGATATTATGGTTTGGAAGTCAGATAAACAAAAAGAACTTTTTGCCATTCGTTTGGCTTACTCGTCTATGTCCAGCAGTTGCAGGTAGCGCATTTCAATATATCTACTCCTTTTCCTCTTAAGACTGCAGCTTAAATAACTGTTCTCTCCCCACGTCCTAGCTATCTCGGCTGGCCCAGACGCATTTTTACGACCAGATCGAAATCGTCCTCCAAAAATCTTCAACGAGACCAAAAACCACTCAAATTACCTTCCGGCAGAAAGTGTATCTGGAATATTATAAGTCCTACATGGAGTCTCATGAGTGTCTTTTAGCAAGACGTTTATATGCTACTGTTTTCCTAGAGAACAAAAAAAACAATGATCACCAGCTGTCAATGTCATGAGATGACATTCTCAGAGTTAATAGCTTAGTTAAGGAAGGTACTGGCATGGTAGCGTGCTAGCGTGCTGAGACTTGAGAAACACTCGTTTTTCCTTTTTTGAAGCTGAATCCATTTTATACTCGTACCTCATCGCACTTAGGTCTCCGTAGACCCATTGTGATCTACATGCGTATGTGGGATAATTGGGAAGTGATGGAAACTTTTTGCTATTCCTAGTTTTGGTTTTAATTTTTCGCATTAGTTGTCGTTTGGTCCTTGAGCGGGTCTAAGCCCTCTCATTGCTTCCACGAATCTGAAAACAGATGTAAGTGAAGCACAAGACATCTCTGAGAGGTCGTGGACACTCTGCCTCAAATTACTGGGGGGATAGTATCCTCCCGTGAGCACATGTCTCCATAGCCCTGGTGTCGTCGTCAGTAAAGCGCAGCTTCATTGTTTGCGCTCCAGAAAATCCTGGCTTGCAAATAATTCGATAAGCGTAGATAGAGCTCTGATTTTTAAGAGAATCTTACTTGTTCCCGATTTCCTGAGTTCCGACCATGATGGTTTGAAGCACCGGTTGGTAGATTCCTTCACCTTTTAATAGCTTTTTTCTTCACTAGCATTCACTCCACTTCTATTCTCAGAGTGGAGAATGGAGGTTTAATACCTTGATCTGTCAGTTTTCTAGGCAGGATCCTTTTCGAGCTAGCTCATCTGGATGTTCATTTCCTACAACGCAAAGAATAAATGACACTTCTCGATAGTACCTCACATGCCTCGATTTAATCCCGACAACACTTATGGTTGTAATGACAGTTTGGGTATCAATAAAAATAGGAATATCCCTGTAGATAGATATCGTGCATTTTACCAGCTAGTTATCTGCTTGGGAAAGTACAGGCAAATAGTGTTTCAAAGACGTGTTGGGATTTTATAGTCCGTATTGGAGGATAAATCCAGTTCACTTGTTATAATTGAGCCGTAACCTTTTAGGTTTGGCTGTAAGCCACCTCAATCTTAAAGCGCAGATTCAACCATGTGTAGATCTAGACCAAGTACGAGGGCGGGTCAATAAGTCCGTGACTTCTGGATTAAAACACAGATTTTTTGATAAAAAAATAATTTTATTTTTCAACGTTGTCTCCCTTGAGCTCTATACACTTTGTCCAACACTTCTCCAATTTTTTTATCCCTTCCAAAAAAAATGATTTGTCGAGGTCCTCAAAATAGGCCTTTGTTTGCGAGATGACTTCATCATTGGAGTCAAATCTTTTTCCACCAAGCCATTTCTTCAGGTTTGGGAACAAGAAGTAGTCGCTCGGAGCCAAATCTGGAGAATAGGGTGGATGAGGGAGCAATTCATAGCCCAATTCATGGATTTTTGCCATGGCAACTGCACATGTGTGCACCCTTGCATTGTCTTGGTGGAAAAGAACTTTTTTCTTGGCCAAATGAGGTGGTTTTTTTTCAAATCGTCATTGAATCGGTCCAATAAGTTGGCATAATATTCCCCATTGACTGTTCTTCCCTTTTGAAGGTAGTCAATGTGGATTATCCCGCTTGCATCCCAAAAAACAGTCGCCATAACTTTACTGGCTGACAAACCCACCTTGGCCTTCTTTGGCGCCGATTCACCCTTAGAAACCCACTGTTTTGACTGTTGTTTGTTCTCTGGTGTGTTGTGATGGATCCATGTTTCGTCCACGGTTACAAAACGGCGCAAAAACTCCTCCATATTGCGATTAAACAACGCCAAACCTTCCTGTGAAGTTGTTACACGATTGCGTTTGTGGTCGACTGTGAGCAAACGCGGCACCCATCTTGCGGTAAGCTTTCTCATGCCCAAGTGATCATTCAAAATTGAAACCACTGAGCCATGCGAGATCCCTACGGCTTCCACAATCTCTCGCACTTTCAATCTTCGGTCGGCCAACACCATATCGTGAATTTTTTCGATTGTTTCGGGTGTAGAGACCTCAACCGGGCGTCCAGGACGTTCGGCATCTTCAGTGCTTGTACGGCCACAACGAAATTCAGTAAACCACTTTTTTACCATTGAAATCGATGGTGCAGAGTCCCCATAGTATTTATCAAGCTTAGCCTTGGTCTCGGTAATGGTTTTTTTTCGCAAGAAATAATGCTTAATAAGCACACGAAATTCACTTTTTTCCATTTTCTCCTCAAATTAGTGAGTAGTCTGATAAAAATAGCTGTCAAACACAAACTAACTGACGCAGCAAGTTTAAATTTTGACAGGAGTCAACTGACAGATGCCTGTTGACAGGAGCAGTGTTGCTGTTTCAGTAAAGAGGTCAGAAATTCAAAAAGTCACGGACTTATTGACCCGCCCTCGTATATGTTTTAGTCCCGCCATAGGTTCTACAGTAGATAACACCTTTATAACGAGTTCCCTAGCGAGAGGCGCCAATTGGAAAGTCAGTAACCAATATACCCACAGCGACCACATAGCAATACATTTTGGGGCACCACCAAAACCAGCGATCCACAACGCCCGCCAAAGATGCCACAACGAATGATTGATTGACTGATTTTTAGAGAGTCTACAATAAACCCAGGAACAGAAAATGCTATGGGGGCTGATGTTACTACACAAGTAACAAGCGCTTGTGCGACGCATCCATGGTAGGGAAGACGACAACCAATAGCCAATCATCAGTATACCGGGGAAGCGCTTTGCAATACAAAGATAGACGTAGGGACCTGAAAATAGCCATACGAAGAAACAAAACCAACAATTATAAAGTACTGTGCGAAAACGCAGATGTAAATCCTACTAAATCCCCTAGAAGGCAGACATGGTAAAACTGAAACACACTAGGGCATTCTTATGCCCTTTGCTAACCCAAAAAATAGTATCGGCATTATATCCATCGCAAACACCAGCAAAGCAGCCGTCAAAGAAATGGAGTACCTGAAACCTGAAACGTATAACAAGTGTGGACACAGAAGGGGTTTTTCCAGACCATTGGAAAAATCAAAGTTCGGTGCTGCTGCCTTAAGAGCAAACACCAACAGATGAACCCTCGTCATACCGTTCCATATGCCTGTTAGACACAATGGGTAAAATACTTAAGAGAATCATATGCAACCGGCAGGAAGTGGCAATTAATGACCTCAGGGGACTCGCAAATCAACAGTATTGATTTAGAAAGCTCGTTCTACAATACATATATCCTATACAGAGGGTAACTTCAATCTGTGATGAACCTATTCAGGGGAGAAGATGGAGAGGAGGAGAAAAAAAATATGATGCTGCAGTAACACTGGACGTCAATAATACAACTCTCCACGTATAATGGACTTCCTTAGAGAAATGCTGGTGTTAGGGTTCCAAATTAAAGTAAAATTAGGTTACCGGGCTACCACAAGGATCGGTATTAACTCCGATCTTGTTGAAAATTTGGTATGACAAGGTTTTACCGATGACATTTCAACCATTGTGGCGAAGGAACACATGGTGGATGCCAACATTCGAGTTAGAGCTCGCCGAACAGACTCGTTCGAGTGAGTGCTGCCCTATGCAAAGTAATGATGAATATTGGAAGATACAGACGACAAAGGAGACTAAAGGAGACTATTTTCGTCAAGGGTGGTGCAGTTACGTATGCGGCACCAATATGTGCCAAAGCAGTGAAAACTAAGTCTTCTGCAAGAAAGATAAACTGTCTGTGCGCATGTAGATTGTTCTGTGCTTATCGGACGGCCTCAGACGAAGCAATATATATTATTGTTGGAATCCTATCTGCTGGTATATTGACAAGCAAATTACAAAGGACTTATAAACCAATATTCAGAAGCCCCTAGCCTCAGAAAAGGATAGCAAACTGGAAGAATGACAGCCAAGCATAAGAGACAAAAGCAGTCTTCAAAAGGAAGATGGACTCATCGACTCTTACCGGACATCGAAAAAGAACGGACCGGCACCACGTATTAGTGGATTTTTATATCAGCCAGCTCTTAACCAGATATTTCTGTTTTCGACCTTATCTGAACAGATTTGGGCTTTTTGAATCTCATATTTGTTTAAACAGCAGAGAGGCCAGAAAAGATGCATAACACAACATTTTTTCCGTGTCAACGCTTTCGTTGGGTTAGATTTCGTGTAACTACCATCTCCTAGTATCAGATCTCCATCTACCTAATGTTCCTCAGATATGATTATCAAAAACTTTTTCCAAGATTGGCCGCTAGCATTTCCTCAGACAGGCATTATATTCGATTATGGTACGAAACTTAATCACCGATGACAACTCTCAAGAAAATATTCACTAACTGAACTGACTGAGTCAAAGAAACCTTTTTAGATAATTCAGACCAATCTCGTATGTTGAGAGAGAGCTAAGGGAGCTTCATGCGCTCTAAACTGCTTTGCGAATCTAAAATCCTCTTTATGCCGAAGAACGCGAAAGATCCTGCAAGACTGCGTCATAAGCACGAGTACATTATGGGTTTCTTTTACTCGGAATTGAGGGTGCTATTAACAATATATTTTTTGGCCTGTCTTGGCTGCATCTCCTCCTTTCACGCTTGAATCTAAAATAGATGCATAGATAGATCGCCCTTCCCTTGATATTCACACCAAAGCTTTCTTCTGTTTAAAATTAAAACCATGCATTGGAGATTTTACACGCTGACTGTCTTTCGTGTCTTCTACTGACGTTGTTATGCTGCAGAACGCTGTCACTAAGCGCACACATACATATATCCTAGACACAATACTTGTGTTCTGTAGGGCTTGCTGTATCCGCAAAACTGACACTGATATTTGAGTCCGGCATACTCTCATATCAAGGTGCAGGCACTCGGTTCTCAGCACACAGTTGTACTTTTCATAGATTTTATAAAAAAGCGTTTGAAACACTATAATAACGTTCTAAGGCAGTTGGAATAAAACAGGCATACGAATGAGGCATACTATGATTTGAGGATTATTTGAAAAACCGAGGATTTAAAGTGAAAATAAAAAATTGAATAAGCGACGTAAAATACTCAAACTGTGGTGTGGTGGTATCAGCTGACGAAAAAACTTGGGGATCAGCCTTCGCTCTATTCCATTTGAACTATAAGTGTGCATAACATGTTCTTCGGCGGTTACACTTCATCTTCATTGGAGTCGCACCCAGGTTAGGCATCATGACCAGGCGCAATTCATTATCAGAAAATGATGATGAGATCGCAATGTCAACAAGCTAACATGATCACAACGTATCTTTCCATCAACCAGCTGAAAAATCTGAAGTTACACTCAACTCCCAAAGACTACACATACAAGGCACCACATCAGCAATTAGTAAATAAAGGGTGACCACATAGAAATGACAGTTTTTTCAATTGTTATGTTTCAGCAGCTGTCAAAGTTAAGAATGATATTCAGCTGTTCAGTAAGGTTCGCCATTTCAACATGCATCGTTTTACACTTGACAAACGTGCGGATATTATTAAAAAATTTGATATCAAAATTCCGGCTTTGTTGTAAATACCCTACGTGAATTTCGTCGTGAGCAAGGTCGTCATCATGGCTTCAGGGTGTGGACAATTTAACGCAATGTGGATAAGTTTGAGCGAGTACACAGATCTTAACGCACCAACGAGACGGATATTAGTGCGATATGAAGAAAATATGACTCAAGGTATGAATGACTGAATGTAAGAAATGTCGATTCGGCGCTCCGGTTTTTATTGCGGTTATACATCCGTATAAGATTGTGATGACGAAAGAATTGAAGCCGAACGACCATAGACAACGTTGTGAATCGATCCGATCCGGAGATCAAATTGGCCAACAAATTATCTTCTCGGACGAGGCACATTTTTAGCTCAGCGGCCACCTATGCGAAATTGCCGTTATTGGCCAAGCACCAACGCATCAACAACGATTGACTGTTTAGTGCCAAGCCAAACTCTTTGGACGGGTTCTTGGCCAACATCTGACCCGCTATTACTGGAATAACGCTGCACATATTGGGCAGGCTTATCAAAAATAGGGCCGACCGCTTGAAGCACTCCCAGCAAACCCAAGGCAGCCATTTGAATGATGTGCTATTCCATACATGGTGGCAGAATCAATTTTATATCTCATCCGGTTGTTGTTTTTTTTTTTTTTTTCCTGTCGTTCTTATTTGGTCACCCTTTACAAGAAAGCATTTACATAACAGATATATGGTTTCTATGTTCTGGAAAGAATACGGCAGTTGACTATATACAGTAGCAGTTCCAACTACATTCAACGAATCGCCAACATATTTTAAAGATTTTATTTACTCAAAGTGGCGCTACAACCCGGGGTGGACCTGGGCCTCAATCAAAAAGCGTCCCCAGCTAGCTCGTTCTTGTGCTAACTGCCTCCAGTTTCGCACGCTCAGTTGGCTGAAGTCCCCTTTTACAATACTTGCTTGCGCCACATGAGTCTTGGCCTTCCTCTACTGCGCTGTCCCTCGGGGCGGATTCGAAGACTTTTCGGACCGGAGCATCGGTCTCCATACGCTCTACATGACCCAGCCATCTCAGTCTTTGGATCATCACTCTTCTGGTTAGGTCGATGTTGCTGTACAGTCCGTACAGTTCGTCGTTGTATCTTCTCCTCCACTCACCGTCAATGCAGACGGGACCGAAGATCGCCCGGAGAATTTTTCTCTCGAAGCAACCAAGAACACCCTCATCCATTTTTGATAATGTCCATGCCTCTGCGCCATAGAGCTAGACCGGGACTATTAAGGTCTTAAAGGTTGACTTTTGTTGTCCGAGAGAGGGCTTTCCTACTCAATTGCCTTCTTAGCCCAAAGAAACAGCGGTTGGCAAGAGTTTTTCTTCGCTTGATCTCAGCGCTGGTGTCGTTGTCTGTATTTATATCAAAGCCTAGGTAGACAAAGTCCTTAACTGCCTCAAAGTTATATCTGTCGAGGGTGCCGTTCTGCCCAAGACGTCGGTGATGGTTGTCCTTTTTGCTTGACAGCACATACTTGGTCTTGCCCTCATTGACCGCTAAACAAATTTTCGCCGCTTCCGTCTCAATACTCACGAAAGCGCCACTGACATCACGCTGCCTTCTCCCGATTATGTCAATATCGTCGGCGTATGTGAGTAGTTGGACGGACTTTTGAAAGATAGTACCTCTTGTGTTTGCTCGACAGTTTTGCACTATTCTGTCAAGTAGTACGATGTTGAAAAAATCGCCTGACAGCGCATCGCCTTGTCTAAATCCTTTCTGGACATCAAAGGTCTCGGTGAGATCTTTACAGACCTTCATGGAGCAGCGTGCGTTCTCCATCGCCATCCTGCACAGACGGACGAGTTTGGCAGGGATGCCGAAACTAGACATTGCTCTGTATAGCTCGTCTCTATAGATGCTATCATACGCGAACTTAAAATTGATGAATAGGTGGTGTGTATCGATTTGAAGCTCATGGGTCTTCTCCAAGATCTGCCGTAGTGTGAATATTTGGTCGATGGTGGACTTTCCTGGCCTGAAACCACACTGATATGGACCTATCAGGTTGTTGACGAACGGCTTCAGGCGTTCACACAATACGGCAGATAAGATCTTGTATGCGTAGTTAAAGAAACTACTGCCTCTGTAATTGGCGCAGTTCAGAGGGCTTTCATTCTTGAGAATCGGACATACAATGCTCCATTCATCGGGCATACTTTCGTCCGACCATATTTTGCAGATGAGTTGGTGTATGCTACTTACCAAGTCATCGCCTGCCGCTTTGAAGAGCTCGGCAGTCAAGCCATCCGCTCCAGCAGCTTTGTTCGACTTAAGCTTCGATATGGCTATCTTCACTTCATCCAGGTCGGTGGACGGAATTGTTGGTCGTCATCGTCAAGGAAGAAAGATTCATTCTGTTTGATAGTTGTATTTGCTTTGGTATTTTTCCAGATCCTCAGCGTCGACTGCGATTCTACTACCCTTGTTCATCTCTACAGGCTTCGGTTCAGGGTTTGTTTCCGTGGCATGTTATTTTTACCTTTCGGTAAAACTTCCGAACCTCATTCCTGGAGTAGCATCTCACAGTTTCCTCGACCGCGCGCTTCTCATGCTCTTTCTTCTTCCTCCTGAGAAGCCGGAGTTCGTCTCTCCTCTTCTGCTCAGCACATCAGAAGCGGCATCCCTGATGACGTTTTGGCAGTGATTCCAATGGTCTTCGATGCTTGATGCTGGCGATATTGGACCTCTTAAAAGATTAAGAGACACTCGATCTGAAAAGAACTTGGCGATCTATTGCGATTGTAGCCGTCTGACGTCGAATTTCCTCAGAGCATTAGCTTGTCTTGGCGTAGCTTGGGATATCCGCAACCGTACCTTGGCTACAACAATTTAGTGGTCCGAGTCGATGTTGGCTCCTCGGAACGTTCGGACATCCATAATCCTGGAGGAGTGGCTTGCGTCGACCGCAATGTGGTCAATCGGGTTGACGGTTGATTGATCAGGAGTTCTCCAAGTCCCCTTTTGAATATCGAGTTGGAGGAACCGCGTTCTAGCTACGACAATGTTTCGCCCCGCCGCCGCAAAGTCGATTACCCTGAATCCGTTATCGGATGTGGTGTCGTGCAGGCTATATTTTCCGATTGTTCCACCAAAGATACCCTCTCTTCATAGCTTTGCATTAAAAATCGCCGAGGATAATTACACAGATCTACCTAAACCAATTTTTCGGGAAAAAAAGCTCAAAAATGTGACTTAGTATTGTACTTTCATTAGGTAAGTAACCGCAAGTGTTTGAGGCCAATAAAAAGTCAATTCGATTCAGTTCGTCCAAGGCTGCTCGAATTTTATGAGCGGTATGTACAGTTGGAATCTTCAAATTTTTAAAATTGCAATTCTACTTCTTCTTATCCTTTTATTAACCCTTTCCTCTTTATACGAACTTATGCGTAACGAGTTTTCCATTTTTACTGCATCGCTGCTGCTCCGCTTATGGGGTTGGCTAATGTCGCAGACCGCAGAACGCGTCTACATAATGCTCGGTCCTGGATCGCTTCAGTGGTTAGCCCCAAGCGTTGTTGCGCATTTGCCATCTGATTGCAATTCTACATTACCTATTTAGTTCGACATGCCACATTAACATTTTAATTTTAATTTTTTTAATTTTTAGAAATATGTTAATGCACTCAGATTTACTATGGCTGTTTTGGGAGGTTGTGTGTCTGTAATGGGAAGCCGAGCAATGGGATATCCATCGGCGGGTGCTCTAGGGTGCGTCACACTTGCCTTTGTTGCGGGGCAACTCTGGAAGAAGCAGCAGAGAAAAGTCACTATATATGTAAGTCATAAACATACCCCAAAGTAGTCAGTCAATAGAAACGTCAATTAATGTCAATTAAGGCCAACTAATTGACATTTTTCATTGATTTCTTGGGAAAAACGCCGACAACTTGAATTCTTTTTTTGATTTTCTCTGATTTTCGGTAGCCCAACACAAGTGAACGTTTGAATTTGATGTGGTCATTCTTGAGGCCCGTGTCATTTGCACTCATTGGTAAGGAAATTAATTTCTCAGTGTTGGATGGTAAAATTGTCGGATACGGATTGGTTATAATTGCCGCAGCATGTTTGGTATGCCAAGAACTTTCAATTCTGTTGCTAACACAATGATTTTAATTATTTTTCTCTTTTGTGTATTTGCAGTTCCGTCTGGTCACAGCGTTCTTTTCAACTGCTGGAGCACAATTAGATATGAAGGAGCGTTTGTACATAACAATTTCCAGTTTGCCAAAGGCTACTGTTCAAGTAAGTTTGGGTGGTCGAAGTTGAGTTGAGTTCTGCTGTCATTTGCTTAGCAGTTTGTGGCAAATGACAATGATCTAACCTGGGAATGGAGTGCCATTAACTGAGTTATACATTTGTACGTATTTAAATTGAAATTTAGCAGTTCTGTTAATATTAGTCCGGTCTTGGTAGCACATAGTTGTTGGTTTTTTTTCAGGTTGCCTCCAGTGAATTTTGAAACATAAAAGAGGCATCCACCGAGAAAATTATATTTAGTGTGGCAGGAAGCAAGTAGGAATTTTCCTGCACCATCCATTAGACAATCGAGTTAGTGGGACCATATACGAATCAAAGTCAACCTCTGTTTGAGACCCAGAGAGCTACGCATATTCCTAAGATGAGCAAACAAGTCTTCGGCTTGGCCAGTTTAGCTATCTACAGACGGTCTGGTTTACTAACAAGGGCATATGTAGAGTCTCTGGGGTTGAAGAACATTAATGGTTAAAAATATCACGCACAAGGATTGAAAATCACTCTAAGCGTGGTGGACTCGTGAAATGTATTGAGCGAGACGAGTAGATATGTTTCATAACGAAACGCTATTCCTTGCTTCTTATGAAGATACTTGGAGACATAAGTTTGTTCTTCCCACTGTGTATCTTACTTTTGTGTTAATGTCACAGTACACATCGCAAACCCTTATTTACTTATTAAGGGTGGCGCTACTGTTCGAGAGCCTCCACCGACGAGCCGTATTTAGCCAGCTTGATCTTTAAATAGCTGCCTCCAGTTTCTCATGTTAATTTGGTTCGCGTTCGCGTTGAAACGCGTTCCCCCTTTTTTTTTTTTTTTAAACTCGATTGAACAAAAAGAAGTCACAGGGAGCCAAATCTTGCAAATTCGGTGGCTGTTGGATGGTATTTGTTGCATTTTTCGTCAAAAAATTACGAATAATGATGGCACTGTGCGACGGTGCGTTATCATGGTGCAAAATCCACGAGTTTTCTGCCCATAGTCCTGGTCTCTTTCGCCGAATTGCTTCATGCAAACGTCTCATAACGCCCAAATAATACTCTTTGTTTACGGTCTGGCCTTCTAACAAAAATGCATGATGCACTACACCGTTGTAATCCATGAAAACCGTGAGAATTGCCTTTTTTTTTACTGAAAACGGCGTGGTTTTTCTGGTCTCAGCTCATTTGGTGAAAGCCATTCAATTGTCTGATGTCTGGTTTGCGTGTCGTACTCATAAACCCACGTCTCGTCTCCAGTAATGACCCTTTTGATGAATTTGGGATCGGATTCAGCCTCGCAAATCATCTCTTTTGCGACGTCAACACGGTCTCTTTTTTGCATGAAATTGAGGTATTTTGGCACCAACTTTGCTGCTACACGACAGAAACCCAAATCATTAACGAAAATGTCTAGGACTGATCCATAGACAATGTTCAAGCCCTCCGCTATCTCTGTGATGATTAATTTGCGGTTATTGACCAACATTTCTTTTACTTCATCAATGTTTTCGTCGGTTTTCGATGTCGATGGTCTGCCATTGCGTTCATCATCTTCGATTGACTCACGACCACTTTTGAACCGCTCGTGCCACTGGTAAATGACCGTTTTCTTTAGAGAATCGTTGCCGAAACACTTTTCCAACATTTCCAACGTTCGCGTACCATTATATCCGTTTTTTACGCAAAATTTGATACAAGAACGTTGTTGCAATTCATTTCTAAAATTGTGAAAAAATCGCCAACACACAGAGAGATACGTACCTTTTGCAAATGTCAAGCTCTGGCGCTAAGATTTAGAGGGAATATCAACAACAGATGTACCAACTTAACCGTTTGTACCGCCACACGGTGATTACTCCGGGAACTTTCTGATCTAGGTAGGATGTACGCATGAAGTCACTTTTTTGTTCAAGAAAGAAACATGCTTTCATACACGCACTTTACATCAATGGCTTTTTCCCAGATCTGCCGTAGTGTGCATATTTGGTAGATGGTGGACTTTCGTGGGTGAAACAAGGCTGATATGGATCAATCAGGTTGTTATCAAACAAGTTCGGGCATTCACACAAGATCTCATAGGTGATGTTAAGAAGACTGGCATTGGCGTAGTCCAGAGAGTCTCCTTTCCCTTGTTCGTCCCTACAGGCTTCGGTTCGGTGTTTATATCCGTGGAATATTTGTCTTACCTTCCGAATCCTATTCCTGGAGTAACATCTCTCTTCCTATGCTTCAGGTCAGGAAACAAATCAGCAGGTACATTTGAACTGGTTTTGTTTAGATCCGGAAATTTTGCATTCAAAAGATTACAATTAATGTTGTCGGGGACCTTGCAGTTTTGTTTATCGATATGTCTTCCAGACATTTTTGCCAGAGCCCGTAGGGTTGAGGTGGTTTGCGTAATAATTTTGTTTAGCCAATCTAATTTTATGTACAACTTTATTCCGAAGGGTGGAGTAGATTGCATGTAGCTCTGGAATTCTACACCGCTTCCATCTAGAGTACGCTATGTTTCTCTTGACAATCAGCTCAGCGATATCCCGATTTATCCACAAGGGAACTGTATGAGAAATTACCTTCCTGCGTAATGGAACATGAGCTTCGAATAACTGCCCGATATTGCTGTTCAAAAACGAAAGTTGATCATTGACTGAGGTGAGCCTTTAAATTCTGCCCAAGTCGATTTCACGAATGTCACTTAATAGACTATTTTGGTTAATCGATCTAAAATCCCTATATTGGAGATGTTTAACATTTACTTGTACTTCAAAATCGTAGATTAAGAAGATGAGGACGTGTTTGGAGAAACCAGGTGCAAGAAGTTGATTATAAAGTAGAGCATGTTCGGGATCGTTAACAAAAAAAGACATCAAGTAAGGTGCTAGAGCTATTGGTGAAGTGAGTTGCTGCCGAGGAGTTGACAGGGGATAAGTCTAGAGAGTTCATGGAGCCGATTATAGGTGCAGAGGTGCTATTGTACAGAAGATTACAATTAAGGTCTCCGCAGAGTACGATCTGAGAGGTTATACAAGAATGCTGTTCCAAGCTAATA
Organism: Volucella inflata; assembly: GCA_928272305.1. NCBI lineage: Eukaryota > Metazoa > Arthropoda > Insecta > Diptera > Syrphidae > Volucella > Volucella inflata. The sequence goes on along the minus strand of OV743716.1, from coordinate 142,585,639 downwards.
AGCAGTGGTACAATATCGACATTTTTATGGGGTCTGTAGGCCGTGCAGATAAGTATTTGCGATGAACTTCAAGTAATCTTCACGAAAAAATATTGCAGGGGGCAGTCAAGGTGCGTTTTATGAACGAGATCACATCCAATGCCATCTCTTATATACATTGCGGCTCCCCCACCCGATCGCCCATACCTGTCAGCACGAAATAAGTTGTAACCGTCGACCTCGTAAATTTTATTGCATAACTCCGTATCAAATCATGTCTCAGAAACACAAATAATATCAACGCCAGACTTTATGAATAAAAACCGAAATTTGTCCAATTTTGGATTCAGGCTTTGTGCGTTCAAATGGCAAACTCTCAACCCATTGCGCTGCGTACCAAGTACTCTAATCATTGCATGCAAGTTTTTATCTATACCGCCGTCAATCGAATCTTTGTTATTTAATTCTAAAAGGGAGTTCATTGACCAACCAAAGAAAATTAGTATACAAATAAGAAGGACGAAAACCAACCACACATGCATGTCGGAAAAGTGTAAAGAGGGGAAAATAGGGGGAATTGGTGAACATAGCCAAAACAAGAGGCTTTTCTTTCGTCTTTCGTTCGTCTTTTCTTTTCTGCCCGTAGCAGAGCAGCTATCGTGAGCACCTCTAGTCCTTTTATGTGCTTGGCGGTACTTGTCATCAAACCAGCGGTTTTATGGTGGTGGTCAAGTGCAACCCATTAGAAGCAGCATCTTCGATGGCCTTTGGTAGTGTTGTCACTGGTATTCGAACTTAATGCTGGCGGTGGTGGATCTCTTTAGGGACTTAGAGAGACTCGGAACTTAGCAGTCTGCCGTCCAAATTCCTCACAGCATTAGCTTGCCATTGTTCTATTCTGTATATCTGCAATCGTACATTGGTTGCAACAAGGTAATCGTCCGACTCAATGTTGACTTCTATAACGTTCGGACATCATTAATACTGGACGAGTGTCTTGCGTTGATCGAAATACAGTCAATCTGGTTGACGGTTTATTTTGAATATCGAGATGGGGTAACTTTCATTTACAAGTACAAGTGATCAGCCATGTTTTCGAGATTTTTGAACACACGTTACGAATACATCGGTTTTACGTTGTCTAACACATTTCCTTGTTTGAAATTTTTACAAAATAATTGAATTTGAAAAGGCATAAATTGTTCGTCAACGAACACCGTCGAAATCTTAGACAAGTATTTCTATTTCCCCCTGAATCATTCTTCCGTTGTGCAAGATAAGTAGAGTAGCGTGGTCATTTCCATTATGTACATATTTTTTTCGTGCTATTATCTTCTATTATCTATCGCAGCATGCAGACTGCTGGTATATGGGAATCCTAGAGCAACCAACCGAATATGGTACACTTATAGCAGTTTCATTTATCTTAAGTGCACGCTAGGCTTATTTTAGGTGTCACGGTGCCCGAACAATACAATACTTCAATATTCTATTAGCTGTTTCAGCGCTACTGGTTTTGCAAATCTTGTGTTGGGAATCAATTCGGAGAATCCGTGCTGCAAGTGTTTCTTGTTCCGTCATTTCATCACAGAGAACATATCAATCTGAGTTTTCTGGAGGTACTATAGGATTACGTTTCAAGACCGAGCACAATATCTGAGTAACCTAAGCCATACATGTAAGCTTTTATGAGCTCCTCAATTATGTAGGTAGGTTACGGTGAATTAAACTGCGCATTTAAATCTTTCTAGCCAGGTCTTTAGCAAAAATCACAATGCAAACGAGAATGAGGATCTCATAATGAGGGAACTTCTCACGCAATAAAGCCATAATTGGTCGCGTTGTGTGGCTTGTTTCCCCGTCGTATTGGAACCACATATGGTCCAAGTCATGATCTTCAATCGCCGGCCAAAAAAAGTCGGTTATCATTCAACCATACCGCTCAGAATTGACTGTAACCGTCCGCCCATTGTCTGGATGCAAAGGCACCTCTTCGATCACTTTTGGGTTTGCTGAGCCCCATATGTGGCAATTTTGTTTGTTTACATACCCACCGAGCGAGAAATGTGCCTCTTCACTGAAGAAAATGTTGTTCGAAAAATAGGTGTTTATTGTCTGTGGTTCCAACACCCAAGTTGCGTATCTACGGCGTTGTGAATGCTCAGCAGGCTTCAATTGTTACGTAAGTTAAACTTTATAAGGATGGAGATGCAAATCCAAACGCAAAATACGCCATAGTGAGGTGTACGACACGTTCAATTGCTGCAAACGCCGGGAAATCGATAAATTCGGATCATCAGCAACACTTGCACTGACAGCAGCAATATTTTCGACTGAACGTGCTTTACGACATCAGTAACGCCTCCACTCTCTTCAAATTTCTTCACAATTTAACCGATTGCTTGCGAAGTCGGTCGATTATGACGACCATAATCATCGCGTAATGCGCGAAAAGTGGCTACGTTCGAATCACCACTTTTGTAGTAAGTTTTAATAATTTTAACGCGTTGTTCGATTTGTAAGCAATCCATTACTCGTATTGTAAATGGCACACATTCAACCAATATTATGACACTTCAAATGACAGCTGAGTTTGGCAGGTGTCAAATGCCAGTGTTACCAACTTGAAGCTTCGAAATGAATGACCCGTTACAGTTATTCCTAAGGCTAACAACACGCCGGATACGACACGACGTCTTTTGTTGACGAATCAGACAACAAACCATTGATTCTTATGAGTTAGCACACACAAAATCAGACGAGACAAAAAGACATGTTCCGGTTGCTATGTGTGGAAATAAAAATTGTCTTTTTGTCTGTGAAAAACAAGAAGTCTTATTGTCCGGTCCGGTGTGTTTTCGGCCTAATTGTATCCCTTCGACAGGGCAAATCAAATGCTGCCATTCTTATGGCTGTCAGAGTGCAAAGGAACAATATTCCATCCAAAAACTTTCAAGGACTGTCAAACAAACAAAAAAAATAGGACCCGACCCTCTACTTCATTTGAAGACCAAAAAAAAGAAAAAAAATTGCTTTGTTTCGCGCCAATGAGAAATTTAACACAAGGACATATTTTATTTTAATCTACAGATAAACATTGAAATCACTTAATTTATTTCTACGACCTTTTTTGTTGTCCTTCTATGTCCTGTTTTTCTTTTGTGTTTTTCGTTGTTTTTTTTTTGATTTCATCTCATCTCATTTTATTTGTTTTGCTTTTGTGTTTTCTTTACAGGCAGCACTCGGTCCGGCCGCACTGGATTTAGCCAGAGAATTAAATTCGGGACCTGAAATCCTTTCGTTGGCCAGCAACGTCCTTGTTATATCCGTAATCGCTATTATAATCACAGCACCGCTGGGCGCTATCTTAATGATGCGATTAGCTCCGGTCTGGTTAAAACGCGGCGAAGTACCCGAAGAGGACGAGGAAGGAGTTGTCCGGATACCAGAGCATCATACAGAAGATGATGGCATCGTAATGGTAACACTTGAGGATAATAGACCTGTGACAGGTTCAGGACACACTAACATTGCCTTCGAACACGGTGACAGATAGTTGGTTGTATATTGTCGTATTATACAATAATAGAGAAAGTGCGACGCAGTAGTAGTAATTGCAATTAGTTAAATGTCGCAAACGCTTAATTAAGTATGTTCTTACAACAAAAACCGTAGAGGAGGACGTATTGGCGGAGGATAAGACGGTCTGCTGTAAAGTTATTCAAAAGAGAAAGCCAAATGCCTTCCTTTATAATGGAGGACTAATATTGTATTCTGATTTCTATTACTTTTTGATTTTTTTTGTTGTTCATTTTGTTATGTTTGTACTTAGACGAATCGTCCTACTTTGGTTCTCCTTTTGCCTCGGTTTAAAATTAGTTTTAACTTACTAGTGTATGTGTATGTTTGTGTATATAAAAGTATGAATAGGGATATGGGAAAATCGATCGATTGTTTACAATCTGTCATTCTCGTTTAGGAGGAGAAGAAAAATACAATTTTATACTGCACGAGTAACTTAGTTTATTTGTATTTTAATGGTGGATGATGGCGATGAGAGTTCGATCTGACAGCGGCTGGTTTACTTAGAGTCTGGCAACAGTTGGGCTGGTCTTGTTTGTTTTATTTAATGGGAAACCATCCGCACAACAAAAAGTGGCGACAGTTTGGCATGTTTCTCTAGATGTCTTTCCACCAGCATGACTAAGATGAAAAGTTTCAAAACCATACAAATTTGGACTGCAGGAATTTTTAGTTCGCGACTGATGATGATGTGCAGGTGAATTACGACGTAAGTTTACTTGTTGGATTTCGGTTAAGAACGCGCATCCTTTAGACGTCGCAGCACATCGAGAACTCAGCTTGAATACAGGTAAGTACTGTTTCCAGGTCTCTGATGAAGAATACAGGTAAGGGCATGTAGAGGAGGTGTTAGGGTGCAAGTTAGTATTACATGGAGGTTACGAAAGGTTACTTGCAATCCAAACTAACAAAATAATGAAGATATGTAAGAATCTGTTTCCTCCAAGCCCTGCATTGAGGACATGAAGTGGAATGCACAGGGTGAGTTTTTTAACTTGAGACATCCAAATTACACGAAAAATACGCGATATCGCGAAAAATGTTTCAGAGAAAAGTCAGAAAAAAGAAGTGGACATAAGATGGTGACCACGAGTTTGACCTTGAGACCCATTTTCAAGGTCAAATGAAGGTCACTTTTGATTTTTCAAATAATAATTCCTGGTTTTCATTGCTCAGTCGTATTCCTCAATGAGACACACGACTTTGTCTCAAAGGTCTTATTCATTCAGTGCTAGATACCACTGCACTGGCACTCCTAAATCATTAATCGTTTCTTGATGATGTTTTTGATGCACTGAAACATGATAAGGATGGTATTTATGCCGATGTAATATCTTACAGACAATCGTTTAAGAAATTTCTGATTCACGACCAAAAACCAAAGTGAGAGCGAGCGCGAAAAAACATTTAAATCTAGATGAAGAACTTTGAGGATGCTACTTCTGTTTGCTATTGGCGGGTGGTGCAAAGGTACTTGTATGTACTGCAGTCGGTTATTAGAGGGAGCGGCGATGTTGGCATTCGAATCCGAGGTACCGATTTGGGAAATACTAGGAACTTTTCTTATCAGTGAATTCGAACTACCCCTCACTACTATCTGCATTTATCAAATTTTAGAAGGCAGAAAAAAACCGTAATGGCAACACATTTCTTGGACACATCTACACGATGAAAAGTTCAAAGCTTACGAATTAGTAAAGCAACAAACGAGCGGACAGCACATTTTCAGCACCGAATGTAAAATTGTCCAAATTAATATAAAGGACCTAGGTGTTATGCATGCGACGACTTTGAACACTTGCACCAAAGTGCCAAAAAGGGATCAGCAAAGTTGTGGGTCGTACCAGTAATGTGAACATAATTTGGTGCGCAGATCCTGTGGTAGAAATTGAACTCGGTGAGTGAATCTGTTCTCAATTTATCAGAGTACAATTCTATTCGATATCAGAGCATTTTGAATAATGGCATTGCGGACTACATCAAATACACCTTGGGCTCAATCGAGACAAGTTTGTCGGTGGGACGGAACAATTTAGAAGTGCAAATGCATGCGGTTACCAAACATTGGCTGTAGCACGATGTCCTTTTGAGAAAGGATTGTTTTTTAATCAAGTTGCTGTCATTGTAGATGACGGAAAAATAACATCCATCCAAGCAAGGGGGAAAAATCAGCTGATGGAATCAGATGGGAGTTATAAGATAGTGGCAGATGAAAGTAACCAGGTGGAGGCAGCAGAAAACCATAATGTAGATGAAGGCGATTTTGATAAGGTGGTGGCAATTTGGCAGGTTATACAAGATTTCGTACTTAACAGAGTGCTAAAGATATAGGACCCTCGAACGCGCTTGGCTGTGAAGCGCCTAATAAACGACTATCGTCCAATGGGGCCTGAAAAGTTTTTTATTAATTTAAAAATTTTCTTAGATGACGAAAAGTAAGTGTATCAGAGGCCCCGGCATTTTGTTCCCGCCAAGAAACAAATGAACGGGGTTTCAGATATTCGCCCAAGCTAAGAAAATTTTTATTAACATCAATGACATCATCATTCCATCTAAAGAAGTAGAAGAGAATTTGAAGATACTCAAAGTGCTATAACGTCTCGAGAACCATGGCCTGCAAATTTATTGGAGCAAGTGCTCTTTTGCACAATCAAAAACGTGCTGGAGCTGGGAGAAATCAGGCCATCTTACTATAAGACACGAAGGTAGTGTCTAGTTTTCCTTGTCGGAACTCTGTAAAGGACGCGCAGTCTATTCTCGGATTAATCGGATTTTTCCGAAAGTTCACTGCGGGTTATTCCGTGTAGGAGCAGCGGTTGACCAATTTTCTCTAAGGAAACAAGAAATTTCACGGGACAACATTTTGAGGGAAAAGCTATGCAGCGACCATGTGCCAAAGCTCTTCAACCCATCTAGAGAGACGCAACTACACACGGATGCCAGCAAAAATAGTCTAGGAGCAGTTCTCCATCGGAAAAGTGATGGTACCATGGTTCATCCCGTTCAGCTCTCGATAATATGTCGATTAATTGCAAAAAAAGAAGGCAAAAAGCACCACTAGTGAAGTACTGCCTCAATTGTTCTTCTTATGGATCCGTTAAAATGGATCATTGCACATGATCAAAGCATGAACAGCCTGGGTCTAACTCTAAATTTCCTCTTAACGCTCTCATACTGATAGCTACCACTATAACGACGTTATAAATATTGATTGCGTTCATCTCCTGCAAGATCTGCGGAGTTTTTTAGTAGTTTTTTTTTTCAAGGAGTTTTAAATATGCTCTTTGACATACATGTCAAAGTAAAAACCAATAAGATACAATTTAATTCCCCATCTTAGATGACCTACACTATCTCAAAGCTAATGAAGGTTAGAGATTTCGCCTATTACCGTTGGAAGCGATACAAATTGGTGAAACCACACGAAATGTATCGCCAACTTTGAAATAAGGTGGTCTATGAGGTACGAAAGGCACAAGTACGTTTTTATAAACACAAACTTGATCTACCGTAAGGAAAAATCTGTGATAAATAGAAGTTGGCAAGCAAGAGCATAAGCTTCCAGATGAATTGGATTGCAATGCACTCAACCGAATATTTAGATCATGCCCCTCGTCCAACTCTTCTGATGTAAGTTTGGCGTTTGAGGAATCCATTGGTGGCAGCAGAAACTCAGAAAGTTTTTCTTTTCTCAGTCAAATGCAACACGCTAAATTTAGTAAACTGTCATTCTTCCATATATAACACACATTCTCAATACCATTTTAACTACCTCTGTGTATCCCAACGAACGGAAAAAAGGCAAGATCATGCCCATACAAAAAAAAAGTCAACAGAGACTTATCTGAATACAGACCAATCGCAATTCTGTCTTACCTTTCTAAGATATTTGAGAAACCTCTACTTATACCTTATACTTATACATCAGCTAAGCTCGTGTCAATCGGGTTTTCGAAGAAAGCGAACCTGCAAAACCGCTCTCGTATTTATCACTGATGAGATTCGAAATGGTCTCGATCGAAATGAACTTACCATTTTAACCCTTATCGATTTCTCAAAGCTTTCGATACGAAAAAACAACGCACTCATGTGCTTATAAGCTATTCTAATTTTTCTACCCGATCGGAAAAATTGGTATATTCATACCTTACTAGTAGACAACAATCCGTAGTCTTTGGAGATAGAGCATCTGAAATGTTATCGATGACAACTGGTGTACCGCAAGGGTCTATACTCGGGCCAATTCTTTTTTCAATATACGTGAACAAGCTCAAGTGAAACTATTTATACAAAGTCCTACTAGTTTGGTAGAATCTACGGCATTAAAAAGGAATAAAGATCTTCTTAATATCCTGAACTGGGAGCTAATAACCTTTGCCTAAGCCGAGATACCTCTTTTCCATTGCTGCAGCTAGGGTACTCGAACATCGAATATGTTGAGTCTCTTCGAAATCTAGGTTCTACCTTTGATCGTACACTATCGTGGGACGTTCATATCACTGCAACAATTGGAAAAGTTTATGGCTGTCTGCATCTTTTCTGGGCTTCGCGTGCCTATACACCAACAAAAACGAAAATGCTTCTAGCAAAAACTCTATTACTGCCAATTTTATTAAACTCTTGTGAATTATTTGATAAGCCCTGCTACAGGTCAAAAAGGAAATTATTTGTAGTCTACAATAATATTGCACGATATATATATAACCTGCGTAGATACGACCATGCTTCGTCGTATGCCAAAACAACCTTCGGATGTTCCTTTGAAAATGTACTGCAATACTTCTCATTGACTTGTATTAACGACATTATTCAAACACAACAACCAGACTATCTTTACAGTAAGACGATGTTCCCTATATCGCAGCGAACCTTTATACTAATCCAGCCAAGATACTGCTATTTAACATCAGAACGTCAGTTCTTAGTTCATGCCACTCGCTTATGGAACTCCCTTCCGATCGAACTTGTAACGGTATTTATATATATATATAATTTGATTCAATTCTTTATTATAATTCACCCACACAGTTACAATGTATAATTATTATACTTTATCTATGAACTGGGCAATTATAATAAAGGGGTGTGTGCCTTGATGTTATGCACTTCCACCCAGGGTCCTTTGGTTCACATTGAAATACTGACAGATCGGAGACCATGTCTGGACTCAAAAAAAAACTCTTTAAGGACCCTCCCAACTACCATTCACTTACCCATATGACCTCCAGGCACAGACAACCAGAGAGGCCAGTCCGGGCAAGAAGTATAAGGGGGTTGATCAGTTGGTTGCGGCAGGCATGCTTGCTTTAGTTCCGTTTTTCGCTCGCCGAAATGGGGGGGGGGATCTTGCCACCAACATAGACCAACAGCAGTTACATTTATTTTTCCATGCCTGGCTTCAGATGGAATTCGAGCAAAAATGGTTTAAACTTTGGGACCCGAACTTGTCCTTAGATATCTTCGACCTATCATCTCAGTCCCACACCAAGATTCTACCAATCAGCTAAACTTCCATAATACTTTTTAGCAAAGCAAAAGAGGTGTGAGCTAGGTGTAATGCTCAATAGCTATTAGATCCGTAGGTGTATTAGTAACTACCCCTATGTTGCATATAAATACCTTTTTTTTTTTTTTTTTTTTTTCACCTCGTCATCCGTCGCAATCAGTCCCTCCCCTTGTTTCTCGCCCTATACAAACCAAACTTTACATCTCCATATTAAGGACCGTATCCCCGAAAAGAAAAGAATGCCTTCCCCAAAAAAAATATTAAATTCTTAAATCTCGTCTAGCAGCAGGCACAGGTTATAACCACAAAATCTACACATTTTTTTAAGACCCAATTGATGAAAACAAAGAGAATCGGTGGTTCAGATGTACAATTCGGGTTAAACATTTTTATTTAATTCAAACATAAAAAATTTACCAGACAGTCTTGGGGTGGGGGAGGGCAAGGAATACCGTACCGTTTTAATTTTTTTTTTTTTTTTCTGATTTTCACTTTCAGGTACTAGCAGAACCGTCACCACCGAGTACTTATCATCGAATCTTCAGCTGTTATCTCTTCTCGCTTGCTCAACAACTCTTCTCTGACCATACAGCGATTCCGTTTTTTGCATGTACCGCATTTTATTTGCCATATGATGATTCTAATGTTAACTGCCTTGTCTCTCACAGCATCCACATTTAAGGTCGTTCACCCTAGCGCTTTTTCCAACCAAAAATGTTCTACGTTTTTTGTTTTTGGGCCGCAGTGTTATTCTCGATGCACGAAACACACCGTAGTGGGTGGGTGAGAAGGAGTTTCAGAAGGAAAATAGCAATCGACGCGTTTTTGTTTTGTTTGGGTTGTTATCCGAGCTATTGTCCTTGCTGATCATTTTAGGAGATGGCGCTGGCGTCAATATGTGGTTTGGCTTACATATAATTATTTTATAGGTAGCAAAACAAAATACTCTTACTCACTACACACGCAGATCATACACAAATACTTATTTGCGACTTATGTATGCCGTGTAGGCACCTAGTCGTTTCCCACAAACTGAGAGGGATAGGAAACGCAAAGCGCACTTAAAAAAACAGCTCCTTACACATTTGACCTTTGATCGCAGCTAATTTACCTTTTTATACCATTTATATCTATTATTTCTATTATTTTTCAATTTCTTTTTAATTTGAAAATACTCAACCTTTCCTAAACATTGTACAAATATATCGGGTATTTCAATAGGGACTTGAGAACTTTGAATTTAATTTGTGAACGCACTCTTTCACTAATCATCATCAAACTGTCACTGTCAATTTATTCAGTAAACTCAACATTTTCATCATGGTAAAGTACACGAACGAGCAATGGCTGCAAATTATAAATATTTTCTACCGAAATTCGGAGTCGGTGACTGCAACTTTAAGAGTGTTAATTACAATTTTCGGTCGTAATTCTCGCCCTAGTAGACAGGTATCACAAGTTTAGTGCAAAAATTGGAGTCTACATATTCGTTGTGTGATGTTGCTGTGTCAGTGAGACAACGGGTTGGTGGAAGTGTCGAAAATATCGCTGCCGTTCAGGCGTCCGTAGCAAACGATTCAAATCAGTCAATTCCACGGCGTTCTCAAGAATTTGGCATCGCTCAGACCACATTATGGCGTATTTTGCGTAAGGATCTTGGTTAACAATCATACAAGACATATGATTTCAACAGGATGGTGCCACAAGGCTCACAGCACAAGTTACAATCGATTTATTGAAGAGTAAGTACGGTGAGCGTGTTATCTCAAGAAGTGGGCCGGTCGATTGGTCGCCACGTTCGTGCGATTTAACGCCGCTTGACTATTTTCTGTGGGGCTACGTTAAGTCATTGGTTTATTCCAACAAGCCGACGACGTTGGTAGAGCTCAGAGCCAACATTAAATGCGAAGAAGCTGCCGTTTCGAGAAAGTTGGCAAGTCCTTATTGGAAAACCCTTTATAAGATTTTTGTAATCTCAATGTGCAACTACATTATATCTTTTGTAAATAAATAAATAAATAAGGTATTCTCGTCGCCATTGTATCTTTTTGAAGCACGGTGTTGTTTTGGGACTTTATTATGCACCAGGTACTCGAACTACATCGTTGCTGATATTGTCACTCAGCAACCTTCATCGATTTAATTACAGTTGACCTCCAGCTTAAAATTGTAGGCCTTGTAGTACGAGACGTGTCTTGATCTTTCTAATTGAAGGTGCTTAGGTATTTATGTACGAGGGCGGGTCAATAAGTCCGTGACTTTTTGAATTTCTGACCTCTTTACTGAAACAGCAACACTGCTCCTGTCAACAGGCATCTGTCAGTTGACTCCTGTCAAAATTTAAACTTGCTGCGTCAGTTAGTTTGTGTTTGACAGCTATTTTTATCAGACTACTCACTAATTTGAGGAGAAAATGGAAAAAAGTGAATTTCGTGTGCTTATTAAGCATTATTTCTTGCGAAAAAAAACCATTACCGAGACCAAGGCTAAGCTTGATAAATACTATGGGGACTCTGCACCATCGATTTCAATGGTAAAAAAGTAGTTTACTGAATTTCGTTGTGGCCGTACAAGCACTGAAGATGCCGAACGTCCTGGACGCCCAGTTGAGGTCTCTACACCCGAAACAATCGAAAAAATTCACGATATGGTGTTGGGCGACCGAAGATTGAAAGTGCGAGAGATTGTGGAAGCCGTAGGGATCTCGCATGGCTCAGTGGTTTCAATTTTGAATGATCACTTGGGCATGAGAAAGCTTTCCGCAAGATGGGTGCCGCGTTTGCTCACAGTCGACCACAAACGCATGTGCAGTTGCCATGGCAAAAATCCATGAATTGGGCTATGAATTGCTCCCTCATCCACCCTATTCTCCAGATTTGGCTCCGAGCGACTACTTCTTGTTCCCAAACCTGAAGAAATGGCTTGGTGGAAAAAGATTTGACTCCAATGATGAAGTCATCTCGCAAACAAAGGCCTATTTTGAGGACCTCGACAAATCATTTTTTTTTGGAAGGGATAAAAAAATTGGAGAAGCGTTGGACAAAGTGTATAGAGCTCAAGGGAGACAACGTTGAAAAATAAAATTATTTTTTTATCAAAAAATCTGTGTTTTAATCCAAAAGTCACGGACTTATTGACCCGCCCTCGTACATATATTCCGATGCCGCTAATGAAGGCATCTTTGGAAGAATGGTGTACATGAATAGGTTCCACGATATCAAAACAAACAACGAATTCTGTTAGGAAGGAATTCAAATTCAAATCAAAATCAACTCAGTAACTTTCCTTTTTTTCAAGACTTCTATGAAACATTAAACATTAATTGAAGAACTCAAAACTCTGCACATTAAAGTTATGGTTTACTGTCTACTACTGCGATATCGTCTATGGGTCTATCTTAGAGGAAATTTTGAACTTTGTACGGCAAGATATGTGTGAGAAGTTCCATTCTTTTTTTAAGTCAATAGAAATTCCTTTCTGACTCGTAAAAAGAAAAATAAAATCTTCGGCCAGAAATACAGCAGATTTCAATCCCAATAGACTCCGTGTTCAACTTAAGTGAAACACAGAAACGAGGAAAAAAACAAACAGAACTGTTTGTCCTTCTGCACTTGAATGATTTTTAGGTCCCTTAGCCAATTCCACTTCCGGTATCGACACATAAAACTCAATCGCAGGCACAGACTCACCATCTCTTCACTGAATACGAGTATATCCTGCAACTGATATAAATCTATTTTACATAAATCTTTTCCCCGCTTGCAGGATGTATACGCATACAAAAGGATACGATACGAACCATCCAATAGGGAAATATAGGAAATATAGAGGCCCATTAGTCTCCTGAGGCCAGATACGAAATATGTACGAGTACGTACGTGTACGTTTCACTTTGAATTTTCATCTTGCAGAATCACAAGGACTTTTTCTTTCGAAATATCTGTATGTGAATCCCTACAATAGACGAGAAGACAGGAAAACATGAAAACAGAAAGAAAATGGAAAAGATACAGGGATGTTGGTACTCGAAGAGAAACTAATAATAATAAGAACTACTAGTTCTCCACAGGCTCCCCAAGGAACATCGGTTAAAAGGCACCAGAATACAACACAAAAAGATTGCATAGTGGTATGTTAGGTTAGTTTGCTGCTAACAAGAGAGACAACAGTAGCGACTCGAGAAAAAACAATAACACCAAAGGATACAATAACGGGGAATGATATTTTCCCTGGTTAAACACGGAAAGCAATGCTTAACCCATTGGCAAGGAAGTGGAATTTGTGTGTCAGGGCGTTTCATTTGTTTGTTCCAATTCAAAGAGTGTTTACATGGCTCGTCTATCCTGGCCACCACTATTACTATTGTGATCCTTCTTTTCTTGTTTTTTTTTTTGCTTTTTGTGTTTCGGAAACCTTTACCACACACATCGATTTGAGTATGGATGTTGCGCCCGCACTCCGATCTACATGGAAACTATTATTTATATACGGAAGCGACGGGTAGCCGAAAACACTTGAGACTTGTGTCCCGTAAAGTTTTGAATCCTATTGGGGATGCAAGGGAATACCCCATGTAAATGGGTAATCTGCGGACAACTCCTAACGAATGGCTTTAGTTGTCAATTTTGGAATTACATTAAGGAGAAAACAAATTTCAAAGGGTTAGAGCTGACTAAATCCGTAAGAGCATAAGAAACGACGGTCACAGCTCCAGGAGGTAAAGTATGAACCTTTAATTAATTTCTGATTTTATTACGGAAAGGGTACTCTTCCCTAGCCAGGGCTTAGCTCTGTCTCTATGGAAATTTATTTAAGAGACATTAGCATTCAAATACCATTTCGAAAGATATGCGTTAAATATATGTTTTATGGATAATAGATAATAGATAGATAATCCAACCCGTAGTTGCGAACATTCTTAGCTAGTCGGCAAAACTCTGAACCTACAAAGTATAGACACCAAAGTGTCAACACATAAAATATGGGTTGGCCTTTTATCTGTTATCCCGGGCATACTGCTTCCAGTTGTTCAGACCAAGAGTTCCGGTACCAGCGAGGTGGTTCAGTGGTAGTACAGGCTGGGAATCGAAGATTCTCTTGCCTGGAGCATTATTGTCCATCCGCTTGATGTGAATGTAGTCCATTCGTACTCCTCGAATTCTTCTCTGGAAATAGTTCAGTATCTTCTATCCTTTCCTGCATATCGTCCGGCACTCGGCGATGATTAGCAGAGCTGGCAGAATTAAGGTTTTACTCGTATAAAGCATGCATTTGGTTTTCCAAGTTAGGAGTTTTGACAGCATGTGCATTGTCTTTTTATCAAGGCCTACCAACTCCGACTGTGCTTCAATCGCCGGTAAGGCCTTTATTACGACACGCTGAAAGCGGCCGATGATATCGATATTGTTTTCCTACCCCAGTAATTGGAAAGATCTATTGAAGATAGTGGCTTCTGTGTTGACACCTACCATCGGCTTCTGAACAAGACTGAAGAAATCACATGTTCGGAAAGCTGATCCCAAACTGCACATTGCACATCGTGTTTTTCACTGCCACGCGATCCAATTGGATCAGTTTTGGCGGGATTCTGACCAATTGGGAAATGGCCAACCCCCACTTAGAACTCCTAACGATGAATGCGGCTTTGAAGTCGATGAAAAGGTGGTTAGTCACGATTTAAAATTCGTTGGTCTTTTAGAGGACTTGCTTTAGTGTAAAAATGTGGTCTATTGTCGATTTTCCGGCCCGGCAGCCACACTGCCACCTGCCGATGAGTGTGTTTCAGAAGGACTGCGGACGTTCACATAGTACGTTGGTAGGATCTTATATGCGACATTAAACAGGGATATGCCTCCATAACTCTGGGAGGACATAGAATCGTCTTTCCTGTTGATGGGGCATAAAGAGCTGATAGTCCAGTAGCCTGGGCATACTCTTCCTAACCCATACTTGGTTGATGATTTGGTGCACGCGACTTAGAAAACCATCACCTCCCTAAATCAGCTCAGCTGGTAGACCATCAGATCCGGCGGCCTGACTGACTGACTGGTTTGAGCTCTCTTCTTGCCCCAACACTCTCTTTTTATTAAGCCTATTAAGCAGCTGCTGGAAATGTTGCTTAGATACAGTCTGTTTGATAACATCGTACACGACAAAAATTAAAGAAGAACTTATAATAATATAAATAAAATCAGTTGAACTGGTTTATTTTGTTTATTTGCTTGAATGCTTTTCAATTAATATGTTGTCCACTTTCCTCCATTATCAATAATTGCTTGGAGCCTTCGAGGCATGCTTTCTACTAATCTTATTGCATAATCTTGAGACAAAGATCTCCATAGAACTCGTATTTTTTGTGATAATTGTTTGACCGTCGAGATCTTCTTTCCTTGGGGCTTTAGCTTCATGAATGCCCAAACATTTTCAATGGGACTTGCATCCGGCGACTGTGATGGCCAATCTAAAACATCGACGTCATTTTCTTGTTTCCACGCACTGCACAAAGGACTGCGATGTTTCGGGTCATTATCTTCTGGCAGTAATCAATTTTCATTCCGTCTTTTAAACCACCTGTGGGCAGATGGTAGTTAAGCCTTCTTATAAATTTTGACCATGTTGGGTGCGTTTAAGTTATTTGTAAACATGAACAAATTGCCAAATCCTTGTTTTGAGAAGCATCCCCAAACATGCACCTTTGCCGGGTGTTTGACGGTCCGCTGGATTAATTTATTGGATCGTGTACACCAGGTATGAGTGGTAGAAGACCATGCCCAAAAATAAGCTTCACCCAAAAAAATAACGTTGTTCCAATCTCTGTCCAAATTCTCCTTGGCCCAACTGAGTCGTTTTTCTACGTGTTTTTTGGCAGTAGTGGTTTCTTTATTGTGCTTCGAAATTTTACATTATTGGCTAGTAAACGTCTTCGTATCGTATCACAACACACATTTAGATCCCTTTTACGTAAAATCCTTTGTCCTGCACGTAACGATGGAAGAGGATTTTCTTCAAACACGTGTAGAATCATTTTGATCTGCTTTTTTGTTGTTTTTGGCGTAGACCCACGATCCGGCAAATCATCCACATATTTAATTTGGGAATAACGGTGCACCCACTTGCTAACAAATGCTTTTGACTTTTTCAAGTATTTAGCAGTTGCTCCGTATGACATTTTCGGTCCTTTTGGATGCGTGCACAAGAATACTGCTCCATAACGTGATACAAACGCGACACTCATTTTAAAATACTTCCGTCTCTGACAAAAATTGAACCTTCTTTAAATTATTTTTATTCAAAGCATCTTAGCAGAAGTATTTTTTTTTCTGCTTATACAAATGCCACTTCCAAGCCGGTTTTCATAAACGAGTTTTGCCGTATACGATCTTATAAAACGGACTGTAAAAGGTGTTTTTTTAGTTGCATGAGAAGTTTCGATGGTTGTTGTCTATGGTTTGACAGCTGTCAATGTCGAAGTGTCTTCTTCTTTAGGTGGCACTACAGTCCGGGGTGGACCTGGGCCTCAGTCAACAAGCTTCTCCAGCCAGCTCGATCCCTGGCTAGCTGTCTCCAGTTTCGCACGCTAAGTTGGCTGAGGTCCTCTTCCACTTGCGTGCGCCACCTGAGTCTTGGCCATCCTCTACTGCGCTGTCCCTCGGTGGTGTATACGAAGACTTTTCGGACCGGAGCATTGGTGTCCATACGCTCTACATGACCCAGCCATCTCAGTCTTTGGATCCTCACTCTTCTGGCTAGGTCCATGTCGCTGTACAGTCCATACAGTTCGTCGTTGTATCTCCTTCTCCACTCACCGTCAATGCAGACGGGACCGAAGATCGCCCGAAGAATTTTTCTCTCGAAGCAACCAAGAACACCCTCATCCATTTTTGATAATGTCCATGCCTCTGCGCCATAGAGCAGGACCGGGATTATTAAAGTCTTATAAAGGCTGACCTTTGTTGTCCGAGAGAGGGCTTTGCTACTCAATTGCCTTCTTAACCCAAAGAAACAGCGGTTGGCAAGAGTTATTCTTCGCTTGATCTCAGCGCTGGTGTCGTTGTCTGTATTTATAGCAGAGCCTAGGTAGACAAAGTCCTTAACTACCTCAAAGTTATATCTGTCGAGGGTGACGTTCTGTCCGAGACGTCGGTGTTGGTTGTCCTTTTTGCTTGACAGCATATACTTGGTCTTGCCCTCATTGACCGCTAAACCCATTTTCGCCGCTTCCGTCTCAATACTCGCGAAAGCGCCACTGACATCACGCTGCTTTCTCCCGATTATGTCAATATCGTCGGCGTATGTGAGTAGTTGGACGGACTTTTAAAAGATAGTGCCTCTTGTGTTTGCTCGTGAGTTTTGCACTATTCTTTCAAGCACGATGTTGAAAAAATCGCATGACAGCGCATGACAGCGCATCGCCTTGCCTAAATCCTTTCAGGACATCAAGGGTTTCGGTGAGATCTTTACCGACGGACGAGTTTGGCAGGGATGCCAAAACTAGACATTGCTCTATATAGCTCGTCTCTATAGATGCTGTCATACGCGGCCTTAAAATCGATGAATAGGTGGTGGGTATCGATCTGAAGCTCATGGGTCTTCTCCAAGATCTGCCGTAGTCTGAATATCTGGTCGATGGTGGACTTTCCTGGCCTGAAGCCACACTGATATGGACCTATCAGGTTGTTGAAAAAAGGCTTCAGGCGTTCACACAATACGGCGGATAAGATCTTATATGCGATGTTAAGGAGACTGATGCCTCTGTAGTTGTCACAGTCCGACCATATTTTACAGATGAATCGGTGTATGCTCCTTACCAAGTCATCGCCTGCCGCTTTGAAGAGCTCAGCAGTCAAGCCATCCGCTCCAGCAGCTTTGTTGGACTTAAGCTTGGATATGGCTATCTTCACTTCATCCAGGTCGGGTGAACGGAATTGTTGGTCATCATCGTCCAGGTTGAAAGGTTGATTCTGCCTGACAGCGGTATTTGGTCCGTCATCGCCGTTATATAGTCTGCAGAAATGATCTTTCCAAATCCTCAGCATCGACTGCGATTCTACTACGATGTTCCCTTGTTCATCTCTACAGGCTTCGGTTCGGGGTTTGTTTCCGCGGCATGTTATTTTTGCCTTTTGGTAAAACTTCTGAACCTCATTCCTGGAGTAGCATCTCTCAATTTCCTCGATCGCGCGCTTCTCATGCTCTTTCTTCTTCCTCCTGAGAAGCCGGTGCTCGTCTCTCCTCCTCCGCTCATAGAGCTCATGAGCGGCTCTGGTCTTTCTAAGCAGCACCGCGTTATATGCATCTTGCTTAGCTGCATGTGCTTGCCGGCATTCATCATCGAACCAGGGGTTTCGTTGTGGTGGACGAGTGAAACCCAGCACATCAGAAGCGGCATCTCTGATGGCGTTTTGGCAGTGTTTCCAATGGTCTTCGATGCTTGATGCTGGCGGCATTGGACCTCTTAAGAGATTAAGAGCCACTCTGAGAAGGACTTGGCGATCTCTTGCGATTGTAGCCGTCTGACGTCGAATTTTCTCACAGCATTAGTTTGTCTTGGCGTAGTTTGGGATATCCGCAACCGTACCTTGGCTACAACAAGGTAATGGTCCGAGTCGATGTTGGCTCCTCGGAACGTACGGACATCCATAATGCTGGAGGAGTGTCTTGCGTTGATCGCAATGTGATCAATCTGGTTGACTGTTGATTGATCAGGAGTTCTCCAAGTCCCCTTGTGTATGTCGAGATGTGGAAACCGCGTGCTAGCCACGACAATATTTCGCCCCGCCGCAAAGTCGATTAGCCTGAATCCGTTATCGGAGGTGGTGTTGTGCAGGCTATATTTTCCGATTCTTCCACCAAAGATACCTTCTCTTCCTAGCTTTGCATTAAAATCACCGAGGACAATTTCAATGTCATAGCTAGGGCATTGCTCGTAGGTCTTGTTGAGGAGCTCGTAGAAGGCATCCTTGGTGTCGTCATCTTTCTCCTCTGTGGGGGCATCCGCGCATATGAGGCTTATGTTGGCGAATTTAGCCTTGATGCGGATGGCTACGAGGCGCTCGCTCACATGCCGGAAGCTGAGGACTTCTCGTCTTAGTCTGCCTCCGACAACAAATCCGCATCCAAATAAGCGGTGCTTTTGCCGTCGATGGCAATTGCCGTAGTAGATGTCGCAGTTTTTCATCTTCTTTTTGCCCGGCCCATCCCATCGCATTTCTTGGATGGCGGCTATGTCTGTTTTGCAGCAGTCTAGGGCCTCCGCTAGTTGCTCGGCTGCACGTGGTCTATTAAGGGATCTAACATTCCACGTGCATATCCGAAGCTCATTGTCCTTAAATCGTTTGCGTGGGTTGTCAACAGTAGATCCGTCCATATCCGAGGCTTGTTGATGCTTCGTAACTTAATCTTTTTTAAATGGCCGGGCAGTTACCCCGGCGACACAACCCCCAACCTGGAGGACCAGTTCCACTTTGAAGTAACCCGTTCCGGGATGTGAGCGCTGCCGTTGGCCCTTATAGGGCTCGTCCGCGACCATCTCTTTTCCAAGACCCTGACTAGGTCCTGGAAATCCTTTCCGGCCTGAGCTCCAAATATGTCGGAGTAGCCCAGATAAGGTCTTGTTTTGTTTTTCCGACACTAATCCTGGTTAATGGCGCAGGAAACTCGCCATTTGCCCCCTTCACTTCGCTACCTCTAGTGAGATTCCCAGATGGCGCCACGGGGAGGCGTGAAGTAGGACTTATTAGCAGAGCTGCAAGATGTTCGGCTGCATAGGCTCATTTTCGTCATTTAAGGAACCAGCACCTGTCGGAAGATGCCACTTCTACGAGGCCTTATACTAACCGTTGCCATCCTCCAATGTCGAAGTGTGTTGACATTTTTGTTCAGTAAGATTTGGCAATTTATCATGAGTCATTTAGCGCCAGAACAACGCTTCCAGATTTTGCGAATTTATTTTGAAAAAATAAATCTGTTTGTAAAGTTCATGGAACACTTCGTCAATTTTACGGTCAACATAATCGGCCTATTCCTCAAACTGTTAACGAATCACAATTACATCCATTAAAATTTACTGTTTTGTGCGGTGAACACGCTAGCGGTATCATCGGTCCTTAATTCTTTCGAAATGAGGAAGGATCCACCGTTACGGTGAATGGCGGCCGCTATCGAGCTATACTGACTGACTTTTTGTTTCCAAAAAATAATCAGCTAAACATCGATTACATTTGATTTCAGCAAGACGGCGCAACTTGCCATACAGCGCACTTTACCATCAATTTATTCAAAAATCAATTTGGTGTCAACTTACTTTTTATGGGGCTATGTTAAGTCATTGGCTTATGCCGACAAACCGGCAACTCTTGAAGCATTGGAAGCCAATATTCAAGCCACCATTGACGCCATATGGCCAGATTTATTGGAAAAAGTAGTGAAAAATTCGACTGATCTAATGGACCATGTAACTCGTAGCCGCGGCGTTATGGGACGTAAGCCAGCCGCCACTAGCTTGAGTTTCTTGTAATACATACGGATGTAGTTTCGATCGTTAAACTCTTCGATTTTCTTGAGCTGGGAGACGATTTTTTACTCTTCCCTTCTTCTGGCTCGATACTCTTTCCTCGGTGACCTAGTTTTGAGTTGCAGCGTTTGCGAGTGTGCACTAGGGTGGGTCACTCATGTATGGAGAAAAAAAAATTGTCAGTTTTTTTACAGCCACAGTAAAAAAAAAAACGGTGCCAAATGGCACAGTATAAATGGAAAATATAGTTTGGTAGCAATCCGGATTATTCTTCTGCCTCCGGTTTAACATGCAAATTGTCAAAAATGTGGTTAAAAAATGCTTAACGACATGGCATAAAAATTTACACATTATTTTAACATTATTTATAAATAAAAATAGGCAAATCAATAGTATTTGATGTTTATTCAAGAGAAACTGAATCAAGTAAATAAATTTATAAAAATAAAATCTAGTAAAGTTATTGTATTGAAGGGTTTAGTTTGTGGAAAAATCCTTTTTTACTGTCAAATTTTGGCATTGCTCTCCTCGATTCTATCTGGGCCTTAATAAATCCTTCTCTGTTTGATTTATTGCTTAAAGTACGACGGTTCTCTGAAAAGTTACCGACCGCAACGTATAGATTGCGACACTCATCAATAAAAGCTAGTGAATGCTAGTTGTCCATCTTTTGACAGTTACTTACCGAGATTTCAGTCATTTTGGACGAGTAGTTTTTAGTTGACAGTCGTTTGAGTGAGTCAACGTGAGTGTTTTTTGTGAAAATGGAAAAAATTGAGTATCGAGCTGTTATTAAATTTTGATTTTTGAAAGGCAATAAGCCTACGCAAATCAAAAATTAGTTGGACTCTGTATATGGGGACTCTGCAACATCATTTACCACTGTGAAATTTTGGGCAGCTGAATTTAAACGTGGCCGGAAGAGCTTGGAAGAGCTTGGGAGCAACCACTGACGATAACATTGCTAAAGTTCACCAAATGGTGTTAGACGACCACCGAATTAAAATGAGGGAGATAGCAGAGGTTACGTAAAAGTCCAAAGAACGTGTTTTCACATATTAAATGAAGATTTACACATGAGAAAGCTGTCCGCGCGTTGGGTGCCGCGTTTGCTTACGTTAGACCAAAAACGTGTTCGAATGAACATTTCCAATACTCTGTTTGCGCAGTTTAGGCGCAATTAATCCGAGTTTTGGCGCCGATTAATTACTATAGATGAAACTTGGATACAACAATATACGACCCAAACAAAAATTTAGTCAAAACAGTGGACTGCAAAGGGCGAGTGTTTTTTTTTTTGGCTGGGAAAGTGATGGTGACTGTTTTTTGGGATAGTAAAGGAGTTATCTTAATCGATTATCTTCAAAAAGGAAAAAACCATTACAGGAGCATAATACACATCATTACTTACCAAGCTGAAGGCAGAAATCGCGGAAAAATGGCCACATTTGCAGAGAAAAAAAATCCCCTGTTTCACCAAGACAACGCGCCGTCTCATACCCTAGCGGTTGCCATGGCGAAGATCAATGAATTACGGTTTGATCAGCCTAATTCACCAGATCTAGCCCGAAACGACTTCTTTTTGTTCCCTCATCTAAAAACTGCGCTCGGAGGACAGAGATTTTCCTCAAATGAGGAGTTAGTCACATTCGTGAACAATTATTTTGAAGAGAAAATCGCCAAGTACTATTTGGACAGGTTAGAGAGATGGGAGAGATGGGACTATGAAGAAAAATAAAAAAAAAAATTGAGAAAAAATGTCTTGTATCATTGTTCGATCGGAGACTTTTCAGACAACCCTCGTAGTTGAACCTTCAGTCACAGCTTTGACTGCTATTTCTACGGCTTGTGTGTGGCAAGGAAGACGTAATAACTCGAATTCTCCTTTTTGCTGAACAAACAATTACGAAGATACAAGACATGTACGGAAACGTGAAAACTGCGGTTAAAAGCTCTGCTGGACTAACGAGAGAATTTGCAGTTAATGTCGGAGTGCATCAAGGAAGCGTACTTAGCCCTTTCCTCTTTAACGTAGTATTTGACTATCTTTTAAAAGACTGCATGCGCGAAGCAAATGTAACGCCAATTCTCTTCGCTGACGACGCAGTTATACTTAGCGATAACGTCGAAGATTTACAGAACGCCTTAGATTCATGGAGAAATGCGCTAGAGAGAAACGGGTTTAAAATAAGTCGTTCAAAGACGGAGCATTTGACGTGCCCATTTGCGCATCCGTTGCGACCTGTTCCGGATATAATGTTAGACGGAATAGTTCTTCCGAAAAGCACTATCTTTAAGTACTTAGGATCAATCGTTAACATGGAAGCGAAATGTGACGACGACGTAAACCACAGAGTGAGTGTGGGGTGGATGAAATGGCGGGAAAATTCGGGAATCTTTTGCGACCGAAAATTTCCACTTAAATTAAAGGGGAAACTCTACACCACGGTTGTTAGACCAGCTCTTATATACGGTTCACAGTGCTGGACAATGTACGAAGCGTTTAAAAACAAAATGGCGGCAGCGGAAATGAAAATGTTAAGGATGTCTAGTGGAGTCACTAAACGCGATTGCATTAGATCTACGCGTATAAGAGGAAGTCTACATATAAAGAATTCGGTAACCGAACAGCTTGAGGCGAATCGAATAAGTTGGTATTGCCACGTTCAAAGAAGATCTGCGGAAAATCCGGTTAAAAAGGCACTATCAACTACGGTCACTCCAACTGTAAGAAAACGAGGTCGGAAAAAGAATTCCTGGATTTCTCAGATGGCAAATGCGCAACAACGTCTGGGGTTAACCACTGAAGCGATCCAGGACCGAGCATTATGTAGACGCGTTCTGCGGTCTGCGACATTAGCCAACCCCATAAGCGGAGCAGCAGCGATGCAGTAAAAATGGGAAACTCGTTACGCATAAGTTCGTATAACGAGGAAAGGGTTAATAAAAGGATAAGAAGAAGAAACAATCGAAGATTTTCTTCAGTTACTGATTTTAAAATAGGTGGCTCATTAATATTTTCTTCTCAGTTCAAAAGGTCATGATATGTTGGTGCACTTAAGTTTACCTTTGGTAATTGAAAAAGACGCAATTTGTTAGATGTTGCTGATCTACCTTTCGAAATTCAACGGGCAGCTTATTCACGAATGTGCGGCTGAGAATCTGTCAACATTGCAAGCAATACGTTTTCAGAATGTGAAAAACAGCTATTTCTTTGAATTACTGGATCGATAACGACTTTCAAATTTGTCGTTAATATCTGGTTCGTTCGATGAGTTTAAAAAAGTGTCGCGATCCATCTTTTTATAGAAAACCATACTGGAGCGTAAATCTTGACAATATATGTTGCAAGAGTCATTAGATTTGCAGAGGCAGTCTCAGTTGAAACGTATAGACGGATAACCCCATTTGCATGAGTTAGCCATGCTTAATCGCTAGGAAATATACCCGTTGAAACTGCTTGAACTATTCAGTACAAGTATTTCTGGTCTGTAATAATATCTTCAGCAAATTGTCCCTGAAAATGTATGTGGTCCAGACGTACTGCTGGCAGTTCTTTCATATGCAATAAACAGATAACCCATTGTAAGGGTCTATCCAATCTCTTTTCTAGCATCCGTATGATTCCTCTACATTCGCCAACATTTACATTAGTTTCGACACATCCGATTGCAATCAAATAATCCATTGATATATACGAGTAGTATCCGCATTCAAGAAGAAGTCAAATATTTTTTGTTCTATATAATATGCAGTGCCTGATACAGGTGAAATGTAGCCTAAAAACTTCGAGTCAGGTTGTTTTATCAAAGAAATTGGCTCCTCAAGTACGCGTCGCCTATAACCTATTCCATCTTTTTCAGAGTTAATCATAGTTTGATCTTTTCTTCCATTGAAGTTCAATGCATGTATATGTGATATACTCGTACTATATTTTACTGTAAAGTTATACTTTCGCTTATTTTCTTTCGTTCTTTTTATCTTTTACCTGTGAAATCGACGCGTGTGGAACGGCTGATGTAATAGCTGCTCCTGCCCTGTCTGATACTCTAAATCTATCGCATGTTTTTGATAGAAGAGCATAATCGACTGCAGTTGTAGTATTTCTCTCTGATTCAACCCTTGGAGTCCGGAACTGATATTCAATTGGTTCTTCAAAATCCGGCTGAGAACACTCGGATTCAGATGGGCTACTTAACTTGTCCGTACAAATTTCGGCTAATTTTGTCGTTTGCCCTCAGATTTTTCTCTTAACAGCTTTCTTTTTAGCGTGCGGCAACGTCTATGCCACCCATCATCATTTTTCTAGCTGTTCATTGATCTGTTATAAAACAGTGATCTCTTGTAGGATTTTTTTATTTTTAAGACACAATCTCGACACTTGCAAGCCGAAATATCAAACAACACTTTACTTTCAAGACGAAACTCTTCCAACTTATTTTTAGGTATGTTAGGGTGCGACTTGAGAAGATTTTTGCACTTTAAATTAATGTTTGTAACATTACCTTCATACACCTGTACCTGAATCTTATGATGCATGCTTAACTAAATTTGGGGAACATTTTATACCTAAAAAAAATACAATATACGAGCGTGTTAAATTTCTAAAGAGAAAACAAGGTGACGAGACGGCTGAGGAGTTTATTACTGCCTTGCACGTTCTTGCAAAACACTGCGAATGGGGTTCTCTGTTGGACGAGATGATTTTATTAACGTTAGTCAACGGGATGAAAGATGAGGGACTAAGTGATAGGCTACAGCTGGACCCAAATCTCACCTTGGAGAAGGCAATCACTTCGCTTAGGCAGGTAGAAGAGCATTATCGTCAAAAAAAAGACCTTCACCTGGGATCATCTTCGTCAATATGTAAAGTGGAACGTTTGGGAGAAAAGAAACGCAGATTTGACAAACAAAGACCGCGCTGGAATAGGAAAAAACAGCAGAAACAAACACAAGCATGCATGCGGTGTGGGTTTGAACGACATGATTATGAAAAGTGCCCGGCCAGGAATACAAATTGCAAAAAGTGTAACAAAACCGGACATTTCGCACGAGTTTGCAGGTCAAAGGGAATATGTGTGGTTAGGGAGAGACAAGAAAAAGAACAAGAACAGGAGTACTTTGTAGGAGCTGTTTCAGATAAGTGGTCGGTGAATTTGTGACTAGACAACAAAAATATCACATTTAAAGTTGACACAGGTGCTGATGTCACCTTGGTACCTTGGTCAATTGTAGCCAATTTAAGACTTTTGAGAATTGAGAAGACGGGAAATAAATTGTACGGGGTGGGACAGCAAATAGACATAATAGGAAAAGCTTTAGTTTGGTTCAGGTACGCACATCAAAAGGTTAAAGAAGTAATAATTACATAACAAAAGACACAATGACACCGTTGTTACGTAAAACGGGTATAGAAAAATTAGGCTTGGTCAAAACCTGTCTTAAAGTTTCTATGAGGAACTGGACAGAGGAATTTAGGGAAATTTTCGAGGGCTTAGGAACATTAAAAGAAGCGTACACAATTGAGGTGAAATCAAACGCAGTCCCATTTGCCATATCAACTCCTAGAATAGTGCCAATACATTTGAGGGAAGTTGTTCAGGAAGAGCTCAGTAGGATGGTTAGTGACAAAGTTATAGCCCCAGTGGAAAATGCTACCGATTGGTGTACACCGATAGCTATTGTGCCGAAAAAGGGAAGCGTACGAATTTGTGTGGATCTTGGGATGCTGAACAAGTGCATAAAAAGACAGATGCATCCAATCCCTGGAATAGAATACTCATTGTCGCAACTCGCGGGAGCAAAGATTTTCACGAAACTGGATGCCAATAGTGGATTTTGGTAAATTCCTCTATCTAAGGAGTCTCAAGACTATACCATTTTTCTCACGCCATTCGGTCGATACAAGTTCCTGAGGCTGCCCTTTGGGATAACATCGGCGCCAGAGTTTTTCCAAAGAAAAATGACCCAACTCTTAGCGGACATGAGGAACTGCACAGTACACATGGATGATATCCTAATTTGGGGTAAAACGTTGCAGGAGCATGACGAATGCGTGCAAGCAGTACTTGAAAAAATACGTAGAGCGGGAATCACACTCAACAAAATAAAATCTGAGTTCGCGAAAAGCCAAATTTTATTTAGGACACACAATTGTGGAGGGGGAGATTTTGAAAATGGAGCCGCCAAAAAATGCAACAGATATCCAGCGTTTTCTTGGTATGGTGAACTTTGTTGGAAAATACATACCGAACAAGTCAAAAATACTTGAGCCGATAACAAATCTGTTGTGTAAAAGAGACGCATTTATATGGGGAAATGCACAGGAAAAGGTATTCAAGCAAATAAAAGAACTTCAGACTTCACCGCCTAACCTCAAGATGTACGACCCAATAAAGGAAACAATAGTGAGTTGTGATGCTTCCATGAAAGGTCTAGGTGCTGCACTGCTGCAGAAACACGGAGAGAAAGTACACCCTGTTTCATATATTTCCAGAACATTAACAGAAGCAGAAAAAAACTATGCAAACATAGAAAGAGAAACTCTAGCCATAGCATGGGCTTGCGAAAAATTTAAAAATTACTTGATCGGGCGACATTTCATAATAGAAATGGACCACAAGTCTTTGCTTCAACTTCTTAAAACCAAGTGTTTAGATGATCTTTCGCCCCGTATACAACGTATCCGTATGAAGATGATGAGATACGACTATACAATTACATACGTGCCGGGAAAAAACTTGCTCGTTGCCGTTCAATTATCTAGGACTGCTGTTGACAACAGCTCTACACCAGGGGAACTGGAAAAAGAAATAGATGCATATGTACATCAAATATCACTGCAAAGAATTCACAAAAAAGATGAGCTCATTACTGAAACGATTAAGCGTCAGCTGAAAGATCCGGAATGTAAAGAACTAAGAAAATACGTACAGGAGGGCTGGCCACGAAAAGAAAAACTACGATCGGAGATGAAAGTCTATATATCAGATGTCCATAGTTGACAATTTGCTGCTACGTGGAAATCGAATGATAATACCAAAGGGACTCAGAGGTATAATGCTCGAAAAACTTCATCAAGGTCATTTAGGCATTACGCAAACGAGAGCGCGTGCTCAAGGGACGATGTGGTGGCCAGGTAATCCAGAGAAATTGAGGTGAAAGTAAAATGTTGTCCCAGGTGTGTGCAACAGACAACCAATAAACACGAACCATTGGTACCTTCCGAATTTCCAGAATATGCTTGGCAGAAAGTCGGTATGGACTTGTTTAAGTTTGAGGCCAAATGGTATCTTGTCATAATAGATTGTTTTTCGCGATATCCAGAGGTAGTGGAATTGAAACGAATGCAGATGAGCGACATAATTCAAGCCTGCAAATTTATTTTTAGTCGTCACGGGATACCTCAGTGCATATATACGGATAGTGGAACTCAATTCCAAAATCTGTCCACATCTGAGTTTCGAAGGTTTTCAAAAGTCTGGTCATTTGAGGTCATAACGAGCAGTCTACACCACCATCAAGCAAACGGAGCTACGGAGGCCGGAGTAAAAATAGTAAAGAATATTTTGAAAAATAATCCGGAGGAATTCCCGATGGCTTTACTAGCGTATAGAAATACGTCGCTTTCAAATGGGTTCAGTCCAGCGGAACTTTGTTTTGGACGAAAACTTCGGGAGAATATACCCAAAGTTAACTTACAAGCGAATCCAGATCTTCAAAGACTTAGACAGAGGGAAGCAGGATACAGGAATAGGTACAATCAATACTATGACAAGAGATATGGGGTTAAAGAACAAAGTGAGCTAAAACCAGGGGATTATGTATGGATAACTGACCTTCGACGTCATGGGAAAATAATTAAGAAAGTTCAACACAGATCTTATTTAATAGAAACTTATAAACGTATTATTCGCCGAAATAGATTTCACATTATTATTAAAGCACCATACTTAGACTCGTTACAAAATTTTCACCTTTTTTTGAAACTTCCTTTGCAATCCGGATTGCAAAAATTATTCTATAAAACTTTGTAAATAAATTAATTACACTATTTGGCACCTATTTGTTGACCCACACTAGTGTGCAGGCTCCGTTGTCATTTTCCGTGTAACGCACTTATTATCATATCACGGGCTCATTTTCTAGGTTGGTGGTAACGTACTATGGTCTCAGCTACCTGCTTAACAATGTCGCGATACTAATTCCATATAGGTTAGCATTTGTATGTGGCGACTTAATGGCGGAGAATCTCCCCACGTCCGTCAACTACAACGTAAACACAAAGCAATTAACTGAATAAATTTTACAATATCTGATTTGTGCACTTAGTAGATAATGCTTGGGAATTGCATTCATCGAGAGTTAGCATATCAGGCCAAGGATACATCGAACTCAAAATCAGATGCGAATTTAGGTCATTGTTTAAGACAAGTATTCTGCCGAACTGATTAGAATATAAACAGTGGCCTTACCAGGTTTTTCAAGTAAAAGTAAACAGCTAACAGAAGCTCATTCCATGAAATATCCGCAATAGCAAATAAACTGGTCGAAGTCCTTAAAAACTGATGGCGGCTACACTATTTCGAACTTGAAGACTCTCCGCTTGAGACTCACTTTTCAACTAAGCTAATCAGAATCAGTTCCTAACTGGGTGCTGTCACCGAAGCTGTAAGTGAGCTACGTTTCACTAAACGCCGTAGCTGCTATCTCTCCTGGTTGTGGTGACGGATAGGGTCATCAAACATGGTGTTGTTTCCTTTAAATACAACAAGTCGCCTATCAGCACCGACGACATATATACGAGTACATACCTATATATATCTTGCTGGCAACTCTGCAAAAAAAATTTTACTATTAGACTCGCTCTGGCGGACATACCGAACATTTGGCGAATGGAAGGGTAGCCCTTCTCTCGTAAATCAGAAAAGATGACTGCACTGTCGCCAAGAGCTTCTGTCTTAGATGCAACATGCCAAAAGATGCGGAACTACTTCCTCCTTCTCAAGGGAGGAATGCAGTACATATCCTAAATGGCTTAAAGATTATTCACAAAAATGGTAGACACTAGAGTGGTATGACCTTGAACAAGCTTTGGCTTTCATAAGAGCTACCCAAATGAGCGGCCCAGTCAAATACTACATTGTCTTAGATGGGCTTAACTACTCAGAGTAATTCCATAATCACCAACTGTCCGGTAATAATATTCCTTATGAAGGCAGTAAAGATTTGTCCAATTCCTGAAAATGATATTAAAAAACTTATGAA
The DNA here is from genome assembly GCA_928272305.1 of Volucella inflata. Lineage (NCBI taxonomy): Eukaryota > Metazoa > Arthropoda > Insecta > Diptera > Syrphidae > Volucella > Volucella inflata. The sequence goes on along the minus strand of OV743716.1, from coordinate 142,555,793 downwards.
AGAAAGGGGTTCAAACGATAAGCCTAGTCGCAGAGCAATTTGGTCATAGCCCTACCCTCGTATTAAAAGTCAAACGTCTACGATAAGGCATTTGCAGATGATCTAGCTAGCCAGTATGGGGGAAAATGTCTACCTATTATTAGTTCTTAGGCGCTGAACTTGACATGATTCACGAATGTTGCACTAGAAATGGGTTGTCAGACAAGGAGAAGGAATCATAATTAATTATTTCAACAAAGCTGTGCATTTAGGTGTCATATGAAATAAAAAGATAAAACCCGACAAAATAAGTCTTATAAAAGGCCACGCGGCGAAATAAGAAAAGGACGACCCTACCCAAGACTGCTTCTATGAGCTCATCTACGAGTACAAAATCTGCTAGCTATGCCCAAAGTATGACGCAGAACTATTCTTAACGATTTTGCTATCCATCTTTGGTAGTACCTCCACGAGATAATCTCGGAAACGGACAAGGGAGTATTGATTTTGTAGCGGGACATAATGCTGCTATATTCAGTAAATGATTTTCACACCTTGATATACGTATAGGGACCTGGCTGTCTCCTGATCAACAAACAGCCAAACAAATTGATCATATTGCGATGGACGCAAGGTACTCCTCTAGTGTTTTGGATATGCAGACATTTCGAGCAGCTAACATCAACTCGGACCGCTTCGTTTGCTTGGATAAACCAGCTTAGAAGTTTAGGTCACTTAATGATGTCCGAACTAAACATGTGATGTTGGAAATCTTCAAGACGATTTCGGAACCCGAGTTCAACGGTATGCTAAGACCAACTAAATCCTGGGTGTCGGTTGTCTAGTGGTCACGAAAATACTATCCAATTCTTCACTATTTTCGTGAATCTTATTGGAATCTAAACTTTCCTAGCATAGGTACCTGAAGTCTTTCATCATCTGCCCTCTCGAAGCCATCCGTTTAAAGGAAGAGCATCATTGGTTCAACTTATACCGGGGTTTTGATAACCTTGCACTCCCTCTGTCTTTTGACTAACGTCTGATGCAGTGACGTCAGAGCTCCTGTTGGTGTTAACTGAAATCTTTTTGGCTAGAATCTGAGACAGGAAAAGACGCCTTCAAAATTCATCAAGAATCCAGCCGCTGGTAGTACTTTGGAAGAAGACACAGTTATATGTCACTCTGCTTCTTCTTCTTCTTATCCTTTTATTAACCCTTTCCTCATTATACGAACTTATGCGTAACGAGTTCCCCATTTTTACTGCTTCGCTGCTGCTTCGCTTATGGGGTTGGCTAATGTCGCAGACCGCAGAACTCGTCTACATAATGCTCGGTCCTGGATCGCTTCAGTGGTTAGCCCCAGGCGTTGTTGCGCATTTGCCATCTGAGAAATCCAGGAATTCTTTTTCCGACCTCGTTTTCTTACAGTTGGAGTGACCATAGTTGATAGTACATTTTTAACCGGATTTTCCGCAGATCTTCTTTGAACGTGGCAATACCAGCTTATTCTATTCGCCTCAAGCTGTTCGGTTACCGAATTCTTTATATGTAGACTTCCTCTTATATGCGTAGATCTAATGCAATCGCGTTTAGTGACTAAACTAGACATCCTTAACATTTTCATTTCCGCTGCCGTCATTTTGTTTTTCAACGCTTCGTACATTGTCCAGCACTGTGAACCGTATATAAGAGCTGGTCTAACAACCGTGGTGTAGAGTTTCCCCTTTAATTTAAGTGGAAATTTTCGGTCGCAAAATATTCCCGAATTTTCCCGCCATTTCATCCATCCCACACTCACTCTGTGGTTTACGTCGTCGTCACATTTCGCTTCCATGTTAACGATTGACCCTAAGTACTTAAAGATAGTGCTTTTCGGAAGAACTATTCCGTCTAACATTATATCCGGAACAGGTCGCAATGGATGCGCAAATGGGCACGTCAAATGCTCCGTCTTTGAACGACTTATTTTAAACCCGTTTCTCTCTAGCGCATTTCTCGATGAATCTAAGGCGTTCTGAAAATCTTCGACATTATCGCTAAGTATAACTGCGTAGTCAGCGAAGAGAATTGGCGTTAAATTTGCTTCGCGCATGCAGTCTTTTAAAAGATAGTCGAATACTACGTTAAAGAGGAAAGGGCTAAGTACGCTTCCTTGATGCACTCCGACATTAGGTCCAACTATATTTTGATATTGTACTGCATTCATTTTTCATCATTCATTTTCCGTACATGTCTTGTATTATTCTAACATACGTTTCCGGTACGTTTTGAGACCTCAGCGCGGCCCATATGAGATCCCTAGGCACTCGATCGAATGCTTTCTCGGGGTCGATAAATACCATGTGTAAATCCTTAGACGAATCTCGGTGCTTTTCCATTATTATTCGTAGGCTTTGGATAGCGTCCACCGTCGATCTTCCTTCAACAAATCCACACTGGCTATTATCGAGCTTTATTATTTGCCAAAGACGTTCGTTTAAGACTCTTTCGACGATTTTCATTGTGTGTGACATAAGCTTGATTGAACGGTAGTTGTTGCATTCTCGAGTGTCGCCTTTTCCTTTGTATAATGGAACCAAGAAGCTACTTCTCCATTGATTCGGCATAGGTTGTCCACATTTTAATTTATTCAAAAGTTTCGATAGCCAAACGCTGCCGATCCCCTCCATTTTCGACCAAAACTCTGATGGAATGCTGTCTGGTCCCGCCGCTTTCCCCCGCTTCATTTTTCCGATTGCTATACTTATTTCTTCGATTGAAAAGTCCGAAACATCCTCCTCGAATAGACCAGCTGTCGGCAAGATATCACGTGAAAACTGTTTGTTAAGCAACTCCATGCAGTATTCAAGTCACCGGTAACAAATTTCCTTTTCATTTGTCAATAAGCGACCGTCTGCATTTTTTATGTATTTCGGCGAGGTTATTTCCATTGAATTTTTTCTCCTCTGTGCAGCGAGCTTAAAAATTTTTGGCATTTTAGTACTGTACGACGTTTGAACTTCTTGGATAGCTTGTCTTCTATCTGCCGATCGTGAGGATATTTGTTCCAACTCCTGGTACAGGTTTTCCGCTATTGCCGCTCGAGTTCGAGCCAGGACTTTCTTTGCGATCTTTTTAAGACGCTCGTATTCAAGAGATAGTCGAGCTTTTTCGATATCGTCGCTCCGATCGCATTTTGTCCACGCTTGGAATGCACTCTTTTTGTCGGTCACAGCTCGTTTGGTGTCGTCATTCCACCACAATGTTTCTTTGCCGACGTAATGGTATTTCGATATAGTCCCCAGATGGGACTTTGCGAGTGTTATGCATTCTTCGTGCATGCTGTTCCACATTTCTTGCTGGCTAAGTGAGTCTGCTATACCATTTATATTTTGAAGTACTTCTTTAGCCTGTGCGATAAATCTTGCGCTTTGTTCCTTCGATAGATTATACCACCGGATTTTTGGCTTTCCAAACGATGCCCGTGTTTTCGGTGGTTCCGCCGTGAAAAATTCTGTAATGAGCAGACGGTGCTGGCTTACCAGCAATTCTCCAAGTATTACTTTACAGTCCTAAACACGGTTTCTCATTGACATTTTGCAGAGGTGATAATCTATTTGCGTTTCGTGGCCCCCGCTGCTATAGGTGATAAGATGTCGTTGATGTTTTATAAACATTGTATTTAAGACGGTTAAGCCGTAAGCCCTACACGCTACAAGGATGTCTTCGCCAGCTGAATTTCTGGTTCCAAAGCCTTTAGCGCCGTGGCAGTCCTCATAATCAACATTTGTTTCTCCGACGTGGCCATTTGAATCTCCGCCTACGAAGAGCATCTCATCGATAGGTATATTTCTAAGCAAATTACCGAACTCTGACCAAAATGTATCTTTTTCCGATTGGTCCCATCCATTTTGTGGAGCGTACGCGCTAACAATGTTCCACGTTTCATTGTGTATGACGAGTTTAACACTCATCAAGCGGTCGCTTATTTTCAAAATACCAACGATATTGTTTAGAAGATCCGCTGCAACAACGATTCCAACACCGTTTCGTCCATTGACCGTTCCATGGTAGAACATCTTAAATGCCTTAGTTTTTAAATCTAGAAAACGTTCTTTATTTCCTGTATTACACCACTTCGTTTCCTGTCCGCACAGGATTTGTAGAGTTCTGCGACGCATAATGGCTTCCAGTTCTAATCTTTTTGAGGTCATCGATCCGACGTTGCAACTTGCAAACCGAAGTTTATGAAAATATTTTGGAAACTTCATTTTGCCCGCCCCCGGAATCCGTCGGGCTCTGACACAAGCATTTCTGCTTGCTCTGGGATCACCCGAGTGCGTTGCAGTCGTGGTGCCCAGCGGGGTAGTGCTATTAATTGCGATCATTTCCATGAAGTGTATCTAAAATTTGAGTGGTTTGACACTTGTATGCTCATTTCGAATTGATTGACTGTTCTTTTACCCCACCGGTAGTCTCCAGACGTGGGAACCCACTGATTGCATACAAACTTGTGGGAAAGTTTTAAGGTGTTAAAGTGTCACAGGCTCATTTTTGGTGTCATAGTTGCCTGTATATGATTGGTGTCCCATTTAGTCGCCTCTTACGACAAGCTAGGACGCACTGCGGCACTATTCTTTATCCGATGCCGCACGGAAGTTATATGTCACTCTGCGTTAAAAAATATCCGTCTTTCTCCCAAGCGCTTGATATATGCAATAGTGATGGATTCTAGGGATAGTGACTGCGCTGTCCATTGGATTTCAAGTGAGCACAACCGCATAAAGCATGACTCTCCAGGATGACGGCATAGAAAATTAATTCTTATCGACGAAGTTTCTACGAATATTAGCTGTCCCTCAGTAGAAAAACTGTCGTCTGCTTACTGCCACCAAGGCGGAAACAATTGTCTTCTGCTAAGGACCTAAATATCCCAAGCATAAGTGAAACAATATTCTGCGAGGCTTGGTATAAAAGTGATGTCGACATCGCGGAGAATTATCTCTGTGAGTGTCTCGGCTATGACTGATGCATGTAGTCTACTGGTATAGGAACTCAATCAATGAAGCGCTTTGTCATCTTTCTTCGATAGACTGATTAATTTTAGCGAAAGGAAAATACTAGGCTTTCAAGGGACAAGTTCTTTCTGCAGATGCCAGTCGTTTAAGATTGTCCTTTACATTATCTGTTAGAAGGAAGTTCAGAAGTAACACTTTGGTGCGGAAAATAAATGAGATTTTGCCTGGATATTGTCATGAAGATACGAGTACAGTTGCATTAGCACTACGACAACTCACTCACTGAAACCAAGTTGATCTATATCGACTAAGCTAACCTACCAGTCTGTGGTCCTGCATTCATTATACTCGTTGATAAATGAAATGAAGAAGCGGCCTAAGAAGCCAGAAAAGACCTGGAATTTTAGAAACCAATTTTCATCATTTGATTGTCCTTATCCTAATGAGGACTGTGAGGAGATACCTTTCCAGCTCAGATGAGTTCGTATCTCGTGGGTTTTTGCAAAAGCCCTTAATTCTTGAACAAGGTCAAAGTTATTTTAATTTTTTTAAATCCTCGGCCTAGTTGGACTTCTACCCAGCCATCATTCACCAATGTTATTCATTTTAATTCATTTTAATCTGACATGACAAATTAAATGATTAAGCATTCTGGATATATTTAACCGCTAATGAAACAACAAAGAATATTCGCATCCGTCCTTATTGCTCAAAACTCAATTTATATTCAGTAATTGCGAGCTCGATGTCATCACAACTACCACACACGCAACACCGCACAACAGTTAAGTTTGATAAGTTTTAATGTTGAAAATTAATTTAATGCCATCTGCCATAATTGCGTCTCGTCTCGACCATCTCACGCCATTGCCCTATCGTCTATCCATTCGCCAGGGCGAACACGGTAGCCACTGACCGCTACCATTACCAGCACTGCCGCTACCATCACCGCCACCAAATGAACTTATTCGTAATTTCGAAATTAATCCTAGAAAAAGCCTCTCCACAAATGAACTCTGATCTAGGACTTCAATAAAAATAAAACACTCCGCCAGGATAATGATTTGTCGAGTTGGTGGTGTTGGTCCAGTTTAACCCAGTGCTGGATTGTGTGGGATATCGCTGAGGACTTATTCCCTCATCTCATTGTTTCTGTTGGAGCGCCACTTAGTGTTGGCCGAACAAATTGTATCCAATGTCATCGACATGCGGTTGTTGGAAGCAACATTCAGGATGCGCTAGATGGATAAAACACCCTCATCGGAGCTCGTACATCAATGTGGTCTGTAGGTGGGAAGGATGGGAGGGCCCCAAAGAGATCAACCGACCTTATTGGTATTCGGGTTCGTTGATGAGCACAATACGGCTAACACCAGAGTGCAACGCATTGCTATACAAAATGGACTTGCCTTTCATGGCTCTGTGATTGTTTTGTCCGTTCGCCAATGGAAGTTAATTTTCAAAGCTAATCTATTGCAGTGCCCAAGGATACCACTATGGCTTGCACTTGCCACTGAAACTTGATGGTTTGCTGTTGGCAGGCAGGGAATCAATTTTTTTTTTTTTTTTCTCTGAGCCAAACGGATTGCATTTTGAAACTGTTGCATGTATTTGAATTGTTCATTTTGTAGCGATGGTTTGCTTTTCCCTATTCACTCAGTAAAATAGAGTAGCCCTGACCTAGATACAACTTTCAACTTCCAACTAAGCTTGCACAACGAGAAAGAAATGGAAAAAGGGAAGAATTTCAGGAGTTACGCATTGTGAATTACTCAGGTGAATTGAGGTAGATTTTCTTTTCGTTTTTATTTTGGTAAGTGTGTTTGCAGTGCGATTTTGTCAGTTAACCCGAAAGAGTTAATCCCTTTTGTTTACGTTCGAAGGACTTTTACTCGAGGTCTATACATTGTGTGGCATACCTTTTTATGCCTTTTACATGGATGACTTTGTAGTTACGCTTCCACGAATTCGGACCTTGAATTCAATGATAAGTCCCTTAGTTGACTACATGAAGTCGTTTTTGTCAACTGTCAAGGGTAGATAAGGCTACTTAGGGAAAGAGATTGAAGCATTTTAGTTTTTTTTTTGGTGGGTAGGTGTGAAAATCTTCATAGACACTATGAACCCGTTGCTCATAGTAGTGTGAGATTCTTACTCACTAAAAACATGCCTCCCTTCTTATCGACTACAACTAAGTTACCTTATCAAGTTTCCGTTTCAAATAACGTTCGCGTGGGACAGGTAGCTTTCCAGCAAAAGCACCAGCTAGTACCGTTATTATATGCGGGTAGACCTCATCGCGCCAGATTATTTATTTTATCCAAAGCCGTTTGTAGCTTTCCAGTAGCTAACTCGACTGAATTATCTGTAGCTAGTATCGCCGTGTCGTCCGCGAACGTGGCTACTATGGTACCTTATTCTTTCGGTATGTCTCGAGTATCGAGTAAAAACAATACCGGGCCAAGTACACTTCCTTGCGGAACTCCAGCAGCGATCTCCCTAAATTCCGAGTATTCGGTGCCATGATTAACACGAAAAATTCTGTTTTCCAGGTACGATTTCAGAATCGTATGCAGCTCTCTCGGAAGAACCTGACTTAGCTTAAAATGTAAGCCTTCATGCCATACCTTATCGAAGGCGTCAAGAAACACGCTAGAATATATCTTTTTCCCCTCTAGGGCTTTCTCAGTTTCATTCGTAATTCTAAAAACCTGGTCAATTGTGGAGTGCTTAGTTCTAAAACCGAATTGATGATCAGGTCTGTAGGACTTTTTTTCATTTAGAGATTTTCCTGGTTTCGGGACCATTATAACTTCGGCAACTTTCCATTGGCTTGGAACGTTTAATAATCTTAGCGCGGCATTTATAAGTTGGAGCAGTTTGATCAGGGCTTTCTTTGGCAACTCCTTGAGAATTTAACCAGTTAGCAAATCATAACCAGGGCTTTGTTATTTTTCAATTTTTTAATTGCTTGGTTAAGTTCTCGAAGGGATACTGTTTTTATTCTAAAATTGTCCGGTGCCGTTATTATATAATTAGAACCTCCTGTTAACGCCTGTCCATCAAAAGGCTTAAACGTTTCTTCTAGGTGCTCGGCAAATAGATCCGCCTTCTCTTTATCTCCTTTTGCCCATTCGCCATTATTTTTTCTTATGGAAGGAAATTGCATTTCAGGCTTTTTGATTCCCTTCATGGCTTTCCAGAGGGAGTAATTTGAACTTTTTTCGGCAGTCAGACCTTCGAGATATGTAGAGATATTCCGATTTTTGTAATCTCGTATTGCTTCCTTCAACTTGTTGCATAAGTGGTTTAAGTATGTTTTATGCTGGGGAGCACGGGATTGTTGCCATCTTTTGCGCGCTCTCCTCTTCTCTCACCAGTTCTTTTATTTCCGGCGGATATTTGATTTCACAACTCGCTTTCTCTTTTCTCTTAGTTGGAGTGTTGTTCCAGGCAGCGTTCTACAGGACTTTGATGAATCTGTCGACTTCGTCTTCTATTTCGTTTTGTGTTTTTAGCGACACGTTTATTGCAGTAGTTTCTAAAACCGTCCCAGTTAGCTTTGTTGTTAGTTAGTCTAGGCGCTACTTCTTTCTTAATTAAGAGTATGCTTAGTGTATAAATGACTGGTGAGTGATCTGAGGAGAGATCATAACTTTCCTCGATGTGTGTAGAAATTTTGGCTGCTCCCTTTGTGACAAAGAAGTCTGCATTTCGCTGTATTACATTTTGAGCCGCAGAAGGTATGTTTCGAATTAAAGTCACCACCAATTATAAAATTCGGTCCGAGTGAATCAAAGATACTTTTAAAGTCATTCTTTTCTAGATTGAAGCATACGACTATCGTTTTTGCCTTTAAGGAATTTCATTTTCCTTCTTTCCATGGGGCTGTTCATATTTGATAGCGTCCTATTTACTACATATATACTCACTTCACAGATAAGCGTTAAATTAAATTTCTAATGTATAACCAGGAAACGCAGGAGTGTATCTGAACTTCTTGGCAACACCTATGCCCAATGTGCTTAATATATGGTATGCAGCCAACAAACGTAGTTTATCTGTGATCTCTTACCAATAAGTTAACTTTTGGTATCTTACTAGGTCCTTGGAATCACCTTTTTCCTTATCTACAACAATTTCTTGAAGCAAGCTCATCATTGCTGTGCCTTTGCCGTTGCAAATCGAAACTTCATTCATACAAAACTATTCTTGCATTTGTTTTGGGATTAGTAGTACTAAAGAGATTAGTTACTTCCCCACATTTAGGAGTCGTTACTGATTGGATAAATCGGACCTTAACAAACAAGCTTCTCCAGTTAGAGCAATCTTTAACTAAAACGTTAACATCATCGGTGTACGCAAGCAGTTGCACAGAGTTTTGAAAGCCTGTGTCTCAATCGTCATTCTAGGTATACAGGAAGGGATGTCAAATTAGTCATAGCTTTATATGGCTCATCTTAAATAGCTGTCTTAAAATAGCTGAAGGTACTGGGTCTTGATTTCTACTTCTTGAGTATTTTTTCACGATCTCCCGGAGTGCGAAGATAAATTGCTCACCGAACTAATTCTTCAATTGGTCCACCGATTTGCAAGCTGTGTGGCATTAAGCATCATCTTGATGTAACCACATGTAGACCAGGTTCAGCTCGTGCAATTTGGGCAAAAAAAGTTCCAAAATATTGAACGATTGTGGATGAAAATATGTGGTTAATCCAACTTCTCTACGGCCCACTTACTAAAAATTGAACGCATTGTGGCTTGAATTGCTTGCTCAGTAGGTTGATTATGACGACAGTAAAATGGTTGAAATGGGCGAAAAACATTTTTCAGAGAGCACGACATTTTGGTAATAAAATGCAATAATTCGTAAGCGTTGACTAATATGTATTTTACTATTTCTGTAAATTAAACTCACAATTGGGTTGGGTTATCGACCGCTTTTATTGATAGATCACTTACAACTAACTTACAGCTAAAAGCTTTGTTGCTATTATAACCAAAGTATGTATTTGGTATTTGGTATGCAACATAATTGGTATACATCAATCCTCCCTAACTTAGTTTTAAACAATTCATTTTTAATTCTTAAAATTATAATAATAATATAATCTTTTAAAACATTAATTAATAGTGTACTTCATTGATTTATAATGATATTTAAGAGTTATTGAGTTTTTTGTTAAACTTAATTTGATCTTGTATAAATTGTTTCTTTAAGGTTTCCCTACCGATTTCTAGATCTTCTTCAGCGCTGAGATATTTATCATTTTCCTCCTCTTCTTGTTTTTTTTGTTTTAATTCTAACTTCTTCAGTTTGGTCTCTCTTATTATTTGTTTGAATAAAGGTAGAAGTAGGGCTAAATCTGACAGAAAAATGTTGTTTTCTCAACTGATTTAAGTGAGCTACTCTTTTGCTACCATTAATAGAAATGAGATAAAGTACTTTCGAAATTTTTTTTATAATAGATCCTGGAATCCATTTTACATGAGATTTAAAGTTGTTTTTATAATACATCGTTTCATTTGGCTTAAATTCTTGTTTTTGCTTTAAATTGTTCATTTTACTAATACTAAGGTTTTTTTGTAACGCATTTTCATCGGTTGTTAGGCTGTTATTGGATTTCGAGTTTTGTATTAAAATGTCTAAGCAAGTTATTGGTTTGAACTTAAAAATCATACTGGCAGGAGATTGATTTGTAGAGACCGTAGGCGTATTACGATATTTCAGTAAAAAATTAGTAACTTTAAAGCTCAAATTCTTTATTGATTTAGTTTCGACTAAAAATTTCTTAAAAGCTCCCTTTACAGTTTGTACGGCCCTTTCCGCGATACCGTTTGATTGTGGATGATATGGTGGACTCTTTAACACCTTTATTTCGTTTCCTTGACAAAATTCAATAAACTCATATGACTGAAAAGGAGGTCCATTGCCAGAAACTAACTTAGAAGGTAAACCATAAACTGAAAACCAACTACGCAATTTTTCAATTACCTTGAGTACTTTTTTTTCAGATATTTCTATCCATTTGGAATAACTATCCACGAGAAGTAAGAACTTTAGCCCCCCCAATATCGAAAAAATCAATATGTACCCGTTCGAAAGGATACGATGATGGTATCCAACTTGATTCTTTGACAGATTTGGTGATATTCTGGGTTTGGCAGCAAACTCGACAAGATTTTGCAAACTCTTCTACGTCTGCATCTATACCTTTCCACCAAATATAGCTTCGCGCCAGCATTTTCATCCTAGTAATTCCTATATGCGTGTCGTGTAAAATTGTCAGTACATCATATTTAAGACTTTCAGGTATTACAACCCTATTACCATAATAGATACACCCCTAGTTACATGAAAACTTTAAGCACCTTTCAAAATAATACTTTGTTTCCATATCAACTACTTGATTGTCTTTATTAATTAACCCATTATACACTCTCAGTAAAAGCTTATCTTTTCTAGTTTCGCATTGAATGTGCTCTAATTTGAGAAGTTTAATATTCTCAGGACCAAAAGACAAAAAATTAAGAAAATCTTCGCCAATGTCCGTTGGTCCTTCAATGGGTAGTCTGAATAAGGCATCAGCATTACCTACTTGCGATCCTCTTTTGTACTTAACGTCAAAATCATATATTGACAACTGAATGGCCCACCTTTGCAGCCTTGCTGCTACTACTGCTAAATGTCCTTTCTTTTCATTAAAAATTTCCCTTAATGCCTGATGATCAGTTACTATTGTCAACCTGTGCCCATAGAGGTATTTGTGAAATTTTTTTACCGCATAGACGATTGCTAGTGCCCCCCTATGTGTCTGTGAGTAGTTTTTCTCTGCTTCACTAAGTGAAGACGAAGCAAAAATTACAGGTTTCTCTTCATTGTTAAATACGTGAGATAACACTGCACCCACTCCATAAGGGCTAGCGTCGCATGTGACTACGAGTATTATAGGCTTTTTTTGGATCGAAATGCTCTAATAAGTTGTTGCTAATTATAAGCTTTTTGGCTTCCTCAAATGTCGATTGGTGTTTTGAATTCCACTCAAACTTATTATTTTTCTTTAACAGGTCATACAATAACCGTAATTTCGACGCTAAATTCGGAATAAACCGATTATAAAAATTTATTAATCCAAAAAAACTTTTGAGCTGAGTAATATTTTTTGGACTAGGTGCTTCTAAAATGGCTCTAATTTTTTTCTTTATTAGGTTTTATACCCTTTCCCGTTATAATATGGCCTAGATACTCTACTTCCTTCAAAAACCATCTGCCTTTTTTTAAAATTTACCCTGATATTGTGACTTTCTAATCTTCGTTGCACCTCTATTAGATTTTCCTCACACTCCTGTTAATTCGCTCCTCCAATCAACACATCATCCAAATAGCAAGCAACTTTATCTATTGATCTTAAAATTTCATCCATGACCTTCTGAAACTCTGCTGGAGCTACTGAAACCCCAAAAGGTAATCTAGTAAAGTTGTAAACTAGTCCTTTTTGTGTGTTAACCGTTAATATGTGTTGAGATTGTTCATGCACTGCGAGTTGCAGGTACGCACCGGCTAAATCCAATACGCAAAAAATTGAACAGTTGCTAAATCTTGCAAACAAGTCATCCATTTTAGGAAGCGGATAAACTTGGCTCTGTATGGATTTATTTACAGCCACTTTGCAGTTCAAACATAACCTCAAATCACCGTTTTTCTTAGGAACTATTACCATCGGGGATGCCCATTCGCTATACTTTACTGGTACTAATATATTTTCTGATACCAATGTGTCAATCTCCTCACCTATCCTATCTCGAATTCCAAACGGAACTGTATATGGCTTCGAAAAACTCGGAACAACATTTTCCTTCAACTTTAGTTGGGCACTATAACCAACAATTGGATCCCTCATATCCTTTGAGAAAACCTTAGGAAATTTAATCGACAGCTCTTTTATTTTGTCTGTCATCATATCATCCACTCTGTTAACAGTAACAATTTTTCTCCAGTTTGGCAACAAAACATCTAGCCAATCGCGACCCAAAAGCGGAATAAATTTACGATTTGAATTTATAATAAAGATTTCAAGGCTATGGAATTGGGATATATTTTTGAAATCCTGTACGTTTACTATAATTTTGCCCACGATTTCTACCTCCTGTCCTGTTACGACATTTATTTGTTTTTTAACAGGTAAAATATTCAATTCACTAAAATGCGTTCTATAAAAATCATAATTAACAACCGTTGAACATGCGCCACTATCAACTTCCATTTCAATTAAACTCTTATTAATACACAACAGCAAAACAACACACCTGAACTTCTTCAGATTTGAGAAATGGGTTGATATAATCGTCTAAATTTAACGCGGATGAAGGGCGGTTGAGCTTCTTTGCTGTTCCGAAGTCTTCTTCATTTTCTCTGCATGAACCCCGAACATATATGCCCAAAACACATGAGCAGAATTTTGTGTGCAGTGAAAAAAGAATACACATGCTTTAATTCGTGAAGACACATATAAATGCTACAGGCAGCGCTGTTCTGCAACACATCTCTATTTCTAAATTTGCTGCAATCGACAGTGTCATACATAAGTGACAGTAGCAGTAAAATGACAGCAACCGATGCGATTGATTTCAAAAAATATCTGCCAAGTGTTTCACGGGCAGAGCTGCCAGCAGTATTGCAAGTATATTTTCTGCACATGTATTTTGGGCAAAAGAGTGTGTCCACGCTATGTGTTAGCCGGACAAAAAGGGGATGAAAAGTTGCGACACCCATACGGTGATTGTTATCGACGGCAAAAGAAGCACCTATTTGGATGCGGATTTGTTGTTAGCGGTTAGTCTTGAGTTTCCAGCATGTGAACGAGCACCTTGTAGAAATCCACATTCAGTCTAAACTAAGCAATATTTGCCTTATGTACGCGCATTCCCGCAAAAAGCAGAAAGATGAGGACACGAAAGATAGCTTCTAAACCGGTATAATGCTTTTGGACATCAAAAAAGCATATGATTCTGTTTGGCATGATTGTCCTTCTACCTATATACAAAACTTTCCTCTGTTTCTCTGTAAGACAGTCCAACGTTTTTTTTTCAGATTGTTCCTTTGAAATCTAATTTGCTTTCAATCACGTGTGCCGCAAGGTTCTGTTCTAGGTCCAACGTTGTACAATTTGTTTACGTCTGATTTTCCGAGCTTATCCAACAGCTTAGCAAACGGAATTTTCTCGCACTATTGAGACTAATCTTAGCAATTTGATGGTAATAAGAGACCGCTATTATTGTATAATAGATGAAAAGTTCAGCTGGACAGTGTTCAAATGCAACCTGTTCTTTTGTCCACCACTGTGCTATCTTTCGAACAGTCAATTGCAAATGCATGGTAGGTCGAAAATAAAACTGGTCCAGTATTTCATTCATTTCATTCCATGATCATATTTCGAGAATTCTTTTGTCAGAAATGTCAGTGTTAGGTACCAAGAAAGTATTTATGAACTCTTAACGGAGGCACTCATTCACGTGATTGGCGATCTGACCTATAATATATTGTGAGGTATAGGTGTAGGTGGCGAAGAATCGTTTAAAGCTTTGCGCTAGTTCAGAAATGCAAGGCTTCTCTGATCACAGTCAGAAGGCTAAATTCATTGTGACTTGCATGCATACTAGGATACAATGAGATCGTAAGATATGACATCACTGATAAAGTTTCTAACGAGGACCTTGCTGACTGCATGTGGCATAACTTTGCTGCGTGTTGGGGCCTAACGAATGCCTCTCAACATCTGTAAGAAGCTGTTGTCTCAATTCAAAGAGTTTCCCCGTGGCTAAAGGGATCTGCATATCCTTTTAAGTTTTGTTATCCTTAAGCTATGAAAAATGTCGGCAACACTTCCTTACGTATTGGATTTCATTTGGGAGCATTACGTTTATCTATCGGGGTAACAGCCCATTGGGAAGTCAATGCTTTTCTTACGCAGAAACCCTTGGTCGGCTCTAAACTACGGCATCATTTCAAACATATATTGAGGAAGCTCATTCCTCATTCTCGAGGCTTATGAAAATCATCAGAAAGCGGAGCAAAGTAACAGTTAGTAATCTCTAAGCAAAGTACCTTTTATTTTATTTCTATTAGATATGCAAATGGTTATGTACCCTAAACAACTGAAGTGGACGATGCACATAGATATTTTGCAGAAGAATTTGGTAAGTTTTAATCAAAGACACGTTCCCACCTTTCAATCAGAAATGTTGACAACACACTCAATTGGGCAAAACTTCTCATCATCATAACAACAATGAAAGTAGTTTTGGTCTTTTAATATTCTTGCAAATGCCAAAGCAAAGTACCAAAATACGGTCGCATCCTGTTTAAACGGAAGCGGTCCCGAGTTGGCATTTTCATTCCATTCCATTGACCTCTTTCAGTGTAGTACTTTACCCCACTAGTCCTCAAAAACTATCCAATGCAATGGGTCAAAACAGCACCATCCAACCAAATGTTGCTCGAAATTTGGGCAAGAATACTGCACACGCAATCCGATTGCAACAAAGATAATGGTCACAGTTGCAATCACAGGCACAATCACAATCACAAACTCCCAGTCAGAGACATATAATTGTCGTTGTCCTTGCAGCAAAGAAATACAATGCTATGATGCATCAGAGGGCACATCACAACAATACATCGCATACACAGAAAGCTCACAGAGAGCACACAGCTTGGTTGGAAGTTTTCGTATTTATGTGCGGTCGAGTGTTTCACAATAATTCCATGACCACCGGAACTCTTCTTGTTTATATGTGCGTTAATGTGTGTGTTTATGTATTTCTGTGTATAGCTGCATCTACATTGGCCTTCGGAATTGTGTCATCACTATGTATGGTATCCTGTTTCGGTGTCCATCCCTTTTGGGCGATTGTGCATTTTCTACAAAATTTAACAATAGACCACAAAATAAGCTGATTTCGACGAAAAAGGGAGATCAAAGATGTCGCATCCTTGTGTCTGCCGGATTTGGACCGAGTTGGTTGGCAAAAATGGTCAACTCGGTTTGTAAGTAGATTTGTTGTTCGTTCATAACTGTTTCGGTTTCTGTTCCTGAACGTGGTACACTGTACATAGTACACCAGATTGGGCAGATGGATTTAGCTTGCTTGCCTTTGGTTGTGAGTCCTTAAACCTTATCTGGGATTAAAATTAAATATTCTTGGGAATACCTTAATTCCAAGTTGCGGATAGAAGGATATTGCGGATTTCGGCTGTATTCGAATTCGACTTGGTCGAATGGTTCATTGGTTTTGTCAATAGTCTGTTGAAGGGTCATTATTATATACTCCTTGGAATTTACAAGAACTAGATACTTTTTGGATAGAGTTTAAATTTATTTTTGGTAATATTGGGTACACAGAACATAGTGCTTGGTACTCGTATAATACATAGATGACTTTCGCTAAGAAGTAATAAACTACCTTGTTAGCATATTAATATCGGGTTTTCCAATAGGGACTTGACAACTTTGAATTTAATTTGTGAACGCACTCTTTCACTAATCATTAAACTGTCACTGTCAATTTATTCAGTAAACTCAACATTTTCATCATGGTAAAGTGCACAAACGAGCAATGGCTGCAAATTATAAAAATTTTCTACCGAAATTCGGAGTCTGTGACTGCAACTTTAAGAGCGTCAATTCCAATTTTCGGTCATAATTCTCGCCCTAGTAGACAGGTAATAACAAGTTTAGTGCAAAAATTGGAGTCTACATATTCATTGTGTGATGTTGCCGTGTCAGTGAGACAACGGGTTGGTCGAAGTGTCGAAAAAATCACTGCCGTTCAGGCGTCCGTAGCAAACGATCTAAATCAGTCAATTTCACGGCGTTCTCAAGAATTGGGCATCGCTCAGACCACATTATGGCGTATTTTGCGTAAGGATCTTGGTTTACACCCATACAAGATCAAGCTGACTCAAGATTTGAAGCCGATGGACCATTTTAAGCGACGTACGTTCTCCGATTGGGTTGTAGAGAAGATGCGCCAAGATGGTGAATTTCATCTTTAGTCGATTGGCCGCATCGCTAGTGCGATTTAACGTCGTTTGACTATTTTCTGTGGGGCTACGTTAAGTCATTGGTTTATGCCAACAAGCTGACGACGTTGGAAGTGCTCAGAGTCAACATTGAACGCGAAATAGCGACCGTTTTGGCCGAAATGTGTGGCTGAGTCGTTGAAAATTGGGTCCAACGAATCGGCAGCTGCAAACGTGCCCGCGATGGCTATATGCACGAGGTCGAGTTCCATTCCTAAATGTTTTGATTGTACTTTAATCTCAAATCGTTTGCGTGTTGTTAAAAAAAAATTGTCAAGTCCTTATTGGAAAACCCTTTAGTTAGAAACATTCGGTAATAGTATAAATTCGACAAGGCATAGCGTAATATCCTTATAACCCCCACTAAAAGTATTGTACTGAAAACATCTCGCAGCACTTCAGTCATGAAACCTTATTCGTTCGTTCAAAACCTTTGAGAATATTGAAAAGTTCAAGAGTCCAACGAAACAAGAAGACAATCTTGAGCCGGAAATGTTTCAAGAAACGTTCGAATAAAGACAAGAGACGACTTAATGTAGAGGTCTCAGTTGAAGAAATCCTTGTCTTTTGATTTTCAAAGAAAAAATCACAATCATCGTGATCGATTAAAGTGGCAGGCAGAGACATCTCTGTGCCAATTCTAATCAGTGGCATTAAGGTTATGTTAAACTAATCACTTCTGGCGTCCCAGAATTCTGCTATCTTTCTTAGGGCAAGTTTGCCTTGGTACAAAACTTGAGGTTGTTGCAAAGCAGATTGGAATAAATCAAACAAATTCTTATTAATTCATTCCCTTCGACTCATTGTTGGGATGACGTGAATGTGGGAAAACAATGCGCACTCATTCTGTTCAATAAAGAGTCTCTTTAAGCTTTTACGAAGACTTAATATTTATGTGATCAGACAAGAATTAAAAGGAATCAATTTCCGAGTCCACAGGAAAGCCAAATGTACGTCAGGTAAGCAAATATCCCTTACAACGACTCAAGAACATCAGCAACTCAGATGAAGTCGCACCTTACCATGAAAGCTTATCAGATATGTATACGGAAGAAAGGCTCTCTAAATAGTGTTTGTTTGAGTGAAGACCAACTTCTTGGCTCGTCTTCGAAACACCTTTACAATGCTGTTGCGAAGATCGGATCATACCATCAATTTTATAGTCAGTTTGACGTCATTTTGTAGTGCACCTCAGCCTTAATGAATAAGTACTTTCATTCATCGAGCTGTCTTTAGTTATAAACGCCGAGTTGATTGTGGTTCGTTTTTACTAACGTCGCCACCTCATATTTGGTCTTTCTTAACTACCCTGTCTCTATAGAGTAAATTGTGGAGATCCACCGAACTTTTACTTCTCCTGATTCAGCGCACTCTCTACAACAGATATGATGATCTAAGGTGCATCCGATTTCTGGACTTATAGTGAGAAAAACCATTCTGATATATGTTCGCTGGAAAAGACTCCAGCAATCCACGTTAAACTGCGAAATTCAGCCTCAACGGGGCTGCAAATCAAAGATATATCCAGCTCTTCTTCTTCTTATCCTTTTATTAGCCCTTTCCTCGTTATACGAACTTATGCGTAACGAGGTTCCCATTTTTATTGCATCGCTGCTGCTTCGCTTATGGGTTGGCTACGTTAAAGAGGAAAGGGCTAAGTACGCTTCCTTTATGCACTCCGACATTAACTGGAAATTCTCTTGTTACCCCAGCAGAGCTTTTAACCGCAGTTTTCACGTTTCCGTACATGTCTTGTATTATTTTAACATACGTTTCCGGTACGTTTTGAGACCTCAGTGCGGCCCATATGAGATTCCTAGGCACTCGATCGAATGCTTTCTCGAGGTCGATAAATACCATGTGTAAATCCTTAGACGAATCTCGGTGCTTTTCCATTATTATTCGTAGGCTTTGGATAGCGTCCACCGTCGATCTTCCTTCAACAAATCCACACTGGCTATTATCGAGTTTTATTATTTGCCGAAGACGTTCGTTTAAGACTCTTTCGACGATTTTCATTGTGTGTGACATAAGCTTGATTTAACGGTAGTTGTTGCATTCTCGAGTGTCGCCTTTTCCTTTGTATAATGGAACCAAGAAGCTACTTCTCAATTGATTCGGCATAGGTTGTCCACATTATACTCGTAATTTATTTAAGAGTTTTGATAGCCATTCGCTGCCGATTCCCTCCATCTTCGACAAAAACTCTGATGGAATGCTGTCTGGTCCCGCCGCTTTCCCCCGCTTCATTTTTCCAATTGCTATACTTATTTCTTCGATTGAAAGTCAGCAAGCACGCAACTCCATGCAGTATTCAAGTCACCGGTCACAAACTTCCTTTTCATTTGTCAATAAGCGACCGTCTGCATTTTTTAACGGCGAGGTTATTTCCATCGAATTTTTTCGCCTCTGCGCAGCAAGCTTAAAAATATTTGGCATATTAGTACTGTACGACGTTTGAACTTCTTGTATGGCTTGTCTTCTATCTGCCGATCATGGGGATATTTTTCCCAACTCCTGGTACAGGTTTTCCGCTGCTGCCGCTCGAGTTCGAGCCAAGACTTTCTTTGCGATCTCGTATTCAAGAGCTTTTTCGATATCGATCGCCTTTTGTCCACGCTGGAAATGCATTCTTCTTGTCGGCCACAGCTCGGTTGGTGTCGTCATTCCACCACCATGTTTCTTTGCCGACGTGATGGTAATTCGATATAGTCCCCAGATGGGACTTTGCGAGTGTTATGCATTCCTCGTGCCACATTTCTTGCGGGCTAAATGAGTCTGCTATACCATTTATATTTTGAAGTACTTCTTTAGCCAGTGCGATAAATCTTGCGCTTCGTTCCTTCGATACTCGTAGATTATACCACCGGATTTTTGGCTTTCCAAACGATGCCCGTGTTTTCGGTGGTTCCGCCGTGAAAAATTCTGTAATGAGCAGACGGTGTTGGCTTACCAGCGATTCTCCAAGTATTACTTTAAAGTCCTAAACACGGTTTCTTATCGACATTTTGCAGAGGTGATAATCTATTTGCGTTTCGTGGCCTCCGCTGCTATAGGTGATAAGATGTCGTTGATGTTTAATAAACATTGTATTTAAGATGGTTAAGCCGTAAGCCCTACATGCTACAAGGATGTCTTCGCCAGCTGAATTTCTGGTTCCAAAGCCTTTAACGCCATGGCAGTCCTCATAATCAACATTTGTTTCTCCGACGTGGCCATTTAAATCTCCGCCTACGAAGAGCATCTCATCGATAGGTATAGTTCTAAGCAAATTACCGAACTCTGACCAAAATGTATCTTTTTCCGATTGGTCCCATCCATTTTGTGGAGCGTACGCACTAACAATGTTCCACGTTTCATTGCGTATGACGAGTTTAACACTCATCAAGCGGTCGCTTATTTTCAAGATACCAACGATGTTGTTTAGAAGATCCGCTGCAACAACGATTCCAACACCGTTTCGTCCATTGACCGTTCCATGGTAGAACATCTTAAATGCCTTGATTTTTAAATCAAGAAAACGCGCTTTATTTCCTGTATTACACCACTTCGTTTCCTGTCCGCACAGGATTCGTAGAGTTCTGCGACGCATAATCGCTTCCAGTTCTAAACTTTTTGAGGTCATCGATTCGACGTTCCAACTTGCAAACCGAAGTTAAGGAAAATATTTTGGAAACTTCATTTTGCCCGCCCCCGGAATCTGTCGGGCTCTGACACAAGCACTTCTTCTGGCTCTGGGATCACCCGAGGTCGTTGCAAGCGTGCTGCCCAGCGGGGTAGTGCTATTAATTGCGATCATTTCCATGAAGTTTAAGATACAGTTTGAGTGGTTTGACACTTGTATGCTCATTTCAAATTTTTATTCTTTATCCGATGCCGCTCTTGTGTGGCACATTGACCCGAGAGACACTGAGTAAAGGCAAGCGAATGCTATTCTACAATTGGATATACTCGTATGTTTAAGCCTGATTTGCATTTACGGCCCTACAGAGGAAAATATGATAGCAACTATGACCTCCTGCTTAGTGCCCCAACTACGACACCAAAATTGCCCTAGAAGAGGTAAAAAAGCAATCTTTGAGTGGTTCATTGGAAAGCATGGGTTGCATAACACCACACGTCTGACAATGGATTCAAATTCTTATACTTCTTAAAATGATGCTTACAATGTGTTAGACAGCACGGGACTTGGCTTTTCCCTGATCAACCTTCAACAGATTGGTCATATTTGATGTCAACTCCAGATATTCCTCTAGCGTTCTAAATTACGAACTTCCCGAAGAGCCAGTTTCAAAGTATGGGTGCTGAGATAAGATGCACAACGGAGTCAAGGAAGATCGCCAAACCTCGTTGTCGAAAAGGTACAATCGCTAGAAACTCCAGAACCTTTTTCGATCACGTTTACCTCAAGCATTTTCAAAATTTTAACAACCATAGATTAACAGTGGAGCACCGTTTGGAATGTTGTCAACCAAAACATCATAAAGCTGCACTGCGTCGAAGAAAGAATGCTGCTCGTGCTCTCTACCACCAGATAAGGAAGTTTTATTAGAAAATAAAACGAACGTGATAGGGTTGCAGACAGAATGAACATCTTAAAAGATGAACATGTACAACTGGAATCGCAGTCAGTTTTCACTGACTACTGCAGACTTTACAACGACATTACGATAAAAAATCCCACTCTCAGGGGGAATGAACCATTGACCCTGAAGTGTGAACCCTCGAGAGTTCCGTTGCCTTAATCCTGACGACGTGAGAAAAGCATTATCGAAGCTAAAGTCTAATAAACCTGCTGATACCAGCGGATTGCCTGCCGCGCTGTTTAAAAACACGTTGAAATCATCAGAGGCAAGAGGAAAGCATTCTTAAAGGAGGCTCTTTTGACTGTGCCAACCTTAAATGAATAAGTTTTCTGAACATCGTCTCTAAGATCTTTTTTGCCGTACTACATGAAAACGACGATATCAGCGGGTTCACGAAAGTTCACCATCCATCGCTTCGGACCACTGCAGATCTTGGAAAAGACCACGGAATTTCAGACAAACACTTAACACCTAAGCCGCATATGCCATCATGCATAAGCTTGAGCAAGCTATACAACTCGTGCACAAGGTCGAGCTTTACAACTCAATGTCTAGTTTAAATATCACTGCTTAACTCTTCAGATTGTAAATGATGACTGCTGATAATTATCGCTGCTGCACCAAAGCCAGTACTGAATTAACCGATACTACGAGTATCAATGTCAAATCCACAAGGCAACACGATGTTATGAACTAAAATTCTTTTGATATCGTACAACATTCACTGGCCAATAGATAAGGCCCCATCTCTCTAAGTCCGAAATTATTTCAAGTAGATGGCACTGATGTGATGGGACGAACGTAGCGAGCCAACACGCTTTTGTGTATACTGAAATAGAAGCGGCGAAAATGAGTCTGATCACAAATGAGGGCAAATAGCAATGCATGCTGTCATTAGAATGCCACCCATGGCTCCATCCAAAATGTTGCCATTAAAAGTAATAACTTCGATGCAGTTAAAGTTTTTATCTAGTTTGTCTCTGCAAGACATCACTGCAGAGATCAGAGCAGAATTCCGAGTACTCTTGCTATTTCCTTGGTCTCAGTAGGCATTTGAATAATACAAACCTCTCTTGTAAGACCAAATTGGCTTGATGCAATGGCCTTATCAACCAGGTCCTGCGCTATGGTATAGAGCCTTTCAGCTTTTTTAAATCGGATGAAAGTACACTTGGCCATTTCGTGAGATTTTTTGACGTCCACGGAGCCGACCACTGAACTAACTGGGCTATCTGGATGGGTTTGTTGAGCAAGGGCAAGCTTAGACGACAGTAAGTACGAGGAAATGAGTTGATTTGAGTTAATATCATGTCATTTTGTTCTGTCTGACAGGCGAAGGTCTTGTAAATTTGATACAATCTTTTTACTTTTCTATATATTTTCGAACCTTTTTTTGCGAAGGCATCAATTTATTTTCTTAACTGACACGGCCCACTCTCAGGGAGAATGAACCGAGTAAGGATATTTTCATCCATTTCCGATTGAGTTCATGGATTCAGCGCCAATAAGTAGGACTGCGATGATCAAGATTGAGTCTCCTGAGTATATGACCTTACTACTCAATTGGCTTTTAAGCCCAGAGACATAGCGATTGTCAAGAGTTATTCTTAGTTTGTTTCTTTTGAGGTGTTGTTTACAGATTTAATAGGATAGCCAAGATAGACAAAGTCCCTTACCTCGAAATTAGAGCTGTCGACTGTCATGTCTGCCCAATTTCCCGATGTTCACTGCATATGACACTCGTTTACTGTTAAGCCCATTTTGGGTACTTGAGTTTTAATATCAAAAAACGCACCTGGGATAGCCCGTTTTTTTAATTCAATCAAATATGTTGATATCATCGCGGTACGCTAGTATTTGCACAAACTTCTGAAAGATTGTACCTCCAGTGCTGGCACAATAATTTCAAGAATCATGTTAAAGAAGGCACATTACAAAGCTTTAGTTTGTCTAAGACCTTTTTTAACATAATTACCGAGGTATTTGCCCGCCTCGACGGAGCAACGAGCATTCTCAATCTACATTCTGCAGAACGGACAAGCTTCTCAGAGATACGGAAACTAGACTCTGTATATAGCTCGTTTCCATAAATGCTGCTATATGCTGTATTATAATCGATGGAAAGATAGGGGGTATTAATTTGGATTACTTGATTCTTTCCCAGGATCTATTGGAGTGTGAAGATTTGCTTAAGTATGGACTTTCCCAGTCCAAACAACCACACTGATAGGGGCTAACGAAGTTGTTGACGAAGGGTTACAGATGTTGACAAAGTAATGAATTCTTGTTTAAACCTAGCACATCTATTGCAGCCTCTCTGATGGCACGTTGGTAGTGATGTCACTGATCTTCGGTAGTTGACACTGCTAGTATGGGAATCGTTGCAAGATTTCTAGATACTCGTTCTATTGATCCCTTTCAATTGCAACTTTTCTTCGTTATACCTTCTCACAGTAGTTCTTCTTTGCTCTGGCGCTTGTCCCACCTTAGTTCTGATCCGAGTCAATGTTCACTGGCTGGGATGTTCAGACGTCTAGAATACTGGAGGCATCTCTTACATATTTCCCAATGTGGTCAATTTGATTTATCGTTTCGTGATCCAAAAACCTCCATGTCCCTTTGTGTATATTGAGATGAGGAAATCTGGTATTTGGTATAGTGATATTTCGTCCCATCACTAAGTCAATAAACGTTGGTCTGTTGCCGTGGTGTCGTGTAAGCTACGCATACCAACTGCCCTCCCAAAGATAGTTGAGGAGCTCGTAGAAATATTCTTTGGCGGCATCGTCCGTATCTTCCGTAGAGACATGAGTGCATTTTAGGTTAATGTCTGTCATATATGGAGGCAGACCATATAAGCGCTATTTGTTTTCCCTATGGCAGTCACCAAAGTGTACTATAAACAGCTTTTCTTCTTCCTTGTGTCCGGCCCATCTTACTTGGATGCCGGTGATATCTGCGTGCTAATAGAGTAAGTGGCCTTTGCTAATTGCTCGGGTGCACATGGTCTATTAAAGGTTCGAACAATCCGCGTGAAGGTCCGGAGATCGTTGTCCTTTAAACGATTGCAAGTATCGTCAACGGTGAATCAATTTTTAGCGGAGGCTAATAGCTTTTACCCTAAGATCATGCAAGATCCAATTTATCGTGTTTTGGGCACTTTTGTCCCAACTTATATGAAAAGTCAAATGGCACGATACAAATTTTTATTTGTTATACTCTATTGAAAGAACAATTTTTTATAAAATCTGTTAGACAAAAACTTTACATAAAATTTATATAAAATATAGAAAATGCTGTTAATTGAAAAAATTATGTGTCCGAATGAATGACTTCGTTTACGTTCAAATTGTGATACCCCAGTAGAGTTGGATAGTGTTAAGATTGAATTACTTTCATTTTCTTAAATTGTGTTTTTACCAAGTTTATCATTTTTCATGTAGCACTCTTCACATACTCGTATAAAATGTTTGGAGTGTTGCACAAATCACAAACAGCATGTGTTTTTGTATCGTATTTTCACCCTTTGCGTGAAGGAATGCAAAGAACACATCGTTGGCGTAAGCTATTTGCCCGGATTTTAGGAAAAACTAATGTCTTATATTCGAAAGCAATGCAACTAAGAGCTGTTTTCACCGATTTGCGCAGTAAGAGCCTTTTCGATTCATTTATGGATGTGTAGAGTTGCTAACTCAAGAGTAAACGATTTCAAGAAGATTTTCCGCTTTTGTGACACCGTCTTACACCAATTCGGGTTTGTTAGATTATACATCTGATAGTTTTCAAGACCAGCCACATCTATCATGTTTTGAAACATTTTCATAGGCCACCTGTTTGTTTTTCCTGTACAGGAGAAGTCCCAAAGTATCTGGTCAAAGGTATCTACTCCACCTTTGTTAGCGTTATAGTCGAGGATTATATTCGGTTTTTTGTTTTAAAACTCATGCGTTCCGAAAAACAACAAATTGACGAAAATGATTGCCTGTTCTTCATTTTCTGAGAAACTGTGAATTGGACCGGTAACTCTGGTTATTTGACCTGAAAGTGCCAGTAATAGTCGTCTTTCTGCGACATAATTCTTTTGCTAATGGGGCACTTGTAAAAAAGTTGTCTATTGTAATTTTATATTCGTCATCAAGGAACCGATCAGCGAGGCGAAAAACTAAATCGAATGCAATATTTTTGGCACGTTTCTGCCCTGGCTGTCTTCCCATATAAATTTCACCAATCAAAGGATAATTTGTCGCCGCATTCACAATTCAGAAGATTTTTATGTCATGTTTTCCTAGCTTACTTGGAATAAACTGACGCTGCACCTTCCACGAATTGTTACGAGTTGGCCATCTACAGTAAGTTCTTTTGACGGCCTGTACAAAGTTGACAAATTATTCTGAAATAAATTCTCGCGAGAATCTTCAAACCTTAAAAACCTGGATAGTTGCTTAAATCGCTCCACGGACAGAACAGCTTCCTAAAATGGCAAATGCGACTCGTGAAGCAGATCTTTAGTATCAACTTCTGAAGACATTTCTGCTCCAGTGTAAAGAAGAATAGCAAAGTAGGCACAAACTACATCTATGTTGGTTTCTTTCCATCCTCGAATTCCTGAATTATTCGATATTCGATTTTCTTTCAAACTTTTCTTTCATTTTTTGCAGAAATAACTCTGAGTTTTTCTGAGCTAGAAGGCGAAGACCACCAGACTTGTTTGAATTTTTTGTTTTGAGCCACGTACCTTATTCCTCGATTTGGTTCGATGGCTTCTTCGTCCTCTTCGTTTGATTGTTCACAAAATTGCTCTTGAGTTGGATTTTCTTATGCTGCATGTACTTCTTCCAAAGGCTGAGCAAACTGCCAGTCTGGAAGTGCCTCCCGATCAAAGCTGCAGTCATCGGCATCTGATGCATCGTCTTGATCTTGACCAAGCTACCGAAATCATTCTCCAGACACTCTCTTTCTTCAGGAGTCAGCTGTCGCCGTGATGCGATGTTCAACAATTTCAACATTTTATCCATTCTAAAACACAGAAAATTAATCTCTGGATTCATTATAAGGAAAGCATACAATAACGGCCAAAAAGTTTACTATTTGCAAAAAATCAACTAGGTTCACTTCAAAATGGATTGGTGCACTGTGTGCCGCATAACACGAAAGCGTAACCTTTTTTCCAAGAGTGGTACGCAGTGGTACGCACAGATATTGAATTGCTATGTTTGTATCTGTGTGAGTGCAAAAAACACATTTTCCTGAGAATCAAAATTATGCGCATGTCGTTTTATTGATAATGTCGTTATTTCAATTTTAAAATCGGTTGGGGCACTCAGTGCACCAAACACTATGTACTATGGCGTAATGGCGTAGGCCGGTGTAATGCTACTGGCGTGCATGCCGTTGTCATGTTAGAACGCATGAGTAAGCTCTTACATACTGGGGACCACCACTTGGAGGTAACGCAAGCACTGCAAGAGGTTGTCTCGGTCCAAGGCATTAAGAAATACTTCTTTAGTCTCTAACTCAGAAAATAGAAATCGGTATATCGTTCCCCATTGCCATTTGTTACAGTGCGGAACTGTCGCAATCGTTTGTACCTTGACGTTAACCACGTTTTTGTTGCAAGTATTTGACCATACAAGTTGTCATTTTCGTCTTCAGACAATGCTTCCGCCGTTAGTCTCAAATACGAGTACTTCCGCCAATGTCGGTTTATTGCATGACTTCAGCGGCATATTGTCGCAAGTGTTGGCCCATCTTCATTCATTTTTGAATGCTTCCAATTCTCGACACTTGTAAAAATCTGGCATTGTGTTGACGTTCATTACTGATGTAGATACGTACGAGTGCAATAGATATGAAAGTATTGATATCAGGAGAAAAACTAATTTGAAAATATTCCGTTTCGATCTTGAATCAGGTCTTGAATCATTGGCAACCAAGATAGTCTCACGAAAAAATTACAAACGACTGGTTTCAGTTTTCTTGACTATTTTATAGGCCAACCAAAGTACATCAGCTTCTCCCTTCCCTTAAACCGGAGAGTAAAATGCGTCAAACATACTTAGCTGTGAGTTTAAGATGAGAAATCCAGGGGACGGTCTATTGTAAGAGGGTGAAGTTCGTTTTGGTAACCAAAACAGGCATAACCGATGTCGCTGCGAGCTACAGTAAGTATTCATAGGAAACAGGACATTCCTAGACCAGAAAAATTCAAGAATATTAAAGTTGACTGAAAATGAGTCCAAGCAAATGCTTTTCTAAATCCAGAATACTCTCAGATTGTTTTACATTTTTAAAACATTTGAAAATCATTTGCTTCCTTTCAGTCAGTATGCATAGAAACAGTTGCCAAGGAATTAGACCCAGTGCAGATACCAACGTAGATAAAAGTGAATTCTTTGACTGAGTTTCATTTCACTAAAGCGTAACATCTCCTTGGATAGTTTGAGGTGGGGAAATGATTCAACATTTTTGTCGTTTACATTGAGATTTCCCTCCTGTCATGTCATTTATTTGCAGAGTTGAGATCCTGAAAACTAGCAATTACGAGCATAGGTACCCTCTAACAAGCACATCAAATACAAACGAGGGATGTGGAAGATTTTTCAATCTAAAACCTAAAAACCAAGCTCTCCACACGTAATCATTACTCGTATTTATACGAAACAACACAGATTAACACGAAAAAGGATCAAAATAAACTTTCCCTCATGTCGCACGTATTACTCAAATGTACGAGTATCCTCCCCTCCCTCCCCCCCCCCATGTTACGTTAGGTTTGAAATTTCGTATTTGCTACACTGTCCGTATGTCAACATAATTATTAAGGCAATTATTCGCCCTCCAAACTGAATTATACTTCTAAATAATAATTATGTGTCAACTATCTATATGTACACACGAGTCCTGGGGACAGTTGAACAAGCGGATGATTCCGGAACTAGGGTCGTCCTACGTAGCCCATAGATTACCCAATGGGGCAGGGGTTGCTAACATAAGCCGAAGGGTACCTAAAGTTAACTCTAATTTGTAAAAATTACTGGAAGCACGAACGTTTGCGTTCTACTAACCCACACATTCTGTACAGATGTGATCACCGTTATTACTCGTATCATCGTCATCATCATCGTCGTCGTCGTCGTCGTTGTTGTTGTCGTTGTCGTTGTCGTTGTTGTTGTCGTTGTCGTTGTCGTTGTCGTTGTCGTGGCCGTCATTGCCGTCGGTCGGTGTCCTTGGCGTACTGTCGTTCTACTTTGAAATGCACCAAAGGAATTCGTAATTGGTGATGATGAAAGGTCAAAGGGTAAAAGAGAGAGTCTTATACTCGCAGTTAGATACATACATATTCACGTGTGTGTTTAGATATATTTCAGGATTTCCACATACGGATGTTCGGTTATGTTTGCTGTGTGTCTGCACATTGGCTAATTACGACAGAAATAATTATAAAACATGGCCAATACGTCAACTGTTGTACAAACTCATACATACTGTGTGAGATATCCTCTGTGTTAGGATAATAGTTGCGGTGGGTGATGGCGGTAGTGCGGCTGATGACTGACTTCGGATGGGGGTACTCTAAACTAAACAATCTGAATACCGCAATGATTTCTGCATGCAAACAGGCGATAGGGCGTTTCTCATCCATTTTCTGTGCTATACTGCAGTGTAAATAATATGAAAACCAATGGTTGGATGCATCTTCTTTGACTATGACTACAACTACGGATATGACTTGACTATATCCTACTGCACCCTTTTTTATTTATTTTTTTGTTCTCCCCTATGAGTTTGTCTGGATCTAACATGAATTGAGATCTTTGTTATCTTTTTGTGGGATTTAACTTTGTTGCTTGCTGTTTTGTTAATAAGTCCTGCA
This sequence comes from Volucella inflata, assembly GCA_928272305.1. NCBI lineage: Eukaryota > Metazoa > Arthropoda > Insecta > Diptera > Syrphidae > Volucella > Volucella inflata. The sequence goes on along the minus strand of OV743716.1, from coordinate 142,526,276 downwards.
GAAGTAGCTTCGTGATGCCATGCCGTGCTGCAAGAACGTTTAAGTTTACTTTTGTGATTAGTGGGGAGGGGGTAACCGCTAAGGATTATCCAAGAGGACTTTTGTTGCACAAGGTAAAGATGTTTACCATCAGCAGGGTACATGTAAACCCAAACTCATTGATGCAGCGTGTGGCGTTAAGTGAATTTAAGTTTTTAAAGCGCTAATGCATCCTGCGTTTTGGCGTGGATTAACAAATTTTCAAAACCCATCGAGTCAGAGTTCTGATAAGCTCAAAATGGTTGGAGAATTAAGACCTGCGAATTTGAATTTTGAGTCAGACCGCTTGCATTTGCATTTTGTAAGAAAATTTGCATTCGAATAACGTAAATCTTCTTCAAAAGATATTAGCTGAGATTAACAGGCAGCCACTATGATGGTATAGTCGAAGATTTGACAGCATCCTGTAAGGCTAACAGAAGCTCATACCTCACGGGCTGTTGAACAATATCATATTGAAGTCATGCATTGTTCTCCTGGTCACGTTAAAACTTGTTTAGGTATACAGGAGCATAAGTTCAAGCAGTCAGAATGTAACCTGGCTAATGGCAATGAAAATGTTTCAAAGTATGTTTTGGACTTGAATGTGTTTAAGATGAGATTGTTCACTCAGGTTCATGAAAAATGCTTCTAGGATTTTCTATATCATCTTGTTGCACTTTTAATAACCCATGAAATATGTAGTGAATTTCTACATTTTTTCTTTAGATGGCGCTAGAGTTCATAACGGACTAGGGCCTCAACTAAAATGTCTCCCGAGGGGGTCTATTTTGTTGGTTGAGTTGGCACAATTTGCTTCCCAATTGTATGCGCTTCCCCGGATGAAGCATTTTCCACTGCTTTGCCCCTCTCAACTGCAATCGAATAATTCTTGGACTGTGATTACCGTGCTTTTCTGATGAGTTCGGCATCGCTGTATGGCCCTTACAGATAGCTGAATCATCTCCTTTGACTTACTTTAATCTAGGTGGCGCTGCAGTCCGACCTGAGCATCAGCCAACAAATGCCTCCAGTCACTAGTCTAGTGCACCAGTCCACTGTTGTGGATGCCGAAAGCGTCCGAGCAGCTGGCAACGTCTCGTATTAATATCATATTGAAGCCAACACACAGATGCAGATATCCGTGACAGCCCCAAATCAAAGAACAGTTGTGATGAAGTTCTACGTCGAACGGCTACAATCGCAAATAACTGTCAGACTCTTATCCAATCGGGTTTCCCTTAGCCAAGAAGTCCGATGCCACCCACATCGAACGAAGAAGACCACTGGCATTACAAATAAAGAGCAATCAAAGAAGCCACCTCTTATGTACTGGATTTCAACCCTTGAAAATGGTACCAAAAAATAGCCAACCTAGCAAAGGTGAATAGCCAAACAAGAAATCCAAAGGGACGACAATATCCCACCGTCAGGCCGAATAAACCATTAAACCTGGACCAAGGCAGACAACATTTTCGTCCACCCAACGAAGTCGATAGCTTAACTTCAAAGCTGTTTACATCAGCAAGGGATGCTTGACTAGGTAGCATACATTAAGTCATCACTATTATCTGGGTCGACGAAAGTATGCTTAGCATTGTCTACCAATCATTAGAAAAAAATTTCCTCAGCATCGTAGGTGAAATTCTGTCTGCCGTATTATGTGAACGCCTAAGGACCTTCCAAAGCAGTCTAATCCATACCAGTGTGATCTTAGACGCTAAAAGTCCACTACAGTTCAAACTTTCACATTACGGCAGGTGTTGCAATATACCCAGCAGGCGAATATGATGGCATCTACATAGACGTGCTATACGCTGCTTCGTGAAGATTAGTAATTACAGAATCGAGAGCTTCAATGTCAGCAAAGACCTCAAACAAAGCGATGCGTTATCATGTGATTTTTTTCAACATCGGTCTTGAAAGAATCGTACAAAGCTCGCAAGTCAACTCCAAAGGCATCATCTTTGAAGACTCCGATCAGTCAGATAACAACTGAAGACTGAACATGCTCTCGGGAAAAATAATTCTGGTCGTTGCTGATCTCGTATGGATTTATAGAGATTTGAAAAAACGATTCTTAATGGTAGGCTGCTATAGAAAGAGGGTATGCGCTGAGCGTTGTCAACCTCACGAAGTCCCTGGACTGCTTTAAAGCAGACCGCAATCCAAGAAATGTTATTGGATGAGCCGTACAAAAATAGGATAAGAAACTGTGACATCTACTATGGAGAGATTGATATCAACTGCAAGAGCCGCTCCTATATAGCTGCGTATTTGTTGTTGGAGGCTGACTTATGAAAGAAGTCTTAAGTTTCCGGCATAACAGTTCGCATTAAGGATAAATTTGGCAATGTCAGCTTTATATGGACGCACGGCCTTACAAAAGAAGAAAATTACAACAACAAAGATAGCGGGCCTCAGAACAAGACCTACGAGCAGTGTCCTATCTATGGCACTGAATTTTTCCTCAGCGATTTAAATGCATGGCTATGGCATCATGGATTTCCGAACATTGCGGATATCCTGAACATAGAGAAGACAAGTTAATAGTGCAAGAGATCCCCAAATACTTATCCGATCGAAACTCAATTAATTTCCATAGAGATCCTCTACCGCCAGCATCAATTTTCGAAGACCAGTGGAAACACTACCAAAAAGCCATCAAAGATGCCGCATCTGATGTGCTGGGTTTCACTCGTCCACCACAACGAAACCCTCCGATGATGAATGCCGGCAAGCACATGCAGCTAAATAAGATGCATACGAAACGGCGCTACATAGGAGGACTAGAGCTGCTCACAAGCTGTATAATGCTGGCTTTAGAGGAGTACTATTCATATGTTCAGAATCTATTTAAAAGACAGAAAACAAATGGTTAATATCAATAAAGCCTGCAGTAACTATCGTGTTTTAAGTAATGGTGTTCCACAGGGTTCTGTGCTTGGGCCACTTCTATTTTAGTCTATATAAATCCTCTATTCATTCCGAAATTTAATGGCTTAGCTACTGCATTTGCTGACGATATAGCTTATACATATCAGTATCAAACTCTCCTTGAATGCATAGTAAGGATTGGAGAAGACTTAGGGAGACTGAGACTTTAGTTTGCTGCTCATAAGCTACTTATCAGTGAGAAAACGAAGCTGATCTCTATAAAAATGGGAAATGGGAAAAAACGGGAAATGCTTTAAATGATTTCAACCTAAGTTTTTATGCACATGACTATACATACATGTGGAAGAAATAATTTTTCCGATCTCAGTCAATACCCTACAAACTGCTTTAGAATCGACCCAGTTATAAATTTTAAATACCTTGATCATTACTTGAGCTGGAAGGATCATATTCGAACAGGAAAATCCCATATGATGCTAGTGACTCGTAAACTATACCTCATAAAACTATATTGTTCTTAGAAAGTTTTAACTTAAATTTACTGTGACCTTGCACATCCAAAAATGCAATATGGCATCACTTGCTGGGGACGATCGTACTCTACTACGTTGGGACCTTTATTGGTGGCACAAAAACATTTAATTCGGATTGTTTCTAGTTGTAATCGTTTCACTCATACCTGGCAATTTTTCCAAAAACTTAGAATTTTACCGCTATGACACATTTAAAGTACTAAGGGAGTTTTTCAAGTGAAGTGGTAACATTCCCAGTAGAAACTAGAAACTAATTAACCTTACCTTAAACTTTAAGTTAGAGTTCTCTCGTGATTCAAACATTAAAGGTTCTCGAAACTCTCCCAAACAATTATTTCAAATCGATGAAAATTGTGTGCTGACATTCTGCGCTATTAAGTTGTGTTTAAGTCAAAATCCGTAAGCTTAAACTAGCATTTTTTGTAAATTTGATTCCCAAAAGGCCATGTCAACTGTCTAGAAGTCGCCGAAATATTTTCGTCATTTGAGAACTTAGGTTTAATTAATGCTTTGTAGTTTTTTGTATCACCTTTGTTTTATCACGCCGTACAATGTTTCCTTTCATCAATGGTGTGAGCAAAATCGAGACATATATAAATTAATTTTTCAATTTATGTATTTTTGCAAACACAAACAATATTTCACAAAATAACGAACTTACTTAATAATAAATGACTTAAAAATAAATTTGTAAATGTAGTTGCATAGTGCACGCGTTTAAATTTATTTTAATTGCTATCTACTTAACTAACAAATTAATTGGTTAACATGAAATATTTCCAAATAACCACAAATAAGTGGGTCATTACCTGGGCAAACAATGGCCAGCATTATTTCGAATCAATATTTAATTAGAATGAAAACATTAACGACCAAACCGGGTCGAGGTTATGGTTATAACAATTTCTTAATTATATTTGCATATTTTAAACGGTGCAAACTGGCCAATTTGATGACTGTAGCTGGACTTAAAGACATGGAACTTTTCGGATTATTTCAATTATTTTAAAAACTTTCTTAAACCATTCCTAACACTTCAGCAGGTAGAGGTTTGCTTTTTGGTAGATTACGTATATCACTTTTAGTTGGGTCAGAAGGAAAAAAGCAAATTAGGTAACACATCAGTATCGGTGCAGATTCGAGACATCTTTCTTAAAATTTCTGCTCACTATGTCTTATGATCTTTTTTGGCGAGCTTCTAACACATCCTCCGATAATTGGCCAATAGGTATTGGGAATGTCTCAATAATATCGTATCCATGAAGCAAGATTATGTGAACGCTCACTAATATTTTATAGTACTTATATTTACCGATAAACAGTATCCAAATTGTATTTACTATCTCGATTCTGAAACCAGATGCCGCAGTTTTTATTATAATTGCGAAGCGTTCCACTAGTCTTTACTCAATCCCAATTAATATTCTCGCAGTTTTTGCGAGGTTGTTGAAAAATTTCCTGGCAGTATTTCTATCAATTGTTTTACGACCACACAGTTTCGAAAAATCGACTTCCGAGTTCTGATCTAAGCTAGTTTTTTAGATACGATTTTTTTTGTCTATTTCCATATTCTTGGCTGCAGCTCCTCACGCCTGCCAACTTTCTGTATCAAGTTTAGGTATATGCTATATTTGTGTAGGAAGTACTACCAAACAAATTTACTTACTTACTTTTACTTTAGGTGGCGCTACAGTCCGGGTTGGACCTGTGCCTCAGTCAACAAGCGTCTCCAGCCAGCTCGATCGCTAGCTAGCTGCATCCAGTTTCGCACGCTAAGTTGGCCGAGTTCCCCTACCAATTGCGTGCACCACCTGAGTGTTGGCCTTCCTCTACTGCGCTGTCCCTCGGGAGAGGATTTGGAGACTTTTGGACCGGAGCATTCGTGACCATACGCTCTACATGACCCAGCCATCTTAGTCTTTGGATCTTTACTCTTCTGGCTAGGTCCATGTCGCTGTACAGTCCACACAGTTCGTCGTTGTATCTCCTCCTCCACTCACCGTCAATGCAGACCGGACCGAAGATCGCCCGAAGAATTTTTCTCTCAAAGCATCCATTTTGGATAATGTCCATGCCTCTACGCCATAGCGCAGGACCGTGATTATTAAGGTCTTATAAAGGGTGACTTTTGTTGTCCGAGAGAGGGTTTCGCTACTCAATTGCCTTCTTAGCCCAAAGAAACAGCGGTTGGCAAGAGTTATTCTTCGATTGATCTCAGCGCTGGTGTCGTTGCCTGTATTTATAGCGGAGCCTAGGTAGACAAAGTTCTTAACTACCTCAAAGATATCTCTGACGAGGGTGACGTTCTGCCCAAGACGTCGGTGTTGGTTGTCCTTTTTGCTTGACAGCATATACTTTGTCTTGCCCTCATTGACCGCTTAACCCATTTTTGCCGCTTCGGTCTGAATACTCGCAAGCGCCACTGACAACACGCTGCTTTCTCCCGATTAGGTAAATATCGTCGGCGTACTGGACTTTTGAAAGATAATGCCTCTTGTATTCGCTCGTGAGATTTGCACTATTCTTTCCAGTACGATGTTGAAAAAATCGCATGTCAGCGCACCGCCTTGTCTGAATCCTTTCTGGACATCAAAGGTCTCAGTGAGATCTTTACCGACCTTGATGGAGCAGCGTACATTCTCCATCGTCATCCTGCGCAGACGGCCGAGTTCGGACGGCTATCATACGCGGCCTTAAAATCGATGAATAGGTGGTGTGTATCGATCTGAAGCTCATGAGTCTTCTCCATGATCTGCCGTAGTGTGAATATTTGGTCGATGGTGGACTTTCCTGGGCTAAAGCCACACTAATATGGGCCCATCAGGTTGTTGACGAACGGCTTCAGGCATTCACACAATACGCCGGATAAGATCTTATATGCGATATAAGTTTGTATGCAATCAGTGGGTTCCCACGTCTGGAACTGAAAAGAACAGTCAATCAATTCGAAATGAGCATACAAGTGTCAAACTACTCAAACAGTATCTTAAACTTCATGGAAATGATCGCAATTAATAGCACTACCCCGCTGGGCACCACGATTGCAACGCACTCGGGTGGTCCCAGAGCAAGCAGAAGTGCTTGTGTCAGAGCCCGACGGATTCCGGGGGCGGGCAAAATGAAGTTTCCAAAATATTTTCCTAAACTTCGGTTTGCAAGTTGGAACGTCGGATCGATGACCTCAAAAAGTTTAGAACTGGAAGCGATTATGCGTCGCAGAACTCTACAAATCCTGTGTGAACAGGAAACGAAGTGGTGTAATACAGGAAATAAAGCGCGTTTTCTTGATTTAAAAATTAAGGCATTTAAGATGTTCTACCATGGAACGGTCAATGGACGAAACGGTGTTGGAATCGTTGTTGCAGCGGATCTTCTAAACAACATCGTTGGTATCTTGAAAATAAGCGACCACTCTATGAGTGTAAAATTCGTTATACACAATGAAACGTGGAACATTGTTAGCGCGTACGCCCCACAAAATGGATGCGACCAATCGGAAAAAGATAAATTTTGGTCAGTTTAGGGCTTACGGCTTAACCGTCTTAAATACAATGTTACTAAACATCAACGACATCTTATCACCTATAGCAGCGGAGGCCACGAAACGCAAATAGATTATCACCTCTGCAAAATGTCGATGAGAAACCGTGTTAAGGACTTTAAAGTAATACTTGGAGAATCGCTAGTAAGCCAACACCGTCTGCTCATTACAGAATTTTTCACAGCGGAACCACCGAAAACACGGGCATCGTTTGGAAAGCCAAAAATCCGGTGGTATAATCAATCGAAGGAACGAAGCGCAAGATTTATCGCACTGGCTAAAGAAGTACCTCAAAATATAAATGGTATAGCAGACTCACTTAGCCCGCAAGAAATGTGGAACAGCATACACGAGCAATGCATAACACTCGCAAGGTCCCATCTGGTGACTATTTCGAAATACCATTACGTCGGCAAAGAAACATGGTGGTGGAATGACGAAACCAAACGAGCTGTGGCCGACAAGAAGACTGCATTCCAAGCGTGGACAAAATGCGATCGGAGCGACGATATCGAAAAAGCTCGACTGGATCTTGAATACGAGCGTCTTAAAAAGATCGCAAAGAAAGTCCTGGCTCGAACACGAGCGGCAGAAGAACTTCTGTACCAGGAGTTGAAACAAATATCCTCACGATCGGCGGATGGAAGACAAGCTATCCAAGAAGTTCAAACGTCGTACAGTACTAAAATGCCAAATATTTTTAAGCTCGCTGCACAGAGCCGAAAAAATTCAATGGAAATACATCAAAAACGCAGACGGTCGTTCACTAACAAATGAAAAGGAAATTTGTGATCGGTGCCTTGAATACTGCAAGGAGTTGCTTAACAAACAGTTTCCACGTGATATCGTGCCGACAGCTGGTCTATTCGAGGAGAAAGTTTCAGATTTTTCAATCGAAGAAATAAGTATAGCAATTGGAAAAATGAAGCGGGGGAAAGAGGCGGGACCAGACAGCATTCCATCAGAGTTTTGGTCGCAGATGGAGGGGATCGGCAGCGAATGGCTATCAAAACTTTTAAATAAATTAAAATGTGGACAACCTATGCCGAGTCAATGGAGAAGTAGCTTCTTGGTTCCATTATACAAAGGAAAAGGCGACACTCGAGAATGCAGCAACTACCGTTCAATCAAGCTTATGTCACACACAATGAAAATCGTCGAAAGAGTCTTAAACGAACGTCTTCGGCAAATAATAAATCTCGATGATAGCCAGTGTGGATTTGTGGAAGGAAGATCGACGGTGGACGCTATCCAAAGCCTACGAAGAATAATGGAAAAGCACCGAGATTCGTCTAAGGATTTACATATGGTATTTATCGACCTCGAGAAAGCATTTGATCGGGATCTCATATGTGCCGCGCAGAGGTATCAAAACGTGCCGGAAACGTATGTTAGAATAATAAAAGACATGTACGGAAACGTGAAAACTGCGGTTAAAAGCTCTGCTGAACTAACGAGAGAATTCCAGTTAATGTCGGAGTGCATCAAGGAAGCGTACTTAGCCCTTTCCTCTTTAACGTAGTATTCGACTATCTTTTAAAAGACTGCATGCGCGAAGTAGATGTAACGCCAATTCTCTTCGCTGACGACGCAGTTATACTTAGCGATAACGTCGAATATTTACAGAACGCCTTAGATTCATGGAGAAATGCGCTAGCGAGAAACGGGTTTAAAATAAGTTGTTCAAAGATGGAGCATTTGACGTGCCCATTTGCGCATCCATTGCGACCTGTTCCGGATATAATGTTAGACGGAATAGTTCTTCCGAAAAGCACTATCTTTAAGTACTTAGGATCAATCGTTAACATGGAAGCGAAATGTGACGACGACGTAAACCACAGAGTGAGTGTGGGATGGATGAAATGGCGGGAAAATTCGGGAATATTTTGCGACCGAAAATTTCCACTTAAATTAAAGGGGAAACTCTACACCACGGTTGTTAGACCAGCTCTTATATACGGTTCACAGTGCTGGACAATATACGAAGAGTTTAAAAACAAAATGACGGCAGCGGAAATGAAAATGTTAAGGATGTCTAGTTTAGTCACTAAACGCGATTGCATTAGATCTACGCATATAAGAGGAAGTCTACATATAAAGAATTCGGTAACCGAACAGCTTGAGGCGAATAGAATAAGCTGGTATTGCCACGTTCAAAGAAGATCTGCGGAAAATCCGGTTAAAAATGCACTATAAACTACGGTCACTCCAACTGTAAGAAAACGAGGTCGGAAAAAGAATTCCTGGATTTCTCAGATGGCAAATGCGCAACAACGCCTGAGACTAACCACTGAAGCGATCCAGGACCGAGCATTATGTAGACGAGTTCTGCGGTCTGCGACATTAGCCAACCCCATAAGCGAAGCAGCAGCGATGCAGTAAAAATGGGGAACTCGTTACGCATAAGTTCGTATAACGAGGAAAGGGTTAAAAAAAAGATAAGAAGAAGAAGAAGATGCGATGTTAAGGAGACTGATGCGGCTGTGGTTGGCGTAGTTCAGAGCGTCTCCGGTTTTGAGGATCGAACAATCAATGCTGAGGTTCCATTCATCGGCCATACGTTCATCCGTAGTAACGCGTTCTGGGATGAGCGCTGCCGTTGGTCCATAAGTAGCTCATCGTGCAAGACTCACTGATAAAAAAAAGAGAAACGATGTTTTTAAAGTCCGAATCCACGTTCGAGGATTACATCGATGTGATTGGATGTATGCAGTGAACCGTAAAATTGATGTTACAGTAAACTAGGGCAAAACAAAGTATGTTGATACTTTCATCAGAAAGGAATGCAGACAAACAAAGAATTGGACTGGATGTCACCTTTGGCAGCTGTAACATTGAAGTACTTAATAAGTTTACAATCAGCGTCGAGATAAGATGCGGAAAATTACTTGTCAAGCGCTGTTTATTCGCGATTAGGAAGTAATTGAGTACCATAGTTCTCTTTATAGTATCAAACTGCAAGTCCAAAACTTTAGCTATAAACATGATGAGGTAGACATCAAAATAATTGTCAATTTCTAGAATAAGAAGACTCACAAGTACATATGTCATTCACTACTAAGCATTGAATAATCAAACAAGTGGCATACACCCGATAATAATAGAGAGACCCACGCAGGAGTTCAGACTTCTATCTAGACTAAAGCACTTCGCTGTTGAGACAACTGAATGTGCCCAAATGAACTTTAATATTCCTAGCCAATGCAACAATTCCCAATTCACAATCATTTAATAGCTATTGAGTGGTACGAGTCGTAGAGTTCTGCCATTTTAACATTCGTCCTAGACATGATATACGAAAAGATCTGCTGCCTAGCGATTTTTCACAACCATAATAAGTTTTCGCCAAAGTCAACTTATTAATTCATTAATATTTTTGCCAGCAAAAGGATGTCCCAAAAGGAAATCACAACCAGAGAGAATATTGGTCCATAATAATAAAAAATAATCAAAAGATAAATATTTTTCCCCTAATTGCGCTTTTCCTTAAATTCAATTTAATGGGCACACCACCATAAAGAACGCGCTCCTCCTGGCCCATGCACCATCTCCTCAGTGGTGCGCATAAAATATATTTATTTTCTGGAGCTCTTTCATGACTTTTACCAGAAAAACAGAGTGCCAGTCGGAAAAACGCAAAAACCACAAGCCCAGTGCCAACAATTTGGGTCCCGTGCCAGTCCTGTTTCTACCAGCTTTCCCGAACCATCAATAAATATCGACTAATGGATTTTTAATGTTTTTCTCATTATTTCCAATGAAATCGGATGGTTGTGTTATTTCATTACCGGTTGTGGGGAACACCTCCTCTTGCAGCTCTAAAATTCAAAACCCTTTATGACGATGCGATGATGAGCTTCGTGTTGCACTTACTATGTGAAGGTATACATATACGAGCTTGATTGTATGTATGAAGTATAATTTCATAGATATCGTTTGCAGGAATTATTTTCAATTTAACTGAGGCATGCAGACAAGTATAGTATGGTCGCGTTGATGTCAGCAGGCTCGAAGGCATTTTATGTGCCGGAAGTCCCAATGAATTTTACTCATTAAATTTGATGAGATACTTTACCATGTTCCATGACTGAAGTCAAGCAACCACAAGAAGTCAACATTTCATTTCAATATGCTCGTAAATAAGGAGACAGAAAAAATGTGCAGATAATTCGGAAGTCATCTATTGTACCAGACCAGAACAGATGCAAAAGTTGCAAGCTTTAAAGAGAAATTCGAATGCTGTTGATATGATTGGCAATTACTTTATGGATGCAGAGATCTTCTTTGGACCAAGCCAGCACTACAATACACCTACCTAGGTGCGAACAGCTCTTTCGCTAAGTATGCCCTTTTATGTCATGTAACTGGATGCTGTGCTGCTTGGTTAAGAAGGTCTTTTCAGTTAGCCAGCTTTCTATATAGATTTGGCCAGCATGCCAAAAATTCCTCATTTTAGCCCACAAAGACTGTCCGAAAAAACCATTGTCACTTCCCAAACTGGATTTTAGTGTGATATGTACACAGTGTGGCAAGTAATATCTCGGACACGAGCAATATATCAGCAAACAAGGGCGCCATCTATTTGTACGATCATGCGTTTTAAAGATGGCATTTCTATCTCCTAAATGTCAAAATATCATGGCATTTTTTTAAATTTAACAATTATAAAAATTATTTTTCCAGAACACCTTTTCATGATGATGGCTGAGATACTAGGTGCAATCAGAAGGAGAAACACTCTATACGTAAGATGGAAGCGAAATTGATGAGCAGACATGCATAGAGACTTCAAAATATCTTGAAATCTTGAAACAAGGTTGATTCGGTCGGCTTAATATGACTTTTACTCCATCAAATTAAACACCAACAGATTCTCGAAATTTCTCTGGAGTCAAGAGCGCAATTAGACTACACTACGTATTGGCGAAACTGTAGACCTTGACGAACTAAACCATAAGTTTACACCTCCGATTTCTAATCCATACATTTTCTCTGTCTACATTTGATGACTACAGCGTTGGTTGTGCTATTTTCGGTGTTAAGAGCAAATACGTAGGCCTTGACAAAACTTATCCGGACTTCTGAAAAATACGGTTGGCAACGATTAGTATAAGGCCTCGTAGAAGTAGCATCTTCCGACAGGTGCTGGTTCTTTACGTAACGAGAATGAGCCTCCGCAATCGAACATCTTGCAGCTCTGCTAATAAGCCCTACTTCACGGCTCCCCGTGGCGCCAACTGGGAATCTCACTGGAGATTGCGAGGTGAAGGGGACAAAGCGCGGGTTTCCTGCGCCATAAATTAAGATTAGTTTCGGAAAAACAAAACAAGACCTTATCCGGGCAACTCCGACATGTTTGGGGCTCAGGCCGGTAAGGATTTCCCAGACTTAGTCCGGGTCTTGGGAAAGAGATGGTGGTGGACGAGCCCTATAAGGGCCAACGGCAGCGCTCACATCCCGGAACGGGTTACTGGCTTCAGTGTAACCGATCCCTCGCCCTAGGGGCACTAAAAATGAAACTGGTTCTTCAGGTTGGGGGTTGTTCCGCCGGAGTAACTGCCCGGCCATTTAAAAAAACAAGAAGTTACGAAGCATCAACAAGCCTCAGATATGGACGGATCTACTGTTGACAACCCACGCAAACGATTTAAGGACAATGAGCTTCGGATATGCACGTGGAATGTTAGGTCCCTTAATAGACCACGTGCAGCCGAGCAACTAACGGAGGCCCAGACTGCTGCAAAGAAGACATAACCGCAATACAAGAACTACGATGGGATGGGCCGGACAAAAAAAGGATGAAAAACTGCGACATCTACTACGGCGATTGCAATCGACAGCAAAAGCAGCGCTTATTTGGATGCGTATTTGTTGTCGGAGGCAGACTAAGACGAGAAGTCCTGAGCTTCCGGCATGTGAGCGAGTGCCTCGTAGTCATCCGCATCGAGCTAAATTCGACAACATTATCCTTATATGCGTGCATGCCCCCACAGAGGAGAAAGATGACGACACCAAGGATGCCTTCTTTGAGCTCCTTAACAAGACCTACGAGCAATGCACTAGCTATGACATTAAAATTGTCCTCGGTGATTTTAATGCAAAGCTAGGAAGAGAGGGTATCTTTGGTGGAACAATCGGCAAATATAGCCTGCACAACACCACCTCCGATAATGGATTCAGGCCAATGGACTTTACGGCGGGGCGAAACACTGTCGTAGCTAGCACGCGGTTCCCACATCTCGACATACACAAGGGGACTTGGAGAACTTCTGATCAATCAACAGTCAACCAGATTGATCACATTGCGATCGACGCAATGTATTATGGATGTCCGTACGTTCCGAGGAGCCAACATCGACTCGGACCATTACCTCTCTTAAAATCCTAAGAGGTCCAAAACTGCCAGCATCAAGCATCGAAGACCACTGGACACACACACCAAACTTGTCCATCTGTGCAGGATGAAGATGGAGAATGCACGCTGAGAGGCACTATCTTTCAAAGGTCCGTCCAACTACTCGCATACGCTGACGATATTGACAACTACACCAGAGCTGAGATCAAGCGAAGAATAACTCTTGCCAACCGCTGTTTCTTTGGGCTATGAAGGCAATTGAGTAGCAAAGACCTTTCTCGGACAACAAAAGTCACCCTTTATAAGACTTTAATAATCCCGGTCCTGCTCTATGGCGCAAAGACATGGACATTATCAAAAATGAATGAGGGTGTTCTTAGCTGCTTCGAGAGAAAAATTCTTCGGGCAATCTTCGGTTCCGTCTGCATTGAAGGTGAATGGAGGAGGAGATACAATAATGAATGCGACAGCCTGTACAGCGACATCGATCTGACCAAAAGAGTGAAGATCCAAAGACTGAGATGGCTCCCGAGGGACAGCGTATTAGAGGAAGGTCAAGACTCTGGTGGCGCACACAAGTGGAAGGGGACCTCATCCAACTTAGCGTGCGAGCGAAATTGGTGGCAGTCTGCAGGGATCGAGCTGGCAGGAGACGCTTGTTGACTGAGGCCCAGGTCCACCCCGGACTGTAGTGACACTTAAAGTAAGTAAGTGAGATTCTGTGGCAATCTACAAGCGGTCGAGGAGATAGCACACATACTGTGTGATTGTGAGGTAATATCGCGTAGCCGAAGGGAATTCTTTGGAAAATATTTCTTTGAAACTTAGAGGAAATAGACGGCACGGATTTCAGAGGTCTTCTTGGCTCTTGTGAAAAAAAATCGGATGTTTTACCAGGGCGATTGCTTAGGTCTTTGCCACTTGAAGTTAAATTCAACTTGTCCCACAAAGATAGCGATAGGCCCGTTTTGGTGCCTAGTAATGTGTCTTATGGCACACCCTGTGTAATCTAACCTAACCTAACTAGCTAACCAGTCTCACGAACTTTCTTAAGAGCTTGCGAAAACCAGATGCATTTGGCGCACAGCCTGACCTCATAGTGCCTCACATGTATGTACGTATATGACCTTACCTATTTTGTTTTACTTTTGAATTTTCCCTGTCTCAAGTATACTACCGTGATCAGAAAGTTCCCAGTGTGGCGCTCCCATTGTTCCGATTTGAGTTCTGTTTTTTTTCTTGTTCAGTTGGTACATCTGTTGTTGATATTCCCTCTAAATCTTAGCATCATAGCTTGACATTTGCAAAAGTTACGTAGCCAAGAGTATATCTATATCTGTGTGTGTTGGCGATTTTTCCATTACTTACTCTCGGCAGCTGAAACGCATTCCCCGTAGTGGTGTTTTAACTCGATTAAACAGAAAGAAGTCACAGGGTGCCAAATCAGGTGAATTCGGTGGCTATTGGATGCCTCTAATACGGACCAAAACTTGTATTCCAACGGGTTGAGGTCTGGACTACCAGCTGGCCAATCATCCGTTGATATGAAGTCCGGAATGTTGTTTTTGAGCCACAGTTGAGTCGTTTTTGTTTTGTGAGCTGGAGCACAGTCTTACTGGAAAGTCCATGATTTGTTGTTGAATATTAATTGGTTGAGAGATTGATATACTTTGCGGTGTTTTCACTACTTTCTCGCAAAAATGGAGCTTGGTAACGCCATCGTAGCACACTCCCCACGATACCATTACAGACGCGGGATGGTGGCCTCTTTGAACTCTCGGGATGAGTTGGGATGCTTCTCTGGATGACCGAGCATACACACGATCGTTCTGCTTATTGAACGATTCGTCTACGGTGAAGATTTTCTCGTCAATAAACAGAATTCGTCTGTGAGCGTTCTTCGCGTACCGGCTGAGTAACGCTTTCGATCTTCGCTTGCGCTTTTCCTTCAATGCGGCCGTGAGCAATTGCCCAGTGTGTCACTTGTACGCGCTGAGTCCTAAATCTTCTTTGATATTGCGAGACATTGATTTTTGAGAAATTTGCATTTCCTGCGACAAATTTTTCTATTTTCGCAGCAGTTTTCGGTCGATTCGTTTCTTCACAGTGCGCGAACGGCCGGATCTTTGATGGTCTCGTACTGCAGTAGTATCCTCAAACAACTTCACAGCACGATACACAAAATTGCGAGTGATTCCAAGCGGTTGCAACTTCCTTAAGATATCGCCTTTTTCCATGTTGCTTTTAAGTAGGCCAACTACAAAAATACGATTTTCGATGTCGCCGCATTCCATGATTGTAAGCAATTAATGTCAAAAACTGTTTACGTCACAATGAAGCATAAATATCAACTGTCAAATCGCAATCAATACGAAATGGATGCGCCCAGTGTTGCATTTGTAATGAGTGAGTTCAGTTGTGTACCAGTATTTATGACTTGACTATTGTCAGGATCAGGTACAGAAATCGAGCATAATCACATAGCACGGGCTATTGGTATCTTGAAGTTCCAAATCTAAACATCCCAAATGGGCATGTGAATTTTCTGTCCAAGAGTTTCCATAAATGCCAAGCTCATTAGTCTATGTTTAATTTCAATTAATGTGTCATATTTTCCAAGTAAATCAGGAATACATCGCTGCACGAGAAAGGCAGAAAATAAAAAAAAATATTTTTGCCACAAGAACACAATGTGCAATGTGTATACCACAATAATTCATATACTCGTACATTTTTTTCTTTTCAAATAAAATCCCTCATCCTTTGATTTACTAAACTAAACCCAATCGAGTGTGATTGCAAAATGTGTGTTGCCATAAAATATGAAAAAAGCAAAAAAGAAAAGAAAAAACCTCTTCAAACCTCAGGCAATGTAAACCCTCATACATATTATCAACATTAATAACTCTCAAACAATTCTGGCAATCACTTGTTTTCCCAACCCACAACAAAAATTCGATTACCACATTTCCGCCTTCCAAGCTTCCCTCCCCATCATCATTGAATCCCTATCATCCAATTTTCGTGTTGTTGCTTTTTTTCTGTTGATTCTGTTGTTGTTTTTTTTGGGGGGGTTGAAATGGCATCGTGAAGATACCCGTACATAGGAAATACATTGTATCCCTAGCTCAACAAAATTTTACATTTCAAATTTCCTTGCGCTACCTCTAGTGCCGACTACATCGGAGATGCGAGAACCTTTTGTATACGAGTATATGTAGGCCCTCAGAGGCATTTTCGAGAAGCTCTGCAACACCATTCAGAGTGGCGTTACCGCTTTCACGATTTTCATTCACTCAGGTGAAATGGCGGCGCAGCGATTTATGCGATTGAAAATCGACAGATAAAAGGGATGCTCAATCAGCATGAATTATGCAAAAAGCTACGGCTCGATTGATGTGGTTCAATTTTGGGTTTTGAACTTTCACCTTCGCCCATGGTGCTGTGCTAGAGATACATTTTCTCCTT
This sequence comes from Volucella inflata, assembly GCA_928272305.1. Lineage (NCBI taxonomy): Eukaryota > Metazoa > Arthropoda > Insecta > Diptera > Syrphidae > Volucella > Volucella inflata. The sequence continues at coordinate 142,509,463 of OV743716.1, read as the reverse complement.
TTTTGTAATTTTGTGAACACAAAAATGAGATACAGCACGAAGGCTGTTGATAGACAGGAAGTGAAATCATCAACAAAAAAGGGTCTGAGCTTAGCTATTTTTTTTTTGGCGGGGAGGTGGGGGCTGTTGTTTCTGTTTTTTTTCTTTATTGGTATCGAACCTTTCAGAATTTTCATTTGCATAAAGAAACAGTAGGGTGGGGATTTTGGTTTTACAAGGCTGCTGGTTATGGTTTGGTTTAAGCAATCGCAATTAAGAACGTCTCTCTCATCGAAATGCAAAAAGGATTTTGTTTTTGTTTGCATGGATGTGATGGCAGGGAAATTGGGAAAAGCAAATTGATTTGCAGCAGCTCTTTAGATTGGTAAGCCCCAACAAATATCTACGTGAGTCAATACATCTTTGCCCAATTATTCAGCTTGATCGGAGATGGGTCAGATGGCAAGCAATCTCAGTTCGAAAATCGAATGCTGCGGGTGTTAATTAGTTAACAAGCAAAAATCAAACTTCAATTACGTTCGCAGGACACCTTGTCTGGGCATCCTTTGCCATTGGTTTCGTGCTTATTTTGTTTTCTATGTCAGACATAAATAAGTCAAAAAACAAATAAGCAATTTCCGTCAGAGACTGAAGGAATTGGAAATTTCATTTTTGAAGGGCTCATCATGGAGGGTTGGAGGAAACATTTAATTAGCTTCAATTGCCGGAGCTGTTTTAAGACATTAATTGGACAGTGCTAACACAACACAGCTGTTGATTGGATAATATTTTAACAGAATTCATGAATATTTAAAAATTCCTCGCTCCCCCCCCCCAGGGTTTCGGTGTCCTTTTATTTTCAAACGGACGCGACGGTGGAATTTTGAGAATAATTTTGTTTTCTTCATGAAACTGGTGGGAGTAGGTATAGACTCGTATTATCGTATTATAACTTCATTACTACTCGTATGACTGATGGTATAAATAGTTTGGAGGTAAGAAATAGACAGGCTTGTGGGGTGATACGGTACGGATATCTAAGCCTCGGTTGCAAAAGTTTTTGAAAGTTTATTGGAATCAGATTTTCACATTGCGTATAAAGCAATACAAAACTTTTGCGCTACTATTTGATTTCAATTTGTTTACGAAAGTTTACTTGAAATATGTACTTAACGTCTCATGCTGTCGACCCTAGAAGAGGTTTAGTGATAGGTTCTTTCAAGTCGCTGGGCGGTGCCCACATATCTTCTGACAGTCGTAATTCAGCTCCGTTAAGTAATTAGTCTGGTGATGTACCCGACTCGATTACCATTGAACAGAGTCTAAGTTGTACGGATGGAAGAATTGGCTTTAGTTCTCTGGCAAATGGACAATGATGGCTGACTTCAATGTCCGGTGCCATCGCTCTACTATTCCATTTGACTGAGGTCAATAGCTGGTAGTATAGATGCGGCTAAATCCAATGGTTGAGTAAATCCCTGAAACAAGGCGGATTTGCACTACTGGCCCTGATCAGCAGTCAGGCGATGTGGATACCCGAAGCGGGTGACCATGTGTTTGGAAAATTACATCGTCCACAGTGGCTGCGGTAATGTCTTCAACCGGAACTGCTTCTGACAAACGGGTATTACAATCAGAAGCGCGTTTAAGGAGTTATTCCTCTTCATGTTTAAGTGGCACTACAGTCCGGGGGCCTCAGTCAACAAGCTTCTCCAGCCAGCTCGATCTGACTAGCTGCCTCCAGTTTCGCACTCTAAGTTGGCTGAGGTTAAATTCCACTTGCCTGCGCCACCTGAGTCTCGGTCTTCCTCTGCTGCGCTGTCCCTCGGGAGCGGATTCGAAAACTTTTCAGACCGGAGCATTTGTGTCCATACGCTCTACATGACCCAGCCATCTCAGTCTTTGGGTCTTCACTCTTCCGGTTTGGTCGATGTCGCTGTACAGTCCGTAGAGTTCATAGTTGTATCTCCTCCTCCATTCACCGTCATTGCAGACGGGATCGAAGATCGCCCGAAAAATTTTTCTCTCGAAGCAACCAAGAATACCTTCATCCATTTTTGATAATGTCCATGCCTCTGCGCCATATAGCAGGACCGGGATTATCAAGGTCTTATAAAGGGTGACTTTTGTTGTCCGAGAGAGGGTTTCGCTACTCAATTGCCTTCTTGACCCAAAGAAACAGCGGTTGGCAAGAGTTATTCTTCGATTGATCTCAGCGCTGGTGTAGTTGTCTGTATTTATAGCAGAGCCTTTTTGCTTGAAAGCATATACCGCTGTCGCCGCTTGTCAATACTTGCAAAGGCGCCACTGATATCACGCTGCTTTCTCCCGATTATGTCAATATCGTGGGCGTATGCGAGCAGTTTGACGGACGTTTGAAAGATAGTGCCTATTGTATTTGCTCGTGAGTTTTGCACTATTCTTTCAAGCACGATGTTAAAAAAATCGCATGACAGCGCATCGCCTTGTCTAAATCCTTTCTGGACATCAAAGGTTTCGGTGAGATCTTTACCTACCTTGATGGAGCAGCGCGCATTCTCCATCGCCATCCTGCACAAACGGACGAGTTTGGCAGGAATCCCGAAACTAGATATGGACCTATCAGGTACAGGTACTTTCGTCCCACCATATTTTACAGATGAGTTGGTGTATGCTCCTTACCAAGGCATTGCCTGTCGGCAGTGAGGCCGTCCACTTCAGCAGCCTTGTCGAACTTCTGTTTAGATATTGCTATCTTCACTTCATCCAGGTCGATGGACGGAATTGTTGGTCGTCATCGTCAAGGAAGAAATGTTCATTCTGTCTGATAGTGGTATTTGTTTCGTCAGCGCCGTCTACAGAAATGATTTTTCCAGATCCTCTGCGTCGACTGCGACTCTACTACGATGTTCCCTTGTTCGTCTCTACAGGCTTCGGTTCAGGGATTTTGTCTGTGGAATGTTTTTCTTTCTTTTGGTTAGACTTCCGAACCTCATTCCTGGAGTAGCATCTTTCAATTTCCTCGACCGCGCGCTTCTCATGCTCTTTCTTCTTCCTCCTGAGAAGCCGATGTTCGTCTCTCCTCTTCTGCTCATAGAGCTCGTGAGCAGCTCTAGTCTTTCTTTGCAGGGCCGCGTTGCGTGCTTCTTGCTTAGCTGTATGTGCTTGCCGGCATTCGTCATCAAACCAGGGGTTTGGGTGTGGTAGTCGAGTGAAACCCAGCACAACAGTAGCGGCATCTCTGATAGCGTTTTGGCAGTGTTGCCACTGGTGTTCGATGCTTGGTGCTGGCTGCAAGGGACCTATTAAGAAATTAAGGGAGACTCGATCAAAAAAGGAATTGGCGATCTCTTGTGATTGAAGCCGTTCCTCACAGCATTAGCTTGTCTTAACTTAGTTTAGGATATCCGCAGCCATACTTCGGCTACAACAAATTAGAGGTCCGAGTCGATGTTAGCGATAAAACTGGAGGAGTGTCGTGCGGCAATCTGGTGGTGGTCAATCTGGTTGACGGTTGATTGATCAGGAGTTAGCCAAGTCTCCTTGCGAATATCGAGAGGGGGGAACCGCGTGCTAGTTACGATAATTTTCCGTCCCGCCCCAAGGTCGATAAGCCTGAATCCGTTATCGAATGTGGTGTCGTGCAGGCTTTATCTTCCGACAGTGCTACCAAGGATGCCCTCTCTTCCTAGTTTTGCATTAAAATCGTCGAGGACAATTTTAATGTCATAACTATTGCATTGCTCGAAGGTCTTCTTTGATGTCGTCATCTTTCTGTGGGAGCATGTGCGCATATCAGGCTAATGTTGGTAAATTTATCCTTGATGCGGATTGCTACGAAGCGCTCATTCACATGCCGGAAACTCAAGACTTCTTGCTTGAGTCTGCCTCCAACAACAAATCCGCATCCAAATGGCTGCTGGTTTTGCCGTCGATAACAATCGCCATAGTAGATAGCACAGATTTTCATTCTCTTGTCTGCTTTCCTGCAGTCTGTGGCTTCTGCTAGTTGTTCAGTTGCACGTGGCCTAAGAAGGGACCTAACATTCCACGTGCATATCTGAAGCTGGTTTTCCTTAATTCGTTTGCATGAATTGTCAACAGTGATCCGTCTGTATCCGAGGCTTGTTGTTGCCTCGTAACTTTTTTAATTTTTCGCATGGCCGGGCAGTTACCCTGGCGGCACAACCCCCAACCTGGAGGGCCATTTCAATTTTTGATACTCCTAGGACGAGGGGTCGGTTGGACCGAGAGCCAGTAACCCATTCCAGGATGTGAGTGCTGCCGTTGGTCTATTAAGGGCTCTTCCGCCACCATTTCTTTTCCAAGACCATGACTTAGTCTTGGAAATTCTTACCGGCCTGAGTTCCAAATATGTCGGAATAGCCCGGATGAGGTCTCATTTGTTTCGAGATTATTTCCACCCTTGATTCCATCTGGGGAATTCATCCGCTGTCCAGTTTATAGTCGGCATTCGCACTTTTAAGTTTGGCAGATCCAGTCGGGATGGACATTGACCAATGTATGTGCCATCAGGCTTTTTCATATAACCAAAAGGATTAGTGCGCTGCGTAGAGAGTATTTTGTGAATGCAAGCGCAACTTCTGGTATCATCGATTGTATGACGGAAGTTTATTCACGATTCTCTCCTGGCCCTGTTCTACATATTTCCCAATCACCATTGCTTTAAGCTCGGTTAAAGAGCTTTCTCCTCTCTGTTCTATGTTTGGCTAGTTTTTTTTTTGATTCTCCAGGGGGTAAGTCAATTGTCTTTCTTAGCTCAGTATGCCGCTTAATGTTATTCAGATTTAGATTAGGACCATGACACAATGAACCATCTCCCGCCCAACACTAGCTCCTACAAGTGAAAGTTCAATAAGGACAAAGCACGACCTGATAGTCGCTACTCATTGTATCCATAATTGACCTTCAGAATCTCTATAGCCGACCTTGAAATTGCTCCTTTCAGACTTACATGACAATAGACGCTTATCCGTTCCCCATTCACATAACAATAACAAATCGCAATGAATGATGGACCAATTATCACAGCAATTAACAAGGACATGTACATGATTACACTCAATGCCAATAGAGATAACAAAGAAACGGGATGATAAAAATGATCAATAATAATGTGGCAATAAAGGGCGAAAAACAAAACATAACCATCAATCAATGGAATAGCAGTTACTACCGTTGGTTGTATGAGCATATTTATACACAGATCCAATATGACATATGGCTTCTGTGTGGCAGAGTTTCGTTGTCTTTTAAGTGGATCGTTGAGCGATACGTAGGCAAAGGCAAACTTATAATGGTACTCGTTCTATAAATAATAAAATTCCCAGGAAAGAACAAGGAAAATGGGTATGCAGAGGATGGAAACCAGTTCATTTTGCTTAGTGTTTCCGAAGAAGAAACAAAGTTCGATTCCCAAAAGAATACCAATTAGTTGGCTAAATGTGAAACTCAATGAGTCAAAACGGTAATTACTACCAACGAAGTGTTCTAAATATAATTTTTGGCAATGATGAAGTTTTTTTCGATTTTCGATAAAAAAGTTATTATTACTGTTCGCCAAAATTTCGATATGTATTCGGCAGTTAGTATTCTTTTCGGAGTTAGCTGCCGTTGATTTCTACCTTTTTGTAAAATAACTGGGCAAATGCAACTGGTGCCAGGTGACTTGATCTCATAAAAGGAAGCAACAACATGTTAAAGGGCCTCATCACTCACCCTAACTGATGAGATTTAACAGCGTCGGCGTGCTCACAACCAGCTTCGATGACGGCCTTCGAATTAATTTTAAGTCGATTCTTTAGAAGGTCATAAAAAGGGCGATCTGCAGGTTTGTTTTTTAGCTGGACATACTTATTTACTTACTTAGGGTGGAACTACAGTCTAGGGTGGACCTATATCTGAACTATCAAGCATTTTCGCTAAATTAACTGATGTGGCCTTCAACTTGTGTGCCCTTAAGTTGCGGTGTTCGTCTACTGTGCTATCCCTCAGGCGAGAATTCGATTCCCTCTACGAGTAAATGACCCAGCCATTTCAGTCCATAGATCTTTACTCTTCTGCTTTAGTCGATGTCGTTTTCAGCCCGTAGAGTTCGTCGTTATCTCTTCTCCATTTTTGCAGAAGGCACCGAAAATCACCTCCAGAATATTTCTCTCAAAGCAGCCAGCGTCATGAGATATTTGATAATATCCATGCCTATGCGCCTTATATAGGGTCACTTTTGTTATTCGAGAAAGGGCTTTGCAAGTCAATTGCCTTCTTAGCCCAAAGTTCTTCATTTGATCTAAGAGCTGGTGTCGTTTTCTGAATTGAAGCCGAAGCCTCGGTAGAAAAAGTCCTTAACCACCTCAAAATTGTATCTGTCGAGGGTGACGTTCCGTCCAAGACGTCGGTGTTTGGTCTTGCCCTCATTGACCGTACAACCAAGTGTCCTATTTCCGTCTTCCTTTCTTGACATCAATAGTCTCTGTGAAATTGTTACAGAAATTTATGGAGCAGCGTGCATTCTCCTCCATCGTCATCCTGCTCAGAAGGACAAGTTTCGCACGGATGCAAAAACTAGAAACTCAATAGCTGATGGACGGAATTGTTAATCTACTACATTGGGTTAATTCTGTCTGACAGTGGCAATTGGTTCGTTATCGCCATTATAAAGTCTACAGAAATACTCTACCCAAATGCATCGACTGAGACTGAACTACTATTTACTTTGAGAAGCATCTCTCAGTTTCCTCGACTGCGGCCTTCTTGTTTCTCCTAAGAAACCGGTGTCTATCTTTCTTCTTATGGTCATAGAGCTCGTGAGCAGCTCTAGTCCTCCTATGCAGCGCCGCTTTGTATGTATTTTGCATGTGCTGTCATTCGGCATTCTTCATCAAACCAGGCCTTTCTTTATGGTGGTCCAGTGAATCCCAGCACATCCGAAGCGATATCTTTGACGGCTACTTGGCAGTATTGCCACTGGTTTATGATACTTGAAGTTCGTGGACGTCTTGGAAAATTAAGAGGGACCCGATAGGAGAAGGATTTGATGATCTATTGTGATTACAGCACTAGCTTGCCTTTGCCTTGTTCGGGATATCCGCAACTGAACCTTATCTACAACATAGTAATGGTTCAAGTAGATGTAAGCTCCTCATTCGGACATCCATAATACTGGAGGAGTGTCTTGCGTCGATCCCAATGTGGCCAATCTGGTTGATTAATCAGGAGCTCTCCAAGTCACCTTCTGAATATCGAGATGTGGGAACCGCGTGCTAGCTACAATAATGTTTCGCCCGGCTTCAAAGTCGATCAGCTTCAATTCGTTATCGGAGGTAGTGTCAATCAAGTTATACCTTTCGACACTACTACTGAAGATGTTTTCTTTTCCTAGCCTTGCGTTTAAACCGCTGAGGACATTTTTATTGTCATAGCTGGGACATTGCTCGTAGGTATTGTTCATGAGCTCGTTGAAGCTATCTTTGGTATCGTGAGGCCGTGCGCGCAAATAAGGCTAATGTAAGCAAATTTAGCCTTGATGCGAGTTTGTTTGAGGCGCTCGTTCACATGTCGGAAACCCAAGACCTTTTGCCTAAGTCTGCCTCCAACAACAAAGCCCCATCGAAATAGGCTCTGCTTTATCCATCGACAACAATCGCCGTAGTAGATATCTCACTTTTACATCCTCTCTGTGTTCGGCGCATCTCATCGCATTTCTTGGATGGCGGTGATATTATTTTGCAGTAGCCTAGGGCCTCCACTGGTTGTTCGGCTGCACGAGCTCTATTAAGGGACCTAACGCTCTACGTGCAGATACGAAGTTAATTGCTTTTGTTTGATATAAAGTGGTTGTCAGCAGTAGATCCGTCCATATCCGAAGCTTTTTCCTGAACATTTTTGTCCGTTTTTTTCAGGCCGGGCAGTTACTCCGTCAGCACAACCACCAGTCTGGTGAGCCTGGTAATACTATCTTCAACAAGATCCTATTCTATCGGAAGATATTATAATTTTTGCAAATGACGTTGTACGTCAATCATATTTTACATTTGTGAACTAGACAGCTGCTGTATACAAAGAGACAGGCAATAGAGTGCTATACTCTGCAAGAGCGTGGAATAATTGTGTCGATTTTTTTGATCAATAATCGGTCGGTGGTATTAGCGCAGCGTGAATTTCAACGTCAATTACATAACACTTAGCTACTCGACTCGATGTCGCTTAGAACGAAGAACCATCAACCAGATGACGGGCCATGCAATTGGTCATCACCAGATGCTGAAAGACTTACACATGTTCCCATACAAAGTGTAAACAGTGGAAACAGTGCTTCAGTCAATACCTTCTGACCATCAGTCGCGTGTGAATTACTGTTAAAAACGAAGAGGATGATTTTGTGTGGAAAATCATTATAAGCGACGAGGCGCATTTCCACTTAAGCGGTTATTTCAATAAGCAAAATCTTCGTTTCTTACTTACTTACTTTAGGTGGCGCTACAGTCCGGGGTCGACCTGGGCCTCAGTCAACAAGCTTCTCCAGCCAGGTCGATCTCTGGCTAGGTGTCTCCAGTTTCGCACGCTAAGTTAGCTGAGGTCCTCTTCCACTTGCGTGCGCCACCTGAGTCTTGGCCTTCCTCTACTGCGCTGTCCCATGGGAGCGGATTCGAAGACTTTTCGGACCGGAGCATTGGCGTCCATGCGCTCTACATGACCCAGCCATCTCAGTCTTTGGATCTTCACTCTTCTGGCTAGGTCCATGTCGCTGTAAAGTCCATACAGTTTGTCGTTGTACTCGTATCTCCTCCTCCACTCACCGTCAATGCAGACGGGACCGAAGATCGCCCGAAGAATTTTTCTCTCGAAGCAACCAAGAACACCATCATCTATTTTTGATAATGTCCATACCTCTGCGCCATAGAGCAGGACCAGGATTATTAAGGTCTTAAAAAGGGTGACTTTTGTTGTCCGAGAGAGGGCTTTGCTAGTCAATTGCCTTCTTAGTCCAAAGAAACAGCGGTTGGCAAGAGTTATTCTTCGCTTGATCTCATTGCTTGATTTCTAGCAAAGCCTAGGTAGACAAAGTCTTTAACTACCTCAAAGTTATATCTTTCGAGGGTGACGTTCTGCCCGAAACGTCGGTTTTGGTTGTCCTTTTTGCTTGACAGCATATACTTGGTCTTGCCCTCATATATCGTCGCCGTATACGATTAGTTGGACAGACTTTTAAAAGATAGTGCGTCTTGTGTTTGCTCGTGAGTTTTGCACTATTCTTTCAAGTACGATGTTGAAAAAATCGCATGGCATCGCACAACCTTGTCTAAATCCTTTCTGGACATCAAAGGTCTCGATGAAATGTTTACCGACCTTGAGCAGCGTGCATTCTCCATCGTCATCCTGCACTGACGGACGAGTTTGGCAGGAATGCCAAAACAGACATTGCTCTGTGTATTGATCTGAAGCTCATGGGTCTTCTCCAAGATCTGCCGTAGTGTGAATATTTGGTCGATGTTGAACTTTCCTGGCCTGAAGCCACACTGATATGGACCTATCAGGTTGTTGACAAACGGCTTCAGGTGTTCACACAATACGGCAGATAAGAACTTTTATGTGATGCTAAGGAGACTGATGCCTCTGTAGTTGGCGCAGTTCAGAGGGTCACCTTTCTTGAGAATCGGACAAACAATGCTGAGGTTCCATTCATCGGGCATACTTTCGTCCGACCATATATAGATGAGTTGGTGTATGCTCCTTACCAAGTCATCGCCTGCCGCTTTGAAGAGCTCGGCAGTCAGGCCATCCGCTCCAGCAGCTTTGTTGGACTTAAGCTTCGATATAGCAATCTTCACTTCATCCAGATCGGGTGGACGGAATTGCTGGTCATCATCGTCCGAGTTGAAAAGTTGATTCCGCCTGACAGCGGTATTTGGTCCGTCATCGCCGTTATACAGTCTGCAGAATAGAGCTCATGAGCAGCTCTGGTCTTTTTTTGCAGTGCCGCATTGCGTGCTTTTTGCTTAGCTGCATGTGCTTGCCGGCATTCGTCATCGAACCAGGGGTTTCGTTGTGGTGGACGAGTGAAACCCAGCACATCAGAAGCGGCATCCCTGATGGCGTTTTGGCAGTGTTTCCAATGGTCTTCGATGCTTGATGCTGGCGGCATTGGACCTCTTAAGAGGTTAAGAGACACTCGATCGGAAAAGGACTTGGCGATCTCTTGCGATTGTAGCCGTCTGACGTCGAATTTTCTCACAGCATTAGTTTGTCTTGGCGTAGTTTGGGAAATCCGCAACCGTACCTCGGAACGTACGGACATCCATAATACTGGAGGAGTGTCTTGCGTCGATCGCGATGTGGTCAATCTGGTTGGCGGTTGATTGATCGGGAGTTCTTCAAGTCCCCTTGTGTATACCGAGATGTGAGAACCGCGTTCTAGCTACGACAATGTTTCGCCCCGCCGCCGCAAAGTCGATTAGCCTGAATCCGTTATCGGATGTGGTGTCGTGCAGGCTATATTTTCCGATTGTTCCACCAAGGATACCCTCTCTTCCTAGCTTTGCATTAAAATCACCGAGGACAATTTCAATGTCATAGCTAGGGCATTGCTCGTAGGTCTTGTTAAGGAGCTCGTAGAAGGCATCCTTGATGTCATCATCTTTCTCCTCTGTGGGGCATGCGCGCATATGAGACTAATGTTGGCGAATTTAGCTTTGATACGGATTGCTACGAGGCACTCGCTCACATGCCGGAAGCTCAGGACTTCGTGAAGTAGGGCTTATTAGCAGAGCTGCAAGATGTTCGGCTGTAGAGGCTCATTCTCGTCATTTAAGGAACCAGCACCTGTCGGAAGATGCTACTTCTACGAGGCCTTATACTAATCGTCGCCATCCAATCTTCGTTTCTAAGGCACTGAAAATTCGCGTGTTATGCACGAAGAGCCATTACATCCAATCAAAGTCACTGTGTGGTGCGATGTTCATGCGGAAAGAGTGATCGGACCGTATTTTTTTGAGGACGCCTTCGGCAATACGGCCACAATACGGCTTAATGCTTAATGTCATGGAAAATGCGATACAACTGGCACACATATACATCAACACTGGCGGCAGCCAGTTGGCTGATTTAAAAGATTTCCATCACTCAGAATCATATTTTTTTATTTAGTACAAAAACAAATTGGATGATTAATTTTACGCCACCTTGTATAATACTTTCTACTGCGTAATGCTATATTGCCTAACATTATTACGAGTATTCCAATTTTGTTTTTATTCAATCTATCATTCCGATTCAGCTTCGACCTAGGGGAAAGGTTAAATTTAAATACAATTCTTTATAAGTCTTCATTAATTGTTTCTATACAATTTAAACAAAGGCATCAACGAAAATGGCAGTTGTAATTAGGTCGTAGTTTTTTTGTTGATTCGATTTTCCATTGTTTGCATAATTAATTGGCCGATTAGTCAACTATTGATGAAATTATTTCGCAATCACTCCTCATTGCATTTCCTCCCTTCGTGCTTTAAAAAGAGTTGGCGGATTATATGGATATTTTTGTAGTTATTAGGAATTTTAATGGCAATAGCAAATGCAACTTAAGATGTAATCATCAGAAGGAGGAAAAGATTAAGAAGTCTGTAAGTGGTATCCAGAAACTCAAAACAATATCCTAGAAGGCCGTTTAGAATCTGAAAATGATCTAAAGCGCACCGGACTTAAAATGACGGTATCTGTCGGTTGAAGGGGACTTTTGACTCTACAATAGAAACACAGCTGAATCCTTTTGTCAAACCATATGATGGACCTCACTCTTTAAACTATCTCAGGTTTAAAAAAATGGAAAAGGATTGACTCGTCAGTGTCTTTCTGGAGAACGTTCTTGTGTCTGTATATCCAGCGAAAATATACGCAATCCTGATGGCAACGAACAATATCGCGACGTAACGATGGAGAAATGTAGTGCCACTCTAAGCACAGTCGGTTGGGTTTATTTGGGATTCTAGGTTAAAGTAGGATCACGGGAAATAAAATTATCTATGAATTTGTTGCTGTGTTTCATACGAGCATAGCTGCCGATTCTCAAGGCAGTCGTCAGACCAAGCAAATGCTTCCTGATGACTCTAAGAGGTTAGTGGCTATACCTCACTAAGGGAAACTTTTTTTGACTGGGAAAAAGTCATACAACATCTTGCGACTGTTGCTCTGAAATAGCGGCACCGCGGAACACTAACTCTGTGAGTGTCTGGTCACATTAGGCTGCATGTGCTTGGCGTTAATGTCGTTTATATTGGCAAACAATTGCCTCCTACTATAATCTTGGATACCTGTGAGAATGAACTCAGGTGCTTTGTATCGGCTTTTGTTCTGAACGGGTTACAACCAGCTCTAACAGTGGCTGCAACGAGGAAGTTTTTAAATCTTCTGTAGCTGATTTTTTTCGGCGAATCTGTATCGCTACATTTGCGGTTTTCGGTGAAAGATATAGTACAGGGTGGGACATATGTTGGTTGCTTTTTTAATAATATACTATTTTGAGTCTGGTAACTTTAATGCGCTCAAAATATTAACAGACATACGGTTTTATATTTTCTACGCTTTAACAATTTTGAGAAATATTGCAACGAAATTTCGGTCAAAATAATGCATCAAATGGTGCATACAAGTTTATGTAGTTTGGTTTACTGATAACCAAACATATTCCCATGTTCTTCTTATGCAGTCAAAGCAGAAAAGTGCAGCTATTCCCAATAGTATGCGACTAAACTGAAGAACCTCAACGCGCCAAATTTCTTAGCGTCTGAACATCAGTCGCAATAGTCTGAGAAAATTTAAATGACCATTTGAATAGGGAATGAAAACCAAATGACCACCCCGTCGTTACCGCTTCTCTGTTTCACGTTAAAAGCAGCTCAAAATTGATAACAATTTTGCTTAAAACTCGTTTCCGACGCTGCGTAAGCAAGCAAGCTATGACGTACCTGGGGATCGGAAAATCCACATGTAGTCATAAAGAGGCCAATGCAGCCTGATCGTGTGACTGTTTGGTGTGGTTTTAAAAGTCCTAGCATTATTGGCCCAATTTTCTTCTAAGACGAAAATATATAAAGTGTTACAGCTATTGAAGAGCTCTACTCATACCCCACACAAGCCGTCCAAAAATCGATTTATCACTCAAGAATCGTGTCATCAGTCATTTTGGTGATGCTGCTTGGGTGCCACAGATCTACGATTTGAAGACGTTTGACTTAGTTTTTTTAGGTGCCATCAACGATGCACTAAGTATTCACCCCTATCATAGGGCCCGTCGTAATAGATTCATACTACGAATCCCGAAAAAAGTATCATAGCCCCCGTCGCGTCGTAGGAAAATGTACTGCTACGAAATTCGGAGTTCGGAAAAGTACCTATCCCAAAAACCAACAAAACACTGTGGCGCTGGCAGCCCGGTATGGGCCATGGCCTAGCTTCTCGACACTCATTTGTATTGCTCATATTGTCATTTTTTTTCACATCTGAGCGGGGCCTACGGTTTATCGCCGAGTTCGAACGGCACTCTTAAGAAGCTTTTTTGTAGGCAACTTTACTTTCGGGAGTTTGCCATTGCCCGCCGAAAGGGTGATGGCGATTTGAAAAATTGCTGGTGACCCAGCCAGGAATCGAACCAAGACTCTCTGCGTGGTAGTCCAATGAGATAACTATCGCGCCATCGTCATCGCCCCTCATTGAGTAGGGAATGAAAGCCAAATGACTACCCCGTTGTTTTCGCTTCTCTGTTTGCGGTTAAAGGCAGCTCGAAATCGATGACAATTTTGCCTACGTAAACAAGTAAAATTTTTGCACTTACGGCTCGAACAATCCACGCGTCGTCATAGTGGAGCCAATATATATCCTGAACGTGTGACTGCTTGATGTACTTCTTGTAGTCGCCGCATAATTGGCCTATTTTTCCTCCAAGACGGCAATGGAGCTACGTGTAGCACGTCCAAGAAACGATTCATCATTGAGCTCAAAAATCCTGCTTTCAGTCGTTTTGGTGATGTTGCTCGGGAGCCATGGAGGTGGAATTTGACGCAGTTTGACTTTAAGTGTGCTGTCTCTCGGGGGCAAAATACTACAAAATACTATCCAAAGCTCACCCAATGTTATCATAGTGGACTTACTACTGATCTACGTATATCTCAATAAGGACAACTCTTACATAGTGGCTTGAGGTTATAAAAATATAGTGAGATTAGTTGTGGGAGATAATATTTTGAATGCCTCGAGTATATGCTACAAAAGCAGTAAGTATTGTCAGATGTTGGACACACAAAGAGATATATTCCATTTCAGTGCTTTAAAACTTAAACAAAATTGGCGAATAGGTGGACCTAGACTCCCAGGCGATTATTAGCTTTTTTACATCATCAAATTTCAGTAAAAATCTTTCCAAAATTTACTTCAAATTCGGGGAATTCAAATCGTACGCTCTTTTTTGTGTCAAGACTTCATTATCTAAAATTAAAAAAAAAATATGCTTACACTCTTCAATTCTTGATGCCAGCTTACAAAAAAATTGAAGCAGTTTCCTTGATAATTTTCAAACAGCATCTCACAGCCATTTTCTTTGAATACAAATATTATAAATGTTAAACACCGTCTTCCACGAAAATCGCGCATTTCCTGAATAGCGTTTCCTTTGCGATTTCCTTCCGTTCATAGGTAGAAACATATTTGTACGAATAAAACTACCAACGTAATGCTGCATGATGCAGCAAAAGGACGAGAATCTTTGAATTCATAAAACGTGTTCTTCACTACATGCGAATTAATGCACGAGCTTCTACATCTATGAATATGCGTTGGTTTGATTTGAAAGAAAAACCAATGGAACCATGTACATTTGTATATAAAATAAAGCATCCGCGAAACCACCTAACTTCTTACAGAGAATGCTCAAATTTGTTGTCTTCAATTCTAACGTGCGCAGATGGAATTCCAGGTTGTAGAATACGAAATAAGGAAATCATTCCACGAAGCAAAATTTTTAGAAATCACTTCTCTCTGTCATATTGTGTGATATTCAAAACCGATTTCCACCATGTTTCACTGTTCCTTTGAGTCACATGTGAAAAGTTGATTTAGTTTCATTTTTACTATTTTTTGTTTGCTGTATTCTTTAGAAATATTTGTTCTGATTTCAGTGGCAAACATGCAGAATGATATGGAAATCATATCACTGCAGATTGCAGATAGGATGTTATAAATCTGATTGAAGCGATTTTTATTTTGATTGATACGATTTTGCCGGAAATAGATATTCTAATTGAGATTCTTTTTCACCTGACAAAATTGTAGGACTTAAAAAAATCTGAATAAATGCATATGTATCTACATAATTCTGGCAACGATTAGTATCAGGCCTCGTAGAATTAACATCTTCCGACAGGTGCTGGTTCTTTAAATAACGAGAATTAGCCTCTGCAGCCGAACATCTTGCAGCTCTGCTAATAAGCCCTACTTCACGCCCCCCGTGGCGCTATCTGGGAATTTCACTCGAGATTGTGAAGTGAAGGGGACAAATGGCGAGTTTCCTGCGCCATAAACCAGCACTAGTATCGGAAAAACAAAACAAGACCTTATACGGGCTACTCCGATAGGGTCTCAGGCTGGTAAGGATTTCCAGGACTCAGTCAGGGTCTTGGAGAAGAGATGGTGGCGGACGAGCCCTATATGGGCCAACGGCAGCGCTCACATCCCGGAACGGGTTACTGGCTTCGGTGTAACTGACTCCTCGTCTTGGAGGCATTAAAAATGGAACTGGTCCTACAGGTTGGGGGTTGTACCGCCAGGATAACTGTCCGGCCATTTAAAAAAAAGAAGTTACGAAGCATCAACAAGCCTCGGATATGAACGGATCTACTGTTGACAACTCACACGATTTAAGGACAATTAGCTTCGGATATGAACGTGGACTGTTAGGTCCCTTAATAGACCACGTGCAGACGAATAACTAAGAAGGCCCTAGACTGCTGCAAAGCAGACATAACTGCCATTCAAGAAATGCAATGGGATGGGCCGGACAAAAAGAAGATGAAAAACTGCGACATCTCCTACGGAGATTGCCATCGATAGTAACAGCAGCGCTTATTTGGATCCTGATTTGTTGTCGGAGGCAGATTGAGACAAGAAGTCCTGAGCTTCCGGCATGTGAGCGAGTGCCTCGTAGCAATCCGTATCAAGGCTAAATTCGCTAACATTAGCCTTACATGCGCGCGAAAGATGACGACACCAAGGATGCCTTCTATGAGCTCCTTAACAAGACCTACGATCAATGCCCTAGCTATGACATTAAAATTGTGCGCGCCGAATAAAGCAGAAAGCACGCAATGTGGTACTGCAAAGAAAGACTAGAGCTGGTCACGAGCTCTATGAGCGAAAGAGGAGAGACGAACACCGTCTCCTCTCAGGAGGAAGAAGAAAGAGCATGAGAAGCGCGCGATCGAGGAAATAGAGAGAGGCTACTCCAGGAATGAGATTCGGAAGTTTTACCAAAAGGTAAAACCAACATGCCACTGACACAAACCCTGAACCGAAGCCTGTAGAGACGAATAAGAGAACATCGTAGTAGAATCGCAGTCAATGCTGAGGTTTAGGAAAGACCATTTCTGCAGACTGCATAACGGCGATGACGGACCAAATACCGCTGTCAGGCAGAATCAACCTTACAACCTGGACGATGATGACCATCAATTCCGCCCATCCGACCTGGATGAAGTGAAGATTGCTATATCGAAGCTTAAGACCAACAAAGCTGCTGGAGCGGATGGCCTGACTGCCGAGCTCTTCATCTGTAAAATATGGTCGGACGACCATCTGTAAAACATGATCGAACGAAAGAGTGTCCGATGAATGGAACGTTGGCATTGTTTGTCCGATTCTCAAGAAAGGAGACCCTCTAAACTGCGCCAACTACAGAGGCATCAGTCTCCTTAACATCACATAAAAGTTCTTATCTTATCTTATTGTTTGAACACATGAAGCCGTTCGTTAACAATCTGGTAGGTCCATATCGGTGTGGCTTCAGGCCAGGAAAGTCCACCATCGACCAAATATTCACACTACGGCAGATCTTGGAGAAGACCCATGAGCTTCAGATCGATACACAGAGCAGAGTCTGTTTCGCATTCCTGCCAAACTCGTCCGTCAGTGCAGGATGACGATGGAGAATGCACGCTGCTCCATCAAGGTCGGTAAACATTTCATAGAGACCTTTGATGTCCAGAAAGGATTTAGACAAGGTTATGCGCTGCCATGCGATTTTTTCAACATCGTACTTGAAAAATAGTGCAAAACTCACGAGCAAACACAAGAGGCACTATCTTTCAAAACTGCGTCCAACTACTCGCATACGCCGACGATATTGACATAATCGGGAGAAAACAGTATGATGTCAGTGACGCTTTCGCGAGTATTCAGACGGAGGCGGCGAAAATGGGCTTAGCGGTCAATGAGGGCAAGACCAAGTATATGCTGTCAAGCAAAAAGGACAACCAACACTGACGTCTCAGGCAGAACGTCACCCTCGTCAAAGATATCTTAGAGGTAGTTAAGGACTTTGTCTACCTAGGCTCCGCTATAAATACAGACAACGACACCAGCGCTGAGATCAAGCGAAGAATAACTCTTGCCAACCGTTGTTTCCTTGAGCTAAGAAGGCAATTGACTAGCAAAGCCCTCTCTCGGACAACAAAGGTCGCCCTTTATAAGACTTTAATACTCCCGGTCCTGCTCTGTGGCGCAGAGGCATGGACATTATCAAAAATGGATGAGGGTGTTCTTGGTTGCTTCGAGAGAAAAATTCTTCGAGCGATCTTCGGTCCCGTCTGCATTGACGGTGAGTGGAGGAGGAGATACAACGACGAACTGTATGGACTGTACAGCGACATGGACCTAGCCAGAAGAGTGAAGATCCAAAAACTGAGATGGCTGTGTCATGTAGAGCGCATGGACACCAATGCTCCGGTCCGAAAAGTCTTCGAATCCGCTCCCGAGGGTCAGCGCAGTAGAGGAAGGCCAAGACTCAGGTGGCGCACGCAAGTGGAAGAGGACCTCAGCCAACTTAGCGTGCGAAACTGGAGGCAGCTAGCCAGGGATCGACGCTTGTTGACCACTGAAAGTAAGCTGGGGCACTGAGCATATGTTTGGCTAGGAGGTCATAGAACTCGTCTCTGTTTGCGTCATCCTCTTCTTTTATAGGCGTGTGTGCACAAATAAGGCTGATGTTCCCAAATTCGCCTTGATGCAGATTGTTACGATACGTTCGCTTATAACCAGAAGCTTAAGACTCTTTGCTTGCTCTTTGTTGCCTCCGATAACAAATCCGCATCCAAATAAGCACTGTTTTATCCCGCCTTGAGGGTTTGCGAGCTGACGGTGGCTAATGATAGAGCTCGTACGCCACCATCACTTATTCCTACTAGTCCTGGAAATCCTTATGGGCCTAGGCTCCAAATATGTTGAAGTATCTCGCATAAGGTTTCGCCTTCCATCCATCTTAGGGGTTCATTCTGAGAGATTTCGCTCCACATCTGAGACGCATATTTCAGCCATCAAGGCAGCAGCATAATCAGCCTCATCTGGTATAGTCCATGCGCAGTGGAGTTCAAAAGGCAGGTTCGAGTGTCCACTTACACATGTACCGACTCAGCACGCGCATCGTTAGGTCACTATAAAAAACCATTCAGGGGGCAACACAAGGAGGTGATGATGCGATTTTTCTCCCCCACATCTTTATAAAAGCCGTGGAAAAGGTGTAGATTTATGCAATCTACTGGATTTCTGATACAGAAACATGCGAAAGTTCTTATGAAATAGAGCCTTAAACTCCTTCTGTACTGAATTTAAAAAGTTCTAATCAACGTTTCTACCAAATATACTGAAAGCAATCGTTCTTTTTGATTTAAGGAGCGATGCTAAAGCATTCAATTGGTCAATTAAAGTGAATCGTACGCGCTAGGCCAATACAACGCGACCACAAATTAACTAAATTGCCTTGACTCGTTAACTTTTCCACATTATTCTCAGTTGCTTACTGTTTTCCCATTAATTTTTTTTTCGCTCTCCTGTTGTGAAATATTTTATGAGCTGTACGTGCGTCCACCCACACAGTTACTCCATTCCGACTAAAAGAAATCCTCACATCCGGAGATGCCATTTGAAAATTACCACCAGATTAGTGCGCTCATAAATTTCGGAACTCACCAAAACAAAAAATCAGCGCGCTTACCTCCCGGTGTTTCCTAGTCCCAAACCACTAGAAGAATTCCCACAAGGACACACATTACATCCGTGGAACGGTATATAGGTATAAAAAGACCACCAAGCTCTCCCTTGCCGCCACAGATTCACCGATTTTACAAAATACTCCATAGACCACAAAGTATTGCCAGTTCCAGTGCTGTCGAGAATTCGTGTTAGTGACGGCAGTCAAAATCCTTAAACATCTGGGCAGGGCAAAGCAAGCAGATGAAAGCACCGTCGTCATTGGCAGGAGATAGGAAAAATTTGAGAGCATTTTACACCGACCGATATAGCCCCCAACCATTTCGACAGAGGTATGCCAGATTCCAGATTCCTGCAACTCAATTAAAGGCGCTCTCTTGTGCGTAAATACAAGTAGTATGTGGCATGGTGCCATGGAAGAGGGTGGATGGAGAGTTATTGCGAGACAAATAAAAGCCGAAAGGTACTCGTGGGCTGCCAGCACTCAATGGGAGTGATTAAGGATTTTGCAGGAGGTTATCCCATTTTACGAGTTTTTCAATCTGAGATAATTTTTTCTTTATCACCCAAGAGGTGGCAAACCGAAATGCTGCATAAGGAGGATCAGCATCAATTTAGATGTGTCTTAACAGTGCCCAAAGGCATTTTGTGATTAAATTTCTCCCTGGCAACACTTACTGCTGACTATAAGTGTGTTGTTTTCGAAATCACACTGTTTGGTTGGTTTTCCATGAATCGTTAAGAATTTAGCTTAAGGGTACTACTACCGTGATTTGAAGGTAAATGCTTGAAGACAAGTCAAACAAGGGTTTCGTTTCAAAGAACATTTCTGATAGCCATCTTGAGTTGAAATTGAATCTCAGTTGAGCGGAAGATGTTGAAGAATTCGGGAGAAGCGTCAATTAACAAAGCTCTATCTGGAGGGGCTTTATTTGAAACCCTTAAAAATTTTGGACTGACATGCAGGAATGGTAAGTTAAAAGAGCAAATATAATATTCTCACACGTTATGCAGCGAAGAAGTGTTGTTAGAAAAAATCATGGCATCGACCGGCTGAGAGGTTCGGGTAAGATTTTTTACACTTTACATATTTTCTTCACAGGGACTCAGCGTTGTTATCGATTGGGCATCTGCCCACTAGGAGGCCTAATGGCGGACCAAGGCAGGTCCTATTGTGACTTGGGATACAGACAAGACTTACTACGCACGTTTAGTAATGTCATGTATCCTCAAACCTGCTTGAACAAAATCGATGCGTACAGTAAAATTTCCCTTATCATAGCTATGTAGATCCGAAGAACTATTCCGGTGGATAGGTATTATGTCATTATGTCTTACCGACAGCTTCTTTACACTGCCAGAGGGCCAACTTCGCCTTTAGTTCTGCCCACTAGCACACTCATGCTTGACCGTATAGTCCTTTTTTCCGATGTTAGCTTAAGGGTAGCCTCAGTATTCGCCTAGGTTTCGGTATATATATGCACCAGTTCCAGGTTAGCACCGAAGATTCTCAGTTAGAAGCAACTTATTTATAATGATTGTAAAAGACCACTTGAAGCATTCAAAAGAAGTGACAGCACGACAGCAAACTAGGGCATGTTATGTTCTTTAGCTTACCTGATTCTAAATAGGTAATCTGGGAAGTGTGTCTCAAACAGATAGTCTCTGCTTTAGAACGTAAGATCGGCGTTACATGTCAAACTAAGTGGCAAGATGTCGGAAATAGGTCCAACTGCTTGAATCTGTAAGCTACTCACTTACTGAAAGTAATACTACAGTCTAGGGTGAATCTAGACTTGAACTCGCAGGCGTTCTCAGAAAGCTCGATCTTTCACTGGCTAACTCCAGTTTCTCATGGCTCAGGTCCCCCTCCACTTGCATGTGCCACTTAGCATGTGTCGCGGCCTTTCTTTACTGCGAGGACCAGAGCGTTAGTGTCCATTCGCTCTACATGACCCAGCCATTTCCGTCGTTGGACGTTCACTTTTCTGGCTAAATCGGTTGGCTGTATACCTAGTACAGTTCGCTGTTGTATCGCCTCCTACACTCTCCATCTATGCAGATGAGACTGAAAATCACTCGATGAATCTCCTCTCAAAACAGTAATGAGCGCCCTCATTTTGCCTTAGTGCCATACACCAAGACTTAGATTAGTGAGGCCTGGTATATGGTCACTTTGGTTGTTCAAGGGAGGGCTTTACTAGTTAATTGCCTTCTTAGCCAAATAAAGCTGCAATTGGCAAGATTTATTCTTCGCTCGATCTCACCGTTGGTGTTGTTGTCTGAATTGATAGCGGAGCCTAGGTAGATAAAGTCCTTAGAAAACTGTCCTTTCTTGTTGACAGCGTATATTTGATCTCGCTTTCATTACCAATTTAATTGTTTCATTGACTCATCTTCGCTGTTTCGGTCTCAATACTCGCGAAAGGGTAACTTATGCTTTCTTCCGATTATGTCAATATCATGGGCATGAGAGGCCCTTTATTAGCTGCAAAGAGTTACCACAGACTTTAATTGGACGACGCAAGGGTCCTAAAATGTAGAGAGATGTACGAATGCAAGAATGAACGATGACGTTAAGATTAATCTTTAGTGCGCTGGGCGAAGACCGGAGAATTCGAAGTTAAAATTGCACACTACAGAAGTCAATGTCGTATAAATGAGTCCGGAGCAACAATCCTCTACGCAACCCTTCATACAACGAGTTGTATCCCTGTATCCTCTTACTGAAATCTCGTGATTTGAATAAACACATGTCTAGGTGAATAGTTTTTGCTGATAACCAGCGGTGATTGACACTTTGGGGCAAAAGCATTGATTTCAAAACTGCGTTGGACGAGCCAGCCGTGGTGGCTGCTGTAGACTTGGGTTAGACACTGAGAGGTGTCAAGGGTAGGACCCTAAATAAGTCACGTGCAGTTGAACAACTGGATAGGATGGGCTGGACAATAAGATAATTTACTACGGGGAAAACTACGAGCAATGCCTTAGCTATCACCCCTACCGTAGGATAAGCCGGGGGGAACGTTTCACTCAAATTCACAACTTTTGATCGTCGAATACGTTCACAGTGAATGTTTCACTTGTCGGTAAGGTGAATGCGTTTTGAGGCCATCGTAGAAAATCTTCGAACTGAAGCTCTCTATACAAACATAGTTCATTCTCATCTGATATTTCTCAAAACGCAGTAAGTACAGCCTGTTTGATAACATCGTACACGACAAAAATTAAAGAAGAACTTATAATAATAAAAATAAAATCAATTGAACTGGTTTATTTTGTTTGTTTGCTTGAATGCTTTTCAATTAATATGTTGTCCACTTTCCTCCATTATCAATAATTGCTTGGAGCCTTCGAGGCATGCTTTTTACTAATTTATAAAATAATCTTGAGACAAAGATCTCCATAGAACTCGTATTTTTCGTGATAATTGTTTGACCTGCGAGATCTTCTTTCCTTGAGGCTTTAGTTTCATGAATGCCCAAACATTTTCAATGGGATTTGCATTCGGCGACTGTGATGGTCAATTTAAAACATCGACGTCATTTTCTTGTTTCCACGCACTGCACAAAGGACTGCGATGTTTCCGGTCATTATCTTCTTGCAGTAACCAATTCTCATTCCTTCTTTTAAACCACCTTTGGGCAGATGGTAATAAAGCCTTCTTATAAATTTTGACCATCTTGGGTGCGTTTAAGCTATTTGTAAACATGAACAAATTGTCAAATCCTTGTTTTGAGAAGCATCGCCAAACGTGCACCTTTGCCGGGTGTTTGACGGTCCGTTGGATTAATTTATTGGACACCAGGTATGAGTGATAGGAGACCATGCCCAAAAATAAGCTTCATCCGAAAAAATAACGTTGTTCCAATCTCTGTCCAAATTCTCCCTGGCCCAACTGAGTCGTTTTTCTACGTGTTTTTTTGACAGTAGTGGTTTCTTTATTGTGCTTCGAAATTTTACATTATTGGCTAGTAAACGTCTTCGTATCGTATCACAACACACACTATCATCACAACAATCCCTTGTCCTCCACGTGACGATAGAAGAGGATTTTTTTTCAAACACGCGTAGAATCATTTTGTCCTGCTTTTTTGTTGTTTTTGGCGTAGTCCCACGATCCGGCAAATCATCCACATTTTTAACTTGGGAATAACGGTGCACCCACTTGCTAACAAATGCTTTTGACTTTTTCAAGTATTTAGCAGCTGCTCCGTATGACATTTTCATTCCTTTTGGATGCGTGCACAAGAATACTGCTCCATAACGTGATGCAAACGCGACACTCATTTTAAAATACTTCCATCTCTGACAAAAATTGAACACTCTTTAAATTTGTTTATTCAAAGCATCTTAGCAAAAGTATTTTTTTATCTGCTAATGCAAATGCCACTTCCAAATCGTACAAACTTAAAGATATAAAAATTGATATAATGAACTTAAATGATGATGATTTGATCAAAATTGTCTGTTTAAGAATATGAATAAGTACGAGTATGTACTCGTATCTTATTTAAGCAAAAAAACAGCGGACCGCGATCAGTTTAAAGAATTGATAAAAAGTTGGCTTTGAACATTAGAGAGCTTAAAGCTACTGGTGGTGGCCCGAATAGATTGATTACTTTCTCTGCCGAAGAAGAGGAGGTAATAGAGCTGATCCAACTTTACAAATCCGAGTACCGAGTTGACCTCCGTCGGACACGCACGTCATTAAATCACGGCTGTCTGCAGTGGCAAAAAAAAAATATTCGCGGGCTAAAAAGTAATCATTTTTCTGCGTACGTCCACGTCTGTAAATACAGACCAGCTGTTTTGGCACTAAGTGAAACACAGGTAGACCCCCGCCCACACCTTTCAGATTACTCTGATCTGAAGCTACCTGGCTACGAACTAGTGCCATTATTCTTCTCTCACCGCGGCCTCGCCATCTACGTGCGTAGTGATGTAGCTTACCAAACTCAACCACAATGTAGTCCTTGTTCTAATCCGGAATTCAATTTCATGTGGTTAAAATTCCATCTCCGTAAGCAAATTATCCACTACTGCTTTATTTACAGAAGCCCCAAACTAGACAGCAATTCGACCTTGAACGAGTTTGATGCGCTGTCTGACTCCATACAAAGAATTGTATCCCTGTGTCCTCATACTGAAATCGTTATTACGAGCGATTTCAATATACACAATTCTGGGTGGCTTCGACATTCTGGACAGACAACACCCGAAGGACGGTGTGTTGAGATCTTCGCTGCGGAAAACAACTTGACCCAGCTTGTAAATGAGCCCACGCGAATCCCAGACGTTGATAGTCATACCGCCAACACCCTGGACTTGTTTCTAACCTCTCACCCTGATAAGTACACTGTTGATGTGCTCTCACCTCTAGGCTCGTCGGACCATTGTGTCGTATCAGCTAAATTCTCGTACACTGACCACACAGTTAGAGAAAAAATTCCTAAAAGAACAGTATGGCAATACGAGAAAGCCAATTGGAGCGGACTTAACACCTTCTTTAGGAATTTTAACTGGTCGTTATGTTTCCTTGATAACGATGTGGATGCCGCTGCTGATATGATCACAGACACTATTCTCTTTGGAATGAGAACCTTTATCCCTCACCGGTTAAAGAGTATCAGACCAAAGGAAAAGGCGTGGTACGACTCGAGCTGTAAGAAGGCTGTCAGGTTGAGAGAAATGTTTTTTCGGTCCTTTAAACCAACCCCACAGAGGAAAACCGGAAAAAATTCAAACGAGCCAGGAATGACTGCAACGCCTTTCTTAAGCATGTCAAATTTTTATACGACTAAAAACTGAGGCAAAAAATACTACAATGTCCCAAAGGTAGTAACAATTTTTGGTCGTTCGTCAAAAACATTAGAAATTCTGCCTCATCCTCCATCAAAACGCTCATTCACAATGACATTCCAGCTGTCAGCTTTTTGGAAAAAGCCAATCTGCTTGCTGCACACTTTGCGGCCAGCTCAATGCTTCCAGATTGTGCTCTGTCTCCGCCTACACTTGAGTGCGTCGAATCTTCAATGGGACGAATCCACTTTCGCACTCGTGTAGTAGCAAGAGTACTTTAAGATCTTAACGCTCACAAATCCGCTGGTCCAGATGGTATATCTCCCCTTCTTCTGAAGAGGTGTTCTTCTACGCTGGCAAAACCACTGCGTAAGCTTTTCCATCAATCCTACTCTTAAGGACTCTTTCCGAGCAGATGGAAAACAGCATTTGTCCAGCCCGTCCCTAAAAAAGGCGAATCTTCTTCTCTCTCCTCTTACAGACCCATTGCATTTACGTCCCTTCTTTCCAAGGTCATGGAAACGCTGATAAATCGTCAGCTCATGAAATATCTCGAAACACGAAAACTTCTTAATGACCGGCAGTACGGTTTTCGTAGCAACAGGTCCACTGGTGATTTGATGGTATGTCTCACCGATAAGTGGAATCAAAGTTTACATCAATCTGGCGAAAGTAAGGTAGTTGCACTTGATATTTCTAAGGCATTTGACAGAGTTTGGCATCAGGCTCTTTTGTCGAAAATGCGTGCATTTGGGACTCTCTACTTCAATGGATTAGAAATTACCTTTCGGAACGTTCAATGGTTTCAAGTCTGATATTCACAAAATAAATGCTGGTGTGCCCCAGGGCTCCGTTCTGTCTCCGACAAACTTATTAATTTTCATCAATGATCTCTTGTCTGCTACTTCTAATCCAATTTACTCCTTTGCTGACGACAGTACTCTCTGCTTTTCATATTCGTTCCCGAAATCACGTCCCTGCCCTTCAGCTGTAGAACAGGAACGGCAGCGTATGTTAAGCTCATTAAATTCCGATATAAACAGCATAACCAATTGGGGAACTACCAACAGAGTGGAATTTAATGCTTCCAAAACACAATGCTGTCTGCTGTCGCTTAAGCGAAATTCAAATATCCAGCCATTATCCATGCATGGCACTTGCATCGTTGAAACTGAAAAACTTTCCATTCTCGGTATGTGTGTCAATGACAACTTACGTTGGAATGATCACATATTCGAAGTCGCCAAAAATGCTGCGAAATGTCTAGGTTTCCTTAAGCGATGTAAGAAATATTTCACCCCCTCTGATCTGGCTTCTATATATAAGGCTTTCATCTGCCCAAAACTGGAGTACAATGCCCACATCTGGTCTGGTGCTCCCAAGACTTCTTTGCGCCTACTAGATAGGATTCAAAACCGTGTGATGAAACTAATAGGTGATGCTTATATTACACAGTCGATTGACACCCTCGACCACCGACGTAATGTCTCCTGTCTCACCTTGGTCTATCGTTATTTTCACCACCAGTGCTCCTCAGAAATTGCTAGTAGCATTCCGCCTCTTCAAACCTCCAACCGTAACACCCGCCTCGCTACGAATGGTCATCAGTACACTCTCAAGCCCACTTTCGGACGCACCCTGAAATATCGTGATACTTTCCTAAGCAGAACAACTCGCTCATGGAATGCCCTGCCGAGCTCTTTATTTGCTAGCCATTATAACCTTCAAACATTTAAAACAAACGTACATCGGTACCTCTCTTTTCTCCCTCCCTAAATTTCCTTCGCCCCCGCTATGTGTAAACATTTTAAGGTTACATAATCCCTTGTGCGCGCGCAAATTATAAAAAAAAAAAAAAATCCGCTGAGGTCATTCCGAAAGTTTTAAGCTTTGGAACACCAACAAACAGATCTCATCACATTCCCGACGCCCATTCAAAGCTCCCAAGGTCTTCGGGAGAAGCTGAAGAGGTTTACCACGAGAGCCCTGCAACCTCTTCTATCAACCCAAGAGGAAAACCTACACCCAAACATCCCATTTCACTCCTTGAGAAGCAAATAAATATGCAGGAGATTTTTTACAAAAATTAAAAGTGCGATGGATGAGCAGAAGAGAGCAGAAATGAGTGTAAGGATACCTAAAATTCTAGTATTTCTGTCTTCTCTGTCTTTCTGTCACAAAAATACGCACAGACTTCACTCCTGTTCCAAATAAATGAGTCATAGTTGTAGCCTGGATTTGTTACGTCCTCACATCTAATCCACTGCTTGTTTGTCACAAATCTGGCCGTCGATTATTATTATTAATAGCAAAAAAACTATTTTTTTTAATCATTTACCAGCATAGTATTAATACTGTGAAATCCTTTTCGATTGTAATATAAATGTTTATTACGTGATGGAGTCTTGATTGCAATATGCGTTCCGTCCACACACATTACCACACCAGGGATTCGACATTTGTCGAAAAAAAAATCTTTTTGCCTCACTCTTTTTTTCTTCACTTATTTTTAAGGAAACCCATTTGGGGCATTGTGCGAACTCCGTCGCAGCGCATCGGTTTTGAGTTTTTTTTTTCGATAATGGCATAATGATTGGTGTTAACCTGGAAATTTCCAGTGTTGTTACTAAGGCTACATATTAATTGTTCTTATTGTATGACCTCATGGTAGTACCACCGGACTTGTCTTGACACCATTATACTCTGTTTTGGAAAGGTAACGTACGGCAGATGAATTTACGCGATTAAATTAAAGGCGGCTTTAAAAGTTAAAATAGGGGATACCTAATACGAGTACTATATATATGAGCTGCATTAACGTATTTAGAGCTGTTGTCTATTGGAAAATTAAGACTAAGCAAGAAGCTAAAACAGAGATGTTGACGGATATACATTAAGGGGATTAACTGCCTCCACATCGGCATCAGTAACATATCAACCAAACACATCAAGTCACAGAATTTAAGGCCAAGTACTTAATCAATACCATCGATCCATTGCTGAATTCATTAGATCTGGCCCTTTATGGCTTCATTTTATTCTTCA
The DNA here is from genome assembly GCA_928272305.1 of Volucella inflata. Classification (NCBI taxonomy): domain Eukaryota; kingdom Metazoa; phylum Arthropoda; class Insecta; order Diptera; family Syrphidae; genus Volucella; species Volucella inflata. Next base: position 142,481,395 of record OV743716.1, on the reverse strand, counting down.
AACGGGTTTGACTCGGTTGTAGCTATAAAATGAAATTCGCGGAAGAGGCTTCAGTCCAACCGGAAAGCGCTTATAAAAAATTGTTTTTAAAAATGTAGAAAACAATTGCATAAGCGTGTTGCATCAAATGAAAAATATTGCATAGGGCGGTGAACCAGAGGCCTACCTGGCTGGCTATTTAACGTACATCGGTCCCTCTGTTTGTTTCCTTCCCAGTTCGCGGGCGCTGTGTTCTAATAATTTAAGGGTGCACGAGTACGCGCTTATCATAAAAAAAGAATAAAAATTCTCATATTGGCCGAGCGAAGCTTCACCGGATTGGAAGTGCTCTAATATCTACTTGGGAGTCTTTTTAAAATTTAATGGAGGTAATTCCTTCTCGGAGAAGACCGCCAAATCCTTTTCCGATACAGTTTCTCTTAAGAGATTAAGAGAGATGCCGCTAGCCTCAAGCATCGAAGACAAGAGGCAACACAGCCAAAAACCATCAGAGATGCCGCTACTGATGCGCTGGGTTTCACTTGATCACCAAAACAAAACCCCTGGCTTGATTAAAAATGCCGGACATGCAGATGCTTACAAAGCGGCTAGTTCAAACTTACAGAAACAACGTAGTTCTCGTTTATAAATATCTTTCGTCCGAAAATTTTGCATACACACCCCCACGTTATTGTCTTTGTTTAAATAATGTGGCGCCGTGAATAATCAATCTGCCATCAGTTGTTTCGCGCGTAAAGTGGTAACCAAAGTTCATCGATATTTTGGCCATTTGCCTCAAAGACTTTAGCAATGTTCTTTTTGGTTTGAGTGGCTTTTGTCGGAAGTTTTTGTATGATAAAATTTTATACAAGTCAATGTTTGTTGTGTTCTGCGAAATTCGCAATGTAAATTTTGTAGAGAGTGGAGTTTTCCGAAATTTTGAGTTTCTAACAATATATCTTTTCGGAAGCGTTGAAAATATTAACGGTAGCCTAAAAGCACTCGGCAATGTCGAAAACACCAGCGTGGGAGTGGTAAAAGAGTTTAAAGCCATCCATACTGTGGTTGATGATTTGCCTCGTTCCGGGTGTCCATCCACAGGATGACGAAAACAGCAAAAAAAGTTAAGAAAATTGTCCTCGCAGATCGTCGTGTGAGCATCAGGGAGATAGCAGTCGAAAGCAGAAATACTTTCTTTGTGCCAAAATATTATCGATGGCATCATTACCATTAAAAAGATATGGGACTAGGAATACGATATTGAAACTTACTACTTACTTTAGGTGGCGCTACAGTCCGGGGTGGACCTGGGCCTCAGTCAACAAGCTTCTCCAGCCAGCTCAATCCCTGGCTAGCTGCCTCCAGTTTCGCACGCTAAGTTGGCCGACGTCCTCTTCCACTTGCGTGCGCCACCTGAGTCTTGGCCTTCCTCTACTGCGCTGTCCCTCGGGGACAGATTCGAAGACTTTTCGGACCGGAGCATTGGTGTCCATGCGCTCTACATGACCCAGCCATCTCAGTCTTTGGATCTTCACTCTTCTGGCTAGGTCCATGTCGCTGTAAAGTCCATACAGTTCTTCGTTGTATCTTCTCCTCCACTCACCGTCAATGCAGACGGGACCGAAGATCGCCCGAAGAATTTTTCTCTCGAAGCAACCAAGTACACCCTCACCCGTTTTTGATAATGTCCATGCCTCTGCGCCATAGAGCAAGACCGGGATTATTAAGGTCTTATAGAGGGTGACTTTTGTTTTTCGAGAGAGGGCTTTGCTACTCAATTGCCTTCTTAACCCAAAGAAACAGCGGTTGGCAAGTGTTATTCTTCGCTTGATCTCAGCGCTGGTGTCGTTGTCTTTATTTATAGCGGAGCCTAGTTAGACAAAGTCCTTAACTACCTCAAAGTTATATCTGTCGAGGGTGACGTTCTGTCCGAGACGTCGGTGTTGGTTGTCCTTTTTGCTTGACAGCATATACTTGGTCTTGCCCTCATTGACCGCTAAACCCATTTTCGCCGATTCCATCTCAATACTCGCGAAAGCGCCACTGACATCACGCTGTTTTCTCCCGATTATGTCAATATCGTCAACGTATGCGAGTAGTTGGACGAGCTTTTGAAAGATAGTGCCTCTTGTGTTTGCTCGTGAGTTTTGCACTATTCTTTCAAGTACGAAGTTGGAAGAATCGCACGACAGCGCATCGCCTTGTCTAAATCCTTTCTGGACATCAGAGGTCTCGGCGAGATCTTTACCGACCTTGATGGAGCAGCGCGCATTCTCCATCGTCATCCTGCACAGACGGACGGACAGCAGGGATGCCAAAACTAGACATTGTTCTATATAGCTCGTCTCTATAGATGCTGTCATACGCGGCCTTAAAATCGATGAATAGGTGGTGGGGATCGATCTGAAGCTCATGGGTCTTCTCCAAGATCTGCCGTAGTGTGAATATCTGGTCGATGGTTGACTTTCCTGGCCTGAAGCCACACTGATATGGACCTATCAGGTTGTTGACGAACGGCTTCAGGCATTCACACAATACGGCAGATCTTATATGCGATGTTAAGGGGACTGATGCCTCTGTAGTTGGCGTAGTTCAGAGGGTCTCCTTTCTTGAGAATTGTACAAACAATGCTGAGGTTCCATTCATCGGGCATACTTTCGTCCGACCATATTTTACAGATGAGTTGGTGTATGCTCCTTACCAAGCCATCGCCTGCCGCTGTGAAGAGCTCGGCAGTCAGGCCATCCGCCCCAGCAGCTTTGTTGGACTTAAGCTTCGATATGGCTATCTTCACTTCATCCAGGTCGGGTGGACGGAATTGTTAGTCATCATCGTCCAGGTTGAAAGGTTGATTCTGCCTGACAGCGGTATTTGGTCCGTCATCGCCGTTATACAGTGTGCAGAAATGATCTTTCCAAATCCTCAGCATCGACTGCGATTCTACTACGATGTTCCCTTGTTCATCTCTACAGTCTTCGGTTCGGGGTTTATGTACGTGGCATGGTTTTTTTACCTTTTGGTAAAACTTCCGAACCTCATTCCTGGAGTAGCATCTCTCAATTTCCTCCATCGCGCGCTTCTCATGCTCTTTCTTCTTCCTCCTGAGAAGCCGGTGCTCGTCTCTCCTCTTCCGCTCATAGAGCTCATGAGCAGCTCTGGTCTTTCTTAGCAGCGCCGCGTTATATGCATCTTGCTTAGCTGCATGTGCTTGCCGGCATTCATCATCGAACCAGGGGTTTCGTTGTGGTGGACGAGTGAAGCCCAGCACATCAGAAGCGGCATCTCTGATGGCGTTTTGGCAGTGTTTCCAATGGTCTTCGATGCTTGATGCTGGTGGCATTGGACCTCTTAAGAGATTAAGAGACATTCGATCGGAAAAGGACTTGGCGATCTCTTGCGATTGTAGCCATCTGACGTCGAATTTTCTCACAGCACTAGTTTGTCTTGGCGTAGTTTGGGATATCCGCAACCGTACCTGGGCTACAACAAAGTAATGGTCCGAGTCGATGTTGGCTCCTCGGAACGTACGGACATCCATAATACTGGAGGAGTGTCTTGCGTCGATCGCAATGTGGTCAATCTGGTTGAGCGTGGATTGATCAGGAGTTCTCCAAGTCCCCTTGTGTATGTCGAGATGTGGGAACCGCGTGCTAGCCACGACAATGTTTCGCCCCGCCACAAACTCGATTAGCCTGAATCCGTTATCGGAGGTGGTGTTGTGCAGGCTATATTTTCCGATTGTTCCACCAAAGATACCCTCTCTTCCTAGCTTTGCATTAAAATCACCGAGGACAATTTTAATGTCATAGCTAGGGTATTGCTCGTAGGTCTTGTTAAGGAGCTCGTAGAAGGCATCCTTGGTGTCGTCATCTTTCTCCTCTGTGGGGGCCTGCGCGCATATGAGGCTAATGTTGTTGCCTCCGACAACAAATCCGCATCCAAATAAGCGCTGCTTTTGCCGTCGATAGATGTCGCAGTTTTTCATCTTCTTTTTGTCCGGCCCATCCCATCGCATTTCTTGGATGGCGGTTATGTCTGCTTTGCAGCAGTCTAGGGTCTCCGCTAGTTGCTCGGCTGCACGTGGTCTATTAAGGGATCTAACATTCCACGTGCATATCCGAAGCTCATTGTCCTTAAATCCTTTGCGTGTGTTTTCAACAGTAGATCCGTCCATATCTGAGGCTTGTTGATGCGTAGTAACTTCTTGTTTTTTTTTAAATGGCCGGGCAGTTACCCCGGCGGCACAACCCCCATCCTGGAGGACCAGTTCCATTTAGAGTGCCCCTAGGACGAGGGGTCGGTTACACCGAAGCCAGTAACCCGTTCCGGGATGTGAGCGCTGCCGTTGGCCCTTATAGGGCTCGTCCGCCACCATCTCTATTCCAAGACCCTGACTAAGTCCTGGAAATCCTTTCCGGCCTGAGCTCCAAATATGTCGGAGTAGCCCGGATAAGGTCTTGTTTTGTTTTTTCCGCAACTAATCCTGGTTAATGGCGCAGGAAACTCGCCATTTGCCCTCTTCACTTCGGAACCTCTAGTGAGATTCGCAGATGGCGGCACGGGGAGGCGTGAAGTAGGACTTATTAGCAGAGCTGCAAGATGTTCGGCTGCAGAGGCTCATTCTCTGTCGGAAGATGCTACCTCTACGAGGCATTATACTAATCGTTGCCATCTTGATATTGAAACTAACCAACAGAATTATGCAGAAAGAACTCGTGGTTTCTTCACCACGACAACGCACCGACTCACACATCTAATCTTTTTCGCAACTATTTGATCAACGTTATACGCAAGCTCTGTATTCACCTGATTTGACTCCCACGACTCAGGTAACCACTTCGCCGAAAGCCTTTTGATATGATTAAGGCAGATTAAGCAGAATGTGTAAAAGGAGCTGAAGGCGGTTCAAACATCTGCCTATGAAAAGTGTTTTAAAGATTGGAGAAAGCGTTTGAATATTTGTGTTGTTTGCAATAGGAAATAAAGGGAATAAAATGAATATCGACGAATAAGTGAACCGTTTTTGTTTTATTTAAGAATTCCGGGTACTTTTTGATATGAAGGTATAGAACTGTTTTTCAAACGCCGGGCAGTACGCTTAATGAGACAACAACACCATGTTAAGGACGCTAATATTTTACTATGTAGAATATAACATATCGCTTACTCGTTTGAGGATTCGAAACTGGGAGGGAACATGACTTTAGCTTCAGGAATGTAACGGTCAAATTTGCCAGCAGAAGCCACATAAATGCTCACGACCTGGCGAGAAGAACGATGACCTTTTCAATGATTGTTTCTACTGTCGGGGCTCCTATGCACCTATGTACGGGAAGATGTTGGAATATAACTTGGATAAAGAACTTTCTCTAGTCATTTATACAAAATCTCTAAGGCTTCTCTATGTATAAAGGAATTCAAAACTTTCTCAAATTCAAAGAAAGCCATTATTGGCATCTTTAACGTAAACACATTCGTTTCCTGTCTATATTTTGTCTTGTAAAATTCTCTTACTCACACTTCCTCATCTAGTACATTTTCTCATAAACGAGTATATTACAACAAAACTGAGCCACCCTGTTTGCGTTTTGAAAAATCAAAAATGACAAAAACAAATAAATGTCAGAAATTCTAATTATTTTTCTCTGCTATTGAAAAACAAAGTTTTGATCGCGTACCTTTGGATTTACTCGTATTTTTATCATCAAATTTCTTGCCCATAAATCTTTGTTAAATAAATTTTGCAAACAAATTCCCTTGGCCAGCGTTCACCTGCGGTTGCTGTTTGTGTTTATTTTCCGTCGTTTCCGTTGTGTAATGAATCAAATGTGTAGGCTAGCCTAAGGTTGCAAAAGTGCATTCAATCAGAAAATAAAGAAATTCTGTGTGTAATGTGCAATTCGATGACTTCCCTTTCCAGAAGATATATATTTAATTCGATCTAAGGAGGAAAAAAGCGAGAATGTTATTCGGAATAACACATGCCTTGAACCGAAGCCTATCGAGACGAATAACGGAATATCGTAGCAGAGTCTCAGTCGATGTTTAGGATTTGGAAAAAGCATTTCTGTAGATTGTATAATGATGATGATGAGCCTTTCAACCCGGACGTTTATCCGACCTGGATTAAGTGAAGGTAGCTAGCTGGTGGACCAAACAAACTGACTGACTATATATATACTCGTATATACATATTTTTTCCTTAAAACCATCCTAATCCTACCTAAATCTATGTAAGCCGACCACTGCAAAAAAATTAGGCTGCCGACTCTGCTGCTTAGCGAAGCTACCTAGTGCTAGAGGAATTCAACGACGTAGATTCCGCCCCTTCGAGAAGCCACCAAAATTGTTGATGCTGCCGAGCAACATTCCTCATATCGCAATTCCCTACCGCCCTACTAAACCGGAGACGCTCCGCACTGCCGTGCGCAACGTCTCTATCGTAGCTAAGTCACCTCTCGGCAGCTGTTCGAGCGATATGGAAGATTAACAGCACCGCTTATCCATCCTGGATCAGACCTTTCATATCGAACTAGAGGAAAGCTTCTGGAGGAATAAAGCCGTCAAAGCGAACTCTCTCATGTTACAAATATTTATGGTAGTAAGCCCCAGAGATCAGTTTATTCGACGTGGTCATTGCTCTTGCAATGTGCCCTCGACTCAACTTAAAAACAAAATCGTCCACTTTTATTAGGTTAGCCCTATTGTACAAGACCTCATTAGGATAGAATTTTATGTACTCAGACTCTGATGTTCTGTATAAGCGAAGACAAGCCCTAAGGCAAGCCCTCTCAAACACCCGAATCTTTTCTAAAAGACTTGCTCTCACGTTGAAACACACAGGACAGCCAAATGTAAGCATAGGTCGAATAAGGGCCAACTAGCAAGGTATCTGACTACATTTCGACAAACCAGTGGCTGCCCGTGTTGTCCCACCAATTGCCAATTGCCAATTCTTTCTGGTATCCGCAGAGGCCCCAGACAAAGGCGTCCTTAACAGAATGGTTTAAATATTGTTTAATTTTATCAAAGTCACGCTGTAATAGAATGTTTATAACCTCAATCTTTGGACCTGATCTGTACGCGATTAAGTCGTCTGCATATGCTATAGCATGGTGAAGTGAATCTATTAGATCACTTGTGTAAATGTTGAAAAGGATTGGTGACCGCACCTTGTTGCAGACCGTTTTTAATGTTGAATGTACCAGTAGAAGTCACATCGCCATATTTCACGATGAACTGTCTATCTGTGAGCATATTGAAAAGAATATACAGCAGTGGCTTACTAATGTCCAGTCTGTTCAATTTGTAGAAGAGTCCCTCTAACCATACGGTATCTAAGGCCTTCTCCAAATCAATCTGGCAGGTACCCGTGCACTGTTTCTTGGCTTTGTTCTATTGGATATCAGAAACCAGCTTAGACGCGGCATGAATGACATCATGCCCCGCCTTGAAACCGAATTGATTATCCGGAACTATACATATTTCTATCCTCAACCCACTTAGTCAGGACTCTATTGATGACTTTTTCGAAAACCTTACTGATATTTGGAAGGAGACTGATCGACCGGAGACTCGCCGGATTGGAGGTGTCTTTATCCCTTTTGGGGATGGGATGTATCACCGCAGTTTTCCAATGTACTGGATAATGTGCATTATTCATTGCATTGTTAAACAGGGTGGTATGAATGTCCACCGCTTCTAGTGGGAGATGTCGAAGTACAATGTTCGGTATTCCATCGGTTCCCACTGATTTCTTATTTCTAATTGTGTCGAAAATCGTTTGGAGCTCTTCCTTCGAGATGAACGGGGGTTTTTCCCATTCCTTGACGATGACATTACTCGTATTTGCCATATTCTCGTCACTGAACTGGGTGAAACCCGAGTTCTCGATTCGCCAGTTCACTATTTCATTTCGAAGGTAGAAATTGTGCACATGGACTCGATTTTCCAAGTCGTGGTTGGGGCCAATAGTGTCATTCGCCTTGTGCACTTTCTGGAAAGTTGCTCCTATGGCCTCTACCTTCTCCTGCGGATCTTCGATCACAAAGAAATTGTCATCATCAATAGCCTCATTTGGATCTATGCCTGCTGCTGATAGTATGCGTTCATTGTCTGTCGTGCGGGCGATTTCAAGACAAGAAAGGTCGCCGAGCTCAGACGTATTCATGAGAGAGAGTTTTCAGATACTTGTAATACTTAAAAATATAACTGTCTAAGAGGGCGCAATTATTTTAAACGGTGGAGCAGATTGTTGGTAACAGGTATTGCTTTATTGGAAAAGGCCGGAGTCCCTTAGGTTGTGGAGAATGTCTTTCTTAGACTTCGATTTATCACCGTCAATTTGTTGCCACTGCCTCACTTTGATAGCTTTGAAAGTATAAGTACTTTTTTGCTTTATCACCTCTGCAAAACTTAGACAATCCACATAGTTCCAGGAGTTTTGTGAAATTTAAATCTTTCCCAAAGTCGTTGCAGATTCAAAACGACTATAAATAACAAACTCTCCCTTAAATCATATATATTCAACGACGTTCCATAATACTTCCGGATTTCAAGGACTTACTGCATCTAACTCTGTAGGTATAATCCCAGCTGCATTTTATGACCAAATTTTATGTTCACGTTGCTGAAATTCATGCTCCATGACCCGCACGCGTGGTAGGGTTTAATTCGGTCAATGTTGTTTACATAGTTTGGATTATTATCTTCTCGCAATTCCATGGCGCCATTTGCTTCCTCTTCCTGTGCTGAGAGACAATTTTTCAACCACAAAAAAAATCAAAAATTGTCCGTCTACACATCTTCCTTAGAACAAAACGCAGAAGTAACGAATACAAATACGAGAATATGTGGCAAGAACAAAATAAAATAAAAAAAGTTTGTGAGTTTTGGTTTTCTTTTATTTTTATTTTTTGATTGTAACATTTTATTGTGGCTATGGCGTCAATGAGAATCGAGAATAGAGATACTATTCTACACTTGTTTATTAGCAGTCCGACAAGGTCGTGAATGGCATAGAAATGGTCAGTTAATTTGTAAGGAATTGTCAGTTACACATCTTTAAAGACTTGATGAAGGGATTTCTCATAAATAAATCATTTGTATCCCCTTTAGACTGATAAGGATGCGACAGAATCCTCAATGTAATCCCCAATCAAATCATCAAATCAATATCAAAAACCTGTACGGCCTGTACGTTGCCGACATATGTGCTTGTGCATATTAGATTTCAAAATCAATCAAAACCCACACATATATGTATGGTACATAAAAAATACCGATGCTTAAATATTTAGTGAGAATCCTTAATGAATGTCTATTGCACTCTGATTGAAATTTAGATGAGTTGCAGCTAGAATTAATTTCCGTTAAGTTGTATCCCCAATGCAGAGAGATTCACAATCAATGTTTGTTATCCTCGTAATACGATGATTGGCCCGCAGCTCTTACATGCAAATGTAAATAAATTTGCGATTGCAAATCATTGATATGGCTGTGCTTTGGATTCAAAAGATTGGATGTTCATTTTCGGATATTAAAGTAGATTTCGAAAGTATTAAATTGGATTTCAATAGTATTACACCTAACTGGAAATATCTATTTACTCGTATTATGGCGAAAGGGAATAGCATTGTGATTTGATTTTATTTGGAAATATGTAGTCGAAACTCTACAAACAAATATTGTCTTCTTATAGATATACGAGTATAAAAATCAATTGCTGTTCGTTAGCCTCACTATAATTCAAAAACGGCTTGGTAGATTTGAATATTTTTTTTGTTTTATTCGCTCTAATGCAGGGATGATTTAAAACACAAAAAAGTGTCAATGAAATATGCGACGAGCAACCTCACGTGCAAACCGCACTGATGACCAGCGAGCCACAGATAATGGTAAAAGTCGTATTGGTACGAGGGCGGGTCAATAAGTCCGTGACTTTTTGAATTTCTGACCTCTTTACTGAAACAGCAACACTGCTCCTGTCAACAGGCATCTGTCAGTTGACTCCTGTCAAAATTTAAACTTGCTGCGTCAGTTAGTTTGTGTTTGACAGCTATTTTTATCAGACTACTCACTAATTTGAGGAGAAAATGGAAAAAAGTGAATTTCGTGTGCTTATTAAGCATTATTTCTTGCGAAAAAAAACCATTACCGAGACCAAGGCTAAGCTTTATAAATACTATGGGGACTCTGCACCATCGATTTCAATGGTAAAAAAGTGGTTTACTGAATTTCGTTGTGGCCGTACAAGCACTGAAGATGCCGAACGTCCTGGACGCCCAGTTGAGGTCTCTACACCCGAAACAATCGAAAAAATTCACGATATGGTGTTGGCCGACCGAAGATTGAAAGTGCGAGAGATTGTGGAAGCCGTAGGGATCTCGCATGGCTCAGTGGTTTCAATTTTGAATGATCACTTGGGCATGAGAAAGCTTTCCGCAAGATGGGTGCCGCGTTTGCTCACAGTCGACCACAAACACATGTGCAGTTGCCATGGCAAAAATCCATGAATTGGGCTATGAATTGCTCCCTCATCCACCCTATTCTCCAGATTTGGCTCCGAGCGACTACTTCTTGTTCCCAAACCTGAAGAAATGGCTTGGTGGAAAAAGATTTGACTCCAATGATGAAGTCATCTCGCAAACAAAGGCCTATTTTGAGGACCTCGACAAATCATTTTTTTTGGAAGGGATAAAAAAATTGGAGAAACGTTGGACAAAGTGTATAGAGCTCAAGGGAGACTACGTCTAAAAATAAAATTATTTTTTTATCAAAAAATCTGTGTTTTAATCCAAAAGTCACGGACTTATTGACCCGCCCTCGTAGATTACAAAGATGAAAAGTGGGCAAATAGGGCACATTTAAATTGCTTAGCTCTTATTTCTTGTTTAATGGTGGTAGGCAGTGAATTCCATAGTCTGGAAACATGAACAAGGAAGAGGCGAGACGAGTTAAGATATTTATAAGAGGGCGAGATAATATTGAAAGTTCTAGGTGACTGACATTTATTTTTCAAATAAATACGGTGGTGATTGTTTATGTATTAATTTATGTAAAAACACACAGCATCTTAATGTCCAAAAATCAGAAAATGAACACCCAAGGACATACTTATGGTAAAGGGTTATATGATCGTATCTTCTTATTTCAAAGGCATATCGAACCATATCGTTAAAAGCAACAAGTAATTTGTGCTGGCAGAGAGAATCTAGTTTACAGTAGATACTCGTAACTATAGCATAATCAAAAATCGGCAAAAGAATGGTCTTTATCAACCTCAGTTTGGTGCTAATAGGTGTAAGACTAGAAAACAGCCAGAGCTTTCGCAATCCTGCATATACACGCGCTATAATTAAGTTTACATGATCAGTGGCAGAAAGAGACCGATTTACTTTATATCCAAGACTCACCACGGTGTCAGAGAAGATTAGCCTTGTGGAGTTGAGAAAAATAGGCGGTAACTCTTCGACATTGTACATTTTTTTGAAATTAAAATTATCTGACTCTTTTTTGGATTTAGAATCAGACCATTGTCTTGAGACCATTTTGCAATGGAAGACAAGTTCGAATCAAATCTATCCACAAGATCTTCCACCAGGCCAAGTGGTCGAGAAAGGTATATCTGGACGTCATCGGCATACATGTGTACATATGTATTTCGACACACTTGCGGTAAATCATTAATGAAAAGACAAAAAAGAATTGGGCCAAGAACTGAACCTTGGGGAACTCCAGAAACTATATTTTTTGGTTGAGAGCATTTTGAGTTAGCAATAACTCTTTGAACACGATTTGTGAGGTAATTCCTAATCAAGCACACCGAGGAATCACTCATACCAAAATAAAGTTTCAGTTTAGTGCAAAGAACCTCATGACTGATCGTGTCAAAGGCCTTTGAGAAATCAAGTAAGCAGAGCATTGAAAGATATTCCCTGTCATTTGATCATAGCTGTAGAACAGCTATGGCCAGATCGGAAACCTGACTGCACTGGCGATAATAGATTGAAACGATTGAGGTGGTTGGAAATCTGTTTCGCAAGAATTTTTTCGAAGATTTTGGACAAACAAGGTAAAATACTTATTGGACGGAAATCTGTTACTAAGCAGGGGTTGTTCTTTTTGGGCACAGGGATGACTTTTGCTTTTTTCCAACAATCCGGGAAGGTTGAAGAGGTAATACAGAAATTATATAAATGAGTTAATGAGCTTATTAAATGGGGACGTATTATTTTGATAAACCGTAAGTCTACTCCGTCCCCACCAATCGCGTTAGATTTGAGAGCACGAACCTGTAAGATCACATCCAATTCAGATATTACTTCAAATTCCAACAACGGTGATCCACCAAAGAAAAGTTGATTTTCCGGTGAAAACGAACGAAGAATTACAACTAGGGTTAGGGGAAAAGGCATCAATTAACTCATCTCCATCTGGCATTTTAGTTTGTAAATGACTCTTTCCAATCACAATAGAACGTAAATTTGCCAAAAGTTTCTTTGACGGTTGGTCAATGCTGAGCTTTGACAAAAAATATGTTTTTTTTGCTCTTCTGGTGACAAATGAAGAGTAATTTCTTTCTCTGCAAAACATTTCCCAATTGTGCCTAGTAGAAAGTTTTTTGAATTTAGCATACTCATATAATTTTCGACGAGTTTTTATAGCATTATGCACCTCAGTGGTAAACCATGGGCATTTTCTATTGCGCACTGTAACGGTCTTAACAGGAACATGTATATTAAAAAGATCTTAAATAAGGGTCTGAACGATTTCTACTTTATCATTAATGTCCGATAGAAAGTAACACGAATGCCACTTTAGAAGGCTCGCATGATGGTGAAGGATGCTATGATTTATTGCTGCGAAATCACGAAATTGAAAGGTGATCAGCAGAGGATTTGATGAGAAATCAATGTCATATGTACAAAACAGAAGATCATGGTCTGAAACTCCTTCCAGTGACAATTGGTCTTGAAGTAGCACGTTTGTATGGTCTGAGACGACCACCAAGTCAAGAAGACTTGGAGGGGTGTCACACGATGCAATAGCATCCAGGAGTGAACGAGATCTACTATCATTCTTCAGCAAATCCGCATTAAAATCACCGCATAGTACGAGTATAATATGCTCGTATGATGCAGAATATAGTTGTAAGGTAGAAAACAACGAATCAAACGAGCAATTACGGTTGGGGCTATAGACTAAACCAATAATACATTTCACATTTCCATTGGAAATTTCGACAAGAATGTATTCAGTGTCATTTCCCAATGACTTTTCCAACATTTTACAATTCAAACCTGTTTTATGGTAAATTGCTATCCCCCCACCAACAGTTTCAGTAACTCTGTTATGCGGAACTAAGAAGTACCCAGGAATGCCATAAATACGGTTGTAACCATTTTCATCATTAATACTTTTGAACCATGTTTCGCTTACACAAATAACATCAACCCCCGAATCATTAAAAATATGCCGAACGTAGTCAAGTTTTGATAGGCTAAGACTACGAGCATTGAAGTGGCAGACTTTAAATCGTTCATAGAAATAAAGTAAAATAAATTAAGAATTCACAATTTAGAAAAATTTAGAAATTCAAAGTCTAACACATTAATATAGCTCCATTCAAAGATTTAAATTCAAATTAAAAACAAAACTATTTAGGAAAATTCGTTGTTGACGAAATTCTCATCTCGGTGTACACACGGGTACACAAAGCCATTGCGCGTTTTGGCAGAGAACAGCAAGCCCTCGCGACGAAGTTGGAGAGCATGGCGAAGCAAGGAGCTATTCTCTTTTGTTAAGCTCTCATTAATGTAAATACGGGTGGTGGTGAGCGCAGAGGTTGTGCTGTTGTCAGAAGCAGACAATTCATTATCCAGCTGAGCGAGCGTAAGGCCCCTGTTTGCACGAAAAGCAGCGAGCAGCGAACTTTGCTCTGTCTGAGACGAGAGTCTGATGAGCAGCGGGCTGTGACCATTGTTTGGTGTATTTCTCAATCGAAAAGGATCGAAGTGAGAGGTGATCTTGTGGTGCAGTTTTTCAGCGATGTTTTTTACCAGTTTGATGGGGTTTTCTCCCAGTCTTTGTGGAATGCCACGTACAATAACATCGCTGAGACGCTCTTTTCGTTGTAGATCAGCCACCTCTTCTCTTAATTTTTCGTTATCTTTTCGAAGTTCCAGGATGCTAGTCTCAAATTGTTGGACTCTTTGGTTAAGATTAGCAATGGCTTCACACATTTTATTGTTAATATTGTTATCCGCAATCAACGATTTGAATTTTTCCATCAGACTAGACTCCAGATCACGAAGTTGAACAGACAGGGATGTTTTTTTATCTGAGAACTTCGTAGGTGGTAGATTAGATTTGGTCGTGTTATTACCTGATTGGAGTTTGTCTGGAGTAACTGCATTCATTAAGGTGGACTTCTCTTTTAGTGCTTGCTGGCGAGTTGTTGACATTTTGAACAACAAAGAAACCGAGAGTCACTGACCACAGATAAATTAGTCTTCAAAAATGTTTTGAATTGATGCAATTAAAGGAGTCAAAGTAATGCGAGTTATCTATCACTTGTATTACACAGACTGTTAGTGACAATTTGTTTTAAATCGGATAAATAGTTGTCGTTAGGACGGAGCGATTAAAAACACGTCTATTCACTTAACATTTCTTTTGCCACAGTTGGTTCCGCCACCAGATCCACTGCGGTCATTGGTTTCTTGGACGATTCTACCCATTTTTTGGCTTACATTCAAAAATACATCAATCGTTTTCAAATGACGTCGTTTGGCGCAATATGCGTTGCAGGAATATTTCATGGCCACTTCCAAGGTATTAACAACATAATGGTCTTTGGTAACATTAACAATTGTATCAAAAAAAATTTTACAATTCATACACAATTGCAGATCCAAGGAGAAATATATCACTTACTAGGAGCTCTGTTACCCCTACCGGATGCGAACTATCAATTTTTACAAATTCATTTCATGGACAATGCGGTTGCGGAAGTTGATTAGCGTTGTGCTCACAATCCACATCCACATATTTCTCTTTGAATCCGCACAATTTAAGTGTCAAGTATAAGGACGACATGTCTAAGAATATTTTGCATCGTGTGCGCTGCCAAACCTTAAGTCCAACACTACAAATGACTGCACGATAGAAAACATGTGTTTATTGATGGCAAATAAGGTATTGTCGTGTTTGGTTATGATATCACCCAATCCTCGAGTTACAAAGAGAACAATAATACGGTACCGACACATTAGCCGAAGATGTTCGTACGAGTGTTCCACAATTGAATCAAAAACAAAAGATTGCGTACGACTATTTGATAGAAGCCTTGAACAATGGAACTGGTGGAATTTATTTCCTCGATGCTCCTGGAGGGACTGGCATTACTTTTGGCTAGGATTCGATCGCAGAATGAAGTTGGCCTAGCATTGGCTTCATCAGGAATAGCAGCAAATTTATTAGAAGGCGGATGAACTGCACATTCTGCAATGAAATTGCCACTGAACATGCAAATCAATGAGACACCAGCTTGCAACATCGCTAAAAATAGCGCAATGGCGAGGATTCTACAAGTATACATTTCGGACGAATGCATCATGGACCACAAGAGATCACTGGAGGCGCTGGACATAACATTGAAACATTCGTTCGTAGGCCGCCGTGGTAAACGGACGTGTTTCTGTTTTCTCTTGTGCGCAATAAGAGTACGATTTATATACTTAGTATCAGTAAAGCCGAATTGGCCTAGTGGTAGTAGCACCTGATTACCAAAAGCAGTGTTGCGGGTTCAATCCCAGCAGGCAGATAGGGACTTTAAAAAAAAAAAAAAAAACTCTTTATCGTGTTTTTAACATTAACAAAAATATAAGCAACGGGACGTTCATCAGGCGATGGATGATAAAGAGCAGTCCGCTCTCCCCATAGCGGGACAAGCTACAAGCAGACAAAGAAGCAAAAACAATTATGGAGATGACAGTAAAACGGAGAAGGAAAAATAAACTAACTCCAAATGTAGTCAAGCGCCTGTCTCTATCAGCTCCAACTGAAAAGCTGCAAGGTGGAGCAAGGGAGGGAGCTTCTACGTCAGCAGCAGCAGTCAGAACACATTGTGACGAAGTAGATTGCGACGAATACCCATATGTCTCCGACGGTGGGAAGGGCGTTATACGGGAGATACGAATAGCTTTGTTTATCTCGCAGCCTCAGAGTCTGAAGACGAAGAAGAGGAAGTTGAAGCTCTTAAAAGCAGCATAGTTGAGCTACAGAAAAGAGTGCTGGCGATTAAGGCTAAGCAAAGTGCGAGAAGAGAAAAGGAGAGGCAAGATCTCCAGTTCGGCCTACTCCAACAACAAGCACAGCAGCCACAAGAGAACCAACAACAACAGTTGAAGCAAACTCAGCAACAACAGTCTAAACAAAAACAACAAAAGCAGCAACAATCAGAAATGCAACAGCAGCAAAAAAAGCAACAACAACAAGTACAACCACAAAACCAGCAGCAGAAAAAACAACAACAAACACAACAACAGCAGCAGAAAAATCAACAAAAACAGCTACAGCAAAAATCAAGCAAAATAAGAGTGCCACCAATCAACACTTCTAAAATGGAGGTAAGAGATACCATTGATCTATGTAAGTCAGCCATAGGCAATAATTTTTTTTTAAGCGTTTAAGTATAGACAGACATGCGATTCACTGTAATACAGTGGAACGCTATAACAAAATAAAAGCTTTACTAAAGGATACGACGACGGAGTTTTGTCCTTCACCCTTAAAGGTGATAAGCTGCAAACGATGCTGCTGTGGGGTCTAGAACCGTCGGCTGATTCGGAGGAGCTCCTCGCACTGTTGAAAGAAAAAGAGTGCGACGAGCTCAAATTCGTAGGGGTTAAGCCATTCGTCACGGCTAGAGCCAAAAGGGAGAAACGGAAACTACCGCTCTTCCTTGTTCAGCTTACTCCCAATAGTAAACTTGATAGTTTAAGGAGCATTAAATTCCTAAACTATCAGTCTATAAAATGGGAAAAAGTAAAAAGGAGCGATAGCATTTTGCAATGCGTTCGCTGTCAAAGGTTCGGGCACGCCGCGTCGAACTGCGAGATGCAGCCTCGATGTGTGAAGTGTGGAAAGGACCACAAATCAGAGGAATGCTCTCTGGGTAGAGATGGTACGACAGAAAGAAATCAGCTCTCGTGTGCTTTATGCAAGAACGCGGGACACACCGCAAACTATCGGGGTTGTCCTAAGTTTCAATACATAAAGACAATAAATTTAGCCCGCCAGCAAAAAGTGGAGGTTAAACGTCCACCCGTACATATTAAAACACCAGCCATCACTCATCAAATTACCTAAGCCCAAATGGCGGCAGGTAGTACGGCACAACAAGCGAATGTTGTTTCTCAGGCCCCTGCGCCTAGAGCACCTGAATCAACTTCTGATATGCTAGCTATCTTGTTCTCTATTCAGGGGCAGATCGCTCAGCTTCAACGTCAGATAACGGAACAGACCACGCGTGTAGACCAAATCTACGCGTTGCTGCCGGCCACCGGCCACCGGCCACCTCCAGTCGTAATGTGTACGAACATGGCGGAGCGAACCCTAAAGGTCCTTGCTTTGAATGTAAATTCTTTGATAAGGATCGAACGAAGAGCCGCACTGCTTAAGTTGCTCAAAGACCAAGTCCCTGATGTGCTTTTGGTTAGCGAAACTAAGCTAACCAAAACACACAAAATGAAGCACAAAAGATATAAAATATTAAGAAGAAACCGACCTAACTCTACGCAAGGAGGTGGTGTTGCAATCTTCATTAGAAAAAGTTTGCGATTTAAAAGAGTGTACAGCCGTGTAGTGTGTAGGTTCCAGGTGCTTGAGGCATGCATTGTGTACATTCCGCTCCGTAGTGGAAAACGGTTGTACATGGTCTCCGTCTATGCACCTCAAGCTACTCAATCCAGTTTATTTATCTCAGAACTTGAGCCACTTTTTCGATTCCTCAGGCTGGAATCCGATTCCTCAGGCTGCAAACTGGGGGCTAATAGTACAGTCTCTGAGGTCAATGATGGTGCCATGGTTTTTAATAAAAATTATGCTTAGTTACTTCGACAATCGGTTCCTACTCTACGATACCGACAATGGAGTAAGGCAGTACCACATAACTGGTGGAGTTCCACAAGGATCGGTACTAGGACCTCTCTTATGGAACATAATGTACGACAGGGTTCTAAGACTTGGAATTCCGATTGAGGCTAATATCATAGGCTTTGCAGATGATATTGCAATCGTTGTGACGGCGAAACACAGGGAGGAGATAGAAGACATTGGCAATGAATGTACTCGGCAGAACATACTCGTATTCCGGAAGCAGTTCTGGTAACCAGTCGCAAGGAAAGAGAAACAATCACCATCAGGGTGGGCGATCACGATATAACATCAATACCGGCTATCAGATACCTAGGTATAATGATCCATGCTAGACTCACAAGGAACACCTTGAAAGAACGTGCGACAAGGCTGCAAAGGTGAGCGCTACCTTATCCAGAATAATGACAAACAAAGAAGGACCCAGACAACAAATGAGACTAATTCTGTCAAGGGTGGTGCAGGCAATCACAATGTATAGGTATGCGGCACCAATATGGGCGAAAGCATTGAAAATTAAGTCATACGCAAGAAAGACTAGTTCTGTCAACAGACTATGTACTCTGAGAGTTTGCTATGCATATCGGACAGTGTCAGATGATGCTTTATGTGTCATTGCGGGAATACCACCAGCAGATACATTGGCTACTGAGCTACAAAGGACCTACGATGCCAAAATTCGGAACCCGGAGTTTCAGTGAAAGATATCAAGCTGGGAGAACAGCAGCGCAGCACAAGTGCGTGACAAGAGAGATGAAACCAGTCTACAAAGGGGGGATGGATCTACCAACTTATACCCGATATTCGTAAATGGGTAGAACGCTAAAAATGCTAAAACTGCGGAGCGGCTAGGGAAGTTGCACAGCGCATGTATTTTACCAGTTCCCACACTTCAGAACAGAGCGCAGAGAACTAGAGGAGAAAAATGGAGAGAAACCAACTCAAGTATAATATGGGATGCGGTAAAACAGGCTGCGGGAAAAATAATGCAGGAACTTCGACGGTTGGAAAGAGTCAGAGAGAGCATTCATGAAAATCAAACCCAGATGGCATCTCTAATACAACAAAGAACAGTCAATACTGTACAGAATGTCGAATCAGCAAACGGAGAAAGAAGGGCATACCAGCCCCGTGAAGTAGAACTTAACGGCAGTTCCGTGGGGAGAGTGGTAGAAGAGTGCGGGGTGTGGGTTAGAACGTAGGCGCATCCCCGATATCGAGTACTTGGGGTTTGCGAATCGTGCATGCTGATAGCCCGGGCTATTAGCTTCTTTCGAAGATTATCACATCCTTGGACGCAACCAAAAAAGAAGAAGCTCCGTTGAACTTAAGCAAAGAAACGGCTATCTTCACTATATCCAGGTCAGGTGGACGGAATTGTTGGTCTATAACGTCCAAGTTGAAACGTTCATTATACCTGACGATGGTGTTTGGTTCATCATCGAAGTTACATAGTCTAGTCTCAGCTTCTACTGCGTCTCTATTA
Organism: Volucella inflata; assembly: GCA_928272305.1. NCBI lineage: Eukaryota > Metazoa > Arthropoda > Insecta > Diptera > Syrphidae > Volucella > Volucella inflata. Next base: position 142,461,771 of record OV743716.1, on the reverse strand, counting down.
GGATGTTTTCGTCTCTACAGGCGGTTCGGAGTTTGTATCAGTGTCACGTTTTCTTTTCCTTTTAAAAGAACTTCCGAGTTCCATGCCTGCAGCAAGATCTATTCCGCGACTGCTCCTTCTTATGCTAATATTTTGTCCTGCTGAGAAGTGTTTATGTTTTCCTGCTTTTTGTGAGCAGCTCTAGTCCTTGTATGCAGCGCCTTGCTTAGCTTGATGTGCTTGCCGGCACTTATCGTCAAACCAAGGGTTTCGTTGTACTGGTTTTCAATACTAGATGATGGCGGCAATGGACCTCCTGAAAGATTAAGAGAGACCCGATTTGACAAAGATCTTTGGATCTCTTGCGGTTAATAGATCAGGAATACTTAAAGTGCTCTTGTGAATATCAAGAGATGTTAGAACAGCGCGCAAACCACGAATATATTCTGCGCCCCCTTTCCGAGGACCATTTTAATGTCCTAGCTTAGTTCTGGAGATCGTAGAAGGTATCTTTGGTCTTGTCATCCTTCGATGTGGGGGCGTACGCGCATACGAAATTAAGCAGCTTACATGCCATAAACTCATGACTTTTTTCCTAAGTCTGCCTCCAACAACAAACCCGCATCCAACTAGGCTCTGCTTTGTCCATCGATAATAATCGCCGTAGTACAATAGATGTCGCAGTTTTTCGTCCTCTTTTTGATCGAACTGGCGATGGTGATGGCGTAATAGTTAGCTCATTGGACTATCACGCAGAGAGTCTGGGTTCGATTCCAGGCTGGGTCACCAACAGTTTTTCAAATCGCCATCACCCTTTCGGCGGGCAAACTCCCGAAAGTAAAATTGCCTACGAAAGAGCTGCTAAGGAGTGCCGTTCGGACTCGGCGATAAACCGTAAGCCCCGCTCAGATGTGAAAAAATGACAAATGAGCAACACAAATGAGTGTCAAGAAGCTAGGCTGTGACCCATACCGGACTGCCACACAGTGTTTTTTTTTTCTGATCGAACTATCCCATCACATTTCTTGGATTGCGGTAATGTTTGCTTTGCAGCAGTCTACAGACTCCTCTTGTTTTTCGGCTGCACGTGGTCTATTAAGGAACCTGTCGTTTGTCAAGTCGGACTGGGATGGTTGTTACCAGTACTCCGTACATCCTAACTCAATTTACCCTTTTGTTTTGTGCCAAATTAAATTAAAGAGGAGAAAAAGCAAGAATAGAAAAGAAGAACTGATGTTACTTACACTAAACGGACGGATTCAGAAGACAGAAAGATAATACGATTAGATAAAAAGAGGAAGTGAAAAGGAAAGGTCATATCTGAGTGCTATCGTCACTGTGCGAGACCAGGACTTACTAGCGTATATCTAACTAAACCTATGCTATCCAAATCGATACCTTCTCGAACTTGACTTGAAATAGCGAAGTAAAACTAAAAACTCTAAACCGAGAAACATGTTCCAGTATAACACAATATTGACAGCTCACTATGACTCGAAATAAGTCGGATGTTGTTGGCTAGGGATGGCCAACTGACCTAGTCTGGGAGATCCTTACCGGTCTAAGCATCAAATACATATGTCATAGTATCCTGGAAAGGGTCTCATTGCGGGATTTTACTTCATCTGAGGAATTTATCCGCTGTCCCGTTTTTGGCGGTGGTAGTTTTGTCTGCCGATCAGCGCTCATTCTTATAAGTTTGGAAATTTGAGTCCAGATGGAGATCTACCAATACCCGATGGTTAAAACTTGGAGGTAAATTAAGCACGATTGATTTTTAGAAACAGTTGCGACAGTGGGTATTTTCAGGTTGACCCCTTCGTGCGCGCACCCTTTTTCTACAGGAGACAACAACGTCCTCTTGTGTATATTGAGGTGAGGAGAACGTGTGTTTTCTAAAGTTATATTTTATCAAGCTCCCATATCAATAGGCCTAAGTCCTTTGCTAGATGTGGTGTCATGTGGTCTATGCTTTTCAACTGTCCCACTCAAGATGTTCACCTTTCCTACTTCAGACATTGTAGAAACATTCATTTATTTCATCATCCTTTTCTTCAGTAGGGGGATGGGCGCAAAGTAGGCTTATATTAGCGAGTTTGGCTTAGGTTATAAAGCTATTTCTCACGTGTCGGAAGCTCAAAACTTTTTGCCTTAGTATGTATATAATATTGCAAATCCGAATCCGAATAAGCGACGTTTCATTTGTCACATTGATAAGCTCTCCCTTATAGAGTTGTGTCGTTTATACTACATTGGCCTTGACACCATTGCGATTTCAGCCTGCATGAGTAGGACGAGTTTACTTTTTGCAGTAACAAGTGACCACCATGGGTAGAAAAAGCTAGAACTTTGCTACAAACTTGGCCCAATCAAAGTTATATGTGTGTCATCAGTTTTCCTACGACTCCATGGAGCCCATTATAAAGATAGCTCTAATTGCAACCAGATGGCACAAACAAACGCGACTGCGGAGAAACCATGAATACCTTACTTCTAGCGTCTTTCAACATTGACATGTCTTACGGACAGTCAATAAAGGCTTCACACCCAAGAAACCTTAGGGGAATCAACAAGTACAGGCGGTACTTTCCCACTATTGCTGCAAAAAGGTCTAGACTTTCTTGTCCCTACCCTAAAAGCCTTATTCAGGTTCAGCTTCAACTGAGGCTACGTACTTCATACTTGGAGGGAGGTAAACGTAGTATTTATTAGAGAGAGCTTAGAAAATAGCTTGTATCTGCACGCTTGCCATTACGTGTATTCGAAAGGCAAATGACAGCAGAAACTTTCTGCGCGTTTCTGGACATAGTGAGATAGTGAGAAAGATTAATCAACCGATCATTAACCGGATCAAAGCGATGCTAGAGAGCCGGATAATGACTACCTCATCAGGACCGATTTCGGCATATGTATTACCCGAAGGGGCTATCCATAGGCAGGCGTACTCTCGCTTTTCCTGTAGTCTTTGGCCTACTCAACGAATAAAGCAACATAGGCTAAAATACAATTGGTTATGCCGATGACCTAATCATTATCATGAGGGGCAGAGAAGCAAACGAAGTCACTGCACGTGTCAAGATGCCCTTAAGATAGTTCTAGACTGGTCCACAGACATGAATCTCGCTATTAATCCAAAAAAGGCTATCATTGTCCTCTTCACCAGAAGAAGAAACTTAAACTAAGGCTTAGTTTCACTTAATGACACAATCGTAAAGTACTCTACCGAGGTTAAATATCTGGGACTAATCCTTGATAAAAGGTTAAATTGGAATTCGTACTTAAACAACAAAGTAACTCAACCAACTAACGCCCTATGAGCCTGCTGTCGTATGTATGGGAGTACATGGGAATCCCTTCAAAGATCACTCACTGAATCTAGACTTTGATGGTTAGGCCCATCATGACATATGCTTCTGTAGGATTGTGGACTAAAACCACGCAAAAGACAGGCATTTCAAAGCTCAAAGGAGTACAGCTTCTTGGATGTCTGGGCATTCCCGCAGCCTTTCGGACCTGCCCCACACCTGCTAGAGAATCAATAATAGAACTAATGCCATTACGCTTATATAGAAAAAAAGTGACATTACGCAGCTCAACAAGTATGGTACAAACCAAAGAATAAGATCTTTGCGATCACCCGGACCTTAAGACTCTGCTCTTGGAAATACCACTACTTGGTATTATGCTTCGACAAAGGATTCTCCACGGAGGTTTCCATCAAAGAATGATGGGTCAGCGGTAACCCACCAAACAGCCAATACGGCATAAAATGCTGTGTTGAGTGTTCTAAAATGGAGTCTGGTATACACGGATCGAATGCAAGCGTATCAATTGCAATGGAAAAGAGTTCTGGTTTATTTCAGACTGAATTGCATCCCCTGCGCATGACGGCATTGATGGTATTGAAAAGGTTGACGAACTGGCCGGAAAATAGTTCAAAAACTTCCTTAAACTGACCTAAATCCTTTACTGCACCCGCAAAACAGCAGTAAATCTAGCCATTCATATCTGGGAGCACACAAAATGCATCTCGTATTGGGAGTTGACTCTAGGTCTAAGACAGGCCAAACAAGAAGCTATCGTGCCGAAATTTGTATAATTAATATCGCGGAGGAGCCACAGTATCCTCCAATAGACTTAAACGTACTTAGAATCTCTTTAGTTCGCTTTCTTTCAATTATTATAGAATCGTAAAGTCTAACGACCAAACCAGACATACAAGATCTTTTGCCTTGATTTCAAGTATTGCTCCTTACAACAAAGAAAGTGCATTTGTCGTTGTCGTTATCACTACACAAATGCAATCCATCATTTCTATGACAGCAAATAACCTTTCCCAGGGCAGAACAACGACATTACTTGCTAAAGTCCACTATTCACAATCGAAGGGAGCCTTAAGACCATAGGTACTGCAACGAGACAAAGTGTCATACAACTTACCAGCTTATCTGTATGTACTCGTATACTCCACCCTTTCTAAGTGTGGCAATAATGGTCCATAATAACCGTACCATAGTTTATTGTCACCCAAAGACAAGGTAGCTCTTCCCTGCTTTAGCTACTTAGACCAGAATCAGAAACAGAAGACCAGGATAAAAACAGCTACTCTTTGTATAGATGCTAGCTGCTGACATCGTGAGCAATGTAATGAGCCCAACGGCCACATAAAAGAAACCATAAAAGCAGAAAACTTCACGACATTAAGATTACCACCTTTAAATTTAAAAGGATCAAAATTGTCTGCATAAAAGTTAACTACTTTCATTCCACCACTCTTAGCGCGTACTGAAAGTACTTTCCTTTCCTTAGTCGTAGTTGTAGTTGTAGTAGTTGTCTGTAGAAGCACCTACCAGGATTCATCTCAGTCCTTGGCCCCAATAACTGTCCCCGTCATTGCTTGGCGCTTTCGCATTTAATAAAGTTTATTTATCTGGAAAATTTTAGATTATTTTTATAAAGGAGGCATAAATAACGTCCACTTGACACTTTTAAACTCCGTCCACGAAAAGGGATGGCAGCAAGCGACTTACAACGAATCCTTGTACTGTGTAGGTCCTAGGTTCTTCATAAACTCTCTCAGTGTTTTTTTTTGTAAGTCCTGTTCAAAGTTTCCTCTGATATATATTTTTTTTATATTGTATATGTACTTCTACAAGTATCTATAGAATTTCCTTTGCTTTTGTCTTTTACGTGCAACTGTGCGACAGTCCAGCGCATGGCTCTGGCCTTTATTAACTTTGAAGGAAAAGTTCACTTGTATACCAGGGGATGTACTGCATACGTAAAGTGGGAAAGAAAAAATTGAACACGAAATGCAAGGACAACGAGTTGGACCAAGTCGAACAAAAAGGAAAGAAACGATATAATGTATCTTCGCTTATCGGAGCCAAATTAAAACAACAAGAAGCACGCATGTAACTGTATCTGAGTGTAGCAGCAGACTAAAAAAATACGAGTAGGTCCGTATGGTTGGTCCATGGGAATTGTTTGGCCCAGAAGAAGAACGCCAAGGACTTTCAGCAGTGAATTCAATGCATATTATCGAAACTCCAAGTGTTTTAAATGGCTTCGCCTCACTCACTTAAATTAGCATTTACAGTGGAGGGGAAAAGGATATTCCGATAAGAAAGAATTTATTTTCAAGAGAAAATATTGAAATTATGGAACAGACTGAGGTCTACCAGGTATGTTAATATAAAATCAACATTTGCTCATAGATGGCCCTAGATGTCAATGTATTTACCATCAACCTGCATCATTGGCTTCATATCCCCGGTGAGACCTGACACAGATTTTCAACAAGTTTCATACAACAACATACTTTGCACTCGTAATAGCGTTGAACTTATCGAAGTTTGTGCCTCTAAAATACGATTTAAGGACAGCATTGATTTTCTGTTACAATTTGAATAAAACTGCTGCACAAACACATCGAATCCCTATTACAGATTACGATAAGCAGCTCTTCGTAAATCATGGTGCTTGAGTGTACGAGTATTTTTAAAATTCGATAGTGGCGATTTCGATGTAAAAAACCAAGAAGATGGAAGACCACCGAAAAATATTGAAGACAGCGAATTGCAAGCATTTTTGGTTGAGAATGACACTGAAACCTTGCGAAACCATTAATACTGAAGCTCTGCATAAACAATGACCGCAATATCAAAACAAGGCAAATGATTTTGCCACATGATAATGCACCATCACACCTACAGCAAAATGGGTCAAGGAAGCGATTAAGGTGTTGAGTTGGGAAATACCTTCACATGCGACCTACTCTCCAAACTTGGCTCCATCCGATTACTATTTATTTTCATCGATGGGACACGCACTTGCTGAGCAGCGCTTCACTTCTTACGAAAATGTACGAAAACGACTCGATGACTGGTTTGCCTAAAAAGCGCCAATTTTTTTTGGCGTGGCATTCACAAATTGTCAGACAGTGAAGCTAGCAATGGGCAATACTTCGAATAAAATTTTTTTTTGTCGTTTTCGTACAATAAACGTGTATTTTCTATACAACAGTTTCGGTTCCATATTAACATAGTCTCTCGCATACACTGCGAGGGGGAAACTTCGATGTCATCCCAGTTCAGAACGATAAAAGGTTTTGACACGGTTAACTATAGTCCCGGTGGTGACGCCAATAAAATGTACTTTACTAGACTGTCTTAACCCATTTAACAACTGTTCCATGTCACATCTTATTTTAAGAAAAAGAATACAGTCTTTTGGAGGAGAGTCCAATTGATGCTGTCCGAGTACAATTGCAACAGGAAACGATCTTCACAAAACCGCATAGCACTATGGTCCTTAAGGAGACATGAGAATATTATCGATACATCTACACAAGCTTCGATTTTGTTTAAGAAGCTAGTAAATGCTATTGTATTATGTAAAGTCCGGGGTGGAAATGGGCCTCAGTCAACAAGCTTCTCCAGCCAGCTCCAACCAGCTGGCTAGCTGCCTCCAGTTTCGCACGCTAAGTTGGCTGAGGTCCTCTTCCACTTACGTGCGCCACCTGAGTCTAGGCCTTCTTCTACTGCGCTGTCCCTCGGGAGCGGATTCGAAGACTTTTCGGCCCGGAGAATTTATGTCCATACGCTCTACGTGACCCAGCCATCTCAGTCTTTTGATTTTCACTCTTCTGGTTAGGTCTATGCCGCCTAATACCCTCATCCATTTTTGATAATGTCCATACCTCTGCGCCATAGAGCAGGACCGCGATTATTAAGGTCTTATAAATGGGGGACTTTTGTTGTCCGAGAGAGGGCTTTGCTACTCAGTTGCCATCTTAACCCAAAGAAACAGCGGTTGGCAAGAGTTATTCTTCGCTTGATCTCAGCGCTGGTGTCGTTGTCTGTATTTATAGCAGAGGTAGGCAAAGTCCTTAACTATCTCCAAGTTATATCTGTCGAGGGTGACGTTCTGCCCGAGACGTCGGTGTTGGTTGTCCTTTTTGCTTGACAGCATATACCTGGTCCTGCCCTTATTGACAGCTAAACCTATTTTCGCCGCTTCCGTCTCGATACTCGCGAAAGCGCCACTGATATCACGCTGCTTTCTCCCGATTATGTCAATATCGTCAACGTATGCGAGTAGTTGGACGAGCTTTTGAAAGATACTGCCTCTTGTGTTTGCTCGTGAGTCTTGCACTATTTTTCAAGTACGATGTTGGAAGAATCGCAAGACAGCGCATCGCCTTCTCTAAGCCCTTTCTGGACATCAAAGGTCTCGGTGAGACCTTTACCGACCTTGATGGAGGAGCGTGCATTCTCCATCGTCATCCTGCACAGACGGACGAGTTTGGCAGGGATGCCAAAACTAAACATTGCTCTGTATAGCTCGTCTCTATAGATGATGTCATACGCGGCCTTAAATCGAAGAATAGGTGGTGTGTATCGATCTGAAGCTCATGGGTCTTCCCCCAGATCTGCCGTAGTGAGAATATTTGGTCGATGGTGGACTTTCCTGGCCTGAAGCCACACTGATATGGACCTATCAGGTTGTTGACGTACGGCTTCAGGCGTTCACACAATACGGCGGATAAGATCTTATATGCGATGTTAAGGAGACTGATGCCTCTGTAGTTGGCGCAGTTCAGAGGGTCTCCTTTCGTGAGAATCGGACAAACAATGCTGAGGTTCCATTCATCGGGCATACTTTCGTCCGACCATATTTTACAGATAAGTTGGTGTATGCTCCTCACCAAGTCATCGCCTGCCGCTTTAAAGAGTTCGACAGTCAGGCCATCCGCTCCAGCAGCTTTGTTGGACTTAAGCTTCGATATAGCAATCTTCACTTCATCCAGATTGGGTGGACGGAATTGTTGGTCATCATCGTCCAAGTTGAAAGGTTGATTCTGCCTGACAGCGGTATTTGGTTCGTCATCGCCGTTATACATTCTGTGGAAATGGTCTTTCCAAATCCTCAGAATCGACTGCGATTCTACTACGATGTACCCTTGTTCATCTTTACTGGCTTCGATTCGGGGTTTGTTTCCGTGGTATGTTATTTTTACCTTTTGGTAAAACTTCCGAACCTCATTCCTGGAGTAGCATCTCTCAATTTCCTTCATCATCGAACCAGGGTTTCGTTGTGGTGAACGAGTGAAACCCAGCACATCAGAAGCGGCATCTCTGATGGCGTTTTGGCAGTGTTTCCAGTGGTCTTCGATGCTTGATGCTGGCGGCATTGGACCTCTTAAGAGATTAATAGAAACTCGTTCGGAAAAGGACTTGGCGATCTCTTGCGATTGTAGCCGTCTGACGTCGAATTTTCTCACTGCATTAGTTTGTCTTGGCGTAGCTTGGGATATCCGCAACCGTACCTTGGCTACAAAAAGGTTATGGTCCGAGTCGATGTTGGCTCCTCGGAAGGTACTGACATTCATAATACTGGAGGAGTATCTTGCGTCGATCGCAATGTGATCAATCTGGTTGACTGTTGATTGATCAGGAGTTCTCCAAGGAGTTCTCTCCCTTGCGTATGTCGAGATGTGGGAACCGCGTGCTAGCCACGACAATTTTTCGCCCCGCCGCAAGGTCGATTAGCCCAAATCCGATATTGGAGGTGGGGTCGGGCCGGCTTTATCCTTTCGACAGTACTACCAAATGTGCTTTCTCCTCAACGTATTTGGTCGAATGCGCACTGTACTCGTAAGTCTTGCCCAAGAACTCTTAGATGCTATCTTTGTTGTAGTCGTCTTTCTTCTCTGTGGAAGAAGAAATGTCAGGCTCATGTTGGAAAATTAAGCTTTGATGCGGATTGGTACAAGGCACTCGATCACATGCTGGGAACTCTGGACTACGTGTCTAGGTCTACCTAGGACAACAAATCCGCGTCCAAATCGCCGCAATAGATATCCCCTTTTTATCCGGCTCATCCCATCGCATTTCTGGGATGACAGTAACGGTTTTGCAGCAGTCTAGTGCCTCCGCTACTTGCCCGGCTGCACATGGCCTATTAAGGACCTTGCATCATTTTACGTGCACATTGCAAGTTCGTTGTACCTTATTCGTTTACATAGGCTGTCAACAGTAGATCCATCCGTATGTGAGGCTTGTTGTTGCTTTGTAACTTTCATATATTTTGCATGGCCAGTTCTCGAGGCCAGGGCCAGTCAACCTGAGCTTCAAATATGCCAGAGTAACCCGGCTAAGGTTTTGTTTTGTTTCTACGACACTAATCCTGATTTATGGCGCAGTAAACTTGCCATTTGTCCCCTTTACTTCACAATCTCTAATGAGATTCCCAGTTGGCGCAATGGAGAGGCGTGAAGTAGGGCTTATTAGCAGAGCTGCAAGATTTTCGGCTGCAGAGGCTCTTTCTCGTTATATAAAGAACCACCACCTGTCGGAAGATGCTACTTCTACTTTCACATGCGGTTTACTCTCCAGACTTGACTCCGTCCGATTACTATTTATTTTCATCGATGGGATCCACACTTACTTACACACAACGGCTCGATGACTGGTTTGCCTCAAAAGCGCCAAATTTTTTTGGCGTGGCATTCACAAATTCTCAAACAGTGAAGCTTGTAATGGGTAATACTTCGAATAAAATATTCTTTGTCGTTTTCATACGATAAACGTGTATTTTCTATACAACAGTTCCGGTTTCATATTAGCATTCACTGCGAGGGGGAACCTTCGATGTTCTCCCAGTTCCGAACGACAAAAGGTTTTGAAACGGCTTACAATTGTCCACCGGAAAGGTGGTGATGCCAATAAAAATTTACTTTCTCTTGTTGTCAGCCCCAGATTAAATCCTAGACTGCCTCAAATAATTTAACAACTGTGCCACATCTTATTTTAAGAAACAGAAGACTGTATTAGCGATTGACAAACTTAGAAGCCAAGGCATTTGGATTGGAGGAGAGTCCACTAGATGCTGTCCGCTTACAGCTTGCAATAGGAAACGATTTTCTTGGATCCGCATAGCTTTATGGTCCCTAAGAGGACATGACAGATTAAGGCTAGTTAAATTCAAATTCCGCTCTCATAGAAAATGTATCAATCAACATGAACAGTGAGAGTCAGGAGAACGGTCCACTGGACGAAAATTGCAGCTCCTATCCGCGCAGTAATAGCCACGTAATTCAATAGTCGACTAAATATCCACACTACGGCAGATCCTAGATCAATCCCAAGAAGCCAATATTTCGTTGTCGATTTGAAATCATATGACACGATCTGTAGAAATTACTATGCAGGGTCATGTCTAACCTTCTAATGCGCACCAGATGTTGGAGAATTTTTGCCGCCCTGAAACAGTCTTTCCAAGACATTTAATGTCAACATAGGTTTTAGGAAAGTCGATGCGCTGGTAAAGAGGGCGATCTTTTGGTACCTTTCAACTGATTATAAAATATTATGGCAGTAGGCCATCCTATGTATTAAACCAATTTTCAATATATTTTCGAGCGTTTAGGCCCCTAATTCACGAAAACCTTGACCAATATGGCTCTTGAATGCCTTAGTCGTCTCTGGATTGTTTGCATGGTATCCATTTGTAATGACACCCCACAGAAAAAGCTGAATCGGAGCTCTGTGCTGGCTACACAATATCACCATCACCAAAATGACTAATTACACGACTATTGAATTTAGTGTGCAAAAAATCGATTGTTGGACGGTATCTGTGTCACTTAGCCCCATCCTTCTGGAACTATAGCTCACCCAAGTGCAAATCCTTAACGAACTAAAAAACAAAAAACTGGCCATCATACTTCGGTACCGCTCTGCTCTGACTGTAACGTTTCTCTACTGTCGTCTTGAAAAATGAGACAGTAATGCCACCATTCCAAAAATCACTCGGAACAGACCCACGTGAATTTTCCGAGCCCCAAATACGTCATGTTTGTTTATTTTAGTAGGCGCCAAGGTAGAAAGGCACTTCATCATCATCATGTCATCAATTTCGAGCTGCTCTAAAGCCCTAAGAGAAGCTCCCAAATGTTAGGGAACGTCAACCAACTTGGAATGTGTAATAAAAGACAGTAAGCAAGAAACAGCGCTATCCGGAGAGGCCTATTGGTTGAGGGTCAGGTCTATCACACACAGGGGAATTAAGAAAAGGTGTAAACAGCGAACTGCATTATAAGTAAACTTCTTCAATATAAACCTCATCCAATCCCTCACTAGCTAATTCACGGAGAAACATAGTAACCTAACTTCAGGGAGTTAAACCATCACCGGAATCGACGAAGAGCCATTTTATCCGGCTCTGTACCTAATGCACCCTGCAGTTTGGAAACAGATCCCCCTACATTTATACCAACCATAAATCGTGAGCTGCATTTTGGCAAGTAGACGCGCTGACGTAGAATGTATTCAATATGTGCAGAAGAAGATACTTTCAAAAATGTGGCACAAGTAGAGGAAACGTTACAGACATCCCTGGCAGTTCCCACAGTCATTATTGAGAATGAAACCAAACGAGTTGGTCTTGTAATGAATCAGGAGAAGCCCAAATACACACTATCAACCACAACCGAACTCAACTCCAGTGACCAAAATCATGGTCTGTAAGAATCTAATTATTCCAATTTTTCTGGCTTTTGCTTAAAATGTTGAAGTACTCGTAAATAACCAACGAATGGTGCCTTGCACAAAAAAACACGGCTCAAATTTCTTGTATACTCCTTAGTCAGACTGCATTGTAGGTCATTACGTGAGATAGTAACGATATAACGATTTCTTGTGAGTGAAGATTCTACCTCTTGTTTCACTGATTTTGATTTGCTTCCCGATTTTTTCATGTTTAGAACCAGCTCTGAAGCTTTTTTATGACAGTTTGGGTGATAAAACTGCAATTTTATAGCTTCGTTGGTGAGCGATCTCACACATAACTTGTTCTATTTACATTTAAAGATCGAGAGTCCTTACCGAAAGACCTTGGTATGCGTAATGAATGCAAGATAATGCTGCCAGAATTGCAAGAAGAGCAAGCTGACTATTCAAACCATACGTACGCGGAATTTCCCATTCCAACAAACTGCGCTTGAGATAATGTCAATAGCGTTTTTTGTTAGGTTGGTACATTTGTCATCTGGCGAGCAAATATTTATTTGAGCAACATTTGTCGGAAGCTTTTGCGTGACAGCCTTGTAAACAAGTCCATGTTTGCTGTGTTCTGGGAATTTCGCAATGTTAAATGTACTAGTAGTTGAGCAAAGAAATTAATTGAAATTTTGTGTCTTTAATAAAATATTATGTACGGAAGCGTTAACAATGTCAACGTTATACTATAGGTACACGGACTCGACAATGTCGAAAATACAACTGTACAAATGGTACAAAGAGTTTAAAGCGGGCCGTACTGTGGTTGATGACTGATCTAAGCATCAAAAAAGTTACGAAAATTGTCCTCGGAGATCCTCATGTAAGCATAAGGGAGGAAGCAGCCGATCGATAAGCACAAATTTTTAGGCACGAGACAAGTTGAAGTGCAGCTTGAACCGATAGTGCTGACTTTTTTGTAGTAATAGTTTCGCATTGATTTCGCATAAAAAAGCTTTGTTTGGGCCAAAATGTTATTGGTGGCATCATTACCGGTAACGAGACATGGGTCAATGAATATGACATATGAATGGTGAGAAGCGCCAGGCGACCCAAAACCCAAAAGACCACGACAAAGTCGATTCAAAATCAAGGCTTTGTTGAACGTTTTCTTTGATTACCGTGATGTGGTCAACTCCTAATTTCCTCTCCCAAACCAGACAGTAAACAAGGAGTAGGTATTACGTAAGCAAGTGTTTGAGGGAAAATTTTCTTTGAAAGAGGCCAGAATTGTGGAGAAACTGCTTCTGGTATTACTTACTTACTTTAGGTGGCGCTACAGTCCGGGGTGGACCTGGGCCTCAGTCAACAAGCTTCTCCAGCTAGCTCAATCCCTGGCTAGCTGTCTCCAGTTTCGCACGCTAAGTTGGCTGAGGTCCTCTTCCACTTGCGTGCGCCACCTAAGTCTTGGCCTTCCTCTACTGCGCTGTCCCTCGGGGGCGGATTCGAAGACTTTTCGGACCGGAGCATTGGCGTCCATGCGCTCTACATGACCCAGCCATCTCAGCCTTTGGATCTTCACTCTTCTGGCTAGGTCCATGTCACTGTACAGTCCATACAGTTCGTCGTTGTATCTCCTTCTCCACTCCCCGTCAATGCAGACGGGACCGAAGATCGCCCGAAGCATTTTTCTCTCGAAGCAACCAAGAACACCCTCATCCATTTTTGATAATGTTCATGCCTCTGCGCCATAGAGCAGGACCGGGATTATTAAAGTCTTATAAAGGGTGACTTTTGTTGTCCGAGAGAGGGCTTTGCTACTCAATTGCCTTCTTAACCCAACGAAACAGCGGTTGGCAAGAGTTATTCTTCGCTTGATCTCAGCGCTGGTGTCGTTGTCTGTATTTATAGCGGAGCCTAGGTAAACAAAGTCCTTAACTACCTCAAAGTTATATCTGTCGAGGGTCACGTTCTGTCCGAGACGTCGGTGTTGGTTGTCCTTTTTGCTTGACAGCATATACTTGGTCTTGCCCTCATTGACCGCTAAACCCATTTTCGCCGCTTCCGTCTCAATACTCGCGAAAGCGCCACTGACATCACGCTGCTTTCTTCCGATTATGTCAATATCGTCGGCGTATGCGAGTAGTTAGACGGACTTTTGAAAGATAGTGCCTCTTGTGTTTGCTCGTGAGTTTTGCACTATTCTTTCAAGTACGATGTTGAAAAAATCGCATGACAGCGCATCGCCTTGTCTAAATCCTTTCTGGACATCAAAGGTCTCGGTGAGATCTTTACCGACTTTGATGGAGCAGCGTGCATTCTCCCTCGTCATCCTGCACAGACGGACGAGTTTGGCAGGGATGCCAAAACTAGACATTGCTCTGTATAGCTCGTCTCTATAGATGCTGTCATACGCCGCCTTTAAATCGATGAAGGTGGTGTGTATCGATCTGAAGCTCATGAGTTTTCTCCAAGATCTGCCGTAGTGTGAATATTTCGTCGATGGTGGACTTTCCTGGCATGAAGCCACACTGATATGGACCTATCAGGTTGTTGACAAACGGCTTCAGGCGTTCACACAATACGGCGGATTAGATCTTATATGCGATGTTAAGGAGACTGATGCCTCTGTAGTTGGCGCAGTTCAGAGGGTCTCCTTGCTTGAGAATTGGACAAACAATGCTGAGGTTCCATTCATCGGGCATACTTTCGTCCGACCATATTTTACAAATGAGTTGGTGTATGCTCCTTACCAAGTCATCGCCTGCCGCTTTGAAGAGCTCGGCAGTCAGGCCATCCGCTCCAGCAGCTTTGTTGGACTTAAGCTTGGATATGGCTATCTTCACTTCATCCAGGTCGGGTGGACGGAATTGTTGGTCATCATCGTCCAGGTTGAAAGGTTGATTCTGCCTGACAGCGGTATTTGGTCCGTCATCGCCGTTATACAGTCTGCAGAAATGATCTTTCCAAATCCTCAGCATCGACTGCGATTCTACTACGATGTTCCCTTGTTCATCTCTATAGGCTTCGGTTCGGTGTTTGTTTCCGCGGCATGTTAGTTTTACCTTTTGGTAAAACTTCCGAACCTCATTCCTGGAGTAGCATCTCTCAATTTCCTCGATCGCGCGCTTCTCATGCTCTTTCTTCTTCCTCCTGAGAAGCCGGTGTTCGTCTCTCCTCTTCCGCTCATAGAGCTCATGAGCAGCTCTGGTCTTTCTGAGCAGCGCCGCGTTATATGCATCTTGCTTAGCTGCATGTGCTTGCCGGCATTCATCATCGAACCAGGGGTTTCGTTGTGGTGGACGAGTGAAACCCAGCACATCAGAAGCGGCACCTCTGATGGCGTTTTGGCAGTGTTTCCAATGGTCTTCGATGCTTGATGCTGGCGGCATTGGACCTCTTAAGAGATTAAGAGACAATCGATCGGAGAAGGACTTGGCGATCTCTTGCGATTGTAGCCGTCTGACGTCGAATTTTCTCACTGCATTAGTTTGCCTTGGCGTAGTTTGGGATATCCGCAACCGTACCTGGGCTACAACAAGGTAATGGTCCGAGTCGATGTTGGCTCCTCGGAACGTACGGACAACCATAATACTGGAGGAGTGTCTTGCGTCGATCGCAATGTGATGAATCTGGTTGACTGTTGATTGATCAGGAGTTCTCCAAGTCGCCTTGTGTATGTCGAGATGTGGGAACCGCGTGCTAGCCATGACAATGTTACGCCCCGCCGCAAAGTCGATTAGCCTGAATCCGTTATCGGATGCGGTGTTGTGCAGGCTATATTTTCCGATTCTTCCACCAAAGATACCCTCTCTTCCTAGCTTTGCATTAAAATCACCGAGGACAATTTTAATGTCATAGCTAGGGCATTGCTCGTAGGTCTTGTTCAGGAGCTCGTAGAAGGCATCCTTGGTGTCGTCATCTTTCTCCTCTGTGGGGGCATGCGCGCATATGAGGCTTATGTTGGTGAATTTAGCCTTGATGCGGATTGCTACGAGGCGCTCGCTCACATGCCGGAAGCTGAGGACTTCTCGTCTTAGTCTGCCTCCGACAACAAATCCGCATCCAAATAAGCGCTGCTTTTGCCGTCGATAGCAATTGCCGTAGTAGATGTCGCAGTTTTTCATCTTCTTTTTGTCCGGCCCATCCCATCGCATTTCTTGGATGGCGGTTATGTCTGCTTTGCAGCAGTCTAGGACCTCCGCTAGTTGCTCGGCTGCACGTGGTCTATTAAGGGATCTAACATTCCACGTGCATATCCGAAGCTCATTGTCCTTAAATGGTTTGCGTGGGTTGTCAACAGTAGATCCGTCCATATCCGAGGCTTGTTGATGCTTCGTAACTTAATCTTTTTTTAAATGGCCGGGCAGTTACCCCGGCGGCACAACCCCCAACCTGGAGGACCAGTTCCATTTTTAATGCCCCTAGGACGAGGGGTCGGTTACACCAAAGCCAGTAACCTGTTCCGGGATGTGAGGGCTCGTCCGCCACCATCTCTTTTCCAAGACCCTGACTAAGTCCTGGAAATCCTTTCCGGCCTGAGCTCCAAATATGTCGGAGTAGCCCGGATAAGGTCTTGTTTTGTTTTTCCGACACTAATCCTGTTTAATGGCGCGGGAAACTCGCCATTTGCCCCCTTCACTTCGCAACCTCTAGTGAGATTCCCAGATGGCGCCACGGGGAGGCGTGAAGTAGGACTTATTAGCAGAGCTGCAAGATGTTCGGCTGCAGAGGCTCATTCTCGTTATTTAAGGAACCAGCACCTGTCGGAATATGCTACTTCTACGAGGCCTTATACTAATCGTTGCGATCCCTGCTCGTGGTATATTTATCACAAAAACGCACTTCCTTAAACATCTCTTTTTGTACACGACTCTTTTTTCATCTTCCTTAGGTGGCGCTACAGTCCGAGATGGATATGGACCTCAGTCATCAAGCGTTAACACGTAGATCGATCCTTTTCTAGCAGCTTCCAGTTTCGCACGATAAGTTGGATAAGGTCCCCTTCTACTCGCATGCGACACTTTTGTTTTGGTCTTCCTCTATTGCGCTACCCTTCGGGGTGGATTCGAAGATTTTTCGGACCATAGCAATGGTGCCCATCCACTTTACATAAACCAGCATCTTACTCATTAGACCTTAACGCTTCTGGCTACTATGATGTTGTTGTATAGTACGTTCAGTTCTTCGTTGTATATCCTACTCCACTCACCATCTATGCAGATGTGATGGAAAATCAGCTAATTTTGAGAGAGAGAGAGAGAGAGCTGTGATAGTCAATAGCTTCCTTAACCCAAAGAAGCAGCGATTGGCAAGAGTAATTCTTCGTTTGATCTCAGTGCTGCTGTCAATGTCCGAATTGGTTGCCGATCTATAAATATAGACATCGGTGTTGGTTGCCCTTTCCGGCTGGCAGCATATACTTGGTCGTACTCTTGTTGAGCGCTTAACTCATCTTCGCCTGTTTCGCCACAATACGCGAGAAAATGAAACTGACATCACGCTTCTTTCTTCCGATTATGTCACTTTTATCGGCGTATGAGACGGCCTTTGGAAAGATTGATAGTCTTGTGTTGGCGCGCAAGTTTTGCACTATTTCTTCAAGAATGATGTTAACCCTAGAAGCCCAATCTACGTCGTTTTGACGAAAAAACGCTATCTCTTTCACACGCACGACTGAATTGTCGCGACCGCTCGATCCAACCCAGTAGCTGCCAAGACATTCGGTAACTCCCGCCATTTGGTCTTAATAACATTATTGCACGTACATTTGACGAATGTTTGGGCTTTACATAAACTTTGTAAATGTTCAACGTCTTGTAATATTGTGATTTTTTGTTAAGATTATTGTTTCATTTTCTTACATTTCTCAAATAGCAGATATATTGGAAATTGAAGAAGATTTTTCTCCGAACGATACCGACACTGAAGACGAAGTTTGTGTTATTGAAGATGATGTGAGAAGTGACATTGAAGACGAAGTGGTGGACTACATTAGTGATACAAATCCGACAAACAGTCTAGAAGACGACCTCAAAAACCCTAACTCTTCTTCAAACGCGGCTTATAATGAAGTAACACCATCGACTTCACACAGAATTATTACTTTACCTCAACGTTCAATTCGTGGAAAAAATAACTACGAGTACATATGGTCTACAATAAAAGGACGATCCACGGGCAGAATCTCAGCTATAAATATTGTACGCACAAATAGAGGACCCACTCGTATGTGTAGAAATATTGTCGACCCTTTGCTTTGCTTTCAACTTTTCATCAAAGGAGAGATCGTTGAGGAAATTGTTATGTGGACAAACGTGGAAATGATACAAAAACTTGTCAAAAGGAAATCTCAGCAAGCCACAGGGATACCAATGAAATGAAGATCTGGGCTCTTATAGGAAAACTCATATTGACGGCTGTTATGAAAGACAACCATCTTTCTCTGGCACTCGATATATTTCCGTAATGAGCCGCGAGATATTCGAATTTTTGTTGAGATGTTTGAGAATGGACGATAAATTACTAAGACCAGTTTTACGTCAAGAAGACGCTTTCATACTTGTGAGAAAAATATTGGAGATTTTTATCAACCAATGTAGACTATCCTACGTACCTGGCACTAACTTGACTGTAGATGAACAGCTGTTGGGTTTTCGCGGTCGTTATCCTTTCCGCATGTACATACCCAATAAGCCGGATAGTTATGGAATAAAATTTCCAATAATATGTTAAGCTTCCACAAAGTACAAGTACATGGTAGATGCTATACCTTACCACGATTAAAGCACAAAGACAAGTGGTCTGCCATTAGGCGAGTTTTATGTAAAGGAGTTAACTAAAACAGTACACGGAACAAATAGAAATATTACCTGCTGAAGACTCCATACAATCTAACTTTGGTGGGAACGATCAGGTCCAACAAGAGAGAAATTCCAGAAGAAGTAAAGAACTCACGTTCGCGGCCGGTGGGTTCTTCAATATTTTGTTTTGATGGGCCTTTGACATTGGTATCCTACAAACCCAGGCCCTCCAAGATGGTATTCTTATTATCATCATGCGATGAAGATGCGGTAATTAATCAAAGTAGTGGAAAGCCGGATATGATATTGTTTTATAGCAAAACAAAAGGAGGCGTCGATTCTTTCGACCAAATGTGTTTATCTATGTCTTCTAATAGGAAGACTAATAGGTGGCCAATGGCTGTATTTTGCGGCATACTGAATATGGCCTTCGTGAATTCCTATATAATATACTGTCACAATAAACTGGCTATAAAAGAACGACTACTAAGCCGAAAAGATTGTATGAAAAAGTTGAGCGCAGACTTGACAGCGCCGTGGATGCAAAAACGTCTGGAGGCACCTACATTGAAGCGGAACTTACGTGATAATATAACAAATATATTGAAAACTGTCCCACAGGCAGAAACAGATACGACGACGCTATTGTGGGTTTTGCTCATATAAAAAGAAGAGGATGACCAGAACACAGTGCTCCAAATGCAAAAAAGCAATATGCGGGGAACATAATGTTGATATTTGTCAAGACTGCATATAAAGACTTTTTTGTCATAGTTTATATTTTGCATTGATAAGAGTTTTTTTAATTCTAAGAATGTGAATTTAGATATCCTTATTTTTTTTTTAAATATCAAAAAAGGTAAGAAAAACTATGAAGGATCTCATTTTTTGTTAAATTTCTTATGTTTCCAAAGTTATTATCGTAAATGTGTAAATGAAAAGCAAACTTTCTTTAATTGATATTGTTTTATTTTATCAGACTATATATTAAGTAAATAATACAAAAAGCTAGAATATATACAATATAAAATGATAAAATATATCGATTTCATTATTACACGTATTTTTGGGCTTTATAGCCGTAAAAATATGATTGGGCTTCTAGGGTTAAAGAAATTGCATGACAGTTCATTGCCTTGTCTTAATCCTTTTTTGACATCAAAGGTCTCGGTGAGATCTTTACCGACATTGATGGAGCAGCGTGCATTCTCCGTCGTCATCTTGCGCAGATAGCTCGTCTCTATAGATGCTGTCATACGCGGCCCCAAAATCAATGGACAGGTGGTGTGTATCGATTTTCTCCAAGAACCGCGTAGTGTGAATATTGGGTCGATGGCGGATGGTGATTTTTGTCTTTCACATAATACAGCAGATACGATTTTTAGGAGATGGGTTCCATTAGTTTGGCATATTTTCGTCCGACCATATTTTACAGATGAGATAGTGTATGCTCCTTACTAAGTCTGCCTGCCTGCTGGGTTGAAGAAATCGTCAGTCAGGCCGTCCGCTCCAGCAGCTTTGTTGGACTTAAGCTTCGATATGGCTATCTTCACTTCATCCAGGTCAGGTGGACAGAATCGATGGTCTACATCGCTCAGGTTGAAAGGTTTATTCTGCCTGACAGCGGTTTTTGTTTCATCATTATACAGACAACAGAAACGCTCTTTCTAAATCTTCAGCATCGACTGCTACTCTACTATGATGTTCCCTCGTAAAGCTATTCCAAAATCGGGCTATTCAAAGTGTTTTGAAGATTGGAGGAGGCGTTTAAAGTCATGTATTAATTGCAATGCAGATTACTTTGAAGAGAATAAAATGAATATCGATGAATAATTGAACCGTTGTCGACTTAATGAAGAATTATGGGTACGTTTTGATTAGACCCAGGAACGGAATACCTTTACTCTACCTACCATTCAGGCAAATTTTTTTGATAACTCATTTACGTACTTATAGAAGTTTGAGGTGCAACTTTTACCACCTACTGTAAAGGACCATATATATATTGATAACGTAAAGGTGCACGTAGTTTTCGCATAATATTTGCAATAAACTTTCATGTTGTCGGGAACTAGGTGGAGAAAGTTACTTAAAACTTTTGGTCCCTCCTTACTTCTTTTTCATTCTCTTCATCTACTTTGGTTTCGTCCTCTGAAAGGACATAAGTTCGTGTTGAAAATCTCTTCGAATATACTTAGAGGGATGCAAAGATATTTGTGTACTTTAGTTTCGAAATTTTTTTTGTTACTTAAAAACTTCAGAATACATTTGGTAATGGGATAAGACTGTTGGTTGCATTTACGAAGAAATCAATGGACATGAAATTAAGATGAAAGACTTTTCCCAGTCAATATTGAAATAAATCAGTTTGTGCAATATACATATATGGAGCTGAAACAGGAAAACTATTTTTTAAATAAGAATCCTCCTGCTGCACAGGCTTTTGGTAGTTTGATAGATGATTTACGGAGGTCTAACTTGTAAAATACTTTTTCAATTTAGTTAAAGAGCCTTATTTTGATTTCCCATATTGAATCTTGAGTCTATGAGTTCGATGCAAAACTTTGTTTAAGAAGTACAAGTCTATGGTCTACACAATTATCGAAATTAAGCAGCCACAAAATAGGCCTTAGTCAGCATTTGATGACCTCTTAAGTTAGGTTAGGTAAGACAGGATGTGCCATAAGACACAATACTAGGCACCAAAACGGGCCCATTGCGATCCCCTGTGGGTCTAGTTGAAACCAACTCCAATTTCCAAAAAACCTAAAGAGTCTCCCTATAAAAACACCTAATTTCTCTAAAAAAGCCAAGAAGGCCTTTGAAATCCGTGCCGTCTACTGTCTCTAAGTTTTCAATGAAATATTTTTTTAAGAATTTCCTTCGGCTACGCGATATTGCCTAATATTCACACAGTATGTATATTAGGACATCCTAAACCGCTTCTAGATCCCCGTAGAATCTACAAGTGTCTGTATTTGTTAGTTTTAGTCTCTTTGCGTATATCAGCAATAGATAGTGTCCTATCAGTATTCCTATTAGCGTCGTAAGCTTATCCCTATTCAGCTCAATAAGCTTCCTAGATCTGTTACCGTCGAGTAGTGGCCATAGAGCCTTTGATACCCTATGTCCTTCCAGATTCTACGACCTTATGCTGGCGGCTTTTGTGGTCATATATCAGTACGGGTCTCACCACTAGCAGGCTTTAACCCCAAATTTTTCCCACAGTTCTTTTGCATAAGAAAAGAGCATTATTTGCCTTTTTGATTCTTTTCGCTACGTTGAGATTCCAATTCAGTTTCTTGTCCAGAATCACGCCAAGATACTTCGCACTATTCGAGAGGGACAGATTCACCCCTCCGAGTTTTAGGAGTGTGAATTGCGGTATCTTGTACTTTCTGGTAAAAAGAACCAGTTCCGTTTTGGAGGGATTGACATTGAGACCGCAGCTGCATGACCACGACAATCGTCTTCAAGGCAAGCTCCATGATCTCACTTAAAGTGTTTAAGTATATTCCCTGCGCTATTATGACCACGTCATCGGCGTATGCCGTGGCGCTCATGGATGACCTCTTCATTCGACCAAAATCTCATACCACTGAGCCATTGCTTCAACTTTGGAAATAGGAAATATTCGCAGTTTGGCTAAATCTGGGGAAAATACTAGATAAGGGAGCAATTTATGTGACTCCGGATTTTTGCACCGGTGCGTTGTCCTGGTGAAAGGACTTTGTCAAATACTGTCGTTTTCGCTTTGAATCGGAGTCCAATACGCTCTGCACAATAGGAATCTATGAGCGTACCATGACCTTCTTCGGCTTCGATTCACCAGGAGAAGTCCACTGTCTCGACTGTTCCTTGGCCATTGTTATATTGTGATGAATCTATATCTCATCCACGGTTACAAAACGGTCCAAAAACTCGTTCGAAACGTGATTTAAAGTCGCCAAACATTGCATTGAAGTTGTCAAACGATTGCGTTTGTTGTCAATTGTGAGCAAACACGGGATCCATCTGGCGAATAGCTTTTCCCAAAAACCTACAAAATAATTTGTTTAATAAAAGACTAAACAGCCAGTTAGAATATTGCAATTTGTAGTTAGGTTGACGATTTCCTTACGGTGCCAAATGCCGCTTGGCCTAGACTATAAGAGTTCAACTGCACATGGAACTTTAGTTCCGACCTAACCAATGTGTATATACTTAAAATCAAGAAGAGCATTGACTCACTGGAGCTTAGATATCTCATGGATCAGCATTTGTTGAAGCGTGCTACAGCTAGTATTGAACCATTTGTTGCCGATGGAACTGGTCGGCGCGCTCGATAGAATGACTGTGGTATTCGACAGACCTCGACCCGTGCCCTACAAACAATTTCAATTTTGAGACTTATATTACTCGAAGGGTGCTGATCAACGCATTGTACCTACCCGGATACCTATGGACGAAAAAATGTCCACTGAAATCGTTGTATGTTCCTTTAACTGGAATTCCGCAGTGACTTTTGTATGAAAGGGCTACATTGATAAAGGGCCTACAGTAGTAGCACCGAGCACATTAGTGCCGAGTACCTGAAAATGCCCGTAAGCAGATAGCGCCCTAAAAATTTTTCGACGTGTCATGTATAGTCCACATCAGTATATTTTATCTCTTCATCCGTCACCAGAACCACATACGTTAGTCACCTTACTAGTTGTTTCAGTAATGCAATCTGGTTGCGAGCCGGTTCTAATCAGGTTAGCTAGAAAGAAAGTTTGAAGTATAATGCGAATAGTGTCTGCTTTCCACTCAATGTAGGTGCCTTCAAATCTTGTTTGTCTGACACACCCATATTGAGAATTTTGGCCAGCCTGTTGTTCCTAGTTTAGAGATTCCAGTCTTCCTGAAAAGTCAATGGTAGTATCTTCTGTTTCGTTGTTTCATCTTGAGACTAGGCTTCTACTTTAGACTTTTCGAGCATTCGTCCTTTATTGGCATTTATGATCCAACGGTTAGAAAAGAAGTGGAGCTATTATAGCTGCAGTCAGTGTCGATTAGGTCAATGATCAAGGAGGTGTCATATCCTCTGGGAGCATTTGCAATGTTTTGCTTAGGTGAAGCATACAAATTATTGATTTGGTCAAGGTACCTTGTTAATTTCGGAGTTGTAAACTATCCGTCCAGTTTTATCACACAGATCCAGATACTATCTGTAGATGCCGGTATTTTTTTTTAAAAAGATTTGGTGAAGTGCAACAAGGAAACAATTGCGTGTGCTTAAATACGCTCGAAATTCATGATGTACTCTTATGTGACAGGAGCTTGAAAATTTGTTTGTGCTGTTGATCCTTTTACAAACCTACGGCAGGAGCTACTCTGGGCCTTCCTTACTTTTCATGTGTTGTTTCTTGAGGATGCCTCCTACGTTTTTAGTCACTTGTAGACGTTCACATGTAGTTTAGCACAATTAACATTTTTCCTAATCGCAATTCTTGGAGACACGTCTTCCAACACTGCCCTATTTACGGTATTAGAAGATGAGGTAGAGCCAACCATTAGGAACGAAATAAGTTTGTTGTTAAGTGTGCTTGTGCTTGATTTACCTATTTGCCGTGTACCTACCTTGAGGATTCCATTACAATGATTGCTTCACGATGTTGTCGTTTCGTCTCCTTAAGATGTGGCCAATCCAGGGCCACTTCCGCTGCCTTATTTCGCCATTCAACAGCATTTAAAATGTCATATGCCACAATTCTTCGTTCGGTATAGTTAACGGCCATCGGATCTTAAAAATGTATCACCAGCAGCGGTTTACGTATACCTGCAGCTTTCTCGGGATGGTAGAGACTTTCACATACAGCAGTACGGATTTGTTCTTAACATCCAGATCGGTTCCTCCATCGGACGATACAAAGCTGCCTAGTTAGTTAAATTATTTGGCCAATTTAATGAGCGTCTATCTCAGAGTAATGTGCTGATGTGCTGAGGGACCAGTGTGCATTATTTTGGTCTTGTTGCAATTGATTCTAAGCCCAATCATTTCTGCATTAACTACCAATGGTTGAAACATCTCGTTAATCCCGCTGTCGATACGGTCTCCATTGATTATCATGTCTCTCAGACGTACATACAGCAGCAGTCAGAACATCGTTTATCGTTTATAGTAAAAAGGGGATCGGTGACAGAATATCCCCTTGTCTCACTTCCTATCGCACTTCAAAAGAGTCAAAAAGCTGTCCATGATGAAGCATGAAGCATGAAGCATGAAGCATCTTGCGGTGTGATTGGAGTCCTTTAAAACAGCAACAATGTTCGGGGGAATCCCTCAGATCCATTGGCGGTTGACTACGTCAAAGGCCTTCTCAAAGTCTACAGACATGAGACAGAGCGGTGATGTAAACTCGGTTGACTGTTCGAGAATTATACGCAGGGTGTTGTATGATTGGCATAAGACCGACCATTACGACAGCCTCTTGAGCGAATTTTCAATTCTTTCCTTTGTACGTTTGAGAATGATAGTTGCCATTATTTTTGGGAAAACAGGCAAAACGATAATACCATGCAGTTCTTAAGGTTTCCTTTCTTCGGTATCTTGACAATTACTCCATCCATCCAGTCCCTGAGGTATTTTTCTTTTTTTCATTGAGCTTGTATTAGTGAAAACATTTTGGGTACAGGCTGTTGTGTCGGGATATGCTTTCAGGAACACGGCTGGTATGCCATCAAGTCCAGGTGCTTTGTTGACTTTTAGGAGGTTGATCGCAATTTTGATTCTAGCAGCTGTAAGGGGCCCTGTGTCAATGCCCTTGTAAGAACGCCACATCTCTAGTTGTTGGAAGCTCATCGTTGCACTCAGCTCTTATTTGGAAGGTGCGAAACGGTCCCTTCATCTCGGCAACTGATCTTCAACTTTTCCCAACAGCGTGCCGTCTACATCTAAAACAGGATTGTTGGTGTTGCTTTTTCGGCCAACAATATGCTTGGCGATTTTGTACAGCTCTCGCACATCTCCCCTTCTTGCAGCGCTTTGCGCATTTTCCGCAAGTTCTTTTCTGCTGTCGCGCCTTACACAGCGATGTACTACCTTTTGAGCTACCCGGTACTTGGTACGTCGAGCCACTTTACGTTGAACGTAGGTCTCTGCAATCGCTTTAATCTTCAACGATATACGATACTCGATTTTGTCCCAGGTGTCTTGGGATATCCAAAGATCTCTAGCGCTCGACATTTTGGGTACAGTTTCGGACCCATCCTCGATAAGTGTGCATTTTACTTTGCCCCACGAAGCATTTACGGATGGCTCGCCTAGTTCAATTGAACTCGATGCTTTGCCATTAAGTGTGGTGATAAAATTCCGACATGTTTTGTGGTCTTTTAGAGCTTACTTTCTCCGGCTTTGTTTTAAAATGACGTGGTCTATTTGGCCGATAGGGGAGAGGTGATTTTATGACACGTTTTGAAAACAAAGTGCCACCCAAATCGAGCTTACGTGCGTTGCAGAAGTCGACAGGCAAATCACCATTGTTTGTTTTGTGATCTTAACCCATGTTTTCCCATTATGGGTTCGAGACCTGTGCTGTCCCGTATAACTTTGGCACTTAAGTCACCCAAGATGATTTTGCCTTTTGGAGCACTGTTGTATACCGAGCTTAGTTCGAGATAGAAGGCGGTTATTACTTCGCCTTCCGCCTTATTTGTAGGTGTGTAGCATGGAATAATCCTGAGGTCACTAGTCTAGCAGTGAAATCTGGCCATTTCCGGAGATGAGACAGCGTCGCGCTTCTCTGGTTAGCATTCAATCGTTGACCTCCCTCTCTCTCTTACTCGCCTGGATACACCATTGTTGTCAGCCCCTATTGTGAAGTGTATTCATTTCTTCCTCTCCATTTGGTTTCACTTATACCTAGAATGTTGATCTTAAGGCGAATTATTTCACGTATCTGACAGAGGAAGAAACGGTAGCATTTTTGAATGAAGGCGATGGCGATATCAGTGATGTCTCTGAAGACAGTGATGACGAATTTGTGCCAGAAGAGAATATTGATGATGACGATAACTTATATTCAGACGATAGCGATTCTGATCAAGAGCAAGCGAGTGGCTCAAATGAAACCAACGAATCAATTGCTGAAGTTGAAAATGTGGATCCACTGCTTATTTCGAAAGATGGTATTGTTTGGCAACTACAGCCATTTCAGCATCAAAGTGGTAGATTGCGGAATGAAAATATAATTTCTCTTCATCCTGGAACAACAAGATATGCCAAAGCTCGTGTTGATGGCATCAAAGATGCTTTTTTGAAAATACCATTTTGAAGCATTCAAATGCGTATGCACAAGCAACATATGGTAAGGATTTCAAACAAATCGACTCGAATATGTTGCAAGCATATATTGGTGTTTTGATTTTAGCTAGTGTTTATAGGTAAGTCGTAGTTGCTTATTTTCTTATTTCAACTGATTCTTGACTTTTTTACTTTTAGATCGAAAAACGAGACTACAATTGTTTGATGATATTAACGGTCGTCCGGTGTTTAGAGCAATTATGTCGAAGAAAACATTTGAGTATTTGAATCGAGTTATTCGTTTTGATTATGTCATTAGCAGAAGACAGCAACGACCTACAGATAAATTTGCACCGATTCGGGATATATTTGATAAATGGTCCAATTTATTGAGTGAATGGTCCAAGAATGAGTGACAGTTGATGAGCAATTACTTGGTTTTCGTGGAAGATGTAAATTTCGTCAATATATGCCATCAAAACCAGTAAAATACGGACTAAAATTCTGGTTGCTGGTTTGTTCTTATACCTGCCAAGGCGATTGGAGCCAGTTCGAGTGAAAAAAGACAAAGCGAACGAGTAGTTTTGGATCTCGTTGATGGCTTGAAAGGTCACAACATAACAATGGATAACTTATTTTCCTCGTATGAGCTTGGGCAACAATTATTGTCAAAGGGCATTACAATGGTTGGCACGATGAGAAAAAATAAAAGAAGCATCCCACCAAAGCTTCTTGAATGCAAAAATAGAACATTGTATGAATCTACTACAGCACTTGTTTCGTACATTGGACGGAAAAATAAGTGTACCGTGTTGCAAAGTACTTTGCATAACTCAACTGAAATCGAATCGACTGAAACAAAGTTACCAGCGATTATAGTCTATTACAATAAAACAAAAGGAAATAAAGCGCGTTTTCTAGATTTAAAAACTAAGGCATTTTAGATGTTCTACCATGGAACGGTCAATGGACGAAACGGTGTTGGAATCGTTGTTGCAGCGGATCTTCTAAACAACATCGTTGGTATCTTGAAAATAAGCGACCGCTTGCTGAGTGTTAAACTCGTCATACACAATGAAACGTGGAACATTGTTAGCGCGTACGCTCCACAAAATAGATGCGACCAATCGGAAAAAGATACATTTTGGTCAGAGTTCGGTAATTTGCTTAGAAATATACCTATCGATGAAGTGCTCTTCGTAGGCGGAGATTTAAATGGCCACGTCGGAGAAACAAATGTTGATTATGAGGACTGCCACGGCGGTTAAGGCCTTGGAACCAGAAATTCAGCTGGCGAAGACATCCTTGTAGCGTGTAGGGCTTACGGCTTAACCGTCTTAAACACAATGTTTATTAAACATCAACGACATCTTATCACCTATAGCAGCGGAGGCCACGAAACGCAAATAGATCACCTATGCAAAATGTCGATGAGAAACCGTGTTAAGGACTGTAAAGTAATACTTGGAGAATCGCTAGTAAGCCAACACCGTCTGCTCATTACAGAATTTTTCACAGCGGAACCACCGAAAACACGGGCATCGTTTGGAAAGCCAAAAATCCGGTGGTATAATCTATCGAAGGAACGAAGCGCAAGATTTATCGCACTGTATATAAATGGTATAGCAGACTCACTTAGCCCGCAAGAAATGTGAAACAGCATACACGAGCAATGCATAACACTCGCAAGGTCCCATCTGGGGACTATATCGAAATACCATCACGTCGGCAAAGAAACATCCTCACGATCGGCGGATAGAAGACAAGCTATCCAAGAAGTTCAAACGTGGTACAGGACTAAAATGCCAAATATTTTTAAGCTCGCTGCACAGAGGCGAAAAAATTCAAAGGAAATAACCTCGCCGAAATACATCAAAAACGCAGACGGTCGTTCACTAACAAATGAAAAGGAAATTTGTGACCGGTGGCTTGAATATTGCATGGAGTTGCTTAACAAACAGTTTTCACGTGATATCTTGCCGACAGCTGGTCTATTCGAGGAGGAAGTTTCGGACTTTTCAATCGAAGAAATAAGTATAGCAATTGGAAAAATGAAGCGGGGGAAAGCGGCGGGACCAGGCAGCATTCCATCAGAGTTTTGGTCGAAGATGGAGGGGATCGGCAGCGTTTGGCTATCGAAACTTTTAAATAAATTAAAATGTGGACAACCTATGCCGAATCAATGGAGAAGTATCTTCTTGGTTCCATTATACAAAGGAAAAGGCGACACTCGAGAATGCAACAACTACCGTTAAATCAAGCTTATGTCACACACAATGAAAATCGTCGAAAGAGTCTTAAACGAACTTCTTCGGCAAATAATAAATCTCGATGATAGCCAGTGTGGATTTGTGGAAGGAAGATCGACGGTGGACGCTTTCCAAAGCCTACGAATAATAATGGAAAAGCACCGAGATTCGTCTAAGGATTTACACATCGTATTTATCGACCTCGAGAAAGCATTCGGTCGAGTGCCTAGGGATCTCATATGGGCCGCGCAGAGGTCTCAAAACGTACCGGAAACGTATGTTAGAATAATACAAGACATGTACGGAAACGTGAAAACTGCGGTTAAAAGCTCTGCTGGACTAACGAGAGAATTTCCAGTTAATGTCGGAGTGCATCAAGGAAGCGTACTTAGCCCTTTCCTGTTAAACGTAGTATTCGACTATCTTTTAAAAGACTGCATGCGCGAAGCAAATGAAACGCCAATTCTCTTCGCTGACAACGCAGTTATACTTAGCGATAACGTCGAAGATTTACAGAAGGCCTTAGATTCATGGAGAAATGCGATAGAGAGAAACGGATTTAAAATAAGTCGTTCAAAGACGGAGCATTTGACGTGCCCATTTGCGCATCCGTTGCGACCTGTTCCGGATATAATGTTAGACGGAATAGTTCTTCCGAAAAGCACTATCTTTAAGTACTTAGGATCAATCGTTAACATGGAAGCGAAATGTGACGACAACATAAACCACAGAGTGAGTGTGGGGTGGATGAAATGGCGGGAAAATTCGGGAAGCTTTTGCGACCGAAAATTTCCACTTAAATTAAAGGGGAAACTCTACACCACGGTTGTTAGACCAGCTCTTATATACGGTTCACAGTGCTGGACAATGTACGAAGCGTTTAAAAACAAAATGACGGCAGCGGAAATGAAAATATTAAGGATGTCTAGTGGAGTAACTAAACGCGATTGCATTAGGTCTGAGCATATAAGAGGAAATCTACATATAAAGAATTCGGTAACCGAACAGCTTGAGGCGAATAGAATAAGCTGGTATTGCCACGTTCAAAGAAGATCTGCGGAAAATACGGTCACTCCAACTGTAAGAAAACGAGGTCGGAAAAAAAAAATTCCTGGATTTCTCAGATGGCAAATGCGCAACAACGCCTGGGGCTTACCACTGAAGCGATCCAGGACCGAGCATTATGTAGACGCGTTCTGCGGTCTGCGACATTAGCCAACCCCATAAGCGGAGCAGCAGCGATGCAGTAAAAATGTGAAACTCGTTACGCATAAGTTCGTATTACGAGGAAAGGGTTAATAAAAGGATAAGAAGAAGAAGAATAAAACAAAAGGTTTGTTCATATACTACTTATTGAAATTTCAAGGCCATCTAATGTTTTTTTTTCATTCAATATAGGCGGTGTGGATACGGCTGACAAAATGCTCACTTGTTACAGCTGTAAAAGAAAATCTAACAGATGGCCAATGGCTGTATTTGCAAACATGATTGACATTTCTGCTTTGAATGCATTAATTATTTTCAAAGAAGTGAATCCGAATTGGCAAGCAACACAAAAAACAACAGTAAATCGGAATTTTCTACGTGAACTTGGAATATCCCATGCAAAACCTCTTATGGAAGCTAGAAGTGCGAAGCCAAGATCAGCATCGTCTGCTTTATTGCTTGCAACTGTCTTAGAAGAAAGTTCAACATCGTCACCTTTAGAGGATGTTTCTGCATCAACTTCAACAAATCCACCAGAACGATCAAGAAGCGTTCCACCACAAATTAAAGGCAGAGCAAGATGTCACGTTTGCTATGAAGAAAAATCCGCCAAAAAAAATAATGTCTATGAGACGACAACATAATCGAAATGTATGTGTAAAATGCATTCAAGAAAAATTAATTTGAGCCTAACTACCTTATATTGTTATTTTAGAAATAAATTATATAAGCAATTTTTCGGTTTAATTTAAAAAAGAATTTAGAAAATACATTAAAATCCCATCTTCTTCTTATCCTTTTATTAACCCTTTCCTCGTTATACGAACTTATGCGTAACGAGTTTCACATTTTTACTGCATCGCTGCTGCTCCGCTTATGGGGTTGGCTAATGTCGCAGACCGCAGAACGCGTCTACATAATGCTCGGTCCTGGATCGCTTCAGTGGTAAGCCCCAGACGTTGTTGCACATTTGCCATCTGAGAAATCCAGGAATTCTTTTTCCGACCTCGTTTTCTTACATTAAAATCCCATATGTGTAGAAATCTACACACGAGGGTAGGGAACGTAATTTTTTTTGAGGATGAGATGAAGGTTAAGTTAGTCGTCGATTCGTTTATTGAAGCGTCACGGTTGCTGCTAGTACAGAAAAAAATGCCACACCCCAAAACTCGATATGTCATTCCTCCAGTAGGAATGGATTAGCCTATGGAATCTATTCCGTTCGTTGTCTTATTGCATGGTGTTATCATAGTTTGTTTCGCTGGGTAAGTGTTTTCCGAGGTTTGTGTAATAACCCCATAAGTTCGAGCACGACGGGCACACATGTCTAATGGGCAAACACATACTACCAAATTGAGGCCACCCACTTTGGAAAAACAGACGCTTTTTGCAGGCGCCCCACCATGGGAAACGGACCCTTATATTTGGTAGCGATATTGATCCTTATGACCAAAATGTATGGAAGGAGAAAACCATCGGTCCTAAAGCTTCCACTGTCGTATTGTTCGCCGTTGTTAAGTCCTCGCGCCCAGTATGCTTGTCTCCTGCTTACAGACGATCTTACAAAGCAGTTTGTGGAAGTATCTGAATTGTGCAGGTACCTGATCATTATAGATCAATTATCAAGAAGCGAAAACATGTCTTTTTGCCATCCTGTCAAACGCAATATTGGTGGAAAAGTCATCTGTTTTAGAGCAACAAGGAGAAATAAGGATATACAAATTGTGTAAGGATAAATAAAAAATATTGTGCCTGAGTATGACTAACTTTTGATCGTAGCCTCAGTAAACGTGTCGTTTGGGGAGGAACAGTGCCCGAAAAAAGGTTAGAACCACTTATAAAACTTCTTATAAAATTCAAACAAACAAATTTGGATTTTTTTTTATTATATTCTAGCAATTACACTGCATACATTTTATTTTAGAAAATAATTTAAAATCCGTTATTTTTTCAGTATTTTTGAATTTGTACACGTTGTAACTGTGAAATAAGGTTAGAATCACGTTAAATGTTGGCCTTTATTTTTCGCAATGATTCGATTCGATGATTCGAGATTCTTGAGGAAAATTTTCCCAAACTGATATGATGGCTTCCTGTAATTCATCTTTGTTGTTGTACTGACGACCCTCTTTGTAGACCTCGAGAGCTAAAATTGACCACATGTTTTAAATGATATTCATATCTGGTGATTTTGCTGGCCAGTTATTAAAAACATCAATTCCACGCTGATCAAAATCGATTAAAGTTGACCTAGCGACATGAATGGGAGCATTGTCTTGTTGTAGTTGCCAGTTTAATACAGCGCATTCGTATTCATGCCGGGAAATTAGGTCCAACTATATTTTGATATTTTGATATTGTACTGCATTCATTCTAGTAGAAATAAATGACAAGGGTATCTTTTTCAAATACCCAATGGCACTCCAAACCATAACTGAACCACCGCCATGTTGCCGTTTAGCGTAAATCATTTCTTCAGTTCGCAAATCATGCCAATAATAAGCAAATCCATCTGGTCCATCGAGGTTGAATTTTTTTTCGTCCGAAAAATTATTTTCCGCCATTGGTCAGTTCAAAGCAAACTTTTTCGGGCTGTCAATATTCACTGGCGAAAGCATTGACTTTTGCTTCATTTTCTTTAATTTAAGCATCTAGGAATTACTTAAAATCTGCTGGCAAATTGTTTTGAGTCATCAGTTGCCAAGCAGACTTCGAACTATTCGCCTCACTTCGAAGCAGTGCTCGTTTTTGCACAGCAGATCAGATACACTTGAAGAGCGCCCGGTGGTTTATTTTTTACAATAATTTTCTCGATCTTTGAGGAAATTCTGGACAATATGGTTGCTTCGATTCATTACCTTTGCAATTTCACGCATTGACAAAGATGTGTAGTCTTTAAGTGTAGAAATTTTCTCTTTTTCAGCTTCGGTTAGTGGTTTTCCGCGACCCATTGTTTTTTACTTGAATATTCAACGACGACTGTGCAAAGACTTTCTATTAATTACTCAAATAAGTTTTTAGAATACGCATAACGGTGCATCATGTCAAACAAAGCTTTTGTTTCCTAACTTAAACTCCATCTTAACAGAGAATGTTTCATGATTCCAACCTTATTTCGCAATTACAACGTGTACAAATTCAAAAATACTGAAAAAATAACGGATTTGAAATTATTTTCTAAAATAAAATGTATGCAGTGTAATTGATAGAATATAATAAAAAAAAATCCAGATTTATTTGTTTGAATTTTATAAGAAGTTTTATATTTTATAAGTGGTTCCAACCTTTTTTGGGGCACTGTAGAAACCTTGGAGAATAGTACTAAGATTTGGACACGGAATCATCCTCTTTCTTTCACAGTCTTAACAGGTTTTGGTGGAATTCTTTTCTTTTCTATTTCCGTTCCCCAAAACAAATGTCACTCCTTAACTGGTTAATAAAGGTCAGTACTTTGGTTAATTAGGCAGGAACTGGTTCAGAAAGACGGAGTTATTTGGCTTGTATAGACATTAGTTGTGAAAATGCAGCTACTCTGAGAGAAAATTGTCCTTCCTACATCTGATTCGTTTATGATCAACTACGGGGATGCCCAGTATCACACCCAATTTACTAAGCCATCTGAACAAAGCATTGAAATCACAACCTCTATTACCTATAAAGATTTTTTTTTACTACAAAAGCATACTATTTGCAGTAAACTCATAACGAAAGAGAATGAATGAAGGGGGGAAATGTGAAATAAACTTCTCCGAGCTAAGTTTAGAGTCTTGTCATATCTAAGCCCTAACGTTGGTAATCGAAATTTCCTGAATATCAGCGCTGTCGTAGTCCATAGAGAGCGATTTCATTATTCCAGGGGACATGAATTTGATATGAAAACATGCCTTCGCCGAGCCTTTCACAATTTTAAGGGATTTCTTAATCAAAGACTTGAAATAAAATAAAAATGTAAAAAGTATCAAAGTATTGTTAAAAAATCAATCTCAATCTCAATCTCTTACCAATGCAAAAATTTTCATACGACAACTTTGGTCAATTTTCATGTCCAAGTGACTTTGACATCCTTTATTGAATTTCTCGTCGAAACAAGTCCCCACGAACATCCGCTCTATGAACTGAACGTCCTTTTTTAGATGACAAATATGGTATATGGGTGATTATTACAAAAAAAAAAAAAAAAAAAAAAACTACAGATATACTGTAGATAAAAAAGCAATTCATAAACTCTCCATTAAGACATGATTCCATTAACTTTACATTGTAAGTCCATTGACTATGGCGTCGGACGGTTTTATAGATGGTTCCGATAGAAAAGTTTCTCGATGGAAAAAAAAACAACCACCACAACTATCCTCGTAGTAATGTTCCACACTCACATACGCACTGTTAGAATAGCTTTCCATCATAGATACGCCCACAGAGCCCAATTGTTCTCATACCTACTAAGTTTATGCGTAGCGCCTCCATGAAATATGTTAGCAAAGACTTCCATTTTGCCGGCGGCATATTTTTTTATGATATCTAAACGACTGAAAAACATGAAATAATATATTCAATTACTTTTCACAAGACTAAGAAGGAAGGGCGGAGGACACGCCGCCGTAACCGTATACCATGGTACCTACCCATGTTGGTGGAGCTATGGATCTTTTGCAAAACGAAATCATATGAAGCACATCAGTAGTGCCGTGCCGTGCCGTTCGTTAAAATATTGTATCGAGTCGGTCGGTCGTCCTGTCAGGACAGCATCGCTCACACTCTTACAGGAGTTTCATGTTTTCATTTTTTACTTATCACTAACAAAGGATGTGATGCCTGAAATACGTTTTAATAGAAATCGAATCAAATTGCTTGTCTCCTGTTATATGTATGAACTCGGTTTGACTGTTTTCGTCCTTTTTCTCTTCCCCATTTCTGTGCCTTTTGACAAAGAATTATGTGTTTATTAGCATTTTGACTAAATGCCATATTTTTCCATACATATGACAGTTTTTTATGGCTTCGATTGTATCTATTATGGCAGGGCAGGCAAAGTTTTTCACCAGGGAACACATTTTGGTCCTGGTAATGGAGTGTTTTTTTCAGTTTTTTTTTATTTTTTATTTTTTTTTAGAAAACTTTGCTTATGAATTTGAATTCAATTGGCAGCGTGGTTATGTGTGAGTTTATATGGGAAGTGAGGAGAAGTTGATAAAATGAGTTTGAATAATAATTGGGTGTACATTAGGAAAAGTTTGTTGGCAGCACATTATAGAGATATCTGTATCTACATGAAAATGTACTCCAGCTCGCTTCTGATTAATGCTTAAAATTAATGCTTTGAGATGAACTGTTGGTATGTAATTAAATACGAGTATATGAATACATCAAGACAGCAAACTTTGGCTAAAAGCCAGAGAATTAGGAAATTATCCTGAATGGCTTTAAATGGCAAAACAAAATTATTTAAAATACATTAACCAAAGTCTGCACATACTCGTAATCCCTGTTCTCCTTCATGAAGAAAACTAATTAGTTGTACATCCGTTCCGTATGATTTGCAATGTAAGCACGAGTATTTTGTAATGGACCATCTGCAGTGGCACGCAAACGCACTTTGCCAATCATACAAATATGATGAACTAAGATGAGGTACAGCTATAAGCACATATCAATTTTGCTCCTCCACCTATGACACGACTTGTTCACATTCTGCGTGTTGAGCGTACTGCCCAGCAGAGAAAACTTGTAGCACTATAAACGGGACAGCGGTCGAATTCCATAGATTGAATCAACGGTGAAGAACAAACCGAGAAACAAATGGGACCTTAGCCAGACTACTCCGACATATTTGGAGCTCAGGATTTCTGGCCCTGGCCTCGAGAACTGGCCCTCCGGGTTTGGGTTGGGGCCCTGTGGAACTTCCCGGCCATGGAAAAAATATGAAAGTTACGAAGCAACAACAAGACTTGGATACGGATGGATCAACTGTTGATGCAAAGGAATCAAGGACAACAAAATTCGACTATGCGCGAGAAATGATAGACCCCTTAACAGCCCACATGAAGCTGAACCACTAGTGTAGGCCTTAGACTGCTGCAAAGCATATGGTACCGGCATCCAAGAAATTTGATGGGATGAGCCGGATAAAAAGGGGATATCTACTGATGCGATTTGGATGCTAGGTAGACCTTGACAAGTAGTCTAGAGTTCCCAGCATGTGAACGAGTGCCTTGTACCCATCCGCATCAAGGCTTAATTTTTTAACATTGGCCTGCAATTTCTTCTCCCACAAAGAAAAAAGACGACGACAACAAAGATAGCCTCTACGAGCTCTTGGGCAAGGCTTACGAGTACAGTGCGCATTTGACCAAACACGTTGAGGAGAGGGTACATTTGGTAGTACTATCGAAAGCATAAAGCCGGCCCGATCCCACCTCCTATAACGGATTTGGGCTAATCGACTTTGCGGCGGCACGAATCATTGTCGTGGCTAGCATGCGGTTCCCCCATCTCGATATTCACAAGGGGACTTGAAGAACTCCTGACCAATTAACCGTCAACCAGATCGACTACAGTGTGATTATGGATGTCCGTACGTTCCGAGGAGCCACTTCTGTTATCGGTTTTCGCATATATTAAGTGCATTACCTCAAGTGTTGACCAATTTTTCGATTTTGCTGAATTTCCACGTGCATAACAGTGCGTAAAGTTGATTGTTTACCTTTTTCGTGAATTTTTGATAAAATTGCCATATCTTGCGGAATCACTAACTGCCCAATCTCTGATGTCAATGCTGATTTCTTTGCTTGTAAGGGCATCAGTGAAAAATCATTCCATGCAATATGTGTCGGATTAAATAAGAGGAATACGGTATTCATCAAAGAGTTCTCTGACAACCTCCTATTCTTTTGTGATGAGTGCAAGATCATCTCGCTTTCGCACGTGTTGCTTGCTATAAAGTGCCTCAGTGACTCTAATGACTCATTCCAAAAAAGTCTCACAAAAATATTCACGACGAATCAGTCCAAGTTAGAAAGTAGAGTCAGTTATGTTGATGAATTAGGCAACTCGGTTCTGTCCTCAACCGATATAATTAAGTTAAAGCATACCAACATCGATAAAAAATCTGCAAATCTGGTCGAGATGAATACTGCGATCTCAAAGAAGTTTGTTCCGCCCAAAACATCTCTAACCTTAAATTGTGTGAATCGATAAACAACCTGCGATAAGATCTTGAAACTCATTTTCAATCCACATCAAAGAAAGAATCATCTCTAATGCAGCCTGAACCAATGCTAGAAGTAATCTTTGACAGAATCAACGGTGTCGGTGATGATTTAGCTGCCGCACAATCAACCATTTTCGATATCGAGAACATATTGAAACGATAAGTAACAAAATTGACGATTTACCAATACATACACAACACCACCACTACGAGTACAATACATCAATTTTGGCTGAATAACTGGAAAACGAAGTCGACCCACTTTTACCACCACCTCCTCGTCCACCACAGTTAATTAAATCTTCAAATTCTCCAGCTGCCTCCTCAATCCAAGAGACCAAAACTGTTTCAATATCAACTATATGAGTACATTTTTCATCAAAGGCACCCCCGTAAACGCTGATATTTCTTGGATCGCGAAATTCTTCGCGGACAAATACGGCATCACCATCAGCAATTGTGAAATGTTCCTGCCAACTCACCACAAAAGTAATCGAAGCTTTAAACTTGACCTCCCTATTAGATACGAATGGCTATTTAAAAACCCTGCTGGTGGTGCTAATTTCAACGTTGGAAGGATGCGCACTTGTAAATGGATCGACACACCTACCAATAAACAGTATAAAACGAAGCTTAATTTTAAGTTACCTTATCCCGATTCCAACTCCCGTCCCAAACCGGACTTTAATTGGAGATTTAAAACTAACATATTCCCCAATTTCGCCACTCCCACTCATATCCCGAACCGAATTCATCAGTCCTCCAATTATGTTGCTCCGTTCCACCCAAGCCCCCGCGTAAACGCGCCTCTTTCAAATTAACAACAACCGCTCACACTAACTCCTCTGAAATACCTAACCACACTGCATATGCCCCCACTAGCACTTCTTTCCCTAATGTCGATCTTAAAACCGGAGCCAAGTATCCCAATTTAATTAGATCTCATATTATAAATCCCCCCCTTTAAATGTGTATAATGCCCTTTCAATTACCGCTACGTCGCCCTCAAAATTTTCGCCCACCTGCCCCATTTTCGACCTCCTTCTGCCTCCCACAGATAAAATAACCCAACAAACTTTTGACACAACAGAATGTCGTTATGCACTTTCTACGAGAATATGCGTCTCCTTCTAGCGTATCTGCAAAAAAAACTAAAACCAGCGTCATGATCTCCCTACTGACCTTACAAGTCTGAAGAACTTATATATCAAGTTCCACGAGATTTTCAATACATCTCCCTAAAAAGTCTCAGATGACCTTGCTGCTTTCGGTAACTAAGTGCACTCAAAAAGCATCTCACACCTCCAACGGAGCAGAGCTGACAACGACAAATTTTTTCGTCCCTAACGTGCTACCATTGCCAGTGTTTCGATCATCCGCTCCTACGCCCTCTCGAAATAATCTTCCTCTTACCTTCTACTATGAAAACATAAGAGGACTGCGAACTAAGACCCGTGCCGTCTTGCGCCAATCTCACGCTCTCCCACTTGAGGTCTACGCTCTGACCGAAACTAATCTTATTCCCCCCTAGTTTCAATGTTTTTTGAGATGACGATCGTTCCCGTCCAAATGATGATTCTCCCGGTCCAATCGCTGTTTCTACCTCTTCCAAGCTTGACTTCGTTTCAACAAAGATAACACTCCCCTGCAGGTCGATAAACATGTCACCGAGACCTTTGATGTCAAAAAATGATTTCGACTAGGCGATGCGCTGTTAAGCGATTTCTTTAATATCGTTCTTGCAAAACTCATGCGCAAACACATGAGGCACAATCTTTCAAAAGTCCGTCCAATAACTCGCATACGCCGAATAAGTATATGATGTCAAGCGAAAACACCAACTCGAACAAAACGACACCCTCGATAAATATAACTTTGAGGAAGTGAAGGACTTTTTCTCCCTAGGCTCCGCTTTCAATTCAGACAACGATACCAGCGCTTAGAACAAATGAAGAATGAATCTGGTTCTTTGGGCTAAGAAGGCAATTGACTAGCAAAGCCTTCTCTCGAACGGAAAATGTGACCCTATATAAGGAGCCTTTTAATCCGAGTTCTGCTCTATGGCGCAGAAACATTAGCGGGCGAAACTGGAGACGCTTGTTGACTGAGGCACAATTCCACCCCGGACTGTGGTGTCACCTAAGGTAAGGTAAGTAAGTAAATAAGTGCAATGCGAATTAATGTCAACCTGCTATACAGTATTCCACATTCATGCCATTCAATCGGGGACACGAGTACGATAACTTTGGCGCCAAAAATTGATAACTGTATTTTGTAGAGCAGTTAAAAATTAGCATTTTTTACTATGGGAGGGGGGGTCCATCTCCTCCCGTTTAAGACTTATGGGCATTTAAAAACAAAAAACAACGGTAACACGGTAACACTTACAATAATCTGAATAGTTTTTGATTAATTCACATTCAAACTCTAAATTCTTGGTAAAAAATTAAAAAAAAAAACGGCTAGGCATCCTCTAATCCATCCTAAACTAAATAAATTCTCAGTGTTTTGTTCGTTCGGCGATGGCGATGGCGCGATAGTTAGCTCATTGGCTGGGTTCGATTTCTGGCTGGGTCACCAACAATTTTTCAAATCGCCATCCCCTTTCGGTGGGTAATGGCAAACTCCCGAAAGTAAAATTGCCTACGAAAAAGCTTCTAAAGAGTGCCGTTCGGACTCGGCGATAAACCGTAGGCCCCGCTCAGATGTGACAAAAAATGAAAACATAAGCAACACAAATGATTGTTAAGAAGCTAGGCCATGGCCCATACCGGGATACCATCGCCACAGTGTTTTTTTGTTTTGTTTTGTTCGTTAGGAGATTTGGTGTCGCCCAACGAAAGAAGCATTGAATTTTTAGAAGAATCTGGTTTAATTCCCACTAAAACATCCATTCCCCCACTGTGTTGCAACTTACCCATAAAGGTAGAAAAGAGTAGAAATGTAAAGCTCGGTTGGATGTGGCGATGCTCAAAGAAAAACTTTAAAAAATGGTGACAAATATTGTAGAAATACAATCAAACCATCTATCGGTACATTTTTCCATGGACCTCAATGTCGGCTAGAGATTCGCGAGGTGCTTGCAATAATTATCGCTTTTGTTATCAAAATACCTGTGAACACGGTTTTTCAGGTAAATTAATTAAACCTAAAGCTACAACCTAAGGATTTTTAAAAAACACTATTACATGTATATTATTATTTAAAAATTAGCATATACTCGCTTGGCGCCATCACGACAATAAAAGTGAGCTTAGTAAATCTAATATAATAGATTACTATAACTATTGTCGTGAAATAGCCGAAATACTCGTAATAGCATCTCACGTCGATGTTAACATTGGCGGCGAAGGAAAAACTGTACAAATCGACGAGACCTTTCTTACAAAAAGGAAATACCACAGAGGCTGTGTAACCGAACAAATGAAAATCGTAGCGTTGGGGTTATTTTATAAAGAAGATAAGGTCGGACGCTTCTTTAAAGTGAGCTCTAAAAGTAAAGAATACTTGTGGCCTTATATACACAAATACGTTTACCCCAACAGCAGTCGTATTTGTACCGGCAGCGCACGCCAATACATAGGTATTGAGAAAATGTTCCCTACTTATACGACTCATGAAATTACAAACCACAGCAAAGGCGAATATGTTGACAAGACCGATGCAACCAATACTATAAATGATCTTGAGAATCAGAACAAGCTTCTGAAAAAATCAATTTTATGCCGCAATACAACGCAGCACCTTCACCAATATATGGCACTTTTCTTTTACCGGAAACACTGCCTTGTAAAAAATTATAAGGACGACATGGGCTTACAAATCACGGAATTTTTAATTGGCATAAAAAAAGTGTACCCAGGTTTTGTCAAAGGTAAAGAAAGTGTGGGTTTGCAACTGAAGGACTTCGACCCTCCGATCGTTTACAATGAGCACTTAAAAGGTATTTTACCACCAAAACAACCTCGGCTCTCCATCATCATCGACGAACTCAACATACTCGACATTGACACCAGTACAAACGATGACTTCATTGACGAAACTTACATACCTTTTTGATATGTACTCGTACATTGAACATTTAATTGACTACTCTTAACTAACACCTAACTTACTCACAAACTGACTGACTGGGATGCGGAATGCAATGCAAATCTACCTCCTCGTGGTGCATTCTGAGTCACGCTAAATGATTTGCTGTACTTTACCTACAAAGATGACCCTATCATCAATAGTGAGATCACCATAAATACCAAAAAAAACGTCTTATAAAAAATAGTTTTAGTAATTTTCAATTTTCAATATAAAGCCATGCGGTTTTTTGTGTTCGATTCAGAACTGTTATGCGCATTGAATACAAAGAACCAATTGGGCACATCATCTCACAATTTTGAATAATATAGATTTAAAAAAAAAAAAATTTACCAAAAATTTAAGTTTAAATGTGAATTATTCAAAAACTATTCACACACGAATAATTTGATGTAAATTTTATATTAAAGAGCAAATTTTAGGCTTTCAAATCCTGTATAGTACTTTATTGTAAGTATTGCCGTTGTTTTTTAATAGTTTCTTTCTCCGTTTCTGGTCCAATGACTCAAACAGCCCACAGACCGCACTTACTTTACTTACGTTAGGTGGCGCTACAGTCCGGGGTGGACCTGGGCCTCAGTCAACAAGCTTCTCCAGCCAGCTCGATCCCTGGCTAGCTGCCTCCAGTTCCGCACGCTAAGTTGGCTGAGGTCCTCTTCCACTTGCGTGCGCCACCTGAGTCTTGGCCTTCCTCTACTGCGCTGTCCCCCGAGGGTGGATTCGAATACTTTTCGGACCGCAGCATTGGTGTCCATGCGCTCTACATGACCCAGCCATCTCAGTCTTCGGATCTTCACTCTTCTGCAGACGGGACCGAAAATCGCCCGACGAATTTTTCTCTCGAAGCAACCAAGAACACCCTCATCCATTTTTGATAATGTCCATGCCTCTGCGCCATAGAGCAGGACCGGGATTATTAAGGTCTTATAAAGGGTGACTTTTGTTGTCCGAGAGAGGGCTTTGCTACTCAAAGAAACAGCGGTTGGCAAGAGTTATTCTTCGCTTGATCTCAGCGCTGGTGTTGTTGTCTGTGTTTATAGCAAAGCCTAGGTAGACAAAGTCCTTAACTACCTCAAAGTTATATCTGTCGAGGGTGACGTTCTGCCCGAAACGTCGGTTTTGGTTGTCCTTTTGCTTAACAGCATATACTTTGTCTTGCCCTCATATATCGTCGCCGTATACGAGTAGTTGGACAGACTTTTAAAAGATAGTGCGTCTTGTGTTTGCTCGTGAGTTTTGCACTATTCTTTCAAGTACGATGTTGAAAAAATCGCATGACAGCGCATCGTCTTGTCTAAATCCGGTGAGATCTTTACCGACCTTGATGGAGCAGCGTGCATTCTCCATCGTCATCCTGCACAGACGGACGAGTTTGGCAGGGATGCCAAAACTAGACATTGTTCTATATAGCTCGTCTCTATAGATGCTGTCATACGCGGCCTTAAAATCGATGAATAGGTGGTGGGTATCGATCTGAAGCTCATGGGTCTTCTCCAAGATCTGCCGTAGTGTGAATATCTGGTCGATGGTGCACTTTCCTGGCCTGAAGCCACACTGATATGGACCTATCAGGTTGTTGACGAACGGCTTCAGGCGTTCACACAATACGGCGGATAAGATCTTATATGCGATGTTAAGGAGACTGATGCCTCTGGAGTTGGCGCAGTTCAGAGGGTCACCTTTCTTGAGAATTGGACAAACAATGCTGAGGTTCCATTCATCGGGCATACTTTCGTCCGACCATATTTCACAGATGAGTTGGTGTATGCTCCTTACCAAGTCATCGCCTGCCGCTTTGAAGAGCTCGGCAGTCAGGCCATCCGCTCCAGCAGCTTTGTTGAACTTAAGCTTCGATATGGCTATCTTCACTTCATCCAGGTCGGGTGGACGGAATTGTTGGTCATCATCGTCCAGGTTGAAAGGTTGATTCTGCCTGACAGCGGTATTTGGTTTGTCATCGCCGTCATACATTCCGTAGAAATAGTCTTTCCAAATCCTCAGCATCGACTGCGATTCTACTACGATATTCCCTTGTTCATCTCTACAGGCTTCGGTTCGGGGTTTGTTTCCGCGGCATGTTATTTTTACCTTTTGGTAAAACTTCCTAACCTCATTCCTGGAGTAGCATCTCTCAATTTCCTCGATCGCGCGCTTCTCATGCTCTTTCTCCTTCTTCCTGAGAAGCCGGTGCTCGTCTCTCCTCTTCCGCTCATAGAGCACATGAGCAGCTCTGGTCTTTCTAAGCAGCGCCGCGTTATATGCATCTTGCTTAGCTGCATGTGCTTGCCGGCATTCATCATCGAACCAGGGGTTTCGTTGTGGTGGACGAGTGAAACCCAGCACATCAGAAGCGGCATCTCTGATGGCGTTTTGGCAGTGTTT
The DNA here is from genome assembly GCA_928272305.1 of Volucella inflata. NCBI lineage: Eukaryota > Metazoa > Arthropoda > Insecta > Diptera > Syrphidae > Volucella > Volucella inflata. The sequence goes on along the minus strand of OV743716.1, from coordinate 142,417,585 downwards.
CCAATGGTCTTCGATGCTTGATGCTGGCGGCATTGGACCTCTTAAGAGATTAAGAGACACTCGATCGGAAAAGGACTTGGCGATCTCTTGCGATTGTAGCCGTCTGACGTCGAATTTTCTCACAGCATTAGTTTATCTTGGCGTAGTTTGGGATATCCGCAACCGTACCTTGGCTACAACAAGGTAATGGTCCGAGTCGATGTTGGCTCCTCGGAACGTATGGACATCCATAATGCTGGAGGAGTGTCTTGCGTCGATCGCAATGTGACCTGTGTATGTCGAAATGTGGGAACCGCGTGCTAGCCATGACAATGTTTTGCCCCGCCGCAAAGTCGATTTGCCTGAATCCGTTATCGGAGGTGGTGTTGTGCAGGCTATATTTTCCGATTGTTCCACCATAGATACCCTCTCTTCCTAACTTTGCATTAAAATCACCGAGGACAATTTTAATGTCATAGCTAGGGCATTGCTCGTAGGTCTTGTTCAGGAGCTCGTAGAAGGCATCCTTGGTGTCGTCATCTTTCTCCTCTGTGGGGGCATGCGCGCTTATAAGGCTTATGTTGGCGAATTTAGCCTTGATGCGGATTACTACGAGGCGCTCGCTCACATGCCGGAAGCTGAGGACTTCTCGTCTTAGTCTGCCTCCGACAACAAATCCGCATCCAAATAAGCGGTGCTTTTGCCGTCTATAGCAATTGCCGTAGTAGATGTCGCAGTTTTTCATCTTCTTTTTGTCCGGCCCATCCCATCGCATTTCTTGGATGGCGGTTATGTCTGCTTTGCAGCAGTCTAGGGCCTCCGCTAGTTGCTCGGCTGCACGTGGTCTATTAAGGGATCTGACATTCCACGTGCATATCCGAAGCTCATTGTCCTTAAATCGTTTGCGTGGGTTGTCAACAGTAAATCCGTCCATATCCGAGGCTTGTTGATGCTTCGTAACTTAATTTTTTTTAAATGGCCGGGCAGTTACCCCGGCGGCACAACTCCCAACCTGGAGGACCAGTTCCATTTTTAATGCCCCAAGGACGAGGGGTCGGTTACACCGAAGCCAGTAACCCGTTCCGGGATGTGAGCGCTGCCGTTGGCCCATATAGGGCTCGTCCGCCACCTTCTCTTTTCCAAGACCCTGACTAAGTCCTGGAAATCCTTTCCGGCCTGAGCTCCAAATATGTCGGAGTAGCCCGGATAAGGTCTTGTTTTGTTTTTCCGACACTTATCCTGGTTAATGGCGCAGGAAACTCGCCATTTGCCCCCTTCACTTCGCAACCTCTAGTGAGATTCCCAGATGGCGCCACGGGGAGGCGTGAAGTAGGACTGATTAGCAGAGCTGCAAGATGTTCGGCTGCAGAGGCTCATTCTCGTCATTTAAGGAACCAGCACCTGTCGGAAGATGCTACTTCTACGAGGCCTTATACTAATCGTTGCCATCCCCACAGACCGCACTAAACTGTGATATTTTCGGTATCTAACGGCTTTTTGATGTAATCTATCTTCGCTTCACTGGATCTTTCAAAGAAAATATTTCTGTGAAATCCGCAAACAATTTGGTGGATCTCAGATGGTCGATTATGTCTGGTGTAATAGGGTGCAGATACTCTCTGAGTTTGGCCTTAGTAACCTTATTGAAGCGTATATGTCATCACTTACAAAATTGGAAGGGATGCTACTACTATACTGACTCCTGACAAACATGAATGTCTGAAGTTAGTAGTGGATTAAAAAAAAACCCTCTACATACACCGCCTAAGTGTTAAAATGCGACTAAACTGTTGTATTCCATTTAAACTCTATTAGAAAGGTAAACAAACTTCTGCCTCTTCGTATGTGTACTCATCAATTTAAAATATTTTTTTTTGTGTTAAGAAGAAGCAACAAATATGATTTTGAGCTAAGTACCTTTCCTTCGAAACAAAAGTGCCAACTCTGTGCCTTTAGGAAATTAATTAAAATTCTTTTACCAACCTACATATGTATGTACGAGTATGTACGAGATGTATTTGTATCTTTAAGCTTACGCAAAAGACTTATGTAAACAAAATCATTTCGTAAATGAATCACTTCAACCCACCATTACGTTTTCGCGAAGAAACGAATCATCTGCAACACGCTAGACTTAGCCGATAGGAGCTGCTGTGGCACAGAAACTACAGTCGAAGCTGGAAGTTAGGTATAAAAGGGAAGCGTTCAACCTCAACCAAACCCTAAGCCAGCATCCTCCGGCTCACCATTCTACCTCATTCCATCGTTGTCGTGGATAGATAGGCAGGTTGACTGAAACGCTCAAGTTAAACAAATAGACTGTGTTGCAGAAAGCTAGTTAAATAAAGATCCCTTCTACCCATTGCCTTTCTTCCAGGGTGTGCTTCGTTATTATTGGGTATACCAAAACGGAATCACCACAAAGTCATTTGCTACATGAAGTGAAAAGGATTCAATGGCAACGGAGGGAAACTCCCCACTAACAAGAAGGGACCAAGTACTGAAGATGTAGCCAGAGATGTTGATGGTTTCTGGTTCGATTGTGTTGGTACTGTAACATGCCTGGTACTTAAAGTGAAAGGCAGTGTAACCAATATACGAATTCAGACGCACCTTTTGCTTCATGCACAACTCCATCTACATCTCCATTTTTTGGAAATATATCCATTTACGAGAACGAGTACTTTTTTTTATTTTTTTTTGATTTTTGTGTGTGTACTCTCATCTACGAAGCACATTTAGGGAATCGTCGACAATATGGAGGATTCTTTCTTCCTTCTTCGATATACTAAATCCAACATCCATTTCCCTATATAAATGTATGTATGTATATGTACACATATCCTGTAACACATAGTGTCAAACGGGGTATACTCGTATGTAGGACTTTCAGTGCTACGAGTATCATCGAAAAGTCCTTCAGTCAAAAAAAAAAATCAAACGTCAACAATCTCGGAGAAAGGTAAGTAAACTTCCTTCTTCTGCTTCTTCAGGCCTACCTTCACCAACACATTCTGGTTTTTTTGACTGTGTTTTTAGAGACACAAAATTGTTCCTGCGTCTTGCTGATGCCTACTGTCTTGCACATTGTGTCATTACTTTTCGAAAAGACGATGAGGGAAAAAAATAACTTTTGTCAGCACGATACATTTCTCAAGGGTCTATCAGCACTCGTAGGGATAATGAATATACTACTGTGAGTTGGGTGGTTATTTCAACCCCTGGTATCCTCTCGTTTCGACTGTGTGTGTGCCCCATGGATCACCCTGTGCCCGCATGATACCCAATAAATCTGAAATGACTTGCTATTGGATTCTATTTTTTTTCTTTTCTTATTTTTTTGTTTTCTTTCTTGTTGGTCCTGTTCTCCTTTTAGATCATTGTTGTCGTCCTTTTGAGTGTCATTGTGTCTGGAAATATGGGGTTGATAAACACTTGAATTTAGTCGGCAGAAAGAGCTCCACCCGGGCGTTGGCATGGGGGTTATTGAGTTAAAGGTTTCAAGGATATGCATAGTCAAGATAGGGTTAAAGGTATGAGCTATGCGGTTCGGTTTTACGGGTTAAATTTTGCGTGAAAGTGAGTTTGTATTGTCATTCCTTTTGTATTGAATGAAAGGATGCTTTTCGTCCACGAAAGGCGAGATGGTTCTCAAATTTCACATATCGCTGGTCATGTAAAGGATTTGTCAAAAGCATAGAGTGTGTAGGAGGAGGGATATGTTTCGAGTATACGAGTTATTATGTAAACTTCTTGTTTAGTTTTTTTTTTCTTTTTTTACTTCAATGGATTGCGTTATGTCTATTTGAACTTGTAATGCGTTTAGAGACATTTTGGTATTCTAGACAAGTTTATTGAGTGGAAACTATTTGTGTAGGAGTTGTCCAGAAGTTATATCGGGCTCAATCCTTTTTTCCTTTGATTGATCTTTGGTTGACCTTCGTCGTTACTACGATATTCATTTACTCGTATGTCAATCAGTTTTGGTCTAGAGCAATTGCGAGCCCATGAGATGTGTGGTTAAGTGAATGGTTATAAGGGAGATACACATTTTCATGATGTCAAGATGGAAAGATGTCTTAAAAAGATTGTTATAAAAGACTTTGAAATATCAAGTCGTGCAGATTGTTCCAGCAAAATCGCATCTTATGGGAAAGTATACCACCACTTACGGTCTTCAGCGAGGGCGACTCTACAATGAAGGTAGGAACAGAGTATACATACGATTATGTATGTATTTATATGCATTTAAAAATAAAATTAGTGTCCAAGCAGGAGTTGCCTGTAAGGTATCGTCCTCTCTCAATTGCAATGCTGCATGTTCATTGTATACTAAAAACGGCCCTACAGTCAATCCTCTCACAACTGAGGCTGTTATCAGGCATCACTATTGCTATTTCAAATAAAAATTAATATTTGAATGCCAAACGGCAAACTTCTTTGGACTAAATACGTTATGTCGTCTGGAGTGTTAGGAGCTGTCAGCATTCTGATAGTCTAAAGGAGCTGTCGGATAGGTATGGGGGTTGTAACCGATTAGGAATCACACGGTTGTGATAAGTCTAACTACATACATCTTATGCGTCGGTGGTCTGCTGGAACAAGATTCCATGAAAATATTTTACTGCTGCTTTTTATCGAACTACAGCCGACAGTCTGTCTCGCCTGAATAGAGAGTTTCCTTTGCACGCCTGGCTCTGTTCCAGATGCACTTATGGTATTTATAAATAACTAGTACGAATAAATCAGAAGGTTTTCCGACGCGTGAACGGGCCACATATAGTTGCCCATGAGAGAAACACGGACTTTTTAAATTCAGGCCACATACTTGTGAAGATTGTCCTTGTGCCTTGTTGATGTTCATTACATAGGCGAGTCGCACCGAAAACTCTAAACGTTTGAATTCGAATGGTAAATCTGTTGGAATAATTGGATTGCGAGGCAATGGTACATCTTCTCCTTTGAATTTTCCATTCAAAACACCTAGTAGCTTCGATGATATTGGCCATAACTTCCTTCACTGAGAGGCTGGTACCGTTGCAAAGTCGTGGCGGATTAATGTTTCGAAGCAAAATGATAGGCACGCCAATATTCAATGTTGGAACGTGCGGAGGCATGCCGGGTAAATCATGTAAATTGATTCACGTTACCATCATTAACGACTGCATCGTGTCAATGGATGTATTCCTCCGAGCGCAGCTTAGATTTAAGCGAATGTAGAGAAGTCGTTCATGGTAGATGGTAGTTCACAGTGCTGTCTTTCTTATTCGTAACTGCATCGGTTAGCGGATTTCCGAAATGATACCCACCTTCTCCTTGCCAAAAAAGAACTGGATATTGCAATGCGTCATATGAGCGATGCGTTTATGAGACTCGTGGGACCATACTATTTCTGCGACGGAGAACAATATCGCGTGACTCGAGTTTTTGGCCAACTATAACGACTGCTGTTTCATCAATCGTTGGAGCATTATATTGTCTTGCGAATTACAGCTTTGTAATCGTCAGCTGGCACCCGTTCAAAGGCAGTACTGAACAGTTGAATCAATTCGTTGTGTTGATCGAATAAAGTTTGCAGTTCAGCGACAATTTCTTTTCTAGTGTCCCTATTGAATCGACAACGCTGATCAGGACAAGACATCAGTGCTCTATCTCATACCATTTAGAAGTCTATAAAGGACAAACAAACAAACATTGATTTTTATATATAGAAATAGAGTTCCTTTTCAAAGTTATCTTTCGCTTCAAGAGAGGTCGTCTTTGTGACAACAAGCACTGGGGTTGTTTGGAGGCCTTTCGCGTCGACAATTCATCGACTCAGTTTGATAAAATGACACAAGAGCTCCTGCTACTGCGTATGGCCTAACACGATGTTCTTGCGCTCAGGAATATTTTCAGTCAGAATCTTAGCAAGGAAAGACATGTAGTCGTGTCTTCAGTGGTGGCTTTAAAACGTATATACAATGTGGTGCTTGAGGACAAGGATACCAAACATCATACCTCGCTAGAAGGACTTCGGTCTGTTTTCCAAAAAGAGATATAGGCAATCTTGATGGCAAAGAACTACATATACCCTAAAAGATCGGTGAAGGTATTTGAGTACCTGCATCTTTAGGAATAGCAAATAACCCTCTCACCACTTCCATGCTAGTTCGATAGTGCAAGATTTTGCCGAACTTAGTTAGAAGACTAAATTTACTGAACCTTTGGCATCCCAGAAAATGAAATCGTCCATTGACTTACAAAATCAAGCCCCGAGCGGAGTTTTTCAGAGCCTGAACCTGTGTATGTTAGTACTGCCTGCGATCTCGGCTAAGGATTCCCGATGTTTCTTTGAAGTCAGCTACTATTCCCTCCAATAGAAAGGACTGTTTACTAGCGCCGTGACGGGTTACTTCCCTTTGGCTAGGCGCCCTAGTGCTTATTGTAAGACTAATTATGACAGCATGGAGCACTACTTACATATGTGGATCTGCGGCCTAAGTCCACATCAGACTGTAGTAACAAGCACTTTGTCACAGAATAACTACTACGAATGGCTTAGAAACTTTGACTTACATGAACCGGCAAGGAGTATAATGAACTAGTTCTTTGCTGGAGTGCTTTGTTCCGAAAAAAAGGATCTAATTATGAAATATCTACAGTACCAGCTTTCATCACACTAGACCTAATATCTGCTCTTTAGTGCGAGCATGAGTTAGATATTTACAGAAGAAGTGTTTCGCGGTATCGTCATCAGTCTGAAACCAGGTATCGCAAGAGGTTGTCTGACTTTTGTTTAGAACATCTAGGAACTTAACAAATCCTACTATGTACTTTGTTATAAAGAGAGCTCCATTAAGTATGCTTTTTTTTCTTATGAAGTACAGAGGCTTTAGTGTGTTCGATTTGCAACCACTTGACTTGCCTGCCTGGGACTTACCTTCGTAACTCCAAAGCATCATTGGATTCAATTTGAATGACACCTGCAAACGTTTAAAGGAAAACTACCTTCGGATCTGCACGTGGTCTGCTCGGACCCTTAACAGGCCACGTGCAGTCGAGTTTGACTGCGACCATGCAGATATTGCTGTTATCCAGAGAGTGCGATGGGATGAACCGGACATAAGTCCTGTAATATGCGGCAGACTTTGGCAAGAAATCTTGATGTTCCGACACTTAAGTTAGCAAGTTAGGAAAATCTGTATGAAATGTAATTTCGCTAACATAAGCTCAATTAGCACCCATGCACCTACGGAAGAATGTTTCGACCAGCCTTTCGACAAGACATACATACATATGTATAAGCAATGTTTGCAGTATGATGTGAAAATCGTGCTAGGCGATTTTAAATCCAGGGTATGGAAGGAACACGTCTTTGGTAGAACAGTTGGTTAGCATAGCATACACGACACCATGTCAAAAGACTTAGGCTTGCTGACTTTGCAGCGGGACGGAATATCACTTTAGCAAGTACACGACTTTCTCATCTTAATACAACAAGGCGTTAAGTATGCCACTCAGTTCACCACCTTGTTTTAGCCAAGGTGCGAACGAGGATTTCTCAGGAGCCACAATAAGGACGACATAACATGATATGAGACTGCCGATAATGTATTCCGAAATCTCTTAATAAGAAGCATATAAGCCGGCGCTGTACTAGCAGCAGAGATGAAAGAAGTATTGGTTCCACTAGAACACGAAAAAAGACTCTGGGAAGGGCCTGATCGAAGCTATTGAGATTGTATATAGGAATAACGTACAAAAGTGTTAGGTAGAAAGAAGATCTGAATGGATGGAATGAATGGAATCTCAGAGTCGTTTGCCTGATTGACAAAATAGAAAACCATATCTACAACATGAACTGTCGAGTTTTAAGTTTCCTCACCACTGGTCATAAGGTCATATCTGCCATATTTTGTGAAAATCTAAAGACCTTGATCAACAACCTGATTGGCCTGCTTCAATATAGCTTCAGTCCAGGAAAGACGACCATCGACTACATGATCACACTCCATCAGCCCTGGAAAGAAATTGAAGAAGTCCAAATTGATACTATGACTTTTTTGGCGATTTAGAGCCCAAATGGTCCGTCTTTACAGAATGGCGATTGAAAACGCACGTTGCTATGTCAAAGTCGAAAGACTTCGAGGGACTTCTTTTACATCATCCTTGAAACAATTGTGCAGAACCCACAAACGAATCACTTGGGCTTGGGATAAAAAGGCAGTTAAGTAATAAGTACGAGTATATGGCCCGAAAGATAAGGAGACTTTATTCGTCCTTTATGGCGCTGAGGCATGGACTCAGTTGAAAGCGAATGTAGTAGTTTCGAGTTAAAAATTGTTTGAACAATTTTCGATCGCATTTCCGTTTACTGGCTTTTGAGCAAAAGTTTTAAGGACGAACTATACGAGCTGTAAAGCAACATCGATCTGGTCAGAAAACTGTACATCTGCCTCCTGACATAACTGAGAAATGTAGAAAAAATGGACACCAATGCTACCACTCACAGAGTCCTTAAATCTCATTCGGAGGGACAAGGCAGTGGAGAAAGTGCGCACTTAAGAGGGCACTCACAAGTAGAAGGCGAAGGACCAAGATGATTTATGAGTTGCAGTTCGCAACTGGGCGCAGTTAGCTAAAGACTAGGCTAACTGAAGACGCTGTTGCCACAAACTGTAGCGCACCTAAGTTAGTAAACATCTCCTGTTACTAGTTTCCCCGCATCTACGGCACAAACTCGTTCTGTAGTAAGAGTGACAGTCGATTTTATCCCATCGGTTCTTCTATATGTATATCGTCAATTCCAACTACGAGTGCATATTTTCTTCTAGGACGTCGCTGTAGATAGCGAACGCGCAACCCGGCTGCTCTTCTTAAACATCCAGTCTAGTCATTCGACTTTTTTCATCATCGTAGTTTACCAGTTGCATCAGCACAATTTATTATTATAATTATTGCCGCCATTGTATCTCATTGGCCATGAGTCCACTGGGGATACCTTTCGGCATAACTTTTCTCCTTCGTCACGAAGACATTCACGTCTGCCAGTTTTTGGTCCGCGGGTGATCTTTGTAATCTCCACCAACCCTAAAAGTTGAAAGTGTGCACGCTGATTTCCAGGAAAACTCTCTCTTGAGAACGTTTTCTTTGGAAGCGTCATCAGTCTATCTCAGTAATTGTGTCAAAATCAGATAAAACTTGTCAGCCAGTGACGAATTCTCAGTCAGGCACTCGCAAATAAGTCTTAAGCATAATATTAAATTCTATAGTCTCCTTTCAGAGACAAATTTCTATCTGAAATATTTGTTTATCCTCCTGTTCGTCGCATCCGATTTCATGGTATTGAATAACGATATTCAGACTAAGAAGGAACAGCATTGTAAGAAGGTAGAAACCACAAAATAAGCACATCGATCCCGCCCCTTGAGAGAGGCATAGCCATCAGAAGGATGTCTGTGAAAAAACATCCTAATTACTGCTAACAGAATTAAGAATTAACGTGCCCTCCTCTGGAGAGATGTGATGGAAGACAAATAAGACCTTGACATCCTGTAGAGTCCAAATTCTTACATACACTCCCAAATTATGTCTACCCCTTTCCCAAGCAAATAAACGAAATCGAAGGCGAACACGTCTTCTTATACGAGTACCTCCTGTCGCTAATACCATCTAAATCCAAATCAGCTTAGCATGACTGAAGGCTATGAGTCTGACAAAAGCCAAGAAAGTAATGCAAGAATCGGATTTCTGCAAATCGAACCAGTCGCACAATCAATGAAATTCTATCCTCGGTCCTATACCCCCCAACTCAATCGTCGTTCAGGGATTAGGTGTAACGAACGTAATATTGACTGGTGGGTACCCAGCCTCTTTCCAGAGAGGTGAAATCAATTTTTCTCGTTTTATCCATTCAAATTTTACTATCTGCGATTGTCTTCCATGCATTCACGAAATAAATGGCTTCCGTGCATGTGACTCTTGTGTCTGTCAATGTCCTCCATCCCTTCACAAAGATTGGTATGATGGAGCAGAGTAGGATACGTACTGGCGGTGACCTATTTCAATATTTTTCCTTTGGTTTTTCCAAGCCGGTTTTGGTTAGTTTTTCTCATTCAGCGCTTAGTGGTGAAGCTTTTAGCAGTTTTTTAACTTTTTTGTTTTGTTATACACCAGCGGCCATCCTCTGATTGAATGTGGAATTGAACGGGACATGCAAAAGGCGACGTTAGTGGTGTTCAGTTAAAGAAAAGCCAGTATCGGTACACAATTCCTGCAACTCAAACGTAGATATTTGGATTTTTTTCCTTCATTTCCATCGTATGGATGTACTCTTTGGTGCATGTATCCTTCTGAATTCATAAAACTGAAACTTTCTGGGTTAGGTAAGGTACGAAAGGCCGGGATAGTGGAAAGTTGTTGGATTTTCCACAAAATCACAAATATTGATTTGTAGCTTTTATTACGGCGGCGGCATATCCACATGCAATAACAATTTTTCCAATTCGTACATCTGCCCTTTGGGTGCAGCTGAGGTTAACCAAAAACGATTGCTGAGGTGCCATTTCTGCAGTTTCGCCTTTATCCATTCCACGGTATGGTTAAGGATCTGGTGCTTGTTCTGGTTGTGTTATTTGAGCACACGATAGGTCGTATCGTGTTTCATACAAACAGAAGCACTTTATTACTTTGCTCGTCCTTAGTGTAATTATATTTGAATCGAACTCGGTGCAATTGGTTGCTGTAAATCGAAAAAATATAGTTGAAACCGTGTAGGTACCTACAGCATGTTTTGTTGTTGCGTGATTCGAGTTTCGAGTTTTACGACAATGCTGACCTGGATACACCAAATCGTTACGAGTTCTATTCGTCGTTCATTTTGTCATTTGATATGCTCGTAGATACGTGGGTATCAAGTGTTTATGATATCGTGTATGTTACAAACTCAAATAAAGGTGGATTCATTAAATAGACACCATATACAACAATGATGACGAATCATAAAAATAAAAAAAAAAGATTTTTCAACGCTGCACGAAGGTTGTATACGAAGGTTGCACCTATAGTTTTGAGAAAAATGAGCAGAAACATTCACGTTTTGCTGGATTTGGCTCGTTCTTAAAGACCCATGCAGTCAACTGTTGTTTAGTTTCGGGCTTATGTCCATAGAACCATGGTTCTATTGCTGAATTAAGGGTAACCCAATGCGAATGTATCTTTTTGACGGCCAAAAGCTCATGCAATATGCAATGTGCAAACTACCACTTAAGCATGACTCAAAATCATGACGATCTTGAGAATACGATTTGCTGCAGTGAACGTTACCTCAACATACATCACTCGTTCCCTTTTATTTTGGACTTCATTCATCTCCATTCGTTTTCTTTGTCTTCTGAAAATCCTCGAACTGCCATCATCAGTTGGCACACCCTTCTAGTATCTTGAAGGATTGATAATCGCAGGGAAGACGGATGCAACTTGGCAGACAGAGGTCCTGTCGAGAGGAATACGCTGAACATCGAACAGCATATACAAGAGCCTTCAATGAAGTTGCCGGCTTTTGTCCCTTGTCTTGTTTAGTACCTCTTATCGACTAGTTTCCTAGAATGCTCCACTTCTAACTCCCCTATCCGATCAATTATGGACTGCTTCCTGACTGACTGTCTCTTCGAACTGCTTTACGCGTCGATCTAACTGAACGGTCTGATGAGTATTTATAAATGCGACCAAACCTTACATTTATGGCAAATTATCGTTTTCCATTTTTACCATTTGCGAAGAACTGGTGTTGCTTTGAAACTGAATGCAAGAACAATGACTGACATTTTCGCATGATTCAGCAAATTTGCGCAATGTTGCAAAGACTAAATTCGCCCCCGCCTCGTCAGTCTGAACGGGTAGATTGATGAGCCTGCGACGTGATACCTACACTCCAAGCTAAAACTTATGGGTCAAGGTTGATCACGTCATGGTTGACCATCAAACAATTAAACACAAAAATATTAAGATAGATAGATAGATAGATTTTTATTTCGTACTCAAATATATTAAAAAAATATTGTTATTGCACATTTTACAGAGATGTGATGATTTGACATTTTATCTTTCTACTGAAACATTATTTTTAATTCTATTAAGAATGTGTGGAATTTGAAGGAAAAACGAAAACAAAACCTTCAATATAAAGAAAAAAAAAAAAAAAAAAAGATATGCATATACAGAGATACATATCGGGATAAATTTACGTATATGTACTCGTATGTACATAAAACGATGAATGAACACATAAATAAATGTGAATAAATATACAGAACATGAATAAGCATATAATAAATAAATACATATATAAGTTAATGAATAAATAAGTATATAAATATATAAATAAATAAATAAATAAATAAATAAATAAATAAATAAATAAATAAATAAATAATAGAGAAACAAAAATGACTAAATTCTCTTTACAAAAAAAGAAAAAAAACAATAATACATACTTAGAGATGTACATATATATACAAGTATTCAGTAAATAAGTAACAATAAATTATTAACACAGATAAACATATACTTATAAGTATGTATACCTAACATTTACCAGTCATAAGTACATAATTCATTTACAAGCGGATTATCAGCAAAACTACATTTTCTTTTAAACGTATTATTAAGTTTAAAGATTCTATAAACAATCAATTCAACATTCGCTCTTACATGAGTATCACGAGTTGAGTTATGCCAAGGTAAATCTAGCATCATTTTTAAGATCTTATTTTGCGAGACTTGCAATTTGTTTATGTGGCAAGTTGCAGCGTCGCCCCATACTTGGCATCCATATAGCAGAATCGCCTGGAAGATTACCTTGTGCAATAAAATTTTATTGTCAGTGGAGAGTTGTGATTTTTTATTAATAAATGGATACAGCATCTTTATTGCTATTCCTATTTTCTTTATAGTTTTAGTGATATGGTCCTTAAATGTGAGTTTGGTATCTAAGTAAATACCTAGATATCTGACAGAGGGTTCCCAATTTATATAGCTTCCATTCAGTTGAAGTTGGGAGCTGGGCAAAAAGCATGACTTTCTTTTCCGAGTGAAAAAGATAGCCTGAGTTTTTACTTCGTTTAGCTTGATTTTCCATTTGTGGTAGTATTTTACGAGTAATAATATTTCCATTCCATTTTTGAGATTCCTCTCAATATTAAGAGCGAATTCATGAGATGAAAAAATTGCGGTGTCAGCAAATATGGCTATATCACAGTGCGGTAACTTTGGTATATCAGATGTATAAATGTTATAAAGGATTGGGCCAAGAACTGAACCTTGTGGTACACCCGATTGAAAGTGTATTAGGTCAGAGATACTACTGTTAACATGGACGTTGAAACGACGACTGGACAGGAAACTTTGGAATATTTTACAGAGATATGGAGGAAAGTTGAAATGTACCATTTTGTATATCAAACCCTCATGCCAAACGGAGTCAAATGCCTTTTCAATGTCTAATAAAACCATGCCAGTAGATTTTCCTTCAGATCGATTTCTTTTAATGCAGTTGCATATTCTCAGTGCCTGATGGGATGTACTGTGATGACGCCTAAACCCAAACTGTTCGTTGGGAAAAATTTGATGATCATCTGTGAACTTTAAGATTTTCTCTTTTAATATCTTTTCGTATACCTTACTAAGGTTGCTTAGTAGACTGATAGGTCTATAACTTTCCGGACTTTCTGGAGGCTTACCAGCTTTTAATATGGGTACCACTTTTGCAAGTTTTCATTTATCAGGAAAATAATGCATTTTTAGACATGCGTTTATAATGAATGCTATGTATTTTATACCTGATTTGGGCAATTGCTTTAAATAAATGTTTCTTAACATATCAAGTCCTCCTGTTTTTCTGGGCCCAAGGTTATTTAATATAAATTGTATATCTTCTTCGGTAACAAAAATACTGGAAGAAGGAGGGTCTAATCTTTCTTCTAAAGAAGCTTGAATGGTGTTACTTACAAGAGTGTCGGTATGTGCATCACCTAAGTTTTGTGAGACACTATGATTGTTGGAAAAGTTTACGGCAAGTACATTGGCTTTTTCGACATCTGTAAAGTATGTGTTCGAAGCGCTTTTTAGAAAAGGTAACTGTCTGCTTTTGTTTTTTACTAATTTGACGATGTTCCAGAAAGGTTTTCCGTTTTTATCAAGTATATTGAGTTTTTTGTTCCATTCTACGTTACGGAACTCTGAAATTTTTATGGTTATTTGCTTATTCAGGTATGTCATTTGTTGCCTGAAAATGGGTAGGCGATACCGTTGCCAATTACGTCTACAAGCATTCCTCAGTTTAATAAGGTTCAGTATTTGGGAAGGTAACTTTAGGCAGTGGTTCTTTTTGGGAACTTTTGGTATACTTTCATCGACCGACCTGAGAACATGTTCTGAAAAGTCGTTTACAAGACAATCGACGTCTTCTTTAGATGATTTGCCATCAATATCCATGGGAATATTCCTCAGTTTAGATTTAACTACTGAACGAAATCGCGTCCAATTGGCGTTTTTTAAATCTTGAACATATTGCACTTTTTTTTCTCCTGACCATAGAAGACGACAGAAAACCGGATTGTGATCCGAACTAAGTTCATTTAAAGACACTGGGGTTGTTATGTAACAAGGCACATTTGTAACAAATAAATCAAGGACGGAAGGACTACCACGAGAACTAGCTGGGACAAAAGTTGGACTAGGAGGAAACAGAACAGAGATTGGCAACATAACAAGAAAATCAGAAAGTAAATTTCCCCATGCATTCGCTCTAACACAACTCCAATTCCTATTGCCTGGAATTTAGATCTCCTCCGATTAGGAAGTCACCTTTTAAGGTGAAAAGTCTTCTCAAATCACTTTTAAAATTAGTTCTTTTCTCGTCTGATGCAGTTTTACCCGGAAAATATACACAAAAAACCTTAACTGAGCTTTGATTCCTTAATTTTATTTCAATCCCTACATTCTCAATATAACGCGTTTTGACAATAGGTAAGAGCGAATGTTGAATTGATCTTCTGATAAGAATCGCAACACCGCCCCCAGTCCTATTGGACCTATCATTTCGGTAGCATTTAAATTCAAGTGTTGATAGATGTATACCTTGTTTGAGCCAAGTCTCAGTTACCAAAGCAACATCAATATTGCTGTTATTTAAAAAATTTAGAAACTCTGAAGTTTTGCTTCGAATCCCTCTCGCATTCCAAGTAACAATTTTAATGTAACTATCTATCATATTATTTATCATTACTATACAGAAACTTAGTTGCTAAATGTGCAATAACTTGAAATTGTTCTACCTTAGATTTATATGTAGATAAATTTGTAATCATTTCCATTGCTAAAGTGTTGAGTTCCTCGATCGTAAACAGTGAATGTTGATTAGAAATGTTGCTGGGAATATTGTTGGAAGCATTGTAGGATGAGCTGCTCTCATTCATATTCTTATTCTCCCACACATTTCGTGGTACCGCTTGTGCTTGGGAGTGAGGGTGAGAGCTAGTGCTACCATAAGTACTGTTGGCTTGGCGAAGATGATGCGGCTGAGGCAGCATAGGAAATTCGGACATTCTTCTGTGTGTGCGTAGTATTTGTGCGAGCACGGCCTGAGAAGTGCGATGTGTTGTTGTAAGGTGCTTTTGGTTTTTGTTTTAAAGTTTTTTCTTTCATCTCGCTATACTTTATTCTATTGACACACGTTGGATCCGTAGATTTATGACAGCCGCTGCAGTTAACACATTTATTTACGGCAACATTATCGCATGAAATAGTCTTGTGTTGACCACAACAAATGGCACAGTAGGCTTTGACGTTGCAATTTCGCTCACCATGTCCGAACATTTGGCAGTTGTGACATTGGGTCAGTTTGCCTTTGAGTTTTCTTTGAATACTCCAGTTCACCTGAGTATGTAGGATAGACCGATAATGTTTTTTCAAATCAAACAATTTAATTGAACCATTTTTAATTAAGTAAAAAACATCATCTTTCGTACGTTTTCGTTATCTTTTTAATGTTAATGCATTTTAGTCCCATTTTCGTGAGTTCACTTTTTAATGTATTTACGTCCATTTCGCCCATTCCATAGAGAACCACTTTAAAAACTTTCTCATTGCGGAGATCATGTGAGAAGAACTGACAGTTTTCCAATTTTAACTTGTCAAACACTGATTTGTAAGATGTAAGGGACTCACAAATAATTTTTATTCCGATGGATATTCTTTTTATACAGTAATCGGAGATGTTTAATGATTTCATTACACTGTGAACATAATCACAAGATTTTTTGAGGAGTTTGATTGGTGGTACATACACTCTTTTTTCACTAACCGTGACTATTTCGTCCATAAACTCGTTGTTGTCACTATCAGGAAGACATTGTAATGGACTCCAGTAATTATCACTAGAGTCCTTTTTACGAGAACCGTTCGCGTTATTCATTATCCGACGGTATTTAATATCCGAGGACAGGCGGCTGTCCTCGGTTTCAGGTGATCTATTGCGTTTGGATATTTTGAATATTCCTTGAATACACTAGGAAGAAAGCCAATTAAAGATATCATGCGCGAACAAAAGCTCCGAGATGACTGAAAAAAAAATATAAAAACGGCTCTGTTGAGCAGCCACCAGGTTCAGACAACGATTTGGTGTTATTGCAAATGACCCTAAAACATTTCTCTTACCTTGACTTCCAAGTTACAGAGCGTCTCTCCGATCCATTAAACTTACAAATAACTTTTCAGATTTTGATATACTAGCGGAAGGGATCTGTGCGTTCTTCCAATTTCAGATTAGTGTCTTTACGTTCCTCCTGGGTAACAACAGTCGCAGGACTGATACATACGTCTGGAATCCGCCGCGTAGACAGTATTGGGCAGCTACTACTAGTTCCTCTTTACAAAGCTGTATCAGAAGTTTATCGGGTCTAACTCAATTAACCATTGACAATTCCTTAGAATGTTTTGATCATTCTTATTTCGTAATCAAGGCAGTCAATTTTAGTCTTTTTATCATGGATTGTAATCGCACATTTATCTCCCGAATATCTGAATGGCAAAATGCTTGTGAGAATGGAAGCAACATTTATTAGAGTGCTGAAATATAGTTACATACCTCAGCGGTATTTACTGTGGCTGACATTCTACAAATTAGGACATTGAACGAACTAGAAATGGTTGGTTGACAAGTTAGAATCTACGGATATCAGTAGAAAGTGGTCAAACTTAGAACAGTCGGAATCAAGTTAACCACTCTTTTGCTGGTCACGCGTTTTTCTATCAAACGAAATCTTGTGGTTGGGAGAGGCTATCCCTCCTATCTCATATGCAAGTACATCTTTATTTTTTTCCCAGAAATGTTAGGACAGGGAGAGTCAGGCCTTACGAGAAATAATAAACTGTCTGTTCCGGCTTATGATATAAGCCGTTGTCATCCGTTTTACCAACGAGGATGAGAATTCTATTGACATCCCCAAGAGGAAGTTATATTTTACTTAATATTCCGAACCGAAACTGATATGGTGCTACAAGGGGACTTTTAGTTAGGCATGTGGCAGTACTATCTAGGTCAACAGTTTTTTTCTTGGCAGATAAATTTGACCTGACCGCAAAAAGCAAGCCCAGGACTTAGCTAGCTGCCTCCTGTTGCACACATCAAGTCGGTTGAAGTTTCTACTCATACTTGTTGGTCTCATCTAAGTTTAGCTCATCCTTTACTGCGTTGTGTCCCCGAAGACTCTGCGAGTATGAGCAGTACTATTTTTTTTTAAATGTTTTTTTATTTTATTCAATATACCCCATTTAGCTTGATACACTTATTCCAGCGATTTCCCAACTTCTTGATTCCGTCTGAAAAGTAATTTTCCAGAACGTTTGCAAAAAACTCCTCCGTGGTGTCGATGATTTCCTCGCGCGAGCTGAATTTTTTATCGATGAGCCATCTTTCGAGGTTTGGAAAGAGATAATAGTCCGAGGGAGACAAACCGGGCGAATATGGTGGATGCGACAGCAATTGGAGCCGTAAGTTATTGATTTTAGCCGTGGTTGCGATGCTCTTATGCGCCGGCGCATTGTCTTGCAAAGACAAAATTTCGGCCTACAATCGCTCCAATAAAGCTCGATAATAGCCAGTGTGGATTTGTTGAAGGAAGATCGACGGTGGACGCTATCCAAAGCCTACGAATAATAATGAAAAAGCACCGGGATTCGTCTAAGGATTTACAAATGGTATTTATCGACCTCGAGAAAGCATTCGATCGAGTGCCTAGGGATCTCATATGGGCCGCACTGAGGTCTCAAAACGTACCGGAAACGTATGTTAGAATAATACAAGACATGTACGGAAACGTGAAAACTGCGGTTAAAAGCTCTGCTGGACTAACGAGAGAATTCCAGTTAATGTCGGAGTGCATCAAGGAAGCGTACTTAGCCCTTTCCTCTTTAACATAGTATTCGACTATCTTTTAAAAGACTGCATGCGCGAAGCAAATGTAACGCCAATTCTCTTCGCTGACGACGCAGTTATACTTAGCGATAACGTCGAAGATTTACAGAACGCCTTAGATTCATAGAGAAATGCGCTAGAGAGAAACGGGTTTAAAATAAGTCGTTCAAAGACGGAGCATTTGACGTGCCCATTTGCGCATCCGTTGCGACCTGTTCCGGATATAATGTTAGACGGAATAGTTCTTCCGAAAAGCACTATCTTTAAGTACTTAGGATCAATCGTTAACATGGAAGCGAAATGTGACGACGACGTAAACCACAGAGTGAGTGTGGGATGGATGAAATGGCGGGAAAATTCGGGAATTTTTTGCGACCGAAAATTTCCACTTAAATTAAAGGGGAAACTCTACACCACGGTTGTTAGACCAACTTATATACAATGTACGAAGCGTTTAAAAACAAAATGACGGCAGCGGAAATGAAAATGTTAAGGATGTCTAGTGGAGTCACTAAACGCGATTGCATTAGATCTACGCGTATAAGAGGAAGTCTACATATAAAGAATTCGGTAACCGAACAGCTTGAGGCGAATAGAATAAGTTGGTATTGCCACGTTCAAAGAAGATCTGTGGAAAATCCGGTTAAAAAGGCACTATCAACTACGGTCACTCCAACTGTAAGAAAACGAGGTCGGAAAAAGAATTCCTGGATTTCTCAGATGGCAAATGCGCAACAACGTCTGGGGTTAACCACTGAAGCGATCCAGGACCGAGCTTTATGTAGACGCGTTCTGCGGTCTGCGACATTAGCCAACCCCATAAGCGGAGCAGCAGCGATGCAGTAAAAATGGGAAACTCGTTACGCATAAGTTCGTATAACGAGGAAAGGGTTAATAAAAGGATGAGAAGAAGAAGAAGAATCGCTCCAATAATGCACAGTAATACTCGCTGTTGATGGTTTTTCCTTTTCGAGGTAGTTCACGAAGAGTATGCCATGATAATCCCAGAAAACCGACCCCATAACTTTTCCTACCCATTGAGCCTTCGGAGCATTCGTGCCGGCTTCAGTCCATTGCCAGGCACTCATTCTGTTCTCTGGTGTGTAGTAGTAGATCCAAGTTTCATCAACAGTTACCAATCGATGCCAAAAGTCCGCCCGATTCCGCATCAGCAAGTCCAAACACTCTTTCGAAGTTCGTGTTTTTGGTCAGGAGTGAGCATGTGCGGCATCCAGCGGCAGGATAACTTTTTCATATGCAGAGTATTGCCCAAAACATGGCGTGTGCGCTCAGTACTAATCCTTGTGGTATCTGCTAGCTCGCGCGCCTTCACTTTCCGGTCAGCCAACATCATTTCATGTATTTTTTTGACATTATCCTCTGTAACCGCATCGGAGGGCCTGCCGCTGCGGACTTGATAGGTAGTGGAGTTGCGGCCACCACGAAACTCTCGAAACCAATATTTGGTGGTGTAATCTGACGGAGCATTAGCCCCATAATATCTATCCAACTTTTGTTTTGTTTCCTTCGCTGTTTTGCCTCTCAAAAAATAATGTTTTATGAGAGAACGAAAATCGTTTTTGTCCATACTCAACATGATGCCAAACTCGTCAACAACAACAGCTGTCAAAACAAAACTAAAGATAGTATCGCCCTAAAATTTTGCATGTCTGCCTAAATATGAACGGACTTCAAGGCACCATAACTTTTTTTGCAGTAGCAGCGCATTCTGGCGATCAAGGAGGTTACTTTTCACCCCACCTAGTGGTATCTTCTAGCAATCTCTCAATTTCAAGCTCGTAAACGACCTCGTGGAACCTTCTCCTCAAAAGCCTGCTAAAGTAAATGGGTTCAAATATTTTTTGAAAGATTGTTCTCTTGACTAGATTAAGGATATCTTCATCCGCATTCGACAGAATCCATGCTTCAGCGCCATATGGCAAGACTGTGATGATCAAAGTCTTATATAGGGCTTTCCGTATGTTTCAGAACAGGGACAGCGATTCGCTTGTGAGTTCCACGCAGTTCTATCAAGTAGTGAGAAACCTTTTCTTACTTTGACGGAGTAGCGAGCGTCTTCAATAGTCACTCTGTACAGGCGGGCCAGTTTGGCAAGAATGACAAACCTAGGCATGGCTCTATGAAGCCCGTCTCTGTGTCAATTCGGTACTAGGTTGGACTCAAAAACAAGGCTTCCTTCTTCATAACTAACCAACTTCCCTATGGGTCTTCTTGCCATAATACGTTCTTTAAACAAGTTGGTAAGACTTTCGTATGTTATTCCTGAAGTTCTACCTCTCGCTTCGATCGAGCATTTCTTGTGCTTCTTTTTCTTCTTCTGGAAAAGCTGTTGTTTTCCCTATCTCTTCTGCTCGTAGAACTCACGAGCGCCTCTCTATCTTCACTGTAGAACTTCTTTATATGCTTCTTGTGTAGCTAAACCTACTTGCCCGCATTCTTCATAAAACCAGAAATTTGTTGGAGATGGTCAGATTAAAGCCTTCTATCTGATGGGATGCTGGCAGCGTTTCTACTGTCTAATGATACTTGGTGCTGGTGGCTTTTGAGATGTTTAGATCTGAGTCAGTTTTGATTGCTCGGGACGTTCTGATTTACAGAATATGGGAGGGAAGCCTAAAGCCTACCACAATGGCAATCAATAATTTGATTAAGCGTTTGATGATGAGGTAAGAAAACTGTGTGCCTGCTAAAAACATATTTCGTTCTGCTGCAAAGTCAGTAAATCCATTGCCAGACCAGGTGTCTTGTATGTAATGTTTACCAAAAGTCGCCTAGCACGATTTCGCATCATACCTCAGACATTGCTTATATGTCTTGTTCGGCTTCATTGGCCTTCCGTAAGGTCATGGGTGCTTATTGGGCTCATGATAGCGAATTTAACATTGAAGCATCGGAAGCTAATGACTTTTTGCCTCATCCTCCTTATGACATGGATGGTATGGATATCTTCAGGAAAGTAGTCGAGGGTCTTCATTAATTGCTGCTGCTGGATACATGCGGGCTGTTAAGAATATGAAGTTTTCACGTGAAGATCCGAAAGTCGTTGTCCTTAAGACGCTTGCAAGGGTCTTTAGCAGGAAATTTGTTGTTATACAGGCCCATTAGTTACGTAGTTTAATATCTTGCATATAGGGTTGTGAGCCGTACTGCGTAGGAAAGCATTTACTACTGGCCGGAAGTTTCCTTGCCATTTTAGCCTAAATAAGTAAGAGCTTACTGTAATCGTTAATTTTTTTTTATGAAAATGTGACAAGTCAGATAGCAAACTTGAACGATTCACTGTTGACAATCCGTGGCTGTTGGAGTGCACCCGTACAACTAGCGGAAAATCTCGACTACTTGAAAATAGATAAAACCGCCATCCAACAATTTGGATTGGATTGGATGACGATTTTAATAACAAGCTACGCAAGGAGCGCATATTTAATAACACTTGTACAGAGGAAAGGAATAGCCTTTATGTCAGCACCTCTGGAAATGAACACAAGCTTATTGATTTTGCGGCAAGTCGTAATGTAAGCGCCAAATTGATGACCAAAATTGGGAACCAAATGAATCATTTCGCGAACAACCCAAGGTACTCCTCAAGCGTATTGGATCTCTGAGTATTCCGAGCATCAAGCATTGAATCGGACCATTAGCTTACTTCAACCAAGATGCAGGTGCGGATTTGAGAAACAGCCAAAGATCAAAAATTATTTAATGGTGGAGATGTTTCAACAGGGAGCTGTATGGGCAGTGATGTCAACATCATCCCAAAAGTCCAGGTAACCCGGCTTAAATGACTAAGTCGCCTTGACCGCGTAGACGCGGATAGTCTTTCATTCCAAATTAGAGAGACAACGAAGAAAAAGACGACCCTTCCTTATGTTGAGCACACAATTTGAAGGTGACCTCAGCCAACTAGACGTTTTTGATAGCATGTATAACGCATGCTTAAGCGAGGGGATATTTCTGGAACAATGGAAATACCAACGGTTGGTATTATTAACAAAAGAAAATAAACCACCGGAGGAGCCTTCATCTTATCGGCCGCTCTGTATGCTCTACACTGTGAGCAAAATATTAGAGCGAATTATATACAACAGACTACAGCCTATCATTGAAGCCAATGATGGACTCGCGAAAGGGCCATAGAAGGTAGACGATGGAAAGGAGGCAGCAGAAAGTACTGCGCCGTGGTTACACTTGACGTGAAAAATGCTTTTAACTCGGCGAACTGGTCGCTTATTTTACAATGCCTCGAAAGATTAAATGTACCGAAGTAGATGTTAAAATTGATCAGGAGCTACTTTACCGATAGGTTGCACCTCTACGACTCCAACGGCGGGACGAAATTATATAAAATTACAGGTGGCGTCCCCCAAGGATCAGTGTTAGGTCCCGTACTGTGGAATGTGATGTATGACGACATTCTACAACTCTCAGTCCCCAGGAAAGCCGCAATTATAGAATTCGCGGACGATATTGCTGTTGTAGTCGTGGCGAAACGACTTGAAGAAAACGTGTTGTATTGCAACGAAGCAACAGCACTGATAAAAAACTGGCTACGCGATATGAGTTTAGACCTCGCGGAACATAAAACGGAATACGTTCTCATTACGAGTAGAAGGGTGCTAGAGACGATAACTATAAAAGTCGGAGAGCACACAATTATTTCCAGCCTATTTATAAAATACCTGGGAGTGAAGATTGATGCTCGGCTTAATTTCAAGCATCACCTCGCATACACTTGCAAGAAATCGTCGAAGGAAGTCTTTCGAGACTCATGTCGAATATTGTCGGTCCGAAACAAGGCAAACGATTAATGCTTGCGAGAGTTGTAGCCTCCATACAGCTGTACGGAGCACAAATACGGTCTGACGTCACGAATAAAAATACACACATGAAGGGATTCAAATCTGTGTACAGATTATGTGCCCTGCGGGTTAGCAGTGCATATCGAACGGTTTCTCACGACGCGATTTTGGTACTATCCTCTTTGGTACCAGTCGACATCCTAGCTTAAGAAGCTAGACGACTTTATGAAAATCGCGTACAAATCGGGCCATCCATAAATCAAGCGAAGAAATTCGAAAGAAGCCGCAGTATAGAAGCGTGGCAACAACAATGGAACGAGAGTCCCAAAAAGGGAGATGGCCGTACCGACTAATCCCAAGGATTGAAAGTTGGGTAAAGCGAAAACACGACGAACTGAATTATTATCTTACACAGTTCTTGACGGGTCACAGTTATTTCCGGGAATATCTTTTCAAGCGAAACCGTGATTCGAGTACGTCCTGTCCTCGCTGCGTAAAGAACGTGGAGCGGTAGAGAACGTGGAGCACGTTTTCTTCGAATGAGCGCGGTATGCAAATGAAGAATTTGGTAACCGGCCAACACCAGAAAACATAGTGCCAAATATGTTGATATCTAAAGATCTTTGGGCTGCTGTGAAGAACCATGCAGTAGCACGAATAATGTGCGATCTAAGGAATTCAGAATAGCAACGGAAAGCCAATTCGCTAAGCACCTCGTGACGAAGCAAAAAGCTCAAATCCGTCCCTCGCGAAGTAATACTACCAATAAATGGAAAGATTCCCCGGGAAGTGGTTTTAGTCAGTAAGAATCTCACACTACCAATGCACATCGGATCATTGTTGCCTATGCAAGGTTTCCACTTTCCCACACTTTCCAAAAACAAAAACCTCAGCCAACTTAGCAAATGAAATAAGAGGGGCGCTGGGAAAAGACCATGCTGGTAGGAGAGGCTGAGGCCCTTGTTTTCACCACCCAGATGAACCCAAGAAATTGTACGAACATTTTTTTAAAATTAACGTGAAATTCTCGTTCGCTGACAATAAATAGCAACTCGGCGAATGCACTGTAGTCGTCTCGACTAAATTAAAATCCGATTGTTATACAAAAGTTAAATATTTGTTCTACCCAAAACCAAAATACATGCGAGTGCTGTTACAAACACAACAAAGAAAATCAAAAAATAGAAACGCATTAGCTTTTCCTTTGGGGGCTATTGCCCTCCAGGTCCTTTTTAAAATCCGAACAACCCTCTGTGTACTAATGTCCAATGTCTTCGATGAAAACCGCTTGACAAATTTTATTTTTTTTTTTTTAATTTTTCCAATTTATATTCTGAATCCCCAGAGTTTAGTGTGCCTATCAGCCCTAGGGTGTTAGCTTTAGCCAGCAATCCTGAGTCTAACAATAGACAACCAGACATATTGCAGCCACTAGGTTGTCAACGTGTACTCAGAGCTCATGCCCGTCGATGACAATGAATTTTCAACATCAAAAGTCCTGCAAGTCAATATTTGCTCAAAGTTTCCTTTTTGCTTTTTTATTCCTGCTCTCTGCTCTTCCACAAATGGTCTAGACTTGTCACACGAAAAATAGCACTCCGATTGCACCCCAGAAAACGCAAACACAAACACAAACACAAACTCAATCTGAACTCCTTTCCGTATTTTATCTTAAGTTATTCGTTGGATCAAAATCAAATCAACCTCTGCACAAAGTTGACAAACTCACTTAAGCCCCTTCAATTTCGTTTTTTTTTTTTTTTTTTTTTTTCGAATGTATGGTATCTACTCGTACAATAGTCCTTCAAATCTGCACACGCATCTTTGTCGTGCGAACACATAGATACTCGTACATTTGTATACTATATATTCATCCTGTCCCATTTACCCCTGTTTCGCTTTGCCAGTATCGATTTGTGCCCTGGGGAGAATGTAAACAAAAACACATCAACAACTTTATAATAAGAAAACCGAAGGAGCCGTATTAATCAGCCTAATACGCGGATTCACCTTGAGGCTCTATACGCAACTGATTATAAATAACGTTTCTAAAGGATGTATGTGTATCTCAGCGCCCACCTCTTACATCTCCTTTAATGTTCAGGATATCGTAATCTTGCAATTCTAAGCTAAAGAATGAACAAGTGAAAAAAGAAAATCAACTTCTCACTTTGGTTCCGGGGTATCCTTCTACTTTTTTTTTTTTTTTTTTTTTTTTTTTGTCGAAAACGCTGTATCCGTATCCATATCTATCTGTATCGGCATCCGTACGTACTGAGAAACGTGCGTGTTGGTTGATGCTGCCCTAAATCACAGAGGGTGATTGCCACACCACACCACGCACAAATACTTATCTCCCCTTATAATCGCCTTGCTCGAGTCTATCTATCTTTCAGTTGAGCTTCTAGGAACAAGCTTTTCATTAAGTTATGCTAGCTCTATGGCTTTATTATTGAACAGATACTATAGGACAAGAATGGGCAAATTTCCCCCCCTCTCTCTCTCTCTATGGATGAAGGACAAACATGGAAACAATGATTTCGGTGAAGAAAACCAGAACAAAAAAACAAAAAAACTCCGGAAGACCACGTAGCCAATGTAAAACTTATTTCCTTGATACTGTACTCCTCGGGATACTTATGTTACATTATAAAATAGAAATACAGAGGAAGAGGAGGGTAAAAAAAAAATTCCTTACTCTTTACAGTTAACGTGAAATAAACGCGCAGCAGTGTTCGCTGTTGTTAGCAGCTAGATGGCTGGTAGCTGTTTGCTTTCATCTTTATTCCAGAAATTACCGTCATCAAGAATACGATTCTTACATAAGAACGGTTGCACCGCGGGTAAATTACAAACACAGTCACCTTTCGTTCCAGTTAAAATGGAAGTGGTAGGTATCCTATATCTCAACATCAAGCTCGACCGACACCCTATCAACACCAGACTCCTTTTGCTCATCAAATTTGTTCATTCTCATTTCTCAGCGAGGACAATGCTGTTGAAATTCGCATTTCGCAACACACAAGCCCCACTAGAAACTGGGTTGGCAGAAAATTCCTCGAGGGTCGACTAGGTTTATGGTATAGACAGGAACAAGAACAGGAATTGGTGTGTTCTTTTGACTGTCGGCGGTGTACTATATTCTTTTGCAGTTTAGGCTATGATTCTCTGTACAACAGAGTGTGATATAATTCGGGAGTGTCGAGAAGGGTGAGTATTATACAATATTTTGACGCTTTGTTGGAAAACACCGTGGAAATGTTTTTTTCTGTTTTTCATTCGATGAAAGGTATGTTGCTGGAGCTTGAGTTGTTTTACGGGTAAATGAGGAAATGGATATTAAATCAAGCAAAACGTGTGATGACGACGATCAAGGCGACACAACAAAAACGACAATGACGAGACAACAAAGCGCGTGGATTTTTGTTATGATGAAACATTCCAAAGTTAATCTGGTTTTTGCTTTCAAGAGTCAGTGTTTGTCGTCGATTCAAGTGTCATCAAGACAAGACAAGGGGGAGGGAGGGTTTATTATCTTGTTGTTGATTATATGATTGATGAATTGGCGAGATGTGACCTTGATTGTAATTAAAGGAACAAAAACACGTTGAATGCTTTGTATAGAGAGAAGAAAATGTGGTTATCTTTCAGTTTCGTCAACTTTTCCATTTATTTGATTAACGACAGAAAAAGACTTATTAGGTTGTAGTTGTATGAAGGTAGTTGGTATCGCCATCTTATAAAGAAAGTAGCCAATTTCACTGTGAAAACGAGTCTCCTACAAGTAGGCCAGCAGAGAAGTTGCTCTCAAGGAAAGAGCTGGCGTTGTTCCAGTTCGATCTACTAATAGGAATAGTTTACCGGTTACCTTACCACCTTTTCTTTACATCCTCGTATATAAAGTGAAGAGAATCTACATGGCGACTGATCAGAAAACTGGTAACTTGGATTTTTTTTTTCTCAATTCGCTAATCTATTTTAAGTTGCTTAACAATTCTTACTATGCATACATGTACGAGGGCGGGTCAATAAGTCCGTGACTTTTTGAATTTCTGACCTCTTTACTGAAACAGCAACACTGCTCCTGTCAGTTGACTCCTGTCAAAATTTAAACTTGCTGCGTCAGTAAGTTTGTGTTTGACAGCTATTTTTATCAGACTACTCACTAATTTGAGGAGAAAATGGAAAAAAGTGAATTTCGTGTGCTTATTAAGCATTATTTCTTGCGAAAAAAAACCATTACCGAGACCAAGGCTAAGCTTGATAAATACTATGGGGACTCTGCACCATCGATTTCAATGGTAAAAAAGTAGTTTACTGAATTTCGTTGTGGCCGTACAAGCACTGAAGATGCCGAACGTCCTGGACGCCCAGTTGAGGTCTCTACACCCGAAACAATCGAAAAAATTCACGATATGGTGTTGGGCGACCGAAGATTGAAAGTGCGAGAGATTGTGGAAGCCGTAGGGATCTCGCATGGCTCAGTGGTTTCAATTTTGAATGATCACTTGGGCATGAGAAAGCTTTCCGCAAGATGGGTGCCGCGTTTGCTCACAGTCGACCACAAACGCAATCGTGTAACAACTTCACAGGAAGGTTTGGCGTTGTTTAATCGCAATATGGAGGAGTTTTTGCGCCGTTTTGTAACAGTGGACGAAACATGGATCCATCACAACATACCAGAGAACAAACAACAGTCAAAACAGTGGGTTTCTAAGGGTGAATCGGCGCCAAAGAAGGCCAAGGTGGGTTTGTAAGCCAATAAAGTTATGGCGACTGTTTTTTGGAATGCACGCGGGATAATCCACATTGACTACCTTCAAAAGGGAAGAACAATCAATGGGGAATATTATGCCAACTTATTGGACCGATTCAATGATGATTTGAAAAAAAACGACATCATTTGGCCAAGAAAAAAGTTCTTTTCCACCAAGACAATGCAAGGGTGCACACATGTGCAGTTGCCATGGCAAAAATCCATGAATTGGGCTATGAATTGCTCCCTCATCCACCCTATTCACCAGATTTGGCTCCGAGCGACTACTTCTTGTTCCCAAACCTGAAGAAATGGCTTGGTGGAAAAAGATTTGACTCCAATGATGAAGTCATCTCGCAAACAAAGGCCTATTTTGAGGACCTCGACAAATCATTTTTTTTGGAAGGGATAAAAAAATTGGAGAAGCGTTGGACAAAGTGTATAGAGCTCAAGGGAGACTACGTTGAAAAATAAAATTATTTTTTTATCAAAAAATCTGTGTTTTAATCCAAAAGTCACGGACTTATTGACCCGCCCTCGTATATCCTAATTTGGAGAAAAGTTAGTGACAGTGGGGTGGACAAGCATTTCTGTGTATGTATATACATTCCATTTCTTAAAAAAATCAATTGTTTACAAAGCCATATATATAACAATAACAGCTAAAATAAATTCATAAAATAAATGTTAAAAAGTTATAAGTTAAGAAAGAAGTCAAATAATGAAGCGCGTTACAAAATTTCGATTTAATTGTGATTAATCGCAAGAAGCCACGATTTTTTTTTTTTTTTTAGAAATACAGACACAGTTCTAATAATTCGTATATTTTCGGGCAGACTATAAAATAGCTTGCAGGAAACAATTGAGAAAGAGTTCCTAAAGGTTGATGTGTGAAAAGGCGGAATATGTACGACGGTACCAGTATTGCTTCGTAGATTATGAGTGTCAGTTATAGGGCTCTGCATATAGCCACCTTTTATGAAGAATATTTTGAGGACTTTAAAAAAGTATAAATGTTTTACAGGCAGGATATTCATTCTTCTAAATAATTCTATGGAGTGGCTTAGGCGAATTGATTTGCAGGAGAGTTAGCTGCTGTAGTTTACCTGCCCCCGGTCGGAGTGCTGTTGCTTGCACTTGGTCACTGCCGTTGCTGTTATACGGCAATGGCAATGACTGAGTGCATGTAACAACCGATGGATGGCAGGTTGCGAATGTCAATTTTGTTGGTGTACTGTCTCATATTGTTGTAAGGGCATAACACCTACAACAATTTGTTTCGGTAAGCCAACGTCTAGGTTTTCACTTCGCAGCCTTGCTTAGCATCGTCGGTGTTTGTGTTTTATTTGTTTTTTTCTTGTAATGGCTCAGAAATTCAGAGTGGACGTAGAAGATATTCGCGGTCTAAAAAGTAATCATTTTTCTGCGTACGTCCACGTCTGTAAATACAGACCAGCTGTTTTGGCACTAAGTGAAACACAGGTAGACCCCCGCCCACACCTCTCAGATTACTCTGATCTGAAGCTACCTGGCTACGAACTAGTGCCATTATTCTTCTCTCACCGCGGCCTCACCATCTACGTGCGTAGTGATGTAGCTTACCAAACTCCACCATAATGTAGTCCTTGTTCTAATCCGGAATTCAATTTCATGTGGTTAAAATTCCATCTCCGTATGCAAATTATCCACTACTGCTTTATTTACAGAAGCCCCAAACTAGACAGCAATTCGACCTTCAATGAGTTTGATGCGCTGTCTAACTCCATACAAAGAATTGTATCCCTGTGTCCTCATACTGAAATCGTTATTAAGGGCGATTTCAATATACACAATTCTGGGTGGCTTCGACATTCTGGACAGACAACACCCGAAGGACGGTGTGTTGAGATCTTCGCTGCGGAAAACAACTTGACCCAGCTTGTAAATGAGCCCACGCGAATCCCAGACGTTGATAGTCATACCGCCAACACCCTGGACTTGTTTCTAACCTCTCACCCTGATAAGTACACTGTTGATGTGCTCTCACCTCTAGGTTCGTCGGACCATTGTGTCATATCAGCTAAATTCTCGTACACTGACCACACAGTTAGAGAAAAAAATTCCTAAAAGAACAGTATGGCAATACGAGAAAGCCAGTTGGAGCGGACTTAACACCTTCTTTAGGAATTTTAGCTGGTCGCTATGTTTCCTCGATAACGATGTGGATGCCGCTGCTGATATGATCACAGACACTATTCTCTTTGGAATGAGAACCTTTATCCCTCACCGGTTAAAGAGTATCAGACCAAAGGAAAAGGCGTGGTACGACTCGAGCTGTAAGAAGGCTGTCAGGTTGAGAGAAATGTTTTTTCGGTCCTTTAAACCAACCCCACAGAGGAAAACCGGAAAAAATTCAAACGAGCCAGGAATGACTGCAACGCCTTTCTTAAGCGTGCCAAATTTTTATACGACCAAAAACTGAGGCAAAAAATACTACAATGTCCCAATGGTAGTAACAATTTTTGGTCGTTCGTCAAAAACATTAGAAATACTGCCTCATCCTCCATCCCAACGCTCATTCACAATGACATTCCAGCTGTCAGCTCTTTGGACAAAGCCAATCTGCTTGCTGCACACTTTGCGGCCAGCTCAATGCTTCCAGATTGTGCTTTGTCTCCGCCTACACTTGAGTCCGTCGAATCTTCAATGGGACGAATCTACTTTCGCACTCGTGTAGTAGCAAGAGTACTTAAAGATCTTAACGCTCACAAATCCGCTGGTCCAGATGATATATATCCCCTTCTTCTGAAGAGGTGCTCTTCTACGCTGGCAAAACCACTGCGTAAGCTTTTCCATCAATCCTACTCTTTAGGAATCTTTCCGAGCAGGTGGAAAACATCATTTGTCCAGCCCGTCCCTAAAAAAGGCGAATCTTCTTCTCTCTCCTCTTACAGACCCATTGCACTTACGTCCCTTCTTTCCAAGGTCATGGAAACGCTGATAAATCGTCAGCTCATGAAATATCTCCAAACACGAAAACTTCTTAATGACCGGCAGTACGGTTTTCGTAGCACTGGTTTTCCACTGGTGATTTGATGGCATGTCTTACCGAAATGTGGAATCAAAGTTTACATCAATCTGGCGAAAGTAAGGTAGTTGCACTTGATATTTCTAAGGCATTTGACAGAGTTTGGCATCAGGCTCTTTTGTCGAAAATGCATGCATTTGGGGTCGATGACTCTCTTCGTCAATGGATTAGAAATTACCTCTCGGAATACGTTCAATTCAAGTTGTCTTGGATGGTTTCAAGTCCGATATTCACAAAATAAATGCTGGTGTGCCCCAGGGCTCCGTTCTGTCTCCGACAAACTTTTTAATTTTCATCAATGATCTCTTGTCTGCTACTTTTAATCCAATTTACTCCTTTGCTGACGACAGTACTCTCTGCTTTTCATATTCGTTCCCGAAATCACGTCCCTGCCCTTCAGCTGTAGAACGGGAACGGCAGCGTATGTTAAGCTCATTAAATTCCGATATAAACAGCATAACCAATTGGGGAACTACCAACAGAGTGGAATTTAATGCTTCCAAAACACAATGCTGTCTGCTGTCGCTTAAGCGAAATTCAAATATCCAGCCATTATCCATGAATGGCACTTGCATCGTTGAAACTGAAAAACTTTCCATTCTCGGTATGTGTGTCAATGACAACTTACGTTGGAATGATCACATATTCGAAGTCGCCAAAAATGCTGCGAAATGTCTAGGTTTCCTTAAGCGATGTAAGAAATATTTCACCCCCTCTGGTCTGGCTTCTATATATAAGGCTTTCATCTGCCCAAAACTGGAGAACAATGCCCACATCTGGTCAAGTGCTCCCAAGACTTCTTTGCGCCTACTAGATAGGATTCAAAACCGTGCGATGAAACTAATAGGTGATGCTTATATTACACAGTCGATTGACACCCTCGACCACCGACGTAATGTCTCCTGTCTCACCTTGTTCTATCGCTATTTTCACCACCAGTGCTCCTCAGAAATTGCCAGTAGCATTCCGCCCCTTCAAACCTCCAACCGTAACACCCGTCTCGCTATGAATGCTCATCAGTAAACCCTCAAGCCCACTTTCGGACGTAACCCGAAATATCGTGCTTCTTTATTAAGCCGAACAACTCGCTCATGGAATGCCCTGCCGAGCTCTTTATTTCCTAGCCATTACAACTTTCAAACATTTAAAACAAACGTACATCGGTACCTCTCTTTTCTCCCTCCTTAAATTTCCTTCGCCCGCGCTATGTGCAAACATTTTAAGGTTACATAATCCCTTGTGCGCGCGCAAATTATAAAAAAAAAATTTAGGTATCTACCTCCCCATGCACTTATTCCATAGTGTAGCCTGGAGTGGAAAATCTAAAAGTAAATTGTTTTAAGGATCTGTGCAGAGCAGTAATTCCTAAGATAATAAAAGATGCGCATAGAGAACATTGCAGATACTTTTTCAAACTTGAAATGTATGTGTTCGCTTCAACTCAAATTTGTATCAATAATAACACCTAGATATTTATAGTGCTCAACTAGTTCTATTTTGAAGGACATTGCAATTTTTGCACATCACAAACACAGACTAGCAAGCTATGTCTACAACAGGTAGATGCATGAAATATAATGTCAAAGTCTGGGGTATTTTTCATTATTAAACTGAAATACATCAATTTAGTCTTATTGCTTACTACTAACTTGTGTTTGGTGAACCAGAGTCTTAACAAGTGAACGTCGTGGTTTATGTCAACAACTAGATTTAAAAGGTTGGTTGACCCATATGCAAGTGCAAAATCGTAGGCAAAAGCCTTGACTTTGCCAATAAATGGTATTGCAAAAATAGAGTTGACATAAGAAACAAAATAGGGCCAAGTACGAATCCTTGGGGTACACCTATATTGATTACCTTTGAGCTACTTAAATTATTTCCGATTTTTACCTTTTGTGTTCTGTTTTTTTAAATAAGATGCAAACCAATCTAAGATAAAACCGCGAAACCCCGCAGCATGGAATTTTTCCAAGAGAATGGTGTGGTCAACCATGTCGAAGGCTTTTGTATATCTACGAAAAGTCAGGCGCAACATTTTTTAACATCAAGTCCTTTGTAAACAACTGCTCAAAGGTCTAGGAGAGCATCTTCCGTAGAGAGGCTTTCTCTAAACCCAAACTGCTTTACGCTGAAGAAGATATTAAGATATTTCAGAACTATGCTTTTGACGGTTTTCTCGAATGGATTCGATATTGTAGGGAGTAAGGAAATAGGTCTGTAGTTGCTTTACTCTTGTCTGTTGCCCTTTTTATACCTAAATATGAACAAATCTGGAAAATTTCCAGAAAAGATACTCTAATTAAAAATATGAGCCAAAATATCAACTACATAAAGGGCAATTTGTTTCATTACAATGTAAGAAATGCCATCGTTACCACAAGAGTTTGAATTTTTGCAGCAACAGCTGCAAATCGTGGATTTCAAGTGATTTCAACATTCTCATTTTTTTGAACAATTGATTTACTATGGTTTTTAGCTTTGCGATTAATAATGCTATTTACAACCTCTCCCCCTTTTTTAAGATTTCCTTCCGAATTTTTTATTTTACTTTGATAGTACTCGTAACTATCATGGTAAACTTTAATTTCGTTATTAGTTTTTTGACACATGTGATTACGAGTATAACGTCTTTTCAAAACAATGTTATGTGGATGTTTCCAACATTTATTACGTAGATTGTGCTTGAGTTTAATTTTTTCCATTCAGGCCGTAAGTTTGGTTTCCGATTTTTTGCGCTCGATGGAAAAGCTACAGAGATCAATATGACGAGCTAGAATTTTTAAGAATTTGTCATACGGCTGTGAAGCATTTCTAATGGTGTAGACTTCTTCCCAACTTTCAGGCAGCAGCTTATCGTTAAGATGCCTGTAGTTTATTTTAGTTACCTTAAGAGGAGCGGTAACAACAGACCTTTTGTTGTTAAAGATACTTAGGACTAAACCAGTCAAACAATGATCAGTAATTTTCAGATCAAAATTAACACCCGCGCAAAGATTTGTTTCTAATTTCTTAAAGCGACCAAATACATGATCAAGGCATGTATTAGAAATCGGTCTTGTAGGTTCATTAATGAACGATGTTAAACCATGCTCTGCCATTAAGAATGTATATGTGTCAACTGCAGCGTTACAACTCAAAATGTCCACATTAAAGTCGTCAAGAATATTAAGATGTTCCGCCTTTTCAGAGCGCAAGAAAGCTGTAAATTCTTCAAAAAACAATTGTGAATATGTAAACTGAACCCTATACACACAAATAATGTTAAAATGTTCCTTGTAAATGACGCAGGAGATTTTTATAATATCAGCACTATTCGTCCAGCACCACAGCAATCAAACTAGCATGGTATGGGACAAGAACCAAATGGTACGAGAATCGAAATCCATCTACGTGGAAGGATCAGTCGTTCATAGACCTCCGTGGCTTACATACGTGATTCGGCTTTCTCTCAAGTGGATAAATAAAAACAATAAGTAAATAAAAAAAAGAAAATTGAAAGTGTTCGGTCAAGTGCTTCGGTGGCCCAGTGATAGTGGTCGCGACCGAGAAAACAAGGGGCGCAGGTTCAATCCCCGAAGTAGATGATACTTTTTATTTTTTAAAAACAAGCAAAATACAAAAACTGAACTCAAACGATAGTGATAGTGAAGGTTTCGCTATCCAAATAGCGGAACCAATACCTGGCATGATGTCATCCGATGATCAGGCGCTAGAACTACCACTCCATCGGACAACAACAACAACAACAACAGAAGCGCCTACGAAGAGGAGGAGCAAACTAAAATCAACTCCCAATCCAGTGAAGCGCCCTTCCCTATCAGCTTCATCAGAGATGCTGCCTGGAGGAGTAAGGGAAGAGGTGCTAACGACATCTGCAAGAGCAGCAGCACGGCGAAGGAAACAAGAATCCAAAGACGTATTAACATATGTGTCTGATGGTGGCGAAGGTCGTTATATGGGAGAAGAAAACAGCTTCGCATCTCTGGCGGCCTCTGATTCAGATGAAGAAGAGGACGAGGTTGAAGCACTTAATATCCACATACGACAGCTTCAGCTAAAAGTGCTTGCCATAAAAGAAAAGCAAATGGCAAGACGAGAAAAGGAGCAGCAACAACAACTCCAGTGCTCGCAGCGGCAGCTTACGGTGAGCGAAACCGCACCGCAACAACAAACACAGAAACATACGATACAACAACCAAAACACAAACAACCAAACAAACAGCAACAACAGCAAAAACAGCAACAGAAACAACAGCAGCAGCAAAAACAGCAGCAACCACAGCAGCAGCAGCAGCATCAACAACAACAACAACAGAAGCAGAAACAAAGGGTTCCACCAATAAATACTTTTAAGTTGGAACTACAGGACACGATTGAACTGTGTAAGTCGGCCATAGGCTCAAATTTTTTTATTAAAAGGCTTAGCGCTGATAGGCATGCGATCCACTGTAATACACTGTAATACAGTGGAGCGCTACAACAAAATTAAAAATTTATTAAGAGATTCGACGACGGAGTTCTTCTCCTTCACCCCGAAGGGGGAAAAGCTGCAAACAATGCTGCTGAGGGGGTTAGAACCGTCTACTGATCCGGAGGAACTCCTCGCACTGCTCAAAGAGAAAGAGTGCGAAGAGCTCAAGTTCGTAGGGGTCAAGCCCTTCACCACAGCAAGAGCTAAAAGGGAGAAACGGAAACTACCGTTCCTCCTGATACAGCTAACTCTCGATAGCAAACTGGATGGTCTAAGGAGTATAAAAGTCCTAGACTACCAGATTGTACACTGGGAAAGAGCAAAAAGGCACGAAAACATATTGCAATGTGTTCGCTGCCAAAGGTTCGGGCACGCCGCGTCGAACTGCGAAATGCAACCTCGATGCGTCAAGTGCGGTAAGAACCACAAGTCAGAAGAATGCGCTCTGGGTAGGGATGGAGCGTCGGAGAAAAGCCAACTCTCTTGCGTTTTATGTAAGAACACGGGACACACCGCAAACTATCGGGGTTGTCCCAAATTCCAGTACATGAAAAGAGTAAATCTGGCTTGGCAGCAAAAGGTGGAAGTAAAGCGTCCACCTGTTCTACCACAAACACCAGCCGTTACTCCCCAAGTTACCTACGCCCAAATGGCGGCAGGTAGGGGAAATACGGCACAGCAAGCAAAGGTTGCTTCTCAGGCCCCAGCGCCTAGAGCACCGGAACCGGCAAATGACATGCTAGCTATCTTGCTCTCTATCCAGGGGCAGATGGCTCAGCTGCAACGCCAAATTACCGAGCAAGCTACATACGCAAGCAAGCAATATACGCGCTGCTGCCAAGGCTAACGCACCTTCAGTCGTAATGGGTACGTACATGGCGGAGCAAACCCTGAAGGTCCTTGCAGTGAATGTTAATTCACTGATTAGGATTGAGCGAAGAGTCACACTGTTCAAGTTGCTTAAAGACCAAGCCCCTGATGTGCTTTTGGTTAGCGAAACTAAGCTAACCAAAAGACACAAAATGAGGCATAGAAGGTATAAAATCATGCGAAGAAATCGACCCAACTCCATACAAGGAGGAGGCGTTGCAATCTTCGTAAGAAAAGGTATACGTTTTAAAAGAATATACAGTCGTGTAGTACGTAGGTTTCAGGTGCTAGAAGCATGCATCATGTATATCCCTCTCCGTAGTGGAAAGCGGTTATACATGGTGTCAGTTTATGCATCTAAGGGTACTCAATCCACCCTATTCATCTCAGAACTCGAGACACTTTTTCGATTCCTGAGACTGGAATTGGAGGAAAACTACTTCATTATCGGCGGAGATTTCAACGCCAAACATAGCGATTGGGGAAATAATACACCAAACACTAGAGGGAACCTACTATTCAATTGGTGGGGTCAACACAGTGTTATGTATAGACTCGGCCTAAAGGCGACGGATAGTCGTTTCCTAGACACGGCTCCTATTTGGATCTCCTCTTGTTTGACACACGAATACGACTGACAGGTACAAACCAACAAACTGTAAACTGTCTTCGCACTTTTGTGTATGACAGTGACCATTGCGGTCTTAGTACCGAAATAACCGTTCCGAACGAAAATGCGGAATTGGAAGAATATGTTCAAAGGCATTCCTACAACTATAGTAGAGTGCGTTGGACACACTTCTCCAGGACACTGACTAGAGCACTCTCCTCGAATTCGCTCTACCCACCGTCCAACAGAAATCTGTCAAACGAGGAGATGGACACAAAGACACCACGGTATCAATACACTGACAACGAAGACTTGTTCCGCAATTCAACTATAGACGCACTTCACCGACATAAAAGAAGACTGCTGTCAAGACTCAAAACCTTGTACAGACAGTTTACTGACAGACACAACCCGGAGATTATGACATTAAAGTCGTCGATCAAAAACCTCCAAACATTAATAAAAGAAAATTACAGGTCTTCTGTAAGTTTGTATTGGAACAACAAAATTCGGGCTGTAAACACCAGCAACCCGAATATGTTCCCGCAAATAAATAAAATATTTCGGAGGAAAGATCAAGACGACCTTTCATGTCTTAAAATCGCCCGAACGACAGGCAATGAACGCATACTTTCAACAGCAGGCATAGATCCAAATGAGGCTATTGATGATGACAACTTCTTTGTGATCGAAGATCCACAGGAAAAGGTCGAGGCTATAGGAGCGACTTTCCAGGAAGTGTACAAGGCGAATGACCCCATTGGCCTAAACCACGACTTGGAAAATCGTTTTTGCACAATTTCTATCTTCGAAATGAAATAGTGAACTGGCGAATCGAGAACTCGGGTTTCACCCAGTTCAGTGACGAGAATATGGCAAATAATGTCATCGCCAATGAAAGGGAGCAACCCCCGTTCATTTCGAAGGAAGAGCTTCAAACGATCTTCGATACAATTAGAAGTAAGAAATCAGTGGGAACCGATGGAATACCGAACATTGTGCTTCGACATCTCCCACTAGAAGCGGTGGACATTTATACCACCCTGTTTAACAATGCAATGAGTAATGCACATTATCCAGCGCATTGGAAAACTGCGGTGGTACATCCCATCCCCAAAAGGGATAAAGACACCTCCAATCCGGCGAATCTCCGGTCGATCAGTCTCCTTCCAAACATCAGTAAGGTTTTCGAAAAAGTCATCAATAGAGTCCTGACTAAGTGGGTTGAGGACAGAAATATAGTTCCGGATAATCAATTCGGTTTCAAGGCGGGGCATGACGTCATTCATGCCGCGTCTAAACTGGTTTCCGATATCCAATAGAACAAAGCCAAGAAACAGTGCACGGGTGCCTGCCTGATTGACTTGGAAAAGGCCTTCGATACCGTATGGTTAGAGGGACTCTTCTACAAGTTGAACAGACTGGGCATTAGTAAACCACTGCTGTATATTCTTTTCAATATGCTTTCAGATAGACAGTTCATCGTGAAAAATGGCGATGTGACTTCTACTGGTACATTCAACATTAAAAACGGTCTGCAACAAGGTGCGGTTAATTCGCCAATCCTTTTCAACATTTACACAAGTGATCTGATAGGTTCACTTCACCATGCCATAGCTTACGCAGACGACTTAATCGCGTACAGATCAGGTCCAAAGATTGAGGTTATAAACATACTTTTGCAACGTGACTTCGATAAAATTAAACAATATTGCGACGACTGGAAGTTGAAGATAAACTTTCAGAAGTCGGAAACCATTCTTTTTAGGACGCCTTTGTCTGGGGCCTCTGCGGATACCAGAAAGAATTGGCGAAAGTTTCAGATCGTGGGACAACACGGGCAGCCACTTGTTTGTCGTAATGTAGTCAGATACCTTGGGAGTCAGATAGCTGCGGACAGGCAACTCAACTACGACAGAGACGTCGCACACGGCAGTGCGGAGCGTCTCCGGTTTAGTAGGGCGGTAGGGGGTCGCGACATGAGGGATGTTGCTCGGCAGCACCAACAATTTTGGTGGCTTGCAGAAGAAGGGGAAGCTTCATTGTCGAATCTCTCCAATACTAGATAGCTTCGTTAGGAAGCAGAGCGGGTCTGCCTATTATTTAGTCATGGCCGGCTTACATAGATTTAGGTAGGATTAAGGTAGATTTAAGAACAAAAATTATAAAAAAAAAAAAAAATTAAAAAACAACAGAGATGGGTAACATCTAATAAAAGTGGTAATCCACACAAAAAAAAAGAAAGAAATAGTACTTAAACAATTATACAATAAGTTAGCTTAAGTAGGTTAAGTAGGCTTAAGATTTATTATTATTATTTTTTTTAAGTAGTCTGTAAGTTTTATATTAAGAGAAAAACAAAAAAAATGCCCATTTACTAAGTTTTTTACTTAATACAATTTATTTTCTTAGTTCTAGTTTTTAAATTATTGCAAAAATAAAAAGAGTACTGTAAGGAACGTCGAAAGACATGTAGTTTAAGATTATGTTTAACTTAGAGTGTCCGCATGGGGCCAGTAAGTTAGAATAAGATAGTTTTCTAAGTTATTTAAGCTAATTTTTAAGCGTTTTTTGTCTAGCATGTACGAATTAATGAATTAATAAAATAAAAATGCATTTAAAATGAAATGAAATGACATGGAAGGATCAACGATAGAGATAGGAAACGGGACTGGATTATTACAAGAATATTACTATATTGAGACCCAGGCTACCATTAAGACCATCGCAGCAGACGAAATTAAGTCGAGGTTTGTCAAACGGTGTCATAAAGAGCTAAAGGCTCCTTGCCCTCTTCAGAAAGTGACGCTTACCTGGGTTCCGACCACCAAGGAGTGACCTGCAATGAATATGCAGACGAGATAACTCTAAAAGAATGCGCGCTAGAGTGACAATGGCAAGATCAAAGTGTCAAACCTTCACCCTGCACTTCAAGAATATAGGGGGAGCAAGCGATACAAATAAAAGCGAAAGATTATGGCCGAACTCAGTAAATTTAGAACAAGATTCGTCTTACCTACGTCGACTTCTGCAGAAGGTGTGGAAAAATAGGTGCACGGGAGGATATCCCTCACTTTTTGTGCCACCCTTACTTACTTTACTTAAGGTGGCGCTATAGTCCGGGGTGGACCTGGGCCTCAGTCAACAGCTCGATCTCTGGCTAGCTGCCTCCAGTTTCGCACGCTAAGTTGGCTGAGGTCCTCTTCTACTTGCGTGCGCCACCTGAGTCTTGGCCTTCCTCTACTGCGCTGTCCCCCGAGGGTGGATTCGAATACTTTTCGGACCGCAGCATTGGTGTCCATGCACTCTACATGACCCAGCCATCTCAGTCTTCGGATCTTCACTCTTCTGCAGACGGGACCGAAAATCGGCCGACGAATTTTTCTCTCGAAGCAACCAAGAACACCCTCATCCATTTTTGATAATGTCCATGCCTCTGCGCCATAGAGCAGGACCGGGATTATTAAGGTCTTATAAAGGGTGACTTTTGTTGTCCGAGAGAGGGCTTTGCTACTCAATTGCCTTCTTAACCCAAAGAAACAGCAAGAGTTATTCTTCGCTTGATCTCAGCGCTGGTGTTGTTGTCTGTGTTTATAGCAAAGCCTAGGTAGACAAAGTCCTTAACTACCTCAAAGTTATATCTGTCGAGGGTAACGTTCTGCCCGAAACGTCGGTTTTGGTTGTCCTTTTTGCTTAACAGCATATACTTTGTCTTGCCCTCATATATCGTCGCCGTATACGAGTAGTTGGACAGACTTTTAAAAGATAGTGCGTCTTGTGTTTGCTCGTGAGTTTTGCACTATTCTTTCAAGTACGATGTTGAAAAAATCGCATGACAGCGCATCGTCTTGTCTAAATCCGGTGAGATCTTTACCGACCTTGATGGAGCAGCGTGCATTCTCCATCGTCATCCTGCACAGACGGACGAGTTTGGCAGGGATGCCAAAACTAGACATTGTTCTATATAGCTCGTCTCTATAGATGCTGTCATACGCGGCCTTAAAATCGATGAATAGGTGGTGGGTATCGATCTGAAGCTCATGGGTCTTCTCCAAGATCTGCCGTAGTGTGAATATCTGGTCGATGGTGCACTTTCCTGGCCTGAAGCCACACTGATATGGACCTATCAGGTTGTTGACGAACGGCTTCAGGCGTTCACACAATACGTCAGATAAGATCTTATATGCGATGTTAAGGAGACTGATGCCTCTGTAGGTGGCGCAGTTCAGAGGGTCTCCTTTCTTGAGAATCGGACAAACAATGCTGAGGTTCCAATTATCACTCAGCCTAAGTAATTTAAGACAAAATATCTTTAAAGAGACTACTTCTACGACTTCTCTCGCGAATGCCAGATCAGACGGCTCAAACCAGATCAGCGATCAAACTGGTTGTCTTTTAGCAAGACAAAAAGAAGAAACCAATACTAGGAACCGCAGTCGAATTTCAATTCAATCCCAATTCACCTACCCGGGCACAACTTTGGATCTACACAGATCTAACTGCCATGAGGTAGAGTGGCTTCGGCTCTAGATACCAAATCGACCCGCTGGCCAAACCATACGGAATCGACAGCCAGAATATTTGCCGGGAATCCCTCAACAGCTTCTAACCCGCCGGAATTAAGTCGCCAATATTAGCTGCAACGCTCCCAACGTGCTTTCAAATAAGCGGCAACTGATGTGCTGGATTTTATCCAACCACCAACAGCTATTAGCGCCGCATTTGATAGCTGAGCTCCATAGAGACGTTTTAGTTTTGGAATTCCTGCCATACCCTTCCGTCTTTGCAGATTGATATTGGCGTTCTCTGTTTTGTCAAAGTCAGTTGTCATGTAACTTCCTTAACAATAAGGACAGGAGGCACAATCTTTCAAGAGTCTGAGTTATTACTAGCGAACAGCAATGATTTCGGCATAATTGGGAGAACATAATGGGTTATTATCGCTGCGTTTCT
This sequence comes from Volucella inflata, assembly GCA_928272305.1. Taxonomy (NCBI): domain Eukaryota; kingdom Metazoa; phylum Arthropoda; class Insecta; order Diptera; family Syrphidae; genus Volucella; species Volucella inflata. Next base: position 142,375,602 of record OV743716.1, on the reverse strand, counting down.
TTAGCATTGAAGTGAATGCTGTCAAAGTGGGTTTACCTGTAAACGAGGGAAAATTCAAGTAAATTTATGCTGTTATCAAAAAGTGTCACACAATATTGACGAATTGTGAGGAACACCAGAGTCCAAAGAATTTATTTCAAGGTAGAAAAGGAACTTTATCTACCTTGGCTGTGCTATTAATTCTGCCAATAAACCTCAGCGGAAATAAGACGAGGAATCACTCATCCCATTTGTTGTTTCATTGGGCTAAACGGGGAGTTGGGTAGTAAGGACCTATCCCGAAAAAAATAAGGAGATTCTATATAAGACCTTGATCTTCCCCGTCCCGCCTTATAGCGGACTGAAGGATGGGTTCGAATGAAGATATCTTCTGTCGCTTCGAGAACGCAATTATTCAAAAATAGTCGATCACATGTGCCTTAACAGGCCTTGGAGATGAAGACGCAACGACGAACTACACAAGCTACAGAGCCTCATCGACCACGTCAGGAAATTGTGTGAAATTGTATCCGGGGTGCAGCGCAGTACAAGAAGATCTCACTATAACGGGCGCGCACATGTTGCAGGGAACCCAAAACGATTTGGAGTGCGCAAGCTGAGGCAGCTAACTAAAGATAGGTTTAACTGAGGAGCATCAGGTTCATATCGAACTAGAGCCCGAAATCTACTTGCGTGCACGGTTCGAAATCCTTAATACTCGACGCCATGAAAACTCCTTCGTACTAAACCCACATTCTATTCACTTTAGCCACTTTCCCCGTGGGACTGCCGCTAGCTATTATTTCGAGGGGCTGTTGCTGTTGCTATTGTTAGCCTTTCTATTCTCCGTAGCTCATTTTGTAGAAGTATTATAAAAGTACATGTTTATGCCCAAGTTTCCTCCGACTGTAACATGTTATCGAGGATTAACGACAGGTTGGGCGGAGTAGTTCTCCATGCCATGAAGCGTGGTAATAAAATTCTACGTCCTCCGTATCTTCTTCTTCATTTGGCATTCGGGGCAAGATGGTGAGCTGTCATGCCGAAAGCAGTGGAGATATTTGCGATAACCACTGTGGCCAGATAGGAACTATGTAAGTCTCCATGAATGTCAATCTGCCTTTCGATTTATTGTCCCAGCAAATTTCTCACATAGCTATCGACGATGGTTTTTCTTCACCTCAATGGTCCTCTTGATTCCATTGGCATATCCTTAACATTTCTGCAAGAATATCGAAGGAACTATTCCGGCTTTAACAACGGCGGCCTCATTCGATATAGTTGGAAAGTCGCTGATTGTCCATAGCCCCCAGAGTCTGTATATTAACGACAGTCTTCTTTTGGTTTTCGTCACAACAGAACTGACGTGATAACTCTGAAGCTTTTGTGTATTCAGATCCATCAATATTATGTTGTATTCGCGAAGGACCTCACTGCATTTGCGATGATTTATTGGTAAAATAGTCCAAGTAAGTTTTCAACCGTAATCTACATTACTCCCAAGTATTTAACCATTTTTTTTTCACCTGATTATTTGGTAACCAATACGGAATTTGGCAAACTCTAGAGTTTTTCGACTCGTTATGAGGGCAACTTCTGTTTTATGGTCTGCTTATTCTAGACTCACGGCCGCTAGCCAATCCTTAATCCGGACTATTTTTTGCCTTCTGTCAAGATGGCAATATCATCAGTGAATCCAATTGGAGTCACTCCTCTGACAATGCAAAGCATAGAACTTCGTTGTAGATGATGTTCCACAATAATGGCCCAAAGACTGATACCTGTGGAACCCCGGCAGTGCCGTTGTTCAACTTCATCTGTGTTATATCTGAACCACCTGTTGTTGAAACGCCTCGCCACTATACGCAGCAAGTAATATGGTGTATCCATCCTGGGAAGTGATATTCTAATGAATGACCATTTCGCCGAGTTACGAGTAAAAGCATTTTTAACTTTGTGTCGTAGAGTCATCTTTCCCCTTCGATGGCACACTTTGCTCTTAAGGCATCAAGAGCATTTTTCTGAAGCCAGATTGGTAGTCAAAGAGGGCTCTTTTCATCTGCCACAACGTATAATCTGTTGTAGATTATTTTCTGGAGGGTCTTTCCATACTGTCTAATGGCCATATTGGGCGATAGGACAGTGGTATCTCTGGAGGCTTCTTTCCCTTTTGTTGGAGGACCAAATTTGTGTTTTTTTTTTCCTTCTTCGAGGCCTTTTGGGATCATCATCATTACGAAGTCTTGTGCATAGTGAGTACGATTTTTTGCTGTTTCCGAACGTCCTGCCAAAAGGGAGATGAAATCAGGAAAGTAAGTGTTAAATGGTTCTGATTCGAAGAAGTTATCTCTTTGCAGCCGGGAAAAGTCATCAAAACTCCAATACGAGTTGGACCGATGATACTTAATCACAGAAGGTGGTTTTATATTCAAAATACCAGTATATTTAACTCATCAATAGGGCTGAGGCAAGCTGCTAAAAGCAGAAGCAAAGTCAAACCATCACAGACCTAAGTTGAAAATGCCGAAGTAAATACAGAATATAGTACATGTACTTCTGCTTCACTATAACAAAGTTATAGGCTCCAAGCTCGTCCTACTCATTTATCGCCCATTAATTAATAATGTCGCTGCTTTTAGTACGCAACTAATAAGCTACCTTCAAACGAAACTGGACCTAAAAGGCATTTATAAAAGTCACATTAGCTACCAAAAAAAAACTAACTAAAACAATCTCCCTAATATCCTCAGACGAAAAAAAAGACCACCACACCACTGTCAGAGCTGATATAAATAACAGCGCGCCAACACAGTTCCCACAACACCTTGGTAGCAGCCAGTATAGGCAAATACTCACAGTAACTATCAAGGAGCAACCATTACTGACATCAGACCTCGCAGGTAGTACAAGATTACTGATTAATTGATTACCGTCTGAATCCTTAGCTGGGAAATAATTTACCCGGCAAAATTATAAGTTATCGCCTGTGGACTACGCTGGAATTACAATAGCACGCTTTTAAGTAAGCCACTGCCAGACATGTAACTACAACTTCTGGACGAGAATAGTATGTGTGCACAAGTGCTCAAACTGCCTCCCTAGGTGAACACTTAATGGCAGAGGTCACTCGTTAGCTATTTCCTTAGAAATTCTTGGATCATGTTCTCGCCTGATAAAGGCGCATTCAAGTACTGCTTCTGTTGAGGTTTCTACAATTTCTTCTTTTTTTTTGTTTTTTTTTGTTTATGGCAACAATTTGTTCGACGATAAATTAGCCACCACAGAACTAGTGTTAGCTGGATAGCTAGTACTGAGGTTTCTCTAACCCTTAAGTTGTGAGACTACCGGCAGTGGTAACGATACGATACGATGGTGGTGGTTGTAGCAAGTCACAGCCTAGATTTATTAATTGCTGGGCAAAGTCAACCTTGTGTTATCCTTAAACATAAATCGTTGGTCGCACACGTTGCGTGTCACGCTCGCTTCAAAGGACTCGCTCGCACGAAAGTCAGTTAGTCAAAAGCCTACAGTATAGTAGCAGTGTCACATTTGAACTGACGTTTTTGTTTTTTGTGTTTTTTTTGGGGGGTTTTTTGGACTAATGGGTGCGTTTAATAGCATATTACAGGTTTTGACATTAAGATTCGCTAACATTTGGTCGTTACTCACACGGTAAGCTAGGTGAGATTGGTGTGATTGATTCGAAATGAAATTGGTTTCTTGTCGTACTTTTATTTGATTGTTTTTGCTTTTGTTTTTGAGAGGGAGGGAATTTCTATAATGATAACGAAAAGTGAATTGATTTGCCTTCAATTGGTGGCTGTCACTTAAGTAGGTGTAGATGGAGTTGTAGTACATTTCATGGTCTGATAACAATTTGTCTTGCACGTGATTACAGTTGGATTGCATTCATAAATCATGGAGATGGTGTGACTTATAGATAATGAATGGTTTGAGGAAGATATTAATAGGAACACACGAAGCCTCACTCTGCCAAGCAGTTTACTGAGAGCGCTATTCGAATTTCGAAAAGTGCCAGCAGTCGGTGTAACCAGCAGTCTGCTCGAAGTCCTCAATGCGAATCGATTAGATTGGACACGCTCAGAAGATCTGATAACACCAATACTTTACTTCCAGTTAACGACAGAAGCTGTAAGTGAGCCAAGTAACACAAGTCGAAATATCCTGTACATGTTAATCGGTGTGGTGACTGCTAAGGCCATCCATATGCACTGAAGGCATATACTATATTTTGTCGGCGGCCTATTTTCATTCTAAAGATACATGTTAAAGGACTCATGCTAAACATTTTCAACAGCCCTAACGTATACCCACAGGCACTTTCAGATATTGTGTAGCTTCTCTTGGATCATAGTTCATGACCGTCTCCTCTGTTGGTCGATGACTGGTGCATTGACTATAGGATTTAGGTCAATCACATGAAGACTATGATTGTTCGCTTTACGAGAAGGAGGAAGCTGACTGTTCTGACTCATCTTGCGCCTTGAAGCGTCTTCTATTGAGCTTGGTATTAGGGAGGATTCTATATAACAAAATTTTTTGGACTAGACATGTCATGTCGAAGACCGCCTAAGCGTTGTTGGCTTTCTTTCAATTTTATCAGCAATGGTCTCAGCTGATTTGGACTTTTCCTACCTAAAGGAACTAATTAACCCTCTTCTTTTGATGTTCACATAATACTGCGCTTATCCATTTAAAAAAATAGTTTTGACTTTAATTGTATTCAAGAATGGTTTGGGCACAGGGAACAAAATGAAGTCGAGCGCTTACGGAAATCTCCAAAATCTCCCTTGGAGATTGGCTTGGCAAAGAGTACGAAGTATAGTATCTGCGTCTGTACCGACAGCTAAGCCATGCTTCAGCCTTTCTTAATACCCTTTCACAAGATCCGTGCTAGTTTGAGACAAATTTTCCTTGGAGGCAGTCGGAAAACTAAGCTCACTGCGTCTGCATTGGGTGCCACGTCACAATGGAATTACGCATATTATATTGCCTGTCAACCTGCTAGTCCAATCTCAAAAACTAAAACCGGAACCGGAACGTACCTTAGGGCTGCCTGTCTCTTCGGTTAAATCTTCCCTCTGCACTTGGGTTTCATCTCAGCACAACTGCGAATGAATCTTCAAGACCCTTAAAGACCAGACAACTTCATTTTGGTGCCTTTAAGAGGTTGGCGTCTCTTCTGTTGCTTCTCAGACTTAACGACTTCAAACTGCTTACTAGCGTACTATTCTAATTCTAAGGACTTAAGTTTGCAAAAAAGACATAACATCTTGCGATGATTGCTGTCACTGCGGAATAAGTTTTCTGTGAACATCTGCCTTACGCTCGCATCAGGCTACAGGTACTCGGAGCTGATTTAGGTGATCTTATCTTATCTTATCACTCAAGCGTTTACTCATCTTTCCACGAACTATGATACTAAAATATTTAGCAAAGGGAAAAATAGAAGTCCAAATGCCTGCTTCTTATCCAATAGCTCTGTTCCAAAGTAATCATAAGCAACAAGTTTACAAATAAGAAGTTGTACACTCTATTATCAAAAGTTGGGGCCCTGATGAACTCTCGTCCAATGTGATCTTATCCCAACAGCGAGCCCTAAGCACTTTCTTCATTTCACTTTATGATTTGGAAACAATAAACCAGAGTTTTCCAACCCCAACTTTTGACTTCAAAAATTGGCATCTTTAGGAGTCACTTACGCATGGCTTTTGGAAAAAATAGTGACGAAATTACCTCTTAATGGAATGAAGAATACCTGTAAGAACACAAGGCGTATTTTCCTGGAACCAAGCATTGTTCTTGCTAGATATGGGTCACAGACCATTGTCCTTTTGGAAAATAACTTGTTTTTTAGTCTTCCAGATAATTTTGCAATAGAAGACTCCGGAGTTTTCTTCAGCATATGAACATACCTACATAGGTTTTGGAGTTCATCTGTTCCTGGCTCCACTTTGCTGGACGTAACACAACTCTAAATAACCACATTGCTTCCACCGTGTTTTACAGTTAGAACTAGATATTCAAATTGCATGGTTCCCAAATTCTACGACGTACTTGCACAATATATCAAAAGAGTTGAAAATCTGAATAGAAGTAAGCAAAGACTCTGTTTCCAGTTGGGAGAAAAAATTTTTAATTTTTTCTGTGTACAGTCAAGGTTCCTTACTTGCTTTTAGTGTCACTTCTTAAGCGGCATAATGTCTATGCATAGGGTAACTTTTATTGTTCGAGAGAGGGTTTTGCTTAGCCCAAAGAAGCAGGGATTCACAGGAGTTATTCCCTGTTTGATCTCAGCGTTATTTCGTTGTTTGAATTAATAGCGGAGGCGAGATAGGTAAGGTCCTGACAACCTCAAAAATATACCTGTCGAAGTTGACGTTCTGTCCGAGTTAAGTGGCCCTTTTGCTTGCAGTATATACTTGGTCTTGCTAATTTTCGCCGCTTCCACCTCGATACTCGCGGAAGCCCCAATGACATCAAGCTGCTTTCTCCCGATTATGTCAATATCGTCGGTGTATGTGAGTAATTGGGCGGACTTTTGAAAGATTGTGCCTCTTGTGTTGGCTCGTGAGTTCTGCACTATACTTTCAAGAATGATTTGAAGAAATCACACTGCAGCGCATCGTCCGTTTAAATCCTTTCTTGACATCAAAAGTCTCGCTGAGATCTTTAATGATCTAGACGGAGCAGCGTGCGTTCTCCATCGTCATCCTGCATAGATGAATGCGTCTAGCTAAAACTAGGCATTGTTCTCCATAGCTCGTCTCTATAGATGCTGTCACACGTGGCCTCGAAATCGATAAATAGGTGGTATGTATCGATCTGAAGTTTATAGGTTTTCGCCAAGATCTGCCGTAGTGTGAATATCTGGTCGATGGTGGACTTTCCTGGCCTGAAGCCACACTGATATGGACCTATCAGGTTGTTGACGAACGGCTTCAGGCGTTCACACAATACGGCGGATAAGATCTTATATGTAATGTTAAGGAGACTGATGCCTCTGTAGTTGGCGCAGTTCAGAGGGTCTTCTTTCGTGAGAATCGGACAAACAATGCTGAGGTTCCATTCATCGGGCATACTTTCGTCCGACCATATTTTACAGATGAGTTGGTGTATGCTCCTCATCAAGTCATCGCCTGCCGCTTTGAAGAGCTCGGCGGTCAGGCCATCCGCTCCAGCAGCTTTGTTGCGCATTCTGCCTGACAGAAATATTTGGCTTGTCATCGCCGTTATATTGTCCAGACATATAATCTTTTTAAATCCTCAGCATCGATTGCGGCTCTACGACGACGTTCCCTTTTCCATTTCTAAAGACTTCGGTTCGGAGCTTGTGTGCGAGGGATATTTTCTTTAACTTTATGGTAAAGTAGCATCTCTCAATTTCCTCGACCGCACGCGCTCTCATCCTCCTTCTTTTTCCTCCTGAGAAGCCGGTGTTCGACTCTACTCGTATGCTCATAGAGCTCGTAAGCAGCTCTTATCTTTCTTTGCAACGCCGCTTCGTGTGTATCTTGCTTGGCTGCATGTTCTTGCTGGCATTCGTCACCAAACCAGCTGCTTCGATGTGTTGGTCGAGTGAAAACCAGCACAGCAAAAACGGCATCTCTGATGGCTTTTTGGTAGTGTTGCCACTGGTATTCAATGATTGATGCTGGTGGCAAGGGATCTTTTAAGTGATTAAAAGAGACGCGATCGGAAAAGGATTCGACGATCTCTGCGATCGTAGCCGTCTGACGTCGAAATTCCTCACAGCATTAGCTTGTCTTGGCGTTGTTCGGGATATCCACAACCGTACCCTGGCTGCAACAAGGTGATGATCCGAATCAATGTTGGCTCCTCGGAACGTACGGACATGTGATCAATCTGGTTGACTGTTGATTGATCAGGCGTTCTTCAAGTCCCCTTGTAACAAAATCAAATGAACTAAAGAATTGAAGCCTCTTGATCACTTGAAGCGCCAAAACTTTTTCGATTGGGCTCTGCAAAAGTTTGAGGAAAACCCTGACTTTCATCTCAAAACCATCTTCAGCGATAAAGCTCATTTCTGTCTTAATGGCTCTGTCCATAAACAAAGTATGCATTACTAGACAGTCACAGGCCCACGTGTACTTTAAGAAATCCGATTGTATCTGCAAGAAGTGACTGTTTTGTGTGAATTTCATGTCAGAAGTGTAGTTGGACCCTATGTTTTTGTTGATGAAAACGATCACCATGTTACTGTGAATGAAGTTTGCTCTCATGTCATTTTGGAAGACTTTTTTTTGGCCAGAATTAAATGGATATAACACCAGTGATTTGTGGTTCCAAAGAGATGGTGCCACATACCACACAACTGGTCAAAGAATTCATTTATTGAACGGGAGGTTCGGTAGTCACATATTCTCGAGAAATGGTTCGGTCGATTAGATCGTTGTTGTTGGTTTATTCCAACAATCCAAATACGTTGGTGATTTTCAGAAACTATATTACAGTTCAAATTACCAACGTTTCGGCTGATATGTGTGGAAAAGTGGTAGGAAATTCGATCCAAAGAATCGATGGCTCCAAACGTGCTCGCGATTTTAACATGTGTTCTACACCTGGAATAGATTTCAGCCCGATATTTTGATTTTTTGTGTGTTTTATTTAAATACAAAATTGCTGTGTCCTTATTGAAAAATTTTTCATTTTGGGGCTCAACTGCCACTGTCGTTACTTCAGTCCCGTACCTCTGGACCTCTGCTGCAAGTTGAATGACGTATCTCATACTCGTATTAGATATCTCTCATGATGATAGTTGACAATACCTTTCATTTAATATACAAAAGAACAAAAGTTTCTTAGCTGACTGTCTGGGTTAGATCAAGGTCCATCCAAGCCACTCACTACGATTGGGAATTTACCATTTTTAGCTGGTTTCACACCGTCGAAAGTCTTCTTGATATTTAAATGATTTTACTTTCAGAAGTTCGTAGGACTACATGTATCTGATTGCTGCCAAGAGGAGATCATTTAAGTGCAGTTGATACGCAGTCAACTGGTTACACAAATTTTACAGTGACATTGTTATAACAGATCTTCAGGACTAATTGTGTTGGGTTTGACGATGGAAATAATACATCATATAATCCGCTATAATGCTTGCAATCTGCATTTCAAACTCGGCTTTAAGCGGTTTGAGTCTTTGACATCAAACTCAACCACTTCCGCCTGTTAGTAAGACAGCATGGGTGATTTACTCTTTAATTGTCATTGCAATATCTTTCTTGTTACATATAATTTTGGCATCATACTTTTGATGCTCTTCATAGAAGCTATAAGACAACACTGTTCGGCGTTTTTCAATGTTATTTCATTTAAATAACTGTCTTGGCTGGCTTGGCAGTGGGGCATCCTGTCAACAAAATTTTTCAATGCATTTTCGATGGTTTCGGCCCTTATTTCACGAATATCTTGACCAATATTGAGTGCTAGAATCGTCTCTAAATTGTTCACCGAGCAATATTGTCTAGTGAGAAAAATGTGTCAACAATGCGCGACTCCATAAAACACACCAAACAGTCTCACGTTCAGGATGCATTGGCTTTGACTTCGGGTGGATTTTCAGGCCCCGTAAAGGGCAATTTTGTTTGTTTACATAGGCGTCGAAATAGAAATGCGCCTCATCTGCAAAAATGAGCAAAATTATCGTCTCATTCGGCCTGCTCCCAAGCCCAAACAGAGAAGATATGGCCGTTTATCTTCCTGAATCAAATTGAACATTGTAAGCGTACGAGTATAATCCGAGATTTTTTGGCAAAATTCCCTTTAGGCAAGTGCGACTGATGTTCAGATACTGAGATTTTTAGGGCGTTGAGGTTCTCGGGCCTAGAGAGCAAACGAAGAGCGCGGGAATGTTCGGTTATCAATCAGAAAACCAGTCTTATGAACTTTTTCACAAGCTTGCGTACACAAGCTACGAGTTTTCTTTTTTTTTTATAATTTACGCGCGCCTCAAGGGGTTTATGATACCCTTTTACTGTCGCCAGGGCGCAGGCGGAAAGATAGAAGGAGGAGAAAGGAAAGTTGTTGTAATGTAGTGGTTTGAAACTCAGGTGTGTTTGGTTTCGATATTGACATTTCAGAGGTGGGAGTCCGAATAGGACGAAGAGTTTTTCTTCACTCGGAACGATTCAGGTTGTGAATATTAACGGTTGTTTGGTGCTTGAAACTCTACAACAGCCAAATCTACATGTCAGTGTTATGCCTTCACACGCAGATTTTTCTGACTAAGTTCCAAATACACAATGAAAAACTTGTCATGAGTAGAATTCGAACTTCGACCGTCCGAGTGAGAAGCGATGACTAGTACCACTACACCTCGGCCACCCCCAGTTTGCAGTTTGCACTGCTTTGGCAATATTCACTTTGGAAGTAACTTTGCAATGTTTTCCAACGTTGTTCAAGCGTAAATTGATCGATTTCGTACCATGAATTTGTGTTTCTACTGAGTTACTGTTAATTTTTTGAGCTCGTAAGGGCTGTCAGGGTCAAAATAACACACATGTATCATTCATGGACGACCTGAAGTGACGAATCTCATTTTCCAGGTAGCTCCCCTTTCACGGCTGGCAACAATCATAATTTGTTGCAGCTGCGACAAATATTACTGGCCTTATTTCAAGAGACAAACTGCTCTGGGCACTGCATGGTATAATTCCAGCCGAGCTACAAAGATCCTCGGATATAATATTGCCATGGCTTGAAAATATCATGACGTACTGCATGGAACTATCCCGCGTACCTCTGTCACGGAGAGAAGTAAGCCTAGTGTTCATTCCCAAAAGCTGTAAATGTTCTCATGTTGTCCCAAAGGACCTAAGACCTAATAGTCTATCATATTTCCTTCTAAAAACACTAGAACGACTGATTGATATCCATATACGATCTAGCTTTAACCCTAGACCTATCCACGGCATCTTCTTCTTATCCTTTTATTAACCCTTTCCTCGTTATACGAACTTATGCGTAACGAGTTTCCCATTTTTACTGCATCGCTGCTGCTCCGCTTATGGGGTTGGCTAATGTCGCAGACCGCAGAACGCGTCTACATAATGCTCGGTCCTGGATCGCTTCAGTGGTAAGCCCCAGGCGTTGTTGCGCATTTGCCATCTGAGAAATCCAGGAATTCTTTTTCCGACCTCGTTTTCTTACAGTTGGAGTGACCGTAGTTGATAATGCCTTTTTAACCGGATTTTCCGCAGATCTTCTTTGAACGTGGCAATACCAACTTATTTCATTCGCCTCAAGCTGTTCGGTTACCGAATTCTTTATATGTAGACTTCCTCTTATACGCGTAGATCTAATGCAATCGCGTTTAGTGACTCCACTAGACATCCTTAACATTTTCATTTCCGCTGCCGTCATTTTGTTTTTAAACGCTTCGTACATTGTCCAGCACTGTGCACCGTATATAAGAGCTGGTCTAACAACCGTGGTGTAGAGTTTCCCCTTTAATTTAAGTGGAAATTTTCGGTCGCAAAAGATTCCCGAATTTTCCCGCCATTTCATCCATCCCACACTCACTCTGTGGTTTACGTCGTCGTCACATTTCGCTTCCATGTTAACGATTGATCCTAAGTACTTAAAAATAGTGCTTTTCGGAAGAACTATTCCGTCTAACATTATATCCGGAACAGGTCGCAACGGATGTGCAAATGGGCACGTCAAATGCTCCGTCTTTGAACGACTTATTTTAAACCCGTTTCTCTCTAGCGCATTTCTCCATTATCGTTATCGCTAAGTATAACTGCGTCGTCAGCGAAGAAAATTGGCGTTACATTTGCTTCGCGCATGCAGTCTTTTAAAAGATAGTCGAATACTACGTTAAAGAGGAAAGGGCTAAGTACGCTTCCTTGATGCACTCCGACATTAACTGGAAATTCTCTCGTTAGTCCAGCAGAGCTTTTAACCGCAGTTTTCACATTTCCGTACATGTCTTGTATTATTCTAACATACGTTTCCGGTACGTTTTGAGACCTCAGCGCGGCCCATATGAGATCCCTAGGCACTCGATCGAATGCTTTCTCGAGGTCGCTAAATACCATGTGTAAATCTTTAGACGAATCTCGGTGCTTTTCCATTATTATTCGTAGGCTTTGGATAGCGTCCACCGTCGATCTTCCTTCAAAAAATCCACACTGGCTATTATCGAGCTTTATTATTTGCCGAAGACGTTCGTTTAAGACTCCTTCGACGATTTTCATTGTGCGTGACATAAGCTTGATTGAACGGTAGTTGTTGCATTCTCGAGTGTCGCCTTTTCCTTTGTATAATGGAACCAAGAAGCTACTTCTCCATTGATTCGGCATGGGTTGTCCACATTTTAATTTATTTAAAAGTTTCGATAGCCAAACGCTGCCGATCCCCTCCATCTTCGACCCAAACTCTGATGGAATGCTGTCTGGTCCCGCCGCTTTCCCGCGCTTCATTTTCCAATTGCTATACTTATTTCTTCGATTGAAAAGTCCGAAACTTCCTCCTCGAATAGACCAGCTGTCGGCACGATATCACGTGGAAACTGTTTGTTAAGCAACTCCTTGCAGTATTCAAGCCACCGGTCACAAATTTCCTTTTCATTTGTTAGTAAACGACCGTCTGCATTTTTGATGTATTTCGGCGAGGTTATTTCCATTGAATTTTTTCTCCTCTGTGCAACGAGCTTAAAAATATTTGGCATTTTAGTCCTGTACCACGTTTGAACTTCTTGGATAGCTTGTCTTCTATCCGCCGATCGTGAGGATGTTTCTTTGCCGACGTGATGGTATTTCGATATAGTCCCCAGATGGGACTTTGCGAGTGTTATGCATTGCTAGTGTGTGCTGTTCCACATTTCTTTCGGGATAAGTGAGTCTGCTATACCATTTATATTTTGAGGTACTTCTTTAGCCAGTGCGATAAATCTTGCGCTTCGTTCCTTCGATTGATTATACCACCGGATTTTTGGCTTTCCAAACGATGCCCGTGTTTTCGGTGGTTCCGCTGTGAAAAATTCTGTAATGAGCAGACGGTGTTGGCTTACTAGCGATTCTCCAAGGATTACTTTAAAGTCCTTAACACGGTTTCTCATCGACATTTTGCAGAGGTGATAATCTATTTGCGTTTCGTGGCCTCCACTGCTATAGGTGATAAGATGTCGTTGATGTTTAATTAACATTGTATTTAAGATGCTTAAGCCGTAAGCCCTACACGCTACAAGGATGTCTTCGCCAGCTGAATTTCTGGTTTCAAAGCTTTTACCGCCGTGGCAGTCCTCATAATCAACATTTGCTTCTCCGACGTGGCCATTTAAATCTCCGCCTACGAAGAGCATCTCATCGATAGGTATATTTCTAAGCAAATTACCGAACTCTGACCAAAATTTATCTCTTTCCGATTGGTCGCATCCATTTGTGGAGCGTACGCGCTAACAATGTTCCACGTTTCATTGTGTATAACGAGTTTAACACTCATTAAGCGGTCACTTATTTTCAAAATACCAACGATATTGCTTAGAAGATCCGCTGCAACAACGATTCCAACACCGTTTCGTCCATTGACCGTTCCATAATAGAACATCTTAAATGCATTAATTTTTAAATCAAGAAAACGCTCTTTATTTCCTGTATTACACCACTTCGTTTCCTGTCCGCACATAACATGTCCGCACATCCGGCATAACATGCCTAATGCAAGGGAATGTCGGTGGAAACGGCTCTACACTCACAATAAGCCACATCAAACGATCCTTACATTACAGAGAATATACAATTGTTGCTTTCTTGGACATAGAAGGCGCCTTTAAAAACGTCAAAACTCTGAAGCTAGATGATTCACTTGGGGACTTGATCAATCTCATGCTAAGGAGCAGGATTATCAACTCTAAACTAGGTGGGTCTTATGTCAAAAGAAGTCTCAGCAGAAGTACGCCGCAAGGCGGTGTGCTCTCACCCCTTCTCTGGAACTGAGTGGTTAACGAACTGCTGATATACCTGGAAGAGGGTGGTAGCAAGGTGGTTGCATATGCGGATGACGCTGCTATAGCCGTCTCAGAAAAACATCTACATACGAGTAAAGAGCCACTGCGGTATAATCTTAACATATTAACAAGCTGGGTGGATCGCTGTGGACTGGGTATAAGCCCCCATAAAACCGACCTTGTCCTCTTCTCCAGGAAATACAGACTATAGACCCTCCCTGAATCAACGGTACCAGCTTGGTCTTCTCCGATACAGCGAAATATCTGGGTCTAATTTTCGACAGGAAGCTAAGCTGGAAGCGTAACATTCAAGAAAGAGTAAAAAAAGCCTGAGTAGCTTTATTCCCTTACAAAAAAGCCATCGGGAACAAATAGGGCCTCTATCCTCACATCACCCATTGGCTATATATCTCGGTCATAAGACCGTGTGGTGGATGGCCTTGGACAAAGCAGTGAACTGCATGAAGCTAAGTAAAGTCCAAAGAACAGAATGGCTGGACATAAGCCCTACGCACTACTCCTTCCGCTGCTCTGTGTACTCTGTTTCACCTTACACCCCTCGACATTTTTAGCAGACAAGTAGCCGCCAACGCAGCCATTCTCCTTAAAGCGACTTCAAAGTCGGCAAATAAATAATTTGGCCATGCAAATATTCTTTACGAACTAGGAATCCTACCAGAAAACATCGACTAAGCCACACCCAAACAATAGTTTGACAAGGGCTTCCATGCAAGCATTCCCTCCAGATCCTTGTCGGAGGAAAATGCCTTCCTGTATGACAATTCAATCCACTTTTACACCGACAGTCAAAGGACCGATAGTGCGGTTTGTGGTGGTGTTTTCGTCGATAAGCTTAACCTTAACCACTCCTTCCGCCCCCAATCACTATAGAGTGTTCCATCCGGATATTCTGGCAATTAAGGGAAATGTAATATCTGCAATGGATATCCGCATCTTTTCCATTAGTCTGGCCGCTATCAAATCCCTGGACTCATGCTCCCTAAATTCAAAAACAGTCATGGACTGCCGAACATCTCTAATGGAGATGGCGGAGCAGCTTAACATTCACCTTTGCTGGGTGCCGGGACATAGAGACGCTCCAGGGAATTGAAGGGCCAATGAACTATACCTATCATACCTGAAAAGGAAAACTATGCCTCTCGCTACGTGCAAACAAGAAATAAAGTTAGATGCTAATAGAAGAATAAACCATAGATGGACGGTTGGATCGACATGCTTAGCAACCAAACAAATCTGGCCAAAGCTAGATCTGAATCGCACCACGAGTTTACTTCTTTGAAATAGAAAATATCTTAGCACCATTACAGGTGTCATCACCGGACACTGCCTCATAGGCAAACATGCAAGAAGGGGACAATTCCTCACCTTTTCTGTACATGTCCAGCACTCTCTTAAGCGACTTAGCTAAATAGACATTCAAAGTCTCGTAAGTTTTGTTAAGAGCTCCAAATGGTTTCTGGAGTAGGAGGATCACAGATCCACGTGGCATCATAATGCGCCAATAGCCACTTAAACCTAACCTAACCCTATCATTCAAAAAGGAATCAACAGATAGCTTAGGCCGTATCCATATTGGAAAAATCGGGCCTCGAGGTAAGGCCCTGATCAAAGGTGTTTGGTTTTTTGTTTTGAAATAAGGTGAATAGATCTGAAGCTTAGAACTTCGTGCCCTTTTCTTTTTTTAAGTGACAAAGTACATTGACCCGCCCTTTTGCACACTTCGTGTAGCACCCAGTATATGGCGCTGGATTCCGCCACCCGAAATGGTAACAAATTGTTTTCAAATTCATATTCTCCCAGTTCCACTGCATATCTTTGAAATATTTTCATCTTTCAGAACTATCCACTCATTTTCTTGGTTTACTGGCAAAACTTACATTTCGAACTTTGCGAATAATTGAAAGTCTACAACTTACCTTGCAATCTAAATGAATAATTCATACGAGTACGAGTATTCCTTATGAATCACATTTTCCTTCAACTTCTGACACATGCTACAAGGAGTCGTCAGCTCATTTAAAAAATGCCTTCGCCTAGGAAAAACAATTCGCAAAGAGTTATTGGGAACTGAAACATATTTTCCACTTGACTTTATAATTGTTCAAGATAGGCGTGTTCATGAGTCCGCGGAACTCGCCCGGGAAACAAAGGAATTTAAATTATCGAAACAGTAAAAACCAAATGAAAAAAATCCATAATCTCCAGGACATAAGGTTGGTCAGTGGTAAGGTGCTTTGCGTTCTGGGCCCCGACCCACCCGTGGAGTTGGAAAAAAAAAAATTTTAAAATTTATGCGTCACGACAATACTCGTACATTGTGGTTGTTGGGAAGTTCGCGCGCGCGTTCCCGGAATAGAGTCATAAATCCGCCCCGGGAGACACCAAGCCAGAAACATCAAATTATGTAAGCAGGCATTTTAACATAATAACTTTGTAATAAAAATAAGGATCCCTCAACTGGCAACTATCATGACGGCAGGCCATAAAAGCCGTCGCCTGCCTTCGAATCGAATCCTAACGCAGATGCGGGGACGGCATATTCCTTCGTTGACGGCTGTTCTTTGGTTCACATTTTTTGTGAGTTCTTATCGCGTAAGTCGTTGCTTTTATTTGGATTTCTCTTTCAACTTGTTTTAGTGGTGTTTTGTAGTTTAGTTTTGCTTTGTTTATTTAATTTGCTCCCCAAAAACTAAAAAAACAACAAATACTATATACTACAACAAAAACTAAAAAAACTAAAAAAAAAATTGGGAAGGGTGTCCAAAGTGGGTAAACGAAACATATTTCTTTCGTGTTAATGACTTATTTTATTATTTGACATCGTCAGCTGACAGTTATGGCCCGGTCCCCACCAGTGATTATTTACGTGTTTTAGATTAGCTAATGTTATAACAAAAAGGTGACTCTTGTTGAGTTTGATGGTTTATGGGTGAAGAAATAAAGAACTCAGGACGTGCTTGGGTGATTATTAGCTGAGGCCATTACCGGTGGGAATTTCTTTAGGAACGTTAAACAACACGAAATCGAAGGTGTGGAATGTGTGTTATACCAGGACAAGCCACGCATTACTATAGTTTCCTAACATTGGTTATACTATATAGTTTCTTATTTCTCTTTTATAAATAAAAGTTTTATTGTTGGCAATGGAACAACCAACGGATACCTATCGAGGTTAAGTTGTGAAATTTCTCATATTTTCCCTCCATTATGGGCACTTTGAGTTTATTTTTTTATTTAATTGTCGTTGCTAAAAGAATTACGATGACTTATTCGAAAATATTTACTCATAGTTAGAAGAAGTACATATTTTGAAACTCCGGACCCCGGACCCCGAGTTCATTTAATTAGATCACAACGCGAGTGGCTGAAGAAAACCATTACCATCACGGGACTCCAAAGGCAGATCAATCAATAGCTTTGTTCGTTCGTTGCCAACAAATGGTAGTGACGGAAAAGTTTCTATTTTGGCACTCTTTGCTCAAGTACTTACACCTCAACGTGCAGTGTTGTTTCGTCCGACTAACTACCAGTCTACGAAAAACACTGTACGTTGTAAAGCCAACTTATTGTTGACAAGTCCGGAAAACTAAAAAGAGGGAAACAGTTCCGTCTTTTCACGTGTAATTTTCGAATCAATAAAAGAGTTGATAATTTGCCTCATTGCGGTCGTCCATGCGCCAGTATGATTGACGTAAGAAGTTAAAAACAATTGTCCTCACAGATCGTCGCTGGAGCATCAGGGGGATAGCAGTCGATCTTCGTGTCTCATTCGGATCAGTACAGAGCATTATGAAAGATGTTTTGGACATTAGACGAGCCGAAGCGCGGCTTGTGCCAAAAGAGTTGAATTTATTACAGAAACAGCATCGCAATGATGTCACTAAAGAAATGCTTTCTTTGGGTCAAAATGTTACTGATAGCATCATTATCGGTGACAATATATTGGTCTATGAATATGACATCAAAACTAACCAACAATCATCGGAATGGCGCTTCTCAAACGAGCCAAAAACGCAAAAAAAACACGACTCAGTCGATCCAAAATCAGGGCTTTGTTGACCGGTTTCTTTGATTGCCGTCGTGTAGTCCACTCCGATTTTTTCTGCAAGACCATACAGTAAATAAGGTGTATTACGTAAGCATAGTAAAGTGTTTGAGGGAAAATGTTCATCGCAAGAGGCCAGAATTATGGAGAAACAACACACATCTCATCTTGTTTGCGATTATTTGATCAATTTGACATGGCTCCTTGTTAATTTTTCTTATTACCACGATTCAAGTTACCACCTCGCGGAAAGCCTTTTTAGACGATAAAGGAGAACTCGCAGAATGAGTTAAAGTCAGCCTTTCATTCTAGCCTATTTATATCTATAAATTTTCGAAACAAGTCCTATAGTTACGTATACTGTTTGTTTAATTTATTTTAGATCTTCAAAATTATCTTACAATATGTTTGTTTTCTACGAAGCCATATGTCTTAACCGCAGACGGTTATTTTAAAAATTTTAACATTTAGCGTAAGCTTAAGTATACAATATAAGTTACAAAGTTACATATTGGAAAGAAGAAATTGTTTCAATAGCTATATTTGAAAGCGGTCGGGCAATGTCATTAAATACCGTCAGGACATTATGTTTAAGCTGCCTTTTTCCATAGATTTTGTTGTTGATAGGTATTTGAGATCCTGGATGTGTCTTCTTGCGTTAAACCGATGTTGTAATGGCATCTTTAAGCGGTTTTCGTCAAAATGTTCAAGAGCCATCGACATTTAAAAATTTGATTCATTTCTAATGCTTTAGAAATGTTTTTCGAAATGCTGTTTGTAAATGTGTGTTTTAGATGCATTTTCCAATGCTGGTATTCCATACCTTAGCTTGAATTTATCAAAGGTACGAGTATAATACTCCTGCTTCACAACCTGTGAAGTCTTATAGCAACCCATGGAGACAATGCTTATCAGTGTATAGGTTCCATATAGTGTTGGACATCCTCAATAACTTCACATCTACTCTGGTAGATGTTGTTGAATCTTATAGTTTGTTCAGTTTTTTCATGATGTGTGCATAAGCTTAGTTTTAGATGAATAAGGCATGAGCCAGCTATCGTGACACCATTAAGTTGCCTTGTCGAACTCTACTTGCATTCCACTTTCAAGACATCAGTGTCGGGTATGGAGTGCTTGTGATGATCCGAAGCATTTCGTTTGTGAACAAGATAAATAGATGTGGTCCTAGTTTCGACTCTTGTGGTACCCCAAAAGAAGCCGGGAGGATATCGCTAAGACAGTTTTTTATTTTTACCTGGAAAGTTCTTCCGGTCAAGTAGCTATGATGTCCATATATGTCAATTTCCCACGGTTTCCAATTCTAGTATTTTTCATTTGTCGAGACCCATGCTTTTCGAGGATATCTAGTTTTGTAAAAATTAATTCTACAATTATTACAATAATATTTCGCGTAACATTGGGTAATGATCCGAAATATCATTATCGATATAAGCCTAAAAGTATCACAGACAGTTTTGTGAATAATGTTTTTGAAATAATTGTCATGAAGCATCTTGTTTGGCAGATTACGTATAGAATAAAATTTCAACAATGGTGTGAGATTATTGTTGCCTGAGAACTCGCTAAGCATGCTCTTACTGAAAGAACTAAGGCAGTTACCAAAAATACCTACTAGTTCCAAGTTGATTATTTTGACAAGAGTTTTGAATTTTCTTAAACTAAGGCTTGTCCCTGGCACGACTTTTAAATTGTATTATAGAGGCATTCGGTAACAGGGCTGGTAAACATAGCCTTTAAAAACTCGTTATAAAATAGACATAAGTTAATCGATTTGAGGGGACATAACATCTTAAAAAAAAAATTTTGTGGAATATTAAGTCAGTGAACGGTAAAGTATACTCAAAGTATACTTGTAGCGTTTTTTGCATATGACGCTTAACGTCACCTCATATGAACATTTCGGTTAATTTCCCACGCGGAAAACTATTATATTAAATTAAGTGCATCGAATAAACTCTTCTAACGCACGCGCGGCACTCGTTCTTCTTATTGCTTACACGGTTTTGCAAACTTTGTACGTATATTTAAACTCTCGTATCTTATTAAAATGTCTGAAGCAAAGATACAAAAGTTAAGGGTCAAGCGGCAAACTCTTATCGGGCAACAAGATCAAATTAAACAATTTATCGATAAGCAATCATCTGTCGCTTTCATAAATGAGTTAGAAATTCGGCTTGCTTGTTTAGAACGGCATTACGTGGACTTTCAAACGATTCAAGCGGGAATCGAAGAGCTTGATAACAACGAGAATGAAACTAATGTACGCGCATTGTATGAGGAACTCTTCTCGTACTGCAGCCTTCACTTACCACATCGATTGCTGACTGCAAGAGGAGTCAAAGTGAAGCGCTCGCCAGAGACACTACAGTGCTTAACACAACAGTCGGTGGGAGTACGGTAAAACTTCCGAAGGTTCCTTTACGTACATTCGCGGGCGATTATACGAAGTGGCTAAGTTACAGCGAGACATTTGCCACGCTGGTCGATCAAAATGATTCAATTGATAACATTACAAAGTTTCATTATTTGCGCGCATCATCATTGTCGGGCCTTCCGCTTCGGTTAATCGAATCAATTGACGTCATGGCAAAAAATTACAGTGAAGCCTTAAAGTTTTTAAAATAACGGTACGGGAAAACAACTATAATTGTCGAAGAACACATTAAAAATATATTAAATTTTCCACCGATTTCGAAAGTCAACGTCCAGACTATTCGCGAACGTGCTGATAGTGTCAATGTTCATCTGCGTTCTTTGTCATCGCTCAGACGACCAGTCGCGCATTGGCATGACCTGATTATTAGCATCGTACTGTCGAAATTAGACAATTCAACAAATGAAAGGTGGATCGACGAACGTGTAACAGAGCGGCTACCTACTTTAAGCGAGCTGTTCAAATTCTTGGACAAGCGATGCCTTCAACTTGAAAGAAAAACTTCACAGTGGCCTTATTCATTGCCCTTCTCATCTGTTCCTCAACCGGGAACACAGAAGAATAATCTACCAACAGCACCAAGGTCATCTTACGTAATCGCTTCAAAGATTAAGGTATGTTGTTTTTGGTCTGGTAACAATCATTTAATTTATCGCTGTAAAAAATATTAAACCCTAACACGCAAAGAACGATTTCAAGCTGCAAACGCTAAATTTCTTTGCATAAACTGTTTGAAATCCGGTCATTCACACCAGCAATGTGATTCGGAAAAATGCAGAAAGTGCCAGGGAAATCATCACACCCTTCTACATGCATATAGCTATACGAATGCTACCAATACAATTAAGTTCCAACTACCCGAAGAAAAACCATCTACTTGTCATGCAGTCACTGCCCAAAAATTATGTCATACCGCTTTTAAACAGCTCCCTCTAATTAGACGCATTTTGCTTGCCACAGCGATAATCAAAATTATTGAAAAATATGGAAATCCAATTATCTACAGAGCTCTTTTAGACTCTGGTTCTCAACTCCATCTTATCACTGAAGCCCTCGCGCTGCAGTTAGGTATAAAATGCGTCAAGTCAACTACTGATATTTCTGGCATTGGTACCACCGTAGCAACAGCACGTTGGAGGCTTTCTACGACTATTCAGTCCTTAACTTCACCATTCTCGAGAGAACTGTGCTTTCACGTACTTCCACGTATAAGTGAACGCCTATCAGATTGTTATACTCGTATCAACATCTCGGAATGGAATTCGATGTAGAATTAGCAGATCCATGATTCTTTGAACCAACAAGGGTCGACGTTCTCCTTGGAGTAAAAATCTATTTCGATCTCTTAACATCTCAACAAATTCGCATCGGTACGGACTGCCCCGTATTACAGAATACACAATTAGGGTACATTGTAAGTGGAAACATATCCAACGCTCCTGCGCCGCAATCTTATTACTGTCAATTGTCCTCAAACATGTCAATATCATCACTTGATAAAATATTGAGACAATTTTGGGAAGTGGAAAGCCACATTACACCCGTTAAATCATGAGTCAAGAAGAGAGACTCTGCGAGTTACATTTTGCAGAAACTGTTAAAAAAATCAAGCAACAACAGATTACCTTTTAGGAAACCTACTCCTATCCTCGGAAACTCGCTCGAAGCAGCAAAAAAACGACTACTATCGCTTGAGCGTAAGTTCAAACGCGACCCTGAACTCCACAAGAAGTATATAAGTTTCATGAACGAATATGAAAACAGTCATCACATGCAAAGGGTGTCCAGGCTGCCTTCATCTAATTGTTTCTTACCGCATCATGCCGTGGTCAAATCAGAAGGCTCGTCCACAAAGTTACGCGTAGTATTCGATGCGTCTGCAAAATCTACAACAAATGTTTCCCTCAATGACACATTAATGACGGGTCCCACTGTTCAATCGGATTTGTTTACTGTCATTGTCAGGTTTCGCTCATATCGATTTGTTTTCACTGCAGACGTAAAACAAATGTATCGGCAAATTAAAGTGGATCCACTCTCAGATATATCCTGTTATGAGCTGAACACCGGAACGTACGGAACATCGGCAGCACCATACTTGGCTACTCGCTGTATGAAGCAATTGGCAGTAGAGGAGGAAGGTAATTTTCCATCGGCTGCAACGGCAGTCCTAAGGGAAACGTATGTTGACGACATTATGACAGGTTCTGCGAACTCTACAAACTGACCTCATCAAAATGTTGGGAAAAACCCACTTCGAACTTAGGAAATTCTCCTCAAATAATAAGGCGCTTTTGAGTTCCATTCCCAAGGAATTTTGGGAGCCCTGACGCAGTATTGGGAAAACCGATGTCATAAAAACATTTGGGCTTACCTGGGAACCTACTGCAGATGTATTCATATTCCACATACAAATTTCTGAACATTTAAGGATCACTAAACGCAGCGTTCTTTCCGATTTGGGCAAAATATTTGATCCCTTGGGCTTAATAGGACCAGTCGTTGTTCTTGGTAAAATCTTCCTACAGCAATTATGGAAACGGTAAATTTCTTGGGATGATGTTCTTTCAGATGAGGATCAACGAAGATGGTCGCAGTATGTCCAGCAGCTGCACTTGCTCAGCGACTTACAGGTTCAACGGCATTTACTCTCTGACGAAGATCCCAAATTTATTCAATTACATTCGTTCTCGGACAGCAGTGAGTCAGCATATGGAGCATGCTGCTACTTACGTTGCGAAGACAGCCACGGAAACATCACTATCAAACTAATTTGTTCAAAATCCAGAGTAGCTCCTACCAAATTCGTCACACTACCAAAGTTAGAATTATATGCCCCTCTCCTCATGGCAGAATTAGTAGAACGCCTCCTCACAATTTCACCTGTACTGGTCAATGATCGGTTCTATTACTGTGCCTCAAAGGTTGTACTTGCTTGGATTTCTAAACCATCATATATGTGGCAAACATTTGTAGCAAATCGTGTTACTAAGATCCAAGAACTGACGCGACCTGACGAATAGAAATATGACAATACAAAGGATAATCCAGCGGACATGATTTCCCGAGGAGCTTTACCCGACATCCTTTTGCAGTCAACGCTTTGGAGGAATGGACCGGATTATTTGATAAAATCATCAGACCACTGGCCTCAACAACCTATCATTGAAGATGTATCTGACGTACCTGACCAACGTCATATGAAGAGTGTTCTTCTGTCATTAACAAATAAGCAATTCGACATATTCTCAACTGTTCTTAATCGGGGTTCATTGCAGAAATTAGAACGCATATTTGCATACTGCTACAGGTTCTTTTATAATGTCAAGCTTCCAGCATCAGACCGAAACTTCGGCCCTTTAACAACAGTAGAGCTCGACAGAGGATTAACTGGGGTCTTACGTAATAATCAACGTTTCTATCTACAAGGGGACTACAATCGTCCGCTTACACAACAGGAGGTTAACCAATCAAGTCGACTTTCAGGTCTCAACCCTTTTTTGGATGAAAATATGCTCATTCGCGTAGGCGGGCGTTTACGTAACGCATTAGTAACTTGTGACTATAAACACCAAATCATTCTTCCAACATCTGAGCTAACAAAATTTGTAATTACCTCTTCTCATTTCATGTACATGCACGCTGCTCCCCAAACGCTAATATCCATCATACGGCAACGCTACTGTCGCAACGTTGTGCATAACTGTATTAGATGCTTTCGGACCAAACCGACGACATCTGACACGTTTATGGGTAACCTGCCGAAGGAACGAGTTCAACCCGGACGTGCCTTTCTTCCCACCGGAATTGATTTCTGTGGACCTGTATGGACAACGTCAAGGATTCGGGGGCGTCCGCTCACTAAAACGTATCCCTGCATCTTCGTCTGTTTCACCACGAAGGCAACACACATCGAAGTTGTTAGCGATCTGTCGACGGACGCCTTCCTGGGTGCATTGCGGCACTTCGTTGCCAGAAGAGGGCTATATTCAACGATTTTCAGCGACAATGCCTCAAATTTTGTTGGTGCCAAGAACATGCTTGAGGAACTTTATCAGCTATTTCAGCAAGAATCTCGCAAAACAGCTATTCAGGAGCTGTGCCAACTGCATCGTATTACATGGCGGCCAATTCCACCAAGGTCTCCACATTTCGGCGGGCTTTGGGAAGCCGCTGTAAAAACTGCAAAATATCACCTTCTGCGCGTCATTGCCCAATCAACTCATACCTATGAGGAACTTTGCACTCTGGCTGCACAAATCGATGCCATATTGGATTCCAGGCCTATAACGCCACTTTCTTCAGACTCAAATGATTTGAACGCGTTGACACCGGGTCATTTTTTAATTAGTACTCCATTGACCTCCTTTACAGAACCAGACATTTCTGAGGTTCCAATTTCTCGATTATTCAGATTTCGTCGGCTCATGGAGAGCGCTTCTTGAGGCAGTTGGCTAGAGACCTTGATAATTAACTAAAGTAGTTATTCAGAATGTAGTTACGTTCTAAAACGTAAGTGAGTAAGGTACATTTAAGAGGAGGTTGTTTTGTTTCTCTGATTTTTGAAGAGTGAACGTTGCTACATATTATCAGCCCTAGAAACGAGTGAATTTCGAGTTCCAAGGATATACAATACCAATTTTCATTTTATCTGGTTGTGGAGAATGGATAACAGTTGTTGCAAACAGAGTTCTAACTAAAACAGTGGCTGATGAGTCTCAGCGTAACACATGATGTACCTTCACTGAGTCCTTATGTACAAGACCATTCAAAGCCTGGAAATAACTAGAGCAAAACTAACTGAAAAATACCCCTCAGTCCCCAAATAACCTAAAATTTAAGTCATTTCAAAATGTATGTTTGCTCAAGCGACTCATAAATGCAGTGACACACTACAAGTCCGATCACATGATTTAAGACATTCCCCCGCATGCATTGGTATCGTGACCGATAGCGCCCGGAAAAAATTTACTCCGCGATAAGGTAATACTAGTTCAACAATTATTAATCTACCCTTCGTGTAGATGAATCATGAATTATCGCGCCAGTAACAAATAACAAATGGAAAAATGCAAATACAAAAGTCTTGCATGAGTGCATGAGGGAGGCTCAATTTAATCTCAAGGCTCCATCCAAACTCTATGACTTGACCACAAAGTTTATTTTACATTTACCGCTAGCACTAAAAGTACTTTATTTTCCAACACATTCGACCTGCTATAATTGTTTTCGAACGTCCAAATGAGTGGTTTTAAGGTACGGCCTGGTTCACACGCCACAGGGGCGTGCACTTAAAACCCTACAATCAAGGGTGCTGCAGTGCTTGTCCAGTACAAATGATACCTCAATTAATCAATAAAAATTTAATTGCACACAGAGAAAATTTACTTCATTATATGGCTTAAAATTTGCGACAATTGCTGGCACTGGCAGTGGTACTGATAATCTGTTTTTGGGAAGGAAGGTTAATTGCGAGGGTTGAAAGGGACCATCGCCTTTGAAGGATAAACAAATCAGCTTTATGACGGGAACTGCATGGTTGTTGGCTGCCAAAAATGTTTGATTGGCAAATTTTAGTTGCATACATGTGCAATTAGAAGTGTGATTATAGAAAACTGGTTCAAAAACAATAGGCAGAACAACATGTATTGTTCACTAGAATGTGGCAATTAATTTAAAATTAGAATTCCAACGAAAAATTGTACTGGTATTGTAGGTGACAGATTGTTTGAGCCAGATGATCTGATAGGCAATAATCTGGTGGTTTATACCGACGAAAAGGACTAAATCTGATGAGCTTACCAAAAGAGATAATCACAAAAGTAATTTAGGCTTTAATCCATTTGAATGTTCATTACGTAGACAAAGCTATTCAGTTATGTCACACACATCAGGCAATGCCGTCCTTTTAAAATGCGGTAGCTCACGCAGCTAGTAAACCTAGATTATTACAATAAGTAATTTGTAATGGAAGCAGTTGAAATTTCCTTCAAAGGACAAAACAATGTCCCTGGCAATTTCTTTAGAAAATCCCAGAAGGTCTTTGAAATCCGTGTCGTCTATTTTCTCTTAGTTTTCAAAAAGTATTTTCCTAAGCATTTGCTTCGGCTACACGATATTGCCTTACATTCACACAATATGTGTGTTATTTCCTAAGCCGCTTGCAGATCGCTGCAGAATCCACAAGTGCCGTATCTGAGTCCCTTTTCATGTTTCAGCAGGAGACAGTATTCCTGGTAATGTCCTAAGCTTATCCCTTCAGTTTAATCAGCTTTCCAAACCTTTAACCATCGAGAATTCGCCATAGAGCCTTGGATACTTTATGTCCTTTTTGTTGGCAGTCGCTATGGTCCTTTCCGCGATAGTGCCCCTTATTGTACAGAGGGGTGGTTTGATGATAGCAACCTCACTACTATCCAGCAGGCCTCCTCTTCTTGCAAGCTCATCTACTGTTTCATTTTCCCGGCGATATCTCTACCAGATACCGATCTCATCTACATCAGCTCACCCGTCCTGAGGACAGGGAGAATCTCTGATTTGAAGACACTATTTCTGTACGGTAGCCTTATGGATACTCTTAGCTCTGGGTCTTTCGAGAAGATACCGGAACCTGTTCCTTCCTCTGTCTTATAGCCATTTGTGAAAATTGCAATTTCATTTGGCCTGATTACTGCATTTTCTTGCCAATCCATTCTCTCCGGATTTATTATATCATACGGAATGTCGAAATCGATTAAGGAAGGGATTTCATCCGTTAAAATAGGAGTGCCTGGCAGTAGGTCTGCTAGGATCGTGCCATGTCCGAAGCTACTGCTCTTTTAATGACCCAGATTAGTGAGTCGAATCGCACTGTTCCCAGCAAGCCTTTTTATATGTAAGCAAGCGGTGTTTGGTGACGGTCTTAAGTCCCAAATATACCATTCTGTTGCATATAAAAACAGCATTATATGCTGCAGTAAGATTCACATTCGGTTGTTGGTCCGGAATAACACCCAGATACTTTGCGCCGTCCGAGAGGAACTATTCCACTCCTTTGAATTTTGGCAGTTTGAGTTGAGGTATCTTGTACTTTCTGGTAAAAAGAAGCAGTTGCGTTTTGGAACTTGTGTTTGGCCAAGAGCTGACCATCTTCAAGGCAAGCGCCATAATCTAACTTAAAATATTGATGTATTTGCCCTGCACTATTATGACCACATCATCTGCATATGCTAAAACACATTTAATTAAGCTTTTAAGGATGTCATTGATGACCAGCACCCACAAGAGTGGCGATATGACTCCCCCTTGAGGGGTTTCCCTGGCCACTGACACTCTAGCCGAGCTTTGTCCAATAGAGGAGTTTATTACCCTACATGCATTTCTATATTTTCTTCTACTAGAGTGCTTTTAATGGCACTGAACTTCACGTTATTAAGTTATTTGTTAGACAATTCGTTCTTAATCCAGATAAGAGTTAAAACCTTGCAATTATCCTCCCCAAGGATGATTCCTTAGCTTGCAATGTCACTTATCAACAACAAGGTAATGGAAACCTATTAGGCATAAAAATAAAAATATGGTTCGGGGGCATGTGTGCCTTTAAGCACTTGTAAACTTCAAGTTCTAAGAGGGAAACATTTTCCCTCGGAATATTTTTTGTTCCCGGGAACTAAATCTACGTATCGTGAATTCCCCGGGAAATTTTCGAAATTGCGTTCGAATTTTTTGACCACTACACAGTTATAGATTACAAACGAGAATTCAAAAGAAATAATTACAATTTTTATTTGAAAGCAGAAATGAGTTTTTATTAAAAAAAAAGTTTAAATATTGTGAGATAGCGGATGGACTAAATTAGGAAAATGAGAGAACTCAGCAAAGATCCATCAGGAAAAATCTGAGAGATAAATCGAACCCTTTGGAATTACCTGAATCATTGTAAGAAACAGGTAAATACTATAATTCGTTACTATTTTTTTTTCTATAAATTTTGTTAAAGGTTCTATCAATATTACCGAGTCAACAGGTCTTTGCCGCAACCGAAAAAGTCATTTGCTGTTCCTCCCATAGTGAAGCTCAGCGCATCCTTGCGCTTGTTTGCAGAAGGTGGATACCAGACGGTAGTGTGAAAGGATTATGAAGTTGGACTTGCGCAGTCATCCTTTACGGAGGCCCTTTCAATTGTTTTAAATATATTTGAAACAAAGCTGTGTCCTATTTGGATTAAAACGCAGATGTCTGAGGAAGAAAAAAGAAAAACAATTTCAAACTTTTTTTTGAAAAATTCAACGTACCGGGTGTAGTTGGGTGCATTCGAATCATCGCTCCACCAGATAAGAAACACCTTTATTAGAATAGAAAAGCATTCTACAGTTTAAATGTTTTAGTTGTAAACTACAATAGTTTTTGACGCTTGTGTACTCGCTACAATCGCAAGAGATCGCCAAGTCTTTATCCGATCGAGTGTCTCTTAATCTCTTAAGAGGCCCAATGCCGCCAGCATCAAGCATCGAAGACCATTGGAAACATTGCCAAAACGCCATCAGAGATGCCGCTTCTGATGTGCTGGGTTGCACTCGTCCACCACAATGAAACCCCTGGTTCGATGATGAATGCCGGCAAACACATGCAGCTAAACAAGATGCATATAATGCGGCGCTGCTTAAAAAGACCAGAGCTGCTCATGAGCTCTATGAGCGGAAGAGGAGAGACAAGCACCGGCTTCTCAGGAGGAAGAAGAAAGAGCATGACAAGCGCGCGATCGAGGAAATTGAGAGATGCTACTCCAGGAATAAGGTTCGGAAACAAACCCCGAACCGAAGCCTGTATAGATGAACAAGGGAACATCGTAGTAGAATCGCAGTCGATGCTGAGGATTTGGAAAGATCATTTCTACAGAATGTATAACGGCGATGACGGACCAAATACCGCTGTCAGGCAGAATCAACCTTTCAACCTGGACGATGATGACCAACAATCCCGTCCACCCGACCTGGATGAAGTGAAGATAGCCATATCGAAGCTTAAGTCCAACAAAGCTGCTGGAGCGGATGGCCTGACTGCCGAGCTCTTCAAAGCGGCAGGCGATGACTTGGTAAGGAGCATACACCAACTCATCTGTAAAATATGGTCGGACGAAAGTATGCCCGATGAATGGAACCTCAGCATTGTTTGTCCAATTCTCAAGAAAGGAGACCCCCTGAACTGCGCCAACTACAGAGGCATCAGTCTCCTTAACATCGCATATAAGATCTTATCCGCCGTATTGCGTGAACGCCTGAAGCCGTTCGTCAACAACCTGATAGGTCCATATCAGTGTGGCTTCAGGCCAGGAAAGTCCACCATCGACCAGATATTCACACTACGTTAGATCTTGGACAAGACCCATGAGCTTCAGATCGATACCCACCACCTACATCGATTTTAAGGCCGCGTATGACAGCATCTATAGAGCAGTGTCTAGTTTTGGTATCCCTGGCAAACACGTCCGTCTGTGCAGGATGACGATGGAGAATGCACGCTGCTCCATCAAGGTCGGTAAAGATCTCACCGAGACTTTTGATGTCCAGAAAGGATTTAGACAAGGCGATGAGCTATCATGCGATTTTTTCAACATCGTACTTGAAAGAATAGTCCAAAACTCACGAGCAAACACAAGAATCACTATCTTTCAAAAGTCCGTCCAACTACTCGCATACGCCGATGATATTGACATAATCGGGTGAAAGCAACGTGATGTCAGTGGCGCCTTCGCGAGTATTGAGACGGAAGCGGTGAAAATGGGTTTAGCGGTCAATGAGGGCAAGACCAAGTATATGCTGTCAAGCAAAAAGGACAACCAACACCGACGGTAGTTAAGGACTTTGTCTACCTAGGCTTTGCTATAAATACAGACAACGACACCAGCGCTGAGATCAAGCGAAGAATAACTCTTGCCAACCACTGTTTCTTTGGGTTAAGAAGGCAATTGAGTAGCAAAGCCCTCTCTCGGACAACAAAAGTCAACCTCTTTAAGTCCTTTATAATCCCGGTCCTGGTCTATGGCGCAGAGGCATGGACATTATCAAAAATTGATGACGGTGTTCTTAGTTGCTTCGAGAGAAAGATTCTTCGGGCGATCTTCGGTTCCGTCTGCATTGAAGGTGAATGTAGGAGGAGATACAACAATGAACTCTGCGGACTGTAGAACGACATCGACCTAACCAAAAGAGTGAAGATCCAAAGGCTGAGATGGCTGGGTCATGTAGAGCGCATGGACACCAATGCTCCGGTCCGAAAAGTCTTCCAATCCGCCCCCGAGGGACAGCGCAGTAGAGGAAGGCCAAGACTCAGGTGGCGCACGCAAGTGGAAGAGGACCTCAGCCAACTTAGCGTGCGAAACTGGAGGCAGCTAGCCAGGGATCGAGCTGGCTGGAGAAGCTTGTTGACTGAGGCCCAGGTCCACCCCGGGCTGTAGCGCCACCTAAAGTAAAGTAAGTACTTGGACTTGATTCAATTTTTATTTTTTCAGGTTCAGGTTTGGGTATTACTTTGCTTATTTTTGTTTACTTGCAATAGGAGACGCTGCGTATCCCTTGGAGCCATGGCTGTTGACTATAGGATAAATGAAGAACAAACGGTGGAAAGAATGTTCAATGAAGCGCATATTGGCTGCTGTAATATAATAGAAAGAACCAACGGCATTCTTAAAAATAAATGGCGGTGCTTGCTTGAAGCTAGGGAGTTGCACTATTGCCCGGACAAAGCGATACAAATCAAAATAAGTGGCGGTGCTTGCTTGAAGCTAGGGAGTTGCCAGTAGGATCCCTGGCTAGTGTATTCACTACAAGACTGATAGTAGCGTAAATGTTCCAACAGTCTTAGTTCGTGAAGAGGAAGCTGATACCAACACAAACAGACCTGAATTTGTGACTAACTCAGACTATACTGCAGAGGCGCAGCGTATAAGAACACAAATACGAGTAGCAGATTCACTTTAAAATAAATATATTTACAATAATAAAAATTAGACAAAAGAAAATAAAAATAATATTGCTGAAAATGTAAATAAGTAAATCGAATTTATTTAATTTAAATTCGAATTTAAAAAAAAATTAATGTTATCTAGTTTTTAAGTGTTTGAAACTTTTCTTTTCTTCTTCTATTTCTAAAAGTCGCTGTTTAATTTTTAATTTTGCCTCCATTTCTCGTTCTTTGAAGGGTTCCATCTGTAAATTATGTCGCTGAGCCTCCTTTATTTCATTTCTTTTAAGTTTTTCCATTTCCTCGTTGTGTCGTCTTGTTTCCTTAACAAGCATCTTTTGCTGATCACTTAGTCGATCAATGGATCGATGTATTTTTTTGACATTAGCATCCATTTCCGTTTGGTATTTTGCAAAATTTGAAATAGCTTCACTTAGTGTGTCACATAATTCACGTTGCAGAGCGAGCTCTTTTCCAAAAGATCTGCTGTGCTTTTGGTTTTTTGCTGGGCTTTTGATAATGGTGTACCAGCCGAACTATTTGCGGAGTCATTTAAATCCAACAATAGTGCAATTGCGCTAGTTTCATGCCATGACACTGATTCTACGTTTTCATCTTCTGCCTCATCAAAACGTTCCACTTTTCTCTTTTTTGCACAAGAAGGCAAGCCAAATCGCTTGGCATTGGAAAAACCTTCCACGGATTCACCCATTGCACAAATATTTATAATTGCTTCTTCAGTACTAGACAATTTATACCCCTTGCATGGGCCTCCTTCAGTTGCATTTTTTAACTTGAGATTTTCGGACAACTTTTTTCTTACATATTTTTTTTTGTCAATCCAAACCTAAAACAAGTTAACAGTGCAAATATGCACATTCATAAATAACAATAATACACACACGCACATAACAATGATCTTTTCAAAAAAATATCTTAATTTCTTCGTTGTTTCTCTTAATGCAATGTCTGGATATCTTTCCATCTCACTAACAATAATTTCTAGTTTTTTTGTATTTGTTGTGTTTAACCTTAATTAAATGTTACAATCTGCATTTGAAAACAAAACAAAACAAAAAAAACATTAAACTTACTTGATTACATGAAATTTAAAATACCCCCAGAAAAATTACAGGGGAATAATTCTTGGGAAACAACCGTCATTTTTCCCTCGAATTCTTATTCATGATAGCTATTTTTGTCCCGGGGAATTGTTTCCCTTGTTCGAAGTTGTCGCCGATACCTAGTTTTCGAAAATGGAAAAAATGGTTGCCGATAGGGCTGATAGAGTCATAGGATAGCAGCTACATGCCAAGCGACGAAAAGAACTGAAGAACTGCAATAGACGGAACGCAATCAGTTGGCTTTCATTAGCACTATTGATAAGAATAAAGCGGAGAGACTGGACTGTACGGCCGCTGAAACCGAGCATTGTGGTATCCAACAGATGTTGCATAAGTCCTCTTCTGAGAAGAGGAAGAAATTCATTTGAAAGCAAGCTAAATATTTTTAATGAGATAAATGTTACGGAGGACGATTTGAAGAGTTGAATGCACGGAAGCTAGGTGAAAACAGCGATAGAATACACTAAGACAATAAATATTGCATTTTTCATTTCATTTTAAATGCATTTTTATTTGTTTAAATTCAGAAACTATTACAAGCTAGAAAAAAACACGCTTAAAAATTAGCTTAATTAACTTAAAATTATCTTATTCTAACTTACTGGCCCCATGCGGACACTCTAAGTTAAACATAACAATTAAATTTTGTCTTTCGACGTTTCGTTCATTTCATTTTTAAATTATGTTGTATTAACTGCAATTAAAACTAAGAAAATAATTTTATAACAAAAACTTAGTATATTAACTTTTTTTTTTTTTATCATCTTCTAAAACTTAAAACTAAAACTTATGAACTACCTTAACATTATTCTTAATCTACTTAAAATTATCTTATAATTTAGGTATTATTTTTTTTGTTGAGAAGTTGCCCGAAGGTTACCCATCTTTTTGTTGTTTTATAATTTTTTTTTTGTATTTTTGTTTTTTGTTTATATATATATACACTATATATATATAAAGATACATTTTTTTTTTCCCCCCTTAAAAACTATCCTAATCCTACCTAAATCTATGTAAGTCGGCCACGGCGAAAAATTAGACAAGGAATTCGACGACGTAGATTCCGCTCCTTCAACAACAAGCCACCAAAATTGTTGGTGCAACATCCCTCATGTCGCGGTTCCCTACCGCCCTACTGAACCGGAGACGCTCCACACTGCCGTGTGCGACGTCTCTATCGTAGTTAAGTCGCCTGTCCGCAGCTGTTCGAGCGACATGGAAGATTAACGGCACCGCTAATCTATCCTGGATCAGACCTTTCATGTCGAGATAGAGGAACGCTTCTGGAGGAATAAATCCGTCAAAGCGAGCTCTCTCGTGATACATATAATTGGGGTAGTAAGCCCCAGAGATCCGGTTATTCGACGAGGTCATTGCTCTTGCAATGTGCCTTCGAGTCAACTTAATAACAAAATTGTCCACTCTTATTAGGTTAGCCCTATTGTACAAGACCTCATTGCGATAGAATTTTATGTACTCAGACTCTGGTGTTCTGTATAGGCGAAGACAAGCCCTAAGGCAAGCCCTCTCAAACACCCGAATCTTTTCCAAAAGACGTGTTCTCACGTTGAACCACACGGGACAACCAAATGTAAGCATAGGCCGAATAAGGGCCATGTAGCAGATCACCTTTACCCTCGCATCGAGTTGCCTGCTATAAAACAGTCTCTTTGTAAGGGCAAAAGCACCTCTGGCTCTGGCAAGAGCAAAATCTATATGTTTGTTAAAATATAGATATTGATCCAGCCAGATCCCAAGGTATCTGACTACATTTCGACAAACAAGTGGTTGTCCGTGTTGTCCAACGATCTGAAACTTCCGCCAATTCTTTCTGGTATCCGCAGAGGCCTCAGACAAAGGCGTCCTAAAAATAATGGTTTCCGACTTCTGAAAGTTGATCTTCAACTTCCAGTCGTCGCAATATTGCTTAATTTTATCGAAGTCACGTTGCAAAAGAATGTTTATGACCTCAATCTTTGGACCTGATCTGTACGCGATTCAGTCGTCTGCGTACGCTATGGCATGGTGAAGTGAACTTATCAGATCACTTGTGTAAATGTTGAAAAGGATTGGCGAATTGACCGCACCTTGTTGCAGACCGTTTTTAATGTTGAATGTACCAGTAGAAGTCACATCGCCATATTTCACGATGAACTGTCTATCTGTGAGCATATTGAAAAGAATATACAGCAGTGGCTTACTAATGCCCAGTCTGTTCAATTTGTAGAAGAGTCCCTCTAACCATACGGTATCTAAGGCCTTCTCCAAATCAATCTGGCAGGTACCCGTGCACTGTTTCTTGGCTTTGTTCTATTGGATATCAGAAACCAGCTTAGACGCGGCATGAAAAACGTCATGCCCCGCCTTGAAACCGAATTGGTTATCCGGAACTATATTTCTGTCCTCAACCCACTTAGTCAGGACTCTATTGATGACTTTTTTGAAAACCTTACTGATGTTTGGAAGGAGACTGATCGACCGGAGATTCGCCGGATTGGAGGTGTCTTTATCCCTTTTGGGGATGGGATGTATCACCGCAGTTTTCCAATGTACTGGATAATGTGCATTATTCATTGCATTGTTAAACAGGGTGGTATGAATGTCCACCGCTTCTAGTGGGAGATGTCGAAGTACAATGTTCGGTATTCCATCGGTTCCCACTGATTTCTTACTTCTGATTGTGTCGAAGATCTCATGTAGTTTTTCCTTCGAAATGAACGGGGGTAGCTCACCTTCTCTGGCAATGACATTATTTTCCATATTTTCGTCGCTGAACCGGGTGAAACCAGAGCCCTCGGAACACCAGTTCTCTACTTCATTTTGAATATAGAAGTTGTGCACCAAGACGCGATTTTCCAAGTCGTGGTTTAGGCCAATGGTGTCATTCGCCTTGTGCACTTCCTGGAAAGTCGCTCCTATAGCCTCGACCTTCTCCTGCGGATCTTCGATCACAAAGAAGTTGTCATCATCAATAGCCTCATTTGGATCTATGCCTGCTGTTGAAAGTATGCGTTCATTGTCAGTCGTTCGGGCGATTTTAAGACATTAAAGGTCGTCTTGATCTTTCCTTCGAAAAATCTTATTTATTTGCGGGAACATATTCGGGTTGTTGGTGTTTACAGCCCGAATTTTATTGTTCCAATACAAACTTACAGAAGACCTGTAATTTTCTTTTAATTATGTTTGGAGGTTTTTGATCGACGACTTCAATGTCATAATCTCCGGGCTATGTCTGTCTGTAAACTGTCTGTACAAGGTCTTCGGTCTGGACAGTAGTCTACTTTTATGTCGATGCAGTGCAGCTATAGTTGAATTGCGGAACAAGTCTTCGTTGTCAGTGTATTGATACCGAGGTATTGTTTTGTCCATTGTTCGTTTAATTGTCTCGTCCATTAGTTTTAGATATCTGTCAATCTCCTCGTTTGACAGATTTCTGTTGAACGGTGGATAGAGCGAATTCGAAGGGAGTGCTCTAGTCAGTGTCCTGGAGAAGTGTGTCCAAAGCACTCTACTATAATTGTAGGAATGCCTTTGAACATACTCATCCAATTCCGCATTTTCGTTCGGAACGGTTATTTCGGTACTAAGACCACAATGGTCACTGTCATACACAAAAGTGTGAAGACAGTTTACAGTTTTTTGGTTCGTACCTGTCACTTGTATTCGTGTGTCAAACAACAGGAGATCCAAATAGGAGCCATGTCTAGGAAACAACGGACTATCCGTCGCCTTTATGCCGAGTCTATACATCACACTGTGCTGACCCCAACAATTGAATAGTAGGTTCCCTCTAGTGTTTGGTGTATTATTTCCCCAATCGCTGTGTTTGGCGTTGAAATCTCCGCCGATAATGAAATAGTTTTCCTCCAATTTCAGTCTCAGGAATCGAAAAAGTGTCTCGAGCTCTGAGATGAATTAGGTGGATTGAGTAGCCTTAGGCACATAAACAGACACCATGTATAACCGCTTTCCACTGCGGAGAGGGATATACATGATGCATGCTTCTAGCACCTGAAACCTACGCACTACACGACTGTATATTCTTTTAAAACGTATACCTTTTCTTACGAAGGTAGCAACGCCTCCACGACGGCAGAAAGAGAATAAGTTTCACTGTTAACATAACAAACGCTGTCATTCCCGTTCTAAAGCCGAATATACGGATGTGAGTCTGGGAACGAATAAAAAAACTGAAGGTGGCACTTAGTCAACAAGCGTCTCCAGCTAGCTGGATTATTCGCTTTGCTAGCTGCAGCCAATTTTCCACCCTAAATTAGCTGAGCTCCTCTTCCATTTGGGTGTGCCATCTGAGCCGCAGCGCTGTCCCTCTCTGGCGGATTCGAAAACTTTTCGAATCGGAGCGTTTACGTTGGTGAAGAGGGGATTCATAAACCAACCAACTCAATCGTTGGACCTTAACGCTTCTGGCGACTTCGATTTTCCTCTCAAAGCAGCCAAAAGCATCCTTATCTAATTTTGAGAGAGAGAGCTTTGCTAGTCAATTGCTTTCTTAGCCCAAAGAAAGTTAAACCTTAAAATCGATGAATAGGTGTTGGGTATCGGTTCAAAGCTCATGGGTTTTCTCCAAGATCTCCCGCGGTGTGAATATTTGGTCCATGATGGACTTGCCTGGCCGAAAGCCACATTGATATGAACATATCAGATTGTTGACGAACGGCTTCAGGCGTATGCGATGTTAAGAAGACTGATGCCACTGCAGCTGACGCAGTTCTGACAGTTTCCTTTCAAACAATGCTGAGGTTCCACTCGTCTGGCATACCTTCGTACGACTATGTTTTACAGATGAGTTGGTGAATGCTCCTTGCCAAGTTTTCGTCCGCCGCTTCGAAGGCTTGACAGTTAGACAGTCCACTCCAGCAGCTTTGCTGGAATCAAGCCAACATCCAAGTCGGATGGGCGGAATTGTTAGTCTTCATCGTACAGGTTGAAAGGTTTTCACTGCCTAACAGCTGTATTTTGTTTGTCATCGCCATTATACGGCCTACAGAATTGCTCTTTCCAAATCTCCAGCATCAACGGCGACGCCACTACTACGTTTTGTTGTTCGTCTTTAGATATTACGGTTAGGGATTTGTGTTCGTGGCTGTTTTTTTTTTACCTTCCGAATCTAATTCCTGGAATTGTCTCTCTCAAATTCCTTGACCGCATGCTTTTCATGCTCCTTCTTATTTCTCTGAAGAAGTCTATGTTCGTCTGTTGTCTTCTTCTGATAGGGCTCGTGAGTAGTTCTAGCGCTTCTATGCAGCGCCGCTTTTCATGCATTTTGATTAGTTTCATGTGCTTGCCGGCAATCGTAATCAAATCAAGGGTTTCGATGTGTTGTTCGAGTGACAACCAGCATATCAGAGCGGCATTTCTAATGGCTTTTTCGCAGTGTAGGCATGGTATTCGATAGAAAATGCTGGCAGTAGAGGAACTCCTGAGATATTAAAGGATAATCGATGGGGAAAGGCAATTACTTGCAATTGTAGCCATCTGACATCCAAATTGCTCACAGCATTAGTTAGTCTCTGCTCTGTTCGGAATTTCCGCAACCGAACCTTGACTGCAACAAGTTAATGGTCCCAGTCGTTGTTGGCTCCTAGAAACGTTCGAACATCCATAATACTGGAGGAAGGTCTTGTCTCGATCACAATGCGGTTAATGCGGTTAATCCACTTGATTGATTAGGACTTCTTAAAACGACAATGTCCGTTATCGGAGGTGGTGCCGTGCAGGTTATAACTATCTAGCTTTGCATTAAAATCGCCGAGGAAAGTTTTGAGGTCATAGCTAGGGCGTTGCTCGAAGGTCTTGTTCAAGAGCTCTTAGAAGCTACCTTTTGTATGCTCTGTAGGGCGTACCCGTATATAAAGCTAATGTTGGCAAATTTAGCCTTGATGCGGATTGCTATGGGGCGCTCGTTTACATGCTGGGCACTCAAGACTTCTTACCTTACCGAAACTCAGCCTTCCTATACTGAAATTATAGGCAACGGTACTGCATAAAGTTGTCAGCACGATTGAAGGATCTCTTTAAGAGAAACTGAGCACACTAGCTATTTTCCTTGACCGCGAAAGAGCGTTCAGCGATGTCAACAGCAATGGACTGAAGCCGAAACGGCCGAGGGAGGTTTAAATGGGTCGGAAAGGTTATGGCGTCGGTTTTCTGGGTTTGTCATGGCATACTCTTCATCAACATCAGTAGCGAGTATTGCTGTGCATTATTGGAGCGATTGAAGGTCGAAATCGCTGCAAAACGGCCTCACATGAAGCGAAAACAAATTTTGTTTTTGCAAGACAATGCGCCGCCGCATGAAATCAATGACTTACGGCAAGCCATGAAAACGACGCCAACGAAAGGACGAGGAAATATAATTGACGTCCTATCCCTACATCCTACATCCAAGCATTTGCAGCGAAATAGCGACACCGAGACAACTTTGTCTGCATTTTCCAATTCACAGACGAATGTGACAGGAATAACATGATACCAGACACGATATGTATTTTCACGGATTGGTCAAAGATGAAGACAGGAACCGGCGCCGGGATCTTTTTCGATCAATTGAACTTTTGAACTGAATTGAAATACTCACGACGCCTGCCGTGCTACACCAGTATGTTTCAATCCGAGATATTGACTCTAGCAGAAGCAGCTAAACGAGTATGCAGTTCGAAAAAATGGAACTGAGAGATCAAAGTAAAAAATTTTCACACCACCAGTGCTTCATCGCAATTGTCAATAGCATAGTGCCCCTTTAGACTTCCGAGTCGTTCACGCGTCTCGCTATGAATCCTCATCAGTTTACCCTCCGACAGACTTACAATCTAATGAAAAAATGCAAACCTTACCTCTCCATGGGGGGTTGCTTTTAAAGTCTTCGTTGAAGTTGGTCTTTTTGTACAGATATTCCTAATATGTCAAAACCTCAGCTCACCTGAATAGACGACAATTTGAAAATTATCTGACCTCTGGAGCACAATTTTTTAACGTTTAGCTCTAAAAGAAGTATCTAACCCTGAATACGTCAAAAAGAATTGAATTTTCAAACTAACCATGAGGTCCAACAGAGAGTTCATTTCAAAATTACAAAAGAAATCCTAAATGAACATTAAAAAGTCATGTCATATGGTTGTTTCTTCTGCTCGAATCACTCGGTTATCCTTGCGCCCGAAAGAAATCAAAGCGCAACTTACAATAAACTTTCAAAATAGATGTTATGTCCCCCTAGCCTTGTCCAGCGCCTGCAATAAACGCTAACTAAAATCCATTTAATGACCCAAATAATTAATGCAAAACAACAAAAGTTCCTCAGATAATTACACAACCCGAGACAAGGATTTGGAAAAGTTCCTTTGAATTCTTTTTGCGCGTGTCCCGAAAAAGGCGAACAAAAACTAAAAATGAAAATTTTACTCAGAGATGCAACAAAAATCGGAACAATACAATTCTAATTGACGACAACGACGACTAAGACTATGACTAGGATGAAAATGAAAACGACAAGGACGAGTACGACGACGACGACGAGGATAACTTTTAAGAAGATGAGTACGATGAAGAAAATTCAGTCAGAGGCCCTTTTTTGGTTTTATATTTCGCGTTTGTCGAAAAAGAACAACGACGATCTTCCACTCGGACGAACAATGAGACCATGAACGACTTCAAAGTTGAAAGTAGAACGCAGCCCCTATTATTCTGACCCTTCGGAGTGTTAGAGTTCGCTTTCGCATAGCAATCGTAAGATAAAGAATCATAAGAGATGGACGTTGGTGAATAAAAGAAAATAAGAAAGAACCTTGCACGACGTCTAATTACATAGTAATTTATCTTACTTGAAAGACTGCCATGCAAAAGAGAATAAGAGCGAGAAAGTTATGCATACATACGCAGAAAGAAGTTTGCACTTTAAAGCGAAAGGATAAGAACCGTGTACCTGCTTAAGCTTAATAATGGTTTGGCAGTAGATCTTTTTTTTTAACTTGTAAATGTTTGAACAGGCAATTATTCTTTCCCATCATCAGTGTGTTTGTGCTTAACACTTTATGAAAACCAACCATTTGGCTGACCCCCCTCCACTAACCAAAGTTGTAAGTCATCGCCCCAAAAATATCATACTTTTGGCTTCCTAAAATACATTGTGTGGGTTATTTTACTCCTTTTCATGTAGGGCAAGTATTGTTCTCGCCACAACATTCCAACCGACACAATCCACTGTCTTTCCGGTCATAATTTTGATTTCTTGATCATTTCCTACTGTCAGAATGACACATCATTTTACCGAGTGAACATGTATTGGCAGCAGATATGAGGTCATTCAGCAGTAAATGTTCATTCCTTACATCCCGTAATCGTAAAAAGTATGATAAGCACAGAGATATTGTTTTGAATGTTCAGAAATATAGTCGTGACTAGGAAGCCCATGTAGATATCGCATTGAGTCAAAGAAAGCTACTTGAAGTTTTCGCTAAGATAAGGAACATCGGTCACTAAAAACCACCTCAGTACAGGTTAATAAATCTGCAATTAGAGTTCTTACTAATTTCTGCTGAGTCACTAAGTAATACCAATGATAAGGTTCGAATAAGTTTCAGATTTAAACTAAACCCAAATTGGTTGCTGACTCTACAAGTTTAATTCTAGAGTTATAGAGCCATGGGTCTGGTAGAATGTGAGCGAACTTTTGTGTTCGCTGTGTTAGGCAATAATCACCACCGGTCAACTAGCAGCAAATACGCTGTCACACATAATAAACCTTTCAACCTAGACGATGTAGACCAACAATTTCAACTGGCCTCATCTCTTAAATTTTTTTGGACGAAAGTATACCCGATGAATGGAACCTTAGCATACAAAATAAGATCCTCTGAACTGTGCCAACTACAGGGGCATCAGTCTTCTTAACACCTTAATATCGTATACGAGATCTTATCTACAATATTGTTCAACGTGATAGGTTCACAGCAGTGTGGCTTCAGGCCAAGAAAGTCAACCATCGACTGAAAATTCACACAAGAGCAGATGTTTAGAGCTGTTTATGACAGCATCTATAGAGACAAGCTACACACAGCAATGTGTTGTATTGGAATTCTTGCCAAAATCGTGCATCTGTGCGGGATGATGTTCGGGAATGCTCGCCGCTCCATCAATGTCGGTAAGAATCTCATTGAGATCTTTGATGTCAAAAAAGGATATAATCAAGACGATGTGCGCTGTGAGTTCTTTAACACAATTCTCGAAAGAATAGTGCAAAACTTACGATCCAACTCATGAGTCTTTCGACTTACAAAAGTCCGTCAAATGTAGTCACATACACCGATGATATTGACAATATCGGAAGAAAACAACGAGATGTCAGTAAATGCGCTTAGTGGTCAACGAGGCAAGACTAAGTATATGCTATCAAGCAAAAAGGACACTGAACACCGACGTCTCGGACAGAACGTCACCTTCGACAGATATAACTTTGAAGTAGTAAAGGACTTTGTCTACCTGGGTCCCGCTATAAACTATGTCAACGACACCAGCACTGAAACGAAGAATAACCATTGCCAATCGCTGCTTCTTTGGGCTGAGAAGACAACTGGCTACAAAAGTCCTCTCTCGAACAACAAAAGTTACCCTATTTAAGAATGGGGTAATGGATGAGGGTGCCCTTTGCTGCTTTGAAAGGAATATTTTTCGAGTGATTTTCGGTCCCGTCTGCATTGGCGCTGAGTCGAGGAGTAAATACAACGACAAACAGCACGGACTGCAAGGCGACATCCGCTTAACCAGAAGACTGATGATCCTACAACTGAGATGGCTGGGTAATGTAGAGCGAATGGACACCAACACTCCGGTCCGAAATGTCATCGAATCCGCCCCCGATGGCCCACGCAAGTAGAAAGGCAGCTCAGCCAACTCAATTAGCGACAGATCGAACGAGGGAGGCTCAGAATTCTCCGGAATGAAGCGCCACCTAAAGTAAGTAATAACGCGACAATCAAGGATCGATAAATGCTGGGTCTCCCCCACACACTATGGTGTCATTTTATGCTAGATTCAGTCGTCCTTGTAGAAATCGCCTCTAAGCCCTGACAGACCAAGTTTTGGAGACTGGAGTAGAGTAGAGGCAGTGACTTATTTTCGCCACGCATAGGATATAATTGATTTTAACATGCCTTGAAAATCAAAAGGAATTTACTTAGTTTTGGTGAATGGTCCTCTTTCTGCAAGAAAGTTGACAGCGCCCTGGGGGTTTCGAAAGCGGCATGTTTAGTTCAAAGAAGTTTTTTTTGTTTACCTGTAATACATTTACAAGGTGGGGAGTATAGTATGACCCTGTAAGAAAGTGTCACAGACTTAACAAATGCTGTCTAATTGTTTTTCAATGTTCGGTATTGTCATTTGTGAAGCAACAAAATAAATTATTGTGAATATTCAATGAAACTCTATACTATTGAAGAAATATTCGTCACGATGTTTTCAATTAACAATTCATCAGTAATCTTGGCAAAACGTGCATTTCGTTCTC
Source organism: Volucella inflata (assembly GCA_928272305.1). Taxonomy (NCBI): domain Eukaryota; kingdom Metazoa; phylum Arthropoda; class Insecta; order Diptera; family Syrphidae; genus Volucella; species Volucella inflata. The sequence goes on along the minus strand of OV743716.1, from coordinate 142,332,519 downwards.
GTTTTCCTGATTGACCGGCTCCGTTAAGCTGCACGACTCTTAGAGACTGGAACAACACAGCACCGAGCAAGCTTCGAGCCTTGTAACTCTCGTTCGACAAACAAAATCGTTGCCGTGGCTGAAGATGTCCTGGGGGCTCCATCGACAACGATCAAACGATTTGCCACACAATTGCCCATTCCACTCACCTCTTGGCGGCGCATTTTAGTGAACGACTTGAAGATATTTCTTTACAAAGGGCAAACACTTCATAAGGCGATGGGTGTGGACCATGAATAGCGTCTAACCTACGCTCACGCCCTCCTGAATTTTACCAGCAAATCGAACGATTTTGCTTCACTTTTAATCATGAGTGACAGTATCCGTTTCCACCTGCGTGGATACGTGAATAAACAAAATTTGCGGTTTCGGGGCACTCAAAACCCCCGAGTAATGCACAAATAGGCATTACATACACTCAAAGTCATTGAATGGTGTACTATTTATGATGAAGGAGTTACTGAACCATTTTTTGGAGAACGACGCAGACAAAACGGCCATGATTTTCTTAATTGGATGAACCGGGACTAGGAGATACATATGTGGTTTCAAAAGGACAAAGCAACGGCGTATAGTGCATGAGCCACAACCGAACATTCTATGCAGGTGTTGCAAGGTCGTCTGATATCGCATTTTGACGATTTGCCAAGATACAATTCTAGAGGTATGATGTCACGTGATATAGGCGGCGAATTCCCCGGTCCAAAGCGTAACCGATTCGTTCCCACCATGCAGCCATGGTTTTATGGCCTGTGGGACAAGAGGCGCGGTTGAAACCAAATGCCGCCGAGTCTACGGGCTTCAATTTCAGGCAGCATGGTCCGGTAAAGCCATGATAACATTTACAGTATCGGTTCGGCCGCCTTGGATATTGAAGAAATATGGACCGATGACGCCGCCAGCTCATAATACACACCAAACTGTTGTTTTGTCTGGATGAAATGGCAGCTCTTGAACCTCTTCAGGTTGCTTTGTACATCCATTATGGCTATTTTGCTAACAGACGTAGCATTAAGCCAGAAATTAATCTCACTGCTGAAATCTTTTTTGGATCTTATTGAAACTTTTCAAGAGCGCTGTTAGGGAATGCCTAACTCGTAAATAAAACACACTTTTAACTTAATTTAAGCAATACTAAAAAAAGATACTTATTTTGCACAAAGGTGGACTGTATTCGCTTTTGATGCACTCCGCACTGGTTGAATTACGAAAACAAAGTGAAGGTAAAACGAAATTCTTGTTGTCATCATATCGGCTCTTATGTGTGCCACGCTCATCAACACGATATCTCGGTCGCAACTACCGCTATCCAGCGCACTATGGAATGGGGTGTGGTCTCCGAGTAGAGCACATACGATATGTGCTTGCATGCATGTGAACATCTCTGATGATTTCTATTTTCCGGTTGCAGGTACCGCTAATCTTCAGGTGATTGCTCTAAGAAAGATTTTGTTGGCAATCGTAGACGGCTCTCGTCTGGCTCCTTCTGTGTACGGTGTCGGGCACCGTTGGATGGTGATATGATGTGTTGTTCGCGATTCTCAAATTTAGTACCCAATAAATTGATTGATTGATGGCTTGTGTAGGCGGTAGCACCATTCTGTTGAAACCAGAGATCGTTCAGACCTAAAAGTCGGTCAATATATTCCGACCTTTTTACTGTCTCTCCAACCTCATCTTCGAAAATTATGGGCTAATGATGCCGCCAGCCCATAAACCCCACCATACAGTCACCACTTTTCGGTATGTGTTGATTTTTCGTGAATCTCGTATGGGTTTTCCGGTCCCCAGAAACGACAATTTTGTTACTTACCTATCCATCCAAATATGGGTTTCATCGGAAAAGATCGAATTCGATGACAAATTGTCCTGGCGATCCAACATCCAGTTAACAAATCGGCTACATCGTAGGTGGTCCAAAGGCTTTAATTGCTGTATAATTTGGATTTTATAGGCGTACAAATGACGATCAACTTTGAAGTTCGCCATAAAGTGCAATAAGTGAGGCCCAATTGCTGTTTTCAGCGAAGAATTTAACCGAACCGGTTTAGGAATTCCGGACTCACTAGGATAATTATGTTGACAGGCGCAGCTGTCAAGCTCATTTGAAATGACGTCATGCTTGACGTTGTTGTAATGTTTTCAAGTGGTTGAGAACCGAAAAACTAGAGTAAACGCACTTAGTTATAATGGTTTGTCACTGGACTGTATGAAAAGACGGACAGAGTCTCTTAGGGATATGATAGATTCACTGTCCTCGCACTAAGTCTGGTGTGGTCTTTTTTGAATTTTGTAGCAAATGTTGACCTCCTTAGTTGAGTACGGGTTTCACGCCACCATGACGAAACTTTTCTCGCTGCATTTTACAACTTCACTTAAGGTTTGTATTGCTTTGGTCAGATCATCGTTTATTTTCTTGTATGACCATTTTGCAATGAATTCCGTAGGTCCCCCTGTAGGGATTGGGCTTATCTACCATACCAAGTCGTTCCCAATGGCAGAGCCTTATCAGTGAGTCGTGAAGATTTGGCACTAAGATCTGTTTCTTTTATTATTTGTCGTTTTCATATTGCTGATGTGACATTGTTTGGTTCCTGGCGTCCTCGTCCACCACAGTTTAGTTATTCGTTCAGCCCCTCTCATGGATAGTACTGACCGCTTTGTTCTTAGTAGACAAGACCGAAGACGGGTATGTATACGATAATATAAGAGATGTGTTTTTCCGCCTTTGAACGTTATTGCTAGTGTCCTCGGACTATTGTTTTTAAGTTCCGGGTTTTGTATGGTACTATTGTGATGGTATTGTGACAACATTTACTCCGTTCACGTCGTAGCACTCGGACTGTAGCGTCGTAGCCTTTAAGATTTTGACTCAATGTAACATCTCTCTACAGAAAGCAATACCATGCGACTTTGGCTTGCCATTTATTTCTTCAGTTCCGTTCCCACAGTCCTTTTTGTTTGTAGAAAGATCTCGAAAGAAATTGAATTTCTCCCCCAACGTACTGGTTTATTCTGAAAGAATAATTATTATTCAAGTAAAAGTCCTTGCAGGACCCACGCTACAGTCAAATTTGGATACGACGTGTAATTTTGGGGTTGGGAATAACTGTCAAGAACTTTCTCTGTAACTGCGTTGAGCTCGTGCGTTTCTTTTATTTCATCCCGCCAGTGTATGTGTGCATAGTATACGTAATTTCTTTTGTTTTGTTCGCCTGTTCAAATTTTATAAGGAACCATTATCATGAACTTTGCTGCATTTTGTGGTAGAATGGCGTTCCTTTTTGAAGGCCGGGTTAGGAAAGTTTGCACTTTCCAATACAGTTTCGCATGCACAGAAGCTGAGTTTTAATGTGAAATGACAGCGAAACGAATAGATTATGTGCAGCACAGAGACAGAAATGACGGAGACTTGAACGTACAACTTGCACAAATGCTTGTTGTCTGTTTGAGAACTTGAGGAACATTTTCGGATCGTAGGAGTTGAAAAGTAAAAATAGAACCAACTTGAGGCAGCCTGTTGAATATAAATTGAAATGAAAGAACTTTTTGTTAATGTGTGTAAAAAAAATTCTTTGTTCCAACTCACTGAGATGTAGCTGGTAGCAGATTCATCTGACAGGACACCTGCTTGTTACTCTTGTTGTTCCAAGTCTTCTTCTGTCTGCATCTATGCTGTATCATGTTCCGTGTTTGGTTTCACTTTCATTCTGATAGTGTTAGATTGCATTTCAGTCCAGAAAATTACAATTGGGAGATGTAAATGTAAGCAATGCACTTGAAAGCAGAAGAAGTAAAAAAAGATTGACTGGGGTTTGCGTATGGAATTTCGTGGAAATGATTATGTGTGGTGTACCACTTCAAATTATTTGAATTCCCTGAACATATGTGTGTTTTTCAAAGCCCAAAGTTGTTACATTACTTGGAAAATACCAGCCACATTTAGAGTTATCAATCTTATGCACTTCGCACTAAAATTTAAATGCGAAATGTACCGTCTTCACTGAGGTTAAGAGCACGTCCATTGTGATACCACTAAGGAAACATGCAATTGTGATGCTCCAGCAAATCGAAAGCTCTCTTGATAAATCTGTCATGACCAGTAATCATCATTTAGATACCTCTTAGGAACTGTTTAGGAGTTGCAATTGTTAACCCAGAAAGAAAGAAAAGTTCAATCGAGTATTCAATCTGACTTATGTTTGTGAGTTAAGAGATGTCTTCCCTTTTCCTGAGGTTGAGTCGTTCTCGTGATCGCTGAGGATCTAGTATGTGCATTGTAAGTACGGATTTTTCCCAGTTGTGTTGATGAGTTTACTTGTACCTCGCCTTAGAGACGGTTGGAAAGCATGTCATGCAGTGTGAGTAGAGTATCATTTCCCATAGTTAATGCTTGTGGTTGAGTGCCCCTTAGACTGAGGAGCAATCAGCTTGGAGAGCAAAGTCCGTACAGGCAGCTTGATGCATTTTTTTAACAGATAGATGTAAGATCATCCCTCGAGTGCAGCTTAACAAACACGCATTCCATATGTGGGAATTGGTCTAAAGACCTAGTTCATAAGCTTCAGTTGCAGACCTCTTGGGCTAGAAGAGAGTTACTAGGGCTATCTCATGCCGCTCTGCAATATTTTCTATCCACCTCGGCTTACTGCCTATATTGTGGCTCTTGCTCTCACCGCATCTTGATTTTTGTTGTGTTTCGGCCAGATTTTACATGAGACCACATTACCATCCATCACATCAGTGCTGAGTAACTGCAGCCTTATACGACCGAAGGCAAATAGCCAGTAAGATAGATTGGTCTGGTCATCACTAAGTTGCTTACCGAAAGGGAAAGTCCTTCGTTATTACGTTATTTTAAAATGTTGGCTTCCTGGAGAAGCATTCTGTGTATGCTCACATACTCACATACCCTAACTACTTAAATAAGCCTGTATTATCAGGCAATCGAATTAGATATTTGGATTGTCTGAAACAAGTTTCCGCAGATTCCATTGCGATCGGAGACTTAAACCAAATTTAGAGAAATTTGCCTTCAAACTTTAGGTATATTCAGAGAAACTTTAACGCTTGTAAGTGGTAATTGGGCTTAACAGAGCCTTAACCACTATGTACCTGCTGCCACAGATGCTAATATAGTATATCCACCAATTTCTTTCAGTATAATTCATTGCCAACAGTATCGCACATATTTTCCCTTGGAAGACAGACGGAGGCGCAAGAGGATTTAGAGTTATCCGCGAAGATCCGATATCATTCCTTTTCTTCCTCAGGTACTGAGCGAAAGTCAACTTTTTTTCTTTCGAAGCAACAGTAGTTCTTTCTGTCATTGCTTCGGACGGCGAGTGGCAAAGATCGAAGTCAAAACACAGCAGCCACAAACTTCAGTGGATGCTGTACTTAAACAAATGGCTCTCACCTTACAGTCATGAATGAAGTCTATGAGAAGAATATCATAGGAGGAGATTCACTAGTGCACTAATGGCAGATCCTGGACGACTAAGGAAACTCCATGCGGCCTGTTTCACAGAATAACCAACATATGGGATATAGTAAAAGATTTTTTTTTAACCGAGAACAGACGGCGTGTCCCGAAGATTACTAATTACTTAAGTGCCATCTTACACCCGTGGTAACCGACCATCTGAAAACCTTATTCGGGAAATTGTTGACCCTTTTCGTACGTCTTCTTTGATAGATACAGTGAGACTGCGGTGCATTAAAATACTGTGTACTGAAGAGAATATTGCATCCGTTCAGGAGAGGTTTAAGTAGGTCCAAATTCATCGATTCGACGTCGTTCATTACAGCTTGGTCACTGCACGTTTACTTTATGGAAAATTTTAATCAAAGATCTTGGTTTGAAGGCTTACAAGATCCAACTCGTGCAAGAATTAAAACCAAATCATCATCGTTTGCGTCGAAATTTCTGTAATCGGAAAAGCCCCTGACAGTCTCATGCGATTATAGTAATTTGACGTTGAACTCCTCACAATGGTTTGCTGTTTTATTGGGCTGTTGCAGATATTCGCATTCGCATTTTTGGCTACAATAAAATATTATTCCGACTCGATGCTATCTGCTCTAAACATCCAGACATCAAAAACATTGAAGAGTGCCTTGCATTATTCGCAATATGATCAATTTAGTTGATTGTTCGTTAAACATGATTCAAATCTCCAAAGCCAAATCAAGCTCGCAGTCCTTACTCTTCTGTTGGGGGTTGGGCATTTAGATAAAAGATTTATTTTGGCGAGTTTACCATTTATCTGAATGGCTTGTTGTTTTTGCTGAACAGCATACAAAGGGTTTCCAATAAGGACTTGACAACTTTTTTTTTAAATAAAACGCAAACCATTTGAGATATTTCAAAAGCTTTATTATCGGCTTGAAGTACAATCAAACATTTATGAGTGGAACTCGATTTCGTTCATATGATAACCGCGGGCACGTTCGTAGCGGTCGATTCGTTGGACCCAATTTTCAACGACTCAACCACACATTTTGGCCGACACGGCCGCTATTTCGCGTTCAATGTTGGCTCTGAACTCTTCCAACGTCGTCGGCTTGTTGGAGTAAACCAATGACTTAACGTAGCCCCACAGAAAATAGTTAAGCGGCGTTAAATCGCACGAACGACGCGGCCATTTCTTAAGATAACACGATCACCATACTTACTCTTCAATAAATCGATTGTAACGTGTGCTGTGTGGCTTGTGGCACCATCCTGTTGAAACCACATGTCGTCCAAGTCCATATCTCCCAATTCGGGCCGTAATACGTCATAATGCGTTCTGAGCGATGCCTAATTCTTGAGAACGCCGTGGAATTGACTGATTTGGATCGTTTGCTCCGGACGCCTAAACGGCAGCGATATTTTCGACACTTTGACCAACCCGTTGTCTCACTGACACGGCAACATCACACAACAAATATGTAGACTTACTATTGCACTAAACTTGTTATTGCCTGTCTACTAGGGCGAGAATTAAGACCGAAAATTGGAATTAACGCTCTTAAAGTTGCAGTTACCGACCCCGAATTTCGGTAGAATTTATAATTTGCAGACGTTGCTCGTTCGTGTACTTTACCATGATGAGTTTACTGAATAAATTGACAGTAACAGTTTGATGATTAGTTTGATGAAAGAGTGCGTTCATAAATTAAATTCAAAGTTGTCAAGTCCCTATTCAAAAACCCAATACTTGGTTTTGCCCGCATTGACCGCTAAGCCCATTTGTCCGTCTCATACTCGCGAAAGCGCCACTGACATCACGCTGCTTTCTTCCGATTATGTCAATATCATCGGGATATGCAAGGAATTCGACGGACTTTTGAGCCTCTTGTGCTTGCTCTTCAGTTTTGGACTATTCTTTGAAGTTTAATGTTGACAAACTCGCGTGACAGCGCATGGTCTTATTTAAATCTCGGTGAGATCTTTGTCATAAATAAAAAAAAACAAAACAAAACACTGGCACTGGCAGCCCGGTATGGGCCATGGCCTAGCTTCTTAACACTCATTTGTGTTGCTCATGTTGTCATATTTGTCATATCTCAGCGAGGCCTACGGTTTATGGCCGAATACGAACGGCACTCCTTATAAGCTTTCTGCCGTAGTGTGAATACTTAGTCGATGGTAGACTGTCCTGGCCTACAGTCACATTGATATGCACCAGTCAGGTTGTTGACGAACGGCCTCAGGCGTTCAAACAACACGGTAGATCAGATCTTGTATGTCATGTTAAGAAGACCGATGCCTCTGAAGTTAACGCAGTTCAGAGGGTCTCCTTTCTTGAGGATGAGACAAACAATGCTGAGGTTACATTCATCGGGCATACTTTCGTCCGCCCATATTTTAGAGATGAGTTGGTGTATGTATAAAACTTTCGAATCTCATTCCTGGAGTAGCATCTCTCAATTTCCTCGATCGCGCGCTTATCATGCTCTTTCTTCTTCCTCTCCTCTTCCGCTCATAGAGCTCTAGTCCTTCTTAGCAGCGCCACGGTATATGCTTAGCTGCATCTGCTCGCCAGTATTCACCATTAAACCAGGGGTTTTGTTGTGGTGGACGAGTGAAACCCAGCAGATCAGTAGCGGCATCTCTGACGGGTTTTCAGCAGTGTTGCCACTGGTTTTCGATGCTTGATGCTGGCGGCAAGGGACCTAATAGGAGACTAAGAGGGACCCGGTCGAAAAAGTATTTGACCATCTCTTGCAATTTTAACCGTCTGATGTCAACATTTCCCACAATATTAGCTGTTCCTGGCGTTGTTCGGGATATCCGCAACCGTACCTTGACTACAACAAGGTGATGGTCCAAGTCGATGTTGGTTCCTCAGAATTGTTTAAATCTAGTTGACGGTTGATTAATCAGGAGTCCAAGTTTAAGTCGTCCAAGAACCGCGTGCTCGCTATGACAATGTTTCGTCCCGTTCCAAAGTCGATTAGAATCCATTATCGGAGGTGATGTCATGCCGGCTATGCCTTTCGATAGTACTAACAAAGAAGCTCTTTCTTCCTATCTTTTAGGAATTAAAATCACCAAAGGGCAATTTTAATATAATAGCTACGGCAGTGCTCGTAGGTCTTGTTCAAGAGCTCATAGAATGCATCTTTGGTGCCCTTATCTTTCTCCTCTGTGGGGCGTGCGCGCATATCTGGCAAATGTTGGCAAATTTAGTCTTGATGCGGATTGCTACGAGGCGCTCGGTTACATGCCGAAAACTCAAGACTTCTTGCCAAATCCGCATCCAAATAGGCGCTGCTTTTGCCATCGATGAAAATCGTCGGTAAAGATGTAACAGTTTTTCATACTCGTTTTGTTCGGCCCATCCCATCGCATCTCTTAGATGGCGGTAATGTCTGCTTTGCAGAAATCTATGCAGTTGGTCCTTTTAGGGCTCTTCGCCACCATCTCTTTGCCAAGACCCTGACTTAGTCTCGAAAATCTTTAACGGCCTGAGCTCCAAATATGTCGGAGTAGCCCGACTTAGGTCTCATTTTTTCCGGGATTTTTTACCACCGTTGATTCCCTTGATATAATTTATCCGCTGTTCCGTTTATAGTGCATCTATGGTGGTCAACACATGCGCCAATACCTTTACCAGTCCGGATGGACATTGACCAGTACCCGACAGGTACTACATGGAGGTATTACAAGCACAATTGATGTGTAGAAAGTATACGTAGTTGAAACAGTGGATATCGCCAGGTTGACATCTCTCAGTGCATACCTTATTTCCACAGCACGTAACCTTAATTTGCTTACTAACGTATATATATGACAAGAGACCGCTCTTTAATAGCTCAGTTCTCCCAGAAATCTTCCTCTTTTTTGATAGTTGTGGTCTCATTCACGACAAACAAGTAGTGTCGTTATTCTTAGATATCCACGGACAGGCGACATACTCGTAACTACGATTTAGTACGAAATTTCTGTGGCTCAAAAGTTGTGACTGGAAGTATAATACAAATTTCAAAATCTTAAGAAAGTAAAGAAGATGCCCCTCATTTATTGATTTCTTTAATTTCGGGGCAGCGTGGATTGGGGGAAAATTCGGTTAGTTTAGACTGTTAGCAGCAGAATTTGTCCTACCAACTACTTCAGTAAGACCTGTTGATCATAAGAAAATTTGCTTTCACCCCCATACGTCTCATGTATTATCCTTATGGCATCTACGTTTGGAATAGTTTTTTTTTTTTAAGAAAAACACCCACGGGAAGGCGATTTAATGTGTATGTGTAGAATTTCATTAAACTTCCCCATGCTCTTAATAGCCACAAGGTATAAGGGCAATAAGGAATGGTCTAAAGGTCAGGTTAAAAATTGATTGTGTATGATAAATGAAAAATGTGAGTGTACTCCTGCTATATCCTTTCTCTTTTGACATCGTTGCCAGTTAATAAAGGAATCTTTCCTGGTGATATACTCGTTTAGATTTAATCCACATCGATACCATAAAACACTGCCGTTTTCACGTCTCCCCTTCGCTGGAATTTTCCAAATCGCCTGTGAAATCAAAACAGCTTCTACCCAAATCCAGGAGAAAGATCTCGCCCCCAAAAAGCTGTGTCAACCAAAAGCCCAAGGATACTAACGCCTTCTCAATTCCGAAGAACGCCACAAAGCCGCATTACCACATAGCCACATTGCCACATCGCCAAGCAAACCACGAACTTCGTACTCGTATGTATGAGTGCGGATACCACGCACACATAGCACACATTTCGTTTGCGGATACGGTTACGACAACATTACGTACTCCTAGGTACACCGTAAGATTAATGATGTCAGTGATTGTGATTTATCATCAAGCCGAAGCCATGAAGTCGTTACTACTCCAACGACGACAACCAACGACGAAGTCCTAACTTCATTCACATTGTCAAGAAAGAAATAACCGACATTTGTCTCAGAATATCAAAAATCCAGGAAAATCGCCCGGAAAATCCGGGAGAGTAAGGGAGGAAAATTGTGGGAAAAACTCCACATACTCGTAAGGATATCCAATTAATGTGGTCAATAATAATTAACAATCTCACAAACAGCCCAAGGATATTTCCCTAGACAATATCACATTCACAATGCGATATGGCGATCCGGTTGTATTTGCACAGGGACACAACTTGTGAATGATGTCAGCTCAGCTCGGTTCAGTTTAGTGCTGAAACTCCTGCTTGTCATGATTATCATTGTCGTCGTTTCAATTTTTCATCAAGTTGTAGGAGATGGCGGCACTGGAGATACTGTGCTTGAATTGAATTTCGCGTAGCAATTTTGGAGTTTTGTTCGTTTCGTGCTTATTTTCTGTAAGTTTTTTTCAAAAGAGAACTTTCTGGCAAGAGCTAACTACGGAACAGCTCGCAGTTGCACGATTATTTATTTTTGACGGAAACTATTTTGAGGTTATGTTTGCTTAAGATACGCTCTATGGAATATCAGTTTAAATTCCTGAGGGGGATTGCAAAAGTTTTCAATTAGCCGGAATTCCTCGTGGGAATACAAATACTAGTACCGTTCTTATGTTTGTATCGAAGAGTATACCGGATGCGGGTTGCATAGTGTTGGTTGTGTGAAGGAATGTTTGTTCAAAGAGCGAGTGCAAAGGGTGCCGCATTTTAACGTAGATGAAGTTGTTTGTGCATAAACTTATCTTTTGAGTTTTTAAATAGGTATGATGGAAAATCGATGTATCTGTAGGAGGACTGAGAGAAACAGGGGTTTGTTTGTAGGATTTTAACAATCTGTAGATGACCTAATTGGAGAAAGGTCAATGTAACTGAAGGTTTCAAAATAAAATAAATTTACTTCAGACACAGAAGTTACTTAAAGTAAAGCGCAGACCATCAAAGTGTTGCAATAAGGTGTTGACTCTACCCAACCGATGAAACGGAACCACATCAAAGGTAAGAAGGTCTGAAGGCTGTTGCTTGTGAGAATATAACAAGAAATGCTGCCAATTCAAACCAAGTAGATTCTTCAAGAGTCAGGAAAGCTTAAGCTTACACTCATACCACCTTGATCCCGGAATTTATTTATTTATATGGTATTTGTTGCATTTTTCGTCAAAAAATTACGAATAATGATGGCACTGTGCGACGGTGTGCCCTAGTTTTCTGCCCACAATTCTTGTCTCTTTCTGTGAATTGCTTCACGAAAGCGTCTTATAACGCCCAAATAATGTCTGGCCTTCTGGAAAAAATTCATGATGCACTACACCGTTGAAATCCATAAAAACCGTGAGCATTGCCTTCTTTTTTGACTGAAAAGGACTTGGTTTTTTTGGTCTCCGCTCATTTGGTGGACGCCATTCACTTGCTTGATGTCTGGATTGCGTGTCGTACTCATAAACCCACGTCTCGTCTCCAGTAATAATCCTTTTGATGAATGTGGGATCGGATTCAGCCTCGCAAATCATCTCTTTTGCGACGCCAACCCGGTTTCATTTTTGCATGAAATTGAGGTCTTTTGGCACCAATATTGCTGCTACACGACGGAAAACCAAATCATTAACCAAAATGTCTTGGACGCATCCATAGGCAATGCTCAAGTCCTCCGCTATCTCTCTGATGGTTAATTTGCGGTTATTGACCAACATTTCTTTTACTTCATCAATATTTTCGTCGGTTTTCGATGTCGATGGTCTGCCACTGTGTTCATCATCTTCAATTAACTCACGACCACTTTTGAACCGCTCGTGCCACTGGTAAGTGACAGTTTTCTTTAGAGAATCGTTGCCGAAACACTTTTCCAACATTTCCAACGTTCGCGCACCATTAAATCCGTTTTTTACGCAAAATTTAATACAAGTTCGTTGTTGCAAATTTAAATTCATTTCTAAAATTGTAAAAAATCGCCAACACACACAGAGATAGATGTACTCTTGGCTACGTAACTTTTGCAAATGTCAAGCTATGATTTTTAGGGGATATCAACAACAGATGTACCAACTTAACAAAAATAACAGAACTCAAATCGGAACAATGGGAGCGCCACTCGGTGGTTATTCCGGGATCCGGTGGTTATTTTGATCAAAGTGGTAAGTTCTGCTTCTTCTTCTAGGTAAGTAAGAATATAGAATTAATTAAGCGCACATCCCCTGCGGGTAGGGGTTAGAATATACCCGCGGTAGGAATGCCTGTCGTAAGAGGCGACTAAAATCCATCTGGCCCGGATTCCCAGATCCGTGAGGGGGCGCTGCCACTCAAATAAGTATCCCATCCTCAAGGAAAGGTGTTATGCGACCCGTGCCAAGGCCTGAATGGTGCTCGGGATGTAAAACTAATAGAGCACCGCGAACGGAGCCCTCCGGATACCTGGCGTCCTCCGGTTGTAACGCAGCCTTACCGCATTACAGGGGTCTCTGATGCGGTGGACCTCCCTTCCCCCATACTCGTGGGATCTAAATATGAACCTAGACAAAAACAAAACAAATAATACAAACAACGCAAATAACGCAGTAAATTCAACGAATATACCGCAGTCGTTTGATCCCTTCTCTAAAAGTTCAAGAGTATCACGATCTCCACCACCAAGATCGAATTTCTCCGGGAAAAGAAGTCCGCCCGAAGCGCCTACGCGCGAAAAAACGGACTCAGTGACAAATAAAAGCTTGGAGGACGAAAACAACGCACTCCGTACGAAGCTTAAGCAAATGGAGCTACTTGTTCAAGAGCTTAAAAAAGAAGTAGACATACTCCGAGAGGAAAACAAGGCTCTGAAAACAAAGCATATAAACGAAGCCCAAGAAAGCAGTCCACTCCGCTCAACAAGTCGCAAATACCATACGGACGAAGAAGAGCTTACGCGCGAAACAAATTGGACCCTAAAGAAAAGACCGTCTACGAAACTTAAAGCTGGTTCCTCACCTGAAGTCGTTCCAGAAAAGAGCCAGGAGTCACAAAAAAAGCAACTCCCAACAAAATTACGTCTTCCACCTCCAATCAACGTTGTTGGGGTCTCAGACTATAGCAAGTTGCATTGCTTTCTCAAAGATACGCTTAAATGTAAGTATAAGGTTACATCACTGCGCAACAATGTGTGGAAAGTTAACGTCGACAACTCCGATGACTACCGAGAATTGTCCGAAAAATTAAACACCGAGAAGATCAAATGGTGCTCTTTCGAAAACAAATCAGAAAGACCATTACGTGTAGTAGCGAGAGGACTTCACCCTTCGTGTACTAAAAAGAGGAAAACGAGGAAATCCTGGTTAAGCGGGGACTTCCACTGTTTACGCTTAGTTTCGATAAGTCCGAAAATAAAGAAGATATCTATGGTATCAAAACTATTTTAAATATCGTAGTCAAAATCGAACCTGTGCGAAGGAACACAAGATCGATCCCGCAATGTAAGCGTTGCCAAGGCTTCAATCATATGCAGACTTACTGCCAAAAAGAACCGCGTTGCGTAAAATGTGCCGGTCAACATCTCTCAGAAGAGTGCAACTTAAATAAAGAACTTCCACCGTCTTGCATAAATTGTCAAGGAAAGCACCCAGCAAACTATCGCGGATGTGAAGTGGCGAAAGAACTCCAAAAAAGGCGCGATTCGCTTAAAAAAACCTTACGTCCAATCCTACACGCAACCTCAAATAAACCTAATATTGCTAAAGAACAGGCAGTGAAAGAAAGAAAATCCGTCGCGGTAAAGTCGAAGGATATACAAAAAAAGATCGCAAAGGAAAATCCGCCACCGATTGACGCGCTAACGTATGCACAAGCTGCGTTGCAAGGAAATAAAAAAAGCGGTTTTACGCCAGATCCAGTGGCTCGCGTTTTCTCCCTAATTCTCACGACTCTTGAGGAGCAAGGCAGAACAAATAAACTTCTAGTTGAAAAATTGTGCAATCTCGAGAAAGAAATACGTAAAACTCAATTCCAAGCATGAATATGAAACAAGTGCTTAAAATATTGACGTGGAACGCAAACGGCCTTATTAAAAAACTCGACGAACTGGAAGTGTTCTTACAAAAAGCCAATATTGACATTTGCTTGATTTCTGAAACTCACTTGAGGAAAGGACCTCGTGTGGAACTAAAGGGATACTGTGCTTATCATGCATACCACCCATCAAAAAATGCCAGAGGCGGATCCTCATTGTTCATTAAAGATTGTATTGAACACTCTATAAATATGAAGATTGCATGCGATGCAATGCAGTTAAGTTCGATTCGCGTAAAATATAACCACCTGCACTACAACATTGCATCCATTTATTGTCCCCCGCGATGCAAGCTAGAAAACAATGACTTTCAAGGTATCTTTGATTCACTCAGACCGAATTTTATAATTGGTGGTGACTTTAATTCGAAACATACCTTCTGAGGCTCAAGATGTAATTCAACGAAAGGCAGATAACTCTATGAAGCCGGAATGCAATGTAAAGTTGACTTTTGCTCAACAGGAAAACCAACATATTTGCCTTCGGATATAACAAAGAACCCTGATCTTGTAGACTTCTTTGTCACAAAGAGAGCAGCCAAAATTTCTACAAACGTCGAGGAAAGTTATGATCTCTCCTCAGATCACTAACCAGTCATTTTTACACTAAGCATACTCTTAATTAAGAAAGAAGTAGCGCCTAGACTAACTAGCAACAAAGCTAACTGGACGGTTTTAGAAATTACTGCAATGAACATATTGTTCTAAACGTGTCACTAAAAACACAAAACGAAATAGAAGACGAAGTCGACAGATTCATCAAAGTCCTGCAGAACGCTGCCTGGAACAACACTCCAACTCCAAAAAGAAAAGAGAAAGCAAGTAATGAAACAAAATATCCGCCAGAAATAAAAGAACTGGTGAGAGAAAAGAGGAGAGCGCGCAAAAGATGGCAACAATCCCGTGCTCCCCAGCATAAAACATACTTAAACCACTTATACAACAAGTTGAAGGAAGCAATACAAGATTACAAAAATCGGAATATCTCTACCTATCTCGCAGGTCTGACTGCCGAAAGAAGTTCAAATTACTCCCTCTGGAAAGCCATGAAAGGAATCAAAAAGCCTCAAATGCAATTTCCTCCCATAAGAAAAAATAATGTCGAATGGGCAAAAGGAGATAAAGAGAAGGCGGATCTATTTGCCGAGCACCTAGAAGAAACGTTTAAGCCTTTTGATGGACAGCCGTTAACAGGAGGTTCTAATTATATAATTACGGCACCGGACAATTTTAGAATAAAAACAGTATCCCTACGAGAACTTAACCAAGCAATTAAAAAATTGAAAAATAACAAAGCCCCTGGTTATGATTTGATAACAGGTCAAATTCTCAAGGAGTTGCCAAGGAAAGCCCTGATCAAACTGCTCCAACTTATAAATGCCGCGCTAAGATTACTAAACGTTCCAAGCCAATAGAAAGTTGCCGAAGCTATAATGGTCCCGAAACCAGGCAAATCTCTAAATGAAAAAAAGTCCTACAGACCGATATCGCTTCTGCCGATAATATCTAAAATATTTGAAAAACTCCCATTGAAGCGCTTGCAACCGATCATTGAAGAGAGGCGTCTAATTCCTGATCATCAATTCGGTTTTAGAACTAAGCACTCCACAATTGACCAGGTTTTTAGAATTACGAATGAAATTGAGAAAGCCCTAGAGGGGAAAAAGATATGTTCTAGCGTGTTTCTTGACGTGTCTCAAGCCTTCGATAAGGTATGGCATGAAGGCTTACATTTTAAGCTAAGTCAGGTTCTTCCGAGAGAGCTGCATACGATTCTGAAATCGTACCTGGAAAACAGAATTGTTCGTGTTAAACATGGCACCGAATACTCGGAATTTAGGGAGATCGCTGCTGGAGTTCCGCAAGGAAGTGTACTTGGCCCGGTATTGTTTTTACTCGATACTCGAGACATACCGAAAGAATCAGGTACCATAGTAGCCACGTTCGCGGACGACACGGCGATACCAGCTACAGATACTTCAGTCGAGTTAGCTACTGGAAAGCTACAAACGGCTTTGGATAAAATCTACGAATGAACAAAGATATGGCGAATTGTTCTCAATGAGACCAAATCTACTCATGTTAACTTTACTTACCGGTAAATAAACAACCTTCCCATTTTCATTAACTCGGTACAAATACCATATGCAAATGAAGCAAAGTATCTAGGAATGACACTAGATGTAAAACTGAAATGGAAGCCGCATGTTAAGAAGAAACGTGATGAACTTGAAAATAAATTCAGACAAATGTACTGGCTACTAGGAAGACATTCCAAGTTAAGCATACATAACAAACTGCTCATCTATAAGCAAGTGCTTAAACCTGTTTGGACATACGGTATACAACTTTGGGGTTGTACTAAACCAAGCAACCGAAATATTCTCCAAGGCTATCAAAACAAAGTTCTAAGACAAATCGTGAACGACCCATGGTATATCAGAAACAGTGATATCCACAGAGACTTAGGAATAGTTACCGTCGAGGACGAAATAATGAACTTTGCTCGCAAACTCCATATTCGTTTTCATGGTCATTGTAATAATAAAATACTCCAAATTCTGGACGAGACAAACTTAGTGCGTCGATTACAAAGAATGACACCATTCGATCTGGCGCGATAAGAACTATCCGTATATAATAGCGGTACTAACAGGTGCTTTTACTGGAAAGCTACCTGCCCCACGCGAACGTATTTGAAACGGAAACTACTTGTTAAGGTTACTTAGTAGTAGTCGATAAGAAGGGAGGCGTATTTTTAGTGAGTAAGAATCTCACACTACTATGAGCAACGGGTTCATAGTGTCTATGAAGATTTTCACACCTACCCACCAAAAAAAAAAAAAAATAATCTGGAATAAGGCAGATAATAAAGGGCTTCAAACATTACGAGTGGTTGAACTAAAACTGGCTCTCTAATAGCTCCAACCACTAGGCCTGCAAATAAGTTCAGCAACATAATATGTTAAAGTGAAAAGTAACCTCCTTGGGAATGAAAAAAAACATTTTTTTTAAATGTTTTTTTATTTTGTTCAATATAGTCCCCTTTTAGCTTGATACACTTATTCCAGCGATTTTCCAACTTCTTGATCCCGTCCGAAAAGTAATTTTCCGAAGGGTTTGCAAAATACTCCTCCGTGGCGTCGATGATTTCCTCGCGTGAGTTGAATTTTTTATTGATGAGCCATCTTTTGGGGTTTGGAAAGAGATAATAGATCGAGGGAGCCAAATCGGGCGAATACGGTGGATGCGACAGCAATTGGAGCCGTAAGTCATTGATTTTATGCGGCGGCGCATTGTCTTGCAAAAACAAAATTTTTTTCGCTTCATGTGAGGCCGTTTTGCAGCGATTTCGGCCTTCAATCGCTCCAATAATGCACAGTAATACTAGCTGTTGATGGTTTTTCCTTTTTCGAGGTAGTCCACGAAGAGTATGCCATGACAATCCCAGAAAACCGACGCCATAACCTTTCCGACCCATTGCGCCTCCCTCGGCCGCTTCGGAGCAATCGTGCCGGCTTCAGTCCATTGCCGGGCACTCATTATGTTCTCTGGTGTGTAATAGTGGATCCAGATTTCATCAACAGTTACCAATAGACGCCAAAAGTCCGCCCAATTCCGCATCAGCAAGTCCAAACACTCTTTCGAAGTGCTCTCGCGTTCGTGTTTTTGGTCAGGGGTGATCATGCGCGGCACACAGCGCATATGCCCAAATATTGCGTGTGCGCTCAGTACTAATCTTTGTGGTATCTCCTAGCTTGCGCACCTTCACTTTCGGGTCAGCCAACACCATTTCATGTGTTTTATTGACATTAACCTCTGTAACCGCATCGGAGGGCCTGTCGCTGCGGAATTGATCGGTAGTGGAGTTGCGGCCACCACGAAACTCTCGAAACCAATATTTGATGGTGTAATCTGACGGAGCATTAGCCCCAAAATATTTATCCAACTTTTCTTTTGTTTCCTTTGCCGTTTTGCCACTCAAAAAATAATGTTTTATGAGAGAACGAAAATCGGTTTTGTCCATACACAATGTGATGCCAAACACGTCAACAACAATCAGCTGTCAAAACAAAACTAAAGATAGTATCGCACTGAAATTTGGCATGTCTGCCTAAATATGAACGGACTTCAAGGCACCATTACCTTTTTTACAGTAGCAGCGCATTCTGGCAGGCACCTAGTAGTGTTCCATATATGACCCAAACCATTCATTGGTCAGTATTTCAAGTTGGAGAAATCATAATCGCATGTTCTGTCGACGCGTACGTGCTTTTCTTTTCTTTTCCCTATCAACCGTTTTCATAAAATTGATGTTTGAGTAGCGGTAAATCAAATACGAAGCCTTTTGTTCGATTCGGTCAAATCAATCTCGTATTTAATATTTTTTTGCTGAATAGTTAACTATTTTGAAATGAGATTATGAGATGAGATTATAGTGTATTGAATCAGATTATGAAAAAAAAGTAGTCAGAGTAAGTTTTTCATCGGTTTTTGGCAATTGTTTGTTTGTGCCATATCTGGTACAGTATCCATTTAGCACATTTTAAATAAATTCTGTTTCGTTTCTAGATGTCTGGCACTCTTAGAGAAGAAGGAAGCGATGAAGATGTTTTGCATAACCAAATGGAAAGTACTACCTTGAATGAAGAACTATTGGAGAATCTTCTTGGAGATGAAAACCAAATTGAAATTGAAGGTCCTGAAATGGAACAGCTTTTAGATACCAATCACTCAAGTGATATCCTATCAGAGGATTTTGAATCTAGTAAAAAAGTTCTTCGTTGGGAAAAGAAATCCATCTGTGTCTCTGCGGATCAGATGCAATTCAGTGGCCCTACCGATATTCTTTTGATGATGATACGAGTATTATTACTAATAAATTTCTATGGACGGGCAAAAGCCATAGATGATTCATTTTCCGTAACAAAATACGACATACGAAGTTCACAAACGTGAGAAATTATTGGGATTTTGGAAAATACACTTCAACGATAATTTCAAAATAGTAACGGACAGAAATTCATCTTCATTTGATAAGCTGTACAAGGTTCGTCCAAATGTTTTAAGGCCTCAAAAAAAAAATGTTTATCAATTCGAATGGAGGAACACCTTTCCGTTGATGAACAAATTTTTGCCTCAAAAGCCAAACATCATTTGAAGCAATACTTGCCACAGGAGCCTCATAAATGGGGGTATACAATTTTTGTTCTTTGCGGTGTGTCTGGTTTTGCATACAATTTTGAAGTATATACGGGTCTTCAAAATAATAGTGCGGAACAGCACAACGAAACAGACTTAGGATCAAGTAGCAACATAGTTGTGCGCTTATGCCGAAAAGTTCCCCGGGCATGTAATTACAAAATTTATTTTGCCAATTTTTATACGTCTGTTCAGCTGCAATATTATTTGACGAAACTAAGAATTTGTTCCCTCGGAATAGTCAGGAGACATCGGATTCCGAATCGCAAGCTTCCAATCGAAGATGCAATGAGAAAAATGAAAAAAGGGGAAGCTCTTTGGAATTTTTTGCTGATTTTAAAGGAATCTCGATTTCCAACATCACATGGAAGGATAGTAAGTGCGTTAACATGTTGTCGACTTTCATTGGAATTGAGTCTGTAAGTAACATAAAAAGGTTTGATAGGAAAGCAAAGTCAAATATAATGATAAAATGTCCGGCTTTGATAAAAGAATATAATCGACATATGGGAGACGTAGATTTGATGGACAGCTTTATTGGAAGAGCAAAAATTTCAATTTAATCGAAAAAATTGTATACTATATGCGACTAAGTTATCACTTGGTCGACGCGGCAGTTATTAGTTCATGGCTCCTTTATAAGCGAACTTCAGCCCACAATGACGTCAATTTGATTCGCTTTCGCTTTGTAATATTGGAACCAGTGCATCGTCTTCTTTGAAACGTGGAAGATTCTCAGGAAGTCCAAATGTTTGTTCTCTTCATTCAGAAAAAAAACGAAGAGGACCAACAACACCGATACCGACAACAGACGTAAGACATGATGGAATCAACCATATGCCTATTTGGAATAGCGAACGACAGAGGTGCAAGTTTCCCTCATACAATCATTTATAACCTGTCGGAAGTGCAAAGTTGCACTTTTTTGAACAAAGACAACAATTGTTTTGAGAAATTTCATGAGAACTAGATTATTTTTGAAATGTATGAAGTACTGAAATATTTTGAAAAAAATTAAATTTTTGAAGAAAAATATAAAACTGTTAATGCATGGTGTGCCATATCTGTCACAAACTCTATTTAAGCAAACTATAAACAAAAACTTGGATAAAACTAAAAACTATGGATAAGAAAAATCTCTTAAAGTCATGACTTAGCAAGGATAATTTGTATTTTAAGTTTTAAAAAATCATGAAATCTTCTTCATGCTGAACGGCCAAGAGAAAGAAAATTGCTGGCGCTACCTCTATTGACGATTTTTCCGAGCAGCCGGATGAACCCCGAATTGGAAACAAAAATGTTGCGAGATAAATGAAAGAAAGCATGATGGAGAGAGCAGAGCAGTCGACATTAAACAAACCACAATCTGTCCGCATAATGTTCCAGCTAAGCCCGTATTTCTGGTGGGCGTAAATCAGATGATGCTGATGATGATAAGAAACAACTCTGCTGGTCGCTTTCCAAGCGTTCCTTTAAAGATGCTACTATCTATGTGCAAATACCGTTCTGAACAACTTGTCGAGCAGAAATCTACTATATGGAACGTGAACCTTTTTCAAGCAGGTCTTCGCTGAAAATACCTCTGGTATACGGAGGATGTGTTGAAGCGTCTTTATACTCACACGATCTGTCTTTGCTATCAAAAATGGCTACAGATTCGTCAATCACTTCTTCATTTGAGTCAAATTTATTAAATCTCCTTGAGTTATGCCAAAAATATGTTGTCGCTAGGGGCCAGATATAGAGAGTAGATACGCTAAATGACGAAGGATCGACTTTTGACACACTGCATTGTCTTGTTGAAAAGTTACTTTTGCATGTGAGGCCGTTTTTTTCTCGATTTCTACACTCATTCGATCCAATAGTGCCATGTCATATTCGGTATTGATGGTTTCAACTTTCTTTATAGTCGATATATTCCAAAATACGGATGCCATAATTTTACCAACCGACTTTTGTGCTTTTGCTTCTTTTGGGCGGCTTCCACCGGCTGCTGTACACTGAGTTGACGATCTTTGTGATTCAGGTGCGTAGAAGTCGATCTATGTTTTATCCATTGTTACATACCGACGTAAAAAATCCGTTTTTATCTCTCTTGAACAGCTTGAAACAGGGCTTCAACTTCGAAAGCTGCATACACATTCTCAAATTTCCGTGTTAAAGTGTAAACAAATTCCTTTCTGATATCTTTTAGCTGTCAACTATCTCACGCAACTTCGCTTTACCGTCATTCAAAAATAGTTTGTGGATTTTGTTAAGGTTTTTCCGAACAACTGCCGATTTTGAGCGACCATAGCGTTCAGCATCAAAGTTGTTGGTACGATCGCGTTTACATATCCCTGATTCAGGACCTCCATAACGTTTTGGCCTGACACGTTTGGATTCAACAGAAATTTTCCCATCAAAAACCAATGTTAAATCAACACGCGGAATTCGTTGTTATCCATTTAAAAAAAAAAACAAAAAAAAAAGTTGTTTCACTAAAACCACTGAAATTTGTAAATTAGTTGGATTCACAGTTAATCACTGAATCGTCATTGTTCTCTACTCGTATAATATGAGAATGTACTGATAGGACAAAAGAGGAAACTCATGTCTAAAATATTGTCGGACGAAAGTATCTCCGATGAATGGAACCTCAGCATTGTTTGTCCGATCCTCAAGAAAGGAGACCTTCTGAAATGCTTCAACTACAGGGGCATCAGTCTTCCTAAAATCGATAAAAGATCATGTTCAGTTTCAGTTTCCTCACCGTCAAGTTCGGACGTATTTCTATTTCGCTTCACATTATTTGTGAATTATTTTGTCTTTCTGTTTTCTTTTTGTTTTGTGTTTGACCCCATTTTAACCTAATTACTTGTTCCCAATCATTCACGCTAAAACTTATCAGTGTCATCAAAACATAGTGACTTTGTAAAAAAAAATAAAAAAAAAAATTTAGTGTTCTGACCTTATTTAACCATGTCTTCCTGTGGATTTGCTGGCTGCGCTGTACCTACTAATTCTGTGGAAATGATTACATGCAACGGTATATGTGGAAAGAAATCACATATGCATTGGTTTGAGCAGAAATGCCAAGACTCTACTTGACAATTATAGACGCATATTCTGCTTCTTTTGTGTAGAGTGCCGGACCAACTGTTATAACCAGTTACTAACTGGACTTGCAGACTCGATTGCAGAGCTAAAATGCGAAGCACAATATATAGGAAAAAATGTAACCAAACTCATTTCCGAGAGCTATGACTCTCTAAACTGCTCAATCGATAACAGCGTAACCTTCATAAAATCAGCTGTTCAAAACCTCCACTCAAAAATCACCAATTTAGGATATTTCGATAGGTCACTGCTCAAACACGTTACCAGCGATTCCTTCAATTTCCATTCCGTTTGGGAAAATTATGTCAACCTTGGCTGCCCAATCCACTTTGTTACAACTCAAGCATGCTGAATATACTTAAAATATCGGATCTATTCAACATAACCTCAATTATCCTAGTGAGGAAGCTGCATCCACTAGATCAACCACAATGCAGATATTGGAGGAATTAAAGCACATCTCTAGTAAGCCGGATACACCACCATCTGTAGTG
This sequence comes from Volucella inflata, assembly GCA_928272305.1. NCBI lineage: Eukaryota > Metazoa > Arthropoda > Insecta > Diptera > Syrphidae > Volucella > Volucella inflata. The sequence continues at coordinate 142,309,243 of OV743716.1, read as the reverse complement.
AGCCCATGTAATAAATCCTTACACGACCAGTTAATCCCCAACTTATCCAACAGCCGCTACCACCGAAGCATCCGTTCAACTCTCTGAGAACAATGCAACTTTGATCGCCAATTCCGTCCCACGACCATTACCAATAATAAGGGCTTTTGGGACATCCTGGACCCTCCCTGAATGGAACCACAGAAAAGAAAAACTAAATAAAATGAATCTTGAAGCCACCAGTAAACTAGAACTATCTACTTTCTTCCTCCTAGCTGGCCCACGTCACGCAAGCTCGTCATGGATCAAAGATTTCTTCAGGAAAAAATTTAGTATACAGAACGTCAAATGTAAACTCGTTGGCAAAGCTAAGAGCAAATACGGTGAGTGTTTCGAAATACTTATACGCACCACCTATTCATTGATTTCAAAGCCGCCCAACACCGACGTCTTGGCCAGAACGTCATCCTCGACAGATATACTTTCTAATCAAGAAGTACCCGCAATTTCCCATTGAACCAAACTGCGCTCGAGATAATGTCAACAGCGTTTTTTGCTAGGTTGATACATCTGTCATCTGGCGCTCAAATATTTATTCGAGTACAATTTGTCGGGAGTTTTTGCGCGACAGCTTTGTAAGAAAGTCAATGTTTGCTGTGTTCTGGGCATTTCACAATGTTAAAATTACGAGTAGTTGAGCAAAGAGTTTGCTGAAATTGTGTGTTTCTAACACGATATCATGTGCGGAAGCATTAAAAATGTTAACGCTATCCTACGGGGACTCGACAATGTCGAAAATACAGCCGTACGAGTGGTACAAAGAGTACAAAGCGGGCCATACTGTGGTTGATGATTTGCCTCGTTGCGGTCGTCCATCCAACAATATGACTGATGTAAACATCGAAAAAGTTAAGGAAATCGTCCTCGCAGATAGTCGTGTGAGCAACAGGGAGATAGTAGAGAGACAAGTTGAAGCGTGGCTTGTGCCGAGAGTGCTGAATTTTTTTGCAGAAACAGCATCACATTGATGTCGCAAAGAAATGCTTTCTCTCGGCCAAAATATTATCGATGGCGTCATTATCGGCGACGAGACATGGGTCTATGAATATGACATCGAAAAAAACCAACAATCATCGGAATGGCGCTTTCCAGACGAGCCAAACCCAAAAAATAACGACAAAGTCGATCCAAAGTCAAGGCTTTGTCAACGGTTTTCTTTGATTGCCACGGTGTGGCTCACATTTTCTAGGAGGATCACTTAAGACCATTAAATCGTTTGAGGGAGAATGTTCGTCTCAAGTGGCCAGACAACTTGTGATTTCTTTACCGCTACAACACACCTACTCACACATCTCATCTTATATGCGACTATTTGACCAATTTGACATTGCTCCTTGTGACTTTTTCCTTTTGCCACAATTCAAGTTACCACCTCGCGGAAAGCGTTTTAAAAAGGTTGCGGCTCTAAGGGAGGATTTGCAGAAGGAGTTGAAGGCGATTCAAAATTCAGCCAATGAAAGTATTTTGAAGATCCGAGGAACCGATGGAATATATGTAGATATTGCCTTCAATTTAGATTACTTTGAAGGGAATAAAAGAATATTAAACCATTTTCGTTTTATCAAAGGTAACATTGAGATAAATGAAGATAAATGAACAAATAAAATGAACAGTTGGCCAAAGATCTAGCCGACAGGAGACCCTCTTTGGCTAAAGCTCAGGTCCGCCTTGGACTTTAGAGCCACATAAAGTTGGTTTGACTCAAACCAATTTAGTCAAAATCATCTTTAACCCTAGTGTAATGACCCACGTCGGCGCCCACGGAAAAGTAATATCCCTGTCTCTTTTTATCCGTTGCGCTTGTGCATTTATCTTTTTTAGTGAACTCAGTTGTCAACTAGCACTCTTGAACGGCAGCTGTGCGTGTGCGGTAAGTACAATAGGTTTCGAGTAATAACAGGATGATGCGCTCGAGAAGTGTATGGTCATCTTTTGACTAACTTTTAGCACATTTTCAAACTTAAAGTATTATTGTTTTTTTGACATTTAAAACAATTTTTATTTTGTTATCAGGAGCCATTTATGTTGTGATCATTATGGCACGTAGGATACCCTTGGGTGAAGACGAAATATCAACATTATTAGGCATACAAGAGGAGTCTGATGCTGGTGATGCTCAGGAGACTGACAGTGAAATAGTGAGTATGAAGAGGCATTCATGGATAGTATGCCTGCAGATGTATAGGTACAAAGTTCTTCTGATGATGAAGGGGAATCGTCCCAGCGTGGCTCTTTAGCATCCCGTGATCAGACGGATATCGAACGTGGTCGGCGTATTATTATTCCGAGTCGAGCAGTGATGAAAGGCAAGAACAAAGCAATTGCTCGGATTTCGCGGACGATGTCCATTCCGTATGTATATCCCAAATAAGCCTAATAAATAGGGCATAAAAATTCCTATGCTTTGTAACAGTGGAACCAAATATATGTTAAACGCTATGCCATACGTTGGCAAGTCTACAAAGACGAATGGAGAATATTACGTCAAAGAATTGTCAAAGCCCATTCACAGTACAAACCGCAACATTACCTGTGATAACTGGTTTACGTCCGTTCCTCTTGCCAAATCGTTGCTTTCTGAACAATATAAGCTGACACTTGTAGGAACGATACAATCAAATAAACGGGAAATACCCGAGGAGATGAAGAATGTCCGCTCTCGATCTATAGGAACTTCCATGTTTGGTTACGATGGATTTTGACACTGATTTCCTACAAGCCAAAGCCATCTGGGATGGTAAATCTTTAATCATCATGTGACGAGGAAGGTGCGCTCAATTCAACAACCGGTAAGCCAGAAATGTTTTATAACCAAACTAAAGATGAAGTAGACACATTTGATCAAATTTGTTCTGGAATGTCCTGTCCTCGCAAAATTAATAGATGGCCAATGACCACATTGGATATGACTTTTGTTAATTTATATGTTCTTTATTGCCATAGAATGCAATCAAAGCACGATAAACCTTTGAATATATGAAGAAACTTAGCGATCAATTGACTGCGCCGTGGACGAATAAAAGACTAGATGCCCCATCTTTGCCAAGACATGTAAGAAGTAAAATTGAAAATATTATTACTCAACCTGCTGAAGAAAACGAAGGTAATAATGAAGATTAACCTCCGCCTAAAAAACGCCGATATTGTAATTTCTGTGCATGCAAAAAAAAAGAAAATGTCTAAGATAACTTGCGTGAAGTGCAAAAAGTCTGTTTCTGGCGAGCACAAGAGTGGTATGTGCCATGAATGTCTGTAGGATATAATTTTTGATTTCATTTACCTTTGTTAGTTTTGAGCACAAGTTAAAAAGTAATTTTAGTTTCCAAAAGTTAAAAAATAATGAATGAAAACTTGATTATAAAGTAGAAGGTAATGGTCCGAGTCGATGTTGGCTCCTCGGAACGTACGGACATTCATAATCCTGGAGGAGTGTCTTGCGTCGATCGCAATGTGATCAATCTGGTTGACTATTGATTGATCAGGAGTTCTTCAAGTCCCCTTGTGTATGTCGAGGTGTGGGAAACGCGTGCTAGCTACGATAAAGTCGATTAGCCTGAATTCGTTACCGGAGGTGGTGTTGTGCAGGCTATATTTTCGGATTGTTCCACAAAAGATACCCTCTCTTCCTAGCTTTGCATTAAAATCACCGAGGGCAATTTTTATGTCATAGCTAGGGCATTGCTCGTAGGTCTTGCTAAGGAGCTCATAGAAGGCATCCTTGGTGTCGTCATCTTTCTCCTCTGTGGGGGCATGCGCGCATATAAGGCTAAGTTTGGCGAATTTAGCGTTGATGCGGATTGCTACGGGGCGCTCGCTCACATGCCGGAAGCTCAGGACTTCTTGTCTTAGTCTGCCTCCGACAACAAATCCAAATAAACGCTGCTTTTGCCGCCGATAACCATTGCCGCAGTATATGTCGCAGTTTTCATCTTCTTTTTGTCCGGCCCATCCCATCGCATTTCCTGAATGGCGGTTATGTCTGCTTAGCAGCAGTCTAGGGCCTCCGCTAGTTGCTCGGCTGCACGTGGTCTATTAAGGGATCTAACATTCCACGTGCATATCCGAAGCTCATTGTCCTTAAATCATTTGCGTGGGTTGTCAACGGTAGATCCGTCCATATCCGAGGCTTGTTGATACTTCGTAACTTCTTTTTTTATAAATGGTCGGGCAGTAACCCTGGGGTCACAAACCCCAACCCCCAACCCGGACGACCAGTTCCATATTTAATGCCCCCAGGACGATTGGTCGGTTACACCGAAGCCAGTAACCCGTTCCGGAATGAGAGCGCTGCCGTTGGTCCATATAGGGCTCGTCCGCCACCATCTCTTTTCCAAGACCCTGACCCGTTGCCATCCGTTTTTACTTTCTGTTTTATTCCTTGTTTTCACCATTTAATATCCGGCACAGGCTGTGCCATGTCTTATTACTATCTCAACATGTTAGGCCAACTCCCACGGTATCATGTTTTAAGTATTGGGTATATAACTTAATTCGTGCGGTTTTTTTTTCAAAATTTGAACGTTTATTTAAGAAAAACATGTACAATAGTATTATTCAAAGTATTGCCCATCTTAAGCTATGACTTTTTCCCATCTTTCTGGCAATTTGTGGATCCCATCCCAAAAGAACTGCGCCGGCTTGGCAGCCAAGAATGAATCAAGCTAATTTTCGATATTCTGCTCTGATGTGAACCGTATTTCAGTGAGGGCGTTCTGCATCGACCGGAACGAATGGTAGTCAGAGAAGGCAAGGTCTGGGCTATAAGGCGGGTGGGGTAAGACTTCCCATCCACTGTTTTCCAAATAGTTCTTAACCGGAATAGCAACGTGGGGCCGAGCGCTGCCATGATGGAAAATTATTGCTTCGTGCCTGGTCGCATATTTCGGGCGTTTTTCTGCTACTGCTCTCTTCAAACGGATTAATTGTGTTCAGTAGCGTTGTCCATTGATGTTTTCACCCGGTTTTAGCAGCTCATAATACAGCACACCCATCTGATCCCAAAAAATACAGAGCATTACCTTCGCGCCATGGATATTCGGCTCTGCCGTTGATTTGGCTGGTTGGCCGGGTTTCACATATGAGTTTTTGCGCTTGGGGTTGTCGTAATGGATCCATTTTTCATCACCAGTAACAATCCGATGCAAAAATGACTTCCTTTTGTGGCGTTCCAGCAGCATTTCGGACATGCAAAACCGCCTTTCGACGTCTCTCGGCTTGAGTTCATGTGGAACCCAATTTCTTTGCTTTTGAATATATCCAGCTGCTTTTAAACATTTTAAAATGGCTGCTTGAGTGACACCCAAAGATTCTGCGAGCCCTTCTTGCGTTTGGCAACAATCTTCATAGTCATGCTTCCAGTTCTTGATCTTCAAACTTTTTTGGCTGCCCAGGACGTTCATTGTCTTCCAAGCCAAAATAACCACTTTTAAATGGTGCAAACCACTTTTGGCACGTTCGCTCAGCTAGCGCATGTTCACCATAAACTTCCACCAAAATACGATGACTTTCGGCAGCAGTTTTCTTCATATTAAAGTAATGAAGAAGATCTCCCCGCAAAAACACTTTTTCAGGCACAAAGTTCGTCATATTTGAGTGAAAAAAATTATTGTTGTTTACGCTTCAAATGAATGACATATACTGAAATCACGTACAATGACAGTAGGTTTCCAACGCATGTTCCAATGGAATAATTACAATGGAATAATAGAAGTTACGCCATCTCTTAGCAAACCGCACGAATTAAGTTATAGACCCAATACTTCAGTTGTGGTATAAGGATCCGGGATGTGGGAGTCTTCAATAGACATGTTTTTGCTATCGATGGCTCCGGGATGGCCAAGACATTTTCGTCCAAAACCTATACCAATTCTTTGGCAGACCTCTTGATTCTGCGTCACCTGCAATTTAATATTTATAAAAAAAATATATTCAAATAATGGTTATGTTCGTCAACAGACGATTTTTATAGATCTGTATGGATAATCTTATGCTTCTGTGTTCTAAATCGCTCAAATAAGAATGCAGTGTGTATATACATTTATTTGAGTAATCTCCTTCTTTATTCACTAGAATTATACAGAAACAAGCTTTTTCCAAATTTTCAGAAGCATCCGCATCCATAGGTAAACCCAGAACCGGATACAAATATTGAGAGAATTTTTAGAGAAAAATGATACACCTGGTACGGTAGTACAGTCTGCGAATGTCATTTCAAAAATGATAGTGTGTTTGACGTACTTTAAGCTGAGGAATATGACTTCTGGAAACCGCAAACCTCCATCTTAAAGTAGATGCCAATTTAAACAGCAAGTCATCCGGAGGTAAACCCACACTTTATCTCCGTTTGCTCCTTTACACGTTCATGTATTTGTATACGAATGTACGAGTATGTATGTATGTTGGATGCTACTGGTATATTATTCCACTGCAAGTGCTTTTTTTACAATTTTCCTTTTATTTCGTTAGAAAAATAAAGAAGAAAACAAGAACCTTTCAGTATATTTGCGAGCGCAGCAATCGAAAGAAAGTATTTGTAAGAACTACCCACGAAAGTTATACTCGTACATAGCGAATGACAGTCTTATAAAAATGATTCCTTTTCAAAACGAATGAACTTTAGTGGGCGAAAAGATCCAACTTTGCCTCAACTATCAGCGTTTATGCGACAAAGTTTTTCAATTGATTTATATTCCTGTTCAAAGTTAAAAATGACGAAGAGAACGAGCAACCTATCCCAGGAATACCGGCAATCCGAAGAAAATACTTAAGGGGCAACGATAACGACAGCGACAACGCCAACGACAACGACAACGAAGACAAGCAAGACAACGAAGACGACGATGATGACGAAGATTCTCATCGCAGATTGGGATATCTTTATTGAATTTTCGCGACTTTCTTTGTCGCATTTTGCTAAAAGTTTTATGCATAGGTGGGGTCTTCTTATGAGTCTCCATTTGTTCCGAAAAAAAAAAAACTCAAGAGACAAAACTTAATATTCCTCGTCAAAATTTAATAAAATGAAAATAATAAAGGGAGCCAGAAGAGTCAGTCATGCCATTTCATAAAATTCAGAGAAAACTTTGGCAATGTCATTCATTTTTCGAAAAATGTGCTGGAAATGGGTGAAGCCGGCTGAATTTAAGAGATAATTTGGGTTTCCGGCAGTGCAGGAATCTACTGGTTTTCGGCGAGCCTAGTCGGATTCCGTGTACTGTTTAATTGGCTAAACTGTCATGGACAATTTTCGAAATACAATTCTAGGAGTATACGGGGTGCATCCCCGAGTATGAACATCTTAAGTATCGGTGAATTGAACAAAAAGAAAGCTTCTATCAGAAAGAGGCTACAGAAAAGTAGTTTTCTTTTGTTGTTTTTTTTTTTATAATTAGTGCGCACTCAAGGGGTTGTTATTACCCTTAAAATGATTGCACACAACGCGTCCGATGGAAAGTAAGGTACCGATGTACGTTGGTCTTGAATGTTTGGCGGTTTTAATGACAGAGAAATAAGGAGCGCGGCAGGGCATTCCAAGAGCGAGTTGTTCGGCTTAGGAAAGAATCACGGTTTTTCCGGATAAGTTGGAAAGTTGGCTTGATGGTGTACTGATAAGCATTCATAGCGAGACGGGTGCTACGGTTAGAGGTTTGAAGGGGCGGAACTCTACCGGCAGTTTCAGCGGAGCAATGGTAGTGAAGATAGCCATATCGAAGCTTAAGTCCAACAAAGCTGCTGGAGCGGATGGCCTGACTGCCGAGCTCTTCAAAGCGGCAGGCGATGACTTGGTAAGGAGCATAAACCAACTCATCTGTAAAATATGGTCGGACGAAAGTATGCCCGATGAATGGAAACTCAGCATTGTTTGTCCAATTCTCAAGAAAGGCGACCCTCTGAACTGCGCCAACTACAGAGGCATCAGTCTCCTTAACATCGCATATAAGATTTTATCTGCCGTATTGTGTTAACGCCTGAAGCCGTTCGTTAACAACCTGATAGGTCCATATCAGTGTGGCTTCAGGCCAGGAAAGTCCACCATCGACCAGATATTCACACTACGGCAGATCTTGGAGAAGACCCATGAGCTTCAGATCGATACCCACCACCTATTTATCGATTTTAAGTCCGCGTATGACAGCATCTATAGAGACGAGCAATATAGAGCAATGTCTAGTTTTGGCATCCCTACCAAACTCGTCCGTCTGTGCAGGATGACGATGGAGAATGCACGCTGCTCCATCAAGGTCGGTAAAGATCTCACCGAGACCTTTAATGTCCAGAAAGGATTTAGACATCGTACTTGAAAGAATAGTGCAAAACTCACGAGCAAACACAAGAATCACTATCTTTCAAAAGTCCGTTCAACTACTCGCATACGCCGACAATATTGACATAATCGGGAGAAAGCAGCGTGATGTCAGTGGCGCTTTCGCGAGTATTGAGACGGAAGCGGCGAAAATGGGTTAAGCGGTCAATGAGGGCAAGACCAAGTATATGCTGTCAAGCAAAAAGGACAACCAACATCGACGTCTCGGGCAGAACACTTAGACAGATATAACTTTGAGGTAGTTAAGGACTTTGTCTACCTAGGCTCCGCTATGAACACAGATAACGACACCAGCGCTGAGATCAAGCGAAAAATAACTCTTGCCAACCGCTCTTTCTTTGGGTTAAGAAGACAATTGAGTAGCAAAGCCCTCTCTCGGACAACAAAAGTCACCCTTTATAAGACTTTAATAATCCATGTCCTGCTCTATGGCGCAGAGGCATAGACATTATCAAAAATGGATGAGGGTGTTCTTGGTTGCTTCGAGAGGAAAATTCTTCGGGCGATCTTCGGTCCCGTCTGCATTGACGGTGAGTGGAGGAGGAGATACAACGACAAACTGTATGGACTGTACAGCGACATGGACCTAGCCAGAAGAGTGAAGATCCAAAGACTGAGATGGCTGGGTCATGTAGAGCGCATGGACACCAGTGCTCCGCCCCCGAGGGACAGCGCAGTAGAGGAAGACCAAGACTCAGGTGGCGCACGCAAGTGGAAGAAGACCTCAGCCAACTTAGCGTGCGAAACTGGAGGCAGCTAGCCAGGGATCGAGCTGGCTGGAGAAGCTTGTTGACTGAGGCCCAGGTCCACCCCGGACTGTAGCGCCACCTAAAATACATTAGGTATAGAGACATTACGTCGGTGGTAGAGGTTGTCAATCGACTGTGTAATATTGGCATCAACTTTAAGTTTTATCTCACGGTTTTGAATCTCATCTAGCAAGTGCAGAGAAGTCTTGGGACCACCTGACCAGATGTGAGCATTGTACTCCAATTTTGGGCGGATGAAAGCCTTATATATTGAAGGGAGAAGGTGAAATATGTGATCATTTCAACGTAAGTTGTCATTGACACACATGCCAAGAATGGAAAGTTTTTCGGTTTCAACGATGCAGGTGCCATGCATGGATAATGGCTTAAGCGACAGCAGACAGCATTGTGTTTTGGAAGCATTAAATTCCACTCCGTTGATAGTTCCCCAATTGGTTATACTATTAATATCAGACTCTTTTGAGCTTAACAGACGCTACGGTCTTCTTTTTTCCGAGCAGGGACCTTAGTCCGGGAACGAATATGAAAAGCTGAGAGTAAATTGGATTAGAAGTAGCAGACAAGAGATCATTGAAGAAAACTAAAAGTAGTGTCGGAGACAGAACGGATCCCTGGGGCACACCAGCATTTATTTTGTGAATATCAGACTTGAAACCATCCAAGACAACTTGAATTGAACGTTCCGAAAGGTAATTTCTAATCCACTGGAAAAGAGAGTCGTCGATCCCAAAAGCACGCATTTTCGACAAAAGAGCCTGATGCCAAACTCTGTCAAATACTTGTGAAATATCAAGTGCAACTATCTTACTTTCACCAGATTGATGTAAACTCTAGTTCCACTTTTCTGTGAGACATGCAATCAAATCATAAGTGTAATGGTTCTGATCCGACCTCTTGCAGTGGCATTCGAGTCAAAATTGAGCCCAGTAGATGCGAGCGGATTGCTATACAAAGCAGAAGAAGCATCTACTTGGGTGCGGATTTGTGTTAAACACCAGACCTTGGTAAAAGTTTCTTTATTTCTTAAATTTGCTTCTTATAACAGGAATATTAAAGTTAAGGATCTTAAAGCTCTGAAATATTTCAGGTAAGGCTAAAAGTCAAGCGGACTAGAAGGTTGAATACTCTTACTTGCGATGGGAGCTAGGGTAGCGACACACTGGGAAACTGCTAACTTTCCTATAACTTTGATTAAGCCAGCCAGAGGGTTGGGTGCTGTAGAAATAGGTTAGGTATTGAGAAATGCCAACCCGGCGATATCCAGTGTTGCAATTGCTTTCTTTAGATAAGCTGTGCTTTTAATACCCCCACCGGCGGGTACTGGTCGGCGTCCATTTGGACTCGACTTGCTAAGCTTATAAGCGCTGACCAGCAGACAAAACTAGAAATAGCAGCACTATAAACGGGACAGATTATAAATTCCCAATAGGAAGTCAACGGTGAGGTAAAATTCCGTAATAAAACAAATTCGCCCTTATTCGGGCGAACCCCACATATTTGGAGCTCAGGCAGGTACGGATTTCCGAGTCCAAATTGGGATTCCGAAAGAGTGATGGTGGCGGAACAACCCTAAATGGATCAACGGCGGGTCTCACATACTCGAACGGGTTACTGTCCTCGATCTTACAAACTTCTCGTCCTAGGGGTATCAATTTGGTAATGCAACTGGCCATCCAAGTTGGGGTTGTGCCGCCGGGGTAACTGCCCGGCCATTGGAAATTTACGATAGTTCCGAAAAACCTACGAGCCTCGGCAGCGGATTGATCTTCTGTTGACAAACCATGCAAACGAATTAAGGCCAACGGATTTCGGACATACACGTGGAATGTTAGGTCCCTCAATAGGCCACGTGCAGCCGAGCATTTAGCGGAGGCTCTAGTAATCTGCAAAGTAGACATTACTGCCATCCAAGAAATGTGATGGGATGGGCTAAACAAGAAAGGATGAAAAACTGCAATATCTACTAGGTCGAATTTTATCGACAGTAAAAGCAGCAACAAAGTGGATGCGGATTAGTTGCTGGAAGGATACTTAGGCAAGAAGTCTTGAGCTTCCGTAATGTGAACTCTGTCAAAAATCCATCAAAGATGCCGCTTCTGATGTGATGGCTTTCACTCGACTACATCAATGAAACCTTTTTTGATGACAAATATCGGCAACCACATGCATACAAAGTGGCGGGCTCTATAAGCAGATGAGAAGAGACGAACACCGGCTTCTCAGCAGGAAAAAGAAGCACGCGGTCTAGGAAATTGGCGACGCAACTCCAGGAATGAGATTTGGAAGTTTTATCAAAAGATAAAAGAAGCATGCCATGGTCACAAACCCCCAACCAATTCCTGTAGAGACGAACAAAACAACATCCTAGTAGAGTCGCAGCACTTCTGTAGACTGTATAACAGCGATGATGAACCAAATGTGACTGTCTGAGAGAATGGACCTTCCAAGCTAAACGATGTAGACCAACAATTCCGTCCATCATACCTGGATGATATGAAGACTGCAATATCTAAACTTAAGTCCAACAAAGCTGCTGGAGCGGACGGCCTGACAGGTGAGCTCTTCCAAACGGCAGGCGATAATTTGGAAAGGAACCTTCACCTGGTCATCTCTAAAATATGGTTGAACCAAAGGATGCCCGATGAATGGAGCCTCAGCATTGTTCGTCGGATCATCAAGAAAGGAGACCCTTTGAACTGCGTCAACTACAGTCTTGTTAACATTGCGTACAACATTTTATATGCCGTATTGTGTGAATATCTAAAGCCGTTCGTCAACAACCGGATGGTCCATATCAGTGTAGCTTCAGGCCGTGAAAGTCCACGATCGACCAAATATTCACACAATTGAGATCTTGGTGAAAATCCATAAGCTTCAGATCGATATGCTCTACCTATTTATTTGAAGGCCGCGTATAACAGCATCTATAGACACGAGCTACACAGAGTCTAGTCTAATCTAGTTCTGGCATCCCTTCCAAACTCGTCCGTCTGTGAGAATGGACGCTGCTCCATCAAGGTCTGTAAACATATTATCGAGGCCTTTGATGTTAAAAAAAAGTCAAAGTGACAGCTTTAACATCATATAGTATTTGAAAGAATTATGAGGAGCTCATAAGCATCCAAACGCCGATAAGCCAAAGCCGCCAAAAATTGGGTTGAGCGTTATGTTAACGAGCTCCAAACCAATTCCATACTGTCAACAACAAGGGACCGAACGAGGTAGTAAGGGACCTTGGACCTTTGTTGGGCTAAGAAGGCAATTGAGTAGTAAAGGCCTATCTCGAGAAACTATGGAGACTCATTTTCAAACCTTGATCATCCCAGACCTAATTTATGGCGTTGCTAAAGAACTTCTATCAAAAGGGGATGAAGATATGCTCAGTTGTCTTAAGAGAAAAGTCTTTCGAAAAATTTTCGATACTGTTTGCGGCTTTGGAGGAGCAGATTTATAGGCGAATTATGCGAGCTGTACAGTGATATCGGCGCAGTTAGAAGACTTCAAATAAGTCGCCTGAGACATGGGGAGCGAATCGAAACCAACGCTATTGCCCGCAGAGTCTTTAAACCTAACCCAGAGGGATAAGGGAGTAAACAAGAATTCCTTGGAACGCACAAGTAGAAGGGGATCTAAACCGACTAATAATGCACAACTGGAGGCAGTAAACTAAATACGTTGTCAGCTGGAAAGGCTTGTTAAGATTAAGGTTTGCCTGAACTCTAGAGCCACATAAGTAAGTAAGTATAACTCCCAATAACGATGCTGTGCTTTTCTCGACTTGGCTTGAGATAGGAATTTTGGATGACTTAACCAACAGATGTCACTAGTATTTTACAGGTACCGTGACGTCTCAATCCTACGGTGCGTCCACACACGAGATATCAAAACAATGCGTTGATTAGCACACTTTGGGTAGTACAAGTACCACCACCAGTGCCAGATTCGAAGTCGTGTGTAAAGCACGAACTTTCCCTTTGGTGAAGGGTCGACGCATATCTAATACCTCAGCCATTCTGTGGGTAATGGCACCCGGTTGTAGTACAACTTAACATCGAGCAGACCAATCAATTCCATTGCAATCAAATACTTGAGCACATGTCGTAACACCTTACAACATAGGCTCAACCACAAGATGCGACTTTGGGTATAAACCAACAGCCACCACGCTACTCTCACAAGGAGTCCTACGCCTCGGTCAGGCTGGAACAAAAGTTTCAGGGGCCACTGACCTCCCATGGCATCAAAATATAGCCCCCGCTCTAGCTTCGCAGCCTTGCGGTCACTTTCAATTGGGCGCATTACAGCCATGACTGGCAGCCTTCGGTACCAACAAATTTCTCAACACATCATAAGATTCCAACCGCTAACTGCTTACCGCGTCTTCTATTAAATACTTCTCTTGCAAAACTGCAATTTCTTTGGAACCTTACGGGGCCAGTGAAAACTCCACTGACATCGTAGGACTCGCCGGCTGCAAGTCCGTTACATCTGAGTAATTTGGGCATCCTCATGATAGCTCCACATGAACAGTTCGCCACCCCGCTAAGCCCTCTTTTATGCAAAAATGCATTAAGAGAAATATGCCCGGTCAACAAAAAGGCCAGGCTGAGGTAAACGTCAATTCAGGAACTCCCGCATTGCCAGCACATCCCTAGGGAAGCTGTAAGATACAACGCATGCGATTAGCAAGGCTTTACGCTCCCTCCGGGATAGGTCGTCCACTTCTCTCGGGGAAACCCAATCTCTGGGAGACCTTTTCTGATCTTGAAAGCAATACCACGACGTATGGCTTCCAGATCAAGAGGTGGCACTCTCAACAAAACTTGCATTGCCTCTGTGGGACCAAGCCAACAAATGAAAATAATCCGCCGCCTAAATAAGCACTGACATAGAATTTTTATACGACGCATCACCTATTATATATTGTGCTATACTGGCAAGGAGTAAGTGCTTGACGTGTTATTCGTCCAGCAGCGATAGTTAAGAAAAACAGATCTGTGTAAGCGATCAGACCAGAGAGATGTAAGTTTCTGTCACTCCTTCTATCCGAATGAGCGAAGTTCGCAGTTCTGGTGTGAGGAAGTCGATTGATGTGGTCAAAATTCGACTGAACCCCGTGTTCGGGTGAGTTGAATTCGTATGACGCAGGAAAATAACCTTCAAGAAAAGTCTGGAAAGTCAATGGCGCTAAGATCAGTTTACCTTCAGTAATGCTGCTTCCTCATTTCGGATAAGGAAGGCTAACATTGAGAATAGTCCGAATGACGCTGAGTGCAAATACTGTTTTGATCACCCGTCTGAGCTAGTCAGAGCGTAGAAACTTTTCATTCAAACCGAGGATTCTAAGCAAAACCCAGATTTTGAAGAGTGCTACTCAGATCTAATGGCACTTAACCAGATCGCAACTAGCTCATATTACTAGCCCTTATGCATCGGATTCCTACATTCTCACCAAGAGCTTCAGACCTCGTTGTGTGACTTTCTTTATCCTTGAGAGGACTGAGGTGACTCCGGGCTTCATGTGAGCGAAACTGCTTTGGTAGTTCATTGCTTTCTCAAGTTGCAACATACAACGTGGAACGTCCTGCAAGAGTGAACTTTTAAATTTGTTGAGCAAACTTGAAGGCGCTCTCGACAAAGGAGAATACACGCTGGCCATTATCATTGACATTCAGGATGCTTTCGAAAACAACAAAACAGAAATTTTGACAGAGTTTTTAGCAATATGCATTAATCTTGATTGATGCAGAAGGCTTAGAACCTGAATATTGCCCTCACTAAATGTTAGGAAAACGCCTGCAGATTGGCCAATTCATATCTCAACGCAGTCGAAACTCTTAATTTACTGTGTCTTGTCCCAATGAAACCATGGGAATATTTCTAAGGACCAGAACCTTCATACGGTTCTGCCAGCATTCTCGGTTAGGGCTTTAATTGGCAGTTGGGTTTCGTGTTTGATTATTATTTCAGATGTATGTCTGAGATGCTTGCTGGACAAACAAATGCTTTGATCTTTAGGAAGTCAGTAGATAACCTGCTTGGGCTACAAAAGAAATCATGTAACGCATAAACCAGCAGTTATTGACTTGAAAACCAAAATTGAATATTGTGACCCTTATTTGCTGTGTACAGGCTGATTTTTCTAAGAATATGGTAGAAACTTACACCATGTTCAGTTGAGTTATAGAAATAGTTTTGCAAATTTCAAACAAAACCACAAACATAAATCGATTTACGATCTTTCTTAAATTGTACAACACACCCCAGGCGTCGGCAAATCCAAACTCAAATTTCCGTTTCGGAAACTCAAAAACTCCTCAACCGCATCCATAAATTCTTTAATCACTTAAAAATATGCATATTTCTGGGTCAAGCGGTCTCTAACCCAAAGACCATTTCCTTAGAATGGTTATCGTCCGACTTAAGTAGTACAAAACCGTCATCACTTCTTTTATTGCCGTTCTGACAATTTTAATCTACAGCTGCCGACGGCCATAAAAGGAACCAAAAAGGCAATACACCCAGCAAATATGAACAACCGACAATGGTGTCCTGTAGCAACGACTATACGTGCTTATGACTCCTTCATGCAAGAAATGCACATATCACAACACCAAACATACCCTCATTCTGGGTAGAGCGAGTGTACCTATATGCCCAGGATATCCCACCATAAACACAGACTACCGTTGATAATGGTTTCGGAGAAGAACTATTCCTTTATTACTACGATAACGGCCAAAAGGATAATCAAGTCATAAATCTTGAATTAAAATTAATTTTGCAGCAAAACATGCCGCTCATGAAGGGACCTCTCTTTATTGTATACCAGGAGCAAACTCATCCCAGCCCGATCCCTCGTCCAGTGCCATCAACATAAATTGAGTTCATTAAAATTGTTTTCTTGTGATGCCAACGTCAGTGCGTCAGATACTCAAACTCCAGAATCCCCAGTTCTTGTCTACTATAACCCGATTGGGAGTTACTCTGCTGCTGCACTTAGAGCTACTAATGGTCTCTCTGGCTCTGTAGACGCTCGATAGGTTTCTGGTCCGCCAGTGGTCGGTGACGGTTGTTGTGGCAGTTGCTGTGATATTTGTCTTGTTTTATACTGAACGGAGTTATTCTTTTTATAGAAATTTAATCGAATCCACAAAATGGAAAATTGTAGAGAATTTCTGAGAAAATTAAAGTTCTTCGGAAGGATTCAAGTGCTGACGGGAGTTTTGCGCATCTACTCGTAGGTATAGGAGGAAGAATTTATGAGTTCATAATAGTGGCTGACTGCTGGTTGGATGCAAGGAATGATTTCATTTCATTCGGTTCAGCTGGATATGAATTATTGAAGCAAAAACAGACGTTTTTTTTACAAATTTAAATTTAAAATCTTCCGGTATTAAGGATTATGATGTTTTTATTTAGAAAAGCGGCTTGGGGGGAATTTTGCTCGGTAACTTAAAGACTGACGTGCCGTTTCGTGATGTCAGTATTCTCTTTATTTTTTTTACAGCACTTTTCGCATGTGGAATCGAATTTCTAGCACACTCGTAGAAGCCAATGTAGAAAATACTGTGGCGCGGCGGTCACATGTGGTGAGAAACTACAATTAATGGGAAGATTTCGAGACCAGAAAGCGAAGTGGGAATAACTTCTTCATTTGCTTTTTCGGATGCTGCGGTTGACAACAGAAGCATAGGGCAATAACCAGGTCCTTCCATCTCTCTCTGTTTGCCTCTCGATACCTTAGCCTGTGTCCACCGTCGCAAATTTTTGGACTGAGCTTCCGTCAAAACAGTTAACCCCTATGTTGTTCTTGGCGTACCAATTCACCTTACACCTTGAGGGTTGCATTCGAAGCGCTGCTTCGTTATGTTGTCATCTGGTTTCCCCAGTATATGGCCAACTCAGCGCCATTTCCTCTTTCTGATGTCATCAACAACTTTTTTGTGTCCAGTCCTAAGCCACAATTCATCATTGGAATTCGTTTGTGGCCACCGGATCTTTAGATCAGACAACCTCCTCTATGGTCTCCCGTCTCAAGATAACCTGCTATTGTTGGTCTCGACAAGTTTGCATAATTTTTGCCTTTTTGGAGTTTATCATTGCGCCAGCCACCTCCCTTTTCAGTTGTAGTGAGTGACACATTCGATTAAGGGCACCAATGTTGTTTGACAGGAAACAGATGCCATCAGCGCAGTCCAAATGGCTTTGCTTATCAAACGAGATTCATTGCACACCAGGTCCCTCGTTTGTACCCACAGTGGCAGTCATTCCATCATCGATCGCAAGTAAGAACAAAATTGATGACAGTACATCTCCTTGTCTTACTCCTTGTCGCACTTCAAATGTATCGGACAGCTGTCCACTGTGAAAACGAAATACAACAAGCAAACAATTTTCAGGGATGCGTCTTATAGCAAGCGATTGACTAATGCAACCACGATTAAAGCAATCGAAGGCCTTTTCAAAATCGACGAACATCAGGAAGAGCGGTAATTGGATCTTTGACGATTGTTTAAGGACAATTCGCTGTTATCATGATCGACGCATAATCGACCACTGCGAAATCCTGCTTGGTGCTTCTCCTCTCGAGAATGATAGTTGCCATCAGCTCTGGGAATACGGACAAAACTGTGATACCACGCTAGTTATTGCAGTTCTTAAGATCAGTTTTCTTCGGTATTTTGACAATAACTCCATCCTTCCATTCACTGGGAAAGGTTTCATTCTCGCATACAGCCTAAACAAGTGGAAACAAATTACAGGCCACTGCGTCTGAATGCGCTTTTAGGACCTCTGCAGATATGCCATCCAGCCTTGTTAATTTTTAGAAGTAGGAAGGCGGTTCTTATGTATGCACTTGTTGGGGGATTGATGTCAATGCGCCTTCCACCTTCACAGTTGGTCTTCTAGTGACACTAAAAGGTTGCCATTCGTATCTAGTACAAGGTGGTTAGTGCTACAATACTTTTTTGATCTTAAGTGTCCTTAGAGATTTTGTATAGCTCCCTCACGTTCCCTCTCCTTCCACGCTATCCGCGAACTTGTCCAATCTGACCCTCCTATTACGTCTCACTCAGCGCTACACTGCCTTATGAGGTGCTCTTTACTCATTCTGTTGAATCAATTTTCGCATCAGATTCATTGTTGATTGTAATTTTAAGTGCTCCGCGGTGTGTAATTTTCTCTCAAAGGTCTTGGGATATCCAGAGATCTCTATCCCTTTATTGGCTTGGTATTGTTTGAGATTCGGCTTCCATAACAACCGCCTTTACTTTGTTCCACATCGCCTCAACGGGAACACTGACATTTAAATCCACAGTTGACGCTTTGTCGTTTAGGGTGTTGGGAAAATTACGACAAATATTAGGGTCTTTAAGAGCGTCCGTATTAAATTTTGGTCTGCTTGCTGTACTCTCTGAACGTCGCCGGATAAGATCACTTCCTGCATCCGCACTTCTCCATTCAGTCAACCATTCAGTCTTAGACCACTGTCTCTCCTCCTCAAAGTACAACAGCCTAGTCAGTTGTGAGCTTGCAATGTATCCAGATTTACCTCTCTACTTAGTTTCACTTAGTCTGAGAATACATCAGCCGCACCATTTCATCATGGTCTACCTGTTGGAACATTGCATGTGCGTTCTTTGCACGTTCTTGAACGTTCCACGCTCCAATTTTTGTGCGTATTCGGTAGCCTAAGGTACTACTCGTATCTACAGTATTAGAAAGATGTCCAAAGTTTGTGGTTGTCGATTCATTATTTGTAGTGTTTCGATTGCCGTTGTTGCATGAAGGATGTCGCACCTCTAAATGCGATGTGCGGTTTATTATAGCCGTTGGGACCGTAGGAGGATTTACCAAAGTTTGGCTACGTACCGTTTGTTGTCATTTTTCTTGAAAAAACTTTCTTCGCTCCACCGTTGATGTTTTCCAGGATGTGGTTAATAACCCCATATGCGTTCGATCCGACTATAACACCAGCCTTTTGGACGGTCGAACACATTCAATTGCAGGCCGAAAACAGACGACTTTTGAAGCCACCCACTATGGATTCTTTCTGCTGCCGTTTGTTTTACATGATAGGCTCATTCGGCATTAGACTTTCATACCGATGACCACCATATGCAAATCTTCCGTCTTTAGGGAGCCTTTGTACAACCCAAGATCGTGGACAGTCCACCAATGTTGGATTGTTTGCAGTTGCACTAGTTTGAGATGATTTTGGCTAAAAGATCTTTATTTGCTTTCAAGGTTCGTTTGACTCAGGATTTTAAGCAATATGACAACTCGCTTTGAGTTGAGGAGAAGAGAAGTGGTAATCTTTCTGGGCTTTTGAGCTGATCGAAATTGACGAGAATTGCTCAAATAATATTTTCAGATAAGACGCATCTATCCATCTCAGCGGCTACGTAAACAAGCTAAATTGCTGTATTTGAGGCTGTTTGGTATGGTTTTTACAGTGGCGCCATGACTCGCCCATTTTTCTTCTAAGCCTACTGTGAAAGAAACGATACTATCAATTGATGAGGCATGGTAACCGAATTTTTATGGCCAGAATCAGAGGATTTGGAATTGGGCGAGATATGATTTCAGCAAGATGCGGCTATGTGCCACACAAGCCATACAACAATAAATTGTTTGCGCACCCAGTTCAATAATAGTGCAATCAATCGTTTTGGTGATATTGCTTGGTCCCCAAGAGTTGGGATATGACGGCGTTGACTTTTTTGATTAGCCCAAGTTCCATTCCAGACGTATTGTCGTGTCGGCAACATTCTTAATTTTGTACTAAGTTCAACACAATTTTGTACTGTTTGGTCTTAGGTTTTGTCGAATAGCTCGTAGAAACATCCTTTGGTAGCAACATTTTTTCTGTCGAGACGTGGGGGTGTACCAAGCTTATGTTGGCTGATTGTTTTAGGACATTCGGTTTCTTACCGAAAAATTAATATTTCTTGCTATATTCACAACATATCTGTTTCCGATTGAATGCTGATTTTGTTCCCTCTAGCATTCTGGGTAGTTGCTCATCATCATTTTGTTCTCCTTACTACATCACTTCGACGATGATAACTGCTTTATAAATGGTGACTGTCTTAGAGCTACTTCTTCAAATGGAGATTTCAAGAGATTACGAATATTGCTTGTCATTTCATTGATCGCCATCACGATAATCAGCGTTCTACAAGGAATGTGCTCCGTGCTCCTAGAGCAACTTATGGTCCATATAATCGGCCTATAATTTGCTATACCATCATTATTGGACAAATAGATCACTTCGACTACGTGGTAAGGAAAACACAGCGACGGTAGCGGAGAGTAAATGTGAAGACGGTGATGAATCAAATGCAAAAACTTGGCACATTTTACGTAATGTGGTATAGAGAATACAAAATTTGATTCGCGTTAACAATTAAGGCGGCCGAGTTTCCAGTCGTTGAAATCTTGAAAGAATATCCAATGCCTGGCCAAAATCTTGTTCAGCGATGAGGCCCATTTCTGGCTTATTGGCTTTAAACGAAATTGTCCTATTCAGAGCGAGGAGTAAATCCGAAGAGGCTCAATAGGTGCTATGTATCACGATTCTCACATAAAATACGGCAAGTTGTTGCATACGACTAGCCAAGCTGTTAAGAACGACGCCGAATCAAGTCATCACTGTCATCGTGCATACTTTTCGCTACCGTCACTATATTTTCTTTAAAACGTGCTAGATGTGATCTATTTGTTCGCGTTTTATCCAATTTTGAAGATTGGGTTTTAAACTTTTCGATGGTATAACGAATTGTGCGATCGGTAAGCCGATTATGTGGGCTCTAAGTTGGTTTTCCAGGAAATCCACTGACGCCAGCATTAATTATTATTAATTATACCAGTGGAAACAGCTGTCATTAGTGTTTCACGTAGGTACCTGCCGCAAAGGTTCAAGGCTACTGTGCGTCTTCGCACGAGATATCAAAACAAGGCGTTGATTAGCGCCCTTCGGGTAGTACAGGTACCACCACCAGTACCAGATTCGAAGTCGTGTTGGTGAAGGGTCAAGGCCACTCTAATACCTCAGCCATTCTGTGGGTCGTGGCACCCAGTTGCAGTGCAAATCCACATCGAGCAGACCAATCTAGACCATGGCAATCAAAATGCTCAATCGTGAGATTTCCAAGAACCATTCAGTCTACTCTCCCCCGCGAGGAGATCGACAAATACCTAAAACGAATGGACGAGATGGTATAAACAAACGACTAACGAAGATCTGTTCCGCAATCCTACTATTGACGCAGTGCACCGACAGAAAAGTAGACTTCTGACAAGACTTAAAAACTTATACAGACAGACAAGACCCAGAGATTAGGACACTGCAGTCGTCGATTAAAAATATTCAAACGTTAATCAAAGAGAATTACAGAATAGCTGTAAGTTTGTATTGGAACAATAAGGTACGGGCTGTAAACACCAGCAACCCGAATATGTTCCCGAAAATAAATAAACTATTTCGGAGAAAAAATCAAAACGACCTTCAGTGTCTTAAAATAGCCCGGACAACAGACAATGAACGATTTCTAACAATAGCAGGCATTGATACAAATGAGGCCGCTGATGATGACGACTTCTTTGTGATCGAGGATCCACAGGAGAAGGTTGAGGCTATAGGGGCGACTTTCCAGGAAGTATATAAGGCCAATGATATCATTGGCCCTCATTATGACCCGGACAATAGCGTCTTGGTGCACAACTTCTATATTCGAAATGAAGTAGAGAACTGGCGAACCGAGGGCTCTGGTTTCACCCGGTTCAACGACGAAAATATGGCAAATAATGTCATTGCCAGAGAAGGTGGCCTACCCCCGTTCATTTCGAAGGAAGAACTCCATGAGATCTTCGACACAATCAGAATTAAGAAATCAGTGGGGACCGATGGTATTCCGAACATCGTGCTTCGACATCTTCCTCTAGAAGCGGTGGACATTTATACCACCCTGTTTAATAATGCAATAAATAATGCACATTATCCAGCGCATTGGAAAACGGCTGTGGTTCAACCTATCCCCAAAGGGGGAAAGGATATATCCACTCCGGCGAATCTCCGGTCGATAAGTCGCCTTCCGAGTATCAGTAAAGTGTTTAATAGAGCTCTGACTAGGTAGGTTGAGGAGAAACATATAGTTCCAGACAATCAATTCGGTTTTAAGGCAGGACATGCTATCTCACATGCCGCGTCTGAACTGCTGTCCGATATCCAATGGAATAAAGGCAAAAACCAATGTACTGGTGCCTGCCTAGTTGACTTGGACAAGGCTTTGGACACTGTATGATTAGAGGGTCTCTTCTACAAGCTGGCTAGCCTGGGGATCAGTAAACCACTCTTGTACATTCTTTATAATATGCTAACCAACAGACAGTTCATCGTGAAAAATGGTGATGTGACTTCTGTTGGAATATTTCAAATTAAAAATGGTCTTCAGCAAGGCGCCGTCAATTCGCCGATCCTATTCAACATTTATACAAGCGACTTGATAGGTTCACTTCCCCATAGCGTACAGAACAGGTCCAAAAATCGAGGTCATTAATACTCTCTTTCAGCGCGACTTCGATAAGATAAGACGATTTTGCGATGACTGGAAGTTGAAAATCAACTTTCAGAAGTTGGAAACCATTCTTTTTAGGACGCCGTTCTCGGAGCCTCTAGGGATACCAGAAAAAATTGGCGAAAGTTCTCGATCACTGGACAATACGGACAGCCTCTTGGCTGTCGAAATGTAGTCAGATACCTTGGGATTTGGCTAGATCAGTTTCTGTATTTTAACAAAAATGTAGATGCTGCTCTAGCCAAGGCTAAATGCGCTTTTGCCCTCACAAAGAGACTGTTTTATAGCAGCCAACTCGATGCGAGGGTAGAGATAATCTGCTACATGGCCCTTATCAGGCCCATGCTGGTATTTGGGTGTCCCGTGTGGTTCAATGTACGAGCAAGCTTAATGGAAAAGATTCGGGTGTTTGAGAGGGCTTGCCTTAGGGCTTGTCTTCGCTTGTACAGAACACCAGAGTCGGAGTACAAAAAATTGTATCCTAATGAGGTCCTTTACAACAGGGCGAACCTAATACGAGTGGACAACTTCGTAAAATATCAATCTGGGTTATATCTGATAAAAGATTTCTCAACACATTATGAAATTCCACCCGCTAACTGCCTACTGCGTCTTCCATTAACACTTTCCTTGCAGAGTTCGAACCGTACGGTGCCAGTGAAAACTCCACTGACATCGTAGGCCTCACCATTAAAGATTATGAGCATAGCATGCAAGTCCCTAACATCTGAGTAATTTGGGAACTCCCACAGAACATGCAATCAATCCTCATAGATAGCTCTACATGAGCAGCTAGCCATCCCGTTAAGCACTCTTTTATTCAAAAATGCATTAAGAGAGCCAAGCTCGGTCAACAAAAAGTCCATGCTGAGGTCAAAGCTCCGTTCAGGAAACTCACGCATGGTTAGCATATCCCTAGGGAAGCTGTAAGTAACCCTATCATTTTCGCTAACGTCCCACCTAGATTGCCATCTAGATACAACGTCCACTTCTCTCGGGGAAACCCAATCTCGCTCATTTATTGGGAGACCTACCACTACGTTTCGCCTCCAGATCGAGAGGTGGCGATCCCAACAAAACTTGCATTGCCTGTGTGGAGACAGTGCGGCAGACTTGTAGGCAATCAAGCAAGGCGACTCTTTGGTACCAGTGGCAACACTCCAAGAAACCATCAGAGATGTAGTAGAGTTGCAGTCAATGCTAAGGATTTCTACGGACTGTATAAACGTGCCCAACCCGGACAATGTAGACGCAAATTCTTTCCACCCGACCTGGGTGAAATACAAATAGCCATATTTAAGCTAAAATTAAACAAAAATGACCTAATTGCCGACCTTTTCAAAGTGGCAGGCGATGACTTGGTTAGGAGCATACACCAACTTATCTCTAAAATATAGTTGGACGAAAGTATGCCCGATAAATGGAATCTCAGCAGTATTTGTCCGATTCTCAGGAAGGCAGATCCTCTGCGCAGTAGTCTTGTTAATGTCGGCTACAAGATCTTGTTTGCTTTATTGTGTAAATGGCTGAAGGCGTTCATCAATAACCTGATTACTGCATGCCAGTGTGTCTTATTAAAAAAGGATTAAAACAAGGAAGGAGATACAACAACCGATTGTGCGGATTGTACAGCGATATCGATTTTTCCAGAGGAGTGAGAATCCAACGCCTGAGATGGCCGGGTCATGTAGAGTGGATGTACACCTACGTTCCATTCTGAAAAGTCTTCGAATCCGGCCCAAAGGATAGCGCAGTAGAGAAAGGCCGCGACTTAGGTGTCGGACGCATAGAAAAAGTACCTCTAAAACAAGCACGCTTAACAAACATAAATTGTTTCTTATCAGCTGGCACACCTAACAACCATTCCTGCTGTTGCTTTCACCAAATAGATTACAATAGAGAATAGAGAATGTTGTCCTCTGGACGTTTGATGTAGACTCAGGTGCGAAAGAGCAGAGATATATTTGCATCAGACGGTATTATAATACAGATTCAAGGTCAATTGACTCAACTGATGATGGGCAATACATTTGAATACCCAACAATATGCACAACTTGTAACTCTCTGGGAACTCAACATTCCAGAAATCCGCCGGCTACCATTTCTATGATGTTGGCAGCGTTGATTCAATTGCGTGGATTTATGAGAATGTTTTCTTTGTGGCACATAAGTGTAACACACGAGTAGTGCTGCTGTTTTCTTGTTTCTCAACAATCGTGTTTATGAGCTTAGCCCGGATAGACGAGACCAGACGAGCTGTTGGCTTATGCCGCTCCACTGCTCAGTGCCTACGCAAATCGTACAAGACCTTATACTTTCACCACGCAAAAGGGAAAGGAAAACCATTCTCTACATTTCAATGGATTTTATAAAAGATATACAAAATAGGTACAACCCTTTGGTCCAAATTATTTTCTCTTGGATCGTTTTATCCCCCAGACAACTTTACGCTCATGGGTATCCTTGGGATTCATATCAAAAATTTCCACATGAAAGCAAAAAACGAAAATAACTATCTAAGTTTGCAAACGATTTGCTTAAATGTTTCTTTAGTTGAAAATCCCCTCAAACCACCCTCACCCCTTGGGTTCTAATTGTTTTATTTCTTGACAGTTACAGATGATGATAAACGACGTTAGTTTAAATATTCAAATGAAAAATTATAAAGAACTCAGAATCATACATACAATCAGCCCTACGAGGAGACTCCACGACTTCGTTGTCAAAAATACAAGACATACGAGAGCATTAAGGGAAGTTAGCTGCAACACGAGACGTTCCGCACAATATACTCCAAATTGTACTCGTACGGATACTTTGGATACTTGTACGTACTCAATCCTCATACTCGTTTACTTATCCTGGGACGTAGTTCTATTTCTACAGCAATACATAAAATCATATACTCGCACACAACATTCGTATATTTTATTACAATTACAACTTACTGTACTGAATGGGACTATACTCGTAGAAGGAGAACGGGGTGCGTTCAAAGTACAGATTGACGGCAGTACGAGACTTAAAGCGTTATCGTGACAGGATTTTTATGGCACACAAAATACTTGTGAATGTGGGTTAATATGATTTATGGAAATTGTCAGATTAACATTTTTAACATGAAATTTTACATGGAACGATAACAAAAGGAACTCCTGTCATTCTTTGGCAAATAGCAAACACACCAATACAGAAACAAAAACAAAGAAATAAACTGAACAAACCTACGAGACGAACCTACGGATACCGGATACAGGATACGAATACTTCAACTGGCGCTCAAAGTCCCAACTTAAATGGGAGACATGCTTGCTTGTTAGTATTGGATGGCGTGTAGATGAGAGATCGTATCGAATATATGGGCTGAAGTCTCGTATGTCTGCATTTGCTTGGAAGCACCACAATTCCTACACGTTACTGCGTTGACAATTGGATCTTTCTCTTAGTTTTTCGTTTGCCATTTTTTCTACTGTTTATTTGTCTATACACCGTATATATATATATATGTATGTGCCTATGTAAGTTATAATAAATAATCCTCAGGTTATGATTGTTGTGTTGAAGCAGCTGAGAAGAAGGGATATATCTACCATAAGCGTGTTGGTGTGTGCGTGCGTGTTTAAGTCAAAAGAATTTATTTGAATATACTCGTATGTATGTACGTAGTAGGCAGAAGGATATCCGGGCGATGGTTAACAGCATTAAGCTCTTATCATTTATTATATTGTCACAGGATTAAGGCATGACATGAATTTTAAAATTAAGTTCTATTGTTAAAGTTATCTGCATACTCGAATATGATCATGAGCTTAACACCAAGGAAAAGACAAATGATTGAGTGGACATTCAGAATGTGTGAGTTTAGATGAGTTGTGGTTGGGAGACAATCCAAATTTGTTTTAGTGTCGATTTGAAGTGTAGGACGGCTTGAAGTAACTACTGGTCTACTGTAACATTCACTGTTTCGTGAAGACGTCAAACACTTGGTGTTAAGTTATCTGTGGAGACTCGACTGCTTTTCTGGCTGTCATTTCGCAGCAGGCGCTTTGCCGTCATTGGGCGGTGAGGAAAAGTTTAGTTTAAAAGAACAGTTAGTGTACATTATCAAAGACGTTGTTTTGTGTAAGCAATATTTAATTATTTTTCTGGTTGCAGCCCATGAAACAAATATAAGTAGATCGGAGGGTGATTTATACTTGATTTTCTTGAGAGAAGCCAGCGCTGTTATGGAAAACTACTTCTTCTTATCCTTTTATTAACCCTTTCCTCGTTATACGAACTTGTGCGTAACGAGTTTCCCATTTTTACTGCATCGCTGCTGTTCCGCTTATGGGGTTGGCTAATGTCGCAGACCGCAGAACGCGTCTACATAAAGCTCGGTCCTGGATCGCTTCAGTGGTTAACCCCAGACGTTGTTGCGCATTTGCCATCTGAGAAATCCAGGAATTCTTTTTCCGACCTCGTTTTCTTACAGTTGGAGTGACCGTAGTTGATAGTGCCTTTTTAACCGGATTTTCCACAGATCTTCTTTGAACGTGGCAATACCAACTTATTCTATTCGCCTCAAGCTGTTCGGTTACCGAATTCTTTATATGTAGACTTCCTCTTATACGCGTAGATCTAATGCAATCGCGTTTAGTGACTCCACTAGACATCCTTAACATTTTCATTTCCGCTGCCGTCATTTTGTTTTTAAACGCTTCGTACATTGTATATAAGTTGGTCTAACAACCGTGGTGTAGAGTTTCCCCTTTAATTTAAGTGGAAATTTTCGGTCGCAAAAAATTCCCGAATTTTCCCGCCATTTCATCCATCCCACACTAACTCTGTGGTTTACGTCGTCGTCACATTTCGCTTCCATGTTAACGATTGATCCTAAGTACTTAAAGATAGTGCTTTTCGGAAGAACTATTCCGTCTAACATTATATCCGGAACAAGTCGCAACGGATGCGCAAATGGGCACGTCAAATGCTCCGTCTTTGAACGACTTATTTTAAACCCGTTTCTCTCTAGCGCCTTTCTCCATGAATCTAAGGCGTTCTGTAAATCTTCGACGTTATCGCTAAGTATAACTGCGTCGTCAGCGAAGAGAATTTGCGTTACATTTGCTTCGCGCATGCAGTCTTTTAAAAGATGGTCGAATACTACGTTAAAGAGGAAAGGGCTAAGTACGCTTCCTTGATGCACTCCGACATTAACTGGAAATTCTCTCGTTAGTCCAGCAGGGCTTTTAACCGCAGTTTTCACGTTTCCGTACATGTCTTGTATTATTCTAACATACGTTTCCGGTACGTTTTGAGACCT
Organism: Volucella inflata; assembly: GCA_928272305.1. Taxonomy (NCBI): domain Eukaryota; kingdom Metazoa; phylum Arthropoda; class Insecta; order Diptera; family Syrphidae; genus Volucella; species Volucella inflata. The sequence continues at coordinate 142,281,222 of OV743716.1, read as the reverse complement.
CAGCGCGGCCCATATGAGATCCCTAGGCACTCGATCGAATGCTTTCTCGAGGTCGATAAATACCATGTGTAAATCCTTAGACGAATCTCGGTGCTTTTCCATTATTATTCGTAGGCTTTGGATAGCGTCCACCGTCGATCTTCCTTCAACAAATCCACACTGGCTATTATCGAGTTTTATTATTTGCCGAAGACGTTCGTTTAAGACTCTTTCGACGATTTTCATTGTGTGTGACATAAGCTTGATTCAACGGTAGATGTTGCATTCTCGAGTGTCGCCTTTTCCTTTGTATAATGGAACCAAGAAGCTACTTCTCCATTGATTCGGCATAGGTTGTCCACATTTTAATTTATTTAAAAGTTTTGATAGCCATTCGCTGCTGATTCCCTCCATCTTCGACCAAAACTCCGATGGAATGCTGTCTGGTCCCGCCGCTTTCCCCCCCTTCATTTTTCCAATTGCTATATTTATTTCTTCGATTGAAAAGTCCGAAACTTCCTCCTCGAATAGACCAGCTGTCGGCACGATATCACGTGGAAACTGTTTGTTAAGCAACTCTTTGCAGTATTCAAGCCACCGGTCATAAATTTCCTTTTCATTTGTTAGTAAGCGACCGTCTGTTCCGACCGACCGATCGTTCCGATAGCATTTTGTCGAATCTTGGAATGCACTCTTCTTGTCGGCCACAGCTCGTTTGGTTTCGTCATTCCACCACCGTGATGGTATTTCGATAAAGTCCCCAGATGGGACTTTGCGAGTGTTATGCATTCCTCGTGCATGCTGTTCCACATTTCTTGCGGGCTAAGTGAGTCTGCGATACCGTTTATATATGGAAAACTACTATTGTATAGAATTACAAACTTTTCGTGTTGTGCTTCTGTAGGGTCTGAGGTTTTCAATCCATTTCCTTTTCAATTAACCCGGCGCAAATGTAGTGAAAAAAGTAACACGAACGATGACACTGGGTCATTATGACCCTATCGAAATTTGTGGACAAGTTTTTGTAAAATAAAAAGAATTTAGTAAGTTTGAATCCATATTTTTTAAAGAAGTATCTGTTTGCCACAAGTCACTCAAATTTTGTCTATTAGAGCGATAAAATCGAGCAATATACAGTAGGCCTATGAACGCCTTCAATTCTGTTATTTCGACTTCACCCATATATCTATGTTCAATCAAATTTGCACAACATGTTATTTTCTGTTGTATTTATAAATTCGTATATGTTTGAATCTTACATAATATATCCTCAATAAATAAATTCCAACATTCGGATATAGTTTTGGCACCTTGGGCTCAGATATTATATCTTCTGATCTGGTACGACCATTTGGTCGCGCTGGTGCTTTTTGTCACATGGTTCCATCTCTGCCTTTGAAAAATGGTTGATTTTGTATTGAAACCCCGCTTTCTGAAGAATCTGTGTCTGCATCGGTATCAGTATCATTTTGTTCCGTTTCACTATTGCTGTTATGTTCGGATACGTGGTCTTCAATGTCGACGTCTGAAGCAGCATTCGACAACTCTCCTTCAGACTCCTACTCCTTTAAAATTGCCAAAATTCTCTGTTCATGATTTCGTTGTACCATTTTTGCAAAGAAAAATTTAAAAAAAAAAAAACAAACACTAAAACACCAAATAAAAATATGTTTACACTAGCTAAGACGCTGGGTCATATTTACCTGTTTTAACTTTATGCACGTCTATATCGCTGCACAGCAGGCTTCCAAATGTACATAAAAGCTAATAGTGTTGTGCGAGGCTGTATCTCCAGCTACACAAACTTCAATATTTTACCGCAAAGGTTGATAAAAAATACAGCTGTTTCAAATCACCTCGGCTCAATACGACCCAGCGTCATTGGCGCCGGGTTAAAAAATAAATACTTAAACATGACCTTAATTTACTAGCCGATTACTATTGTCATATACAGAATTGAAAATGATAAAGAGGTATAGGAATAGGTTCTGTAAAATATCTTGCAGAATACATATTTGGCCGATCCAGATCTGAGCTAATACGTCCTATCAGGTTGTTGGAAAAATGGAAATTTTTTCTTTCGTTTGTATCAGCTTTGTGGGCCATAATATCACTTACCTGTGGCTTATAAATGGTGCAGCCAACATATGGTTGTCAGTTACTGTCATTTACTGAATTCAATGTAGTTGTTCTTTTTGACAGATACATACAGATCATACAATCTTTGGCAACATTAATCATGAAGTCCATTAGTACGCAACAACGCATTTTTATTAATCAATCTTATTACAAAAGTGGTCGATTTGTTAAAGTAACATTTCGTAAGTCCGGAACTTGTGCAATGGTGAAGCATTTTGAAGAATCTGGTTCAGTGTCCCATTCATAATTCCCATAGACCGAACTACGAGAATATTTGAAAAACAAGTTACCAAAAATAACAATTTAACAATACAGTTTGTAATGGTCAACGCAAATAATTGGACTGCATAAAATGATAAATTCTTATTTTCTACGAGTATGTTTTGTCCCAAAAAGTCAAAACAGAAACACCCTGTAGTTGGTTTTACCAATTAAAATGACACTGAACTATATTGGTAGTAATACCGATCTATTAGCCGCAATGATTTTACATGAATCTAATGGAATATGTCTGGTTTCCGCGATCGAATGCTCTCTCTTGGATTTTGGCCGCGCTAGTGAAAGGTTGTGGACAGTAAAGTGTAGTTTAATGTGCCTTGAGTATGGCCAAGTTATTATTGAGTGTGGTTTGCTAAAACCACGGCCTATAGAATACTCCTAATTATAAAGTTCAAGTTTTTAAATAATTATTAAGCGCATAACATACCAACATCTTTACATACAAATAAAAATGTATAAAGTCCAATTCCGACCAATAATCACGATTGCCGAAGATCGCCAAACAAAAATTTCAACCCAAGCAGCAGCGAAGAAATTTTGATACGAAATCTGTTATCAATCTAATCTATCAGCAGACGATCAATTATCGCTTACACATGTGCTGTACCTAAGTATTAAGAGGATCAAGTACAGTCACACTTTCAACGTGGGATTCTCTGTACAATCAAATTTAAAGATTGCAGCAAAACCTTCCATGAGGAGCAAAGCACCATAAGCGCAGCGTACAATTGGCGTTCTTGTTTTTTTTTGATTAATCATTTATAATATTGCATTGATTAAAATTTGCTTACTTACTCTATCTTAACATATTTGTGTAAATATCACAGTCAGTACCATTATCACAATAAATTTATTATCACAGATCGAATCAAATGTACATACATATACATATGTAGCATCTTCCGACAGGTGCTGGTTCCTTAAATGACGAGAATGAGCCTCTGCAGCCGAACATCTTGCAGCTCTGCTAATAAGTTCTACTTCACGCCTCCCCGTGGCGCCATCTGGGAATCTCACTAGAGGTTGCGAAGTGAAGGGGACAAATGGCAAATTTCCTGTGCCAAAAATCAGGATTAGTGTCGGAAAAACAAAACAAGGCCTTATCCGGACTACCCCGACACATTAGCAACTAGCGGAGGCCCTAGACTGCTGCAAAGCAGACATAACCGCCATCCAAGAAATGCGATGGGATGGGCCGGGCAGAAAGAAGATGAAAAACTGCGACATCTACTACGGCAATTGCTATCGACGGCAAAAGCAGCGCTTATTTGGATGCGGATTTGTTGTCGGAGGCAGACTAAGCCGAGAAGTCCTCAGCTTCCGGCATGTGAGCGAGCGCCTCGTAGCAATCCGCATCAAGGCTAAATTCGCCAACATAAGCCTCATATGCGCGCATGCCCCCACAGAGGAGAAAGATGACGACACCAAGGATGCCTTCTACGAGCTCCTCAACAAGACCTACGAGCAATGCCCTAGCTATGCCATTAAAATTGTCCTCGGTGATTTTAATACAAAGCTAGGAAGAGAAGGTATCTTTGGTGGAACAATCGGAAAATATAGCCTGCACAACACCACCTCCGATAACGGATTCAGGCTAATCGACTTTGCGGCGGGGCGAAACATTGTCGTGGCAAGCACGCGGTTCCCACATCTCGACATACACAAGGGGACTTGGAGAACTCCTGATCACTCAACAGTCAACCAGATTGATCACATTGCGATCGACGCAAGACACTCCTCCAGCATTATGGATGTCCGTACGTTCCGAGGAGCCAACATCGACTCGGACCATTACCTTGTTGTAGCCAAGGTACGGTTGCGGATATCCCAAACTACGCCAAGGAAAAATTCTGCTTTGAGGAAATTCGACCTCCAATACCGCCAGCATCAAGCATCGAAGACCATTGGAAACACTGCCAAAACGCCATCAGAGATGCCGCTTCTGATGTGCTGGGTTTCACTCGTCCACCACAACGAAACCCCTGGTTCGATGATGAATGCCGGCAAGTACATGCAGCTAAGCAAGATGCATATAACGCGGCGCTGCTTAGAAAGACCAGAGCTGCTCATGAGCTCTATGAGCGGAAGAGGAGAGACGAGCACCGGCTTCTCAGGAGGAAGAAGAAAGAGCATGAGAAGCACACGATCGAGGAAATTGAGAGATGCTACTCTAGGAATGAGGTAAAAATAACATGCCGCGGAAACAAACCCCGAACCGAAGCCTGTAGAGATGAACAAGGGAACATCGTAGTAGAATCGCAGTCAATGCTGAGGATTTGGAAAGATCATTTCTGCAGACTGTATAACGGCGATGACGGACCAAATACCGCTGTCAGGCAGAATCAACCTTTCAACCTGGACGATGATGACCAACAATTCCGTCCACCCGACCTGGATGAAGTGAAGATAGCCATATCGAAGCTTAAGTCCAAGAAAGCTGCTGGAGCGGATGGCCTGACTGCCGAGCTCTTCAAAGCGGCAGGCGATGACTTGTTAAGGAGCATACACCAACTCATCTGTAAAATATGGTCGGACGAAAGTATGCCCGATGAATGGAACCTCAGCATTGTTTGTCCAATTCTTAAGAAAGGAGACCCTCTGAACTGCGGCAACTACAGAGGCATCAGTCTCCTTAACATTGCATATAAGATCTTATCCGCCGTATTATATGAACGCCTGAAGCCGTTCGTCAACAACCTGATAGGTCCATATCAGTGTGGCTTCAGGCCAGGAAAGTCCACCATCGACCAGATATTCACACTACGGCAGATCTTGGAGAAGACCCATGAGCTTCAGATCGATACCCACCACCTATTCATCGATTTTAAGTCCGCGTATGACAGCATCTATAGAGACGGGCTATATAGAGCAATGTCTAGTTTTGGCATCCCTGCCAAACTCGTCCGTCTGTGCAGGATGACGATGGAAAATGCACGCTGCTCCATCAAGGTCGGTAAAGATCTCACCGAGACCTTTGATGTCCAGAAAGGATTTAGACAAGGCGATGCGCTGTCATGCGATTTTTTCAACATCGTACTTGAAAGAATAGTGCAAAACTCACGAGCAAACACAAGAGGCACTATCTTTCAAAAGTCCGTCCAACTACTTGCATACGCCGATGATATTGACATAATCGGGAGAAAGCAGCGTGATGTCAGTGGCGCTTTTGCGAGTATTGAGACGGAAGCGGCGAAAATGGGTTTAGCGGTCAATGAGGGCAAGACCAAGTATATGCTGTCAAGCAAAAAGGACAACCAACACCGACGTCTCGGGCAGAACGTCACCCTCGACAAATATAACTTTGAGGTAGTTAAGGACTTTGTCTACCAAGGCTCCGCTATAAATACAGACAACGACACCAGCGCTGAGATCAAGCGAAGAATAACTCTTGCCAACCGCTGTTTCTTTGGGTTAAGAAGGCAATTGAGTAGCAAAGCCCTCTCTCGGACAACAAAAGTCACCCTTTATAAGACCTTAATAATCCCGGTCCTGCTCTATGGCGCAGAGGCATGGACATTATCAAAAATTGATGACGGTGTTCTTAGTTGCTTCGAGAGAAAGATTCTTCGGGCGATCTTCGGTTCCGTCTGCATTGAAGGTGAATGTAGGAGGAGATACAACAATGAACTCTGCGGACTGTAGAACGACATCGACCTAACCAAAAGAGTGAAGATCCAAAGGCTGAGATGGCTGGGTCATGTAGAGCGCATGGACACCAATGCTCCGGTCCGAAAAGTCTTCGAATCCGCCCCCGAGGGACAGCGCAGTAGAGGAAGGCCAAGACTCAGGTGGCGCACGCAAGTGGAAGAGGACCTCAGCCAACTTAGCGTGCGAAACTGGAGACAGCTAGCCAGGGATCGAGCTAGCTGGAGAAGCTTGTTGACTGAGGCCCAGGTCCACCCCGGACTGTAGCGCCACCTAAAAAAAAAAAAAAAAACATATACATATGTACACACATATGTACGAGTATATTTGAAAAACAAGATAACCAAAATAACAATTTAACAATACAGTTTCATATCGAAAGTGACTTAATTAAGGGGTTTTCGGAAGATAGACACTTTTGAAAGAATTTTTCGTTGATAATTTCAACTTTTCTTGCAACAGGAAGCACTCCGGCTTTTTCATGGAGTTCGAGGGTGGAATAAAACCATGGAAGATTTAACATCATTTTCAGAACTTTATTTTGTGCAATTTGTAGTTTCTTTATATGCATCTGAGCACAATTACACCACACAGGTGACGCGTACAAAATCATAGCTTGAAATACCACTTTAAATATGATAATTTTGTTTTCGTTACTAAGTAATGATTTCCGATTTATCAGAGGGTATAGCATTTTGGTGGCAATGTTTATTTTATTACTTATGTTAGCGGTACGGATTTTAAATGTTAATGTTTCATCGAAGCTAACTCCAAGATACTTAACTGTATCGACCCAATTGATTTCTGTATTATCAAGCACTAGATTTTTGCTAGGTAAAAAACAAATCTTTCTTTTTCTCGTAAAAAAGATAGATTGAGTTTTGTCAGCATTAATTTTGACTTTCCAGTGCTTGTAGTACTCAAATATAATACCAAGCGCTCTTTGCAGATTTATCTCTATGACCCCGCCTAATTCATGTGAGGAAAATATTGCTATATCATCGGCATACATGGCATATTTACATGCGGGCAGATCTGGGAAATCGGCTGTGAAAATATTATAAAATAAAGGAGCAAGTACTGATCCTTGTGGGACGCCTGCTGGTACCGTTCTTCTTGAAGAAAAAATATTATCTGTATATACCATAAAATACCTATTTGTTAGGAAACTTTGAATAAGTTTGGACAGATATGGGGGACATTTTAATCTTATTAATCGAAGGCTTTCTCGATATCAAGAAGTACTAGTCCTGTGGATTGCTTAGAAGATAAATTGCTTTTAATATGGTTGCAAATTCTAAGCACTTAATGAGAGGTGCTGTGATTTCTCCTGAAAACAAACTGTTCCAATGGTAAAATATCATCTTGTATTTTTGTTTTTATGACTTTTTCAAGTAGTTTACTGCAACTACTTAGTAGGCTTATTGGTCTATAGCTTTTAGCATTATTTGGACTTTTTCCTACTTTTAATATTGGAATAATTTTAGCGACTTTCCAATCATCAGGAAAGTATTGTAAATTTAAGCAAGCATTAATGATGTATGTTAAATGTTTAAAACCGTTTTTGGGTAGTTGCTTAAGTATTTGATTATTTATCTTATCAATTCCTGGTGATTTATTAATGTGCAAATCAGCTATACAAGATTCGAGATTCTCATATGTGATTAGTTTATCAATGGGAGTTCTCACACTACTTCTGTTGAATTCACTTATTGTGTCTTCAACTGTTGCATCAAATGGTGAAGTGAGTGCTACTGATGCGCTGTGGTTAATTAAGAAAGTATCGGCCAAGAGTTCAGATTTACTTTCAGGGGTAAAGCAGATTTGACCCCCATATTCTAAAAGTGGAATTTGTCTATTTTTCTTTTTAAGAATTTTGGCAATGTTCCAAAAAGGCTTGGACCCTTTATCGAGGAGGCTAAGCTTTTCGTTCCATGCATTGTTTCGAATGAGATCAATCTATTTAAAAATTTCATCTGGTTATATATGATTTGGATACGATAACGTTGCCATTGCCTTCTTAAACTATTTCGAACTTTTATAATATTGAGGATATAGTGCGGGAGTAAAATCGAACTTCTGTTAAGATTTTTTAGGGGAACTGATGCACTTACACTTTCCAAGATATTTGAAGTAAGTAATTGTAGGTGATTGTCGATTTGTTCGTGGTTTACACACTCTAGTGGATTTACTATGTAATTTTCTAGCCTTGAGTTAAGATGTTGCCTAAAGTGTACCCCGTTGGCCTTCTTAAAATCTAAATATTGCACGTTATTTAAACTGGCTCTAAAACTAATATCACAGTAAAAAGGAAGGTGGTTTGAACTGAGCGCATTAATTGGTACAGGTTGGGTAAAAAGATTTGAGACATTAGTAAAAAACAAGTCTAGTGTCGACGGAGAGGACCTCACAGATTCAGGAATGAATGTCGGGCTCGGAATGTTAATTGGGTATCTCATTTGGATATGTGATAGAATATTTCCCCAGGAGTTTGCCCTCTGGCATCCCCATCCACGATGTCTGCAGTTTAAATCTCCATCTACAAGAATTGGTTCGTTACAGTTAAGTATCTTTCTTAGATCCTGTTGTTAAAGAATGTTAAAGAATTCTCACGACAACGCATCATCTTGACTAAATCCTTTCTTGACATCAAAGGTCTTTACCGACCTTAATGAGGCAGCCTGCATTCTCCATGGTCATCCTGCACAGATGCGATGCCAAAACAAGATTGCTGGCCTGAAGCCACACTGATATGGACCTGCCATTTTGTTGAAGAAGAGATTCAGGCATTTATACAAAACTGTAGATACTCGTAGGATCTTGTATGCGATGTTAAGAAGACAGATGTCTCTGTAGTCTCCTTTCTTGAGGATCGGACGAACAATGCTGAGGATCCATTCATCGGGCATACTTTCTTCTAACCATATTTTACAGATGAGTTGATGTATGCTCCTTACTAAGTCCGCTTCCAGCATCTTTGTTTGGCTTCAGCTTAGATATTGCTGTCTTCATTTTATCCAGGTCGGATGGACGGAACCGATGATCTACATCATCCAGGTGGAAAGGTTCATTCTACCTGACAGCGGTATTTGTTTCTTCATCGCAGTTATACAGTCTACAGAAATTATCTTTCCAGATTCTCAGTATTGACTGTGACTCTGCTAGGATGTTCCCCTGTTCATCTCTAAAGGCTTCGGTTGGGCGTTTGTGTCCGTGGTATGTTTTTTTTTTTACTTTTTAGTAAAACTTCCGAATCTCATTCCTTAAGTAGCATCTCTCAATTTCCTAGACCCCGCGCTTCTCATGCTCTTTCTTGTTCCTCTTGAGAAGCCGGTGTTCGTCACTCCTAGTATTTCTTTGCAGCACAACATTGCGTGCATCTTGCTTAGCTGTGTTAGTAGACGTTCGATGTCTTTACGTATTAATGTGTCTCGCCGACAAATTTTGCAAGTCTGTAATAGAGAGAATCTCCGTCATTTTCATGCAAGACTAGTTTATGAGTTACGAGGCCGTCCAAGAAGATCCCGATCCGACATAAAAATTAAGACTCTTATTTATTCTGTAACTTTTAGATGCGTACACTTTTCCTAGCTATGTTCAATAGCTTCGATACCATCTTTATAGTACCAACCGTCACGCTCTTCATTTTTGGCAAATCTTTTATCACAAAGCAATTTTTTTCGATTTGGAAAAATAAATAATGTGTGGGGGCTAGATATGGCGAAAAGGCTGCTGGAGGAAGCAATTTGAATTTCAACTTACTGTCCTTAACCATCGCAATGACACTGGTGTGGACTAGTGCGTTTGTTATGATGTGAAACAAAACTTTTTTTGGCCAGTTGCCGCCGTTTTTCCTTGATTTTATCGCTCGAACGATAAGGCCGCATAATAATCGCCTTTGATCGTCTGCCTTTTTCAAAATAATCAATAAAGATTATCCCAGTACCGGTCTTACCCTTTTTTTCCAATATTTTGACAGTTCCTTTGTCTCAGGTATGAAATGATCATGTTTCGTCGATGGCTATTATTCCTGTCAATCTTTGCCAAACACTTGACGGGAACATCCTCACGACGCTGTTGGTGCTCCATTGTGAGCAAACGTAGCACCCATCTTGCGCACAGCTTTGGCATGTCCTAATTTTCGGTCTATTTGCGATGCACTGCCCTTTTGGAAATGTCTACCATGTCTGCAATCTCGCGCACTTTCAGTCGACACTGTCATCATGCAATTTTGTTGATTTTTTTAACGTTTTTTGCGCAGTGACCTCACCTGGTTGACCACTGCGGTGTTCGTATTGGCAGCTCGTACGACCTATATTTAACTCAGCCACCAAATATTTTATTATTGTCAACGAAGGAGCAAACTCTCCCAGAGTAGAATAAATAAATAAATTAATGAGCCGCGATAAACTTGAGATGACGTTACTAATTTTCATTACTTATAGTACATACATGGACGTATGAAATTGCGCACACATCTAGCACAACATCATTTCAACATCGAATTTGAAACGGTTCTCGATTGTTTCTTCTTTTGGGTGCATCTCACACAGCCTCGCCTTGTTGCCCTCCAACTGGTTAGTGGGATGACTTACGAACCGGCACTCATTTCAGACCATCTTCGACGAGGAGTTTTGCCAAAGTTACTATACTGAAAGCCTATTATCTAAGTGGAGACATTTTTCGCCTGAGGTCAGAATGTATGGCCCATGAGTTTACAGCTGCCATCATGATAAGGTGATAAAATGTGTTTTTCCACCACTTACTAGATTTACAGCCGTATTCATAAAGACCATGTATCTGATCTTATGAATCGATCTGACCCACTATTTCGCGATAAAATTTGATGGCTTCTGAGCACTGCACATCAACTCTATCACTAGTCTTCAGCTTTTTTTTTTGTCTCGGTAGCACATGTTGATTAATAATATAAAAAAAGTACTAATACTTCCTTTGTATCTTGCCGTTTTATGCACAATACATTAGCATCGACTTCACCACGTTGGAGTTTTCTTTAAGATTTTGTAAATTTTTTTCGATTGGCCATCGCTGTATCAACGGCAGGGAATGCAATCGATTTTAACAAATTTACTAAAGCAAAAAAGCTATCGAAACATAAAGTGACATTCTTTTTAGCTATTGAGCTGGCTAGCTTTAGAACAACACGTTCACCCAATGTTCCTTCACGTTGGTCAGCCTCTTTTCCACTATAAATGTAGAAGTCGTAATTATAATTTGAGAGACCAACGCACCAGAATCACGTTTGGATGCCCCGTTTCATAGGCATGCTTCATCATGCTGCGCCCTTTGAATTTAGCCATAAATTCGTATATGCTTTGGTGTCTGCACTTTTAAAATTATTTTTTAGACATTCAACTAGGTCGTCCACATAATATGTCTTAGCTTTTCAGGAGGTGTATAATATTGTACATTTTTGAAATTATTAGCATGAACCCATCCCGCGTGACCAAATAGACCACAACTAGTAAGTAGTAAAGAAAATGTGTGCTCGATAACCGTGATGAATCGTGTTGTCGCCTTTCTCAACGGCTTTTGATGTCGAAAGCAACAACTTCGCGTACTTTACGTTAGGATCTTGATTAAAAGATATACGAAATTCAATTCGTCTAATTTGAAGTGGTTGGACTCTTAAGAACTGCAGGAAGATTCGCTGTTTTCACGCCCAGTTAGTTAGTTTTAAATGCTTCCGGTGGAACGAAGCCGTTAGAGCGCACACTCTCATGATAAATGTGATTGGGGTAGTAAGCCCCGGATATCAGGTTATTCGTCGAGGCCATTGCTCTTGCAAGGTGCCTTCGAGTCAGCTTAATTACGAAGTTGTCCACTCGTATTAGGTTCGCCCTGTTGTAAAGGACCTCATTAGGATACAATTTTTTGTACTCCGACTCTGGTGTTCTGTACAAGCGAAGACAAGCCCTAAGGCAAGCCCTCTCAAACACCCGAATCTTTTCCATTAAACTTGCTCGTACATTGAACCACACGGGACACCCAAATACCAGCATGGGCCTGATAAGGGCCCTGTAGCAGATTATCTTTACCCTCGCATCGAGTTGGCTGCTATAAAACAGTCTTTTTGTGAGGGCAAAAGCGCCTTTAGCTCTGGCTAGAGCAGCATCTACATTTTTGTTAAAATACAGAAACTGATCTAGCCAGATCCCAAGGTATCTGACTACACTTCGACAGGCAAGAGGCTGTCCGTGTTGTCCAATGATCGAGAACTTTCGCCAATTTTTTCTGGTGTCCCTAGAGGCTCCAGACAACGGCGTCCTAAAGAGAATGGTTTCCGACTTCTGAAAGTTGATTTTCAACTTCCAGTCATCGCAAAATCGTCTTATCTTATCGAAGTCACGCTGTAGGAGAGTATTAATGACCTCGATTTTTGGACCTGTTCTGCACGCTATCAAGTCATCTGCGTATGCAAGTGTATGGGGAAGTGAACCTATCAAGTCGCTTGTATAAATGTTGAATAGGATCGGCGAATTGACCGCGCCTTGCTGAAGACCGTTTTTAATTTGAAATATTCCAACCGAAGTCACATCACCATTTTTCACGATGAACTGTCTGTTGGTTAGCATATTATAAAGAATGTACAAGAGTGGTTTACTGATCCCCAGGCTAGCCAGCTTGTAGAAGAGACCCTCTTATCATACAGTGTCCAAAGCCTTGTCCAAGTCAACTAGGCAGGCACCAGTACATTGGTTTTTGCCTTTATTCCATTGGATATCGGACAGCAGTTCAGATGCGGAATGTGAGATAGCATGTCCTGCCTTAAAACCGAATTGATTATCTGGAACTATATGTTTGTCCTCAACCCACTTAGTCAGAGCCTTAGCCTTAGTCGAGCACCTTACTGATATTCCGACGGAGACTTATCGACCGGAGATTCACGGGATTGGATATATCCTTTTCCTTTTGGGGATAGGTTGAACCACCGCCGTTTTCCAATGCGCTGGATAATTGGATAATGTGCATTATTCATTGCATTATTAAACAGGGTGGTATAAATGTCCACCGCTTCTAGAGGAAGATGTCGAAGCACGATGTTCGGAATACCATCGGTCCCCACTGATTTCTTACTTCTGATTGTGTCGAAGATCTCCTGGAGTTCTTCCTTCGAAATGAACGGAGGTAGGTCACCTTCTCTGGCAATGACATTATTTGCCATATTTTCGTCGCTGAAACGGGTGAAACCAGAGCCCTCGGTTCGCCAGTTCTCTACTTCATTTCGAATATAAAAGTTGTGCACCAAGACGCGATTGTCCAGGTCATAATTAGGGCCAATGATATCATTGGCCTTGTATACTTCCTGGAAAGTCGCCCCTATGGCCTCAACCTTCTCCTGTGGATCCTCGATCACAAAGAAGTCGTCATCATCAGCGGCCTCATTTGTATCAATGCCTGCAATTGTTAGTAACCGTTCGTTGTCAGTAGTCCGGGCTATTTTAAGACACTGAAGGTCGTTTTGATTTTTTCTCCGAAATAGTTTATTTATTTGCGGGAACATATTCGGGTTGCTGGTGTTTACAGCCCGTACCTTGTTGTTCCAATACAAACTTACAGCTATTCTGTAATTCTCTTTGATTAACGTTTGAATATTTTTAATCGACGACTTCAATGTCCTAATCTCTGGGTTTTGTCTGTCTGTAAACTGTCTGTACAAGTTTTTAAGTCTTGTCAGAAGTCTACTTTTCTGTCGGTGCAGTGATTCAATAGTAGGATTGCGGAACAGATCTTCGTTAGTCGTTTGTTTATACCGCGGTATTGTAGTGTCCATAGTTTGTTTTATTGTCTCGGCCATTCGTTTAAGGTACTTATCGATCTCCCCGTTTGATAAATTCCTATTGGACGGTGGGTGGAGCGTGTTCGAGGAGAGTGCTCTTGTCAGGATTGCGGAGAAGCGTGTCCATCGGGTCTTAATGTAGTTGTAAGAGTATCTTTGGACAAACTCCTCCAATTCCGTAATTTCGTTGGGAACTGTGATTTCGGTGCTAAAACTGCAATGGTCTCTGTCATACACGAATGTGCGCAGACAATTAAGCGTTTGTAAATTCGTACCTGTCAGTCGTATACGTTCGTCATACAGTAATAGATCCAAATAAGACCCGCCTCTGGGAAACGACGGCTTATCCGTCGCTTTAAGACCGAGTCTATACATGGCATCGTGCTGACCCCACCAATCGAGTAGTAGGTTCCCTCTAGTATTTGGAAAATTATTTCCCCAATCTCTGTGTCTAGCGTTGAAGTCACCGCCGATTATAAAATAATTCTCCCCCGATTCCAGCCTCAGATGCCGAAAAAGCGTGTCGAGCTCTCTTATTAATAAACTGGATTGTGAGGCCTCAGGTGCATAAACAGAGGCCAAATTCAGCCGCTTTCCACTGCGGAGCGGGATGTAAATGACGACTGCCTCCAACACCCGGAACCTGCACAACACTCTCTTGTACACTCTGTGAAATTTTATACCTTCTTTAATGAAGATCGCGACACCGCCTCCACGTTTGGATCTGGGCCGGTTTCTTCTTCTAACAATATAATTATTGTACTCCAGTTTGTGCTTATCGGTTAGCTTGGTTTCGCTAGCGAAAAGCACATCAGGAGTTTGGTCTTGTAGCAATATAAACATCGCGGCTCTTCGTTCGATCCTAATCAGTGAATTAACATTCACCGCAAGGACCTTCAAAGTTTGCTCCACCATGTGCGTACCCATTACGACATGTGTTGCGTTAGGCCCGGCTGCAGTGCGTAGATCTGGTCCACCCGCTTGGCCTGTTCTTGCACCTGCTGTTGCAGCTGAGCCATCTGCCCTTGGATTGCGAGCAAGATGGCCAGCATGTTGGGTGCAGCTTCTGTTGTTCTCGGCATTGGCGCCGGAGAAGCAACAGCCGCTTGCTGTGCCGTAGCCCCCCTACCTGTCGCCATTTGGGCGTAGGAAATTTGGGACGTGACGGCTGGTGTTTGAAACCTAACAGGTGAACGTTTGACCTCCAACTTCTGCTGCCGATCGAGTTTTGCTTTTTTAATGTCGGCGAACTTAGGACAACCCCGATAGTTTGCGGTGTGTCCCACGTTCCCACATAACACGCACGAGAGCTGCATCCTATCGGATGCTCCGTCCCTACCCAGAGCACACTCCTCGGAACTTTGGTTCTTTGCGCACTTCACGCATCGAGGCTGCATTTGGCAGTTCGATGCGGCGTGCCCGAACCTCTGGCAGCGAACGCATTGTATAACGCCTTCGCTCCTTTTTAATTTCTCCCAGTGAACCACCTGGTAGTCTAGGACATTGATACTCCTAAGACTATCCAGACGGCTTTCGGGAATGAGCTGCAGCAGGAAGAACGGCAGACCCCGTTACTCCCGCCTGTATTACAGTGGATGGCATGGCGATCGTTTCCCAATCTCTAAATATTAAAATAATTAGCAATGGGCAACTTACATAGGTCCTTGGTAGCATTTACCTCAAGTTTGTAGGTGTTGATAGGAGGCACCTTCTCCTTCTTCTTCTGCTGCTGCTGCTTCTGTGTTTTAAGCTGCTGTGGTTTCAGCAGTTGTTGTTTTTGCAACTGCTGTTGTTTCTGCTGCTGCTGTTTTGTTTGCTGCAGTTGTTGTTTCTGCTGCTGCTGGTTTTGTTGTTGCTGCAGTTGTTGTTTCTGCTCTTTTTGTTGTTGTGAGCTCTCCACTTCGGATTGCTCCCTCTGCCTGCGTTCAGTTTGTCTCTGCTTAATTGCAAGCACTTTCTTTTTCAGCTCTTGAATGCTGCTGTTTATGTCGTTTATTCCCGCATCCTCATCTTCTGATTCAGACGCAGCTAAAGAGGCAAAGTTGTTGTTGCCCCCCACATACTGCACTTCATCAGTGATGTGCATCAACGCATTATCTGATTTGTTCTTGCGTTGCTGTGCTGTTTCTGTTGCCAAGGCTGCACCCATTTTCATTTTTTTTGAATTAGGAGTGGTTCTTAGATTCCTCCTCCTCTGAATAGCTTTCGCCACGGCACCGGCAACAGCATTGTTGCCTTTCGCAACTCCCGTTATGGGAAGAGTGGAGCGCTCTCCACCATCCATCACGTGGTTTTATTATTTTATATTGTTTTTGTTTTTATTTTGCACAAATAAAAGTTTTTCCAGGGATCGAACTCGCATCCCACCACAATTAGATGATCGGCGCCGCTAACTGCTAGGCTACCGAGTCTAATACCAAAATATGGACAATTATCTTTGTTGTAAACACAAAGTCACTGTCTTTTTCACTATAAGAAAGCCGAACACGTTTATTCTCTGCGGAGATCCACGAACGACTCTGTTTTCACGCCCATAATAGCAGAGTATTCGCTGATATTAAAGCAGCGCCACTTGTAACACAGACTGTTAAAAGTAGATAGGCTTTACTGAGAGAACGATTCCATAAACTCGGGGTCGGGGACTACAGAAAACGTTTGAAAGGGATTATCCAGATAAACACTAGCTATATGAACGAAGTTCAGAGCCAACCTGAAAAATATCTCAAAACGCCCTGTTTTCTTTCGGAATTATGCAGTCCTATTCATTTATATTGCTCTTATCCATAAAACAAGTTATTTTTCTACCCCATCTTGTCGATTCTCGATCTCGTTAGCGAAGGGATTTTAGATCGTATACTGTCAAGTCTAGTGTCCTATCCGAAGGTTCTTTGACTCCTTATTCTTCTTGGCACGGCAAAGAAGTCAGTAAATGGATGGTTTACAAAGGCTCTCTTTACTTGTCATGTATCAACCACCATTAATCGCATCGTAATGGAATTGGTTTGGCAACTATAAAACATAGTCCGTCCAACAAGTGACATACCAGGGCTTAAGTTGATTACAATACGAAAGCAGACATGCATGTACGCGAAGGACTCTTTCTTCAAAAAAAGCACCACAAGTCATAGAAGACAGGTCCGGGCCCACTGCCAATACCAAAATAAACTGCCTTGAAGGGCCGACGTATAGACTCCTCTAAGTGAACAAATGCAAATGGAACGACTGTTTCGGACACCCTGTCACTTTGTGAAATGACTTCCGCTATCAAATGGATTTCCATTAGATATCGGCGTGGAATTCTCTCTTTTCAAAATGTATCCTCTCAAGCTCACAGCCATTATTCACATTTTCTTCAATTTTAATTTGTTCATTCCTCCGCCGTCAGTTGTCCGCGAAGACAATGGCAAAATAAAGAAACCAAAGAAACAACCCCGAAAAAAGAAAAAAAAACAAAAAAAAAAACTTTTTTGACTTTGGCTTTGAGAGTGCAGGAATTCTTGAGAGGTCCGCAGCAGCAGTTGGGGAATAATGGCAGCAGGACTTTCTCTTCTCCAAAGGAATACAGATGAGATAAAAGTTTTTACTTAAAAAATCGTTATTTTTGCGTCTCGTGGCAGATTTTGACGGGGGTGGATTTGGTCGGCGAAATTTGTTTGATATCAATCCAAATGCTAAAACATGAAGTTTGGCACTTAATTTGTTTTCTTCTTTAAGTCACTTTATTTTCTTCCTTTCTTTGAGTTATTTTTACTTACGTATGTACATATACACGTGTATGAATGTATGTGTTTACAAAGAAAATGACCGCCATCTGACTGAATAATCATAAATTGAGAACGTGTGTTGTAAGTGCCATTCATCCCTTGGCTTCGGACAAACAAGAACCCCAAAGAAAATCAGAAAGCCTGGAACTTCAAAGTTTGAACTTCTTTCTGTAGGTTTGTTAAAGTCCAAAGTTTTAGTCAACACGACCATCGTTGAAGAAGAATTAAAGACTCTGCATCATTGAAGAGCTAACACTTTTTTGCTGCACAGTTAGGTATTTAAAAATTTTGTTAAAATACAAAAACGTGTCACCAAAGACTAGACGATGCTTATCAGTTGTGTTGTTAGGATGTTGGTAATTGCTCTGGCATTATCCGCCTTTGCTCCACATGCTTTCGGTGCCAACTTATCCAACTGAAAAATGAACAAAAACATTGATCAATACTCTAAAGCGCTCTTCATCTACATTGATCATTTACCAAGCGTCATTCTAAAAAAATATGATCTTATGGCTCCTCCAGCAAAAATAGGACATCATATAGTGACTTTTAGTGGATATAATGGCTCTTTGTGAATTTTTTGCAGATTTTCAGTGTCCCAGAACTGCAAATTTTGTTTACACAGGTATCCATATACTTAGGTGGAAATGGGCCTCGTTCATCATTATTATTTTTGGGCCAAAATCGTCCACTTTACTATTGAGATTAAGAAGGGCATTAACGTAGGTTCGACGTGACTCATAGTCCACATCACTCAGTTGCTGAATTCTCTGAACTTTGTAAAGGAATTTCTTTAAGCCATTCACCGAAATACGCAGTAGAGATGTGCGTTGAATGGCCAATTACATGGCACATCGTCTGGCCGATGTCAACAGAGCCCGACGTCAAATCACTGTCGAATTGGTCAGGAAAAAAACATCTTAGCGATTATTCCGATTTCTTCAGGAGTAAAGCGCTAAATTCACACAATTTTTGACTCAGTTTTCTTCTCAAATGTCAAATCCGAGTTGAAATTCAACTTCATATGTGAGATCTATTGCACTTTCCGATAGATTTATACATTCTGGTGTTCTCAGGGTCTCTAAGGAAAGGAATGGAGGCGATACAATGGCATTCTCAATCGATGGGAATTCAAAGAAATACTTGATAGAGCTAAAGTGCAAGCTATTTCTTAACTTCTTGCAGATAGAGACCCATATCTGCTGCCTCGGCAGTACTCAGCCATAGATTTAACAGGGATCACCTAGACGTCGGCTTTATTCAGGAGTCATATTTCCTTAAAGACCAGGTATAGGGACTCTCAGGTAAGTTAGTACATGATTCCACTGACCCGGGAAAACATAGATCATGTATCTCAAACAATAACAATACAAAACTGTTTTCAATTCCATAATTCACCAACAAAGATCTTACTTACTTTAAATGGCGCTACAGTCCGGGGTGAAACTGGGCCTCAGTCAACAAGCTTCTCCAGCCAGCTCGATCCCGATCCGATCCGATTTTCTCTCGAAGCAACCAAGAACACCGTCATCCATTTTTGATAATGTCCATGCCTCTGCGTCATAGAGCTAGACTGGGATTATTTAGGTCTTAAAAAGAGTGACATTTGTTGTCCAAGAGAGGGATTTGCTACTCAATTGCCTTTTTAGCCCAAAGAAACAGCGGTTGGCAAGAATTATTCTTCGCTTGATCTCAGCGCTGGTGTCGTTGTCTGAATTTATAGCAGAGCCTAGGTAGACAAAGTCCTTAACTACCTCAAAGTTATATCGAAGGTGACGTTCTGCCCGAGACGTCGGTGTTGGTTGTCCTTTTTGGTTGACAGCATATACTTGGTCTTGCCCTCATTGACCGCTTAACCCATTTTCGCCGCTACCGTCTCAATACTCGCGATAGCGCCACTGACATCACGCTGTTTTCTCCCGATTATGTCAATATCGTCGGCGTATGCGAGTAGTTGGACGGACTTTTGAAAGATAGTGCCTCTTGTGTTTGTCCGTGAGTTTTGCACTATTCTTTCAAGTACGATGTTGAAAAAATCGCATAACAGCGCATCGCCTTGTCTAAATCCTTTCTGGACATCAAAAGTCTCGGTGAGATCTTTACCGACCTTGATGGAGTAGCGTGCATTCTCCATCGTCATCCTGCACAGACGGACGAGTTTGGCAAGAATGCCAAAACAGACATTGCTCTGTGTATCGATCTGAAGCTCATGGGTCTTCTCCAAGATCTGCCGTAGTGTGAATATCTGGTCGATGGTGGACTTTTCTGGCCTGAAGCCACACTGATATGGACCTATGAGGTTGTTGACGAACGGCTTCAGGTGTTTACGCAATACGGCAGATAAGATCTTATATGCGATGTTAAGGAGACTGAAGCCTACAGAAATGGTCTTTCCAAATCCTCAGCATCGATTGCGATTCTACTATGATGTTCAATTGTTCATCTATACAGGCCTCGGTTCGAGGTTTGCTTCCGCGGCATGTTATTTTTATCTTTTGGTAAAAATTCCGAACCTCATTCCTGGAGTAGCATCTCTCAATTCCCTCGACCGTGCGCCTCTCATGCTCTTTATTCTTCCTCCTGAGAAGCCGGAGTTCATCTCTCTTCTTCTGCTCATACAGCTTGTGAGCAGCTCTAGTCTTTTTTTGCAGTGCTATATTGCGTGCTTGTTGCTTAGCTGCATGTGCTTGCCGGCATTCACCATTGAATCAGGGGCCTCGTTGTGGTGGGGGAGTTAAACACAGCATGAGGAGCGGCATCTTTGATGGCATTTTGGCAGTGTTTCCAATGGTCTTCGATGCTTGATGCTGGCGGTATTGGAGGTCGAATTTCCTCACAGCAGAAGTTTGTCTTGGCGTAGTTTGGGATATACGCAACCGTACCTTGGCTACAACAAGGTAAAGGTCCGAGTTGTTGTTGGCTCCTCGGAAGGTAAGGACATGGAGGAGTATCTTGCGTCGACCGCAATGTGATCAATCTGGTTGACTGTTGATTGATTAGGAGTTCTCCAAGTCCCCTTGTGTATATCAAGACGTGGGAACCACGTGCTAGCTACGACAATGTCCACCCCAGCGCAAAGTCGGTTGCACCGAAGCCAGTAACCCCTTCCGGTATGTGAGCGCTGCCGTTGACCTATATAGGGCTCGTCCGCCACCATCTCTTTTCCAAGAACCTGACTGAGTCCTGGAAATCCTTACCCGCCTGAACTCCAAAGATGTCAGAGTAGCCCGGATAAGGTCTTGTTTTGTTTTTCCGACAATAATCCTGATTTATGGCGCAGAAAACTCGCCCCTTCATTTTCGTTTTCATTTTCACCAGCACCTGTCGGAAGATGCTACTTCTACGAGGTCTTATACTAATCGTTGTCATCCAACATCGTTGCCATCCCACATCGTTGCCATCCCACATCGTTGCCAGCTCTATATATATAGCTCGTCTTTATAAATCCTATCAAATGCGGCCTAAAAATGGATAAAAAGATGGTTGGTATCGATTTGAACTTCTTGACCCATCTCTCATCTCCCATCTCATCTGCTGAAGCGTGAAAATTAGGTCGATTATGCTCTTTCCTGGTCTGAATCCGTAGAGATAGAAAGCTAATCAAGTTGTTCACGAATGGTTTCTGATATGCACACAATATTGTAGATATAATCTTATAGGCGGGAAACCTACGTTTCTATAATTAGCGCAATTCAGTAGGTCTCCTGTTTTGTGTACCGAAAACGATACTAAGATTGCATTAACCCGGCTTATGCTTTTCTGACCGTCGCGTCGGTTTCAGCTGATTCGTTTGATTTTAGCTTAGATATTGCAATCCTTACTTCAATTTGGTCAGGTTTGACTGAAGTTTGCACTATCATCGTCTATGTTAAGTGGTCTGTTATTGCCCAAAAGCGGGATGTTGGGCTTCTTTGCCGTTATATGGTCCGTAGAATATGTTGTTTTATATTTTCACCACCGACTGCGACTCTATTACTATCACCCTGATGAGTACACTGTTGATGTGCTCTCACCTCTAGGCTCGTCGGACCTTTGTGCCATATCAGTTGAATTCTCGTACTGTGTCGTCAGTTAAAGAAAAAATTCCTTAAAGAACAATATGGCAATACGAGAAAGCCAATTGGAGTGGACTTAACACCTTCTTTAGGAATTTTAACTGGTCGTTATGTTTCCTCGCTGCCTGATATGATCACAAATACTATTCTTTTTGGAATGAGATCCAGATTGTGCTTTGTCACTGCCTACACTTGAGTGCGTCGAATCTTCAATGGGACGAATCCACTTTCGCACTCGTGTAGTAACAAGAGTATATTAACAAATCCGCTGGTACAGATGGTATATCTTCCCTTCTTCTTAAGAGGTGTCCTTCTACGCTGGCAAAACCACTACGTCAGCTTTTCCATCAATCTAAGTCTTAAAAACTCTTTCCGAGCAGATGGAAAACAGCATTTGTCCAGCCCGTCCCTAAATAAGGCGAATCTACTTCTCTCTCCTCTCACAGACCCTTTGCACTTACGTCCCTTCTTTCCAAGGTCATGGAAACGCTGATAAATCGTCAGCTCATGAAATATCTCGAAACACGAAAACTTCTTAATGACCGGCAGTACGGTTTTCGTAGCATAGGTCCACTGGTGATTTGATGGTATGTCTCACCGAAAAGGCGAACCAAAGTTTACATCAATCTGGCGAAAGTAAGGTAGTTGCACTTGATATTTCTAAGGCATTTGACAGAGTTTGGCATCAGGCTCTTTTGTCGAAAATGCATGCATTTGGGGTCGATGACTCTCTTCGTCAATGGATTAGAAATTACCTCTCGGAATACGTTCAATTCAAGTTGTCTTGGATGGTTTCAAGTCTGACATTGACAAAACAAATACTGGTGTGCCCCAGGGTTCCGTTCTGTCTCCGACACTAGTTTTAATTTTCAATGATCCCTTGTCTGCTACTTCTAATCCAATTTACTCTCAGCTTTTCATATTCGTTCCCGGACTAAGGTCCCTGCTCGGAAAAAAGAAGACCGTAGCGTGTGTTAAGCTCATAAAAGTCTGATATTAATAGCATAACCAATTGGAGCACTATCACCCGAGTGGAATTTAATGCGTCCAAAACACAATGCTGTCTGCTGTCGCTTAGGCGAAATTCAAATAGTCAGCCATTATCAATGAATGGCACTTGCATCGTCCAAACCGAAAAACTTTCCATTCTCGGTATGTGTGTCAATGACAAATTACGTTGGAATGACTACATTTGCGCCAAAAATTCTGCGAAATGTCTAGGCTTTCTGAATTGATGTAAGAAATATTTCACCCCTTCTGATCTGGCTTCAATAAATAAGGCTTTCATTCGCCCAAAATTGTAGTACAATGCTCACATCTGGTCAGGTGCCCCCAAGACATCTTTGATAGGATTAAAAACCGTGCTATAAAGCTTATAGATAATGCTAATATTTCCCAGTCGATTGACACCCTCGACCACCGACGTAATGTCTCCTGCCTCACGTTGTTCTATCGCTATTTTCACCACCAGTGCTCCGTTGAAATTGCCGGTAGCATTCCGTACCTTCAAACCTCTCACCGTAACACCCGCCTCTCTGTGAATGCTCATCAGTACACCCTCAAGCCCACTTTCGGACGTACCCTCTTAAATATCGTGATTCTTTCCTAAGCCGAGCAACTCGCTTATGGAATGCCCTGCCGCCCTCCTTATTTCTCTGTATTATAACCTCCAAACATTCAAGACCAACGTACATCGGTACCTTTCTTTCTTTCCTCCCTAACTTTCCATCACCCGCGCTGTGTGCAATCATTTTAAGGGTACTAACAACCCTTTGAGCGCGCGCTAATTATAAAAAAAAAATCTAAAAGGTTTCCTTCTTCGTCTCTACAAGCTGCTGTACAGGTCTGCTTGCTTTGCCACCTTCGGCTTACCTGTTTTTCTGCAGTTCATTCTCTCAATATTTTTATCTTCTTTTGCAGAAGTCGATGTACTTCCCATATCTGGTACATCTGGTCATAGTGCTTAGGAGCGGCTTTCGTCCTTCATTGCAGAGCCCCTTTGCACGATTCTTGTTTAGCTGCATGTGCTTGCTGGCATTTCTTTTGGAGGTAAGACGAAAGACGGCTCACCAGTTGCGGCGTCTCTGATGATAAGTTGGCTAGGATGGTACTCGTTTTCGTGACTTGATACTGGCTGCATAGAAGTTGTTAAGAGATTTCGACATGCGTTCGGCAGGGGACCAACGATTGCTGTTTTTCTACGATATACGTTCTCACCCTCTTGGCGCTTTGGAGTCCGCAGTAGCACCGTGCTGGTGATCCAAGTCAATGTAGGCTACTCGGAAGTTTCGGATGTCCAGAATACTGGAGGCTTGCCTTGCGTCTATTGTAATATACCCAATAGGGGCAATTTACCACATAAGGAAATATACAATTTCATTCATTCCAATCTATATATTTGCATGTGTGTTGGCCCGAAATGAAATTAAAATAAATCCTCTGAGCTCTACATTTAACAGCAACAAACAAAAAACTCATTTTCATCCTTTTATCCCGCCGTCAGATTCATTTTATTTGCACTAAATTGGAATTATTGTTCATTGTTTAGACACACCTAATTAAATCAAATGCCACTTTATCTAAATTTTGAATGTCCATTTCAGTTATATGCCTACAAGGCAATCCCTGGCAGAACAAAGAAAAAATATAAAATAAATTAGTCCAAACATAAAGAGAACAAAACAATTATCAAACACTCGACCTCCACTAAATTAGCATACAGCAACGCTTCCAACGACAAAAAGGATTCATTTGAGAAAAAAAATGAAAACAAAATTTCCCCACACTGTGTTCGAATGAAATAAATTTCATATGCGTACCGCAGCAGATACTTAAAAAATCACACTTCATTAGAGAGCCACAGCGATATGCTGAACAAGTGGAGACCTTTTCGAAATACCCTATCGAAAGAAAAATAGTGCACTCGATTCCACCACTTGTACGCATTCCAAACCAATGCACCAGCACGAACAATGCAGTTAAAATATCTCATAAAATCCAGATACATATTTGCTCACGTTCCGGGCATAGTGGAGGTACCCAAGCGCCCCCTAAAATCATCCATAGAATCCCTCCCAGCAAACGATGTGGCCACTTGAATTTTGCAACAAACTGATATGTGGATTTATTATTGTACAATAAAACGCGCGTTCCGACTCCTTTTTCCGATGCGGCTCGGAATGGCACTTCCGGTCACGCGGCACTATGTTCTACAGCAACTGCAAGTATCTGCATACCGCGACGCAAATACCCAAATATAATACAAATTCCCCATAATGGCAACTGGACATAAATTATTGTTTCATATTATCATGATTGAAATGAAATTGTAAATTTGATAAAATACGTTTATTAGGGTAATCCGTTTCGTATGATTTGTATTTTGTCAGTTAGGCTGCCGAAGAGGTGAAGTGAGCTCCAGGTAAGAAACAAATTCCGCAGATACCATCATGCGGTAGATAGTTTTTGACAAAACAAACCCCAGACACGTCCGCTTGGTCTGGAAATTAATTTATAAATTAGAATGATTTATCCATGAATTTTCGGCATATTTTTGTCAAATGAAATACAATATTTGTAATTGAGAATACCTACCTATCCGTAGGTGGATATGCAAAGTGAATTTGGGCCACTTTATCCGGGTGGTGGTACGATACGAATACAGAAGGTTGCTTCCGCTTCATTTGATAGAATGGCTTCGCAATTGAGCTAAAACTAATTCTACCACTGCACTGCACTAATATTTGGAATTTGTCAAATTCGTTTTGGCAATAATTATTTTCAAATTAGCTAAATTGTATTTAGTTTTCGAAATTTTCTAGATTATCGATGCATATTGGGTAAGTTTATTAGAGATTTCCACAATTGAACGAGTACATCTGCATCTGCATCTGCATATGATTGAATTAAATTTGGCAGAGGTGTTCGGATGCCACCTAGGGCATGAATTTTTAGGAAAAATTTATTGCAATTACCAGGCTAGACTATGCTTGGTCCATCAGGTGTTGTTTTGAATATCAATTAAGTTATCTTTTAACGGCCTTAAGTGTAGTACGTCAGGACCATCATAAAATAGGAAGTCCACAACCAAATTTAAAGTTGCCACAATGCAATCGATGAATCTGTGGCAGCAATTGAATTGTATTAAAAAAAAGAGAGATGACGATGAAATGAAAAGAAAGGTGTTCAGACATTTTTGTTCTTTGTTTTTCAATTCAATTAAGGATGTACAAATAAGACTTAGACTTTTATAGTACTTACAATTAAATTATGGATGGCAACGATTAGTATAAGGCCTCGTAGAAGTTGCCGACAACTGCTGGTTTTTTAAACAACGAGAATTAGCCTCTGCAGCCGAACATCTTGTAGCTCTGCTAAAAAGCCCTATCCAGGCTACTCCGACTTATTTGGAGCCCAGGCCGGTAAGGACTTCCAAGACTTAGTCAGGGTCTTGGAAATAATATGGTGGCGGACGAGCCCTATATGGCCCAACGGCGATATTCACATCCCGGAACGGGTTACTGGCTTCGATGTAACCGACCCCTCGTCATAGGGGCATTAAAAATGGAAATGTTCCTCCAGGTTGGGGGTTGCGCCGCCGGGGTAACTGCCCGGCCATTTGAAAAAAAAACAAGAAGTTACGAAGCACCAACAAGCCTCGGATATGGACGGATATACTGTTGACAACCCACGTAAACGATTTAAGGACTATGAGCTTCCGATGTGCACGTGGAATATTAGATCCCTTAATTGACCACGTGCAGCCGAGTAACTAGCGGAGGCCCTAGACTGCTGCAAAGCAGACATAACCGCCATTCAAGAAATGTGATGGGATGGGCCGGACAAAAAGAAGATAAAAAACTGCGACATTTACTACTGCAATTGCTATCGACGGCAAAAGCAGCGTTTGTTTGGATACGGATTTCTTGTTGGAGGCAAACTAAGACAAGAAGTCCTGAGCTTCCGGCATGTGAGCGAGCGCCTCGCAGCAATCCGCATCAAGGCTAAATTCGCCAACATTAGCCTTACATGCGCGCATGCCCCCACAGAAGAGAAAGGCTGTCCGCTCCAGCAGCTTTTTCGGACTTCAGCTCAGATATTGTTATTCTTCACTTCACAGGTCGGGTGGACGGAATCGATGGTCTACATCGTGCAGGTTGAAAAGTTCATTCTTCCTGATAGCGGTATTTGTTTCGTCATTGCTGTTATACAGTCTACAGAAATTATCTCTCCAAATCCTCAGCATTGACTGCGACTCTACTACGATGTTCCCTTGTTCATCTCTGCAGGCGTCGATTCGGATGACATAGCCATTTAAGTGGACTAATGTGAAGTTTTTGGATTAAGTCGATGTCGCCGTACAGTTCATATGGTTTTTCGTTGAATCTTTTCATACAAAGCTGATCTAAGCAAAAAGAGAGTGATTACTTTTTGAAGGATTTTTCCCTTGAAACGACTGAGGATATCTCCATCCCCATTCGATAGAGTCCATGCTTCATGACGAAAATTTGACTGTCTAATTAACGCCTCTTTCATCTTAGTTTTTCTGGATAGATCATATCTATTCTCTTGCCTTTTTTGTCTAACGAGACGCCGATTAACAAAAGTGATTCTTGGACTTCAATCACTGAACCCTCAAACCCATTTGTCTCAGTTATGTCGATATTGTCGGCGTACAATACCTGTTGTACTTACTTACTTACTTTAGGTGGCGCTACAGTCCGGGGTGGACTTGGACCTGTTGTACAGACTTTCAAAATATTGTGCCTCTAGTGTTCGCTTGTGGGTTCGCACAATTCGCTCAAGTCCCTACCGACTTTTACATAGTAAAAGCATTCTTAATAATCATTCTGCATAGACGGACGAGCTTCCCTGCCAAGCCAAAATACGATACGGCTTTACACAGAGCGTCCTTATAATGCTGTCATATGCTGGCTTTTTATCGTTTAAATCTGTGACAAATTAGAAAAAGAGTTTCGGCTATCAGAATCGAGTTGGAGTTGGTTGGGTGAAAAAAGATCCCTTTGTATCGCCGATGAAATACCTGTAATCTTAGAGAGTTGTCGTACTCGGCTCTGTAGTTATGTAGAGTACCTTTGAATGAAGTTAAGCTACCCAATCCTTCAGGATTTCATCGGTGGCTGAAGAAGAGAGATTTGTTTTTCATAATGAAGAAGACAGAAGAATCACATTAATGGACCAATGGCGTGGAGTCATCCATGTCAATTTTGTCTACTTGGTGAACACCCGACATATTCGGAGCCGGTATTTAAAGAGTGCTCCGTGGTTGTGTCGGGAATGTGGAGTAAATGTGATGGCGCGAGAAACAGGGGCTACTACCACCGATTTGCTTTGCCCGACCCTTTGTCTAGATCCTGGCCCTCCTGGTTAATGATTACGCATGAAGGTAACTTCTCCACGGTGCAAAAAAGAAAACAGATCACAGACGATCAACATCTTCGCATACAGATTGATCCAACATTTCTCATATCGCCAAACACTTTGAGGACAAAACGTCGTGACTTCTCTATGAGATCTTAGTGCCGTCTTTGCTTAGTGGTTTTTCTTTTATAGCCAGTTTATTATGACAGTATATTATATAGGAATTCACGAAGGCCATATTCAGCATGCCACAACATACAGCCATTGGCCACCTAGTAGTATTCCTGTTAGAAGACATAGATGAACACATTTGGTTGAAAGAATCGACGCCTCCGGCTTTCCACTACTTTGATTAATTACGGCATCTTCATCGCATGATGATAATAAGAAAACCATCTTAGATGGCCTGGGTTTGTAGGATACCAATGTTAAAGGCCCATCCTAACAAAATATTGAAAAACCCACCGGCCGCGAACGTGAGTTCTTTACTTCTTCTGGAATTTCTCTCTTGTTGGACCTGATGGTTCCCACTAAAGTATGGACTCTTTAGCAAACTCTTAGCTAGTGGAACAGACGTGAACCAGTTGTCGCAGGTAATATTTCTATTTGTTCCGTGTACTGTTTTAGTTAACTCCTTTACATAAAACTCGCCTAATGGCAGAACACTTGTCGTTGTGCTTTTACCGTGGTAAGGCATAGCATCTGCCATGTACTTTGTGGAAGCTTCGCATATCACAACAGCTGTTCATCTACAGTCAAGCTAATGCCAGGTACGTAGTCTACATTGGTTATTAAAAATCTCCCATAAAAGCGTCTTCTTGACGTAAAACGTTGAATATTTACAAAAGTTACGTAAAGCCTTAACATACGTCAAATGTACGTGCAATAATGTTATAACGAGCAAAGGGCGACGCGACCGTCTCCTGATAGGTCTTGGCAGCTACTGGTTTGGTTCGAGCGGTGGCGACAATTCTACGTCAAAACGAGGTAGATTGGGCTTCTAGGGTTAAATCAAAGTACGAATGCGGATTTCACTTGGACAACGTGAGGAAGTTGAAGCATGTTCGATGCGAAAGCTGTAATCACAGAATCCATTAGAGTCTCTGCTTGTTGCTTTTTCCAAATATGATCATCGACAACTAGTAGTAGAGCCACAGTCTGTTTTGAAAATATGAAAAGACTATTTCTCGCTAAATAATTGTATCTGTAGAATGGTTTTTGATACAACAACAACAAAACCACTTTAAAATGTCAATAATTAAATATTTTTTCGCTCAACTTTGTTTCCGAATTAATGTACCACCTCTGTCTTACCCAACAAACTCAAATTAACGTTGATTCGAAACAAGATACTTTTGAAACATCTGGCGACATTCTCATGATTGTTTACGCAATTTTGCTAATTCTTCTATTTTTCATTTTACCTACTCAAAATTCTATTCCAAGCTCATCTTCCTACAATAATGGCACTCCATAGAAGAGGCAAATGCTTAAGTTCCTCTCCGTGAATATCCGACAGTCAAGTGGGACACTATTACCTCCATCCGCTAACATAGAGAAGTGTACTCTTATATCATTGTACTTATGACAAACTCAAGAATGGCTCTATAATTTCGTTACAAGGTTTCTTCCTGTGCATAATACGCACAACCATGACATAGACAAATTTATGAACATCTTTTGTACATAGATAGACAGAATTGTTGGAAAGAAAAGATGCCAACCCAAGGAAAACAGCCAGAAAGGTGGATACAGATTAAAGTTTTCTTTCTTCAAATTATGTTGATTCGTTTCGCTATTAAGATCTCTAAAGGACATCCGTTGCGCTGCTATTCATTGAAGTACTTCACTTAACTTTGTATCTTTTACTCAGCACGATGGTACTCGTGTATACTTTGACTAAGTCATTTGCGAAAGTACCTACTCGTAGAATTGAGAAAAAAAAAAAAACAAGAAAAAAAAAACAACATTCCCAAGGTTGAAAACTTTAATTTCATTCGCTCTTAATGTATCTTTTATCCGGGTTCATTCTTTCTCAGAAATGAGTTTGCAATACGAGTACATTTTGTTTTTGTTTTGTCGAGTATACGAGTCGAGTACACATACATATACGTATCGTTGTCAGTTAACATCACCGCCGCTTCGATTAAGAGATTCTCCGAAAGAGGTCCGAAAATTAATTTTCCACTCATACAAAATGTGATTTATTTAATTAAGTTTCACATGTCAAGTGGAGCAGGCACATGGTGATTTTGTACGAAATTGATTTTTTTGTTTTTGTTCGTTTTTCATTTTCATTTTTGCTTTTATTGCAAAGAGTCGGGCTTTCCGACAGGACGACGAGTAGTGGAAAAAGCTTACGCGTAATTGTGGGTTGACTGGATGATGACCTGCCGGAGAGAGAACAAGCGAGAAAAGCGTGAATTATTTTACGGTTTCAATTTAATTTTCATTAAATCGCCTGGTATAAGTATTAACAGGGACGAAATTGTCAAAGCTAGGCCGTGATTTTGTCAAACGCCCTTAACATTGCTAGAAAGGAATTCGACTTGGTTCAGTGTGGAAGAAGAAAATGTTTTGAACATCTGACTATTGCCCTCCCATCTTTACATTTTGTTTTTGTTTAGAGCACAAGAGGCAAGGTCTTTTCTTTTAACTGATATGTTTATACTTATGGTTTATCTAATGAAAAATGATTTCGTGATATTATTACCACAAGCATCTCAAAAACTGCATGCAGATTTATGAACTTTAATTTTCGTCCATATCCTTGAGCATTAGAGGCCGTATAACACGAATCATGTGCTCGCAAAGACCGACGACTTCAAATACTGCCACAGAATAGAGTTCAGCGATGTCGTCAAATCACACAATCTTAAAGGCAATGCCACAGGTCCATTTCTAGAAATACCATCACCGAACATCCTTTAATGTCTCGATGGTTTCATCGGCAGTATGGTATGTTGCACCACTCCAGCAGACAATACACAGACTTATTTTGAAATTCAAAAGTGAGAAAAAGTCGAACGATCGGTATTTTGACATTCGAAGGAATAGAGAGTTCGAACCACCGAATAAAGACGGATCTACATGTAAGGAGGTTTAAAATTGCCATTTGTTTTAATCATGATTTATCAATTTTCACTTTCCAGGTTTGGGCTGATTACAAGTTCAAGACTAAGAAGAAGCTGGTGGAGAACGAGATGAAAAGGAAGCAGTCTGGCTACAACGACGATAACCTCGTAGCTCTTTCTGAGTTCGAACAGGCCGTCGTAAAGTCAATCCGTAACGCGTGTGAATGCCAGGGTATTTGGCATTACCCAGGCGGCCGTATCTGTACCGGTTCCATCAACATCTTCCTCGTCCACCATCCGAGACGTATCCATGACGTCATTGCAAGAAGATGAACTGGAAGGTGCAGCAAATAAAAGCCAAGAGGAACGTAGAAATCCTTCAAATGCAAAATTAAGCTCAAGAAGTTTTTTTTTCTGCAATGTCTTCCAAAATGGATGACATTACGAAGGAGTTCCACAGGATAAGTAGGAGTCTGGAGAAGGCGGATGATCGAAGAAAGAAAAATGATGAGGAAACACACCGTCATAATCTCGCTATAGAGGGTTGAATTTAATTTCTAATTATATTTAGAATTAAATTAGCAATACCGTCGCAAGTATTTCGAGGTTCATGACTATAAGTAATTTCACTCGTATCAACATCAGCAAAGGGCATTTTCTGAGCGATATTCCAATTCCAAATTTTCAGCATTATCGGCCACTTTAAAGTGAATGCAAAAGTTGTGCAATACCGCACAAACATTTACAATTTGAGCAGCCTTCTCCGCCAAATAGTGTAGTTGTCTAGCCTTCAGACCGCACCTAAACCTATTCTTTAGTAACCCAATTGTCCTCTCATTGATGTTGCGTGCTTTCGAATGTTGGGTACTAAATTTGCTCCCACGACTTCCGCTGACATAGATATCCTGCGTCACCTAATACAATTAATTGATTTACAAGCAAGATTAAGATGTATGTGCATATATCCACGTTTCATACCTAGCAGCCAGGAATTTGTTTGTCTACCTCCTGTGTGTTGCTCCAGAAGATATAGGTAGTTTCTTGCACTGGAAACTTTCCATATCAAGGCGTCATGTATTGCACCAGGGTTAGTGGGATCTATATACCGTATCCTCATTTTGTGGTCACGTATCTGCCAAAATAAAAAAATATATATTTATGTATGATGCATACAAATTACTTTAATTGAAATACTTACAATTATTACATTAATGCTGTAGAATCTCTTCCGGTTATAATATAGAAGCCTGTCTTCTGGTAAAGGGGCTTAAACAGCAACGTGCGTACCATCAATGCAGCCAATTACCCCTGGAAATCCAACCTTTTGTATCTTCTAATACAGATATGCAGATCTTGATGCATTTCGATACGGATGATCGGGATAATTTCACATCTTCATCTTTCCCAATTCCAAATTGGTAGCCTCCTTCTGCTAAAAATCGAAGGGTAGTCGCTAGCATTATGATGGGAGGAATGGATAGTGTTATTCCTTTATGAACTACAGCAACTAATTCTTCCAACACATACTTAAATGCATTTTTATTCAACCGAAAATTCCGAACAAATCTTTGAATAAATGAAAATTATTGCAAGTATGGGGAAAAAAAATTGATAATACGAGTATAGTACGAGTACATACTTGGAATTTTCAAGCTCTTATGGATTTAATCCATCCATTATACTGCGCCTACTAATGCGCTCTTCATTGTCTAAGAATAAAGCAACTGCCATGTCTTTTTACTTTTTTTTATAACTTTTTACAACTTTTAACAAACTCAACTCTTAACGAGATATTTATTTTGATTCTGACAGTACTCAAATTGAAAGACAACAGCTGATTTGGAAGTAAGATTCGTTCTAGTTCATTTCCTGATACATTCGATAATGAACCTTATTCCTTCGAATATAAAAATACGAAAAAGTCTTCCGAAGGAATAGAGTCAAAATAAGGGTGACGACTTACTTTACTTGAGGTGGCGCTTCAGCCAGAGGTGGACCTGGGCCTTAGTCAATAAGCATCTCCAACCACCACGATCCTTTGCTAGCTGTTTCCAGCTAAGCTGACTAGGGTCCGCTTCCACTGCGCTGTCCCTCCGAGGCGCTCTACATGACCCAGCCATCTCATTCGTATAACCTCATTCTTCCGGCCAAGTCGATGCAGGGCCCTCGTCCACTTATCGCGGCTTCTTTCATCAATGAGGTTGTCTAATAAAAAGCATGGGCAGAGCAAAACTAGACTTGTCCTGAACATCATTTATGCCACTGATGGTTCCTATGATTTGTCCAGTTACAAGCTGCCGCTCATAGATCTTGTTGAGTGGCAAGACCACCAGTAGTCCATACTAGGATTAAAAACACGGTATTGTGGGAGTTAGGAGGTAGGCAGGGTGACCCGGTTAGGGTTCATGCCCGGAGTGGAGTGGCTATAAGTGCTGGGTGCTGAGACCCTAAGGACAGTAAGAGATTTTATGTAGACCTCGACTCATACCAAGGGTGGAGCTGTGCCCTCAACATAGTTCTGCATTGGTATAATCTAATTTAGGTTGCAATGGCAAGGCATATTCTTGCTCCCATGGATGTGTGGGCATCCCATGAACTTAAGTCTCCACTACTCCATCTGGCCAAGTTGATGCCGCTGTACAGTGCACACAGTTTGTCGTTGTATTTCCTCCTGCACTTACCGTCAATGCAGACGGGACTAAAAATAATGTATAAAAATAAAAATAATAATTTTGATAATGTCCATACTCTGCACCATGTGGCAAGACTGGGATTACAAAGGTCTTATATAACTTTTGTAACTTTTGTAACTTTTGTTGTTCGGGAGAAGGCTTTACTAGTCAACTGCCTTCTTAGTTCATAAAAGCAGCGATTGGCAAAAGATATTCTTCGTTGGATCTCAGTGCTGGTCTTCTTGTGAAAGTTTATAGCGGAGCCTATGTAGACAAACTCCTTAACTACTGCTTTCTTTCTTCTTCATTTCAATCATCCCTATTCCCATTGTCGTTTTTTAACGAAACGAAATAACAAGTGTCGCGGTCGTGAGGAAATTTCCAACGCCATGTTTGTAGTAGAATCTCGTTTTTCGGCAAGAACTCGGTGTTCCTTAATTAAAAACGAGACGACAAAGGTCGTAAAAAACGACTATTTTCGTCGTTAGCATTTAAGTTGACGACAGTGAGAAAGATGGCTGAAAAAATGTAAGTAAAATTCATATTTGTATTTATTATTTCAAATCTCAATTTATTTTGAATTTTTAGGGACAAAAATTACAAATAACAAACAATTTGAAGATCTTGTTTCCGTAATGCAGGAAAAATCTTACCTTGCTAGGGGAGTTGGCAAGGAAGTAAATAAAGTAAATTTTAAAAATGAATGGGACTCCGTAGCAACTAATTTAAACTGCCTGGGACCACCGATGAGATATTGGGAGGGCTGGCAACAAGTAAGTAAAAAACTTCGTTTTTAAAACAATTTCAATTAGGTTTGGGCTGACATGAAGTTCAAAAAAAAAAAAAAACCAATCCACAATAAAAATGAAATTAAAGCAACAGAAGGAGGAAAAAGCCTTTCTGATTCAACCTTTACTTTTTCGCCAATAAAAAACTCTTATTCTTGACAGTAAACACCCGGGTATAGAAATATAACTCTATGTTTTGTACGGGATTTTTTTTTCCACATTCAATTTTGTTTTTTGTTGGTGCTTTATGGTTCGACGTGCCATGGACGACGGTAATGATGCTGATTGTTTACCCAAAAACAATGCTGAGGAATCGGATGCAGAGGTTGAAGATGTTATTGCGGAAATAATCGAGAGCAGTGACTCTGAAAATGGTGAAGCAGAATTGATCGCAAATGTTGATGAACTGATAGATAGAGAAGAAGTGGATCGAGTTTTGGACGCATCTTATGTTGGTAAAGATGGGGCTCAATGGATGAAAACAAGGCCAAACTTGCAGCGTATGCCAGCGCATACAGACCTCTTATTCTCATTGGGAGCCACCGATCAAATTACGAAGCTGTTGATCAACTCTGAAAAAATAATGCTTTTCCGCTATATCGAGCAACTATGTCTGTTCGGCGGTTCTACAACATAACGAGGTTTATTCGCTTTGATTTTGATGCCACGAGACAAGCAAGAGCATAAGCGAAATTTTCCAAATGCTGAACGCCAATCTAAAGGACAATTTTCGGCCATACACTTCTATAACAATTGATGAGCAACTATTCTCTTTTAGAGGTCGCAACAAATTCAAGAAATATATTCCATCAAAGTCAGCGAAATATGGGATCAAGATATGGTGGGCTTGTGATTCGGACACGGCACATCTATTGAACGGGCAGATTTATACTGGAAAAATTGGCAATATCCGAGATATGCGTGCTGTGGAGTATTTAGTTGTTCCTTATAAAACCACTGGCAGATATGTGACAATGGATAATTTTTTCACATCGCTTCCTCTAGCCAAGGATTTACTGGGATGGAATCTCTCTGTGGTCAGCGCCATGAAGAAAAACAAGCCCTGTATCCCTATTCAGTGCTTCGAAAACTAGAGAGGTTTTACAACCTTTGGTTTTGGAGATAAAATGGCGCTTTGCTCCTATGTGCCAAAAAAAGACAAGGCTGTCATATTATTGTCTACCCAACATAGTGATGATAGTGTTTCTGGGCCAAATTTGAAGCTGGACATTATTCTATATTACAACAAAACAAAAGGTGCAGTTGATACGATGGATAAGATGCTGTTTCAGTATACCACGAAAAGAAAAACAAATCGATGGCCACTAGCGATGTTCTTTCAATATAATTGACAAAGCAGGGCTCGCAGCTTACATAATTTTTACGAAAATTAACCCGTCAAGCGAACATAATGTCCGAACAAGCCGATGAGGGTAGTTTCTGCAAGAATTGGGTGAAGACTTTTGCATTCCAGTCATCAATAAAAGGGCTAAAATTCTTAGAGCTATGAGCCACTTTCCACAAGAAGTGCTTTAAAATGCATTCTAGGTAACTCAGTTAAAGAGCTACGAGAACCGCAGTATGTGCCGTTCGTACCGGATGATTTGATAGATTGAGATGGATCTGGTCGTCTCACTCAAAAACGCCAATGCTTTATGTGCTATATGGAGGAAAAGGAAAAAGACCTAGCAGGAAAGTCTGTCAACCTTTCAACCTGGACGATGATGACCAACAATTCCGTCCACCCGACCTGGATGAAGTGAAGATAGCCATATCGAAGCTTAAGTCCAACAAAGCTGCTGGGGCGGATGGCCTGACTGCCGAGCTCTTCACAGCGGCAGGCGATGACTTGGTAAGGAGCATACACCAACTCATCTGTAAAATATGATCGGACGAAAGTATGCCCGATGAATGAAACCTCAGCATTGTTTGTCCAATTCTCAAGAAAAGAGACCCTCTGAACTGCGCCAACTACAGAGGCATCAGTCTCCTTAACATCGCATATAAGATCTTATCCGCCGTATTGTGTGAACGCCTAAAGCCGTTCGTCAACAACTTGATAGGTCCATATCAGTTCAGGCCAGATCAACCCAAATAGCTAATGAGCTTCAGATCGATACAAACCACCTATTTATCAATTTTAAGGCCGCGTATGACAGCACCTGTAGAGACGAGCTATATAGAGCAATGTCTAGTTTTGGCATCCCTGCCAAACTCGTCCGTCTGTGCAGGATGACGATGGAAAATGCACGCTGCTCCATCAAGGTCGGTAAAGATCTCACCGAGACCTTTGATGTCCAGAAAGGATTTAGACAAGGCGATGCGCTGTCATGCGATTTTTTCAACATCGTACTTGAAAGAATAGTGCAAAACTCACGAGCAAACACAAGAGGCATTATCTTTCAAAAGTCCGTCCAACTACTTGGGAGAAAGCAACGTGATGTCAGTGGCGCTTTTGCGAGTATTGAGACGGAAGCGGCGAAAATGGGTTTAGCGGTCAATGAGGGCAAGACCAAGTATATGCTGTCAAGCAAAAAGGACAACCAACACCGACATCTCGGACAGAACGTCACCCTCGGCAGATATAACTTTGAGGTAGTAAAGGACTTTGTCTACCTAAACTCCGCTATAAATACAGACAACGACACCAGCGCTGAGATCAAGCGAAGAATAACTCTTGCCAACCGCTGTTTCTTTGGGTTAAGAAGGCAATTGAGTAGCAAAGCCCTCTCTCGGACAACAAAAGTCACCCTTTATAAGACTTTAATAATCCCGGTCCTGCTCTATGGCGCAGAGGCATGGACATTATCAAAAATAGATGAGGGTGTTCTTGGTTGCTTCGAGAGAAAAAATTCTTTGGGCGATCTTCGGTCCCGTCTGCATTTATGGTGAGTGGAGGAGGAGATACAACGACGAACTGTATGGACTGTACAGCGACATGGACCTAGCCAGAAGAGTGAAGATCCAAAGACTGAGATGGCTGGGTCATGTAGAGCGCATGGACACCAATGCTCCGGTCCGCAAAGTCTTCGAATCCGTCCCCGAGGGACAGCGCAGTAGAGGAAGGCCAAGACTCAGGTGGCGCACGCAAGTGGAAGAGGACCTGAGCCAACTTAGCGTGCGAAACTGGAGGCAGCTAGCCAGGGATCGAGCTGGCTGGAGAAGCTTGTATCAATATACAGAACGATCTGTAAAAAGAACTATAAAGAAGCTTACGACGTGTTGAAAACCATATGAGGGAAACTGGGGGACACGAAAGAAAAATTTTTAAATTAGAAGTAGAAAAATTGCAGGTGTATAAAGAAGATTTAAAAAGAAACGAAATACTACGAATGGAGGAAATAAAATTAAAACAACAAGAGCTGGAGTTGAAGTGAATTAATCCGGATTTGAAGACGAAACAGCTTAAGCTTAAAGCTAGACATAATGAAGGCGACTTTAAACTTTTTTTTCTATATACGTAACTTATTTCTGTGATGTTAGTGATATGAATTTTTTTTAAATGAATTGATTGCATTTTTTTTAAATAAAACTTTCAAAACGTATTCATTATGTGGTTTCTCATTGTTGCGGCCTTTTCATTTTCGGTATTATTTCCTGCAGTCTCTTCAATTTCGATGCTATTTACACTTTGCAAAGGAATATCAGTTCTATAGTAAATGCAAATATTATACAAAGCTGCGAATACATTTGTTGTTTGCCCAGCTTTCTTTTGGCTGTAGTTCCATTGTCGGGCAACAATTAAACAATGGAAGCGGTTTTTTAAAACTCCTATCGTTCTTTCAACCATGTTTCTCGCCTTTGCATGCGCTGCATTATTTTTGCTTTCGCGACTTCCCACCTGCGTTGATCTAAACGGCCTCATTAGAAAAGGTTGGAGGGGATATCCATCATCGCCTGCGTAATTTAAAAATGTTTCCTTTTTGACAAGATTACCTTTTTCAATCAAATGATAATTACCTAGAAGCCAAGAAATTCTCTCTCCGCTTTCATATTTGGCGTTTAATGTCTGTTTTAGTTTGCTGCGACTCCACACCAGAGCATCGTGGCAGGAACTTGGCTGTCGGGCGTCAATATATCTGATAGACATATTATTATCGCAAACCTCATATAAAATAAATAAAGTTAAATTAAATAAAACTCAACTTGAATTCATTGTATTTAGGCTATAAAATCCTTTTCTATTCAAAAACTCGTGCTGCTCTTCTTCTTTCGGTAGTAAAATTTTGATATGGGTGCCAGCAATACACCCAATCACCCCAGGAAAGCCAACTCTTTGGAAAAAAATCAATTTTGTTTGGTTTTTATCCCCCTCCGTCATTTCAAATTTGGTCCGCTGAGGGCAAATATGGGCTTCAAGAATTGTGATTAGCTGCCCAAATATTCAGCTTGTTGTTGGTTGAGCTAGTCCCAAGTTAAAATCGTTGCACGCTCTGCTTTGGAAACAACCCCTTCAGCAAGAATCCTCAACGTTGTCGCTAGCTTCAGTTTCGGAGGTAACGATGATGGTCGCAGACTGCCTAGAAGATTGTTACTTACACACCCCAACACACATTAAGATGCTTCCTTGATTAACCGCAAATATTGTAGAAACCTAAAAAAAAATCCATATATTAAAAAAATCAAATTTTACTTGAGCTTTCAAACTTAGGTACTTTTGATTATTGTGTTGTCTTATTTTTTTTTCGGATAATTGTCAAATTCCTTTTTCGGCACTCATGATTTTCACCATCAGAAGATGAAGGAGAAAAAATAATCGCAATACCGTCCATATTTTTATCTTTAATCTGTTGTTTAACTGTCAATCCTAACGTAACTTTTTGAAATAATTTCATATTTCCAAATACAGGGTTTTTCAATAAGGACTTGACAACTTTTTTTTAAATAAAACGCAAACCATTTGAGATATTTCAAAAACTTTATTATCGGCTTGAAGTACAATCAAAACATTTATGAATGGAAATCGACTTCGTTCATATGGCCACCGGGGGCACGTTTGCAGCGGTTGATTCGTTGGACCCAATTTTTAACGACTCAGCTACACATTTCGGCCGAAACGGCCTCTACTTCGCGTTCAATGTTGGCTCTGAGCTCATCCAACGTCGTCGGCTTGTTAGGATAAACCAATGACTTAACGTAGCCCCACAGAAAATAGTCAAGCGGCGTTAAATCGCACGAACGAGGCGGCTTCGTCACTGAAGATAATGTTGCGATGAAATTCACCATCTTGGCGCATCTTCTCCAGAACCCAATCGGAGAACGTACGTCGCTTCTAATGGTCAATCGGCCTCAATTCTTGAGTCAGCTTGATCTTGTATTGGTGAAAACCAAGATCCTTACGCAAAATACGCCATAATGTAATCTGAGCGATGCCCAATTCTTGAGAACGCCGTGGAATTGACTGATTTGGATCGTTTGCTACGGACGCCTGAACGGGAGCGATATTTTCGAAACTTCGACCAACCCGTTGTCTCACTGACACGGTAACATCACACAACGAATATGTAGACTCACTATTGCACTAAACTTGTTATTGACTGTCTACTAGGGCGAGAATGGCGACCGAAAATTGGAATTGACGCTCTTAAAGTTGCAGTCACCGACTTCGAATTTCGGTAGAAAATTTCTATAATTTGCAGACGTTGCTCGTTCGTGTACTTTACCATGATGAAAATGTTGAGTTTACTGAATACATTGACAGTGACAGTTTGGTGGTTAGTGAAAGAGTGCGTTCACAAATTAAAGTTGTCAAGTCCCTATTGGAAAACCCGATAGATATAAACTTATGTTTAGAGCAAGGCTACCTAACTTCATTTATTTAGAGATTTTATTACAATTTGGTCGTTAGCGATTCTTATACAAATTTGTCGTGTCAAAAAGGTTATTGAATACAAATTAATAAACGATACGACACGTCAAACGACTAGTGTCGTGAACGACAAACGACAATGGGAATACGGGTAATATAATAGGCATATGCGAGTTATTGGACGGCCTTCTGAAAGATTGTGTCTCTTCTGTTTGCGTGTGAGCTTAGCACTATCGAATTTCCGAAAATCGAATAGTTTTAGGTTGCCAACTTGGATATTAGTTTATTTTCGCAAAATCGGTACTCTACGCTTTATATGTAACTGTCAAAATAAGCAGTATCAGATTCGAAAATCGCTACTTTAGCTACATACTTTCGTTCGAGCATATTTTACAGATGAGTTTGAGTATGATCATTACCAAGTCATCGCCTGTCGCTTTGAAGAGCTCGGCATTCAGACCGTCCGCTCCAGCAGCTTTGTTGGACTTAAGCTAAAACATTGCTATCTTCGCTTCATCCAGGTCGGGTGGACGGAATTGATGATCTATAGTATAACGTTCAGGTTAAAATGTCCATTCTGTCTGACAGTAGTGTTTGGTTCCTCATCACCGTAATGAGCAGCTCTAATCTTTGTTTGCAGTACCGCGTTGCCTGCTTCTTGTTGAACTGCAGTTGCCTGCCGGCATTCGTTATCAAACCAGGGGTCTCGTTTCGGTGGTCGAATGAAACCCAGCACATCAGTACCGGCATTTCCTTTTTTGACATTGCTGCCACTAGCATTCAACACTAAATACTGTCAGCAGAGGAACTCGTCAGGGATTAAGAGAGACTTGATAGGAAAAGGGTTTGGGGATGTCGTAATTTCTCACAGTATTAGTTTGCTTTGGCGTTGTTCGGAATATCCGCAACCATACCTTGGCTACAAGAAGGTAATGGTCCGAGTCGATGTTGACTGCTCGGAATGTTCAGTCATCCTATATTCTGAATGTCCTGCAGACAATGCTTCCTCGAATTTGAGTACAATAAATCACTCATCATTCTCCTAAGAAAGTTAAGAAAGTGAATCAGCTTCCAACTGTTTAAACGACCAATCGGCGACATCGACATTCCAACAATGTCAATGGACACAGGCAAAGTTCCGGGGCACGATGACGAATAAGAATATTCCTCAACGCTATTCCCAATGGCGCTGTTATTTTTATCTGTGAGAACTCTGTGCATTCTTCACAGTGGCTTTGGCTTCAATAGACCAAACGAAAAGGGAATTTCTTTTTGAGGTGTTTTTTTTTTTTAATGGAAAAAAACTCTGGAATGAACCTCTTAACGTTGCTTCGTATCCCAAATATATCTATTTTGCTCACTGATGGAGTTATGAAGTTAGAAATAGGCCTGTTTGCTTTTAAACCAAGATCCTCACAATAGAATACGCCAAGTTGTTGCATCGAAGTCTTAGTCCCGTCCGTATAGAAAGCTTCTTCTTTCTCATTTTTGACTATCTGATGATATTTTATGCTATGCGCTGCAGGATGTTGTATCCCTTATGCCCAGCACACTTAAGTGGGGTAAAGTGTCCCATACCGGTACCACAGGCAGCCTGCATTTGGGCTGACCCTTAAGAGAAGTCAGGAAGCATTTGTTGAGTTTGTCGGCAATCTGGAGGAGCATCGTCTCAACTCTTGCCCAGTTGTCATTCACCAGAAAAACACCAGCGGCTCCATCATTCGGTTCTTTTTTCAAATTCCGGCCGAATCCGTGGAATGTCTATTCCGTAATTTTTCAGTACCATACATTTGGTTTCAATACATTAGATGTCATATCCATTAGAGCGTCCGTGCGGCATCGGATAAAGAATAGTGCCGCAGTGCGTCCCAGCTTGTCGTAAGAAGCGACTAAATGGGACACCAATCATATACAGGCAACTATGACACCAAAAATGAGCCTGTGACACTTTAACACCTTAAAACTTTCCCACAAGTTTGTATGGAATCAGTGGGTTCCCACGTCTGGAGACTACCGGTGGGGTAAAAGAACAGTCAATCAATTCGAAATGAGCATACAAGTGTCAAACCACTCAAACTTTAAACTTCATGGAAATGATCGCAATTAATAGCACTACCCCGCTGGGCACCACGGTTGCAACGCACTCGGGTGATCCCAGAGCAAGCAGAAGTGCTTGTGTCAGAGCCCGACGGATTCCGGGGGCGGGCAAAATGAAGTTTCCAAAATATTTTCCTAAACTTCGGTTTGCAAGTTGGAACGTCGGATCGATGACCTCAAAAAGTTTAGAACTGGAAGCGATTATGCGTCGCAGAACTCTACGAATCCTGTGCGGACAGGAAGCGAAGTGGTGTAATACAGGAAATAAAGAGCGTTTTCTTGATTTAAAAATTAAGGCATTTAAGATGTTCTACCATGGAACGGTCAATGGACGAAACGGTGTTGGAATCGTTGTTGCAGCGGATCTTCTAAACAACATCGTTGTACTTTACTTTAAAGTAATCCTTGGAGAATCGCTAGTAAGCCAACACCGTCTGCTCATTACAGAATTTTTCACAGCGGAACCACCGAAAACACGGGCATCGTTTGGAAAGCCAAAAATCCGGTGGTATAATTTATCGAAGGAACGAAGCGCAAGATTTATCGCACTGGCTAAAGAAGTACTTCACAATATAAACGGTATCGCAAACTCACTTAGACCGCAAGAAATGTGGAACAGCATGCACGAGGAATGCATAACACTCGCAAGGTCCCATCTAGGGACTATATCGAAATACCATCACGTCGGCAAAGAAACATGGTGGTGGAATGACGAAACCAAACGATCTGTGGCCGACAAGAAGAGTGCATTCCAAGCGTGGACAAAATGCGATCGGAGCGACGATATCGAAAAAGCTCGACTGGCTCTTGAATACGCGCGTCTTAAAAAGATCGCAAAGAAAGTCCTGGCTCGAACTCGAGCGGCAGAAGCGGAAAACCTGTACCAGGAGTTGGAACAAATATCCTCAGAAGTTCAAACGTCGTACAATACTAAAATGCCAAATATTTTTAAGCTCGTTGCACAGAGGAGAAAAAATTGAATGGAAATAACCTCGCCGAAATACATCAAAAACGCAGACGGTCGCTTACTAACAAATGAAAAGGAAATTTGTGACCGGTGGCTTGAATACTGCAAGGAGTTGCTTAACAAACAGTTTCCACGTGATATCGTGCCGACAGCTGGTCTATTCGAGGAGGAAGTTTCGGACTTTTCAATCGAAGAAATAAGTATAGCAATTGGAAAAATGAAGCGCGGGAAAGCGGCGGGACCAGACAGCATTCCATCAGAGTTTTGGTCGAAGATGGAGGGGATCGGCAGCGAATGGCTATCGAAACTCTTAAATAAATTAAAATGTGGACAACCGATGCCGAATCAATGGAGAAGTAGCTTCTTGGTTCCATTATACAAAGGAAAAGGCGACACTAGAGAATGCAACAACTACCGTTCAATCAAGCTTATGTCACATACAATGAAAATCGTCGAAAGAGTCCTAAACGAACGTCTTCGGCAAATAATAAAGCTCGATAATAGCCAGTGTGGATTTGTTGAAGGAAGATCGACGGTGGACGCTATCCAAAGCCTACGAATAATAATGGAAAAGCACCGAGATTCGTCTAAGGATTTACACATGGTATTTATCGACCTCGAGAAAGCATTCGATCCAGTGCCTAGGGATCTCATATGGGCCGCGCTGAGGTCTCAAAACGTACCGGAAACGTATGTTAGAATAATACAAGACATGTACGGAAATGTGAAAACTGCGGCTAAAAGCTCTGCTGGACTAACGAGAGAATTTCCAGTTAATGTCGGAGTGCATCAAGGAAGCGTACTTAGCCCTTTCCTCTTTAACGTAGTATTCGACTATCTTTTAAAAGACTGCATGCGCGAAGCAAATGTAACGCCAATTCTCTTCGCTGACGACGCAGTTATACTTAACGATAACGTCGAAGATTTACAGAACGCCTTAGATTCATGGAGAAATACGCTAGAGAGAAACGGGTTTAAAATAAGTCGTTCAAAGACGGAGCATTTGACGTGCCCATTTGCGCATCCGTTGCGACCTGTTCCGGATATAATGCTCGACGGAATAGTTCTTCCGAAAAGCACTATCTTTAAGTACTTAGG
Organism: Volucella inflata; assembly: GCA_928272305.1. Taxonomy (NCBI): domain Eukaryota; kingdom Metazoa; phylum Arthropoda; class Insecta; order Diptera; family Syrphidae; genus Volucella; species Volucella inflata. Next base: position 142,236,674 of record OV743716.1, on the reverse strand, counting down.
ATCAATGGTTGACATGGAAGCGAAATGTGACGACGACGTAAACCACAGAGTGAGTGTGGGATGGATGAAATGGCGGGAAAATTCGGGAATCTTTTGCGACAGAAAATTTCCACTTAAATTAAAGGGGGAAACTCTACACCACGGTTGTTAAATCAGCTCTTATGTACAGTTCACAGTGCTGGACAATGTACGAAGCGTTTAAAAACAAAATGACGGCAGCGGAAATGAATATGTTAAGGATGTCTCGTGGAGTCACTAAACGCGATTGTATTAGATCTACGCGTATAAGAGGAAGTCTACATATAAAGAACTCGGTACCCGAACAGCTTGAGGCGAATAGAATAAGCTGGTATTGCCACGTTCAAAGAAGATCTGTGGAAAATCCGGTTAAAAAGGCACTATCAACTACGATCACTCCAACTGTAAGAAAACGAGGTTGGAAAAAGAATTCTTGAATTTCTCAGATGGCAAATGCGTAACAACGCCTGGGGCTAACCACTGAAGCGATCCAGGGCCGAGCATTATGTAGACGCGTTCTGCGGTCTGCGACATTAGCCAACCCCATGAGCGGAGCAGCAGAGATGCAGTAAAAATGGGAAACTCGTTACGCATAAGTTCGTATAACGAGGAAAGGGTTAATAAAAGGATAAGAAGAAGAAGTCATGGCCATTAGAGCAACAGCTGAAGCGAAAGTTTCGTCGAGGCTCCAGTACAGGTTGTCCCACTTCTCTTTAAAAGCTAGGGAGCTATTGCTAAGGAAAGTCCCATGCAGGCTCTGGAATTCTTGCAAAAAAAGGGATCATTTCGGTAGGACCATAAGCAATCACCAACTTACTGCCGACAACCATCAAAAAACATAGACACGTCGCGAAAAATGTTATTACATCTGGAGTGAAAAGTATTACTGGTAGATGACAGGCAAGACATCGCATGTGGCACACCGAGAATACCTGAAGGGTCTTGATGCACGTAAGCTACGTAAAGCTCGTATTGTATACGTTCAGTAGAACAAGCTATCAAAGGAAAATAAAAGAAGTGTTGCGTAGCTTATGGAGCGACAAACGTAACTATATCAACGCTGTGGCCACATAAGTCTTAAGAGGAAGTAGCGAGCAGATGTGATAGGAGAGGTATACGTCACATTCTGAATACAGAATGTGTACAGAAAAGTTGTCAAATGAAATTGTGATTCAAAGTGGAGCCCTACAAGGTTGCATTCTATCGCCGATACCTTTTTTGTTCGTGTACTGGAATCATAGAGAATCGTTTGACTTTTACATTTATATTTGAACATCTGAACAACGTTGACGACGTTTGTCGTCCTCTCACTTAGGATAATGGATCTGCGCGAAATGACAACAAGAGTTCACGAAATATTGTCGGTTGCAAGATTAACACTATCAAAGTCAAAATCATCAACCTCCGTGCTAACTTATCAACTCTAGTTAGCATTGCTGAACAGCGAATAGAGAGAGTTCACAATATCTTGGAAGCATTGTCGCTACCGAAGGTAGAACCGATCAGGATATTGCCTACCAAATAGCCAAACCAAAGTTTGCAGGGGCACTCCTGAAGGAAATTCTAGGTATTAAGTGGATTTTTCTTATCTATAGGGAGCTTTGTTGACTGACTTAACTTACATATCTTTATCACAGGTATATATACATACAATTAAGAGACTTGAACAGCGATTTAACGGAAATCTATCCGGCTATTTTTTTTCCAAAATTGAATGGATTGGGTCTGAACGATTTCTGGTTTCAAAGGGATGGTACTACCGCCATCGAGCCATCAAACAATCAATTTATTGTTTACAAAATTTAAAGAAACCATTATCCATTATGATTAGAGGTTAATTGGCTTCCAATGTTATAAGATTTGACACTTTTAGACTTTTTTCTGTAGGGTTATTTGAAGAGTAAGATCTAAGCCAATAACCCAGCGACAATTCAGGATCTCAATAACAACATCCAAATTTAAATTGCGGCCATTGACTCACTTATTCTTCAAAAAGCCATGGATAATTTTGACCTTCGGATGGTTCGCCGATGGTTGCGAAAAAGCCCTTAATAGACCAAGGGCAGCACTCATCCCAGAATGGGTTACTGGCTTTTGGTCTAACCGACCCCATGTCCTAGGGGTATCAAAAATGGAACTAGCCCAGGTTGGAGGCTATGCCGGCCGCCGGCGTAACAGCCAAGCTATGGAAAAATATAAAAGTTCCGAAACGTCGACTGTTATCGACGGCAGAAGCAGCGCCTATTTGGATGCGGATTTGTTGCTGGAGGCAGCATGCAATCCGCGACAAAGCTGAATTTGCCAACTTAAGCCTGATGTGCGCTCACGCCCCCACAGAGAAAGACGACAACACCAAAAATGCCTTCTATGAGCCCTTGAACAAGAACCTAAGAGCAATTTCCTAGCAATTACATAAGAATTGTCTTCGGCGATTTAAATGCAAAGCTAGGAAAGACTGCATCTTTGGTAGCACTGTCGAAAGATAAAGCCTGCGCGACACTGCACGACACTGCACGACACCCCATCTAGATATTCACAAGGGGCTCAGAGAACACCTGATCAATCAATCGTCAACCAGATTGATCATATTGCGATCGACGCAAGACACTCCTTCAGTATAATGGATGTCCGAACGTTCCGAGGTGCCAGCATCAACTCAGACCACCACCTTGTTATAGCCAAGGTGCGGTTGCAGATATCTCGAACAACGGCAAGACAAGCTTATATTGGGAGGAATTTCGACGTCAGACGGCTACAATCGCAAGAGATCGCTAAGTCCTTTGCTGGGTTTCACTCGACCACCAGCTAAGCAAAAAGCACGCAATGCGGCACTGCAAAAATCGACTAGAGCTGCTCACGAGCTCTATGAGCAGAAGAGGAGAGACGAACACCAGCTTCTCAGGAGTTAAAAGGAAGAACATGGGAGGCGCCTGGTTAAGGAAATTGAGAGGAATGAAATTCGGAAGTCTTACCAAAAGGTAAAACAAATATACCACGTACACAATCCCCTAATCGAAGACTGTAGAGACGAACTAGGGAACATCGTAGTAGAGTCTTAGTCGATGCTGAGGATTTGGAAAGATCATTTCTCTAGACTGTATAACAGCGATGGCAAAACAAATTCCGCTGTCAGGCAGAATGAGCCTTTCAACTTAGACGATGTAGGCCGACAATTCCACCCACACGACCTAGATGAAGTCAAGATAGCAATATTTAAGTTAAAATCCAACAAAGCTGCTGGAGCGGACGGCCTGACTGCCGAAGTCTTCAAAGCGACAGGCGATGCCTCTTTAAGGAGCATACATCAACTCATCTGTAAAATATCGTTAGAAGAAAGTATGCCCGATGAATGGAAGCTCAGCATTGTTTGTCCGATCCTCAAGAAAGGAGACCCTCTGAACTGCCCTCTGAAGTCGACCATCAATCAAATATTCACACTACTGTAGATCTTGGAGGAAACCCATGAGTTTCAGATCGATTCGCTTCACCTATTTATCGATTTTAAGGCTTCGTATGACAGATTCTATAGAGACGAGAGACTCGTCCGTCTGTGCAGGATGACGATGGAGAATGCACGCTACTCCATCAAGGTTGCTTAAGATCTCACCGAGACCTTTGATGTCAAAACAGGATTTAGACATTGCGATGCGCTGCCTTGTGATTTCTTCTACTTTATTTTTGATAGAATTGTTCATAACTCACGGGCAACCAGAAGTTGCACGGTTCTGTAAATGTCTGTCCAATTGCTCGGAAAAAAACAGCGTGATGTCAGTGGCGCTTTCGCGAATATTGAGACGAAAGCGGCGAAGCGGCCTCGAGAGGAAAATTCGATTGATTTTCGGTTCCGTCTGCATTGACATCGGAACCAATTCAATATGCAATTCATGTAGATTTGCCTTTTCTGTGACCACTTTGTAACAGGTCATCGGTTGGTTAATTTTCAGAAAGGTTGTACAAAACAATCTGCTCAACATTTTTCAACGATTGCTTCTTTATTGAAAAGAGCCAATCTTCCGATTAATTTAAAATTATTATTTTATTCAAATGACTGACTCGACTGGCTTGGCAGTAGACTGTCACTTACAGTATTTTGTCAACCCAATTTTTCAATACATTTCGATGTTGTCAGACCCTGTATTCCTAATATTTAGCTTGACCAATGAATTACAGTTCTTGAGTGCCTGAATCGTCTCTGGATTTAAGTTTCTGTCACTTTTTGATCGCATAAGAGCCTCAGTATCAAAATAAAATATGATTCAAAAAGAAACTAGCATAAAGCCCATATTTTATTATTAGTTAATGTGGATAGATGGCAGCCCTCATTGACTTGGACAAGCTCGCATTAGTCTGACGAACTACTGTTTAGTTCCACATGCATAGTAAAAACACACAAAAAAGCCAATTGTTCGTACACATACAAGTTTACTACTTAAATACCTCCGGTTGTTCTCTTAACCAAACGTGGGAGTTTGGCTTACTAACGAAGCCAATAAACCCATAATGTGCCTTGTCATTGAGAAAGTTTTTCGGTGAAAATTCGAATCTTTTTCCATATTTGACGGACCCTAATCCGCTTAAGGTTGCTGCCTCGAGTAAGCCGCAATATTTTCCCCATTTCTGGCGATTGGCTGTGTCATTGGTTCAGTATTCACTAGACGCTTAGTTGTTTGGCTATCTATCGGAACAACTATGATGTAATAAAATGGTCGAATATTGCAGTTACCGCACGTTGCATAGTCCTTACTGACCGCGAATATTTTGTATGTAGCCATTCATCTCAAAGATTATGTCTCTAGAAATCATTAATCATCAATCTAGAACAAAGCCTTAGAACTGTTCATTCGATACACAAGAAAGGAGACCGCCGTACCGGCGTCAATTACACAGAAACTGGGCTCCCTCAAAATGAATAACAATTCTTCTTAGCTACCTTGTGTGAATGCTTGAAGCTATTGATCAACGATCTTATTGACTCCTTTCAGTGTAGCTATAGGCCGGGAAATGTTCAGTCAACCAAATAGACCAAATTGATGCGAGTCACCAGCTTTATGGCAGCATCTATATTGATATCATTGATTGCCTTCTAATCTCCACTAAACTCGTCGGATTATGCAGAACGCAGTCGTCCGTGGATCTCCGGAGAGAATAAACGTGTTCGGCTTTCTTAAAGTGAAAAAAAAGCAGTGATCTAGTGTTTACACCAAAGAGAATTGGTCGATATTTTGGTATTAGACTCGGTAGCCTAGCAGTTAGCGGCGCCGATCATCTAATTGTGGGATACGAGTTCGATCCCTGGAAAGACTTGACACTTTTTTTTTTTTTTTTTTTTTAATTAGTGTAAAATAAAAACATAAAAAAAGTCTCTAATAAAAGAAAAATCACGCGATGGATGGTGGAGAGCGCTCCGCTCTTCCCATAACGGGAGTTGCGAAAAGCAACAATGCTGTTGCCGGTGCCGTGGCGAAAGCTATCCTGAGGAGGAGGAGGTCAAGAACCACTCCTAATTCAATCAAAATGAAAATGGGTGCAGCCTTGGCAACACAAACAACACAGCTACGCAAGAAAAAATCAGATGATGCGTTGATGCACATCGCTGATGAAGAGGAGTATGTGGGGGGCAACAACAACTTTGCCTCTTTAGCTGCGTCCGAATCGGAAGATGAGGATGAGCAAATAAAAGATATAACCAGCAGCATTCAAGAGCTGAAAAAGAAAGTGCTTGCAATAAAGCAGAGACAAACTGCACGCAGGCAGAGGGAGCAATCCGAAGTGAAGAGCTCCCAACAACAAAAAGAGCAGAAACAACAACTGCAGCAACAACAAGATCAGCAGCAGCAGAAACAACTACTGCTGCAAACAAAACAACAGCAGCAGAAACAACAGCAACAGCTGCAACCAAAACAACAAAAAAAACAGCAGCAGCAGCAACAACAGCACCAGCAACAACAACAACAGCAGCAGAAGAAGAAGGAAAAGGTACCTCCTATCAACACTTATAAATTAGAGGTAAATGCAACCAAGGACCTATGTAAGTTGGTCATTGGCAATAACTTTAATATTAAAAGATTGGGAAACGATCGCCATGCCATCCACTGTAATACAGTGGAGGGCTATGCGAAAGTTAAAGAGCTCCTCAAAGAAACGACGACGGAGCACTATTCATACACACCGAAGTGTGAAAAGCGGCAATCGATGCTGCTGAAAGGGTTGGAACCGTCTTCTGACCCTGAGGAGATCCTGGCACTGCTCAAAGAGAAGGAGTGCGAAGGACTCAAATTTGTGGGGGTAAAGCCATTTACCACAGCTAGAGCCAGACGGGAGAAACGGGGTCTGCCGTTTTTCCTGGTGCAGCTCAGTCCCGAAAGCCGTCTGGATAGTCTAAGGAGCATCAATGTCCTAGACTACCAGGTGGTTCACTGGGAGAAATTAAAAAGGAGCGAAGGCGTTATACAATGCGTTCGCTGCCAGAGGTTCGGGCACGCCGCGTCGAACTGCCAAATGCAGCCTCGATGCGTGAAGTGCGCAAAGAACCACAGTTCCGAGGAGTGTGCTCTGGGTAGGGACGGAGCATCCAATAGGACGCAGCTCTCGTGCGTGTTATGTGGAAACGTGGGACACACCGCAAACTATCGGGGTTGTCCTAAGTTCGCCGACATTAAAAAAGCAAAACTGGCTCGGCAACAGAAGGTGGAGGTCAAACGTTCACCTGTTAGGCTTCAAACACCAGCCGTCACGTCCCAAATCTCCTACGCCCAAATGGTGTCAGGTAGAGGGGCTACGGCACAGCAAGCGGCTGTTGCTTCTCCGGCGCCAATGCCGAGAACAACAGAAGCGGCACCTAACATGCTGGCCATCTTGCTCGCAATCCAAGGGCAGATGGCTCAGCTGCAACAGCAGGTGCAAGAACAGGCCAAGCGGGTGGACCAGATCTACGCTCTGCTGCCGGGTCTAACGCAACACATGTCGTAATGGGTACGCACATGGTGGAACAGACTTTGAAGGTCCTTGCGGTGAATGTTAATTCACTGATTAGGATCGAACGAAGAGCCGCGATGTTTAAATTGCTACAAGACCAAACTCCTGATGTGCTTTTCGCTAGCGAAACCAAGCTAACCGATGAGCACGAACTGGAGTACAATAATTATATTGTTAAAAGAAGAAACCGGCCTAACTCCCAACGTGGAGGCGGTGTCGCGATCTTCATTAAAGAAGGCATAGAATTCCACAGAGTGTACAAGGGAGTGTTACGCAGGTTCCGGGTGTTAGAGGCAGTCGTCATTTACATCCCGCTCCGCAGTGGAAAGCGGCTGTACTTGGCCTCTGTTTATGCATCTGGGGCTTCACAATCCACCTTATTCATTACAGAGCTCGACACACTTTTTCGACTTCTGAGGCTGGAATCGGGGGAGAATTATTTTATAATCGGCGGGGACTTCAACGCTAGACACAGAGATTGGGGAAATAATTTGCCAAATACTAGAGGGAACCTACTACTCGATTGGTGGGGTCAGCACGATGCCATGTATAGACTCGGTCTTAAAGCGACGGATAACCCGTCGTTTCCCAGAGGCGGGTCTTATTTGGATCTATTACTGTATGACGAACGTATACGACTGACAGGTACGAATTTACAAACGCTTAATTGTCTGCGCACATTCGTGTATGACAGAGACCATTGCAGTTTTAGCACCGAAATCACAGTTCCCAACGAAATTACGGAATTGGAGGAGTTTGTCCAAAGATACTCTTACAACTACATTAAGACCCGATGGACACGCTTCTCCGCAATCCTGACAAGAGCACTCTCCTCGAACACGCTCCACCCACCGTCCAATAGGAATTTATCAAACGGGGAGATCGATAAGTACCTTAAACGAATGGCCGAGACAATAAAACAAACTATGGACACTACAATACCGCGGTATAAACAAACGACTAACGAAGATCTGTTCCGCAATCCTACTATTGAATCACTGCACCGACAGAAAAGTAGACTTCTGACAAGACTTAAAAACTTGTACAGACAGTTTACAGACAGACAAAACCCAGAGATTAGGACATTGAAGTCGTCGATTAAAAATATTCAAACGTTAATCAAAGAGAATTACAGAATAGCTGTAAGTTTGTATTGGAACAACAAGGTACGGGCTGTAAACACCAGCAACCCGAATATGTTCCCGCAAATAAATAAACTATTTCGGAGAAAAAATCAAAACGACCTTCAGTGTCTTAAAATAGCCCGGACTACTGACAACGAACGGTTACTAACAATTGCAGGCATTGATACAAATGAGGCCGCTGATGATGACGACTTCTTTGTGATCGAGGATCCACAGGAGAAGGTTGAGGCCATAGGGGCGACTTTCCAGGAAGTATACAAGGCCAATGATATCATTGGCCCTAATTATGACCTGGACAATCGCGTCTTGGTGCACAACTTTTATATTCGAAATGAAGTAGAGAACTGTCGATCTGAGGGCTCTGGTTTCACCCGCTTCAGCGACGAAAATATGGCAAATAATGTCATTGCTAGAGAAGGTGGCCTACCCCCGTTCATTTCGAAGGAAGAACTCCATGAGATCTTCGACACAATCAGAAGTAAGAAATCAGTGGGGACCGATGGTATTCCGAACATCGTGCTTCGACATCTTCCTCTAGATGCGGTGGACATTTATACCACCCTGTTTAATAATGCAATAAATAATGCACATTATCCAGCGCATTGGAAAACGGCGGTGGTTCAACCTATCCCCAAAAAGGGAAAGGATATATCCAATCCGGCGAATCTCCGGTCGATAAGTCTCCTTCCGAATATCAGTAAGGTGTTCGAAAAAGTAATCAATAGAGCTCTGACTAGGTGGGTTGAGGACAAACATATAGTTCCGGATAATCAATTCGGTTTTAAGGCAGGACATGCTATCTCACATGCCGCGTCTAAACTGGTGTCCGATATCCAATGGAATAAAGGCAAAAAACAGTGCACTGGTGCCTGCCTAGTTGACTTGGAGAAGGCTTTCGACACTGTATGGTTAGAAGGTATTTTCTACAAGCTGGCTAGTCTGGGGATCAGTAAACCACTCTTGTACATTCTTTATAATATGCTAACCAACAGACAGTTCATCGTGAAAAATGGTGATGTGACTTCTGTTGGAATATTTCAAATTAAAAATGGTCTTCAGCAAGGCGCGGTCAATTCGCCGATCCTATTCAAAATTTATACAAGCGACTTGATAAGTTCACTTCCCCATACTATTGCGTACGCAGACGACTTGATAGCGTACAGAACAGGTCCAAAAATCGAGGTCATTAATAGTCTCTTACAGCGTGACTTCGATAAGATAAGACGATTTTGCGATGACTGGAAGTTGAAAATCAACTTTCAGAAGTCGGAAACCATTCTCTTTAGGACGCCGTTGTCTGGAGCCTCTAGGGATACCAGAAAAAATTGGCGAAAGTTCTCGATCATTGGACAACACGGACAGCCTCTTGCCTGTCGAAATGTAGTCAGATACCTTGGGATTTGGCTAGATCAGTTTCTGTATTTTAACAAAAATGTAGATGCTGCTCTGGCCAGAGCTAAAGGCTCTTTTGCCCTCACAAAGAGACTGTTTTATAGCAGCCAACTCGATGCGAGGGTAAAGATAATCTGCTACATGGCCCTTATCAGGCCCATGCTGGTATTTGGGTGTCCCGTGTGGTTCAATGTACGAGCAAGCTTAATGGAAAAGATTCGGGTGTTTGAGAGGGCTTGCCTTAGGGCTTGTCTTCGCTTGTACAGAACACCAGAGTCGGAGTACAAAAAATTTTATCCTAACGAGGTCCTTTACAACAGGGCGAACCTAATACGAGTGGACAACTTCGTAATTAAGCTGACTCGAAGGCACATTGCAAGAGCAATGACCTCGACGAATAACCTGATATCAGGGGCGTACTACCCCAATCACCTTTATCACGAGAGTGTGCACTCCAACGGCTTCGTTCCACCGAAAAGCATTCCTCTACTTTGATCAGATAGGGTTGATCCAGGATAGGTCAGCGATCCCGTTAATCTTCCATGTCGCTCGGACAGCTGGGGACAGGCGACTCAACTACAACAGAGACGTCGCACACGGGAGGGTGGATCGCCTTAGGTTCAGTAGGGCGGTTGGGAATCGCGATAAGAGGGATGTCGTTCGGCAGCACCAGCATTTCTGGTGGTTGAATGATGGGGAAGATGTTTCGTCGTCGTTTCCGTCAATTACAGACCAGCCTCACTAATGAGGCAGGGCCGACCAATCTATTTGCTCTGTAAAGTTAGCATTTAAGTAATATATATATATATTAGTATATACGAAGGTATATACTAATGTATGTATATAATTGTGTATAATGTCTATGTGTGTGTATGTACGTATTGTATGTAGGTTAGGTAGATAAAGGTTTCTTTTAAGTTAGATATTAAGCTTTTATAAAAATAAAAAATAATGTCCATATGCTAAGTTTTTTGTTAATAATTCTTTTCTTAGCCTAAGTACAAAAGATAAATATATATAATAAAATGCAAATAAAGTCGAAAGACATAGATATAAGAATTTAGAGTAGCTTAGAGTGCCTGTGTAGGGCCAGTAAGTTAGTATTAGATTGTTTAGTAATTGTAAGCTAGCATTTAAGCATTTTTTGTTAGTAAGTAAGAATTAGTGATTAAGAAAATAAAATGCATTTAAAAAAAAAATTATGCAGAACGTTCGATGCTGCTAAAGGGCATGTATACACTGCGAACAAGAAAAGTCACATAATATAGACGATTTGGAGGGATATCGCAACAGAAAGCCTTATTTTTGAGGTAGCCCAAGACATCGCTTACCTCGGCTTCACTAATAAATCTGGTAGTGATATCTCATCAGATCTCAAATGAAGGGTTATTCTTGTCAATCACTGTTTCTTCGGCCTAAAAACAAATTGAGTAATATGGATTTGACAAAGAGTTCTAAGGAGATTCTATATAACGCCCTCTTGGTTAACGGGCCAGAGAGAAGGACGTTAGCGAGGATGGATGGAGATATCCTTGACCGTTTTGTAATTGTTGGGAATATTTGTGTTGATTACGAGTATATTTTTACTATGTGATCTAGCGACAAACTCTAGCTTCATCTAAGTAAATAATTTTCTAATAGGAAACCGTTACCAACACGAAAATTACTGCTCTGCTCGCCAAATACAAGGTGGCACAAAAATTGTCACCCGATGTTCTTTGGCTTTGGCTCCGCTGTTGGCTTACGTTTATTTGATTTTTTAGTTTTTTTTTTCCATTAAGTCGAGAAAATAATATCGGCTAAGTGGCTGCCACCAGAGTTGATGACAATTCGGGCCCAATTTTTGGAATTTTTCATCACTCTTGCCAGAATCTCCGGCGTTAGGTATTTCTTGAATATTCTCTTTGAGGGCTTCAAAAGCCTGAGGCTTGTTGACATTGCCTCGTGACTTCAAAAAACCCCACAAAAAGGAGTTCGGAACGGATTAAAAATCAGCCAATCTTGCCGGCCAGTGTAAATCGCCAAAGGCGACAGGGAAATGCAGCCCTCAGAAATTCCGTTGTGGCTCGTGCAGTATGCGCTATCGAGCATGGCCCTGTAGTGCTCACCACAGAGATGGAAATGGACCTCGTCGCTCAAGATGATTTTCGATGAAAAGCTGTATCCCTCGTAGTCGAGATTCAGGATAGCTTGAGCGTAAGTTACACGCGCTTGGCAGTCAACAGTTAACAGCTGATGCACTATCTGCATTGTTTTAGGGAACATTTCACAGTTTTCACCAAAATTCGTTATAAAGACTGCCGATTGGTGTCGAATTGCGTGGCATGTCGTCTGGTCGATCCTTCGGTCTTCTCTGCGATATCTACTATCATAGCTGCGGTAGTCCCAGCAGAACGGCTGCTCCGGGGCCGGTCAGACCTGGCAGCATTTCGTATTATCCCATACTCTTCTAGGAAAGCGGCTAAACGTCGTAGTGTTTGCCCAGTTAGTGTAGAATGATCACGAAATCTGCGCCAAAATTCACGCTGCCCGAAACGCCATCGATTAATTATTTCGTTAAAAGATCGTAATAATTATTCCGCGTTCTTTAGGAGTATAGCGATTCATGCTTGCTGACGTGTGTTTTCTTTACAAATATCAAAGTAGAATTGATATTTGCCACTATTTGCAAAAATTATACCATCTTTCGCTAGGGTAAGTCATCATCATCCGCCACTTAGTATATAGAACACCATATTACACCCGACATAAACGATCATCTGAGACTTAACATTTTCTTTGAAAGACGCACTGGGAGTCATACGCCTAAGTAGACTTCGTATTGAAAAGTATATTGCACCTGTTCAGGAGAGTATTGAAGAAGACCAAAATGTAACGATCCCTCGTTCACAACAGCTTGGTTTTTGTCCGTCTTTGTTGAAAATTTAACACAATGGTCTTGGTTTAAAGGCTTACAAGACCATCGTTTGCGTCAAAATTTCGTTGAATGGGCCCAAAATGAATTGCCATCAGATCCGTTGTTTTATTAAGAAATAATACTCGGCCATGAAGATCATTTTTAGCTCAATGGGTATGCAAATTTGTTGCATTTGAAGCGGAGATAATCCACATGAGATCATTGAAACGTCGCGCAGTTGCATCCCGAAAAATGCATAGTTTGGTGCGGTCTATAGGCTGGTTGACCATATTTTCCCAAAAATGAAGCGTGTTACGGGCAAGGGTATTTTTCCAATTGAATATTGAAGGAATGACCCGATGAAGGCACAGTTTCGCGGAATGGACCTGTAAGTTTGCCTCCAAGAACTTGTGAATTGGCGCCACTTGATGGTTTTCTTTGGGGGTACGTAAGTCGCCGGTCAACGTTTGCAAACCAAAAGCAATCGAACAATGTTGGAAGTCAACATTATTCGTGTTATCGAGGACTTACGGCCACATTTGCTTGAAAAACTGGTCGAAAACTTTGTGTCTCTATTGATATTCAACAGATCCAGCCGTGGTAGGCATGTGGTAAAGCTTATGATTCTTAGTTTATGCATAAATAATGGAAGGTGAACTATTAATTGAGGTCACAACGTTTGCAAATAAAATTTTGTTAAATACCCAAAAATATGAGAATCACAAAGAAGACACTGGGTTCTTGCAATTATTCTTACCATTTTTGCTCGAAGATTCATTTTGACAATCAGATAGCACAGAACCTACGAGCCCTGAAGATGAATTCATTTCACATTCCAGATACGGACCTGGCATTTTTTTTGTAAATAACCGACATGCATACGTAGATTATCCTGAAAAGAGACGTGCGAACACAGTTTATTTTCATTTTCTGCTTCGTGTTCAAATGTTTCATTTCAGAGCAGTATAGCAGCGAGAAATCAAAATGAAAATAAAAATTGCAACAAAATTTATTGTCACATTGATAAAAGATTTTAATTAAGCCATGCGAGTTAAATGACAGAAAAACGACGTGTGCTTGCCGTATAAATCAGCATAGTGGACATCCTACCCGAGGATCTGTAAGGATTCTCGACATGGAAAAATAACAACGGATTTCATTTGTTTCTCTGTTCGAAGGGGAATATGCGTACATGCAGTGAAGGTGAAAAGTTGACATTCACTTGAATTGATAAAATTTAAAGTTGTGGTCTTAAGTTTATATAATTTATAGGCAGGTTAATTATGTTCAATTTTTTTAAAAATTGTATAGTTGCTTTCGACGTGCAGCTGGGTTAGGTACGATTAGAAATAAATGGCTGTTGCCGTCACATTTAGACCATATAAGGTGATTGCTGTACCTCCATCACTTGCACTACTACATGCATCTAATAAGAAGTTATCTCTTAACTCGTTTTTGGTCGAAGGATCGCACAATCGGAAATTATTTGAATATATACCAAACCTTGTTGCGTGCCATTTGTTAACAGACAAAGTAGCCAACAAATACTATGAACCGAAACTTCTAAGCCAGTAGTGATATGGACAAACAGCATTGAGGTGATGTCAAAAGATTGTACACCCAGTATTTGCAATAACGAAGCTCGTGGTCTTTTCTCCTATTGGAGGCACGGATCTTGGCGACCTCAACCCAACTACCAAAATAACATGCCGCTGAATTAAAGGCTGTGCTAGGAGTTACCAGATCTCTAGATTCCTATGACTCCTGTGACGGTTTTTACGGAACTATCGGTGTATTGGAGCCGATCTGCGTAATCGATTATTTTTTAAGCGTTGGGTTTTTAATTGTTGAAAACAAACACGGGAAAAAGGGTATAAAATATTTTTTTGAGTTGATAACATGCCACGGAAACAAACCCCGAACCGAAGCCTGTAGAGATGAACAAGGAAACATCGTAGTAGAATCCCAGTCGATGCTGAGGATTTGGAAAGACCATTTTTGCAGACTGTATAACGGCGATGACGAACCAAATACCGCTGTCAGGCAGAATCAACCCTCCAACCTGGACGTCATCATCGTCCTCAATTCCGTCCACCCGACCTGGATGAAGTCTATTGTTTATCTACGCTTAAGTCCACAAAAGCTGCTGGCGCAGACGACCTGACTGCCGAGCTCTTTTAAGCAGCAGGCGATGACTTGGTATGGAGCATACACCAACTCATCTGTAAAATATGGTCGGACGAAAGTATGCCCGATGAATGGAGCCTCAGCATTGTTTGTCCGATTCTCAGGAAGGGAGACCCTCTGAACTGCGCCAACTACAGAGGCATCAGTCTCCCTAATATAGCATACAAGATATTATCTGCCGTATTGTGCGAACGCCTAAAGCCGTTCGTCAACAACTTGATAGGTCCATATCAGTTCAGGCCAGATCAACCCAAATATTCACACTACGGCAGATCTTGGAGAAGACCCATGAGCTTCAGATCGATACACACCACCTATTCATCGATTTTAAGGCCGCGTATGACAGCATCTGTAGAGACGAGCTATACAGAGCAATGTCTAGTTTTGGCATCCCTACCAAACTCGTCCGTTTGTGCAGGATGACGATGGAGAATGCACGCTGCTCCATCAAGGTCGGTAAAGATCTCACCGAGACCTTTGATGTCCAGAAAGGATTTAGACAAGGCGATGCGCTGCCATGTGATTTTTTCAACATCGTACTTGAAAGAATAGTGCAAAACTCACGAGCAAACACAAGACGCACTATCTTTCAAAAGTCCGTTCAACTACTCGCATACGCCGACGATATTGACATAATCGGGAGAAAACAGCGTGATGTCAGTGGCGCTTTCGCGAGTATTGAGATGGAAGCGGCGAAAATGGGTCTAGCGGTCAATGAGGGCAAGACCCAGAATATGCTGTCAAGCAAAAAGGACAACCAACACCGACGTCTAGGGCAGAACGTCACCCTCGACAGATATAACTTTGAGGTAGTTAAGGGACTTTGTCTACCTACGCTCTGCTATAAACACAGATAACGACACCAGCGCTGAGATCAAGCGAAGAATAACTCTTGCCAACCGCTGTTTCTTTGGGTTAAGAAGGCAATTGAGTAGCAAAGCCCTCTCTCGGACAGCAAATGTCACCCTTTATAAGACCTTAATAATCCCGATCCTGCTCTATGGCGCAGAGGCATGGACATTATCAAAAATGGATGAGGGTGTTCTTGGTTGCTTCAAGAGAAAAATTTTTCGGGTGATCTTCGGTCCCGTCTGGATTGACGGTGAGTGGAGGAGGAGATACAACGACGACCTGTATAGACTGTACATCGACAGGGACCTAACCAGAAGACTGAGAAGGCTGGGTCATGCAAAGCGTATGGACATCAATGCTCCGGTCCGAAAAGACTTCGAATCCGCTCCCGAGGGACAGCGCACTAGAGGAAGGCCAAGGCTCAGGTGGCGCACACAAGTGGAAGAGGAGCTCAGCCGACTTAGCGTGCGAAACTGGGGCAGCTAGCCAGGGATCGAGCTGGCTGGAGAAGCTTGTTGGCTGAGGCCAATGTTCACCCCGGACTGTGGACTGTGCGCCACTTAAAGTATGTAAGTAAGTAAGTTTTCGAGTATATTGGCTGATATCTCGCTAAAAACACGTGTTCTTCCAAGGCTGCGATTGACACTGGCTTATCAGCAAAGTTGACGTATTCCGATGAAATATAGTCCAAAGGAGCCAAATCATATAATCTAGCCGGCCATTTCAATGGTATAAAACGAGAGATAAGAATAAATCGCTCACCGAACTCATTTCTTAATTGGTCGATCGAGTCGGGTGCTGTATGGCATGTCTTGCTAAACCATATTTCGACCATGTTCACATCATGCATTTTGGGTTCGAAATCGGTAAGGTTGTACTCACGGTAATCTTTGAAAAGATACGAGCTGATGACCATAAACAGCACCAAACAGTGCATTTTTCCAGGTGCATTGACACTTGTAAGCCATGTTCGGTAAGTGATTCCATGATGAAATGGCAATGCTAAGTGAGCATTTTTGACTTTGACACATGTCACGAATCACCTGTGAGCTGTCAAAAGTGGCTAAAAACATCGCCCAGTAACACCAGTCGTCAAAACGAAAATCATAACTACTAGTCGGCATTAGCACTCAAATCGAAACTCTGTCATGCAGTGATAGCTTAGCATCGGGAAGGTGACCACACTCTCTTCAAAAGCGTCAGACTTATCTGTCTGCACTCCATTATGCTGAAAAAAATATTCAAGATTCATTTGTGTGAAACTGCTTTTTTGAATATATCCTCTGCCCAAGACGCAGGAGCCTAATAACGCAGAAGATCTTGGGCGAGTACGCTTTAAAATCGGGGGGACAGAACTGAAGATGCCGTCCACAAGTTAAGAGTCTTCGAATCCAACCCGGATGGACTTTGCGGTATATCCCACTTTAGGTGTCGCACATAAGTAAAAGAGTACCTAAACCGGTTTGGAGTGCAGAAGGTAGTTAGCTTAAGACCGGGCTAACTAGAGAGACTTGCTAATTGATGCTCAGTTAATTGATCCCGAATTGTTGCCACCTACGTAGGTAATTGATAGCATTTACCATAGCACTGTATCTGTAGCTTCATCTATGTGGTATCTTCAAATAATAGCAACTACTATTCTACCTCTAAGAAAGTCATCGAAGACTGTAAAGAAATGACATTGGAAGGCTTAAAAGTGATACCGGTGTTGCACTTGTTTGGTCTTTTGGAAATTTAAACAGCTTTTTTGAACGATCTCTTGTGAAAAGTTGGTGCTGATATTAATCGAATCGTGGTTAGGAGTGATTTAGCTACACTATATTCTAATAAGTCTTCAGTGCCCCAGATTATATCTGATCAAAAAGTACACGAAATTTTCCATTCTAACAAACTGCACTTCCAATATTGTCAAAACCGTTTTTTTGAGTTAGTACTCGTACATCTGTCGTCTGGCGTTCAAATAACATCTGTCGAAAACACAAGTGTACGAGTCGTACAAAGAGTTTAAAGTGGGCCGTATTGTGGTTAACGATTTGCCTCGTTCCTTTCATCGTAAACATCAAGGAAGTTAAGAAAATTATCCTTACAAATCGTAGTGTCTCCTATGGATCGGTACAGAGCATTATGCACGATGTTTTGAGGATGAGATAGGTTGAAGCGCGACTTGTGCCAAGAGTGCTGAGTTTCTTGTAGAAACAGCATCGTATTGATGTCGCAAAGAAATTATTTCTTTGGGCAAAATGTTATCGACAGCATCAAACCAACAATCATCGGAATGGCGTTTCTCAGACAAGCCAAAGTCCAAAAACAAGGAAAGAGTCGTTTTAAAATCAAGACTTTGTTGCCTTCTTTTTAAATTGCCGTGGTGTGGTCCACTCCGAATTTCTTCCGCCAGGCTAAGCAGTAAATAAGGAGTATAACATGAGCGTATAAATGTTCGTCTCATGAGGCCAATCGTAGTTGGAGAAACAATCGGAGTTTCTTTATCACTACAACGCACCGGCTCACACATTTCATTTTGTTCGCGATTTTTTGAGTAACAGAGCAACGTTCATACTTTTTCGCAAGCTCCGTATTCACCTGACATAGCTCCTTGTGACTTTTTCCTATTCCCACGGCTCAAGTTACCCCTTCCTGGAAAGCATTTTGAAACGATTGCAGCGATAAGGGAAAATTCACAGATTCCGCAACCAACCTACGAAAAGTGTTTTAAGGATTGGAGGAGGCGTTGGAAAATGGAAATGGAACCCTTACATCACTCTCGGTGTTAGAATTGATGACTTAATGGTGTGAATACGCTAAACGTGGTCTAGCCATGTTGGATGGTGGAGTCCTAGACCACTGAGAAGATTGATATCCCTCTACAGCCCATATATTTCGTGGTAGATTCTTCTTCTCCATTCCCAGTCAATACAAACCGGGCCAAAATTACAAGTAGTATGTTTCTTTCGATACGGCCAAGTGTTTGTTTTTCATCAGCCTTCAACTAGGTGCAAAGCAGTTTGATCGGACAGAGAGTTGATTTCGTTTTGGCCCCGTTTAGCGTTAGGCTAAAGGACAGTTCCGACTCAAAATCTACGAAAGCTTCATTGATGGCTTATATATCATACTCATATATACGTCACTATCGGCCTTCATGGAGGGGCGGAAACTCTCCGTAGTCATTGTACACTACTTGACGAGCTTGATAGTGATGTAAGAGTTAGACATGCTGTTGTAAAGATCGTACCTTTGCACGCGAGCGTGGTTCAGTGGTTGATCTGAAACTTTCAGGCCTTTTCCAAAAATTGCCGTAGTGTGAATATTTGATTGACAATTGCGATGTTTTGGAAACATATTCCTCTACAAAGCTTTTCTTTTCTTGAGATGAAGGTACTGAGACTCCATTCTGCGATCAAGTCTTTGTGTGCCCATATGAAATAGAAGAGCTTGTTTGCATCCAGATAATCAACAGTTTCTTTAAACAGCCGAACAGGCGCTCCGTCTGTGTAAGGCTACCTTTCTTCAAAACAATGCCCCTTTACATGTTTCTTTGTTCGGGATCATGCACGCCTACATTTACCGTCAAACTAGATTGTTTTTTTTAATTACTTCTGGAGTAGCTTTTCTGATGCCTCGCTGAAAACATTCCTATTGATGTTCTTTGGTTAGTGTTGGGGAGCTAGAATTTCAAGTGAACTTGAAGAAAACGCGATCGGCAATGATTCGAGCGGTCTTTTGGGATTGCACATCTTCAACGTCGAAGTTTGGTGTAAGTTGGGTCCATTTACACTCTGACTGTAACAACCTTATGATCCGAGTCGTTGTTTCTTTTCATTTTCCAAATGTTTGGACATCCAAAATGCATGAGGAGTATTTGCCATCAATCGCAATATGATCAATCTGGTTGACGGTCGAGTAAAAGTAAAGTGAACCTAAATCAATTGTTGTACATGGTGTTATGCAGCTAAGAACTTTTTGCTGAGTAGCAAGTCCACTTCCAAATAAGCGTCGTGTATCTTGCCTCGATCGGTCCCTGTAATATAAGTCGTGGATTTTTGCTGGCTTGGTTAATCCCATGGCACTTCTATATGCATTATAAAAGGCTAGGAGCTCCGTGAGTTGGTCACTCGGACGTCATCTGTTAAGGATCCTTACATTCCATATGCAAAGCTAAAATTTATTGTCCTCAATCTTCAAAAGTATCTTCATTCACATTTAGTATGACTACAGTGTGACCGTTTCATCAGCTTAGGATCCTATTTTGGCAATTTCAATTTCCAGAAAAGTACCACCTTGACATTAAAACCTCAATTACTTCACGCAACAACAAATGTCATAAATAGTCCCGTGAAAAGACCCGTTTTGGGTGACAACTCCCACCAGTCGCAGCAGTTATTAAAGAGTTCATATCGATCGGTCAGAACAGTGTATGTGGTGCCCTCCGTTTAACCGCAAATATGAGATGGCCCATACATTACGTAGTGACACCGAGACACATATGTAAATACCACTTCATACCCTGATGGACTTCTGCGAATTCTGTGTGTGCCACAACAGGTCAACCACCAATTAACGGCAATAACACTCGATTTGTTTGCTACATCCTCTGGAATTGTTTATTCAATCCGACCAGCCACCCTCTCAGTCACTTTCAAAGAGACCCACCTCTGTAAATGAACCCACAACAAGTCTGATCGACAGCTGCTATTCACACACGAACCCTTATGTTCCTAACCTCCTTCGGGTGCTTTTGCTAGCGAACATGTATTTATTGGCGGCGACAGCGAGTTGGTCGCGTATTGACTTGACAGCACCATGATTTACAATTGTCATTTCTGACATCCGCCTTGGTTCGCATGTGAAACATTGCAAAAACAAATAACCACCCTCGAACCAATTTCAATCGGTCCCGAGGAGCCATCGGCCGGAAATCGTAAAAATAGGGGATGCAAAAAAATTTTTAAAAAAATCGAACGAGCAAAATATTGTTTTAATAAATGGATGTCATGATTGGAAATAAATTTACTTGCTGCCCCTTGTGATTCAATATTTGGATGTACAGGGCGAACAAACTTACGGATACAATGTCCCCTGTTATTAATTACCCAACCGGGGTTGTGTTCGTCTGGTGTATTGAGTCGGCAAGGTAGGTTAAGGATAGTAAAGTAACACAAAACAACACTGCCAACTAAGCAAGCAATTTACTATATTTCGCGTTGTTTTGCTTTTTGTTTTGTACTACTCTTCTACTCTGAGTCGGGACACACTACAGTCAAGGCAACATCAAGTTGCACAAATGATGTTGATTGGCAACGGTTTTATCCAGTTTGTATTGTTCTCGAAGCTAATTAAATTGCCAAAGTAAAGTTTGTTGAGGAGCAAAGTTTCTTGCACGTGGAGTGCGGGTGGGATTCGAAATTAAATTGGGCGAATACTTTCACCACTTAACAGCCCGGTTGGACTGCGAATATACGAATACGGAAACGAATACCATTGGCATGGTTCGAGGTGGTTTAACACATTGCCACAGTAACGTGCTGTTTCAAGTGCCACAACTAACCTGTCTAGCTGCCAGAAACTTTATTTAGTAAAGAATGATTTGTTACGAATGAGAATATTGGGTAAGTACGAGTATTAAAAGTTTTGGGAAAGTTGTCCTACCTTATGACCCACAAGGGATGACAGGTATTAGGCAGTTACAGTTAGAGCATACTTTGATGAATGGAGTCGAACTAGTAGTACTTGAAGCATTCATCAATGTTAAGATATACTTTCAGTGATGCAACCAAATTATTTACACATTCTTTGTCAAATGCTTAATTATCTATTTTTCAGTTAAACGTCCTCAATCCTCACTTCAAAGTGGTAGGCACAACTCCAATGCAAGTCCACTAACTATCATGATGACATTTCCCATTGATCGGAAAACTATTGACTGCTTAAATCCTGGAGTTGAGCCAGTAGGGTAACATTGTGTGAGTAAAGTAAGATGCCAACACAAACAGCACTCAGTAATTAAATGTTTTGAACTAAATGTCGGACTAGAGTACGGTGCATCGCAATCATTCACTACCGCTACGAATCGCTCGACTTAGGATGAAAAGGGCAAATAGACAAGCACCATATTCAATGCAACACAAAACGTAGATATTATCCCCATGACAATGGGGAATGGTTTGTCGAGTTTTGCAACATCAATCGTGCAGTCATATGAGGCACATCTTTTAGCAGAAGACCTGCCACAAAGTCAGCTGAGTGACAACTGCTGGTCAATCATCCTCAAACGCAATCGACCATTTGGTTATAAGTCGACGGTTCAAAATTTGTCCTTAAGGCGTCCAAAACAGACGGGGAGCCAACTTTGTTGTTACAAGATCCTTACCTTAGAACAGCTATTGTCTGATTACGTACTGCATCTATTCAAAGACTCCGCACATTCACCAGAATGGCCAGGTATAACATCGATCGGCTAAAGATCACCTTAGTACACCAACAACTCTGGGGTCACTATTGAGCAGCTCACTGTCGAAGATCACCCAGGATCCATTTGGACCGAAAACTTTTGTTGATAGCTGGCTGACACGTGGTTAACCGAGAATACCTGGAGGGGGATTAAGGAGCACAAGATACTGAAAGTTCGCATTATGGATACCTCAGCAGTAGGGAGATATGAGAAAGATTCTCTATATCGAAAGAAAATGTAGCGTAGTGTACGAATGAACAAACCTAACTATATGTCAACGCCGTGGCCACAAAAGCAGAGGAAAAGGCGAATAGTTGGGATAACAGGATCGTCGCTCTAGCCAATATCCGGTGAAAGGCTTAGATGGTTGCGTACTCGCATAGTATGTGGATCAGCTTAAGCGATGGATGGTGCATTTCGCTACATCAATTGCTAAATCAAACTGAACTACTCGAAGCAACAATTTTACGAATTCTTGCCTCCACTTCCAGTAAAGCTGAGATCGGTATCGCAATCATCGCGCTTATGAACATCAATCATAATCTTCTGCTGCTGCATCAACAAAACCAGCAGAGCTTTTATATACTCTTATTGAGAAGATACTCTCGGTGCCTGACAAGCAGGTTTCCTTTTTTTGATTCTCCGGGAACGACCAAATAAACACCATTTGGGCGGTCACCACTTCACCAGCTGTTCATTCTGCGTACAAAAAAGTTGTCTGAGAAATTCGAGATCCAAAGTGAGATTCTAGAAGGTTGCATTCTATCGACGACACTTTTTTCGTTGGTGATTAACGATGTGCTCCGCGAAGATTTGTCTACTGAAAACTGAGAAATTCATGGGACATCTTACATCCTAATCCAAACATTTGGTCTACTCTTACGATGTTTGTTAACTCTCTCACAGCTTTATTTATCTCCACCAAATTACGTCACAACTGCCTTTATTTGCACTCTGGACAGACGAGATAGCTGAGCTCTGCAGGAGAGGTCTACAACTTAGACCCATAGTCACCAGGGGAAGGAGAAGACACGCTGAAAACATAGAGGAAGCTCTAGCGGAGTTCAGAACCAAAAGATCCGAGCTCAAGAAGGCCATCAATTCGAGCAAAAAAACGGAAGTGGGAGGATCTCCGCCGAGACATAAGCAGCGACCCCTGGGGGCTAGGCTACAAGGTCGTAACGCGGAAACTGAGAGCCCAATCGGTACCGCCTATTCTAAACGAAGACAAGATGGAGTGCATTGTAAATACCCTTTTCCCAACTCATCCGGTCAGGCCTTCCGACAACACACCAGTCCGACGACAGGAAACTCCAGGTTTTAGCGAAGAAGAGTTGGGATTAGCCGTGCAGACAATGAAAAACAGAAGAGCATCCGGCCCAGATGGAATTCCAGCAGAAGTAATAAAAGTGAATGCCCAAGAATGCCCTAACCTGCTGCTCAACATGTACAACAGTTGCCTTGAAGAAGGAGTCTTCCGAAAGAGCTGGAAAAAGTAATGATTGGTACTGATCAGCAAAGGAAAAGGAGACCCAGACTCCCCATCAGAGTACAGGCCCTAATGTATGCTGGACACTGCGGGAAAACTGATGGAAAAGCTGCTCAAATCACAGGTCACAGATGCAGTACAAAGAGCGCGAGACTTGACATTAAGGCAGCAAGGGTTCAAGAAAGGACGCTCCACGGTCGGAGCTATTGAAGAAGTTGTGAAGTCTGCTCAAAACGCCCAACAAGGAAGTTGCCGCTCTAAAAAGATCGTTTTGCTGGCAACCCTGGACGTAAGAAATGCATTCAACTCAGCCAGGTGGAGTGATATACTAAATGCGCTAGAAAATAGATTCAACATCTCAGGATCTCAGGGATCGGGTGCTGATCTACGAGCACGGTCTTAGTTTGGCAACAGAGAAAATTGAGATAATCCTTCTGATAAAGAGGAAAATCCCGACACAAATAGACTTCCAAATTGGCTCTGAAGTCATCAAGAGCAAGGACGCGGTGAGGTATTTGGGATTGAGGCTTAACACAAAACTAACTTTCTGGCAACAGATAAAGTACGCAGCGGAAAGAGCCTCTAGAGTTATAACATCACTCAGTAGATTAATGGCGAATCCCGATCCCGATGAAAGTGGGATCTGGCACACGCGCTTCTACCGGAAGCAGATGGCGGCAGTGCAAAGACGTTGAGCTCTACGCGTAGTTAGCTCTTACCGAACGGTGTCGGAACCAGCCGTCCTTGTAGTCGCAGGAGTGACTCCCATCGATCTCCTAGCGGCACAAAGGAAGTACGTCCACGAAAACAAGGCGGAAATCGGATTGGAAGCGGCAATCGATCAAGCAGAGCAGCAAACGATACGGAAGTGGCAAGAGCGCTGGATCTCGGAAAGCAGAGGAAGGTGGACAGCGAGGCTGATAAGAAACTCAGCGAGGTCAACTAATTCGTCAGCCAGTTCCTCACCGGACACGGAAATTTCAAAGCCTTTTTACATAGAATCAGCAAAACGGAAGAACAATACCGGGAAAGCACGTAAGCCCGAAAGGGTGTAGGATCATAGCTCCTTGAAGTAATGCGAAGAGCGGTCCCAGGGGTTTGTGTCAGAAGCCACAGGGTTGGGAGAAGTTTTAGTCCGTATGATCCGAAAGCGTGCGGAGAGAGCCGGACACAAGGGGATGGTCAAAGCCAACAGACCTCCTTATGATGCGTAAGGCATTTCTCCTCACCCCAAAAAAAAACAAAATAATAATTTGCACACTTTAAGTCGGTTCAGTTCCCCCTTCTTTATCTGTCCCTTCGGGTTAGATTCGAAGACTCGGCGGGCATGACTATTGGTATCCATTCACTCTACTTAATTTAGGTGGCGCTGAAGTCCGGGTGGACCTGGGTCTCAGTCAACAAGCGTCTCCAGCTAGCTGGATCTTTTGCTAGCTGTCTCCAGTTTCGCACGGTAAGTTGGTAGTGGCATCTATATGGTTCGTCTCTATAGATGCTGTCATACGCGGCCTTAAAATCGATAAATAAGAGGTTACGGCAGATTTGTTGGATTTCGGCTCAGATATTGCTATCTTCACTTCATCCATGTCGGGTAGATGGAATTGTTGGTCTACATCGTCCAAGTTGAAAGGCTCATTCTGCCTGAAAGAGGTATTTGTTTCATCATCGCCGCTATGGCTTTTTGGCAGTGTTGCCTCTGGTCTTCAATGTTTAATGCTCGCTGAGAGGGACCTCTTAAGAGATTAAGAGAGATTTGATCGGAAAAGGATTTGGCAATCTCTTGCGATTGTAGCTACTTGGCGTCGAAATTCCTTACAGTATTACCTTATATTGGCGTTGTTTGGGATATCCGCACTCATACCTTGTTCATAACAAGTCAATGATTCGAGTTTATGTTGGCTCCTCGAAACGTTCTTACATCCATGATATTGGAGGAGTCTTGCGTCGGTCGCAATGTAGTCAATCTTGTTAACGGTTGATTGATCAAGAGTTCTCCAAATCTGCGTGCTACGAGAATGTTTCGTCCCGCCGCAAAGTCGATTAACCTGAATCCGCTATCGGAGGTGGTGTTATGCTGGCTATATTTTCCGATTGTTCCACCAAAGATACCCTCTCTTCCTAGCTTTGCATTAAAATCACCGAGGACAATTTTAATGTCATAGCTAGGGTATTACTCGTAGGTCTTGTTAAGGAGTTCATAGAAGGCATCCTTGGTGTCGTCATCTTTCTCCTCTGTGGGGGCATGCGCGCATGTAAGGTTAGTGTTGGCGAATTTAGCCTTGATGCGGATTGCTATGAGGCGCTCGCTCACATGCCGGAAGCTCAGGACTTCTTGTCTTAGTCTGCCTCCGACAACAAATCCGCATCCAAATAAGTGCTGCTTTGCCGTCGTACGGCAATTGCCGTAGTAGATGTATCCGTTTTTCATCTTTTTTTTGTCCAGCCCACGGCATTTCTTGAATGGCGGTTATGTCTGCTTTGCAGCAGTCTAGGGCCTCCGCTAGTTGCTCGGCTGCACGTGGTCAATTAAGGGATCTAACATTCCACGTGTATATCCGAAGCTGATTGTCCTTTATTCGTTTGCATGAGTTGTCAACAATAGATCCGTCTGTATCCGAGGGTTGATTATGTTTCGGAAGTTTTGTATTTTTTCCATTGTCGGGCAGTTACCTCGGTGGCACAGCCTCCAACCTGGAGGACCAGTTGCATTTTTGATACCCCTAGGACGGAGGGTCGGTTAGACTTTAGCCAGTAACCCGTTCTGGGATATGGGTGGATGCCCATTAGGAGCTCTTCCACCACCATCTTTTTCCAAAACCCGACTTAGCCTCGGCAATCCTTACCGTGCTGAGCTCCAGATATGTGGAAGTAGCTCGGCGGATAAGGCCATCTGGGATATTCACCCGCTGTCCCATTCATAGTGCTGCTATTTTTGTCTGCTTGTCAGCACTCGCGCTCATAATTACCCGGCGGTTACCACGTCGAGGTACTATAAGCACAATCGATGTGTAAAAGATAGTTGCAACACTGCATATCGGCAGGTTGACATCTCTCACTGCCTACCCTATTTCTATAGCACCCAAGCACCAAATGTTTACCTACGTCTCTAAAATGTCAGTGACTTTTATTCTATTTCTCCAGCGACTCTCGTTATCTTAGTGATGACAACAGCGTGGATCACTTAGTTAGTGAGTGTCCGAGCTAAGCTCACATCAGACAACTAGAACTAGATTTTGTAAGAGTATGCACTGCTTTATTATTGCAGCGTTTACTCATCTTTCTAGGAAAGTGACATACAAGGAGTCTAATCTGATACCGTTTCTTAAAAGCCTAATTATCTGCATCGATCTATGTATCACAAAATAGTTTAAAGTATAAAAGTCTACTTTCTGGTACATTTAAATGTTATCAATCGGATTGATCAAAGGAGGTAATATTTTTTAACATCTTAAGTTTCCCTAGTTAAATTTAAATGTTGACTCTGAAGCCAATGATGTGCAGTAGTATACTCGTATATGAAATGTGGGAAAACCCAAAGTCTAATCGAAGAGAAATTACGTAGTTCAGTGTTATCAAGCGACCTCGAACCCATTATCGTAATCAGTAGCAGACACGTTTGCCCCAATCCCATTCTCAACTCTCAAATAATAACAATCTTCTCTTGCGTTTCCTTGATTTTTATTTTAAAATTTTTTTTTTATAGACTTTGTTGTTGTTACAAATATTTGAATCGAATTTACCAGACTTCCCTGCATCTGCCTCTACTGTCGGGCAAATATCCAGGCTGACATGGGAAATCGATCATATTCACTTGCATGATGGTTTTTTTTCCGGGCTGAGATATATCATCGTCATCTTCGAGGGTATCCTGATTTAGTATCACACACCAGTCAGGATTTATTGTAGCTGGAACACCAGCTGGATTAACCTTACACTCAACACTCTTCAGACAATACTTGACACAAACTCTTCCGGTTCCATGCTTAACTTTCTTCTTGCAAACATAGTGACCGGTGCAGTCTTCTGCAATTTTTGGAATGTTATTCTCAAGCCATAGACTGGCTTTGGTAGTTGGTGGCTCCAGGGTGGTAGTTGTTGTTGTTCGGCGTTTAAATAAACTTAATCCATTTGTTGATACAATTACAATGTTCAAAATTACAGAGCAAGTGACTAGCGCTAGCCCAAGCTTAGACATTATGCCGCGAAACTACGAATGTGACAAACGAACGATCAATTGGCGACTGACTGGTGATTAGATGAATCTCGTAGATGTTGGGAGAGTTTGAGATAATCTTTGGCTTTGGGATTTATTTTTGTTGGGCAAAGCGTTGAAGATCAATGCCGGGGTGACAGATGCTTGTCGGAGTACGAGTATCTTACGAGTTGATGTTGGCTGTTAGATTGTGCATGGAGTGGAGTAAGCCTGTGCTAATATGAGTTAAGTTAAAAAATAAAACACAGTGTTTTCACAGTTGTTATTTAATTTAAATCAATAGATGTTCTAAACAGTTTTTTAACTTTTATTCTATCACAGCTGAGTACTTGGAGATACTCGCCTTTTTGCAAACCACTCTTATAATGACATGTTTTGAAAAACTATCAGCAACAAAGCTGTATCTGTTATCTGTTATTGTCGATATCAATCATTCGCACCCATCTCAGTGAGATATGAGGTACATTGATGGTAGAGACAATACAAAATTGATACAGCTGTAGCTACGTAACAGATACACTTGATTGTCGCTTGGAATACACGCAAAAAGATCGTCTATATGATATTTCAAAAATATTTCATTTTTTCATTTCATTGTAAATCAAGTTAGGTATGTTTGTATTCAAAGTAGCTGAGTAGTAGTACCCTCCCCGATGGAAAATCCAATGATGCCAACAGTTATCTGATGATTTGGTATAAATTCTGTGGAAGCTCTGAGAGGTAAAGAATGTTTCCATTCTCGCAAAGAACTGTGAAATATAAAATGGAATTGGTGGGAAGAAGAACTTAAATTATCCCCCCTCCACAACAGCTTCAGGTAGACATCTTTTAGACTGATTTTCGAGTTTAGATTGTGCTTTGTCATCAATTTTATCTTTCAAGCAACTTTTGTTACGAAGACAGCAATCAATTGGATATGCTAAGGAAATACTGTCTTTAAAGTGCTATTGAAAGGGTCCAGACCTTTATTAAATTGGGAATCGGATGCGAGATCTCAGGGATTCTTTTTAACAGAGTAATTCGGAAAATACTAACAGAATGCGCCTAAAGGAAGAGATCGTCACGTACTAACTGCACCGCCTTAACCAAGAACAAAACCTCCTTGACCGTCAGAATGCGCTGCTACTGCAAAAAAAGTTATGGTGCCTTGAAGTCCGTTCATTTTTAGGCAGATATGCCAAATATCAGTGCGATACTGTCTTTAGTTTTGTTTTGACAGCTGATTGTCGTTGACGTGTTGGGCAACATGTTGAGTAGGGAAAAAAACGATTTTCGTTCTCTCATAAAACATTATTTTTTGAGAGGCAAAACCGCGAAGGAAACAAAAAATGCTCCGTTTCGAGAGTTTCGTGGTGGCCGCAACTCCACTACCGCTATCAAGTCCGCAGCGGCAGGCCCTCCGATGCGGTTACAGAGGTCAATGTCAAAAAAATACATGAAATGGTGTTGGCTGACCGGAAAGTGAAGGTGCGCGAGCTAGAAGATACCACAAAGATTAGTACTAAGCGCACACGCCATATTTTGGGCAATACTCTGCATATGAAAAAGTTATCCTGCCGCTGGGTGCCGCACATGCGGAATCGGGCGGACTTTTGGCATCGATTTGTAACTGTTGTAACTACTATTACACACCAGAGAACAGAATGAGTGCCTGATAATGGACTGAAGCCGGCACGAATGCTCCGAAGGCTCAATGGGTAGGAAAAGTTATGGGGTCGGTTTTCTGGGATTATCATGGCATACTCTTCGTGAACTACCTCGAAAAGGAAAAACCATCAACAGCGAGTATTACTGTGCATTATTGGAGCGATTGAAGGCCGAAATTTTGTTTTCGCAAGACAATGCGCCGGCGTATAAGAGCATCGCAACCACCGCTAAAATCAATAACTTACGGCTCCAATTGCTGTCGCATCCACCATATTCGCCCGGTTTGGCTCCCTCGAACTATTATCTCTTTCCAAACCTCGAAAGATAGCTCATCGATAAAAAATTCAGCTCACGCGAGGAAATCATCGACGCCACGGAGGAGTTTTTTGCAGACCTTCCGGAAAATTACTTTTCGAACGGGATCAAGAAGTTGGAAAAGTGTATCAAGCCAAAAGGGGACTTTATTGAATAAAATAAAAAAAACATTCCCAAGGAGGTTACTTTTCACCACACATAGTAAAAGGCGAGTGCAACCCAAATTCCGTTGTCAGATAGAGGTTACCAGCACAGAGAAAATCAAGAGTTCAATCCACCCGACCAAAATAATCTAAAGATAGGAATATCCTAACTTAAGAAGAACAAGGCTGCTTGACCGGACGGCGTATCTTTATAAGGCAGCGGGGGATACCTTGGTAGAGAGATGGTACCAAATAATTTCAAAGATCTGATCGACAGTGTAAGCCTGAAGAATAGAACGTTAGCACTGTTTGGGCGATTCATTAGAAAGGAGATCATCTTTCCCGTGCCAACAATAGAGTCACTAGTCTCCATAACATCGCACATAAGACCTTCTCAGCCGTTTTTTGTGAAATCTGCTTGACTTCTATCTGGTCAAAAATTAAATTAAGATTCACCCTATGATAGTAGCCTATGATGGTATCTATAGAGGTGAGGTATAGATACCGAATCATGCAGAGTTTTTGTATTCCTGCAAAAGTCGTCAGATGGTAAAGAGTGACGAATATACACAGTGTGGCAAAAAATACCGCAGACTGGCTCTAGAAAACATAGCTAAAATACGATTTCTGTATAATTTTCGGCATTTTATTCGAAATATTCTCCGATTCAATAGTGATTCAAATGCCTGCTCTAGTTCATTTTGGGGAATTGCCTCCATTGTCCGTGTCGAAGCCGTTTGAAAGATCGCACTGGGGATAAAAAGAAATCGCACGGTGCCAATTTAAGCGAATACAGCGGATGATTTTACACACACACTTGATTTCGAGGCAAAAATTGACAAACAGTGAGCGCTGTACATTATCGTACAACAGAAACCTACTTTTGTTTTGCCCCCAAATCCTCGTAAGGCATGGTTCAAATAGTCTGTCTGTTGATGTTTAAGGCCTCTTCCATCATTCTCAGTGAAGCCTTCTGTAACAAAATCACGCACTTTTTGGATCATTTCAGGCATCCGAACTGAAATTGGTCTTCTTGTGTGTTTGTCAGCATACAGCGTCTCCCTGCCGACCAAAAAACATTTATGCTACTCGAAAACAACTGCTCTACTCAAACAATCTTCATGTTGAACTTGTTGCATCATGTCAACCAAATGTCATGAAATTTTGAAATTTGAAATTGCTGCGATATGTCCGGGATATTATTGGCCACACTGTGTCTCTGAGAATCTTGATGTATTTATGTGGTGGATAAGAGCCAGAAAACTATCATAACTACGATATTTCTATGAACCGAGATTACAATAAAGTAAATTATCATTCCTAAAGGAAAAAAAAATATTTCAGAAATTTTTAATAATATAAATCTTTTAATGGAAGTATCTTTGAGTAGTAAAAAGGACAAGTGAAGAATTTGATATTTTTTTTTAACAACTGGCAATACGAAAACAGAAATTAGAGACATGAAGATCCGGCCTTAAGACCTCTAAGTCGTGGTTAATGACTGCGAGTAAGACGAGCACTGTATTACAGGAAAAAACACAACCAACGAGTGTTTTGTCAGCAAATCCAGTATCCTTTTGTCTTAAAACTAGTCTAAATATTTAGTGACTAAGTATTGAAAATGAATTAGAACTCATTATGGACCCCTGTGGGACACCTTTTCGAATAACAAGACACTCACTGAGGATGCTGCTAAGCATTAGTTTCTTGTCTTCTGACTCTAAAGCTGTACTTTCTAGTTTGACTTGTAGAAGCTTATGATCAACTGTATCCATGGCCTTGGTTAATAGAAAAGGCGATTACCTAGTTTTCTCTCCTTGAGATATTCTTCTGCGTAAGCATTAACAAGTTATGAACCGGACCCAGCATTAGCCAAAGAATTTGAGGCAGTGCTACTTAAAACTTTATTGAAGACATTTACGGCATTTCTTAAGGTCCCCATTAGTTCTGTGAAAATGTATCTATGTAAAAACTCTCTCCACAAAGATGAACTTCTGCAGTTATTTTTTCATATACATTCTGTAAAAATATAACCGTCATTCAAACGATCTGTCTTAACGGTATCTTGGAAAAAAATGTTGCCTACGTTGGTACAAAAACAAAAACACATCTGAGCGGGCTTACGGTTTATCGCCGAGTCCAAATGGCACTTTTTAGAAGTTTTTCGTATGCAATTTTACTTTCGGGAGTTTACCATTGCCAGCCGAAAGGGTGATGGCGATTTGAAAAATTGTTTTGCTGATTGCGGGGCGCTTTCTAAGTAAGTACGCAGTTTGTCGGGATTTGAACGGTGCAAACGGGCAAAGGCTAATTCTTTACTCTCATTTAAGCATTTTTTGTTAGAATGTAAGACGTAATGATAAGTAAAATACTCGTAATACAATTCATCGACTCAGTTTGATAAAATGACACAAGAGCTCCTGCTACTGCGTATGGACTAACACGATGTTCTTGCGCTCAGGAATATTTTCAGGTCCAATGCCGCCAGCATCAAGCATCGAAGACCATTGGAAACACTGCCAAAACGCCATCAAAGATGCCGCTTCTGATGTGCTGGGTTTCACTCGTCCACCACAACGAAACCCCTGGTTCGATGATGAATGCCGGCAAGCACATGCAGCTAAGCAAGATGCATATAACGCGGCGCTGCTTAGAAAGACCAGAGCTGCTCATGAGCTCTATGAGCGGAAGAGGAGAGACGAGCATCGGCTTCTCAGGAGGAAGAAGAAAGAGCATGAGAAGCGCGCGATCGAGGAAATTGAGAGATGCTACTCCAGGAATGAGGTTCGGAAGTTTTACCAAAAGGTAAAAATAACATGCCGCGGAAACAAACCCCGAACCGAAGCCTGTAGAGATGAACAAGGGAACATCGTAGTAGAATCGCAGTCGATGCTGAGAATTTGGAAAGATCATTTCTGTAGACTGTATAACGGCGAAGTCACCCTTTATAAGACTTTAATAATCCCGGTCCTGCTCTATGGCGCAGAGGCATGGACATTATCAAAAATGGATGAGGGTGTTCTTGGTTGCTTCGAGAGAAAAATTCTTCGGGCGATCTTCGGTCCCGTCTGCATTGACGGTGAGTGGAGGAGGAGATACAACGACGAACTGTATGGACTGTACAGCGACATGGACCTAGCCAGAAGAGTGAAGATCCAAAGACTGAGATGGCTGGGTCATGTAGAGCGCATGGACAATAATGCTCCGGTCCGAAAAGTCTTCGAATTCGCCCCTGAGGGACAGCGCAGTAGAGGAAGGCCAAGACTCAGGTGGCGCACGCAAGTGGAAGAGGACCTCAGCCAACTTAGCGTGAGAAACTGGAGGCAGCTAGCCAGGGATCGAGCTGGCTGGAGAAGCTTGTTGACTGAGGCCCAGGTCCACCCCGGACTGTAGCGCCACCTAACGTAAGTAAAGTAAGTGCGGTCTGTGGGCTGTTTGAGTCATCGGACCAGAAACGGAGAAAGAAACTATTAAAAAACAACGGCAATACTTACAATAAAGTACTATACAGGATTTGAAAGCCTAAAATTTGCTCTTTAATATAAAATTTACATCAAATTATTCGTGTGAACAGTTTTTGAATAATTCACATTCAAACTTAAATTTTTGGTAAAATTTTTTTTTTTTAAATCTATATTATTCAAAATTGTGAGATGATGTGCCCAATTGGTTCTTTGTATTCAATGCGCATAACAGTTCTGAATCGAACACAAAAAACCGCATGGCTTTATATTGAAAATTGAAAATTACTAAAACTATTTTTTATAAGACGTTTTTTTTGGTATTCATGGTGATCTCACTATTGATGATAGGGTCATCTTTGTAGGTAAAGTACAGCAAATCATTTAGCGTGACTCAGAATGCACCACGAAGAGGTAGATTTGCATTGCATTCCGCGTCCCAGTCAGTCAGTTTGTGAGTAAGTTAGGTGTTAGTTAAGAGTAGTCAATTAAATGTTCAATGTACGAGTACATATTAAAAAGGTATGTAAGTTTCGTCAATGAAGTCATCGTTTGTACTGGTGTCAATGTCGAGTACGTTGAGTTCGTCGATGATGATGAAGAGCCGAGGTTGTTTTGGTGGTAACATACCTTCTAAGTGCTCATTGTAAACGATCGGAGGGTCGAAGTCCTTCAGTTGCAAACCCACACTTTCTTTACCTTTGACAAAACCGGGGTACACTTTTTTTTATGTCAATTAAAAATTCCGTGATTTGTAAGCCCATGTCGTCCTTATAATTTTTTACAAGGCAGTGTTTCCGGTAAAAGAAAAGTGCCATATATTGGTGAAGGTGCTGCGTTGTATTGCGGCATAAAATTGATTTTTTCAGAAGCTTGTTCTGATTCTCAAGATCATATATAGTATTGGTTGCATCGGTCTTGTCAACATATTCGCCTTTGCTGTGGTTTGTAATTTCATGAGTCGTATAAGTAGGGAACATTTTCTCAATACCTATGTATTGGCGTGCGCTGCCGGTACAAATACGACTGCTGTTGGGGTAAACGTATTTGTGTATATAAGGCCACAAGTATTCTTTACTTTTAGAGCTCACTTTAAAGAAGCGTCCGACCTTATCTTCTTTATAAAATAACCCCAACGCTACGATTTTCATTTGTTCGGTTACACAGCCTCTGTGGTATTTCCTTTTTTGTAAGAAAGGTCTCGTCGATTTGTACAGTTTTTCCTTCGCCGCCAATGTTAACATCGACGTGAGATGCTATTATTACGGCTATTTCACGACAACAGTTATTTAGATTTACTAAGCTCACTTTTATTGTAGTGATGGCGCCAAGCGAGTATATGCTAATTTTAAAATAATAATATACATGTAATAGTACTCGTATTTTTAAAAAGTCCTTAGGTTGTAGCTTTAGGTGAAAAACCGTGTTCACAGGTATTTTGATAACAAAAGCGATAATTATTGCAATCACCTCGCGAATCTCTAGCCGACATTGAGGTCCATGGAAAAATGTACCGATAGATGGTTTGATTGTATGTCTACAATATTTGTCACCATTTTTTAAAGTTTTTCTTTGAGCATCGCCACATCCAACCGAGCCTTACATTTCTACTCTTTTTCTACCTTCATGGGTAAGTTGCAACACAGTGGGGGAATGGATGTTTTAGTGGGAATTAAACCAGATTCTTCCAAAAATTCAATGCTTCTTTCGTTGGTCGACACCAAATCTCCTAACGAACAAAACAAAACAAAAAAAACACTGTGGCGATGGCAGCCCGGTATGGGCCATGGCCTAGCTTCTTAACAATCATTTGTGTTGCTTATGTTTTCATTTTTTGTCACATCTGAGCGGGGCCTACGGTTTATCGCCGAGTCCGAACGGCACTCTTTAGAAGCTTTTTCGTAGGCAATTTTACTTTCGGGAGTTTGCCATTACCCGCCGAAAGGGGATGGCGATTTGAAAAATTGTTGGTGACCCAGCCAGAAATCGAACCCAGCCTCTCTGCGTGATAGTCCAATGAGCTAACTATCGCGCCATCGCCATCGCCGAATGAACAAAACACTGAGAATTTATTTAGTTTAGGATGGATTAGAGGATGCCTAGCCGTTTTTTTTTTAAATTTTTTACCAAGAATTTAGAGTTTGAATGTGAATTAATCAAAAACTATTCAGATTATTGTAAGTGTTACCGTGTTACCGTTGTTTTTTGTTTTTAAATGCCCATAACTCTTAAACGGGAGGAGATGGACCCCCCCTCCCATAGTAAAAAAATGCTAATTTTTAACTGCTCTACAAAATACAGTTATCAATTTTTGGCGCCAAAGTTATCGTACTCGTGCCCCCGATTGAATGGCATGAATGTGGAATACTGTATAGCAGGTTGATATTAATTCGCATTGCATTTATTTACTTACTTACTTTACCTTAGGTTACGCCACAGTCCGGGGTGGAATTGTGCCTCAGTCAACAAGCGTCTCCAGTTTCGCCCGATAATGTTTCTGCGCCATAGAGCAGAACTCGGATTAAAAGGATCCTTATATAGGGTCACATTTTCCGTTCGAGAGAAGGCTTTGCTAGTCAATTGCCTTCTTAGCCCAAAGAACCAGATTTATTCTTCATTTGTTCTAAGCGCTGGTATCGTTGTCTGAATTGAAAGCGGAGCCTAGGGAGAAAAAGTCCTTCACTTCCTCAAAGTTATATTTATCGAGGGTGTCGTTTTGTTCGAGTTGGTGTTTTCGCTTGACATCATATACTTATTCTTGCACTCGTTGACCGCTTAACCCATTTTCGCCATTTCCGTCACAATATTTGCGTAAGCGCCACTGACATCATGCTGTTTTCTATCAATTATGTCAATATCACCGGCGTATGCGAGTTATTGGACGGACTTTTGAAAGATTGTGCCTCCTGTGTTTGCGCATGAGTTTTGCAAGAACGATATTAAAGAAATCGCTTAACAGCGCATCGCCTTGTCGAAATCATTTTTTGACATCAAAGGCCTTGGTGACATGTTTATCGACCTGCAGGGGAGTGTTACGAGTAAAATGCATTTAACACTAACACACACTCGCCGACGAAACTGCGGCGGAGAAGAACTAAATCGGCCCCTAAACTCTACGACCAAAGAGGAGGAAAAAACAGAGGTTATCCGAAAGAAAAGCAAAGATCGATACTCCAGGAACAATGTTCGGAAGCTTGACCAAAGAGTGCTTGTGGAGTGCCGTTAGGTTTTACTTCACGGGGATGGTAAGCTCATCAAGCTTTACGTCTTATGGTAACCGCTTTGCTTTTTTCCTTTAATATGCGGATGTTGACTATTGCGGCTCCACTTTGCCTCTCGATTCTTCTCAGTTCGATTTGCATTCTCGTAATAAGGGAGCAGGTAACTGACCAATCATTCTCCGATCCCGTCATATAGTTTATCAGAAGCTGCGGGCTAGGCAGGTTATCAGCGCATTTAGCGAACCGCCTGTACTGGAATATCACATGTTCAACGTTTTCTTCTTGGTTTAAGCATTCTGGAGAGAAAGGCGAGTCATCATGTCCAAACCTGTGGAGATATTTCCGATAGCCGCCATGTCCAGACAGGAATTGCGTCTCCTCTTGTTTTGTTTAACCAATGCTCAATGATGCGCATCAACTTATAGGTCCACCTGCGTTTTTCAGTGTTATCCCGTCTTTCCTGCCATATATCAATATGGCACTCATAAGTGCACCTGCCCCCATCGGGGCACCTTACAGAGCTCAGTACTCTGGAAAGCAAAAGCCTCCGCTCAGATCCGGGTCCTCCAATATTTGGAAGCATACGTGCAGGCGATGCCTTTTTGCAGGAGTATTGGAACTGCACTTTGAAACGAAACCTGTTGTCAATCGCGACTCCCAGGTACTTAAGTGAGTCCATTAATCTTATGGTTTCTTCATTACAGTGAAGTTCGCGTATTCTACGGTCTTGCGGCTTGTTATAAGGATAGCGGTCAGCTAGTTCCAAGCCAGCTCCAACCAGCCCTTTATTCTCGTGATTGCTTCGTTTGTGGCGGCTTAGGTATCGTGGATATGTTTTGGCACTGTTACCACGGCAATATCGTCGGCAATGGCAATTAAATTAATTTTTAACGTCAAGCGTCACCACTGCACAGTACTCTTTTTCTCCCCGTCGCCACCATTTCCCTTGCCTCAGCAACTGTATTTACTACCGCTTTTATGCCATCGACGGTAAACGCGATTTTCTGAAGCCATACTGATGGTCCGACAGAGCTTCGTTATCTTCAGCTACCGTGTAAATAATACTCTCGAGAATCTTGCCGAGTGTATCTACTAGACATATTTGGCGATATGACGAAGGTTCTCCGGGTGGTTTGTTTTCCTTTGGTAGCAGGACCAAGTGGTGGAACTTGCATGGTTCGTGGAAGACACTCTCCTCGAGGAATTTTTGCATCGTTGTTGTAAAGAGGTTCGTTCTCTTCTCGCCGCATTAACTGCGATGTTTGGGATTTTGTCGGGTCCGGGCATTTTTTTTTAGCATGCTCCCTGCAGCTCCTCCGTGCACTGTGCTCCCTGATAAAAGTAGGGAGGGTGGTTGGCTTACGCGGGAATAGGCGCACTACTATAGTTTCTAGCAGTGCAGGGCAGGATATTTGGGGAGACCAGTTCCCTTTTAGCCTCTTCATCACCATTCTGTATGCTTTACACCAGGGATCTAGGTCTGCCTCTTGACACAGGTGTTTGAAGCATCTTCTTTTGCTTCCTCTGATTGCTTTTTCAAGGTCGCGTCTAGCCATCTTGAATTCTACCAAGAGTTCCTCGAACTCTGGTCTTCCCCTAGATCGCTGTGACCTACGTCGAGCATTAAGACACCTGGCTCTAATGGACCTTATATCATCGTTCTACCAGAAGCACGGTGCACCCCTGTTACTAGTAAGTCTCCTGGGCATTGACGCATCGCATGCTGCAGTGATTGTGTCCGTCAGGCAGTGCGATAGTTTATCTGCTGTACTGCTCCGGGCTGAAAAGTCTGTGCTTATCATTTCTTCTAACGCCTCCTTGTCGACGGATGTTTCATTCCACTTAGGCCCTGTAAGCTTGGGGAGCTTTCTGGTCTTCTACTTTCCGATACTGAAGATAATCGCCTGGTGGTGATGTCGACGATTGATCCTCAACCTGCTATGCAAAACGTGTTTTTTGTGCCCTTGTTGGCCAATCCTACATTCAGCTATGCGAATGCTTCGAGGTGAGATCGCCATTTTGCATTCGGAAACCTGCTCCCCCATTCCGTAGCCCGTGCATTAAAATCGCCCGCGATGACCATTGAGTGCTTTCCTTGCGCATCGGCTACAATATTATCTAGTAACTTGAGGTAATCACAGTGTGTTAGACTTGGCGGTGCGTAGCAGCTATAAAAGTGTGTTTACGAAGTAGTTAGCTGGATGACCGACTTTTCGCAACGCGTGGTTGCCGCAGGTCCAAATGGCTGCTTTCTTTTGGTTGTCGTCGATCCAGCAAACTCCATCAAGGAACTTTCGTGCCGTGTGTCCAAATTCGAGACATCGGTAGCACTTTGTCAGCATTATGCGCACCCGGATGAGGCAGTTAGACCAGCCGATTCTGATCTCAGCGGACCTAAGCATAGTCTTTGCTATGTCTGCCTGTAGCACTATAGTGGTGATTTGTGTGCCGCCAAATGCCTTTTTTAGACTTATGATGTATGTTTCGCATGCCCCGTTCCAATCCCATTTCAGTTTGATGGCGTTGCGTACTATGAGTATATGTCACTTTTTGTAGTGACTTCATCTATGTTGTTGATCTCGAAAGTGGTTTTATTGGTCAGTGATCGCACCTCCGCGTCTGTGCCCAGGGTTTCACCAACTATACCCTTCAGCTGTTCCTTCAGTTAGAACAGTAAGTGGCCCTTTTGCGTCCTTCTGATGTCCCTGAGGCGCCGAGTTCCTCAAGTTTGGGATTCACTTTAACTTTCGAGAGGATATCAGCGTAAGAGATCGCCCTTGGCTGCCACGACATTGGCATTTCGCCGCGTTTTCTCTTTTCTTGGCAAACACTGTTTTTTTTTTTTTGCTTTGTTTGCCGATGGCATCTCTCATCGGTAGGTGGATGGAGTGTCTTTTTCCATCCTCCAACATGTCAACCAGGTTTTTAATCTGTTTTCCCAATCTTTGGAAAACACATAGCTGAGCAGATGATGCCGCTTGTGTTCTCGTTTAATTGTATGTACATATTTAAATTTGCAAGTGCTTAACCACTTGTGTCGTAGTAGTAGTATGGAATCTATAACAATTACTCCACACTTACATCTTTTGTTTCTACTGACATAGGAATAGCATGTGCTAAACGATTATTACTTACTAGAACTCGGCCGATCTGATAACAATGGTCGGCCTCGACCATCGACAACAATGTTGACAGGTTCATTCATTCAGGATCAGAAAACAAAGAATAAGACGTTACATATCGCTTAACTATCTACAAGTGTTACTCTTTGACCGACACCTTGCGACAGCCTTTGTCTCTTTTGCTCTCATCAACCCAATGTTTCAACGTAGATGCCTCTTTCGATATCTCGTACCACGTACCTGTCATGCGGCAGTGCCTTCCATATCTGATACGGCCATCGATTCTTCGGGACGAGCTTTTTGTTTGTACCGATAATAGTATCCACGTTAAGTAGCATTACAAAATCAGCAGCATGGAATTGTTTCGTGGGCGTATGCCTTAACGCGTAGTAAAGCTCATTGCTGCGATTTCCTAATAGCTAACACAGCTTGCTGACGCAACGAATCTAAGTCTGGGGACTCACTAGGGCTCAGTTTCTCGTCCAAATGTGCTGGCGCAGAATATACGATGCACTTAACAAAATTGTGTATAAACCGTTCAGTATGCTCACGCATGCGTGGAAACCAATAGTGGCGTTGTAGCTGATCCATACACATGTTGATGCCGAGATGTAAGGTTTTCTGATTCGAGAGCCCAGACTTACGCTCTTTCGATTAAGGGTCATTGTTAAAGAATTACAATCAGTTACAATGCAGAGTGGAATTCCCTCTAAATCGACACGGAAACGCCGTAGAGAATAGATGGTAGCTTGTAACTGTGATATTTTAACTCCGGCGCCGTACTGCTGTTTGAGAAATAAGCCACCTGATGCAACTTACCATCATCCTGCCGTTCTAGCAGAATGCTCCCGAAGCCCTGTGAGCTAGCGTCACAGTGCAGCTCTGTCTCTCTCTTGAGACTATAAATTGCTAGAACAGGAGCCAATGCCAACTGATCACGCAATTTTGTAAAGGCCTTCACGCACTCATCACTGAACTCGAAAGGAACATTCTTCTTCAATAATTCTCACTCATGGGTCTTCTCCAAGATCTGCCGTAGTGTGAATATCTGGTCGATGGTGGACTTTCCTGGCCTGAAACCACACTGGTATGAACCTTTCTTTGCAGTACCGCTTGCGTGCTTTTTACTTTACTAGGCGCGCACAATTTTAATGTCATAGCTAGGGCATTCCACGTAGGTCTTGTTAAGGTGCTCATAGAAGGAATCCTTGGTGTCGTCATCTTTCGCGCGCATATAAGGCTCATTTTGTCCGGCCCATCCCATCGCATTTCTTGGATGGCGGTTATGTCTGCTTTCCAGCAGTCTAACGCCTCCGCTAGTTGCTCGGCTGCATGTGGTCTATTAAGGGATCTAACATTCCACATCCATATCCGAAGCTCATTGTCCTTAAATCGTTTGCGTGGGTTGGCAACAGTAGATCCGGCCATATCCGAGGCTTGTGGATGCTTAGTAACTTCTTGTTTTTTTTTAAATGGCCGGGCA
Organism: Volucella inflata; assembly: GCA_928272305.1. Lineage (NCBI taxonomy): Eukaryota > Metazoa > Arthropoda > Insecta > Diptera > Syrphidae > Volucella > Volucella inflata. The sequence continues at coordinate 142,195,670 of OV743716.1, read as the reverse complement.
GTTACCCCGGCGGCACAACCCCCAACCTGAAGGAACAGTTCCATTTTTAATGCCCCTTGGACGAGAGGTCGGTTACACCGAAGCCAGTAACCCGTTTCGCGATGTGAGCGCTGCCGTTGGCCCTTATAGGGCTCGTCCGCCACCATCTCTTTTCCAAGACCCTGACTAAGTCCTGGAAATCCTTACCGGCCTGAGCTCCAAATATGTCGGAGTAGCCCGGATAAGGTCTTGATTTGTTTTTCCGACACTAATCCTGGTTTATGGCGCAGAAAACTCGACATTTACCTCCTTCGCTTCGCAATCTCTAGTGAGATTCCCAGATGGCGCCACGGGGAGGCGTGAAATAGGACTTATTAGCAGAGCTGCAAGATGTTCGGCTGCAGAAGCTCATTCTCGTCATTTAAGGAACCAGCACCTGTCGGAAGATGCTACTTCTACGAGGCCTTGTACTAATCGTTGCCATAGACGATCAAACTCCTGAATTAGCTCCGCTTTCAGATCTCTCCAATTGCGTGCTACCGATGAAATCAGAAAAATGACTGCTGTCTCCTTCATTAGGCGGCGTGCATTAATGAACGTAAAATTATCGCCCTCGTTCAATGAGACAATGCATTCGTAGTCGCAGATCCACTTATGTACAGAGTACGTGTCACTGCCTGCGAAAGGGGCGATTGTGTCCTTGATATCGGCAAATGTATGCCGGCGGTTCTGGCTCTCCGGGTTTCGCTCGCCTAACTCAGCTAGTTCCCTTTCCAACAATGCAATTTTTCGACGACGCTCTAAACGTGCCAGCTGTCGTTTCAACAACTCCATCTCTGGATCCTCGATACGTGGCACTGGCGCACCATAAACTGTACTACTTGAAACGGGAACGTCCGCCTGAGAAGTGCTAGGGGCATAGGCTTGTGATGGTTCGGCCACGCTGTTCTCTATATTTTCGGGCGACTCGTCGATGGGCGGAATGGGGTCATCGCCAGTCTCATATCCCACGTACAGGGATCGCAATCGGTTAAGGATGGCCCTGTTCGGAAAGTCAATTCCCTTCTTCTTATATAATTCAGCCATGTGTTGGCGCGTAAATCGACGGATTTCAGACATCTTTTAGTAACTCTTCAAAAATAACGCTTCACTTGGACTATGATGACTTGTAAATGTTTTGTGAACGGATGATTGAGAATTTACCGGATTTGGACTCACAACGAGGCTACTGCGCACTTCACTTTGGATTGCGGAAGGTTTCTTTTGGCGGAATTCACTGACGGAATACGTACTTGGGGTTTCCTGAGTTCTTTACCCCACACCTGAACTTTAATAACAACACTTTATTTGTTCGTTTCTTTTTTATAATTTCTTCGCATATTTAATTTCGTACTTTTCTATGTTCTCTGTGCAGCGATCAAAAACGCGCCTTTCTCGTTTTACATTCCCGAATAGAGAGAGTCTGCTTGATATGTTTTGCGCCATCTGATGGTCCTAATTGCCACGACAAGTTGGACGGCATTGCCAGGATTATTAAATTGCTAAGCGATTATTACTTACTATAATATTTAAATTTGCAAACTTATGTCGTAGTAGCTTTTGATCATAGAATCATTGTATGGAATCTATAACAATTACTCCACACTTACATCTTTTGTTTGGAATACCATAAATGCCTTGCGGTGACCAGTCAGCAAATCCTCTTAAAATAACGAGCTCGTTGATTGCCACCTCTCCATAGTCGGTATCTAGCCTTTCAGATACTTTTGTTTTTAACTACAGTTCGTGTTGGAAAATAGCTCCATGTGCATTTACCCTGCATTCCAGGACGGTTGTTGCCAACACCATATCATTCATAAGCTCTACTGAGCATCGATGGTAACTCATAATTCCACATCATTTGTCGATGCCAAAGGGGTTAAACACTTTCCAATAAAAGCGTTGACCTAGAGCGTTTACCTTTCAATATCGAACTCGATAGGCTGCATTTGCTACAAAGTTTCACTTCATTTAATCGACGGGGGGAAGTACGGAACGAATACGAGAGTTACTAAACACATTCGTCCTATCATTCCGCCAACAAGTTTCGTACGCGAATTTCAATTCTTCCTTCGTTGAGTTTCGTCTGGAAATTGAGTTGTATCCTTGCAATTAGTCCCGCCATTGTTTGTTGTCACGGCAGCTTCACTGCTAATTTAGCCTTTTCAAAGATATCCGGACATCGAAAGCTGTCGAGTGTCGTTCCCACATAAAGTTACAATCAAAGCGCGACGTGGGTGGCTATAAAAGGAAGTTGCCCGAAATTGTTTTTCGTTTCGATTTTATTACTCTCCAGAGGGTGCAAACGGAAGAATAGATTGACAGCACTGGCGGGCGAATCGCGGTGTTGGTTGGTGTTTGGTTTATTGAATTTGATCGTGTTGGGTCGGCCGCATTGGGGCCTACCAGTAAACCACCATTACCAGCCCATCAGGATACGCCTCACGATATTTTAAATCTCACATTCTTCCCCCAGTGCCAGTACATTGTCTGCATATGCCATGTCTATGTAAGTAGACTTGTGTATGTGTGTGTGTGTATCTTTGGATGGATGAGGACGAAATTGAAATTTCTTAGTCTCTTTCAGCACCTCTCTAACAAAAGAAATCCGAGGCGCGATTGTTGTGCTCGTAGATACTCGTACTTAGGGACTCTCTTGTGAAATTGATGTTCGACATGCAAGCCCGTGTCCTGTGTGCCGTGACCTGGCAAACTGGAGGTTTTTATGGCATAAGAACAGTTTTCCAATAGATATTATAACACAACAAGGCTATAATTATATAGACACGTATATGTCTTTTGTAATCGAGCCGCTCGCTCCGATTCAATAGGGTTTGAGGAGGTTCTGTTCAAATTATGAACGATTCGTGATTTCCATTTAGAGCAGCCGACAGCTATGGTGAGGCTTCTGGCGCTGGAGGTTCTCCTGGAGTTGGAGCCACTGAATAAGGAGAACTATGGCGCGATGACGATGGCGATAGGAATGGTGTGATTTTGTACTTTCTACACAAAGGACCCTCGACGAGAGTACTAGGTGATTCCTTATTCCATTTTATGGATGTTTCTTTATTACAGCGTTTCCAGTTATCGACTTTGGCATGCAAAGCGCTTTATTGGATTGGAGCTTTGGTTTATTTTAGGAAGTAAATGCTTTTTGTAAGGAATCGGGAATTTGACTCTTTCTTTATTGTTGCTGCTTTGTTGTGGAAAGACGTTGTCGTTTAAGTTGTGGAGTTGTAAAGTTGTCGTGGCCACAGTCCCTGTGTTGTTGTCGCTGGTAGAGAGGATATTTTCCTTTTGAGAAAATGTCACCCTCCGTCGGGTAATGGATATTTAAGTGGGACCTTGTTGTTGGGGTTTTGTGTAATTATTGTTTCCTTTTGAATTGAAAATCCTTTTGTAATTGCCTGTTGTGTGCAGAGGCAATAAATTGTCATGATTTAACTGTTGGTGTTTTATGTGACTAACACGAGTTCCTGAGAATATAATGATTATGAGCGGGCGGATTTAGTGGGTAGGCCAATATGTACACATAAATGGGAGAACTAGCAATGGGTTAAACATTTATTAGATCTGGGGTTGAGTCTTAGACAGCGACAGGGGCGATTTTGAGGATTGGGAGGAAGAAACTTTCTAAATTACAAAGGGATGTTTACATTGCTTGAAGGTGAACGTTTTCAGTTTTGAAATTATGACAAATTTTCTACATCAAGGGAGACAAAAGTTTAATCAGAGAATATTTAGTTGATGTAATTACTTATTTGTACAATATATCCTAGCCATCAGAGTATATTAATTAGGATTCTTCTTACAAAGTCAATAGAACAAAATATCTCGTATTTGCTTATAAATTCAGAAGAAAATATAACACAATCTCCTTTTTCAAGGATGCTTCAATACTTATAATATTGAAGCTATGCCTTGAGTTAGCCCGATCTAGTGGCAATTGCGTTACAGCTGTGGCGATAAAGTAAAGCATACGAAAGATATTTCGTCGGTTTTGGCGAATGTCAGTTGACTATGAAATATTGGCGCACTATCTGTGGATAGATAAGTAAGGACAGATTGGAGCTATCCCAGTCGACAACGAACCAAAAATTCTCCTGTCAGGCAGATTGAAACTTTCAACCTGGACGATTTAAGCCAACAATTCCGTCTGATCCCCCTCGATGAGGTGAACAAAGCTATATCAACAAAGCTGCATAAGCGAATGGCCCGATCACGAACTTTTTAAATTGGCAGGCGATCTGTTGGTAAGGAGCATAAGCCAAGTAATCTGTAAAATATGGTCGGGCAAAAGTATGTTTGATGAATGGAACTTAAGAGACCCTTTGGATTGTGCCAACTATAGAATCATCAGTCTCCTTAACAACGTATACAAAATCTCGTCTAGCATATTGTGTGAACGCGGAAAATCGTTCGTTGACCACATCTACCAAATATTCACACTACGGCAGATTTAGGAGAATAGAAGCAACTATTCATCAATTTTAAGGCCGCGTATGACAGCACCTATAAAGATGAGCTAAACAGACCAATGACTAGTTTTGACATTCTTGCCAAACTCATCCACCTGCGCAGGATGATGATAGGGAATGCACGCTACTCCATCTTCTGCTCCTTTTATTAACCCTTTCCTCGTTATACGAACTTATGCGTAACGAGTTTCTCATTTTTACTGCATCGCTGCTGCTCCGCTCATGGGGTTGGCTAATGTCGCAGACCGCAGAACACGTCTACATAATGCTCGGTCCTGGATCGCTTCAGTGGTTAGCCCCAGGCGTTGTTGCGCATTTGCCATCTGAGAAATCCAGGAATTCTTTTTCCGACCTCGTTTTCTTACAGTTGGAGTGATCGTAGTTGATAATGCCTTTTTAACCGGATTTTCCGCAGATCTTCTTTGAACGTGGCAATACCAGCTTATTCTATTCGCCTCAAGCTGTTCGGTTACCGAATTCTTTATATGTAGACTTCCTCTTATACGCGTAGATCTAATGCAATCGCGTTTAGTGACTCCACTAGACATCCTTAACATTTTCATTTCCGCTGCCGTCATTTTGTTTTTAAACGCTTCGTACATTGTACAGCACTGTGAACCGTATATAAGAGCTGGTCTAACAACCGTGGTGTAGAGTTTCCCCTTTAATTTAAGTGTAAATTTTCGGTCGCAAAAGATTCCCGAATTTTCCCGCCATTTCATCCATCCCACACTCACTCTGTGGTTTACGTCGTCGTCACATTTTGCTTTCATGTTAACGATTGATCATAAGTACTTAAAGGTAGTGCTTTTCGGAAGAACTATTCCGTCTAACATTGAATCCAGAACAGGTCGCAACGGATGCGCAAATGGGCACGTCAAATGCTCCGTCTTTGAACGACTCATTTTAAACCCGTTTCTCTCTAGCGCATTTCTCCATAAATCTAAGGCGTTCTGTAAATCTTCGACGTTATCGCTAAGTATAACTGCGTCGTCAGCGAAAAGAATTGGCGTTACATTTGCTTCGTGCATGCAGTCTTTTAAAAGATAGTCGAATACTACGTTAAAGAGGAAAGGGCTAAGTACGCTTCCTTGATGCACTCCGACATTAACTGGAAATTCTCTCGTTAGTCCAGCAGAGCTTTTAACCGCAGTTTTCACGTTTCCGTACATGTCTTGTATTATTCTAACATACGTTTCCGGTACGTTTTGAGACCTCAGCGCGGCCCATATGAGATCCCTAGGCACTCGACCGAATGCTTTCTCGAGGTCGATAAATACGATATGTTTTCGGTGCTTTTCCAATATTATTCGTAGGCTTTGGATAGCCACACTGGCTATTATCGAGCTTTATTATTTGCCGAAGACGTTCGTTTAAGACTCTTTCAAAGATTTTCATTGTGTGTGACATAAGCTTGATTGAACCGTATTTGTTGCCTTCTCGAGTGTCGCCTTTTCTTTTGTATAATGGAACCAAGAAGCTACTTCTCCATTGATTCGGCATAGGTTGTCCACATTTTAATTTTTTTAAAAGTTTCGATAGCAATTCACTGCCGATTACCTCCTTCTTCGACCAAAACTTTGATGGAATGGTGTCTGGTCCCGCCGCTTTCCCCCGCTTCATTTTTCCTATTGCTATACTTATTTCTTCGACTGAAAAGTCCGAAACTTCCTCCTCGAATAGACCAGCTGTCGGCACGCTACTTCATCAAGGTCGGCAAAGATCTCACTGAGACTTAATCAGAAAAAGGTAGCGCGATGCCAATGGCGCTTTCGAGAGTAATGGGGTGGATGAAATGGCGGGAAAATTCGGGAATCTTTTGCGACCGAAAATTCCCACTTAAATTAAAGGGGAAACTCTACACCACGGTTGTTAGACCAGCTCTTATATACGGTTCACAGTGCTGGACAATGTACGAAGCGTTTAAAAACAAAATGACGGCAGCGGAAATGAAAATGTTAAGGATGTCTAGTGGAGTCACTAAACGCGATTGCATTAGATCTACGCGTATAAGAGGAAGTCTACATATAAAGAATTCGGTAACCGAACAGCTTGAGGCGAATAGAATAAGCTGGTATTGCCACGTTCAAAGAAGATCTGCGGAAAATCCGGTTAAAAAGGCATTATCAACTACGATCACTCCAACTGTAAGAAAACGAGGTTGGAAAAAGAATTCTTGAATTTCTCAGATGGCAAATGCGCAACAACGTCTGGGGTTAACCACTGAAGCGATCCAGGACCGAGCATTATGTAGACGCGTTCTGCGGTCTGCGACATTAGCCAACCCCATAAGCGGAGCAGCAGCGATGCAGTAAAAATGGGAAACTCGTTACGCATAAGTTCGTATAACGAGGAAAGGGTTAATAAAAGAATAAGAAGAAGAAGAGACATATGTGGTCAATCAAACCTCTCATAACTTGGGGTGTTCTCTTAACGACAAGAAGGAAGCTGACTAATTTGACTCAACTAGTGCATAGATGGATCACCATCTGGTTCTCCAGCAAAATTAAGTGTGAGGTCGAAAACCTTTAAGAAGCTTTAGGCAAGATGTACGTTTTTTCACCGACGAGGGTTTTTTGGATCTACCATATACGGCTCTGAAAAGACAAATCACATTCCAAATTTTTGTATCTTGTTAAACAAGTTCTTTCGAAAATATTTCACTGCTGCTCCAAAGAACATTCATTCTTGGTTGAATAGAGGCACGCCTGGCTCTACCCTAATCGCACTGATGGGTCTTCCTCCCACGACATTCATATCATTTTTTGCACTCTGAAAGCTATTTTCCATTTGAAAAGATGTCGTCTTTGGTACAACACGGATTAGAGTTTTGAGATACAACGAGAACTCATGTATCTGAAATTATATCCAAGTCTGAGGAGGAAAGGAATTCAGTTGCAATTCAACGAATGGCTTTAAGCCTATTTAGAATGCGATTATGGTATCTTTATGGAGGACAACTACGTTAGCAAAATTCTCGTTAGACAACTTCCGTGAGCCTTGGAAGAGTATGTAAGCAATCCTGATGGAAATAAGCTATATTGTGAAGAATTACTTGTACGATATTTGCACTCGTATTCAGCACAGTTTGAATAATGAACTTACTGAGTATTGCTTGATTCCAAGGTCATAATCGACAATGAACGCAGTAAACTTACTGCGTCCTCGGATAGAGCTTTCAATGGCATTTGAACTTCTTATAAGCAAATATGCAGATGGATTGTCTTTTCCGCTTGCTGGCAGACCAAAAGAATGCTTAACAACACCATTAAGAGGTCAGAGACTCTCCTGTAAAAACGACAACAGACTGCTTACTGTCGTCGTAAGCTTTTGTGAGTTCGGAAAAACAGTTCTTTAATTCTGACAGCCAACTTACAGCTTAAGCCAAACCATGCCTATTCGTTTTGTGCGATACTCTTCATATCATAGAGGAAAAAGTATCTCCTTCTAAGAAGAATATTGTTTGTAGGGGTACCCACGAGTATTGACAACAAAGAAATATTATGACCAGACAAAATTTCTGAACAAGCTATTAAGTCCGCTTTAATGTTTTTTCTCGTAATGCTTTACGGTTACTTTAGAAATCTTTTCTCGAAATGTGTTCTCCATGCGAGGAGTTAGCTGCAATGTCACAGTGGTCCGATGACCATAAAGGGGAGTTGGTAAGGTTATCAAAATGAAAAATTGAAAATTGAACAGAAGATCAGTCATATGACAATTGGTTACTGCTTATTTAGACCAATAGGTAATCTATTAGTCCATCGCAATATGGTTGATATCTCTGGACCAAAGGCTTTAGCAATTAAACATTTGTCAGCGCAAACTCATTTGCATTTGCCCGACTAGGAGCTAATGTTTCTGCAGAAAATTTGGTAGGGAAATTAGTTTTTAAATTTTTTGCTTCATGTCGAGACATCAGATTAATTGCTGCGTGTGATATGAAATGGTCTTAAACTTTGTTGGATCCCATACTATCATTCAAGAGATTTTTGATTTAATCATTGATCTGATTATCGCTAAGGCCCTAATAGTTGTTCAGTTATCTGTCTGCCTAGCAATTGGACAGTGTTAGTAGGGAATAAAGTTGGGTTGAAAGACATTTCGCTGTTAACTCCTTCCTCCACAATGAGGTGTCTTTAAGAATCGTTAGTTAAAAATTCCTCCATTGTGGGAATTTTGCTAGTCCTCCCTTCATTTCGAGCAGGAATTCTAAAAAAAAAAAATCTTCTGTCAAAGAGTAACCTTGGAATCTTCCTTTAAGTGTTTAAGACGTTTGCTGCAGCAGTGACTGTCACCCGCTGGTTAAAAAAAACAAGAATCAATAACCGTTCGGGCATTGATACGAGAACGTGCTTCGACAGTAAACAATATGTTTCCAAGCGTTTGTGTTGTTCGAAAATGTTCCAGAATGACTCTCGATAAGATTTTTCGGAAAATTTAGTCATTTTAGGTGCGAAACAAATTTTTTTTTTGTAAATAACGTACACTGTAAACTTTTTTATTTTTCTTATCGAATTCTAACGTCGGTGCTGAGTTTGATAGTAGGGGAGGACCAGATCGTTGAATGTTGAAGTGAGTAAAAAATGCGCGACATGTACGATCTAACGAATCAACTATCAATCAAATATTGCGGAATGCGCACGAATGCGTGATGCACTTAATTATTTCCTTACTGCAAGACACCTTAAGCGAGGCCTTCTTCTACTGCATTGTCCCAACAGGTTTTAATCGAAGACTCTTCGGGTTAGAGCGTGGTTGTTCATTAGCGTGTTTTCAACGTCAACATGAATTGGACCAAAAATCAGACGAAATGTTCGGTCCTCAGCTTCATAAATAATAGATTGGGATGGTGAGGGCTTTAAATAGGGTATTCTTAGTGATTCTTGACAGGGACTTCTTACTTATTCCACATCTTAGGCTATAAAGAATTTATAAAGAGGTGATGTGTGTCGTATTGAGCTGTGTATATCGTAATCGACTGTGATCCTACCAGACCTATAACCGTACTGATAAGCGCAAATCAGATGTTGACTCTATGTCCTCTATGCAACTGACGCTGGCCTACCTGCATAGACGAGCGATTTGACGTAAAAAAATAAAAGATAGATCTTTTGTACCGGTTTGTCAGAACTGTGCTTAGCCTAGTAGGTTTTCTATATTCCGAATGAAGTTAATAGCTCTACCAGCAGGGGAATCCCTTAGTTCAGTTGCCTCGGGTTGTTCCATGAAAAAGGTATTTTGTCCGATTCTGTTGCAGGTTGGGAAGTCATATAAGATCGACTAGTCCTATCTTGTTGTGGTGATGTCTTAGACCGTGATGTCCTGTAAGGTACCCCACTATGTTTCTGATATCTTGCCGGCTCAGATTTATACATTTGTTGGCATTTTTATTGAAGGGCAGGATAGCTCGTTTGGCCTGTCTTAGACCTGAAGTTTCCCAACATTTTATGGGTAGATTTACTGTTGTTGTTGTAGAGGTGCAGCAAAGGGGTTCCGGTTCATTCAAGCGGATCTCTGAACCCACTGTAGTTTGATCTTGTTCCTTGAGCTACGTTTTTGGAGGGTTTTGAAGCAGTACATGACTGATGTGGAGTCAATGATGTGTGAGCTAAGGGCATTTATAGCTGCTTGACTATCCGTGAATACGAGTATATCGATGTTTGCGCCGAACGGCCTGTAGTTCAGCTTGATATACAGTATTACTCTTACCCATAGCAATTGATATGCTAGTATTTGGTCCGTGTATTCCAGCTCCCACTCCCTTTTCCATTTTAGAATCATCCGTATATCACTTTGTGCCGTTTTGGCTGTGTGGTGGGTCGTCTTTTAAAGACGGTCTGTCACCGCGCAGATCATATTAAGTTCTAGCATTTCAGAGAAGTCTTTAGGTCCGGATGATAGCTAAGATCTAACCCTTGGGTTATACCATACTTGATGAGCTGCGTAAAGCAACTTTGCTGTTAAATAAGTGTAGGGCCCTTAGTCTTATTATTGCTTATGCAGCAACTATGTGGAAGGTACGAAAGGCTCTGGATATGCCCAGATATACAGGACGCTGTATTTTTTTAAGCTTTAAAATAGCTCTCTTTCCGCAGTCTTAGTCCGTTTTACTATAGAAGTATATATTATGATGGTCCTGTTCATCATTCTATAGAACCAGTGAGCGATCTTTGAAAAGATCCTCCATGTGTTGCCATATGTGCCCATAAGGCGTTAGTTGCTTTAGTTATTTTGTTGTTTAAGTGAGAGTTCCAATTGAGTTTTTTTTTATCTCGAATCACTCCCATTTCGAGAAAGGAAGCCTTGTTTGTGTTTATGGAGTGGTTTTCCCTGGTGCATCAGTCTCAGGGGCATCATTGCGTTAGCTTCTTGGCCTCTAACGATGATGACTAAGTCAGCCCAACCAATTGCATTGTAGCCTAAGTTGAACAATTTGTTGAGCAGGTCGTCTATGACCAAAGATCACAGGAGGGACGAAAGTACGTCTCCCTGTGGACAGCTATTTACGACTAATATTGATACCGAAGTTCGTCCCGATGAGGCAGTAATTATTTGGCTTTCATGGTAGCTTGATGCATATTTCCGTAGAGCAAGTCATGGAGCATGTTAGGAATGCGCAGAGTGCGATTTCCTTTCTACGGAAGGATGTTTCGATACCAGGTTTCAGCTTTAGCAGAGCTTCTTCTGCCTGTTTGATTATCTGATACGAGTATTGGTACGGGTGGCAAGCTACGACAATGATTTGATGGGAAGAATGCAACGGACTGCCAATCTAGCGCTGGCGACTAGTACAGCAAAAGCGGAAGGAAGGAAAAAACAGAAAATAAGGGTTTCTGTAATGGTGCTTTTGTCTGTGGGGATTTTATGAGAGATCACGCAAGCGTCGTTTTGCATTGAGGTGATATTTTTGTTAAGCTTTGCTTGACATTTTATCATTGAAAGACTTAGACTGACACAGTATCTTCAAATTATTGTACGTCAATAAGTAGACTAGCCATATTGAGGGTACGGAGCAACCCGTAGATGTTTAGGAACTGCCATTACATCTAGATGAAACAATGGTTTGGTGTGGTTCATGCGCTGGTGAAATAATTGGTCCACATTCCTTTAAAACTAAGGATAAAGGGGAATGTAACTGTGAAAGTCGCATGCTATCACACCATGATTACAAATTATTAACTGCGACATTTTGATAAAATGGTATATTGAAGTGAAAGACCAGACGAAGAGCAAAATAGAAACACACTGCTTGAGTTTAAACCACTGACTGACTTTATTGTTCAAGTTCCACATTATATATGAATGAGTGAGAAAGTGTATGTACAAGTAATGTAATAAACAGGTTTACATATTTTTGTTTATCATTTTAACACTTCCCCAGAATGATTTATTTATTATTCATTTTGGAATTCACTTAACATTAGAAATAATTCATTCACTTAACTTAAGGAAAAATATAACCAAAGCATAATAATTTTCAATTAAGACCAAGTAGCATATTATTGTTTTCAAGTTTTACTTTTACTAAGCCTTTTGTAAGACAATCAGCTAAATTTTCATTAGAAGGTATGTATTGCAAAATAATTATACCCTTTTCTATTTTTTCTCTAATAAATTGTGTTTTTATCTCGATATGTTTGGTTCGAGAAGAATACGAATTGTTTTTTATATACTGTATCGCGCTCTTATTGTCGCAGTGCAAGATGATTTGCTTCGGATGATTCGGAAACATTTCTGCCTCCAACCGCTTCAGCCACATTGATTCCTGAATCGCCGATACAACAGCGAGCAACTCGGATTCTGTCGATGAGAGCGCAATGGTTGATTGGCGTTTTGAGGACCAAGATATTGGTGCACCTTGCATGGAAAAAACGTATCCAGATGTTGACTTTCTTTCATCTTCGTCACCAGCCCAATCGGCATCACAAAATCCCTCCAAGTCACCGCCAGATTTTGTATACACCAGCTTCTTATCTATTGTGCCCTTTAAGTAACGAAGTACGCGTTTTAAAGCGGCCCAGTGTGCTTGGCCAGGGTTCGTACAGTATCTGCTCAAAAGATTTACGGCGTAGCTTATGTCCGGCCTTGTCGTTTGTGCCGCAAACAGTAAACAACCCACTGCTTCCATGTATGGTACACCGTCCATTTTTGTTCGGTCTTCAGGCGACGACGGACACATTTTCGACGATATTTTCTGATTCGAATCGAGAGGGGTGCTAACCGGGTTGCAGTCTGCCATACCAAATCGATTTAGAATGCTGACGATGTATTGTGATTGATCAATAGAGATGGTTTCAGCCGACCTGTCCCGAGAAATTCTAATACCAAGGATCGAAGAAGCCTCCCCTAGGTCCTTCATCTGAAAACTTTCGCAAAGCAGTTGCTTCAAATTCATCTCCATGTACTTGTCGCTTGAGAGTATTAGTACATCGTCTACATATACAGCAACAAAAATCATTCGGCTCTTATTAATGTTGTAGTACACGCATTGATCTGCATCAGACCGTACCAGGCCAAATTGCGTTAGCACCTCGTTAAGCCTCTCGTTCCAAACACGACTGGATTGCTTAAGGCCATACAGAGATTTTCGCAGCTTGCACACTCTACCAGTTCCATCAGAAAACTTTTCGGGCTGAATAACATAGATTTCTTCTTTGAGTTCCCCATTCAGGAACGCTGTTACTGCATCCATTTGGCAGATATTTAGATTATATCTCACAGCCAACGCAATCAGAAACCTAATAGACGCATACCGTGTTACAGGCGAAAACGTTTCATGGTAGTCAACACCTTCCTTCTGCGAATAACCCTTGCATACCAGCCGTGCTTTGTACTTGATAACTTCCCCATTCTCGTTGCGTTTAGCCTTGAAAACCCATTTAGATTGAATTGCACGCTTACCTTTTGGAAGATGGACCAAGTCCCACGTAGCGTTTTCTTGTAATGAGCTAAATTCGCTCTCCATCGCCTTCTTCCAATGATATGAATCACAACGTGACATAGCCTCATTCACATTTTCAGGATCTGACGTTTCGACGTTCGCAATCAAACCAGGCTGGTTTAATTTTCGGGAAGCAATACGCTCAGACCGCCGCACCTCCACTTCTGCAAGTCCGTTGTCATCACTAGCTTCGTTGGTCATCTGGATGTCCACAGGAACCACGGGAAAATCAGTAGCATCAAGGTCATCTGGGTTGTTGTTTGCCGTATGCCTCACTACTTCAGCATCCTCATTGGCTAAGTCTTCGGTACCTTCGATTGTCAGGTCGTCGCAGATGGCTGGAACTTTAACCGCTGTTAGATCGTCAGCTGAACTATTGGCTACAACTGGTACGTTAACGTTGGTTAGATCATCAGCTTCAACAATATGAAATTCACAACTACTAAGTCCACCTGAATTTATATTGGCAGTTGAAAGTTTGGCGAAATTATCGGACTCGAAAAAAAATACGTTTCGGCTGATAATTATATTCCTGTTTTCGTCACACAATCGGTAGGCCTTGGTTTCTTTGGAGTATCCCAGCAGCATGCACTCCATTGACTTCGCATCAAGCTTGCGACGTTTTTCACGTGGAACGTGAACCATGGCTTTACAACCAAAAACTCGCAGCATTGAAAGATCCGGCTTCACTCCTGACCACAATTCTTCAGGTGTTTTCAGATGGTTTCCTCTACAAGGAATTCGGTTTATTAAATATGATGCGGTGTCCGCTGCTTCAGACCAAAATCGTTGCGAGATATCTGCATCCATTAACATGCACCGTATCCTCTCCACCAGGTTTCTGTTTATTCGTTCCGCAACACCATTTTGTTCGGGGGTGTACGGTGCGGTCCTTTGATGTTGAATTCCGCACTGCTCTAAGTACTCTTCAAATTTGTTGTTGCAGTACTCAGTGCCGTTGTCGGTTCGAAACACTTTGATTTTTCTAGAACACTGGTTTTCTACAAACGTTTTAAATTTCACAAACTGTTGGAACACTTCCGACTTCTGTTTAATTGAAACAAGGAAAACTTTTCGGCTATAGTCGTCTATAAACGTCACAAAATATTTGCATCCACTCCAAGAGTTCACAGGTAACGGACCGCACACATCAGAGTGAATTAAATCCAGTAAATTCGTCGCGCGGCTTCCAACATGTTTAAACGACGCCCGTGAGTGCTTTCCTTTCACACACACTACGCATTTCGATGGATGGTGGGAATGGGAAGGGAAATGCATTCCTGTTACAGCTGACTTAACTTTATGCAAATTGTCATCACATATATGACCCATGCGACGATGCCATATTTCTCCATCCACTACCACTTTAAGAGCAGTTTCACTGTCACCAACACTATCAGCTAATTCGCAGCTCAGCCTGTACATGTTATTTACTAGAGTAGCTGTTCCGATTAGTCTGTCACACTTGTTTAAAATTTTGCAGCAGTTTTTTTCAAAGCGAACTTTATTGCCGTTTTTTACCAGCTGACTTACTGAAAGCAAATTTGCACACAACTCGGGTACATATTGTACATTTTTTATGGTTGCACTCAACTTGTTTTTGTTGTTTATAAGAGAAATGTTAACGTCACCAATACTCTCGATTTTCATTTTGCCATTGTTTGCAACAGTTATTTCCTTGTGTGTGGGCATTTTTTGGTTTTGCAGAATCGCTTTATTCATGGTCATATGAGCCGAGGCACCGGAATCTACATACCATATACTTTGTGAAATGTTCCCATCTGCTAACAATGTTGTATATAAGCATTCTGATTTTCGTTCTTTCTCTTTTCTTCTCATGCAGTTTCTTGCAAAGTGACCAAGTTCACCGCAGCTGTGGCATCGAAATTTATTATTCTTTTTTGGTTTTTGTTTTACAGTTTTGCTAACCATCGCCTTTGGAAACGCATTACTGCCGTTGTATTGGACTTGTTGTAAGAGCAACGTTTTAACTGAATCTGACGTGAGTTTTGACGATGAGTTTTCGACTGCCATTACAAGTGGTTTGTAATCTTCAGGCAGACCAGCCAGCATCAAAGAGGCGACAATTTCATCGTCAATTTTTAAACCAGCTTTCTTCACTTTAATGGATGTCATGACCATTTTATTCACATAGTCTTCCATACTCTCACATTCAGACAGTTTCAACTGTACCAGTTGCTTTAGCAGTTCAACTTTCCTACATAAGCCTGTGTCTTCGAAAGCACTTGTGAGGTTGTCCCAGGCACTTTTAGCTGTTGTTGCGTCAGCAATGTAAGAGTAATTTTGAGTTTCCAGCAACAGAATTAACTCCGATTTCGCTTTTAAGTCCTTTTCCAGATCAGAAGCAGCAGCACCTGCCACAGGTTCCAGTTCCATACAGCTCCACAGTCCTTTGATAACTAGGTAGGATTTCGCGGCAATTTTCCATACGTCATAGTTTTCTCTCCCCTTCAATTTTTCAACCATTATATTTACCGCCATTGTGATAGGGTGCCTGGGCCCATAACCTGATAAAATGGTATATTGAAGTGAAAGACCAGACGAAGAGCAAAATAGAAACACACTGCTTGAGTTTAAACCACTGACTGACTTTATTGTTCAAGTTCCACATTATATATGAATGAGTGAGAAAGTGTATGTACAAGTAATGTAATAAACAGGTTTACATATTTTTGTTTATCATTTTAACACATTTAGCTTTGGAGATGCAAGGAAGATTCGGTGAACAGTTAATTTCACGATTCTGATCTGTAAATCAGGCGCCTAGTTCATGTGACATCATGCCTCTAGATCTAGACTTTTCTTTTAAGGCTGCTTAAGGTTCAAATCTTACATGAATAAGTCGGCTACGATTTGAGAAATAAGAATTTCAGAATGCACCGTCCTAGACGCTGTTACCTAAACGGCGCGACCTAAACTTTACCAAAAAACGAACTGGCATGCGAACAAACAGAACAGAACAGAACTAACGATTAAAAGATAAGACAGAGGATTTCCTTTTTGGATAGAAGATAGTGGAGTAGACTCTCATTTGGACTTACTAAAGAACATTTGAGAGAAATAATCTTCAAAAGATAAATGTAAAGAACTATGTTCTAATATGATAATAAAGATTACCCAATAAAACTGAATTTTTTCAATATTTTTTAATTACTTAATTGAAGAAAGTACTTTAAATGGAATCACCCTTTATACGTTGTCAAAAACGGGGCCCAAGATTGACGCATTATCTACCTTTGGGGGGAGTAAGTACCTTGCGTACCCCAGCTTAACTTTCACATAGAAAAGGGTTTTTTTTTATGGTCCGAGCCTGCGTTAGAATTGCCTACGTTATCGGTTAAAACTTCTATTAATAGTTGGCTTTCACACTCTGCACTACACGGGCACAACGCTTCTGCCCAACATCTAAAAGCAGACCCATAATAGGCGAAAGGACCCGTACGACTACGTACGTAAAGGTGCGATTACAAGTGATTTGTATCTCGCACCCATAATGTCAAATTGCTCCGTTTCGTCGATTTTCCGGTCACTTTTGTTTTCATACGTAAATTGCGATCAGGATCGCATTTCGCACGAAAATTTGACAGCTAAGCATCTGTTGAATTTAATAATTCAAAAAGCTGTTATTCTTTTTTGCGAAATTTGTTAAAGAAATTGTTGAGTTAAAATGTCGACATCGAATATGTAAGTTTAGAAATAGTTGGTTGTGAAGTGTTGATTCGTGAAAAGTGTATAATAGAAAGCTGTGCTTTAATGTATAGTTAAACAAGACAATATTCGAGACAGTGAAATGCGACTAGGATTGAATCCTACTTTTTGCTTACATTTCTTAAAGCACGAAATTTCTAAACACTTTCACAATTTCAAGCACTTATTTCACAACTTACATATTTGTTTTCGACATTACTTTCACAAATTTTTCAATTTTAATCCGCACCGACTTAAAAATTTTCACAAATGCAAAACACAAAACAAAACAAATGCCAACATGACCTGACAGATTGATACGTTTTCAAACTCCCATTATGGGCAACTTGTCCACTTGAAGTAACGTAAAGAAACTTTTCGTCCAGTTCGGACAGTAGTAGCTTCAGTTTGCTTTCGCCTATGATGGTTGAGACTTAAGTGTGTGTGCATAAGTGACACAATGTCTGGTGATGTTTGCTATGAGAGTGATGATGACAACGAGAAATATTTTTGTGGTTTTGTCCGGCCTCCCTCAGAACAGGAGCAGAATTATCATGCTTTTTAGCTCTGAGAGGTCAATTGGTTGGTCTTATCTTGGTTGAGTTTTATGGTAATTGAATTAACAATAATATTCGTGTAGTAATAAAAAAAAAAAACACAGTGGCACTGGTGGCCCGATATGGGCCATAGCCTAGCATCTTGACACTCATTTGTGAAATAGAGAACTGGCGATCCGAGGGCTCTGGTTTCACCCGGTTCAGTGACGAAAATATGGCAAATAATGTCATTGCCAGAGAAGGTGACCTACCCCGTTCATTTCGAAGGAAGAACTCCATGAGATCCTCGACACAATCAGAAGTAAGAAATCAGTGGGGACCGATGGTATTCCGAACATCGTGCTTCGACATCTTCCTCTAGAAGCGGTGGACATTTATACCACCCTGTTTAATAATGCAATGAATAATGCACATTATCCAGCGCATTGGAAAACGGCGGTGGTTCAACCTATCCCCAAAAAGGGAAAGGATATATCCAATCCGGCGAATCTCCGGTCGATAAGTCTCCTTCCGAATATCAGTAAGTTGTTCGAAAAAGTAATCAATAGAGCTGTGACTAGGTGGGTTGAGGACGAACATATAGTTCCGGATTATCAATTCGGTTTTAAGGCAGGACATGCTATCTCACATGCCGCGTCTAAACTGGTGTCCGATATCCAATGGAATAAAACCAAAAAACAGTGTACTGGTGCCTGCCTAGTTGACTTGGAGAAGGCTTTCGACACTGTATGGTTAGGAGGTCTTTTCTACAAGCTGGCTAGTTTGGGGATCAGTAAACCTCTCTTGTACATTCTTTATAATATGCTAACCAACAGACAGTTCATCGTGAAAAATGGTGATGTGACTTCTGTTGGAATATTTCAAATTAAAAACGGTCTTCAGCAAGGCGCGTTCAATTCGCCGATCCTATTCAACATTTATACAAGCGACTTGATAGGTTCACTTCCCCATACTATTGCGTACGCAGACGACTTGATAGCGTACAGAACAGGTCCAAAAATCGAGGTCATTAATAGTCTCTTACAGCGTGACTTCGATAAGATAAGACGATTTTGCGATGACTGGAAGTTGAAAATCAACTTTCAGAAGTCGGAAACCATTCTTTTTAGGACGCCGTTGTCTGGAGCCTCTAGGGATACCAGAAAAAATTGGCGAAAGTTCTCGATCATTGGACAACACGGACAGCCTCTTGCCTGTCGAAATGTAGTCAGATACCTTGGGATTTGGCTAGATCAGTTTCTGTATTTTAACAAAAATGTAGATGCTGCTCTGGCCAGAGCTAAAGGCTCTTTTGCCCTCACAAAGAGACTGTTTTATAGCAGCCAACTCGATGCGAGGGTAAAGATAATCTGCTACATGGCCCTTATCAGGCCCATGCTGGTATTTGGGTGTCCCGTGTGGTTCAATGTACGAGCAAGCTTAATGGAAAAGATTCGGGTGTTTGAGAGGGCTTGCCTTAGGGCTTGTCTTCGCTTGTACAGAACACCAGAGTCGGAGTACAAAAAATTTTATCCTAACGAGGTCCTTTACAACAGGGCGAACCTAATACGAGTGGACAACTTCGTAATTAAGCTGACTCGAAGGCACATTGCAAGAGCAATGGCCTCGACGAATAACCTGATATCTGGGGCTTACTACCCCAATCACCATTATCATGAGAGTGTGCGCTCTAATGGCTTCGTTCCACCGGAAGCATTCCTCTACCTTGATCAGATAGGGTTGATCCAGGATAGATCAGCGATCCCGTTAATCTTCCATGTCGCTCGGACAGCTTGGGACAGGCGACTCAACTACAACAGAGACGTCGCACACGGCAGGGTGGATAGTCTCAGGTTCAGTAGGGCGGTGGGGAATCGCGATAAGAAGGATGTCGTTCGGCAGCACCAGCATTTCTGGTGGTTGAATGATGGGGAAGATGTTTCGTCGTCGTTTCCGTCAATTACAGACCAGCCTCACTAATGAGGCAGAGCCGACCAATCTATTTGCTCTGTAAATAGCGATGGCCAGCTTACATAGGTTTAGGTTAGCATTTAAGTAATATATATAAATATTAGTATATAAGAAGGTATTTACTAATGTATGTATATAATTGTGTATAATGTCTATGTGTGTGTATGTACGTATTGTATGTAGGTTAGGTAGATTAAGGTTTATTTTAAGTTAGATATTAAGCTTTTATAAAAATAAAAAATAATGTCCATATGCTAAGTTTTTTGTTAATAATTCTTTTCTTAGCCTAAGTACAAAAGATAAATATATATAATAAAATGCAAATAAAGTCGAAAGACATAGATATAAGAATTTAGAGTAGCTTTGAGTGCCTGTGTAGGGCCAGTAAGTTAGTATAAGATTGTTTAGTAATTGTAAGCTAGCATTTTAGCATTTTTTGTTGGTAAGTAAGAATTAGTGATTAAGAAAATAAAATGCATTTAAAACTAAACTAAACTGACACTCATTTGTGTTGCTCATGTTGTTATTTTTGTCACATCTGCGCGGGACCTACGTTTTATCACCGAATCGGAACGGCACAACCAATCGTCTAATAAAAACTGTAAAAATTTTGTAAATTTGAGAAAAATCTATTTTTCCATTTAAATAAAACAGTGTTGCCTTTTGTGGTTTACATCTAAATTAATTTTTTTATTTCCTTAATCATATATATCTTCTTTTTACATACTATATGAATTTTGCATTTTTTTTTTTAATTTTTATATATATAATATGTTATAATAATATTGTATAAACTAATTAAGGTACATCCATATAAAAAGTTTTCATTTTTTTTTTTAATTATTGATTTTTGGTATTTCGATTAATGTTCTTCATTTTGTCGAGAAACAAATATAAGACTTCCAATATTTTTTTTTTTTTGAAAAAATAATATAAGACATTTGTTTTTGTGGGTTTTTTCGTTGAAACTAAATGTAAAAAAAAAAATTATAGAAAAAAAAACATTCTTAACTATATAGTGGCATAAAATGTATGTTGTTTGCTTTTTTTATTTCACTGAGTAATGCTAATGTTGTTGTTTCGCTTTGTTATCATTTCAAAATATTTATATATATAATATATATACCTTACCTACATTACATAATTATATAATATAATTTTTTGTTTTTTAATTTATAATTTTTTGCGTTTTTGTTTTTTTGACACAAAACGTCATGTTGTTGTTGTTTTTTTTTTGTTCTCTTTTTAATGTTATTTTACTTCGTATGTTGTTTTTCTTTTTTTTTTTAATTTTATTTACAATAATATGAGACACAAAGGCTATAGAAAGAGAGAAAACTCTTCATGTAGACACACATTTGAAGTAATATTTAATTTTTTTTTATTTTTTTATATTTTTATATATTTTGTTTTATTGATATCTAATTTACAGTTTGAAAATTTATAGAATAAGAATAAACGGGCAGATGATCTTAAATGGTGGCTTTTGTTGGATTATTATTTAATTTCTTGAAAAGTGTTGGGTTCTGGTTTTTTTTTTTTAGAAAATAAATTTGTTAAAACAAATTGACTGTGTTAACTTGTAGCTCTTTTTTGAAATACTTGAATACTTAAGTACTTCTCTCTCAAGTGTCATGACATTTCTATGTTCTTTTCAATAAGCCACGCACGCCCTTTGTAAGGTGCTTTATTTTAGTGAAATTTTTGAACAATTATTTTGTTTTGAAAATATTTTGTGTTGTTCATTTTTTCTTGGTGGTACTAGTACTCGTACATTTCGTTTTATTTAAAAATTGTGTTTATTTTTGTGAAACTTAAGATATAATAGATACGTAACTATTTTGCGTGTAGAAAATATATTTACAATAATTTAGTGATTTTAATTTTGCTATCACTTAATTTTAATTTATATTTTTTTGTTTCATTTATTTAAAATTGTTTTTTTTTTTTTTTATTAATTTACGTAGTGGTCGATGTATTTACAATTCATTTATAATTGAGAGACACAAATATTTTCGTGTTAGGATAGATGTTTGTTTTTGTTTTTTTCGTATGTACGCTTTCATGTTTCAAAAAGGGAAAGTTAGGTGCTGACTTTGGTAACCTTCGTATAATGCAATGCTGAGTTTGTGTCACTTTATTCGCCTACAAAGCGGTAGGATATTACAAAAGTTTGAAGCCAATAGTTGGGTAGAATAATGCACTCGATTGTGCTCTGATATGGCTTACGTACTATGTTTGGTATAGCGAAAAAGAAGTATTATTTAGCCTGCAGAAGTGTGTATTGTCAGTTTCATAAGTATACCAGTGTGTAGAGCACTATTGCAGATGCTTTGTTTTGTATTTACTGTTGAGAATTCAATGATTAACCTTGACTTCTAGGACAAAGTATAAAGCGCCACATAAATAGATATTTCTGTAACCAGAAACATTTGATTGGAAATACATACACTGTACCAATGGCTTAATGCTTAACTAAAAGAGCGCACACAGAGTTAGCGTGAGTTGTGTAATTGAAGCGAAAATTCCATGATATTTTCTGACAGAAAAATGGTTCTTTAAGGTTTGTTATACTCGACTGCCTTTTTTCTAGATTTATTACGTGCATCAAATTCCAAAGTTAACATATATGAAAGTGTATAAAGGTTGATATACAGTCCTGGAGGTCTCCACATAAAGAATCCGAAAGTAGAGCCACAACAAGGCGAGCAAATAAGTTGATTTGACTATGTTTACCGGAGGTTGTCAATAAATCCTATCACGGCGTCTCAAGACAAAAGAGGCGACTTATATGCTTATCCTCTTAACTACTCAGATAATGGGAAGAATGCAGCAAGCTATCAGTTAAGCGTTTACGAGATTTGATAGCAGCATAAGCCACAGAAACTTGGGAGTATTAAATAAAAGGTGGCGCAGAAGTTAAAACGCTTATCATAATCTACTTCTTGTTTTGTTAATAGCGTCGAATCTTATTTATGAAGTAAATTAAATTGAATAGTTGAGTTAATGTTTTGAAAAATAGTCGATGGTGTTGATAAGTTGAGATACTCGTAAGTTATCAATTCCCTCGGAAGTGTGACACCAACCTGACAAACGCGGTGATATTTAGCTTCAAGGAAACTGATACGACACCTGACAACTATTTATGTTGCTGATTATCTCCCAAACATCATTTCGACGTCGGACCATAAAATTGGCAATCAGAAGGCTGCCTTTTCTATGAATTTTGGCAAAGACTTAGAGCTGTTCCTTTACAATATATAAAATCTATTGCCGGTGGACTGCGATCTAAGCCTAAACACGATAGTGAGCAACGAAGCGGATGCGTGACTGCTTCTTTGTACACTGCTTCTGGGAGATTAAGAATCTGCATTGAATCTTGATTAATGACGAGGTTTTCTTTCGAACGCGGCTTTCAACGAAAAAATAAAGCCTCTTGGCTGACCAATTTTTAAAAAGAACATTGAACGGGGAGTGAAGAATTTGCCGTTAGAATAGTTATGGAAGGCTTATTTAGAATGATATCGAACTTTTTCTACCTCTGAAAACGACCACTTGATCGATATACGAGTATCTGTCAAAAAATAACGTTTGGCGATACGTGTTTCTTCTGGACAGACAATAGCGCAGTCGTAGATAAATCACTTGTTTAAAGGGTACCAGAAATGGTAGTGATCATAAATTGTTTCTTGGATCATGACTGCCGACTATCTGGTCTAGACGTGGTCCACGATTGGTACGCTGGAAATGGTCTTCTAATCAATACTATCAAAACTGGGATGCCTGATTCATCAGGTTCTGTTAGGGATACCTATATGTCGGTGCTATTCTGGATATCAACCTTTTTTGGAGTAAAGATGTGTGATCGAAAACCTCCTAATTACTTGGGATCTACACGGCGATAACAAGACCTCTTTTACCCATGAGTCCATTTTCTAATAAAATCGGCTTGTCAAAAATATGTCACTGATACTCAGAAGAACTGGCTGCATGAGGACTTTTCCCAGCACGTCTAACTTTTGCCCAGACACAATTGGGAAAGTCTCTCAACTTTATTTACAAGTCATGGGCTGCAGACTCTTCAGTTTAAAAAAGTTGCAGATACTAGACTTTTGATGATTTTCTTAACCCAGCCTAAGACACTGTTTTTATAACCACTCGGTCCAATGCAATATCAACAGAACTACTATTGCTGCGACAGTACGAATTTGACTTCGCGTAGGCTTAAGTTTCACCAAGAGTCTGGCCAAGGAAAGCTGTGTAGTCTGTGGTAATGTAGTAATTTGAAGTGGTGCCGCTTATAGTAGTTCAAGAACACAAAACTTTTCTAAGTGCAGTCGAAAGGGATATTGAACCAAGGTTAACTTTTATGTAATCATTACTGCAGTTCAAATGATTTTCAAGGATGCCGAAAGGAAAATTATGACCGATTACTGCTCACTGGCCCAAAAACAGATATCTTCACTTCAGTGTTTAATATTAGTTTGCTAGGTATGACTTACTGAGGGACTTGTGAAGCTGGTTTTGAGTGTCCTTTCTCTCTGTGGTTTTCGGACCTACACTTACTTAAGGCTGCATGTACATGGCACCGACGTGGTGGGTTCTGTTAGAGTCGGTCATTTCATTGCTTGACGGCATAGTCGTCTTTTACGAATGATGTGATTATTTTTATGAAACATTTTAGCATAATGGCATTTCTAATGATTTCCATGTAGGAGGATTCAAATCCGATAGACAACACAATTGTAGGTGAAGATTGATTATTGATCGGGTTCGAAAAAACCACACTTTCACAAATAGGATAAGAGCTAGGTGGAATCCCTTCCTCGAATTTATTCAATTTTTAAATGAAGTCCTTTTTGCGATAAGTAGCTGTTTCTGAGATTTTTTTTACGAAGGCTACAAAAGTGTATTGCTTCTCAACATATAGTTTCAGACAAAATTTAAAAAAACCGACTGAATTCTATAATTTTTTTTATCCATTACTCAATTGCGTTGCTGTGAATTTAAAAGTCTGTAAATTTCATTTAAAAAGCCATCAAACAAGTGATAAGTAATTAGGGCTTTGAAAGTGGCACTTTA
This sequence comes from Volucella inflata, assembly GCA_928272305.1. Lineage (NCBI taxonomy): Eukaryota > Metazoa > Arthropoda > Insecta > Diptera > Syrphidae > Volucella > Volucella inflata. Next base: position 142,170,936 of record OV743716.1, on the reverse strand, counting down.
CTAAGTATCATCACAATCCCTTAAACTCCTTGAACACCAACATGAAGCCTTTTACGAATATCCTAAAAGATTTTCCACATTCGATTGTGACTTTTCAAAAACCTTTTTACAATATTATGATAACTAACTTTTTGTTTAAATATACCCATACGTACTTGTATCTATAAGTTGTGTCTTTTCTCTTAAGATACCTAAATACATACATATATCTGACATAAACTATTCTCAATATGTCCCTATTATATGTTTATTTTTTATTTTTTAACTTTTATATATTATATTTATTTATTTATAATTTTTTATGATTATGCATTTTTTTTATTTTAAAGAAAAATATTTTATTTTATTACAAATCAGTTGTTGGTTTCTTTTTAAATAAATTAGAAAAAAATAAAATAAAAACGAAATTACAAAAATGTGAGAAGAATATAAGAGAAAGATATAATCGAAGAGTTTGGGGAAAAAAGAATTACCCTACACGAAATTGCTTGAATCGTAACAATAACATCGTGAAGACGAGCGATGCACCAAACAGAGTCGATTTATGGATACATAGTTGGGATGCTGTATTGCTGCGGGATTTGGAACTCGCCACTACTTCAGCGTCTTCGGGTGGTAGTTCAACGTTGTTGTTCGCCACAATAAATTGAAAGATATCACTAACCTGAAAAATAACAAAAAAAAAATTATTTTATCAATATTCAATCTGAAATGGGAAATATGGAATTTTGTTTTTTATTTCAACTAAAACTTGATGGCAACGATTAGTATAAGGCCTCGTAGAAGTAGCATCTTCCGACAGCTGCTGGTTCCTTAAATGACGAGAATGAGCCTCTGCAGCCGAACATCTTGCAGCTCTGCTAATAAGTCCTAATTCACGCCTCCCCGTTGCGCCATCTGGGAATCTCACTAGAGGTTGCGAAGTGAAGGGGGCAAATGGCGAGTTTCCTGCGCCATTAACCAGGATTAGTGTCGGAAAAACAAAACAAGACCTTATCCGGGCTACTCCGACATATTTGGAGCTCAGGCCGGAAAGGATTTCCAGGACTTAGTCAGGGTCTTGGAAAAGAGATGGTGGCGGACGAGCCCTCACATCCCGGAACGGGTTACTGGCTTCGGTGTAACCGACCCCTCGTCATAGGGGCACTCAAAATGGAACTGATCCTCCAGGTTGGGGGTTGTGCCGCCGGGGTAACTGCCCGGCCATTTAAAAAAAAACTAAGTTGCGAAGCATCAACAAGCCTCGGATATGGACGGATCTACTGTTGACAACCCACGCAAACGATTTAAGGACAATGAGCTTCGGATATACACGTGGAATGTTAGATCCCTTAATAGACCACGTGCAGCCGAGCAACTAGCGGAGGCCCTAGACTGCTGCAAAGCAGACATAACCGCCATCCAAGAAATGCGATGGGATGGGCCGGACAAAAAGAAGATGAAAAACTGCGACATCTACTACGGCAATTGCTATCGACGGCAAAAGCAGCGCTTATTTGGATGCGAATTTGTTGTCGGAGGCAGACTAAGACGAGACACTGCCATAACGCCAGCAGAGATGCCGCTTCTGATGTGCTGGGTTTCACTCGTCCACCACAACGAAACCCTTGGTTCGATGATGAATGCCGGCAAGCACATGCAGCTAAGCAAGATGCATATAACGCGGCGCTGCTTAGAAAGACCAGAGCTGCTCATGAGCTCTATGAGTGGAAGAGGAGAGACGAGCACCGGCTTCTCAGGAGGAAGAAGAAAGAGCATGAGAAGCGCGCGATCGAGGAAATTGAGAGATGCTACTCCAGGAATGAGGTTCGGAAGTTTTACCAAAAGGTAAAAATAACATGCCGCGGAAACAAACCCCGAACCGAAGCCTGTAGAGATGAACAAGGGAACATCGTAGTAGAATCGCAGTCATTGCTGAGGATTTGGAAAGATCATTTTTGCAGACTGTATAACGGCGATGACGGACCAAATACCGCTGTCAAGCAGAATCAACCTCTCAACCTGGACGATGATGACCAACAATTCCGTCCACCCGATCTGTATGAAGTTAAGATACCTATATCGAAGCTTAAGTCCAACAAAGCTGCTGGAGCGGATGACCTGACTGCCGAGCTCTTCAAAGCGGCAGGCGATGACTTGGTAAGGAGCATACACCAACTCATCTGTAAAATATGGTCGGACGAAAGTATACCCGATGAATAGAACCTCAACATTGTTTGTCCGATTCTCAAGAAAGGAGACCCTCTGAACGGCGCCAACTACAGAGGCATCAGTCTCCTAAACATCGCATATAAGATCTTATCCGCCGTATTGTGTGAACGCCTGAAGCCGTTCGTCAACAACCTGATAGGTCCATATCAGTGTGGCTTCAGGCCAGGAAAGTCCACCATCGACCAGATATTCACACTACGGCAGATCTTGGAGAAGACCCATGAGCTTCAGATCGATACCCACCACCTATTCATCAATTTTAAGGCCGCGTATGACAGCATCTATAGAGACGAGCTATATAGAGCAATGTCTAGTTTTGGCATCCCTGCCAAACTCGTCAGTCTGTGCAGGATGACGATGGAGAATGCACGCTGCTCCATCAAGGTCAGTAAAGATCTCACCGAGACCTTTGATGTCCAGAAAGGATTTAGACAAGGCGATGCGCTGTCATGCGATTTTTTCAACATCGTACTTGAAAGAATAGTGAAAAAATTCACGATCAAACACAAGAGGCACAATCGTTCAAAAGTCCGTCCAACTACTCGCATACGCCGACAATATTGACATAATCGGGAGAAAGCAGCGTGATGTCAGTGGCGGTTTCGCGAGTATTGAGACGGAAGCGGCGAAAATGGGTTAAGCGGTCAATGAGGGCAAGACCAAGTATATGCTGTCAAGCAAAAAGGACAACCAACACCGACGTCTCGGACAGAACGTCACCCTCGACAAATATAACTTTGAGGTAGTTAAGGACTTTGTCTACCAAGGCTCCGCTATAAATACAGACAACGACACCAGCGCTGAGATCAAGCGAAGAATAACTCTTGCCAACCGCTGTTTCTTTGGGTTAAGAAGGCAATTGAGTAGCAAAGCCCTCTCTCGGACAACAAATGTCACCCTTTATAAGACTTTAATAATCCCGGTCCTGCTCTATGGCGCAGAGGCATGGACATTATCAAAAATGGATGGGGGTGTTCTTGGTTGCTTCGAGAGAAAAATTCTTCGGGCGATCTTCGGTCCCGTCTGCATTGACGGTGAGTGGAGGAGGAGATACAATGACGAACTGTATGGACTGTACAGCGACATGGACCTAGCCAGAAGAATGAAGATCCAAAGACTGAGATGGCTGGGTCATGTAGAGCGCATGGACACCAATGCTCCGGTCCGAAAAGTCTTCGAATCCGCCCCCGAGGGACAGCGCAGTAGAGGAAGGCCAAGACTCAGGTGGCGCACGCAAGTGGAAGAGGACCTCAGCCAACTTAGCGTGCGAAACTGGAGGCAGCTAGCCAGGGATCGGGCTGGCTGGAGAAGCTTGTTGACTGAGGTCCAGGTCCACCCCGGACTGTAGCGCCACCTAAAGTAGGTAAAGTAAAACTTGAGCGAAAAGAAAGTTCAATAAAAATTGGGAAATTGAAAAAACAGCTCTAAATAGACGAAAGTTCATCTGAAGGAATTCAATCAAAATATTACATATCAACATCATGAACTTGATACTGGACAATCGGTAATAACATACAAATGACTTATGAACTCGCATTCCTTCCTTTCCTCACTAGAAATATGACGAGTTAGGCTAGGTTACGTTAAAGCAGGGGTGTGTCATCACACAAACACTCGGCACCAAAACGGACCAATCGCGATCCCTACGGAATTAGCTGTCCCAGGGAAAACATTAAATTTTTTTGCAAAACACAAGAGTGCCTTTGAAATCAATCAATCAATCAATTCCTTCAACTACGCGATATTCCCTTGCATTTAAACAGTATGTGTGTTTCCTCAACCGCTTGCAAATCACCGCAGAATCTACAAATATCGGTATCGGACAATTTAAGTCTATTTGCATGTTTCAGCAGGAGACAGTGTCCTGTCAGGATTCCTATTATTATCTTAAGCTTATTCCTGTTTACTTCTATTAACTCCCTAGATCTTTCACCGTTAAGAAGAGGTCGTAGCGCCTTGGATACCTGTTTACTTCTAGATCCTTAAGATTCGACCACCTTATATTGGCAGCCTTTATGGTTTTTTCCTCAATTGTGCCCCTTACTATGCAAAGGGGTGGTTTGATGTTAGCATCATCATTATCGAGTAGCCTTTCACTTCTTATAAGCCCATCCGCTTGTTCCCTTTTCTCTAAACCGCAGTGTTCTGCAACCCAGCACAGTCTCACCTGGTTCTGACTGCATAATGCTTTGAGCATTTTGCGACAGCTACTGGCCATATCAGAATTGATGTTGATAGATTCCATTGCCTTAAGGGAGGACTGCCTGTCGATGTAGATAGCGATATCTCTATCGAATACCGATCTCATCTTAATCATCTCAATCGCCCTGAGGACAGCCAGAACCTACTAGTGTTGTAGTCTTATGGGCACTCTTAGTTCTGGGTCCATCGAGAAGACCCACTTCATTTGGCTTGATTACTGCATTTTCTTGCCAATCCTCCCTCTCCGGATATTTTATATCATTCGGAATGTCGAAGTCGAATTAAATTGCTTGACAGTAGCTCCGCTAGGATTGTGCCGTGTGAGAATCTACTGCTTTTAAAGTGACCCAAATTAGTAAGTCATATTGGACTGGATCAAGCAAGTTTTTTGATCTGTAAATCAAGTGCAAGCTCTGTTAGGTGCAGAAAAGTATCCAATGCTGCTGTTGGAGTGGAACGGAGCGCACTTGGCTATGGAAGCCGTTCTTCGACCCGCCGCTTATTTTCCGTAGATCGTTCTCGTATTTGTTGCTTTTCACCATGCTATCGCCCCATATGTAAGTATGGGTCTCACCACCACGGTTTAAAGCCAGTGCAACATAGCAGGCTTAAAGCCCCATATTTTTCTAGCCGTTCTTCTGCACATAAAAAGAGCATTACAAGCATTTTTAATACTTTCCGCTACGTAAAGATTTGTCCAGAATTACACCCAGGTACTTCACGCTGTCAGAGAGGAACATTTTCCGGAGTGGAAATCCGTTGAGTTTTGGAAGTTTAAATCGCGGTATCTTGAACTTTCTGGTAAAAACAACCAGTTCCGATTTGGACGGGTTAACATTGAGACCAAAGCTGTTTGGCCAAGTGCTGATCGTCTTCAGGGCAACGTCCTTAATCTCGTTTAAGATATTTAAGTATTTTCCCTCCACTATTCTATACGTTAAATACGAGTAATGTCAAGGGCCTTCACAAGAAAACGAAGTTGGCCTTGAATTTAAGGCATTTCTAAAGTATTAACATTTTCAATTCCGATGAGGTACTCGACATTTGTGCAGGCATGTTATATTAGGGACGAGCTGATGGTCATAGATCTTGTTCAGTGGCAAGACCACCGGTAGTCCACACCACGATTTAAAATACGGTACCGTGGGACTCAGGAGTCCCTCGGGTTTTGGTCCGGATCAGACTTAAAGCGGTAGGCCCCCTTGTGAAAGCTTCACAGTTGCTGTGGTTTAAACCTAAAATGTAGGAAGGATGCACCTGCTGGTTGACCCGATGTAGAGTTGTTGAGACACTTAAATCAGTAAGAGGTTTAAGATGGGCCTCGATTTATACCTGTGCCCTCAACACGGGTTCCGTATTCGTATCAAAGAAATTGACGGAGATCGATGGCAAGGCGTATTCTTGATCCAATTGAACTATGAACATCCGGTGAAATAAGGTCCCCGAGATAGTTGTTCGCGAAAAACACAAGAGACATGCTACAGTGAATATTGCCTCTGTTTAGGAGATTGTTGAAGAAGATCCATATATATCGATTCGATGTCTTTCACAACAGCTTGATCTTCGACCGTCCACTTATTGGAAAATTTTACGTAAACACGTAAAGATCAAGCTCTTGAAAGACTTGAAGCCCAGTGACCATCGGTTATTAAGCCCAAAATAAACTGGCATTGGATCCGCTGTTTTATCGAAACACCGTCATATAATGAAAAAAAATCAGTTTGGTGCAGTTATTGACTGTGCAGCAATCGGACAGTTTTTTTTTCAAAAATTACGCAAATCAGAATGTTGTGGTCGAAGATATTTGGTAAAGAGTCATTATTACTGACTTTTTCGTTAACCGATTGTAAAGTTGGTAGTCTACCCCGATAAAAAAAAAAAGCATTCAACGCATTGCAAGCCAACATTATTCATGTTATTGAGGATGTACGGCCATAAATGTCCCAGTCGACAATTGTGTCTCTCCGAATGGAAATCCCACTAACGCTCGAGTGGTTGTTAAGGGCATGCGGCAAGTAAATCCTCTGGATCTGACAGTACCCCGAGGAAAGCAGTAAAGTCGGCTGTCAAAAAGATGACTGACATCTTCACAGCAACAATGCAAAAGTGTCTAGAAAGAACCTTTCCAATCAGTATAATAGCGAACTGCATTGGGAAAGCACTCGGGTCATATTTATATGTGAAAAAGCCTTGAAAGTAGAGGCAGCTCTGTCGCAAATATTGCCTAGTATCGGTTGTTATTAGTTTCCAGAGTAACAACATCTATCCTTCTCTATGCCGCAAGAGTTTGGGAAGGGGAACTTCAAGACAGGCCCGTGGATTAATACAAAAAAAGGCAGATGAACGATTAAATTAATACCTTCCATTTAACATTGGGAAATTTGAAGACACCGGGACTCTAACAATGACCTAACCCAGTTCTTATCTGGTCACGGTGGCTATCAGAAGTATCTTTAGTGCTTCGGGACGATAGCTCACCTTTTTGTCCAAAGTGCCAATATCAGTTTGATTGATGCAAATCTTTATTTGGACCTTTACAATTTTTTCTGTTAAGTGGAAAAGATGATATCCGCCAAGTGGCTGCTGCCAGTGTTGATACACGCTTGATAATTGTTCTTATTCCTGTCGAATATTCTCCTTAAGTGCTGCGATTGTCTGAAGCTTGTTGGCATAAACCCGCGACTTCAGATAGGCTCAAAGAAAGAAGTCTTGGATGGTTAGATCGGGCGATCTTGCTGGCCATGCCAAACCGCCAAAACGGGAGATTACGCGACCAGGAAACGCTTTCTTCACAATATCCATTGTGGCTCGTGCTGTGTGTGCGGTTGCACCATATTGTTAAAACCACATGTTCGCCAGGCCCCGCTCATCCAATTCTGGCAGTAAGAAGTCGTTTATCATGGCCCTGTAGCGCCAGTAACAGTGACCGCATTGCCGATGGCGGCCTTAAAAAAAAATACTTTCCAATCACTCCTCAGTGCCCCAGAAACGTAGATTTTACATATTGACGTAACCGCTGTTACGGAAATGCGCCTCGGCACTCATGATAATTTTCGACAAAAAATCGTCCTCTTCGTTGTTGGGATTGAGGATGGCTTGACAGTAATTCGCACGCGACTGACGGTCAGGAGGCATTAACTGATGCGCTGTTTGCACTTTATACGGGAACATGTGTAAACCTTTCAGTAAAATTCGCTGTAGAGTCCGTCTGGTGATACCCAATTGCTTGGCCCGTCGTTCCGTTGATATTTCTTCGTTCTCAGCGACATCGGCAGCCACAGCCGCAATATTCTCGGCCGAACGATCAGTCCGGTGGCGCCCACGCCCTGCATGGTCTCCTGTGGTTCCAGTCCCTTTCAGCTTCCCTTTCCCAAGGAATCTTTCCCATATGATTTCTTACATAATTCCTTTGCACAAAAAAGATGCCAACGACGAAATCTGTAAGTATCAACCTATCTATCTTGCATTCCTTCATGCCATGTGCTGCCACCTTATTATTCAAAACACATTTTCTAAATACGAGGACTTCCTTGTACTGACGACATGGTCTTACCACCATACATTGATCTACGAGCACTAAAACTTAAAGATCTACAGGCTCTTTCTGCGGGCCGTAAGGTAGCCGGTATACTCTTTGTTCATCAGATTTTAACTGGCAATATTGAAACCCCCATGTTTTTATTTCAACTCATTTCTCTTAACACTCACCCACTTGAACTTAGGTCAGTGCCACTTTTTCGCAATTATATTCACATAACAGATTTCGTATACCTACGAGAAGTCAACAATGTACATCTCTTTGACTTCCAGCTCAACAACAACTGTCCCTGAACAATTTTCCTTTACGTTTTTCATCTTAGTCGTATCAGTTAAAAATTTTAGCTTGCTTGTAATAAGCTTTAATAAATCCGTCTGAGGTTGACCGGGGCCTCAAATCAAATCAAGCAAAGCAAGAGGTTTACAAACCAGCGCTACATAGAAGGACTAGAGCTGCTCACGAGCAGATAGTGGAGATGAATACCGGTTTCCAAGAAGAAAAAGACAGAAGGCAGGGGAGATCTTCAAAAACTCAATACTTACACGTATCGAGTAGTGCAAACAACGAACCATAGTTTATAGTCCAATGGATTGAGGTCTGAGCTATCCGATGGCCATGTTTGAGTCGTTCTTGACTAATGAAAAAGAGCGGATTTTTGTTGAGAGGTCCACGGTTAAATTACGAAAATTATTTCGTTGATTAGCTTAACAGCGTTCTCTAAGATTCCTATTTAATACACTCCCGTCGAGGTTTTAACAACTTTTCCGGAGAAATTAAACCCGGCAGTCCCGTCGCAGGCGACTCCTCATCAGGACGAGTTCAGACTCATTTTGCAATGACAGAAAATACATTCTATCCATGGCCACACATCCATGGCCTGGGCAGTTGAATTTTGTACGGTCTACTATTTCACCAGTGTTCCCAAAAACCTTCACGGTATGATTCGGCCGCAACATCCGAAAGATTTCATATTTTTCTTAGCCCTATTTTCGTAGTAGTACTAGGTAAATAGTAGTAGTACTAGGAAGGCGCTGATAAAATGATTTCTGGGATTGAAGCTACTTAAGGCATTATCTCTCTATTTCTTTGAATGGCAGGGAAATTGAAATTAACCTCTTTAGAGGGAGCCATTTATGGTCTCGACATCTTGCATCGAAGCTTGATCTCTGAATGTAGTAGAAAATTCTGAGCTTAACTATCAATCATTTAAGCAAGACACTTTCGCTGAAATTGTCAACAAAGTCATTTAGTCGTAAACGTGTCGAGTTTTTCTTCTGATGTGAAGGGTAGCAAACATTGTTTAACTTTCTACTACCCTTATCTATGGAGGAAATTCGAACAGCTCTCTATCTATCTCAGCATGGGCCAGCACACTACATTCTTTAAAATATTAAATCTTATGTAATGTTTACCTTCTTCTAAATGTATTCAGTTTTTCCATCATCAGATTTACCTTATCCTTTAGGGCTCATAAAACCCAACATAGCAAACACATGACAGAGTAAATCTACTAAAGTTTATTATACACTTATACACTTACCTCATTCCATCCATATCTGTTTTTAGCTTGAACAATGGCCTCATAGTACGCACCAGGATGTAGATTCTTTATTGTATACGACATAATGTGTGTCAGTGGCTCTGAGGCTGGTCTATGTTCAGGTGTAAGGATAAAGTCATGCCATCTTCCGGGCTGTTGAAACGTGTCATTCATCTGTAAAATTACAAAACATCATTTGAATTACAACACATATACATCCTGTACATATGAGTGCTAGTATATGTATGTATAACTTAGATACACAGAGTAAGATACCTTAAGTGCTAAATGGACACATCAATTAACAATAAAAGCGTATAATGGATGCATCTGACAAGTTGAAAATAATTACATTACTCCTTCCAAAATAGGTACCTTGAAGAGAGCTCCTTCGTAGTGAAATGTGTAAAGAAAAAAACAAATGGGATGAGATACCCGAATGAGATACATGAATTGAATTGAAACAAATACTCGTACCGATGTACAGAAAGGTGAATACTCGTAAATAAAAATCAAAACCAACAGAAACGAATATATACGAGTGCTCGTACACTTGTAGGTACGATATGCAACAACACTACCATCATTCGTACGAGTATCATGTCTGTTAAATCCTTATCGTCTAAAACTTAACGAAGCACGTGATTAAAATTGCATTTGTATCTTACTCTTAATTACAAGCGAACGATGTTTTTAATGAGATCTTAGCATGAGATATTTAACAGTCGTTGGAGGTGTGGCGAACAGATTGGTGTTGCACCTACCTTTAGATACATTATACTGCTAGTCCCTTGTCTATAAGAAGATTTTCAATTTTCAAAAAAACCCAATGAATATTGAGATGCAAGAAAGTTGAGAGTTCCCTTCAATCTTCCAATCTACTCGTAGAAGTATAACATCTTCAGCCAGATACAATTACGAGTATCTAAACGTAGCACAATATTGCCATCCCATCAAGGCCATCGATTGAATACTTTCGCCGATTTGAACAAGTGATTGAAAGGATTGTGAGTATTACTAGGACGGCTTAGCTGCATCTACATCATTACAGGGATACACTATCAATCAATCAATTTGTATACATAAACTCGGTTCTCAGGAAAGTAATACTCATTCGAGTTTATTCAATTTATTGAAAGATCTCGTGAAAAGGGGCCTTTCGATTGAAAAGAAGGACATTATTACTTCTAAGAATCTATTCGTTAGTTGAATTCTAAAATCAAGCAACCACTGTATTCAGGTCTTAACTTGTCCTTAAGGGAAAAGATATTCTTGCAAAAAATAATCTACTTTCAACTTATCATAAGATTTGAAGCACTTTATGTTTTCCGTGTTTTTCTTTCTTTTTTTTTAATTCCATGACTTAAAAGTTTTCCAATCAGAATGATTTTGAAAGCAAATTACAGATATTTGCTTCAAGAGTTCCAGATACAATTGTAAGATGTAGTAATGAATGAATTGGTCTCTAGATGTTACTCGAAAAGAAGGTCGACTATAGTTAATTAAGTGCAATCTAGTGAAGTACATCATATTTCGAAAAAAAATTAACGAAGACGGTATTATTGTGAAAGTCTTCCTTTCACTAATTGAAGACGAAAATATGCAGAGTTCTTAGGCCATGCGCACAAAACGATTTAATAGTTGAGAGGCATGATTGCAAATCTTGAAACTTGTAAGTTTTCTCCTCCATAAAGGATCAACTTCATGTTCTAGAATTGAATGCATCATACTTCAGAATATTCATTTCTTCACTACCTCTCACTAAGTTGAAGATGCATGTTAATATCACTTTATTGAACATATCCATACTTGATCGCGCTCTAAGAAATCCGCATTGATACTTCGATATACCACATTTTTAGTTAAGTAGAGCGTGGATATACTATTTGATTTTGTGTGCCAGAAGGGCGAAGAGATTTATCTGAAGTTCCTTTGAGGCTTTGGACAAAATCACTTTTTTAATGCGCTCTAATAGTTTTACATGCCCCAAATTCCTTAGTCACCGTGAAATCACCCTTGTACCTAGATTTATGTGTAAGCGGTATTGTTATTCTTGTACCATATCCTCCACTTCTCATGAGATATCTTTCGATCAAAGCCATGAGTGTCCATGCATCTGGACCATAGAATGAGAAAGACTTATCATATGAGGAATTTTGATGTCAAAATCCGCTTTCGGCAAAGGGCTTAACAATTCACTTGCTTGATCTTTTGTGCGGTCATTGCCAACGTTTACTGCAGAGCTCGGAACGATATGTTCATCTTCTTCTGCCACAGTACGGAGTAAACCTTGGTCTAAGCCAAAAAGGGTCTCAAGCAAACTTCGCCTTCCAGTTTTGCACGCTAAGTTGACTTAGGCCCCTTTTACTTGTATCTGCCACATAAGTCGTGATCTTCATCTTTAGTGCTGTCCATCGGGAACAAGTTGCAAGACTTTTCAGGCTGCATGGTATCCATCCGCTTTACATGACGCAGTCATCTCAGTTGTTGGACCTTCACAACCCTGGCTAAGTCGATATCATTATACAGTCCGTACAAATCGTCGTTATATCTCCTCTTCCACTCAACGTCTGTACAGACGGGATCGAACATCACCCGAAGAACTTTCCCCTCAAAGCAGCTAACAGCACCCTCATCCATCTTTAATAATGTTTATGTCCATGAGACGTTAAGAAAATCGGTGCCTTTTTAGTTGGAGCACTTCATAGGGTCTCCTTTCTTGATAAAAGCAAACATGATTTTCCCTTGTTTCTCTACCCAGGTTTTGATTCGGGTTTTGTATCTGTTTTTTTAATTTTCGGTAAGGTTTCCGAATTTCATTCCTCTAGTAGCATCTCTCAATTTCCTCGACAGCGCGCTTCTCATGCTCTCATGCCGATCTTCATTTTTGCTCTTAGAGTTCATGTGCGGCTCTAGTCCTTCTAGGCAGCGCCGCTTTGTATACAAGCTTGATGTGTTTGCAGGCACATGTCGTTAAAATAGAGGTTTCGTTTTATTTGCTGAATGAAATCCAACACTTCAGAACCGGCATTTCTGACAGCTTTTTGGAAGTGTGGGCACTGGTCTTTGATAATTAATGCTGTTGCCAGTGGATCTCTTAAGTGATTAAAAGAGACACGGTCGGCAAAAGATTTAACGATGTTTTGCGTTTGTAGCCGTCTGACGTCAAAAATTTCCCACAGCATTAGTTTGCCTTGCGCTATTCGGGATATCTGAAACCATACCTTGGCTTCACCTAGGTAACGGTCCGAACTGATGTTCGCTCCTCGGAACGTTGGACATCCATAATACTGAATGAGTGCCTTGCGTCGATCGCATAGTGGTCAATCTGGTTGACAGTTGATTGATTAGGAGTTCTCCAAGTCCCCTTGTGTATATTGAGATGTGGGATCCGCATTCCAGCTACGACTATGTTTCGCCCCGCCAAAGAGTCGATTAGCTTGAATCTTTTATCAGAGGTGGTATCGTGCAGGCTATACTTTGCCTTAGTACTACCGAAGATACCCTGCCTTCTTCGCTGAGGACAATTTTAATGTCATAGCTAGAACATTACTCGTAGGCCTTATTCAAGAGCTCATAGAAGGTATTTTTGGTATCATCGTCTTTCTCCTCTGTGGCACACATGCTGAAATTGTAGACGTCTTGCTTTAGTCTGTATTCCGTATCCAAATAGGTGCTGCATTTCCCGTTGATAACAATCGCCGTAGTAGATGTCGTAGTTTTTCATACACTTTTTGTCCGGCCCATCCCATCGCATTTGTTGGATGGAAGTAATATATGCTTTGCTGTAGTATAGAGCCTTCGCTAGTTGTTCGGCTGCACGTGGGCTGTTAGGGGTCTAACATTTCACGTGCATTGTGGAAGTTCGTTGTCCCTTGTTTGTTTGTATGGGTTGTAGACAGTAGATCCGTCCGATTCAGAGGCCCGTTTCTGCTTTATCACTTTCGTATTTTTTCCATAACTGAGCAATTATCCCATCAGCAGAACCCCCATTGATGTCAATAGGACGAAAGGTCGGCAAGACTGAAACCAGTAACCCGTTCGGGGTTGTGATCGCTGCCGTTGATCCATTCAGGGCTCATCCGCCACCATCTCCTTGCTGAAAGCCTGATTTAGTCTTGGAAATTCTCGCCGGACTAAGCTGCAATTTTGTCGGAGTTGGCCGAATGATCTATTATTTTCATTTTTTCGGGACTTTACTTCACCGGAAAAATTTCGCATAGAATTCCAAGCCAATGTGTCAACCTTATGTGCGTACAATGTATCGGGGATTGATTTTGACTAAAACTCGTCCAGTTGGTTGTTGAGAATCAGGAGGGCATGGGCGTAGGTTATTCGTGATTCACGGTAGACACCCACTAGTTCATGGACTGTCTGCTCGTTGTAAGAAAACATCTTCAAGTCTTTCAGCAAAATACCCCAAGGAGACGTGCTTGGAATTAAAATTGCCCGAACGAGAGGAATAGGGTCTTTCAGAATGTGGTGTAGTGCAACCAAACGCCACATTCAATGGCCAGTGGAATCCGGGCGGCTAGAAAAACGAGCCTGACATGCACGTTGCGCCAAAACCACTCACGAATTGGTCGTAAAATACATCGTGACGATATTTTGACGATATATGGCAGTGCTCCCATCTAATGTAGGCATCCATTCTTCAGTTATACTGCAATAAGGGACCAGACATTACTTGTACAAATTTTTGTATTATTTCCATGTATCACCAAGATTTGTTCTTTTGTAGCTTCATTAGTACGTGGTGGTAAGCCTCAGGTGCAGTTCCCTTTTTTTGGTGTTTTGTTTTGTTCTCACTACTGGATGTGAGAAGCTTTGTTGATTGTTAGTATAACTTTTGATTGCATCTTATGAATACATGCGCCACACTGGGGATCATTTCTGACAGGATAATGGTGTTGCCTATTTCATATTGCTAAGCAATCCTTCACATGCTCTCATTCTCCATAGCGTCCGGGAAAGCAAATTCCCAAAACCTCCACTGAATCCATGGAGTTGCAGCATTGTATACTAATACGACGTCTCTCTGTCGAAGTTCTCTGGAATAAGTTTGCTTCGTCTGGTGTGCCGAAAGTAATAGATGAAGATATTCCATCCATGATCAAGCAGGCATTTAATAAAAGATTACCTTGACTTCTTCTCGACGACACACACTGGCCGATTTCGAGCTATACTAGCTGCTCATAATTAAAAAAAAAAAATATTATCGTCGACGCTGCTCTGGGTAATGCTGTTTTAAGGCTTTTTTTCTGTGGGAAGTCTTGCAGGCGATGGCGATTGCGCGATAGTTAGCTCATTGGACTATCACACAGAGAGTCTGGGCTCGTTTCCTGACTGGGTCACCAAAATTTTCCAAATCGCCATCCTCCTTTCGGCGGGCAATACCAAACTCCCGAAAGTTGCCTTTGAAAAAGCCTCTAAAGAGTGCCGTTCGGACTCGGCGATAAACCGTAGGCCCCGCTCAAAAGTGACAAAAATGACAGCATCAGCAACACAAATGAGTGTCAAGAAGCTAGGCCATGGCCCATACCGGGCTGCCAGCGCCACAGTGTTTTTTTTTTTTTGTTTGTCTTGCAGGCCATGTTCTCCAATTCTGACCAGAAACCATAATGCAATGAATTTAGATCTGAACTCCCCGACGACCAATCTTCTGCTGCTATAAAGCCAGGAATATTGACTCTGAGCCACTCCTCCGTGGTTTTGGCTTTGTACGCTCGAGCAGAGTCTTGTTGTAAGACCCATCTGTATCCATTGAAAAGAGTATTGGTCAAACCCTTCACAACACCCTCTAGAACACCTTCTTGGTAAGCCTTTGCACCAGTTTTCACGTCTTTTTTACAGAAATGGAGGGATGTGATATCATGGTGAGAGACCCCCGACCAAACCATTACGGGAGCGGGATGATGTCCACCTTGAACCCTTGGAATAACTTTTTTCGCTTCCTTGGATGAAGTGGCATAAATTTTGTCATTTTGTTTGTTGAAAACTTCTTCCACGGTAAAAATGTTCTCATGTTTTCATGGCCATTGTCCGCGTGCCATTGCAAAAGTCGCTTGCATCTTTCCAGCCTAATTTCGTTTAGTTGAGGAGTTAGAAGATGATCCGTGGACCATGTCCAATTCCTTGGACATGATCTTCTGCGGGGATTTCTTCGAATTCGTTCACGCACTGCCTTTATTACCGCATTCGTACAGACGACACGGGGGCGACTTGTTGGCCTATCTTCTTCTCCAGACAATTCGTCGAAGCGAACAATAACCCGATAAACGAATACACTCGATATTCCGAGTGATTTTAGCAACTCGAAAATTTGGCCAGCACTCTTTCAGCACTTATGCCACGCTATTACCGCGACTCGATTCTCCTTAGCGCCCCACTTCAAGTTAATAGTTTGCAAACTGACAAGTATTCTTCACTGATCAGTGCATGTGTTCTAGAAAAAAAGTTAACGGTTGAATTCCCTCACGAAGTTTTGAACGATGGCAGGACTAGGTACATATATGCAAGGCATCTCCTTGCACCTTCTGACACCACTGCCTATTCATACTGCCTAGAGAGTCTTCATGCACACATTAGATTTACGGAAGCACTGCTACATGGCAGACAAGAGGACCTGAGGAGAAATTAGCAGTTAAAAATGGAAAAGAATTGTTACAAAATGAACTTAGATCTGAATTGGGAATCTTAGTAGATTTTCAAAAACAAGTTGGAACGAATACCAATGACGGCAACATGGGCTGAAAATTCCAGCAAAACTACTTAGACCTGAAATTGGTTGAACGTTTTTCAATTGTCTCAAAAAAAAATTCTGTTGCTGTCATCCATTACCCAATCTTTATCAAACAGCTTTCGGAAGATGTCTTAGAAATATTGTCAAAAATAAAACAAAATTTTTCGAAGCACGTTTTTAAGAAAGATGTCCCGAATTGCAACAAATAATGATGTGCTCCATACCATGATGATATCTTCTGATCCAAGGCCAACACAAGATACCACCCCCTGCAGTCATGGAACTGATTTTAAATTGATTTATAAAACACATTTCCAATCAAACATAAAAAAAAATCCAAATGAAGTCCAGCTAATGACCCTAAATCGACCACTATGCGACGCCGACGATGTGGGATATAATACTCTTTACAACCTTTGTTTGGTGGCAAGGTACGTCCTAGTACCTACGAGTACATTGCACACGTGCGCCGGATATCAAAAAGAATATCCGTTTTCGGTGTACTCCATTTATTTTGTGCGTACAATTCAAGTACATTAGGCAGGCACTTCCTTTATTTCCCAAATTTCCTCTTTTTCGTTGTCGATACCCATCACAGTGGAGGGTACAGAAATCGAACAATCCTGCTTCTTTCTATTAATTTTTGTGCTTTAACATGAACTGTGCTGCTTGCTCAGAGGCATTGGCAGTTCTCTTGTTTTGTTATAATCTTCCCACGAGTTAAATCCTGTTAAATCAGTAACTCAATTTTGAAACGTTTTGACTGTGTTGAAAATGTACCACTTCTCTTGCTGCTGATTATTCTGACAGTCCTGTTACATGGGTGCAGACACTTTTAGTGGAAGGAGTGTGTATAATATTAGTCATATAAAAAGTCTCCGCCGTTTTTTGTCACTACATGGTGTTGGTGTCCATTTATCTGGAAACACTAATCTGATTGTGTCAAACGAACACGTGTTTGAAAGGTGACATGTTAGGCTACATTTTCTGTGAAGACAGCCGTGTAATTCGTTGCTTATGTTAGAAGTTATAATGATTTAAATATGAGTGAAATACCTGAAGAAATACGCTATGTGATGCTTTTTACTATAAAAAAGGGAAAAACGCTACAAAAACATGCAGACAAATTTGTGCACTTTACGGTGAGAATGCTGTGAGTGAACGCCGGACCCAGGAGTGGTTTGTTCGATTCCGTTTTTAAAATTTCGATGTAAATGATGCACATCGCACTGGTGGGCCGGTCACTGAAACAGTTCATTGACATTTTGCAATTGATGGAGTAAGACCGGCACGGAAACTGTCTGGAGATAGCGGGGGCGATAAACATCAACCGTATGACAGTTTGGAAACATCTAAAACGAGTAGGCTACTCAAAGGAGCTCAATGTTTGGGTGCCACATGTATTAACGCAAAGAAATTTAACTGACCGAATAACCATTAGTGAAATGCTGCTAAGACATAACGAAATGGGACCATTTTTGAAGCGATTCATTACGGGCGATGAAAAATGGATTAAATACGAGAATATCCAACGCAAGCAATCATGGTCAAAGGACGGTGACCGACCATAAACGACTTCAAAGCCTGGATTGACGGCAAAGATGGTTATGTTGAGTGTTTGGTGGGATTGAAAGCGAATTGACTATTATAAGCTGCTAGAACGTGGCGAAACGGTCAACTCGATGCTCTACAGAGTAAAACTGGACAGTTTATATGAAGCTATCCAGAAAGAGCGACCAGAATTGGCCAACAGAAAGGAAGTTGTCTTCCATCATGGCAATGCTAGGCCACACACAACTTTGATGACCCGGAACAAATTAACGGAGCTTGGTTGCAAAGTTTTGATGCATCCACCGTACCCTCTGATTACCGTTTGTTTAGGTCTTTGCAAAACTCTCTTGATGGTAAAAAAATTGGCCGACCGAAGAGCCGATGAAAATCACTTGGCCAAGTTTTTCGCTGATAAACCACAGAAGTTCTACACCGATGGAACTATGAAGCCACCCGGAAAATGGCAAAAGGTCATAGATAATAATGGCCGCCTATATGTACTTGATTTAAATTTATTTTGAATAAAGAAAATCTTTTTTCAAAAATGTACCAAAAAACCGCGGAGACTTTTTACATGACCCGATATTTTCTTAAAATTGCGGTTATGACTTAAGGGTTACAAATGAAGGAGGTTTAACACATTTACATGCGACGCTATTTTCAAAATGTAAGTATTTTAAGCATTATTTATTGCATTTGCACATCAAATTAGGTTTAATTTTAATTAAATATAAGTAATTTCGGTGTTAAATAAAAAAAAAGAAAAATTTATTAAATTCTATGCAAATTGTTTGGTGTCCGGATACTGGAGCCCAAATTTTATATTGATTTTAGTTTCCGAACAAAGTGTCCGGGTACTGAAACTTAAATGCAAATTTTGAATTCATGTTTTGATATATTTAAACGATACCTACTTTGCTTAATTTAAATAAAGAATATTGCATGTTTCTAAGAAACCGGCTGAAAAACTACATTTACATAGTATCCGGACAATTGTTTCTTTTACGCATTAAAAATGTTATATTTTTAGATTTAATTATTTTTATTTATTAATTTTATTTATTATTATTTCAATAAACCTCTTACACAGGAAGATCAGAGTTTATAAGATTGTGGAAGGTTTACAATTACATAGATAGTTCACAATATGAAAGTTAAAAAGCAAAAATGGAAGTACTATGAGAGTTAGTAAACATAATGATACAGAATTCAAAATGATATTGTTACAATTAATAAAAATATAGATATAAATTTAACTTAAAAAATATTGAACACATAAATTTAAGGAAAAGAAGAGGAAGGAAAGGAGAAGATAAAGAAAAAGAAGTTTGCTTTTAAAGAGAGAATTCAACTGCTTAGATTTGATAAATATATAGTTAACTGTTTTTTGAAATGTAGTGCGTCGTCTCTCAGATGTTAGGCAAGAGAACCGCGGCAGAATTAAACAAGAAGATCTGTTTGATACTGGAAATCGGAGCTTATTAAACAAATACGATGGCTGACGTGTTTTCAAAATATTGAAAAAAAGAACCAGCGTCCGAAACTTGATGTAGTTTTCGAAAGACATGCTCAGTAGATTTTTAGATAAATGGGTAACGTGATCATACTTCCTCAGACCATATATATAACGAATGATGCTATTAAATGCTACCTGTAACTTTCTTTTGCTGGCAGCATCACAATTATAAAAGATTTCACAACCATAAATGAGAACTGGAATTGCCAAAGACTTTGCAAGTAATAGGCGTGTGTTCAACGGAGTAAATTGATGTGCTGTCCATAAAGTACGGAGAACGGCGTATGTTCTACCAACTATGACATTAATATGATCGTTCCATGTAAGCGTTCTGTTGAACACCACGCCTAAATTCTTTGAGGAATTGACAAAATTTATTGACAAGCCATTTACCTTAATGGGTGGGAAATATGTTAAATCTAAAGTTTTCTTAGATATCACTAGACAGTTTCATTTAACTGGATTCAGGGTCAAACCATTTGTTACTGACCAATCTGAAATCAGTTTGAGGTCTTAATTTATTTTACAGACACAGTCTTCGATAAGGCCAAGAGCACAACTTTTATAAACTTGTACGTCATCAGCGTAGATATGCATCGACGAATGCTTAATGACACCAAAGATTTCATTGATATACAGCATGAACAGAAGAGGGCCCAGAATTGACCCCTGAGGAACACCTCTCGTCAGGGCAAGAAATTCAGATAAATTATTATCAACGGCCACCGCCTGTGATCTTCCGGAGAGGTAGGAAGAAATCAATCTTATTGCTACCTGTGAGACGTTTAAGTAGTGTTGTAGTTTATGACACAGGACTGTGTGGACGACCGTATCGAAAGCCTTCGAAAAATCTAAGAGGACTAAGAATGTAATATGACCTTCATCTAAATTTGACCTTATGTCATCTATGACCTTAAGCAAAGCAGTAGTGCAGCTATGTTTAACACGAAAACCCGATTGGACAGGAGTCAACAAGTTGTTACGGCTTAAATGTTCACTCAGTTGCTTTTGTATTATACGTTTGCAGATTTTTGCGAGATATGGCAATAATAACGGATTCAGGCTAATCGACTTTGCGGCGGGGCGAAACATTGTCGTGGCTAGCACGCGGTTCCCACATCTCGACATACACAAGGGGACTTGGAGAACTCCTGATCAATTAACAGTCAACCAGATTGATCACATTGCGATCGACGCAAGACACTCCTCCAGCATTATGGATGTCCATACGCTCCGAGGAGCCAACATCGACTCGGACCATTACCTTGTTGTAGCCAAGGTACGGTTGCGGATATCCCAAACTACGCCAAGACAAACTAATGCTGTGAGAAAATTCGACGTCAGACGGCTACAATCGCAAGAGATCGCCAAGTCCTTTTCCGATCGAGTGTCTCTTAATCTCTTAAGAGGTCCAATGCCGCCAGCATCAAGCATCGAAGACCATTGGAAACACTGCCAAAACGCCATCAGAGATGCCGCTTCTGATGTGCTGGGTTTCACTCGTCCACCACAACGAAACCCCTGGTTCGATGATGAATGCCGGCAAACACATGCAGCTAAGCAAGATGCATATAACGCGGCGCTGCTTAGAAAGACCAGAGCTGCTCATGAGCTCTATGAGTGGAAGAGGAGAGACGAGCACCGGCTTCTCAGGAGGAAGAAGAAAGAGCATGAGAAGCGCGCGATCGAGGAAATTGAGAGATGCTACTCCAGGAATGAGGTTCGGAAGTTTTACCAAAAGGTAAAAATAACATGCCGCGGAAACAAACCCCGAACCGAAGCCTGTAGAGATGAACAAGGGAACATCGTAGTAGAATCGCAGTCATTGCTGAGGATTTGGAAAGATCATTTTTGCAGACTGTATAACGGCGATGACGGACCAAATACCGCTGTCAAGCAGAATCAACCTCTCAACCTGGACGATGATGACCAACAATTCCGTCCACCCGATCTGTATGAAGTTAAGATACCTATATCGAAGCTTAAGTCCAACAAAGCTGCTGGAGCGGATGACCTGACTGCCGAGCTCTTCAAAGCGGCAGGCGATGACTTGGTAAGGAGCATACACCAACTCATCTGTAAAATATGGTCGGACGAAAGTATACCCGATGAATAGAACCTCAACA
Source organism: Volucella inflata (assembly GCA_928272305.1). Taxonomy (NCBI): domain Eukaryota; kingdom Metazoa; phylum Arthropoda; class Insecta; order Diptera; family Syrphidae; genus Volucella; species Volucella inflata. The sequence continues at coordinate 142,149,510 of OV743716.1, read as the reverse complement.
TTGTTTGTCCGATTCTCAAGAAAGGAGACCCTCTGAACGGCGCCAACTACAGAGGCATCAGTCTCCTAAACATCGCATATAAGATCTTATCTGCTGAATTGTGTGAACGCCTGAAGCCGTTCGTCAACAACCTGATAGGTCCATATCAGTGTGGCTTCAGGCCAGGAAAGTCCACCATCGACCAGATATTCACACTACGGCAGATCTTGGAGAAGACCCTGAGCTTCAGATCGATACCCACCACCTATTCATCGATTTTAAGGCCGCGTATAACAGCATCTATAGAGACGAGCTCTATAGAGCAATGTCTAGTTTTAGCATCCCTGCCAAACCCGTCCGTCTGTGCAGGATGACGATGGAGAATGCACGCTGCTCCATCACGGTCGGTAAAGATCTCACCGAGACCTTTGATGTCCAAAAAGGATTTAGACAAGGCGATGCGCTGTCATGCGATTTTTTCAACATCGTACTTGAAAGAATAATGCAAAACTCACGAGCAAACACAAGAGGCACTATCTTTCAAAAGTCCGTCCAACTATTCGCATACGCCGACAATATTGACATAATCGGGAGAAAGCAGCGTGATGTCAGTGGCGCTTTCGCGAGTATTGAGACGGAAGCGGCGAAAATGGGTTTAGCGGTCAATGAGGGCAAGACCAAGTATATGCTGTCAAGCAAAAAGGACAACCAACACCGACGTCTCGGACAGAACGTCACCCTCGACAGATATAACTTTGAGGTAGTTAAGGACTTTGTCTACCTAGGCTCCGCTATAAATACAGACTACGACACCAGCGCTGAGATCAAGCGAAGAATAACTCTTGCCAACCGCTGTTTCTTTGGGTTAAGAAGGCAATTGAGTAGCAAAGCCCTCTCTCGGACAACAAAAGTCACCCTTTATAAGACTTTAATAATCCCGGTCCTGCTCTATGGCGCAGAGGCATGGACATTATCAAAAATGGATGAGGGTGTTCTTGGTTGCTTCGAGAGGAAAATTCTTCGGGCGATCTTCGGTCCCGTCTGCATTGACGGTGAGTGGAGGAGGAGATACAACGACGAACTGAATGGACTGTACAGCGACATGGACCTAGCCAGAAGAGTGCAGATCCAAAGACTGAGATGGCTGGGTCATGCAGAGCGCATAGACACCAATGCTCCGGTCCGAAAAGTCTTCGAATCTGCCCCCGAGGGACAGAGCAGTAGAGGAAGGCCAAGACTCAGGTGGCGCACGCAAGTGGAAGAGGACCTCAGCCAACTTAGCGTGCGAAACTGGAGGCAGCTAGCCAGGGATCGAGCTGGCTGGAGAAGCTTGTTGACTGAGGCCCAGGTCCACCCCGGACTGTAGCGCCACCTAAAGTAAGCTGTGGGATCCCAAACAGAATGGCATCAGCTGCTATTTCCCTTTGCTCGTGCTCATCACATCTCTTTTGCGAGGCAGCTACTTCCCCTGACAGTAATTGTGTATCACCTAAGTGCATTTCGATTTGCTCAACTCGCTTTTGAAGGCCTCACAGGGTTTTTTCAGTTGCATTAATGTGCGTTTCGTAGATTTTTCATTTCCAAAGAGATTCGATCTACGATTTCCTCAGTCAGTAAGGAGAGTCTCTGCTCCATATTTGGGAGAACACGCACTTGAGAGGCTTTCGTGGTGAGGATAGGTTCTCCATTAGCAGCTGCAGACGGCAATGATATTGGTGTTGAACATTGTTTAGATGTTGGTGTTGAATTTTGCTTTGGAGTTACTGTTGACTGCAACTCTTTGACTTGACTTGACGCGCGTTTTCGCCATTATGCTCGCGAGTGAGATGAAAAAAATTGGAAATGAGGGGAAAGCGGAAGAGCGCACTATAGTTGCACGAATTCAAGATGTAGTTTTTGTTTATAATTTAGACTGGTGTTCGCGCCACTTGTTATTTGACAATTTAATACGTTTCATTCGAGCAGAAACAGCAAGCTTAATATCTTCGCAAAAAATTATTAAGGACTCGAAAAGGGAAGCGCATTTTAAAGTTGATAGACCAGGTAAAACATGGCTCAAATCATTTATGAAAAGAAATCCTTCTTTGGCTATGAGAGAAGCTGAAAGCATAAGCAAAGGCAGGGCCGTCGTCACAAAAGAAAATATTTTAAAATGGTTTAAAGAGCTGAAAGACTATTTAAATAGCATTAACCAGGAGGAAATTATGCACGACCCATCAAGGATCCTTAACGGCGATGAAAGCAGTTTTTGCCTTAGTCCAAAAACTGGCAAAGTAATAACACCAAAGGCTTATGAAAAAGAAACGTTAACCATACTAATTGTTTTTTTCGGCTGATGGAAAACTCTTTGAACCTATGGTAGTATTCCCATACCTACGTCCTCCAAAGGACATTGTTGAAAGTATGCCCCAATCTTGGATTCTAGGAAAAAAGCGAGAGCGGTTGGATGAGCAGTGAAACATTTTATGAGTACGTGGCTAACTGTGTACATAAACGCTTGCTGACAGACCAAGTAAGACGTCCAGTTATATTATTGGTTGATAGTGACAAATCACATTTGACTTTGGAGTTAAGCGAATTTCGTAGCAAGGAACAAATTATTTTATATGCATTGCCACCCAATACCACCCATATTATACAGCCAGCGGACGTAAGTGTATTTAAGCCCCTTAAATCAGAATGTAAAAAGACTGTTCGTGAGTGGCAAACAAGAAATCTAGGACAATCAGTAACAACAAAAAAATGGTTGCCCTCTTTTCAACGAATGCATAATGAAGATATGGCAACAACAATCAAGGGCGATCATTATCCGCTACATCCAACTGCTATCGATTTTTCTAAATGCGTTAAGAACACCGTTGAAAAGATAGTAATTGCTGAAGCTTCAAAGTCGACAGAATCACCTTCAGTGGATAAGTTTAAAATTGCTGCCGACAAGTTATTGAAAGCTTGTCCGAAAAATTAAGTGCTATTGGTGTTGAAGTAAAGTCTGTTTTGGAGGTTATTGCCGCAGAAGCTTCGCAAGCCGATAATGTTCCATCAACAAATGAACTCGATATAACTATTAATCCACTACTAGCAGAAAGAAGCTTAAATAACTTAAGCCTTGTGGTTTACTATCTTCGAAATGATGGCTCTTTGGAAAAGGAACCTGAAACAGCACAACGCTCACCTGAGCGAGTCCCTATTAGAAATCCTGAAAGCACTATACCAATAACTCCATCGACAAGTGCACAGTACCTTAAATATTTGGTAACAAACAAAGATTGTTTTTCACCATCTACATCTAACATACCGTCACCATCCAGCTCAACAAATTCTTCACATCTCTTTTATCCAAAATTAAATGTATTTGGCCGAAAAATAGAACTAAGAATAGGAAAGAGGACAGAACACCTAGTGCAATTATATCCGAAACGTGGAGAGAAATTTATTCCAGCAAAGAAAAAGAAAAACGGGATGAAATCGAAGCGGTTCAAAAACGGAAAGCATTAAGCTTCAAGATCAAAGAAAAATGTCAAGAATGTGGCGACGAACTGCAAAGCGACGTTGAAGACGATCATTTGAAAAATATTGGATGTGATATGTGCATTCGATGGTTTCATCTTAAGTGTACCTCCATGGCAAACATAGAGTGCAATATCGCAAGCACAAATCATTTTATTTGCTGTCATAGTTAAATACCATAAATAGTTTACGGAGCGAAATTTATGCTTAATTTAATATTAATTTTAGTGAATATTTTGCATTAATAATACTATCTTTTTTTTATATTATGTCTAGGTGCATACCTAGAAGTATTCTTAAGTAAAAGACTGAATTTAAAACATTAAGTTTAGATCCTTTACAAGTATTCTTCATATTAAATATCTTTTAAATATCTTTAAAATGTTTCATTGATATGAAATTTTGGTGTCCGGACACTAAATATTACTGTCAAGATACTAACACAAACAGAACTTTTTTTAAGAATTAAAAAACAATTATCCACAATAATAAATATGTTTTAGGAGTTTTACTATCTTTTTAAAAATTATCTACAATATTTATACATCCAAACCTATTCACTGAAGCCTTAATAGTTCAAAAATAAGAAGAAGTCAAAGTTAAGATTTGTGTTAACTGTCCGGCTACTAGTGCCTTTACCCTATATTGGAGTTCAATTGGTTTGATCTTCAATGAAATGAATGGGCCACAGCTAAAAAGATAATAAAAATTTGTTTGCCTGCGATTTGCATAAAACATAACAACCAGATAATTCCAAACCACCAATTACCGGACATCAGATCAGGGTTTTAAATTATCATCCAAACATAATAAACCCACAGTGAGCCAACCGAACCACGGCCTTAATCATCTCCTCTGTGTGAGTAAATTCAAGGAATTCATTCAATTAATCACAGCCCCGGCGTTTCCAGCCTATTAACTACATAATTAGTACAATCAACCCGAAATGAAAGCCAATATTTAACAGATAAATTAAATAAATTAATAAACCCATAAAAAATATGTCCACTGCAATCATAACATTTCGAAAAAAAAAAATATGAATCTCAAATTCAGTTGTCGAAAAATGAGAAATAACATAAAAATCAGTGGAAAAACCAAATTAAATTCATCACATCCACACTGAATGAATTGTATTGACAAATATTGAACAAATCACTCGGCATCGTTTCGACAGCAATTTTATTACTTCCCCATCTTTGATGGACAGAAGAACTGAAATACAAAATACGTAGGTACATTCGCGAAAATCGCAAATTTAATCGAAAGTCCAGCAACAAAAAATTAAAAATAAAAAAATCATCAAAGGGATGCAAAACTAAAAAAAAATAAGGCAAAATACAATTCTCTCCAACAGCTGCTCATCAGGACTCTCATCTACGGCCGACACGTTGAAGTCCTTTTCGCTCGTTTTTAATCCAATTCCGAGTTATGTATATATTCTCGTGAACTGCGTGCAAAGTACGAGTAAATAAATAAAAAACTCGAAAGCAAGTAACACTTACAATATGTACATACGAGTATATTGTGCTTGTATCGACAAGGAGAAATAAGTTGCTACTACTCGTACAACATTATTCCAACAGAATCAGGAACCAGTGCAGGAGGAAATAAAAAATAAAATTAATTCCAACCGCGCAGATGAAATAAGGGAAAAAAACAACAAAACAACAACAAAATATGTACTTAACCCTAAAAAGCTTTCAAGTAGCGACAGCTGCAACAACCATAAATTGACCTCTCTTCCCACCCAGGATGAAGGACGACAAATTAAACTCTACAACACAAGACAAACTTGGAAATAATTGCCGACCAAAGTAAACATAAACATTGGCCCCAAAATGGATATCCATCCTTTGGGTTGTCAGTGCATTTAGAAGGAACGAATATAGATGGTTATGCATTTGTGTTCGTACTTACCAGGACTCTTCGATAGAGCAGACGAACTTCCTCCAACGGTGGGTAACTATCAATTTTCCATGTGAGATTGTAACTGTCCGAGGATCTACCCCATTTCGGTGAGTAAAATTCAGCTGGCCCCGGACGACCGGATAGTTCCATATATTTTCTGGATCTTCCCAATGAATTATCAGCAACACAACTACAAATAAATGGAAAAAGAACAAAAACAAAAAAAGGGTCAAATTAGTTTTGGGTAATTATCGTAATGGGAATAATGGTAAGGAAACGGCATGCATTCCGAAAGTAATGGATAGATTAGTATTTCTGATGATTACTTCGTTACATACGGTTTTATTACTGCCGCACTGCTAAAGAACATTTTTTTTCAATGGTGGTTGGCACATGGGAAGATTACCCTAGTGCCACCTGAATATATTTTTAAGGGTTTAGGAGTGAGCGGTTAAAGCTAAGTGATTAAAGGAATATCGCCATCGAATTCGATGTGAAAGGGGATTCGGCATCTTACAAATGCCTCTGTCAAACTATAATCGTCATTTACTACCTCTTCAGGCAACTTTGCTTTGGTAGTGAAGAGTATACAGAAAGAACTTTTTAGTAGAAGGAAAACAACGAATCTAAGAGGAAGTTGAGGTAACATGAGAGAGAGAGGGAGCAGATAGTAAGCTATCTCTAACTTGAGAATATAATTCTAAGGAATCAGTCAGTGTGTATGTCAGTGTTCAGAACATAAAGAACACGTCACGAAGTTCGTTTAAGCAAAACGATGTCGCCGAAACAATTCAACTTGTACCCACAGATGTAAAACAACTACGATGAGCTCTATCAACTCATTGATAACTACAAAAAGGATTCCGCGGACAGAGGGGCAAAGAAAGGTTTCTACGTAGGAAGAATACGTCAATTAGAGGCCAACAGATATGACGGAAAGCAATACATTGATTTTTTAAGTCGAATCGAGCAACTTACTATTGAGATAATGACTAAGTTACAAGATCATCATGACGGTTTCTCCAGTTCAGACCGAAGCATGGTATCTAAGTTGACTCCCCCAAAGTTTGACGGCGAGTACTTGAAATTGCAACAATTCCACGACCTCTTCGTACAAATGGTGCATCAGCAACCGATGGCGGGTTGTCAGAAGATGTGGTGCCTCAAGATGTGATTCCGGCATCAGACGCAAATTCGAATATGCTCAAAGAACGACATGAAATCCCAAGACTGCTGATGGCAAGGTTAATCAACAAGTTAATGCCACAATCAACGCATACTATGGACGAGCCGTCTGCGATGAGCGTAAGAAACTTACGTGACACTGAGCAGAAGTGTTTGATGGGGCTAGAGAATATTGACGTTGTAACATCGAATTGGGATCCGCTGTTGCTTCATTTATTGATAAAGAAGTTGGACAGAATACCCACACACTGAACGAGTAAAGTTACTCGAAAATCAAAAATTTTAATCGTAAGAACCTTTGTGAAATATGGGATAAAGCATTGAGGATCCAAGAGAATCAAATACGGTAAGATTTTCAACAATCGCTAGTTTAGCTACAGAGTGCAGTGTACCAGTGTTATACGCCCGCAAGACCCTTAAGGACCTAGAACGTCATCAACGTGCAAACCGAAGGTTCTTCTAGTATCTCTATACAAACAGCAAGGCTACGTTTTTTTTGGGGGACGGTGAGAGTAAAACTACGAGCAAGCAACAGAAATTCCATTAAGGTCAGAGCGCTTCTAGATTCAGGCTCGCAGGCCAAACTCATTACGGAATACATGGTAAAAAGGCTAAGGATTCCGACCAAATATGATTCATTGAACATCCAGGGAATCGGTTTCAGTCAAAAAAACACAGAAGAGAATAAAGGTACAACTGAAAGGTCTCAATAATGGTCTTGAGAGGCTTTGGGGACTCGAAGAACCTGAGGGTCAAAAAAAGCAAATTGCAGCGGCCGAGAAAAGAATTTGAGGAGCACTACAACGCAGCAGTACTCCATTACAACAGTGAGGACGATTCGTAGTGAGATTTTCATTCACCGAGAATCCTGCACAACTAGGCGACTCAAGAAGCATTGCATTGCGAAGACTTTACTCTCAAGAAAGAAGGTTGAGTAGATACAGTACAATTACGAGTAGGACACATAGCGGAGCCATTTTTTTTTACCTCATCACTGCATTCAAAAACCTGATAGCAGTACCACCAAGTTACGGGTAGCGTCCAGCCCATCATGCGAAATCTCAACAAACCTATCATTGAATGATATGGTATATTGCATACGGACTCGACTATCCAAGACTATCTGTTTAATATCTCGCTTCGTTATCGGTTTACCAGGCAGAAACTGGTACATGAAGACGATCGATGTTATCAACTTACGAGTATTTTATGGAGACGTGATTCATTAGGACCCATAAAGCAGTATCAACTAAATACAAGTATCTATGGCACATCATCGGCTCCGTACTTTGGTATCAAGTACTTTCAAAGGCTAGCATAGTCATCTGCAACGACCCGTCCTCTCTAAAGTACGTTCGATGCAGAACAAGTGAGGGAACCATTATAGTGCATCTATTGTATGCTTATCCTCGGGTAGCACCACTCGACAAGGAGAAGTCATAAAGGCCAACTATCCCACGACTGGAATTGTGCGCCGCCAGCGGCAGTAGCTCATAAAAAGAATAAAGGATAATGTCGAATGTCGATTATGTTGCATCATACTTTTGAAGCGATTCAGAAATAGTCTTAACCTGGATAAACTTCCCCTTTTATTGCTTACAGAGTATCAGCCATTCAAGCTACCATAGAATCGAGACAATCGCGGCACGTTAAGTCTAAGGAAAACCCGGCTGACTTGATCTCTCGAGGGGTGCCTCCAGAAAGTTTAAAGGAATCAAAACTCTGTTACTACATGCGCAAGAATCAAATTGGCCACTATTTCGGACACATCGTGCTCAAATCCATGGAGACATTTTCGAGTGCCGTCATGGGGTTGTTCACGATTCGATGACGCCTCATCGTTGCTGGCGTTGCTCCTTTTTTCAACATTTTGGTCTTCTGTCGGTTCAAGAGTCGCTTACGGTACACCCTCTGCAAATTCGAAAGATGTCAACAAAGATCTTCCAAGCTAACACACAAACTGCATTGTCCGAAGTTGAATGCGCTGTTCATTTTGATTTCGCGAAGTGGAACGAAGTACGTCTAGTACTAGCCCATACCAAAAATCACCAAAGATCAACGTTGAAAATAGAAGAGCTGCAGTAGTGTTAAGAATATGGAAAGCTGCTATATCGGTGCTAGAATCGAATAAGGCTGCAGGTGTAGACTTCCATTGACTTCAAAGGCGCATATGGTAGTATAGTAAATATGGACGAGCTATACATACCTATACAACACCATGTCTTGTTTGAGCATCCCTGTCAAATACGTCAGTTTGTGCTGGAGTTGTGCAGGTGATAATGAAAAATTCTTGCTGCTGTATCAACTAATGAATAAGACGAGACCATGAGGTACTCTTGCCCATTAAGTTTTCTGTTGGCTTGGGATAAAATTTAGGAACAGTGCCCTCTCTTGTAAGACCAAACTAGCTTTATACATGAGCGTTCCCTTAATAGGATATTAGCACTCTTAAAATGTCTGTACAGAGCGGCCGATGCAAGTTGTGAAGAAAAGAAAGAGGGCTAGTGATGGACGTTGGTTTTGAATGTTTGCCGGTTGTAATGACTAGGAAAAAAAGAGCCCAACTCATTTAATAAGTAAGCGAGTTGTTCGGATCAGGAAAGTATCACGATATTTCAGAGTACTTATGAGCGGGTGTTTAAGGATTAAAGTTTATAGGAGTGGAATGCTACTGGCAATTTCAGTGAAGCAATTCTGGTGAAAATAGCCATAAACCGAGATGAAACAGAAGATATCACGCCGACCGACGTGACGTTCGAGGGTGTAAATTGACTGTACAATATTGGCAACATCTATTCGTACAAGCTTCTATGTGGAAAATACAAAAAGGTCTTAGATGCCTTGTACTTCACGGTGTCTACGAATTAGAAGCCAAAGATGCCTGCGCCATTTTAAAGGAATGGAGGCTCAGCCCAAAAATGTCTGAGAGTTCATATCAAAGATGACGTCAATTTAAAGTGGCACCCGCCAGTGGAATGCCAACTTTTAGTGTGTTACTATAGGCAACTGTGAGAGAGATTTTTCTAACTGGAAAGGCTTGATGGTTAGGACCGATATTTACTCTGAACTCCAGAGTGATCCAAGGAAGGAATAGAGTTCCCCGGATGGAGTTGTGAAGGAATGCACTTCCTTTGAATTTAATCGTTAATATTAGATATTTCATTGTGTGGCGAATATCTCTTTTTGGTACCTTGCACTGCATTCATGGACGCCTTGACTGCCTTTTTTGAGATGACATCTGATCCATGTGCTTTGTTGTCTGCTATTGAGTTGCATTTTTTAAACAATATCTCTGACGTGGTTCTAGGGTATGATTTATGCTGTCATCCCTCGTGATCAATTACAGACAAGTCTAAGTGTGACTATTATTCTATTGTAGTTGTAAGACCTGCTGGGCAAATTAATTGGGGAGACTTGTAGCCTTTAAGCTTCTTCACTAGTTCCCTGTAAGCTGTGGGTCTATCGCCTGTTCGGATAGGTCCAAAGGACCTTTAATTGCTTTCTTTTATTCTTTTATGGTCCTTTCCAGGTCGTGCCTTGCCAATTCAAAGATTTTAAGCCATTTTTTGGCGTTTGTACATCCAGAGGGCCAACGTCAAGCTAAACGTTTTTTTTCCACCCTAAAAATTGTTTTCGAACCAAAAGATGCGAAAGGGCCTCTGCAAAACCGTTATATGTAGTTCAATATTTCCTCGAACGTGTTTTTGCCAAAGAGAGTGTCTTTACCCTTTAACCCTGTTAGAGTTGGGTGCTGCCTAATGTCTCTAATTGACTCCAGGTTGGCACATTGCTTGTTTTCTGATAAGTAAGTACACCGTTATTGGCAATGCATTGTGGATAAATGCAAAAGTTTCGTGCATAGCTCTTCCAGTTACATCCGTAGTCTATATAACTAAATCGGCAGAAAATCAGAGCTAAAATTATTGGGCGCTTTACATTCGTACGTCACCAACGATGTCGATAAGCAGCCTTAAACACATAGGAATTGCCTGATTTGTTGCTTTTAAGCATCAATGTCCAATCAGTGCGACAGCACTATATAAATGATGTTTTCTTAGAGGAGGGGAACTTGAAATTGAAATAATATACAGACCTTAGACATGTGGCAGCCGCGGCTGTCTCGTATATGGTGTAATACAGCATTAAGTCAGGCTGTATTTCGGCAATAACGTGTCGAATGTTGGCTTTGAAGTGCTCAATTGTTTCTGGTGTGTCGGCGTAGACATGCGACTTTACATATCCCGAGAGAAAATAATATAATGGCGTCACATCACACGGAGGATATGGCTAGTTAACAGGTCCATCTCGTGAAATTAATCGTTCGTCAAATGTATCTTTCAGTAAATTAATTGTATCCAACGCTATGTGCTATGTGACGCCGTCCTGCTGAAACAACATGTCTGCAACATTTCAATTGAGGCACGAAAAAAGTAGGAATCAAGTCTTTGTACCACTCACTCCTGACTGTCACGTTTTGACACATATGGACCAATGATTCCAGTGTCCTATAAAGTAGACTAAACGAAACTGATAAACACGTATACCAAAATCTTTAAATCTTTTCAAAATTAATTTGAACAATTCGCAAACGTTACTCTGGTGTGGGTCTATTCATGATGGGTTGCCAAACCAAATTAACCTCAAAACAACCGAGAACTATCAAATCGGTTGTCACAGAAAACAGTGATGCCAATTTAAAGTTCTCCGGCTGTAAAACAGAGAAGATCATGATCAGATATTTCGCCTAAAGATAATTGGTCACAAAGCCATACCTACATTAGACGGGGCAGAGATAACCACTAAATCAAAAGACTTGGCAGTAAATTAGGCCCTAAAACGAGTAGCGCAGGAGCTTACAAACGTCAGACTTGGTGAAGGAAATGTATTTAAAAGTTCTCAAGTTAAGTTGACAGCTGAATTAAACCTTGAGAAATGCAATGCCTCCTTCAAATGCCTTAGTAATGCCATTTTCTTAATCACGTGTTTTGAACCGAGTTTTATTGATACAAATAACATCTGCTCCTGAATCAATAAAAATATGCCGGACGTAATCCAATTTAAACAAGTTTAGACTACGAGTGCTTAAGTAACATACCTTCTAAACCTTCAGAAGCATTGCATAAAATTTTAACTAAGGCACGAAACTAGATTTCATCACATACAAGACATAAAAACTCATAACGGTGATAAAAAAAAGTAGTGCTAAATACAACCAAAGAACGCGGAGAACACACAGTGTGGTAAATAATATCACGACCACAAGCAATATCTCGGCAACCTAAAAAGTCATCTATTTGTCCGCTCATGTGTTTTAAAGCTTAAATCCTCCTTTACTATCAGTCAAAATTTCATGACATTTTTCCAGAACACCTTTTCGTTTGATATTGAAATTGAAGTTGAAACGTTTGACGACATTTCGACAATTTTAGCAACTTTAAAAAGGACACTGGATTGAATTCCACAAAACGAGCTAAAGCAGGCTTTGAATCACTATTGAATCGCTGTAAGAAGTGAATTCAATCGGAAAGAGAATATACTCGTACCAAACAAAAACACCGAAAAATACACAGAAATCATCTTTTAATTATGTTTTCTAGAGCTGGTCCGGAATATTAATTGCCCCACTGTGTATATTCGAAGTATTGTTTTACGATGATCCACAAGGTGTTTATAGAAGCAGTTCAGGAATTACCTATAGAAACACAGATCTAAGGTTCTATATGAGGCCAAGAAAGAATCATTGCAATACAAATGAACGTACCTCAATGTAGACCAAAAACATCGTTCAACATAATACGCCATGGCAAATTAAAATATCTTGTTCTCAAAGAGTCTATATTCAAACTTAAGTTTTAAATCTTAAATTTCACACAAATTAAATAATTTTAAATGCTATAGTATCTAAAACTACCAACAGGAGGGGAGAAAAGTTATGTCTAATTATTTGCATTTGAGTTAGGTCCCGTCTTGTATTTAATTATAAACAGACTATTCACTATTACTACAAAAAGTAAGTTGAATTAAAATTGCTAAAGCTCTTGGAATTATTTTTTTCAACCGGATGTTCCTGTATCCGTACACTCGTATGTATTTCCGATTGCCGGAATGATGGAGACGAGAATTCCTTAAGACGAAATTCCGCCTGTCATTCCATATCCTTTTTCAGCAAACAAAAAAAACAAAAAAATAAAAGAAACATGAAGGGTGCCTATTCGTACTAGTGCTCGCAAAATGTAAAGTCTTACTTACCTGTAGTTGCCGAAATCCTCCTGTTGGATATGTCGCACAGTCAGCGTATGCCGGTTTCCTCTTGATGACATAATTCTTCTATCTGTCGTTTGAATGAGAAATGAATTCTGATACCAGGATACCTGCAAAAAAAATAAAACATTTCTTATATTTTTATAACTTTTCCCCCTTAAGGATAAATATTTTTATAGATGTGTATGGTAGTCATATGTACATAATATAAAGTTTCTATAGTACGGTTTGGGTAGGGACCTTTGTTGTGTGCCTTCTATTTTTGACTACAGATTCAGTTGCTTTCTCCATTTTTTGTGTCCAACGTTGGTATGCCTATTTTTTTCGGTGCAAATGGTGTGGCATGTGAAACTGGAGAACCTTTTTTGATTTAGAAAACAAAACTAACCTGAGTATGGTGATAGAGATTTACAACTTTTTGTAGACAGTTTTAATCTAAATAAAGCCTGACGAGACGGGACGATTTAAGTAATCCTTTATGAAGGACCTTTGCATAGAGACCTGCTGGTAAACTTGATAGCTTACACGCACACTATTACTGATTGTCGTTGGGTGTCTTTCGTTTTTTTTTTTTATCAACTCGTAAGGGATAATTTACTGAAGAAGAGAGCGTGTGAGTATCCATTATCTTTTGTACCAGGATTAAATTAGATTTTTAAATGAAACCTTACATTTTTGTTTACTCATAGTCTGCAACATAATTTTGGGACTTACCTCAGTAGACATAAATTTGAATAGTTGGAATAAATTTTTGGATTAAAGTTAAGATAGGGATGGGATACCTGTAAAAACATCGTATGAATGCGTTCAATTGAAGTTTTTATCAAAAGGTCTAAAGGGTGCCTAGTAATAAATATTTAAAGATCTTTGGATTTGCCATTCTTTGACCCATCGATTATGGGTTAATGTTATACAATAAACTGTCTAGACAAGTCCAATCTCCGTTGCCAGATTTGTTTGAATTTTTTAAAGTGGTTTGAGATTCAAAAGCTTTTGCTTTGTTTCAATAAGGGAAGGCCTGCTGCTGTATATCATACTCGTACATTGAAGTGTCTCATTGCTGGGAATTTTGTATTCAAATTTGTGTTAAGTTAGCACAACTCAGGTACAGAAAACGAGGAATTGATGTGAAATTGAAATTTGAAAATTGAAAATGAAAAAATTGTCCAGTCAACAGTTGTACTTTACGCTTATGTCCAAGGGAATTTATCAACGATTTAAATAGGAGACTTCAAAACGTGGGCGTTCTATTGGGATAATGCAAGGTAAAAGCACGACAGTGAAATATTTTAAAGGCATTTACTATCCCCAACTTCATATTAATTAACCTAGAAAACAAAGAGAACTTCAAAATAATGGCATGGCTCTGATTTAAATGAAATTTCTGGTCAACCAAGTTGTGTGACGGGTATAAATCTTGAGATCATTGAGCCATGAATGTGGCAGTACCCCAGGACCATCAGAGGTTCAAAAGATTGACAAAAGAGCAGGTTAGATAAAAAATTGTCCGATTATTGGTTTAGACACATAGAGATACGAATGTCTAACAAGTTTTCAATAAATAAACCCGAAGATGTGATCCATCCATGACACGAAAGAAAGTAAAGTTAAAATATATATTAGAAAATCCGATAGGCTGAGAGTGTAGTGCCTTAGAATGCGAAGCAAGTAGCTTGGAATACCATGACATATAGATAAACTCTGCTACCGTCATGCTCATAAAAACCCATACAATAGTCAGTGTACAGAAGTAGCAACAAGCTCAATTAAAACCAACAAAGCCCCAAGAATAGACAAGGTTTCAATATTTATTTAAAAAAAAAAAATCCGGAACCAAAAGTAGATTTATACCTGATGCCCGGCGAAAGAAAAATTGCCGCAGCAAAAGATAAGCCACAAAACTCGCACAACAACTATTACAGACCATTGTAGGTGACAGACCTCTTTGCATATTGGAGACAGAAGAGTAAGTTCTGGAAGAGACTATCGTAGTAGTTTGGTTCTTCCAATTCAGAGTAGCTTTGTCCTTAGAAAAAAATGTAGCTATACGACTAGTTTGCGATGAAAGAATCTCTACTACTTAAAAGGGATGATATCAGGAACTAATCGTATTTTTAACTGAACACCTTCGACATTACCTACACAAAATACATCTTACACACGAAACTGAAAGTCATATTTGCATTGAAGGCAAAAAAACTGCGGAACACTTCTGATAAAAATGCATAGCTCTATGTCTCCAAAAGAGACACATTCTCAGAAAAACCCAAGTTTCTGTGGAAATTCTCATAATCTTCACCAGAGATATTCTCAATTTAATCATTAAGAGGTGAGCCTCTCTTGTCCTCCTTATACTGATTTTGTGGTACAAAATATCTTTTTGGTCCCACTGCTCAGGCAATTGGCGGATCACAACCCTTAAAATGAAATTGGTGGTATTGTAGCGCACAGAAAACAGTACTGCGCTATTTTGACCATCAATGTTGGAAACATTTTCAATTGGCAAGACAAATAACCGTCTATCTTTGACAAAGGACCCATGAAAGAGTTCAGAATCAGTTTCATCTCCTGTAGTGGAGGATTTTAACACAGAAAATGCTAACATAACCGAATAGATTCACAATAGACGTACCTACTATAGAAAAGGTGACGTGACTCTGCAACGGCAACAACAACAACGAAAATACATACGAGTAAATGTAAACATTTGTTAACTCAGCAAAATCGCCTTCCAGTGCAGTTTGTAGAACAAACCCTTGAGTGGGAGCTCAAATTAAGTAAAAAAAATGATGTTGGATCGTAGACTATATTTAAGAGCTAGAAGTCTAGTCTAGCATTTCCATTTTTATTTAGGTGGCGCTACAGCCCGGGGTGGACCTGGGCCTCAGTCAACAAGCTTCTCCAGCCAGCTCGATCCCTGGCTAGCTGCCTCCAGTTTCGCACGCTAAGTTGGCTGAGGTCCTCTTCCACTTGCGTACGCCACTT
This sequence comes from Volucella inflata, assembly GCA_928272305.1. NCBI lineage: Eukaryota > Metazoa > Arthropoda > Insecta > Diptera > Syrphidae > Volucella > Volucella inflata. Next base: position 142,133,682 of record OV743716.1, on the reverse strand, counting down.
GAGTCTTGGCCTTCCTCTACTGCGCTGTCCCTCGGGGGCGGATTCGAAGACTTTTCGGACCGGAGCATTGGTGTCCATGCGCTCTACATGACCCAGCCATCTCAGGGGATAGATGGGCAGTTTTCTAAGTCAATGCCGTCGAAGAACTCGTACAGCTCTTCGGTGAATCTTATCATTCAAAGCCACTCAAGGTAAATGGGACAATTTTTCGAAGGTGTCAGCCCTCTTAGTCTTTCAATTATTACGAAATTATCGGCGTACGCTTGTGAGTTCCGCAAGCCACATGGCAGGGCATCACTTTGCCTAAAACCTTTTTTGACATCAAAGGTCTCGATTGAGTCGTTACCGATTTTGACGGAGCAACGAGTGTTCTCATTCACCATCCTGCACAGACGCAAGCCTCCCAAGGCAAAACATGATATTGTTTAAGATAGGTTATTTTTATTAATGCCGTTCATGCGGCCTTAAAATCGATGGAGATGGTGGCTATTGACTTGGGCTTCCTGAGTATTTTCCAGGATCTACCGGAGTGTATAGATTTGGCTGAGTGTGGACCTTTCGGATATTCACACAGTATGGTCGATGATATGTTGTATATGATTTTGGCCAGACATATTCCTTTTATAGTTGAGGGGTCATCTTTATGTGGACCGAGCAAACGATGCTAAAATTCTATTCATGACGTGTTCACTCTTCTGACCAGATTTGAGAAATGAGTTGGTGCATGCTCTCTACAAAGTCATTTCCAGCAGCCGAAAAGCCGCCCAGCTGCTTTCTTTGATTTGATATCCCTACTTCATTTGGACTACTTAACTACTTTGCATTTGATTACAGCCTCTCAATATCTTCGATCGTCAGCTTCTCGTGCTCCTTTTTCTTCTGAAGGACAAGTCGCTGTTCTTCCCGCCTCTTCTGCGTGTAAAGCTCACAATAAATCCGAAGTCATTGATGGCACGTTGCGAGCTATGCCACTATTCTTCGGTACTCGATGCTGGTTGTATAGGAGTTGCTGAGAGATTTCAGTAGAAACTTTTGGTGAACAATTTTACGATCTCTTTTAATTGCCGAGATTTCGTAAAGATTGTTGTGCCCCAAACGTTTGCCATAATATAATTTTTTTCTTAACCAAACCATTGTCACTTTGACTTATATATAATCAATTTCGAACCTCCTGGTTCCGATCTCCCATGCAGTTTGTGGATATACGATTAGACAAGTTAATTTATAACTAATTGCAATGCAACGACTGTTCTTTTGACAACATACTCAAACGGCTTTAGAGTTGGCTTTTTAAAAAGTTCGACTGTCCAATAGGGATAAAAAATCGAATTAGTTATCACAATAAGCTGCCTTTCCTTATATATTTTAAGTAAGCTTTGCTATTTCATCTTGGAAAGATAGACGCCACAACAACGAAATTTGTCGAAATTGATTTCCCAAATCGAAGGTCTAATCACGAAAATAATAGAGCACATCCTGGAATTTACGGTGAGCGTGCGATTCATTGATTTATTAAAAAATTTCACACATAAACCAATATGAGAACATTTTGGAACAGATGGTCCGAAAGAAAATATCGTGACTGTGGAAGCTTGTTGGAACCCATATTTACTGATTCTTCGGCGGCCACAGCAACTTCTGTCTTAAAATCTGGGTCTCAAGGCTTACGAGATCCAGGTTGTTAAAGAGGCAAGGTCGGTTCACCATTTGTTGCATAGGGTGTTTCGTGATTGTAAAATCCCGGTTGAAAGTTGATCCAGTTTTTACAGTAAAACATTTAAAATCCATTCAAAAAATAATGCGCTGATCAACGGTTCCAACAAACTGGTGCCTACATCCATATCTAACAAGGAAAATATCGCTTTATTGAAACAGAGTCATTTTAAGAAATTAACCTCTTAACTGGTCATCAATATCATGCAATATGACGGCAATGGATTATTTTCCATGAGGGTCTGCCTAGTCAGTAGTTTATGCCGATAGGCCAGCAACAATTGACGCTATACGTGTCACTATTTGAGCAATACGCGACATTAAATCATATGCTATGTTGACACTGACAGCTCTTGTGCGCTCAGAAAATTACAGAAACTCAATAATATATTTTCACAGTTGAAAAGGATTGATTTAGGCTTAACAAACTTTTGGAAATATTGCAATGTTACTTCCAAAGTGGATGCTGTGTTGCCGAAACGCACAAAATAATGCACCAACTGCAGCAAATATACTCAAGTTTGTTAAAAAAATTTGTCGTTTGTACTCAACGGAGAATATTGCAGTTGTTGTCGAAAGTGTGCACCTTAAACTGAGATTCATAATGCACCAAAGATCTCAGCAATTGAACATCAGTCGCACTAGTCTGAGGAGAATTTTACATGAAGATTGGATTATTCGCTTAAAAAGTCAAGTTGTCTCAAAAACTGAAGCAATATGACCGCCCTCTTCGTTACTGCTTCTCTGTTTGGGCTTTTGAGCAGCTGGGAATTGACATCAGTTTTGACGATGAGTCGTATTGCTCCCTCGGCGGTAGTAATAGAGAAGCCAATGGATTCTGAAAGTGCGACTTTTTGTTGCGGGCTTTGGAGAGGCGGCATTATTAGCCCATTTTTCTTTCCAGACGGCAATGGGACAAACGAAATCGTGCCAACTTAGATTAAGATATCTATTGGCATTTTTGTTGAAGGGCAGAATGGTTCAATTGGTCTCCCTAAGACCTAAAGTTTCTTCCAATGCGGGATGCATTTTAAGTGCTCCCAGCATTTTATGGCTAGATTAACTGCTGTTGCGGGCATAGGTCCGTTGAAGAGAATTTCTGAACTTTTCTGGTCAGTTTGTTGGCTTTTTCATTGCCATCAATACCTGGTTGGTTTTGTTCATCGTCCTTTATGACGGTTTAATGTCTATTTCGGGGGCTTGGTCTGACAACTTCTCCAAACCTCATCGTGTTATCATATAAAGCAAAGACCATATGTACGAGATCTCTCTCATCCAGAAGTCTAAATGTTCTCGTACTGAGTTTTTTGTTTTGGCCATCTATGACTATATTGCCAAAATACGCTCACTGCTGCTCTAGTGTGGGAATAAGCCTCTGATGGCGTGTGGTTTCGAGAAGAGTTTTTTCCTCACAGGCGTCACCTCCAGCCCACATTTCCTCTTAAACAAGTCGAAATTGGGTTTCATTCATTCCGCAGTGGTGGTATACGCATATTGCATATAGTGTTGGTCTCCGAAATGAAATGTCTGAGCAGAGACGGATTCTCTTCATTTCAGAGTCCAAGCATGCTGAGCTTGCCAGAGTGACAAAAGTCATGTATATATCGACAGGTTATTCTAAAATATCCCTTTTTAACGCTGCATTAGAGGCAACATTTTCTGTTGTTTGTTTTTTTCAAGATCAAGACGGAAGAGGGGGACCGCCCGTGGTCTACCCGTATAAACATACTTACGCTTAAATTTGAAATCGGAGGTAGCCAGGTATCCGAAGTTCTGCAAACTAAAGACTATGCTTCCCCTTAGTCATGCAACCCTCGACGTTTGCTGTTCCACCTTGGATTAAGGGATTTATTTTGAAGGTTTACTCCTCTATACCCAGTGGGATATAGAGGGCCTCCTTTACCCAGGCTTGGGATGGCAGATGGCTTAGTTGCCAAATTGAAAGAAAGTGATCAAACGGAGTGAGCTATGGTTCCAACAATATGGGGCTGTGAGTAACAAAAGTCGTAGAATCGTGTATTTAGTCATTTGGTGATGTTCCTTAGCCGTCATCGAACTGGGATTTGACGCCGTTTGACTTATTTTTGTGAGTTGATATTAATGGCCGATGCTATACGAACGATCCAGAGACGTTTCAGGTACTCAAGAACAATATTGGTCAGAGTTTTCGTGAAATGGGGACCGAAACCATAGAAAATGTATTGAAAAATTGGGTCGAGTGGATGGCCTAATGTCAAGTCAGCCAAAGCAGTTATTTGAATAAGACAATATTCCGTAAATAGTCGGAAGGCTTACTTTTTTTAAAATAAAGTAACTATCGTTGAAAAAATTCAACCGTGTTTTTTGTTAGCCATTTTAAAAAGATATCAAAAAATGGATAAATTTTTAGTTTAAGAATATTCCATAGACTGGAGCTACAATAATAGTAAATAATGAGTGTGCGAAACGCACACAATGCGAAAACATTGATGAAGTAAAAGAAATGTTGGCCATAAGAGTGATAGCGGAGGACTTGACATTGCCTATGGATCCGTCCAAGACATTTTGGTAAATGATTTGGGTTTCCGTTGTGTAGCAGCAAAGTTGGTGCCAAAAGACCTCAATTTCATGCAAAAAAGAGACCGTGTTGACGTCGCAAAAGAGATGATTTGCGAGGCTGAATCCGATCCCACATTCATCAAAAGGATCATTACTGGAGACGAGACGTGGGTACGTGCGTACGACACGCAATCCAGACATCACGCAAGTGAATGGCGTTCACCAAATGAGCTGAGACCAAATAAACCAAGACCTTTTCAGTCAAAAAAGAAGGCAATGCTCACGGTTTTCATGGATTACAACGGTGTAGCGCATCATGAATTTTTGCCAGGAGGCCAGACAGTAAACAAAGAGTGTTATTTGGGGCTTATGAGACGTTGCGTGAAGCAATTCGCCGAAAGAGACCGGAATAGTGGGCAGACAACTTGTTGATTTTGAACCATGATAACGCACCGTCGCACAGTGCTATCATTATTCGTAATTTTTTGACGAAAAATGCAACAAATACCATCCAACAGCCACCGAATTCACCTGATTTGGCTCCCTGTGACTTCTTTCTGTTCAATCGAGTTAAAAAACCACTACGGGGAACGAGTTTCAGCAGCCGAGTATAAAAAATGTTTCGATGGGGATAACTTTGAAGTGGAACATATTGATTTAGATGAATAAACTTGTATTTTTAATTTTCTGAATAAATTCCGCTAACTTGATCAAGGTGGTATATCGCTGTATCGATAGAAAAGTGTGACAACTCATCAACTTTTCAGGAGAGCGGTTTGAAAATTTGATCGAATGTATAAGGTTCTAAGGAAATGAAAATCACGCTTTCTCGATTGCAGCCAGAGAATGCTCTTGCACTTGAGAAGTTTTTCCACAATGTTCTGACGCCAAGTTTTGAGTTGTGACATTTTCCATCAATGCAGCGATATATTTTGATATTTTTGGTAGTTTTGAAGTAACCTGAAATGGTTTGGACAAACAGAGCGAATGGAATGCTCTGGACCGCATAGTTTTCGAATCTAACCCGGAGGGCGTATATAAGAAGCCAATTTTCCAAGACTTTTTCGCATTTTTAGGCAAATTTTCCAGCAACTCAGAGTTCAATGTTTACCTCAAGATGATCTTTAGTTGAAATAAACCTTATGCCCAAAACACATGTGCAGAAAATCTACTTGCAGTACTGCTGGCAGCTCTGCACGTAAAACAGACGTGCAGATATTTTTTGAAGTCTATCACATCGGGTGCTGTCATTTTACAGCTACTGTCACTTACTATATGTGTGACACTGTCGATTGCAGCGAATTTAGAAATAGAGATGTGGTGCAGAACGGCGCTGCGTGCAGCATTTATATGTAGCTTCGCGAATTAAAACAAAACATGTGTATTCTAATTTCACTGCACACAAAATTCTGTTTATGTGTTTGAAGCCTTAAGGAAAGCATTCAAAACGTGTTAAATCGCACATGAATGCTAATTAATAACGAAATTTCTGGCGATTAGACAATTACCGAAATTCGTCTTTAAAAGGCCGAGCTAGATCCAGCTAGGCCGCGTTGGGTGCTTAGTGTTGCAGTATATCCTAAGAAAATGGTTAACATGGAGCGAGAGATGTCAAACTCTTGAATATGGCGCGGAATCAATTGATTGCGGTCTTGACTTATCGATTCGCGTATAGCCGCAATATTCATTTTATTTCTGACATTCCGCATGCAACAAGCGATATTAAGGCGTAAACCTCTCTGTTATTACTGGAATACAAAAAGGACATCCACCAGTCTTCCCACTGAAAAATGTTGTGAGCCTCGAAAATAAAAAACCTTTATTTGAAGGAAGGAAAGTAATGAATTCGGTTTTCAAAGGGTTTTGAGGTCATGTGCAGAATATTTTAACGATTTGCTAAGCTATCAGTTCATAGAGGTCGCGACCCTTTGTCAACACCACAAAGATTAAAAGGAGTGCAGGAGTTGGAAGGTTGTTGAGTTGAGTGTTGATGGTATACCCAAGCGTGGGTTCCACATCATATCAGCTATTATGTGCTTTTATGCGGTAACGTACAGTGACTACGAAACAATCAAATGCGCTCTTTTTGAGGTAAGTTTTATAGGTTTTTTGTCATTCGAAGATAGTGAATACACCGACCTCGTAGATGGTTTCGAAAATAAAGTCTTAGGGTCTTAGGAAGTGTGTCAAACCTTATGAGCTTCCAGTTAGATACTTCTGAAGTGTGTTTTGTGAGTTGGAGTCTTATACCAGACTTAACTCATATTTGGGGCCCCTAAATCCTTCTTTTTTTTCTAGAAAAAATCTAGTAGCCCTTCCCTTACATGGCAAACAAATAAAAACAAGACTGTCAACCTAACTCTGTAACATTGATAAACAAAAGAAGGAAAACATAAAAAAAGGATTAAAACATAATAACGGAGCATGGAGCAAATAAAACGTCCCTCCATAGGAGGTTATTGTCCTTTTTTCACCCCCCTGTTCCATTGTCATACATAAAGTGAGAAGAAATCACATGAATGTCTTTATTAAGTGTGGGTTCGTTCCACCTACTTTCCATTTCCTTCCTTATACTGACAGAAGTTGTTTTATTACTTTAAGACACTCTTCACCATTGCAATTATTAAGAAAGGGATCAAGGGATTCTCGTAAAAAAATATAAAACAACTTTCGCGCTAGTCCTATAAAAATAAAAAAATAAAAAAATAAACAAAAAATGAAACAAATCCACCCGCCAAGCTGAAAGTGACAATTTTACAGAATACAAGGATAACATAGACCAACCAACAGTAAAAGTAGCAGAAAGTGTGCATCCCTTTTAAAAGATTTTATTATTATTTCTTTTTTGCACGAGTACACCCTCCCCCTCCACCCGGGGTGGTTGGGAAGATGACATAGGTATACGATATAAATGCTGGAATGTTGTTGGTGTTGATGCTGATGTTGTTGATGTTGGTGATGGCGATAATGATGCTGATGTCGGGATGAGTGATGATACCCTTGATTGTGAGGGGAAAGGCACAAAAAGCCCTCAAGTGCTTTGGAATAGCTTTGAGTAATAAATCGACTTTTGAATTATTGGATAATAGGATGACATTGGTGTATCCTTGTCCGAATTGATATGACGCTAGGTTAGCGCATTGCCTTTAAAGCAAGAAATGGCCAAACAGTGTTTTGCCATCGAAAATTGGTGATAAAAATTATATTTGCTTTTATTTTGGCACTGCGGTTTTTAGTGTCGATTCGGGTTAAGGATGTGGGTAAAGTGGGAATTGTATGAATGAACTTTATAATACAAAAAGGTCAAAAAGTCCTTTGATAAACTGTGACTTTCAAAGATACACTGGATGTATTTATAATGTTGGTATTGGTCAGGAGTGACATTATATCATAAAAATTGCGCGTGTATCCCAGTTTATGGACACCAATTATTGCTACACGAAACGTGCTGAGTTTAAGGGATACAATATCTTCGTTCGATGATATAATTTAGAGGGAGCAGATCCATGTATATTCAATAGGATTTGCGGCAGTCAGGGCTGGTTGTATCGTTCCTCCTTTTAAGTGATTTGATAGGAATACAAAATTAAACAAATAGACAATGACCTCCCCTTGGAATCATTGTCTGAATTAGCCCAGTTCTGTGTATAGATTTGCTGGCTGGAAACGACTCAAACAAATAGTTTACTCGTGTTTTTTTCTATCGATTGTATGGCGATATTTGACAGATTGCTTTCACTTGGCAACACGAAAACTATGAGCATTCGATCCCAAAAAGGAAGTTCCGAGCATCGAATTGGATCATTAGTTTCGTTCGATGGTTCGATGGTTCGATGATGAATAACAAAAAGAGCGCGGACGAAAAAGTTGCTACCAGAAGAATAAAGTTTGATAGTTCAACAAAGAAAATATAACCGACATCCCGAAGAGTTATAGGCTCAACTGAAATTTGCAAGAATGAAGAAGGAAACCAAAAAGCAGAACCACAGTGCTGAATGCTGAGAATCAGATGAGATCATTTCTGTTAAATAATGATGACGAAGGGTATCCGACTATAAGGCACGAAAAACAGTTCGGCCTGGACGATAAAGACTAACATTTCGTCCACCCGATCTGGATAAATTAAAGACAGTCATCCCTAGGCTTGAGCCCAGCATAGCTGCTGAAGTGGACGGCCGAGCTGTTTCAAACGGCAGCTAAAGACCATTCACAAACTTATCTCTAAAATATGATCGAAGGAAAGCATGCCCGATGAATAGAAGCTCTGCAATGTTTGTCCGATCTGTACGAAAGGAGACTCTCTGAACTGCGCCAAGTACAGAGGCACCTGTTTAGACATCGCCGTATTGTGTGAACGCCTGAAGCCGTTCATCAACAACCTGATAGGTCCATATAAGTGTGGCTTCAGGCCAAGAAAGTCCATCGACCAAATATGCACACTATCGCAAATCTTGGAGAAGACCCATGAGCTTCAGATCGATACACACCACATATTCATCGATTTTAAATAATTCCGCGTATGACAGCATCTATAGAGACAAGCTATACACAGCTATGTCTAGTTTTGGCATCCCTGCCAAACTCGTCCGTCTGTGCAGGATGACAATAGAGAACGCATGCTACTCCATCAAGGTCGGTAAAGATCTCATCGATACCTTTGATGTGAAAAAAGGGTTTAGACAGTGCGATGCGCTGTAGCGCGATTTCTTCAACATCATACTTGTAAGTTTAGTGCAAAAATTATTCGCAAACATAAGAGGCACAATCTTTCAAAAGTCCACGCAATTACTCCCATACGCCAATGATATTGACATGACAGGAAGAAACCAGAGCGATGTCAATGGTGCTTTCACGAGTATTTAGACAGAAGCGGCGAAAATGGGTTTAAAGGTCAACGAGGGCAAGAGCAAGTAAATGCTGTAAAGCAAAAAGAATCGACTTCCCGGTAGTTAAAGACTTTGTCTGCTTAGGATTCGCTATTAATTCAGACAACGATATCAGCGCTGAGATCAAACGAAGGATAACTCTTGCCAATCGCAGCTTCTTTGGGCTTAGAAGGCAATTGACTAGCAAAGCACTCTCTCGGACAACAAAAGTCACCCTTTATAAGACCTTAATAATCCCGGTCCTGGTCTATGGCATAGTAAAACGAATCAAAAATGAATGATCGTACTCTACGCTGCTCTGACATCGACTTAGCCAGAAGAGCGAAGGTAGGTTCAACGGTTGAGATGATTGGGTCATGTAAAGCGGAAGACGCCAACACTCTGGTCCAGAAAGTCCGTCCCCGAGGGACATGAAGTAAGGAAAGACCATGACTTAAGGAGCGGAAGGATTTAGTATGCGAAACTGGAGGAAGCTAAACATTAAGATGGCTGGAGATCCCAGACTGAGGACCAGATCCACCCCGGAGTGTAGCGTCACCTTAAGTAAATAAGGCAGACCTGGAGAAAACCTAAGAGTTCCGATTAGATACACACGACACGACAGCACCTTTATAGACAAAGTTTACAGAGCCATGCCCCGTTTTGATTGCCAAGCTCATTCCACTCTCCACGATATTCTTTAGCCCACTTGCTGCTTCTCTGAGATGGGCGTAATATACTAGAATGTTATAGCGTGGAAGGGTGTTACAGACTCGATCACCTTTATAATACCTTTAGGAGGAATATGGCTCCACTAACTACTGGTCCTTGATCTTAATGAAGATGTTCTTGAATTTCTTTGCGCTCGCAGTTAGGAAAAGGTATTTCGAATTTCGTCACAAATAGTATACATGGATATGTTAGTGAATTGAGTGTGCCTTCGACGAATGCTCGACAAGATGAGCTGTTCCATTAAGATAGTCAATGACAAAACAGGGATTTTCAAGGTCGGAAAAGCACTTAAGCAAGACGATGTGTTTTCATGGGTTTGTTTTTCAACATTGTTCTTGAAAATATTTTATAAAACTTTCAACTCAGTTGATTGGTCACTCCTATATGTAGAGGAGTACATATAGCATCCGTCAATGAAGCGTTTGAGCAAAGCTGAAGATATGTTCAGCGGTCAGCGAAAGGAAAACAAATATGCTGTCAACTAAAGGAGAAAACACGTCGCCCTAGGTAGCAAAGCTTTGAAGTATCCACTTTGATTCAAGTAGCAACTTCGACAACGACAACAGCCCGGATGTTATGCGATGAATCATTGGTTAGTAAAATTACAAATTATATTCAAAACTAGGTATAAAAAAGCATTGAACCTCTCAGTTTGCCATAACGGCGAAGAAGCTTGGACACTGGCGAACACAGATGAAAATGCCGTAAATCTTCATATAGTTCTCAGTTATGTATGCATCAATGTAGTATGTAGGAGACGTTTCAACAGCCAACTATACGGGCTGCATAGTGATGCCAACATCGTCAGAAAGGCTTAGATCACCTGGCTTAGAAGGCTAGGTCACCTTAAACGCATGGAAACCAGCCCCACGGCACTGCAGCTTTGGACTCCAAACAGAAGGAACAGGAAGGTCAAGAAAGGATTCATCCAAAAAAATTTGAAATGCGCTCTAGTGTGATAGGGACATGTCCCAATATGCCTTGTTCTTAGAGCTTAAAATGTTTTCATAAATTAGGATAAGAATGAAGTTTAAGGCAGAGTGTCGTATGCCTTTAAGGAGCGCCCAAAAACTTTTCCTAATTTAAGAATGTTGCAGTTTTTTATTCTGAGTTTGAAACTTTTTACTTTTGACAAAGGTTTGTACTCATTCTCGTATCGTTTGCACTCATTTCGGTTTTCCTTTGTCGAGGTCATTATATAATTCTAGAAATCAATTCCTTAGTACTGGCAGTGCTTTTTCAACTTGAGTCGTACAACACCTTTTCCTCCGATTTAATGCTGTTCATTCGATTAGTGATAAAGCATCTCATTCTGAAGAGAATAGTGTTTGTGACCATGCATTTAAATAGTGATGGTCCTTTTAGGAATCTATTCTCAAGCTGTGTGGTCAGTTAAATTGGCGGTTTACTTATCGGATAGTACAGTCAAATAAACTCTTTTACAAACTGAGTTTAGTTGTTTTTCGAAGCGAAGATGGCAAAACACCGTCTTAAAAGAGATGTATGTCCAGTATGTGAAGTCTAAACATTGAAATCGCCCGCAGAAAAAAATTCACCAGCTAGTGGTCCTATCTTAAAAAAAACAAGCGCTGGAATTTGCAAGGAGTTTAGATTTTCCTAATTTCAATGTAAGTGATGGTTGGCTGACCAGATTTAAAAGCAGACACAATACACTTTGCAAAGTTTTATCTGGTGAAAGCGCTTCTGTTGACAAGACAAAAGACCATGAATGGAAACAACAGATCTCAGAGGTTGTCAGAGGATTCAAACCGGACGATATTTTTAATGTCAATGAGACGGGGTTTTTTTTTAAACGTTTGCCGACTCGTACCTTGCCTCTAAAAGGTGAAAAATGTTTTAGATGCAAGCACGGTAAAGAAAGAGTGACATACCTGGTGAGATCCAACATGACTGGCTCAGAAAAGTTAAAGCTCTTAATTATCGGGAAGAGCAAAAATCCTCGGTGCTTTAAAAAAAAATAAATCTTTGCCGGTAGATTATGTAACTAACCAACGTTCTTGGATGCCGGCAGATCTTTTTTCGAGGTGACCTTTGAAGCTTGATGCAAAATTTTGAATATCAAAGCGCAAGGTATTGCTCATTATCGATAACTGTCCACCTCACCCAAGGCAAGTAAAGGCTAAATTAAAGTTCATAAAGCTTGAGTATTTCCCTCCTAATATGACCTCAATAGTTCAGCCGATGGACATGGCTATTATACAAAATTTGAAAATAAACTATAAGCACCGTGTATTTAGTAAGATCTTCAACACTTGGGAAACCCAAAAAGAGGAATATAAGATATCACTGCTCGACTGTGTACGAGAAATTTCAAAGGCATGGATGGAGGATGTAACTCCGTTGATGATTGAGAATTGTTTCCAAAAGGCCGGATTTAAGCCCGAGACATGGGACGATGAAGATGATATTCCACTTGAGTTACTCAGATGTTTAAACGAGAATATATGAATGAAATCGAGGTAATCTGGAACAGGCTTGCAGAATCTGATTACAATGTTGATGACGTGAGTTGGAATGATTATGTTGAAGTCGATGACGGTATCGTAGCCACAGAAGTACCTGCTGATGCTAACGATGACGACAATTAAGATGATGAAGAAGAAGATGGAGCCAAAACAATTAATGTTGAACTACCGGGAAAGAATAACATTGGAAACGCAACTGAGATATTGCAATCTGCAATTGAAATGACAGAAGATGTACCGGATGAGGTCCAACACTGCCATTTTAAGGTAGAATCGTTTTTTTAAAAAGGTACACACTCCAACTGTAATGACTCAATCTAAAATTACAAGATTCTTTAAGTAATTTTATATATTTATAACTTACATGTATATATTTTTGAACAAAATAAAGGCTTTTAAACAAAAAACAATATTAATTCCTCTAACTCGAATTTTTCCAATACTCTCTCTAAGTCGAACTAATTTTGATATCCCGCGAAAATTCGACTTAGAGGGAGTCGACTGCAATACGTAATTTAAAATCGAATGCTATTGGGGCGGACGGTGCACCCATCCGATTTGTAAAGATGATTCCTCCCCATATTTTAGGCAGCTTGACGCATATCTTTAATTTTTGCATCACCACTTCTACTTTTCCTGATCTTTGGAAATTGGCCAGTCCCAAAATAAACCTCAGCCCCTTTTGCCAACCGAAAAGTATCTTACCATGTCTGTCCAAAGTACTTGAGAAGGTTCTAGCAAGCCAAATCTCGAGTGACATAAGTCAACCCAGTTTATTATCCCCCGTTCAGTCAGGTTTTCGAGCAAATCATAGCTGCTCAACAGCAATGGTTTAAATCCTCGATAACATACGTGTAGAATATGATAAGGACTTCTTTACCGTGCTATGTTTGTTAGACTTCTCCAAAGCCTTTGACAGCGCTGACCATATGTTACTCTTCCAGAAACTTAAACTATGTTTTGGTTTCGGTGAAAGGTCCGTTCGACTGTTTTTTAATTATTTACACAATCGCCAACAAAGAGTTGTTCGTAAAAACGAATCTTGTGTCTTCCGATCCTTAACCGCAGGTGTACCTCAAGGGTCAATACTTGGCCCAATTTTTTTCTGCCGTTTTATTAACAACTTGCCTAAAGTGTGCTGATGATGCCCAGGTATATATCTCGAAACCTCCTGGACTTGTTGAGGATCTAATCATCACAATTAACGAAGAATTGTCTCAGGTATATAACTGGTCATTATGTAATGGACTCAATCTAAATCGTACAAAATCGCAGCTCATACTACACAGATGAAATACGGCCAGTATACCTGAACGACAGGCAACTACATTTTGTGAAGGTTGTTACTAATCTTGGGTTCAAATTAAATTGCTCACTGTCCGCTTGTTGTTAAACGAATCTATGTTGGACTGCGCAAACTCTGGCTTTCTTCTAGCTTCACCGCAATTGGTAAAAAACTAATAAAAACTTTATTTATGCTTATAATTGATTATTCTTTCGTAGTTTATTGTAAACTTGACTCTCTATCAAAACACAAATTGCTTGTCGCCTTTAATGATATGATCAGGTATGTGTACGGGCTTCGTCGATACTATTATGTATCTCATCATCATAGTTCGGTCCTCGGTTGCTCCTTAAAACATCTTCTCGAATAAAGATGTTGTATGTTTATGCACAAAATTATCCAAACGAGATCTGGGCTTTTTTTAATTCATGTCACCAGACTTTGGAACTCCCTACCTACAACAACAAAACAAATATTGGGAGCTACAGCTTTTAAAAATTCTGCCTTGAGACATCTCATGTAAACACAACAACTGATTCTCTTATTTCTCTTACTTTAAAATATCCTCTATTTTCTTCTTTTTTCCCTTCTCTTCTATTTTCCTTGTTTTTTCTCTCAATACAAATTGTTACCATATATTATTACGTATTATAACGTAGCGGAAAGAATTAATAAGGCATATAATGCCCTTTTCAAAGAAAAGAAAAAGAACTGTGGTAAAAATGTGGGGCCTTAAACCTGCTATGGTGTACTGGCTATATACGGCATTGGTGAGACCCATACTGACATATGGCGCACTAGCATGGTGGAAAGTAACAACTAAGAAAACGACTTACGGAAAATTAGCGGCGGTTCAGAGAATGGCTACCACAGCCATTACAGGAGCGCTCCGTACCACCTGACACCGCTTGATTTTACAGATAAAAAAAATTGCTGGCAACAGTGCGATTCGACTCACTAATCTGGTGTCTAGTCTTTTCAAAAACAGTAGCTTCGGACATGGCACAATCCTGGAAGAGCTACTACCAGGCAATACTATTAGAACGGATGAAATCCCTTCCTTGATCGATTTCGACATTCCGTATGATATACTATATCCCGAAAGGAAGGACTGGCAAGAAAATGCAGTGACAAGGTCAAACGAAATTGCACTTTTTACAGATGGCTCGAAGACAGAGGAAGCAACAGGTTGCGCAATCTTCTCGGAGGACCCGGAACTAAGAGTCTCCATAAGGATACCGGACACTAGTAGTGTCTTCCAATCAGAGGTTTTGGCTGTCCTCAGGGCGGCTGAGCTGATGCAGATGAGATCGGTATCCGGCAGAGATGACGCTATCTACACCGACAGCCAGGCCGCTCTTAAGGCAATGGAGTCAAACAACGTTAACTCTGACACAGTCAGGCGCTGTCGTACATTGTTCAAAGCATTATGCGTTCAGAACAGGGTGAGACTGTGCTGGGTGCCAGGGCACTGCGGTATAGAACTAGCAGACGAGCTTGCAGGAAGAGGAGGGCTGCTCGACAATAGTGAGGTTGCGATTGTTAAACCACCACTCTGCACAGTAAGGGGCACTATCGAGGAAAAAATCATAAGGACCGCCAGCATAAGGTGGCTGAACCTGGAAGGACATAGGATAAGCTTAGGATGCTAATAGGAATACTAACAGGAAACTGTCTACTGCTGAAGCACGCAAAGAGACTAAAACTAACATATACGGACACTTGTAGATTCTGCGGGGATCTACAAGCGGTTGAGGATATAACACACATATTATGTGAATGTGAGGCAATATCGCGCAGCCGATGAAAATTCTTGGGAAATTATTTCTTTGAAAACTTAGAGGAAATAGACGGTACGGACTTCAAAGGCCGTCTTGGCTTCTGTAGAGAAATTGGGTGCTTTAACAGGGAAACAGTTTAAGTTTTCTGCTTTTTGGACCGTTCTGGTGCCTAGTGTCTGTGTCCTGTGGCACACCCTATTTTACTTATTTTTATTTTTTGTTCTTGATATTTTGCTTTTTAATAACGCAACCTATAAATATGTGCTATAAAAGACATTTTGTAAGTCTTATTTGTACAAGTCCGAACTGAATTAAATGTAATTGAATGCGGAACTGTGTTGAGGGCACAGCTTCACCCTTGGCATCTGTCGAGGCCTACCTAAAACCTCTTGCTGACCTAAGGGTCTCAGTACCCAGCACTCCTTGTCACTCCACTCCGGATATGAGCCCTAGCAGAGCCACTTTCCCTAGCACAGCCACCGTGACGCCCTAACAAAGGGGCCTACCTCAACAAGTTAGGCCCGGACCAAAGTCCGGGGGGCTCCCAACTCCCACGGTACCTTATTTTAAGTCCTGGTATGGACTACCGGTGGTCTTTCTACTCAACAAGACCTATGACCGGTAGCTTGTTACTCGACAAATCATATCAACCATCAGTGGCTTAAAGGTCTGATGATGTTTATGATAAGTCCAGTTTTGCTCTACCTCCGCTTTTTATTAGACAACTTCATTGATGGGGGAAGCCTTAATAATTCGGCGGGGGGCTCAATAGACTTGTATAGTCCAGCCATATTCATATTCTTTACCCTTAAATTCAAAGTCATTCCTAGTTTCTTTTTCTGAAACAATTTATTCTCAGCTACCTACTTTAAACGGTTTAAAACTGTTTGAATCCTCACTTACCCCTATCAACTGGCAAGAGATTATAAATCTTAAACTTTCCAAAAATACCTCGTACCGAAATTTCTGGCATAATTTCCCTAATTCCGTGTTATCCAATTCAAAAACAGCGACCTATTTAAACTGATTACACCCTCGTTGGCATTAAAACACATCGGTTTATGGGAATTTTCTCTACACCAACGAAGTGGTCTTATCCGTTCGACGGTAAGGTCCTCATTAAGATTTCATTCATAGATTATAATTTTATTAATATAATTAATTTGTTATCTACGCCGGAGACGATAATAAGGATTGTGTGTGCCTCTCTTTTGCCTTAGCAAGATAAACACACTGTGGTGTAACTTTACATGAAATTTAGATGTCATTACTTGGATTTTTATTATCTTCATCTTTAGTAGCAGATAGGCTACACATCCATATAAACATTAAGTTTATGGACTTTTACTGGTTTCTCGATTTACTGGTGGTGTTATCGATTTATCATCAGATACGTATTTTTATTTGCAAAAGTAAAACGAAAGACAATAAGCAAAGTTATTTGGCAACAACTTCATAAAGCGTTTCACCAACAGATTGTGAATAAGAAGTTTTTCTTTTAGCGAAAATAAAAATTTTAAAATCGACGAAAACGTAAATGACTTGTGAAGTCGTAAAATTAGTTATACGATTGGATGGTAGGGCTGAGTTGAAAATATTACGTCCCATTGGGAGTAGAATAAAATTCAAGACATAGCACTGTGTCGTGTTACTTAAACAATAAACAAGATATACTGCTGATGGTCGTTTGAAAAATGATCAGTACCAGGGTGAGTCAATAAGGGTTTTTGAAAATTTAAATAACAATCTTTTCGACAGGAAAAATTAATTAATTTTTTCAAGATGATCTCCTGATTTCTAGAAGCCTTCATAAAAGCCGTTTGTGTCATGTCTATGACCTCTTCATGCGACCAATATTTTTTAAAGATGTGGTCCGTTCCGAAGTTTCAATTTCCGAGAAAGCGTTCGAGCATTGCAAGTAGTGGTTTGACAAATGACGCGAGTAGCATTGATCTCAAATGTCTCAATCGTATCCGGCTTATCCATGTCGACTTTGGACTTTACTTAGCCCCAAAGAAAAAAATTTCAAGACCTGATGTCACATGATGTTGGCTGTCATTTCATCGGTCCATAAAGCAATAGTTTCACAGATTGTGTGGCAGGCAGCAATAATCCGTTTTTATAAACCATATCAATCAGGGAAGATTCGAAATGACGGCCGGCTTTAGTTCCAAGATCTTCACGTAAAATACGCCAAGTTGATGCATATGACAAGTCAAGCTGTTGAGAACGACTCCGAATGGATTCATCACGGTCATCGCGAATAGCTTCCGCTACTCTCTTTATTTTCTTCATTAAGTTCAAGTTGTAGTAATGGCTGGGTGGTGCAAAAAGGAGGTATTAACCTCCTACATCCAGTGTTGCAGCTGTTTCTACACACCACTGGTACTGGTATTAGTAATGGTCTCTACTAAACGCGAGTGCTGACCAGCAGACAAAAAAAAGTAGCACTACGAACAGAGACCGGCTAAATTCCCCAGATGGAATCAATGGTGAAGTAAGAAGAAAAGCGACAATATCCGAGCTACTCCGACATATTTGAAGCTCAGGCCGGACTGAGTCAACATATTGAAAATGAGATGGTGGCGGATGAGCCAACCGCAGTGCTCACATCATCGAACGAGTAACTGGCTTCGGTCTAACCGAGCCACCGTCTTAGGAATGCTAGGTCCCTAAGTAGGTCTGGAGGACTGCAGCAAAGCAGACAGTACTGCCATCCAAAAAAATGCGATGGGATGATCCAGACAAAAAGGGGATGAAAAACTGCGACGCCTACTACGAAGATGGTTATCAATGGAAAAAGCAGCGCCTATATGGATGCGGATTTGTTGTTGGAGACATACTTAGGCACGAAGTCTTGAGTTTCCGACATGTGAACGAACGAAACATTGTCGTAGCTAGCACGCGGTTCGCCCATCTCAATATTCACTTCACAAGGGGTCTTGGAGAACTCCTGATCAATCAACCGTCAACCAGATCGACGGAAGACACTATTCTGGACTTTTCTGTATATCCGAACTGGATATCCGAACGTTCCGAGGAGTCAACATAAACTCGAACTTTTACCTTAGATGCAGCTAAGTAAGATGCATACAAAGCGGCGCTGCAAAGAAGGTAAGAAAACATGTTGGGGTCGCCAACACCAGATCGAAGCCTAATAAGGCGCTGAGGATTTGGAAAGAGCATTTCTGTAGACTGTAAAACGGCAAAACAGAAATACCTCTGTCTGACTGTCGAGCAATTCATAGCGCTAGGCAATGATTTGGTAAGGAGCGTACACCAACTCATCTGTAAAATGTGGTCGAACGAAAGTATGCCCGATGAATGGAACCTCAGCAATGTTTGCTCGACCCTCTAAACTGCGCCAACTACAGAAGTATCAGTCTCCCTAATATCTTCACCTTTCGTCAACAACCTGGTAGGCTCATATCAGTGTGGATTCAGACCTGGAACGTCCACCATCGACTTTGTGCGTCAGATCTTTACACACCGCCTTTTTATCGATTTTAAAGAAGCATATGACAGCATCTATAGAGATGACATATACCGAACAATGTCTAGTTTTGGCATCCTTGCCAAACTCGTCCGTCTTTGCAGGATGACGATGGGGAATGCACGCTACTCCAGCAAGGTCTGTTAAGATCTCACCGCGACCTTTGTTGTAAAAATAGGGATTTCGACAGTCAGAAGAATAACCCTTGCCAATCGCTGCTTCTTTGGGCTAAGAAGGCAATTTACTTGGACGGAACAAGAAAAGTTAACCTATATAGAACTTTAATAACGCTATTCCTGCTCTATGGCGCAGAGGCATGGGCTTTGTCAAAAATAGATGAGGGTGCACTTGGCTGCCTCAAGAGGAAAATTCTTCTTCGAGACTCAACGACGGAATGTATGGACTGTACAGGGATATCAGCCAAGGCAGAAGAGTGAAGATTCAACGACTAAGATGGCTGGGTCATGTAGTGCGGTCTGAAAAGTATTGGAATTAGCATCCGAGGTACAGCACAGTGAATGAAAACCGAGACTCAACTGGCGACCGCGAGTTAAAGGTGTCCTCATGCAGCAAAACATTGAGGTGGCTAGAGGCTTGTTGACTGAGGCCCATGTCCACCCAAAATTTTAGTAACACGTACAGTAAGTTAGTTAGATGTTGTCTATCTGGTCGCTTATTATACAGTTTTGAAAATTGAACTTCTAGCTGTTCAATGGTATAGTGAATTGTGCGCTGGATAGGCTGATTATATGGACCGTAATTCTATCTAAATGCAGGAAACAGATTCTTAGTAGAGCAATGATTTTCGCTATGCAGCTAAAAAATTTGTGAACGCTGTGCTGAGTATTTTTGTGATTAAATCTCGAACAATTATGAACAAAAATATTATGTCAGTGTGGCATGACGAGTGAGTGACCTCTCATGAAATACCCACTGGAAAAAGTACCTCTAAAAGAATCACCTATCATAAATATGTACAAAGATTCAGAAATTCAAGCGTCGTTAACTATAACTTCTTTTAAGCCCATTACAATTCCATCAAAAATGACAAGTGCATAAGCAGTTCTCTAAAGAAGAAACCGTCTTGTAATTTTCCGAAAACCTCTTGCAAAATTCCCAAAATCAATTCCACAAATACGTTAGCAAAACATTTCCTCAACCATAAGCTCCAGTTAAGCTACCATAATCTAAAAATTTTTAACCAAAAAATATATCAAGCAAAATCGGAAAATTTGTAAGCCCTCCTATGTACTCGTATATCTGCAATTTATTCGTAGGTTCTCCATGCCTCGAGTAGTTCTCATGCATTTCATTTCGTTTACCTGGTTGCACAATCCAAAAGATCCAATTTTGATTCCCAGTTTTTGGCCATGTCCTCAATAACCTACCTAAACAAAAGTATCCCACCTCTCTAAGTATTCGTATTGCAACTGACTAATAGAATATTCTATCTTAAGCACAACGATTCCGAATCCGAATATGAGTGCGATAACTCTGAATAGATGAGGCGACACAGAAACGATGGATACCAAAGGGCCAAAAGGGTGATTCTTCTCTCGATACAAGTATTTTAGCTCACTGAATGCACCAAAGATTTACAAAAAAAAAAAAAACACACACACTCAACAAGGTGCTACATACACGTCTGTATGTTTAGATGTAGAAATGAAGAAATAGTTGATTTTAATTCAAATAAGAAATGAAAGAATCAACAAACCGTTGCAACTGGATCCGCAAATACAATGCACACTAGTTTCGCTTCGTATCCTTCACCGGAATGTATCCATGATTTTTCCACTTGTATATCCGGAGGATCTGCAAAGAAAAATCCAATACAAAATAACAAAAAGTAAAAAACCATGAATAGCTTGGAAATGAGAAAATAATATTAAAAAACGAAAAAAAAAACGAATTATCTATATATAACACCCAACAGATCCTTTTAGCATGCAAATATTTTATATTTCTATGGACGTTCACAACTACCACCTACTAGTCCCGTTGCACCCAACACTTCCTCAACACAGCCCTATGCCAAGAGTTCGCGTCACATTGAAAGAAAAAAAAATTCAATCTTTATACCAAACCACACTGGGTACAAGTACACAAAATGCACCAAAAAAAAAAAGAAGAATGTTACAAAATGAAAGAAAGATACACGATATTCGTACTACAACTCCACCAACATGAATAAGAGATACAGTTTAATGCTTCAATTTCGGATTCTCGTACAATGAGAATACAGTGCGAGAGCACTTTACCATAGATGGCCCTGGCATACTACCTATATGCAGTGATTTATGTTTTGAAATTTAAATTTTTAAAGCTTACTTAGATATTCGTACGCTGCTCCAGCAGATTGATGTGTCTTATATGAGAAACTGTACAGTTGATGAACATAAATATAAAGGATTCAGTCAAGGTCTTGTTAACGAAATTGCGTTGAGCAGATTGAAAAACTCGGTCAAGGGTGCAGAAGATACGAGTACTCTATAGAGGCAAAATCATGATGTATAGTAGATTACTCGAAAGATTGCTCACTAGATTGGGGAATAAGGTGTTACAGTTGAATGGATTTCTTATAACTGGGAGTAGTTGTTCTCAAGAATGACAACAACTCTGGAAACTAGGAATTTATACAATAATATCTCTACTTCAACAGGGTAATGGTTAACTAAATGCCCTATAAGAAAAAGATGAGAAGCAGCAAAAAGACTTCACTTATACCACAACATATTCGAACTTCAAATTATGTGAATTTGACATGTAAGCAGGAAACTGAACTTTACGATATCCTGTCTGCAGCTTGATGAAGATAGAAATACGATAATCACTGGGCGTAAAATCATCGAAAACTAAGCAGTTTGTTGCACTTACTCGTGCATCAGTAGAGTTGTGTGAACTCATTAAGGACTAAGTAGTACCTTCATTTCAAAAAAAGGGTTAATCATGTTTCAATTTCGAAAGTAAAGCTAAATAAAACACACACAGCGATACATTTTTGATGAAAATATTAATTCGTTATAGAGTTTGCACTTTACCATTAAGTGTGAAAAACAATATCACTCAAATGGCCGCCTCGGGAAGATTCGCAATATGGGATTCTTTTGAGGTAATTTTTAAAATCTTTTTTGCACATTTCGGGCGGTATCTCGGCCATAACCGGGGATTATTCGCGTAAACATGGTCTTTTGCGTAGCCCCAAAGAAAAGAATCTAACGGTGTCAAATCGCATGATCTTGGTGGCCAATTGACGTCGCCAAAACGTGAAATTACGCGACCAGGAAACTTCTCATGCAATAAAGCCATAAATAGTTGTGGTATGTGGCTTGTTGCCCCGTCTTGTTGGAACCACATATCGTCCAAGTCATGATCCTCAATCGTCGGCCAAAAAAAAAATCTATTATCATTCGACCATATCGCTCCGAATTGACTGTAACCGTCCGCCCATTGGCATCTTCGAAGAAATACGCACCAATGACACCTTTCCGCCATAGAGCACACCAAACAGTCACTTTGTCTGGATGCAACGGCACCTCTTCGATCACTTGTGGGTTTTCTGAGCCGCATATGCGGCAATTTTGTTTGTTTACATACCCACCGAGTGAGAAATTCGCCTCATTGTTGAAGAAAATGTTGTTCGAAAAATCGGTGTTTATTGTCTGTTGTTCCAACACCGAAGAAGCGTATCTACGGCGTTGTGAATGATCAGCAGGCTTCAATTGATGCTTAAGTTGAACTTAATAAGGATGGAAATGCAAATCCAAATGCGAAATACACCATAGTGAGGTGTACGACATGTTCAATTGCTGCGAACGCCGGGAAATCAATAAATTCGGATCATCAGCAACACTTGCAGCAATATTTTCTACTGAGCTTGCATTCCAATGACACATACGTCATCAGTAACGCTTCCACTGTATTCAAATTTCTTCAGAATTTCACCGATTGCTTGCGTAGTCGGTCGATTATGACGACCATTATCATCGCTTAATGCACGAAAAGTGGCTACGTTTGAATCACCACTTTTGTAGTAAGTTTTAATAATTTTAACGCATTGTTTGATTTGTAAGCGATCCATTATTGTAAATAGCAAATATTTAGCTAATATTATGTCACTTCAAGTTACCGATGAGTTTGGCAGGTGTCAAATGCCAACGTTACCAACTTGAAACTACGAAATGAATGACCCTGTACTTTGATATTTTTAGAGCCTAGGTCATTGAGGTATATCTCATTTAAATACATACGAAATGAGACTAAGTTCGACAACATTAGTCTGATGAACCCTGTTTGTAAGGGCTTTGGAGAGGCATATGGAGTGATAAGGATGGAAACTGACATATGCATTGGATGGCGAAATTCCAAGCTTTTTTTTTTTTTTTTTTTTAGGTGGCGCTACAGTCCGGGGTGGACCTGGGCCTCAGTCAACAAGCTTCTCCAGCCAGCTCGATCCCTGGCTAGCTGCCTCCAGTTTCGCACGCCAAGATGGCTGAGGTCCTCTTCCACTTGCGTGCGCCACCTGAGTCTTGGCCTTCCTCTACTGCGCTGTCCCTCGGGGGCGGATTCGAAGACTTTTCGGACCGGAGCATTGGTGTCCATGCGCTCTACATGACCCAGCCATCTCAGTCTTTGGATCTTCACTCTTCTAGCTAGGTCCATGTCACTGTACGGTCCATACAGTTCGTAGTTGTATCTCCTCCTCCACTCACTGTCAATGCAGACGGGACCGAAGATCGCCCGAAGAATTTTTCTCTCGAAGCAACTAAGAACACCCTCATCCATTTTTGATAATGTCCATGCCTCTGCGCCATAGAGCAGGACCGGGATTATTACGGTCTTATAAAGGGTGACATTTGTTGTCCAAGAGAGGGCTTTGCTACTCAATTGCCTTCTTAACCCAAAGAAACAGCGGTTGGCAAGAGTTATTCTTCGCTTGATCTCAGCGTTGGTGTCGTTATCTGTGCTTATAGCAGAGCCTAGGTAGACAAAGTCCTTAAATACCTCAAAGTTATATCTGTCGAGGGTGACGTTCTGCCCGAGACGTCGGTGTTGGTTGTCCTTTTTGCTTGACAGTATATACTTGGTCTTGCCCTCATTGACCGCTAAACCCATTTTCGCCGCTTCCGTCCCAATATTCGCGAAAGCGCCACTGACATCACGCTGCTTTCTCCCGATTATGTCAATATCGTCGGCGTATGCGAGTAGTTGGACGGACTTTTGAAAGATAGTGCCTCTTGTGTTTGTTCGTGAGTTTTGCACTATTCTTTCAAGTACGATGTTGAAAAAATCGCATGACAGCGCATCGCCTTGTCTAAATCCTTTGGATTATATGGACATCAAAGGTCTCGGTGGGATCTATACCCACCGTGATGGAGCAGCGTGCATTCTCCATCATCATCCTGCACAGACGGACGAGTTTGGCAGGGATGCCAAAACTAGACATTGCTCTATATAGCTCGTCTCTACAGATGCTGTCATACGCGGCCTTAAAATTGATGAATAGGTGGTGTGTATCGATCTGAAGCTCATGGGTCTTGTCCAAGATCTGCCGAAGTGTGAATATTTGGTCGATGGTGGACTTTCCTGCCCTGAAGCCACATTGATATGGACCTATCAGGTTGCTGACAAACGGCTTCATGCTTTCACATAATACGGCGGATGAGATCTTATATGCGATGTTAAGGAGACTGATGCCTCTGTAGTTGGCGCAGTTCAGAGGGTCTCCTTTCTTGAGAATTGGACAAACAATGCTGAGGTTCCATTCATCGGGCATACTTTCGTCCGACCATATTTTCCAGATGAGTTGGTGTATGCTCCTTACCAAGTCATCGCCTGCCGCTTTGAAGAGCTCGGCAGTCAGGCCATCCGCTCCAGCAGCTTTGTTGGACTTAAGCTTCGATATGGCTATCTTCACTTCATCCAGGTCGGGTGGACGGAATTGTTGGTCATCATCGTCCAGGTTGAAAGGTTGAAAGGTTGATTCTGCCTGACAGCGGTATTTGGTCCATCATCGCCGTTATACAGTCTGCAGAAATGATCTTTCCAAATCCTCAGCATCGACTGCGATTCTACTTCGATGTTCCCTTGTTAATCTCTACAGGCTTCGGTTCGGTGTTTGTTTCCGCGGGATGTTATTTTTACCTTTTGGTAAAACTTCCGAACCTCATTCCTGGAGTAGCATCTCTCAATTTCCTCGATCGCGCGCTTCTCATGCTCTTTCTTCTTCCTCCTGAGAAGCGGTGCTCGTCTTTCCTCTTCCTCTCATAGAGCTCATGAGCAGCTCTGGTCTTTCTAAGCAGCGCCGCGTTATATGCATCTTGCTTTGCTGTATGTGCTTGCCGTCATTCATCATCGAACCAGGGGTTTCGTTGTGGTGGACGAGTGAAACCCAGCACATCAGAAGCGGCATCTCTGATGGCGTTTTGGCAGTGTTTCCAATGGTCTTCGATGCTTGATGCTGGCGGCATTGGACCTCTTAAGAGATTAAGAGACACTCGATCGGAAAAGGACTTGGCGATCTCTTGCGATCTTGGGGTAGTTTGGGATATCCGCAACCGTACCTTGGCTACAACACGGTAATGGTCCGAGTCGATGTTGGCTCCTCGGAACGTACGGACATCCATAATGCTGGAGGAGTGTCTTGCGTCGATCGCAATGTGATAAATCTGGTTGATTGTTGATTTATCAAGAGTTCTCCAAGTCCCCTTGTGTATGTCGAGATGTGGATCAATTAAACTGGTGCAGCTGATGGACTCCTGAACTGTTTACGGGAGCGAGAGTTATTTCCTATATTGGACTTTGTGGTATCAAGATTAGAGATGATTTTGTTTTGGAATACTTTTAGTCAGATCTAGGTCAAGTTGCATTCTTAGCTATGTAATCTCCTCTTAAAGAGCAAGAGGTCTTTATAAGGCAAAATATTTACGACACTAATCTTATTGACATCTATTGATTGCTATTTAAAATTCAATTTCAGCATATGAAATACCTATCACTAACTTTCTGCATTTCCGACGGCACACTACGGGTAAATCGTTCGAATGAAATTTACTTTCGTGAGTGATTAAGGAATTTTTATTCTTTTTATAATGCTGGATGTACATGTGGTCCCAAATGAAAGTTCCAATTAATAATAGGACTTTTCAAATTTATAGTCTTTAAGCTGATTCTTTACTCTTAATTAACTTGACTCGAGGGGATAACACTTACTGTGTTTATCAAATAAATATTGTATCGTTATCATCAATCAAAGTTGAAGTTTTGAATAAGTCTACTTTTGTGTTTGAGCTCATTTCATTATTTTTGGGAAACTATTATGTAATTTCAATGTAATTTTGTAAAATTGAGTTTTTGTTTTGTTTTTGAGCATGGAAAGGCCATAGTGAGCAAAAGCCGTATTCTTGCACATCTGCACCAATGCGTCCACATCGAAAAAGTATTCTAAGTGACCAATAGCTTCAGAAAATAATCAGTTCATTGTGCGAAAGTGAAGACGAACTTGATTTTTCGTCCAATAATTGTGATGAGGATCCTAAATTTGTCCCCCAGGAAAAAAACGCATCAGAAAACGAATCGGACAATCCACCACCGCCAGAAACTTTGCCTCAGCCTACTGTCCCAACCCCTCTACCTCAAGAGTCTACTTCCCGAGGAATCTCAAGAGTTGCAGAGACAAAGCTAGCAAATGCTGTTGCTATATGGAAGAAAACAAACCTTGAGCCCAATCCAGATCAGCTTAATTTTTTTGGCAACGAGGATCTTCCAATTGAACTCCTGGAATTGGAAACGCCATACCAGTTGATTTCTTATTTTTTCACTGAAAAAATTGTTGATCATATAAGCGATCAAACCAACGTATATAGCATACAAAAAGACCCAAGCAAACCGATAAATGCTAAAAGTATCGTTATTCGTCAATTTGTTGGAGTAGTTTCATACACATCTATTGTACGGGTTTTGAATGTAAGAAGTAAGTGGTCCGATAAAATGGGAATACCGATAATTAAAGACACTATGACACTAAAAAAATTTGAGCGTTTGCCACAAAATTTGCATTTCAATGACAATTCCAAAATGCTGCCTTACGTCCAGCCCAGAAGTGATAGACTTGAAAGGCTCAATGAACGCTTTTCAATAATTTGCCCTGGAAAAGTACTCATCGGTAGATGAGCACATGTGCTCAATCAAGGCTCGAAGTATTCTAAAACAATACATGCCGGCTAAACCTCAAAAATGGGGCTTCAAACTGTTTATTTTGTGTGCGGTTAGTGGTCTTGGCTACAAGTTCAAGATTTATAGTGGTCAAGCAAATATTATATGCGAAGGTGAGCTACAATTGGATGCTGGCTCAAATGTAGTTGCGCGTTTAGCGAGGCAAATACCAAACAATTTCAACTACAGGCTTTACTTCGACAACTATTATACCTCCTCGCTGCTTATCGAATTTTTGACTAGAAGAGGCATTCATAGTCTTGGAACAGTGAGAAGAAATAGAGTTCCGAATTGTTTGTTTGGCGATCACAATGGAATTCCGATTTCAACAACTGATTGAAAAGACAATAAAATTGTTTCACTGACATCCACTCATCGATTGAACGACCATTTGTGGTAGCCGAATACAACCGTCACATGGGAGGCATGGACTTGATGGATATCTAGCATTATTGCTAGACACAAAATTTTACTAAGAAGTAAAAGAAATCATCTCTTTGACATGATTATGGCAAATGTGTGGCTACTCTATCGCTGCGTCAATATACAAACTGGGAGATCTGACAATTTAAGCGCCGCAGATTTTCGAGTGGAAGTAGCTGAAGCACTTTGCAAGCTCGACTAAAAGAACATCAAATCTTGAGCAAAAAAAAAAAATAGGCCTTGCTCGACATGCACCGCCTAAGGAAGTTCGACACGATCACGATCAGCTATTGGCCAGTATGGGGGAGAAGTGAATTCGTTGTAAAATGCCCAACTGTACTGGTTTCACACAGACGTCTTGTAAAAAGTGTGGAAAAGGCTTATGCTACAACAATACAAACACTTCTTTCAAAGACTTTCATTGTAAATAATCATGTACAAAATGTGCAATGTTGCATATTTAATAAAAAAAATTCAAAATAAAATACATTATTATTGTTTTTGTAATTTTTTTCTTAGTTGTGTTTATACTTTTTTGGTGATGGCGATGGCGCGATAGTTAGCTCATTGGACTATCACGCAGACAGTCTGGGTTCGATTCCTGGCTGGGTCACCAACAATTTTTCGAATCGCCATCACTCTTTCGGCGGGCAATGGCAAACTCCTGAAAGTAAATTTTCCTACGAAAAAGCTTCTAAGGAGTGCCGTTTATACTCGGCGATAAACCATAGGCCCCGCTCGAATGTGACAAAATGAAAACATGAGCAACACAAATGAGTGCCAAGAAGAAGCTAGGCCATGGCCCATGCCGGGCTGCCAGCGCCACAGTGTTTTTTTTTTGTGTTTATACTTTGCGTCTGTTTTCAAAATTTTAGCGAAAAATTGGTCTGCGCTACGAAGGGTTAAGAGATTCTCTGAGGCCCCTTCATCAATCAAATAAGTTGGGCAATGCTCTGCCAAACACTGAACTTCTAATGCGCAATAGCGAATGTGAGAAATTATATCCGCCTCTTCAAAATTTAGATATATGGATCGAAAACTCATTATTCTTTTCACAGATATGTATGTTTTCTAAAAACTAGCAAAAGGCGTCCTTCGTTCTTCATTACCCCATGGAAACCGTGAATCCGAGATGAAGATACTCGTAGCATACAAAGCAATTAACTACCAATTCGTAGCCATGCTAAGGGCCGTACTGATGCATGATGTCTAAGTTCGGTGGATGGCCTTGACCTCTCCAAGTGTGACATCGGGTTAGCAAAGAAAATAATTTCGATCGATTAGATTTTTTTTTTTTTTTTTTTGGTGGGTAGGTGTGAAAATCTTCATAGACACTATGAACCCGTTGCTCATAGTAGTGTGAGATTCTTACTCACTAAAAATACGCCTCCCTTCTTATCGACTACTACTAAGTAACCTTATCAAGTAGTTTCCGTTTCAAATACGTTCGCGTGGGGCAGGTAGCTTTCCAGCAAAAGCACCTGTTAGTACCGCTATTATATGCGGATAGTCCTTATCGCGCCAGATCGAATGGTCTCATTCTTTGTAATCGACGCACTAAGTTTGTCTCGTCCAGAATTTGGAGTATTTTATTATTACAATGACCATGAAAACGAATATGGAGTTTGCGAGCAAAGTTCATTATTTCGTCCTCGACGGTAACTATTCCTAAGTCTCTGTGGATATCACTGTTTCTGATGTACCATGGGGCGTTCACGATTTGTCTTCGAACTTTGTTTTGATAGCCTTGGAGAATATTTCGGTTGCTTGGTTTAGTACAACCCCAAAGTTGTATACCGTACGTCCAAACAGGTTTAAGCACTTGCTTATAGATGAGCAGTTTGTTATGTATGCTTAACTTGGAATGTCTTCCTAGTAGCCAGTACATTTGTCTGAATTTATTTTCAAGTTCATCACGTTTCTTCTTAACATGCGGCTTCCATTTCAGTTTTACATCTAGTGTCATTCCTAGATACTTTGCTTCATTTGCATATGGTATTTGTACCGAGTTAATGAAAATGGGAAGGTTGTTTATTTACCGGTAAGTAAAGTTAACATGAGTAGATTTGGTCTCATTGAGAACAATTCGCCATATCTTTGTTCATTCGTAGATTTTATCCAAAGCCGTTTGTAGCTTTCCAGTAACTAACTCGACTGAAGTATCTGTAGCTAGTATCGCCGTGTCGTCCGCGAACGTGGCTACTATGGTACCTTATTCTTTCGGTATGTCTCGAGTATCGAGTAAAAACAATACCGGGCCAAGTACACTTCCTTGCGGAACTCCAGCAGCGATCTCCCTAAATTCCGAGTATTCGGTGCCATGTTTAACACGAACAATTCTGTTTTCCAGGTACGATTTCAGAATCGTATGCAGCTCTCTCGGAAGAACCTGACTTAGCTTAAAATGTAAGCCTTCATGCCATACCTTATCGAAGGCTTGAGACACGTCAAGAAACACGCTAGAACATATCTTTTTCCCCTCTAGGGCTTTCTCAATTTCATTCGTAATTCTAAAGACCTGGTCAATTCTGAAGTGCTTAGTTCTAAAACCGAATTGATGATTTGGAATTAGACGCCTTTCTTCAATGATCGGTTGCAAGCGCTTCAATAGGAGTTTTTCAAATATTTTAGATATTATCGGCAGAAGCGATATCGGTCTGTAGGACTTTTTTTCATTTAGAGATTTGCCTGGTTTCGGGACCATTATAACTTCGGCAACTTTCCATTGGCTTGGAACGTTTAATAATCTTTGATCAGTGCTTTCTTTGGCAACTCCTTGAGAATTTGACCTGTTATCAAATCATAACCAGGGGCATTGTTTTTTTCAATTTTTCAATAATCTCGTATTGCTTCCTTCAACTTGTTGCATAATTGGTTTAAGTATGTTTTATGCTGGGGAGCACGGGATTGTTGCCATCTTTTGCGCGCTCTCCTCTTTTCTCTCACCAGTTCTTTTATTTCTGGCGGATATTTTGTTTCATTACTTGCTTTCTCTTTTCTTTTTGGAGTTGGAGTGTTGTTCCAGGCAGCGTTCTGCAGGACTTTGATGAATCTGTCGACTTCGTCTTCTATTTCGTTTTGTGTTTTTAGCGACACGTTTAGAACAATATGTTCATTGCAGTAATTTCTAAAACCGTCCAGTTAGCTTTGTTGTTAGTTAGTCTAGGCGCTACTTCTTTCTTAATTAAGAGCATGCTTAGTGTAAAAATGACTGGTGAGTGATCTGAGGAGAGATCATAACTTTCCTCGACGTTTGTAGAAATTTTGGCTGCTCTCTTTGTGACAAAGAAGTCTACAAGATCAGGGGTCTTTGTTATATCCGAAGGCAAATATGTTGGTTTTCCTGTCGAGAAAAAGTCAACTTTACATCGCATTCCGGCTTCATAGAGTTATCTGCCTTTCGTTGAATTACATCTTGAGCCTCAGAAGGTATGTTTCGAATTAAAGTCACCACCAATTATAAAATTCGGTCTGAGTGAATCAAAGATACCTTTAAAGTCATTGTTTTCTAGCTTGCATCGCGGGGGACAATAAATGGATGCAATGTTGTAGTGCAGGTGGTTATATTTTACGCGAATCGAACTTAACTGCATTGCATCGCATGCAATCTTCATATTTATAGAGTGTTCAATACAATCTTTAATGAACAATGAGGATCCGCCTCTGGCATTTTTTGATGGGTGGTATGCATGATAAGCACAGTATCCCTTTAGTTCCACACGAGGTCCTTTCCTCAAGTGAGTTTCAGAAATCAAGCAAATGTCAATATTGGCTTTTTGTAAGAACACTTCCAGTTCGTCGAGTTTTTTAATAAGGCCGTTTGCGTTCCACGTCAATATTTTAAGCACTTGTTTCATATTCATGCTTGGAATTGAGTTTTACGTATTTCTTTCTCGAGATTGCACAATTTTTCAACTAGAAGTTTATTTGTTCTGCCTTGCTCCTCAAGAGTCGTGAGAATTAGGGAGAAAACGCGAGCCACTGGATCTGGCGTAAAACCGCTTTTTTTATTTCCTTGCAACGCAGCTTGTGCATACGTTAGCGCGTCAATCAGTGGCGGATTTTCCTTTGCGATCTTTTTTTGTATATCCTTCGACTTTACCGCGACGGATTTTCTTTCTTTCACTGCCTGTCCTTTAGCAATATTAGGTTTATTTGTGGTTGCGTTTGGGTTTGGACGTAATTTTTTTTAAGCGTATCGCGCCTTTTTTGGAGTTCTTTCGCCACTTCACATCCGCGATAGTTTGCTGGTTGCTTTCCTTGGCAATTTATGCAAGACGGTGGAAGTTCTTTATTTAAGTTGCACTCTTCTGAGAGATGTTTACCGGCACATTTTACGCAACGCGGTTCTTTTTGGCAGTAAGTCTGCGTATGATTGAAGCCTTGGCAACGCTTCCATTGCGGGATCGATCTTGTGTTCCTTCGCACAGGTTCGATTTTGACTACGATATTTAAAATAGTTTTGATACCATAGATATCTTCTTTATTTTCGGACTTATCGAAACTAAGCATAAACAGTGGAAGTCCCCGCTTAACCAGGATTTCCTCGTTTTCCTCTTTTTAGTACACGAAGGGTGAAGTCCTCTCGCTACTACACGTAATGGTCTTTCTGACTTGTTTTCGAAAGAGTACCATTTGATCTTCTCGGTGTTTAATTTTTCGGACAATTCTCGGTAGTCATCGGAGTTGTCGACGTTGTTGCGCAGTGATGTAACCTTATACTTACATTTAAGCGTATCTTTGAGAAAGCAATGCAACTTGCTATAGTCTGAGACCCCAACAACGTTGATTGGAGGTGGAAGACGTAATTTTGTTGGGAGTTGCTTTTTTTGTGACTCCTGGCTCTTTTCTGGAACGACTTCAGGTGAGGAACCAGCTTTAAGTTTCTTAGACGGTCTTTTCTTTAGGGTCCAATTTGTTTCGCGCGTAAGCTCTTCTTCGTCCGTATGGTATTCGCGATTAGTTGAGTGGAGTGGACTGCTTTCTTGGGCTTCGTTTATATGCTTTGTTTTCAGAGCCTTGTTTTCCTCTCGGTGTATGTCTACTTCTTTTTTAAGCTCTTGAAAAAATAGCTCAGTTTGCTTAAGCTTCGTACGGAGTGCGTTGTTTTCGTCCTCCAAGCTTTTATTTGTCACTGAGTCCGTTTTTTCGCGCGTAGGCGCTTCGGGCGGACTTTTTTTCCCTGAGAAATTCGATCTTGGTGGTGGAGATCGTGATACCCTTGAACTTTTAGAGAAGGGATCAAACGACTGCGGTAAATTCGTTGAATTTACTGCATTATTTGCGTTGTTTGTATTATTTGTTTTATTTATTTTGTTTTTGTCTAGGTTCATATTTAGATCCCATGAGTATGGGGGATCGGTTAGATGACTTACGTATCCTGGCATTAATTACAAAAGGATCGAAAAGGCATACCAACTGAGAGGAAACAAGGGGTGGGCCATCTGTTCGTATCTTTTTAAAACGGCTATTAAAAAAAAATACTGCCCAATATTTTTAAACAAATTTTACTTTATTGAAAGGAGTAAGTCCTGGTGCTAAATAAAAAAAATTATTTCATTAAAATGACGCCCTCGACAGCAGGCCATACTATCAACCCAATTTTCAATACATTTTCGATGGTTTCGGTCCCTACTTTACAAATACTTTGATCTTTAATGGCATCTCACAAAAATGAGTCAAATGGCGTCAAATCGCAGCTCAGTGGTGGCCAAATACTATCTGATTAGAAGTTAATTGAATTTATTTTAACACAGTCCCATCTTCCTGGAACAATAGTCCGCCCGAGTCCAAATCCATAATTTCCGGCCATAAAAAATCGGTTATCATGCTTTAGTAACACTCTATAAGGTTTCTTCCGTTGTCCATTCTCGGAAAATAAATAGGTCAATTATGGCGCCTTTCTAAAAAGCACACCAAACAGTCATATGATTGCCATGAATTACATAGCTTCTCTATGACTTCGTATGGATTTTCCGGTCCCCAAGTATGGAAATTTTGCTTGTTTACGTAGGCACCGAGATGGAAATGCGCCTCATTTGAGAGAATGAGCAAAATTTACGTCAATTTCGAGTTACTCTAAAGCACAAACAGAAATGCGATAATGGAGCGGGTGGTTATTTTGCTTCAATTCCTGAGTCAATTGCACCCTTTATGCAAATTCTCTTGAGCCTACTGTGACCGATGGTCAGGTGTTGAAATCTTTTTCGTATTGAGGTTTCCGGGCTTTGGCGCACAGGTCGAAAAAGGGAATATGTTCAGTTATCAAACAGTGAACGAGTTTCATGAACTTTCTTCAAAAACTTGAGTACAGTAGCTACTATACAGTTGCAGCATTATTTCGACCGAAATTTCTTTTCAAAATTCGCACTGTTTCGGCAATACACCGTCCACTTCGAAGTAGCTTTACAACACCGAGAGGCAAGACCTCAATACTGATACTCAGACATCAGCATTCCCGAAACAGTGCTGTATGCAAGACTGGATAGGAAGCACCATCGACCGTAACGTATTGGAGAAATATTCTCGGATTTACTCTTTTCACAAGATACAGAGCAAATTCGCAACCCTACTATCGAAATTAAAATTTGACAGCTAGAGTTGTAAAAATGTTAAACTATTTCTGCAGACATGCATCGAACTAATATCCCCAGTGGAAGCTGGACCATTACGACAACTGTCAAGCTGCCATTAAGTCTTTATCTAAGTATTCTTCCTGCACTAGAATCGACACGCCGAAGTATGCATGCCAATAAATAAAACTGATCCTTAAGGAAACAGATATGAGCGTTGCCAACTATAACACAAAAGTAGCAACCCTCGAATAATGGTGTAGAGGACCCTTGTTTCTTTTAGGTATTGCTGTAGTGAACTCTCTTGGATTAGCAGCGATCAGGCGCATACTTTATGAAAGGTCTTGGAGAAAACCCAGAAACTATTGGCGAAATCATTCACCTGCTTGGTTTATATTTAAAAGCATTTTAATAGTTTTATGGTTTGCAGTTCGGCGACCAGAATGACAATTGAGAACTAAATGGATTCCAACAAGGTGACATGCTGCCATTTGATAAGACTAAGATAGCTTGAGTCTAAGTATTAAGCAGCTACACATGACTTTTACACTTTCTTTTGTATCAGTAGCTTTTCAGAGAAAAGAAGCAGACCTATCCAACTGCTACACCTATAGAATAAGTCTCCTCAGCATTGCGTATAGTGTAAGTGCCATATTTTATAACGCTCAGGAACCCTACAACATGATCAGCCCCTATCATTGTTGTTTTAGGCCACAAAAGTTAAGAATCGACCAAATTTCCACGCTTCGGCAGATCCAGACAAAAAAGCCACAAGTTCATCGATTCTAAGGCCGCATATCACACGATTTATAGAGATGATCTAGGTACAAAATCATTCGAAGTCCGTGACAGTTCGAACTTATGCTGATGATGTGGACATACGTATACAATTGGTAGAACTTAGCTGGCTGACACCTGTGCGTTCGCTGGTATTAAAACAGAAACTGCCAGAATGGGTTAAGTGGTGAATGAGGGCCAAGCCAAGGTATTTACTGTCAACAAGACGAGAGAAAAAATATCGACCAATTCAAATAGAACGTCACAGTTGACAGCTATAATTTTGAGGTAATAGGGCACATTGTCAAGCTCGGCTCTGTCAATAACACATCAGAAGAAATAGAACGAAGTCTTACTCATACCCATTGCTGTTTCTTGGGCTTAGAAGGCAGTTCCCAACCCAAATTGATGGCGCTGAAGAATAGTTTGTATTGAAAGCAGATGGAGATGTCCTCGGTCGTTTCAAGAGAAAAATTCCTTGACTTTATTTTGTCCCATTTGCATTGACGCACTTTAGAGCCAAAAGCTACATCGATCTAGGCAGAGAACTTCGCATCAAAACCCCTAGACATTACGAACGAATGGACAGAATCAGCGAAACCATTCTCGAGGGATAAAGAAGTAAAAAACCCTTTTCTTAGGTGGCTTGCACTAGTACGAGTAGAATAACTAACTTAGCAGTGCACAACTGGAAGGAGTTATTTGCGGATAAGACTTACTAGGAAGGCTTGTTAGTTGAGGCTCGAGTTGAGATCCAAGTAATCGGCAAACTGACGTTGCTATTCATGTTGTTATGGACGAACGTCGTACCATATATTGTACATACACCCTACATGACTCAAAGCCAACAAATTCTTTTCTACAGAAATCCATGTACGAGCTTAAAACCTTTCGTAGAAATGCCCTTTTCAGAGAATCGTTTCCTTTTCTATTTTTATTTATTTATTTTTCATTTTATTTTATTTGTTTCCTTTGTTGGAAATAAATAAATGGAACAAGTTACACAGATATCCTTTTATGAATTCTTTTCAATTCCATCGATGATAGAAGTAAAAAATCAAAGCAAATTCCTTACGTCCAGGACAGAATGTCGAACCGGACGTTAAGTATTTTTTTTTACCTATCATCCACTCTTTTACTGTCAGTTACATTTAATGCCGGATTCCAAGAAGACAGGAACTTAATTTGAAATATGTCCTCCTAACTATAGAATTGATGGACACAACCATTCCAAGGCATAAAACCATTTACTTTGATTTGGTATCGATGCAAAAGATTGAATTCTTGTGAAAGAAAAGAAAATAGATTTGCGGAGCTGATAGAAAATGCACCATGCCGACATTTGAATTTTCCCTTTTAACCATTATATGAAGGTATATGTATGTATTGAATCCGATACAACTAAATTAAATTTTCTTTGATGTCCTGTGGCCAGCATTATACTGAATTAAATCTGAATGACTTTTCAATCAATCAGGTGATTAGAGGATATTAAAGGATTGCATGGTTAGAAGTCGTAGTTTTATTTTATGGTCTGAAACGACCTAGGACCACGTTATCGTTGGTCATAAAAAACAAGCTGTTTTATAAGCGATTGTATATATCGAGTGTGTTGTTAACTAAACCAAACAATAACGTTGAAGATTTACTATAATTGATACAAATTTGTTAAGATGCCAACAAAATCGATTTTTTGTGCTGTGTTGCACAAATTAGTAAGAAAAAGCAAGTATACACAATGTGGCAAATAATATTCCGGGACACGAGCCAGCAACCAGTAACCAAGAGAACTATCTATTATGTTGACATCAAATTTCACGCAAAACTTAGTAAAAATTGCATCAGAAACATTCCGACTGATGCAACAAGTGTATCGTGAAGTTCAATTGAGTAGAATTGTTATTCTCGAGACAGAGAGATGCTGGAGGATGACAAACACACAGGTTCCAAAAAAGTTCACGATTTTGTTGCAGAATACAACAATGCTTCACTGAAAATGATGTATGATTCGAATAATCTCATTGTTGATGTTTAATATATCTTCCGTTTCGAGGATGTTGGTCTCTGTTGCACGAGTCACACAGCAATAATTGTTCGTCAATTACTGGCTCGAAAACAAGTTTGTGTGTTAAATACACACATAAAGGCTTGAAAGAAGCCTTTTTGATGACATTTCAACCATTCAAGCAGCTTCGACATGGCTACTGGAGGCAATACGCAAAATGGGCTAGAGTAGGCCATTGAATTATCGCACCAAGGCTATTGAATAGTACAGCATCTTGCGACAGGTGCTGGTTCTTTAAGTAACGAGAATGAGCCTCTGCAGCCGAACAACTTGCAGCTCTGCTTATAAGCCCTACTTCACGCCTCCCCGTGGCGCCATCTGGGAATCTCAGTAGAGATTGCGAAGTGAAGGGGACAAATGGCAAATTTCCTGTGCCATAAATCAGGATGAGTGTCGGAAACACAAAACAAGGCCTTATCCGGACTACCCCGACACATTAGCAACTAGGGCAGGCCGTAGACTGCTGCAAAGCAGACTTCACCGCCATTCAAGAAATGTGATGGGATGGGCCGGACAAAAAGAAGATGAAAAACTGCGACATCTACTACGGCAAACTGCTATCGATGGCAAAAGCAGCGTTTGTTTGGATGCGGATTTGTTGTCGGAGGCAGACTAAGACAAGAAGTCCTGAGCTTCCGGCATGTGAGCGAGCGCCTCGTAGCAATCCGCATCAAAGCTAAATTCGCCAACATAAACCGCACATGAGCGCATGCCCCCACAGAGGAGGAAGATGACGACACCAAGGATGCCTTCTATGAGCTCCTTAACAAGACCTACGAGCAATGCTCTAGCTATGACATTAAAATTGTCCTCGGTGACTTTAATGCTAAGCTAGGAAGAGAGGGTATCTTTGGTGGAACGATCGGATCGGATTCAGGCTAATCGAATTTGCAGCGGGGCGAAACATTGTCGTAGCTAGCACGCGGTTCCCAAATCTCGACATACACAAGGGGACTTAGAGAACTCCTGATCAATCAACAGTCAAATAAGTTGATCAGTTGTTTGTCCGATTCTCAAGAAAGGAGACCCAGACTACAGAGACTACAGAGGCATCAGTCTCCTTAACATCGCATATAAGATCTAATCTGCCGTATTGTGTGAACGCCTGAAGCCGTTCGTCAACAACCTGATAGTTCCATATCAGTGTGGCTTCAGTCCAGGAAACTCCACCATCGACCAAATATTCACACTGCGGCAGATCTTGGAGAAGACCCATGATTTTCAGATCGATACACACCACCTATTCATCGATTTTAAGGCCACGTATGTCAGCTCTATAGAGCAATGTCTAGTTTTGGCATCCCTGCCAAACTCGTCCGTCTGTGCAGGATGGCGATGGAGAATGCGCGCTGCTCCATCACGGTCGGTAAAGATCCCACCGAGACCTTTGATGTCCAGAAAGGATTTAGACAAGGCGATGCGCTGTCATGCAATTCTTTCAACATCGTACTTGAAAGAATAATGCAAAACTCACGAACAAACACAAGAGGCACTATCTTTCAAAAGTCCGTCCAACTACTCGCATACGCCGACGATATTGACATAATCGGGAGAAAGCAGCGTGATGTCAGTGGCGCTTTCGCGAATATTGGGACGGAAGCGGCGAAAATGGGTTTAGCGGTCAATGAGGGCAAGACCAAGTATATACTGTCAAGCAAAAAGGACAACCAACACCGACGTCTCTGGCAGAACCTCACCCTCGACAGATATAACTTTGAGATAGTTAAGGACTTTGTCTACCTAGGCTCTGCTATAAATACAGACAACGACACCAGCGCTGGGATCAAGCAAAGAATAATTTTTGCCAACCCTTGCTTTTTTAGTCTAAGAAGGCAATTGAGTAGCAAAGCCCTCTCTCAGACAAAAGTCACCCTTTATAAGACCTTAATAATCCCGGTCCTGCTCAGGCGATCTTCGGTCCGGTCTGCATTGAAGGAGAATGGAGGAGGCGATTCAACAGTGAACTCTACGGACTTTACATCGACATCGACCCAACCAGAAGAGTGAAGATCCACAGACTGAGATGACTGGGTCATGTAGAGCGGACACCAATGCTCCGTTCCGAAAAGTCTTCGAATCCGCTCCCGATGGACAGCACAGTAGAGGAAGGCCAAGACTCAGGTGGCGCACCCAAGTGGAAGGGGACCTCAGCCAACTTAGTGTGCGAAACTGGAGGCAGCTAGCCAGGGATCGAGATGGCTGGAGACGCTTGTTGACTGAGGCCCAGGTCCACCCCGGACTGTAGGGCCACTTAAAGTAAGTAAGTATTGAATCGGGCGGAGAATATTTCGAACAAAACCAACTAAAAATAAACAGAAATCGTGTTTTCATTATGTTTTCTAGAGTCAGTACGGTATATTATTTGCCACACTTTATATATTATTTTTATTTCTCCTTTATTTTCTGCGGAAAGTTACGTCAAATGCTTCATATTTATCTGACGTATCTGCTTTGATACTTTTCAGGAGGTGGAATCATCTGAAATTGTTATCTTTAGAGCCATGCTACACCAACTGTATGCCGGATTTCCTTGCTAGTGGGGCCAAGTGGGGCTACTGAATTTGCATTTATGTGATTCAAATATCTTACTTCGCCCTTTTTTTATGAACTTTGGCTGAGAATTGAGTCATTATTGCATTTTAGGTTGGAGTTTCCGACTACCCACATTCAACATGGCAAAACAGTCTGATTTGGTCAGTCTTAGGTTTATTTAGCCTCGATCTTGTAATGTACAAACTGTGGGTATTCGCGTATATATTGTTAGCTCACATTTTTTGACGTAAAAACGTCCATTCGCTCGTTTAGCGCAGTCATAGCCGGTCAATCTTTCAATCGCTACGGTTAACGTTACAATGGATAGAGTATGCCTGTACGTATTTGTATCGCCTGTAACGTCATCAGGTTAGTGTAGACGTATGTGTGGGACTGTAGCGTGAGACGCATTTAGATAGGATAGCTTGAGGTGCACTACTAGGACTCAAAGTGAAATAATAAAAATATTCGCCGAAATATATGTCAAAATCGGTATTACATTAAAAATTGCAAAAAAAAAATAAAGATGTCGTCGGATATGAATCGTAAATAAGCACAAAAGAAAAAAGACAAATCAGAGGAAAGCTGACATTAAAAGGAATTTAAGAAACCTAGTGCCGAGAAAATGCGAGAGTCGTGTCGTCTCAATAGAAGGGTATACTAACAGAATAAGCATGGCGATCATCGGTTCTATCATGCCTTAATGGAGGACGGCAGTCAAATATCTCGCGAAATTCGTCAAGAATATACTCGTTTAGAACGACATCGTCTGCCAACAATCACTTTACAGCTGCGAACTTTTCT
Organism: Volucella inflata; assembly: GCA_928272305.1. Taxonomy (NCBI): domain Eukaryota; kingdom Metazoa; phylum Arthropoda; class Insecta; order Diptera; family Syrphidae; genus Volucella; species Volucella inflata. The sequence goes on along the minus strand of OV743716.1, from coordinate 142,093,402 downwards.
CGGTGTGTCGCTGAGCAGCAATTGCGAGATGAATGACGCACGTGTAGGTATAATAGTGGGCGCTTACAAACTCTCAGAGGTTAGTCTTTCAATAGACAAATATATAGCTACGGACCGAATAATGCGCCATTTGGATATCTCACGCTCTCGGAGACCTGGATGGAGTTCGGCTTCGAGTTCCTGGTTAGCGACAGCATATTCGTCAATAAGCGTGGTGGCGGCAAACGACTTCCTGGTGGCGTTACTATCTATAAAAAAGCCGAATCTGTGACTGGCAATCAAATCGTGCATAGATGTGCATGGCCTTAACAGATACAGTCTCGGAAAATAATTCAGTTTGACATTGGTGATTGAAAGACGAATTGGATTACCCTATATGTATAGCGAATTGAATCAAATGAGGTACGTAACCTTGCAATCCATAAGTATGAGACAAGCAGTTTGGAAAATACAATGACGGAGCACAAGTAATTGGGGTACAACGAGTATAAAGCTTGAAAAATATTTAATCGTCGATACTGAATATGAGTGGGAAGAGAGACAGTATACAATGAAATTTCAATTAAAGTTAATAATTTAGAAAGAGTTTTTTAGAGTTCTACTTATCCCTTGCAGTTCGATTCCGTCGACTGTGGTTTTAGGAGAAACAGCGTTAGTGTTATAAAAGTCGAAGGTAGGGACCGAGTAAAATGAATTAAATACCAGCAAACACATCCGAAAACTCTTGGCTTCACTAGAATTGCAGGATGCAACATAGAGGGCCTCTGTTAAATAGAAATGGTCTCTCGTTAAAGTCCGGAAAAATGCTTTAATTAGCATTTAGCCTACTCCAAACAAAGCAATCGACTTCCAAATAACTTTAAGACAACAAACATTCCCCCACGTGTTCAATTTTTCCAAAAAAAAAAAAAAAAAAAAAACTAATCGTGCTCCAATAAATTCAATCCCCTTTGGCAAAGGTCATCCAGATCCCAAAAACACTTCCCTACTCCTGCTCTTCTATATCTTTTTGAATTTCAATTGAAAAAAAATTCAATTTAAATCTCATAGCAAATTCAATCAAAAACTACCCACAAAAATTATCCCACTCCCGCAATGCAAGCACTCCCCTTATAAAGAAGGAAACGGAAACAAGTCACAACTTACACAGAACATCAAGTCGCATATCGACTGTGACCGGATCACCGACTCCATTGTCAGCCGTACACTGATACACTCCGGCCTGTTGACGTTCCAGCTTCTCTAGAGTAAGTATTGGACCGTCGCCAATACGAGCTGATGATTTTCCAGCACCGCTCTGTAACGATAAAAGAAGAAAAAAACAAAAAAACAAAATAACAAAAATTGTTGATGAAGAAAACTTTTACGAAAAATATGCACACACAAAGGCTACCACAAAAAGGAACACAAAAAGAAAACCAAAAAAGAAAATAAGAAAAGTATGAAGGAAACTTTCTAAAGAAAAGAACACAAATCGTCTTTTGTCTTTTCGCCTATTCTCGGAAGTTCGCCTCCTTCGTCATCTTATAAATTCTGAGCAATAATTTTAAGTCTGCTCTGCCCGCCCCTGAACCTATTTCACATCAAAGAACACTGCCTACACACAAACCTATGATGCCGAGCCGCATCGAGCACAAAATGGCAATGATGGCGACGACAACATATCCGTATACTGGTGCAACCGTTGCACATGGCCAACTACATTATGCAAGGACCCACTACCTAAATCGCATTTTATTAAGAAGCAAAACTCGTTTGAGGCATTATAGACAGTACAAGTAGCTGGAGTTCGAACAGAAGGAGTCATTTTCATCGCTGCCAAAAGGAACGCAAGAGTTCCCTGAATCCTGACAGTCGACAGTATGCATGATATTCTACCGCAACTACTACACCCAGTTCCTGTAGGTCTTTACGTTAAGCATTTGCCGAGAGGCTATGTAGGTACCTACCAAGACTTTGTGTATTGTAATATCCAACATAGAGGAACGGGTGCATATACTCGTACATAAGGCTACAGTTTTAAGTAATTTATGTTAAACACGTCCCCAATGCACATTATGGACACGTTTTGCGGTTCTTTGGTTTCATCTACGAGTATGTATTTACCATAAGACCTTTTTACTGAACAAGTACAGGCAAGAGTTCTAGAAAGACGCTGTGGTGTTTAAGGCTTCTGCAGCAGCATTAGCATTCTATTGAAGTTTTTGTGAAATTTTTATTTACCGCTTTACAGTTAAACTTTGAATATTTTATTACCTCTGGAACGGACAGAGTCCATGGGATCTTTGAACCCTTTTAGACAGTTAGGTCGTCATAAGTTTGGTGGAAATTTGGCAGGTTATATAGAGCTATTAAGAGAGCACTACGAAATGGAACAACATACCATACGTATGCTCTTGGTGTTCTTCCATTCGTACCAATCGAAGGTTCACCATGTGTGTAGATAATAAATCTCAATATGCCTGCAGCTGAACCAAGTACATCTTAATGAACTCTACCCATCAAAATGATTGGTCTTATGCGCATGCAGCCTAGGGCATTCAGTCAGTCCTCTCATAACTGAGGTGCCTATCTGCTTTAAGGCATCGCCATTCATTCTGCCAGAAAAGCTAGGCATTTTGGTGCCATCCCAGATAATAATCCTCCCAAGACTTAGACCGTTTATGTACATGCTATGACTGTAAGTGGAACAAGTTCACTGTTGCTTTTATCTGACTCCGAAGAACAACCTTTCTGGACCCCAAGGGGATCTCCTTAGCACGCCCTTTAAAGCATTGATGAATCTGCCTGTCTTTGATATTTTTGTCATGGACTTTGCTACCATATACATTGACTCACTAACTATTGGTTGATCCCCTTATGTAAAGATAATGCAACTCATATTGTCCGATGATAGGAAGCAATCTCATTAAAAGGATTAGCGCAACAAAATAACAAAAAGGAGTGTTTCCCCTTCACTACAGAACTTCCTCTTATTCCAGGCTACAGCAGATGAATTCCCCAGATGAAGTCAACGGTGGCGCCTACAGTTCTAGTCAGGTAGAACATGCTAGCCCAATATGAGCTGCTTCAACATATTTGAATCACCGGCTCGCTGAAAAAAAAAAATGTGGTGGATAAACCTTCAATATGCCAACAGTATAACATGAAACTGACCCTCCAGGTTGGGAGTTGCACCGTCGGTATAACTTCTCCACTAAGACATAGTTGTGAGGGAGACCAGCCTCGGACTGGGACTCTGCTCGTTTAAGGTCACGAACCGGCTCGTCAACGGCGTATGAATTGAGAGTATGCACCTAAAACATACGTTCACTCTACACCTCCAGTGCTGGTCAAGACTTGAATCTGTCCTTATGAGGTACAAGGCAGATACCCAGGTTTTCAAAAACAACAACAATACGAAGCTTGTTGAAGTTGCCGCAAAGGGGTGCACATGGTAGGTGGCGGATTCGTTGTGAGGATTCGGTTAAGATCAAAGGTAACTATTTTAAGGCCGGAAAGCGATCAACTAGCTGTAATCCTCTATGAAGTACGAGGTCAAGATCGTGCTTGGGTTGTTCAATGCCATAATCGGGAAGGAAAAATATCATAACAATAGCATAAGAGAACGGTTGCCGACTAATCAGCTTTGCGGCAACCCGTAACTCTGTGATAAATAGTAGTTTCCAAGGCTTAGTATCTACAAAGCAACGTGACGATCTCCAGATGGTCGAACGGCAAACCAAATCAATCATTTGCTAATCGATGCAAGGTACGCATCTAGCATTCCAATCGTGTACATATGCTGAGAGGCAAACGGCGACCACGGAAATTTTCTTGATGCGGCTAAATTTAGAGTTCCACTGACTAATGAGAAAAAGTTGCGAACAGCTCAGAAGAAGAACTCAATGTTGCGTGTCCTAGTGCGACTGGGCTAGCCAAAGCCTTCAAAGAGCGCCTAAGTGAGAGTCTTTCCGTTGTGCCCGCGACACACACAAATACTAACATAATGTAGAACCAGAATCGCGACATCATTAAGGACGTAGCGGAGACCACTGTAGGTTACCAGCCACCCCAAAAAAGCACACGTGGTATGATGACGAGTACGTTAACCGCAAAGTGTCGTCAGAACGTGCACATATGCAAACGCTGCAACACAAAACTATGGCAACAAGGGAAGGGTATCGAACCAGAAGAAGGGAAAAGAAGAAATCCTGCGTAGAAAGAAGAGGTCATGAGCAGTCTCTCAGCTCAAGGAAACCGAATAGTCTCGCTATCGAAGCAACATTCGGATGTTTAACAAGAAAGTCAATCAACTGGCGGGTGGTTTAAACTCTGGAGCGCAGGATCTTCGCAAAGCATAGTGGATGTATTTAAGCAGCGTTACCAGCAACTGCTAAATGGGCATAATGAAGATGAAGGCAAGAAGAGAACCTACGCAATGAAGACCCGATACCACCATCCAGTATAGAAGAGGTTAGTCTAGCTCTTAAAACTGTTAAAGAACAACAAGGCCGCCTATTCTGATGGTCTACAAACGGAGGTCTTCAAATACGGAAGATGTTTCGGTAGGGTGCATGTACAAAGCATGGGTGGAGGAGAACATCCGCGATGACCGGACTATCAGCTCCATATGCTCAGTGTACAAAACAGACGATGCCCTGTCTATCGCATCTAAGATCCTATCCAATATTTTATGTAAACTTCTGAAGCCGTGGGGCTTCCCGTCCGGCAGACAGACAATATAGCAAATTTCCACATGAGGCAAATCTTGGAAAAGACAAATGAATTTCATGTCGATACTCACCACCTTTTAAACGACATTAAAGAGACATATGGGAGCAGTCATTTCAAGAGCCCTTATGGCAATTCCGACAAAACTGATCCAATTATGTCGGGTTATACTGTAAAACATACGTGCAGTTTAGGAACAGCTATTTTAAGCTGTAAGCCTGCACCGAATTTTGGCAAGAAGATGCGCTTTCATGCGATTTCTTCAATCTTGGCTTGGGGTAAATAGATAGGGTGTACGACTGGCGTCAACAAATGGCACTTTCTTCAACAGATCTGCCCAACTACTCGAGTACGAAGACGATATCGATATCATCGGCAGCTCTCAGCTTGCCGTAATAGAAGCATTCACGGCGACTGAAGAACAGGCCAAGGCCTTGTGGTGACTGAGGAAAAGACGAAATACATCATACTCGTACAAGTGTCGCAAAATTAATCATTCTATCGGAAGATGTTATAATTTTTGCAAATGGTATCGTACATTAATCATACTTGACATTTGTGAACAAGACAGCTGCAGTTAACGAACAGACATGCAATGGAGCGCTATACTCTGCAAGAGCGTGAAATACTTGTGTCGATTTTTTTTTACCAATAATCGCTCGGTGGTGTTAGCTCAGCGTAAATTTCGACGTCGATTTCTTAATCGTGTCACGCCAGCTGGGCAAACTTTCCAGCGCTAAGCTACTCGACTCAAACAGACTGGAACCACAGGAGACCATCCAAGGCATGGCGGCCACCGGACTGGTCGTTCGGCCGAGAATATATTAGCTGTGGCTGCCGATGTCGCTGACAACTAAGAAACATCAACCAGACTACGGGCCACGCAATTGGGCATCTTCAGATGGACACTATAGCGAATTTTAGTGAAAAACTTACACATGTTCCCGTATAGTGCAAACAGTGCATCAGTTAATGCCTGCTGACCGTCAGTCGCGTGCGAATTACTGTCAGGCCACCATCAATCCCACCAAAGAAGAGGATGATTTTTTGTCGAAAATCATCATGAGCGACGAGGCGTATTTCCACTTAAGCGGCTACGTCAATAGGCAAAATCTTCGTTTCTGTGGCACTGAAAATCCGCGTGTGATGCGCGAAGAGCCATTACATCTACTCAAAGCCACTGTGTGGTGCGGCGTTCACTATGAAGGAGTGATTGGGCCTTATTTTTTTGAGGATGCCATCGGCAATACGGTCACCGTTACTGGCGAACTCTACAGGGCCGTCATAGTTCTAACCGACGAAATTGGATGAGCGGGGCTTAGTGAACATGTGGTTTCAACAAGAGAAAGCGTTTCCTGGTAGCGTAATCTCCCGTTTTGGCGATTTGGCATGGCCAGCAAACCATCCAAGACTTCTTCCTTTGGGGCTACATGAAGTCGCTGGTTTATGCCAACAAGCCTCAGACAATCACAGCCCTTAAGGAGAATATTCGACAGGAATGCGAACAGCTATCACCTGAAATCTTGCAGAAAGTCATGGAAAATGCGATAAAACGGGCACAAATGTTTATCAACACTGACGGCAGCCACTTGGCGGATATCATCTTTTCCACTCAACAGAAAAAATTGTAAAGATCCAAATAAAGATTTCCGTCACTCAAAATCATTTTTTCTTATTTAGTAAAAAAGTAATTCAAAAACAAAATTGGATGATTAATTTTGCGCCACCTTGTATAAACAAACAAATAAATATATATTAACCACCGCTTTTGACAAAAGGTCACTATTGGTAGCAACAACTTTGAGTTACTTATGGAGTTCATCTATTGTGCCTATAACTTAATTCGTGCGGTTTGCTAAGAGATGGCGTAACTTGTATTGTTCCATAGGAACATGCGTTGGAAAGCTACTGTCATTTCAGAATATGTCATTCATTTGAAGCGTAAACAACAATAATTTTTTTTCACTAAAATGTGTCGAACTTTGTGCCTGAAAAGGTGTTTTTGCGGGGAGTTCTTCTTCATTACTTTAATATAAAGAAAACTGCTGCCAAAAGTCATCGTATTTTGGTGGAAGTTTATGGGGCACATGAGCTAGCTGAGCGAACGTGCCAAAAGTGGTTTGCACGATTTAACAGTGGTGATTTTGGCTTGGAAGACGATGAACGTCCTGGGCAGCCAAAAAAGTTTGAAGATGAATAACTAGAAGCATGACTCTATGAAGATTGTTGCCAAACACAAGAAGGGCTCGCAGAATCTTTGGGTGTCACTCAAGCAGCCATTTTAAAACGTTTAAAAGCAGCTGGATATATTCAAAAGCAAGGAATTTGCGTTCCACATGAACTCAAGCCGAGAGACGTCGAAAGGCGGTTTTGCATGTCCGAAATGCTGCTGGAACGCCACAAAAGGAAGTCGTTTTTGCATCGGATTATAACTGGTGATGAAAAATGAATCCATTACGACAACCCCAAGCGCAAAAAATCATATGTGAAACCCGGCCAACCAGCCAAATCAACGGCAAAGCCGAATATCTATGACGCGAAGGTAATGCTCTATATTATGAGCTGCTGAAACTGGGTGAAACCATCAATGGACAACGCTACCGAACACAATTAATCCGTTTGAAGAGAGCAGTAGCCGAAAAACGCTCGGCCCCACGTTGCTATTCCGGTTAAGAACTATTTGGAAAACAGTGGATGGGAAGTCCTACCCCACCCGCCTTATAGCCCAGACCTTGCCCCTTCTGACTACCATTTGTTCTGGTCGATGCAGAACGTCCTCACTGAAATACGGTTCACATCAGAGGAAAGTATCAAAAATTGGCTTGATTCATTCTTGGCTGCCAAGCCGGCGCAGTTCTTTTGGGATGGGATCCACAAATTGCCAGAAAGATGGGAAAAAGTCATAGCTTCAGATGGGCAATACTTTGAATAATACTATTGTTCATGTTTTTCTTAAATAAACGTTCAAATTTTGAAAAAAAAAAAAACGCACGAATTAAGTTATATACCCAATACTTTACGGACAACATCAACTACACGAATGGCAGCTAAGTGAAGATCCAACGAAGAATTATCCTGGATAACTGCTGCTACTTCGTTTGCCTATCCGAGCAAAATAACCAGACCATTTAAAAGATTATGGCAATAGTCCATTACATGTTTCATGCTTAGCTTCGAACTCCGTTTTTACCATAATTACTCCGATATCCTGGCTGTCAGGATTCAAATATATCGAATAGCATCTGACGTCTATTGACCCCTCTCAGTGGAGTACAACCAACCACCACATATGCGTTGAGTTTTTGAAACCCAATGTGAACGTAGCTCAAGACTCGCAAAGGTAGTGTGATATAGCCATCTAACTGTAACAGCAAGCATCTCAAAATGTGGTGCCACTTATCCTCAACATATTTAGGCAATTAGCAAATTATAGCGACGCTAGTAAGCAGCCTTTAGTCTGTCGTACTGGGAAATACGCAGGACATAAGAAAAACGTCTTTTCTTCTGCCGGCAACCTGGAGAGTCATGCCACCTGCAGATATTCTTATATAAAAGAAAGTCCTAACCGAGTTCCTAGGTGGTTGCATCTCAGGTTTGGGTCATGACAAACTCTCCTTGATTCAGCCTCCTACAATAGCTGACCATAGAGAATTTTGGATTCGCTTCAGTCGGAAGTTCTCCTAAAGTGGAGTGAAATCTAACGTGGTGGTTATTCAGAAAGACTCAAGCACTGCATCAATTAAATCGGTTTTGGAGTCGTCTATGGAGGCCTGACTAGCTAAGATTCTGGTTAAAGCCATTCCTGGGCACAAAAAAAACTTATTACGGTAGCAAGAATGCTATTGTCATTGCATCAGATGGCATAACCATTGAACAAGAGTCAAACAACCGTATCGAAAGGGCGGAAAATGGCTTTGTGAGAGCGACACTAGATAACAGACGCAAAGGACATAGGAGTAATTGCATTTAAATCGAGAAGAGCGCACCTCGATGATGCTCTGACAAAAGCCCATTTAAACTGCCAGCAGATCGAAAATTATTTAAACTTTTTTGATGCAATGGCTTGATGATGGCTTAGTCCAACAGTCAGTTCTATTACCACTCACCCTAATGCCATATCCTGTCAAGTAAAATCTACTTTATTTGCTTCATCAATATCAAAATCTACTGTCGAAACCACTCTAAAAATGGCAACACTTTTCTGCACACTAAACAGATACGAGTCTGAATGTCCTAAGAACTAAGTACATCAACGTTGCTCCTGCCTTCTATCAGGAAGCCTTAAACAAAAAAAAACAACACATACAATGCATCCATCGCCACAAATAGAGTCATATAGCAAGCGACGAATAATATTTACGCATAATCTAGGGTACTACTACCTTTAGTCGTCACATCTTTTCGGCTTGTCATTATTCAGGAATCAGTGTCGTCTATGGTAGATGCCCATATATTATGCTCCGTTTCAAGAAGCGAACACAAGCGAACAGTGAATGGCACAAAGGAACACGACGAAAAATGAAAGCATAAATCTTAAACTTAACATGCACGAGCGAAAGGACATAGGGAGGAGGGCATATACAACACCACTGTAAGGACTCTGCTGTGGAAGTTTAGTTCTCATCGACGAACCCTTCGATGGGAATGAGTAACTCGTAGCTAGTGCTCGTTAGTTTCGACTGCCACCATTTAGAATTGATTCATATGCTAAGTCTACCTACGTATGTGAGTACATGCATGACCCTTTCCACCGGTTCAGGATGTGGTGCAATCAAATTTTTGAAATGTGACCTCGGCCGGAAGATGCCAGCAGCTCTTCAAAAACCCAAAATCGGCCGAAAACACCCAGAACTCCTAAACTCGAATCGAGTATGAAGCTGGAATTAATTGCGCCGCATAATGGAATGTAGAGGCTGAAAGTATGTACATGGTGGCCCTAAATTGATGTTCAAAATGGCCATTTTGATTCGCCAAAGGGCCGAAATCCGGCTTCTAAGTCTGTGAAGCAGCAAAGTTCGCCGTTCAGATGGTATCCCAGCACCATCTGGGGGATTTTTGAGTTTTTTCTGAGAAGTAATGTTTTTTTTTTTTGGTTTTTCCATGTCGAGGACTTCGGAAATTGATTTATGACCATTTGAGGATAACGTATGCGTATCAATGTATATAGTATACTCGTACTCGTAGGTACAGAAGTTCAGAAATGATTTAATGTATTTCACGTAGGATGACAGATTGAACATGCGAATGTGTTTGATGCAGACGATGGAATTTCGAATTGGGAGAAGTTTTCACTGCCTCGCCATTGCCATCAGGAACGTTGATCCTTTTAAACGAGAGCGGGAATCATGTACTACTCGTATATTGTATGTATGTATGAACGACATATGACTTCAATTTTTTTTTGCTTTATTTAGCATACAGTTCGACAAAAGGAGGAAACGACTTTAAGGCTCTACCAATGGTGCAAGGAATTTGATCGATTAAAGTTTTCAGTTAGTTCAAGTCGGGGTAAGCCCAAATTAAAAGACAGTTATTGATGGTCGGTTTAGGAATGAAACGGAGTTAGTTAAGGTTTTGGAGAAAAGTTTTACGATTCAGATGGTCAAATGAAATGAGGGATTGCCTCAAGTTGGAAGGAAGTGTATTAAGTGAGATTTTAAACTGCTTTTTTGGAACTAATTGGTTGAAGTTAGTTATTTAGTTGAATGAACGACAAACAACACCTCAGACATGTGTTTTCCAAACGCTGAAATGAGGTTTTGAGTTTAATAAAAAATTAACGTTGATTCTGATTAGACTGCCATGACTATAACCCGTTTCAGAATATTCCAGAATAGTAACCATTCGAGCATGAATACACCCTTGTTTGCGGAAAGTGAATGGCAGATGACGTTCTTAAGTTTTAGTAAAGAAAATAGAGAAAAGACTCTTGGACTTGAGCTTTTCAAGGTAAAGGCTATTCTTACCAGGAGGATTCTGTATCCCAACTTTTGGAGCATTACACCGTTAGTAATTGTCACCTAAGTGGATTTAAAAATCAGTCAAAAAAAGCATTCTTCATAAGCTTAGCCAACAAGATTGTTTTAAATATCCGCACCATCCATAAATTCTGCTTATTTCACAAACTTAAGCAGAGGAATTCGGGGCTGAAGTGAATAAAACACTTTTGAGACTAAGGCAGGGTATTCAAAAATGAGATAGTGACCAAGAAGGCCTCAATTTGCTACTACCTTCGAAACACCTTGCCCTTTTTCTGAAAATTGAAACCAGATGTGCAAATTGCATAATCACCTCCTTGTGGCGCCCCCTGGATAGCTATTTCTAGTGATCGATAAGCGTGCTTAGTCTGATTGTAAATGTGTAACTGCACACTCGAACCTGCAAGAGCACAGTCTTGTGAACTCCAGTTGGCATGGACTATACCAGACGAGGCTGGTTCAGCTGCCCTGTTGGTTGAAATATTCGTCGCAGATGTGGAGCAGAATCCCTCAGAAGGAGGACAAGGGTAGTGTAAAGCGACCCGGTGACATCAAAAGATGATTTTGATTATCTCATCAATTTGTGAGCGGAAGTAATCCTTGTCGTATTATATTCCAATGTCGCGAAAAGGTATGGGTTGACCCAGGAGCAGATTGGTTCGACTTACCTGAGAAAGTCATAGGTTCGAAGCAATTTTGTTTGATAACAAGTGGAAACCTATTAAGGTCTTCTTGAAAAAGTACTTGGAGAACTTTATTTCATCAAAAATGCATAGGGAACAGTTTTAAAAAATTCCACCAAAATCGTTTTTTGTTCAGATGAATAGAAGGGGACCTAGATGGCTGCCTTGTGGGACCCCAGAAATGGCTAGAAATAGGGTTGATATGACTGACCTGAAGCGAACGCTATAATGACGGTTGTCCAGATAAAAAGACATCCATTTTAATAATAAGGTGTCAAATCCGAGATACTTCATCAAAGGCTTTAGCAAAATCTGTAGCTACAATATCGATTTTGTTGCCATTTTCTGGGGTAGAGAGCGCAAACGACAAGAATTCAACTAAATTTGTATTAAAAGGTGGTCCAACCATAATGCACGATGTTTATTGTGAGTCACACCTTAACGTCAAGTTGTTTGCCCAACTTAATTTGACATTTATTTGTTTCAGTGTTTGACAAATTCAACCATGGAGGTATAGAATTGAACAGCGCGTTAAGATTGTTAAAGCCTTTTACGAAAATGGGCGTTCAGATCAAATCCATTTCGTGCACTTCGTGATTTTTTTGGTCAGCATAATCGACCAAATGTCTCCACAATCGGGAGAATTATGTGCAAATTTCAGCAAACCAGGTCTGTAGGGAATGTGAAAACACCTGTGCATGTTCGCGATAGTGTGGCAGAAGAGCCGTCAACCTTGACTCGTCGTCGAGCCAAGAAGTTACCGTGAATGGTGTTCGCTATAGCGAGATGATAACGTACTTTTTGTGGCCAGAAATTGAAGATATGAACCTGGACGATATGTGTTTCCAACAGAATGGTGCCACTTGCCACACAGCCAACGAAACAATGGCTCTTTTGCGCGATGAATTCAATGGCCGTGTTACGAGTATCTCACGTTGCGGCGATGTTAATTGGCCGCCACAATCATGTGATTTAACACCGTTGGACTTCTTTCTTTGGGGATATTTAAAAGAAAAAGTGATTCAAGAGCTAAAGGATGAGATAATTCGGCATATTAACGACATTGAACCTCGATTATGTCTAAGAGTAATTGAGAATATGGACCATCGGATAGAGGTATGCCACCGAAGCCGTGGCGAGCATTTGGCCGATATTTTGTTTCACACATAATTGTCATAGATCCTTCCATCATAATAGAAAAATATTAAGATAATTCTCTGAAAACTTTTTATTTTATTTACAATTAACATCGTGCGTTAATTGTGGACCACCCTTTAGTTGAAAGCTTAGAACTTTACGAGTATATAAAATGTTTTTGAATATTTTAGGAGGGGTAGATAGATGATAGATGAAATATCGTCTCAATCATGTCGAAACGGTATTTCCGAAGAAGTCTCCTGAGCTTAGGGTATAGACAAAAGTCACACGATACTAAATCAGACGAATACAATGGTATGTGGAACGATATGCGTTGAAGTTTTGGTGACAAATTGACGCTCGTCTTCCAAAAAATTTAGTCTTTTTAGAACCAACCGAGATTTGACTTCTCAGGCATAAAACATCCTTGAAAATGGATCTTGCTTACAGTATCAGCAAGGTCCTTTATTGTCAATCGCCTATTTTGAGCATCACATCTTTGGTTCCTTTGATGTGATGCTCATCAGATGATGTTGATGGCCGTCCAGGGCGATTTTTGTCTTCAACGCTTTCTCTGTTTTCTTTGAATTTTTCCCGCCACTTGCAAACATTTTTTTGCAACATAGCCTGGTCAACGAACAGTAACATTTTCAATGTCTCTGAAGTAGAAATTTCATTATACAAACAAAATTTCTTTGCTCAATAAAATGAGACATTTAAAAAGTTGCTAAATCGCTTTTTATTGTTCAAAAAACACTTGCGAAACTATTGAGCTAATGGAGATATTGACATGAAATTTGACACAGATGTCAGTGAAAGTACTACCAACCCAAAAAAAAATATTTTACCGGAATCGAAGAGCCCGCGTATTTTAAAATCAAAATTTAACCTTATTTGTTGATCACCGTAATAGAGTAGCTTCCTTGAGTAGCACATCTTTCCATCCTAACAGGGTAACTGCAGACTCGTTTGGTTTTTTTTTTTTTCAGATATGAATACATTTACAATGCCTCAACATGTGTTAAGTTTTTTGAAAAATCAGAGAGAGGGGGACTCAGTAGTTATTTTGCTCCATTCATGGCATCCAACATTTAATTGGGAGACTAAATTGTTAGTGAGAGCTGGCTTGTTATTATATTCTAGAGTCAATTACACATCTTGCTTGTTTTTGGTTAACTTAAAAAATCATGCCTTTAGGGCACGCCTTGGATTCGGACACCGAATCTTCTGATTTGGAAGCCAGCTGTCTACCACTTGACCCATGGCCACCCGTGATTAGTCTTAATTCCGGCGCTTTCCAATTAAGGTTTTTATGTCTCCTCCAGTTTGGTCTAGCACAACAAAGTTTAGAAAACGTTTTATAACATGTTAGCACGTTTCCGACCATATTCTGACGGACAAGTAGTAGTACAGTCAAAATCTGTAATGGACACATGGGAAAACTACTTCTGCACTCTGCACGGACGGACTGCCGGACAGACTAAGTAAAGTTAAGTTCAAAAGACTATTTATTTCATTATAAATTAATGAAAACGTATGTACAATTTCTTGGTCTTTTCTTTGAGCGTTCGTCGTGTATCTATATAATGAATTCTAGCCTCTGTCGCCGTTGAGTATTTTTATCGTTTCGGAACTCCTTAAGAATGGGAGATACTGCTATGAAATGAAAGACATCTTCACACTCTTTCCGGTTGAACAAATTACAGAGGATAGGAAGTTCTGGGTGATGCGGGATATAATTAAGGGGCTCACTTCTTGCTTTGAAAATGGCGCTGATCATATCTGCGTTTTTCCTATTCAAAAGTAAGTCTTGTCGGACAGGTTGTGGTTCAGTCTGCTATAATACAATCTCTATGCGATGCCATACAAACCCTTTAACTAGTTTTCTCCAAACGGAAGTTAAACTCATTTTTTATCGATACAAACTGCTCATTGGGGTTAACAGACAAGTTGTATTCGCAATAACAAGTAGATGCTAACTTCTTCCAGTCTAGGAGGCAAACTGCCCTGGTAAAGTTTGTCACGTCTTGTACTCTACAGTCGAATTGGATCTTGAGAGTGTCAAAAAATAAGGGGGCCATACCAGTCTCTAAGTTGAGCAGTTGGGCGAGCTGCTTGGCGTTTTAAATGCTCTTTTTATAAGGCCACGGAGGCTCTTTTTAACCTCATCGAATGTATAGGTACGGTGTCCTCATACTTATACTTCGTGAAGCATAATTGAATATGCAGTTGCTTCGGAATGTTTTTTGCTTCGCGCTGTGTGAAATATTTGGCCAACAGTTGAAAACTTTTTACTAAAACGTTCTTGAAATTCGTGAAGATTCTTTTTGTTTACATCCCATGCGATAAGCCTATTGAAAATTCCTGCAGCAAAAAGCTTGAACGAAGCATTCAGGTATTATATTTCCCTGTAAATCCCTGGGTCTTCGTGGTCCCCGTGGTCCCCTTTCTTGTGCAACGGCTATATTATTGAATTTCGAAAGCAGTCTGGAACAACCGTAGTATCGATGATTCGATTGGATTCAAATGTTAGCGCTGTTAGGTATTCTGAGGTACTTGTCTTTTGCATTGAGGAGGTTATTCAAATGGTCTCTGGGCATGTTTTCTTACACACCTGAGGCGATAACATTTTTCCTTGCGTTTATGAGTTTCACTGCTTTCCAGAATTCCGCGTAAATTTTCGTTGCACTTAGTGTGTCTTTGTATGATACAGCGCATGTCACCGTAAGACATGGTCAGAGAAAAGCATGCCTGAAGCATGGTATAAGGATTGTGTGTTCCCAAAGAAGAGGACACTTTGACTGGGGCAACTACACTACTAATATCGGCGATAAGATTCTTGCTGTTGCATTAGATTTATGAACAATCTGGTTGTACGAGTACCATATCAATGTGGTTACAGGCCGAGAAAGACCACTATCGATCAAATATTCACACTGTGGCAGGTTTTGGATAAGCCCCAGGAATTTTAGATCGATTCTCATCGTCATTATCTGATTGTCGACTTCAATGTCGTATATGACAGCATGCATAGTTTTGAGATCTCCATGTGCAGCACTTCAACAGCAGCGGTCAAGATGTTGCACGCTTAACAGTGGGTGCATTCGGTATCTTATGCCATTCAGCTCGCTTGCATTAATAGCTTGTTCTTATTAGGTTATCTGAGAAGGGAGTCTCAAGCATGAGTTCGAGACTTTTTGCTTTCGACTCAGTGCTAGTGCCATCAGATTTGCTGATGAATTCCAGTCTAGCTTGACTAGTGGAGTATTGGTTTCACCGACTAGTGCGAGCGACATTCTGGAAAATTCTGTGCTCTTCAAAGAAAGAATTCATTATATTCTTTTTGCCTCGATCGTTTTTAGTAATAAATAAGTCAAGATGGATCTAATCTTGTTGTCCCGTGGGTGTGCCACAGCTTTTTTCCCTTCAACGAGATCGATACCTCACGCCCGAGCTTTGTGTACCTATAAACTGACATGGTGGCCTTCAATAGCACTTTCTTCTAAGCCCAGCTGTTGGATAGGGTAAAGTCAATTGCTTGCTGCCTTATTTTCTTAACAAATGTTAACTGGAAGCCAAGTGTATTTACATGCAAACAATTCAACTTAGTTTAAAACATTCAAATTGTTGTACGATAACTCTGTTTTTTAAAGGCAGCATAACGAGTACATTATAAAAAGTGCTTCTAGCAATTCAGTCACTTGTACATGCTCAAGGAGACCTCTTCCTCTGTCAGTCTTTCTGCACAGCAGCAAACCAATTGTAAATCGCTTAAATCCCTCTCCTCCGCTAACAATTCAAAGAATAACAAGAAAAACAAAAGTAAAATCGAAAAACTTTTAAAACAGTATCCTCCTTTTCGGGTAGTCGCCATTGTCGTTATCATCTAGTGGAAATCTTCTCATTCAATCCTTTTAACCCGTCTTGAATTTAAATTTAGTTTCAAAAACTCATCTCATCATCCTTAACTCTGTTCCCGATAACCTACACCCTTCGACAAATCCTCACTTGATCCCGTAATCCCAATTAAGACAGGAGACATAAAGTAGATACTCGTATACAAAGGATGGCAAACGCCATAACAAAATCAAACAGAAAATACAAAATACAAAATACGAACCTTCTTCGTCCAGTATATCGATGGGACAGGATTTCCGGAACCTTTGCATTCCAACGTAATCGGTCCACCCTTTCGCGCCTGCAATTGTCCTGACGTTGGTATCGCTCGTACACTTGGTGGAACTAAATCGAAAGAAACAGTCAAAAACAAAAGAAAAAATATATATATATGTATATGTGTATGGATAAAAGAGTTTTAAAATAAATGACAAAGTTGAAAGTTGAATCCTTGATAATTATTCAAAAGGATAAACACACAATTTGAATAGATGTTCCTTCTGTCTTCACTCCCAAAAAAAAAAAAAAAATAAAATAAAAAAAATAAGGACACTCTCATTGACAAAGGACCAACCAGACCGATTCTTTGAAGAGAAAACGAGATGAAATAGCACTTGAAGTGCTAACAGAGGTCCTCGTTCTTTAAGGGATTACGACAAAAGGAACCCGAAAGGCACAAACAAAAAAGTATGAGATGGTTGGTACATTATTATGATAATCATTTCACTTACCCAGAATTTCGACTGTGTGCACTTGGTCCCTATTCACTTTGTCACTGATTTGACACACATAATCTCCGGCATCCTGTGGCTCCAAATCAGATATTTCTAAATTATATCCATCTATCAGTCTTATTCTTTCATCCCTTGTCACCATAATATTTGAGGCTGTGAGCACATTTATTCCGCGTCGCCAAAGTAACACAAAGTTTCCTGCAAAAAAGCAAAATCCAAACGAAAAATTCAGTCATTACATCAATCTACACAGCACACCACACAAATACGCAGAACCAAAAGAACAAAAAACAAAAAAAAAAAAAAAAAAAAAACAACAAGAACTTGTAACGGGAATTCTGGGTAAAGGAAACAAATCTCATCTTAGTGCTAAATAAATAAATCACTTTACACTGTCACAAAAGTTCCTGTTCGTCTAATTTCAAATTTATTACCCCAAAGCCAAGGATACGAATACTCGCATTCTGTTCAGAGTGTTCCGAATTGTGAGTTCTCAGACTCGCCCGACTGTACTATAATGTTGATTGAGATTTTTACGGTACGCATTTTCGTCCTTTTTTTTCTTCGCAAACACAAAAAAAAAAAAACCAGAGAAAAAGCGTGTTTTTTTTCCGTCGCCTCTCGGAAGGACATTTCAAAAGTGTCATCTAAGTCAATGACATTTCCGCACTTCATCCTTGCGGCCCATTATCATGTAAATAATTTTTAAACATTTATTTTCATTTTTATTGCTTTCCTCTTAGGATCCGTTAGGCCCTTCAACAGTGTAGGGTGTTGCCACCAACAGCAGCGCGCGGGGAGAAAATTCAGCTGAAAACCAAATTAAAGTCACGTGTACGTCAGTCGGAAAACTTACGCGCTGTCAAAAGTGTAACATTGTGGAACAAACAAACAGACTCAGGTGTTGAAAATCTGACGGCTCGACCTTAGAGCCAGAAGAATGACTTTCGATTAATTTTCAGAATTTTACCTTAAAAACTTTAGGGAGGATCCGGCGTAGAATACAATTCTAAGGAATTAGCGACTAGAGTTGCCATCGTCAAAATTATACAAAAACATCTCTCACAGAGAATTGAAATCTATGAGTACAAGAAGAGCTAGCTAGATGCTGAAGACATTGCCTTGAATTGTTGAAAATCCTGGTTTGTGGTCTTGAACAGAGACCGAAACCTGGGTATGATAGTTTGTGATCTAAACTAACTTATATTGCCCTATAATCCCGATTTCGTTTGATTGTGTTTCGCCTACAAATGTTCATAGTATGGCACTGCATACACAGCTGGTTAAGGTACCTTTCCATCTTCCATACACGTGAATTCACTTTCTCCTTGTGGGATGGATTCAAAAACCCATGGGACTCAGGCATTGGTATTCTTTCGCTTTGTGTGAGTTGGTGGGACTGGGTGAAGCCTCTGTTTGTTAACTGGCTTCTTGATTTCCTAACCCACATCAGAAGTGATTGACAACTGACACTTTCTGCTTGACCACCGTTTTGGTGTCACTACCAGAGTATCTTACAATAAAGTCATGCTAATCGAAATTCCTAACAACCGCCTAAGAAAATTGTTAAAGGCGATGTTGGATAGTCCATTTTCAGTAGACCAGGAGTTGAAAGATGATTGTTATTGCCAAGTGTATTCCGGGAGACTGAAAATGACACCTTTCTCCTTTCCTTCTTGCTGGTGTTAACCATAGTTTCCATTAAAATCTTCTTCTATCTTGAGGGATCCTTTTGCATACATTTTCATATGGACCAGGATGTGGAATAACTGCATTTGTGATTGACAGAAACTGAATTGATTGAATACAGTGATTCCAGAGAGACTGTTCTTATCATATGCAACGAGACTAACGCTCATACTCGTAATACATTTTCGAAGTAGTGTGAAATGCAACTTGAAAGACAATCATCTCATAGATTTCATACCATCGTATGACCTGGTTGTCAACAGAGTTTGATCTCAGTTAACATTTGCTTCCGAAGTTAGATAGATTATCAAGCGGTTTCCAGGTGGAAAGTACTGACAAATATTTGCGTGTCAAGCCGCAGATACCACAAATTCGGAATCAGCTTTGAGATCTTGTCGATGAGGAGGAATCCGCGGAAAATCAACTGGACATGCCTTACAGAGGAGATCGCCAAGTCTATAATGACCAATCTTAGCTTGGAGAACACTGAAAGTAGTGTGAGATATTAAGAACCTGAACAGTGCTTTGAACTGGCATGTCAACTGAAAACGATTGAAAAATGTGAGGTGAACCTTTTCTCTTATATGACTCCAGTTAAGAACTTCACACCTGTCAGCTTCCTAACTTCTTTCACTTTGAAAAGAATGGAGAGAATGGCTAAGTTAAACATGCGCAAAATTGTGGATTTGCCAATAAATTTTCTGAATAAGATGCAACATGTCTACCAACCCGGAATATCATATTCGCCAGTTGTTTGCTCTACAAAAATACGCCACTGTTGCTTATACCAGCACTCTCAAGATCATCATCAGTTTCATCAGATCTTTGGACATTCCTTCTTCTTATCCTTTTATTAACCCTTTCCTCGTTTTACGAACTTATGCGTAACGAGTTCCCATTTTTACTGCATCGCTGCTGCTCCGCTTATGGGGTTGGCTAATGTCGCAGACCGCAGAACGCGTCTACATAATGCTCGGTCCTGGATCGCTTCAGTGGTTAGCCCCAGGCGTTGTTGCGCATTTGCCATCTGAGAAATCCAGGAATTCTTTTTCCGACCTCGTTTTCTTACAGTTGGAGTGATAGTAGTTGATAGTGCCTTTTTAACCGGATTTTCCGCAGATCTTCTTTAAACGTGGCAATACCAGCTTATTCTATTCGCTTCAAGCTGTTCGGTTACCGAATTCTTTATATGTAGACTTCCTCTTATACTCGTAGATCTAATGCAATCGCGTTTAGTGACTCCACTAGACATCCTTAACATTAAACGCTTCGTACATTGTCCAGCACTGTGAACCGTATATAAGAGCTGGTCTAACAACCGTGGTGTAGAGTTTCCCCTTTAATTTAAGTGGAAATTTTCGGTCACAAAAGATTCCCGAATTTTCCCGCCATTTCATCCATCCCACACTCACTCTGTGGTTTACGTCGTCGTCACATTTCGCTTCCATGTTAACGATTGATCCTAAGTACTTAAAGATAGTGCTTTTCGGAAGAACTATTCCGTCTAACATTATATCCGGAACAAGTCGCAACGGATGCGCAAATGGGCACGTCAAATGCTCTGTCTTTGAACGACTTATTTTAAACCCGTTTCTCTCTAGCGCATTTCTCCATGAATCTAAGGCGTTCTGTAAATCTTCGACGTTATCGCTAAGTATAACTGCGTCGTCAGCGAAGAGAATTTGCGTTACATTTGCTTCGCGCATGCAGTCTTTTAAAAGGTAGTCGAATACTACGTTAAAGAGGGAAGGGCTAAGTACGCTTCCTTGATGCACTCCGACATTAACTGGAAATTCTCTCGTTAGTCCAGCAAAGCTTTCAACCGCAGTTTTCACGTTTCCGTACATGTCTTGTATTATTCTAACATACGTTTCCGGTACGTTTTGAGACCTCAGAGCGGCCCATATGAGATCTCTAGGCACTCGATCGAATGCTTTCTCGAGGTCGATAAATATCATGTGTAAATCCTTAGACGAATCTCGGTGCTTTTCCATTATTATTCGTAGGCCTTGGATAGCGTCCACCGTCGATCGTCCTTCAACAAATCCACACTGGCTATTATCGAGCTTTATTATTTGCCGAAGACGTTCGTTTAAGACTCTTTCGACGATTTTCATTGTGTGTGACATAAGCTTGATTGAACGGGATTTGTTGCGTTCTCGAGTGTCGCCTTTTCCTTTGTATAATGGAACCAAGAAGCTACTTCTCCATTGATTCGGCATAGGTTGTCCACATTTTAATTTATTTAAAAGTTTCGATAGCCAAACGCTGCCGATCCCCTCCATCTTCGACCAAAACTCTGATGGAATGCTGTCTGGTCCCGCCGCTTTCCCCCGCTTCATTTTTCCAATTGCTATACTTATTTCTTCGATTGAAAAGTCCGAAACTTCCTCCTCGAATAGACCAGCTGTCGGCACGATATCACGTGGAAAACGTTTGTTAAGCAACTCCTTGCAGTATTCAAGCCACCGGTCACAAACTTCCTTTTCATTTGTTAGTAAGCGACCGTCTGCGGTTTTGATGTATTTCGGCGAGGTTATTTCCAGAATTTTTTCTCCTCTGTGCAGCGAGCTTAAAAATATTTGGCATTTTAGTACTGTACGACGTTTGAACTTCTTCCGACGTTTCCGCCGATCGTGAGGATATTTGTTCCAACTCCTGGTACAGGTTTTCCGCTTCTGCCGCTCGAGTTCGAGCCAGGACTTTCTTTGCGATCTTTTTAAAACGCTCGTATTCAAGAGCCAGTCGAGCTTTTCGTTATTGTCGCTCCGATCTTTGGACATTCCGTCTGATGCAATGGCACCGTATCTTCTGTTGCTGTGAGAATATGAAACAAAATTTCCAAGTGGAGATATACACAGTCCTGAACAAACATATACGTCTGAAGGGACAGGTAAACTGCGTTCAACGCCTTTTGTATCCTTTGAATGTAGTCGAATGGCTAAATCCCTGATTTTTTTTTGAGTCCCAGGTGACAATGTGATCATGGCAAACTAAGTCGCCATTGTACCTTTTAGTTTATAGGACCCGAACCTGCGTAAGGACTCCATGAAAACCTCGGGTATGACTTCAATTGAAAGTTGGGTTTCAATTGAGCATAATCGCGGATAGCGATTGTACACAGATCACAGATGAATGCTTTCCTCTCTAAGAGTTCGGCGGCTCACGTAATGTGTCTCAACAGAAAAGACTGCTTACTGTCATCGTGAAGGTCCTCTATGCTATAACTAAGCTCTTTAGTTGGCTGGGCAAATGTGGAACAAAAGCCTGCGACACTTACTGTGAGATTGCTTTTATAACTCTACGGCGGAGAACTATATCTGAAACTATCTGTAAGCATCAAGCTGCAGTTACCTGGTGGTAGCTGGTGTGGTAGCTAGTTGTACTAGTTGTAGCCCTTTGAGTGCTTTGTTTCAAAAAAGGTAAATCCATTGGGATCACACTTCATTCTCTGTTACTAACTGTTGAAATATCATTGTCTCTCATTGATATTCAAGGAACATTTAACAAAGGTATTACATCCTTACAACCTTCACATTAATATGAATCAGATCTGCTACATGATCAATTCTGGTCTCATTGCAAGAGATACAAATGCTACCTCTTACATTGTTCCCTACATCTTGCGCTTTTTTTCTCTTAAAAACGTGGGTGTGATCCTGTGCACAAGGACAGTTGAGATACTCTGTCTGGTGACACTCGTGTCAAATAGAATGCCTCCAAGTTTCTCGAGCTGTGCAACATATTAAGAGCACAAGCAGAGCGAAATGAAAAAGCCCATCGGACAGAAAAGGAAGTACATTCTGCATAATGGTCATGAGACTAATTTTCATTTCAAATGGTCATTCAGTTCGTGGGCCATCGATATAAGTAGTACCCGAGACTGTATATGTTAGGTTTATAATTTGCCATTTTACAATATGGATAGTTAAACAATCGCTGAAAGTTGTAAAATTGTGAAAACTTGCTTTACAAATAGTGGTTCCGTAGTTGATACGTTTCGCGCATTACAAGCAGATTATGGTCGACATAATCGTCTATCTGAGCGTACTATAGGCAAAACTTTAAAGAAAATTCGAAGAGACTGGTACTGTTGCAGATGTCTGAAGGCCTATGCATCACAAACATGCATGCTCTACAGAAAATATGCCTGCTGCTAGGAAAAGTGTTAAAGAAGATCCAAATCTATAGATTTCACGGGGGCACAGTATTTAGGCTTATCTAACGGCACATTTTGGCATTTTACGCATTTGGAATTGCATCTACATCCTAATAAAATTCAATACACTCAAGTACTAGAGTCAGTTGGCCAGAGAATGTGTAGAGCATACGCCGATTGGGTGCTTGAAAGTCAGTGTTGGGATAACAAATTTTCCCACAGCCTTGTGCTTGTACTTATTAAATAACCTAAATTGGAAAGACTTACTAACGTCGTCCCGCAGAAATAAATGCAACGAGTTGTCTGTATTATCATGACTGGTGCAATAAGAACTTCTATTATAGCTCTCCTCCAACTCTTGCTCTTACTTGTTGCCTTTTTCGACATGCCAATAGCAATTAACTCGACCCCTAGGTTGAAAAACAGCCAAGCATGGAAGCAGCTAAATACCAGTCTACCCACCCTCCACCACTCATTCAACTGTCCTTCAGGTAACTGAAATTTGTTTTAAGAATGACTTCAATCACCTGGTATTCGGTGGAGCCGAATGGAGACAATTCGAAGCCGTTTCTCATAGGTCTTTTGTTATTGTATATACAAGGCTATAGAACACTGAAATTTATGGAAGCATGAGCCTGAGGAATTCTGGATATCCAAATCCTTTAGTCTACTTGCATACTGCTCGATTTTCTGCCTGCTATCAGCCCATCAGGCCACTACTTGGTTAAGATGGCTAACCTTTTTACTTTACTTTTAAATTCATTTTTATTACTTCTTTCAATATTAGCTTATATTCTAGACAAAAATGCTTAAATCTAATTTCACAATGACTGTTACTTATTCTAGCTTACTGGCTCTTACCGAACTCTCTAAACTTAACAATTTCAATATATTTTGCCTTTCGGCCTTAAAACTATCTTACGACTAATGGTCTTATCTATCAATACAATCGAAATATTTCTAAGAAAAGTTCTGGAAAAAACTTAGATACTATATCATTTTTTAATTTTTGTATAAAACTTAAAGCTATGCCCTATTCTACTTAACCTACCTAAGCTACTTAGTATAACCTTAATATAATCGGGGTGGTGAGCACTCGTAGACTCTCACTCCGGTTGGTCACCATCTCGATTGCGATTTCGGGCGCCTGGCAGTCCTTAACATCGTGCACAAGCACCGCCCAGACTTAACTGATTCCATGAAGCATCAGTCACTTCTTAGAGGTGCCGCCCCATGTTAACGAGCCCGGCCTTTCCACGAGATCCCCCTAACTATCCTAAATCTAACATAAAACTAGGAGAAGTGTGTTACCTCAGTAACGTACCGACCTAGGAAAGCATGACTACCCTCCCTACTTCCTTAAGCCACCAGAATTCGGTGAACTGTTTTTCGGCATCGACCCGATCCCTTTCCGCAATCGCGGGACTAAAACGGAGGAGCTCCTGAGCATTAGCGACATACCCGTCGTAGATGAGCCGCTTGTCCTTCGCACCGCGGTGGCGGTGGTATATTACCGGGATACCATCTCTACTTTGCACTAAACCTTTAGCATCTATATGAAGAAAAGCCTCCGGCGGGATGAAGCCCGATAGAAGTGAGCTCTCGTGGTACATTTCATTGGGGTAATAAGCCCCAAAGATCAGGCTGTTGTCGCTGGTCATTGCCCTTGCAACGTGCCTTCGAATCACCTTAATCAGGAAATTGTCAATCCTATTCAGATGAGCCCCATCGTAAAGGGCTTTGTTGGGATAGTATTTCTTGTACTCTGATTCTGGTGTTCTATACAAACCCAGACAGGTCCTAAGACACTGCCTTTCAAACACCCGAATCTTTTCCATCTGAGACGGCGCTACGTTAAACCACACAGGGCAACCATACGCGATGACTGGCCTGATTAGGGCCACATAGGATATGACCTTCACCCTGGATACAAGTTGACTGCTGTGAAACAGCCTTCTTGTCAGGGCTAAGGCCTTCTTGGCCCCAGCGAGACAAACATCTATATGTTTGTCAAAATACAGATATTTATCGAGCCAGATACCAAGGTATCTAACTACGCTTCTCACCGCTAATGGCATCCCGTGTTGTCCAATGATGGCCAAATTTCGCCAGTTATGTCTGGTATCCCTAGAAGCCCATCGCAATGGAGTCCTAAACAAGATTGTTTCTGACTTTTGGAAATTGATTTTCAATTTCCAATCATCGCAATACGCCTTAATATGATCGAAATCACGCTGCAGAAGAGCATTGATGACTTCGATTTTTGGACCTGATCTGTACGCCACTAAATCGTCTGCGTACGCTATAGAGTGATTGAGGGAACCTACTAGATCACTTGTGTAAATGTTAAACAGGATCGGAGAAATCACCGCCCCCTGTTGTATAAGATGGCTAACCATCTTACAAGATGGTTCCAGACAATATGGCTAAGAAGCACAAAATCGAATTCTGGTGAAGGGCACTCTTGCATACCAGAGAACTGTATCGCAGTTGAGCTGAGCCATGAGACTTAAGATAAATAGTGAGCAGTTTGACAGCGTCTGAATGCCAATTTAATCTGCCAGATATATGACAGAGTTTTAAGCGCTCTTTAAGGGCAGTCATAGGTGGACTCATCGACCATATGTGATCCTTACTGTAGAAGAGAGCTGACACAAGTTTGCTAAATTTGTTAACATATTTCCTAAAGAGCTGCAAATCGAGACCTTCATTAATTTATTGCAATCAGGTTCTTACAGTCTGTACGTGTACACCCCGATCTGATGCACAACTTCAACCAACTCACTACATATTGCGATCAGTTAACATTGTCACTTTAAATTGCAATCTTTCCTAAGCACCAATTTCGCAATTTCTCAATAGGGATCAACTCATTACCGTTTATCCGCTAACAGCCTGACAAACAACCATTTGCCAGTGTTGTAATC
This sequence comes from Volucella inflata, assembly GCA_928272305.1. Taxonomy (NCBI): domain Eukaryota; kingdom Metazoa; phylum Arthropoda; class Insecta; order Diptera; family Syrphidae; genus Volucella; species Volucella inflata. The sequence continues at coordinate 142,067,485 of OV743716.1, read as the reverse complement.
TAATATTTCCTCAGCATTGTTCGCCTGAACACTGACAAGGAAGTAACACAAAATGCAAACAAAGCTAAACGACAAACTTAATCTGAGGTTATACGCTAGTACAATATACCACCCATGCCGCCCGCCTTCTATCCGGTTTATCCACGTCTAAGAATGGCAACAAGGAAAAATAAGAATAATGCCAAAGGAAACCCACCCAAGTGACCGGAAAATTTATATTAAAAATCCCACAACTGTCGCACTAAAGCACAAGCGATAACTCGCATGACTTTCAACTTCCTGCCTAGACTTGGATGGTGTAAGACTTACCACAACACCCCCAATCTTAACCAGGTAGGTAAGTCATTGGTTTAAATGTACCTTCATATATAGTATGTATATTGTACACATATGTGCGATATATTATTTCCACGCTTTCACCCATGAACATGCCCCAATGGCCATAAGCCATGGAGTGCAGCTGGTGTAGCATGTAAGGCAAAATTCAGCCAAAAGACATAAGGATATTCGTAGTCGTACTACTATGCCATGGTTACACAACAGGAAAGGTCGAATCTCTAAGTACAGATAATGCCGGAAGTCAATTGATGTACATACGAGTACATACGCTAAGGCATAGGTGTGTATCCATACACCTATAGTGGCTTGTGGGACTTCTTCTTTGGAGATATGTACTCTTACATACATGAAGCACCCGTACGCGTTCGATAGGTACGTTTCCATGTTGTACATTGACGATCCATGGAATAAGCCCTTAAATCTTAATTCCCCTTTATTTTTGTCTTCCTTTGTTATTTTCTTTTTTGTTTTTGTCTTTTTAACTTTTTATATCTAATTCCGTGCCCCAATAAATGTCACTTAATTCCGATTACCAGGTGTGCGAAGTCGAACGAAATCCCATTAAAATGGTGCAGAGGCGGGGAGTACACTATCCGATACCATCCTCTGCAGCACAGTAATCGATTTGAAAAAAAGTGAACAAAATCCTTTCACGTCTCACGTGTAAGTTCAAAATATTGTACCCCGTCGATTCCACAGCTCCAAAATCGATCCATGAGAGAGTATAGTAGAGCAAAATAGCCGAAGATGCCAGAGTGTTTGCCGCTCGGAACTAAAACATGTCACGTAGTTGCAGATACAAAAAAAGGTACCAAAATGCAGTAGTTTTCTGCGTAAACTAGAATAAAGGAGTCACCTCCGTTCAATTGAGTTCGCCATGCATTCATAAAAATTCTGCAACGACCATCAGTGAACTTAAAGTTGGGTCATTACCTCCAGGCAGTCAAGTCTTAGGAAGGTGCCTTCCAGGCGGAAGCCTTTAATAAAAATTAACTAAGGTCCGGACTTGATAATTGGTGTACATCACCAAGAAGGGATTGCCAATAGAAAAATTAGTAAACGGTGATGACACTTTTACGAATCTCGAGGAAATGATAGATGTAGTATCGAAGAGGAATAGGAAGGTTTAAATTAACTTAAAAAAAGATTTTAACTTTGCTTATTAAGTAACAGTACTGGTGTTATGAAGGAATTTATTAGGGCTGCTGAAAGCAACCTAGAAAGCAATCTTTTACTCTCAAAGCAAATCGGCATTTCTGCCTTGGAAAGTGTCACAGCTTCTAAGATACTAGGTACTCATCGACGGAAGTTCTTTCCAGTTATCTCGATGCAAACACAGAAAATTCCACTATGTAAGCTAGGATTACAGTAAAGGGGGTTCTACGAGGCTACAAGGTTTAGAAATACCTTAAAGACATAGATTTAATGTCATCACAAGTGAGTGCCATCCGGTATCTGCTTACTCATTACAACCGTCGACACTGGCAAGACAGAAAAATATGCATTCTATACAATACTTTAAGTAAGCAACTGGTGTCAATCCGTATCGGAGCTTAATTGTCTAACACAAGCTTTACGTGCGCTCATGCCCCAACGGAGGTAAGAGACGACAAAAACAAAGGAAGGTTTTTAGTAGCTCGCCGAGATAAGTTACGAGAAGTGTCCTAAAAACGATGTAAAAATTGTACTTTGTGACTTTAACCCCAACATATTTCAGCCAGTGCCCGACATTACATCCAGCCACAAACTTATAGACATAGATATGCCAGGTGGCCGTAATGTCATCAGAGCACTTCTTCCTGAAGTCCAGGATCTGAAAGGGCATAGGGCAGTTTTCTGGTCAAAATAGATTGATCACATTGCTGTAGACGGAAGACAAGCACACAGTAACCCATACATCCCCACATTCTGAGCTGAAAAAACTGATTTGGATGGAATGCCCATACAATCATGGAAGCAAGGATATGCCTTTGCATCGGTCTTCGTCAATTCTTTTGCTACCAAAATATTTTAGAACTGTGTTGGGGGCACAAGGTCTTCCCTGACTATAAGCCTAGACCGAACTAAACCTCTTGCTGACCATAGGGTCACATTACTCAGTGCTTTTTAGAACTCTACACCGGGTTGAACCAATGGGACACCTCTTCTTTGGTATTAAAGTTTCAGCCAAAGTCACCATGATGCTGCCACTAAGGTGTTTGCCTCTATCAAGTCAGGCCCGGATTGAAGATCTGGAGCCCCTAACTTTCACAAAAACGTGTTTTAAGTTCTGGTGTGCACTACTGGTGATCTTGTTACTCAACAGGACCTTTGACCAGAAGGTTGTTACTGGCGAAACCGTAACAACCTGTGGTAGCGTCATTCTGAAGACGTAAACGATAAGACCGATAACGAAACGATAGCCTTGATAGTTGGGCGATGGTCCAGTTGTAGCTAATATAGGAATGAGGATATAAATTATGTGAACATTAACGGTTGGAAGGCTTCAATTTTAAGAGACCGTCGAAGCCTCTATTCACGTCTCCATCAACCTGTCACCAAATAACGTTTTAGCAACATCAAGCCCGGAAGAACAGTGGCAATGTTACAAGAAGTCGATCAAATATATTTGCGACCTCTGGTGTGGTAAAATGGACAAGGCGACCACATGTCTGGTTTTGACATCACTGCAAACTCATTCGGATATCGAAAGGAATATCGTCAAATCTTTTGATGTTATCAAAGGTTTAAGACAGCCGGACGCGCTATCATGCTACGTCATTGAGTCGGAGTGTGGAGGAGAGGATGTCAAAGCTGGACAGTTAATGGTAAACACTATACAGAGAACACAAAAGCATTACACTCAAGTGGTTACTTAATTGACAATCCACTGGCCAGGGTGAAGATTTTAGGGACTTTATCCAGCATACCAACACAACCTCTTACCGGTAAGTGCGTTGACAGAGAAATCGCTAGATCTCTCGATTCTGATGACTTCTGCGGAAGTATGTTTGTTCTTGCAGATTATAATTTAGCTGACTGTAAAGCATTCTATGTTGTGAAGTTTCTGCTTTCGTTTTACAATGATCTTAGGATGTGTAGCTAGCTCTCTCTAATAATTTTGTAAGAACCTTCCTTACGTCAGCGATGCTAATGTCCGAGGCAATGTGCACATTTTCACCAAAACTCTCCCCCAGTTTTTGATGAGATTTCCCCTTGTCAGTATAGCTCTCTTGAGTACTAGTTTGGGCAGCCGTCCCTCTTCCCTCTTCAGAACTTTCATGACATAACCAAAGTGCAGTTTGAGAGAGCCTAAAAATAGAGGTGGCACTGATGTCTCCAAATGCAGCATATAATTTGCGGTGCAATTTGGTAACCGGAAAATACGTTTCAGAAAATATCTCAGGAATCTTTCAACCTCTTCAAACTGGCAGCATTCCCAAACTTGAGCAGCATACAGCAATATAGACACTACAGACGCACAAAATAATTTAAGCTTTGAGCTGTGCTCGATATATTTATTGTTCATGCATCTGCCCCATACTGAAGAAACCGCTCTTTTCGCCTCAGCTAGTTTGAACTGGAAATGCTTTGTCATGCTAATAACTTGTACTCCCGAGTTATTGGGCCACTTTCAACTTTTTAGATCCATTTTTCCTTACGAGGATATCTCCTGGTACTCGATCATCTCCTGGAGCTTTCCCAACTCTAGATTTTTCGATTCAATTTTGTACTTCAAAAATTGTAAATGGCGTATCTAAAAGCTCATCGGTAAAGAATGGTGCCGCGTAGAGCAGCAGAGGTGAAATCGGCATCAAACAAGATCTGTTTGAAAGAATTATTACACCTGTCTGTTGTGTTTGCTGAAACAGCTTTTATTGTTTCTCTAGTTAGGTCCTCCATGTGCAGTGGATTGTTCACTAACCTTCGACTAGCCAGCTCCTGATTTAAATTATTTTGGTATAAAGGTTGGAAACTATCCCTCCATCCTTGGAATAAGTCACAGTTGCCTCGTTCTGAGTATTCCCTCAGTTTCCGAAAATGTACAAGTACTTTCCAAAGGCATGTGGTCTGCAAAAGTTTGTGCAGCTATCCTAAAGTTGCTAGGAAAAGAGTTCCACTTCCCTGACACAAAGCAGTAATCAATGACTGAGCACGCTGGTAATAGTTACTTCATCACAATAGACCGGTGGTTGGTTAGATTAATGTTTTTCACTAATCTTCCCAGGAAGCGTAAAGGTTGAAAAAGCTCTAAAAAGGTAAGCTCTTCCAACCCATCGTTTAGTTAGTTGTAGAGGAGAAGAAGACGTGGTTCAAATGGATGGCGCAAGAAGATGACATTCGCAATCGAAGGCGTAATAGCTTATAGCATAATTTCTCTAGTAGCGACAGCGAATTCAGTGACACCCGATGAATCCGATCAAACTCTCCGACCTGAAACTGTAACATATTATTTCGGCTTCCTTTGTCGTTGCCCGAATGAAACAAGTTCTGAAATCAACGAAGCCTGCAGTTCCAGAGGACGAAAATCATATAAAATAGCTAAATCCACTGACAATCACAAAACATAATGTCACAACGTGACACGCATACGATTTTTGGATAAAACCGATGTTGCAACAGCAAACAACGTAGTTTTGGTCGTCGGGGTCAGTTAGTGCAGTCAAAGAAAAGAAACAACTTTGGTTGTGACTTTCCCCGCGCAAGTTAACCAAGCTTAACTGTTTCCGGCAAACTCTGATACGCTGAAATAGATGAGACAGAAGACCAAATTGAGAAATCTTGAAAACACTCAGAACAACGCAACTTTGATTGACATATGTATCTCGGCCAGACAATGCAGCGTAGATGAATTATACAACAGTTTTGAATAGAAGTATTGCTGGTAGAAAGATCCTGCGAGGATAAGCGAGGTAGGTTCGTAAGGAGTCGTTGCACTGAGGAACGCCTAAGCATAGATTATGGTACTGTACTGTCTTTTTGATCATGTCTGATCGAGGTTATTAATAGTGAATGCGCTGAAATTGAACTATCATTTAATCCACCAAAAGTTGAGGTTCTTCCCTTTAGGAGAAGAAGGAATCATACTGGCCTGGTTTATCTGTTGCTTAAGGGCATCACGACCCATTTGGGTGTCTCACATTACACCTTTGACAACATGTAGTGTCACAAACCTCGAAGGCGCTGTGTGCTTAGGGCTTTCCCTAATACACCTATTTCTAGATATTTTTTTTTTATAATTGGCGCGCGCTCAAGGGGTTATTAGGACCCTTAAAATGATTGCACACAGCGCGGGCGATGGAAAGTAAGGAAGGATATAAAGAGAGGTACCGATGTACGTTGGTCTTGAATGTTTGGAGGTTATAATGACTAGAGAATAAAGAGCTCGGCAGGGCACTCCATAAGCGAGTTGTACGGCTTAGGAAACAATCACGACATTTCAGGGTACGTCCGAATGTGGGCTTGAGGGTGAACTGATGAGCATTCATAGCGAGGTGGGTGTTGCGGTAAGAGGTTTGAAGGGACGGAATGCTACTGGCAATTTCAGCAGAGCACTGGTGGTGAAAATAGCGATAGAAAAAGGTGAGGCAGAAGACATTACGTCTGTGGTCGAGGGTGTCAATCGACTGGGTAATAAGCATCATTAGCATCACCTATAAGCTTTATCGCACTTTTTTGAGTCCTATCTAGCAGGCGCAAAGATGTCTTGGAGGCACCTGACCAGATGTGAGCATTGTACTCCAATTTTGGGCGAATGAAAACCTTTTATATTGAAGCTAGATCAGAAGGGGTGAAATATTTCTTACATCGCTTGAGCAATCCTAGACATTTCGCAGCATTTTTGGCGACTTTGAATATGTAAATTTTCTCTACACATATTCTCTCAGACACATATTGGGACTGGAAAGTTTTTCGGTTTCAGCGATGCAAGTGCCATTCATGGATAATGGCTGGATATTTGAATTTCGCTTTAGCGACAGCATTGTGTTTTTGTGGCATGAAATGCCACTCTGTTGCTTGTTCCCCAAATGGTTATGCTGTTAATATCAGAATTTAATGAGCTTAACATACGCTGGCGCTCACGTTCTACAGCCGAAGAGCAGGGAACGAATATGAAAAGCAGAGAGTACTGTTGTCAACAAAGGAATAAATTGGATTAGAAGTAGCAGACAAGAGATCATTGATGAAAATTAAAAAGAGTGTCGGAGACAGAACGGAGCCCTGCGGCACACCAGCATTTATTTTGTGAATATCAGACTTGAAACCATCCAAGACAACTTGAATTGAACGTATTCCGAAAGGTAATTTCTAATCCATTGACGAAGAGAGTCATCGATCCCAAATGCATGCATTTTCGACAAGAGAGCCTGGTGCCAAACTTTGTCAAATGCCTTAGAAATATCAAGTGCGACTATCTTGCTTTCGCTAGATTGATGTAGACTTTGGTTCCACTTTTCGGTGAGACATGCCACCAAATCACCAGTGGAGCTTTTGTTACGAAAAGCGTACTGCCGGCCATTAAGAAGTTTTCGTGTTTCGAGATATTTCTTGAGCTGACGATTTATCAGCGTTTCCATGACGTTGGAAAGAAGGGACGTAAGTGCAATCGGTCTGTAAGAGGAGAGTAAAGATTCGGAAAAGCTTACGCAGTGGTTTTGCCAGCGTAGCAGAACACCTCTTCAGAAGAAGGGGAGATATACCATCTGGACCAGCGGATTTGTGAGCGTTAAGATCTTTAAGTACTCTTGCTACTACATGAGTGCGAAAGTGGATTCGTCCCATTGAAGATTCGACGCACTCAAGTGTAGGCGGAGACAAAGCACAATCTGGAAGCATTGAGCTGGCCGCAAAGTGTGCATCAAGCAGACTAGCTTTGTCCAAAGAGCTGACAGCTGGAATTTCATTGTGAATGAGCGTTGGGATGGAGGATGAGGCAGAATTTCTACTGTTTTTGACGAACGACCAAAAATTGTTAATACCTTTGGGACGTTGTAGTATTTTGTGCCTCAGTTTTTTGCCGTATAGAAATTTCACACGCTTAAGAAAGGCGTTGCAATTATTCCTGGCTCGTTTAAAGTTTAACAGGTTTACCTCTGTCGGGTTGGTCTTAAAGGACCGAAAAAACATTTCTCTCAACCTGACAGCCTCTTTACAGCTTGAGTCGTATTACGCCTTTTCTTTTGGTCTGATATTTTTTATCCGGTGAGGGATAAAGTATCTCATTCCAAAGAGAATAATGTCTGTGATCATATCAGCAGCGGCAATCACGTCGTTATCGAGGAAACTTAACGACCCGTTAGAATTCCTAAAGAAGGTGTTAAGTTCGCTCCAATTGGCTTTCTCGTATCGCTATACCGTTCTTTTACGAATTTTTTTCTCTAACTGTGTGATCATTGTACAAGAATTAAACTGATATGACACAATGGTCCGACGAGCCTAGAAGTGGGAGTACATCAACAGTGTTCTTATCAGGGTGAGAGGTTAGAAACAAGTTCAGGGTGTTGGCGGTATGACTATCAACGTCTGAGATTCGCGTGGGCTCATTTACAAGCTGGGTCAAGTTGTTTTCCGTAGCGAAGGTCTCAACACACCGTCCTTCAGGTGTTGTCTGTCCAGAATGTCGAAGCCATCGTGAACTAATGAATCTTCCTTTCCTGGGCTGCCCTGCAACGTTGGTACAACATGCACTTATGTAAGTTATGATGATCTATGATCTTGCGCATCCCTCTGGTCTTACAAACATGCAATCTGTTGCAATGGCACTAGGACTTTTGTTGGTGCAAAAACATGAATGATGTCTCCAGAACCCATTAAAGGTGCAACGCTTGTTTCCAGTGAATTTAAGATTTCACTGGAGTTTGCCTTCCAAGCCGAAATATCCTGATGGCACTAAGGAATTGATATGAAGAATCGGTGGTAGGTGCGAGGAAACTGCAACTGTAGTGACAGCCATGCTTGGCTAAAGTCTTGCTGAACTCGCTCTGGACTAACAAGCTTATTCAAGAACTTTACTGAACGCAGGTGAAAAGACTAAATCACTTAGCCTTGTCATAATGGGATAACAGGAAAAAAAATCCCCAAAGAAGTCGCTAAGCAAAGCACGGAGCATAGTTGCTTATTAAGAGCTCACCTATGTAAGGTCTGTGTGCATTCTGGGTTAGGGCTTCCATCGACCGTTCGGTTTCTTATAAGCATAGCTGCAATTGTTATAGCTCTTCAGGCTTGCGACAGGCTGAACGAATTCTTTCAAAACTTTATGAGACATCGGCGATTTTCTTGCTGTTTCTCAGTAAGAAGACCGCAGACTGCTAACTGACGTTATGACGGGATGGAGCACATAGGCAGTGATTGTAAGTGATACAACATCCCACGAAGGTTGTGTAAGAATAACGACAAAACCACGGAGCACTATCTCTGTAAGTGTCTAACCTTCCATAGTACCACGCTTTAAGTACTCCCATCTTCTCGGAAGACGTCGAGATTCACAAAAAGTAAACATGGCAGAGGTTCTATGGCCTAGTTTTCTGCAACACTAAACAGAGCACTTTTATGAATGAGTTGCAAGTGCAATGCATTTGGCCTAAGGTGAATAGCAAAGAAGTGAATACATTTGATTATTTCTGTAATTTTCATAACTAAACCAAAATATAACCGGAACTGGTATTTAATTACCAGCATCAGAAAGCACATGCAACCAACTGAAAATGGACATTGGACAAGTTATTATAACTTGAAATCCTATTGCACATTGTTGTAAAAGCTATCGTTCACCACCGGCTCCTTTTCGTAGCCAGTACCTTACAAAAGTCCTTATGGATACGTCACCACTGGCGCAAGAGCATACTGTAGATGTGCAGGTGAAATACGAGTATCTACGTCTCGATGCCACATGAACGCATTATGATATTGCCCAAAATCCAACTGAACAAAAGCATGAGATACTACAACATTTAAAAAAAAAAAACAGTTATAGTGTACTTTAAGTCCTTTAGTAAGCTCCAGCTTGTCCGTCACAATGCAGCTTAAAGTAAATAGCCGCACAGCGTGAATGAATGGCAAACTGATATACATATATGTATATGGGTGTGAGTTAATGGAGACATACGAGCATGTATGACTTCTCCATCATTCCTCTTAAAAAAAATAAAAAGAAAAACATGCGAGTATAAGCTCTCGGAAGCAGCAGAACCAGCTGTTTGTGAAATCCATCTTGTCACATCTAGATAGCACTTCTGATGCAGGCGCGCATATCTCTTTACCACCCTGTAAGTTTATCCGACTAAAACGATGTGTGTAGAGTGTGGACATGGACACACATCACATTTGATGAGAGTGCATTAGCGATGATAGCCACGGGACGTTAGAAGTACCCCCATCTCTTTCCATTATGTGCATATATGATTAGCAGGAAGCAGTACCTATAAGATGCCTTTGGACATTGCGAACAGGTACGAGTATACTCGTTCATATCTCACCACTCAGTAGCAGAATAAACGAGATACTGCAGATAGGAATACTGCTGCGTTATAGGTACAGCCCTGTCGCAGCCCGTTATATCACAATGTGCAGGTGGACAGGAAAGCGTTTTCATTTCACAAAAAAATGAACATTTTCCCAAAGGCAATAATATGAAAGGTGGGTGGACAGCGATGAAATTGAGATGGAAGAACATGTCGTAGGTTGTCAGACTATGATGGAGAAGGTAGGACAGTACCTCAGGTATAAAACAAAACTGACAGTAAGAACAGAATGTCTGGTCGTTTAAAAAAATGAAAAATGCACACCGTACACCAGTACACCAGTACACCAGCACACCAGCAAACCACGCTCCAAGCAATTTAATATAAAATATTTTTTGTCTGTCGTCCCCCCTTTTTTTTTCATCGGAGAAGTATCATATCTTTTTCGGCTTTTGCTATTGTCTCTGCAAAAATGAAATAAAGTAGAAATTGCACAGACGAATACGGTTTGAAATTTACAAGAATTGGATGGTGGTTTTGCATTTCAGTTGTCACGGGTGATGGATAATGTGCATTGCTCGGTTCGGTGATTTTTTCAATATCGCGCAAAATTGGCGAATTCTTTCGATTACAATTTTTAAGGAGAGCCTTTTGGGTCACAGTGTATCCAGATATTTGTCGAACATCAGATACCATCATCAGAAAGGTTTTTCAACGAAATCGTACATTGGGTTTTGTTGAATTTGCTTTTCCAGATTTTTACAATTTTTTTTAACTCTGATTAATTCATTTTCGAGGAAAAGATTTCATGGGCTGTTAACAGATTCTTCTCGTTCAAGTTTCCGGGCCCTGATGACATACCACCTTGATCAGAAAGTTCCCGGAATAGAAATAGCTGTACTCTTGGCTACGTAACTTTTGCAAATGTCAAGCTATGATGCTAAGATTTAGAGGGAACATCAACAACAGATGTAACAACTTAACAGAAAAACAGAACTCAAATCGGAATGACGGGAGTGTCACACGGTGGTTATTCCGGGAACTTTCTGATCAAGGTGGTACTACCTACCATGCTACAGACAATGCAAGTCCGAACTGCACTTTGGCTAGCTTCCAACTTCAGAAGCTGCTTAAGCGCTGGATTGGTGTTCACACTGAAGTTAGCCAAAGGCGGGTATGAGTCCAAAGATTTCAGGACAATTACTTCAACAATCTTTGTACCTTAAATTATTGAGCGTATTCTTGACATCCACATGCGAAGAAGTTCATCGCTATCAAAATCACAGCATGCCTGCCTCAAGGTCCATGAACACGGCTCTCTATGAAGTATTGCAAATAATCGAAACATTCAAGAATATACACTGGCCTTGTTCCTTCTCTGGCCTTCAATAAGGTACACAGTAAAGCTATTGCCATATTTCTGATCGAACCGAGCATGCAGGAATTTGTTACTAAATGGATAGTCATTATGCTCAGAATTGGAATTATTTAAGCAACACCGGGAAACAGTCACTTAAACAAATTTGGCAATAGAGGAACCCCACAGGAAGGGGTTATTTCTCTTCTACTCTTGCTAATGGTTATCTACAAAATTCTTGCAAGTCTAGATATCTACCTCGATCTTGGAATATGTTGAGTTTTTGAGGCTGGGTAAGTTCAATAACTCTCGAGAAATTTTCCAGATGAGCTCCTTTCCACTTCATTCCCCCCTGGGCCGGATCAAGGTGCTATAGCCTGGCTGATAGCACAGTAACTCCAAAAGTAGATCAGCCGTGAAGGAGTATCCGTATTCCTGCGAACCTCCGGATAAGCTAGCTACAGGGGATCTCTGTATAAATGGACTTTTCTTTCTCCGCGACTCTTAGGACCACTAATGGAAAACCGAAATAAAAAAATTAAGCCCGAGACCGATACCTACTCCTCGGTAACTGCATCGATTACGGGCAAGGCGCCTGTAATATCGAACAGAGGCAAAACTGTGGTATGTCGTGGTGCACCCTTAAACGGCAAAAGTACCGAGCCAACATTAAAACATCCAAGAAGTGGCTAGATTGTGGAAAGACATAGTTCTACCACTTCATCCACCCCTAGCAACCACAAGTTGGCGGCAGGCCAACAAAAATCTAACAAAAATCCTCCTTCAAAGGAAGAAAGAGAGGCTCAGCCCCGTCGGCAAGCCCTTTTTCAAGGCCCTCTACATGGGACGCCGAAATGTGGAACAGATTATCTAAACCTTTTGATCCACTCCGGGCGTCGAGAGAAATGAGTACATTAAATGGAATAGAGTGGACAAATGAAATCGTCAAAACAGACTACCCACCGTTTTCAAAACTTTAAGAGACTGTTCCGGTTCCCAAGAGGCCGAAAATTAAGTTCACGTCCCTAAGGGCGAAAAAATGATTGGGGTGATCAACCAAAGCAACGCCGATGGATCGGTTTTTGGCAACTTCTTGACCATCATGTGGGAAAACCTCTGGACCACCTCCCATCAAAAGCTGATACCAAGGCCGTGTTAAACTAATAGCTTGTGGCGACCAAAGGTCTCTTGATCTCTACAAATACCTTAGGAGAAGAATGGCCAGGAGTTCTGCTTGAGGTCGTGGGTAAGGAGGATATCTTTAGTGGACCCGTAATTAGATCCCAACCGACCCTTTCTCCCCAGACGACATTCTGGAGATCATCAGGCTTAGCAATCAGGCCCTGCTGACTCATAACTGGAAGGTTGAGTAATTAGAGGAATTAAAGGGCCCCTTTAGATTCGCGCTTATTGTGATCAATACAGAATCCCTTAACCCTCTTGCGCAGACCAAAGGTATTTGAATCGATAACCCTAAGAGTTTATAAAAACGATGGCTGAATGCTGATAAGTAACCATCTCTTCCTGCAGCTGAAGGAGAAAATTCAGTCTCGGACCTAGGATCGTCGATAACCTCTCCGACGACTCTAATCTATCCGAGGTGACAAATAAGTCGACGATATCAACTCCAGACACCTTGCCGGAAATAGAAAGCGACGACGACGCTATAAGAGATCCTTAATGATTAGACTAAGAAGATGAGCTTTTGAGCCCACTTTCAGAATCATAAGACGCTAACAACACCATGGTGGACCATACTCTAATTGATTTGCTGAATAGAAAAGATAAAGGTAAGATTAGAACTTGTAGGCATACTAGTGAAACGTAGCCATAAAGTATTTTATTTCCTAACCACAACGCTCCCAACTTAACCGTTGCCCGACTGAAGACTACCAAAGACATTTACTGGCTGGCATGGGCATATCTTGGCGAATGACTATATGGGCTCTACCTGGAAAGGGTGGTCCTGAAAGCTGGAAGGCAAAAAACTGGCCTGATTACAGGATGTGACGCTAACGCACATCATACGGTATGGGGCAGCACCAACACCAACTACAGAGGTAAGGCAAGTTTTGATTACATTGTAAGTACCAACCTCATTGTTTGTAAGAAACCTACAAGAGGTGTTGGACGTCATTCTTGTCTCTGACAGCATCACTTAAATAATAACGAACTGGATGGTATCGTTTGAACACTATTTTTCGGATCACGCTAAGGAGCTGAATTTGAAAATCGAGACTCTCACCCTGGCTCAAAATTAGCCAATTGCAGCTTCCTGCCCTTTTGTTTAACACAGAGACAAAAAAAAGGAACGCAAGATGGCACCTACACTAGGGCCGCTCAGACACACTTGCAGCAAGCTTTTCAACCGAGCAAAAACTAAATTAAATCCACTCCACGAATCCTCCAATGTCTAGTTGTTTAAAAAACAACGAACAACGAACTCAAGCGATGAATCACTCAACTTTCCACTGAAAACCCATTTGTCAGGTAGCTCCCCATTCACGGCCAGTAACAACCTTAAGAGAGCTATCGCAGATATGAAAAAAATTGAACTGATTACAAGAGATAAACTGATTTGGGCACTGCATACCTGCATACAATACCCGTCGAACTACAAACATCCTCTGATATCATCCTGCCATCGCTTATCATGAGGAGCATTCCCCTGTTTTTAAGAGAAGTTTATGTAGTCTTCATCCCCAAAGTCGGAAAATATTCTCATTTCGTCCTAAAGGACTTCAAATCTTTCAGTCTACCATTTTCCTTCTGAAAACCATAGAACGATTGATTGATATATTGCGATCACGTATTGATCCGAGACTTTTATCCATAGTTCAACATGCCCACTGTAAAAGTAAGTCCGGTTGAAACGGCTCTACATTCACTGACTAGCCAAATCGATCGATCTTACGCTAAGGAGCAGAACAATCAACTCCAAGCTGTGCGTGGCTTTTGCTGAAAGGTGTGTCAGCTAACAATGTTATCGACTCAGCATTGATATCCTCCAAACTGGTGCAGGAGTGCCGGAGCGAACTTGTTGGTAAAAAAGGAAACTAGTGTGAAAAGAAATTGGCCAGGCACGGCTCTTTAAGAGCGGCTAAAGGACAAATCCACTTACACTTCCTCCAGAAAACCAAGCTCCAATGGAGGGAGCTATGGATGTAACGGCCGACCTTCAATAAGAATAGAACAAAATCTGCTCAGATATCACCAGAATCACGCCGATAAACATGTTGCGTTGCAGGAATAAGAATGAGAAAACAATTCTCTCTCGTTTCCTCTGCAAATGCCCGGCGTTAGCAAAAACCAGATTGCATTCACTAAACCAACTACTCTTCAACGATTTTAACGACACATCGGGTAAAGTCATACGAGATACAGGCCGTTTTGGTAGTTCCACAGGCTGGACCTCTGCATCGACTGCCTCATATTCTCAACAGCACTCATCATCAACCATGTCACGCATTCTAATGCTTGGAACCGCCATCGCTATCTATCTAAATAGGCAAGATTTAAGCTCGATAAGATACTGATACACCTACACGCATATTGCCCTCAGCTTTCCTCAATAGTCTTCATAGTATGAGGCAATCCAATACGCTGCCCTCCTTCTTTTTAAGTCGCTTTCCTTAGCTGTTTTAAAACTTTTTGAATGTGATCTACAATGAAAACAGAAATTCGCAATTTGGAGTAATTTTCTACGGAAGGCCCTTCAGTTCTCCAATAAAATCAGATCAGTCAGTAGTGACAGCAGAATTTGTTGACCCAGTTTACTGTAGCTCTACCCTGCAGGTCCCTTTTAAAATCATACCCTGTTGTGTGTTTTAAAAAAAAAAAAAAAACAATTCGCGTGGTAATTGGGTCAAAAACCTTGACACATTAATGCCGCACCAAAATGGAAAATAAGTTCTACTTTAATTTTCGCCACAATAGGTTTCAGCCGCAACTGGATGGAGTATCCTACAACCGAATATAGGATACAGCAAAGTACGGATGCAGAAAAAACCGAATAAAAAATACAAGACAAAAACCCGGACTACGAGAATACACAATACTAAGAGAAGCCTGAAAAAAAATCATTTTCTCACATTTTTTTTAATTTTTTAATTGCAATCCGGATGCGGACTATGTTGTACTGTTCCATCATTGCACAATCCACTCACTTACGGTTGCGAAAAATAAATGGTTTCTGTTGGTTTCACTCAGCGTTAAATTTAAAATTTTTTTTTGGTTTTGTTTTTAGAAAAAATTTAACCGTAAAAGCGATTTACGTTCATGGTTTTCCGACATTTTGTTCCACAAACTCTTAAAATTTTTGAATTTTATTTTGTTCGAAAGTAAATGCCTAACAAGACAAACTTTGGTGGTGGCAAGGCTGTCGTTTACGATGGTACGTTGACTAACTTTGTTTTAATTGCGCCGAAGTGATAGTAATGAATTGTAAAAGTTTTACTTGTTGAGAGCTCCTTCTAAATTTTCAGTTTTCAGTTTTTAGTTGCAGCACTTACTACGGATACATTCATACTTTCCAACTGGGGAACTTTAAATACGTTCCTACTAAGCCTATACGAATACCTTTTAAATGTTGCATGGGCGTTGTACTTTGTTTAAATTAAGTCGAAAACGTGCTTTCGAAAGTGGGCCAAATAGAGTTTGTTATATAATTTTTTATTATTTTTTCATCAAGTGAAGGTTATAGTGACTTTGAGTCACTGAAGGATACTCAGGCCACCAAATTTGACATTAAACTACCCAAAAGCATGAAGACGACCTCGAAGGATGTATGTGCTCCAGGTGGTTCTCATAATAGCGAAATTACACTGTAATCGATATACTATCAATCCCTCGGTTGCTTTCTTGCTGATTCAAAAATATTCGCTTCCGATAACTCTGGCAGCTCTCTCTTTACGAGCCGTACAGACCAGTCAAATCCATCAAAGTATAGGGATGGACCTGACAACTTTTTTTTAAAATACAACGCCAACCTTTTGAGATATTTCAAAAACTTTACCATCGGCTTGAAGTACAATCAAAACATTTATGAATGGAACTCGACTTCGTTCATATGGCCACCGGTCGATTCGTTAGAGCCAACATTGAACGCGAAATAGCGGCCGTTTCGGCCGATATGTGTGGTCGAGTCGTTGAAAATTGGGTCCGAGCTCTTCCAACGTCGTCGGTTTCTTGGCATAAACCAATGACTTAACTTAGCCCCACAGAAAATAGTCAAGCGGCGTTAAATCGCACGTACGAAGCGGCCAATCAACTGCCCGGTTTCTTGAGATAACACGCTCACCATACTTACTCTTCAATAAATCGATTGTACCGTGTGCTGTGTGGCTTGTGGCACCATCCTGTTGAAAACACATGTCGTCCATATCTTCCAATTCGGGCCAAAAATAATCGGTGATCATGGCGCGATAGCGCTGACCATTCACAGTAACGTGACGATCGTTATCGTCGACGAAAAAATATGCCCCAATAACGCCACCGGCATGCAAACCGCACCAAATAGTTATTTTTTGTGGATATAGTGGTGATTCATGAAGCACATCTGGATTTTCACCCGACCAATAGCGCATATTTTGCTTATTGACGAACCCATTGAGCCAAACATGAGCTTCGTCACTGAAGATGATTTTGTGATGAAATTCACCATCTATGCGCATCTTCTCCAGAACCCAATCAGAGAACGAACGTCGCTTCAAATGGTCAAATGGTCCACTGGCTTCAATTCTTGAGTCTGCTTGATCTTGTATGGGTGTAAATCAAGATCCTTACGCAAAATACACCATAATGTGGTCTGAGCGATGCCCAATTCCTGAGAACGCCGTGGAATTGACTGATTTGGATCGTTTGCTACGGACGCCTGAACGGCAGCGATATTTTCGACACTTCGAACAACCCGTTGTCTCGCTGGCACGGCAACATCACACAACGAATATGTGGACTCAAATTTTTGCACTAAACTTGTTATTGCCTGTCTACTAGGGCGAGAATCGCGACCGAAAATTTGAATTAACGCTCTTAAAGTTGTAGTCACCGACTCCGAATTTCGGTAGAAAATTTTTATAATTCGCAGACGTTGCTCGTTCGTGTACTTTACCATGATGAAAATGTTGAGTTTACTGAATAAATTGACAGTGACAGTTTGATGATTAGTGAAAGAGTGCATTCACAAATTAAATTCAAAGTTGTCAAGTCGCTATTGGAAAACCCGATTATAGGTTTGTGAAACCCAAATAGCTGAGTTGGTTCCGATAGGCAACCTTCTAAGAGGCAAACAAAGTGGAGAAGAAAGAGTATTGTCGAGTAAGGCTTGGACTAACTAAGGATTCCGTATTAAAAGTTTTGTAGCCAAGGATGCTCGAGGGAAACCGATGCAGAAACCAGGAAAAATTGCAATACCAGTAGCCAGAGATACATCAACATGCTCGAACTTATCGACAAACACAAAATAAGACGCCGTTTTTTTTGCAAGGAATATCCGGATCTGCAACTAAAAAAAGCCGTATATGTGGTCAGTTGGAGACAAGCCCCCACCAGGTTCTAGGAGACAGAAATTGAATTCCGTGGAAAACTGCATGATAGTTGGGTGTTGTAGTTATATAGTAGGTAAAGCGCTGCGAGGTGTCAACCTGGCAATACCCTGTGTGAGAACTGTTTCTTCACATCAATTGTGCTTGTCTAACCTCCAGTAAACGTAAAATCCCGGGACAAATGAGACCTCATCCAGGCTATTCCAACATATTTGAAGCTCGGGCCGGTGACAATTTCCGGGACTAAGTCGGGGTGTTGGAAACGAGATGGTAGCGCAAGAGGGCTTTATGGATAAATGGTAGCCGATCGGGCTACTAGCTCGGTCTAACCGACCGTCTTAAGACAAAAGTTGAGAAACACAAGCAAGCCTTGGATACGTATAGATCCAATGTTGACATCAAACAAATAAAGGACAACGAACTTCGGATATGCACGTGGAATTTTAGCTCGATTAATAGACCTTGTGCAACAGAATAACTAGCTGTTCTATAACTCAAAAGATAATAAAAAACCAAAATGCACTTTTTTTTGAAATTATTTATTTTTCCGTGGACTGTATTTTGCACGACTGGTCTAGCTCGCAGATCGATACAAACTAAAAAGATGTCCACCAGCTCTGGTGGGAAGATTGAAATTAACCGCTCTGGTCGTAGCTCTCCTTGCATGACGTTTTGCACCAAGCCACAGAAGATTGCGCGGATCTAGGTCGCAGATTCCGTTGTCATGTTCCCTTCCGATGTGCATTCTTGAGTAGTGGAAGAAGAGTCGAACGCTATCGGCTATTCTTCTTTGTGTGCTCTTCGTTGCGCCTCGTGAAGCGGTACTCTGGATTGCCAGTCGCTGTGCTGATTGTATCCATTGCGATTGGGCTGCTCTGTGTGTGGTGTCATGTGTGCTGGCTCTGCACACATTTAGGGTTGATGATGGCTTGTCAAGAATACCGTTGGTTTCGTGTGTTTTGTTACTGCACAGGTAGCTTGGCATGGTGATGCTCTATCTATATCTATTATGATGCTGTGGCATGCAATGCTGCGGTCTTATGTTTTTGAACACCGAAAGCCCTAAGCTGCTGCAAAGTAGACATTACCGCCATCCAAGAAATGGGATTGACCAGAGAAAAAGACAGACAGAAGGCAGACTTAGGGGAAAAGTCTTGGGTTTTCGGCATGGGAACGAGCGCCTTCTAGCAATCCGTATCAATTTTAAATTTTCCAACATTAGCACTATACCCGCCAAAGACCCCACCGACTGTGGAGAAGGATTACGACACCAAACAAAGCTTTTGTGAGCTCTCAAACAAGATTATCGACCGATTCCTTACCTACGGCAAAGTTAGGAAGAGAGGGGATTTTTGGTAAGGCCTGCACAACATGCTCTCCAACAACGGATTCGGGCTAATCTACTTTGCGGTAGAGCGAAACATTGTCGTATTTAGCACGCGGTTTCAACATCTATTCACAAGGGGATTTGGAGAACCTCTGATCAATCAACAGTCAACCACATACACTACATTGTGATGGACGCAAGACACTCCTCCAGTATTATGGATGTCCGAACGATCCGAGGAGCCATCACCGAATCGGATCATGTTATAGCGGATATCCCAAACAGCGCAGACTGAGGCTAATTGGGTTTAATTTTCGATGTCAGATGACTTTAATCGCAGGAGATCACCAAATCCTTTTCCGATCGAGTCTCTCTTAATCTCTTAAGTGGACCTCTACCGCATCAGAGACCAGTCTCAACACTGCCACTAAACCATCAGGGATCAAGGAAACTCGACGAGTGCAGCGACGTTGCAGAGAAGGACCATAGCTGCTCACGAGCTTAACGAACAGAAAAGAAAAGATGAATATAGGATTATAGCTATATAAGCATCAGGCGATGACTAGGTCAATCGAAAGTACCTCTGATGGATGGAACCTTAGTATACATTCTATTGGGATATGATTGTTTTCGAGAATTCCTATTCAAACGAAACCGTGACTCATCTTCATATTGCCCACGTTGCGAAATTTTATTGATAACGTAGATCACCTTTTCTTCCAAAGTCCACGACACGAAAGGGAACGTGAACTAGCCTAATAAAAATTCCTTGATCGGCCAACGATTTGATAGGCAAGTTCATCAAATACCTAGTGACGGACCAAGGCTCAACACCGTCCGGTGTAGTAATACTTAGCTGTGGTTCCGCGAAAGAAGAACGGTCTCTGATTGCTAAGGAAGTGGTTTTAGCTGGTAGGAATCTGACACTACCAATGGACGTCAGCCTTACCGTGCTTATGCAATGTTTCAACCTTCCTTAGGAACAAATAAGAAAAAAAAACTGGCTATCAATGAGGGCAAAACCAAGTATATGCGGTCAGAAAGGATACCCAACACATCACCATCGGAAGATATAACTTTGAGATAGTTAGGAGCTTTGCCTACTCAAGCTTCGCTATTAGCTCTGACAACGACGCCAGCACTGAGATCAAACGAAGAATAACTATTGTCGATCGCTGCTAAGAAGGCAATTGACGAGCAGAGCCCTATCTCGAACAACCAAAGTAACCCAATATAAGGGCTTAATAATCCCAGTCCTGCTCTATGGCGCAGAGGCATGGACATTTTCAAGAATGAATAAGGATCTTCGTGGCTGCTTTAAGAGGAAAACTTTTTTGAGCAATCTTCGCTTCCGTCTGTATTGTCGGTGAGTGTAAGAGGAACGACATCGACTTAGCCAAAAGGGTCATGGTCCAACAACTCAGATGGCTGGGTAGTAGAGCGGATGAACACCAACTCTCGTTTTTCCAAATTAATCGAGTCCACCCTCGTTTGACAGCACAGTAGAAGAAGACCGCGGTTCAAGTGGCGTACAGAATTGGAAGGGACTTTAGCTAGTAAAAAATCAAGCTGGCTGAAAACGATTGCTGATAGAGACCCAGGTCTACCCCGGGCTACAGCGCCACCTTAAGTGAGTAAGTCCACATTTACGAAGAAGCCATTTATACGAAGTTCACATGCAATGCTGACACATGTCAGAAACTTTTTTGGATTCTTACACCAAATGCAGAAGCTAGTCATTGTACGCCAATTTCAATCTCATTATGACACTCTGCCAGCAAAATTCGAACAATCATCGCTAAGGTGTCATTAGATCTCTAAGTCTCTAAGCCTAGAATCACCAACAAAAGAATTAGCATAAAAATACACCTTTGAAACACGTGGAATATGTAAGTTCAAAAGGGTTGAAGAGCGCAGAGTTTTCTCAAGATGCTGAACTACATCTTTATAAAGAAAATTTTAGACACGTGTAAGTAATTGTATATTCTACTTCTGACCTTAAATTGTTATCGACGTATTAGAGATTAAAATCCTTAGAAACCCTTTGAATATCTGTTTAAGGAGCATTCAAGGTATCTTCTTCCAAAGTAAATACAAATTACTTACATTTATAATATAACTTATTGCCATGGCAATCGTTATTTTCCACGATTGTATCCAAGTAGCTACGAATGTGAGCAAGAGGACAGAAGGCAGTTCTCGTATCTACTCGTATTTTCATCAAAAATTAAAGGTTAAATCTTCCACATTCCTACGTGTCTAAATTTGGCTTCTAATGTGTCACATCAGTGCGATTAGATTTCATAACTCTAAGTAACAGTCGTTTTAAGTTCTTCGAAATACAATTCTGTGCGTACTTCACTAAACTTTAAGAAATAGCTGAAGGTACTCTCATTAATTGTAACTTTTCTCAGATTCTCAGAACATCTTTCCCCTCAAGAAAATTGGGGAAAAAAAAAATCTCATTTAACAGAGAGATTGCCTAGAGATTGTCAATTAAATTGGCATGAGCTACTTCGTCTCTGCTTGTAGCAGCAACAATTCCAAAATCATTATTTTAATGACTTCATTTTGTTTTATGGCAAAACATTCATCACAGCAAACAATCTCATAAATTGGCACAACAAAATGTGATACCACAGGAGTCGCGCGGTACAATGGACTGCAATCTGACAGAAGTCGAGCTACGAGTACGAGTATATCTGTCCGTTTCCCTATAGATTCCTTTCATATTGTACCCCGGCATTTGTTTATCTCACACGACGTGTAATTACAAAACCTAATTACATTTTTTTTTTTTTTTTTTTTTTAAAGGAATTGGGAACCACCACCATTCGGTGACCCACCCTGTCAAGAGTGTAAGTGAATGATAAACAAAAAGTGATGAGCAAATGAACGTGCCCATGCAACACTCCTGAGTCCTGACTGAACTTCATGCACCCTTAAACTAAATTAGAAACCTCAATTGGGGTATTATCCTCACCTGGTGGAGGGTGTTGCTATGTTTGTCTGTATGGAAAAGCAAACAAACATTTCCATTCCATACATACTTCTATATATATTCATATATGGATGGATATGTATACTCAAGCTGTGAAAAATGGGAGTCTTGCACGGTGGCGACGACACAGGACATACGGATGAGTATATTAAAGGCGAATCACGTATCTGAAACGGTCAACAAAAAATGAATGAAAAAAATTCCTTTTAGGTGTGCAGAACACTTTTTTTTTAATTAACTAATTTGATTTCACCGTTATGTGTGAAAATGTGAATTTAATGGGCCACAGAAGGGTGCTGACGAACAGATGTTTGCACTTGAAACACTCACAAGTGATAGGGCGTCCATCTGTAGTGTTGTTGGTTATGGGTTTCGGGTTAATCGTGATACCGATACCACATATCAAGTAATGTTTGAAATTTAAAAAAAAAAAAAGGCTCCGATAGTATTGGCGAATGTTAGTTACTTACTTTACTTACTTTAAGTGGCGATACAGTCCGGGATGGACCTGGGCCTCAGTGAACAAGCGTCTCCAGCCACCTCGATCCCTGGCTAGCTGCCTCCAGTTTCGCACACTAAGTTGGCTGAGGTCCCCTACCACTTGGGTGGCCACCTGAGTCTTGGCCTTCCTCTACTGCGCTGTCCCTCGGGAGCGGATTCGAAGACTTTTCGGAACGGAGCATTGGTGTCCGCTCTACATGACCCAGTCATCTCAGTCTGTGGATCTTCACTCTTCTGGTTGGGTCGATGTAAAGTCCGTAGAGTTCATTGTTGAATCGCCTCCTCCACTCACCGTCAATGCAGACGGGACCGAAGATCGCCTGAGCAGGACCGGGATTATTAAGGTCTTATAAATGGTGACTTTTGTCTGAGAGAGGGCTTTGCTACTCAATTGCCTTCTTAGACCAAAAAAGCAAGGGTTGGCAAGAATTATTCTT
Organism: Volucella inflata; assembly: GCA_928272305.1. Taxonomy (NCBI): domain Eukaryota; kingdom Metazoa; phylum Arthropoda; class Insecta; order Diptera; family Syrphidae; genus Volucella; species Volucella inflata. The sequence continues at coordinate 142,044,541 of OV743716.1, read as the reverse complement.
TGCTTGCAGCGCTGGTGTCGTTGTCTGTATTTATAGCAGAGCCTAGGTAGACAAAGTGACGTTCTGCCCGAGACGTCGGTGTTGGTTGTCCTTTTTGCTTGACAGCATATACTTGGTCTTGCCCTCATTGACCGCTAAACCCATTTTCGCCGCTTCCGTCTCAATACTCACAAAAGCGCCACTGACAACACGCTGCTTTCTCCCGATCGAAAGATAGTGCCTCTTGTGTTTGCTCGTGAGTTTTGCACTATTGTTTCAAGTACGATGTTGAAAAAATCGGATGACAGTGCATCGCCTTGTCTAAATCCTTTCTGGACATCAAAGTTCTTGGTAAGATCTTTACCGACCTTGATGGAGCAGCGTTCATTCTGCATCGTAATCCTGCACAGACGGACGAGTTTGGCAGGGATCCCGAAACTAAACAGTGCTCTGTATACATGCTGTCATGCGCGGCCTTAAAATCTGGTGGTGTGTATCGATCTGAAGCTCATGGGTCTTCAGGAGTTCTCCAAGTCTCCTTGTGTATATCGAGAAGTGGGAACCGCGTGCTAGCTACGATAAAGTTTCGCCCTGCCGCAAAGTCGATTAACCTGAATCCGTTATCGTAGGTGGTGTCGTGCAGGCTATATTTTCTGATCGAATATGAGTTACACTTCTGCAATAAGGGTTGTATTTGACCGATAGATCTTCAAAGAGGGATAAATTTCACTCAGTGCTCTCATTTTCGGCAGTTCTTTGGCACTTAACTTCAGAATTGGCAAGTTATCATGGATCGATCAAGCCAACAGAGTCACCGGGACTAAGTCAATTAAACGGGCCGTGTTATGATTTCTAAAAAAATAAAAACTTTCTACGTTAGTAGGTACAGCTGTCATTTATTTTGATGCTGAGTTTAGACTCCATTCGTAATAGTTAACGACTTTCTGACTTTAATCGTCGAGGACTCGATCATCTTTTAATTGTACAAACAATTTCTTTCTGTTCAGTCAGTCGACACAGTGTGGCAAAAAATATCCCGGACTGGCTCTAGTAAACATAGTTAAAAGAAATTTTTTTTGAGTTTTTTCGAAATATTCTCCTCCCGATTAAATACACAGCGATTCAATAATGATTCAAATGCCTGCTTCAGCTCATTTCGCAGAACACAATCCTGTGCCCTTTGCTTGAATGGTCGGAATATCAACCTTTCAACTTCAATTTCAATTTCAGGAACAAAGAGAAGTAGCACCGTGCCAAATCAGTTGAATACAGTGGATGATTTAACACACACCCTTGGTTTCGAGCTAAAAATTGAAGAACAATAAGTGTTGTGTGACTCGGTGCATTATCGTTCAACAAAGACCAACTTCTGGATCTCGATATTCAGTCGAATACGATGGATTCTGGCCATCAAATGCTTTAAAACCCTAAAGATAATATACGTCAGAAACTGTTTTATCAGTTGGAACGAATTCTTTGTGGATAATTCTTTTGCTATAGAAGAATGTGACAAGCCTTCTCTTTATTTTGAAGCAACTTTTCGTGTTTTTTTAAGCTAAATATGAATTTTTTTGACCTTCATTCCGCCATGTTTCATTACCTATTACAATTATTTTCATGAAATTTCTGGAATGCCAGACTCTCATCAATTTCTGACCATCATTCAATGTGTGTGGAACAGATTTTGCACGGGCCTTTCTTTTATCAAATCCTAGTGCGAAATGATTCAAATAGTCTCTACGTTGGCGATTACGGCCTCTTCCATCATAGTTAGTGAAACATTGCGGTCTTTTGCAACAGAATCACATACTTCTTGAGTCATTTCAGTCGCTCGAACTGAAATTGACCTTTCTGGGTCCAAATGAAACGTTTATGCCACTCACGAAAAACTTTTCTACTCAAACAATCATCCCGGTACACTTGTTGCATCAATCGAAATGTTTCTGATGCATTTTTACCAAGTTTTGCGTGGAATTATATGGCCGGTCTTTGTTCAATGTTAAAATTTCAGCATCAAATAATTTCTGTAATTGTGTCAACCAAATGTCATAAAATTTTGACAGATAGTAGAGAAAGATTCAAGTTTTAAAACACATGTTTGACCAAATAGATGGCGCTCTTGGTTGCTGAAATATGGCTCGTGTCTAAGATATTATTTGCCACACTGTTTACTCAGCGACTTTAAGCTTATGACATTATCATTTTTCAACTGACATTCTTGCTGGAATAATGGTAAAATGATAGTGTGTAGAATAGAATGAAATAATGAGAACTGACAGTCTGGTAGTGTGTTCCATACTGGAGACAATAAGAGCGTCAACATAAAGTTATGGAATCGTTTAGAGTAAGATAAGTGCTCAAACTAACCTTTCCCCTATCTTTACCGCAGGGGACACAAATCGGTCTATTCAGGTGGAGGTGGTTTGAGATGTTAGGAATCTGGCACTAGCAATCGGAGTTGGCCATAAACACAAGGCCTGGTAGTCCTTACGAGTAAGAGTCGAAGTCGCTGCTCATCATTTTGAACGATAATGTGTATGCATGCTGTTTGATGGCGGTCACGTCGTTAGTCCGTTAGTCGTTTGGTCTATCCATAATTCCACCAAAAATGAATGCTTTGGCCCGAAGTTTATAGCCTGAAGATCATAAGGCCGCTTAAGCTTGACAAAGTTGTAGAAAGTGGTAGCCTCGAATACCACCGGTATCGGGTGGAATTCCATAACAGCATGCTTGGTCAGCACGTAAACTCCAACACATAACCCCTGTCAGCGAAAGTGTTCAAAACCAGCCAAGCACCTCAAATCGTCGCCGAAGTCAACAATTGGCTCAGTTGACCTCACTTATGGCACTTTGCGACAATTTTTAAGAGCTGATTCCCATTTCTATGCCAATAAAATCCGAAATACACAACAAATGAAGCCTTTGGACCATTTACGACGTCGGCGATTTGTTAACTGGATGTTGGATCGCCAGAACAATTCGTCATCGAATTTGATCTTTTTCGATGAAACCCAAATTTAGATGGATGGGTACGTAAATAAACAAAATTGTCATTTTTGGGGATCGGAAAACCCATATGAAATTCACGGCCCGTGAAAGGAGAACGATACCGCTTTTTGTTTTCCAAAATTGAATGAATCGGGTCTGGACGATCCCTGGTTTAAACAGAATGGTGCTACCGCCCAAACATGCCATCAATTGAGATGATCTACAATGGAGAAGGTTTTTAAGAACAAACATCAAACTTTTCACTGCAACAATGTTTGGACTGAGTTTCCAGTAAATCAGTCTTCCATGTTGAATTTTATTTTAAAGCTATTTAAGGACAATTAGTCGACTCTTTGCAAGTAAACAACTTTAAGTCAACACCTACCGGAGGACTTCTTAAATTTCTTGGAAAGTTTTTTATTCAAAGTCTCTTTTGTAGTATTCTGTGGAAATAATCAACATTCTCCGGATATATCCCGACTTGTATATACGTACAAATGTATGTACAACATCATGGATACCATCATTAAGACAGAAAAGAATGCTTAATTGGGTTCGCTTTCAAAGGGTGCTAATTAGAATATGATTAGAAGGTTCATGCCATGAAAGAAACTCCTGCGATAGGTGTAATTTTACGGTACACTTACTCGTACACCAGCTACACTTACATCAGCTGTTTTACGAAATTTGAATAAACCAATAATTGCTTCATTACTTTAGACTGCGGTTTAAGTATACTCGTACGTACGAGTATGTACTCGTATGTAGGTACATACGAGGTACTTACTTCTGTATCCCAAAATAAAACGCTCAAGTTACGAGTGCCTAGAGTATTATGCGGGTGCTATTTAACATGTAACGCTTACCTAAATTTTCGACCTGACATGGCAGGACTAATGTGTCGCCTACAACCGCTCGATATGTATGGCCACGGGATAGAAATCGTGGTAGTGGTCCGACAGCCGGTGATGTTGCCATTGGTCGGGTTGCTGAACCTGAAAGTACAAAAATAAAAAAAAAAATGTTTTTTATTCTAGGCATTTGATTAATGGCACTGCTAGGCGAAAATATATGTAAAAAGGTCATAAAGTGAGGTGAGGTATTGTTCTTTGCACGAGACTTTCCTAATAAAACACGATAAGGGAGAGTGGAAAAAATTTAACTGCCACTTGGGGGATGATTGGCCAAGGTGGGGGTTGAAAAATTTACATAATCGGGGAGAAAAGTTAAATGATTTCATGTAACATACTTTCTCTTGACGACGTAAAAATAAAATAAAAATATATAAATACAAGTATGTATACTTGTATGCAAAAAAAAGTATATATTGCGCCGACACTTCATATAAGATGTAGTGAATTGTGTTGGTACCGAGTGCTGGTACAATGTTTACGAGTATCTTGTGTTGATTGCATGAACGCCAAATTATTGTTTACCTGCATTATGTCACAATTAGGAGCAGCAGATTTTTTAAAAAATTTTTATAACACTGAAGGAGGTGATATATTACAAAATAGCACTGCCATGTGCTTATCCAATTTGCGTTGGTCTGGAGGTTAGTATCTGGACGGATGACTGTGACACATGCAATTCAAATCTCGAACTTTTTGGTTCCAAGTTAGTGCAAAAAAGTGGAAAAGAACACAAGAAACTAATTCGGATTTCGTAGAAGAACTTTTGCGAAAAGAATGGATCACACCGTTCAAACAGCAGTCCTTAAAAGGGGCAAGCAAAATAGACTGAAAAGACTCAGAAAATCTGATGACACCTAATCAGTAGCTGCGATTGAGCTGCTTATCACAACCCCACATATGTGTTGAAATTGCTTTTATATCCGCCACCAAATAAGGAATTGTGGGTCCCATACGAAAGTTGTAAGTTCATTAGCAGGTGGGAAAAAGACATTGAAAGAAATTCAAGGCAGAAATGCAACCCATATCTTACTCATTCTCAAGATGGTGCTACAGTTCGGGGTGGATCTGGACCTTAACTAACAAGTGTCTTCAGCCAGCACGATCTTTCGCTGAGGCTGAGTCGGCTGAGGTCTCCTTCCACCTACATGCGCCACTTGAGTCTACTGCGCTGTCCCTGAGAGGTGAATTAGAATAAGAAGTGATTCGGACCAAACCGTTGGTTTCTATCCGCTCTACATGACCCAGTTATTTCAGTCGCTTGACTTTTACTCTTCTGGCTAAGTCGATGTTGTACCTCCTCCTCCACTCACCGTTTATGCAGATGGGAACAAAATTCACAGGAAAAACTTTCAACTCAAGGCAACGAAGACCACCTTCATCCATTTTTGTTTAAGTCCAAACCTCTGCACCGTATAGCAGGATTGGAATTGTTAAGGTCTTATATAGGTCACGTTTGATTTTCGAAGGAGGGCTTTGCTGGCTTCTTTTGGACCAAAGAAGCAGCGATTGACAAGAGTGAAGAAAAACAAAACACTGTGGCGCTGGCAGCCTGGTATGGGCCATGGCCTAGCTTCTTGACACTCATTTGTGTTGCTCATGTTGTAATTTTTGTCACATCTGAGGGGGGCCTACGGTTTATTGCCGAATCCGAACGGCATTCCTCAGAATCTTTTTCATATGCAATTTTACTTTCGGGAGTTTACCATTGCCCGCCAGGTGGGTGATGATGATTCGAAAAATTGTTGGCGATGCCGGGGATCGAACCACGGACTCTCTGCGTGACATTCCAAAGAGCTAAACATCGCGCCATCGCCACCACAAGAGTTATTCCACATTTAATCTCAACGTTAATATCGTTGTCGGAATTGATAGCGGAGCGTAGGTAGACAAGGTACTTAACTACCCCAAGGTTATATCTGTCGAAGATGAAGTTTTGTCCGAGACGTCGGTACATAGTGTCCTTTTTACAAGCTTTTATTTAACTTGCAATGTATAGATATGTTATATTATTAAGATCAGATCTCGCAAGCAGAATAAGACCCACTTCCTGACATCCGATTGAGCTGGAATATTGCATACACTTTTAGTTCAATACAATATGCAATACTCAATATTGTAATATTTTCGAAATGGCCGCTGCCACAAGACGGCGATTGATGTGTTTTTTGTCAACCGTCCTAATATGGGTATCAAATCAAAAGAGCAATATGACCGCCGTTCCAAGATGACGGATTAATTTCCTTGCTTTCCGATGTCTCCTGCATTCAGGGTTGGCTCCCAGCGAGGGAACACAAAATTATATATACGCATTTATTTATGATAGGTTTTAAAACGGAATATGGCATAACTTGAGTAGTGCATCTTGGCTGGCTTTACACCTTGACTTCTGTAATTTGGTGAGATGGGCATCATTCGCATGTACTTGTAACCTGTTTAGGAGAAGGAACCACCAAAATCAAATCCGGAACTTTGTTAAAAAAAAGTGGCGCATAGATCTGTGGTGACCATAGTCTAACGGATTGCTCTTAAAAAAGTGACAACACCGATCTAAGTAATAAACATTCGTTGGGGCCAAAGTCATGCTGCGTTACAATGTAGATGTATCCAAAGGTCTGGTGATTTGTGCCATTGGACACATAACACAAATTATATGGCCCACTCGGAGAGCACAAATGTATGAAACTGGTGTTGAGATCATCAGCCCAAATTTGTGCAATTACCGACAAAATATATGTAGTCACTGCACTGCTGAACAAAGAATGTTGCCAATTATATTATGCCGGGCTTGCACAGTACACAAAATGCAGCGTAGTACTCCCGACCATGCCGTTGTCTATTTATGTTCAAAACTCTTCGTTGCTGGCCAAGCATATGTGGCTTTAAGTAGGGTCAAGTCACTAGAAGGTCTCCTTGTAGATAAACTAGATTGCAGTAAATTAACAGACAAGCGACACAGCACTTAAATAAAAGATTGTTTTTTAAAAAAGTATATCTTTACCATTTATTTATTGCCTGACAGCGGTCCCTTATTGACCGCTAAGCCCATTTTCGTCGCTTTCGTATGAATACTTTCAAAACCGCCACTAACATCAAGGTACTTTCTTCTGATTTCAATATCATCGGCGTATGCGAGTGATTGGTTGGACTTTTGAAAGATTGTGACTCTTGTAACAAATCGCATACCAGCGCATCGCTTTATATTAATCCCTTTTTTAACATCAAAGGTCTTGGTAAGTTTTTAATCGACCTTTGGTCAATGGTGGACTGAAACAACAATGGTATGAATCAATCAGTTGTTGACAAATGACTTCGGACAAAGAATGCTGAGGTTCCAATCAGCGGCCATACTTTTGTCCGACCATGTTTTACAGAGAAGCCCGACATTTAGAAACACCGGCAGGAAGGTCGTTCGCTTTAGCACCTTTGTTGCACTTAAGCTAGATATGGCTCTCTTTACTTCATGCAGTCGCTATAAGAATCGGCGATGGGTTGAAATAAGTCCATGAAAACGGTCTCTCTCATTACAATTATTGATTTCAAAGTCGTCGGATTTATTTTGTGTTGAACGACAAACCCATTCACAGACCGTTAGGGAATTCGCAGGAATGAAGATTATGGGTTCCGTTGCATAATATCTTTGTTGTTCTTGTTTTTAAATTTTTAAAGTCTACGACTTGTATATCTTCATGCTTCAATGACCTTCTGCTTGAGGGAAGGAGATGCTTCATTCAATCGAGTGACTACATCGTTATACTCTTATGTGACATTATTATATTGCTGACATTCCAGCAGTACAGATACATGGAACCCTTATTTAATGCCCCATCTAACCTGTTATTGGAATACTTAAAAGTAGTAATAACAGCTAAGTGCCTGTTGATAACGAAAAGTAGCTTGAATTTACATGAGGGATGTACGCGAAAGTCGTGACGATTTCAGAAATGTAAAACTCACTTCAATCCTGTCAAGTACCTACCATAGAAACGACGTTTTTTTTAAGTTCATCGTGCATTTCTTTTCAAATTCCTCTTCTTCACCATGTTCAACATTAAATTCGATTTCATGTACCAAATTTCTGGATTAACAGAAGTTTAAAAAAATTTCGGAAAAATCTGTAAGTGAATTCAACACCCCACTTGTAGGACTAACACGCCCCAGCCACATCCTGCAGTACCAATTCCAACTTAAATTCCCAAAACGGAGAGAAAAACATAACCCCAATGTACGAGTATGTGGCCCTTCATAATTCGAAATAACTTTGTTCCCTCTGCATATTTACTACAGCTTCGTTCCACATTCTTCGACGTACACAACTGGAAAGTACCAGATCCTCGTAGGTGCCTCCCCTGGATGATGAAGGTAATTTCCGTCTCAAAACATCCATAACACCGAAATATACAACTCAACCCATTCTCCCACCCATTGAAAAAAAAAAAATATTCTCTCTCGTAGACACACACTCATCCACACAAATTTACCAATGAAAACTTTGCAATCGTGTGCGACTGCATGGAATTAGCATTTGGAATAAATTTTCCCAGGCAACGAAATTTAAATTTCACATTTACCACCTTCATATCCTTTTGCGTGGGGTTGGTAGGCTCGAGGCTCGGTGTTTGGTTGAAAACGATTCCTTCGTACACATTCCTTTTCGGCGGAAGAATATCTGAGACTTCATCAACTTTGGTCCTAATGCTCTATATAGTACTCGTATACCGAGTACACTTTGTGTATCTGTATATAATGTGTTGAATGCCGAATGGAGTGCGTAGAGTACAATTTGCGTTCAGGAAATCATACCATTTTCAATTTACTCTATACTACTTGTTTTATTGCAGTAGAATTTGTCCCAACCCCACCGTCATTCCATCGGTGGTGTCAGTGGGATGAATTACCTCCCTAGAGAAGAACCTGCTCGGTTCACCGACTTACAGGACCGTACTTTTCCCAATTTGTCGGGTCTCCATTTTGTCTTGGATTTCTATTCTAGCAACGGTAGATACGACTACAAGATACGTTCATATACCGATTAGGAGGCGATTCAAGTGAATGGCATTCATTGTACCAAAAGGACCGGATATGATGTCGTCCTGTATAGTAGTGCCGTGCGTCGACTCCGCGTGCCATCATGTAACGAAGCACAAATTTGACTGCGAATACGTTTATGCTCGCACCGGGACCATTGCTGGGCGATTTTTATGCTAATTGAAACCGATTCGGATGAAAGCGAATTGATGTTCGTAAAAAAAATACAGAAGAGAAAACCATGGAGCTTATGGGGTTGTATCGAAGGAGGAAACTGCCAACTCGATATGGTAGTAAAGTTCTATAAGGGATATCTATTGAATAACACTGTTGAGATACAATTTTCAATTTTCTGTTCTCCTTTTGGTTTTCTGTTTCTCTGCCTGGGTGGTATTGTAAGTTGTCAGTCAAATTAGTAAGTGAGGAACGGTTTATTGGTATGTTGAGCGACAACATTGAGAATTGGCGTTTATCGACTGTTGGATATTTTTATGATAATTGTCAGGCAAACGATTTTGACTTTTTTTTTTTTTTTTTTTTGAAGAAATATCAAAAGAAATAAGGAGGCGTTGGAATTTTCTCTTTTTTTCTACAATATACACATACAAAACCTTCATTTGGGACTACTGGTGGCACGTTTTGGAACGTATCTCTGACGATATTTTCTCAATTATCGTGTAATTTACTTTCTCTTGAGATGTAACCCTTCTTCAAATTGTGGAAAATTCTGGTATCGATGGTTTCGTTCCCTTAAGGGGTTCCTATATCTAAAATAAGGATTTTTTTTAAAATAGCTGACTCGCCGAGGTACTTCGACCTGAAAGGTCTTTTGTACTGGCTTGTCAGAACTACGTTTTCTACCTTTCAAATGAAGTTTGTAGTTCTACCAGCAGGCAACTCCTTAGTTCAGTGGTGTCGATTTGTTCCCTGAAGAAAGTATTCCACCTGATTCCGTTGAGGGCTAGACAGTCACATAAAATGTGTCCAGCTGTTTCGTCTTCTTCTTGACAAAGCCGGCACCGCGGAGAGTCGACTAGTCCAATTTTGTTGCGGAGATAGCTTAAGATGAGATGCCCTGTAAGGTACCCCAATAGGTTTCTGAAATAGTGCCGACTTAGATTCAGACATCTTCTGGCATTTTTGTTGAACGGAAGTATGACTCATAGACCTGGGGTACCTCCCAATATGAGATGCATTTCGAGTGCTCCCAGCTATCGATGGCTAGATTGATTGTAGTTTTAGGGGTGCAGCTAAAGGGTTCAGGTACATTGAAGGGAGTTTCTGAACTTTATCTGACCAGTTCGTCGCCCTTTTTATTACCGTTAATGCCCTCATGCTCCCATGCCCAGAAACGTACCATAGTTTAGTCTTGTTCCATGAGACTATCAGTGAATATATGGATGTTTGCGCCTCTAAAACGCGATATGTAGATAAGTTTGGCGAACTCTTGAATGGAGTGTAGTTCAGCTTGGAATACACTAGGACTCTTTTCCATAGCAATTAATATGCTAATATTTGGTGGCTTGTTTGCTGGCAATCTCCGTGGAGAATCCTTTGTCGAAGCATAAAGTCTTTTGAAGGCAGTCTGTTACCGCGCAAATCATGTCAAGTTGTGGTATTTCCGAAAGCAAAATTTTTAGGTCCTGGTGGTAGCTAAAATCTAATCATACATGCCACTTGGCCACTTTGTTGATAAATAAGTGAAGGGACGTTAGTCATAGTTCTGCTTCTATTAAAGCTGTGGGGCAGATCCCAAAGACTCCAAAAATGCCCAGACATGCAAGTCGTTGCACTCTTTTGAGCTTTGAAATGACGGGCTTTTGGGTAATTTTAGTCCATTATACTACATAAGCATACGTTATGATGGGACTGATTATCATAGTATAGTTCCAGTGAGTGATCCTTGGAGAGATTCTTCTTGTAGTGCCACACATCTGACGGCAGACCCATAAAGCCTTGGTTGCTTTTGTTATTTTGTTGCTTAAGTGAGAGTTCCAATTCAGTCTTCTATCATGGATTACTGTCAGATATTTGACCTCGTCAGAGTTTCTTCTTCTCGTTTGAATGAACAGAGAGATTCTGCAGGGCTATCTTAAGGGCATTTTACATCCATGTAGTGACTTCGTTTGTTTCTTTGCCCCTAATAATAACGACTAGTTCATCTGCATATCCAATTGCATTGTAGCCTCGGTTGCCTTATTTATTTAACATGTCAACTACGACCAAAGATTACAGAGTTCTGCTAGAGTTCGGCTCCTTGTGGACACTCCCTTACGTCGGATACAGATCAGTCCCGATCAAGTCGTTATTACCCGGCTTTCTAGCGTCGATTTGATCCAGTTTTAGGGCGGTTGTGGAGCAAAGCTTTTGATATGGAGTCCTATCCAGTATTATCGAAAGCACCCTCTGTGTCCAGAAACAACGTAACTTCCTTACTATTACTATTTATTTCTGCTGTCAGCTTTAGCAAGTCTCTTTCTCGAAATCCAGTTTCTTGGATGCATTCCATTAGTATCAGTAACAGGTCATGACATACATCTCCCTAGTAAACACGAATTCCCAGAAGGGATTTAGAAGGGGACAAAATCCAAATGAGATTCATTCTCCGCTTGCAAACATGCCCTGAAATTGGCGGTTTCAAAAAAGGTCTTTAGCTGTTGCATTAAATACAGATAGCTGCCAAAATGCTTGGAGAAATGAAAGATATCCTAGATCTCTAGGAGGAGATAAGCCCAGCCATACCCATCCACAACACTTTAGGCCTATAAGCCTAACATATCTAATTCTGAGAACTTGGACAAAATGTATAAAACTCATATTCGTAGGTAACTGCACTCATTGCCTTGAACTAGCATGCCTACATCAAAGTTAAAAGTACAGAAACGATTACATTTATCGATATAGAATACATTTTCGATGAGTGGCTTGAGAGTGAAGAATCCTTCAATCATGTTAACGTTCACCCACTACGTAGAAACTTAGAAAATGTTAGCGTCAATCCGGAACCTGATAACCTGTATCAATGCAACATAAGGCAACTCCAAACTGAGGGCCAATATTTTAAGAGGTTCTCTAGAGGAATTTTGATATCATCTCTTCTATGAATTCTAGTTATCAACGAAATGTTTCTGGCTATAGTGGTCACCGGCAAATTCTTCACCAAAATCAGTAAAATTCAAATTATGCTCTTAGAATACACGGTCAACAGGCCATGCTCTATAGGCTGGGTATTAACCCGCAAAAAGACGGAGAAGAGGAGGACCGGAACCCAGTATCATCCACAAATCAACCCAGCAACCCTGTGTTAATGCCAAAGGCACAGAGAATTGCATATATTGGCACAACTAACCTACCTCATGAGAATGACGTCGATGATGGTAGTCGCTGCTCCCTGTAAGAATCAACAGCGAAAAATGCTTTTAAATTGAATCAGCTGTTCGGACGGAAACTAAAGGCCGCACCTCAATCCAAGCAGAGAGGCTTAGGACAGAAAAAAATGGTAGAAGACTCGGTATCCATTTTCACTATTGAATCAAAAACAGTCTTATCCGATCAATCAAACTAGAGATGCTCACGTGCGTTGTCGCCCGCCTGACTACAGCTGTATCTTCCAGGGAGAGATATTGACTGTAGCAGACGCGGTAAAGGCAAAACTCCACGAGGATATTACCATAGTCATTGACAGCCAGACCAACATTAATGCAATCGCTTCAGTTGAGGTTTAATCAAAGCTTGTGATGCGCATTCGAGAAGATCTCAAGACTCTTTGCCTTCAGCATGTGGTTAGCTTCAGAAAAGTGGCACGCAATGATATGCAGTTAGCCCGAAAAGGATCCACCTTGATAGAGACGTGTGGAGCAAACTCTGCAAATCAGAGCCAATGCGATGCAGAAAAACCTTTCAACCTGCGGAACTACAAAAAAATTGTGACCAGAATACAGTAAATCCATAAGAAGTAAGACTATCTTCAAAGGCAGAACTAAACTTTCAACGCTTTTCTGATTACTTACGTCCCAAAATCTTCTTCGGTCGTCAGCAATAAAGCTGCGCCTTAGCGACACTGATAAATGCAAAGACACTTCCTGTGCCACTTTCCCAGCCTCATTAAGTTGAGACAAAGAACTTTTAAATGTTTCCACCCTGAGCTTAATCCTTTTTTTTAACAATTTTGCAAACTAAACGGCGAGCAAGGCGAGACAGAAAGCACAAGCCGAAATCAGTCACCAAAATCCTTCCATTCCCCCATTCACAATGGGTCTACACAGATTTCGTATCAATTAGGGCTTGATCCGTTCACGTTGCAAATTTAGGAAAAGGATATCGGCCAACACCCATGTAAGATTCAGGTGGTGAGGGAACAAAAGGCACGACCCCATGGCTTGAGATGCCAGTTCGGCGACTGTGATCGTAGGCAGCGTATAGTCATACTTAGACTTAAGCCAAGCGTTTTCAACGGAATGTTTTTCTTGCACTTAGATCGTTGTGAATAAAAAATTCGATGCCGATTGGATTTGCGAAGATGAATGGCCGTAATAGAATCTGCAATTCATCGGACTTACTTCGAATTGTATTTTTTCCTATTCAAAGCCCAAGTTGCGAATTTGCTGTCATTACATTCTCCATTCTCAGGCAATTTCCATCTGCAATCTAGCTGTAGATGTGTTCGACTCGCAAATAACTTAAGCTGAAAGTCCAGTTACAATAATTTGCCTACTTAGGTGGTGCTGCAGTCCGGTGTGAACCTGAACTTAGCCTGTTTAGTTAGAAAAATCTCTCGTCAGCTGCCTTTAGTGACGCACTACAGATTAGTTGAGACACTGCCCCTGGAGTCAACATTTTAAGACTCTTTGGGCCGGAGTTGACCTTTCGCTTAACAAAGTTCATCTCAGATGTTGAATCTGTAGATGCCTGACTAGACTGATGTTGCTGTACAGTCCAAACATTTCGTAGTGGAATTTCCTCTTCAATTTTCAGTCAAAACAAATGTGACCGACAATCACCCTTTATCACTTTATTTTGAAATGGCAAAATGCTCTTTTTTTGGCTTTCTTCAAGGTCCAAATCTCTACGCCATAGAGCAGGACCGGGATGGAAAGCGTCTTCTAAAAAGACCGTTTGAGCTTTTTGATAGAGAGGTCTCTGTTACTCCATTGTCCCCTGGACCTAAGTAAAAATAGCGATTGGCTATAGTAATTCAGTCGTTGTGGCTTGTAACCGCTGAGCCAAAGTAAGCTGAGTCCTCAACTATTAATGTAGAAAAAAATTAGCTATTTTCTGAGGAGAGCATGAACAATGTTTCGCCCTAGTTTATTATCTGACTCATTTTCACTGCGATAATCACAAAAGTTTCATTGTCGGCTCGCTGTGTATATCTATTCAAACCCACAAACTCCAACTCTCACCTAACAACTTCTGACTGAAAGTACAGTATCGAACCCTTGAGGGACCCCACTTGTGATTGCAGACGAGAGCGAGGGTGTGAGCTACTTCGACGTTTTCGGAGTCCCGGTGAAAAGGCAGAAGAAACCTGAATAGAGTAATGACGGTATTCATCATTTCATAACTTCAGAAGCCTGGCAATGTTAGTTTAGCAGGACCTTTTGTGCCGTAGTTTTAAAAGGATCTGGCTCTCCAGGTCGTAGGTTAGTTTTGGAAATAACATCACGACGATGGAAAAAAGATGAAACTCAACAGTACAACCAGCCTTAGGTACAAAACGTCTTATGATTTTCGTAAGTACCTATCGTGAAGACTTAATCTCACGGGATGCCCATACATCCATGAGAGCAAGGATACGCCTTGCCATCGCTTATTTGCTACTTAACAAAATAATACCAATGCGGAAATGTGTTGAGGGCACAAATTCACCCTTGGTATGATTCGAGGCCTGCCCAAAACCTCTTACTGATTTAAGGGTCTCAGTACCCAGCACTTATAGCCACTCTACTCCGGGTATTGAGCCCTAGCAGGGTCAACCTCCGGGGAGAAGTCCGGGAGGCTCCTTACTCCCACGGTTTCGTGTTTTAGGTCCTGGTATGGACTACCAGTGGTCTTGCCACTCAACAAGACCTATGACCGGCAGCTTGTTACTGGACAAATCATAGCAACCATCAGAGGGGAAAGGTCTGATAATGTTTATGATAAGTCCAGTATTTACTCTACCCCCGCTACTTATTAGACAACGTCATTGATGGACGAAGCCTTGATACAGACGGATATAATAAATTGCACATGCAATGTTAGTACTCATAAAAGATTACATGTTTCGTGTTTCGAGCAAGATACTATTGCATACTGCCTTCTTGGTTTTGAGTTATTAATTCTTATGCTTCTTGGCCTTGCATGATACCTCTTTTCTTATAGCCTTTGAGCTTATGCCATATCTTCTCTTGCAAGCTCCACGTCCTCTTTTCTCCGATGTTATTCCCGTCACGAAGACGAGTGGCTTTTGTCCATTCTTTATTGCAGCGCTGCTTTGTAGGCTTCTAGTAGGTTTCATTAAACTAGGGACTACTTCATGGAAGTTGGCTGAATCCGAACACATTAGTTACGGCGCCTCTAATAGCTCGTTGACAGCTTTTCGACCATTCTTTTGAACTTGGTCCTTAGGATCTCTTGAGAGATTTCGTTAGAGATTTCGTGATATGAATTCGGCAGCTTTTATGATGGTCTCTGATGATTGCAGCTTATCTAGGTTATACCTTCTCGGAGTAGTGTGGTGTTTGGAAAATCCGCTTTTGTATAGGTAGTGATCCGATTCAATGTTTCTGCCCAAATAATTCAGGCATCCAAAATACCGGTGGCATGGTTTACCTCGTTTTCATCAATTTGGTTTAGCGTTTCATGATCCAGTGACCGCCATGTGCCTTTGAATATATTGTGACGAGGAAACCAAGCGTTGATCGAAAAGTTCCCGGAATAACTGTGTGGTGCTCCTACTGGTTCTATTTGAGTTCTGTTTCTTTTTTATTGAGTTAGTACATCTGTTGTTGATATTCCCTCTAAATTATAGCATCATAGCTTGACATTGGCAAAAGTTGCGATTTTTTACAATTTTAGAAATGAATTTAAATTTGCAACAACGAACTTGTATTAAATTTTGCATAAGAAACGGATTTTATGGTGCGCGAACGTTGAAAATGTTAGAAAAGTGTTTCGGCAACGATTCTCTAAAGAAAATGGTCGGTTACCAGAAGTGGCAGACCATCGACATCGAAAACCGACGAAAACATTGATGAAGTAAAAGAAATGTTGGCCATCAGAGTGATAGCGGAGGACTTGACATTGCCTATGGATCCGTCCAAGACATTTTGGTAAATGATTTGGGTTGCCGTTGTGTAGCAGCAAAGTTGGTGCCAAAAGACCTCAATTTCATGCAAAATAGAGACCGTGTCTCAAAAGAGATGATTTGCGAGGTTGAATCCGATCCTTCATTCATCAAAAGGATCATTTCTGGAGACGAGACGTGGGCTTATGAGTACGACATGCAATCCAGACATCAGGCAAGTAATTGGCGTTCACCAAATGAGCCGAGACCAGAAAAACCACGTCGTTTGCAGTCAAATAAGAAGGCAATGCTCACGGTTTTCATGAATTACAATGGTGTAGTGCATCACAAATTTTTGCCAGAAAGCCAGACATTATTTGGGCATTATGAGACATTTGCGTGAAGCAATTCGCAGAAAGAGACTAGAATTGTGGATTTTGCACCATGATAACACACCTTCGCAGAGTCCCATCAATATTCGTAATTTTTTAACGAAAAATGCAACAAATACGAGTACCATCCAAAAGCAATCGAGTTAAAAACCACTACGGGTAACGCGTTTCAGCAGCCGAGAGGAAGTAATGGAAAAATCGCAGGAAGCACTGATGGACATACCGAAAACCGAACATAAAAAATGTTTCGAGGATTGTATCAAGCGCTGGCATAAGTGTTTTGCAGTCAATGGGGATTACTTTGAAGGGGACAATATAGATTTAGATGAATAAACTTGTATTTTTAATTTTCTGAATAAATTCCGGGAACTTTTTGAGGTAGTATGCTCACCACTGGGAGATAGAGTAAGCACCGCACTAGGAACTTGAATGACCTCCCTACTGTTGGTTTTAATGCCTCTGTACATTTTTATGCCGATGACAAGCGAAGTTCCTTATCAAGTCCCACTTGATTGGTTGATTATATAGCTTCAAGGATCAACGAATATTTTAAAATTTTCCAATAAACCTCGAACGACAGAAGCGACGTGCGACGGTCACGATTTTGCTTCTTCACATCACTATCTTGTCCCAGTAAAACAGTCAACTTTTTCAGCTAAGGTTTTGTGTGTCAACAAAAACGAGACTCTTCAATTTAAAATCCTTGTTGAAAAACTTTATATGCCTTAGAAGACATGAAACACCAACTTTGTCAGATTTTACACATGTACAACTGTGATACGTACATATGTTCACAAGTATCTTGCCCACATTTTCAAACCCATAAGAGAAGAAGAAGAACTCACCTTGTAAATTTTTTCGAATTTATTACAGATAATTGCCACGGCCCGCCTCTCAAAATTTAAAACCCATTCCCGGCATTTATTTCTATTAGTAGAGAGAGTCTTGAGTTCCTGATAATGTCATTTACTTTAAGATATTATTATTTATTTATATACTCGTATAGTGACCTAGAAAAACTGACCTATTGCCGGATATACATCAATAATTACTTACTAAACAAAACGAAAAGTTTAAAGTTCAATTTTGTAGTCTACAGCAGAACTTTTGTGACCAAAACAAAAGAAAAGGCGACAAATCCTTTAAAATTCTACCTTTTCCCAATATTAACATTTAATTAGAACTTTTATTCGTTGATATCTTGAAAATTCTTATTGCAGGGTACTAGTCTACATACGTTCGCAGATATGCGGCGGTCACTGGGAGACCGCAACGAAAACAACAAATCTGACATAGCAAACCCATCGAAATCCTAGGAAAGCCCACATGGCCACAGGATCTCTGATTGCCCCAACTGAAAATTGAAACCGCAGGCTAGTGTTTCTAGGAACTCTGTAGTTCACACAAGCAACATTAATTATGTAAAATTATAATTAGTGTTGCGTGTGGCAACGGAATATGAGAGTACGACTGCCGCTGCGTGTGGTAAAATTTAACACTTTCGAGGGGTTACCATACGAGCCAAGTCGGGGATTTCGTAGTCCCGATTTCTGATTCGTAGGCATTTCAAATAAATGTTCTAAGGGGACCAAGATGAGTTTAGAACATTCGAGTTCTATGGGTTGCTTACGACAGAAATCTGTTAGTGCAGATTAAAATGAGGTTTTTTACAAATGTGGTAGCAGTTTAAATGTGGTAAGTTGGAATGGTTTTCAATTATATACTTCCCTTACTTACAACACTGTTCGAAGAGCCGTAGGTGCATGCAAGTAAATCATGTAGCAAAAACGATACCATACAGAGCGGTATGTTCATTCTATGCATTGTCTAGAATATCAAACAAACAAACAAACACTGTGGCGCTGGCAGCCCGGTATGGGCCATGGCCTAGCTTCTTGACGCTGTTGCTTATGTGTTGCTCATGTTGTCCTTTTTATCACATCTGAGCGGGGCCTACGGTATATCGCCAATTCCGAACGGCACTCCTTAGAAGCTTTTTCGTAGGCAATTTTACTTTAGCGAGTTTGCCATTGCCCGCCGAAAGGGTGATGGCGATTTGAAAAATTGTTGGTGACCCAGCCAGGAATTTAACCCAGACTCTCTGCGTGAAAGTCCAATGAGCTAACTATTGCACCATCGCCATTGCCATCGTGTGTAGAACATCAACTGGATTTAATAAATTTCTTCAAATAAATTCGGAGGGCCGGTCGGGTGAAGCCAAAGAAGTTGATAAGCAGATGTCTTTTGAAAGTTTAGGAGAAATTTCAACTGAAACAACACGGCGTTAACTTCCATCATTGTCAACCAGAAACTTATACAATTCCAAGTAGGTACCGGAGCTAGTTGCTCCATAGTAGGCTAAGAACTATATCAAAAGGTAGACGAACCCAATTTATAGGAAATCAGAAATGAAGGTGCAGACATCTCCATAAAAGGTACTTCCAAGTGGTAGTTGGGCGAGGCGACAATGTGTCAATCACTATTAGTCACCGATGCCTTAACGGAAAATAACATATTCCGATGATATTACTTTGTTGCGCTTCAACTTCAATTTATGGATATTTGTACCAAATTCAACTTCTTTTAAATAGAAGATAGCTTTGGGAATGCAACCCATTATATAAATATCAAGGGATGGAGATTTAACAATGCGTCTAGAGCAGGCGTGTTAGGGAAATCCCCCATGCAACGAAGACAGGCTGCTTTTTGGACTCTAGTAAGAGCAGCAATAACGTATTTTCGTAAGAGCTATGTAGTACCTTTTACGTTGAGAGGCCCCATTTCAGAACGACTTTACACCTTTAGTTAATTGAATTTTGTTATCCATGAAGAAACCCAAATTCTAGATTCTAGCTTGTGCATACACGTCAGACTAAACAAAGCCTTGTGAGCAAATCCTGTTCATCCCAGCTTTCACATATTGGCCAGATTCCGCATTTGTAATCAATGTTCAATTCAACAGCAATGCTTTTATCCACAAAACTTTTGATTCATCTACGAGGTGTTGTCCAAGCGAGTTACAAACATCGTCAAGCAGTCACGGTGTCTATGAAAATACTGAGGGTGCATTGCTCCTTGCCGAGCGCGCATTTAATGATGACCATTATATTTTGAAGCGCACTCTTGCAAGATCTTTTTCATTGACAGAAGTGTTTCGTCGCAGAATGCAAAAAATGCATTTCGAAGGATGATTTGCTCACATCGAACTAGACCATTCTTTTCATGTTCTTTAACTTGAAGGAAGTCAGATTTGACTGAAGATTTGACCTCTTGGCGATTGTGTAGTCTTTTCTTCTGATTCTTCGCCGGAATTACTAGCAGCTGATCTATGCCTTTTGTTACGGAACTAGATATAGACATTGTGGTAAATAATGTCCCGGACTTGGGTCAATTCTCAACAACAAAGAGGGCCATCTATTTGGCAGAACATGCATTATGAAGGTTCAATTTTTCTCTACTATTTGTCAAAATTTCATAGCTCGAAATTAACTGTGTGCTAAATTATCTGCATAGTCACCTGATTTGGCTCCGTGCAACTTCTCATTGCTCCCAATATTGCAAACAAAGTTGAAAGAATGCATTTTTGACGACATTCCAGTCATTCAAATAGCTTCGGCACGGGCATTGGAAGCAATTCCGAAAAATGAGCTGGAGTGGGCATTTGAATTATTATTAAATCTCTGTAACAAGGGTATTGAATTATGTTTTCTAGTCAGTCGGTCCGGTATATTATTTGCCACACTGTGTATGCTATCTGTGGCATGTAACTTTAGGCCACCAAGAAAAGCATCAGCTTGTTAACTGGCCCCATAAAAAAACAGCCTGGCAGCCCGGTATGGGCCATGGTCTAGCTTCTTGACACTCATTTGTGTTGCTCACGTTCTCATTTTTGTCATATCTGAGCGGGGCCTACGGTTTATCGCCGAGTCCGAACGTCACTCCTTAGAAGCTTTTTCGTAGGCAATTTTTTACTTTCGAGAGTTTGCCATTGCCCCCCGAAAGGGTGATGGCGATTTGAAAAATTGTTGGTGACCCAGCCAGGAATCGAACCCAGACTGTCTGCGGGATAGCCCAATGAGCTAACTATCGCGCCATCGCCATTGCCTCATACCGATGAGATTAACCAGTTCCGGTGGGATGTTATGTTGTTCAACTCATCCACCTTCATCCTTAGTAGTTGTTTTTAAGCTGGTTCTGATTTCATTACCTGGGACGTGAGCCCCAAGCATGAGATAGAGAGTACCATAAGATTTTCTGAGTAATTCCAGCCGGGTTGATCTTCCCCTTTTGAAGACTTTGACCGGTCTACTGGTTTTACCAACAGTTTCGATATTTTCGCAAAAGTCATTCTAAGAGGCACTTTTCGAAATCCAAATCAGCTTTCTATATTCTGTTTGCTTTGATCTGTAAAGATTCCAGTCTTTGTCTAAACTAGTCTCATGCAGCTTTCCTAGAATTTATCTTGTTTCTTTCCGGAAACGCTGTTTGTGTTATACCAAGAAACCAGCATTCTGCAGGTTAAATTTCTTCCTGGACGTGACATTTGAAAGCACTTGTTGAAGGTACCATTCGGTCCTAAACATCTTTCTCCAGCTTTTGTTTTGTCCTGAGCTTAGAGGAAGCACTTTTAGACTTTCCAAGATCTTCATAAAATTGTCTTCAGTTGGCTTTCCTCAGATTCATTCTCTGAATTCGATGTACCTTTCCACCAACTACAATTCACTTCTAGGTTCAGCAGAAAGGTTGATTTATAGGAGTGTTTCAAACCAACATTCCGGTTACTACTTAAAATAAATCAGTTTAATACAAAACACAATCATTATTCCGGTTTAGTTTGTATCTTTTAACTGGACATCAACGCCTGGTAGATATTTCACCGACAACTCTATCTAACAGGCCTGTCACATCAAGCTCAATTTAAACAAACTTTTATTCAATTCAATTTAAATTTTATTTCAAATCAAAAAACAGCCTAAAAAGTCGTTTTAAAACCTTCTTAACAGCTTCTCTACAGAGTACGTTTCCACAAACCCCCATGTCTGCGCTTCATAGAATAATATGGATTTGGCAGTAGCTTCAAAAACTTTATATTTCGTGCTTGGCTGGACGAGACTGCTGCTCATACAGTTTCTCGAAGTTGCATTCATGGCGTTTGTAGAATTAGCCAGTTTATTGGATAAATGTTTTTCAAAGGTTCCAACGCTCGAAATCAGTACACCCACATAAATATTTGTATTGCTTCACTGTTTCAATTTCCTGTCCATCGTAGTACATTTTTTCGTTTCTTGCATAGCGTCATGGGCACCATTTTGGATTTACTGAGATTAACCGTCAGATTCCAGGTGTTGCAATATTCTAGGAGTCGGTTTATCATCAACTGTATAGCTCCCGCTGACTCTGCCAGCATAACGATGTCATAGGCATACATAAGTACTTTTATAAGAATTCCCGCTGATAAAACATCAGACAAATCATCGATGAACAATGCAAACGAATTTGGGCTGAGTCCACATCCTTTGTATGACATTCCAAATTTGAAAAGCTTGTAAAATAAGGAACTGCGATCTATTATGTCGAAAGCTGCCTTAAAATCGACGGAAAATGCAAAAAGTTTTTTTCTTTCTTTCGATGTAAACCAGCCCGGAAACCAGCTTGAAATTCACTGAGGAGTCCTTTTACTTGTATCTTTGCAAAATCGATTTGAAAATTTTTGTATTGGAGTTCAGAAAGGTAATTCCTCGGTAATTTGCTACGTCGTTCTCGTCCCCCTTTTTGTGTAAGGGATAAATTATTGATTCCTTGAAGCCTTTGGGAACTTCACCTCTCTCCAAAATTCTATTGACTCCTACTGTAAGACCCTCTAGGAAACTATCAGTACAATATTTGTAGTGTTCAGTTGGTATCCTGTGAGTACCAGCTGCCTTGTTGTTTCCAGTTTTTTCCAGCGTCGATTTAACTTCTAGGGGGGTTATTCACGCGTCCACAATGTCGTCCTCAAAACGTGGCTATGCGTATAAAAAGGGAGCAGTATTGGCTGGTTCAACAAACCTTAGAAGTGTCCTTTTAAAGTTTCAATGGAGATAATTTTACTAATTTGAAGCTTGCTCCCGTTGAATTTCGTAACTACAGTCCATTTGATAAGATCGTATACGCCAAATCTTGTTTATGAAAATCGGTTTGGAAGTGTTATTTGCATTAGCAGATAAAAAATACTTCTGCTAAGATGCTTTGAATAAAAAAATTTAAAGAGTGTTCAATTTTTGTCAGAGACGGAAGTATTTTAAAATGAGTGTCGCGTTTGCATCACGTTATGAAGCAGTATTCTTGTGCACGCATCCAAAAGGACCGAAAATGTCATACGGAGCAGCTGCTAAATACATGAAAAAGTCAAAAGCATTTGTTAGCAAGTGGGTGCACCGTTATTCCCAAGTTAAAAATGTGGATGATTTGCCGGATCGTGGGTCTATGCCAAAAACAACAAAAAAGCAGGACAAAATGATTTTACGCATGTTTGAAAAAAATCCTCTTCTATCGTTACGTGGCGGACAAGGGATTTTACGTAAAAGGGGTCTAAATGTGTATTGTGATACGATACGAAGACGTTTACTAGCCAATAATGTAAAATTTCGAAGCACAATAAAGAAACCACTACTGTAAAAAAAAAACACGTAGAAAAACGACTCAGTTGGGCCAAGGAGAATTCGGACAGAGATTGGAACAACGTTATTTTTTCGGATGAAGCTTATTTTTGGGCATGGTCTCCTATCACTCATACCTGGTGTACACAATCCAATAAATTAATCAAGCGGATTGTCAAACACCCGGCAAAGGTGCACGTTTGGGGATGCTTCTCAAAACAAGGATTTGACAATTTGTTCATGTTTACAAATAACTTAAACGCACCCAACATGGTAACAATTTATAAGAAGGCTTTATTACCATCTGCCCAAAGGTGGTTTAAAAGGAGGAATGAGAATTGGTTACTGTAAGA
Source organism: Volucella inflata (assembly GCA_928272305.1). Lineage (NCBI taxonomy): Eukaryota > Metazoa > Arthropoda > Insecta > Diptera > Syrphidae > Volucella > Volucella inflata. The sequence goes on along the minus strand of OV743716.1, from coordinate 142,020,985 downwards.
AAATAATGACCCGAAACATCGCAGTCGTATGTGCAGTGCGTGGAAACAAGAAAATTACGTCGATGTTTTAGATTGGCCATCACAGTCGCCGGATGCAAATCCCATTGAAAATGTTTAGGCATTCATGAAGCTAAAGCTCCAAGGAAAGAAGATCTCGACGGTCAAACAATTATCACGAAAAATACGAGTTTTATGGAGATCTTTGTCTCAGGATTATGCTATAAGATTAGTAGAAAGCATGCTTCGAAGACTCCAAGCAATTATTGATAATGGAGGAGAGTGGACAACATATTAATTGAGAAGCATTCAAGTAAATAAACAAAATAAACCAGTACAATTGATTTTTTTTATTATTATAAGTTTTTCTTTAATTTTTGTCTTGTACGATGTTATCAAACAGACTGTAGATTCCAGAATTCTTTGGAATTTCCGCAGGCCGCTTGTGTCATGGCTTCGTTTTCGAAGCTTGTTCGCTTGTATTTATATTTATATATATATACTTATTAGTACCCATGAAAGCAGGTTATCTTTTTTACAAACGTTTGAAACATTTCAAGTCACAAAACTCTTACGAAGTGAACCTGATTATAGTACGTCTCAATAATTTTCCAAGGCCATGGGATATGAAACAGAAACCATTCACTTCAAATGGATCCCTATGGCGGCCTTCATTTCATTTCAGACAGTCACTCTGCATATTCTATGCTCGATAAACTTTCAAACTGAATTCCAAATGCAATCATCACATTTCTCATTGTTTTAGAGTAAAATCGTTAAAAAAAACATTTCTCCCCAATGAACAGCTCACTGAAACAATCATGATATCGATATTTTATTGAAAATACCATTCAAAGAACATTTTTCCTCTATTGGATATTTTATTACACCTTAATACGACGTTATAAGGATACAGCCCATCGGATAGATTTCAAATTCCCAAATCGAAATCGAAAAACATTTAATATTCTATACGCCATCAGAGTGACTCAAATACGAGTTCTCATATACAGAGTTAGCTGAAGTGGAAAATGCCTACATACTCGTGCACGTACCTCAAACCACTACGTCCAAATAACATCCTACAGGATATGTAGAATGAAAAAAAGATCACTTAAGTCCTAGTTCACCACCATCCAGTAGCATCATATTGTTTTTCCATATGCTTCACCAATTAACCGGACTGGGGACACTTTAATAACTAATTTCACTGCACAGTGTATAGTTTAACTCGACACGGCCGAGTAACGACAAATGGGATACGAACCAACGACAGAAAAATAATAAAAAATTCAAAAAATAAAAAAGTTAAAAATAGACGCGCAATATCCGCTCTAAATCCAGCAGTTATGGCCAAAACGCTGAGTTGAATTACACAATTTCAAACCTATTAGCCGAGTTTTTGAATTCGCTTGTGTAGGTTTTTTTCTTTTCCTATTTTCATCTATGTACTCGTACTCCCCGGTTTTTCCATCACATGGAAACGGGTTAAGAATCCACTCGCCCTGGGTTTGTTGCGATTTGGGATTGCATAAAAATGTTCATTTAGATTTTTTAATTGTTTCAATTGGCCACTATAGCTGGAGTCTCTACTGCAAATGTTGGAAATCCAAACTTCGGTGGTTGGGTTTGTGTGATAAAAATCTTTGCTTCGGCATATAAAAATCCTGCAAATGGATTTTTCCCGTTGACAAAAAAAAACATAAAAATAAAATAAATAAATAGAATAAAATAAAATAGGAAATGAAAACTGAAAAACAAAAAAAAACGAAAAAAAAAACCAACAAAAGCGGCATTTTTGTAAAAAACAAATCTACTTCTGCCCGAGGAACCGACACAACAGAGTGCAAAAAAGTTAGTTTTTCGAAATCAAATTTGAGATTTCAAATGAAATTCTAATGCTTGAAGTTCAATTAAATTGAAGAGATTACGGCGCAACTGTGTTCGTGTTTTATTAGGGATTTTGGAATTTTTTTTTTTGTACATTTAGTAGTTGCCATTTTTCATTTTTTTGGGTTTTCGGTTGGATTTCTATTTTCTGTTTGCATTTGGTGGTGGAGAAATTTGTTTTATCTGTTCTGCTTTTTTTTTTTCTTTTTTTTTTTTGGTAATAACTGCTGAGGGAATTAAAAATAATTGAAAGAACCGCGCACGTTATGTAAATTCGTTTGTTGAAATTTCTTTGTAAAACGGATATTATTATAGAGTTTTATTTTTTTTTGGTGAAAGCCAACACAAATACAGTAGTATCCCTTTGTGGTGTTTCACTTTGCATACCGGACTTAACTTTAAGCCTTTTGCCGGGTAACCATTAAAACTGAATGAAAAATAAGGATTCTGGGAAAGGAACCGAAATGGAATATTTCTACAGCATCGGTGAAAAATATTATACCAACGAGACCGATTCGAGATAACACAGTGATCTATGTAGATGCTCATTATTTTATTTTTGAGAACTTAACTTTCCAATTCGAAAACAAAAAAAAATTATTCAAGGCATGAGTTTAAGGGAGGTATCCCTAATTATGTAAAATTAGGACTTTTATACTTCTTTTGGCGATTTAACCGTTGTGCACAGTTTTCCAGAAATGTTTTGAATATAATTGCAAGCACATTGGTAGTACTAACATTTTTATCCGCCGGGGAAACAGAAATTAAAGAAAAATCTGCACGCTAGCCTTTCAAATTATATTGGATTCGCAATCCAGTCAATCGTCATATCAATAATATGTCTTTCAAGATGCAAAGTGTAAGGTCATGTTTCTATTTTTAACGAAAAGAAAAGCTCGGGTGCTGATCAAACTGCTACACATAAAGTCATTCAATTAGTAGTCGGAATTTAACATCCCTGTTTCAATCACATACGTCAAGCCGAACTGTCATCCGAGACTGTACCTGTTAAGTTCACTGTTCGCCATTTCACAATCCTTGATCGTTTAAAATGGCTAAATGTGCTAAAATTGTGAAAATTAACTACAGAAATACAGACAACCTAAGTCCACAGACCGGTACATTCACTGTCAACAACATTTACTGTGACAATCTCAATTTGGCAATCATAACTGCCTTTCATCAAGCTTGCCCAGAAAATAAAAAACAGGCAATCGATCAACCTCCTGGAGGACCAGAAAATTAGCTAAACTTAGAACTGAGACGAGAAAGCTCTTCAACCGGGCTAAATGCAATAGTAAATGGAAATTTCAGTGCGATATTGTCTTTAGTTTTGTTTTGACAGCTGATTGTTGTTGCCGTGTTTGGCATCATGTTGAGTATGGACAAAAACGATTTTCGTTATTTTCTGAGAGACAAAACGGCGAAGGAAACAAAAGAAAAGTTGGATAAATATTATGGGGCTAAGGCTTCGTCAGATTAAACCGTCAAATATTGGTTTCGAGAGTTTCGTGGTGGCCGCAACACCACTACCGATCAAGTCCGCAGCGGCACGGCCTCCGATGCGGTTACAGAGGACAATGTCAAAACAATACATGAAATGGTGTTGGCTGACCGGAAAGTGAAGGTGTGCGAGCTAGCAGATACCACAAAGATTAGTACTGAGCGCACACGCCATATTTTGGGCAATATTCTGCATATGAAAAAGTTATCCTGCCGCTGGGTGTCGCGCATGCTCACTCCTGACCAAAAACACGAACGCGAAAGCACTTCGAAAGAGAGTTTGGACTTGCTGATGCGGAATCGGGCGGACTTTTGGCATCGATGAAACCTGGATCCACTATTTCACACCAGAGAACAGCATAAGTGCCCGGCAATGGACTAAAGCCGGCATGAGTGCTCCGAAGCGGCCGAGGGTGGCTCAATGGGTCGGAAAGCTTATGGGGTCGGTTTTCTGGGATTGTCATGGCACACCATCAACAGCGAGTATAACTGTGCATTATTGGTGCGATTGAAGGCCGAAATCGCTGCAAAACGCCCTCACATGAAGAGAAAAAAATTTTGTTTTCGCAAGACAATGCGCCGGCGCATAATAGCATCGCAACCACGGCAAAAATCAATGACTTACGGCTCCAAATGCTGTCGCGTCCACCGTATTCGTCCGATTTGGCTCTCTCGGACTATTATCTATTCCAAAACCTAAAAAGATGGCTCATCAATAAAAAATTCATCTCACACGAGGAAATCATCGACGCCACGGAGGAGTATTGTGCAGACCTTCCGGAAAATTACTGTTTGGACGGGATCAAGAAGTTGGAAAATCGCTGGAATAAGTGTATCAAGCTAAAAAAAGAAATTTATTTTCATTCCTAAGGAGGTTACTTTTCACTGCACCCAGTAGGAGCAGTTTGGGTAAGTTGTATCAAAAACAACCATACGAGTATATTACAAAAAGCGAAGCAAAAAAATATTCCGAGCTACTGCAACCTCCATACAGCTAAAACATAGAGAGGTTCCTGCGTTTGTTCATCAGGCGAGTTTTCGGATTTCCCAGCAGTTCTCCAAAGTACATGATGTGCCTTGAGTTTCGCCTCGTTTCTTTTCTAAAGCTTCATCTGGATTACGAGTATATATACACATGGTATATATATGTATATGCACGACTAATGGAGAAGAAACAAGAAAGGATACCTAAGATAGTGCTTTCCTAAATCTATGGGGGAAAATGTGTCGAAGAATGGATGGCCCTGACATTGGATTACGATATTAACCCGCAAGTTACACCCAATGAACAGCCAACTTCACCAAAACGAAAATTCAACACCTTGCTATGCAAATGAGGATTGGTCATCCCTATATCCCCAATATTACAGTAAATTGTCCATATCGTCCACATTGTTTGGATCTCCCAACTTTGTGTAGCCTTTGCAATCTCAGACGATGTGACTTGCAGTGTGTCCCATCTTAAAGGATTTCCGACTTAAGCTTTTTGGAATGCAGTTACTCGAGCTATACTAAACAGCGACCAAGGATGGGAGATGTTATATAAATGCGATGGAAATGGACTACTTTTCTACCACTCTCTACTGCAGTGTTCCTCGGGAGCTGGTTCGAAGGCAGGAGCGTTGATATCCATCTGCCTTACACGAAGCAGCCATCTCAGTAGTTGGATTCTCACTCTTCTGGCTAAGATGATGTCGCTGTACAGTCCGAACAGTTCGTCTTTGTATCTCCTCCTTCACACACCGTCAATGCAGCAGACAGGACCGAAGATCACTCTAAGAATTTTTTTCGCAAAGCATCCAGAGGCATCTTTATCCATTTTTGATAAGGTCCATGCTTCTGCGTTATAGAGCAGGACCGGGATTATTAAAGTCTTATAAAGGGTGACTTTTGCTGTCCGAGAGAGGGCTTTGCTAGTCAATCTCCTTCTTAGCCAAAAAAAGCAACGATTGGCAAGAGTTATTTTTTGTTTGATTTCAGCGCTGGTGCCATTTTCTGAATTTATAGCGGAGCCTAGGTAGACAAAGTCGTTAACTACATCAAAGTTATACCTGTCCAGGGTGACGTTCTGTCCGAGACGTCAATGGGTGGTGTGAATAAAAACTGAGTGTGAGAGTTCCCTTAGCATTCTGGAGGGAACAGTCCATCTGGTGTGAGTAAAAATTTATTTCGTTAAGTTTAACGAAACCCCTCCAGTCAAATGTATTGACAGCAAAGTGTTATCTCCATTTTGGTGTGAATAAAAATGGAATGTATTGAGAGATCACTTGCAGAAGTTGAGTGTGCATAGAAGGTGACTTCAAGAGAGAAAAAAGTGAAATAATGGAAAATACTGTATCGGAAGAGGAATACTTTGACGGATTAAACCTCAATCCTTCAAAAAAAAAAATAAGGAAATCTGGAATAGACGATAACGATTTCATCAAGTGTTTGCAATTTTATCCGTGCTTGCTGGAAAAAAAGCCAAACTCCAGAGATGAAAAATAAAAAGCCAGCTGCGTTGAAAGCTGTGGAAGGAGAAATTAAAAAAATCCATGGCGTAAATTTTTAACATCTCGCAAATCAGGAAAAAAATTGAAAACATGAAGACACGCGTCAAATCAAAAGGAGATAAGAAAAAGACGGACAATCTTCCCATTATTTTAAAAGAACACGAGAAGCAGCTGCTGAATTTGATCATGCACAGATCCTGGTCATTGGACATCAACATTTGTGAAGTGCACATTAAGTGAAAAAAAAGCTTTACGATTCAGGTATTCATCGCCATGAAAATGAGGTTTTAATGTCTGAATGTGAGTGCAATCGAGTGCGCCAATTGCACTGGGAAAACTATACTTGACTTGCCATTCTTGTTTAGCTTCTCTCAATTCCTTGAGCGATGAAGGAAATTTCATCCATAGATTCGCTTTTGCACATATAGCACAACACACTCGCCAAACTGTTTTCGATTCAGTGTTTCTATGAATACTAATGTCCTCACCAACTTCAACTGGGAAACCCGGGTCGCCAATGTATTGGAGGAATACTCGTATTTTCATCTTCTCCATTCTAGGTATGGCACCACCACGGGTTTCTTCACGAATATCGGAAAGGAACTGATTACTTAACCATTCCATGTTGTGAAACTCGAATCTATACAGGTTTTTGAGATTATCCCCTGTGTCCCCGAAACGCCGTGAATTATACTGCTTTGTTTGCTTTTAATAATTCGTCTGCGTCTACTTTTGTTGAATAAATTTCAAGAATGTTGACAAATAAATTTGACAGCTCTCCAGCCTAGTTTTCAAACGTCAACTTGAGGGTAAGAACCTATTTTGAGGAAATTTGTTATTCACACCAAATTGAGTGTTTCCTCAAAAACACTCGACTCATGTGTTTTCACTCGAAGTGTTTTCTCAGTTTTTATTCACATCACACCATCCAATATCATCAGCGTATGCGAGTAATTGCACGGACTTTTGAAGGATTGTGAATCTTGTGTGTGTACGTAAGTTTGGTATACCAATTATCTTAAGAAATCCTTGTGAAACAGTTTATCATCGCACACACTTACATATTTGGGCCTTAATAAAAACGCCAGATAAAGGAATACGAAGGAATTTATGACTTCTTCTTTACTCTTCATAAAGAAAGAGAAAGGTCATTAACCCAATGTAAATGTGTAAATACTTCACGAAAATTCTCATTCTGCGAACATATAAACGTGCACATGTTTGCTATTTCCTAGGATCTACTCGTATTAATCAAAGCACCATTTGCCACTTCTCATTTTGTGACTAAAGAAACATATTTATCTAGTATCTACAATAGAAAGATAAAAGCATACGAGTACATTCAAATGAGTCCTCTCAAAATGTTGCCCGTCAGCTAGAATTCAGTTTCTTGGTTACCAGGCTATGGACATGCTCATGCCATTGCTATCACATTTTATCAAAAGGTTCCATGCACACACAAAAGAAAAGGACTTTTGCCAATTGATGTTAAAAAAAAACAAACCAGAACCCATAAAATCTCATGAGCAAAATTCAGAATGAAAAAGGATGTATAGGTGCCGAAGGAAATGTACCCTACAAACAAAGCCCTCTAAGCATAACCCGACACAGCCATTAAACCGTAGTAAACGACGAAATTACCACCACAAATAAATGATACTAATTAGCTGTGACCATTTGTTGTAGGGAGTCGGCTTGGTTTGTGCGTCCATGTCCTCTCCAACAAGAACAAAACCGGAAATACAAAAAAGGGAAACCCTCCATTCGGATTCCATTTGTTAAAAGTAAAATCCAAACTCAAGCCGCTAAGCTCGAAGCATAATTCTTCATCCTCAGGGGTGCAATTTTCAAAATTACAATGCCAACAACCTTCCGAATGGACTAGGTTCAGTTTGGTAAGTTTAAGCCCTAACGCAGCTTTTGTGTTTGTTGTGTTTGTGATTTCATGTGATTAACAGAGTTACGGGTGCGGATATAAAGTGGAATCCCAGTCGGGCCTCAAATGGACACGGCACAAAGAATTTTCGTAATATGATCCTTATTTGTGGTGGAAGGTACAAGTATTATTGTTACTTGAGTCCAGTTACTGCGATCATTAACATCACTGTTTGATGTTAATTGTTTTTCTCTGCTTTGTTACATGGCAAGGATACGAACACCAAACACTGAGTGCTGAACAAAAACACCAATACCACCAACACAACATGATGTTTTCATAAAAATCAACAAAATTAAAAGATTGCTTTATCGACCGTGCGTCGCCTCGTCTCTATTCATCCATTACTCTGGTATAATTATGTCTGAGCTCAGATTTATACATTTCCATTTGCAGCTACGAAAAGGACGTACACTAAAGAAGGTCTACCATCACCAGTAATATGAAACCAAAACCAAAACCTACCACCTCCACTGCGAATACATACCTACGGACGAACGAAAGACTCCAATTTCATGAGCGCACTTCCAACTGCCATTATCCTCGCTACTACTTCCTACTTTTTTCGCCGTCATTATTTTAATTTACTGCGTCATCAAGGTTTCATTAAAAATTGAATAAAAGAATGCGAAAGAAAGAGCCAAGAAAAAAATTCAAATAAATGAAAAAAAAAAATCCTCGGGAACCTCGGGAACTGAATGAATAACAACGGCAAAAGCCATTTCTGAGTTAATGGGCTTAAACAAGAGCTCACCGACGAGAACCATCATGTTGGAGCACAGGAGAGAAACAAAAACAAAAAATAAAGGACGAAGCTAAACCCCCCGCCCATCAATAAACCAGATTGTAGGGATATTCCGGATATTCTGGATATTCCTACCTACCTGCAGTTCTACTACCGCGCGCGTAAATTTTTGCCGCAATTAGGACTAAAGCCTAAATAATAAAATCAATTAACCACGACTGCCGCCCACTCTTTCAAATTCAAACCAGAGCAGGAGTTAAGAAGGAAACTAGAGCTGAAATTATAGGTTGAACTGGAGAGTTGAAATCCAGTTCGGATTGAGGGGGGAGATCTACTCGTATTCGTCCCACAAGATATCAATCATCGAGTTGTTAACGCGCTTGCGACCCATTAGAGCGTTAGCTGGAACCGACAGGGCACACACACAAATCCTTCATCCACGTAGCGCGACAATATTTCGGTACGGGTAAATACCGACCCCACTGTTTTGGATTATTCTTTATGCTATGCATCACCCACTCAATCCCCGTATCGATTTTGAAGTTTGTACAGAAATTACCCTCAAATTAGCGCACTTTTAACGCCCTCCATGATGTGGTGGGTTACTCTGATGACTACCACCACCAGCAAGGACGACAAATGCGACCCAGACGAATGCGACGAACTCAACGAATCCGATCCCGATAGGTACAAAATTCGAAAGATGAGGTAAATTGCAGAACATTAGAACGGTTTCCGCGGTCTGTTATTACGGAATATTTCTTTTTTGTTCTAAAAGCAAATGAGAAATGAGACAGAGGTTACGGATACGTATACGGATACGGATATGGATACGGATATAGCCTGGCTAATGTTGTGCTGATTGCAGGGATAATTCTGCTTTGTGGTGTGAGTGAACATTATTCATAGTTAGTATCGGTTATTTTTTTTTTTGTTTTTACTAAATCCGTTCTGTTGATGGGATAAAAGCACATTAGTAGGAAACACTCCCTTCCAGCAAATACCGCTATTTAATTCAATTTCTCTACAGACATTTGTGGTTAAATGCTTTCGTTTGAGTAGCCATTGACATGATACCTAGGGTCTTTCAATGGTGAATGTAAACGACAATTTAAAATCCATTTTCTAGATTTATGAGTAAGTTAAAATATGTAAGGGTTCTCATAGTCACCAAGTAACACGTAGTATAGGTACGCAGTAATGTGCAACTCGTCTATCCTAGAAGGTTGGTTTTTGGTAGCAAAAACTTAGAGCCCTCTTGACACAGCCTTACTTCACTTTCGAGAACATTGTATCTTTCTCAACGTATGCCACACTTATTCAGTTCTTTTTTTTTAAATGGTCTGGATCAGCCATTTCTGAACTAATTCAAATCCGAAGGACATGTTTCATTCGACATATGAAAGTTTTATAATTGCTTCTAGTGTTGTGAGCCTAGGAGAAGGTAGAAGAAAAAGGTCATGCGTAGGAAGAAAAGAGCGTACGCAGCCTCCCAGATCAAGGAGATCGAAGAGTCCTGCTATAGAAACAACATCCGAACTCTTTATAGAAAAGCCAAGCAACTGACAACTGGCTTCAAGCCCGGAACGCAGGCTCTTCGAAATAGTGAAGGAAATCTAGTCACCGAAGCACAGGCAATTGTAGATGTGTTTAAGCAGTACTCCCAGCAGTTGCTAAACGGGCATCATATAGAGAGAGGGGAAGAAGAACACCTACATCTAGTCAATGAAGATGCGGTCCACCCTCAAAGTATAGAAGAGGTTGCCGGTTCTGATGGATTACCAGCAGCGCTTTTCAAATACGTTGGTGATGTTATGGGAGGATGCGTGCACCAAATCATCAACAAAGTATGGGAGGATGAAAGCATGCCCGATGACTGGAAAATCAGCTCCATATGCCCCATGTACAAAAAAGGCGATCCTATGTCCTATGTACAGACGCAATGTCGCGTATAAAATTCTATCCAACGTAATGTGTAAACGTCTTAAACCTTTCTGCAACACACTCATCAGCACGTACCAGTAGGGCTTCCGGCCCGGTAGATCGACTATAGACCAAATTTTCACACTGAGACAAATCCTGGAGAAGACCAACGAATTTCAAGTCGAGACCCACCATCTATTCATCGACTTCAAAGCCGCGTTTGATAGCATTCATCGTGTAAAGCTCTACAATACGATGGCCGAATCCGGGATCCCGTCAAAACTGATCCAATTGTGTCGCCTTCCGTTAAAGAACACGCGATACAATGTACAGTATGGACACAGTACATCTGAACTATTTCAAACGTGCACCGAATTTCGGCAAGGAGATGCGCTATCATGTGACTTCTTCAATCTAGTACTGAAGCAGATAGTGCGTAGGTGTAAACACGGAAGGCACTATCTTTCACAAATCCGCCCAGTTGCTAGGATATGCAGACGCTATCGACATCATCGGGCGCTCCCAGCGTGCCGTTATAGAAGCGTTTACGGCAATTGAAGAACAGGCAAAACGAGTTGACCTTGAAGTAAACAAGGACAAAACCAAGTACATGTTGTCAACAAACAAAACAGCACCTGTCCACCGCCTAGCATAAAACGTCACTGTTGACAACAACTTCGAAGGGGTTAAGGAGTTTACCTACCTCGGAGTAAATATCAACACCACGAATGACACCTTAGTGAAGGTTCGACGAAGACTTACGCTAGGAAACCGTTGCTACTTCGGTTTGGTGAAACAACTGACTTCAAAACTCCTACCTCGAAAGACGAAAATCATGCTTTTCAAGTGCTGAATGATAACCAGGAAGGCAGAGCAGATTTTGAACACTTTTGAAAGAAAAATTCTTCGTCGAATATTTGATCCCATATGTGAGGAGGGCGAAAGATAAGAAGGATATAACCGCGAACTCTATGAGCTGTATTAAGATGTGGATGTAGTCCGAAAAGTCAAAACACGTCGACTACACTGGCTTGGCCACATCGAGGGAATGGAAAATAATTCTCCAGCTAAGAAGATCTTCGAATACCCAGCCCCAAGTTCGAGAAGACAATGGAGACCGAAAATCGATACGATAGGAGTGAGGGCATAACTTGAAAGAGGAGACCTCTAGTCTGAGCGTCATGGGCTTATGATTTATACCTAAAGTCGCAGAAACGGTCTTTCGTAAGTTGGTTGATACGGTTGAGAGCAAAAAGTTAGGATATTACCGATTGTTAAACCTATGCCTTCAATACATATTCTGAATTGGAAGGTATGACGACGGGCTTTAGCTCGGCGAAATTTTGGCTGAATGGGGGTCCCCTGAAATTAAGTCAATCTATTATAAGTTGTTCACATAAAGCCCTACAGACGTTCTGTTGGCAATGTTGGCAGTCGAAAAGTGGTGCAAAGAGGGTTACTAGTGTTGATCGCCAGTCCTATATTGCTAAACGACGTCGAAGTGTGGATGATCGCACTGTCGAGATGGGGTAGCGAGGTAGAATATGCATTGCCTACTTCCCCCGGGATTGGAGAGAGGTAAGAGTGGTCGTTCTCTTGAAGTCCCCTTATAAGTATATGGTCCTTGATCATATTGAAGCATCAGCCTTCTTTCGGTGCTTGGACAAACTAGAAAGAGTTATGGTCGAAAGAATTTCGGAGAACATGACGGAACTAATGTTCCCCTTCCAATACGACTTTAAGAAAGGCAAGTGTGTTGGGAATGCATGGTTTTTTCTTAAAAGACAAGGCCCAGAGAAGTAGCTCCAGGTGGTTACAGTCATTTTTATTGTCTTTAAATGTGGCTTCGATAACTTGAACATGCAGAAAATACTAACAAGGTTGCGAGAATTGAGCTGTTGCTAAAATGGGGCTTTGAGGAAGCTTTTTTCTGTTAGAAAAGAGAGTGTGGTCAATGCTCATGATAGTGTTTGCGGGAATGTTGAGAGAAGATGCCCCTAGGGGTACATCTGCGGTCCTTTTACTTGGTACCTGGTGATGATTCCACTTCTGCGACTTTTGAATAAGCTATGCGGGTGCTGTGATTCTACTGACGAATTACTCCCTATCCTCGAAGGCCAGTCCAGGGCTCTTCCAGACCACTTAGGAGAAAGAGCTCTTTCAATCGTCGCTGAATAAGGAGGAAGTGGTGTATGTATATCTGTATGTATCTGGGGGCTGTTCCTATCATATACAATGGCCTCTTTGTTGCCGATCATGCGGGAGTTTCCTGGACGCAATTTTACCCTCAGCCTGTGTTTTGTTGTCTGAATGTTCTGTGTGAGTGTTTTAATCGCTCAAATGCAAGGGACTTGCAGCCTCAGGGTATCATCTTTGAAGGTGAGGACTACGATGTAAGTGAGATATTCACTGACACCCTACTGTTCGAAAAAATACCGCAGTAGGTAGTTGGCTGGTAGAATTTTGTAATTAGTTGTCAAATTTTCGGTACCAAAGGCTGTCAGTTTTGGGCTGCAAGGTACCAAACTGGAAGTGACGCGGAGTTGCGAACCCTGATCGGAACTATACTATATTTTGGTACCATGGGAATTTAGGGGCCCCTCGAACTTATTTTCTTTCTGTTGGTTTGTACCCAAAGTCGCGGGGAGAAGAGACAGAATATGGCTTAGACATTTCATGGTCAAGTATGTGTTGTACCACTTGTGCTCAACCTTTTCATAGCTATGGCACTGACTGGTCTGTTCGATGTGGACTTGTACGGCAATCGGGTACCGCTACCTGCAGAATGGCTGATGTATTAGATAGGCCTCGACCTTTCGCCAAATGGGAAGTTCGTGCCTTATACACTACTTTGAATCTGGTACTGGTCGTGGTACAAGGCGGTGATCAACGCATTGTTTTGATATCTCGTGCAGAGACGCACCTTTGGCTTGGGCCTTCACGGCAGATACGTATGTTAAACACTAGTGAAATCTGTCGAGAAGGGGTCTTAGAAGGCGTCTTACTTCTGTATAATGTCGGTCGGGTATCTTCGAATAGCGTAAGCTTACTGCACAGTCGTAATACTAACTCGGGCGCGCGGAAATAAATTTCTGTTCCAGGAATCCGAACAAAAGAACGACAGGGGATATAGAATATTGGTTTACAGGAATGAGATAATAAGATCATGGATAAGTGGACACAACGACTTATTCTTTGGCACGTGGTTGGATGACGAGGTGATGTCCCAGAACCTTAAAGGACACGGGCCGTTCAATGCATATCTACCCCCATAGCAGTGAAATTGTCATCCTACTACTACTACTTTGAGGTACGGTGTAGAATAACGCCGCGCATATGTTTTGCATCACCAACTGGGTCTGTTAATTACGCTCGAAAATAACGTTTCTGCGATGTTGAGTTGCGAGGAAGCATGAAGAACAGTGGCGCCTACTCCAAGTCAGTAATGACGTTCAAGAAAAGGAAGGAGCAGACGGTGGTTGATACCGAGACACTGCGTTGGCTGTGCATGCCTCTAACTCCTCAGCAAAGAGAGACACCAGAACGAGCAGTCATTATTGGAAATCTGAGTAAAAGGCCACCACGGTACTCTTTGGGGTGTTTGCTCTCTCTGACTCTTTCCAACCGTCGAAATTGCTTCATTTTTTTGCCGCAGCCTGTTTCACCGCATCCCATATTATACTTGATGTTAGCATATGGTTTATGATGTTTTCAGCAGTTGGTATCTCTCCAATTTTCTCCTCTGGTTCTCTGCCCTCTGTTCCAGACCATATTTTTAGGTACCTCCTCTCCATCTTCTGCCCTGAATGGCTTCTTCTTGGGACGTAGTTACCTTCCGAAAAGCATCTACTGTAGAACGAGCCTTTCTTAATCCATACTGCTGCTTTGAGAGACCCCCGGCTTCATCAATTGACACCTCTAATCGGTTGCATATAATTCGCTCCAGTATTTCACCCATCGTGTCTATGGGACGGTATAACGAGAGTTCATCTGGTAGTTTATTCCCTTTGGGCAGCAGCAGAAGACGTTGGTTTTTCCATTGGTCTTTAAAAATCCCTTCTGTTAAACACTTTTTATACATTTCCACGAATGCTTCTGTATTTATTTTGACGGCTAGCTTAAGGACCATTTGGTATGCTGTCCAATTCAGGCGATTTATTATTGTTCACCTACTTCTTGCGGTGGTTCTATATGCTCTGTTGGTGCTTGCTATGGAAATAATCCCAACACTATTTTTGTATCAGCAAAGGGCACGAGGGTGGGGGTGCCCTAGAGCTCTTTAGTTTTGCCATGACCGTTCTGTAGGCGGTACCCCAGGGATTAACATCTGTTTCCTCGCAGAGTTCTCTAAGGCTGTTGTTTTTGCATTTCCGAATGGCTAGCTTAAGGTCCCTACGCCTATCTTTGTATTGCACCTGTAAATCCTGGTGGGAGGGCTGACCTCTGGATCGCTGGCGTAGTCTTCTAGCTCTATGGCACTTGCTGCGTAGCTCTGCTATTTCTTGGTTCCACCAGTATACAGGTGGCCGGCGGTTTGTTGGCGTTTTCCGTACCATAGATGCGTCGCAAGCCCTAGATTCTGTTTTAGTAACCTCCGCCGCCATCGTGTTTGCTGCTCTTGGGTTTATTGTGGATTCTCCAAAAATTAGGAGAAAGGTGTTTTCGTGCAGTGTGCTGCGTCAACTGACGATACTGCTTCTAGCAGAACCTCTCCTCTCCTATTGGTCCGTATGCTGCCCCAATCAGTGAACTCCAACCCGGTGGGTTAGGTTGTTGGTCTAAGCACCTGTGACAAGAGACTGAAGAATCTCCGGTACCAGTTTTCTATTTCGGAGGTGCGAGCACTCTCATCAATACGTCTGACCCTGAGAACCTCTTGTTAGACCTCTGAAGGCATTTGGCCATCAGGTCAACACGAGATACTTTATCTGACACATGCGTGCTAAACTTCACTCGACCGAGCTTGCGCTATTCCACTTATTCGTCTCCACTTAAACATTGTTGGTTCACTATTAAATCGGATACAGGAGGCAACACGGTTTTTCTAAAATCGAGTGGGCGCACTGAATACGGCCAAAGCTATGTTCATTCAGGAAGTAGAGTTTGAGTCCCATCCCATCTTTACGACGTGTTCAAACTCTCTTTCATCTTTCGACAAAGTCCGGTCGGTGTAAGTATCTGGATGAATGCGGATGCTAGTTTTTACCATTCCTCGTCAAAGATGATTGCGGAGGGCTTAATAGGATGAAAAATATAATTAAACGCTTCACCGTAAATTAATGGGGGTTTCCTGTAAATTGTTGGCTTTCGGATGAAAGGTATTCACAAGATCGCAACAAAAGCCATTGCCATGTGAAAAATCAATTCAGATTCATTCAGTGTAAACAGTGAGCCTGGGAGCAATTACATCTTAAACGAATAAACGAAAGTAGTTGTCATACACAAGTATACAATAAAATCTCGCCCACAGTCTTGAGACATAGAGAAGCAACCACAAAGGTCCCTACCGAGTCCTGGTACAGTATGTTTTCATCTTATAACACATAATGCACAAAGCATCCTTTCAACCATACAATCATCCACGACTCTGCATTCACGAGTCCTCCATCTACACAGATGCCCCCATACAGCAGAAGAAGAGAAACAAGTCGTTTCGGCTACAAATGAAGACTATGTATCTCTTTCAAGTAAGAAGCGAGATAAGAATTTCATTTGAAAGATGAAGGAAATTGTATCTTATGCACTTTCCATTGCCCTTCGGTTGCTTTTGTATAGAAATATACAAGTGCATCTCCTTTGACAACAATTTCGCGAAAGAAACGTTCTTAAACTCTAGTCGTAGGAGGTGGTCTAACAATCGTCTCTTACCTGTTGTACATACCATATATCATAACAAAGCAGTCAGCAGGGTTCCTCTCTCACATTTAATTTAAAACTCGTCGAGTCCATCTGTATCTTTTGGCTTCTGGCTACAGAGACTCTTTTGCTTTTTTTTCTTCGAGTAAGTGTATATGCCCATTCCGTTTTGTAGTACTTAGTCGCACTTTAATGGAATACAATAAAATGCACTTCTCATATGGTTTCTGGATGTCTACCCGGACTCATCCCCAACAAAATCTAGAGGTAGATACTCAAGTTGAAAACCACCTGTCTAAGGATTTCGTATAACTGCAATGCTATCTGCAACAGAGCGCTCAAGGACTGAAAAGTATGAGTACCGAATGCGACTAACAAACATACGAACCGTCGAAGATGATGAGGAAAAAAAGATGACAAATGGGGCCCTTTACCGCATTGTTTTCACTTGAATTCCTTTCCTTGTGTTGGAATCCTTTATCCTTTGCCATTCCGTTTTTGTTTTTTTTATTTTATTTTTTAGAACATCATCCTCTTACTGCAATTCGAATCGAGGATATGTGGGTGGTTAGATGATATGGCTGATGTGATGGAGCTTTCATCCCATGCTCAACACAAAATTCCTTCTCAAAGGGACTATTATGCGTCAATGGTAGCAGTTCTATGCTATTTGCCAGGATTAAAGGTGAAAATGTTGCATTACAGGAGAATATTTCCTTAAGAACTTTTCCTTCAAGTCAATAAAAGGCACCGGTTTGATGGTGCCTTTCAAAGATGACGTTCGACTAGTTCTGGGTTCCATGATTTTTTTTCTTTTTTTGAAACGATCCCGACAATATCCAGTGGCAAAAAAATACTCCTAGTTTGGGGTATTGGGAAGAAACTGATTTTAAATTATAGCGATTGGGGATTGATTTGTGGATAAGTGCTTGGAAAACTTGTTCAAGAGAGAAGGACTGTTTTCCTTTGGATTTAATTTCGAAGGGAAAGAAATCCAATGCGGTACTCGAAGGTTAGTGATGTGTAAACAGAGAAGTATGACTACTCGTATAAGGTGGAACTGAATTGATTGCACTTAATTGGGGAAGGGTGACTGCTTATAAAAGTAACTCTATCACGTACTGGCTTGGAGTGGATTGAAGATTTCTCGAGTCGATTTCAGGCGGATTATAATAATACATTTAAAGAAATCACATTTTACGTTAAGCTACATAAATACGATCCAATTTGGAAGAAAGTAAGTGCACAAGGACTTTTTCATGAGGAAACTCTATTCCCTTTAGACCAATCAACCCAGTCAAGCAATATTTTGTAAGTGAATGACCAGCGAAAATCGAAAATAATATTTTGTCATTTTCAATTTATATGAAATCGAAGGAAAATTATAGCCAATCGAGCACATAGGCACTTAAGCAGCATGTGTATGGAGATTCTTTCGTAGAGGAACATTCGACATGATGTCATAAAAATCGGCTTGGAAACCTTGTCATACGCGTAAAAGTATGACTCCCAATATGCACGTACTATAGTAGTAAGTGGAGTTCCTTCAGGTGTATGAAGTTAATGAGTTCCCTGGACTTGTTCAAGTAATTCCCACAAGTTGATAAGTCATAAAGCTTTCAATGACTAGTATTGAATCTCTACAAGCAGCATATGCAGACGAACATTTTGCACTTTTCCTACGAATCCCTTCCACATAACAGAAAGATAACTTGTTTCCGCGGATGTCCTTTGAATACCGTATGCGCCTCATGACCCATCACGTTAAAAAATTGTGATGAGGAATTGGTAGATACTCGATGCCAACCGACACTATACCCTCCCAAACCATCTGGAACTGAGTTCAGTTTATATCAAAGTTTGCACAAGAAGCACGAAAGGGTTTTATTTCATACAAACGGGGCAATGATGGGATGATTCCGGAAATATTGTAGAGTAGAGGAGAAGATAAATATTTCATAGCCCCCCACGGAAATTTCAACTACAAAGAGAAAAGAAGCACAACATCTAATTGCAATTAAAAGTTATATCTAAACCTCTAACAGTAGTAAAAACATATTTGGAGACCAGTACCTTGAGAGGAAAAGCGGGTACGTAGTAGTTCAGGAAATATTGAGTTTACACCATGTAAACTTGCCCTCATAGCAAGCCGTAATAACGCTAAATTTTCTATCATAATCCTTATATGTACGCACGCTCCCAATAAGGAGAACGACGCCAAAGTTAGTTTCTACAAACGATGTCTTAGTTAGGTAGAGAGAATATTTTTTGTTGTACAGGTGCAGCCGGAACAGCCCACTTCCGACAGCGAATTCAGGCAAATAGCCTTTTCGGCGAGGCGAACGATTGTCGTAGCTAGAACGTGATTTCCACAACTCAACATTCACAAGATAGCTTGCAAAATTCTTAATCAATCAACCGTAAACTTGACTTCACTACGATCGACGTAAGACACTCCTCTAGCATTATGGATGTTCGAACTTTCCGAGGGGCCAAGCTACGGTTGCGGATATCCTGAATACTCTAAAGGCAAGCTAATACTGTTGGAAAGTTTGAATTTAAAAGACTACAATCGCAAGAGATTGCTAAATTCTTTACCGATAAGGTCCACTGCCGTCAGCACCATTGAAAACATTGCCAAAAATCCATCAGAGATACCGCCTCTGATGTGCTGGGTTTCACCACAACAAAACTTCTGGTTTTACAATTAGTTCCGGCAAGCCTATGCAGCTAACCAAAATGCAAACAAAGCGGCGCTGCACGGTAGGACTAGAGCTGCTCACGAGCAGAAGAGTACAGACCAACACTGGCTTCTCAGGACGAAAAAGGCAGAGCAAGAGAAGCGCGCGGATGAAAAAAGTGGGAGATGCTACTTCAGGAATGAGATTCGGAAGTTTAACCAAAAGGAAAAAAAAAACAATATCCCAAGGACACAAACTCTAAATAAACCGAAACCTGTCGCGAGGAACAAGGGAATAGCGGCCTCAACACGCAAGCGCTTTACCGCATGGTTGGACTGTACGCCCCGGAATGTGATAAGCAATGAGTAAAATACCGCAAGCCATAAAAGTGGTACCAAAATTTGGTTACAAAGTCTTTCACTCGGGAAATTACGCGTTGTTGGAGCGAACACTCCAGGAGTTTGTGCTTAATGAGCAATCGCGCGTGAAATACAGCGAGAAACTGGAACGTGCTGGAGTGTACAACAGTTCAACAGTTTAAGCTAGATCAAACTGTAGAATTTACCAAACCCAGTAAATAATACCGCACTCAATCACTTGGGAAAGAGTTGTACTGCTCAAACGGGGAGCGCGTGCCATCGCTAAGTACTGAGCACACACGCATTCTGTTGCACAACTCTTGCCATTACACATCCCCTCTTTTGCGCTTAAAATCACGCATTGCACTATTTCGCGCAATAAAGAACGCAAGTGTGGTGGAAGCTAATATCGAAGTAGAGTCGCAGTCGATGTTGAAGATTTGAAAATAGCACTTCAGTACCAAACACATCCGTCCGGCAAAATGAACCTTTCAATTTGGACGATGTATACCAACAATTCTGTCTATCCGACTTGGATGAAGTGAAGATAGCTATATCGAAGCTTAAGTCCAACAAAGCTGCTGGAGCGGATGGCCTGACTGCCAAGCTTTTTAAAGCGGCAGGCGATGACTTGGTAAGGAGCATACACAACTTATCTGTAAAATATGGTATAAGGAAAGTATACCCGATAAATTAAGCGCCTCTGAAATCTATGACGTCGAAAAAAATATAGACAAGGCGGTGCGCTATCTTGCGATTTCTTCAACGTCATTCTTGAAAGAAGAGTGCAGGCACAAGAGGCACAGTCATTCAAAAAGTCGTCCAATTACTTGTATACGCACATGATATCGACAAAATCGGAAGAAAGCAGCGTAATTTCAGCGGCGCTTTTGCAAGTATTGAGACGAAAGCAGCGAAAATGGGATTAGCGGTCAATGATAGCAAGACTATATACGATATTTTCTGTCCAGCAAAATTAACACCAAAGACCGACGTTTCGGACGGAACGTCACCTTCGAAAGATATACCTTTGAGGTGGTTAAGAATTTTGTTTATTTAGGGTGCGCTATCATTTCCGTCAAGGGCACCAGACCCAGGTACACCCAGGACAGTGGCGCGACCTAAAAATATCCCTTTACTCACACCGAGTCAGGGATAATCTGTAACTGGCACCACACCATGGCGTTAATTGACGGGAACTCAGAATATGCAGTCAACAATCGAAATTTTTAGTTGGCATACATATTCTAGAAAAACCACACTAAGCCCATCTAGTCGTCACCAATCACCATCATATTAGAACCATCTGAGTAAAGAAAAAATTATTTGAGGGTTTAAGGGTCTGTGAGTTGTGTAGTGAAATCTAGGTGACCATGTCCTTAGTTAACTTCAGAATCTTGCCTTATCTTCTGAGTTTTTATGAAGATCCAGGCCACATTTGCATTTCCTGTAGTGTCACTCCTTCATCGTTTGTGTCTTTATTTATTATGTCAACCCGAAATAAACAAATCACATCATCAGCAGATTTAGGAGCAACAGATAAGGATACAGTCTGTCCAGGAGACTTCTTGCCAAAAAAAAGAACTAAGCCATACAACTGCACATTATTCAGTGAGTTCTTGGAACCAATGTAAGTCTTCAGATGCTAAATCAACTATTCCTTTATCAAAACTGCCTATACGGTCTCATAACAATAAAGAAGAGATAACATCCCACCTCCAGCAAATTACCCGCGTCATTCATCAGGTAACAATAATCCGACTCCTGAATCTATAATTTCAAACATTCAGATGCTGTGCATTTATATAAGAAAGGACTCTGTTAAACTCTCTTCTCTCAAAAGTTGGCACATGATACTTTCGTGATGACAATTAAGCAAATCCACGTTGCTTCTGTTTAACCAAGAAACGCACGTGTACATGTGCTGTTTCTCGAAGGACTCAAATGGAATTGTAAGTAATACGAGTATCAGCACAGTGTGGTAAGTAATATCCCGGACGCGAGCCATATTTCAGCATCATATTTGTTCGAATAATCTTGAACCTTTCCCTACTATCTGTCGAAATTTTATGACACTTGGTTGACATTTAACAGTTATAAAAATTATCTTTCCAGAACACCTTTTCATTCTATGTTGAAATTTTAACATGGAACAAAAAGCGGTCATTAAATTTCAAGCAATACTTGGTAAAAATGCATCAGAAACATTCCGATTGATGCAACAAGTATATCGTGAAGTTTGTTTGACTAGAACGGCCTACGAATAATAATGGAAAAGCACCGAGATTCGTCTAAGGATTTACACATGGTATTTATCGACCTCGAGAAAGCATTCGATCGAGTGCCTAGGGATCTCATATGGGTCGCGCTGAGGTCTCAAAACGTACCGGTAACGTATGTTAGAATAATACAAGACAGGTACGGAAACGTGAAAACTGCGGTTAACAGCTCTGCTGGACTAACAAGAAAATTTTCAGTTAATGTCGGAGTGCATCAAGGAAGTGTACTTAGCCCTTTCCTCTTTTACATAGTATTCGACTATCTTTTAAAAGATTGCATGCGCGAAGCAACTATAACGCCAATTATCTTCGCTGACGACGCAGTTATACTTAGCGATAACGTCGAAGATTTACAGAACGTCTTAGATTCATGGAGAAATGCGCTAGAGAGAAACGGGTTTAAAATAAGTCGTTCAAAGACGGATCATTTGAGGTGCCCATTTGCTCATCCGTTGCGACCTGTTCCGGATATAATGTTAGACGGAATCGTTCTTCCGAAAAGCACTATCTTTAAGTACTTAGGATCAATCGTTAACATGGAAGCGAAATGTGACGACGACGTAAACCACAGAGTGAGTGTGGGATGGATGAAATGGCGGGAGAATTCGGGAATCCTTCGCGACCGAAAATTTCCACTTAAATTGAAGGGAAAACTCTACACCACGGTTGTTAAATCAGCTCTTATGTACAGTTCACAGTGCTGGACAGTGTACGAAGCGTTTAAAAACAAAATGACGGCAGTGGAAATAAAAATCTTAAGGATGTCTAGTGGAGTCACTAAACGCGATTGCATTAGATCTACGCGTATAAGAGGAAGTCTACATATAAAGAATTCGGTAACCGAACAGCTTTAGGCGAATAGAATAAGCTGGTATTGCCACGTTCAAAGAAGATCTGCGGAAAATCCGGTTAAAAAGGCACTACGATCACTCCAACTGTAAGAAAACGAGGTCGGAAAAAGAATTCCTGGATTTCTCAGATGGCAAATGCGCAACAACGCCTGGGGCTAACCACTGAAGCGGAGCAGTAGCGATGCAGTAAAAATGGAAAACTCGTTACGCATAAGTTCGTATAACGAGGAAGAAGTTAATAAAAGGATAAGAAGAAGAAGAAGAACAGTTGTTTTAAAGTGGCATTAACGTTTTTCTGGGACGCAGACGCTGGAGGATGACAAACACACAGGAAGACCAATTTCAGTTCGGCCGCCAGAAATGATCCAAAAAGTATCTGATTTTCTTGGGGAATTCGTTTCAGCTGGTGGAACAGCCCTGCCCTATATAATATTATCTCAAAGTTGTTAGGGGTTTGATGATCAGAATCTTATGTATTCAACCCGAATATCGCGATCCAAAAAGTCGATCGCTGTTGCACGACAATGCACCAAGTCACGGAGTACTCACTGTTCATCAATTTCTGGCTCGAAATAAAGTGTGTGTGCTAAATCATCGGCCGTATTCATCTGATTTGATACCGTGCGACTTCTCTTTGTTCCCGAAATTGAAACTGAAGTCAGAAGGATGCTTTTTGAAGACATTCCGACCATTCAAACAGCTTCGACACGGGCACTCGAGGCAAATCCAAAAATAGCTGGAACAGGCATCTGAATCACTATTGAATCGCTATAACAAATAAATTGAATCGGGAGGAGTATATTTCGAATAAAATAACGAAAAGCAAACCCAAATTGTGTTTTCTAGAGGCAGTCCGGTATATTATTTGCCACACTGTGAATGCTTTCGTACTTAATATATTTGTGAGGGAAAAAAAAACCTTGAAAACAAACATCAATATCTGCTGACATAGTACTTTCCTAAGCACAAGCTTATGTAACTTCTCACATCCATAAGTGCATTCAACAGCATCCTTATGATCAGAATTGCTTTACTTTAACTTGGTTTAGCTTGGTTCGGTTCGATTTTGGTTCGATGACGGTGTGTCGGTGTGCCCGATGAACAAAGTTTTCCCATTCATTACGACACCATCAAGGAGACGATATGTGTGCATTGCTTTAAAAATTCCATCGCATACACTTTGCATAATTTGATCAGGATATCGTGAACCAAAGAAAGGAATACAAGATAGAACAACAGAACTTGTTCTTATTACTTATCACAACTTGCGCACAGAAAACACCGATACGCTATCAATACGAGTAGCACCAAAAGATACTTTTCACATTGTCTAATCTTTGCAGACAACTCTTAAGATACTTGAGAGCGAAAAAGTAGACAAGCTGCCTGGGGAGGAAGAAAAAAATCGGTTAGATGCACATTCGAAATAATATCCTCCTTCTGTCAGCAGGATTTTTGGTTTTTTTTATACTCCACCATAAATCTGTAATGGGACATAGGATACGTTGCACAATTATGTACATAAATCTGCTCACATCCTTCGATGTCCTTTAGCAAAAAAAAAAAATTAAAACTCTATACCAGATACAAAGTTAATGTTGTTGTGTGTGCAATTTTCATGATGTGTCCCTGTTAAGGTTGCTCGTGAAAATACAGGGGATGGTTGGAGGAAATCTGAAACGGAAAAGAGGTAAACAATTTACATTTACTAAAGTAGCTTACCGAATATTGTACACATTTAGTAAAAAGACCAAGGAACAGTACACTTAGCAACTTTGTCGACAAGTATCTTTTGAGCTTACCCGCCAGCAGCAGCAGAAAGTACTCGTATGGTAAGAGTTTATAAAGAGAAAAACTAGCAAAACGAAATACGATCAGAAGGATTTCAGTTCACTGTATTAGTATAGAACATTTTGTGGAAGACAACCGAAAATAGCATAAAGCATAGTACGAGTAGAATTGTATTTCAATTTCCTCTCGATATCATTTTTAGTTATAAATTATTATTACCTGTGTGGCGTAAAGGAGCACACAAGTGGCATGGCATGATGGTGCCGACAATGTATACTCGTAGGTAAGTAGTCTGCAGAAGACGTAGGAACCCCCAGTTGCAAGGGAGGTAGACCTTTCGTACGAAAAACGAATATTCGTAGACCTTCCTACAACAAAATTGAAAAAAAGGCAAACAAACTAGGATGTAGTCTTATTCACATTTTCCAAAGGAATCAAGGGCGAATGTATTGGGGAATGTAAGTGGTGTCATAGCACAAGTGGGGGTGCATTGTGGTAGCTCTGCGGTTATATGCAACATAGAAAAATGATTTCTTGTATGTTTGGTGGTGTAGTATAGGTTCCATCCGAGTACAGGTAGTCAATAGGAGAGTACATTTGTTAGAATATGTATATGTAAAATTGACTATGCCAAGATGAGCACATACGAGCAGTCCTCGTATACACTTTAGTATTCGGTATTCACACAGGATATTGCCAGTGTTATTGAGTGGCAGTGCACATTTCGATTGCAGAGAGGTTCTTAGAGGTTTTTTTTATTTTTATTTTGTGCCCGTATAGCATATTCTGTGTCCTGTCCCGGAATCCCGGTTGGTACTTCCATAAATTATTTCCACTTCTACTGATATTGCCAGTAAAAGATGTTTTTTTTTTTCTTCCTCGTTGTTGTTGGAATATATTTTGTTCTCTTCAGATTTTTTTTTACGTTGGCACTTCACTTTGCAATGAGTGGCATGGTAGATGTGGGTGGTACTGTTGTTGGCTGGTTGGTTGGTTTGTTGCGTAAAGTGTTACTTAACACTTATTCTTGCCGGAAATCCCAGTGGCATGTGGTAGTGTCAAGTCTTGCTTTTGTTGCCGTCATAGTTGAGAGCTGTATTCGTACAGTGTACGATACGAGTATATGTGCTGTTAATTTTGCAGTCAGTTGGAAGGATTGAAGTAGAAATCTGGAACGGAAGGAAGTTTTCATCGCTTGACGATTGAATGGAGGGTTCTTAATATTCTGGTCGGGATACGGATTCTCTCACTCTTATCGTTACTTTAAGAATGTGTATCGGAAAATGTTGCAATTGTAATGAGCTGGATATGGAATTTAAGTTGGATGGCGCAAGTGGAAATGCATACTTCATACATGTCTACTAAGTTAAATTAGTCAGATTCTTTTATTGCTATTGGGGAATATGTGTATGGAGATAGTAGATCCTTGCACTTGTTCTATATGAAAGCTTTTGAAACTCTCGGAAAATATAGTTAAGATGGTGATTGAGATATTAAAAAACTTTTGCGAATACTTGTAAGAAGGTTTTCACTTTCGTGTAAAGAAAGACTTCCTTTTATTAGCTTTAATTGCTATGCCGTCCAATTATCAAGGCTTCGTCCATCAATGACGTTGTCTACTCTAATAATAGAGTAAAACTGGACTTATCATGAACATCTTCCGACCTTTCCCCTCTGATGGTTGCTATGATTTGTCTAATTACAAGCTGCCGGTCATAGGTCTTGTTGAGTCGCAAGACCACCGGTAGTCCATACCAGGACTTAAAACACTGTACCGTAGGAGTTAGGAGTCCTTGGGTCCGGGCCTAACTTTTAGAGGTAGGCCCCCTTGTGGGAGTGTCACAGTGGCTGTGGTTTAAACCTAAATCGCAGGGAGGGTGACCCTGCAAGGGCTCAATACACGGAGTGGAGTCGCTATAAGGGCTGGATTCTGAGACCCTAAGATCAGTAAGAGGTCTTAGGTGGGCCTCGACTCATACCAAGTGTGGATCTGTGCCCTCAACACAGTTCCGCATTGGTATTATTTTGTAAAATAGCAAATAATCGATGGCAGGGCGTATCCTTGCTGCAATGGATGTATGGGCATCCCGTAAAATTATGTCTTCCAGACAGGTGTTCACGAAAATCTTAATACGTTCTGACTATGCTCGGATTCCATGCTCCAAGCATGGTGAGCTTAACTTACAGATGAATTGGTAAACACATTACAAACCAGATCACCTCCTACAGACTTATTCGATTTTAGCATCGACATTGTTACCTTCACTTCTAGTCGATAGATAGTTTGGATATGCATCGAGATGAACACTGAGAAATAAGTCTTGCATTGGTCATAAGATGACATCTGAAATCATGTGATTTCCCAATTAAAATGTTTGTTAAAACTGCCTCCAAATAAGAGACTGAACTATTTCAGCTCTCAAATTTTTGGCAGCCAAGGAACAAATGAAAATACATTAAACGTCATAACAACAGGAAATCTTTGCCATCAGGTTTTAATTTTAATTTACAGAGGACAAAGCAGGTTCGGGTATCTTCTCAGAAGATCGGGAGCTAAGAGTGTCTATAAGAATATCGGACACAAGCAGTGTATCCCAATCAGAGATTCTGGCTATCCTCATGACGGCTGAGTCAATGCAGATAAGATATCGCTTTCTACATCGACAATAAGGCCGCTTTTGAGCCAATGGAATCGACTGACATCAAATCTAATACAATCATGGGCTGTCACACAATGTGCAATGCATTACGCATTCAGAACAGGGTGAGACTATGCTGGGTTCCAGGAAACTGCGGTAAAGAGGGAAATGAACCAGCGGATGGGCATGCAAGAAGATAAAGACTACACGATGAAAGTAATTTTCCAGGGGTGGGAGTCCGAAGAGGACGGAGAGTTTTTCCTCACCCAGAATGATTCAGGTTATAATTTTAACGGTTGTTTTGGGCTTGAAACTCTTGAACAGCGAAATCTACATTTCAGCGTTATACCTTCACACGCAGATTTTTCTGACTGAGTTCCAATTACACAAATGAAAAGCTTGTCATGAGTAGGATTCGAACCTTGACCCTACGAATGAGAAGCGATGGCTCGTACCACTGCACAACGGCCTCCCTTAGCATCAAACCACTCCTTTGTATAGTAACGGGCACTATCAAGGAAAAAATCATAACGACTGCTAACCTAAGGTGATCAAGTTTTGACGGATACGGGGTATCCAATGCTCTATGGCCACTTCTTGATAGGAAAAGATCTAAGCAGTTTATAAAATCAAACAGGGATAAGCTTAGGACAATAATTAGAATCCTGACAGGACACTGAATCCTGCTGAAACACGCAAAGAGACTCAAATTGTCGGATACCTATATTTGCCGATTTTGCCGTAATCTGTAAGCGGTTGAGGCCATAAAACACATACTGTGTGAATGTGAGGCAATATCGCAAAGTGGAAGGAAATTCCAAAGAAAATACTTTTTTGAAAATCCCGAGGAAATAGACGGCACGGGTTTCAAAGACCAAGCAATTGGATGCTTTACCAGGGATTCCGCAGCTATCGCAATTCTTCCGTTTTGGTACCTTTGATACGACATACCTCTGTTTTAACCTAATCTAACATCTGGCCTAGATCCATTTCGGCAGCTTTTGTTTCAATAGTAGCGAACGCACTGGTAACAGCCTCTTTATTCTTTCAGTAATGTCGATATTATCGACGTATACTAGTAGTTGCAATGAGGCCACATGGCAGCCCATCAATTTGTCTAAAACCTTTCTTGGCATCTAAGGCTCTGTTTAGTCATTGTCGAATTTGACGGCACAGATAGCGCCCTCAATCGTCATTCTACACAGATGGACTTGGATTTCCGTATCAGGATCTTGTCGTAGTGTGACGATTTGGTCGATTGTGGCCTTTTCTAGTAATTAAGCTGCACTGATAGATGAACTCCCCAGCCCCTAAGGCTATCCTTACACCATTTTGGTCAGGTTGATGGAAGTTCTACTTATCATCATCTAGGTTGAATGGTCTTACCTGCCTGCCGGAAGAAGGTTCGGCTTTTTCGCCATTACACCGCCTGCAGAAATATTTTTTCCATATTTTCAGTTACGACTATGATTCTACAAAAAGGTTTTCTTCTTCATCCCGACTGTACGGCTTCTGGGCAAGTTTTCTTACTTTGACACGTTCTTTTTATTTGTTGGTTCAAATTTTGTATCTTATTCCTGGAAAACAACCTTTTAATTCTTATGGGACGGGGAACTTCTCTGCTCGTAGAGCCCAAGAGCGTCTCTAGTCCTTCGCTGCAGCATCGTCTTACATGCTTCTTGTTTAGCTGCATGTGCTTGCTGGCATTCTTTATTAAACTAGAGATGTTTTGTTGGTGGTCGGGCTATCATCAGCATATCAGTTTTGAGTCTCTAATGGCACATTGACAGAGATGTCACTGGTCTTCGCTACTTAATGCTGGCGGTATAAGAGCTGTTGGGAGATTCCGGTGACGGTGATTGCAGCTTTTCTACGTAACAGCTCGCACAGTATGACTTCTTCGTAATTACACCTTGGCTGCAACAAACGGTGATTTGAGCCATTGTTGGCTGCCCGGAATGTTCGGACGTCAAAAATATTGGAGGCGTGCCTTACTTTTGTGCTGCAAGTATTAAAAAAAAAAATCACCGTCTGTTCTAAAAGAATGAAACAAGGGTAAAAGCATGTCATCTTAACCTTGCTTTAGCTATTGTTGTACTCACAGGTCTGTGTACACTCCCATTTTCAAAATCCAATTAGAATCAAAAACCCTTTTGCCATCTTCCCCCACTGGCACCACATCAAAAGCCAAGGGAAATTAAAGACCATCATACGAAAAGAAAAAACTGAACCAAATCCCTGCAGACTTTTTTCCAAGGAATTAAATTGCATTGACCCCGAACGCGTCGATCCAACTGCACTGCAGTATACGAATTCCATTTTAAATTCGTCCTCTTTCCATTTCCATTTGGGCTTAGGGTGGACTATGGATTGTTGTACCCCACCTACCTCCACAACCCTTGTTTGTCCTTCTAACAGGAAGTCTTATAAAATCAATCCGATTATTGCTTTGACACCGGACCTGAAATCACTCCCAATCCTAAAAAGGCTATCCAGTCCTCCTTGACATTTTGCCATCTTGATTCACCGGATAAAGATACGAAAAAAAAGTACAATTGAACGATTTAATCGCCTCCCGGAAAACAACATAAGCACGAGTACAAAAAACTTTTATTCAAAAGGATATCCATCGGAGGTTCATGTACGAGTAGAAGGCTCGACGTAAACACTGTGTTTGGCTTGTGCAGTGATTTGTATT
Organism: Volucella inflata; assembly: GCA_928272305.1. Taxonomy (NCBI): domain Eukaryota; kingdom Metazoa; phylum Arthropoda; class Insecta; order Diptera; family Syrphidae; genus Volucella; species Volucella inflata. Next base: position 141,991,345 of record OV743716.1, on the reverse strand, counting down.
CAAATCGAATGATAGGATTTTATGCGTCGCTGATTTTTATCGGCAAAAAAAACGTCGAACCATGTAATGGTGGTATCATCAACTTAAAAGTCTTACAAACTTACACACTTACACACTACATGAATTAAAGTTAAAAGGGAAGTGTGCTTCGTCCTTTTTGCCATCACAAATAGAAATCCTGGAGCTTGAAGGCGTTTGACGGTATAACCAAGTGACTAGGGTTTGGCACAGTGCCATGTGAAAAAGCTAAAGGCACCTTATCCAGATGTTGAATTGATATTATCGACTGGCGAGGGCGACATGGTACATAATCGCGCTGAACGCGCTAAAGTGAATGAAAAATGTTTTTTCGGTTAAGTTTGATAGTCTTACAAGAAACTAGTCCTCTTTGTGGTGGAGGAGAAGTTGATATGTTGCCAAGAATGTGGGCTTTGCAAGTGAGTGGGTGGAAATATTAAAAAAAGAAGTTTAGGAGTTACTGCGGAGGACTCAGCTTCTGAACAAAGTTTCGATGTTGTTAGAAGTCATGTGCACAATCAGCATTCTGTGTACCATCACTTTCGTGAGGAGCAATTTGCTGCACTTGGTGACTCGCTACTAGATATTCCAATGGAACAACTTGATGAATTTGTCATCTTTAACGGAGCCATGGGTACTTGGCCACATCCGAGTTTAGGTGGGCCTAGATAAAGTGATGTCTCTTATGATCTCTTACAAGAATCATAAATTTAAAAAGGTCACTAGCCCTAGCCTGGGCATGTTTTCAGGAGTCAAAGTGCTGTTGGAGAACCTTATTAGATATACACATATGTTGTTCTATGGTCTGCAGTTTCGAAAAATATCCCTTTGTGTAGATAGAGGAGAAGACATTCTGATATCATTCCTGTAGTGGATTGGTATGTTATCGGAGTACTTATTTCAGCTATGGGATTACAGGATTGATTTCGTGGACCTTGAGTAAGCAGCTTAAATGCTTCCCGCTCTTCAACCTTTAAGGTAGGGTATTGAGGTTAACGCTGGCAAAGATTAAGGTAAATATAGGCCACTTCAGTGGTTAGACTATTCAAAGGGCTGATCACCCAAACTTCCCATCAGGAAACACTTAGAAGACCTGATGGCACATACTAGAGACTCACTTCCCAAGTAATTCAATCATAACCCGCTCACAACCAGCTAGTTTTACTGAAGCAGTGAGCTGAGAAATTACATCAATCGTAGTCAGCATCAGTCATCAGTTGTGGTGACTTTGGATTCCTATCTTGGATTTCGGTCATCTGGCACCGATGGCATATTTCTAGTTATGTGACAAAATGGATAGACCATTACCTGTCAATTCTGAAGAGAAAGTTCACTGCTAGCTCGGTACTGGCCTACACACCATTCAGTACGCTCGTGAAAGGCTTCAGACCCATCGGTGTGACTTTTCTTCTCTTGAAGAAGAAGGGAGATCATAAGCTCTCCGTCAAGCTGCATTGCAAATGTATCATCTGTCCAAGTGACAACATTCCTACCAATGCATGAGATATTAGGATACACCAGCTTCAAAATCTAGTAAGCAGAATTTTAGGTGCACTCAAACTGAAGGAATACGCGCTGGGAATTTTCATCGACACTGATGGTGCTTTCGACAAAGCAACTATTTAATAAAATTACCCTGATTGAAGATGATGACTGCGACCTCATCTGGCGTAATATCATCAAACATATTGGTGGACTCCGCTTAATTCTCCTTATTGTTCTAAGGTCTACCCTCATGTACATATGTGCAAATGATCTTTGTGTACTGTCTGATTAGGCCTAGCGACTGTGTTATTTAGACGTCATCGACGATTAAGGTCGCTTTCCGACTGGTCTGACTCATCTGGTCCTTAAATGCATCACTCTCCAATTCCCCCAATGAAGCTAGATATTTAGGTGTTATTCTGGATAAAAAATTTCTTTGGACTAAACATGTTACATTGAAAACTTGTAAGGTCCTGCCAGCTTCTTTGCAGTGAAACGAGCTTTTTGCTTTGACAGCAAGTATTATCCTCTACACTGCTATGATAAGCCAAATTTTGTGTCAGTTGCGTTGGTGAAAGAAGGGGGTCTATCTTGGTTGTTTGGATGTTGTCAGTTCCCTTCATATTCATGTAATTTTTATTACTATGAATAGTTTGGTGTTAATGATATTTGGGCGACGACTGCCTTTGACCCTGGCCTTATCGACATGCACTACTACTACTACTCCATTAGATGGAGTGATACGACAACTCCTAGTGTATCATCCCAAGGACTCTCCTTGTACTCAGTTCGTCAGAATCTGAGGTGGAGGGTTTCGAAACTGATTTAGGTTATAATACTGGAGTCTTAGCAAAATTGTATCTGCCTCTGTATCAGCAGAGATACACCCAATCCTGAATATCCGGATGAGGTGGAAAGTACTCGCGTTTGTTCCAATGAACTATCTAACCAATTCCAACCAAGTTCATGGATGCAACGGGTATCGAAGAAGCTTAACTGCAAATTAGATGATTCTTTAGTATTTTGATAGACCAAACAAATCCAATGCTGCCGAGAAAAGTGAAAGCCTGAATCTATCAGTATTTTCGGCCCTTAGTACGAGAATGTTCAAAAAGTATTTATTTTTGATTATTGCAGAAGTTCGTGCCCGATCTTTATATGTGGCGGAAAGTTGTACTGTATTACGCAGCTATTGTTTGGACTCGTTGTAAACCAGTGGATAAGTTGCAGCATCAGAAGTGATCTCATAGCTAGACCCCGTTGAGTTAAGTCAAATTCTGTGTGAAAAACAAAAATGAAAATGGAAAACGAAAAGTTACATCCTCATCATGTAATTCTGTAAGAATTTCGAAAAACAGTGAGTGTCGGAAATGCAACAAAAAGATTCAAAACGTTTATTTAGACAGGTTCCCTGATCTTAAGACCGTTAATACGTGGTTTGGTAGATGGTAGATATTACCTTGAAGAATCAAAACCATCACGAAGTCTTCAACTGAGGAGACCTCTGAAAGGCTTTAAATTGACCATTGACCGTCAGCATTTTCCCATTTAAAGAAACCCCGTGGCCATATCTCTGCTTAGATCCCATGATCCCAGCTGCTCCGGTCCGGGGAGGTTACTTTGAAGTTGTGAGTGAAGTTCTACTTTGGTAGACATATGTCTGTAAAAGTAATTCCAAGCAGTTCGTTGTTCTTCATTACTTTAATTAACTCTGCGGAAGGTAATGACGATAGTTTTGGTAAAGCAAAATTGTGTCTACTGCAATAGTACAAAAAATAAATAGGACACCTGATAGAGCTCAACTTTTGGTAGGTTTTAGGGTGTACAAGTGCTGAACTAGCTTGGCAGAATTATGTGGCAAAGTTTATAAAGGCACAAAATGCTTTGTCCTCTTTAAAATGAGTTCTCCAGATGGTACAAGTCTGTTGCTGCGGATTTGTCTAACTGATATGTCAGACTAACGGTGTAGAGATGAAAAAATGTTTGATAACTTTTATGGGCCGTAAGACCACTCTAAGCGAAATAATTGTGGGTATTCACTTCATGTTATAACACACTGCGGCAAGGGGTATGAATCTTATTCAGTAGGACCTTACTCCTTCATCCCTAACATTATGCAGTTTTAAATTCTCTTAATCGAATAAAAAATACCACGAGTTAATGTCTCTATAAATGCCATTAAACCAGCTGATTTGTAAGTGGTTCCAATCAAAGTGCGCACACAAATTGAGCTACTGAAAAATTTCACGTTAAACAGCAAATTTCGAAAACGTCAATCACAAAAGAATTTCTTGAAAATATTTTGTCTTAATCTTAATCCACTACAAGTCAAAGCGTTTGTCTTTGACTTTGCCATGGTCAGAATAGGTCATTCGTAAACTGTTCAGTGACCATTTTCATATGTTCTTTGAGGCAAAAAGTCCCCAAACCCACCATAGGACAGAATAAAAGCCTTAAAATCCTTTAAGATGTTGAAAAGGACTAATGCCGCAGTCGATTTACCACTTGAACTACCAAGTCAACTATTTTTACAACACAAAAGTTCCTTCACCAGGTAAATGGCCGAACCATACTTCAGCAGCTTAACAACAAACCATTGTGCAATTATGTCGCAGTAAAGCACAAACTCAACGCCTAGCAAACAGTCCTGCTGCCATTTGTTTACTTAGCGTCCAGACTTTGCTTCTGTAAGCCTATGTATCTGCAATACCACTTCCACAAACACACGAAGGACATAAAGGCTACAAATTATAATTTTCCACGCCATAAATCTTGGTATTGTGTTTCTGGTTGCTCTGGCCTTCTGTTTGAGTTACAATGCGAAATGCAAAGAAACATTTCACAATAAACTTCATGTTTCGCTATGAATTGTGTGAAAAGAACAGAAAATAAAAAAAAATTGAAAAGAATTGTAAACCGACAAACACACTGATAGACACATAGTGACTGGATAAAGTTCAAAAAGATACACAAGGAAATGAAAACAAAACAGTCCACCATAGACGGTAGATGGCATAAAGATGGTGATGGTAAAGAATGTAAAGTAAAGTTGGAAAATTCCCAAATCTCATTGCAACTTGATCTCTTCTGCATTCATGTGCTTTGACTTTGCAACACTTATTTTCAAGAGACTGTATTTTTGCTTGCCTGCTGCCTGGATGTAAACATTTTTTTTTTCTTTTGCAATTCTTGAAAGTCCTTTCATCAGACACACGACGACTTTATTCATTCACGATGTTAGTACAAAACACAAAAAAAAAAAAAAAATAAAAGGAAAAACAAAAACACAGAAATTTGAAAAGGGAAGAAAAAATATCCTTTTCACAAATCAAGTTCTCAAGGCTCCCCTGTGAGCCTATCATCAACTTTAATCCAGTGAATAAATTTACTTTGGCCTTTTTTGTGCTGCTGTGCGAAACAAGAAACACAGGAAACGGAAACAACATTTCACATAAAGGATGAGCAAGGATAACATGCGGCAGGTCAGCTAAAGAAAGTGTTTTATTTTTATTTTTTTATTCTCGCTCTTAATCCATTTTCTTTTCGTTTTTTCCATAATTTTTTTTTTTAATTGTGTCACACAGGCTTCTTGCCATGTCCATAGTAAGCTTCGACTATGGCTATGTTAACGTCCTTTATTGTTATTAATTATTTGGTGTCCCTGGATGCCTGACATCCGGGTTTGATCCTTCACCGCCTACACCAATGTTAAGAGACTGAAAATGGAGTACAAAATGTTTTTTTTTTTAACAAGAGCTACGAGTATGTATGTTCGTGGCGCAGTTTTCCTTTTGCCATCAGGTGGTCATGAATTTTCAGGAAATATTCCCAGCGGGTCATTATGGACGTTTACACGATATACAGTGGGAGCAATGGCTTTCGTAGGCACCCAAAAATAGAGGAATTATTATTTTTTTCTTTTAAAAACAGCTATCACAGGTTGGTTACAACATTGAATGTTACAGGAAGTGAATCTGTACATACTTCCATGAAAATGCGGCAATCACCCAAATTCGCAAGACAAATTCGTAAAGCACTGCAGGTAGTACCAGCAAACAATGAAACGAATCTCATTATACCATGGACAATGTGAACAAATTGAGCCCGGAATTGATGTTAATGATAAGAGTTTTGGTTAAAGAATAAGGTATGAGGGAGCATGATCTCTGATATCGCCGGTCATAGTGTTCTTTAACATGAAGGTATTCCTTTCAACTTATCCAACTAGTCCTTGAGAACTAATGTTTTAGTTAGTTGTTAAGCGGTTGCCTCTTTTTCCATGGTCGGAAGTGAACACTAATAATCAACTCAGCCTTTTCGGAGCAACTAAGCCTCTCTTAAGGATAAATGTTTTCTTACAGATTCAACGATGCTGATGGCTTATCTGAGCACCAATAGAACTAAACCTAATGATACGTTTAAAGGTTGCCCGTAACTTAACGGGGCGCTTACATAGACTGATGCTCTGTTTCCATAAGATGCAATGAAATGGGAAACACCAAAAACTTTGAGCCACTGCTTCACTCAATGATCGAATTGCTTCAGAAGTAGAGAATTCTGAAATCAAGTGAATATGCGATAGTACAAGAGGTTCAGCCCAGTTATGGAAACTATTTGAACACAATAACGACTGATGTGATAATGTTGCAATCCTTGCCAATGCAGCAATATCTCACACTCCACAACAGCGAGGATGTACCGCGAAGAAATTAAACGTTGAATGGCTGCAATTGAACCAAACAGTCAGAGTCTTTATTGATAAGGTATCCTTCAAACCTTCAACATATTCAGTGGAACAATATTTCGTTCTGAAGACTACTTTTGGCGTCGACGCCAAAGAACCATCAAAAAGGCTTCAATTGATGTGCTGCGTTTTAACCGACTACCTAGACGAAACATCTTGTCGTTCGATCAAGGGAACCACACGTGGGGAAGCAATTGTCATACAAAGGGGAACTGCATAGAAGGACGAGAGTGGCCATAAGCACTAAAGGCAAAAACGAAGGAAACAATATTGGCTTCTCAGGAGCAACGGAAAAAAAGGTGAATGATCGAGAAAATTAAGCTGTCCTACCTCAGAGATCTGTCAAGGCATCAAATCTCGAACTGAGGCCTGTACGGATGAAACCTGAACAGTCCGCACAAACCATTGCTTTTACTAGGTGGGGTGAAAAGTAACCTCTTTGCGCTGCTACAGCAACAAAGGTTATGGTGCCTTGAAGCCCATTCATATTTAGGCAGACATGCCAAATTTCAGTGCGATACTGTCTTTAGTTTTGTTTTGACAGCTGATTGTTGTTGACGTGTTTGGCATCATGTTGAGTATGGACAAAAACGATTTTCGTTCTCTCATAAAACATTTTTTTTTGAGAGGCAAAACGGCAAAGGAAACCAAAGAAAAGTTGGATAAATATTATGGGGCTAATGCTCCGTCAAATTAAACCGTCAAATACTGGTTTCGAGAGTTTCGTGGTGGCCGCAACTCCATTACCGATCAAGTCCGCAGTGGCAGACCCTCCGTTGGGGTTACAGAAGACAATGTCAAAAAATACATGAAATGGCGTTGAAGATTAGTACTGAGCGCACACGCCATATTTTGAGCAATATCCTACATGTGAAAGTTATCATGCCGCTGGGTGCCGCTGGGTGCCGCGCATGCTTACTCCTGACCAAAAACACGAACGCGAGAGCACTTCGAAAGAGTGTTTGGACTTGCTGATGCGGAATCGGGCGGACTTTTGGCGTGGATAGGTAACTGTTGATAAAACCTGGATCCACTATTACACACCAGAGAACAGAATGAGTACCCGGCAATGGACTGAAGCCGGCACGAGTGCTCCGAAGCGGCCGAGGGAGGCTCAATGGGTCGGAAAGGCGATGGCGTCGGTTTTCTGGGATTGTCATGGCATACTCTTCGTGGGCTACATCGAAAAAGGAAAAACCATCAACAGCGAGTATTACTGTGCATTATTGGAGCGATTAAAGGCCGAAATCGCTGCAAAACGGCCTCACATGAAGCGAAAAAAATTTTGTTTTTGCAAGACAATGCGCCGGCGCATAAGAGCATTGCAACTCGGCTAAAATCAATGACTTACGGCTGTCATATTGCTGTCGCATACGCATACCGTATTCGCCCGATTTAGCTCCCTCGGACTATCATTGAATAAAAAATTTTCATTCCCAAGGAGGTTACTTTTCGCCCCACCTAGTAAAAGGCGAGTGCAACCCAAATTCCGTTGTAAAATAGAGGTTACCAGCACAGTGAAAATCAAGAGTTCAATCCACCCGACCAAAATAAAGTAAAGATAGGAATATCCTGACTTTAGAAGAATCGAACCGCGTACCTTTGTAAGGCAGCGGGGGATAGCATATTAGAGGGGGATACCAAACGTTAGCACTGTTTGGCCGATCATTAGAAAGGAGATCAACTTTCCTGGGCCAATAATAAAGTCATTAGTCTCCTTAACATAGCACATAAGACCTTATCAGCCGTTTTTTGGGCAATCTGATTCGCTTCTATCTGGCTAGTTTAAATCTTGAAAAGTCAAAAGTCGAATTAAGATTTACACTACGATAGTAGCATATGACCGTATCTGTAGAGGCGAGGTATACCGAATCATGCAGAGCTTTGGTATTCCTGCAAAAGTCGGCAGATGGTAAAGAGTGACGAATATGGTATACACAGTGTGGAAAAAAATACCGCCAACTGGCTCTAGAAAACATAACTAAAACACGATTTCTGTATATTTTTCGGCGTTTTATTCGAAATATTCTCCGATTCAATTAACTTGTTACAGCGATTTAATGGTGATGCAAATGCCCGCTGTAGCTCATTTTGCGGAAATGCCTTTATTGCCCGTGTCGAAGCCGTTTTAAAGGTCGCAATGTCGTCGAAAAAGCTTTCTTTCAACTTTAATTTCAATTTCAGGGATAAAAGGAATTCGCACGGTGCCAATTTAGGTGAATACGGTGGATGATTGTTTACACACACTTGATTTCGAGCCAAAAATTGATCAACAGTGAGAGCTGTGTATTATCGTACAACAGAGGCCTATTTTTGTCTTGCCCAAATCCTCGTGAAGAGTGGTTCGAATAGTCTGTCTGTTGATGTTTAAAGCCTCTTCCATCATTCTCAGTGAAGCATTGCGGCCTTCTGTAACAAAATCACTTACTTTGTCTGCCTGTGTGTTTGTCAGCATACAGTGTCTCCCTTCCGCCCAAAAAATATTTATGCTACTCGAAAATAACTGCTCTACCCAAACAATCTTCATGCTGCACTTGTTGCATTATGATACAATTTTAAAATCAAATGAAAAGGTGTCCTGTGAAGGTTATTTTTATTATTGTTAAATGTCAACCAAATGTCATGAAATTTTGAAATAGATGGCGCTCTTGGTTGCTGCGATATGTCTGCGATATTATTTGCCACACTGTGTAGATCATTGGCGATGGCGATAGCGCGACAGTTAGCTCATTGGACTATCACGCAGAGAGTCTGAGTTCGATTCCTGGCTGGGTCACCAACAATTTTTCTATTCGCCATCACCCTTTCGGCGGCCAATGGCAAACTTCCGGAAGCAAAAAATTGGCCACGAAGAAGCTTCTAAGGAGTGCCGTTCGGACTCGGCGATGAACCGTAGGCCCCGCTCAGATGCGACAAAAATGACAACATGAGCAACACAAATGAGTGTCAAGAAGCTAGGCCATGGCTCATACCGGGCTTTCAGCGATACAGTGTTTTTTTTTATGTTGGTACAACTGTCAGTTATTTTGATGCTGAGTTTGCTCGCAATCTGTCAGCTAGATGTCAATAGCCAAAGACATTAGGTAACTTCACGTGTCATCGGTGATTTATGGTGTCGAAAAAAATATTGAGCAAATTGCGAACGTAATTTCGGAATGGAATTGAAGAACAACTCAAGGATTCTCGGCTACGATAATGCACCATCTCACTAAACAATCATCGCGAGTGATAACAAAATTCTATCAATATAATTGAGGAGGCACCGTATTTTCCAGATAGGGCACCCTGAAACTTTTTCCTATTTCCGAAACTCAAATTACTATTTCGTGGGACCCGTTTTGAGTCGATAAAAGACATAAAAGAAGGCGATCCCGGAATATGCCACAATTTCCTACTTACGTACTCCGATGACATCGAAATTATTAGTAGAACTAAGCGTGCAGTCACTGATGCATTAGTATTGGAACAGAAATGGTAAAGATTCATAAGTAAGCCGTTTGTCGGGATTTGAAGGGTGCAAACGGCCAAATGCTGATTCTTCACTGTCAAACTAGCCAACGAAATAAAGGTTGAGCCTCGCGTTGAATAGTAAACAAACAGGAGTCTTGCTGTGGACCACTTACTAGTGGAGATAAATTGTAAAGGAATTCAAGGTGATGATGTTGCATTCGATGGAGCTGCTTGGGAGAGTTATCAAAAAAATTTTACTTATCGGAACTTGGTGTATTTATTCAGATCGGTGAGGTATTTGAAGGTCTCTTAGTTTAACAGAGTGACGGCAGGACATATTTCCTGCTCGCATTCTCAAGTGAGTAGACTGCATTGTGGGAATAAATAAATGAAATTTGCCATATAGCCTTGGGCGATTTCAAGACGGATCTCCAGCTGCCAATGATAGGAAAAAATCGCTAAAGACGAAGGAGTTTGGACGCCTTTGAAAATAGCTACGAGCAGCAGCGGAGTAATTGAAATGCATTAAATTGAAGTAGTTGAATGGGACTATAACTAAAGATCTTTAAATTGTCAACTTGCAGCCGAAAAATGAATCATTGGACTCTATTTAGTAATCTGGTTCCTCCATCATTTTCCAGTTTTCATTTCTTAGTGTCTCGTAGCCTTGTAACAGAGATAATCTGTATGCCAGTGAAGCTAATACTGTTGACCTGCACGAGTAGAGGATCTACTGAGATTTTCTGTGTTTCCACTTTCTCCTTACTTCAGCCCAGACTGGGGGTAGATATCTTGCAATCCTTAAGCAACTGAGAATTGTGAATGAAGAGTATTTTGATTTCTTTTCTTTTTAAGAGGACTAGGTCTATTATGGTCGAATTTTTGCTCTGTTTGCCAGACATATGGTGTAAAGAGTAACGTCGACTGCAAAGCTACCTCTTTACATACCGCATACTTCTTATTTGGTTAGCAATCCATTGAGGACTAGGTTTGGCAAGGTACGGGAAAGAACACTTGCTTAGGAAGTTCCCCGGTGTTATAAGAGGGTGGTTAACGAGGTGTAAACTTTAAACCTAGGAATGCCACTATAGCATACTCCTTGGTCTAAAGCATACATTAAGGCCATGTGAACTTTTCTCTCTTATAAGCAGCTCTTTTAGTTTTTTTCAAACTAAATCGATAGAATTGTTGACACTTTCCATTAATTTTTTCAACGTAACACCATCTGTTTGTCACATAAAGAGCTATCATGAAATATCATGTATCTGTATTTGGTGAGATTCAATAAAATGATTCGATATGCAACAGTTTTAGATTGCATTTATCGGAACTGCTTCTTAAATGATTTCCGAATCAAAGCTTTAAATATTAAAAGAAATAACCCTAAACTCTTTAAGATGGTACATTTTCTATATAAAAAATTGTTCGCCAAAAATTTTGTACTTCTTCCACTGTAGGTAAAAAGCTGCTGAAATTTGCAGCTGGCGACTTATGACGCTAGATATACCTACATTTCAGTTTGCTATCCCATTGCGAGGTTATACAAATGGCCTTTTCTCAACAGGGAGCTCTTGGGTGTGTGTTTTTTTTTTCGGCCATAATTTAAAGACTTAATGATATACTGGATCATTGGGTTCATGGCGCAAAAAAAAAAGAAGAAAAACGGCTGACATCGTCCTCTGTTATGTCATAATATAAGCCAAGGGTGGTCCTAGTTACACCCTCGAAGGACTCTTTAACAAACGATAATACTCTTGGCAAACCGTATTTCGTGTCCTCCATGGGAGTAATGATTAATTGTTAGTAGCGAGGTTAAATCGTTATATAAAACCGTTGATGCGTTAGTTTTATGCGTAGGATTCTCATTCAAATGCGTAGGTGTTGATTACATTTAGTTTGAATAATTCAAGGCGACCTTATCTCAACAAGGAAACACCAGCAGAATACGATTTACACCTAATTTGCAACTATTGTTGAATAGTTGAAGTGTAAAAGCCAATATGTTGAGGAATACTTCAGCACCATGATACCAAAAACGAATAACCACTCATGTTCCCAACGTGAACCTCGTATTTAAGAAATTTTAAGGAACCTTTACGGTTAAATTTCTCTGCCAATTTACATGACTCTTGCGCTTCGTCCATTTGATTTGTGTGGTCTCCATCTTTACCTTATGCTTCCTCCTACTAAATATTTTTGTTCAGTTTAATGCATACCTGAAATGAAAAAGAAAAAAGAAACAAATTTTAGCTCTGTTATCAGTGTTAGATACAACGATATATGATATTACAAAGATACAGGTATTTATTAAAAAATTAAGACCTTATTGTAGTGAAAGGATCTACTTTAAGAAGTGAAATTTTAAGTAGCCACTCGAATTCGTTTCTTCTTCTTTTTTTTGCCAAAAATATCCTTAAAAATTTAATCTGCTCAAAATCCTGTGTCGAATTCCAGTAAGAATGTCCTGACTTGCAAAAGTAGAAATAGGTGCGGGTATTCGTTGCAGATATTATGATTTTTCTTCAGGCAGGACGGGGTTCCTTGATTGTCAGAATTTCCGCCTGGAACACGCTGCAGTGATTAGGAAAGTTTAAGGAGAGGCTTAAGTTAAGTTTGTTAGCGAAAATACCGCCACCACTCCAGCTTTCAGTCTTTGAGCCATCCGTGTAAAAGTGGATTGATTCATCGTCAAGAAAGGCTTCCTCTTCCCGAAAGTGTCTAGATGGAAAGCTCACATGGAAATTCTATTCAAACCAATGTTTGGGGATGGTGTAGTCGATGTTCTCTGGTAGGATTCCTAATGTGTTAAGAATATGAGTGTGGCCAAAAAGTTTATTTGTCCACTGCGAAGATGCTGTAAGACGTAAGCAGCTACTGATCTGCTAAAAATGTCGAGGGGTGTCAAGTGAAGCAGGATCTCCAGGGCTGCGGAGGGAGTTGTGCATAGGACTCAGTTTATGTCTAGTTTGCTTAGCTTCAAGTAATTGTCTGCTGTCCACCATACAACCATCCCGAAAGTGAGTATCAGTCTTACAACTAAGATGCTAAGCCAATGGGCAATATGAAGTTGTAGGCCCCATTTGTTCCCGATGGCTTTTTTGCAAGAAAATAAATCTACTGGGGCTCTTCTTAATCTTTCTTGAATATGAGGTTTTGAGCTAAGTGTCTTGTCGAAAATTAGGAAAAAGATACTTCACTGTATCAGAGAGGACACAGCTGGCACCGTTGATTAAGGGAGGGTCTATGATCAGAATTTTATATTTCCTAGAGAAGAAGACAAGATCGGTTTTATGGGAGTTTATTCCCTATCCCCACCGATTCGCCCAACGTGTTTGTTTTTTTGAGATTATACCATAATTATACCCAACGTCATACCTCTGCTGATACATCTTTTAAAAGAAGCCCCAACCAGTTTGGAGTTGATTATCCTGCTCTTTAGCATAAGACTGATTAACTCCCCAACTGAGACATCTGCTTTCATAGTTGACAGCACCGTCATGATTGCGGATGTATTGACGTAGCAACTTTTAGGAAAATCTTAACTTAATCTACGGCACCTGAGTAAGAGCTCTTATACGCTTTGCAACACATTCAGCCCTTTCAGTCAGGCACCATCTATTTGAAGGCAATTGAGAATATGGACTCTTGTGCACGAAACTGTCTTAGAATTGTATCCTTTGTATAAGATACAACGTGCACATGAACGCCAACGGTCCTGCGAAAGAAGACTTAAAAATCTGGAGAGCGCATTCGATAAAGAATGGTAAGCGCTGGCCATTTCTGTCGACATTTAGAGTGCTTGACTGCGTGTCTCAAACTGCCGGGCAACATGACATTGACGAATCACAAGTTTTGTGAACGAAACCAAGGGCTGGTGAATAGAAATTAGATTGGGGATTCTGGTTGCCTTCAAGATGGTGCCCTATACCCACTGCTATGATGATTGTTAGACTACTTAATGGTTTAAAGCTTCTAATGTACATATATTGTCTAGCCGGATCATATATAGCGACTGTCTGATCTAGAGCGGCATCCTAAGAGACGTGTTCGACTATTGGTGCTCTAAAAATCAATTGTTCGAGGTCGTTTTCTTATGAAAAGGTGTCAGAGCAGTAACTGATGGGTTTTGAAAAATCTCGAATGCTGCTGGACACTTCAAGTCAAATAGGAGACAAATGCTTATTGCGAGGTTGAGTGCAAAAGATGAGTCCTTCTGTCAATATGTATCAAAAGAAGAAAAAGACCGGGCACAAACTACTGCAATGAAAAAACCACCAATCAAAGATGCTACTTAACAGGACACTCATCATCGCTGTTCTGTTGACAGTGCAGAGGTATGAGTGGGCAAAAATAATATTGGTTTCTGTAAGTGAAATATTCTTGCAATCTGACACAGATCTGGTGAGAAGGGCAAAAAGGTAGAGCTCATATCGACTAAGATGCATTTGTCGTAAAAGTGTGAGAGCTCATGGATATCAGTGCTTCAACTCGAGTGATAAAAGAATGGCTTCAAGACGTTTAAGGCCTTTGTGCCCAATTGTACTGCAAGTTCCGTATCTCATATTTGTTATAACATGACTGTACTGTAAGCTACCACTTTTGAACATATATACGAGTGAACATATATATGTGAAGTGGTGTGAAGTCAATAATCACTTAAATGCCCCTCGGGGCAGGTTCGCATAGCACAAAACAGATCTATGCAGATGAGTTTCTGATGATGTTTGCAGCTTTAAAATCACTGGCACGTAGGGTATAATTGGTGTGACTATCATTATATTGGTCCAATGTATGATTTTCAGGGATTTCTCCCATGTGTTACCAAAAATCTGTTTATTTGTCCAAATGACTTTGAAAGCTTTGGTAATTTTGTCATTTCTATGTGAATTCCAATAAAGTTTCTTCTCTAGAACTCCTCCTAGATATTCTTTGGAGAAATCTATATATGCTGAAAGCCAAGCAAAAACCACAAGAAAAGTGTCAGATTTCGACTCATTGAAACGAAAAAGTTGATGGTCTTGCCATAAGAGACAAATTATTGCTGGGCCCCACGGTACAATACCTGTCCACCTACAAAGATCCTCTAGTACCTTCCTGCCATCGCTTATCATGAAGAGTTGCATACAATTAACTCACATTCGCCTGTCATAAAGAGAAGTTAATGTAGTCTTGATCCCTAAAGCTTGAAAACATTCTCATATCGTCCCAAAGGAGCTCATGCCTATTAGTCTATCATCTTTCCTTCTGAAAACCCTAAAACGATTGATTGATATCCATATACGGTCATGTATAGATCCGAGACTTTTATCTATAGTAAAAGAAAGTCGGTGGAAACGACTCTACATTCACCGACTAGCTAAACCGAATGATTCCTACATTATAGAGAATTCGCATTCCTAAACATAGAAAGGGCCTTGTTAAACATCTGGATTCACGACGGCGGCACTGTCAACTCTGAAGGTAGATGACTCACTTCGAGAGGTGATCAGTCTTATGCTAGCGTGTAGCGCTTCTGTTAGAAGATCTGTTACGCCGTGTTCTTTCACCCCTTCTCTAAAATTTAGTGGTCGAAGAATTGTCGCCATACCTGAAAGCGGGTGGCTGCCTATCCGGACGAAGTTGCTATAGCAGTTCGGTTAAGCGTCTCTTTAGCATTTAAGAACTCTTACAGTATAATCACATAAAACTGATGTTGTCAATCAATAGTTCCTAGCTTGGTCTTCTCTGACAGAGTGAACTATCTGGGTTTTATTTTCGTTAGGAAACTAAGCTGGAAATCGAATATTCAACAAAAAGTAAAGAAAGCCTCAGTAGCTTGAATAGGAATAAATATAGCCTCTTACCTCGCGTCACCTATTGGCCCTATTGGCTATAAGTCTCGCATGAAACTAAGCAAAGTCTAACGATGACGAATTTATCCATTGGTATACCGATGGCTCCTTGGAAATGGAAAAGCTTCACCTAAGCATCCCCTTCCGCCTTGCCAATCACTATAGGACGTTTCACACGGATATTCCGGGAATCAAGGAAGCCCTGTCCCGGCTGAAGAAAAACGTGATATCTGCAATGGATATCCGCATCCTTTCTTACAGTCAGGCCGCTATAAGATCGATGGACTCATGTTCGCTTGACTCCAAAACTGTAAAAGAATGCTAATCATCTCTCATGGGGATGGCAGAAAATTTCAATATCCACAATTGCTGGCTGCCAGAGGATAGAGATATTCCGGGGAACTTTGACACCGACGAACTTGCCAAAAATGGAATCATAATACCCGTTCTACCTGAATAAGAGATCATCGGTATATCAATTGCTACGTGCTAACAAGAGGCAAAAGTGGATGCTAATTGAAGAACAAACCTTATTCGGACGGTTGGGTCAACATGTCTAGCGACCAAAGAAATCTGACCAAAGCTGGATCTGACTCGCTCTTTGAGTAACAAGATGGCATCGCTGGACCTGTTTACAAACGACTTCTGCAGAAGCTGTATGAACGGAGAGAACGGGAACACAATTTGCCCCCTTCTTTGTACATGTCCATCTCTCTCCCATAGAAGAAAACTCAACTCTGGAGTCTTCTTCTATAATGACTAAAGCGATCTTAACACAATAGGCGTTAAAAGTCTCCTATCGTTCATTAGGCTCAAATTGGTTTCTAGAGTTGGAGAAATAAAGATTCACGTGCCATCACAACGGGCCAATAGGCCTAACTAGGTTGGTCTTTCAAGACAGTCTAACCTAAGTTAACTCTACCTGCTGCGAGGATGACTATGTCACAGGCATAGCCAATAGCTTTGTAAACAAAAATTTCTAGCCTCACTAGTAAATCGTCGATGACAGAAGTAGTGTAAAGCATCTCCCTGGCTCCTAAGGAAGGGAGTAATCGCCGGAAATATTATCTATTCTATGGCTATCGCTCATTGCTCTTACCCATCGGGGGTAAGGTAATCAATACTTCTGAGCATCATAGCAATTAAAATGGAACCTTATTCCGTATATTCAAAAAGATCTTCAATCTCTAGAAAACCACATAATGGAATCTAATTCATCGGTAGGCTTCATCCGTTTATCATTCGTCTCTTTAGGCGTATTGAGTTGGATGCAAAAGATGTGTTATACATCCCAAATCGATCTTAATAAGGCAAACATGAATGGTAAAAGGTGAATCATGGCCTTTTTAAAACACAACTAGGGAGATGCTGTCGCTTTTCAGTGACTTTAAAGGTTAAAATAAATTTACGGCCGTTCAACTTTATCTTTACTGATAGCAGACTGTTGGTTCTAGTATTTTTAAGATAAATACCTACTAGAATGTGAACATGACTACTTATAGAACTATGTCGAAATGCAATGTTACATCTTCGGAATTATTCGATTGACGTCTAGAACCACATGTTGTAAATAATTAAAAGAGCAAACGAACTAGGCAGTCTAATTTCATTACTCAGGTCAATCGAGAACAAAACATCGAGAAAGACAATCTTTCATGAGATTTTCATAAATTAATTAATTCAGTGCAAGCTTGCTCCTTAAAATCTACGAGGGCGGGTCAATAAGTCCGTGACTTTTGGATTAAAACACAGATTTTTTGATAAAAAAGTAATTTTATTTTTCAACGTAGTCTCCCTTGAGCTCTATACACTTTGTCCAACGCTTCTCCAATTTTTTTATCCCTTCCAAAAAAAATGATTTGTTGAGGTCCTCAAAATAGGCCTTTGTTTGCGAGATGACTTCATCATTGGAGTCAAATCTTTTTCCACCAAGCCATTTCTTCGGGTTTGGGAACAAGAAGTAGTCGCTCGGAGCCAAATCTGGAGAATAGGGTGGATGAGGGAGCAATTCATAGCCCAATTCATGGATTTTTGCCATGGCAACTGCACATGTGTGCACCCTTGCATTGTCTTGGTGAAAAAGAACTTTTTTCTTGGCCAAATGAGGTCGTTTTTTTTTCAAATCGTCATTGAATCGGTCCAATAAGTTGGCATAATATTCCCCATTGATTGTTCTTCCCTTTTGAAGGTAGTCAATGTGGATTATCCCGCGTGCATCCCAAAAAACAGTCGCCATAACTTTATTGGCTGACAAACCCACCTTGGCCTTCTTTTGCGCCGATTCACCCTTAGAAACCCACTGTTTTGACTGTTGTTTGTTCTCTGGTGTGTTGTGATGGATCCATGTTTCGTCCACGGTTACAAAACGGCGCAAAAACTCCTCCATATTGCGATTAAACAACGCCAAACCTTCCTGTGAAGTTGTTACACGATTGCGTTTGTGGTCGACTGTGAGCAAACGCGGCACCCATCTTGCGGAAAGCTTTCTCATGCCCAAGTGATCATTCAAAATTGAAACCACTGAGCCAAGCGAGATCCCTACGGCTTCCACAATCTCTCGCACTTTCAATCTTCGGTCGGCCAACACCATATCGTGAATTTTTTCGATTGTTTCGGGTGTAGAGACCTCAACTGGGCGTCCAGGACGTTCGGCATCTTCAGTGCTTGTACGGCCACAACGAAATTCAGTAAACCACTTTTTTACCATTGAAATCCCCATAGTATTTATCAAGCTTAGCCTTGGTCTCGGTAATGGTTTTTTTTCGCAAGAAATAATGGTTAGCAAGGCACACGAAATTCACTTTTTTCCATTTTCTCCTCAAATTAGTGAGTAGTCTGATAAAAATAGCTGTCAAACACAAACTAACTGACGCAGCAAGTTTAAATTTTGACAGGAGTCAACTGACAGATGCCTGTTGACAGGAGCAGTGTTGCTGTTTCAGTAAAGAGGTCAGAAATTCAAAAAGTCACGGACTTATTGACCCGCCCTCGTAACTTAACTCCACTGCTGTTGAATCATTTTCCAAATCCACGTTAACCTAATTCTGATATACTCGTATACTTATGGTAATCGTAGAAATTATTTTGACAAATTCCTAAACGTAGTCATATATGATAGTGTATCTGGACTACTCGTATGTTGTTTCTACTATCTATCTACGTTATCTAAATATTTGCCAAACACTAATTTTAATTGATCCAAAATAAGACGCATCAATATTTTAGGGAATTACTTTGATCCTTAAGGTACGGATAGATGCCATTGCATTAGTTGGTACTTCCACCGATAATGTACAAATGCCTAAAGGTATCTGTATCCCATCGGCTTACGTCAAATTGGATTCTAACTCTCTGTTGAACCTTCATAAGCAGTTAACCTTTATTAAGTGATAACCATTTAGAGTGTTTGGATCGGCGCCCAATTAGTACAAAACTTCATTTCATACATAACACAAAGATATGAGTATATACAGTCAATATATAGGTATATTTCCTATTATTCCTGGTGTACAGGACCAATTCTTGTATGTGTATCTACAAGGATATCCGCGCCTAGTTTCTGGTCCTTTTGGTGCTTCTACTTAACATACCTATGCCAGAGAATTCCAATAAAGATTAAGCGCTACCGCGTGCGCCGAAAATTACTCTCAGGTTTCAGTTAGTGAACAAAATATTTGTAAGGTTACCCGTAAATTAATTGAATGTTCGTGGTGGAAGGGGAAGTTGCGTTCTGCCATGAATCTCATGGCACACCTACGAGTAATACGCGTTTTCATAGATACTAGATAGTACCCGTTAGGACGACTTAGTTTGTGCTCGTATTTGTGCAACTCAAAAGCCCTAGAATGAAATGAAATTCGATCGTTTCACTCTGAAATGAAAGGAAGACTACGTAGGATTTGATTATGTCTGGGAAAATTCCAATCTTTTAATGAAAAGTTTTTTTCTCCTACGAGTATCTTACAACGTAGGGTAGACTTAGGTATGAAGGGATGAATGTACTCGTACAAGGGGGTTGGGATCAAGACTCCCCTTTTGGGCGAGAAAGCAATTGTTCGGGTTCGATAGGTAACGACAACAACGACACTGTGTAAGGTGAGTTGTGGTATTTTGTGGAATTTGTGGATGATGCGGTCTCGATGGTGTAGCACTGATGAATACATTGAGGGTTGGTACATTTATACTCATATTTAGAGCACAACCACTAAAGGATAATAAGAAAATCCCATAGATACTTCCAGTATCTAGGTTAGAGGTTTAGAAGCTCCAAACACCGATGATGTTGTATTATTTCTGAAAATTAGAGATAGAGTTTGGAAATTGGGTTTGGGAAAATGGCAGCTTTCTAGTTGTTGCCCCACACTTTGGTGTTGGTGTCAGTTATTTTGACTATACATAGTCACCTTAAAATTCCTTTTTTTTTTTTTTTTAATTGGAATGTGAAATGGCGGTATGGGTAGGTAAGAAGGGGAAAGGATTGTTGGCGGAATTATGGTTTAAATTTTGAGATGGAAACTATGGACAGGAACTTGACCAACATGTCGGAAGATGAATTTTGGTTTTATACCTGAACACGTACATGTGTTCATATTTATGGACATACATTGTCTTTGTACGTTTGAAATATGGTCCAGTGGAGTCAAAAGTGTCTACATGGGTAATTTGTTTAAAGTATCTATAGGTCTTTTCCAGATATTTTGACCGGATTGAAATAAATCCTAGCTCTCAAGATGTTTCTAAACACTGGAAGGACTGCAGGCATTTATTAAAAATGGGCTAACAAGTTTGCTTCTTTCCAATGCCAGAATGTTTCAGCACTTCAATTGACTAGGTTCTGGAATGATTTCGTTTATATGTATGATTGTCTAAGCGAACGGGTTTTCTGTTAAAGGAACAATCCTCTGAAGAATTAAAGTCATGTACAAAGCCGAAACAGTCATAGACTGGTTGGTCTATCTATTTTTCTAGCTTTTGAAACGGAAGAGATTGGCTCTATATTCTATAGGGTAGAACGTTGTACAATGCTCGTTCTTTGCAATACGTAGAAACCTTGAAAGTGTCATTCTTGGTGCCTTTGGATTTTTTTGGGTTTCCTACTTTGGATTAAAAGAAAAATCAGCTCAGAGAGTAAGAGGTAGGTGCCATGAGTTTTTGTTGGTTTAAAACTCATTATTTGAGGAATAATGGTGTGTCTGCTCAGCAGCAGCATCCATGTCGTTATTAAAGAAACAGAAGGATGTACGAGTATTAAAATTCTTAAAGAACCTATAAGTTTCGCTCCAATTAGCTTTTGTGTTGCTATATGGTTTTCTTTGAAGTTTATTCACTAATTGTGTGGTTTGAGTAAAACGAAGTATTTGATCTGACACAATGATTCAATGAGTCTAAAAGGAAGAGCATATTAACTATGTATCTTTGAGAGTGAAATGTACAAAAATAGTGTTCAGGGCATGGCTATCACCATCAGTATCTGTATGGGCTCATTTTCGATTTGTGTTGTGTTTCGATTTTAATTGCTACTCAGTTTGAGATTTAAGTAGTAGCGTACGGAGATGGATTTTTAACTCCAAATTCCAGATTGGAGTAGAGTTCACATTACAAGGAAATTGAGTAAGCAACAGCATCTAAGCAACTATTGTAATATTGTGGGTGAGGAAAAGAAATAAACTAGTTCGTATCCAGGTGATGTAAGATTTGTTTTCTCTACGACGTGTGGGCGAGAATCTACTCATATTTCAAAACGCGCTAAATCAGGAGGTTTGTAGTTACAGACGTGGGCATACGCAGAGAAGTGATTACTTCATAGAGCTCGAGATGTAAGTCATATCAGCTTAAAATAGAAGAAATCACGGTACAAGAAGTCCAACGACGACGCTGAGCAAAGTTGTAAAGTGATAGTTTGAACATTGGTTCGTTTTTGTATTGGGTATATAACTTAATTCGTGCGGTTTTTTTTTCAAAATTTGAACGTTTATTTTAGAAAAACATGTACAATAGTATTATTCAAAGTATTGTCCATCTGAAGCTATGACTTTTTCCCATCTTTCTGGCAATTTGTGGATCTCATCCCAAAAGAACTGCGCCGGCTTGGCAGCCAAGGATGAATCAAGCCAATTTTCGATATTCTGCTCTGATGTGAACCGTATTTCAGTGAGGGCGTTCTGCATCGACAGGAACAAATGGTAGTCAGAAGGGGCAAGGTCTGAGCTATAAGGCGGGTGGGGTAAGACTTCCCATCCACTGTTTTCCGAATAGTTCTTAACCGGAATAGCAACGTGGGGCCGAGCGTTGTTGGTCGCATATTCCGGGCGTTTTTCGGCTACTGTTCTCTTCAAACGGATTAATTGTGTTCGGTAGCTTTGTCCATTGATGGTTTTACCCAGTTTTACAAGCTCATAATACAGCACACCCATCTGATCCCACCAAATAAAGAGCATTACCTTGCCGTTGATTTGGCTGGTTGGCCGGGTTTCACATATGACTTTTTACGCTTGAGGTTATCGTAATGGATCCATTTATCATCACCAGTAACAAACCAATGCAAAAACGACTTCCTTTTGTGGCGTTCCAGAAGCATTTCGGACATGCAAAACCGCCTTTCGACGTCTCTCGGCTTGAGTTCATGTGGAACCCAATTTCCTTGCTTTTCAATATATCCAGCTGCTTTTAAACGTTTTAAAATGGCTGCTTGAGTGACACCCAAAGATTCTGCGAGCTCTTCTTGTGTTTGGCAACAATCTTGATAGAATAATGCTTCCAGTTCTTCATCTTCAAACTTTTTTGGCCGCCCAGGACGTTCATCGTCTTCCAAACCAAAATCACAAATTTTAAATCGTGCCAACCACTTTTGGCACGTTCGCTCAGCTAGCGCATGTTCACCATAAACTTCCACCAAAATACGATGACTTTCGGCAGCAGTTTTCTTAATATTAAAGTAATGAAGAAGAACTCCCCGCAAAAACACTTTTTCAGGCACAAAGTTCGGCATATTTGAGTGAAAAAAAAATTATTGTTGTTTACGCTTCAAATGAATGACATATACTGAAATGACGTACAATGACAGTAGCTTTCCAACTCATGTTCCAGTGGAATAATACAAGTTACGCCATCTCTTAGCAAACCGCACGAATTAAGTTATAGACCCAATATACGAGGGCGGGTCAATAAGTCCGTGACTTTTTGAATTTCTGACCTCTTTACTGAAACAGCAACACTGCTCCTGTCAACAGGCATCTGTCAGTTGACTCCTGTCAAAATTTAAACTTGCTGCGTCAGTTAGTTTGTGTTTGACAGCTATTTTTATCAGACTACTCACTAATTTGAACAGAAAATGGAAAAAAGTGAATTTCGTGTGCTTATTAAGCATTATTTCTTGCGAAAAAAAAACCATTAAATACTATGGGGACTCTGCACCATCGATTTCAATGGTAAAAAAGTGGTTTACTGAATTTCGTTGTGGCCGTACAAGCACTGAAGATGCCGAACGTCCTGGACGCCCAGTTGAGGTCTCTACACCCGAAACAATCGAAAAAAATCACGATATGGTGTTGGCCGACCGAAGATTGAAAGTGCGAGAGATTGTGGAAGCCGTAGGGATCTCGCATGGCTCAGTGGTTTCAATTTTGAATGATCACTTGGGCATGAGAAAGCTTTCCGCAAGATGGGTGCCGCGTTTGCTCACAGTCGACCACAAACACATGTGCAGTTGCCATGGCAAAAATCCATGAATTGGGCTATGAATTGCTCCCTCATCCACCCTATTCTCCAGATTTGGCTCCGAGCGACTACTTCTTGTTCCCAAACCTGAAGAAATGGCTTGGTGGAAAAAGATTTGACTCCAATGATGAGGTCATCTCGCAAACAAAGGCCTATTTTGAGGACCTCGACAAATCATTTTTTTTGGAAGGGATAAAAAAATTGGAGAAGCGTTGGACAAAGTGTATAGAGCTCAAGGGAGACTACGTTGAAAAATAAAATTATTTTTTTATCAAAAAATCTGTGTTTTAATCCAAAAGTCACGGACTTATTGACCCGCCCTCGTATAGGTTTTTCTATACAGAAATGTACTAACTGATTATTATACAAGCCAGTAGGCTTGTTGTTGTTGCCCAGAACGCCTTTGACAACATCAAAAGAGTTGCAATATGGAGAGCACTAAATAATTAATATTATCATAGCATTGTACGAAGATTCGGATCTCGCGGTACTACATAATGGAATAATCAGTGACACTTTCACTACAAATACAGGAGTAAAGCAAGGCTGCCCACTCTCACCTCAACTGTTCACAATTGTACTGGATGAAATTATGAAAGAAGTCTGAACGAGACGAGGAATAACTTGGAGTCTCATACGACAACTCGAGGACTTAGACTATGCGGAAGAAATTTGTCTTAAGCTCAGTGACATCCAAGCTAAATTAGAACACCTCGCAAGATAAGCACGATACGCCGGATTGGAGATAATAACCAGCAGACTAAGACCATGAAGATCAACACCTGCAATAGAGGAGACATTACGATCGAAGGAAACTCCGTCGAATGTGTAGATAGCTTCTGTAGTATAATAACAACAGGCGGCAGCGCAGAAGCAGACGTTGATAACAGACTTCGAAAAGAAAGAGCTGCATTCGACCAATTACGACCTACATGGAGGAGTTCCCATATTTCCAGGAAAACAAAGCTCAGAATATTCCACTCTTGTGTCAAGTCAGTATTGATATATGGCAGCGAAACATGGTGGATTTACAACGACATTACATAGAAACTTCAGGTATTCATCAACAAATATCTCCGTACAACCGGTCAATCGACCGGCTAGATAGAGCCATTTGACGCCTTGAGATTCTTTTTAAGGGGATACGTCAAATTATTTGTTTGTGCCGATAAGCCAGTGTCAATTGCAGCCATGAAGGACAACACTGCACGATTTATTAGCGAGATTCCAGCTAATAGGCTTGAAAAAGTGACTCAAAGTATAACTCTACGTATGGATTACTTAGAACGAAGTCATGTCGAATATTCTAACCAAACATCATCAGCAACGTGGATCTGATGGAAATGGCAATAGTGCAACGATTTGCGATACAGATCAAGAGACGCAGATGGAAATGGATCGGACATACCATTAGGAAAAAGCGGACAACATTACCAGAATGGCGTTAGAGTGGAACCCTCTAAAAGATCCAGAGGCCGTGGCAAGAACACCTAGAGACGATCGATACTCCTGGAACTAGGAAAACTCAACCTCCCTTGCAAAGATAACTGCAAACAACCGAGTGAGTTGGAGATGCTAAGTGGAAGCCCTAAGCTCCCAAGTGGAGTGACAAAAGGGGGGGAAAAAACCATTTGAACAACAACAAACACATAACAGAAGCACAACACGTACACAACATGAAGATGAAAAACATCAAAACCCAAAAACCCGCGTCTCTTCGATCCAGATTTTCCGAAGCCTGGCAGTTTTTGCCAACCAACCCGAGGAATATTAAAATCTATAAAACTTAACTATTAGTAAGAAACAAATGAGACTGTTGGAATCAGGAGGAACGCAACCAACGCTTAAAGAGAAATTACAAGTGGCAGACAAAAACAACAGGCGATGGCGCTGGGGCGATAGTTAGCTCATTGGACTTTCACGCAGAGAGTCTGAGTTAAATTCCTGGCTGGGTCACCAACAATTTTTCAAATCACCGTCACCCTTTCGGCGGGCAATGGCAAACTCCCGAAAGTGAAATTGCCTACGTAAAAAGCTTCTAAGGAGTGCGATAAGCCGTAGGCCCCGCTCAGATGTGACAAAAATGACAACATGGGCAACACAAATGAGTGTCAAAAAGCTAGGCCATGGCCCATTGTTTTTTTTTTTTTTCATATGGTTCCCTACAATATTTAAGTTGTTTATTAGATTTAATTTAAATTTATACCTGAACTTCTTATATCCATATTTTGAATAATTTGTTGGAAGTCGTTTTCGTTGAAATGTTGTGTTCGCAAAATTGACTTCACTCAATGATGAATCACAACGCACTGAATTGCCAAACACGTGGTCTTACTAGAAAAAGCGAATGGTCTCGAAGAAAAAAAAAAAATTAACTTTTGAGAAGCTTGTTCATTTATGACTTGATGTACACGCCTTAAACTGGTAAATTTTAAGATCGATGTTTTTTTTATTTTTTTCGTATGGCAGCGACCACTGTGCAGACGAAGAAGCAGCTCATCATTTAAAGAATATTTTCTGGCGATCTCACTATTATAGGGAATTAGGTTATGGTTCATACAATTTCGTTGTAGGAACCTTCTATGCACAAGTCCAAATATTATTTTATTTCAAAATTAAGTTTTAATAGCGGAACACTGGCATTTATTATGCAACAACCTTAAAACAATGGCTATCAAAGGATTTCCACAAAGTGAAAAAAATTAAAAACCAAAAGACGACGGACTTAATTCGCATGAAATCGTTCTTTCTTTTTTAAATGTCTCTTCCATTAAATAAAACTGCATGCATAATTGGAACAGTCATATCCTTAGAATCTCATTCCAAATGGGACATTTACTCTATGACGTTTGTTAAAATCTACTCAAACCAGTTGCTCTTCACCGAAATTACACATTGTACGAGAAACGGCAAAGCGTTTCTTTCCAAAAAGGAGAAGGAGAAAACACACTTGTATAGGTATTATCCACCACAAGTGCATAAACTGCAAATTAAAATTTAATTACAAGTTCTCCTGCTCCACTTCGGAATAGTCGTTAAGTACGAGTAGAAACAGAATAAAACCAGAGATGTTAAAACCAAATAACAGACTTAAATTCTGTAATTCTCGGTATCCCTTTAAAATTATTCACACAGCATCAAGGATAAGAACCATGTCCAGTAGGTGGTATCCGTACGCTTACTAGTGTAGAATGACAAGAACCAAAGAAAAACACTTGTTCAGCTCAATGTGTCTTGTGCAGGATAATGCTTTTACAAATTAAATTGAATATACCCTAGTACGAACGACGATGGCGACGTAGGATAGCAGATATTAATCCCTGGAATGGATAATACGAATATCGGCGCTAATTCGTTTTGTCCTCGACATAAAGGCACTATTTGCCTAAGCATACCATCATCGTCCACAAGGATAACTACTATTTGGTGACTACAGTATATGTACGTTAATTTAAATGCGGCAAAAGTGTGGAAAAAGTCTATTCAACTAAATAAAATAAAAATGGAGACAGGAAAAGGGAAGAAAAGTTAAAAGAGATGTGGAAGAAACACAGGATTTCATTAAATTAAATGCAAAGTTCATCCTTCGGTGGCGTGGGGTGTTCCTTCCTGGCACTTTCCATTGGTTTTTTAAGTGGTGAAGCTCGAAAAATTCCACTTGCAGTGCAATAAGGATTTTTCTTATTCTTTATGTCTTTCTCTTCTTTTGCTTTGCTTTTGCCTTTTGAATATTACGCGCATAGTAGTCGTCGTCTTCGTTGTTCTATTCTTTGTTTCGTTGTACTTTGCCTTATGCAGTTGAATTCTTAAGTAGCACAAGGACTTTCCACGGTTCCACTATACGAGTACATACTATTACATATCAGTGACTGGTGTTGCCAGCTTGCTATAATGGAGGCCATTTGAATCGACAGCACCTTAGTAAGATATTCTGTTGGGAACCTAATATTCAAGAAAGAGAAAGCAAAGCCTCAGTAGCTTTATTTTCACGCAAAAAAGCCATAAAAAAAAAATGATGCCTCCAACCTCTGCAATAGATATCCACATCTTTTCTAACAGTCAGGCCGCCATCAAATCCCTGGACTCATGTTTGCTTAATTCCAAAACCGTAATATACTGCCGATCATCTCTCATGGAGATGGCAGAGCAGTTTAACATTCAACTTTGCTGGCTGCCCGGAAAAAGAGATATTCCAGGGAACTGTAAGGCCGATGAGCTTACCAAAATTGGAACCACAATACCCACTCCACCTGAAAAAGGCATCATCAGCATACCAATCGCTAAGTGTAAACAAACACTAAAGCTGGATGCTAATAGAAGAATAAACCTTAGGCGGTGGGGTCAACATGTATAGCGACCAAACAAATCTGGCCAAAGATGGATCTGAATCGCTCTTTTCCAAAGCAGAAAACTTATCAGCGCTAACATAGGTGTCATCACTGGACATGTTTGCAAACGTCTTCTGCAAAAGCATGAACGAGGAGGAGGAAGCAGTATCCCACACCTTCTCTGTACACGTCCAGCTCTCTGCCAAACAAGAAAACTTCACTAAGGAGCCTCCTTCTTCAATGTCTCCTACGCCTTGTCAAAAACTCAAAATGGTTTCATGAGTAGAAGGATCACAGATCCACGTCGCATTACAACTGTCCCATAGGCCTAAGCGGGTTAATTTTTTTGGCAACAGCCACTCTATCTATCCTATCCATCAATCGATTAAAAGTGGTACTGAACCCAATGCTCCCTAGAGCTCAAGGCGATGCATTGTGAGTATTGTTCATCCCAGCCCAGACCGAGGAACGTATGTCCAACTGCCACCAGGCGAGTATTTCAAGTTGGTTGGGGTGCATGCCTTTTTGCAGGGGTAACCTACGTTGTCCCGAAGACTGTTCGGGCTCAAGCTCTTGTCTTCATTCGCTCTAAAAATCAAAGTCTTATAACTCAGCTACCTTCTAACAGGACTGACAAGATTAACTCTTCGTTTGATTTTTGATGAGATGTCATAATCGTAAATGTGATCAGTGCAGCCGAGGCTAAAAAAGTCCCTGATTTCGTCAAAGTTATAGCCGTCTATTATGACATTCTGTTCAATTCGTCGATATTGTATCTCCTTTCTTGTTGCCAGCATAGGTATACTTAGTTTTTCCATCATTCGTGACTAACCCCTTTCTTACTGCTTCTGTAAGGGTTCTGTAGATTATGTCAGTGGCATCAGCTTACGTAGTTGTTCAGGTTTCTTTAAATTGTATGCCTTTTCAATTTTTTTAAAAAAAAATTACATAACAACGCATCACCTGGTCTAAGGAGGAATGAACGTTCTCCATCATCTTTTTGCTTAATATGAAGGATTTTGCAGGCTAGACATGTATAGTTCATCTCTATAGTCCCTATCGTATGCAGTCGATAAAGACCTGTTGTGTATCAATTTTGACTACATGGGGTTCTTCCACGATCTATCGTAGTAGGAATATTTAAAAAAATATGTATATGAAACTCCAAGCCAATCGCTTACATCAGAAGTTTCACTACTTGTCAACAGTTTTGTCTTAAGGATCACAAGGCCAGAATAGGCGATGCTATCCTCAGTGACAAGGTTGAATCTGAGTCAAGACGGATCTGCATGGATTAAGCTGTAGATATTACAAACCTCATATAAAGAACCTTTCAAAAACAAACTAAATAAATTCGTTAGGATTGCTTTTAAGAACTTGGCAGGTCAATTAAGCCTAGAAGAGTATTTAATGTCCGGATTGGTGGAGTTTATCATCAGAGAAGTCCAGAGGCACGGTAAAATGTCATTGCAGAAATGCTGCTATTAACTATTATGAACAGTTCAGTGGGTGTAACTTTGGACAAAAAACTGAAGTGGAATCTTTATAAATTTCAAATCAAAAATGTTCTTTTTATCTGCAAAACGGTAGGAAATATGGGGGCCTAAAACCTGCCGTATATTGGCTATATACGGTGGTGGTGAGACCCATAGGCACTTAGTACACTAATATGACTCCACACAACTCCTACCGCAGCATTGGACACCTTCCTGCACCTAACACTGCTTGATTTACAGATCAAAAACTTTCTGGCATCAGTGCGATATGACTTACTAATTTGGGTCACTTCAAGAGCAGTTGCTACGGACACGGCACGGTCCTAGAGGAGCTACTGCCAGGCAATCCAATTTGAACGGATGAAATTCCTTTCTTGATCGACTTCGACATTCTGTATGATACAATATATCCAGAGAAGAAGGACTGACAAGAAAATGCAGTACTCAGGCAATTTTCACTGATGGCTTGAAAACAGAGGAAGGAACAGGTTCCGGTATCTTCTCGATAGACGCAGAACTAAGAGTGTCCATAAGACTACAGGATACAAGTAGTTTCTTCCAGCAGAGGTTCTGATTGATATCTTCGGATATGTACATCGAAAGACATGACAGAAAGGCCGCACTTTAAGCAATGGAGGCAAACAATATCAATTCTTATATAGTCAGGGACTGTCGCATAGCGCTCAAAGCTTTATGCAGTCAGAACCAGGTGAGACTGTGCTGGGTGCCAGACCACTGCTGTATAAAAAGAAATAAACAAGCGAATGAGCTTGCAAGAAGATAATATTGAGGTTTCTAACATCAAACCACCAAACCAAAAAATCCTAAAGACTGCCAAGCTTAGGTGGTCATGTCTTGAAGGACACAGGGTATCCAAGGCTCTGTGGCCACTTTTTTACGGTAAAAAATCTAAGGAATTGATAAAATTAAACGCGGATAAACTTAGGACAATAGTGGGAATCCTGGCAGACCCACTTTCCTGCTGAAACACGTAAGGAGACTCAAATTGTCACATACGGACATTTGTAGATTCTGCGGCGATCTGCAAGCGGTTGAGGACTTAACACACACACTCGTGTAGTCGAAGAAAATTTTTTGGGAAATACATTTTTTGAAAACCTATAGAAAAGAGACTAATGACATATCCATCACACCCCCGTTTAAACCTTACCTTACCTATCTGATATTACAGCCAACAAAATGGCGACGACATTTCCTAAACATAACGTCTCTGCTCTGGATGTGATGACGTCAGTACCGAACGTGGCCAGGTGTCCATAATTTGGTTCTTCCAAAGGAAATTAGGATGCCATAATTTCCGTAATTGTCAAATCAAAAATATTATAGAAAGCCTTTTTAACGAGATGTTTTATTCTGAGAAAAACTCTATCTAAAATTCTGCTTTTATCTTCTCCTCATCCCCTCATGCCACAAGTAAAATGGAACTATCGATTTGTAGGAATACTTTCTTTGTTGTTTGAAAAGGGGTGAGATCTTATTGATGCCAGCATTTGGGATATAATTTGTTGGTATTAACATACTCTGTGCTTAAATATAGTAAATCACTTAATAATTCAAGAGACACCTGGTGCATCTGGACGCCACGTATCAATGGAACGCATGGTGCATTCGTTGCACTAAATGGGTTTATGCAGGATCTAAGGAGAACGAAATCTTTGATTGATGCTAGATGCAAGCAATTCTTTAATTTTGCTCGCGTTTGGAAAAAGCTAAAAGATTTAGTGAACCAAAGTTGTAATTTTCGTTTCGCAGCCTTGCTAAGCATATTAGGGATTTGTGTTTGTTTTTGATCATGACTCGGGAATTCAGGGTGGACGTAGCAAACGTACTCGGGATAAGAAGTAATCGCTTTTCTGCATACGCCCACGTTGGTAAATACAGGCCAGTTGATTTTGCAGCAGGTGAAATGCAGGAAAATTTTTCTAACTAGTTATACCTGGCTACGAACTAGTGTCATAGTGTCACTATTCTTTTCTCAACACCCCTTTCGCATTTGCGTGTGCAGTTTTTTTTTTCTCCGGCAAGGACAGGTGAAAATCTTCCATTAGTCACTGTGAGCGTCGTAATCGTGTGCTCATTAATAGTGTGAGATTCTCACTCACTAAGTTTCGACTTATTGACCTTTTTTTTTTTGTTACCCGTTTGGCGGGTGACTATCCGAAGAAAGTTCCTGCATGTTCCACTATTTTAAGCGATTTCATTTTATCACGGTAGGTTCACAGGAAAATTTCTAGGAATGCCATCACCCTATCGAAAGATGCTTGGATTTTTGCAAATGGCGACAAATGCCAATTCTACTTTGACATTTGTGAAGTAAACAGATGCAAAATACACGTCAATAAGACATGAATCGCCATACTCCTCAGCGTGAATTTCGGCAAAGATTTCCAAGTTCCGCTGTGGTTTAAGACGACGGGTGACGCAATTGTTCATCAATAGTCGGTATTAACAGAAAATTTCGGTGAAAGACTGTAAGATGTTCCCTTACAAAGTACATACAGCGCATCAGCAGTTAGCTGTTGACTGCCAAGCGCGTGTAACTTATGCTCCAGCCATACTGTTGTTGTCGACCACGAGGGAGACAACTTTTCATCGAAAATTATCATGACGACAAGGCCCATTTCTATCTCTGTGGATATGTGAATAAGCAAAATTATCGCTTCTGGGGCAGCAAAAATCCGTCTATAACCCACGAAGAGTCAATTTATCCGCTCATGGTGTGCTGTTTACGCTGGAGGCGTCATTGGCCCTTATTTTTCGAAAACGCCAATGGCTAAATGAGTGCTGTAGACAGGGAGCGATACAGAGGCATGCTGAACGACTTACTTCTTCCTCAATTTGCATATTGGGTGAACCACAACCGAAATTCTGAGGGCACTGGCCGACAAGATCGTCTGATTCAACCGTTCCAGACTTGTCTTTGTGGGGTTTTTTGAAGTCACGAGTCTATGTCATCAAGTCATAGACTCTTGAAGCCCTCAAAGAGAATCTCCTTCAAGAATGCGAGTACTCGTATCTATTGCCGGAAGTTCTGGCAAGAGTGATGGGAAATCCCATAAATCGAGCCCAAGAAGTCATCAATTCTGGCGGCGGCCACTTAACCGATACCCTTTCCTCGACTTTATGGACAAAAATTGAAGACATAATCCAAAAGCAGAATCGAAGTTTTGCCAGAGAACATCATGTGACAACTTTTGCTCGCCCCTGTATGACCGTTTAGTCGAATTTTGTGTTTTCTCGCGATGATTCAGGTTTCGTTTCCGACAGTAGGAATTCCGAGGTCTCGGTAAAAGTCGTTGTTTCTTATGTTCCATAATGCATGGGCATTTCCTCTTAGCATTTTCTTTTCGAAAGTTTGACAAATATTAGCATTCGCTTTCGCGAATGTTACCACATCGACCCATATTTGGATGATCAAGGGAGTGTTGTTATGAACTTTATAATGGAACTTAATCTTTTGCCTTAGGGTTCTCCAATAAGGAGATGACAACTTTTTTTTTTTTAAAATAAAACGCAAACCATCTGTGATATTTCAAAAACTTTATTATCGGCTTGAAGTACAATCAAAACATTTATGAATGGAACTCGACTTCGTTCATATCGCCACCGCGGGGACGTTTGCAGAGGTCGATTCGTTGGACCCAATTTTCAATGACTCGGCCACAAATTTCGGCCGAAAAGGCCGCTATTTCGCGTTCAATGTTGGCTCTGAGTCGCCTTGTTGGCATAAACCACTTAACGTAGCCCCACAGAAAATAGTCAAGCGGCGTTAAATCGACTGGCCCATTTCTTGAGATAACACGCTCACCATACTTACTCTTCAATAAATCGATTGTAACGTGTGCTGTGTGGCTTGTGGCACCATCCTGTTGAGTCAGCTTGATCTTGTATGGGTGTAAACCGAGATCTTTACGCAAAATATGCCATAATGTGGTCTGAGCGATGCCCAATTCTTGAGAACGCCGTGGAATTGACTGATTTTGATCGTTTGCTACGGACTCCTGAACGGCAGCGATATTTTCGACACTTCGACCAACTCGTTATCTCACTGACATAGCAACATCACACAACGAATATGTAGACTCAAATTTTTGCACTAAACTTGTTATTGCTTGTCTACTAGGGCGAGAGTTACGACCGAAAATTGAAATTAACGCTCTTAAAGTCGCAGTCACCTACTCCGAATTTCGGTAGAAAATTTTGATAATTTGCAGACGTTGCTCGTTCGTGTACTTTACAGTGATGAAAATGTTGAGTTTACTGAATAAATTGACGGTGACAGTTTGATGATTAGTGAAAGAGTACGTTCACAAATTAAATTCAAAGTTGTCAAGTCCCTATTGGAAAACCCGATGTATCATTTGCATAGCTGAAGCCAGTTAGACTTCATCTCATTGAGATAATTTTGCAACTTTGATTCTTTAAACTAAGCGGTCTCCGCTCATTCAGGATAGAGCATTTAACCCACATTGTCTTTCATTTAGCAATAATGGGCCGCTACGCTAGCTAAAATAGTCACAATTTTTGGAGAAAAGCAGTTGAAAGAACCTGAAGAGTTGCAGAGAAAAGCTTCTCCTCACCTTTATAGAGCTGTTTACCAAAAATAAATTTTACTTTCTAAAGAAAAGTGAAGCAGTTATCACTGAAGTGCAAAATGTTGACATTTCTCGAGGTTATCAGTCCTTTCATTACAATGTCATTCTACGAG
The DNA here is from genome assembly GCA_928272305.1 of Volucella inflata. Taxonomy (NCBI): domain Eukaryota; kingdom Metazoa; phylum Arthropoda; class Insecta; order Diptera; family Syrphidae; genus Volucella; species Volucella inflata. Next base: position 141,957,548 of record OV743716.1, on the reverse strand, counting down.
GGCGGGTCAATAAGTCCGTGACTTTTGGATTAAAACATAGATTTTTTGATAAAAAAATAATTTTATTTTTCAACGTAGTCTCCCTTGAGCTCTATACACTTTGTCCAACGCTTCTCCAATTTTTTTATCCCTTCCAAAAAAAATGATTTGCCGAGGTCCTCAAAATAGGCCTTTGTTTGCGAGATGACCTCATCATTGGAGTCAAATCTTTTTCCACCAAGCCATTTCTTCAGGTTTGGGAACAAGAAGTAGTCGCTCGGAGCCAAATCTGGAGAATAGGGTGGATGAGGGAGCAATTCATAGCCCAATTCATGGATTTTTGCCATGGCAACTGCACATGTGTTTGTGGTCGACTGTGAGCAAACGCGGCACCCATCTTGCGGAAAGCTTTCTCATGCCCAAGTGATCATTCAAAATTGAAACCACTGAGCCATGCGAGATCCCTACGGCTTCCACAATCTCTCGCACTTTCAATCTTCGGTCGGCCAACACCATATCGTGAATTTTTTCGATTGTTTCGGGTGTAGAGACCTCAACTGGGCGTCCAGGACGTTCGGCATCTTCAGTGCTTGTACGGCCACAACGAAATTCAGTAAACCACTTTTTTACCATTGAAATCGATGGTGCAGAGTCCCCATAGTATTTATCAAGCTTAGCCTTGGTCTGGGTAATGGTTTTTTTTCGCAAGAAATAATGCTTAATAAGCACACGAAATTCACTTTTTTCCATTTTCTCCTCAAATTAGTGAGTAGTCTGATAAAAATAGCTGTCAAACACAAACTAACTGACGCAGCAAGTTTAAATTTTGGCAGGAGTCAACTGACAGATGCCTGTTGACAGGAGCAGTGTTGCTGTTTCAGTAAAGAGGTCAGAAATTCAAAAAGTCACGGACTTATTGACCCGCACTCGTATCATAGATGATAACAACAAGTCGTCCCTGGGTGTGAAATTAGAAGATCACTGAGTATTCTGTTTTGACCACAGAGAGAAGGTCTTTGACTTGCAGGCAGTACCTTGCAAGTAACTTTGTAGTGGTCTGAAAAGAAATTCGAAAATCCTGTAAGGATAACTGGAAGAGATAGTAATATACACTATAGCACTTCTTCTCAGTAGGACGCATGGGGAAAATAGAAAGCCATGCAGGCTGGGGCAATATTTAGTAGAAACAAGAAGCGCATCTAGTTGAAAAAAGGCCCACATCTAATCAATGTTAATGTCGATAGCTATTGATATTAGTCGTTACTTTTACCCATTTCAAAGGTAAATAGGTAAGCTAGCTTCACCAAAGCACTAGTATCTTGAGAACTTACGGCTGCATTTATTGCCAGCTTCACTCACAAATTTAAATTTACTTCCATTTTCAACTACACAAAATCACAGCAACTTGCACCGTAAAAATTCTCTTTTGAAATGGCAACGCTGCCGTATAAGCGAAAATTGAAATAGTGTCAGAGTGCGGTAGAGAATGAGGCGTACATGAGGGCCATGGCAAAGATTTACCACAAATAGTTGTAACATTATTTTGTGTTGAATTAAATATAATTATATGCCATTAGGATCTGGTGCTGGTGTTTCCATTCTCCGGTGCTCCCTTTGAGCCTTTTAACCATTTCTTGTCTGCGTTTACTTGGTGCTGCTTCAGCCCGGTGACCTCGAAACATCACCCAGCTGAATATTTATATGCTACGAGTATCTATGCATATGTATACCGTATACCAGCACAGAACAAAGAAACTATGAACGAATTTTCTCCTAGGAAAAGTCATTTTCCATTCTACTATGGCAATAGAATAATGAGTAGTGAAACGAATAAGAAAGTAGAAAGTAAGTCCGAGGACATAGAAGATTGCGTAGCAGCAGGAAACGATCATTTAAGCTGGAATGGCTTTGGAATGTAATTACTCGATTTTTATTGTCTTGGTGGAATGTGTTTTTATTTTGCGCTGCTCTTCTTTTATTTTTTTCGTTCTTCAAGTTCTTTTGCTCGAGGCATTTGTCACATAAAGGTATTTGTCCAAGTAATTCATTTGGAATTGGTGGAAATTGGGAGAATTCCCCAGAGGACATCATCAATTTAAAGAAAGTTAATCTTCTTGATGTCCAGTCGTTAATGGCGTACTCAGTAAATTTTTTTTAAACATTTTTTTCTGTTTTTTTTTTTACGTAATCGTTAAATTGTTCTGTTCTTGAAGGTTGAGTATTTGAGGGGGTTGCTATGCGAATATTCATTAGAAGACATCGATGGCATTTTGGGTTTTCAGTTTTCCATATGTTCTGAGTATTTATTCGTAAATCGCTTTTGTTTGATCAGACATTGTAAGAATTCCATCGAACTGAATTCTGAAGATGTTATGTATTTGAATATTTAAAGTATTTTTGAGATATTTTCTCGAATTCTACTGCATATCGTCAAACCAATTTGGGTGTAGCTGGAATGGACGGCAATGACCAGCAATAGGAATTGGTGATGTATCATCTAGCGATATCCGTTGATTCTTTAAATGAAAGCAATTTTGAAATGTTCTGACTGTCTCCCCGTTTCGAAGACATCACAAAGGACAAGTTTTAGTTGCCGACACCCTTCGTACTAGATCGTTAAAACTGACGGAAAAAATTTGAGAGATAGTCTATACAGTATAGGATGACAATTAAGGGTCACTGCGAACCCACGAACCATCGTAGTTGTATCATGGGAACCCTTCGTCGTAGAAATCGTACAGTGGTTGCTAATTAGGGTAAAAAAAAAAACCACAATACATTCTCATAGACCGACACAGAACTCGACTATAAAAAGGGGAGCAATTCCGGTCAAGTTGGTGCGTCTCCAACCTAACATCAAGCATTGTGAGAGATCTTGTAATCATTTCGGCAACTACAATCATATCGTAGACGCAGTTCGGGGTAAACCTGAACCTCTACTAACAAGCCAACTAACTGCTTTCAGTTGCGCACTTCATGTCGATTTAGGTCTCTTTCTTATACTATGCTGTCCCTCTGGGTTAGATTCGAATACTCTAAGTCTCGGAATAACTGACTAGATCGATGTCGCGGTATAGCTCGTATAGATCGTATAGATAGAATTGAATCTTCTCCTCCAAAGCCCGTCAACACAAACGGGACCGAATATATTTGGAAATATTCCCGAGGATATCTTCATCTGTTTTCGATATAGTGCATGGTTCAGCTTTATAAAGCCGGATTAGGATGATTAAGGTCCTTTATAGAAGGGGCAAACCGCAGGCTTGTAAATAACTAGGGAAGGTCCTATCCTGCTATAAGATATTACATTTACTACAACAATCTACTACGATGGCTGCTAAAAAGAACGATGACGTTGTCTCGCTTGTCGAAGGTGACTTGGTTTTAAAGCTCTCGCCATATCAGTGAGCGCCTTAAAATAATACGCCAAATTCGTTGCTTTGCGGTTTTTCTCTCAAGAAGATAAAAACAAGAACATCAAATACGATTTCTATAGCCATGTAGACGGAACTTGTGCTCTATGATGCCAAAAGTGTCCTGAAGATCTAAACACAAGGCTGGTAAAGCGGTCTTTCAGAACCAGAACATCCATAGATGCACTTGGCTATCCCCTGATCAATCAACTGTCAACTTGGCTGAAAATATTATGATTGACCAGAGCCAATCTTCAAGCATTCTGCGTGTTCGAACATTTCGAGGAGCCAACAGATTTGGATCATTGCCAGGATACAAACCCATATGACAAGGGCAATTGAGTCACGATAATTCACACAAACCTTTCAAATACAATCTTTAGAGTGACGCCACCGAATGTTACTACGATTTGGCCAGCAACAAGCTTCGGATCATAGGTCATGTTGAGTGACAGCAGCACCGAAATAGTACACCAGTACTTACAATTTAGTACCATGGGAGTCAGGGCCATAGTTTCCTCGGAAGCGTCACTGTGCCTGACGATTAAACCTTAAATCGAAAAAAGCTCTTTGCCGTGGATTTCAACCCGATGAAGATTTGCATTAAATAGTGCGTGCCGTGACCCTAAGATTTTAGGTCGGCCTCGACTCATACCAAGGGTGGAGTTGTCCCCTTAACACAGTACCGCTTGGTATTGATTAATACATGTAAGTGATAGCAAGGTATATCCTTGCTCGCGTTAATTAAAATTAAGTCTTACAAAGACAGGTGTTCACTTCAGAAACCTGAGACGTTCCGCAGGAATCAGGTTCGTTATCGTAGAACAAAACAAACACGCCAAGTCGCTTAAGGTAGAATAGAAGCCCGTAGAATTGAACACAGAAAACTGACAGTAGAGGCTCAGTTAGTTAGTGCTGATAGAAAGAGTATTTCTGCCGACGATATAAAGGTGATGATAGTCAAAACAACCTAGTTAGGCAGATTAAAGCATTCACCCTGGATAAAAATGAGAGGAAACTCTGTACTCACAGCCTAGACAAAGTTAAGGTAGCTATACAGAAAAAGTTGCTGTAGCAGACGTATTACCTACTGAGCTCTTTTAAGTACCTAGAAGTGAGGCAGTTGGGAACATTCACCAGCTCATCTGTAAGATACGAGTATTCTTAGAGAAAAGCACGACCTTCTATACTTTGTCCGATCTACAAGAAAAGAGACAGACACCTTTTCGCCTTATTATGTGAGCGTCTAATACGAATCTGGTTTGTACGCACAATCTCACATCAGTGTTGTTTTAGGACAGGAAAATTCGTCGGCACATTTGGAAATTTGTGAATTCCATACCGAGGCTGAGTATTTGTTTGTCGACTTAAAGGCGCCTATAATAACGTCTAGTTTATCTCGTAAGGTAAAGAATTATCGTTTGTACATTAAAATGAATTAACTAAGGCTTGAAACTTCTTCCTGAGTAATGAGGGTGTAGTGCAAAACAACATGTTGACAAGGGAAAAGGATGCACAACACCAAAAGCTTGGCCAGAAAATTCCCATTCCAAATGAATACCTTGATTCGCAGTTACAAGGATAAATGACAGCAGGGCAGTATTCGCACGTAGAAATTCTCTTACTAACCGTTGCACAGTGGGTACCTCCATAGGCCAAAATTAAAAACATTAGATGTCATTAATCAAGAATTCAAAGTGCCAAAGGTGCTGGTTATCAATGCGTAGTTCAACGCAATTTTTTATTTGATAAATGGCTTGAAAGTCGAGGAAATAATGCAACATGGTCAATGCAAGCCAACCAAATTCTGGAAAACATCAAATGCAGTTGGCCTTATCAAGGTGTTGAGAATGTGGAATTTGATGAATTTGATTCCCTCTATGACCGAATTTATTTCGTATGCAAGAAGTTAACCGAATTTTGGAAGAAAAATAAAGCCAAAAAAAATTTAATTATTAAAAATCATTCCTCTTGGCTTGACAAATCTGAGACTGTCTTTTTAAGTTATCCTGACGAAAATTATGCAAGTACATCACAACAACGAGTATTTGTAACGATCAATTGCCACAGCCACAGCCACAGCTTTGCGTGAAACGTCATGTAATTCGGATTTGGGAGAAGAAAATACCATGAGTGTAACGCCTTGTGAAGTACTGTCGGTTTTTGTTGAAGCAAAGCTTACAAAGAATCAGTACTTACTTATTCAGAGTTTTGTCAACACCAAGAATAAAAACTATGCATTGCCTAGCTACAAAATTATAAAGACGGAAAAAAGAAAACTGCTATCCAGAAGCCGACAAAATTAGTGTCACCGAGACAGGTGCCGAAGTACACTTACAGGCTTTACTTAACCACACGGCAACAAGGATTCTTACTTCGCAGAAAGACGTTCTTGACACTCTAAATAAAGACTCATGCAAAAGCCTACAATTAGAAGGAAAATGGGGATTTGATGGAAGTACAGGCCAAAGCGAGTACAAACAAAGCTTTCATGATCCTAATGCTAAAGACAGCGCATCTTATGTGCCATTGCAGCTTAAATTCAAAAATGACAATAATGAAGATGTTGTTGTTTGGAAAAATCCTCGACCTGTCGCCCAATTAGATTTCAATTTAAAAAAGAAACTACTGCAGTATCTGTTTTTGAAGAATAATATTATACTGAAAAAATAAGTGCCTTGCAGCCCTTAACTATAACAATCAATGATAAAGAATGGACAGTCACTAACAACTTACATACGTTTAACTATGGTTGATGGAAAAGTGTGCAACGCACTTAACGAAACAACATCTTTAAAATGTTACATATGCGTAGCGACACCAAAGGAAATGAACAACATTGAATTATGCCTTCAAAAAGAGGTCAATGAGAATAGTTTATGTTTTGGTTTATCCCCGCTTCATGCTTGGATTAGATTCTTCGAGTTTTTCGTTCATATTTCCTACAGACTCAATATTAAAAAATGGCAGATTAGAGATGATGACAAAATACTCGTAGAATTCGAAAGAAAAAAGAAAATAGCCCAAGCTGAGTTCAGAGCAAAACTAGGATTGATTGTGGATAGACCGAAACCGGGAGGAAGTGGTTCCTCAAATGATGGCAATACAGCCAGGAAATTTCATCTCAAATAACTGGAATCGACAAAACATTGATTGACAGAAACGCAACTATTTTACAGGCTTTAAATTCAGGTTATAACGTCGATGCAGATAAGTTCAAAGTTTTCGCCTTAGATACAGCTGAAAAAATAATTGGAACATATCCATGGTACTATTTACCTGCTTCAGTTCACAACGTGTTGTTGCATGGTGTATCGGTGATCGAGCATCATGGACTTATTTCTATAGGCGAGTTAAGTGAGGTAGCCGCAGAGTCTAGAAATAATGACATTAAAATTTACCGAATGAATCATACAAGAAAAATGTCTCGGGTCATCACTTATAAGGACCTTCTGAACAGACTTGTTTTAACTTCTGACTTTGAGAAAATTGCCTACCAAAAAAAAAAATCGTTTTTATCAAAAAATGCATTAGAATTGTTAAAAATCTAATTTTCCAAATATTTTTTTTTTGTATGAATTTGTATATATTTTCTTTTTCATTTTCTAAGTTAAAACAAATAAAAATAATAATAACTATGTTTAATGTAAAAAAAAGCATGTATTCTAGTTTTGACTGCGCTTTGTATGTATGGGCGGGTACCCACTGTGCGTTGTTTCTCCTGTAAGATCAAACAGGATTTATTGAATATCTTTAATATGTTGGTCTTGCTTTATGGCGCAAAGGCTTACATCTTGTAGAAGGCGGATAGAAAAGTACTGAGTCAGGTTGCTTACACCAGGATCCAACGTCTGATAAGGTCGGACGGAGTTGAGTTTGAATAATAGTTGATTCAAGTCGACGTAGACTTCAAAGAACAAGCGGCACTGAAGGCAGCTCGTGAAAAATCGTACAATCTGGACTGACTTGTGGGTTGACGTCTAAGTCCACCTCGGACCAGCTTCAATGGAAATAATAATTTATTAAAAGAATTTACCAACGCTTATTGAATTTATTAAGGGATTTAACTAATGAAGGAAAAAAGCTTAGCACTATAGCTGATGCATGACCACGAACTAAGAATTGCCATTGAATATCTTTAGAACCACTGGAATACCTACTACTTTCTTAACTCTGATGCTGAAAAGAAAAAATGATGTAATGAGGCTGATTTAGATTAAAAAACATGACAGGGATGATGGATACATTCGGATTGAAGTAACTTTTAACTCCTACTTCCTATGAGGAAACCAGGTTGACAATTATACTCATAGGATACTGGATAAAATGGAGGAGACAAACACAATCCAGTATTGTTCACCCATAGGGCATTCATGAAAATATGGAAAGAGTTCATATGGGAACAACACCAGTCGCATGTTGAAGTGACATAAAATGCTCTTTTAATAATGTTACAAATAACATAACATATCTTCGGATTACCTACATCGAAAAACTTGTCTGAAAAATAAATTTTCTCAAAGCTACTTGCTCTAATTAATCTCTTCATGTATCTACGACATATTTTTCATCATAAAACTCCATAAAATTTGTTCCATTCATCACTGCCTTGGAATGTAAACACCCTGCTGCCGTGTGCTACTCTCTAATCACTTCACCCTCAGAGAAACAAGTTACTTAAAGCTAAACACACTTTCCCATGGATGCTACTAAGGTCAATAGATACAATATTCTCTTTCTTTTTATGGTTGTATCCATTAACCGTAAAATTATATCCAGAAGGCCAGCTAAACGTCGTTTTTTTTCTCCCTAATTTCTATATTTTCTGTTCTATATTGTGACAGCCCCCGACTACGTACCTACGTACCTCCATCCACGACCAAAGGACCAAAAAAAAACCGTGATAAAAACAGACAAGTGGATCTTATTAAAAATCCAAAAATTCTCTATTCATCGTTGCAAAAAAGGGCGAGATAATAAGATGGAGGATAATTTATTATCGAAACGATACGTTTTTTTTTCTCTCTCTCTCTCACTCTCTCTTTTCTTCATCATTTTTGCCTTTCATTTTAAGCGATTTTACTTAAAAAAAAAAAAAATAATAATAATAAATGAAAATAAAAACAAGCAAGACTCTGTAATAAAAGGAGAATCAGAGGAAAAAAGTTAAATACATGAAAGTAGGAGGATAAAACAGAAAGATTGAGAAGAAAAAAAAAACGAAGAAGATATACGAAATAAACTTAAATAAGATGTCGGATGTTTGGTGTACAGTATACAATATACAGCATACAGTATCTATAAAGAAATACTTGGATATGTATGAAGGTATGATATATGCGTGCGATTGTGTGCCGAGAGTTGATGCTATCATAAGGAGTAGAAACTCAATTCATTATAAATTCTGAATAAGGATTCAACGTTATTTCGTGTCTTATCTAGAATGACAAGCCATTGTCAGGAAATCGAGATGAAGACTTGGAGGATTTCCACAAACACAAGATACTATGGTATACTCCTACTTGTACTACTACTACTCGTACTACCCGTAGTCATACTTGAAAAACCAGCAAACGTTTACTGCGTGTTGTTGTAGATACACGTATAGAATATAACTCGAATCTCATAGCTCATACTGATATTTTTGCTCTGAGGTTTATTCGAGAGCCCACATGTACTCGTGATATACTCGCACTCAGAACTCCCAGTCTTTTGTATAGGTATACTTGGGCTTGAGAGATTTTCATTTATATCAGAGCATACACAATGATAAGCTACAGCTTATGCCGTTCAGTGTGACCAGAGTGGCGTAAGATATTCAAATCGTGATTTTTCTCCAGAGCAATATATTGTAGGTTACTCGGTGAAAACACATTTGTATTTTACTTAGGTTAAATCTTCTTCTTCAGCCAGCTCAATGTTTTGCTAGCTGCCTCCCATTTCGCACAATACATAAGTTGGCTGAGGTCCATTTCCACATGCGTGCACCACCTGAAGCTCGGATTGGAAGACACTTCGTCACAGCGATTGACAAGGTTCTCCGTTTGATCTCAGCGCTGATGTCGTTGTCTGTATTTATAGAGGAGCCTAGGTAGACAAAGTCCTTAACTACCTCAAAGTTATATTTGTCGAGGGTGACGTTCTGTTCGAGACGTCGGTTTTGGTTGTCCTTTTTGCTTAACAGCATATATTTGATCTTGGCCTCGTTGACAGCTAAACCCACTGGCAAATCGTATGACAGTACATGGTCTTGACTTGATGGAACAGGGTGCATACTCTATCGTCATCCTTCACAGACAGAATTTGGCAGGGATGAATAGGTGGTGTGTATCGATCAGAAGTTCATGGATTTTCCCCAAGATCTACCGTAGTGTGAATATTTGGTCGATGGTGGACTTTTCTGGGCTGACACCAGACTGATATGGACATATCAGGTTGTTGACAAACGGCTTCAGGCATTCACACAATATGGCAGATAAGATCTTGTTAGCGATGTTAAGGAGACTGATGCCTCTGTCGTCGGCACAGTTCAGAGAGCCTCCTTTCGTAAAGATCGGATAGACAATACTGAGGTTTCATTCATCAGACATACTTTGGTCCGCCCATATCTAACAGATAAGTTGGTATGTAACTTAACAAAAACAGAAACCAGTTACGAAAAGAAAAACCAATTAAAAATACCTGCAATGAATTAGACCGAAATCTTTGAGAACATGATGGGGAGTAGTGCAAAGATTGAAGCGCTGTAGATCTTCAAAAATTGCATTCCTGATAGTATTTAGTCGTATAGTAGAGCAAATGAGGGATCTACTACTGTTTGGCAGTGGTCCTACAACCTGGATTGGGGCAGCAGGGAAGCAAGCAAGTTCATAGCGTGGTACTTGTCCTTGCGGCCCAGTTGTGGTCACTCATAACAGCATGGGTAAGTCCCTACTTACGCAGTGGTGCGTGCTCAACAAATAGAGAAGTACAGGGCAATAGACATTCAACGTTGTACGAGAGTTTTGAAAAAATATGTGACGAACCAGCTAATGGCCTCGGATAGTAATGAATCTACTGTCTACAATCTGCGATCTGCGCTTGGAATTTTTGAACCAAGTGCAGCTAAATAAAAAGCAAAGCCCTTGGACCGACATCTTAGACGGGCATTGGGATGAACACAGCAAAATGAAAATAAATAGAAAAACTGTGATATCTTCTACATGTCACTTTGGCGGCCTTTTCATACAAGGAAGATTTAGGAAAGAAGTATTAAGCGTCCGATACATGAGCAAAGACCTTATGACAACTTCCATCAAATAGAAATTCGATAACATACGGAAAGACGACGGAAAACAAGGTAGGCGGAACAAAGAGTGTTTCTGTGAGATGCTCGACATGTATCTGTCGAGTAAGGTTTCAGTACGAATTGAATGCCCATATTGAAAAGAACGATATTTTTTTCAGGAAAGTTCATAAGCATAGCTTATACGCCACTACGTTTGACAACGGATGTAGGCTTATTGGTCTTGAAGCGGCATGAAATCGCTATAGCAATCACATTAATTCCTCACCTCAACATATATTAAGGGACATGGTGAGCCATGAAAAGATAAACCAAATTGATCAGTCAAGATATTAATGTATATTTCCCAATCGCTACTCCAAAGCAAATTACTGTGAGAAGATATCACCTACAAAAGCTGCAATCACATGCGACCACCAGAATTTTTATCGAATGCGGATCTCGAAAACTCTCAACAACTCCTATGCCACCAGCACCAAGTATCTAAGACTAGTGGCAGCGCTGCCAACGTGCCACTAGAGACGTCGTGCCGGATTTCATCCGACCGAGATGAAGAAATCAAGTAATAAATGCAACTAAACAAGAAGCATACAAAGCGGCGGTGGAACGAAGGACGAGAGCATACTCGCACATCAATTTATTTCTCAGATCTAGTCAGAGGAATGTATATCTGGTAAACGGAATCTCAGTTCACCCCACCAATTCGTCTGTCTGTGAAAAGTGATGATGAAAAACACTTGCTGCCCTGTTAATGTCGGTAACGACTTAGCTCTGCTTTTGACAGCGAAAACGGCAAGGAGACGCGCAAAAGGTGCATTTTCGGTCGACGGAATTTACGTTAGATGTCACGGTAAGCCTACCTTTATAAACCTTGAAACGCTGAGGGAGAGGGGACAATCTTAGCTTTGACGACGCTATTATCATCAATTTGGCGCTTTACATTAGGAAGCCTGGCAATGACAACAGTCTGAAAGTAGCTAAGTGCAAATACTGCAGAAGCTAGCTAATGCCAAAAATGGGTGTACTTTGAACTTGGCAGTTTTTCAGGGCCAGACAACATTGTAATGAAATGCAATGAATATGCAATGACGGGGATAAACATGGGTTCCTCGGAGACAGGCTTTCGGTCTACACTGCTATGGTGCATGTTGATTGACTCGCACCTCAAAACTCATAGTAATTCTAACTTCTATGTTCAGATGTAGGTGTATTCACTGTTGGAAAATTACCCCCATAGCGCAGTCAGCCATAGATGTGATGAACGGTTGGAATAGGCTCTAAATCACTCCTCCCAAGACTTGCGTTTGAAGCTAACTGGGCTGACTCTTCTAGTGCATCATCATCCATAAACAGCATTAGCATACTTTTCTCCAATTATACTTAGTATCGGGGATAACAAACTTTAATGGACTAAACAAGTTCAAAGAACTTAGTTGCGTTTCGTATGAGGATAGCTGCAGATCCGCCTTGCCGACAGACCAAACTAATGTTGCCTGACATTTTTAGAAGTCAGCGATTTTCCGAATGACCCTCAAATTGCAAGCTGCTGACTTTCTTAAGGAAATCCGCTTTTGCTAAGCTCTTTAATGGGCTCGGTATAAGACACATAAAATCTTGCAACGCTTGATGTGAAAGTACATCTGTTAGTGTTTGGCCTACTCTCGCCACAACACAACTTGCAGATATTAAAGGTTGATGGGGTGCTAATTCTTCAGACACCTTATCATTGAAGCGCATTCTTATCTTTCTTCGAAAACTATCGAAGTAAAAGTAAATATTTCACTGTGTTAGGCTTCTATCCATATGAAGAAGCCACCTGATCTGATCTGGGATTCCTTCCATTGTACGAGTATCTATAGAGTGGATTCCTTTTTATAAAAACAAAATGTCCCCATATCAAAGAGGAGATCATAGCTTGTCACACTGGCACTACTCCCTATGTGTATATATAGGTATAACTCGAATATTCGTATTAAATTAAAAATAGAAATGAAAAATGAAACGCAAATAAATTGACAAAAGAGAAAGGGGGAAAAAAAACAAGAAAACAAAAGGACCTGTCGACGTCGACTAAAACTGGAACAGGAATGGTGTGTTGAAGGTTTCAAAGTCGAAATGACTACAAGTCTAGAAAGGCAATTTTCCAAAATGGAAAACACATATCGCATAAGCAGTTTTCATTTAAATGATATGGCAGGGCAATTGTCGTAAATTAAAATTTTATAACAAAACAAAGTAGTCGTCGACAACGATGTTCGGAGGGGGGCAGCGGGGTGTTTACGCAAAATGAGTTTCTCAAAAGGGTAAAACAATTTATGAAAGGATACAATTTCCCACGCATATTCGTACAAGTACCTACTACTCGTACATTGAGAACTGATGGAAGTTGGATAAATTTTTGCTTTTGTTATCATCGAACTTGTGGTGAGTGGAGGATGAATGTAAATTTTAAGACTGCTTTCGTATGCAAACATAAACTGTTTTCTCCTCCAAGCGGTTGGAAGAGGAAGCATATGATTTTTTTTTATTTTTTTATTTAAAAGCCAAGTCCTCGGGCATATTGTTTTGGCGGTTGCTTATTTTCCAGAGTGTGTTTGATCAAATTGGTAGAAAAATCAATCAACAGTAGGTTGTCTGAGTACAATGTCTGCGTAGGCATAAACAGGCGTGTGATCCAATTAGGGTGTCAATCCTTTGAAACGAATACATTTGCATAAGATATAACGCATAAGTCACGAATAAGGATTTGTTTATGTTATTGTCAGTGAAGTGAGGGGTGTTATCGTATTGTTGTTTGCAAGAAAATCGAATAGACATTTGTGTCCTTGTGTCAAGATTTATGTCCTCATTTGGGTTATCTTTATACTGCGACTCGCACAAGAATTGAGTTTGAATGTAGTGTATTCCTACTTTACTTTAGGTGGCGCCGGGTGGACCTGGGCTTAGTGTATTCCTTCGTAGTCCTAGTAAAAGAATCAAACGCTGTGCAATGAGTGGAGAACACAGAGTCTACCTTCAGCTTCTTCTTGATGTCTTTTTAGCTAAGACTGCGAATGGTAAACGCGGAAAGCGCTCGAGTTGTTCTTGTCATTTCGTCTTACTTTGCGCAGTATAACGTTATTTTAAAATTCAAAACGAGACCAGCTCATCATCAACATGAACTCTTCTACAAATTTAAGAAGTGCACTTTGTATACAGTTTTACAATCCAAATGGTTAATGTGATTTAGCAAGTGCAGATTTCTGCTATTGACCAACGCTGCCGTTGGAAGAATTTTGTCTAAATGGATACAAAACCTCCTCGAGCACTCCTGGAACTAAACGTCGAAAGCAAGTCAAGCAAGTCATAATCGGCAACAAGGTATGAATCCAAATCAATGGTAGCGGCTTGTATCTTAAAAGTTTTGGCAAGAATCCATAGTGACCAATTTGGTACTGCATGTTTCTTTACATACAACTTGTGTGTACTTTGTTCTGCAGTGGTATTAGTAAATCCCGGTGTCCTGTTGGATATTTGGTCTGTTTTACAGAATTTTCAAAAATTCGGACAAAAGATGTTTGATAAAGTCTTGTTTTCAGTTAAAAAAGAACACAATGCTATTCAATCTTAGTCTTTTACTTAAACAGTGTGTTAAATAATATCCCTGACACGAGTCATATCTCAACAACCAAGAGCGCCATCTATTGCCATCTCTACTATCTGACATTTCGTTGACATTTAACAATTACAGAAATTATTCTTCCAGAACACCTTTTCATTTGATTTTGAAATTTCAACATGGAATAAAGAGTTAACATTCACTTCCACGTAAAACCTGGTAAAATAACATCAGAAGCACTCCGATTGACGCAACAAGTGTTCCGTGATGATTGTTTGAGTGGCATAAACGTTTTTTGAGTGGTAGAGAGACGTAGGCAGATGACAAATACAGACGAAGGTCAATTTCAGTTCGGACGCCTGAAATGAAGAGAAAAGTATCTAAATTTGTTGGAGAATTCGTTCCAACTGGTGGAATAGTTACTGCCTCATATTATCTTGAAGTTTTAAAGCACATGATTGCCAGAATCTATCATATTCGATCCGAATATTGCCATCCAAAAAGTTGGTCTATGTTGCAAGATAGTATGCCAAAGTAACACAGCACTCATTGTTTGTCAATTTTTGGCTCGAAACCAAGTGTGTGTGTAAAATCATCCACCGAATTTACCTAAATTGGCACCGTACTAATTTTTTTTATTCCCGAAATTGGAATTAAATTTGAAAGGAATCTTTTTTGACGACATTGCGACCTTTCAAACGGCTTCGACCCTGGCAATGAAGGGAATTCCGCAAAATGAACTAGAGTAGGCATTTGAATCACTATTGAATCAATGTAACAAGTGTAGTGTATTGCAGTGGGAGGAAAATATTTCGAACAAAAAAATAGACAAAATACAGAAGTCGTGTTTTAATTATGATTTCTTAAGCCAGTCCGGGATATTATTTGCCGCACTGTCTATACTTCTTCGACTGAAATTTATCACCCTTTCGTACAAGAATAAGTAAATTCTTCAGTGATGTAGTGTACCAGCTCCCACCACATCTGTGAGGAGTATCGTCATAACTTTCACAGCAAGCGTCTCAGAATGTTGTGACATTTATGACAAGACAACTTCGATGCTTAGCAAAAATGTAGTACGAGTAACTAGTTGACAACATTTGACGGTTCTTGAAATCTTGAAAAACACTCCTTACTTAGCGAGTTTATCACCGATCTCATTAATGTGATCCAATTGTGACCTCAAACCCATTCAAACGAATTCAGTTTTCTGCGTTGAAAACCTATTCAATTAGCTTGGAATTGTTGAGAGCTGCCTAAAGGGCAGTTTCTGTTTAGTCATCGACTCAGATACTCCTATCAATTCTTCAATATATAGTCCCTTGGGGAAAAAATTCGAGGTTTCCTAACGATGAATGGAAGAAATTTTTAATTTAAATCTCTAAGTTGGTGCAAGCTAGAAATAACCACTGCAATTGATGCGCTATTGTATGAGGTTGACTAGCTTAAGCTAGGCCGTTTCAGCCTTGCGACTTGTCAACTTAACATCAGATAATGTACCTCGATTTGTTGGTAGTGTGAGTGCATTTGATACATAAAACTGTCCCGGAGAATGCAGGGCTGTGGGTTAAACCAGTCACTAAAGACCTTCTTAAGATGCACTATCGAGGTCTATCGTATTCTAGCTTAGCCATACACCTTTCAGATGCACTATCGGCACTGAAAGAGTGGATATCCCTTCCGTTCTACTTGTGACACCAAATACCAAACAAAAACGACGAAAACAACAAACCTTACACAGACTCAGGCTCTTTCACCAAGGCAAAAACCAGAAGCTATGTAGTCGCTAGTGCAGCTTCTGAGCATCGACAGCCTGTCACTTGGCGATACGAGGGAGGGCACCTCTTTCTCTCAGGTAACTGACTAAATACATAGGTTCCCAGCCTGAAGGAAAGCTAAAATGAAAGACGAAGCACACTTGTTAGACGGAAAATAAATTGCAAAGCTTCGCAGAGGTTTCTGGGTAAGATGACGAAAAAGAAATCCGGCACTCTTAGCGAACGAGATCGTGAACCGAAAACATAACAAACGCCAAAACGTTCGCACTTCTAAGGCTCCAGAACTTGATACGTCTGAGCCAGAATACACAGGAAAAACAATGGTGAGCCCCAAAGATCAAAAACAGACCAAAGCCGTACAGTCTCAAAAATCTACACTTCAGAGCCAAAGGTTCAATAAAATGAGAAGTCAAGTAGCTAACCCAGAAGAAACCGAAAACCCTGATGTTCACATTGGCGTTTCGTTTCATATGGGTGATTGATTTATTGGAACCATAAGAGGTGCGTTGGACGGAAAGATTTAAGATCATTTAACCCTCCGATCAGCGAAAGCTTCGGTAGCGCTATATAGTATTAGCAACAAGGTTCATAGGGACCTACAAGGATTTGTTTACAATTTTTCAAGGAATATACGGTATTACCATTATGCAGTTGTGTCTGATTGTTTTGTTTATTAACTGTATAGTTGTTTTCAGTCCGAAAATGTATATTGTAGAGAGAAATAACAGAAAATAAACAAGAAACTTTTAGGTAAATGAATTATATATTAATTAAATATTTATTTTGTCTATGTACCTAGTGCAGCAGTGCAGGTTTGGCACCGATAAAAAAGTGCTGAGTGTTCAGTATAAACTCCATTATCGCAGTAACAGCAAGCTCTACTCCGCACGACATAAGTGGCATGATGGCCGATTTTAACGCGGTACAAACGAAGGAACAGGTCCTGGTGTTGGTGTTGCTACTCGTATTTAATTTTTTTTTACGTGGCTTTCAGTTCAACTTACCACAACATCAAATGTGGTTCCATAGCATTTCGAATTTTGGAATAGCACTTTATTTGTAGATTGGTGGCTCGTTCTTCAATGTTTGAAATTGCCAATTGTCTCGTCAACAATTTCAAAAATAATATTCGTTTGTCCGATTTTTGGACTGGATTAATTTCATCGTATATTATGATTGAGGCAAATGGAGCAATATCCATCATATTCCAGCAAAAATCATACCTGCACAACTATCATTGTGTGAAACATGCCCGTCCTCGATAAGGAAAAAGTTGCAACATAAGCCGCAAATCATCAATAGCAAGAGCTTTGCTAGTGAGTAGTCTCTCCGGCCTTGTTATCGCATTATCAAAGGGAATACACTTTGTGATAAATATAAAACGATTATATGATGAAACGGCTTTATATATTGGAGTACGTGTTGGGCCCCATAGTTCCTTAGTAGGCTCGCTGTTTTATTTACAAAATGATAGTCAAGAAAGCATTAAACGCTTTTAGAGTCAGCACTTTATTTTGTTTCTGCTTAGTTAGATTTGCTTCATTCCATTTAGCTGTTATCTGCTTGACTTTGCGATTCGTTTCTCGAATCATGATGTGAGCCATATCTTCGGTGATTAGAGATCGAATGATAGTAAATGGATCATAGACCAAGTTTTTCAATGGCCTGGCTTACTTCTAGTGTAATCGACAATATTATGAGAACGAATGCGACTACTCGTTGGTGGATCTTTGTACCATTTTGTGTCATTTTTGGAAATAAAATTGGCAGCATCAGTCTCAGCCTGATGACGGGCAGCAGTGGCAGTAGCAGCTTCTTGACGAAGCTTTTCTATCTCTTCATCGTGGTCTCCACCGAACTCATCATCATCCATTTCCACATTCACTTGGCTTTCGACATCGGACACATCAATAGAACCTTCTGGATAACTTGGCATATGACACCCAAACCAGGTAGGAGAAAATTCGAGATGCATGACCAGACCCAAGCAAATCCCGTAAGCTCACCCTTTTTTTAGACAAAATGCAAAAAAGAAAACAATTAATTATTTTCGTAGAATAACCATCATCGGATGCGCTAATGCTGCTTGCGGTACTAAATGTCTTCAAAGTGAAAAAACTCGAAATGTAGTGCACGCATCGCTTCGGAATAATAGAATTCAGTAAGCATCTAGCTTCTAGCACTTGTATAAAAATATCTGTAAGCATTCAACAAATCAAAAGGTCCCTAAGCACCTTCTCGCTAATCGGAGGGTAAAAGAAATAATGAAGAGAAGGGGACCAATATGGCTGCCTTGTGGAATCCCGATGGAAGCATCTGAAAGAAGACATCTGAACTAAGCACTAAGCACATCGGTTTACTAAATAACAAGAAATTCATGAAAATATTTTTATAAAAGGGATTAAGCCTCGAGAGCAGTCAGTTTGAAAGGAATCAATTGATGAGATATCTAATCAAAAGCTTTTGTGAAATTTATTGCTATCACATCGATAGCCATTTGCCATTTTTTCATGTCAAGAGAATAAGGACGCCAATTCTGCTAAGTTTGTGGTAGATGATCTTCGGAGTACCAGTACACCTTCGGAGATTCCGAAATCACGATACTGAAATCGTGCTCTCATTCGAGAACATTTAAAGCAACAATTTTCTTTTCATCCTTTGGATTTTACATATAAACCGGAATCATACTAAATCTAAATAATATTAAGTCTAACTATTATACTGAGTTGCATACCCAGAGTTTCAAGATCACGGCCTATCAACTTCAGCCGACATGCACGAAATTTTCTGAAGTATTTCCTCTTGACCTGATGAAAGTCAGTCCATTCGTGATATGACAAGAGTTCATTCCAAGTAGTAATATTTATTATGTGATGATTGGTAAATCAGGATCTTGCTTATTTTCTTCGATATAATCACTTTTTAGCTCTGAAAAAATTCTTACAGCCATCCCCCGAGTGTCTTTAAGTAACACTTTTAGAAGTTGCAAGGAAAGGTTTCAATACGAAGAGTAGTATTCCAAAAAAACACTGCACATACTGTTAATGAAGAAGCACTCACCTCTTTCAATATAAAAAAAGTTTTTTCAGCTACTCAAATGCTGAAGGCAAAACCTAACGATCCGATGTAATGGTAGGCAAATATTTTAAGTACACAGATAATGTACCATATTTACCTCACTTTGAACTATGGCAGTAGGCACTGTGAAAAACAAAGTCGAGGATCCATAGATTTCTTAGAAGAGGACTCCTTTTGACGATCTTTACTTTACTTTAGGTGGCGCTACAGTCCGGGGTGGACGTGGGCCTCAGTCAACAAGCTTCTCCAGCCAACTCGATCCCTGGCTAGCCACCTTCAGTTTCGCACGCTAAGTTGGCTGAGGTCCTCTTCCACTTGCGTGCGCCACCTGAGTCTCGGCCTTCCTCTACTGCGCTTTTCCTTTGGGGGAGGATTCGAAGACTTTTCGGACCGGAGCATTTGTGTCCATACGCTCTACATGACCCAGCCATCTCAGTCTTTGGATCTTCACTCTTCTGGCTAGGTCCATGTCGCTGTACAGTCCATACAGTTCGTAGTTGTATCTCCTCCTCCACTCACCGTCAATGCAGACGGGACCGAAGATCTGTTTTTGATAATGTCCATGCCTCTGCGCCATAGAGCAGGACCGGGATTATTAAAGTCTTATAAAGGGTGACTTTTGTTGTCCGAGAGAGGGCTTTGCTCCTCAATTGCCTTCTTAACCCAAAGAAACAGCGGTTGGCAAGAGTTATTCTTCGCTTGATCTCAGCGCTGGTGTCGTTGTCTGTATTTATAGCGGAGCCTAGGTAGACAATGTCCTTAACTACCTCAAAGTTATATCTGTCGAGGGTGACGTTCTGTCCGAGACATCGGTGTTGGTTGTCTTTTTTGCTTGACAGCATATACTTGGTCTTGCCCTCATTGACCGCTAAACCCATTTTCGTCGCTTCCGTCTCAATACTCGCGAAAGTGCCACTGACATCACGCTGCTTTCTCCCGATTATGTCAATATCGTCGGCGTATGCGAGTACTTTTGAAAGATAGTGCCTCTTGTGTTTGCTCGTGAGTTTTGCACTATTCTTTCAAGTACGATGTTGAAAAATTCGAATGACAGCGCATCGCCTTGTCTAAATCCTTTCTGGACATCAAAGGTCTCGGTGAGATCTTTACCGACCTTGATGGAGCAGCGTGCATTCTCCATCGTCATCCTGCACAGACGGACGAGTTTGGCATTGATGCCAAAACAAGACATTGCTCTATATAGCTCGTCTCTATAGAGCTGTCATAAGCGGCCTTAAAATCGATGAATAGGTGGTGTGTATCGATCTGAAGCTCATGGGTCTTGTCCAAGATCTGCCGTAGCGTGAATATTTCGTCGATGGTGGACTTTCCTGGCCTGAAACCACACTGATATGGACCTATCAGGTTGTTGACGAACGGCTTCAGGCATTCACACAATATGGCGGATAAGATCTGGTATGCGATGTTAAGGAGCCTCATGCCTCTGTAGTTGGCGCGTTTCAGAGGGTCTCCTTTCTTGAGAATCGGACAAACAATGCTGAGGTTCCATTCATCGGGCATACTTTCGTCCGACCATATTTTACAGATGAGTTGGTGTATGCTCCTTACCAAGTCATCGCCTGCCACTTTGTAGAGCTCGACAGTCAGGCCATCCGCTCCAGCAGCTTTGTTGGACTAAAGCTTCGATATGGCTATCTTCACTTCATCCAGGTCGGGTGGACGGAATTGTTGGTCATCTTCGTCCAGGTTGAAAGGTTGATTCTGCCTGACAGCGGTATTTGGTCCGTCATCGCCGTTATACAGTCTGCAGAAATGATCTTTCCAAATCCTTGGCATCGACTGCGATTCTACTAGGATGTTCCCTTGTTCATCTCTACAGGCTTCGGTTCGGGGTTTGTTTCCGCGGCATGTTATTTTTACCTTTTGGTAAAACTTCCGAACCTCATTCCTGGAGTAGCATCTAACAATTTCCTCGATTGCGCGCTTCTCATGCTCTTTCTTCTTCCTCCTGAGAAGCCTGTGCTCGTCTCTCCTCTTCCGCTCATAGAGCTCATGAGCAGCTCTGGTCTTTTCTAAGCAGCTCCGCGTTATATGCATCTTGCTTAGCTGCATGTGCTTGCCGGCATTCATCATCGAACCAGGAGTTTCGTTGTGGTGGACGAGTGAAACCCAGCACATCAGAAGCGGCATCTCTGATGGCGTTTTGGCAGTGTTTCCAATGGTCTTCGATGCTTGATGCTGGCGGCATTGGACCTCTTAAGAGATTAAGAGACACTCGATCGGAAAAGGACTTGGCGATCTCTTGCGATTGTAGCCGTCTGACGTCGAATTTTCTCTCAGCATTAGTTTGTCTTGGCGTAGTTTGGGATATCCGCAACCGTACCTTGGCTGCAACAAGGTAATGGTCCGAGTCGATTTTGGCTCCTCGGAACGTACGGACATCCATAATGCTGGAGGAGTGTCTTGCGTCGATCGCAATGTGATCAATCTGGTTGACTGGCATATAAAGCAAATGTTGGCGAATTTAGCCTTGATGCGGATTCCTACGAGGCGCTCGCTGACCTGCCTGAAGCTCAGAACTTCTTCTCTGCCTCCAACAACAAATCCGCATCCAAATTAGCGCTGCTTTTGCCGTAGTAGATGTCGCAGTTTATCATCTTCCTTCTGTCCGGCCCATTCCATCGCATTTCTTGGATGGCGGTTATGTCTGCTTTGCCGCAGTCTAGGGCCTCTGCTAGTTGCTCGGCTGCACGTGGTCTGTTAAGGGATCTAACATTCCACGTGCATATCCGAAGCTCGTTGTCCTTAAATCGTTTGCGTGGGTTGTCAACAGTAGATCCGTCCATATCCGAGACTTGTTAATGCTTCGTAACTTCTTCGTAACTTTTTTAAATGGCCGGGCAGTTACCCCGGCGTCACAACCCCCAACCTGGAGGACCAGTTCCATTTTTAATTCCCCTAGGACGAGGGGTCGGTTACACCGAAGCCAGTAACCCGTTCCGGGATTTGAGCGCTGCCGTTGGCCCATATAGGGCTCGTCCGCCACCATCTCTTTTCCAAGACCCTGACTAAGTCCTGGATATGTCGGAGTAGCCCGGATAAGGTCTTGTTTTGTTTTTCCCACACTTATCCTGGTTAATGGCGCAGGAAACTCGCCATTTGTCCCCTTCACTTCGCAATCTCTAGTGAGATTCCCAGATGGCGCCATGGGGAGGCGTGAAGTAGGACTTATTAGCAGAGCTGCAAGATGTTCGGCTGCAGAGGCTCATTCTCGTCATTTAAGGAACCAGCACCTGTCAGAAGATGCTACTTCTACGAGGCCTTATACTAATCGTTGCCACCCTTTTGACGATCTAGAGGAAGGTAAATATATTTACAATCTCAAGTACGAGCACTCTTTTATATCTCTTTGAGACCTTTTTGTATACATAATCACTTTATGTTCCATTAGGGCCCTTTCTACCGCCCTAAAAGACCGAATCGTCCCCTAACGAAAGGCCCCTAAGTTTAATCTTCAACTAAAACGAACACATATGGTATTAATGTATGTTAACAAGGTACTGTATATATAACAGGCAAATCATTAAACTGAATCCAATTGTGTTAATCTAAAAGAAAAACCCTTGAGACGACCAACCAACGAAAGCATCAGTTTGATCCTTCAAATGATGTATTCCAGTTTATGCGAAATGCGACATCATTTGCAAACAATAACTTGAACAATGTGTGAATGACTGAATGATTTCAAGAACAAAGTAAAGTCTGCTGTTATAACCTCAAGGCATTCACAAGGAAAAACGATTCACTAAAAATGAACGAAACACCCAACAAACTCGTATATCCGAGGGTACCAATCGTATGAGTATCTATCTCATGGATACAGGAAAGCAATGATGAGAATAAGAAAAAGCTTAGACCATACTCTCCACCCATTTACCACCTTTCAGGATAATTGTTTCGTTTATGCCATTGTTCCTTTTGTTGTGATTGTTAGGAAAAATTACAAAACCCTGATGAAACTCGGAATCTATTATTGTCGTGGCATTGAGCCGTACCTGTGTATGTATCCTAAGGCATAATCTTTGCCTTCTGGGAGCATTATACACACGTGCCCCAAAGAAAGGATTCAAAGTACAAACAGGATTTTTCAAACTTAGCACCTGCTAAGGAAGGTATACGAACAGCCAAAGGATACCACTGTAGTAATTGTCCTTTCAATGGAAGTACGTACGTGTAGAGGTAGCACCTTCACTAATTTGACATTCAATCCACGTGCTTCCGAACTTCTTAGGCTTTAGATACCGTTTTAATCCTGCGCCAAGAGAATCGAGGACTCGGGGGAAATTTTAATTGATTTCACATGGCTCGAAAGGAGTTTCATTTCTGTTTTTTCCTTTTTTTTTTTTTGAGGTATAAACTTTTAATTTGTCTCTTTTCAGTCGTTTGACATTCAAACATCCTTTCCATCAAGGACATGGTTGATTTGTTTTTTTTTTAATTTTTTCTTGGCCAAATAATAAATTATTGATTCAGCGGCCAGGAGGCTGTGTATACACATAGACACGTCAAAATTCAAGTCCATTTGTATTCCAAGGATGCATACGATGGGGCAGACACCATGACTCCTGTGAGTTATTGACATTTGATTCGATTGTGTTTGGAGGACAAATATGATGGATACCTCTGTAACATGCCGACTTTTGTACATATGCTCTGAGTATGTTTTCAGATTTCCTTTTCAAATATATAGATATGTGTACTCGAACCCATTTCGATGGGGTCCTTTTTTCATGGAAATTTATTGGTATCCCGGGATGCAGGATTGTGGGAAATCAATCCAAATGAGAGAGGGGTATAGACATTGATGTGGAGAGTTCGGCTCATGTCCTTAGATTACACATTGTTCTGCAATACCATTATGTAGATACATTTATGTATATTACTCGTACGTTTATAGCAGGAAATTTTATTGTTGATTCGCTACAAGCTGACCTTAATATTAACCGACCGTGCAGCCATCAAATGCTTAGTCACGTTGATATTTTTCCTTTTTTTGTCGGGAATATTTGAAGAACTGCATGGGGTTATTAAGGTCGTAAAAGTTCGGCTTACTCGAAAATAACCAGATGAATACTTCATGTCAGGCAAATTCGATTTTATTTGGCCTTTTGGGGATGGCCGAAACGAAATCCATGCACCAGGTTTTCAGGTTAGCGGGTAAAATTTTAATGACACATTTGGACATGAATATTCGAGGTAGACATGGTGGAATGATGTCGAATCTCTTGAATAAATTGAACAACTCCCCCAAGACACCTGCACGATTTTTCATTGGAAAAAAATCAACATTAGTCTTGACCGCAAACTATTGCAGTTTGAAGTGTCAGTTTTGACATCTGCATCAGCTAGGATAAAGGCAAGGAAAGCTGTAAAAAAATAAACAGATTAAATACGGCCGGACAGATGAAAATTCTACCAGTAAGTCATTTGTATTGTTTCGGAGTATTGAGGATGCTTTTGGGTTAACTGACAATTATAATTAAATTGAAAGGCTTCTGAACCTGCGCGGCTATCAATAGGAAATAAGTCGACTGTCTTAAAACCGGGATTGAACCAGCAGCGTGAACAATCAAGTTCGTAGCGAAATGAGTGCCATAGCTCCCCGAGGTGGTGTCTGCTAACTGCTGGAATAAACGTTTATTCATGCTCGCTCAAATGGCAAGTGGAAATGCGACCAGTAGCAATATACTAGCCAGGACCGTCACGGAAGAAAAATATTTGATGTGGCGAAACAACCAACCAAACCTGAATAAAAATGGTTTCACTGCCGACCTGCCGCCTACACACATTAAGAGGAACAACGAACTTCGGGTCTACAAGTGCCATGCTCGGGACCTTAATAGGCCGCATGCAGCCGAGCAATTAGCAGAGACCTTTGACTGCTCTCATGCTGATATCACTGCATCACTACATCTACTATGACGTAGCAGTTTTAAACAAGAAGACCTGTGCTTCCGCCACTTGAGTATGATAGTCTGCATCAATGCCTTACTAAATTCTCTACAAATAAGCCTAATATACGGCCACTACCTTACGGAAATCAAGGACGATGCCACAAAAGAATGTTTCATCAAGACCTACGACAGGACATACTATATGACCAATGTATGACATCAAAAGTGGACTAGGACTAGGATAGGAAAACAGGACCTCTTTGGTATAGCAGTTGGAAAGCATAGCTTACGCCAAACCAGCTCCGGCTACGGACTTGGTTTATGGATTCCATCACTATAGCAAGCACTTGGTTTCCTCATCTCAATATACACATGGCGAAGACATGGCGGTCTCCAGATCATGGAGCGCTTAATCAAATTGATCACATTGCGATCGACGTACTCGTAAAGCATGTCTCCAATATTGTGGAAGTACGACAAGGTGCTAATGCGAATTTCCCATGGCAGAAGGTATAACGTAGAAAACAATGTTCTCCGACAGCGTTTCATGAGACCAGTGATATAGCTGCCAACATGCCAGAGATACCTTGCAGAGAAATATACAATTGCATTGGTTTATGACGCTAAAAGTTGAATTCGAATCAAGTTCGTTGGATGGACAGGTATTTGTCGAGTCAGAAGCAGTGCAGAAGCTTTTTTTTTTATGCTTGGGCATGACTAGTAGGATATTGTTGGATATTCAAGAAGCTCTTTCAATAGTAAATTAATAGATTTGTTGAGAGTATGGCTATAAAAAGAACCCACTTGCAGTCTGTGAAGACACACACAGTGTGGCAAATAATATACCGGACTGGCTCTAGAAAACATGATTGAAACACTATTTCTGTTTATTTTTCGGTTTTTTTATTCGAAATATATTCCTCCCGATTCAATACATTTGTTACATCGATTCCGCTCATTTTGCGGAATTGCCTCCAGTACCCGGGTCAAAGCTGCTTAAATGGTCGAAATGTCGTCAAATTTCAATTTTGGAAATAGTGAAAAGTTGCACGGTGCCAAATTAAGTAAATACTTCGGACGGTTTAACACACACTTGATTTCGAGCCAGAATTTGATGAATAATGAGTGCTCCCTGACTTGGTGCATTATCGTGCAACAGCGACTAATTTTTTGGATCCCGATATTCGGGTCGAAAACCTAAAAATCTGCCCATCACAACTGCAAAATAATATGCGGGATAAACCAGTTGGAACGAATTCTGCATCAAAATCACGTATTTTATGCCATTCGAAAGCAATTGTTATACTTAAAAAACCACCACGGTACACTTGTTGCATCGATCGTAGTGTTTCCGATGCCTTTTTACCAAGTTTTGCGTGGAATTGAATAAACTCCCCCTTCGTTTCATGTTTAAATTTCAACATCAAATAAAAAGGTATTCTGGAAAAATAATTTTTATAACTTTTAAATGTCAACCAAATGTCATGAAATTTCGACAGATTCAAGCTTTAAAAACGCATGTTAGTAGAAATTGGATGGCGCCTAGCCTTGTTGCTGAAATATGATTCATGTCCGGGACATTATTTGCCACACTGTGTAATCTCATTACCTATTATAAAAGAGGTTGGTACAGCCTAGCAAAAAAAAAACAGAACAACCAGGAAAAAAAACAATCGACATAATTTATTGTAATTGTGCAATCCATCAGAACTGATCCAGACAGAGCGAATAGTGGAACCCTGAACTACGAGTACATTTCGCTTATTAGAAAAAACACAGTCATATCGCAAAAAACAACAATTTTTACTCAATGTTACAGCTCAAACCCATTTTCTATAAAGTTTATAATGGAAGACCGTTATTTCATTTCATTTAAAAATTGAAAACTAGAGGGCACTTGTACAAACGACAAACCATATAAGCCCTCCGAAAGTGATGAAAGTAATACTTCATTAGAAAGCACTGCTAGTCCTAGAAGTTCTTTATCTACAAACGAAAATTCCAATCCTAGCCCACAAATCGCGTCTTCATCTAGTCAGCTACATGTTTCAATTCCGGTAAGTTCCCCAAAAAGAGCCATCAAAAGAAGAAAAAATGTTGAAAACTGGAACTTGAGCCAGACTTGAGGTGTAAGCACCGAAACCATAGGCGTCTAGATCCAGACGGTATTAAGAATCCTAAAAATTGAGAACCACTACACTAGGCAAATTCAACTCGGACGTTCGTTGACTTGAGTAGGTCACTAGCGGACATACATAGAGATTATGTATCCAATTGTAAGGCAATGCCTTTTGCTGGTAACGAGGTTTGTCACGAAGATTTTTATGACATTTAGGATCTGGCAACAAAAATGGGTCTAATGAATATGGAAAATTAAAAACTACATGATGCACAGGTCGTCGAGGCCAACAAGGACAACCTCAATTCAATTTCAATGTGAATCTATGAGTTTTTTATAATTTTTAGTAAAAACATATGCAAAATTTAGAAAATTAGATTTCGTTGCATTACATCTAACTGCAATTAATGGCTCTATCAAGACAATTATAAAATTCATGAATACAGAGTTAAACGAAATCGCTTTCTAAAGAATGATGTATTTGGAGTTATGCCGTAGTTCTTTCTAATGAGCGATATTCAAAAACATTTCATTTCAGTTCTTTGGAATCTGTGTCGGATTTCGGCAAGCAAATGTGCTCTCAAGTGACTTTTTTCAAGCAGACTGTTCGGAAGGCAAAACTTTTCTTCAATCCGTTGATTTGTATGTACAGGACCTAGGGATATCATTGCCTATTCCTATCGAAGTCAAGGATAAAAGGTTGCGGCGGCTTGATCTTACTTACTTACTTTAAGTGGCGCTACAGTCCAGGCTGGACGTGGGCCTCAGTCAACAAGCTTCTCCAGCCAGCTCGATCATTAGCTAGCTGCCTCAAGTTTCGCACGCTTAGTTGGCTGAGGTCCTCTTCCACTTGCATGCGCCACCTGAGTCTTGGCCTTCCTCTACTGTGCTATCCCTCGGGAGCGGATTCGAAGACTTTTCGGACCGGAACGTTGGTGTCCATACGCTCTACATGACCCAGCCATCTCAGTCTTTGGATCTTCACTCTTCTGGCTAGGTCCATGTCGCTGTACAGTCCATACAGCTCGTCGTTGTATCTCCTCCTCCACTCACCGTCAATACAGCCGGGACCGAAGATCGCCCGAAGAATTTTCCTCTCGCAGCAACCAAGAACACCCTCATCCATTTTTGATAATGTCCATGCCTCTGCGCCAGAGAGCAGGACCGGGATTATTAAGGTCTTATAAAGGGTGACTTTTGTTATCCGAGAGAGGACTTGGCTAGTCAATTGCCTTCTTAGCCCAAAGAAACAGGTTGGCAAGAGTTATTCTTCGCTTGATCTCAGCGCTGGTGTCGTTGTCTGTGTTTATAGCAGAGCCTAGGTAGACAAAGTCCTTAACTACCTCAAAGTTATATCTGTCTAGGGTGACGTTCTGCCCGAGACGTCGGTGTTGGTTGTCCTTTTTGCTTAACAGCATATACTTGGTCTTGGCCTCATTGACCGCTAAACCCATTTTCGCCGCTTCCGTCTCAATACTCGCGAAAGCGCCACTGACATCACGCTGCCTTCTCCGGATTATGTCAATATCATCGGCGTATGCGAGTTATTGGGCGGACTTTTGAAAGATAGCGCATCTTGTGTTTGCTCGTAAATTTTGCATTATTCTTTCAAGTACGATGTTGAAAAAATCGCATGACACCGCATCGCCTTGCCTAAATCCTTTCAGGACATCAAAGGTTTCGGTGAGATCTTTACCGACCTTGATGGAGCAGCGTGCATTCTCCATCGTCATCCTGCACAGACGGACGAGTTTGGCAGGGATGCCAAAACTAGACATTGCTCTATATAGCACGTCTCTATAGAGCTGTCATAAGCGGCCTTAAAATCGATGAATAGGTGGTGTGTATCGATCTGAAGCTCATGGGTCTTCTCCAAGATCTGCCGTAGTGTGAATATTTTGTCGATGGTGAACTTCCTGGCCTGAACCCACACTAAAATGAGCCTATCAGGTTGTTGACGAACGGCTGCATGCATTCACACAATACGGCAGAAAAGATCTTATATGCGATGTTAAGGAGACTCATGCCTCTGTAGTTGGCGCGTTTCAGAGGATCTCCTTTCTTGAGAATCGGACAAACAATGCTGAGGTTCCATTCATCGGGCATACTTTCGTCAGAGCATATTTTACAGATGAGTTGGTGTATGCTCCTTACCAAATTATCGCCTGCCACTTTGAAGAGCTCGGCAGTCAGGCCATCCGCTCCAGCAGCTTTGTTGGACTTAAGCTTCGATAAAGCTATCTTCATTTCATCCAGGTCGGGTGGGCGGAGTTCTTGATCATCATTGTCCAGGTTGAAAGGTTGATTCGGTTGATTCTGCCTGACAGCATCATGCCTCCGACAGCAAATCCGCATCCAAATAAGCGCTGCTTTTGCCGCCGCTGTTTTCCATCTTCTTTTTGTCCGGCCCTCCCCCCTGCCCCATTATCAAGGCTTCGCCCATCAATGACGTTGTCTAATATAAAGCGGGGGCAGAGTAAATACTGGACTTATCATAAACATTATCAGACCCTTCCCCTCTGATGGTTGCTATGATTTGTCCAGTAACAAGCTGCCGGGTCATAGGTCTTGTTGAGTGGCAAGACCACCGGTAGTCCATACCAGGACTTAAAACACGGTACCGTGGGAGTTAGGGGCCCCCCGGACTTCGGTCCGGGCCTAACTTGTTGAGGTTGGCCCCCTTGTGGGAGCGTCACGATGGCTGTGGTTTAAACCTAAATCGCAAGGAGGGTGGCCCTGCTAGGGCTCAATACCCGGAGTGGAGTGGCTTTAAGTGCTGGGTGCTGAGACCCTAAGAGCAGTAAGAGGTTTTAGGTGGGCTTCGACTCATACCAAGGGTGGATTTGTGCCCTCAACATATTTCCGCATTGGTATTAATTGTTAATGTAGCAAATAAGCGATGGCAAGGCGTACCCTTGCTCCCATGGATGTATGGGAATCCCGTGAGGTTAAGTCTCCATGACAGGTATTCACGCTAAACCCTAATGACATCTGTCCGGCCCTCCCCATCTAATTTCTTGAATGGTGGTTTTATCTGCTTTGCCGCAGACTAGGGCCTCCGCTAGTTGCTCGGCTTCACGTGGTCTATTAAGGGATCTAACGTTCCACGTGCATATCCTATGCTCATTGTCCTTAAATAGTTTGCGTGGGTTGTCAGTAGTAGATCCTTCCATGTCCGAGGCTTGTTGATGTCTCGTAACTTAGTGTTTTTTTAAATGGCCGGGCAGTTACCCCGGCGGCATAAACCCCAACCTGGAGGACCAGTTCCATTTTTTGTTATGCCCTTAGGACGAGTGGTTGGTTACACCGAAGCCAGTAACCCGTTCCGGGATGTGAGCGCTGCCGTTGGCCCATATATGGTTCGTCTGCCACCATCTCTTTTCCAAGACCCTGACTAAGTGCTGGAAATCCTTACCGGCCATTTGTCCCCTTTTCCTCGTAATCTCTAGTGAGATTCCCAGATGGCGCCACGGGGAGGCGTGAAGTAGGGCTTATAATCAGAACTGCAAGATGTTCGGCTGCAGAGGCGCATTCTCGTTATTTTAAGAACCAGCACCTGTCGGAAGATGCTACTTCTACGAGGCCTTATACTAATCCTTGCCATCCGACGGCGAACGGCTTGATCTTTTTTCCGACAATAGTAGGGCTTTAAAAATGTTACACATTATAGACTCCTGATGCCCTCAATTCTATAATAAGTTCATATTCCTCTTCGTTGACTTCAACTCCTTGAATAACCTTAGTAAAGAAACTGCTGCTACTTCAACATTACGAAACAAATGATTTTGGCACTCTTATTCCGGAATTTAAAGTGGATGATTTATAAAATGTTCATCCTTCCAAGTCCACCATGTGGATCCAGGAAAATAAACACATAGAAAAATAGACAAAACTAATTCTCACTTTTTGGCGATTAGTTGTTACTATATGGGAAGTGGTGGTAAGATGTAACTGAATAGTGAGTTGTACCATGATGTGAAGGTAGTCTGAAAAGCCAAAATATGAAAAATTATCTAACTTAACAACAATACAATACTTTCTGCCAATGGGCCTTCCAATTCCACTTTTTAAATCATCGCAGATGCCAGAAGACTTGGTGTATTGGACATTATCAACGAAGAGACTAAGACGATGTATAAGTAAAATGTGTCTAATCCGCATCCTTCTTACAGCTAGATATGAAGGCTAAGGTAAACGGATCCAAGCACAGCAGTGGCTACCATCAAAACTGTCTTTGAATGCCGGCGGACATAAATATGCTCCTCTATTACTTCAAACAGAAAAATATGAACATAGCCAGATGGTAGGTCCTTGGGTGATGATAACCTACATACTTGTATATGTATGTTTACTGTTGATGAATGCTGGCATGAAAACGACTCCTACAGATATCAGGCAGTATAAATTTCCTCCTGCCGAATGTCATTATTTAAGACTTTAAATAAGCGGGTATGTCTGTTTCCTTTTGTAGTATGTTAACGAACTAAAACGAACTAATTTCTCTTCCCATTGACCCATAAAATGTTTTCTCGAATGGCTTACCAATTATGTCTGGTTGATTCCAATTAAAAGTCCTAATCTATAGCACAATACCATCAGCAGATGAAATTCTATCAAAAGTTGTTTACCAAAAGTATTACAACAGACATACATAAGCATATTCTCCAATTTTATCCCGCATTTGTGTCAGACAAGTACCTGCAGATACTACCACATATTCCGCCCACCTTCAAAAAGGCTTACAAAACAATAAAATTCAATGATGTAATCTTTTAGATACATTTACCATCTATCGCATCAATAAACATCCCCTATGATAATTGATACTCCCGAACTATGACCCTTTTACTGCCAATCAGCTTTCAATATAATTTTCTTCTTCGAAGAGTTACTCTTGTCCTTCGGTCCTCCCTCCACACTTTTAGTATTCATTTCCATCAGTCTTAAGTTCTAATCTTCTGAAACTACTAGAGCTTCCACTATCACTACTATCCGCCTAACAAGCCTCAACAGTCTTCCAAAGTAATAACTATTCCTACATCTACAACGACATCCCATGTCAGCCCCCCTACTAAGATTCCACTCAATATCGAAATCAAGACGAAAAACTATTCCAACTTTGCCATGACCCAAATACTCCACTAAGATCCACTGAGATGCTGGATTCGGTCACAAGATTACGAGTAATATCTTAAAAGGAGAATTGGAAGGGGGAAACGTTCATTGTGTCGGCCTCATCTACTCGTATTTGTTTGCTATCCGAAGTGATAAGAAAAGTTTTCTGCTTCATAAGAGACCATGTCTCGGAATTACACTTAACCCTCTGCCTCCCTGGTAGCCCAGACCCAAATATGCAATATTTACAGTGTTGTAAGGAAATCGTAAAGTAATTGTCATCTAACACGTTTCCGTGTGTACAAATATCGTACATATATACGAGTACGTAGTGACAAATGGGAAGTCAGTTGAATTCAACTTCTTGCCAATGAGTGGCTTCAATTGACAATTTTCTGTACAGTGATGTCCATTACAGCAAACAGTGAAATTCTATTGCAACCAGACAACATCGGGCATTCAACATTCAGCAGCAATTCAGCACTCGGCAATCTATTAAACTTCAATTACTGACTTTGCCTTTCTCGTTCACTTGAAATTGGCACTTTATTTCCACATTCGTCCTTCGTCCTCCATCATTTGGCCCTAGTGTGCTGTGTGAGCGCGCCTAACATCCGATTGCATGACTCCTATATTCGTACTCATATCTCGTACTATACTATCTGTAAATTTGAATCAACTATACCTTCGCTACCTTGATGGTGACTAAAGCATCCAGAGCTTGAAGCTGTTGCTGGCCGACTGTGATCTGTTCAGGGTTTCTAATTGGACAATAAACATTGCCCATGAACCAACAATTAAGTGTTTCGAACGATGAAACGTTATCCAGTGCAAATGTTACGAGTAGAGTACGAGAACATGTGGTGGATGCGATACGCTGTTGAAACTTATTTATTCCGGACGGTACTATGCACACATAATATCTTTCATTTACTGTATGTAATTGGGACAAAAAGGTGACTAAAATACGGCGACGGTAGACAAACAACAACACCAACACCAATAACAATAGCAGTAGCTACAGCAACAGTCGAGCTATTTTAATTTGATTGTACGAATCAGGACTAAAGCACAAATATTTGTTTGCTACTCGTACTATTACATCCGGTTCCGGTGTAACACTATTATGTCGATGGGTGGTTGTAAAGGATGCTGTATTGATTGATTGATTGATTGATGGTGCCTACTGTTCCAGGTTAGATTTCGAAGTGGTGAACGTGTGAACTTTATCGACCGCAATACCGTTTACCGTTTATCGTTTATAGCGCCATACTCCAGATGAAATCAGGCATTAATTACACATTTTTTCGAATAATTAATTTGTGTGAGTTTTACGGTAGCACCACAAGGATGCTTGATATATTTACATGCCATTGGCCGGATGGAATTCATTTATGATGATGGAACATATGTTCAGACACAGAAACAAAAGATTCGTGACCTTTATCGAGGGCACATTTTCTACACAAACGCATACATACGAGTACTCCCATGTACGTACAGATTCAGTCCTAATCATGAAATTTTTCGTTGACATGTCATCTTGTACCACCACCATCATCACTGCTATCAAGACCATACACTCGGTGTATCCTGGGAAAATGAAATCTGGTTTCCATTCTTAACTACAATAAACTTGCTTAGTTAAAGGAGGTAGTTCCAAAGGCAATTTCCAAGGGTCACCACAGTGTTTTTTTTTTTAGCAGCTAACCGAAAGAGTGTTGTGTCGGAATGCTGAATGGGATGTCTCTTGTGGAGTTGCGTCAAAGGACATCATACAGCCAAGGGCTAGTTTCACTATGTATTACACCAGGATGGAGGTCAGAGTAGCGTTGCTGACAGCTTACAGGAACAAGAAATAGATCAACACTGTGAACATTTAACATTTGACAAGAAATTTAGTTTTTCTCCTCTCACTACTCCTAGGAGTACTTTGTTGTGCGGGAAACTCAACACACTGTCTTTTGAAGTTTTTTAAGTTTTAAAGGTGAAGTTGCTAGTTTAGAGCAAAAATTATTTTTTTATAATAACTCAACGATTGGTGTAATCTGACTCTGGAAGTGTGTGTGAAACTGAATGTCTAAGCCTGCAGAGATCCATATGATTGACCCTTAGACCTCATATGAGAAGAAATATTTGTTTTGAATCGGTTAACAGATGCAAAGGTTATTTTTTTTTTTTAAACCTGACTCGTTAGTATTGATTAACAACCACTTCGACCTAAAAAGATCTTTTATGCTGGAGGAGTCAGAAAGAAAATTAGGCTAGTAGGGCTTCTACCTTCCGAATGAAGTTAGCAACTCTACCAGCAGGGGAGTCCCGTATTTCAGAGATGTCGAGTTGTTCTCTGAGAAGGTGTTCCGCCTGATTTCATTGAGGGCTGGACAGTCACGTAAAATGTGTTCAGCTGTTTCCTCGTTTTCGAGTCAGAGTCGAAATTCTGCGGAGTCAGCTAGTCCTATTTTGCTGAGATGATATCTTAAACCGTTGTGCCCTGTAAGGTATCCTACTAGATTTCTGATATCATGCCGATTTAGATTCAGACATCTGCCGGCATTTGTATTAAAGGGTAGGATGGCTTGTTTGGCCTGCCTTAGCCCTGGAGTGTCTTCCCAGTATGAGATGCATTTTGAGTGCTTAATGGCTAAATTTAATGCTGCTTAAGATGGGCGATGGCGATGGTGCGATAGTTAGCTCATTGGACTATCACGCAGACAGTCTGGGTTCGATTCCTGGCTGGGTCACCAACAATTTTTCAAATCGCCATCTCCCTTTCGGCGGGCAATGGCAAACTCATGAAAGTAAAATTGCCTACGAAAAAGCTTCTAAGGAGTGCCGTTCGGACTCGGCGATAAACCGTAGGCTCAGATGTGGCAAAAATGAGAGCATGAGCAACACAAATATGTGTCAAGAAGCTAGGCCATGGCCCACAGTATTTTTTTTTTTTTTTTTAGATATGCAGCAGGAGGGTTAAGGTCCGTTAAAGGGGGTTTCTGAACCTTTCCTGACCAGTTTGTCTGCCTTTCCGGTTCCATCAATCGTCTCATGCCCAGGAACCCACCATCTTTTGGCCTTGTTTCGTATAGTTTCTGGAGGGTATTGAAGCAGTGCAGGACTGATTTGGAGTCAATTACGTGCGAGCTAAGGGCATTTATGGCTGCTTGACTGTCCGTGAATGTATGGATGTTTGCACCTTTGATCCCAGAGTTGAGAATCAGATTGGCGCCTTCTTGAGTGGCGTGTATTTCAGCTTGAAATACACTAGGACTCTTGCCCATGGCAACTGATATGTTTGTGTTTGGTCCATGTATTCCAGCTCCCACTCCCGTTTTCATTTTAAAACCATCCGTATGCCACTGTATGCCACTTTGGCTATTTGGTGGGTGTTTACTAACCCATGCTTCTTTGCTGGGAATCTCCGTGGAGAAGCCTTTGTTGAACCATAAAGTCTTCTGAAGGCGGTCTGTGACCGCGCAGATCATGTCTAGTTCTGGTACGTCAAAGAGTAGGATCTTTAGTTCTGGATTTACATAGAGATCCAGCTCTTTGGCTTGTGCCAGACTAGTTGAGCTGCTTAGAGCCACTTTGCTGGTGTGCAAGTGTAGGGGTGTTAGTCCTATTATTGCTTTTATAGCCGCTGTTGGGTAGGTCCGAAGGACTCCGGATATACCCACGCATGCTTAACATGGCAATTTTTTTTAAGCTTAGCAATGGCGGTCTTCTGAGAAGTTTTAGTCCACCATACTACAAAAGCATATGTTACGGTGGGTCTTACCATCATTGTATAGATCCATAGAGTGATTTTTCGCGAAATTCCCCATGTGGTTCCATACATACGGCGGCAGGCCCATAAAGCCTCGGTTGCTTTATTTATTTTATTATTTAGGTGTGAGTTCCAATTTAATCTTTTATCCAGGATTATCCCCAGATATTTGACTTCATCAGAGTACTCAACGGTTGTGCCGTTTATTGAAACTGAACCTAGGTTTAGATATCTCCTTTTTGTAAAGGGGACTTTGATAACCTTGTTTGGATTAATCGAGAGATGCTCTCCGTTGCACCAGTATAGGACTATCTCAAGGGCATTTATGGTCGCCTGATCGATCTTTCTGTGCAATAAAGCTTTTGATATGGAGTCATATCCAGTGTTATCAAAAGCACCCTCTATATCCAGAAATGCGCAGAGTGGAATTTCTTTATCCCGGAAGGAGCTCTTTATATCTGCTGTCAGTTTTAGTAGACCTCCTTCTGTTGATTTGCAGAGGGCTTTATGGAGGCGTGGCACTCTCGGGAGGTTTTCTAGCTCTTTGATCTTCTCAACCCTAGGTTATAGGAAGTTAGTAGGGATTTGTATTGTTCCCAACTACCGGTGCGTTTAGCTTTGTTAAAAAGTTTTCTCACTCTTTTTCGAATAGCTTCGAGGTTTTCATTCTATCATGGTACGCACCTTTTCACCACAGTTTTCCTGATTTTGTAGCTATTCATGAAAACGGAGATAATTTTGTCATAAAGCTGTACTTGTGCCTCATCAGCATCCACTGTTATACGTGGTGCGGAAGGCAGTAAGTCAGCTTTGACCGCTAGATGTTCGCGGTAAGTTCTCCAGTTCGTGAGTTTATTGTCGTATCTTACTGGCTCGTGTTCGGTGTTGCATCTCATCTGAAACCTGATATGAATGTGATCCGATAGAGATGCCTCATCGGACACGTGCCAGTCTTCGACAATGTTTTGCATGAAAGGAGAACAGAGAGTTAGGTCAAAAACTTCCTCTCTTACACTATTTCTAAAAGTAAGTTTGTCCCCCTTATTTAGTATAACTAGATTGTTAGTATATTAACAATAACTGGTTTTCTAATGGAAGATAGGCGGCATATTGAAATTCTTAGGTACGTAGCCATTTTCGATC
The DNA here is from genome assembly GCA_928272305.1 of Volucella inflata. Lineage (NCBI taxonomy): Eukaryota > Metazoa > Arthropoda > Insecta > Diptera > Syrphidae > Volucella > Volucella inflata. The sequence goes on along the minus strand of OV743716.1, from coordinate 141,920,362 downwards.
TACATAATTACGGTTCCCTAACAAGCATAATTGGAAGACGTTGAATGAATTGTCCTACTCTGACCAACGATAACGACAATTGCATCGAATCGCATCCTAATTTCACATATCGCAATGGTCTGAGGAAAAACTCTGAAAGACACATCACGATCGCTCCTACCAAACTGAGTGTTTCTTATGCCCAGCTAGACCTTGACGAATTACAAAACGAACTTATCACTTGAAGAGGACAAAAGAGTAAATACCCGCAGAGGTGGACTGTGAAAACCCAAGCAATGCGCGCTTAGAAAGCAAGGAATTTTAACTAGGTTAGAACGTTTCTACAAAACTTCCAAAGCATCTTTAAGAACCTGGCGTAACTTCTGCGGAATGAATATAAACACAAGTAAATCGTTGAGTTCTAGGCAAGACATCTTAAATTTCGAGATAGTTAGCGTCTGAATGGGACCTGGGGTGACGTTGACAGTGATCAGGGGATTTAATTGAAATAAAAATGTAGAACAGTTCTTGAAATAATGAAAGCAATGGAGGAGGTGAGTCCTATTTTGGATGTCATGGAGTATACTCTTTAAAAAAATCTTTACTGCTAACCACTTGACACTGCATTGTGTCATTGTGCACACGTAGGCTGATTTATGTCTTCATGGTCTTATAGGTCATCGCATTTAGTGAATTATTAATCCCTAGAATCATACTGAGAATGCACAAAATTATTTTTGGAACTACGGTAGCCTATATCTTAGGTAAGGTTAGATTTGCGGGTAGTTGAGATATTTGGAGCCAGGTCCAATCTTACCGATACTTTACGAAAGTCGGACTCAACAAGCGACAAATGCTATCCTGAATGTAACGAATGGTATAGTTCAATCCAGGAACATCAACTCGCCATCGATCTTAACAACATAACATTTCAAGCACCAGCCCGATGAGAAGTTTGAACAAAGATCCAACCACCACCATCCACTTCTTTGTCACTTCTCAGTTTAGATCTTAGCTAGAATTGATGTCAAATTTGGCCAAATTTTTTTTTTGATTTGAACAAACTCACTTGACACATCTGGGGATTGATAGACCCACACGTTATTGTTAAGAACCCAATTCATCCGGAAAAACTCTCCTCAAACACGCTCCACCCACCGTCCAATAGGAATCTGTCAAACGAGGAGATCGACAAATACCTAAAACGAATGGACCAGACAATAAAACAAACTATGGACACTACAATACCGCGCTATAAACAAACGACTAACGATGATCTGTTCCGCAATCCTACTATTGATGCACTGCACCGACAGAAAAGTAGACTTCTGACAAGACTAGAAAACTTATACAGACAGTTTACAGATAGACAAGACCCAGAAATTAGGACACTGAAGTCGTCGATTAAAAATATTCAAATGCTAATCAAAGAGAATTACAGAATTGCTGTAAGTTTGTATTGGAACAACAAGGTACGGGCTGTAAACACCAGCAACCCGAATATGTTCCCGCAAATAAATAAAATATTTCGGAGAAAAAATCAAAATGACCTTCAGTGTCTTAAAATAGCCCGGACAACAGACAACGAACGGTTACTAACAATAGCAGGCATTGATACAAATGAGGCCGCTGATGATGACGACTTCTTTGTGATCGAGGATCCACAGGAGAAGGTTGAGGCTATAGGGGCGACTTTCCAGGAAGTATACAAGGCCAATGATATCATTGGCCCTAATTATGACCTGGACAATCGCGTCTTGGTGCACAACTTCTATATTCGAAATGAAGTAGAGAATTGGCGATCCGAGGGCTCTGGATTCACCCGGTTCAGCGACGAAAATATGGCAAATAATGTCATTGCCAGAGAAGGTGAGCTACCCCCGTTCATTTCGAAGGAAGAACTCCATGAGATCTTCGACACAATCAGAAGTAAGAAATCAGTGGGGACTGATGGTATTCCGAACATCGTGCTTCGACATCTTCCTCTAGAAGCGGTGTTCATTTATACCACCCTGTTTAATAATGCACATTATCCAGCGCATTGGAAAACGGCGGTGGTTCAACCTATCTCCAAAAAGGGAAAGGATATATCCAATCCGGCGAATCTTCGGTCGATAAGTCACCTTCCGAATATCAGTAAGGTGTTCGAAAAAGTAATCAATAGAGCTCTGACTAGGTGGGTTGAGGACAAACATATAGTTCCGGATAATCAATTCGGGTTTAAGGCAGAACATGCATGCCGCGTCTAAACTGGTGTCCGATATCCAATGGAATAAAGGCAAAAAACAGTGTACTGGTGCCTGCCTAATTGACTTGGAGAAGGCTTTCGACACTGTATGGTTAGAGGGTCTTTTCTACAATTTGGCTAGTCTGGGGATCAGTAAACCACTCTTGTACATTCTTTATAATATGCTAACCAACAGACAGTTCATCGTGAAAAATGGTGATGTAACTTCTGTTGGAATATTTCATTATATTACCAGAAAAAATTGGCGAAAGTTCTCGATCATTGGACAACACGGGCAGTCTCTTGCCTGTCGAAATGTAGTCAGATACCTTGAGATTTGGCTACATCAGTTTCTGTATTTTAACAAAAATTTAGATGCTGCTCTATCCAGAGCTAAAGGCGCTTTTGCCCTCACAAAGAGACTGTTTTATAGCAGCCAACTCGATCCGAGGGTAAAGGTAATCTGCTAATCAGGCCCATGCTGGTATTTGGGTGTCCCGTGTGGTTCAATGTACGAGCAAACTTAATGGAAAAGATTCTGGTGTTTGAGAGGGCTTGCCTTAGGGCTTGTCTTCGCTTGTACAGAACACCAGAGTCGGAGTACAAAAATTTTTATCCTAACCAGGTCCGTTACAACAGGGCGAACCTAATACGAGTGGACAACTTCGTAATTAAGCTGACTCGAATGCACATTGCAAGAGCAATGGCCTCGACGAATAACCTGATATCCGGGGCTTACTACCCCAATTACATTTATCATGAGAGTGTGCGCTCTAACGGCTTCGTTCCACCGGAAGCATTCCTCTACTTTGATCAGATAGGGTTGATCCAGGATAGATCAGCGATCCCGTTAATCTTCCATGTCGCTCGGACAGCTTGGGACAGGCGACTCAACTACAACAGAGAAGTCGCACAGGGCAGGGTGGATCGCCTTAGGTTTAGTAGGGCGGTTGGGAATCGCGATAAGAGGGATGTCGTTCGGCAGCACCAGCATTTCTGGTGGTTGAATGATGGGGAAGATGTTTCGTCGTAGTTTCCGTCAATCACGGACCAGCCTCACTAATGAGGCCGAGCTGACCAATCTATTTGCTTTGTAAATAGAGATGGCCAGCTAACATAGGTTTAGGTTAGCATTTAAGTAATATATATATATATTAGTATATACAAAGGTATATACAAAGGTTATAAAAGCTATATAAAAAGTATATACAAAGGTTAGCTAGACTAAGGTTTATTTTAAGTTAGATATCAAGTTTTTGTAAAAAATACAAAATATTGTCCATATGCTAAGTTTTTGTTAACAATTTTTTTCTTAGCCTTAAGTATAGAAAATAAGTAATCATAAATGCAATGTAAATTAAGTCGAAAGACATAGAAATAGGAATTTAGAGTAGCTTAGAGTGCCTTTGTAGGGCCAGTAAGTTAGAATAAGATTGTTTAGTAATTTTAAGCTAGCATTTAAGCATTTTGTGTTAGTATGTAAGAATTAATGATTAAGAAAATAAAATGTATTTAAAACTAAACTAACTACAAACTAGGCATACGACAGTGTTCGTCGCCGCTCTACATATAGCGGAAGTAACTTTCTCTGCTCGCGGCATCAACTGGGCCTTAATTGCAAAGTCTTCCACATCAGCCCTACAATATTTTGTATCGTCTACATTTTGGTGTAATGTTAGTAGTTTTTGTCAATAAATAATTAATTTATTATAATTGGTAATTGTAGTTTCGACAATTGAAATATTTAATTGTTAATTGTTGGTAGGAATTAAAATTGGCAATTAAAAGCGAAAAAAAGAAGAAATAGTAAAATCATATTTCTATTTTTCTTTAACACTACTCACTTTTGAAGTATCCGGATGGATCAGATACTTCTAAATTTTAACTTGTTAGAAAATGAGAAGACATTTATACAAAATTTCAATTGCCACAGCGATTAAAGAATAACACAAACTAACAATTAACTTGTAATTAATTTAATTCTAGATTAATTTAATTGCAGATTGAAATATTAAAATCAATGGCAATTGAAATTATTATTATTTTTTAATCAATTAATTGATGCCCTACTGTTCTACACAGCCATGGTTACCGAATTTTCGACAATATTTCTTTTCAGCACGAGGGCACGCTATTTCACGCAGGTTATTAAACAAATCAATCTTTCGGGCGCTACATTTCGAAATGGAGCTGTCAGCGATGTCAATTGGCCATCTCTGAGCTGTGATGTGCGATATCCTTTAAGGTCGATATTAGCTGCGTTTTTTTGCGCGCATGTTAGCTAAGTTCGCAAAAAATTGATCCATCCCCTCTTAACAGTTCATCATAAAAACTTGGTGACACAGACATCTATATGGCATTTAGTGGTGGCTCATTTGTCGATTGGTGAACAAACTTAAATTGTTTTGAAAAAAATTTGTAGGCGAATGGTTCACATTTTTCCTAATTTATCGGAAAAATTCATCCGAAACGAAGATAATATGATTTGGGAGCACTGTTTTATATCCGCTTAATAGATAGCGGGTTTAAATTGACTTAGCGTTGATCGCTATGTTATTGTTATAATTAACATGCAAATTGCTTTTAAACCGGATAGCGAATTCGCAAAAAAACACGACTGCAGAAGTTACGTTGACAGCCAGAAGAGGCAGCTTTATGGTGAAATCTTATTCCAAAACTAATGGGAATGTTCGCGCATTCTGATTAAGCTACAACATAGCCAACTTAATTGGCTTTTGTTCTTTTTATTTAGCATATCGGGTGAAAAAATAGCACTCATTGCAACGAAATGAGTTCCACGGAATTCAGATTTACATACAATACATTACACACTCGGCTCAGAGAAGGAAAACCACTTTAAACCTGTAATAATCAGGTAACAGTTTACCAGGAATTACTTCTATAGAGAACTTTGTGAAGAGACACAACTACAGTCCTAACCTTAAGGTTACACTTCCCAAACGATTTAACTAGGCACAAATATTTTTTTTTAAAGATTTACTAGTGTGGCAAATGGATGGTTCTTAAACTGCGAACGAGTTCGGGATCGGGGGCGAAGAATATGAAGCGAACGCGAAAAGGTAACTCTTATGAAAGCATGTCCCGTAACACCACATATTTAAATCTGAGGTATATGCAATAAAGTTCTACATAAGAGATATTTGAAATGATACGGTATTCACATGAACATTAAAATCTTTCTGATTGCAGTTAACATTTGAACACAACTTCAGGCCCATGACCACCACGGCTGGATCTGATGAATACTCGTATCATTCGAGACACAAAGTTTTCGAAAAGTTTTTCAAGCTATTCTGGACGTGTATAATGTTGGCTTCTAATGCGTCGATTGTTATTGGTTTGTCAGCGTAGACTAGCAATCAACATGAATTCCTGAAAACCGGTTGCATCGATATCAAAAAGCCATCAGAAACGCCTAAGTTGATATGATGGGTTTCACTCGAGCACCTCCATCAATCATACAGTTTGTTAAAGAATCTTCCAAGGCACTCGAAGTTAAACATCTCGGCTACGATGCAGCACTACATAGAAGAACGTAAATCTCTCCGAGGCGTTTAATATCAAGACAGGACTTCAACAAGAAGGAACGCACAACATTGACAAATAAGACAGAAAGTCATAATAGGTCGCATTGATTATGAAGTTGTCAGGGACTTTGTATAGCTCTGCTCCGCTATTAGTTATAACAAAGATGTATCAGCAAAAATACAGCAAAAAACCAAGAGTACTATTGCTTCCCATTGCTTTTTGGGTCTTAAAAGGCAAATGAATTATACGCGTAAGATTCTGTCCGGAAACACTAGGGAGGTACAAGCCCACATCATGTAGCGCGAGTTAATGCCAACGTTCTAGTCTTTAGGGTCTGCGATTACAACCCTGGCGGACAACATAGTAGAGAAAGAATTCGCCTTAGATGCCGCACACAGGAGAAGTTAGTCAGGGACTGAAAAGGCGTACAGTTTGGGCCGGAGTTCACTCCTTACTATAGCTTCATATGAGTTAGTAAGAATGTGGGAGTGTTCCAGTTAGTTAAAGCCATCACTGCCAGTTCACATGAAAACCGAGCTGAATAAGTGGTTGTGTCCATCCTCATGAGTGAACTCAAAGCAGGTCTGATCTGTCAATAAAATTTTAAGTAAAAATTGAGAAGTGCGGTGAATTGTTTTGAGAAAGCTGCAAATATTGAAACAATAATTACGGCCTCCCGAAAAACGTTACATATGTGTGTTTCAACGTCTGTAATCTCAATTCAAAGGCACTTGGGCAAGTGCAATTCCGTGAGACTATTCCGTGTGTATAGCCACGATTAAAAAACAAGTGTTCCCAATATTCCAAGAAGAACTTTCTTTCTTTTCTTAAATTCCGTAAAGTGTTTAATTTTTATTTTTTTTTTGACGTCGACGTTCTCAAACCAATTGTCGCAAATGTCTCGAAAATTAGTACTTCATTGATCTCATAGGTTTTGCCATCCTTGCTTGCGGTAGTAGATTTCGGTTTTGTGTGTGTTTTTTTTGTTTTTTTTGGAGGCGAAAACTTTCTTTGCGGCTACCACCAGTTCGTTCCCATCTTTGAGATACAAATTTTGCTGACCAAATGGTGTACAATTGTTTCAGTGGTTACTTCTTCTCCAGTGAACTATTCCATCTGGTCCTTGGGTGACGGCACACTACACGCACAAGCTAACACTAACACTAACAAAGTTGCTCGGTTTTACTTAGCAAATGGAAGATACAAACTCATTCTGCTTCGAAACCCCAAATGTGACCCCGTTGTGTACACCGAAGCGCATTAAATAAATGTATTATTTATTTCGTTGGGCATCTTGCCTTGTTGCACGAGTGATTTCGGACTCGAAGAGAATATCCTGACCATATACACATGTATTTCTATATGTACAATACATATACCATTTAATACGTACGAGTATTCGTTTCTATATGTAGATTTAGTCTCTATAGAGGCATTGTGGTATAGTTGGTTTCTTTTCCTACTTCCCCACTATTTTCCTAAGTCGAAACATAGACCCAGTTAGTGGACGGTTGTTTGATCTGGCTAACCCGGTTTGAAGTTAAGGGATGGTGTGAGACTTGTTGTGTAAATACATAGCGCCTGAATCAAAGGCGAATCAAAGAAAAAAAAAGAAAAAAACTGTCTGACAAATGGGGATGGAGTCTCCGACTCTCGTGTGCTTGGACTTAGAGACAAGTAAGGAATAATCTAATTCCCTAATGAATTTTCGGTTCGATTCCAATATTGGTTTGCTTCCCACGAAGGAGAAGAGAAGAAATTAGAAAACTTTTCTCATCGGGTTCTTTATTTAGTTTTTGTTTTCGTTTTCTTTTTTTTATTGTTGCTGCTGGAGAGGAGTCCAGGAGATTCATGCCGCATAACAATTTCAGGGAAGCGTTTCAGGGAACAATTTCCAGGATGCTTCATTTCGGTTTTATTCTCAAATTGAATTCGCAATAAAAATGAACGAATGGTTAATCGAACAAAGTTACGGACGAACAGTAGAGGGTAAAAGAACACTATAAAGAGAAAATTGTATTGTTGCTGTGTCCTGTCTTAATTTGATCTTCGGGCTTGGTATTTTCTTTTCACCTACACACAAAGGACAGTGTAAAGTTAGAATGTGGGAAAATGGAATTTGTTTCCCTTTCTTGCTTTTCTTTAAGTGTCTTTGTTGGGAAACTGGTGGTGCAATGTCTATCTTAGATGGCCTTAGGGAGGGGTTAGACAATTTGAGGTTGTGAGAAGTGAAATAATAGACAAGGTAAAGTTTAAGTGTGAAGTTGGTCAAATCTTGGAGAGTGCTTTCGAGAAAATTCTACTTTGAGTCGTAGGTAGTCGTAGAAGTTGTGAGCAGGGTGCCCTTTGCCTAGAACCCATGTTTGGAGGTTGGGGAACGAAACCTTCAATGCAAATGTCTTTATTTTTAAAGTTAATTCTGATATGGTACACGAAAATGACATATGCATGTTTGCACTTTATAAGGAAGCGACATATTGACAGGGCTTATCGCTACTTCAAGTTCATATTCTGGTTTGAGGATAAAACCTTTAAAGAATTCTCTGACAATGGCTGTTGTAGCTCTTATTCATTTCATATAAGAGCCTCATCCCTTTCAAAAACACCAATTTAACAATCATTTATATTTCGACTAAAAATATCGTCTAATGGAGATCAACTGAGGTACTGTACCAACTGAGACAGTCATGCTAAATGCAAAACTCATTGTAGACCGTAAGCCGAACAAGAAAAGGATTGAACCACAGCTGCGGAGACTTACGGGTAAATTTTGAATTGATATCAATTCGCGGCTAGATGAAGAGCTAAACAGCACAACAAAAATATGTGCCGGATCTTTATTAAGATACGTGAGTTTGACGAATCCGTCATATATGATCTTATCGAACAGCTTATGCTTCTGTATCAGATATTATCACCATATAAGAAAGGCTGTAGAATGACAGGACAAAAAGAGGAAAAAAACTTAAAAATCTAATACGGCCACTGTTTTCGACGGAAAAACCAGCATTTATATGGATGCGGATGTGACGTTAGAGGCAGTTGTAGGCAAGAAGTCCGGAGCTAACGAGCTCCTCGTAGCAATTCATATCAAGGCTTAATTTGCCAACATTAGCCTTACATGTGCCCCCATAGAAGTGAAAGATGACGACATCAAAGATAGCTTCTATGAGCTCTTGAACAAGACCTACCAGCAATGCTCTAGCTATGCAAAGCCAGGAGAAGAGGGCATCTTTAATAGTATATCGAAAAATATAGACTGCACTTTACCATCGACTATTTGACTAAGCAGGGAGGGTGAAACTTTGTCGTAGCTAGCACACGGTTACCATATCTAAATATTCACAACGGGCCCAGGAAAACTTCTGATCAATCAACCGCCAACCAGGCTATTCACACTGCGATCAATGCAATATACTCCTGCAATACTATGGATATTAGAACTTACTGGGGAGATATGGTGGGTATGATTCGATCACCACAACGAAACCTCTGTTGTGACTATGAGTGCCGCGAAGGACATGCAGCTAAGCAAAATGAAAATGAAGTAGCGCTCCACAGAAGGCCCATCTGCTCAGGAACTCAACGAGCAGAAAAGAAGAGAGGAAAACCGGGTTTTCAGAAGGAAAAAGAAGGAGCATGAGAAGTGCGCGGTCGAGGAAATTGAGAGATTCGGAAGATTTGCCAAAAGGGTTAAATCTGTTCCAACTACAGATATGTCAGCCTTCTTAACATTGCATACAAGATCTTTTCTGCCGTATTGACCGCCGCCTGAAGTCGTTTGCCAACAACCTGATTTGTCCATATCAGTGTGGCTTAAGACCACGAAAGTCCACCATCGGCCAAACATTCACACTACGGCAGATCTTGGAGAAGACCCATGAGCCTCAGATCGATACACAACACCTATTCATCGATTTTAAAGCCGAGTATGACAGCATCTATAGAGATGAGCTATACAGAGCAATGTCTAGTTTCGGGATCCCTGCCAAGCTCGTCCGTCTGTGCAGGATGACGATGAAGAATGCACGCTGCTACATCAACGGTAAAGATCTCACCGCGACCTTTGATGTCCAGAAAGAATTTAGACAAGGCGATGCGCTGTAATGCGATTTTTCCAACATCGTACTTGAAAGAATAGTGCAAAACTTCCGAGCAAACACAAGAGGCCCAATTTTTCCAAAGTCTGCGCAATTACTCGCATACGCTAATGATATTGACATAATTGGAAGAATGCAGCGTGATGTCGGTGGCGCTTTTGCAAGTATAAGAACGGAAGCAGCGAAAATGGGTTAAGCAGTCAATGAGAGCAAGGCCAAGTATATGCCGGACAGAACGACAGCTTCGACAGATATAACTTTGGGGTAGTTAAGGACTTTTCCTACCTATGCTCCGCTATCAATTCAGTCAACTATAGCAGATCAACCGAACAAACGAACGTTTCCCAGTCAATGATGTTCTACGAAGGCAATTGACTAGTGAAGCCTTATGACTGAGATGGGTGGGTCATGTAGTGCGGATGGACACCAACGTTCGGTTAAGTGTTCGAATCCTTATATATATCAGATTCATACGCAGTGAATAATCAGTGGCAAAGCTCTGATTTATATATTGCACTTTAACTGCGCCACCAGAGTCTTTGAATGTTCATTCGAACACGGTTTTAGTTCTGAACGAGAAAACACGGTACTTAGCTTGCCTAAATCTTGATTAAATATATAACAAACACGTTCTTTCGACATATTCATAGCCTCTACTATATCTCTGAGATTAATTTAATTAACCGTTAAGGGAATGTGAGTGATATAATCGTAAATGGTTGCAGTTCTCGGCCATCTTAAACGTTGATCGTCACTTAAATGGCTCACAAAACAAAACCAAGGATTTTAGCCCCCTTCAACTAAACTTAGGTCTATCATCCGAACGGAAATCGTCGAAGAAGCACAATGATCTACATATACAAGAAACGACTGAAAGGGTAAATTATCTAGTGGAGTTAGAAAACTGTTCTTTGTGTCACGCGAGGTAGACCCAATTAGTCGAAAAAAGAAACGACTTCAGTGCTGAAGCACCCAATTGAGCGCTTTCTGATTGTGTCATATCTCCTTCAGTAGAGTGTGTCGAGTCTTCGGTAAAATGAATCCAGTTTGCACTTGCGTATTATGGTAAGAAAGCAATTCAAAGATTATTATAAGCACAAATCCGCTGATCCGTATCTTTTTCTCTCTCCTCCTTCAGATCTGATACCCAGAAACAAAAAATAATCTGGTGTGCCTAAGGGCTCCACTCTGTCTCCGAAACTCTTTCAATTCAGTGTTGCTGTCTGCTGCCGTTAAAGCAAAATGTAGGCAACAAGACTTATTTTATGGTTGCTATATCAGTATGAGTGGCAAGCTACGTTGGAATTTGATATCGCCGTAATTGTTGCTAAATATCTTGGTTTTTTACAGACTTTACACGCCAATTTTCGACCCTAATCTGGTCAGATCTATAGGATTTCTCAACTATTGCTTAAGGATATGACTCAGTGGTGATATCACCACTGCTTAGGTAGTTAATATCACCCAAAACGGAAGCTCATCTTACTTTGTTCTGTTGATTCTTTTATATCACTAGCTCCAGTGACACTCCGTTCGTTTAAAGCTTCAACTGCAACACTAACAGTTCACCCATAATGTGGCGTATGTATGGGATGGGGAGTCCATATCTGAAGAGTTTACAACAACGATGGGTGTGAAGCAAGGATGTATTTTTGGTGCGTTACTGTTTATTCTATTTATCAATGACATATCAGACACTGTAAAGGGTGGAATTGATTTCGGCATCATAAAAATTCTGGCTCTTAAGTATGCGGATGAAATGGCTTTCCTTTCCGACACTGTGGATGGGCTGCAACTTATGATGAATTGGCTAAGCGTTTACTGTAAACACTGGAACCTGAGTGTTAACTTGAATAAATCGAAGATAATGGTGTTAAGAGGCGGCTGTGGCAGATATTCTCAGAGCGAAAGATGGACGTATCAAGGAGAAAACGTGGAAGTTGTTCGCGAGTACAAATTCTTAGGAATTTTGGTGTCTTCCAACCTTAATATGAAGAAATATCTAGAAGCCAAACTATCTGCAGCCAAACGAGCAATCTCATTGGTATGGGGTCGTTGCATCAACAATAAGTATATAGACCACAGCTCGAAGCAAAAACTCTTTCGCTCAACTGCAGTTTCAGTCTTTTATATGGAGCGCAGGTGTGGGGATACTGTTACTATGTTGAAGTTGAGAAGTTTCTTCGCTATTTCTTAAAACGAATATTCCCCCTTTACGAAGTGCTATGCCTAATTATATGTTGCTCCTAGAGACTGGTACACCGCCTTTGTTCTTGAAAACATTGAGACTACATTTTGACTAAATTTTGACTACATAGTTAAAGTTATGGCAATGAGTGACGATAGACTGCCAAAAGTAGAACTCAAGAGTGTCATAAGAAGAAGAGCAAATTCCATTCAAGAATGGGAATGCCTTGCATTAAACTACGGAGAAACCATAAGGATAACACCCGATGTACATTCTGAACATCTAAGAGCACATTTCAACATCCTATTGGAAAAAGAAGGTCGGAATATGTATGATCAATTTGTAACGGATGCACAGTCTTCCCAGTATAAGACATATTACAGTAAGCTGAAATGCAATCTAGCAGAAAAAAATTACTTTTTAAACTACAACTCAATAGAAAAAATTAACTGATTTTTAAAATCAGAGAAGAGCTACTGAATCTGAATTTTATCCCACACCGTCCAGAGCTGACTATCTTGTGCAATCTTTGCAATATGAAGATGCGGGAAGGTGTATTTCATTTCCTAGCAGTATGCCCAGTTTTCAAAGATATTCGAGTGAGACTCTTTAATTCGTATATTTTCTAAATAGATGAAGCAATTCAAGTCTAAAATGGGGTCCGAAGGAGGGATGTACTCTACAACTACTCTACAAATGGAATTCGTTATAGAAAATGTATAGTTGAAGCAATGCCCACATTGTAAGTGTAGAATATAGGTGGCAGATGGTTTACTTATGAGCAACATTGTAAGTGAAATGACTTTATAGTCAACAGGAAGACTAAACGAACACTTAAAAAATTCACCAGCATTTTCGATGTTTGTTAGTATCTAATGGCTTTAAAGAATTGCTTATTGTGGTAGTAAGAGTATACGAGGGCGGGTCAATAAGTCCGTGACATTTGGATTAAAACACAAATTTTTTGATAAAAAAATAATTTTATTTTTCAACGAAGTCTCCCTTGAGCTCTATATACTTTGTCCAACGCTTCTCCAATTTTTTTATCCCTTCCAAAAAAAATGATTTGTCGAGGTCCTCAAAATAGGCCTTTGTTTGCGAGATGACTTCATCATTGGAGTCAAATCTTTTTCCACCAAGCCATTTCTTCAGGTTTGGGAACAAGAAGTAGTCGCTCGGAGCCAAATCTGGAGAATAGGGTGGATGAGGGAGCAATTCATAGCCCAATTCATGGATTTTTGCCATGGTAACTGCACATGCGTTTGTGGTCGACTGTGAGCAAACGCGGCACCCATCTTGCGGAAAGCTTTCTCATGCCCAAGTGATCATTCAAAACTGAAACCACTGAGCCATGCGAGATCCCTACGGCTTCCACAATCTCTCGCACTTTCAATCTTCGGTCGGCCAACACCATATCGTGAATTTTTTCGATTGTTTCGGATGTAGAGACCTCAACTGGGCGTCCAGGACGTTCGGCATCTTCAGTGCTTGTACGGCCACAACGAAATTCAGCAAACCACTTTTTTACCATTGAAATCGATGGTGCAGAGTCCCCATAGTATTTATCAAGCTTAGCCTTGGTCTCGGTAATGGTTTTTTTTCGCAAGAAATAATGCTTAATAAGCACACGAAATTCACTTTTTTCCATTTTCTCCTCAAATTAGTGAGTAGTCTGATAAAAATAGCTGTCAAACACAAACTAACTGACGCAGCAAGTTTAAATTTTGACAGGAGTCAACTGACAGATGCCTGTTGACAGGAGCAGTGTTGCTGTTTCAGTAAAGAGGTCAGAAATTTAAAAAGTCACGGACTTATTGACCCGCCCTCGTATATGAGCTTTGAGAACTACATGCGATCCCAGTTTTTCTACTCATACACCACGCCCAACATAAAGAAGTCACCCGAATCCGTTTAACCAAAACGGAAATCACTTAAGCCAACGAATCAATGCAACAAAAACATTTGTTTAGATTTGTCTAAATCCCAGAAAAACAAGAAAACAAACAACAAGATTGTATAACATTCGTGACTCACGCTACTCTTAATATCGTTATGTTCGACAGTGTTAAGGAATTTAATTTTGCCGAATAGTAGAGAAAAACTCCTGCAACCATTATGCGCTACGCATAACATTGTTTCTAATGTTAACATGCCCCCTCAACTACTATAAAAAGCTACGTGGGCTTAGTGTAAACACCCTACTCTAACACAAAAATAGACCCAATCAATATAGTAGACTCCCTCTCCATTGTTTTGACATAAATTGCTCGACAAAGCAAGAATTATAGAGACGACAAACACTTACAGGCACTATAGTACACTTAAAACATGGTAATCCGTTTCAAAATGAACCATCCAAAATGAAGCGTCAAAAAAGGCTCTAGAAATTCGTATCATGTACCCTGGCCAGCAAAATTAATTCGCCTTAACCAGAAAACCTAAAACCTTCGTCCACCAGTTCCTTTAAAAAAAAAAAAAAAAAACGACAATACCTTTGCTTCATTCGTTACCAGAAATCCCTACAAAAGGATGAAGCTTCTTCCCCCATTGTCTTAGCCTGTAAATGGGTCAAATTGGAAAAATCACGTTGGAACACAATAAACGAATTAAGTCACATCGGTATATCCGACGATTTTTTTGTACTTTTCCCATTAGGCTAAGGGCTTTACTCTGGGACAGGGCCAACGAAATACACACAGTTGGGGATAAACAAAAAAGGAACTGTTAAAAAGAGGGACGTGCTTTGACTTTTAACAAAAAAAAAAAAAAAAAAATTAAGGCCTTGGTCGGTTAAAAAACAAAACCAAAACGAAAATAAAAGGAAAGACATTACCACAGCAAAGTATTTTTCAATATTTTTGCGGTTCGTTTGACCTTTTCTTTTAACGTTCGACTCCTGGTTTTTGCAGGATTTTCGGTACCGGCATCTGAGGGTGGTTGTCTATGTCATTGTCGTTGTTGTTGTCGTTGACGCTGTCGTTATTAAGGACAGGTACTTGAGTGTTTACCCCCGAAATAAACCTTTTTTTTGTTGACCAGGAGAAAACTTAATCCTTTTAACGAATTATCCAAAATGATTTATGTCCTTTTTTCCTTGTATTTCAGTTTTCAAGTTACTCTCCTTTTTTTTCATTCATATTAATTGGCTAATTAAGAATTTCATTTTTTTTTGTCTTTTTTTTCTGAAAAGCGGACAGACTAATTGAAAAAAAAATAAAAAATTTCAAGGGTAACAGCCAGCCAGCGGGTTAATTTTCAGTTCAAGAAAGGTACCGTTAGGGGTTTAACATAATCCTTGTGCCTTGTAAAATGGAAAAGATAGTTGAGAAAAAAAATCAATAGCTGGGATAGCGACACATAAAGGCTGTTGTGAATTGTGATGGCCTCCACGCATGTGACTGAACGCCGCCGGTTATGTAACCAAACTTCACAATGCAGAATATCCAATCTCACGAGCTCTCGGACTAAATGTCAATGTCTCCAGAAGCAGACCTCCATAAATGTCAACTTATCGAAAAAGAATCGTTTTCATCACATCCATCTAACCCAATCAGAATACTGACAGTGCATCGAGACCTTAGGTAATTGAGTGCGTTCAGATCGGAGGCGGACATGGTAGGGAAAGTCCTGATGCAGCCTAGACTGAGTCTGGTAAGAGCACAGCAACAAGCCAATGTCTCACCAAACATTCCATTACACTGTCAGCAGGAGCACTGTCAGAAGTTTCGTCGTGACGTTTGCTATTCTAGATGCAAACAAACTAATAACCTTTGTTAGAGAAATGGACAGTGATAATACTCGTATTAAGAACTGCATGAGTCAGATTAGTAAGCTTCCCCCCGTTGCGTGCAAATCATGCCCCAAAAATCCTTCATTCCCATTTCTATTTGTTGTCTGTTGGACTTCTCTCTTCCCCTTCTCTTTCTGAATTTGTCCCTTCTTTTCTTCCCCCTTCACTATCTGGTAGTCATGGCAAAGGTTAGATTTACTAGATGCTTTGGATCCAGTTTCTTTGCTCTGCCTACGGCTCCAGAGGTGACTCCAGAGATACTCCGAGGATAGAGACAGGCGGACGACCTCTAGACTCTTCGGATGGACGGTCTGGCAGCCCTAGTTGCCTCAACGCAACGAAAAACCATCAAGTCTAAATACTGATTGTTTACTAGAACACTTGTAAAAACCCCCCTACCTCTCAAAAGTCAAAACCAATTGTATTTTGTTGTTTGCAAGAAAAATATGGTTCCCCTTCATTTACCCCTAGTACCGTTCATAGAGTTGTTTTCCTACCTACCCGGCGGTCTCGACTGTAGCTCTCAGCAATTAAGCTTTGGATTCGGGTCAGAAGTCTGTCCCAAACTAAAGCAATCACGTGGGCGACAAAACAAACAAAATTAACAAACATGGCCCAGAAAGATGACCCACAATCGTCGATTGGCTGGATATTCGAGAAGGGGCTGCTGAAGCTCTGGACGTGATTCCTTTTGCCCTAACAGCTGAATTGGCAAAACCCCAAGTGTGTATGTGCTTATTGAATGAGTGTGTGAATGGCGGCGGTGGCCAAAAAGTTAGGCAAGCTGATTCAATAGCTTATCGTCTTGGTGTACCAAAAGTACCAAGGACGTGATCACGAACACAAAATTGCAAAGAAAGCGAACCAGAACACGAGAAACACAATAATCACATACAAACTAAACAACATGAGGACGAAAAGTGATTGTGGCGGATTGTCTAGCAATATCTGGCTTACTTAAGCGGATAACCTCGGTTTTGAAGCTTTTGACTGAAGACCATTATGTGAGCACTAGTTGTTGATCACGTCTAAAGCTGGCTGCACTATGGAGGACACAGTCACTAGGAATGATTCTTATGATAAGCCTCCTGACTTTGATAGCGGTAGTGCGCAATAACAGGGAAACAAGTTAACGCAGAGGTGAGCCAACAGCCAGTGTGGAAGTTTTTTATAAAATTGAACTCACGCTTATTATGGAATTAATGTAGAATTTTCCTAATAAGTAAAGTCCGGTCCATGGCAATTATGAATCTAGTACAATGTGACCACCACAGCTTTTTGCAAGTGACCATCCAAAGGTCAAATTGATCGATGACTTTTTGTAGAATAAGTGAGTCAATGGCCGAAATTTCAGCTTGACAGCTATGGTTGAGATCCTGAGTTGTCACTGGGTTAAAGGTAAAGACTGCAAATACTATATATTCTCCGGCAACTGTATCTCCAGCCTCATCTTCGAAGAAGTACAGGCCAATGATGCCACCAACCCACAATCTGCACCATTCAGTGACATTTTTGGGATGTATTCGTTTTTTCGTAAATCTTGTATAAGTTTTCCGGTCCACAGAAACAACAATTTTATTTATTTATATACAAGAGACAAGATTAAATTCGATGACAAATTGTCCTGGTGATCTAAGTTATCCAGATGGTCCAAAGGCTCCAATTGTTGGCATGGCATGGAAATGAAAATCAACTTTTAAAATTCGCCGTTTAGTGCCATAGATTGATGTGCCTGGCTGGTTTCATACACTTTCACTCACAGTGGTGATGCCCGAGCATGCTGATATGGAGTTAGACCGGATACCGAACCAGTTTTATCAAAACGCTTCACCATTGCATGAATTCCGAAGTCACTAGGGCGATTATGTTGACCAAAAAATTCGCGAATTTTGACGAAATGTCACTTCTAAAAACGCGTTCTTGCAAGCCAAATGAATCCATATTTAAAATCGCCAAAAACTGTGTGACATCTTATAAAAATATCAACCACATTGAAATCAGTAAATGACAGAAATTGACAGCCACCATCGACACCATATGTTGGCTCACTCTTTATGTGAAAGCGAAGGATTAAGCCAACGCTCTCTAGTCAATTTAATTACTACAAAAACTCTGCTGTTGTCGATAAAATAAATCCGCAAATGTGATGCTGATATCCTTATGAAGTCGCCACTGATTTGTCTTCTACCATCAAAAGCGCGATTTTTTCGTAATATATTTCCTCATTTAAGCACATCCAGTCTATTTCCTTGTAAATAAAGTCAAGTCAGAGGAATATTACATAATATGACTCTATCGGAAAGTTCGATAGATTGTACCAATGGGGTCGAATGTGAATTCACTTTTGACATTTGTAAAGCAAACAGAATTAGAATTTTGGTGAACAAACACTGGAGCGCTATATATCCGTATTCTAATCGTAACATAATCGTCACAATGGTTTAGATGAACAATTCTCAGATATTAGGTTCTCACTGTACATTCAATCGTAGCGATTGGCCCACGACTCTTAAAGACTTGAACAACGCGAAGGAGATCAAGCGTTAGAGGACCTTTTTCATTTCCTTCGGCCGATAATATCACTGGCGTATCTAAAGATGTTGAAGAGGTCTCATAACATTGATCAGATGGCGAGCCACGATATTGGCGCATTTCGGTGAAAGACTTTAAGATATTTCCTTATAAGGTGCAGACAGCTGATCAGCTGATGGATATTGACCGTGAATTGCATTAAACCCTCTTCTGAATCAACAACGAATTGGACGATTTTGTATCAAAAATAATCAGAGTGACGAGGCCCATTTCCACCTATGTGGATATGTGAACAAACAAAATGTGTGATTTTGCGGCACTGAAAATCTGCGAATAATGCATGAAGAGCCATTACATCCACTCTAAGTCATGTAATGTTGTAGCGATCAATAGACCATTCTTTTTAAGGACTGTGAGGACTGTGGATGGTGATCATGATTAATGAAGTTTTCATTCCTCAATTGGATGAATTGGGACGGAGCAACACCCCATACTGCAGGAGCAACAGTCGACATTCTAATGCAAATGTTTCTCGTAGTCTGATATAGAGCACTGACCTGCAAGATGACCCTATTTTACCGCCATTTACTTCTTTCTATGGGGCTATGTAAGTAACGCACTTATGTGAACTCGCCACAAACTCTGTCAAGGAGAACATCTTTGGAGAATCTATCGCCCGGAGATCTGGAGAAAACCATAGAAAATGTCATAAAAAGAGCCCAGATTGCAATCAACAACGGTTGCGGCCCCTTAACCGATATCACTTTCAAACCATGATTCTGTTGATTCCGTTCTGAAGATGTAGCATAGGAAAATAGGGTCATTCGATGTGGCCACCTTGAAAAAAATCAAGGAGATGATTGCCTCTAGCATTGTATAATACTATTGCCCCCAAAATATTCTTTAATTATTAGCATTGCGACATTTCATAACTTTTTTCTCGCTACAATATTCAGTGCGTTTGGCTACTGCACCCCCTCTGATCTGGTTTCAATATATAAGGCTTTCATCCGCCCAAAATTGGAGTACAATGCTGACATCTGGTCAGGTGCTCCCATAACTTGCTAGATAAGATTTAAAACCGTGCGATAAAACTTATAGGTGGTGTCAATATTACCCAGTCGATTGCCACCCTCGATCACCGACGTAATGTCTTCTGTCTCACCCTGTTCTATCGCTATTTTCACCACCAGTGCTCCTCAGAAATTGCCAGTAGCATTCCGCCCCTCCAAACCTCCAATCACAATACCCGTCTCGCTATGAATGCTCATTAGTACACCCTCAAGCCCACTTTCGGACATACCTTGAAGTATCGTGATTCTTTCCTAAGCCGAACATTACTTCCTAGTCATTATAATCTCCAAACATTTAAAACCAACGTACATCGGTACCTCTCTTTCTTTCCTCCCTAACTTTCCATCGCCCGCATTGTGTAAAATCATCTTAAAGGTACTAATAACCCCTTGAGCGCGCGCTAATTATAAAAAAAAAAAACAAAAATGATAACAGCGGTAGCGCAAAAACAGAGGAAATAACATCATGCAACGAGGAACTTTTACCTTTCCGCGTATGTTACAAGCTTTTAATCGAAGAAACTAAATTGCAGGTTCTGATTTGGCTAGACTTGAGTATTGAGATCATGTTGGAGGTAGTTCCTGGTTGTCGTCAGTAAAAAACTTCACATAGGACAATATCATATTTCTGGCCTTTAGCCCTCAATAATGTATTTTGAGAAACTTAGCTTAATCTTGGATCATTGCAAAAGTTCCTGTCCGATTCATACGTGGCAAAAACCTTTAATTTTGGACGCCCTTCCGAGATTGATGACGACATTATGAACAATATCCGGAAGATTTCAACTGTTGAGATCACTGAGATGCTTATTGTTAACTATACTTCAGAATTTCGCCATTTAAACAAATTTTCAAGCTCAACCCGTTGGTTCTACATTCGTTGAAGAAAATATCCATGTCTACAGTCTGGCAAATAATATACCGGACTGCCTCCAGTAAACTTACGACTACTGTTTATTTTTTGCTGTTTTTGTTTGAAATGTTCTCCTCCCAATTTAATACACTTGTAACAGCGATTCAATTGTGATTCAAATGCCTGCTTAAGCGCATTTTGCGATAAAAGAGAGAAGTCGCCCAGTGCCAAATCAGATGAAGACGACGGATGATTAAGCACACACACTTAATTTCGAGTTGAAAATTGACGAACAACGAGTGCTGTGTGACTCGGAACATTATTGTGCAACAGAGGCCATCTTTTTGGATAGCGATATTCAAGTCGAATACGATAGATTCTGGCCATCAAAAGCTTTCAAACTTCAAGATAATATGAGACAGTAATTGTTTCACCAGTTGGAATCAATTCTTTGTAGATAATTCCTTTGCTATCGAAGAATGTGATGGCATGAGTTTTTTGACTTCCATTCCGCACTTTGACGCTTGGTTTCTGGATCGTACTGGAAACACCATGTTTCATCACCTGTTACTATTGTTTTCATGAAGTTTGGATCATTTGTTGAGGCTGCAATAACGTCTCTCGAATGCAAGACTCTTTTTAATTTCTGATCGTCTTTCAATGTGATTAGAAGAAATTCTTGAGCAGACTCTTGTTATGCCCAAATCCTCGTGAAGAATGGTTCGAATAGTCTCTTTGTTGCTGTTTAAGGCCTCTTATATTATTCTTAGTACAACTTTCCCGTGTTGTGCAACAAAATCACGTACTTTTTGGATCATTTCTTGCAGGCGTCCGAATTGACTTTCCTGTGTATTTGTCATCCTTCAGCGTCTTTTTGCAGCCCAAACTTCGTTCATGCCACTCAAAAATAACATTTCTACTAAAACAATCACCAAGGTATACTGTTTGCATATATCGGAATGTTTCTGATGCATTTTTACCAAGTCTTGCGTGGGTTTCATTCACCGGTTTTTTGCTCCAATTGAAAAACAATTTTCATAATTTTTAAAATGAGAAAGATTCAAGTTTGTTCGGACAAAAGATGGCGGTTTTGGTTGATCAGATAAGTGTATGGTTTGTGTCCGGGTTATTAGAAGACACACTGTGTATATCTCCGCTTAGACGCCATGAAAATGGATCGAGTGGTTACAGATAACGAGAATTATTCTGTACAACAACGTGCAATGAAAAACGAGCTGGAACAAGCAGGTTGAGGTGCAGAACCAGTAGAAAAAGCTGGTTTGAATACAAGTAAGGCAATATAGCGAGGACGTAAAGAAGGCGAAGTCAGAATAACAAAAATAAAAGACTAAACCGTTTTCCTTTTGATGAAAAACTTCACTCTTTTATTTAAACTAAAATTTTTAATAGTTAAGATCAACGACTGTGCTGGTTGTCGGCAGGTTTAATAAGACTTCAAAAAAAGAGATCAACTAAGATCAGCCGCCGAGCGGCGCTAGATGCGCTTTGGCATTTAGTCACAGTGATCATCTCAGATCAGCTACCGAGTGGTGCCAAATAGGTTAGAGATTTCACCACAGTGCTATTATCTGTTTGCGAGGATTTCAGGGGAGTATTCTTGAACTGTGAGAAACTCAAACTCAAATGAGAAAGTTATATGTATCATCCGGTTTTAGCTAATTTGGTCCCCCGGAAGCTGTTTGAAAGCATCCTTATGAGGTTTTTTGAAGGAAAACCCCGCTCCTATAATTACCGGATCCGCAAGCATGTAAAACTTTTATATGTAATCTTCTTCTACATCTATAAAAGAGAATACATTTTCCTGTTTGTCCGCGAATAGGGAGTAGGTACGTAATGATACCTCAACAATATATATATCAATCGATTTGCCGTGGGTAGCTGTATTACATAGAATGGGTTTTAGTATCCTAAGTCCGTTCTTGGGCCTTTAAACCTATTGTAAAACTTATTATAAAGGGTGTCCCATAATTCACGAAATCTTGCGCCATTTAATAATATAGTGATTACAACGGACAACGGATCTTTGGTGGAACAATCGGAAAATATAGCCTGCACAACACCACCTCCGAACCCGGATTCAGGCTAATCGACTTTGCGGCGAGGCAAAACATTGTCGTGGCTAGCATGCGGTTCCCACATCTCGATATACACAAGGGGACTTGGAAAGCTCCTGATCAATCAACAGTCAACCGGATTGATCACATTGCGATCGACGCAAGACACTCCTCCAGTATTATGGATGTCCTTACGTTCCAAAGAGCCCACATCGACATTACCTTATTGTAGCCGAGGTACGGTTGCGGATATCCCAAACTACACCAAGACAAACTAATGCTGTGAGAAACTGCCAAAACGCCATCAGAGATGCCGCTTCTGATGTGCTGGGTTTCACTCGTCCACCACAACGAAACCCTTGGTTCGATGATGAATGCTGGCAAGCACATGCTGCTAAGCAAAAAGCACTGAGGCCCAGGTTCACCCCGGACTGTAGCGCCACCTAAAGTAAAGTAAGATTACAACGGACAAAAAGATAGCAAATGTGACAGCTGACATTTCGGATTTAGTAAAAATAGAACGCTATACGAAAGAAAAACGCATTTTCATTGCTGAGCAATATCTCAAAAATAATGAAGGTTTGTCAGCTACAGTCGAACAAAATCATCATCAGTGATGAAGCTCATTTTCATCTTGATAGCTTCGTTAATCTTCAAAATTGTCGCATTTGGGGTTCAGAAAACCCACGAGTAATTGTTGAGAAACAAATGCATCCACAACGCGTGATTGTTTGGTGCGGAATTTGGGCTGGAGGCATTATCAGACCATTCTTCTCCAAAAATGCAGCTGGTCAGACACTAACAATCAACCCAGTTTATAGTGCCTAATTTACAAAAATTGTATCTAAAATTGGCGTGTGTGTAGGCGCTTTTCAGTAGGGTCAGTTGGGTTGAATGGACCTAGCACACACTAGACTATTTTTATTCCAGGATACAACGTTGTACAGCGTTGCCACGTGTACACTGTTAAGTGGCAGAAACGTGGGTTGCCACATGTCCATCTGCCGGTATAGTTGATGAACAAAATTAGGCCGGATCAAAACCTTTCAACGGAGGAAACAAGGTTACCCTGGAGTTAAAAAAACTGATGCTCTTGGAAGGGTCTATGTATGCTGTTGAGAATGCTACTTCACATTGTAAAGGGCCCATCATACAAGCAGTAACTAATAATACCTATAAAGCAACATGCAAAGCGATGGGTTTCTTGGAAGACGACTCTTAACGGGATAACACATTAACAGAAGCTACTATTTCCAGTTCGATATTGTATCTCTCTGGAACAAGTATAGGCAAAATATGACCGAATATATACTGAATCGATGACGGCGAGAGTTTATGTCAGATTATGTCTAATATGATCAAAATATTTTTGACGAAACGTTGTTAGAATTTAACAAGGTAGTAGAAGAACTTTCAGGTAAATCCATTTCAGATTTTGGACTGCCGATGCCTTCAAATATAACGAACCCTGAATTAACGAATGTTGAATACGCAAGAGAAACTTCCTACGATCAACTTAAACTGTTTAAACAAATTGTAGCTCAAGATGAACATCGCATGAACATACATTGATAAAAAAAAGTATACGATGCGTTATTAACATCAATTGACAGAAAGGAAGGAGAGTTTTACTTTCTTGGTGCTCCTGAAGGCAAGGAAAAACATTTTTTATCAACTTGCTCTCTGGAAAAGTAAGATCTACTGGCAAAATTGCATTAGCTGTAGCATCAGCCAGAATTGCAGTTACACTTTTGGAAGTAGGCCGAACCGCTCATGCAACATTCAAACTTCCGCTAACAATTGCTACTGAGGGCACTAGCACTGTTTGTAGCATTTCAAAACAAAGTAAGAAAATTAATACGTGACTGTTCATTAATAGTTTGGGACGAAGCTAGCATGTCAAACAAGTTTTCAATTTGCGCAGTACGGATTCACCCATGGGTAGATGCACGATATTGTTCTCTGGTGACTTTTGGCAAATTTTACCAGTGGTAACAAGAGAGACACGCGCTGATGAAATCAATGTTTTATTGAAAAGATCTTTTCTCTGGCCTTGTGTGAATAGATTAGAACTCAAAACAAATATGAGAGTCCCGTTGTCAGTACACGAAAACCTTGATTTTTCAGAGTTGTTGCTCAAAATACTCGTAGGAAATAGACAGATGTCACAAAAAATGGGAGAGTTTATCTAGTTTATCAAAACCTTTGCATTTTTATCCAGAAGTTCTAAGACTATAGCTTGGTTTAAGGAGAGAGCTATTTTGTTACCTAATTACCTACTAAAAATCAAGTAGGTAAAGTAAACGACTTGATTATCTTTAAAATCAATACACAGGCGCAAACCTACTACACTGTAGACACCGTGCTGGACCATGGAGAGGCTATACATTTCCCAAAAGAATTCCCCAATTGCTCGCACATAAATTGGTCTTAAAAGAAGGGTGACCTGTTATTTTATTGCGAAACCCTAAACCACCCAAATTGTGCAATGGTACACGTCTCCAGGTTAAACGTCTAAACGCCTTTACAATAGAGTGCAAGATTCTGACCGGATGTGGAGCTAGATAAACTGTGTTTATTCTCCAGATTCCATTGATACCAATGGATCTTCTATTCCAATTCAAAAGATTGCAGTTTCCACTAAAATTGTCATCTTCAATTAATTTTAACGAATCACAAGGTCAGACATTCAACGTTGAGGACTTAGACCTAAGCGTTAAGTACTTTTCCCATGCACTGCTACACGTAGCTCTTTCGCGCATCACACAACAAAATTTGTTCGTATTGTGTAACCAAAAGTCAGCCCCAAACATTGTTTATAAAGAAATTCTATAATCAAGGCAGTACTTCACAATCTTCAATTTGTTTACTAAATTAAACCCGTTCGAAGCCGGGGCGGGTTGTTACGAGTAGTTGATCGATAAAATTGTTTTCTTTACAACGTACTCGCTTGTGTTTCATTTCCAAATCAGGCACGAACTTTTGCAATGATCCAATACATTGACAAAAGCAAAGAGTGATGTACCATCGGCAACAGAAATTTTTGAAGTTATAAGACTCTTTCACTAATCATCAAACTGTCACCGTCAATTTATTCAGTAAACTCAACATTTTCATCACTGTAAAGTACACGAACGAGCAACGTCTGCAAATTATCAAAATTTTCCACCGAAATTCGGATTCGATGACTGCAACTTTAAGAGCATTAATTCCAATTTTCGGTCGTAACTCTCGCCCTAGTAGACAGGCAATAACAAGCTGTGTCTTGAGTCTACATATTCGTTGTGTGATGTTGCCGTGTCAGTGAGACAACGAGTTGGTCGAAGTGTCGAAAATATCGCTGCCGTTCAGAAGTCCGTAGCAAACGATCCAAATCAGTCTATTCCATGGTGTTCCCAAGAATTGGGCATCGCTCAGACCACATTATGGCGTATTTTTGTGGCCCGAATTGGAAGATATGGACTTGGGCGACATGTGGTTTCAACAGGATGGTGCCACAAGCCACACAGCACACGTTACAATCGATTTATTGAAGAGTAAGTATGGTGAGCGTGTTATCTCAAGAAATGGGCCAGTCGATTGGCTTCCTCAGTCGTGCGATTTAACGCCGCTTGACTATTTTCTGTGGGGCTACGTTAAGTGGTTTATGCCAACAAGGCGTCTCAGAGCCAACATTGAACGCGAAATAGCGGCCGTTTCGGCCGAAATGTGTGTCTGAGCCGTTGAAAATTGGGTCCAACGAATCGACCACTGCAAACGTGCCCGCGTTGGCCATATGAACGAAGTCGAGTTCCATTCATAAATATTTTGATTGTACTTCAAGCCGATAATAAAGTTTTTGAAATACTCGTATCTCAAATGGTTTGTGTTTTATTTAAAAAAAAAAAGTTGTCAAGTCCTTATTGGAAAACCCTTTACTTCTATGCTACTCATCCTTAGCTAAATACCTACGTTGAATGAGGCTAAGTCTTGAAATACCTACACCGCTTAGGTGATGGTCAGTATGAGAAAAGAAATCGAGTATTTACAGACAGGTGGCCTTGGGCACCTTCCTATTCCATCACTTCCATCCTTGAGTTTATCATCCTTTAGGTTAGTACCATTTAGTATGACATCGCTTTTTGCACATTGAACGTAATAAAAGCTGAATTTACTGGCTCAAGGTTATGTTCTTTTTTCATCAGCAATTAGAGCAGTCTGTTGCTATGAAAGCAATTGTATGTTCACGACTGCTTTGCTTCGATATTTTCTCAATATACATACTGCATATATGTATGTATGAATTCATCCCAAGAAAGAACCTTTTTATTTAAAATAACACCGTCACCATAGAAAAAAGTCTGTTGTCGCATTCGGCCTTGGGGTATCATGAAACCCATTTCCATTTAAAAATAAGAAAAAAACGATAATTCTAAGAGTTTTTAATCCCGGGGGAAACGAATGTCTTTAGGTGTTTAAAGATACAAAGGAAGGTAGGATCTAACTACAGTTTGACAATAGAGCCCCAGACAAATTCCCCAGCACTTATGCTTTCTCAAAGAGCAACCTAATTACCATTATCCAAGCTAAGGTGACTCTCTTCCATTATCCTTTCGAATTTATTCTTTTGAAAAACAAAGTCAGCCTGTATTAGTACTTTCTTACATGGACAAAATACACACAGGGAATTCTCATTATCATATAAGAAGACAGTGCTCTTACAATGAAGGACCTCTTACCTCCTATATAGAGAAGCTCAAAAATCACGTCGTTTTCATTCATTCAATTATCACCACACCCCCCGATGACATCAAACAAAATTGAACTGCACAGTTATTCAATAAATTTTCAATTTAACTCTTTCGATTGAAATACAAAAGCTCGTTCTATTCGGACGAAAAAAAAATTAATTAAAAAGGCCTAAACGATTTAGAATGCCACCCCTCCCCACTAGTCGGGAAATGAGCAAAAGAATAGAGCACTTACACTCTCGCCCAAAGATAAAAGACTTCATTTCGATAGATTTCGTAAATTTAACCCTTCAAAGATACTTCTTACCTCACTCACATACCCGAAAGATACCCCCCTTTATCAAAGCCATTTCTATTCGATAGCATAAACTAGAACATCTGAACAAAAACAAAAAAAAAATTAAAATGCAAACAAAAGCACCCAGTACTCTTGAAGTGAAAGGTCGTTTCGTTTAGGTACAATATCAACGAACAACGATAAGTATCTTTCAGCTAAGGATACTCGAATAGCATGAATTTTTGAGAAATTTCTTGAAAATTTCTTTCTGAATTCAACAGATACAGAGAATATCAGTACTGTATCTGGTGTATCTGAGCAATGATGAATAAATTGGCCTCATTCTCTCTATTTAAAGATGCAAGCAAGGATTTCTTAGAGTACTCGTACTCCTCTTAGCTCCTACGTCTTCATTGTAACTGTTTTTCTTTTATCTCACACATACCATATGTAGGTTCATCTGCATATGAAATGGATGAGAATCGAATTCTCTTTGGCCTTGTAATCATTTTGGCGTAGATATACATTATCTTTAGCTTTAATCCTTGTTGGTTAAATGTACGAGTAGATCGGGAATGAGATGATGTGAATCTGCGAACCTTCAAGGACTCTACAACACTGAGATGAGATTAAGTTACTATCTACCTTGCAAATCTATTGCACATCAGAAATATGAAGATAACATATGGGTATGTCTATGTTTATCTCAATACAGTTTTGTCCTCAAATCAGAAGATAATCTGAGCTCCAAATGATTAATTGTCATCATGCATTGCGTGTAAAGTATCTCGCATTTAATATTCGATAACAAGTTGACTGAGACAAATAGATTTGTCCTTGCTAAAATGCTTGTGGCTGTATAAATTTTCTATTTGAATGTACTCGTACATATAGTATGCCGGTATCTGTGACTATATGTCTGGCTGTCGCTTTTATATTTGTTTATGTCTGGTGTTGGTGCTCCGGCATTCCCAAAGGACAAATTATATCCAAAGTATTATAAAATATTCAACGATTACAAATGTTGTTGCCAATGAGAATTATTTGTAAATGACAATCATTTGATACGCTTCTGATGGGTTGCGGTGGTAGGTGCATGTTTTTTGGGCGGATTTCTTCTAACTTAACAATGAATTTTGTGCCCCTTATTATAAATGTCGCGCCTATTTTTTTGGCCGACTTATTTATTAGACAGGAAGATAAATTTCATTTGATGGTATCTATGAGGGTTTGGATTCTTTTGATTTTTTGTTGTAAGATAAAAGTATAGAAATCGGATTGGTTGTATCTATTGTGTGGCTTATGATTCAAAAAAAATGTTGCAACTATCTATTGGTAGTCATGAGTTGGGCTGAGGTTTATGAGCGGAAATGTCGATATCATGACTTGAAAAATACAGTGTTGGAGCTGTTTTCTCAACTTATCACTAAAATTGAACAAACATTTCTGTTTCCAATATGCTGGCCATCCATGTGTATTTGGCTACTAAAGTATCCTGTTTGGAGCAAAAGTATTTGGTACCTCCATAATGGATTTCACGGCGAGCAGAGCCGTGTATTCGCACTTAGATACAGCTTAACAGCACTCCGATTGGGTGCTCGAACATCGGTAATTGGATGACAAATTTTCACATAACGTTTTGTTCAGCGATGAAGTTCATTGGCATATGGGAAAGTGAAAATGCACATGTAACTATCGAAAGAATATTGCATCCACAAAAAGATAGAATATGGCATGCCATTTGGTCTGATGGTGTCATTGGTCAATTCTTTTTCGAAAATGAAAAAGATGCAACCGTCCCATCAATTCTCATTGCTAAAGCCAAGTGTTAACCGAATTTTTTCGGCCTCAAATCGAATATATGGATCTGAATGACATGTGGTTTCAACAGGACAGTACCACGTTCCAGGCACCATGACCTATTTTGGCATTATTGCAAGAACTATTTTCTGGACGAGTTATTTCGCGTTTTCGTGATGTAAACTGGCCACCACGATTGCGTGATTTGCTGCCAGTCCAGTGGCAGTAAGGCACCTTGTCAGAATCAAGTGTAGCAAGAACGCCCGTGGAGGTCTTTTCAATAATGTAATATTCCATTCGTAATCGCAAGATGGAAACAATACATTGAAAAAAAGATTTAATCGAAATCTAAACAATGAATGTGTTTTGTTAAATTTACCACCAACAGATCCTAGATTATTCTCTGGACTCAAGTGTGAAGTATTAGCCTCACTCATAAGACTACACTAACTATTGATGAAACTATTGACCTAGACAAACTAAACCGTAACATTACAGCCCTGACATCTACTCTGCGACAAGTTACAGACCCCAAAGGCTTAGGCAGAAAGACAGAAATGATACATTTTCTCTGCCTGCAGTTAATACTATAGCGAAGGTTGTACAATTTTCGCTAGAGAGAGCAAATCCGTAGCCCTTGACAACAATTAGGGAGACGTTTTAAAAATACTGCTTCTTCCTGTACTTTTTTTATATCACCAACATCTGCAAAATAATTATAAAGACTTCATCTTATCCTACTGACTAGAAATAAAACAATATAAATGGTAATTTACGGTGACTTTAGATTAGACCCATTGCTATCGTTTCTATCCTATCCAAAGCGATTGAAACAATTCTATTGAAAGAGAAAAGGTAAAGAAAAATTCTCTGCAGTCTGGCTTCTCATCTGGTTGAAACAACTATTTTTACCTCACTGGACTTTTGTAAATTTTGACTACAAAGTTAAATTATTTGAATACATCCTGTAAACAAATTTTTTCTTATTTATTTATTTATTTTGCATGCGGTTAACAGGCTGTTGTAATAATTAATTGTCCTCCTTCTGTTGCGTTCATTTAGGGGGGTTCCCCTAGGATCCATTCTTGGTCCACTACTGCTTTCTTTATTTATTAATGACTAACCTACTGTATTATCCTATTCTCGATATCATATCTACGCTACGACGATGTCAAACTGCACATCTGAGTTTTTCCAAATGGATTCGTAGAAGACGCAATATCCAGAATGAACGATGACATATCCTCAATACTTCTGCCTAGCCAAAAACATTGTAAATTCGTTTGCCTTTCATTTGAACAAAACCTGTTACTTAGCAAACACCTGAAGTCGATCCTTGTTATATTAGACATATAAGAAACTGTTCAAAGACGTCATCCATCTCGCTAAATGTAACATCATCTTTGGTATCTGCTAAACCACGCAGCTGTTGTAATAAAAGAGAGTGCAAGCCATATTTAGCTTGTCTCTTTAAATGGGTACTTTTCTTTTCCTATGAAAGGAATCTTATATCATTCCTATTTATAAAAAACGAAGTAAGGCCGAAGTCAATAACTATAGAAGCATAGCAAAATTCTCGTTCATAGCCAAACTCACCTATTGCTTCCGTACTGTATAGTACGCCAGCTATCTGCACAAATCGGCACGGAGTCATGAATGGTAAATCAACCGCCACTAACCTAACTGAGTTCGTTTTAAGGGCGCTTTACGGTTTAGAAGACGGTGATTAAGTCGATCCAATTTCCACAGATTTTGGCAAGACTTCAATTAAATTTCTCACCAACTTATCATTTTTGAGCTAAAAAATCTTGGTTTTTCCCAATCCAATGTAGAACACCGAGAATACAGAATCATCGTCATCAGGAAAGCCACAACTGGTGTCCCTCAGGGTAGTCACCTTGGACCAATAATCCTTATCCTAACGATGAACGATATAAATCTCGTTCCTACGAAATCTTATCTTTCTATGAGAATTTCCAAAGTCATTTGATTGCCTTCTTAATTTCATTGCTTGTAAGGTAACTTAAATAAGTTTTAAGTATGGTGCCAGCAAAACTTGTTGGAGATTAATGTCAACAAATACCCGCAAACGTCTACCAGCCCTCCAACTTCAACTAATTTATCTGCGATGAACCTCTTCCTTCCACTACCGAAGTACTGGATCTAGGTATAATTTGTGACAGAGAATTGAATTTCGCCTCATATATTGCACTTGGCTTTATCAAATGCTGGTGAAAAGAATTTTCCAACCCTTACGTTACAAGGTCCCTGTACATTACTGGTTCACACTATAAGAAAATTCAAATATGAAGAATT
The DNA here is from genome assembly GCA_928272305.1 of Volucella inflata. Taxonomy (NCBI): domain Eukaryota; kingdom Metazoa; phylum Arthropoda; class Insecta; order Diptera; family Syrphidae; genus Volucella; species Volucella inflata. The sequence continues at coordinate 141,888,873 of OV743716.1, read as the reverse complement.
GAAGCAGTCCAACCAGTTTTATCGTTTCGCAGGTCTACATGCAATCTGGACAATCAAGCTATCTACTTATTTAATCACAAGGATCCAAGAGGAAGCTTTAACCTAGGGCTCAGACAATTTAAACGAAGGTCTGGGGTCGAGGAACTTCTCGTTTAAGCCTTGCCTAACAGAAACATCAGCAAGACTTTAGTATTTCGACTCTGTTCAGAGAAGCATGAAATGCTACCGACACATGTCGGTAAAAGGCTGAAAAGCCACCGCTTATGGCTATAGGCAGGAACCTGGACATAAATCTAAAAACATTCAGCAATTAGGTTTTGTATTGCAGCGGTCTCATCAGTATAGAAAACCGTGTAAAATACATCGACATACTTGCCTCAAGGGCTGAAGAAGCAGCGAGTAAGTGCGATAGAAAAATTTTCTATAACATCACCAAGGTAGATTTCGCTAGAGTGTCCTTCCGATTGTACACCTATCCGCGGTGGGGCGACTTAAGTAGAGAAACAGGAGGCTAAACCAGGGGAGTGGCCAGGACTGCCCTGGTAGAGCCGAATGGCATTTAAAAATTAAGATTCAATCTGGATTACAGTGTCATCTGTACCCTGTCAATAATCAACCTGACTGAGGGCCCTCTGGCACTACATAGCCCTACAACCACATAGGAGCAGGAAGATATCATGCTTAAAAAAGCACATAGACAAGCTACAGATAGCGACAAACCCTGCACCTCCAAAAGATGCCGATTTGCTGACAACTCCCCAAGTATGGACCCCATCCAGAGCAGCAAAAACGCACAGATGGAGCTAAGATAAAAGGGGACACCATTAAACAAACTGTACCGAGGCAAGTGGGAAACACGCCTCTCAAACTAAGCCTCGCCCAGGCTACAATAAAGGACCTAGTGAGGATGCTAGTAAGAGCAGAAACCCAAGCAAACCCTTGTCCAGCTACACAAGTGCAGGACCTTCAACACCAGGACTATCCTATGTCAGTGCAACAAATTCAGCAAATTAAAAAAAATGCTTACTGACTGAGGTGGACAAAGCCAACTATCCATCACTTGCCACGACACATAGACAAAAGACTGGCTCATGTCGACGGTAAAGAATATCAAGTCATGGCCAGAAGTAAAACTCCGCACAATTCAACGAAATTAAATTCCCAAATTGTACACTTGTGTTACTTTCCTCCCGGACGATGAGAACATGCCTAAGGAAGTCTTCCTATCTAGGATTGCCAAGCAAAATCTGGCATATTCTCTCCAACGAAAGTAGTGGAGGTAGTACTATGTCTTTCTCTATCGATGAGAAAGCTAAGAAATACTTCATTGAACATAAATGCAATACATTTCTTAACTTCTTGCAGATACAGATCCGTATCTGTCACAAGCCGATAAGCAGACAACCATTTCAAAGAACATAACCCCTCTATCTCGAATGAGCGTGCAACATAAACTGTTTGATGCAAGAACAACGAAACCATCTTGAGCAAAAAATGCCCAAGCAGAATGCCAGCCTGCAACAAAAAGCGGCACAGACAGCTCTTTGGATATAGACGAAATCTCTAATGCCGCTAGAACAGAAGACACAGTCACTATGTCCAGGTCATCAGACGGCAACTCTGCCAGTACAATTAATTAACAACTAACATGGGACTTAGGTGCATCCAAGTTAATCTACAGCATGCTAAGGCTCGGCAGTCCTCAGCCACGGACTTAACAAGGATCACCAAGATGTCGCCTTTATCCAGGAACCACATGTCCTTAAAGTCCGGGTAAAGGGGCTCTCAGGTGAGTAACTATATGATTACACAGACGAATTAGCCAGAAAAGTATCCGCATCTCAATTCATGATGCCAAGACAATTCTGTGGACTATCAACAAAAACCATAAATGGTTGCATTAAAACTTGGCTAGAAGAAGAAAAGCTACATTTCTGGAGGGAAACCGGAGGAAACAGACAAGCCAAAAAGTCTATGCCAAACAGCTGCCACAATAAAAAAAAACGAAACATCTTCTACAACTCAGTAGAAGTTAGATTCGTCTAATCACAGGCTTCCTCACAGGGCATTGCCATGTGAGAAAACACCTGATGACCATGGGTATACCACAAAATAACATATGCAGATTGTGCAACGGGGACTACAAACTACGGGGAACATATAGTATGTGACTGTAATGGTTTAGTTAAAACACGTTAGCTTTACCTAGGCAAATTATACCTGTAAGCGGCGGACATCGCCCCCAGCTCACCTAAGGACTTTTTTTAAAAAAAAAATCGAGCATCTGGAGGACATCACAATAGGCCCATCTGCAGCCGCACTGATCTGGGATACAATTTTTCCACCTCCCTTACCAATCTTATCTAATCTAGTTTCGCTAGAGTGCTAAACCACCTAGACGATAGCGATTTATTCTCGAGCAACAAACTCCCCAATACGCACCGGAACCCCTTAGCAAAGCTGAAGGCAAGTCCCTCAATAATAGTTAGCATAATTCTAAAAGGGATTAAAGAACATTTTCATTCAGCTGTTGACGTCAAACAGGAAGTGTTTCCCGGTGTATCCTTCTGCATCGACCACAACAACTTCTCACCTTGGACGTGACTATTTCATCAAAAACAACATTCACCTGACTTAGCTCCTTGTGACTTTTTCCTATTCCCACAACTCAATTTATCACTTCGCGGAAAGCTTTTTGAGACGATTGAGCAATAAAAGAGAATTCGCAGAAGGAGCTGAGGGCGATTCCAAAATCGGCCTATGAAAAGTGTTTTAAAGATTAGAGGAGGCATTGAAATATGTGTATATATTGCTTGCTTGACAACTTTAAAGGCAATAACATGAATATCAATGAAAAATTAAACCGTTTTCGTTTTATTGAAGAATTTTGACCACTTTTTAATCAGAAGGTAAGTCTTGGTTTAGCTCTCCTCGAACTTATATTTTTTCTTTCAAATTTATCTTTTTCAATTTCGTATATATTGCCATTTGCGATGGTGATGGCGCGATAGTTAGCTCATTGGACTATCAAGCATAAAGTCTGGGTTCGATTCCTGGCTGGGTCACCAACAATTTTTCAAATCGCCATCTCCCTTTCGGCAGGCAATGGCAAACTCACGAAAGTAAAATTGCCTACGAAAAAGCTACTAAGGAGTGCCGTTCGGACTCGGCGATAAACCGTAGGCCCCGCTCAGATGTGGCAAAAATGAGAACATGAGCAACACAAATATGTGTCAAGAAGCTAGGCCATGGCCCATACCGGGCTACCAGCGCCACAGTGTTTTTTTTATACATTTATTTTTATTTTTATTTTTTTAATAAAAGGAGACATGTTTAATTTTTATGATCTTATCAGCAAAATAAATGCTCACACGAGTACATCCAATCAATTCTTCCAATTTTTCAATTTATTTCTGCCCCATCTGATTAATATCTTGAATCACAACATTGAGATAGCGCCGGCCTTTTCTTGTCGGATAATGGCAACATTTAGCTTCAAAAGTTTTCTATAGGCTTCTAAAGGAATCTTACCGGAATTCATTGATTACTTTGTGTCGTCTCAAGATTTCTATCGAAGATCATTAAATTAAATACCTGATGCGGCTTGGAACTTCTGTCAGCTCTGCATTCAAACTCGATAAATTGAATATCTGTTTTGTATGAATATGAAAATGGCATTGGTACTCGTATTCGCATCGGAAAGTCCTCTGCCAACCAACCATAAACCAATAATCCATACTAATTCAAAGCGATTATACCACAGCGATTCTGCCGGATATAATCACAATAAAAAATATATAAAATAAAATAACAAAAAAAAAAATATACGAGTATCTATATAGAAAATAGTGAAGAAAGTGGCGATACAATAACAACGGCAGCAACAGTAACGAACCGAAGACAGAAAATTCCCAATGACTATAACAATAAGGACAATAATCATAACAATACTCAGTTGGCAATATCGATAAATGGCCTCCTGGAGGGAAGAGGAAATGTTGACTACACTTTCCGTCCAAAAACTAAAGGCGTTACAAAACCAGAAGAACGGAAACGGGAACTACACATCATATCCGGAATAAGTATTTTTTCTCTTTTTTTTTTCTGACTACACATATTCGTGCAGTTACTGTTAGTAACCCGCAGATATAAAAATTTGTTGGTATACTCGTAACTGTTGAGAGGACACTGCCATTTGCCAATGTTATGTATGGTTTCTCCTTCCAATATTGTCTGCATAAAAAGATATGACTCCCCAATGTCTGTGCGTGACGTAAATGTACGAATATTGTAGGCAACATGTACCAAAATTTCATTTTACTTAAATACATACTCGTACATACTCGTATATGAGTATGACACAAAACAATGTGGGTGTTAGTTGAAGCTTCGAAGGTGATGTGATCTTGTGGTTACGCGTAAATGGAGAAATTTCATTTTGTTATTTTTTGGCAAAATTCACAGAGTACCGCCGGTCTATCCTTTCAAAGTAAGGTTGTAGAAATAAATAAACGTCATGACACTGTTCGTTTTGTTTAAGGATGTGTATTGTTCATTCCCACCTACGAGTAATATTTATATTGTAGCTGATGTGACGAAAAGGACTCGGAGTATGATATTGCTTGACACTTAATATGGCGTTAGTTGTGCTGAATGAGATGACTTGAGGTTTTCGACACATTCCTTCGACCGACGGTTGATTTCAGTTGAGTGAACTCTAGATGATTGAGTCCGACGATGATGAGAAAGTGTTTCTTTATCTCTTTCTCTATGAAGATGAGGCCATTAAATTACGTGCCCTTCTCGACTAACATAAATGCAAGTCCAATGTATTTCAATCTGAGGTCAATCAGGGTTTTTGTTAGAACTAGTCAAGGTGTTTAAATATATAATGGATGGCGGCCGATGAACACTTAATAGTTCAAAGACAGATATATCTAGATATCCCTCCCATATTTACTCCAGAATATCTGGCCTGACAGTGAGGCTTCAGAAAGGAAATAGATGGTCTCGCCAAAAAATGCTCCTAAGAGCCTTAACCTAAAACCCACGGAATTTAAGAAGAGATAATAAGTTGAACAACTTCAATTGTATCTAACCTCCAGAATCGTTCCCAATCGCTTATTCCTTAACCTTCCGTCAACTCTCTTGAAGGCGTTAATAGCGACCTTTTCACGCAAGCGCTTTACCTCGAGTGAATACCACGCGCAAAGAACGTGGTACCAAAATTTGGGAACAAAGCTTTTCACTCGCGAAATTACGCATTCTTGGAGAGTATACTTCAGGAGTTTGTGTCTAATGGGCAATCGCTCGCGAAATACCGCGTGAAACTTGAACATGCTGAAGTGTACAACAGTTCAACAGTTTTCGCTGAATCGTGCGGTAGAATTTTTTAGAGCCAGTGGGACCAATGTGGGACGTCAATGATGATTTCACTCTTACTGCCGCGCTCAATCGGCTGGGAAAGAATATGCTATGTACTCAAAACTCGGTACTAGCACACGGGCTTTCCATTGTACAACTCATGCCATTACAAGTGCACTCTTTCGCGCGCGAAACCTTGCATTCGACGCTTCCGCGCGGTAAAGAACGTATATGTGGGGGAGGCTAATGCCTAGAAGCCGACAGAAATGCCGCAGCTGTTTGATGGAGAGCGCAGGTCCAATACGTATTGCAAGCCAACTTGCCGGAACAAAACCGGAAAAATGCACGTTGTCGACAAAAGAAAGAGTCACATTAAGTACTGAGGATGTAGGGAAATCAGTTTTTGCAGACAGAACGAATGATTCGACTTGAGCGACAAGAATTAGAATTATCGCCGACTTAAGTACAAATCAATTAAAGCAGCGGTATATTAACAGTACGTAGGTATAACATAGGTTTCTTCCTTTCCAAGCTAATGAAGGCAGTAGGCGATGATATTTGTGGAGGGCATACACTTATTTAATCTGGCGAAAAGTACGAATGATGATTTGAAGCTGACTTCACATGAATTGAAACCATCTCACAGCACTAACTATCAAACATGGTCTATTGTGGTTTCTATAAGATCGGTTTTGATTCGGATAAGTCCACAGAGCAAATATTCAGACTATGGTAGATGCGAGGGAAAAGCTAGCAAGTCAAGGTCTATACACACGATCTCTTTATCGATTTCAAGGCTGGAAACTTTGTTTTTACATCCCTGCCAAATTCTTTAGCGTCTACCGAATGATGTACAAATTTCACCGAGATCTCCTCAAAAGGGAAATAAGTCATATGACTTATCTAGCATCATTCTTGGCTAAATTGTGAAAATTCGCAAACAAACTTCAATGGCATGATTTCTAAAAGAGTAGATAGATTGGATACCATCGAGGTTGTTAATCAGCTCCGCGGTCAACACTGATAGAAGCATTGAGGAAACTCTATATAAGACCATAGCCATCCCAATTCAGCTACACAACTCAGAGTTATGGACCTAAACGAAGATGGATAAATAACGTGTGCAGATAAACAACAGTTTAACGACCTGAAACAAGAAGAAGTTATCAGTCGCATAAGATGACTAGTAAAGAGTGTTTTTTCAGGCCCAGACGTTTATATCTGTCAAATCAATATTCTCAGATTGAAAACTGTCTATGTTATTTCGATTAGGTAGTTTTTAAAATTTAATCGTGATCACACACATGCTTTAACAACTTTACCAGATCTTAGAAATTT